>LR990041.1:10651835-13305765 GCA_905147135.1 Blastobasis lacticolella
ATTCAACACTTTAGTCTAGTTTATATATAAACTCCCGGAGTTGCTATTAATATATATTCTCCGTAATAAGTCTCTGCAAGCAGTCAGAGGTGATGGATTAATGCTATCTTAAACATTTAAAAAATATATTTAGAAATAAGTAGTGCCTATTGTGTCGTTTATAATTGTGTTGTTTCCTTTTTGTTTTATTGTGTACAATAAAGAGTTAAATAAATAAATAAAAGTGTAGGTACCTATATCATTATTTTCTAATACGAGCACAAAATTTACCTACCTATAGCGCATCTATGGAGCGTCGGTGGCCGAGTGCTTAAGGTATCCGACTCGTAAGCGATGGGTACCGGGTACGAAATGTACCAATGACTCTTTTCTGAGTTATGTACCTTAGTTTAATGCTAACCGATGCTCTTACGGTGACAGATAACATCGTGATAAAACCTGTAGGTACATTCAGGCGACTGAACGTGTAACCATGATCCAATCTGGTCATTTTCCCCTGGGTAACGGAGGTCGCTCCACCGTAATTATCTGAAAAATCCTGGATCATGATCCAGGCGGATCCCGGGCCTTCGTGCGCGAGAGCACAACCGGGACAATCGACTCGTTTTCAATTCTCATTTGATTCTACTCGTATCTACCTGGTTTATACATGGATGAAATAAATATTCTACAGAATTATTTTGCTAATCTCGATTATTCCTTGAATAGATCTTATTTATTTTTATGTACAATATTTTAACGGCTTACGAGTAATCTAGCTGGATTTACCCTATAGACGTTGCAGTACTAGTACTTATAAAGTAGGTAGGTAGTATGAAGGCGTAAGAGCCTTGCCAAGTTAATCGTCTGCATTGTCATCAATCATCATTGTCAGCTCGTATAGTCCATTGGACTACAAGCTTCTTCGATTTAGCGAAGCGTGTTGCAAGCATAATCCTCCTTATGTTCCTAGACAGACATGCTCCATCATCGCCGCATCGTCACTTACCACTAGGTGAGATGGCGGTCAAATGCCTGGCTAGTCTAAAAAAATAATTATAGGGCGTTCCTTACAGTACCTACTGATATTGATACGAATGAGAGCACCCCCTGTACCTAATTTTTGGGTTCCTATATCGATATTAGGTTAAAAGTAGGCATCTTCTTTACAGTCTCACAATTCTCACGATCCTTAGTACCAGATGTATTCAACCAAAGCTGACTGCAGCCTCATATATCAATTGAACATAGGCAAATGTTTCATACGCTAACGCGGGCACACAATGATCGGTGCATTGGGTATAGTAGGAGCGTTGACCCGCAAGCGCGTTGGGACCCACAAGCGGCGCGCGCGCCGGTCGCAGCCATTGTTAAACTCTCACTAAGATCCGCGTTCACTACCGACTATAGGTACATTCCATACCCACCGTCTGGGGCTACGAGTATGCTGGTTTATATTTAAATCAGTTACACATAATACCTGTTACAACCATTCAAGATGGAGCTATAGTTGTTGAATCGTATTACCACGACGTACGGCGAGTTGTGTGGAATATGAAAGGTATAAAAAAGGAAATAAATATCAGGCTAAGTTCAAGATTAACGCCAAAAACCGATTAAAATAGCCTCAATTGATAACATTGGTATAGCTAGTGTCAAATAAGAAGAGACTTGGCGGGTCACGCGAAATCCCCTCCACTGCCATTTGACAAGTCTCTTCTTTCGTGACGCGGGTTATATGTGCCTGTTATACCGAGTTGTCACAGCATAACTGTTCAGTTAATTCGAACCCATAATACAATTCACCGACATATTCATTTACAATCCCACATAGACGGCGTGCCTCACAAGATGTATACGCTGGATACACAATATCCTCCGTGCAATATGTACTCTAATCAATCACATTCAGATGCTAGGAGCACATAATGAATTAGGCTATGAATGCTTTGCTTAGTTGTACATAATCGAGACGTGGGAGAGCACGCAACGTTGTGGAGAATATTCACAATGACAATGCTAAGGTATTGTACCACAATAGTAGGTAAAATTCAAAGTTTTGGTAAGCTAAACCCTTACAATGAATCAGTCCCCTACGCGTTTTGTCTGAATTAAACGTTTTTCTCGCGGTTTTGACCAATAAGATAGGGATTTAATTCACAAAGACAAATACCTACCTAGATATTTGTCTACCTACCTAGGTAGTACTGATTTGAAATACAAAATATCCATATAATCAAAACAAATTGTAGCTTGCTATAGATAGAGCATAACTACATTTAATTGTGTTCTAATACCAATGTAGGCCAAATCTACAGGCATTCAACCTAGCCTTATGTGGTTAGTAAATCTGATACGAAATCCAATGTGAATCGAGGAGACATGTTACACTAATGTACCCACATACATATCTGTCAGCATGCTTGTTGTGCGGCGTCAGGTTTCCAGCTGCGGTTGTGCTCAGAAGATTCAATTAAGCACACCTGTGTTCTAAGAGTATTGCACGTTTGTGTGACAAAACTACAAGCCTGTAACGTGAGGCTCGAGATGAATAGTTGATAATTCCAGAATTTCGCACATGGAAAATTAATCCTGTACATCTATTGTATTTAGTACAATCTTAGTTACAGATACTAGCTTTAGAATCGTTTTCACACGTGATTCTGGGTACAGATTCTGATACAATGAAATGGGACAATGCAGTTCTTATTATGTTGCAAAGTTACTGGGATGTTACTAATAACTATGTCAAGGAATTGAGTCAGTAACAGCAACATCCCAGCACTGCAACATCAACGATAGCAGAATTGATGTCTAGTATCGTAAATTGGGGTTTCTTTGGTTTGCCCGGTCACATTGATTACGTAACGGCGATTTTCAGTATTCCCACATATACGGCGTATTTTGTTTGTATGAAAATTCCAATAGGGAAAAGTAAGTGATCCATGTTACTGAGTTTCAATTTCCATGGTTATATTAAGGCTGGACTCTGGCTACTCTTTATTTCAATAACTCAAACATTGTCCGCACTCGGTTCATTCATGCAAATCGGGGTCCCAGCAGGCCCCTATTAACGCAAACACACGCCCGCCCCAAAAGTTGAGCGGAATACGGAACTATACCTTTAAATTTTATAGCGCTGCCGGTGACTTCGTACGTTTTAGATTAGTTTCAGACAACTGGCTGCTGGTTCGCAGTATTTGTCTAGCAGAGTTTACAAGGCTGTAAAGAGATCATTGCAATATGGTATACTTTTTCCGTCTCTATCGTTAAGAAGTATATGTATATTTTAGATCATTTTTCAGATTCTTAATCTATAATATAAGAGATATATAATGATGTTCACTTAATATAAAATAAAAATAGAACAACAACACAAAATCTAATGAAAGTTCTCGGAAATCAAGAGCGCATTCTCTAAAGAATGAGCTTATCTTTTAAATTTTCAAACACAACACATTTTTGCTCTTTGATATAAGAGCTTTCCAATGTTCTCCTAATCTAGCGTACTTACTATCCAAGGCATTTTATAACTCGCATATTTTCTCCTTGTTCTGTAACTCCATCATAATTATTTTCACTCTTATCATTTTACGTGCTACAAACACACCTTTCGTCGGATACACTCTTTTTCTCTATTTTCTGTATCTCCTTTTTTTTGCTTTAACTTTGTTTCGTTAACTAATGTTACGACTCCGGTGAAACTTTTTAGTTGAATTTTATTCCTGTTCTTGTTTCGACTGGAACGTTTCTGTGATATTAGATTCGTCGTCAACAGTCTGGTAATTATTTGCCATACCTACTTCCTCCACCGTTTCCAATTTTGAATATAGTTTCACTACAGAATTTGCGGCCAGTAGCAACTAGAAGTTTTAATTAAATTGTTCCTAATATATTACTGTGATCTTCCACGTCTGCAACCACTTATTTTAATAAACCCATCCCCTATTAACAACTTGTTAAGTAAAGCAATATCTGCGAAACCTGGGGTGTCGTACGAACACTTTCTGAAACATACATTGCTGTTCTAATTACTGTCATAAATACATGCGTGAATCAAATAGGTATCATTTTAACACACGATGTGTCGATGCCAACTGGCAAATCTTCATTACTAGATACCTAATACCAAACCGAAATACTAAAATACTGAAAAAAAAAACGGGAATCTTCTTTATCAAGTATATTATGCTTTAGGACTTACCTGACCGCTTTGCTCCAGACCACACGCTTTGGGGTCAGCTATCTACTATGTGTATAAATAAGTAACACTGGTTGAAGATATAATAATCATCTTAGCCGTAATATTCGGATTGTGCTCTCGCGTGCGAGGGCTTGGGATTCGAAATGACCATGATCCAGAATTTGGCAGATCAGGTAATTACAGTGGACATTTACTGCTATCTGACCTTCATGACTCTGATAATAGAAAAACCTGACCATATTGGAGCATAGTTACACATTCAGCCGCCTGAAGTACGCCCTACTAAGAAATGCAATTATAAGGCAGTGATATCAGATTCTCCACACAGAATGTTGATTTAGGACGCGGCGCATTACTTGGAGTAACAAAAATAAAAGGCGACGAGTGAAATGACAAGACAATACCTTGAATCATATTGACGTCCTTAGTTCACTGTGATAAAGCTACATAAAGTAGTTACCTTCGCTATGCAGAGGTATCCTGGGTTTATTTCTAGCCTGACACAACCGAAACTTATGATTGCTTTTTGCCCATGCTTGTTTAATGGTGTCGTCTGAATGTCCTTATTAAACACCTACTCATCTTTATTTTTGAAAACATGATTCATAAAAATCTATCTTAGGTCAAGAACATTAAACAAATAAATAGACTTCTGCTTAAAAATATTCTGAGTTAAGAGTAAGGACAGTGAACATATACGCTAAAATGTCTATATGAAAGTCAGACTACAATGATCTCAGTTGACCGCTCAGAATCACGACGCGGGCCAAAGATACGTCCTTGTAATTCACGGAGCATGTACTACTGTAGCGGGAACACTCTGCAGCCAAATTTCCTAACCTCGTACAGTTCGATAAAACTCTTGTGCCACAGCGTGACAGTTCGACACAAATTAAAAACATTAATCCCCGATGAGCAGTTGGCTTGGTCCAACTACACGAATAACACAACTAAGCCATTATGAATGTCGGCAAATATAGGCCATTTGAGCGAGTTCGTGACCGGCCAAGTTTGCCAATATCTGGCCACACTGAGCTTCGCTGTATTAAGGACGACAGCTGCATTTAGCTGTGTTAGATAGACGATGACAGTTCTAGTTGGATCTTGTTTCATAGGGGCAGTTTGTCATCAGAAGTGAAGAATTTCAAAAAAATTATCTGTTTAGTATAACTGTGGAGTAAAAATTATAGAAATCTTTAAAATAAACAACTATGTAGACATTTAATTTTAAAAAGTAATAAATTTCTATGAATATAAATATTTAAAAAAATGAATCAAGAACTTATCTTATTTTGCTCCCAATGCATTCTGAAACCACCAAGTAATTCTCACAAATCAAGTAATATCAGAGTTCATTTCAAGTTGAACGACGGAGTACAATTCCTCGACCGCGCAAAACTAACTTGTAATGGCTTTGTTTGCGTCGAATTATTCCGCACCAGCAATGAAAGCAATCACCATTTCTAACTTAATAAATTATGAATCAATTACGTACTTCATGCATTCACTAGCTTTGAAGGGGATCGATAAAAACCGGTGTTTGTATCTAAATCGATGAGGAAAGTGGATTCATTGTAAAAAGAGACCAAGTCAGCCGTGACGATGGCGAACCCTTTTTTAATGCCATAATTAATGGGTTATTAACCACAATACGGGCTGATACGGACAAAAACCTCTCATCAACATGAGCTTCAGGCGAGAATTCAACAAAAAGGGCATGAGAGCGACCAAGGGTCAGAGGGAGGCTCGCAAAAACCAATGTGATGATAGACGGGACCTACTTCAAAAGGAAACTGGTGAAGGATCAGTTAGATGAAAGGTTCCACTTGATATACGCTTAACCTGTTAATTTGTAATCGTGCCAAGATCGTGACACCTCGTACCTCTTTGGGAAAATTCGTAACTATTGTAACACCAAATTGTGTGTTATTTTAAATTATAATACCTAATAGTTACTTTTAGGAGCAATGAACATGATGTACTTAATCAACCTCTTACGCAGGGAGGCAAGTACTGTCGAGTGCCACAAGCTACGATCTAACAAGCCTGATAAGCCTTTGCTTTAAAAAATGATATTTTTCTACCTACTGTATTTTTTTTTAATTGCAATAAAGAGTTTACATACATACATAAGCTTCTTCCACATTCATAAATCAAATTCAAACATATTTAAATATAACATTACTGTAGGTACATCCTGAGTACTGGAAACTATTGTGTGTAGGTAACATTTCTATATGCTCATATCAACTACGACATTGCCGTTAATTCTTTCATACAAACGTGGATTGTTTTGTACCATTGGCAGAGAATCTGTCCACGGCCAATTTAAGTCCCTTTTCGCCTTGTGACGGACATCAAAGGGCACTGACATGAATTATGCATTAGCAGCCGATCCAGCATGAAATCCATATGTTTCGTATGTAGCGAAGCGTCGCTTGAAAATATAGGTATGTTTACGAGCACTGGATATTGATATATTAAGGTCTGAAATGAAATAGGTAGGTATAGTTACATCTGAGTGCCTGAAAAAATTTACCATTGGATAAAAAAAAACATCTTGGCGTTAATGTCCCGGTTGTGTTCTCGCGCACGAGGGCCTGGGGTCCGCCTTGACTATGAACCAGGATTTGGCGATTGCCATCTGACCTCCGTGACCCTGCTACCAGGGGAACCGTAACCATGTTCCAATCTGGTCAGGTTCAGTCGCCTGAATGTGCAGGTTTCTTCGCGATAGACCGTTCGATTGGACCGTTGCATAAAATTGCTAAATAGGTTCGTTTTCTGAGTTTACATTACAATATCCAATCTTCCAGCCATTTCCACAGAATCCAAAACTACGACACCATAAAATAGCCGGCGCGATCAAAGGCATAGCCGTATTCTTTATACACAGAAAACAGTTGCTTACCGTAGCCTCCGGACGTTTGCGATATCACGGGCATCACACGTGTATTTTCGAGCCTTTACGAAACTTTTTCACCCTTTCCTTGAAGAAGTCCATGTTGTGTCCAGCGAAAACCTCTACATTGAGCTTATTGCACAACCTTTACGTTCGTGGTAAACTTCTAACAAAACACAACTTATAAAACACAACTACAAACACTTACAGTCATCTGCAGAGTGCACGAAATACAGACATTAAATGTGTTCTTGGGGGAGGGGACCGCTCCCTGCAGCAGATCCATCATAAATCCCATTGTAGGATAAGCCCACCTTTGCAATGTCTATTTATTTTATTTCGTTATTTTTCTTTATGTAGTTATACGCAATAAAGAGTTTACATACATACATACTGTACAAATAGACTATTAGATTAAATTTTCCAAAATCAACACAAGCTTGTCGGAGCCCAAGGAAATCTGACCACAGTTCTGAGGTTGCCTATCCAAACGCCTCAGACCGGGTCCCCTATAAACAATGTTCGTAATGTTCGAACGCACTCAACTGCCGTTTGCTTTATGTGGAACAGGAACACACCTGGTGTCCTTTACAGGGCTGCAAGCTACTGATAACTACTGAAATCGCGTAAATTTGCTCAGGATGCCTCTACAAATATATAGTAATTGGAAATATCTACTGGAATGCTTTTTAACTTTAATAGCTCCTACAAAATCAGGCTGTCACTTTCAAATTTTTGAGTTCAAAAGGGATATAATAAGACCACGCTAAGTCCGAATCGCTTTAAAAAATATGTATCTGTATGACAACTTATGCCAAGTCTTTTATCCGTCATAGAACGTCATTCATAAAATTCATAACCAAGAATTTGACTGACTTGAAAACTATTAGTAAGGCAATTGGTACATTGGAACGCAGCACCGTTAGTTCCTTTTTACGCCACGTTTGTGATGTATTCTTTATCCTTGTCGGTTTGTAGATACTAAAGCTTTGGTACATGACACTCTTGGCTTTGGCTTTTATATATTGCATTGAACAATCAGAAAATTTCCCCACAAAGCATTACATATTTTGTACATTTCATTAGGGACAGCCCGTGGATTCAGCTAATATATACTATCTCTTTGGATTCAGCACTAAATTTAGTACGTATTACAGTAGACCTACATGGCAATATTGACTACAGAGCACGCGTGTCAAATGTGTCATAGAAAAAAACGACGGATCAGTTTTCTCTGTTTGACTATGCGTGATTTTCATAGAAACCGATGACATCTCAAAGAACTTTATGTCACGCACGTCACCGTACGGTGCTGCGTTGCAGTGTGCGAATCACCTAAATAATAATGGGCAATGACTGACTGACAAGAGCAGATTATCCAATCGACATTGCCATCCATCCACACTTTATAATTTCTACCACTGTCAGTCGATTCGTACTGAGCGTGGTCCTATTATAACATGATATCTGATGAGCCCTTAAAATTTAAAGATTTTCGAATATTCGGGCTTAAGACACTTATTTTAATGTTTTTACTTACGTACATAGTTTACTTGACCAAAGTACGCAAAGGTGACCTAAACTAACTTAAAATCTCTAATCTATCTAATGTCCAATTTATTCAATTTAACGGAACATCACAAAATAAATCAGTGTCAACCCTACGAACTATGCTGGCGTCACCGCTCATATATAATCCCTAGCATAACATGTGAAAACTAATGCAAGGTTGGTTGAAGGGCTCGCCGATTCTTTGGAAGGGCACTAAGAGCCCCTACTGCTTTTAAATAAACACAAGATAGTAGACATATCTATCTATTACTATTATAAAACTGTAAAATAGCCGTGTATGTACATGATATTCTATGTAGAAGATTCAGAAAAAAATTGTCGGGATTGGATTCTGGTAACTATTCCTAAAGAATTTGTTATTATTATTTTTCTTTATGTTTGTCTGTTTGCTCATCACGCAAAAACTACTAAAGGGATTTTGATTCGGCTCTGATAGTTAAGTAGCTTGAAGTCCAAGGTGCAAACTAAGCTTAATCATTCATTCAATTCGGATAGGTAAAACCAGAGATACAGCTTGACCTCCCCGTAGTACTAGCATTCATACAATACGGAGGTCATTTAAAATGGATTGTCGAAAGCTAAACTATCATAATAATTATTGCCACGAGGAGGAAGTCGCGGGCAAAATCTAGTTATCTATAAATACATAGTTCGTAGCATCTTTAGAGCAACGCAGTAACGCCAAATAAGGATTTTTAAGGACAAATACAACTCTGAATTCTGCATTATCCACCGACCGCAATCTATGGAATCTACTACACATCCACCACCAACCATCACAGCCCATAACAGTCCACTGCAGGACTTCGGCGAAAGGGGAGGTCATTGCCATATTCTCCACGCTTGGCAGGCGGGTTGGAGATCGCAGTGCAGTTGATGTAAATCCACCCAGAAAGATGCTGCTGCCCATCTTTCAGATTTGTCCCTTAGTCGTCTCTTACGACACCCACGGGAAGAGATGGGGTGGTGCTATTCTTTGAGGTGGCGGCACCACACACCACATACTACACATAGGATTTGGTTATAATATATACCTACTTACCTGCGTTTTATACATAGGTGATGGTTTCCGCTTTCCATCAAATGCTAGTACCTACTTAGTATTGAAAATTCTTGTAAGGCATAACCAAATGTCGTGGCAGTCTTCTTTGTTAACTATATTTAGTACTATTAACTAGTGGACCAGGTGCGACTTATTCGCGTACACCAACTTTACGGCTACCTACCCATTTTTCTTCATTCACTTCACATCTTCGATCACTCTTATCTATTGTTGAAAACCTCATTAAAATCTAAGCGTACATAGATACATAGGGACCGAAGTCGGAAAGCGACTTGTATAGCTACACACTTGCTATATCTGCTTACAAAACTTACCAATCCATTTCCAAACCAAAACGGACACCCATGATGACTGGTTTATCCAACCTACCACAAGCCAAGGTTTATCAACGATACTGTAAAGCTTCGACCTTCGGAATCGTGCTCTCAAGTTTTATTACGGACACGTCATACGACGTTACAGTTATTGTCACAACAACGGAATCCTTGAGTGTGGACCGCGACATATCGGAGTAATACACAGTTTTATTGGTAGTCGTAGGCACTACATTGTACAGAGGTAGGTATAGCTTAGGAGTAATGTTGGAAATCCAAGGCGTTGGTTAAAAGGTCTCGTCTGGTTTTTTGGTATAGCCTACTTAAATAGGTGGGTAGTTGAAACGGTATTTGAATTGTAGTAAAAGGAAGACTAGCCACACGTTGAGCAGTACTTAAGTTATTTTAAATAAAAAAATATGCTTGAACAATTCACGCAGCGCCACCTAGTACCAAACTAAGCAAAGCTTATATATTAGTTATTGTACTTATATATATTTTTAAACACATACTTCACGCCTATGCCTTAAAATTTTATTAAAGAGGTCATATTCGACAATTAATGTTTTCGAGGCAAAATATCAAGATTCTCCGTAGTCTGGAAAATGGGCAGCAGCATTTTCTATTGTTATATTTAAACACTGCGATCTCCAACCCGCCTGCCAAGCGTGGAGATTATGGCAATAACCTCCCCTTTCGTGGGAGAGGCCCTAAGTCCTGTAGTGAACTGTTACGTGCTGTGATAATGATTCGACAAACCTGAATAAACCCGAGAATGTCCGGGCGAGCGCTTCATCCTTATGTCGTGAATCTTCCAGCTAGCCGCACAAGCCGCTTTGATTCAACCTTTATAATGCGTACGGCTAAGGAATGGAACGCGTTGCCTGCGAGTGTGTTCCCTGATCACTATAATCTGGACACCTTCAAGGCTAGAGTGAATAGGCTGTTCCTAGACAGGCATGTTCCATCTTCGACCGCATCGTCACTTACCACCAGGTGAGATGGCGGCCAATTGCCTGGATAGACTAAAATTAAAAAAGAAAAAAAACGTACTCGAGTAAATAATACCTATATTCAAATATTTCTCAAACTATTAAACCAACCGTCTTGTCATTTCATTAAAATGGTTTTCAAGTGAAAAGAACCGCATTAAATCGGGGAATCCGTTCGGAGTGCCACAGACAAATACACGAATACGAATACGTCAACCTTGTAGGTAACACCCCTCTCTGCATCCAAAGTTGATGTTGATGATGATGATGATGGCGTTAACTGCCCCGGTTGTGCTGTCGCTCACGAGGGCCATTCCACCTTGACCATGATCCAGGATTTGGCAGATTACTTAATTACTTTGGAGCGACTGCCATCTGACCTCCGTGACCCTGCTACCAGGGGAACCTGACCATATTGGATCATGGTTACACATTCAATGGCCTGAATATGCTGGTTTCATCACAATATTTTCCTTCACTGTAACCGCATCGGTTAGCATTCAAATAATGTACATAACTCAGAAAAGAGTCATTGGTACATGGCCGCAGTGGGATTCAAAGCCGCTACCTCTTGCATACGAGTCGGATACCGTAACTACTCGGCCACCGACGCTCCCCGGCTTATGTCGTATTTAACGATATATAATTATTAGCATTACCAACATAATTTTATTTGGACACACGCCGATATTGATACATTTGATGACGATACAGACAAGAGTTTTATACGTTACGTGTCGTAAAAGACAGTATTGTGCCATCAAAAGATCGATCAGTAATTTCTCACGGGTAGCCGACTTTCGCACAAATAGAAGCGACCTAGATAATGTTACCTATCGTATTTCTTTCAATGTCTGATGGCCGGTTTCACCACCACGCTCTTAAGTTTTAGGGGACCGTTATAGCGCTTAAGTGACAGATTTTTCTTGAAAATCCGTCCCTTAAAGTGCTGAAACGGTCTCCTAAAACTTGGGGGGTGATGGAGAAAGAATTTTTTTTTATGCATGTAATAGACCATAGAGTTATTTGATGGTATGAGATTATTCGCCTTTTACGACACCCAGCATTGGATGTGGTTAGTGCTGCCTACATTCCACTCTAACCGCGGTCATTAATTTCACCCACATGTAAGTTCTGTTACCTACTTTAGAATTATTCTTCGGGATTATTCTTATTTATTTTCCGGGATTTAAGGTAATGGGCACTTTTATAATTTTCAACGTCACAATATTATCGTGGACGTCTACTATGATGATAACACAGCAAAGTAAATTGTATGAAAAACTATGAAGAAGCTTTGAACGTTACAGCGTGCACGTCATCGTGAACGGAAATTAAAAGCGTTTTCATATATTTACATAAAAATTTACTTCCAAGTGTTATCGTCGTACCGTGGACGTCCACGATAATATCGTCACGTAAAAAAATTATAAAAACGCCCAATGGCGTTACGTTAATGGTTAGCTACGGTAGTGTACTATTAAGAAATAATCTTACCGGTTCTTTAGTTCCAGAGATTAGCGCGCTCAAGCGAATAATCTCTTCGGCTTTTCTCAGACTCTCTCTGACTTCGCACAGATTTAAACCCTACCTGTTAACCATTATATATATGATGATGAAACCGTTTTAAAATCGGTTGCGTAGTTTAGGAGAGCAGTTAATAGTACTAAATAGTACAATATAGTACTAGTTAGTAGTTTCCGCTTCATAAATACAAAGTACCGTCTCGCCTTTACTCCGTAGGGGTAAGCGCTAAGCCCGCGTAAAATTTAGATATAGCACCTACTCTGTCTGTGGCATAGTTCCATGGGAACTACTCACTTTGAACTTTGTAAAACTTAAGTGTTCTGCAGGTATCTACAACAGTACAAAGTTGAAGAAGTAACTAACATCCTTTCTCCCAAACAAAATAATATTCTACGCCGAGGGTTTTCTTTATAATCTCCATGCTTAGCAGACGGATTGGAGATCATCATCATATCAGCCGGAAGACGCCCACTACTGTTCATAGACCTCCCCTAGAGATCTCCACAAACGCCGGTCTTGTGCCTTCCGCATCCAGCTGGTACCGGCTTGTCTTTACTAGGTCGTCGGTCCACTAGGGGACACATGCACTACATGTCCAACAGGGTGTAATCTGCATCTAAGATTATGATGATGATAATGATGATGATCAGTAAGATTGAAACCCATATTTTTTGTCCACAGAGAACACGTTCACGGTGGTGGTGGAGAAAGACGGACGGGGGCTCGGCATGTCGGTCTGCGGGGGCGGCGGCTTGGTCCGGATCCGAAGGCTGTACCCCCCGCAGCCAGCCTGGCGGACAGGCCGACTGGCCCACAAGGACCTACTGCTGTCTGCCAACGGAGTGCCTCTGGCTGGACTGAGCACCTATGTGAGTCACTAGGCACTAATTTTAGAACCATCTTAAAGGACGACAACGCGTTTTCAACGTGTTAGGCGTTACTCTCTAAATAAAATTATTCCCTCTGGTAAAATGTTACGATTAAGGTAGAACAAACAGCACACATTTAGGGTCATACTGACTCCTCCACATCCTCGCTGGGTTAACTGAATAAACGTGTTTTCAGGTAAATAATATTATAACGTTGTGTTGACATTTAAATTAAAATGTGACACGTTTTAACCGAAAATCGGTGTAAATATATTTTAGCTATTAAATTTGTTTGGTTGACAATTACATTACAACGTGACGAACGTCCACAATGCATGCAGAAAATCATGGATGTTTGGGGTTTGCGTTTATATAATTTTATAACTTACAGGCTTTGACCGCGACTTTGTCGGCGTAAACTTCGATTATGTACGGATAAAACTAGGCTATTGTCTTCTGCAGGTTGCTATCTTTCTCAGTAACGTAATAGGCCAACAAACCTAGCACTCTTCATCATCACATCCCATAACAGTTCATTGCAGGACTTTGGGCCTCTTCCACGAGAGGGGAGATTATTGCCCTAATTTGCACGCTTGGTTGGAGATCGCAGTGTTGTAAATATAAAAATTAAAAAAACGTTGCTGCACATTTTCCAGCCTTCGAAGGCTCTACAACTTTTGCCTCGAAAACATTAGTGTCTCAAAACTAGAATGAATACTGTTTTTAAATGTCATCTTCGGCAACATCGTCACGACGATCGGTTAAATCGGCTAGAAAAGAAATCGGAATTCTGTAAGCCGATATATTGTTTGCTGAACTATGGTGCGGTTCTTAACCTACGTTGTCACCAAACAATGCTAGCGCCCAAATCAATTAGCCACTGCGATTTCATAGATTCACCCAAAGAGATTGGAATGCTAGCGACCTACTTCTATAACCATGAAAGTCGCTAGCATTCCAATCTCTTTGGGTCCACCACATCGGTATCTGCAAAAAAAGCAGGTACACATTTCGCCAACACGCCCTTTACAATTAACTGTGAAAAATGGCGGGCACGCAATACCCACAATCTGGTGGCAAAGTTAATGTAATCATAAAAACTCGTGTCATACCTAACAAAAATAAACATCCCAAAAACGTCATTTGTCGCCCGCAGTTTGGGTGGCGGCCGTGGACATAAAAACTTTATGAAACGCCGCTTGTATGGCCGAGCGTAATAAAGTCTAAAACGGCCTGGCTCGCCCGTGGGGACAGTATCGTGTGATGTGAGGTGGGCACTTCGTGACCAGTACTAACTTCGCGAAAGCACCCAGGCTATAAAGGCGATGCTTCCACGAGATATTACCCCATTTCGAGTTGCTGGATTCTAAATAGAACTTCCGCAATATAGTGAATAGAGAATCACCTTCAGGTAATTATGCATTTTCTAGGTAAATTTTTAGGAGGATCTTCTGACAGCACCAGCAACCGATAGCGCTGTTGATGTGGCTATGTTTTACGCCCCAACAATATCATGTTTGTCATTCAAGGCGAGTTAATTCGTCAATCGTTGGTCTCAAAGCTCACAAGCCATGATAATGAGCAATAGCAAACCCATCTACTGTTTAAAAATGCATAAACTAAAATATTGGGAACTATTTTAGCAACAATCAAGTGCAAAAGAAGTAACCAATGATTTTGGACTATGTAGCACTATTATAAATATCCAATTATCCGAATAAATTCCCGATTTCACCAACTACTCCTTCAGGAAGTTCCTAACGCGTGTGATAGATTTTTCATAAATGCCTTTAGAACATAGGGCGTTGAAGAAATCGGACACTAGAGCGCACGTATTACATTTGGCTGAATTGAGTCGTCTAAATTCAGAAGCAAAAATGTGAGAGCAAGTAAAAGTAAAATGTATGACTCATTAAATAAGGTCCATTTATGTATCACGCCTTTTGAAAAACGAAGCGACGCGACATAATTTATGTGATACAAAAATGGACCTTATTTAATACATTATGCAAAAGCGAGTTTGAGTCTCGCTTTTTGCTTCTGAATTTAGCCAGGTGTAATAAGCGCGTTTGACCTATCGCAAGAGAGTAGCCAACACAGCAGAACGTTGTACGGAAAAAAGGTTAATTTTGAAAACCTGTTTAAAGCTAAAGCGCAAAATATCAATTACCATTATTACTGAAACCCTTTTTCGAGCATAAATGGAAAAATCAATATTTGCAATAAACGAATGGACCATTAACTCGATTTCGCTGGGAATTCAATTATTTCCCGCCATCCCCCTTAGCCATCTACGTCATGAGCGTAAACAGTGAGGGTGGAGAGTCATGGTTCAGAAATAGAACATATTTTTGTAATGCAATAAGCACATATTTGACAAACATCCCTTGTTTGTATTGAATGCTAGCTGGACATTTGTATTGAATCAAAATAGATAAAAATAGTAACTTAAGCATCTGGCTATGAGTACCTACTAAATTAAAAGCGCCACAGCTGAAGCGCTAAAGCTAATCACCATGGACGTAGCTTTGCTAATTTTCATACAGAATTCTACATTTTATAATATTATCCACATAAGAGTACCTTCTATCTCTTGAGCTTAACAAAAATAAACCTATCCAGATAGCATTGCAGAAAACTTTCAAACAACATTTTCAGAAAAATTATTATATTTCTAGTTCTCGCATCGCGTCGGGACCAGCTCTCTGCTTCATCGGGGTTTGTCAGCGGAAATACAACTTTCTGGTTCGAATCTAATAACGGAACAACATATTAGATTGTACTGAAATAGGTTGGAGTTGTGCAAAGACTAGACATAGTCCACTGCCATAAAATATTTTGAAATAATTATTTTTACTGCCTAATAAAAAAATTAATATGAAACCTGACAGCATCAAAAAGTGAAGTACCTAAATGTTTTTTGTCGTGATAGTCTGTTACTAAATGGAACCGGTGTTTAAAAATAATGGAGTTTGTTTAATAGAAAATAGTCAGGTGACTGCCATCTCACCTGATGTTAACACTGGTGTTACTGTATTTTTGACTCGTATCATTAAGAGACCCGCATATAGAGCGTATAATGAGTTGAATTGTTTGCCCTGCAGTGGGCCAGTGGCGGCTACTTACAATGAATAAATAATAATAAGGTGAAACCCTATGAAACCTTATTTTACCTATGAAATTGGCGGATATTTTTGCAATTACACATTTGCTTAATTGTACATAACATATCAAAATTAATATTTGATTTTGAAAGCAGAGTATGTTTATATGCCAGTAATACTCTTCAAGATAAATATTTTCACAAATTTTTACCAGGGTTTGAATATACCCCCTTTCATTTGTAGTCAGGCAACAGCCTCTTTAACCAGATGTATATTTATGAAAAGGTTACTTATAAAAAGGAAATGGCATACACCATTTACCTTAAGGTTGTCTGATTGTACCTTTTTTTTTATTTTTTTTTAAATTTGGGAAATCTTCTGAAGATACCACTTCACCCGGGGGAGTAACGTGGGTATGTGGGATTGCCCGAAAAAGGACCCTACCCACTAAAACCCCTCTATCTATCCACAACCGCTTTTTATTGAAACACCACAGGACCTCATACATAGTTTGCACTGTGATGTTTCGGCGGATACCCAAACTATGTTGGGTCTATCAGCATGTACGGTAGACATCCTGATACACTAGGATGTCACCTAGTCATGTGGAACCGTGCAATGCAGGAAAAGAGTCCCCCGACTCTTCCCCACTGGTCCCACTAGGATGGAGGAAGGAGACGATTGTATCGCCTTCTCCTTGGCCCCGCGCGCCTACGTCTAATTAAATCAGAGGAAGCGTCTTCTTCCCTGATCCGCTCAGCAGCCTCCTTCTGCGTCATCACTTCCTCGCAGAAGGTGGCCACAGTTTGCCAATTTACTTCTCTGTCGAGCATGGCTCTTACTACGGCTACGAGTGAAAGGTCTCCTCCGCTAATTGCTGATACTGCACGCCGCTCAGATTCCCAGGCAGCGCACACCTCTAGGGTGTGCTGCGCCGAGTCTTCCGCAGCACCGCAGTGGTGACACATTGGAGATGATTCTCTCCTAGCTATCTGGTGTAGATACTTCCCGAAACAGCCTGATTGATTGTGACAGTGATTGTCTGATTGTACCTAGAAAGTAGTTAAATTGCCCATTTTCAAGAAATGAAAATGGCCAATACGACCTACCTATGAAATTTGCAAAAATTGTGAGAATAATCCGTTTTGTAATGACTAGCTTTGTAAAGGTTAAACAGAAATTCAAACCCAATTCTAAACAAACCTTAATATACAGGTTAAATAGAGTAGGAACGTACAAAAGAACAAAAGCTAACACGAATTAGCAACGTTGTCGTGGGTCGAACAAGTTTGCCCATAGTCGGACACAACGACTACAGCATTAAATCACAGTAGCAAAGTAGCAAGTTCAAAGATGGAATCTCGAACGAGCCGCGTCAGCTTCGCCCCGAATCTCAGAGTCTCTTCCGCTCCAGATGGCGCCGCAAATTGTCTCGAAATGACTGGATAATTTGGGTCACGGTCAGAGCGCATCTCCGCCGGGTAAAGTGCATTAATTTCCCTCTTAACAACTGGGTAGTTTCACAATTTTATTGTTATTGCTGTTTTATTGATTTATGGTTTAACCTTCGGACGACTAAGGAAGGGCCTGCCTGCGAGTGTGATCACTGAACATTGTAATCTGGAGCTTCAAGGCTAGACCGAGTAGACTGTTTCTAGACTGTTGCTTGCTCCATCTTCTGACGCATCGCAAATACCTAGCTAGTTCATATAAAAGAACCATTACACGGTTAACAATATATTAAAATATTTAGATTCCAGATTGTTATTAAGAAAAAAATTGGTGTAAGTACCTCTGTACTCTAGGAGAGAGTAATAATATTTGCTGTCGAATTACACAGTTACTATAAATAAAATCATAAATTTACAAAATTAAAGCTGCATACTCTTTCCAATTCATGAAATGAAAGAAGTACGATGAATATTCTTACCAGAGTGGCGTAACCTACTTTTAATCCTGAAAATGGCAAAGGTATTTGAGAGAGTTCGTTCGTAAATTCGTTCACTTCAATTCTACACATTTATCTATTTTTCTTCCACTCACTAGAAAGTAGTACTACCAGTAGGTAGTACAAACGGTCGTGCCACAGGTAGGCACTAGGCAATTTACGGAGTAATTTGATGAAATTATGTAATTTTAAATTTTTTGTCAATTAACCTCTTTTCATACCTTTATTCTGCAGCAGCAGCCTCCATTTCCAACCTAGTATCACAGTAGAATGCTATTGAACTCATAGATTGGAAATGACTGGGCGATAATAAAATTTTATTTAGGTAATAGGCTTCTGTAGAAACTTTTACCACTTCTGTTATCCAAAAGTTACGAGACCTGTAAATTGAAATGACGAAAAAAGACCGGATGTTTTAAAATACCTTTCTTTTTAACTGTTACCTGTTTCCACATCGAATATTTCTAAATGTGTCCTACACATTTAGAAATATTCGACCACCTATAACTAACTAACCTTTAACTGCGATTTCATGGGGATAAAAGTATCATAATAATGACAGGTACTTGTGGTTATAAACTTTTTATCTGCCTTTCAGCAATTTTTACGTGATTTAGTAATAATCTAACAAACATGCAGATTCAATGTTCAAATATATTTCTTTATTCAACTTCTGTTTTCAAAAGGCTGATCTAGAGGCCCTAGGGGGGGTCAGTTCTTTTCGTAAATAGTTTGCTTTTAAATCTATGCTGTTATGAAAGGATTGTATTTTTATTCAAAAGCTCCCGGATATTAAAGATTCCTATAAGGCCGCTCCAGTCCTCCGCTGCGCAGAAAACGGTGTAGCTAGCTACGCTGTTTTAGAATCCACTTAATCTTAATTAGTGCTTTGTGTTGGATAGGAAATGGACTTTGGCCAACGGTTAACAAATGTCTGAGGCTATTGCTATCGTAGAGAATATATCTACTAGAAGAAGGAAAATACCTCGACATCTTTATTGACATCCTAGATAACTTTTAATATTACAAATGCGAAAGCTTGTACGGATAGATTTCTGGGTATCTTTTTATTACTCCTTCACGCAGAAAATACTAAACGAAAATGGATGATACTTTACGTGTAGGTATGCCAGAATAACCCATATACCTGCTTTAATTTTACCCAGTAATCAAAGTAGGTATTTCATATGGGATTAGGGTAAAAT
This sequence comes from Blastobasis lacticolella, assembly GCA_905147135.1. NCBI lineage: Eukaryota > Metazoa > Arthropoda > Insecta > Lepidoptera > Blastobasidae > Blastobasis > Blastobasis lacticolella. The sequence continues at coordinate 10,671,515 of LR990041.1, forward strand.
ATAATTTTACGCAGGCGTAACATATGTCGGAAGTAACGATTCTTAAAGTATTTGAGTTATAGTTAATTCTCAACTGGCCTAATGACCAACCAGCAGCATGTTTTAAATACCACAATCGTACCAACATCCCTTGTCAAAAAATACCTAGAACCTGTGTGAGAGACTGATGTCTGCACTAGGTTTAGACCTGTCTTACAGATCACCAGGCCCTCAACCCGTTCGAGTGTAACCAGCCGGTCTAGCCATCTTTGACAGCTCCGCTTGCGTGATGCGCGTATGATAGAAAATTGACAGGTCGAAGTTCGACTATTTCTACCAACATCTACATTGACTCTGATTGTGTAGGATCATCCGCCAATCCGCCTTCTTTTGTACACCGAAAGTACGTGAATTGTCTATGGACCCAGAATTTCTATCACAAACAGCTTATGTCAGATAACAGATTGTAGACTAACGATTGTAGATTAACGAAACCTCTTGGCTAAGGCCGCTGTACAAACACACATACAGATATAGCTACTGACTTCTAACAGTCTGCCTTCTGACATATATCCCCAAATCCCCTTCAAAACGTCGCTCCTCAAATTTCGCCCGCTCAGCCATTTCGTGGACTTCCAAATTCCGAACGCCAAACGCTGATTAATATTAATCTGGTTCGCAGGAAGCCCTAGAGGTGCTGAGGACGGCTGCGCCTCGCGTCGAGTTGAGGGTATGCCGACCACCCGTGGAGGCGCTGGAGAGCGTAACGCCCCCCGACCCCCCCACGCCGCCGGTGAGGACGCCCCACCCCCCGCACCTGCCGCCGCTGGACCCCCTCAACTGCCATCCGATGCATGCCAGGTGAGACTGATGCACTCACTCTGAAGTTTACACTAAGCGGTTTTAGACGACGCGAAGTTTCGTCACCTGGGTTTTTATAGTGTTCGGCTGGCACTTGCCTTATTTTCACGCTTGAATGTATTTTTCATAATTTTAAACTGGACTCGTTCCTGCTCTCATTACTCTGTTTAATTATTCAGATAGCAACAGCTCAAAGGGTCGTTGAGTTTTACGATTATACGAGTAATGTCTTGGAATTCGCAACAAAAATGTTAAGGAAAAAGGTTCCGCTTCGTTTCACAATAGATAGATACCAAGAACTGGGACTAGGGTTTCGTTTCCGGTAATCGGGAATTAGTTTTGGTTGAACATAACAAAACGAACAATATTTCAAAATACGCGATTCTCAGAAATTACTGCCAGTAGTCTATACTAATATTATATAGAGAAAAGATTTGTATTTTTATTTGCAATGGATTAGACCGATTTTTAAAATCCTTTCACGTATAGATGGTGTTTCTATAGAAAGCTACATTATCAATGAGTAACATATGCTATATTTTATCTCGGGGAAAATTATAGGTTCTCGCGGCAAAGTTGAGTGTTGACAGATATCTCAACTGCGCGCGGGTAAAAGCCACTAGGAACGGGTAGTTTTAAATATTGAAATATTCGGAAAACGGAACTTATCAATGAATATTTCGTTCGTGAAATTGCATAATTTAAATAAAAGGAATATTTGATTTGGACCTACCCAGAGGATTAAGTTTTCATCAAGAAATCACACAATCATTGTTACTTAAACTAACAAGATCACCTCCATTTTATTTTTAAAAATTCTCTTCTATCCCTATAATTATCGCGATAAATCCACTACACATGCTCTTCTATGACACCTATGTAGGTACTTACAGTACGAACCATCAGCGCCTCCGAGCCAGTCTTAACTGCGAGTCTGGCTCAGTGGTCCGTGCAAATGTCTGTTGCTAACCGAGCATAACACGACAGCCTCCAATAAAACCTGAAAGGTCATAAAACGCTATGGTAAAACGCATGCGAGGAAATGTAGCCAAAGCGAATGCTCAGATTTAGCTTTTATACCTACTACCACAGATTCTCTATGGCGTTTAACCAAAAGTAACGTAAAAGTTGCGTATTTTTTAAGTGTAAGTTGATAAGTATTATTTCTAAATCGGTAGGCTAATTACGTAACTCTGTTGCTAACAGTTCTCTGATTTCAATGATCGAAATTGTTGCTATTGCGATTACGTATGATGAATTTAATAGTGCCAGTTCATTGCAATAGCACTTTGTTAGCAACAGAACCCATGAAATCAATGAAACAGAATCGCAAAAGTAACTATTTATATAATTAAAAACAGATAATTGATGGCAACAGAGTTACGTGATCAGCCAACAGGTCCATAGAATTCCCGAAGACGAAGAATCGGCAACAAACAAAAAGAATTGTATCTATTTTCTTAGAATTCAGTGTGAAATAGAAGCCACATTGAAATGGAGGTGGAGTAGGTAACATCAGTTTCAATTAAGCGTATCTACCCAATACTGGTGATCCTAGTACCTACCAGGAATTCTATTTTGATCATGTCAAGTGTCACATCAGTGATCCGAATACCTAAGTAGGTGTATAAAGTACACTTTTGATCCTGTAATTAAGAAGTTCTTGACAGTGTCTAACACTCCAGTGCCCCAGTGGGGTGAGGAACTATGACTTTGGCAGAGGAGGGGCCTAGGGTTCTTCCGAGGTTTTACAGGGTTTTTTAATATTAAAAAAAGTTGGGCAACGAATTGGGGTTACCCCATCGATGACATAATTCCATCAGGAGACCCGCTTCCCTGTTGATATTTACATAAAATGATACCTATTTATAAATATCTGCCCTTTGTTACAAACATCGCCTGAAGACAGCCTGTCACTCTTTGCGGAAATTGAATCATCAACGATATAGAGTAGCTTCCTTGACATAGCATAGTACAGTCTGTTCCCTAACTTATATCACCAGGCATTTTGGATGCTCTGTATATTGGAGGTTTTGAATGCACCGTTCAAATAATACTATTAAAATATTTTTTGCATGGGAAAATTATTAACTGTTGTTCAATAATCTTGCAAAATTTTATAAGGTAAACACAATCAAAAATTTATAAATTATGGTTGGTTACTGCCGCAAATACCGTAATTAATAGAATTTAAAAAAATTTTAACGAAAGTAGTGGTAAGTTACTAAGTATTAATAAATAAAGTCAGTCTAAACATCATTGAGCCACAGAAGAAAATGATTATCCTAATGTGGCTATTTGGTGCAGTCTATCATGTGCATGCAAAACCATCAATATGCCTGGTGACATATGTTAGAGAACAGTTAGAGTAGGTAGTGGTACCTATATACTTAGTTAAGTGTACCAAGATAGTAGAAAGATATCTATATCACGTGCGAACATAATTGGACCAGTAAACATGTTTTATATGAGACTAGGATCTCTAAAAGCGGTAAACACATTGACATCACTGCAGACTACAAGCTTTTATTCAATGGGCCTTTATTAGGTGATTTACATACGTTACCCGAACTTGATTGCCGTTCCAGCATTTCATTTCCATCATTATAGCGCCCAGGCTTGCCCATTTCCATGGATATGAGGAACGAATTGAAGACGTGAAGAAATCCTTTTATATCGGAACGGGAGCGTATGAATGTGATTGCCACAGATTGAAGTGGTTTTAACAGGAAAACAAAGAAGGTTTCAAGTCTATGTGTGTAATATTGTGCATAACTTTTTATTTGTAGAAATATGAAGCTTTTTTAAATATGTGACGTACTTGTTGTAGTAAGTTGAAACGTAGGCAAATAACATGAGCATTGAGTAACTAAAAACAGTAATTCTATAATGACTCATAATTTCCGATTTGCTTTCTCGTGACGCACTTACCGTTACTGAGATGGTCAGCGTAAACTTTTAGGTTTGTGATTCTTACCGGTACTTATCCAAAACATATTTCTTGTAAAAAGATATTGGGTGGATGTCCTAAATAATGTACACTTTTACTAAAAGAGCAACATCTATTATACCGGCCCAGGGATCGCAGTAATCCATGGGTTATTGCACTAATACGTACTAGCTTTACCTACATGAAGCTGTATCTTGGTTATTTTGGTATGTATTAAAGATATTGTGACGTAAAAGTATACTAATAAAAGAAAAACCGTTCCATTTCGCTAATGAACAGAAATGTCTTAAAATAGTATACATAAAGACTCGTATAGACAAAATACCTAAAAGCCTAAAGATGCGTCTACAAGATAAAATAAAATAAATAAATAAATAATCGTGGACAAATTCACACAGCGCCATCTAGCCCCAAAGTAAGCAAAGCTTGTGTTATGGGTGCTAGATAACTGATAAACTACTTATATACTTTTAAATACATACTTATTATACCTACATAGAACACCCAGACCCGTAACAGAAATTAAAATTCATCATTTCAATTTCTGCCCGGCCGGGAATCGAACCCGGGACCTCTTGCGTGGCAGACCATGAACCACTCAGGTCGTCCACTCAGATCATTTAGAAACCTATAGAAAATATATTACAGTTTCCAATTTTAGTAATTATTTTCCTTCTATCACAGTAAACCCTGGCAGACGCCAAGACGGATTTCTGGATGATGATTTTATTAGTCTTTTTTTTCTATCCTTCATGAAGGTTGTCGGCGACCACGAGCAGTGCAACCACCTCCTCATCAGAAGGCCGTGGCCGCCGCGAGCACAGTCCGGAGCCCGAGAGGAGGGACCTGCACCTCCCTGATCTTGATCAACCTCTCCCCGTATACGATATACAGTATGGGGTAAGCTGATTTTTTATTTACATGTCCGAAAATTTTAAAATTAAGTAATGGTACCATACAAATAAGTAGATACCAGAAGATCTACTCCCGTAGTCCTCGAACATTATGACATAAATTTATCGACTGGGGTTGCTACAGTATCAATGTGGATGGGCGTGTCATGTTCACTGTGCTATCGTTGCCGGAATTTTAATTATAATATGTTGGTAAATAGCTAAGCTATAGAATAGGTGGTAAATAATGCACGTCGGGTAGTTTCGGCTTTGTATTTACTCAAACGCGTGCGACTAAGTAACCAATGTGCATTATTTTGTTTACCATCAACATCTATACCTACTTCAAAGTCATAATAGCCAAGGAAAATATATCTTTCAAAACTGGCAAAGTGGCTTGATACTGCAGCTTATGTTGAATAACCCATGAAGGCATGAAGTGCCTACTTAGTCTCCGTTCCACGGCGAAAGAAACTGAGCGAAAACTTGTCGAGGACCGAGGTCCAACATATTTCTCTTTCACGACATTAACATTCGCTATCCGTCCGAAAGCACCAAAATCAATAAATTTCGCTCTCTGTGAGAACTCCAGTTTGCTCTTAAATATTTATAGCGAGCGCTGTAAATAAATATCGCCCAAATATCCTTAATAAACACCGGACAGTGTGCGAGTGAAATTTCCTTATTTGAAACGGTATAACTTTTTAATGGAGGCTCAATTTCCATCTGGAATTAATAAAAGTTTTTGTTCATGCCGCCCCGCAGGATGACGGATCGGTGGTAAGTAAATTATCCCTAACTTCGGGGAAACTACCCGCTGGATGAGTTCCCAAAATTGTTATCGCATTCGGTAATCGAATTTACAATAACAATGTTGTAACGTTCGGTAGCTCTGAGATCTATTAATATTCATATTATGGAAACGAATATAATTTATTGCGACACTATATTATGTTCTACGTAGCTTCCGTAATATATTCGTCGAATATTATATGACAATGTAAACAATGAATGTAACAATGAATTTTGTGAATGCAAGCTAGTACCTAGAAGATATTAGTGCTTCTAAAATTGAGCGATTCCGGTTTCTGTAACCTACCACTTTAAGCAGCCTCAAAATTCCGATACTAAAACCCACTCCAGTGGCATCGAAATGAGGGATTTTCCGAGAGCCGATAAAAAAGAAAAAAAGTTCAAATAATAAGTTGATAAGACACGACTCTTAAAAATAAATCATAACAAGGCCGTTATATGTATAAAAATTTATACATTTTGAGCTTTCTTCTCAAAAAGGGTACTAAATCTAAGTATCTTTTCACTAAACATCTTTTCGAGTAACTACCAAATTCAAAACTTGAGAATCCTGTCTAAGCAGCGCCATCTAGTGAGCAACGCCGAACTATAGTTTTTACTTTTTAAAGTAGCTATCTAAAAATCCCCTATTCAAACACGTCTGGATGGGTATTAGGTTATTAGATTACTACACGTTCAATCAATGTTTGCCGCTAAATCGTTTATATTGTATTGTTACAGTTAGAAGGATAAAGTGTATGAGTCATGTCATCTTAGTCTTCATAGTAACAAATGCATCTTCTATTATAAAATCTTTATTATTCTTACATGAATTCGAAATGAATCAAAAGTTAATTATACCCCCTAATGTTGTATAACAAGAAAAAATTATGTCTGGATTTCAAAAACGTTTCACTACCATCAACTAAGTTAAAACTTTTAGAAAACTTACGCTGTGTGATTTTACTTGTATTCACTAGGGGACAAATTGTCGTGAAACACGTGTCGATAGCGATTCGGACGAAGTTAGGCGACGTTGCCACTCAACGTCTTGACGTTGCCAGGCAACGTCACCTAACTTCGCCAGACACATTCATAGTTGAACGATGTTGCCAAACTGTCGCTTGATGTCGGGTGACGTCGCCTGACCGACCTCTCTAGCGACACGTGTAGGGCAACAATTGTTAGTGATTAGGTAAAATATAATCGTCTTGGCGATAATGTCCCGATTTGTGCTCTCGCGCACGAGGGCCCGGGGCTCATCGGACCTCCGTGACCCTGTTAACAAGAGAACCTATTACCTGACCAGATTGTACCATGGTTACACATTCAATCGCCTGAATGTGTGGACGAGGCTTTAATTTAAGTCGTTAGTTGCTATAGTATTAGTATCTACAGCACAGTTATTATTTATTTATTCCCCTGCGATTTTATTACAAATCTCAAAAGTACACGTACACTGATTTTCCTTTTATTATTTCCTTGTTGTAATTAATTGATACTATTCTCTCTTTAAGTTGTAACTGAGTATAAATAGTTGACTAATGTTTCTAAATTTATTTTACACTTTATGCACTTTTACGTACAACACACACAGTACAATTATTCTCTAGACGCTGTCCAAATTGGCAATGATCGTGCGATAAGCGGTTTTGAGGTCTCCTACTGGTCGGGCGACGTCCGTCGTACGGCCATGGTCGCACGACCGTTGCCAATAAGGACAGCGCCTTAACCCCTCCTGCACACTTCACCGGCCATTTTCCAGGAGTTCGACATAGTGATGACCAAGGTGAATGGCTCTCTCGGGTTTACGCTGCGGAAGGAGGACCACAGCGCGCTGGGGCACTACGTGAGGGCGCTGGTCCGGGAACCTGCGCTCAGCGACGGACGAATCCAGCCTGGTGACAGAATCGTGGCGGTAAGTTGTTTTACCTATTTATATATGATTTCTTGAATGGATGAATTATCTTTAGATATTGGAACAAGAAAAGCGATCGCTTTCAGGCTAAGCTTTCAGGCAACCCCTAGTGTTGACGTTAAGACAGCGGTTAATACATTTATTAAATAGTTTATTTTTATATAATAAATAAAACAGAATAACTAAAATTGAAAGTAAACAATAACACTTATAAGTAGTTATATATTATATACATAGTTATACCGAAAATAATTACGCGTAGGTAAATCACGCATAGTTAAGAAAATAACTATTTTAAAGGCTAGAGTGTTTCTTTGAATCCAGAGCGGAGCCAAAAAGTCTACAGTACCCGAGCGTAGGGTGAGATTCAAAAGTAGAATCAAAGTACGTCACTCGAGATTACAATAGTGTTGCCCCCGAGGTGGACACTCTACTATAAGAATGGATGAGTGCAACTTATGAACAAGAATTATATGTTTAATTCTCTATACCACCATTTTTTATAGAACTAAAGTGCCTAAAATCCGTATTTGAGTAAAAATTTTACGAAGACAGAACACACGTATTACACGTTTTTTATTTTTTCACATCCTTTGTATTTTATTTAGCCCGAGCATGGTTTACTATAGCATATAACCAGTCACTTGTCCTTTTTTTTTTTATACCACTTAGGTGGCAAACAAGCTTGCGGCCTGCCTGATGGTAAGCCGTCACCGCAGCCTATGGACGTTTGCAATACCAGGGGCATCACCCACGCGTTGCCGACCCCGTAAAAACCTTTAAACCCCTTTCTTGAAGAACTCCATGTTGTACTCATTACAATTTTCGTCAATAACCACTAAATCACGTTCGAAATTAAAATCACTACTAGAGTTTAAAAGCTGTAACAATAACTGGAGGCCGCAAGCTTGTTTGCCAACCTTAGTAGCATAAAAAAATATTAAATTGCCTCGTGCTTGTTCTCAACTATTTCAATGTGCCTCAATATTGCCTAATTAGCACCAAAACCCTCGATTGCATTGTTATCGAACAGCGAAGGAAAAATCTTTATCGGTCAATTATATTTTGTTCCGGTTAAATACTTTAATTTAAATAAAATGGCAGTACTTGTAAATTATAGCACCACGTGCAGTACCATCTACTATAGTAAGCAAAGTTCAGCAATACAATAACTCATATTAACGAATTACTTATTGCAACTAGGAAATCGCTATTACGCCGGGTAATAGACATTATATCAGTCATATTGATCTCTCACCGCAATTTAAATCAAAACGCAATCAACCCTGCGGTCAGGTTTAGAATCGGGCCATTATTAAGCTCGTTATTATGCTCGTTCACATAAAGCCGATGCGGTCAAGCAATCTATCGAATTTATGGCCCCTAAGTTAAACCACCCGACTACTAAGTTGGCAGAGTTTGAAAGAATTAGGTTAGGAAATGCCTAATTTTCTAAAAACATAGAAGTTGACTGTTGACTCAAAAAATAAAGATATTTAGAATGAAAGTTAGTATTATGCTATAGGATAGCAATTGCTATACCCATTGTACGTAGTATTTTTTTTCTCTGTGGTTATAAAAAGCTATTAGATAACTTTTATTATATATATTAGAGATTTTTTCTTTTAACGGACTTAACGATTATACCTTTACAAACCAGTGTGTACCTAGAGTTGGGAATAAATGTATGGAGGTGGTCAAGTCGAGTGTTAGCTCAAGTTGACTCGTCGTCGTCCCAGCGCTTATTCCCGGCCTCTGCCAGGGTCCGCTTTCCTACTTAATCTTCTCCACTTCGCCCGGTCTTCGGCATCCTCATGTCGTAAGCCTAAGATGACAGGTATGGGTTATTCCCCAGTAATATAGGGACCCCTTTGACCCTGGATTTTACACGGGATGGTAGCAAGGGTTAAAATATTTTATGTAGTACCGTAGTAGATACTTATAATTGTGACGGCGGAAATATTATTCCATTACAGGCACAGCAATAGAAATATATCTATAATTCCGCTGTAAACTTAGTCATTCTTTAAAAGTCGTGACCTAGTTCGATGGACACTAACCTTTATTAATCAATACCTCAAACAAAAGTGCTTAAGCCATGATTCATAGTCCACGGAACAGCTGAGCAAATGTGGCAAATCAGGTTATTTGTGTTCGTAATTAAATAGAAATTCATAACACACCTGAATTAACACCATATCGCATTTATAATTTCGTCCTCTCATTCTTCGCTATGATAGTAGTAGTACGTAGGTATTACTTTTACACGTTTCGAGAATAACCCTTCCGAAACCTATAGACTATTACTGAGGGCTGTGTACCGTGACTCCGCAAGTACTGTACAGAGGTATTGGCTATCTGCGCACAAGAACGAAAATCTGCGATAAATAAATTGCAGGTAACTATATTGTATTGCCGTATATATAACTTGACATTCAATTATACAAATTGTAATTTATTGTATACTTTAGAACTTAAGAATATGTATTATTTCATTGTATGGATCTAAGTTATCTACAATAAAAATTATTTATTTATTATTTTATTACGGTGACGTAGGATAACTTACGTCATCGAGTACAAGAAAAGCTTCATTTTGTAGCGTTAGGAGACGCACAAAACGTTAGCCTGCCCGTGCACAGTCTGGCCCAAAAATATATGTTATTTTTTAGTTATCCAAACTACGACTTTTCGTAGCGATAGTAATTACATACCCGTGTGGGTATTATAAGTAAAAAAACTGGTCTGCCTCTCATTCTGTGCCCACACATTTTGTGAGTCTCCTAAACGTCTACTATCACTACAACGTGAAATTTTTCTTGACTTGCTCTAACGCTTTTTGTTTCTGAATTCAGTTACTGAATTTACACAAGCCCGAATCAATTATTAAAAAAAAACTGTATGGCAAGTTTCTGAACGTCATTCATAAAAGTCATAACAAACAATTAATTTTGATTTCTGTAGTATTATTAATGTTCGTGCGTTATGAAAAATATTATTAAACAATTAAAAAGGAAATGCGGGAGATAATTTTCAGCATGATTAATAATTTAGACAAACTAAAAGTACAAGTTCAAGCTAATAGTGACCAAATAACTGAATGTTTACAAGAAGGACTGACAAGGACAGATTATCCCCAGATTATTGCCATATCCACACTTTATAATTTTTAATACTGTCAGTCAATACGGACTTATCGTGGTCCTATTATCGAAGTTTGGCGTAGAGTTGTAAAAAGTAAGTAGAAAGGACGAAGCAGTGTTTGTAGTAGCTTTTTACGAAATGCCTCGTTAACACGTAGGTACGTTGAAAACAAATATAAGGCCTATTTACAATTGTCACGGCTCTCTCCAGCTCTGACGTTCTCGCGAATACAGTTAATTAATACTAATTGACACTGTTACACCTCCACCAAAACAAAGTTGTTTTACTAATTACTCAACAGCGTATGCGTGTAGTATTTATACTTAAGTATGTCGCCGGTACACTTTGCTGTACATGTAAATGTGAGTGTAATTACAATAGCGTAGAGTACCTCATTCGTGTTCAGTAATTAGTTCTAATGGAACTCAGCACAATTTCTTACTTACACAAATCACTTGAATTTTTTTTCACCTTAAATATGACAAGCATTTTGACTGCCGTCACCTGACGCGGTAAGGGACGATGCGGCTGAGGATCGAACATGCTAGTTTAGAACAGCCATTTAGTTTGATGATCAAATGTCAAGATTAAACACATTGACATTTTTAAACGACTGTTATGAAGGATTATTTTTTCTAACCTATCTTGTATGTATGAAGGTTTATTACCTCGTATCTTCCAAACGGCTGGATGGATTTCCACATTTAAGGTATCATTAGATTCGTCTCAAAAATATCAAGAGTCACAGATGTTTTAAAAAAATCAAATGGCAGATTTTTGGCGCCACAAAGTAAAATTAAAAAAAAAGGAACCCATTGCGTGGGATAGCAAAATGAAGGGATAAAAGAGCTGCTTTCAAAAATTTAACTTATACACTTTAAATTACTTTAGAAAGCAAAATAAGCATAAAAATATTATTAATGACAGGTGAACGACACGCCGATGTCCAACATGTCGCACGCGGAGGCCGTAGCGTTCCTTCGCGCGTGCTCCGCCGAGGTGCGCCTGCGGCTGTACCGGGACCACGCAGCCACGCCCCTCTCGCCGATGTCGCCAAAGGAAGAGCCCACGGACTCGGACGTGCCCATGAACCGGCCGAAACCGCCGTTGAGGTAAGCCAGAGGACCAAACGGCTGAAATTTGAAGTTACAGGGTATGGCAGCGGCCGACAGCATCGAGCTTGGCATGGTTGCCAGTGCAGAGATTGGCGAGATGCCGCTAGCTGCTCTAAGAATCAGTCCTTTGTCACGGGCAAATATAGTCCACATTTGTGTGTATGCCTCAAGGTTCACTACATCCACAACAGCCTTCTACTACTCTCTCTCTCTCTACGTAGGGTATTGACAGTTCTCATCTACAATAATGAAATAGAACCGATCCACCTATTCTATACTTCGTTCATACTACTTTGCCAGGCCTGAGGCGGTATCAATGCTTTGCGACTTGGCCGCGCGGCGGCTAACGCCCGACGCGGCTGACGGCTCGCGCTCCCCCTGCCTGTCCCCGAGAAAGTTCCGGAAACTTACCAAGGACAACAACCATTACGAACAACCTAATGGTGAGTACAACACAACTGACATTAGAAGTACGAATACATGTTGCAGTAATGTGGCCAGGAAATGCCGTCAACTTTTGCTTTTGGGATGTTTTAAATTCACTGAGTAGTAATTAAGTTATTTCTGCACTACCACTAATACTAGCTTCGTGCCTAACTTGAGCTGACGTAACAAATGTATAACAAAACTAGCCGGACCCACAATGGCCGTGACCGTTAATGTACCCTTGCGACGATGTACACATTAGGTTTAATTATTCATAATGAGGGTGTTATCTGTGGCACCAAGCCCATGTTCATTAGCTAATCCACGTAAATGTTGCATAATGCCCTAACAGCTAGGCTACAAGGCACACAGATATAACTTCGCTTACAATGGTGATCTAGACTAATGACAGTTCTAAATTACGAGCTATTACGCAAACTAACTACAAATGTATTTGTCAAACTAACACTCAGTTACACACACTTCAGCACCGTAAGCTTGGCTAACATTGTACACGCAAACACTAAGCAGCGTGAGTATTCCGCGCAGATGTCGCAAGTTCCAACGTTACGGTAGAACACGGTTCGGAACGCCCAGAGGGCAGTCAGGAGGCGCGGCGGCCGCGGCCGCACTCGGCGGCCCTCGCCAGCCCCACTGCACCACCCACTTGTAGAAAACAAAAGCTAAGCCTGACAGGTGAGACACTGTCGGCCTCTACCCCACGATCCCATCTCGCTTCACCCCCATCCGAGACAGCCAACAGACAGCCTACCGGATAAGACCATAGTACCACCCACCAGGACTATGTATCGTCGCACCCATCGTAGCTCCTTGCGGCACACCTCATCGGCGGACGATGACCCCGGCGCCAAACGTGCTACTTCTCTTATCTCAGCTGTGTCGTTGATCTTTACCCACCTATTGTTTGTATGTACATGTCTTTGTTTGCATCCGTCACCGAACTGTCACTGCCGCAGACGCTGGAAATGAAACTCGCCGATACTAGTGCGAACAACACAGTGCTTCACGTATTGCCGTAACTTTTCACACATTTGAGATACTTCCACTACGATTTGAAAGTGTTTTTGTTTTTTGCCATCAGTTTGTAATATGCACTTTTCACTTACCTACTGTACTTACCTGTCCATTTCAGTTAATATATTTAGTTAATTCGTTTTCATTAATATTACTTATTAATCTACCTATCTGGATCCTTTTCAAGTTCGGGGTATCTTAATGTTGGGTTTGTATATTTAGTTTCATTGGCATGATATTACAGATTACTATCATATTTCAGTGCCACCTCACGGATATGAGCTGAATAATCTGGACAACGATGTTCTGGATGCTCCCAACGTGTACCAGGAAGACATGTCAAGGAATCGGTACGCGGAGCCTGCCTTCCCCGCGGACTCCGACGAGCCTGTGTCTATGCCTGTGGAACTCTCCAGTGACGAAAGCCGTTTTAAGCACACCAACCCGGCTTACCAAAGCGCAGTCCTTCATTCCACTACTAACAGCGATGGTACTACTGATAAAGATGACAGTAAGCTCTGCGTATTTTGAGTTCCTTACGATCGACTTGACTCTTGTGATTGTGAAGTTAACCAACCGTTCATGTTACAGACTGCCTGAAGAAATGGAAAGGAGTGGCGTTGTCACCAGATAACGAACGTAAAATCAAAATTGATATTCCCCCGCCGCCGGTACCGCCCGCGAAGCCTCAGGAAGTTGACACCGTCCAAAAAGAAAATGTCAAACCCGACGTGCCAATCAATGAGAACAACACGGAACCTACAGTAAGGATTTTCAACCTAAATGATTTCACGCATCGAAATCGATGCGTGAAATCATTTTGTACCAAGCAGGACGATATACTTTGTAGGGCGGATATCGATTATATAATAATAGCGCCATAAAAGCCTGTAATGCAAGTGCGATCGTAAAACTTAAGTGCCTACGTCGGGATACAGTCATTTGTCTCATAATAATAGAATATGACAATACACTCTTCATTCCTTGAAATATTGCTAGCGATATACACATTGAATCACTCCTATAAGCCTGCTCCTGCTTCAAAAGGCACATTATCACGGTTGCTATCGATTACGATTATCACTAACTGTTTTAAGCCACATTAAAGGCTAATTGAACCATTTCAAATGTATAGGCATAAATATGTACCTATGTTAGAGGTTGTACTTAACTTACTCTACGAGAAATGCTTGCGTGCAGGACTGTACGCTTGTTACTATTTTAAAGCCTAAAACAGACTATGCAAAACAATCTGGTGAAAAACTCGTTTTTTTATTATTAACTAGCCAGGCATTTATTTGATCGCCATCTGACCAGGGTTTAAGTATCAGCTAATTTAAAAATCCAGTAGGTACTTTAGTAGTATTTATTATTTCAAATGAGATAATGTAGATATGTTAATTAAAGTAACCCTTGTTCCTAGTTCTAGTCCTAATGGTATAAAATGTGGCCTCTACGACACACTTTTGTCACGGCATCAGAGCCGGTCTTTCCCCCGAAGATTCTACAATCAATAGATATTTCACACATGACAACTACAGTCCACAGCTGGAGTTGAGCCTCCTTCATATTAGTAAGGGGGGGGGGGGGTGTGGTCTGTAAAGGTATCAAAATATTGCATGTTCGCGCATAATTTCAGAGGGTATGGGTATGTGTATGGAAGATGTGAGATAGGTGTAGGATAGTGGTAGGACGCCACGCAAACGAATTCGCGCTGGGCCCACTAGTAGGGGGATAAAGGCAGAGGTATGATCACATCAATGAAACTCTTCCAGATTGTGACGGTGGAGCTGAACCGCGGGTGGAACAGCCGGCTGGGGTTCAGCGTGCAGAGCCACCCGGAGTCCGGCCAGAGCTACATCTCAGCTGTGTACAACGACAGCGTGGCTGCGCGGGACGGCCGCTTGCGGCGCGGCGACGTCATCCTACAGGTGAGCACCTGGATGTGTAGTATTGTAAAGTATTTTATTTGAATCGATTCCGATATATTCATGCGAAATTTTGTCTAGATCAAACTTCGTCTAAAAAAATAATAGGTAAACGACATTCAGTCGACTGAATGTGCAGGTTTCATCGCGATGTTTTCCCTCACTGTATGGCCATCGGTTAGTTTTTAACTACGTACATAACTCAGAAAAGAGTCAAGATCCAACATCGTCTAATTTATACTAATCTCTGGTTCGTATTGAAATTAAACAAACAATTGTTTTGTTTAAATTTAATGCGCATAAATTGAATGATTATTCTTAATAGAGAATTTATTCAAAGAAATACATATTCCACACATTATGTAGATATTATATGCCGATTTTTATAACATTTTCTCTTATCTCATCATATCATCACAGCCCATAACAGACCACTGCAGGACTTAAGGCCTTTCTCACGAAAGGGGAATCACATTGCCCTGCCCTTACATTTTCTTACATATCATTCCCTAATTTCCAGGTGAACGACGAGAATGTGACATCAATGAAGACACCAGAAGTAATAGATCTGCTGCGGTTGCTGCGAGGGTCCATCTGCATCACCGTGCTTCGGCCGCCAAATGCTCAATGATGGAAAGACTGAAGCTGGAACTGAACAGTGAACGAATGAATTCACTCGGTCGCAGAACGCGGCAGAGAGGGAATGGAACGAAACCGAAAAGAAATGACGCCAGTCATTTAAACAGAGACGGCACAGTTAATCTGCTAGCTACAGAACAGTTTTCTTTGGAAATGGAGTAGCGGTAGGAATTACTAGAAGAATGAATGAATAGGAAAGCAAATTACGCGAATGTTAGAGGGATTGGAAGGAAAATGTAGGATTATTCGGAACTGACGACAATGAATTTTAAATACCCAGACTTAATAAACTACTTACATTGAAAAATATTGTATTATATTGTTCCTAAATTTAATATTAAAATTGTTAATAAAGTGACCCTAGTGCACTCGGCTAAGTAGCCGATCTCCACTGAAATCCGAGACCATACTAATACATATAGATAATTTTACCAATGATATTAAATTTCAATCTTTCTAATAATACACATATTTTTACTCTCAATAGATTGGGAGCTTATCTTTATTCAAAGACCAACAAGCGCAACGAACTCACAGCATATAAAAAAAGTTAGCAAATTATTTGTAAATACAATATACTTAAAGTACAATTTATGTACACAGCAATCCATAAAACCTTAAACTTACCTGCAATGCCAGTTTGGTGTGATAATTAGAGATAAAATGTTTATGGATAAAGTCCAACAGTGGACTTACTTATAAGATAGTCATGTCATGTCAAATCTAGCTGTCAATGATGAAAAGATACACAGTCTGTGTTTGTATATAATTATGTATTTAATTGGAATTATTATGTAATACATTACAAATAAAAATACAGAAGAAAGATAATCTAGCATTCCAGGAAATATCTAGTATTTTTGTAAATAGTTTACGATATATATATAATGTCTACTAATTTTAGTCATATTTACCAAGAATGTAACTGAAAGTAGGTATGTAAGTATTTACATTTTTAAATAGAATGGTTTCCTGGTGCTTAGTCAAGAAAGGTTGCTGAATAAAAATGTATGAAAACTTTATTTCAAAAAACCATTACAGTAGGTGTTATACCTAAGCAAACAATTTAGCGTGATTCATAAAGATTTTTACTCTGTCAAAGTACGAGTGGATAACAATGCTGTCGTCTGCAAGCACATTGCTTATATTGTATGTATATCTCATGTGGAATATATTAGATGAACTGCAGTCCATAGGTAATGTGAAAAAGTCCTAATACTGTACCATAACACAAACACACCCAATGCACATTACGTATGTAATAGAATAAAATTCCATAGAGAGTATCCGTAAACTACGTGACTTCAATTTGCCCTTTTTATCCCCCTCTCCCCGCCTCCCCTCACGTAGCCCACCATGGCATTTGCTTTCCTCCCTCCCTCAGTTGACTTTTTTGCTGTTTTCAGTTGCGTTTAGGATTACGAGTACAATTATAACATGGAATCATTCAAAAGGCGTTGCTGATGTCCATAGGCGGCGGTGGCCGTGGCTTTTCATCAGGTGGCCTGCCTATTTGTCTACCGTATAACATAAAAACAAGTACCTAATACGACAAAAAATTGCTGTGGTACTGTTTTAACAATTGTAAATCTGCGGAAGTTACAAATAGTGGCTGTAACCACTCCTGCGAATCAGTTATAAAAATAAGTTGTATTAAAAACTTTCCTCAACCAAATTTTACGCTATTTTCTCTCAATATGATAAATAATGAATAAAAATTCGTTACTCAGGCTTCAACCCCTCCTCCCCTCCACGTAACCCAATATAGCTTGTTACGCCACCCCCCACTAAGCAAGCTACGTGGTTTTTGGATGCTTCCATACTGCCTATGGCCAGTTTTGGTCGAAACCACTAGTAGAGTAAGAGTTAAGTAAGAAATAATTGCTTCCAAAATAACACATAAACTATAATTCATCCCGATATTCAGTGTAATTCCCGCGAGAGCGGATCCTCACGTAATAATCGAATTTTACGCGAACGAAACGGCAAAAGCTTGTCTTTTATAAATAGCTTTCATCACTCATAGGCTACGAATTTATTGTTATAGTACCACATGCATGCCGCGTGTATTACTTTATTAGTTTGAAACACTTTTAAAGTCTATCACCAACACATGTACCATTTCCATTGCTACGCCTTCAGTAGACGCGTAGTCGCACTATGATATATCCGACAGCAGCCGTACCGCCGATCTCCGATAGCACTCCGCCATCTTACTACAATTGAGTGTGGATCAGAGCCAGAGCTATCTTGCTGCGATTGGTTTAAACTCAATTGCATCAAGATGGCGGCTTACAATCGGATATAAGCGGTACCACTGCAGGTACATAATTAGACAGTTACCGCATACCGGGATCACCTATCTCATAGTAAGACCTTATCTTTCGATATTAAAAACTAGCCTTCCGTATTTACCTAACTTACCTAAGTCACGGACTTGTGCCTAAGTATAAGTGAATATATTTTTAAAAAGTGTATTTAATATAGCCTACTTACCTTAAAATGCCATAAATAGGACCATGCAAAAAGAAATCGAAGAATCAAACTATTGGACAGGCATTTTCTATTACGATGTTCTACCGACGACTGTACATAAAAATTCTAATATGTCGTCGCAATTGTTTCGTAGATAGGATATAATAGTGTATGCTATTGACGACAACTATATTTTACTTCCATAAGAAATCTAGTCACATTGATATCACATTAGTCCTTTATAGTTGAGTTACACACGCCTATTAATAAGTACTTTAATGTTATTATAACAAATTGTAAAATAGTTTATGGATATTATAATCTCACAGTATATAATGTTGTCAACTCAAGAGATTTTATAGACAAATCAACTCAAAATTCAAACTATTTTAATAATAAAACTTTAGGTGTAAGTTGGTGCGGATAACATGTAACGGTGCTAAGTGTTAGCCTGTTTCACTGTGACATTGATAATAATGCAATTTTAGTCAGTCTTATTGGAAGAAATCCATTTTGAACACTCACCTACGTTTTGATCGCCATTAAAAAACATACTCAATTGTTCCTAATTTGTTACGGCTGACTTAAATTGCTATTATGAAAGCCTAGGTAGTAATACCGTTGGAAGAGGTGAACGAAATGAATGTAAATATAATACCTACCATCGCCCTTCGGTAAAGATAGGTAACGTGTAACAGAAGGAAATAATAATGCTCCTAAACTACCTTTGAACGAATGAAAAACTGATATTCTAAATATATTGTGATGGATTTGTGTTAGATTGTAACTGAGTAACATACACTAGGCGAAATAGATTCGCAGCACACTATTGTATTAAAATAATGATATTAGGTGGAAGTAGTGGGTCAGAATTAGGTACCTATAATAAGTTTCGTTTGCGAAGAATCTGTGGCTTTTAAAAGGCGAAGTTAAAAGAATAAACTGATCTCAAAATTAGTAGAGTACCGTTTATTTATAGTTTCGCACAATTTCGTGTAAGTAAAAGTTTGGGAAAGACGATTTTTTTTTTAAACGAGATACACCTAATCCGTCATTCATGAGTTTGTGAACGATGGGTGGTTAGAAAGTTATAACCATAGGCTAGTCCGACTCTAGACTCCATTCTCCGAAACATATATTGATTTGATTTTATACGAGTGCGCGTCGACTTATGTCGTTTAACTGTATACGTAAACGTAGGTAACATCTTACGTAGTTCCAACGACCACTCTTCAAATACATCCGCGTACGTAAAATGCATACTCCCAACGTGAATGTGCACTTTTATTTGCGTGGTGAAGAATTATTTTTGGTGCTCAATGTTTTGTGGGGTTCGCAGCACAGTGCTTGCTAGTCTAACGTAAGTATGCCTTATTGTCTGGCCCGTAGAAGTTATCAGAAATTATTTATGAAATGACGACACAATGTGTCAGTTGCAATATTAAACAAATGTATTATATATTAGATTATTATGTTATAATTATGTGAATAAAAGATAATTATGATTTAACTAAAGCTTTTATTTTTATCCCAGATTTTACTCTTTTTATTTATATGATTCACCCACTACCTACTTATAATCTCACGTACCGTTCTCTACGGTCGTCCGTTTTTGTCCATTTCCTAAGTCGTCCCCTTCCGAATTCGTCCATTTCTGCAATGTCCTTTTCCGAAAGTGACCTTTTTCAAATTCCCAAGTCGTCCACTTTCAGAAGAGTCCTTTTCCTTTGCTTCATTTTAAGAAAATGACGTCTGTAAACCAGAAAATTGGCAAATAAAGTTTTGGCAAGCAGTCTAAACTCGTGCCCATTGCCCAATTCGGTTACATGTCTTGATGGATAAGACCGTTGATTAAGACTGGGCTTGATTATATACATATACATACATTGAGATTACATCGTTTTAATAAAAAAATGCGCCTGGATTCTGCTCCAAAGTTCCATTTTGCTCCAAAGTTCCATTTTGCTCCCGAGCTTTACATAACGTCAATGGTTTTCCTCCTTAGTTTATATACGTACTCTACCTACAGCTCTTTAAACTTTCAGAGTTCAGAGCATTTCACTGTTCTCAATGTTACACCATCCATACTAAGTTTCTAAAGACTGTGGGTACACGTTCTCCTATCTCCAGATTGATTTCGCAGCCTCTAACAGGATCGACCCACGTATTCATCAACATAATTTCAGCTGCAGGACGTCCACTGATAAACATAGCATACCCACACTTGCTTTTATATTTCTTTAACAATTTCACATTGTGATTGAAGATCATACATAGTTTAATTAAGGAGTTTATCGTATATATAACTCAACAAAAGACGCTGCAGTTCATGTTCAGTCTGACTGTTGATTGTAAAGAACGCCTCACACCCAACAGTATGGCATCTCAGTCATATTCTCAAGCTTTGATGCAGCAAATTGACGGCAACAACGTTTATCCAGACATCTGCAAAATCACTGACAATGCGTTTTTAACAACTTTGTAAATGGAAAACCACCGCGCATATGTTTCATTTTTTATTCGACCCAGAAAATGAGTTATTCTACTTTTTTTAGAATCTCTGGCCGGGTTGTGTAATGTAACCGAAACCATCGCAAACTCCATTTATACGAAGATAGCTTTCTGGTAGTTATCTATTTTGTGGCCTTTCGGAGGTACTAACTGGTTCACCTTGACCATCATCCAGGATTTGGTAGATCGGGGTAACTATAGTGGAGCGACCGCCATCTGGCCACTGTAGCCCAGCTGCCAGGGCAATCTGAACAGATAGGATCATGGTAACACATTCAGTCACCTGAATGTGGAGGTTTCATTGCGTTTTTCCCCTCGCCGTAAAAGCAACGGTCAGTGTTTAACTAATGTACATAACTGAGGAAAGAGTCATTGGTGCATGGCCGCAGTAGGATTCGAACCCGGTACCTCTCCCTTACATGTCGGATAACCCTAACCGGTCGGTCACCAACGCTCCGGTACAGGTAGAGTACATCAGGTGAAAAACAAAAGAGAAAACTCAATTTGTTGATATATGGCGGCTATGGGATTCGAATCCGGTACATCTCGCTTGCGAGTCCTTTACCACTAGGCCGCCGACACTCCCCATCTCCCTATCTGGTTTACCTAATACCAAAAATTTTCACCACGGTACCACAATGTTCACAACGTTGAAGGACATGTGGGTACCTACAACAAATGGATAAAGTTACACATGCATCATAACATAACCAATCTCCGTGACAACAACGGTTCCCGCATAGGCATAACCATCGATCCACGACGGCTACAGGTTACCATCAACACGATTGCCACTTGCAACCTATACTTAGTTGCCGCCAGTACCTACGCTAAGCGGTCAACAATTGTAGTCCGAAAATACGGATACTTTTGCTGGGACTGTCATGCTTTGTCAGCGCTTCCCATGTCTCGCAGCCATAGAGCATTATTAATGCTATAAGATATAAATTCAGATATATAATGAGGCTGTAATAATTGATCTTTATCACATTTAAAACTCCTAACAGTCCACTCGAGTCTCTTTCGAGGGCTCTGTCTGGAGTCTGGAGGGCTTTACCATAACCTCCACGTTGGCAGGCGAATTGGAGATCGCAAAGTTTAAAAACACAAAAGAAAACGCTGCTGCCTAGTTTCTGTTCCAAGACATTCATATTGCCTTTACAAAACCCTTCAGTTGCAGTTTGTGTAAGTCTACTCTGACGAACGTCTACGGACACCACTCGGTCATTATGGATCTTCATAAAATTTAATAGAGTATTTGATTTTAAGATCGTCATTTTAAAAACTTGCAACAGAAGTTGGTAGGTATTCCATTGTCTGCCTAGGGAGGTCCATCTATAAGTAAGAAAGAAAACATTTATTGCTCGTAGACACCACAACACGAAAAATATATACAAAAAAACAAAGAACTAATTATGAACTAAGCGTACATAACATTTAAATAAAAATGGTGTTAGAAAAAAACATAAACAGAGAAACATCACAGAGATCTCACAGTACACGCGGGCGCACAAGGGTTCAACTTCCTACTGACAACATTTGAGTTGAGTGGCGATCGGCAGCGGCCATCGGCACTAATGTGACCGTCAACATGAACAAAATTGACCAATCGCAGAGAGGCCACTTCACTTAGCAAGGAGCCGCGGTCAAAATTGGCTTACTTCGCATAGTAACCCTACCTTACAGACAAGTATGGTTTATGAATATAGGTGTGAGATAGATTGAGGCTAGCGATGGAGGAACGACTTAAATTTTACCCTGCCGCAGGGTATTTGTCACAGTTACTATTACACAATTTCACACAAATTGTTATGTATTTATGGCTAAATTTGTAGTCCTATTCCACTCATCAACTCAACTTGGATCAACTCACATGAACCGAGCAAATGAAGTCTCGGACTCCAGTCCTGGTAAGCATCTGTAGGGTACGGTAACAGTCGTAGAGACCTGGGTTCCACATACTCGTTTACCAAATTGTCGTGGAAACTGTTTCACATTTTCAGACGCATTTATGGAGCTAGACCACCCCATCATCATCATCTCAGCCATAAGAGGTAGCAGTAGCTAAACATAAGTCCTTCCACACAGATCGACTCCGCGTCTCTTGCATCCATCCATGACTTTTGTCCTCTACCTTCGTAACCGTAATTTAAGATATTTTCTTTTGGTTTAGCCGCTTATTACATTTAGCTGAATTCAGTCGTCTAAATTCAGAAGCAAAAAGTGTGAGAGCAAATCAAAGTGGAATGTATTGCTTATAAAATAAGGTCCATTTTTATATCACGCCTTGTGAAAAGCAGAGCGACGCCTGACGTAATATAAGTGATACCAAAATGAACCTTAGTAAATGACCTTAGTAAATACATTCTCCTTTTATTTGCTCTCAAGCTTTTTGCTTCTGAATTTAGACGACTAAATTTAGCCAAATGTAATAAGCGCATTACTCTTATTCTTACTTTAAATTACTTGTGCCATGAAAGGAGCCAAAACACCACGCCAGGGTTACTTAGATTTCAGTACCTATTCACGTGTTGCCTGTCCCATTCTGCAAAATAACGTTACTTTAATGAGTCATACGCTCGTATGACGCTGATTTTCTTAAAAGTATTGCCATACACCTCTACGAACGGTTACCCGCCCATTCTGTTTTAACGTTACTTTTAACAAGTCGCCGTGGCATATGGTCGGTTCCGGTCAGCGGCGTGCAGCCGGCCGTCGCGGCTCGCTGCGCGGGCGCGGGTGCGGTGAAAGATGTGTAGGCGGCAGGCCGTAGGGTCTGGTAAGTAAATGTTATCTGGTACTTGCGACCCGCCCCAGCTTTTTTTTACTATTATACGGGGAGTTTTACTATTATATGCATATATTCGACATCTAAACCTTCCCGGAACCGGAAGAAATTTTCTAACTTATCGTGATAACCGCACCAAAATCCGTTGCGTGATAAATCACCCTAATGGGGGAGTTAGCCGATGTACCTACAGACAGACATGGTAAACGACTTTATATTATATTCTAGGCAAGGATGGAGGGTAGTTGGTCGATAGTAGGTAGTAGATCGCCTGTGGTCGAAATTCGGAACTCTATAAACCATTGACAAAACAAATCGCCTACTTCTTTTTCGACAATCTCATGAGCTGAGTCAGAGGCGAGAGCCAACTGCTTATGGTGCGAGGAAGTCGAAGAGAGGGGGAAAGGGAGAAAACAGTAGGAAAGCGAACCCAACCAGAAGCCGGGATGGACCACTAGGATGGTGATGATCATCTTATGCCAGGGTCCGCTTTTAAACATTTATTTCTCCATTTCGTCTGGTCTTCAGCATCCTCCCGTCGTAGGCTAACCAGCGCAGGCGAGCCTCCTCAATATTTTCCTCGATGTCCCTCACGCCACAGTAAAGAAAGAAAGAAACAACAAGACATTTATTACACGTAGACACCACGAAGCGATAATTAGGTACAATAACAACAAAAAATAACAAGAAAATAAGAGTAAATAAAAAAAAATTATGTTATGAAATAAAAAAGAAAAATAATAACAAATGTACCTATCAGTACATGATGATTATTGTACAAAATTTTATGATTCTGCGCTAAAATGCAATTCTCTGCAGGAACATGCCAGGAAAGCGTTTTCTGTTATGTACAGTTGACCAAGAAAATTGTCTGTATTAAGAAAACTTTCGTGAACAATAATACCGAATACTAAATGTTGTTAATGAATGTTTTCCAATTTCGTGAGAGTTTTTGCGACATATAAATATATTGCCCCATATTGTTTTATATATGTCACAATCTTTGCATATATAACATGAAACCTGCATACCCGTAGGTAGGTGTTATGATCCATAGTTATCCACAAGATGTCTAATAGTTTATCGCAATAGTTATATAAAATAATTTAAATCAGTTAATTCTGGAAATGGATTATGGAAATTTTATTACTCCACCGCCATGCTCCTCTTTCGTTTTAGTAGAGAAAACGTATTCGTAATTAAGAAAGTTAAAAATATATTCTTATTAATTAGAAGTTAATGAATAAGTAAATATTCCTGTTGCGTCACCGGCTTACCTTGACGTCCTATATTATTTTCCATTCTGTTTTATATGTAGATAAGAATATAATATTTGATTTCCCTAAATATGGATAAGATCTACAAAGTAGATCAAAGAATGTATCTAATAATAATATTTAACTGCATAGAGTTTTCTTTTCCCCAATCCAGAGGAGATAGTCTCGCCAACACAGCCCCACTCGCATTAGGGTAGACGGTAGGGTGAACGCGCCAGTAGTCGACAGTCGCACGCAGCCGGCGACCGCCGCGTCCCAACGATCTTGAATCGCCGCGCCCGCGCCGGACGGAAGTGCAGTGCAATCAAACAGTTCGATTTTTAAAACTGGAGAGAAAATTTTTATTTTTTAATACTTACTGACTGGTTTTTTCTGAGTGTATTTGGATTGTATAAAGGTAAGACATATATTTGCTTTGTTACAGTAATAATAAATAACTTTATTTTTAAATACATTTGCTAATAAAGTGGCCACTGTTTCACAGATTTTAGTTTATTAGACTTTTAAAATCTCGAACTGTTTAGTTTACATTGCCGGCATTCGACCGCTGACTACATATTATACCAACCCATAACGTTTCCGAGCCACATGGTTCATGCATGGTAAATACAGGTTTTTCAAATTTCAGCAAAGAGTACGTTCTACGTTTTACAGTTTTTACATAAAAACTATTTGTATATATTTTAAACATTTTAGATATAGGTATCGGTGTATATTTTTATTGTAACTGGAAATATTTTATGTGTACGTCAATTAATTAATTTTAGACTCTTGTTAATTGATATAGGACAAAATGTTTTTAGTTACTTATTTAGCAAATGAATGTCCAATCCCTTACATAAAAACCATGTAAGCACATAAATTTCGCAAAGGATTTTCTAACCGTGCAATATTTTTACAGAGCCATTCCGATAGTATCATTAAAAACGCGAGCCCAGCGAGTAAATTACCTGATGCGTACAATATTGACAAAACTAATCTCGCTGGCCGCAGGTCGGCTATAATAGTACAAATATAACGAATTACCGTGTTAAGTAGATCGTGACCGATCAGATTTATGGGTCAGGAGATTTTAAGTCGATTCACCCTGTCAAATTGCTTGTTGCGGAAACCGTCTCGAATACCACTTGTAAAGTATGAATGGCAGGTTGAATTGATAACCGATTTCTTATGGTGGTATCTAGATCTATTTACACCTACTAAGTATAATCTACTGAAAGCCAATGTAAACACATCGCCAGCCACCAACTAAATTATTATCGACCTAGGCATTCAAAATCAATTATAATATAGTTATTTCGTGTTAGGTAACATTTTGGACCCTATTGCAGGGTATGGCAGAATATCAGGCGAGCGTGACTTATGATCATATTCCCCTGAGCCATATCCCATTTTGTCGCTGTTTTATATTCACATGCCCCTTTTCCCCGCTTTTGTTAGGTTTATATGTATTTTGTATTTTCTGTCTGTTTAATGTTGTTGTACTTATGTATGTCCCAATCTTTTTGGCGATAAATAAACTATCTATCTATCTATCGGAAAACCACGACGAAAATCATATTAAGCTCTTAGGGTGCGTCCAAATCTAGCGAACGCACCGTTGCAGCAACGGCTCTACAAAAACGTCCCAATACACCAGTGCTCTACCAATAATATTTCATTTGAGTATCATTTCTCATGAACCTGATACCCTCATAGTAATTCTTACAATACTTTCGTTTTCATCATACAATTCATAATACTCGTGCACCATCCACGTTGATCGCCCACATTAATCTTGGTTTCACACGATTTCGTTGTGTTAAGAAACATCATCACTTATCTGTCAATCTCGGTTCTATTCTATTTGCCTAGCAGTCTTGTTACCCGTACAATATAATTTTAACAAATTGAGTTTTCACTTTTGTTTTTCACCTGATATACTCTACCTGTATCAAAAATTACGAGTACATTATTCAGATCATCTCTTTTGAAGATTAATGAAGTTTAGTAACAAAGGAACTTGCAACTAACACCTCAATACGATTGACATATATTTGAAATGATTTTTATAAATAGCCTAGCAATAAAGAAGAGCATCAGGAAAGTAGGTAATTAGAAGCTAAGTTTCATTACTATCAACGTCTTACCCTATCATTTACTTTTCCACAGGCATATTTTTTATTGACGCCAACTCTTGCTTAGATGTAAAGCTTGCGATCTCGAGTATTGGAAACCGTGAGAATCCACGGGAAAAGCATATCTTAGTTCAAACAATAGAAGCCTAAGATTAGATCAATACGGCTTGTAAAAAATAATGTCAGTAATGTCTTGGTTCATCAACTACTTTCTTTAAATTAGATTTCTGTTTTATGGAATCACTAGCGGGCCCGGCGCGACTTCGTTCGCGTGGCGTCCTATCCCTACCCTACCCTACCTTTACGCCTAACCTAAACCCACTTTTTTTCTTGCCTATAAACCTTTCTCTTGAATCATTTTGTCTATTGATGACAACCGCATTATCCTTTGCGTAGTTTGAAAGATCTAAGCGAACATAGAATCAGACGGCGGGAAGCGACTTTGTTTTATACTATGTATAGATAATAATCCCTTGAATTATCGATACTTCTTCGTAAAAATTTTGTACATATTTGATTTGTCGATAGAAACAGTTGTGAATGTAAGTAACGCAGAGGGAGAACAGCATGACCAAACCTTCACATTTAGGCGACTGAATATGTAAACATAATTCAATCTGGTAAAATATGTAAACATAAATCACAGAGGCCGGGCGGCAATCGCGCCTACTGTAATTAC
The DNA here is from genome assembly GCA_905147135.1 of Blastobasis lacticolella. NCBI lineage: Eukaryota > Metazoa > Arthropoda > Insecta > Lepidoptera > Blastobasidae > Blastobasis > Blastobasis lacticolella. Next base: position 10,699,042 of record LR990041.1, read on the forward strand.
CTGATCTACCAAATCCTGGATCATGGCACAACAGGGATGTTGACTGTAAGATGATTACTATACCGAAAGCCATGTAGGGCATATGATGCTATATGGCTGGGAGACATTGATAGCACGCTGATGAGGCACATCCGCGAACTTCATGCCAACGAAATGAAAATGCTGCGGTGGATGTGTAGCGTTACACGGCTTGACCGAGTATGTAATGAGTACCTACATCCGTGGCAGCCTTGGCGTGAGACCCGGGGATCGCCTGCGCTGGTTTGGTCACGTGCGTACTCCACAAGGATACGCGGGAAATGGGTGTCCAATCGTGTTGGTATCACGAAAGAGATCCCGAGGGCGTGCTAGGAAGTAACAAATTGACATCGCGTAGTCGGATGATACATTAGAACTAACGGCTTAGGATATCATGGAAAGGCAGGAACCCTGAAGAGTCCACTAAACAATGTCCGATTCTGGAGATTTTGCCATAAAAATCCACGTTTTGCAGATGTATTGAATTGTTACAACAATACAAATAGCAAATGTTACAAGGCATTTCTGGTCTCCTATTAAAAGAGGGACTATTCAACACTTCTCCAGTACTAACTCTTGTCACCGTAACTTATTTCGCCTTCCGTCAACTTAGGAAAAAAGAGCATCAATGCAATTCCGTATACATATGTAGGTACGTACAACCAGACATCGACAAGAAACATCCAACTCGATCCAACTCTTCCCATTGAGAGAAAGCGGCTCAGCTGATATGCATACTCGAACACATTTTGCTACAGTTTAGTTATGGCATTACTTTTTGTCACTAAAGCCATCACTTCGCTACGGCGGTGCGAATGAACGTAATGACAGTAAAGAAAAAATGACAGAACGGAAAAGGAAAAAATATTGCTGAGATCACCGGTCGTAAACTTCAGATAACTATTGTGTAATTGTAGAAATTGAAAGTTAGAAAAAGACGACACTTTATTACGGTGGAGAGGAATGGTGTATATTAATGGAATATTGACTGGACTGAAATAATTTGTTAATGTTGTTATATTTTGGGTGATATCGGCATTAGAATTAATTTAAAGTATGAAAATGTATACTTAGAAGCCAATAACAAATAAGCAGACAGCTGGCCACCAGATTTGGATTTTGCGTTTTCGTTAGCTGCTAACCCATAATATATGAATTGTAGATGTTTTGGCGACAGTTACCATTAACCATCAGGTAGGCTGTCTGCTCGTTTGTCACTGAGTAACATAAAAACAACCTATAGTTGATCGAAGAGTATCTCTACACGTTATTCAATTCCAAAAAATTATAACAAGCCTTTACACCGAATAGCAAAAACAAAGACCTAGTTTGGAAACGCATGCCGCAAAAAAGTCTATAACCAGTGCACTATCGGGTGACGATACCGGATGGAGCAGGTTCGGTTCCCGGGGGAGGCACGCTCGGACGCACCGACACGGTTGGCGGACCCCCGTAGGGTAAACGGCCTCGGCAAACAAAAAGAATGTACAAAAATATTGTCATTGACATCTAAAATTATCATGTTATTATGTCGTGGTATCTTTTACTTTATAATATCTTAGTTCCATCATATACGTGTTTATTTTTTTAATTTAAAATCTTAACCGTCATTCATCATACAGAACCATTATAATGCTTCGTTTCACTCCTCTTTTTATCATTTTAGATTTAAAAAAAACGCTTTTCGTTTTTTTTCCCTTTGCTTATAATTACAATTTCTCAAATTAAGTATTTTCTGTCAGATCTGAATAACTCATCCATACTGTACATATATTATACTAGCTATTTTAGGCCTTAAAAATACGGCGCACAGACGCTCTCTTATTTCCTATGTTATTGTGAAAAACAATCGAACCAGTGTACAAGTATTTACTTATTTCTTGTTCTCCAACGTGACGAAAACTCACTTTCAAGTGTACGTGATGGCATTTGAGCTGTTACAGTTCCATTTAATAACATCGTGATAAAAGGCCTGCTGGATTAAAAAGTAGGAACCAACATCCAATCCGATTAGAAAGTTTAAAGCTATAAACTTAAGAAATAAATATTGGCTAGACTCCAAAATTCGTCAGTTACCATCTTATCTCTTCTACGTCTATAATAATATAGCAGTTGTACAAAATCATGAGCACGTCCGAAGATTGCAATTGATCTCAATATTAAAGTTACTGCTACTAACAAACATGTTATTTCTATAAAACAATACTTTCCAGCACAAGTTTCTAAACAAAGTAGACAAGGAAGCAAGATAATAAGGTACAGTAGTTGAAATGAAACAGAATGCATCAGGATTTGCCCTATAATTACTCTTAATGGCGGTACCGAGATGCTTCGTATAAAAAGCGGTTCACCTGTTTTAGATCGGACGGTCTTGCGTTTGTAGTTTCCATTGGAGTTAACGGACGCTATAAATGTATGGAAAATATGTAGGTGTATGATATTTCGTACATTTGTTAAATCATTGTCAAGAACTTTATTAGTCAAAATTACAATATGAACAATATTTACAACATACATAATACAAATTTTTTAAATGTTTTTATTTGTTAAATTGTAGTCTGGATTTGACTACCTGAGTGGTTCAGTGGTTAACATTTTACTACAGTTAATAACAGTGGTCTGCCACGCAGAGGTCCCAAGTTCGATTCCCTGCCGGGCAGAAATTGTAGTAATAAATTTTAATTTCTGCTACGGATCTGGGTGTTATATGTATAATAAGTATGTATTTAATAGTATATAAGTAGTTTATCAGTTGTCTAACACCCAAAACACAAGCTTTTGGGGCAAGGTGGCGCTGTGTGAATTGTCCGAGCATTTATTTATTATATTTATATCTCAAATAGTCCCTAATGCAGCTGTTCATTGTTTGCCGCGTCCAGCCTCAGCCTGCAGATGCAGCTTAAAGGTAACATAAAACAATAGGTGAGCAAGCGTAGCCAGCTCTACTGTCCTGTAGTGTCCGTAATTTTTAAAGTAATTAACTTGTAAATCAGTAAATAATAAATTATGACATTTCCGCATATAATTTCTTGCGGGATTGTAATAAAATAAACTTCAATAAGAGGGCAAGCGGAGTTAACTCGTATTTTTTAGATTATCATTATTAATTTAAGAAACCTCTTGTCGGGTATTGAGCATTCGACGCTTTTATCTTTTCTCTGACGACCTATCTTCACTTCTTTATAACTCTCGGCGGCAACATTTTTTTTCAATATATTTGAATTCTTTCAAAATTAGTCTCTAAAAATTTTTCTTCCTAGTTGTTAGTTTACATCACCCCACTGCCCCTACAAAACAGCGATATTACCTCTTCGGGGTTAATTTCTATCCAAGTTCAGAACCACTGACCTAATGTATCTTTAAAGGTACACGAACGCGCATGGGTAGATCCTGTTCATAGATATGTACAAGGAAACTACATACCTACAAAAACCATGTGAATTTCCTTTAAAGGTTCATCTCATTCGATATTTACCCTTGTAAGAAACTAGAAACATAACGGAAAGTTTGACGTCCAAAACAACGGAAACAAACAGCTGATTTTCTCTCGCTAATTTCAATTAGGTAGCGTGAAAACTTCATTCTGTTTTGATAGAGTCAAATTACAGACAACAAATGTAGAGTCCGCAAACCTCTCATTAAAACCAGATTTGTTCGAAAGCTAGGAAGCGCCAATGATATTATTAAACCGAAATGTTTTAAGTATTATGTAATACTGTTTTTGTAAACGTTTTTAACCGCTCTCACGCTACGTTGTTTTAAAATTAACTCCTAAAGTACTGCAATGGTTTTAAGATATCGTTGATCGAATATTTGTAAATGCGTCGTACTAATGTAAATGAGTATATCATTCATTGAATGTTTATTAAGGCGTCGAACTTGTTAATAAGTATTCCCCGTTACGGGCTCCCGAAATTGTTCAACCACTCTGGGTACCCTGCGGAATTCCTTGGTCAACCTCGCTTCGCCAACTTAAGTAAATGTCATTCATATCCCCTTGTTCTTTGGAGATTATCATGGCCAAATATCTATACTAATAATATAAAGAGAAAAGATTCGATTGTTTGTCGGTTGTTTGTTTGTGGGTATATAATGAGTAACTCAAAAAGTAGTAAACCGATATTAAATATTATTTCACCTATGGAAATATACATTTCCAGCGAGTATAACCCTTCTCCGGAGGGGACTTCGCGCAGGTAGTCGTATACAACGCAAGTCGAACCACGTGACCCGCCAAGTCTCTTCTTATTTGACAAAGTGATGTTTTATCTTTAAACAAATTAGAGATCTCTAGGAAAATTTTATGCAATAACCCAAGGTATCAAAATGTTGCATTGTTCGCGCATAATTTCAGAACGACTGTTGTTAAACTATTTTTTTTTTTGGATTTGTAATTTTTAAGACATGGTTTGTATGCAAGATAAATAACTACCTAGTTAGGTATGCTAGGAGTAGGCTAGGTATAGGGTAGGTGTAGGTTATGTGTAGAGTAAGTGTAGGGTAGGTGGCTATGTAAAATAAATAAAATTATTTTTGTATTTCACTATGCACGCGTTTGACCGCCATCTCACCAAAACACTCTTGAAACTGGATAACCTCATGGCAAAGAAATAATGAAGATAAAGTACGGCGTTATCCATGAAGTTTACAGAAACTTCTCGTTTACATGCCATTTTACTCCATACAATACAAATCAGCTTCTGGGGACACCCTTAAGATTTGCTTAGGCGCAAATACAGTTATATAAACTGCGGTCTTCAAATTCCCAACTAAGACTTAATAAACCACTTTCCAGATTAGAAGTTCGCCATTTACGGAGACAGATTACTGTATCTTTCTGTGTCTATCAGTGACAAGTTGTAGAACGTGTTGACTTAACTATTTATTTACTGTCGACGACTTTGTTCGCGGCGTCTTTTCTATCATTCAGTAACTTTTGTACGGTTAGAACAAACTCATTTTAAAACGTGATGAATGATGTGGCTCTGCGAAACTGCTAAAAGTATGTGAGGAAGATTGAGTAATTAAAAAAAAATTACTTGTGCCTATTTGTGGAAGGGCGTATACAGCGTGTTGTGGGTCTCCTTAAGTCTACTATCACTACAAAGTGGAATTTTTCTTGTTCTCTATGTCTATTAAAATTTGTTTGCAATCTGAAGCCAAAGAGATTTTTTGCTTTGCTTTAGTACATAGATTTCTTTGTTTAGAGCGTGCTTTTGGAGAACATTCTGAACCAAAATAAACTTAATACATTATCTAATTTTTTATTTCGGGTAACGTCTCTGTTCATACAATAGGTACGAGTTATTTTCGAAAAACAAAATTGTGAAGAACCCTTACATTGCGACAAATATTAATTATACGTCATATATGTACCTATACTAGATTTTACTAGAAGATAAACTAGAAGCAAGCGTTGCTGGTCGGTTACAGAAATATACCAACATCATCTTCATCTTCATCTTTATACTATAATCGTCGTAGCGATAGGGCCACCTGTTGTTTTCTCGTTGCTACCGATATGTACCAACTATATCCTGTATTTATGCAATAAAATATTCATTCATTCATACTGCTGACTGATGCCTATGTCTCATTGTGACAAACCTCAACGAGAGGATAAGTCCTTGTTTGAATAAGGACAGCGGTTGACCGCACTAACCTGTGCGGCTAGATATAAAAATTTATAAAGCAGAAGCTAGCACACATACAAATGAACTCTTGAGGGTTTATAGAGTTCTACCGCTGATACATGGTTACTTGTAAAGTTGTAATATACATAAGTAATTGCACCATAGCTTTTCTTGTCTGTGACATACACAAAACACTAACTCACTAAACCATTTTAAAGTAACTTTTATCAAAACGACTTATCGTAAGGCGCTAAACACAGTGATCTATTCCAGAACTCGCGAACAGTTGCCGACCCAGTGAAAGTTCCTTCTAAATTGGTCCAGTGGTTTTCGAGACCAACGGCAATCTAAGTCATAAAACTCTCCCTCTTCATTATTTATTGTTCAATTCGGAAACGTTTTGGACTGTGCAGTGCAAATTCGTATTGCGGTTGTAGAGGACAACTTATTTCAGGGCATGGTGTAGTCTCTGTCGCTATGCGAAATTTTGTATTTTGACATCACGAGGGCGTTAGCCTAATTTTGGAAAGTAGTACCTAGAATGACTGTAATCGAAACTTGCAAATTCAAAATCTAGGAACTATTAGCGATATTTGGAATAAAATTCAAATTATCCATAATATTACTGCTTTCCACCAAGCAGGCCGTAAGCTTGTTTGCCACCTTAGTGATATAAATAAAAATGAACAATGGCAAACGAAATGGAATGGACATTTTTTTTATTCAATTTCAAATATTCAAAAATAGTTAGACAAAAACTCTATCCGAATTATAAATGTACGATTTCAAGTAAAAATACCATAAAATACCCAAGTACTTGCCACAAATTCACCACACAACATATCTGTTTCAAATACGAAAATTCATCACGCTCACCAATTTACAATATATCACACGGGTTTTGTAAAGCTATTTCTGTATTTCAAAATGACCGTAAAAATTTGCCTCTATCTTTGTAGATGCGCACGGGAGATAGGAGATTTCGTCCATTATTAACTTTACCAACCACGGTTAACTGTGTGAAGTGTAACTCTTAGTATAATAGTAACCATGTAATAAATGTTCCGTAACTAAATTTATGAACGTTGCGAACGCAGTGTGTTATATTTTGAACTATTAGCAATTCGTTTTACTTGTAGCTTTTGTTATAGAGGGTAATTGATGTGCCATACCTACAAATATTGTGTACCCATTAATAATATCTATCGCTTTCATAAAGTTTCTATGCATATTTGACATAGTGATCGTATCTTACGAAATCAATTTCAAGGTTTTTAGGTGTCCTGTTAATGAATATATTTCACAATCCACAAGTCACTCTTTTAAGAAAGCAGCAAATGTCCCATAGACAGCCCTAGCCAAGTTATAAACAAGCCGTGTGGTGACGGGTTGAGTAGTTTATAGCACCAACACCTTGCATTTTCGGGTGCAGCTCCGATTTCAGCTACGCTCTGTCGACCAAAAAATGGCTATCTGTAATTTGCTTTAAACACTGCGATTTCCAACACTATTATGACAAAATACTCCACTTATGTTAAGGAGGAATATCTGAAGATATAGATGTTACATGAAAATTTAAATCAGAGAAAAGTAATAAAAATTTACGTCATTGTATAAGAACCAAAACTCCCTTCCGATGATTAAACTAATATACAAAAACACTAGATGCCTATCTAGTCCGTAATAAAAAAAATCAAGTATAACAAAGTTCCCCTCGGACACTAAACTCTGAAGCTACTACACTGCTTTTGCAACAGGAGCCTAACAAGATTCCATCGCGTCCTCATACCGCCTTGCAAGTGTTAAGTGACATAAAAATATACTCAACACAACAACAGCTTGACACTAACCGTTAATTAAGTTGACCCTTACTTAATTAGCTTAGTACACACTTAACTAAGTTAATAACGTATTTTCCGCGTCTCTGTAATCGTATATTGAAGTGTGCCATAATCCGCTTTAGTCGTGAAGGTTTATACTTTAGTGCTTTAGTGGTGTCACAATTAACTGTTATATGACTTTAATGTAGGCTTGAGCTTAGCGTAGCTAACCCGACAGCGAGATTATGCCAGTTCTAGCGTTTGATGTAAATCCCTTGAGCTGAAAGCAGTTTAGTTCAAGCCCTGAGAACTGTTGCTGATAAAGATTACTAACTTGAGAACCCGGATGAGAAGCGGTGGAGAGGACATCGACATAGCACTGGTACTCGATAGGTGTTGCTAAAGAGGCTTCACGGAAAAATTTTGCCTGTTTAGTTTTAAAATAATTAACATTATATCAAAACAGGCTTTATGTAATATAGACAGTTTAGCTTAAATAAGTTACTGAGAATTTTCAATTGACAAGTTGTAGTAGAGATGAGATTTGACTAGTTCGAATAGTTTCAAACAGAATAGGATCGCGGGTTAGTAGAATATTTACAAAGATATGAAGTGCACGTGGGGGAAAAAGCCTGGGACAGCTAATATATTCTAATATTATAAAGATAAAAGATTTGTATTTTTGTTTGGAATAAATAAATTCAAAAACTACTGAACCGATTTTAAAAATTATTTTATTAATAGAATGCTACATTATCACTGAGTAATTTAGGCTACTCTTTATACCAGGAAAATAATAGGTTCTCGCGGTAAAGTTGATTTTTCTACAGAGATCCGAACTGCGCGCGGATGAAAGCCTCTGAGAACGGCTGATCTCTAATAATAACGCCCCACAAACCCTCCAACATTACCCAAAAAGACCAATAACCCTACCAAAGTAAGTTGGTCACTGGTAGTGGTACAGTCACTGTACCTCCACTTGTGACCAACATACTACTCGTATAAACACGTTTTAAAGAACGTTATTAATTAAAATTCACATGTTTACCGGAGGGTGAAGAGGCTTTCTCTTGATGCAAGGCTTCGCTTGCGACTTGTAAGTACTTAAGCAGCAGAAAGTACTCTGACCCTGAGTTAACTTGCCATATTATGAACTGAACTTGCCAGTGATGTGGGATCACACTGAGCATTTAAAGGTCCTAGGGCCTTAACCACCATCTTAGGGGCCAAAGTCAAGCTCACCTGCTTACAGTCTGCTACGAGAGCGAGTGAGAGAGAATGGGGAGGCTCTGACGAATCGGCTTTTCCCTAAAAGGTTGTGCGGGTCTGATAGCTGTCGCCGCACGTAAAAATTCAATAAATAATGGACAAATTCACACAGCGCCATCTAGCCCCAAACGAGCCAAAAGCTTGCCAAACCACAAATTGTATTGTGGTAGGACACTGTTTTTTGTAAATCTAAAAACGCTATCCTGTCAGAAGGATTTTCCACTAGGATGAGGAGGAGGACATTAAAGCTAGGTCTACACCAAGTACCTACCTTACATAGTTTCCCCAAAGTAATCTATGATATACTACTTACAGAGACTTATCAAACACTTTCTTTATAAAACAACTTTACGTTTATTTAACGTGATATACCCACAAACAGGTGATATACGCATGTAGAGGTGTGTTCGATTGAAGTCACAATATGAGCATACATTTATGTCCTTGTATGTAAAGAGATTACTGACCTTACAATTTACTCGAAATATACATTATTTTTTCTGACAACATAACTATCTCTACGTTATAATTATAACGGGTATACGATCACTCAGATTTTAATTAGATACGGTTTATAAATTCGGTTGAAAATATTTAACCCTGCATTTAATTCTGCAAATCATAACAGTTCTCTGTTGATAAGTACATAATTAGTTAAGTTACGAGTAGTGATTGATGAAGCAGCTTACTGTAGAAAATGTAAAACATAAAATGAATTTAAGAAATCGATTTGATAAATTAGCCTGTCCTTTTATTGAAAACAATATTTTTTAATGTAATTTGAGAAACTATAACTTAGTTTCTCTTGCTCTTCAATGTTATTGAAAAACCCTGTCGTTAGATTGTTACCTATTGAGGTACGTTAACTTTAAAATAAAATACAAGCTTTAACTTTTCTTTACGATATCACTTTGTTGACAATGAAATATTTTCAGAATTATCTACACTATCATTAAATTATGATATGTCAAAAAGTAGTACTCGACGTAATTTAGGCTTTCACCGTCATTACCCGTGATGATGACATGAGATGAGTCCTTCAACACGGTCCACTGACTTGGTACCCACTTATTTATTTGCTATTTTATGAGCTGTAATCTTCAGTCTCTCACTCATCTCTTTTTCACACTCTTTTTGTAATGTACTAGTGGACCCGGCGAGATTTTGTTCGCGTACACCTACCTCATTTTTTCTTTCTTATAAACCTTCCTCTTGAAAAACTGTTGTGTTGTATACAAGATCTAAGCGTACATAGATACATAGGCACAGACGGCGGGTAGCCACTCGCCTTGTTGGTGTTCAGAACACACTCACAGCCAATGTATTCGAAAGGTTGAACCAGTTAACTTGAACACGACGTTAGGATAGAAGATCCACGACATAAGAGTTGAACGTCTACCCGTGTCATGTATCCTGAAAGCAGAAAGGAGCCGGCATTGAAGTATGCTGTAAATATATCGATTGGACATCTATACAAAAATCCCATGGAGTTAACCAACGTGTTAGCTAGGTACTAGATACAGGAAAGGGTAAAGCATGTGGTAAAGGTTGTCGGTTTATTTTAACGCAGGGTAGCAGACAGCCATCCCACAATTTGCCTGTCGATCGTGCATTGAAAGTATTATTCTACTGACGGCAGCACTAGACTAATAACTGCTAAATGCCACTTTTGACTTTTGCTGTTTCTGTTACCTAAGTACTTAGGTATAAAACTTCGACGTTTAAAAAGAAAACCTAAATTAGATGCCCACAAACCGTGACAAACAAATAAGAAAATTGCAAAGTGAAAAGGTATAAATTAGCCTCCTACAATGCCTATTTTTAATCTGTCTAATGAATCAGCCTTTCACCACCATTGCGATGATTAATACGAGAGATGTAAGGTCAATCCCCGATGTCCTATCCGCTGGAGTTACAATAGTGCGGCCTTCGCTCCGGTCTCGGTTTGTGACCCTTTTGTTTCTGCGCGCGCGCCGCTAGCTGGTGCCAACTGAACTTAGCTGCGGGATAGTTTTGGCGTTCCATTGAACTATCAGTAGTTTGCCAATATGATTCGAAATCTAGTACGCATTATGAATGAAAACGTATTGCTGATATTGCTTCATTCCTAACTGTCTTTTTTCTTGTTTTGCATTCTGATAAATGTAGGTAACTAAAAGTTATATTAGGAATCTCTAGAAAAATTGCAGACCAACTACAACCTAGGTACACAAAGATACCCATGTAATGGCTTTATGTTGAGTCAATTACTTCATCAGGAATTTGAGACTGCTGAACACCAAGTTTAGATAAAAAATAAGAATATGTATCACGTGGGCGGAACATTTTTTTATACAACTCAGCTCACCATGGTAAACAGTAACTGTCGCCCATAACATCTACGACGAAATGCAGAACCGCAGGTGCGTTATCACAGTGAGGACTAAGATGAAATGCCTCACTGCCTCAATGCCTTCAAACCGCAACATTTAACGTCAATTCTAGAATAGTGCAACTTGCAAAGCAATTTTGCAAGTTACTACAATATCACATTCTGCTTCATCTAACTACCCGGCCAAACCGATCCGGATTATCTTACACTATTCGGTTCACCATCATCATCATCTTTCTAGCGATAAATCCCGGCTCAGCCGCCAGTAAATCTGCTAGCCAGGGTCCGTTCTTCCAATAGGAAAGGCTTTCAGATTTAATGATAACGGTTTCCTGCCAGAAACCGCAGGTGTTTTGACTTTTTACGTGCTACGACTGCCACCTGGCCGCACAACCTTGTAGGGAGAAGCTGGTTCGCCAGAGTCTCGTCCGTCTGTCCCTGCTGACAGTTGGAGTTGACTTAGAATGAGATGTCGTAGATGACAAGGCTTCGGCTGCTGTCATGACGCCGCCTCTCAGGCGATGCAGGAGCGCCGCGGGGTTTAGTGGGTATACCGGCGACTGTTGGGAGTCCCACACAAGCCCTCCGTCCCATCTACGGAGGGCGCCGTGCGTATTGCATATCTCGCGAAAAAAAAAAGGCGCCGAGGTAGTGGTAAGACCCCGAATCCCCACAAGCCGGTTATTAGCCAGAAACAAGTCACCGGTTACCTTTGATACGGTTACCCGTCTGTTACACACATCCGGCCTATATGCGAGGTCATAGTTGAATTTGTTTTATTGTCTTTATGTAATTTTTGTCCCATTGTTTCGTAATTATGACGCAGTGATGTGAACGAACCTCGTTACAGATTGAAGTGAGGGCAACGTTTTATGTAACCGAGTTACAAATGAGGTAGCAGTCTTGTCAAATAATTATAATTAACGATATTTAAATCGATTACGATAACTGGCGAAAATAAATCAATTAGTTATAGGTACCAATAGATAATCTACTCGTTACAGTTGCTTAATACTGTAAGGTTTAGTTTAGTTACCAACGTTAGATTACTTGTTTACAAAAAGTCATGTCTGTGACACCACGCAGTTTACTAAAGTCGAAAGATTTTAAAATTTTATATTGGAATACTTATTCAATTATTCCACTATATCAAAACTATCTATTGCTATGCGTTAGTCTCGCTCAAACTCTAAAACGGCTGGACCGATTTCTATAATTCTTTTTTTGTTTTGTTCGCTATAATACAGGGGTGGTTTAAACGCAAAGAAAAAAGGGAGGTGTATGGTAGGTGTAGGGTAAGTGTAGGGTAGGTATAGAGTAGGGTTGGGTATTAGTAGAGGTTAGATAATGTAGGGTATTGCTAAGGGTAGGGTAGTGTATGGGTAGGACGCCACGCCAACGAAGTCGCACCGGGTCCACTAGCTTTTCATAAAGCGCAAATAATTACTAAGACTGCCCTTCTAAAATGGCGCAACCTCAAACGGGCCCAGCGAGACATGGCTGGTTGACGAATGCACTTTGTCTCGCACTAGTTCGTGCACAGCCCCACTTTGCCACGGAATAACATCTCGCACTCCTTCATAATATAAACATTACCACAATAAATTATATGTGCAAACGTGCTCTCTCGTTAAGCTTTTTTATGGTCTTATTAGTTGGAACTTAAGTGGGTCAAACTGATTCATAAGTCTTAATGTAGGGTCTAATTTAGAGGCAGTGTGGCTATGTTTGCTTTGGCAAACGTCTCTTTTTAATCTACTTCAAAAAAGGAGGAGGTCCTCTATTCGTCGGAACTTATATATTTTTAGCATATGGCGTTGAAGTCTTTTGTTTAACAATTTATGGATTTCGGTTCACCTTACACTTACCGTGGTTGGGCTTAATTATCTGTGCATTAGTACCTTTTTTTGACATGTAGTATAATCATGGATGTCGTAAACCCCTCTCATGGGTGTTGTAAAACCCAAACAGCATAAAAAATATTTGATTTAATTTTGATTGCTTGATTATTTGATTTGATTTGTGTAGAAGGCGACAAATATCGTAGAAGGAAACTAGCCAGTATCTCCGTAAACCAGAAAATTCAAGTGTTTTCTGTTGAGTATTTAAGACTGTCTGATCTGTGATCTTCAACCCGCCTGCCAAGCGTGGATATTATGGCGATACTCTCCACTCTATGTAGAGTAAGCTCATGTTAAGCTATGGGCTGTTAATGTAATGTAACGTAATGTAGGGATATAATCTGCATCGTAAAAATTACAAAAGTAATATCATGATAGTAATTTATTGTTTTAATGTAGGTTAGTTTGTGAAAGTTTGTCTGTATCAAAATGTAGTATTCTCCGAACCGACCTATCTACACTATTCAGTACTTTGATTCCGGAAAAATATAAGGATCTCGCGGGATACTTAGGTAACTAAATATTTACAAGGGTGAAAACCGCGGGGGGCAATTATTTGAGGACCATATTTGGGCTGGCTGCATTCGTTAAAAATTCTCAGCTCCTTGGATATGTTATCTACTAGTTAATAGAGACACATTGGTAGACTTCTTCGAACAGGGTGGGAGAAATTAAGCTCTATCTAAATGTTTTGTAATGACGTTTGTAATTAACTATGTCCAGACCTAAACGGACTTTACATTATGACTGGACTACTTTTATGGCTAACTGTACATACGTAATAAGAAGCGAATAACTACCTACTTACGAAAGTAATCTAGGAGAACTGCAAAAGTACAAATTGTAGGGTAAAGCTCCAGTCGTATTAAATATACGTCGAGATAGTAATTATTTCGTATCGGTCATATCAATCACTAACATAACACCTAATACAATGGCAAACCGCAAAATTCAAATAGTAACCCGATGCTATCTCTTACAGGAACCCGCGAAGCCGTCGACACGTGAAAGAGATTAGATCAAAGAGTCAGAAGCGTGAGGTGACAAACTTTCACCGCCGGTAAGCCACCGCAACTTCCCACGGTGAAACCGTGCGAAGGAAACCTGGAAAATGATAATTTCCAATACAAATAGTCATCGATTCCCATGCATCAGATGACTTTTCAATATGAACGCGCCGATGCGTTCCGTCATGGAGAAAATTCGGCCCGATTACTCGAACCGCCCTAAGGTCCGGTTAAAACTGGATATATCCAGATGTGTCTTGCTGGGGCTGGTTGTGATGCTGCTGCAGGGAGCCGCAGCCAATCGACCGCCGAGATTCCTAATAGATGGACAATCCGAAATAGTCGTAAGGCTGAAAGAAGGGTCTGAGACTCCAGTGGGTAAGTTTTATACCGTTCCGCTCTACGTACGAAGTAGGTATATAGATACTACTTAAGTACAGGTATTTTTTGTCACCTTAGTGTAAAATATAGTTGTTTCTTTATTTGCCACTTTTTTGCGCGATCTATATCTCAACTATTGTATTAGTTATTCGTGACGTGACGTCTGTTGTGTATGTATGTACTATGTATTATTTATTCGGGTGGTCGACTTTATTATCATCTTGGTTCTTTTAAGATTTATTTTGAATCCAAATCGAAGGCGTAGGGAAGGCAAATAAATGTCGTTGATGCAAATAAGATTGTATCATCTGCGTATATCGCCGCAATTTCAACCGACCAGTCTCTAGGGTCTCTCCCATGATAAACTCAGTAGATATATCAACCCTTTAGATGCCTTTAGCCAATGCTATGTAGCTATAGTATCTGTAATAGAGATGAAACGGATAGTTGTTTGGCCGGATACCGGATACAGGATATCCGGCCTGCCCCCCAGCCGGATAGCCGGGTATCCGGCGGCCGGATATTTACAGGTCATAGTCTCTGAACAAGTTTGTACAAGCTGTAATCGCGGCGTGGGACTTTATACGACTGCATGTTTTTATGTAATTTATAGTTTTCTTTTAATGTGAATAATTTAACGTTGAACTGAACAATTCTTCCGCCCTCATACGGATTGATAGTTTCATAATACGGGCTTACACATTAGCCCAAAGCATCGTAGAGGATAAACGACATCGTATACTACCTCTAAATATAAAGAAATTCCTATTTTAATCCAGGATAATATTCATTCATATCTATAATATCAATATAATATATCTTGATTGACTTTAAATTATTACACTAAGTACATTATAATACTAAACAGCACTTGTCTAAACTACACACGACAAAAATGCGTATTTATGCTGATCAGCGGGTTTGGCAAAGTACGTAATGTCCACACTCGTGGAAGTTACAAAGTCACACCTATGCCCGAGAAAATTTAAGAACGCTCAATGCAATGGTGTGAGCATGTGCTCCGCCGCCCCAAAGATCACCTTAGTGCAAGTAGCCCTAAATTTGGCGACGACGACTCGCTGACACGGAAGACACCCACACGCCACCTAGCTGACGGCGGACCAACGGGACCTGAAGGACAATATTGTTGACGCTGCTACTGCTCAAAATAGAAAAAAATGGAGGAAGCAGACCAGGAGAGCTGACTCCAGCTAATGGAAAAGGCATAGTGCAAAAAGAAGAGACCAAAAAACTATTAAAAATGTTTGCTAATCTACCAAATGAACGATACGAGTAGAATAGGTGCAGATGCCGACATAATCAATAGTTCTTTGATTAATATTAATGGTTTTTAAACGTTTTGATACGACTTTTTACTCGACCGCTACAGAAGGGCATATATTTCCGATGAACAAAATCAGTTTTATGCGCTTTTCATACATGTTTTACTATCCGGTATCCGGCCGGATATTAACGCATTATTCGGTATCCGGCCGGATAGTAAATTATGGCCGGATAGGCCGGATACCGGATAGTGGCCGGATATCCGTTACATCTCTAATCTGTAATATCTATAAGTAGTAGGTATTTTAGCTCATGTTATTAACATCCATAATAACATGAGCTAAAATAAATATTTAGAAGTTTACACATCTTTAACTTCTTTCTCGAATCTTCACTACCCACGAAGTCCCACGAAGCGTCTGTCTGTCTATATATTCGCGATCCTAAACTGAAATATACTGAACGGATTTTCATACGGTATTCACGAATAGACCGAATGATTCATAAGGAAGGTTTAGGTGTATAATTTGTTAAGGTTACTACCGGCGCGAAGCTAGTGCAGGTCGCTAGTACATAGATAAATTTACTTTCAAATTGTTGTGGTAGATAATGTAAAACCCAAATCGTATTGGAAATTCACAATCAATACAAAACTTGTAGACGAACTTTCGAAGCATCGCTGAACTAACGATAGACAGCCGGAAATTACTGCACTTTACTTACTGCAATTACTTTAAAGGGGACGGGTTACCAGGACAACACACGATCAACAAGGGAAGCCATACCACTCGATAGCACCCCTATAGTCGTCAACCTACCCTAATCGTATTGACTAGCGATTAGTCATCAGTAGTCGGCAATGTCGGCATTAGTTAATCTTTTTTATCCAAGTGCAAGTAGGGAAGTTTATTCCTCGTAATCATGCGGGGCAATTCTCGCGCAAAACGTGTCGCTCAACATCGAACGACTCTCTAGGGCCTACTCTTGCGTGATTCTGTGACATTTTATTAGCCTCATATATCTGTTAAAAACACAATTGAAAACGATCTACGACATTAAAGGATTGGCAAATATCGTTAAGAATAAGATTTTTGGTTTAATAGTGATTTCAGTATATTTTTAATAGATATTTGTAGGTAAAAAAATTACGATTGCGGAAAGAGGTCCCGTATTCTTGAGTATATGTGCCTAGGCCATCACCATCATACGCGGCGATACGCTGGCCCCAATACCGTCTATTTGGCACGCAGGCAAACTGTCGCCGCGCCATACCTCTCAGCGGATGCCCGATGCATATTATATACCATATCACATACCGGATACGGTCCGCGGTGGCGTGAAATCGGTACTGGCCGGGAACAGACCCTGGACCACTCCGTTTAGGAGAGTCAGTCAGCAGGGGACCAAACGGGCGTAGCTATTGTACATGAATGAATTTTTCTATTGTCAGTTGACTTGCATTTAACCGCAACTCATCTGATGGAAAGCGACGATGAGGTCAAAGATACCTATTCACTCTTGACTTGAAGACCCCAAGGTTATACCTATCGGGGAACAGCGACTCAGGCAGACAGTTCCAGTCCTTTGCAGTTCGCATAAGAAAAGTGGATGCAAAACGCTAAATACGAGATGGTGGGATGATCTTTTATCCTCCTCGTTGTTCGATAATAAAAAGGGCGCGATAGAACAAGGTTGTGGAGCTCCTGGGAGCACTCACCGAAGTGAAGTCGATAGAAGTCCGACAAGCCGGCGTCCATATCGTCGTCCAGGCTCGGCTACATCTCTCGAGCGTTCTTTCGCCTCCACAATCGCCACGCTGAGGGAGGACACGCTACGCCTTCTGTGGCCCTAGCACAAGTGTGTTCGCTGGTCGCTCTCCGGCGCGGCGGCTTCTTGTGTACACTCTCCTAGAAACAAATTGTGTGGTGCTCCGCGATCTCCTTCGACCACCAATATGTATCTAATACTGCCCGTTGCGGGCCTGTATGTAAAATAGACACGGAAGACCTGCTTCAACTCGCACAAATGTATCTCCCATACTTACCACTTACTTACTTTACACAGTAGAGTTTTTGATATATATCCACATGTCCTTACCTTTACAGGAAGTTTAATATACCGGCTCCGCGGAGTGGACCCTGATGGAGACACATTAAAGTTTGGTATAAGAGACAAAGTAGGGAGCGATATTTTAAGATTAGAAGCCATTTCGTCCAACGAAGCTAATATTTATTTAGTTAAGGAATTAGATAGAGAGGTAAGTTTTTGAAAATTATTTGAAAATAGTAAATTAGTTTGTTTGTTACAAGTTGTAGTTAAATAACAGTGCTATTTTTTCATAGGTCCGCGACGAATACTCCTTTGTGCTTACTCTCACGGATGGACACCTAGGAGAAGGGAATTTTATTACGCAAAGTTTTTTGCTATTAGTTGAGGATGTAAACGACAACGAACCCATTTTCAAGCCATATCCCTCAGCTATAACAGTGAAAGAAGATGCTCCTCCCGGTATATTAGCCACAGTGGAGGCAACGGACCTTGACGAGGGAGCTTATGGACAAGTAACTTATTATCATTTTTCTTTATTAATCAAAAGCTTCTATGGTTGAATCACTTTCGTGATTATCCAACCCCGACATGCATAATTATGATTACGTATAAAATACTAGTTCCACGCTGATCAGCGGGGCTATTGGCTAACTCAGTTGACAACTGTATTTGACACTAGATAATTCTACACCACGTCATCTACGTTGAAAACTGGCAATAGCGTCTACCAAATTAGTACCAAATTAGAGTAGTGTCAGATTTTTTTATGTCAAATTCAGTTGTCCACTGAGATAGCCGATAGGCCCTCTGAATGGGATCGAACCAACGTAGGTACTTTGATTTATGTGGATGAAACCTTTTCATAGTAAACGAAACGACAGCGCTCGCTCGTGCAAATTGGCGGACTGCGGAATGGAACTACTGAAACGTTTTCGAAGTAAACAAACTGTCATTTGGTTTACCTACTTCGACAAGGCTCCATCTCCGATGTTCCGCCCCATTCTGATGGCGCACGGATAATAGATACGTACCTACTTACTGCACTGTCTCAGCGACCCAGTGGTTTTTGGCATCCGACACAAGAGATCGCCACGTCTTCCACGACGCTAACTCGAATTTAGCGTCGCCAACTTTGGCCTATAGCTCAGGCGCTGTCTTGCTGCGATTGGTCCCTGTTCCTATAGGCTAAAGATGGCGACCTCTAAACGAGTTAGGAGTAAGGCCCCAGATCTTTCAAAACTTCATTCATTCAGCGATATCTGGAGCCACGACCCACGAGGACAAACTAATACAGTCTTATAGGCTGAAAATACTTAGTTCGGATACCAGCTGTTTCCCTTCTCTTGCACATGCCGTCCTTGTTCTCTTTGTTGCTCCCCACAGAATTATCCGGAGTATCTTCATTTTGGGTATATAAGTACCAATAATTTGTTCTTCTTGAACGTTAGCATCCGTCCAAGTTTCACATTCATACCTAGGTATATCATGATTCATATCGTTTTATAGAGCCGAATCTTGGTGTTCCTCTTTATCGACGTGGAATATCTAAGCGTATTCTGTATTTGGAGATCAATCACATCTGCACACTGACGTATAACAACTAGTGGTCTTATGTAAAACTATCGGATAATGCAACTGAGGTATAGGGTGTTCAGAATAACGACGCCCTTGTCGTAGCCACTGCATAGTAAAGTAACAAAAATGTAAAGTATGTGTGGCTACCGTATTGTATTCGTATAAAAGTCGTGAAACTCGTGTTCTATAATAAATAGAACGAATGCGTATTTAGCCACAGAGAGCGTATTGTCATGAAACTCAGGATTGCGTTCTGAAAAGAACGACTTGTCTTCGAATGTTCTTCACGCCACGGAGCCCCAGCGCAGCTTCAGAAGACCACCGGAGTTCGCCGCCGCTGTAGTCGCCACCGTGCGCGCCGAGCTTCCTCCGATGTGCTGTCCCTCGATGCGCCGGCCAAATGGGCGTCCGCCACTCTGCGCCTCCTATTTATAGCGGCACCACACCGGCGCGCGGCGTGGTGGGGGAAGCTATCTCGCGGCGGGCTTTCCCATTGGTCAATGCAAATAGCTTTTTGCTAGATCTGTCACACAAGTTTAGGTAGTACGTATTTGTAAATATAGTTAGGCACATTTTCTGTAAATACATCCATTCCACACTTGTCTACTGAGTTTAACTAATCCTACTACTCAAGACCTCCAAAGTGGCCACTTTGGAGGTCGCGAGATAGCTTCCCCCACCACGCCGCGCGCCGGTGTGGTGCCGCTATAAATAGGAGGCGCAGAGTGGCGGACGCCCATTTGGCCGGCGCATCGAGGGACAGCACATCGGAGGAAGCTCGGCGCGCACGGTGGCGACTACAGCGGCGGCGAACTCCGGTGGTCTTCTGAAGCTGCGCTGGGGCTCCGTGGCGTGAAGAACATTCGAAGACAAGTCGTTCTTTTCAGAACGCAATCCTGAGTTTCATGACAATACGCTCTCTGTGGCTAAATACGCATTCGTTCTATTTATTATAGAACACGAGTTTCACGACTTTTATACGAATACAATACGGTAGCCACAGTATGTATTATTAGTTTGTTAATAAGTACGTATGTTTGTACCTACTTTACTTCCCCGACATTAAAGCAGCCAAATCTCAAGATGAAAGGGAAAACAAAACAAAACGCATACGCGTATCAAATCGAAGTTTAAATTATCAAAACGCAGAAACTGTCAACGACCAACGTCAATGTCAAACAC
Source organism: Blastobasis lacticolella (assembly GCA_905147135.1). Lineage (NCBI taxonomy): Eukaryota > Metazoa > Arthropoda > Insecta > Lepidoptera > Blastobasidae > Blastobasis > Blastobasis lacticolella. Next base: position 10,719,532 of record LR990041.1, read on the forward strand.
CAGTCACCACAGCAAAAGTAAACAAACAAAATGTTGTACTTTACGTTGTACTTAGACTAAAATTCCGAATTTCAGGTTTTATATCACCTGCAAGAGCTCGATGGTGATGTGAGCAACTTCGCCATACAAACCGTGAATGGTAGGGGCGTAATCAGGCTTACAAACCATTTGGATTACGAGCGCAAATCGCTTTACCAACTTCGAGTGCTCGCAGTGGACAGAGCTAATCAGGGTCGCGTGAACACCGGCACGGCTGCGATACTAGTCAAGGTGCAAGACGTGGAGGATCAGCCGCCAGAGTTCGTCGTAGCCAGCCCTGTTACTAGGATCAGCGAAGATGCAGAAGTCGGCACCTCTGTTTTGCAAGGTTATTTATTGGAATACTAATACTATTGCTCGTTAGCCATACCAATAAACATACACTATTTATCTCACATCGCTCAGGGATAGGTAGGCCTCTACCTCGACTCTATTGATTGCCACAAGCTACAAACAAATCTATTGTTTGTATTTACGCTAGTTGAAGTTATTCCTGACTAGCCCTTTACCAAGAATGTCAATAATACATAGTTTGATGAAATAGGTGTGATTTTACTATCTAGCCAAGGTTACATTTGCGTAAGTATTTTGGTCTAATTTTTTTATGTTTCCAGTTCGAGCCATTGACGGAGATAGAGGCATCAACAACAGAATATCATACAGCATTATCTCAGGTGGAGAGGAACACTTTGACATTGACAGCAGTTCAGGTGTTGTGTACACTGTCAGCCAGCTTGACAGAGAAGATCCTAACAACAGCAATGGTGCTTACATACTGGAGATTTTGGTTGGTCATATTGTCATAATACTGATTCACCTCTGTTTTGTATTTTGAAACCGTTGTAGGTACTTACTCTCATATTCATAGAGGTTATTTGTTATTCCATATAGTATATGATTGTCACTTTCTTGTAAATTGAATCAATTCAGTAACAGATAAAGTATATCACACAAGCATGTCACTATGTATATATGTGCGCTTAGGTCTTTTAAACTACTCAATGGATTTTAATGCGGTTTTCAACAATAGATAGAGTGATTGAAAAGGAAGATTTATAAGCAAAAAAAAGGGTAGGGAGGAGAAAAGCAGGTCTAGGGTAGGTATAGGGAAGGTGTAGAGTAGGTGTGGGGTAGGGGTAGGGTAGAGTAGGGGTAAGGTAGGGTAGGGGCAGGACGCCACGTGAACGAAGTTTCGCCGGGCCCATTTTAATACTAAATAAGGAATGTCAACTTATGAAACTAATATTTTATTTTTTACATATTGTAAATACATATTGTCCTTGTCTTTAATAATATTTTGTGACTCATTCAACATTGGTTCATCCTTTTTCACAGGCTACAGAAGAATCTCATGCAGTGTCGCCCATGCCGAGTGCCACAACAGAGGTGACTGTTATTGTTACTGATGTCAATGATGAAACACCAAAGTTCCGTAGTGAAAGGTACATAGGAGAGGTTCTTGAGAATGCTCAGCAGAATACACCCATTACTTTCATGCAAGATGCAGTGCCAGAGGTGTTTGATTATGACCAGGTAAGACTATTATAAAAAAAATATTAAACATGGAAAAGGAGAAAGTTAAGTAGCTAGAGAGCCAAAAAACAGATAAAATACACTTTATCAATTTCAGGGTAAAAACGGTACATTTGAATTATATCTTGAAGGTGACAATGGAGTTTTTGATGTCACACCATTTAAAGGTATCAATGAGGCCTCATTTCTGATCAGAGTTAATGACCCCTCTTTTCTGGATTATGAACGTTTTACTGTGATGAACTTCACTTTGGTGGCTAAAGAAGTGGTTTCCAAAAATCCTAAGATGAGGTAAGCATTGTGTTAAACTACAATGACTACAATACTGATCCATATGTTATCCTGCATTGTCTCTAAATTCAACAAAACCTGTAGATGATGACACAAATGAAACTTATTATTCCAGTGCAGTACCAGTGATGGTGCATATAAAAGATGAAAATGACAACTTTCCCGAGTTCACTGAGAGCTTGTACACAGTATCTGTGCCTGAGAACTGTGGAGTAGGGACCACAGTTGCCTGGGTGCAGGCTCTAGATCAGGACTCTGATAACTATGGCACTAGAGGCATCAGATACACCAGTCTTGGAGGAAGTATAGCAAATCTGTAAGTTCTTTATTGTTGTATTAAAATGCAAGAGGCACATAGTCGTTTGGTGACCAAGACATGGGACTTTCATTACTGGACATAGGCCTCCATGTTCAACAGTGAAAGTCCTGCGGCAGAGATGATAATGGTTGATTAGTATACACAATGACATGCCACCTATTGACGACCTGAGTGTTACAATGGTCAACATGCCGGTCTGCCACGCAAGAGGTCCCGAGTTCGATTCCCGGCCGGGCAGAAATTGAAATGATGAATTTTAATTTCTGTTACGGGTCTGGGTGTTCTATGTATAATAAGCATTGTAAGAGGGGAATGCAGGGCGACGCAGTACAAACAGCCAGATACAGGAAACTGTGTTTATTTTATAAAGTATCGGTGTCCGGGAATCCGTCCGCCCGACAGGGTTTTACACAAACTACTATGGTAGTAGAAAATTTGGGTGATCTAAGTAAGAGTGGCGGGTATCCGACTGCTCTTAGTAGAAAGGTATACTAGTGTGGTGGATATCGTTCAACGTAGCCGCGAACGATATATGGAAACGCGGGCGCCCACTCGATAGCGCGATGTAGATTTGGGTCAGCGCCATCTAGTGACCATTGGCGGTACTATGCGTACTACGTTGTTTGGGTGCGTGGTGTTACAGCATGTATTTAAAAGTATTTAAGTAGTATGTCTGTTAGCCCATAGCACAAGCTTTGCTTAGTTTGGGGCTAGATGGCGCTGTGTGAATTTGTCCACGAATATTTATTTATTTATTTACTATTGATTGATACATATTTAATATACAAGAAATGTTTGACCTTACCCTTTGCACCTTTCAGGCTGAACTTAAACCCCATATCAGGTGTGATAACAGTAAAGCAAGCTGGTGGGGATAACTTCGATAGAGAGCTGATCTCCCGCCATTATCTCACAGTGGAGGCCCGCGACGACCTCGGCAAAGGTTTGTTAATAAAAGTATAATTTACACCTCCAATTGAAACAAATAATAGAACAAATTATGTCTATGTACCTATTCCTCTGCCAATAGCTGTGCTATAAGTGCAGGATTTACCAACGCAGGAAAGGAAGTGAGTCCAACGGTGGACTATTTTATGGCGTGATTTGACGTGTAATCTTTAACAGTAGCGACGTTCCAATTTTAGCGGCACGAAATGTCGCGGGCGGAATATACATACGTCCAGTTTCTGAAACGCTTGCCAATGTTAATCATCTATTAAAACTCTTTCCGTCTCTGTCTACAACTCACCATAGGATGGCGAATTTTAATTGACGTTTAACAATGGATTACGTACGAGAAACTGGCCGTAAGTCTCGCTTTTTGGGGAAAAGTTGAAATCTTGTAAACATACCACTGCAGTAAAACTCCACCACCTCTTTAAGGTTCCAAATAATACCATCAAAAATATGTTGGAGCTGTTTTCTTGAATGTCTTTCTTAAACAGGTAACAGAAACACAGCCCAGCTAATAATCAACATTGAAGATGTGAACGACAACGCGCCGATGTTTCTTGCGAACAAATATGAGGCGAGACTGGTGGAGAACGAACTACATTTTGAGAACCAACTCATGCTCGAGGCGAGGGATATCGACTTGAATGGTTAGTGTTATCATATTTGCTTATGGGATGACCATCTACCATCAAACTTTTACCTTGTGTAAGCTTTGTCTTAATTGTGATAAGTCACGTACTAATGTTGCTAAAAGAAGATAAGGGATAGAAAAGTCAGCTATGTGTTATGTATGGCTTAAGACTAGGAGAGTGAGTTCCACGGATGATATCGTAAGAACACGCGATGTAGGTTGATGGACCACCACGCTTAAGGCAGACGACGGTTCACGATTTAAATTTTTCTTAAAAATTTCTAGTTTTGAAATATTTTAGCCATTTGTACCTTTTATCTAAAAATCGAAAATATACTGATAATTGATTTTTGGATAAGTGATGACAAAGATGTGGCTGGCACTTAATGATTTTTCATCAACAGGCACAAAAAACAGCCACATAGAATACTCAATCGTGAGCGGTGATTACAAGAACAATTTCACAATAGACCCGAACCTGGGCATCATCACGCCCCGAGGAGGACTCGATTTCGAACAGCTACCAGGAGACAACACCAACATAAGGCCTATACATTTGACTGTAAGTTTGCTATATTTATATTTTGCTATAAGTTTGCCCCGGCAATCTTCTTCGACAACTTGACGGATCGTAGCTTGTGGCACTCGAGAGTCTATGCATACCCCTATGTCGCAAGCCTTGTTTAAGAAGATTGCCGGTAAGTACTACCTATACCTACCAATGTCAGAGTATGTAGAGTGTGCGCTAGGTAACTTGGCTCGTGACTAATAATGGAACTAAATTTGACAGACAACCAACATGGAAACAGCCTGTCAAATGTACCTCAGTCGCGAGCCATGTTATCTTGCGCAAGCTCTGTCTTTGTCATTCATTACAAACTTGTATTGCGAGTACCAAAGTTGTTCAAAGTGTTATTCCAGAGCATTGTAGGTACTGCGAGCGCGCGAGTTCATGTCCATCGGGCGCGACCACTTAATTAATACGAGTAGCAATTATTGAATATTGTTCGAGCGAGTGAGATAGCGATGTATAATCCGTTCGAGTTAGACGATCGGGCCCAATGGACATGAACTCGCGCGCGCTCTGTAGGTACGACGAAATTTTAATGACTTCCATGCAATTCTAGGTAAGAGCTCGAGATTTCGGTGTGCCGCCTTTGTCATCCACGGTGCCGGTGACAATATACGTACAGGATGCCAACGACCACGCTCCGCTGTTCCAACAGATGCTATACAAACGCTCCATACCAGAGGACATGCCTGGAGGCACCAGTGTACTCGAGGTAGGGACGAAGCTCTCTCTATTTGGTTAGCACTTTAATTTATAAACTGCCATTGGACTATTTCTTAGCCTGAATATAACTCGATTGTGGACTAAAATGGCAGACTTTGAGTGGATTTAAGAAGGCAACACAAAATTTGTGTTGACTCTCAGAAATAGTTATTAAATAACCTACGCTACTGATTAAAAATTATGTAGAATACCAAATTCGTTTCAATCTTCATGGAGTCGCAATGAGAGCTTTCGCGATTCCAAAATCCATGAGATGGCGCTACTACGACGTGAGGTCTGATGTCATAATAAAGCCCTGTCATTGGCTAGAATAGAGTCGTAATTTTACAGCAGTTGTTTCTATCCAATAGCACTACAGTATTTTGACAACAGACCTTACGCCTCACTAGCGCCATTTGAAATCGTGAAAACCCTCATTGAGTCTCAATTAAAACTTAACAGACGCTCCGATTTGGCTGAACCCGACCAACCGTCTGTTGCTAATCCTTACGTTGTACAAAATAAAGTCGCTTTTGGATTAATTCGGATGCGCGGTCGAGCTTTATTTTATGTTTACTGCAATAAATAATTGAATTGAATTGAGCTGACCTTGGTCGGACGTCCGACCCAAAAGTGACTTTATTTTGTACTGCTTAAGGATTATTATCAACTGCAACTGACGGTTGGTCGGGTCCAGCCAAATCGGAGCGTAAGTTACTAGTTTAAATATCGATAGAATGTGAGTTAAATAAAATTAGCAGACTCAGGCCTCTGCACATGTCCATGTCCTTACACGCAGTGGCTTATTCTTATCTGAACTCTTAAGGTGAAGGCCCGGGACACCGACGGCTCGTCCCCCAACAACCGGATAGTGTATCGGATCCAACGCGGTGCGGGGGACAAGTTCGTTATAGACTCGGACTCGGGCGTGCTGAGCGTCGCCAACGGGTCCAGTCTTGACCCGGACCGGACCAACCCGAAGACTAATAGATACACGCTCACTGTGGTAAGTCGCAGTTGAAATGCATAGTAATACATACATACTATGGACGTAATATAATATTGACAAACTTAGCACTCTGACAAAAAACGAGCCGAACAGGAGGTGTGGAGGTGAGGCTGTTTGTCTCTTTCTAATATGGTCGTATGTTTAGGTTACTCTTGACCAGATCTTTCTTTGAAATATCTCCGATTTGATCGTGATATGTACGTCTCGGTTTTCTTTTTTCCGGCCACATTTATCCTATTCGTTAATCTCCTATCATTCATCCTCTCTACATAACCAAACCAACTCAACATTCCTTTCTCCATCCTAGTCACTACATCTTCTTTGACACTCTTTTTGTACTTCTTAAGGTTCTCATTTCTACTGCATTTATTTTATTTAACAGTTTATTGTGCACATTTACCCTACTTTCCTGCTTCTTCTGCATGCTTATCACTAATTATAAAGTAATTTAAATTTTGGTCGTCGAATGTAATTTTTTTATGTTAGACTAGCCAGGCAATTGACCTCCATATCATCCAACTGGTGGTAAGTGACGATGCGGCCGAAGATAGAGCATCCATCGAAGTGCGAATAGGGATTTTGAACGGTGTACCTGTCTGCCACCAGGTGGCGCTAGACGGCGGCATCGGGGACCAGCAGCTCAGCGCGGCGGCCCTCGTCAACATCACCATCGCAGACGTCAACAACAAGCCACCAGCGCTGGTAGAGCCTGGAGCGATCTCCGTCAAGGAGAACACGCAGGTATTGTCTAAACAACATTTCAACTCTTCAGGAAAGCTGATTTGAATTTCGAACACAACATACTCTATGCTAGAAAAATCCACATTTACCTCATTCAACTATTTATATGTCCAGTTGCAGTGCAACATCAATAAGTAGAACTCATCTTGACATACTTCCTTATCTTCCTTAACAATGCGTGCATTGTTTTGTTCCGGATTTAGTTGTGCAAGGTAACAACCAGTGTTGTATGTGGTACATGCATGGCATGAAGCCATCATCATATCAGCTGGAAGACACCCGCTGCTGGGCATAGGCCTCCCCCAGAAATCTTCACAAAGGCCAGTCTTGTGCCTTCCGCATCCAGCTGATATCTGCGATCTTTACCAGATCGTCGGTCTACCTTGTGTGAGTCCTATCCTCTGCGTCTTCCGGTACGTGGTCTCCACTCGAGAACTTTCCTGCCCCATCGGCCATCTGTTCTGCGAGCTATGTACCCTGCCCACTGCCACTTTAGCTTGGTAATCCTAGATATTATAGTTGGCTAGGCTTAAAATTGGCATGAATATGTCATCTTAATCCTTACGGTGACAACGCGCTTGCGATTCTGCATTATTGTTGCTTGAAGCTCAAAGAAAGTCACCAAAAAGTTCTAAACTCAAACTGATAATTCTATATGCTGCAAATCGACACTCCAACACCATTACAGGTAGGCACACTGATCTACCGAGCTGAAGCCCACGACCCGGATGACCAGCCAGTGCTACGATACGCCATAGACAAGGCGGCCAGTGTGGCCCGCGACGAAGATGGCATACCGGTACCCATCACAGAGTACGACTACCTGTCTCTATGGGACTTGAATGCTGTTGACGGCACGCTCAGAGTTGTAAGGTGAGGAAGAGAGTTGTCTGTTACTTTTCTTTTTTCATAAAAAAATATTTGTAGTATTTGTGGGTACATGATCACGTAACGATCAAAATTGAGTCGTCTAGTGAGAAGGAACGATTGGTCGTGGTATTCTTATTTTTATTTTTTCAATTGCCATCAATATTTCTAAGTCTAATGTGGATCGAAGAGGTCCAGACAATGCACACAAGTAGGTATTAATATGACAACTCGTTTCGAGGATATTAATCGGACAGAGCGAAGTGGACCAAGAGTTGTGGAAAGCGGAATCCGGGCACTCGAGTGCCGCGCAGGAGCGCAACCGGGACTTACCTAACACCAAGATGATGATAATTAGAAGTATTGTGATGTCAAAATTAGTAATGTCTATATCTATGATGATAATTGTTTATACCTATTTGAGCACCAAAGTAACTAAACAAAGGCTTAATGATAAGAATATGTAGGACTGTACATATTTTATCCTTTTGCTTCTTGAGTAAATATCTGCAAATATCTCTTTCAGGCTTCTAGACAGGGAAAAAGTGGAGACTATGAAGCTGGTTCTCACAGTCGAAGACATGGCTGCGATGGACGGGGGTCCGAAACAGACCGCCTCCGCTACCCTCACCATCAACGTGGAAGATGAGAACGATAATAACCCCAAGTTCCGGAAGCCTTTCTACAAAGCCTCGATCCCTGAGAACTCCAAGAATGGAGTCAATGTGGTGACTGTAGTAGCTGATGACGCTGATAAGAATAGGAGCATGACGTATTTCTTGGAAGGTAAGGTTCGGCGACTAATGGTTTCAGGTTTAATGAACTCGTCGACAACATGACTTGGAATCATCATTATGACTAGTAAATTATGATGTACCAAACATTTTAAAGTTGTTTGTTTTTAAAGTCTTTGATGTGATTCTTCACATATTGCCCAGCCTTTTTTATACCACTAAGGTGACAAATAGGCTTACGGCCTTCCTGATGGTAAACAGTTACCGCTATGGACGATTGCAATACCAAGGGCATAACCTACGCGTTGCCGACACCGTATACACCTTTTCACCCCTTTCTTGAATAACTCTATGTTGTACACTCTAGGAAAAACCTCTCCAGGTCGTTCATTCCACAAACTTAGTGTGCGTGGGGTGTGTGGGTGTCCTTGGATTGATTATAGAAATACGACTTTCCTATACAGGTCCTCAAGAACTTGTAAATCTACTGCATATGGAGCCCTCTACTGGCGAATTGGTGGTAGCAGGCCGGATAGACCACGAGCTTTATCCGTGGATGAATCTGACCGTTAAGGCTGTGGACAACGGCGTACCGTCACGGTATTCTGTCGTCGATATGTTTATACAGGTAAATTCATGGACTTTGTTGCACTTTTCGTCATAGACGGTAACGTTTTGAATAACGGTTACACAGTTTATATCGCGGCAATGAGGGCTTTCGCGATCCCAAAATCCACGAGATGGCGCCACTGCAACGTGAGCTCTTTTGTCAAAATAAAGCTTTGTCATTGGCTGGTATAGATTCGTCATTTTACGACTGTTGTTTCTGCCCAATAGCACGACAGTATTTTGACAACAGACCTTACGCCTAACTAGTGCTATCTGAAATCGTGAAAATCCTCATTGGCTACAATACAGGGTGAATTTAAATTAATTATTGGTACCCCTTTGGCAGGGGTACCGTATGCATATGCTCGTGATAACAAACAACTTTTACTATGGCACCATTTTTAAAATTCCAAAAAAATCTGCTGTTTCATATATTTTGTGAGATTTCGATTTAATTTTTGTATGAAATAGCAGACATTTTTTCGCGTTGCGTCGAGTCACATTTTCAAAAGTTTGACCGGAAAAATCTCAATCGTATTATAAAATCTTACTGCCTATTCAATCAATGGATTCAGTCTTTCTGCTGAACAAGAACAAACATCCGACATCTAATGTTACTTTGTAATACTTACAGGTTTTAGACGAAAACGATAATAATCCGATATTCGAATCATCGGCTTTCGAGTATAGAGTGAGGGAAGACGTAGAACCGGGCACCACAGTGGCTACGGTCTTGGCACGAGACGCCGACTCCGCAGAATATGGGAAGGTCACCTATTTACTAGATCGGATGTCTACCCAGGTAAGTTATATTAGACGCCTATAAAATATTTAAGGATCAAGGGTTTGTTTTAACCGGGACTGAATAGCGCTTAAATCAGCGTAACAACAGCGAAAGACAAAACAATTAAGCGCGACAACGATAACACTGAATGTGACGTATAAAGGAACTAACATACCGCCAATAAGGAAACCATACCGAAGGCTATTGCACTATACCATGGGGTTCGTCAAAAGGTATGTCTACAGGTATCTCAAAGGCCGGAACCGCAAATTACAAATGTCTTGGACGAAGTTGGCCACTTTCCATCAGATGGATCGTCCGTCTGTGTGCCTACCAGGCAATAAAAAATAAAAATGCCCAATTACGCCCCATTCCCATGCCCATGCCCACTTACGCACCATGCCCACTTACGGTCATTCATATCGTCGTCGTGCTCTTTGTTTCATTTTCTTCTATCGAAACACACTTTACCTAAAGTGCAGTTTGGGTGAGACATGGAAGACATTGAATCGATGACGTCATCGATTGAAAAAGCTGTTACGTTAGACTTCATCCCCATCCGTAACGCTCCCACAACGCAGAAGCCAATGAGCCGTTTTAAAACCCAGTTTTTTTTTATACGGTAGACAAGCAGGCAAGCGGGCCACTTGATGAAAAGTGATCACCGCAAACAAAACACTCAGCTTCTCACAAATTTAGATACATGGCGCGGTCTAACGGCTGAAACATTATTCTAATCTAATATAAGTCCTTATAGCGCGCCATCTATGTAAATTTATGAGAAGTGTTGAAAATTGCTCATTAGTTCAGCGCTAGTCCCGTAGTTGCCGTTCCTAACAGTGCCTTCAAGTGTAAACTAATTTTGGTTTGGTAACCGTCTTGTAGGGTAAATTCCTGATAAACGCGGAAACTGGCGCACTAACTGTATCCGACTGGCTGGACAGAGAGACACAGCAAACCTACAACCTCGTGGTGGAAGCCTGGGACAATTACCAGTTTGGGTACTTGAGTGGCGAGAGTCGGAATGCCTTCAAGCAGATTATGTGAGTCCACTGTTTTAGATAGATAGATAGATATATAATTCTTTATTGCACACAAAATTACAGGAAAGAACATTTAACAGGTCTATTTAAACATTGTGGGCAAAGGCGGTCTTATCGCTACAAGCAATCTCTTCCAGGCAACCCTTGTCTAAAAAGAAAAAAAGATACAAATCCGTCAGACAAGCAACAAAAATAGCATTAATCATCTAGGTAAACTACTATATTATAAGCTAAAACTTTACACCTACATACTAATATACACACTATAGGCTACAATATACATAGATAACTGTTTTGTTGTAGTACTATCTATGTATGACTGATGGCTCACCTGCCATTATAAATGTAATTTGGCGGCCCCCAGAAATCTCCATAAAGGCCGATCCTATGCTTTCCGCATCCAGCTGGTAACTACGATCTTTACTAGGTCGTCGGTCCACCTTGTGGGAGGCCTACCTACGCTGCCTTTTCCGGTACGTGGTCGCCACTCGAGAACTTTAAATTATTATCGCCAACTTACATAAAGACCGCAGGTAGCTCAATCGAAGATCGTACTTGTTTGTATATAGAAAAATAGATTAATGCTGTATTTTTATTGTCAAAATAATGCCTTTCTGTTGGCTCATATCCTAGCGACTTTTAATCGGATCGGATACGCTGTGCCGCTCTAATATCTGACGGTCTATTCCACCACCCATTGTTATCTAGAAGTTATCTGATAAATATCACACTTTTATTTCACGAATCTTGCTGAATAATAATCTGATAATTTAAGCCAGTTCTACACTGAATCTGCCAAACAAAGATACACTAACTAGAAAAAACAACTAGATCACTAACACAAATGACGATATTTCACGAACTAGTAAAGATAGATTCATGGGACAAAAAAATATTTATAACGAGTTCTATTTTTACATTTTTGCCTTTTTACTTTGATGAAACACACTTTAATGTTCCATTACTCCAAAGAGCTATTATGGGTTGTATATGAAATAGTCGTTAATATTAGTGACTTAGATATTTTTGTTCGTTATTCTATTAGAGGGTCGGGAAACAAAAGTGGGATGTCTATCAAATGACTCTTAATAGGTATTCCGGAACTGTATCGACGGGCGGTGAAACAGGCTCTATGCCTATAATAATATAATATCACCCAGAATCCAGGCTAATCATTTAAAACTCCCCCCCAGGGTTCAAGTGGAGGACGTGAACGACAACAAGCCTGTCCTACAAGTGCCTGAGGATTGTGCCACAGTGACGGAGTTCCATAATCCTCGGGAGCCTTTGACAGCGGTGTCGGCTACCGACGCGGATGACAACGCCTCGCCTAATGGCCGCGTGCAATTCCATGTGGTTGGCGGGAAGGGACATGGTGAGGAAATACGATAAGATTGCTATAAAGAATATGATTAGTTAGACACTATCCGGTGAGGAATCCGTCAATATGATTTCCGACATTGTCGCTCAACGGGTGATCTTCTAGTGTATCTAACACACCGTTAAGCTTTAGCTATTGAGAGTCAAGGTGAGGCACTGGCTGTTGGCCTTGATATGGTGAAGGCGTTCGATCGGATCTCGCATAGGGGTCTTCTTTTGAAGTTACCATTAAGTTGAAGTTATCATACGGGCTTCCCGAGGGATTGTGCGATTGGGTAACTAGCTTTTTGTCCAGCAGAAGCATCAAAGCCGTTGTTGACGGCTGATGCTCCAATAGCTTGGTCATTAACGTTGGTGTCCCGCAAGGCTCGGTGCTGTCTCCAACTATGTTCCTCCTTCATATCAATGATATGCTGTCCATTGACGACATTCATAGCTATGCGGATGACAGTACTGGAGACGCCTTTAATTCGGGTCGTGCCAATATCCCTCGTGCCATAGTGGAGGAAAGTCGCGAAGTACTTGTGTCTAACATCGAGAGTACTTTATCTAGAATCTCCGATTGGGGACGACTGAATCTAGTCCAATTCAACCCCACTAAGACACAAGTATGCGGTTCACCGCCAAGAAAACTCCATTCGTTGTAGCTCCTCAGTTCCAGGATGCACCGCTTGCCATCTCTAAGAGCATGCATATCCTAGGTGTCGACATATCCAGTGACGTCCAGTTTCGCAGTCATCTAGAAGAAAAGGTCAAGCTCGCATCTAAAAAGCTGGGTGTTCTTAAAAGATCAAAGCAATTCTTCACGCCGGGGCAACGGCTTCTCCTTTACAAGGCTCAAGTCAGACCCCATTTGGAGTATTGATCTCAAAATACTGGCGTGACATTGTACAAGAACAACTACCGTAAAATGACGAATCAATCCCAGCCAATGACCAGGCTCTATTTTGATATCAGACCTTACGTCTCAGTAACGCCATCTAGCGGACTTGGAATCAACCTCCCCTGTTTAGACTTCTATCCATACTGAATCTAGCTCATTTTCCCTGGTGGTGGGTAGGTTGATGACCTGCCTTCGGTACGCGTAATATTCTTAAGTAAAACTGACGAATGTTTTAAACCATAAAGTTCACCTTTCCTCCATAGAATTGTTCCGGTTCGAACAAGTCGGCGGAGACGCGAACACGGGCCGCTTGTACGCAAAGCAGTCCCTCAAGGACCGCTTTGGGAACTATACACTGCAAATAGAGGCTAGAGACCTGGGAATGCCCCCTAACGTGGCCTCTGGAGAACTGAGACTGTGCGTCACGGATTACAACGACCACGCACCAGTGTTCGTACACCCCCCGCAGAATGTCACCATCAAAGTGCCGGAGGTGAGTCTTAGTAGGGTTAGCGGACAGATAAATTGTTAATACAAAATAAAAATATATGTATGGGGGCTGACGTATTTTTGCTCGACATTTTGCGCCACTGGCGAGTAAGATCTTTTCACTGGCAAAAAAATCCAACTGTCAACTGAACTTGATTCTGATTTATTTTATCAGCTGCAAGGTCCATACCGGAAGAAAACCAACAACACCTAGCCTCGCCAAGATGCCAATCGGTTCGTAGCGATTGTACTGCGATTGGCGATCGGAATTTGTTGCTACAGCTGACTGTTGCAGCGTTCACTGTACTGCGCCGATCCACGAGCGCTGGACAAACGTAGCCGAGTAACAATCTTAAGTCGCCATGGAATCGCGTTCAAGCGATTGCCAACTTGGCTAGACCCACAGATCTTACTCGTCAGTTGCGCTATCTAGTGGAGTTTTGGCTTTGCGTTAGCCCTCATTACGATTACGTTACACTAATATTTTAAACTACAAAAATTAAGGAAATTCAAGGGAAAATTAGTTAAAGCGGGCTTAAATAAGGTCGATGCATCCAGAACTCCAGATCCAGATTTCAATCGTTGGCCCCGCTATTGGGAACAGCGGGATGACGTGCTAATGGTATGCTCTTGATGAGCATTACGACCCTATCGACACCGACACAGGGTATCGAGCCCTAATTGCAAAGTTTAATAGTTTGATATAATCTGAGCACCTTTAGGACAGTAAAGTTCTCGAGTGGCGACCACGTGCCGGAAGACGCAGCGTGGGTAAGGTAGACCGTGGCCTACGCCCACCGGTGGGCATCTTTCGACAGATATGCAGATGATTATTGTCACGCCACCAGAGGGCGTATTCTCTAGTTCGCATCGTTCCGTCAGCGTCAGTTCCGGACAAAAGCTTTGCCCCTTCCACCCAGGGTCCTATCGACTTCTCGGCCATACGGACCGCGTCAGACCTAATGGAGGGTAATGCGCGCGTTTATTTGCTAGTGCACGAATCCTGTTTGTCCCTAGCACTCTCCCTTAACTGGCTGACAACACTGCACTATCTTTTTACCCCGTCGGCCAGCTTCCCTCCACCTTCACTCTATCTTCCTTCTCTCTCCTACTGCTCCTACTCCTCCTCCACTTTCCTCGCGAGATGCCATGCATATGCGAATTCTCGCAGCCGCACAAAGTTCGCCTCCAACGATACAAGATCCGCAAAGTAGACCGGGCCCGCTTCCTCCCGCTCTAACCCAGCAAGCATAATGCTACGCTCCCGCTCGTACAGGTGCAGGAGTGTGTATTGTGACGTCAGCCCGCTAAGGGGGAGTGCATATGGAACAACTGGATTTGTGAGTGTCAAGAAGTGCGCACGCCCAAAGAGCCATCGGCAAGTAAGCGTGCGCATCACCCGTGATTAGGTCTGCCGCGGTCCGTATAACCGCGAGGTCGATAGGACCCTAAGTGGAGGTGGGTGGGCTCCCGCTCGTACATCTCGCATTCCCACAGACTGTGGTCCCTAATATCCAAACCCCCGCATGTCAGCGATTCGGACAGAAGGATAAGGGCTTAACCTTTAACCCATACATCGTAGAACGCAACAATCGGCACCGAGGTGGTCCGCGTGCGTGCCATCGACGCGGACACCGGCCCCAACGGCGCGGTGCGGTTCCGCGTGCGCCGCGACGCCGCCGCCGCGCACCGCGCCTTCGCCGTGCACGCGACCAGCGGCGCGCTCCGGACCACGCAGCGGTTCGACCGGGACAAGCAGACCACGTATCAGGTAGGATGATCTTCCGCAGCGGTATTCCCGAGCCAATACGACATTGGCGAGCATACGGGTTGACTGAAACCGCGTATCAGGTACGGGTCGACTGTGCTGTGCTGTAGAGAGTATAGACGCAGTAGGGGAGCAATGCGTCGTGCATGCCACCAGCGGCGCGCTCCGGACCACGCAGCGGTTCGACCGGGACAAGCAGACCACGTATCAGGTAGGATGATCTTCCGCAGCGGTATTCCCGAGCCAATACTAATAATGTCGATTAGAATACTGTAGTATTGTGTGGAATCCACATTATGCCAACCACTCCCAGAGAATTGAAGGTTTGCAGCGAGCATTCACGAGGCACCTGGCTTTCATTTCACAGGGGTTTTCGCACAGGCAACCATACGAACAGCGTCTCTCCTTTTTAAAAATGACCTCACTTCGCAATCGTAGAAAATTGCTTGATTTAACTTTTTTGTACAAACTAATTCGGGGATTCACAAATTGCAGTGATATTTTATGCTGTATCAATTTTTCAGTGCCGCACAAGTTGCCTAGATATCCGCTCTCGAAACCATTTAGCCTGCCATTCTGCCGCACTAATATAGGTTGTAATGCACCTATCACCAGGTTTTGTAGGCAATATAACGAAATGTGTCATTTGACGGATAGCATTGATATCAACCATGATTCGTTCCCTGGATTTCGTCGATCAGTGCTCAAGTCCTATACACCTGAACTATCCACCTGACAGACGCACGTTTTCTGGCCTGTTTTTGCTTTTACTTTTTATAAAGGTTAGAATTATATGTTAAGTAATATTAAGTTTTTTTTTGTATAAGTTTTTTATTTTTTTGTATTTGAAAAACTGAAATTCCCTTATGAATATTCCATTGTTATTTTGAGTAAGTACTTAGGTTAAAGTGAATGTTGTATATACCTGTAATTGGGGTGCATATAAGTCTTGTACCTTGTCTAAAGTAAATTGTAACTGTTACATGTGTACTCTGTTGGTATATTAAATAAATAAATAAATAAATAAATACGACATTGGCGAGCATACGGGTTGACTGAAACCGCGTATCAGGTACGGGTCGACTGTGCTGTGCTGTAGAGAGTATAGACGCAGTAGGGGAGCAATGCGTCGTGCACGCCACCAGCGGCGCGCTCCGGACCACGCAGCGGTTCGACCGGGACAAGCAGACCACGTATCAGGTAGGATGATCTTCCGCAGCGGTATTCCCGAGCCAATACGACATTGGCGAGCATACGGGTTGACTGAAACCGCGTATCAGGTACGGGTCGACTGTGCTGTGCTGTAGAGAGTATAGACGCAGTAGGGGAGCAATGCGTCGTGCATGCCACCAGCGGCGCGCTCCGGACCACGCAGCGGTTCGACCGGGACAAGCAGACCACGTATCAGGTAGGATGATCTTCCGCAGCGGTATTCCCGAGCCAAAACGACATTGGCGAGCATACGGGTTGACTGAGACCGCGTATCAGGTACGGGTTGACTGTGCTGTGCTGTAGAGAGTATAGACGCAGTAGGGGAGCAATGCGTCGTGCACGCCACCAGCGGCGCGCTAAGGACCACGCAGCGGTTCGACCGGGACAAGCAGACCACGTATCAGGTACGGGTTGGCTGTGCTGTGGTGTGGACAGACACAGTAGGAGAGCAATGTATAAAATCAATGTACACCCACCGGCGGCACGCTCAGGACCACCATGTGGTTCGACCGGGACACGCAGACCACATATAAGTAATGGGATTCGCCCTTGCACTTTTACTGCTTAGTTCTGCGGTCTGAATTAATGAATATGCTGCCCAGGATAAAGCTAATTCTTCATACAACAGCTTCACAATTCCTCTACCCAAAAAAAACCGTACTATAATCTTGATTATTTCTTTGAAGTTCTCTTCGTAACATATTTTTCTTTCATTCAGCTAAGAATCGAAGCTTACGACCTCGGCCTGCCCACCCCACTGAGCTCCGATCTGGATGTCACGATCTACGTGCAAAACGTCGACAACTACCGCCCCCGCTTCCTCAACAAGGAGTTCCGATACAACGTGACAGAGAGCACCGAGGATCCCGGCATATACCTGCCCAGCGTGATAGAAAGGGACGCGATAGACAGGGGCGACGAGCCAGTGTTGCCGGTCTGCTACTACATTGTGCATGGGAATGAGGATGCTGCCTTTGACTTGCAGAGGGATACGCATAGGTATGTTTTTAGCCCGCTAGAATCTTTCCACCTATCGGAGTCGAAAATACGACAATAATCAAAGGCTGTAACGTCTTTGCAACTCGTCACTGACCCGAAAATAAGTAGGAGCGTTTTCTATATACGTAATATCAAACGTGCCTTCTAGGGTAGAGATCAGCGCAGCCTTTCACCATCACATCCCATAACAGTCAACAGTAGGACTTAGGGCCTCTCCCGCGAAAGGGAAGCTTATTGCCATTATCTCTACGCTTGGCAAGCGGGTTGGAGATAGCAGTGTTACAAATATAACAATAGAAAAGCTGCTGCCCATTTTTCAGTGTACGAAGTCTCATCTCTTGTCTCGAGTCGCCTTGTACGACACCCACGCCTTGCACGTATATGTCGGAGACAGTCAAAAGGAATAAAAAATAATAACCATCTTAGCGTTAATATCCCGGTTGTGCTCTCGAGAACGAAGGCCCGGGGTTTGCCTTCACCATGATCCACGATCTGGCGATCAGGTAATTACAGTGGAGCGACTACCATCTGATCTCCATGACCCTGCTACCAGGGCACTCTGACCAGATTGGATCATGGTTACAAATTCAGATTTCATCACGATGTTTACTCAACCGCCCGGTTACCGACGCTCTTTCAATTCAGGGATAGTCAATAGTATTTACTCATAAATGTAGTGGAATAGGAGCTTCGATCTGCACGCCACCTGGCAGCGTGGCTAGAACTGCTTCGACGTCATATTCGGCTAACGGCTGTGGCACTTGATATTCGACCACCGACGAGGCAAGAACTAAAACTAACTCACTTGAGTAGTTTTCCGGGAGATTCCGGGATTCGAATAAAACCCGGGATACATTTATGAGTCCATACCATTGACCGTCTCCGACGTAAACAATTTAGATGTTAATAGATACAATGATAGATACTTAATATAGATAGAACGTCCACTGTATACAGTACACAGATATAAACGTGACTGTGGACTCATAAATAAATGTCCTTGGAGTCATAATAATACAGTCGGTTTTAATGATTATACCACTGAAAGTATACGATTATGTAAGGTTACTCGTTATCGGTAATCTTAGTTGTCACCTTGACATGCGGTTATGGCGTCACGTGCCTCAACCGATAACCACGACCTATTTACCCATTTATATAATATATTTACATACAATACAGCGCGTGGACGACAATGTATCGATTAATTTATTTATTTATACAAATTGATTACAATTTTAATACGCTGTAGAAACTACTGAACGGATTATAGTTTATAACATGATTCTGAAACATTAAGCAATCTGATGATTCTGTTATGGATATTGGGCGCGTGGAAGATGTTTGCTAGTATAATTATTGGATTAGCCGTTCCCAGCGGCTTTCACCCGTGCGCAGTTCGGATCTCTGTTAACAATCTTTCGCGCGCGAACCTTTTATTTTCTTGGGATGAAAAATAGCCTATGTCACCCGGAAATTATGTAGCTTGGTATTAGTGAAAGAATTTAAAAAAGTCAAGTCATAAAATCAAAATTTCTTTAATGAGTAGGATTTTAAATATCGCCTTCAATCGTCAATCGTAAAAAACGGTCGAGTAGTTTTTGACATTACAAAGAAAAAAAATACTCTTTGATATTAGTAGACAGGCATTTTCAATGAGCAGTTTTCCAATAGGTATCTAAAGCATTCCTAACCACTCCCTAGATGGCGCCCCGACAATTTTGGTAATTGATAATCGCTTGAAATAGGTTCTTAGAATATACGTTGTATTGGATAATATTGTATTTATCAATAGATTTTAACCATTTTAGAGGTTGTAATAAATTATTAAACATCAATTTGACTGAGTCAATTCGTTTCATGGACACTAGGATCAAGAATGGACGCAATACAAATCACAGATAATATGAAAAGTTTGTATTAAAATACATTTCGTTGAACCTTTTGGTAAAAAATTACCAAAATTGTAGGAGCGCCTATCTATTGATACTTTTTGAAACCAATTGACAATACCTACTGAAAAACTCCTCATTATTTTTTTTATGAAAAAGTTTGTATTTTCTTCTTTATGATCCTTTGAGCCTCGAACTTCGATTTTACGTGAAATAGATACAATTAAACCGATATAATTCATCACGAACTCCTTAAAAGACCAAAGTTTACCAAAGACCACATTACTTTACACAAAACACTTTCTTTTACCACCACCAGACTGACACCAACAAGGCAGTTGGACCGGGAACAGAAGCCGAACTACACTCTCACCATCCTGGCTACCGAAGACTGCGTCTCCTTTCCAAACTACCAAGCTGATGTGGACTACGTCAGCACATTGAGGGTTACAGTGACCGCCCACGACGTGAATGATAACCCACCAAAGTTCGTCAGCGACGTCTTCACTGGAGGGATCACGACAGAGGCAGATTTTGGCATCGAATTCATGCATGTTAAGGTGAGTTTAGGTACTATACGTAGAGTACAAGAGCATAAATCCTTTACCGTATCAAGAAAAAATTCCATTGCAGCTTCAGCTGTACAATACTGGGTAACAGATGCATCTTTAGCCAAATAAGTTTGTTAAAAAAAGGGGCTAAAGATTTCGTATTTGACACCCAGGGTATGTTTTATTTGATAAATACAAATTTATGTCATGAATTCTATAAATACCTTTTAAGAACTGCACAGGAATATGATTCTTAAGGTGATCATGCTTTTATGCTCTTGAACTGTACAGCGGATGAGTCTCAAAGTAGGTTTTCTAAAGTGTGTCCTTCTTGCATCAGTGTATACAGTGTAACTTGTTAAACACAAATAATCTGTTAACACGGAGTTCCTATGACTAAAGTGCGAATGTGTTCCCTGATCACTATAATCTGGACGCCTTCAAAGCTGTTGGATAGGCTGTTCCTAGTTCATTCGGCCGCATCGTCACGGCTGTTCCTAGTTCATTCGGCCGCATCGTCACTTACCATTAGGTGAAATGCCTGGTTAGTCTAATTGAAAAAGAAAAATATAAGCACATTTCAAGAAAAATATACTTTTTCATTCTGATCATACAACAACACTACACTACAAGTATACTACTGGTGCTACGTTCACGATTGACGCGCGAGTCTAACCGCCACAGCTAAATTTACACTTAATCAATACATATTTTAAATTCTACTAATCACTAGTCTAGGGTATTTGAGTCTTAAGGTATTACTTTGGCGGTGTAAGGTCACACGAGCGTAATTTCGGTCGCCCAATCTAAATTTATAAAATGTTATGTATTACCTTTGTGATCTAAAAAATATAATGTTCTTGGCGTTAATGTCCCGGTTATGCTCTCGCGCACGAGAGCCAGGGGTCCGCCTTTAATCGCCCAATCTTAAAATAATAATCATCATCATCATATCAGCCG
Organism: Blastobasis lacticolella; assembly: GCA_905147135.1. Lineage (NCBI taxonomy): Eukaryota > Metazoa > Arthropoda > Insecta > Lepidoptera > Blastobasidae > Blastobasis > Blastobasis lacticolella. Next base: position 10,740,493 of record LR990041.1, read on the forward strand.
GAAAACGCCCACTGCTGGGCTAAAGGCCTCCCCCAGAGATCTCCACATGAGGCGGGTCTTGTGTCTTCCGCACCCACCTGCAATCTTTACAAGATCGTCGGTCCACCTAGTAAACCTAGTGGGAGGCCTACCCACGCAGCGTCTTCTTTACGTGGTCGCCACTCGACAACTTTCCTGCCCCATCGGCCGTCTGTTCTGCGAGCTGTGCCCTGCCCACTGCCACTTAAGCTTGACAATCCTTCGGGCTATATCGGTAACCTTAGATCGCTTGCAGATCTCCTCATTCATCCGATCGCGACTCCAAGCTCAAACCGAAATCTATCTTGAAATATGCAACCTTGATGCAAAATATGATTTTACGTCGCGCGTGAACGGCCCCGTCATTTTGTATGAAACCTCAACATCTTATAATCTTGGCGTTAATGTCCCGGTTGTACCGCGCACGAAGGTCCGTTGTACGCCTTGACCATGAACCAGGATTTGGCAGATCAGGTAATTATTGTGGAGCGACTGCCATCTGACCTCCATGACCCTGCTACCGGATTAACAAGTAGCCGTATTTTTATTAGGACAATACGAACAGATCTCGGGCAAATCAAATTAAATACGTTTATTCAGTTTAGGTTTTCACAAACACATGAACGTCATACAATAATTTAAATATTGGCTTGTTAAGGAGGTCCGGACAACCCAGTCTATGTGACCGATAAAGAGTTTTTATTTTCTACTACTATGGCGACAACTCTCGAATCGCTGTGAGAAAAACGTTATGGTCAATTAAAGTAAACATCATCTTGTACTAAAAAAATTCGGCCTATCATGACCAATAATGTTGAGCGATATGTTATTGAAAAAAGGATTTTCATTTTCTACAACATTTACAAGGGCGACATATTTACAAATCGCTGTAAGAATAAAGGAATTCCACCAACTATAGTAAATGCAGTTTATTTGTTATATTTTCTTCTCTATTATTTTATTTGTATCTTCTATGCTTGTATTGTTATAATATTGTTACGTGCTAGGGTGAGTTATTTGGAATGAAAGACTGATGATAGGTTCCGAAGGTTTATTCTCTTCCCAGGTTTCCACTAATTTCACATCAATCTGATATTCCACACCGCAAGTCTCTCGTAGTCCATAGGTATCGCCGAGGTCGTAGAATATCGCAGGTCCTCGCAGGTTATCATTCGGTATTCGCTTCAATGTTACCGCTCCAGTAGTCAAAACTGAACTGTCTCGCGCCACACCGACTGCTTTTTATATACCCCGGCCCCGATACTGGAATGTTCTAGTGAGCTAGCCCGAACGCCTTTCGGGAACGACTATTGGAGAATAACCGCAGCACACATCCAGGCATTCTCTGGGTGGCCTGTGTCAAGCCAACTTTAAACCCTATGTCTCTGTATATATGGTACATTCTGGCTTGTCACGGCGCGCGAGTGTTCAGGAATACGTGACCGCGACAATATTGTGTCTACTTTCATGTCGTGCGATGATGTCTATGAGTAATACATATTGTATCTTTTGTTGTCAAACTGTATGTCGAGTAAAACGGGATGTGCCCTAGTGCGGCTGAAACTGGTTGCAGCCACATCATCATCATCATCTTAGCGTTAAATCCAGTTTGCTCTCTCGGCGACACGCTACGGGCCCGGGATCCGCCGCGTAGCAGCTACATACATACCGCACTATAAATATTGCCTGTACAGATGCCGTTTTAACTATAAATTGTGTAATCACCAGGCCACGGATCTAGATGAGGGCGAGAACGCGCGTATCAGCTACTACCTCGCTGGCGAGGTGAAGGAAACCCTCACTGAAGGCCTAGAGAACCTCGCGGTCTCACCGTTTTTGGTTGACGAGAACACTGGTGCGGTGTCGCTCAATTTCGACCCGCAGAAGGGCATGAAGGGATACTTTGATTTTAAGGTAAGTTCGAACGTTGGTGTGTGGTGGAGAGTAGAATATAGTATTAAAACGTGATGGGTGTCGTACAAGGCAACCATTGATTTATTAATTAAGTTAAATAAGTGGGCTACTTAATTATTAAAGATTCATAACTGTGCAAGTTGTGGTTGCCTGTGATCAGAGTGGCAATTAGAAACAATACCTAAGTATACAATGTTTTCCATGTAACATTGCTGACTCAGTTGGCAAAACCCTTTATAATAAATAAATAAATAAAAAATAAAAAAAATGATGGAGCCAGCCCAGCTAACCCTTCCGTCAGACCACCATGAAAAAATATGCTGCAGCGTTTTCTGATTAGTATGTTCAAATACAGCGCCAATTTTTTTTTCAGTTCTAATTTGCATTTTAATTGCTCTTGACGTTAATGAGGATTCGAACAGGAATAGGTACTGATTACATATTTAAAATCTTTAACATAACTACTTAATTTTCGAAAATTGTACCTAAGTAGGTAGGTGTACAATCAGCTGCCGAGTGAATGGAACCCCCTAGCATACTCTCTGCAGTTAACTGTACAAATTATATTCTCACTGCGTCCATTGCATCCGCTTTTACTAACACAACCTTTACCATCCAACCAATAACAACAACCAAACCACGGCAGGTGATAGCGAACGACACGGGAGGCCTCAGCGACGAGGCTCACGTCTTCATCTACCTTCTACGAGAGGACCAGCGGGTGCGATTCGTTCTACGCGCCCACCCTTCGGAAGTCAGGGACAAAATACAAGCATTCCGCTCCCAACTAGCCCTAGTAGCCGAATCTGTGGTCAATATAGACGATTTGAGGGTCCACGAGAACAAAGACGGCTCAGTGGATAACACCAAGACGGACCTGTACCTGCATCTGGTGAACGGACAAGATCACTCGGTTCTCGAGGTCGCTCAAGTGCTCAAGATCGTCGACAAGAATATCGAGCAGCTCGACGGTTTGTTCAAGGTAATTTCTTGGGGTGTAAAGTACCCATTTCGATGGAACGTTTACACACAGAGCATGTATTCCTGTAGGGTCCAAAACTTCTCGGCCCGGTAAAGAAAAAAGATCATAATCATGACAAAGACAAAGACGCCCACTGCTGGGCATACGCCTCCCCCAGAGATCTCCACAAAGGCCGATCCTGTGCCTTCCGCATCCAGTTGGTACCTGCTATCTTTACCAGGTCGTCGGTCCATCTTATGGGAGGCCTACCCACACTGCGTCTTCCGGTACGTGGTCGCCACTCGAGAACTTTACTGCCCCATCGGCCATCTGTTCTACGAGCTATGTGCCCTGCTCACTGCTACTTTAGCCTGGCCATCCTTAGGGCTATGTCGGTAACCTAGGTTCACTTGCGGATCTCCTCAATTCTGATTCGATCGCGCAACAAAACTCCGAGCAAGAAGTTCAGTATATTTATTTTTGAATTAATGTAGTCTTCACCGACCTCTATGGGTCTATATTATGCCTTGAGGACTCCGAAACGGCTGGACCGATTTTGTATAAATTTTCAAGCAATCTTCAGATTAGCCAAGCAGGTGATCCTATTGAGGAGTTACGAAGCTGGGGCGAGTCGCCTGTTTTTTATAATTCCTTACCCTAAAAATAAACCTAATTGTATGCGTGCGAGGCCGCATACAATTAGTTTAATAAAGTATTATATTGCAATAAACATGTACCTAAACATACTTACCTACTATGTTAATAGAGTACCCAGCTCTGATGTTGGTCGCCGGGCAGATAATTCTTTATCGTTATCATTCTTTGTAATCAAAACAAAGTGGGTTTCTTTCCGATTTCAATGCATATGAGTCGTATGTTGACGTAATGTTTAGAAATGTAGGTATGCATATTTTTATGAGAGGGTTTTACCATGAGTTTTACACAGTCACTCCAAAGAGTTTAAAACAGGATAGTTCCTGTTAGTACACGAAACACATGGAAAGTAGAATCTCTGGAAACAGTACAATTTGCAGCAGTTTGTAAAGTCTCAGTACTCATAAGTAAAAATTAATTAAGAATATAATGTACAACAGAGTTTTCATGTAAACAAGTTTTCCATGCATCGTGTGCTACAAAACACTGCTTTGCGCTAGAAAGCCGAAAAGTATGGAAATCTCAGGCCTAATGTCTAGCAGTGGATGGACGTCCTACGGCTGGAGAAACGTTGATGATGAAATGATACACACTTTCCATGAGGATCAATCACTAGTCATTGCACAAATATATGCCCTAGAATACTGTTATTTTGGCATGTCTGATGATGTCATTACCAGGGTAAACGTTAACGTACATATTTCATTGCGCTTGACATTTCCTTCCTTCCTTCCTTCCAACCCATATAACTCAGGCATTTCAAAACATACTTCAAAAATTCTATCGCTAGGTTTGATTGCTATGAAAATGCGTTCACATTTTATCAACAAATCTATAATATTCTACCATATGATTGATCCTCACTAGGCTGTCTGCTCGTGTGTCACAAGAGTGCGCACAAGATGACTTGGCTCGCGACTTGAATAGATTGAAACAAAATTTGACAAACAGCCAACACGGAGACAGTAATGGAGTTGTTGACTGTCTTACAAATTTAATTCCATTTTCAGTCGCAAAAATCTTGCGCGCACTATACGTAAAGGTAATAAAGAAACTCATCATCATCATCATCATCATCTCGGCATTATGTCCCGGTTGCGTCCCCGCTCGGCACGCGAGGGCCTAAGCCTTAGGTAGTAAAGGAACTACTGACTCAAAACCCTTCGCAGGAGTTCAATGTACTGGACACGCAGCCGGCGGAATACCAGCCCCTCATGGCAGAAACGCTCTCTTCCAACAAAGCGGTGTTCTGGCTGGTGTGGACCTCTCTGTTCCTGGGCGTGCTCCTGGTACTTTCGCTGATGATGTGCCTCTCGCAACGCGCTGACTACGTGCGGAGGCTTAAGGCCGCCACCGCTACTGCTTATTGTGAGTACCACCTGTCTATAGACTTTCCTGACATAATGAAAGGCGGCTTAAACAATGTTTATGAGCGGAGAAGAGCTGATACCTTGGTAACGATGATGGAAGAAACTTCTTACTCCTTTGAATAATAATCGTGGCGTGAATGTCCCGGTTGTGCTCTCGCGCACGAGGGCCCGGGCCATGATCCAGGATTTGGCAGATCAGATAATTACAGTGGAGCGACTGCCACCTGACCTCCGTGACCCTGCTACCAGGGGAACCGGACCATATTGGATCTTGGTTGATCAAGCTTCTTACTCCGCTTGACAAAAGTAGGCTTAGAGGTCAGTTACTGTTTTGAATACTTGACGTAATGTACTTATACCTCGTAATAATACTAATGTATCGATTGAATTTTAATTGGCTCCAAATAGTAGCTCAATCGCAATTTGACACGTATTTGGTATTCTGCTTCCGTTAGCAATGGCGCGGTTGAATTGTAATTGATCTGCAACCGCAGCTCAACAACAGCAGTTGGACGCGTTTATGGTATACTGCTACAATTAAATCAGCCATTAAGCTGCTGTGGCGACCCAATTACAATTCAATCGAGCCAACTCAATTAGCGGACTTGAGGCCCAGGGTTGTTGCGCTTGGTGTAGAGTCGAGTGTGGAGCGGCAATGGGGCGCGCAGAAGGGAACTGAAGTATTTTTGCTCCCCAGTTGGCGCCACTCGAGAGTAAGTCTTGTCACTGCCAAAATAAGGATGTTTTATTGGCTTAAATCCAACTGTTAACTTTGAATGTTTAATGCTGACTAATAGCGCGATTTCGGCAACAAGATGACAAGACCTCAACACCCCAGTGGCGCCACCTAGTGGAACTTTAATGTGCGTCTGCCCCTGATAATCGCCAACGATCTACATAGCGCGCGCGGAAGTATTGTTAGGCCAGATTTAAACCCCTCCCTTTAGGTAAAGCTCCCATACCACGGGAACTTATTTACTACGTACCTACACTACACTTATCATTTCGACGGCAATATAAAAAAGTCGAATCGTCAATATATTGACGTGCGTGCTTACAGCGAACTAAACTCCCTACATAAATAAATAAAAATATCTACAAGCCGCAACAACTATGCTATCATCACTATCCCTAAATATTTTAAAACAAAGTCCCATGCCACGTCTGTCTGTTTGTTCGCAATGAACTCAAAAACTACTGAACGGATTTTTATGCGGGTCAGCAATAGTTTGAGTGATTGATGAGGTAGGTTTAGCTGTATATTTTAATAAAATTACCCGTGCGAAGACGGGGTAGGTCGCTATTTGTCAATAAGTAAATATTGATAATATTTTCAATTGGTAAATATTGTCAATAAGCAATTATTGACAATAGAAACCAGAGACTAGCCGTCGAATAGTGCAAGCTAATGATTGTTATTTTCATTCAGCAGCCTCCCCCACTGCCGGCGAATCGGACATGACCATCCGCAGCTCCGGCGGCCGCGTGCCCAACACCAACAAGCACAGCACCAAAGGCTCCAATCCAATATGGCTGCACGCGTACGAAAACGACTGGTACAAGTCCGACGAACAAAGTCACTCCGAGCGGGACTCCCTCGACGAAAACGCAGTAGACCAGGACCTCACAACCGAGAAGCCCTACTTCATCACGACAGCCACGTACCCCTCCATAGACTCGGACGAGACCGCCCCGCAAACCAACGAAGCCAAATACGATTTCTATCAGCAGCTCGAGCAAATGAAAAATGCCAAAAACATGGAGACGACTGAGTTATAGATATGTCTACCTTATTAATTTAATGTGCCTCTGTATATTGTTTCGTTTTTTGGATGTAGAGTTATTGTAATTAAGTCCTTTTATTTTAAGCGCAGAATGAGATTTTTTATCTGTATTTAGTTTATTCGATATTCAATAAATGCGAGTAACTCCTGTATGATTTATACCTATCACCTACATTTCAGTCATGTGTTTAAGATGTGTTTAAAATCTTTTCTCTGAATATGTACACATAACCGAAGAACGACTTAGTTCGTCTAGGTAGGCTTCGGGGCAAGTAACGAAATAAGTAAGTACAGTACATGACGATGGCAAGAGGACCGACACTGCCATTAATAGGAAGAAATATGAATACTTCGTATTTCAGCCGTTAATGTTTGAAATTTTGGGAGCCCTGGCGGGCTGGCGCCCAAAAGTTCTCTAAACGGACACCACAGCGACGAGAGCCGATTCGTTCCTCGGGCAATTGATATCCTATATCGTAGATAAGGATTGCTGGGTTTTTGAGGCACCGCTGCCAGCTTTCTTTAAGTGGCCAACTGTATAACCTCTACTTTTTTTTTTATCGATTTAAATTATTTTAATGGTGTAGGCTAGGTAACCTTAGGAGTAGCTTAAAACTAGAAATCGAATAGAGTTGCCATGTTGGTGTCAAACTATCCAGAACGCCTTGTCGCCACCTCGACTGGTTATAACAGTAGCAGTAGCAGTAGCAGTAGTACACTACTGCTACTGCGCATTAAATGACTAATGGGTGTCAGATACTACGCAGTCTTCTTATTTTGATTTCTGTGGGTACGGTAGAGGAGATTAGGGAAGGGTAAGTAAAGGAAGATCTAGAAACCTATGCGAACTAAGTCGCACCGGGCACTTAATCAAACATATATAAATATTTGACAAAATACAGCATTAGTCATAGCACAGGTTTTTCTAGGTTACCTCCTGGGTCACAGTGAATGACCGTTAGACACACCTCGATGGCATAGCTTCAAGACGATTTGCTGCTGGTTTGGTTACGTGTTGCGTATACCCCAGAGATACGTGGGATCTAGGTAGGTACCTAAAACAGGGAGGCCCCAAGAGGCGATGAATTAACATCGCCGAGTCGAAATGCAAGCGCCTAGGGCTTACGGCGCGAGGATGCCCAAGACCGGAAATGGAGGGGAAAAAGTAGGAAAGCGGACCCTGGCAGAAGCTGGGGTTGACCACTCGATGATGCTAATAATGACGACTCCCCGGCGGCTAAGCTAAGAATGTCTAAGAAAGCAAAGGCCTAACTAAAATGCTATTATTTGACGGTACCTATTATTACCTATATGACAACAAATGAGTGCTTCAATTAAATAAGCACACTTCCCTGTTTGCGGTCGGACGCGTAGACAAAGTACAATATACCAGCGAATTGCTCCCATAGATACCTACTTCATGTCACTGCCGTTACCGTAATCGTAAAAAACGCGGGTGTGCTCCGGTTCTGAGGTGGCCGGTATGTCACTTGTCACACAGCGTGTACCGAATGTGCCAAGTTGTACACGGGCAGACTAACGGTTTTTGAGTCTCCTAAACCTAGTATAGTTTCGCCACAAAGTGGAATTATTCTTCTACTCGATGACGTCAATGAATGCAACGATTGACATCAGAGAAAAAATGGGGAATTACCCGATTTATTCTTGCGAACAGCATAAACTATCCGTACTTTTTTAACTATCTGCGAACCCAAGGCAATCAGCGCTCGCTCTCAGCAAGCGGATTCTCACAATAGTAACAGTTAACAATGAAAGTGGCCGTGTTAACGATGCTCAAAGGTCTGCGATTGGGCAGGGGGTCACCCTTCACCGCGCCTCCAAGTGGAACGGAGCGGAAATTTTATAATTAAAAAGCAACAGCTGTTCCTGCTAAAATACGGTTTGCCAGCCAATGTGATGGGATAGCAGAGCAGCCTACATAACCGGTACCACTAGCAATTCCTAGTAACAGCGTCTAGGTTCCAGAACTTCGTAATAATATTATTGCAACTGTTACCTTGCTCCACTGCCCTGGTTCGGAAAGTTAGACATTGTATAATTGGGGAAGGAGTTGGAATGAAACGTAAGAAAGAATGAGCAAATAAAAATGTACACTGTCGACAATAAAATAAAAACGTTGTTCCTAACTGGGAATCGTATTCGAAGACTTCCATTTGACCATCAGAGTGAGTAGGAATGATATAAAACACGGAAGGAACACAAACACGTGAAATTACATACAGGCTTTTATTTAATCCGTATAATCGTAGGCTTAGATATCATTTTCTATCTACACTCGTAAGAGTAAAATAGCGTAATTCGGTACAATCTCAATAGTAAATAGGTACCTACGCCATTGGTTTTCTGCTTGGTAATCGGTACTGGTAAGTAGTTCACCGTGCGTCATGTTAGGTACCTACCTACGACATACTGAAAATAAATCACCCAATCTTTACATTCTAATGTTACAAATAACTGATAAAGTACATTGAACTTTATAAATGCAAGTTTGCTGTTTAAATTCGGACTTCTCAGATGTGCAGTGTTACAAGTTACTTCTTTAAGCCTATGAAGTTGGAAAATAGGGAATAACAACTCAGTCTGTGGTGTCTGACTCACTTTCCCAGGTATTCGTCTAGCTAAAGGAAGAATGTATGATTTTAAATTTAGTATCTTGACCTAGAATCGTGAATGAAATCGTGTCGTTTCCCGCTCATTTACGCACCACGTGTTGTGTTAACCCGTTATCCCAGCACACGCGTCCAAAACCGAAGTATACCACTCGCAATTTACTCACGACAGCTGAAAACCTTGCCATCCTCAGAGTGCGTCTGCCCAGATGGAAGTTGTCAGTTGGTTTACAACTGCAGACACTGCAGCACAGGAAGGAGCCTAAATAAAGCTCAATGTATTATTTACATACACAATAATTTATTGTTTCTTACAATTTAGTGAAGCTAAAGTACAACATGTTGTTGATTACAGTTCAAAAGCTTTAAATTTTAATCTCTCCCAGTGTTAAACCAAGTGAAGCTTCATCTCGCAGCTTTAACTGAACACACAATGTTTTGCCACTCGTGCCGTATACCAATAAATTGTTCAACATTGAATAAGTGAGGAATGAAGGACAGGCAGTGGGTAGGTTGTATGTGGAAATCATAACGCAGATATCCTTACAACCACAATATATATTAGATAAAATTATAATATAAAGATCGCCATATTGAAAAAAATCTAGATTAATTGTAACTTATTATCTTATGAGATACACTGTAATTTATACTGAAATGTTGTAGCTATTGGAGCGTTTTCATCGTAAATATTGTGGATGAAAGAAAACTGACCACTTAATCATTGTCAGTCTGGTCTGTAGCATGCTACATTTACTAACTTAAAAAAGTTGCTTTCCTAGTAAAAAAATCAACACTCACTCGACTCCGTCAACGAGCTCATTTCGTAATACCACTTACTTATATTACTCAAAATGTTCTTAACATTTATGAGCTTTACTTACATTTCATTGACAAAATACCTAAGTGAACCGGACAGTTGTTAGCAAGGAACGCTCCATTTCCTAAACATATGGCTATTGTACAATTTCACAATGAATTTAGATCTAGTTATAGTACAAATTCTTTAGGATTACATAAATTCAAATGATGTAAATTTAACTATGTTTAACCTCAACTAAATGTGAAGACATCTACTGACACATCAATGTTAACAGAAAGAAATTTTGCTCTTATAGAAAATGTTTCTTATGTTAGATAATAAAACGGAAACTATATTTGCACAATGTGTACCATGTTTACTTAGTAGCAACAACTTGCACTTGTAAGGTATCAACAGATGACAGAAATTAGGTAGTCCCTAACATGACCAACCACAAACATTTTATACAGTTTCCAGTTAATTTAGGTCTTGATGAGGATCAGGGGAATAGATGGGATGGGGAGCAGGATAGGATTGGAGGGTGTAGGTAGAGCCCGGGCTGTGGCGATGTGTGTGTATGTGTTGCTGATGTCACCATTGACTCATCACATGGCATACTTCCTTGTCCACTCACGGGCTAGTTCATTGTACTTTTCTCTGTCGGTTTTGTAGATCCTAGCAATTTCTGGCACCAATGGGTCATCTGGGTTTGGATCGCATAGAAGTGAGCAGATTGAAAGCAACACTGAAACACAAAGAAATAGGTCCAATTACTTACTAGTTTTACAGCCTTATCTTATATTATGGAAAAAGATAAGCAATATCATTAATTTTCATTACATTGCACAATTTGCATAAAATATAATTTGATCTAATAAATTATAATCCATAATTGTTTAACATGAGATAATAATGAAGTAAGCATAGAAAGAAAAACATTTCTTTCTATAAAAACAATGGCATTCATAACACAGGAAATCTAGTAAAGGGATATTGAAAATATTGTTGTGAAAATGAAAGACTAACTATAGATTAATATAATTATGATTATTACCTTTCGATATGGTGAGCGCTGGTGACCACTGTGAACGCAGAATATCAAGGCAAATGGAACCATTACTGTTTATGTTGGGATGATAAATACGTGTTGTGAATGCAACTTTTGGTGGTTTGAACGGATAATCTGTAGGAAAGTGTATGGTAAGGAAAAATACGCCTCCTTGGTAAGGACTGTCGACCTGTGAACAATAGAAATCAGTATTAACTAAAAATCAATAAGTGGAATTAAAAGAAATAAATCAGCTACAAGTCTGTCCAAAATGTTACTTAACAAGTTCAAAATTCCAATAAGAAATAAATTTATTGCTAAATTTCTAAATGCATAAAAATATTCGAAATTAGTATTGGTTCACACATTAAATTATTCTCATTTATTACTTTATTCATTATTTCAAACTATCAACCATGCTTTAAAATAATACTTACTGGACCCATGATTGTGGCTTGCCAGTGGAAAACTGAAAATGAAGAAAATATAATTTTTAGTTTAGGAATTAACAAAATATTATTATCAGGTACTGAATAGTCAAAACTATGTAAGAAAATGACAACTTAATGAAAAAACATTATTAACACTGTATAAAGCCTATAAAACAGAACTGTAACTGACTAAAACATTTGAATATTATGCAACCTAAAAATATTTATAAAATTTTAACAATGTTTTCAAAATATGGAAAAGTTAAGTAAAGTAGACAAAGAATTAAATATGTTTACAATGACAGATGTAAATACATTGAACTCTTTCCAATACAACATTGTTTCCCATGTCATGACAATCCCACACAATGACTCACAAAAAGTGCAAGAAAAGGGAATCAATAGTGAATAAATACTTACGATCTTCTCCATGTGGGCCTGCGGAACATTGTGCTGGTGGATCTCTGCCCAGGTCTTGTAATTCCTGTACAACAAAAGTAACTTTTAGAACAGGAAACACAATACCATGAGCAGCAGTGTCACATCATCACTTGCAAAATAAACGGGTGTACGTCTGATTAGCCGTAAACAGCCATTCAACTATGTGACTGATGACATACTACTTCACAGAATCCTCATCCAAGCAGCTATCACTATATTTTCACGACACTCACTTTTTACAGGACGAGAAAACCTCAAATTGGCACATAATTCCGACATTTTATGTACGCCGTGTGCACAAAATTTGTCACCTACAATAACTTGTGAACACTATTTACCTTACACTGATATAATCACAATACCGAATACAAGATTTTGGTGTGGTTTTTCGAAAAATCCACCACGCACACAGAATTATCCAGAAGAAATTGCGATAATAGGTATTCACAATGACGAAACATTCACTACGAAGTCTGATAGAATTTCAATTACACCGAAGGTAACATCCATGGAACTGTTGAAATATATAAACTAATTATGAATACGTACCCTATTAATTCGTTTTAACGCCATTTGATTATTTTATGATGGAATAAACTGACTTTCAACTAGACAACGAAACTGTGAGCCAAGGACCTTTGATTAGAGATTGCAAGATGGCTCCCGTCTAAACGCAAAAGTACTACTCAAGTCGTTTTATGCAACAATATAGCACTTTTTACTATGACGGTAAAAACTGAATGACTTAAAATTAAAAATATTAATAATAAATACAAGTAAACTGTAGTAATTACAACAGAAGATTTTTTTGAAATAATTAACACTCCCTTTGCAAGTGAAGAACTGCAAACAGGAAAATCAACCATTTATTGACTGCGTTCATCAGCGCTTTTATTTTTTATGATACAAGACTTAAAAAAAAATACTTTGTCTTGCGAATTATAAAATTAATGCACACATTCATAACATTAGTTACGTAAAAGTTGATAGTTCTTTCCTTGGAAATTATAATAAAGGGACACAATTTCAAGATATTGTCCATTTTAGATATTTGATTAACGATATTAAAAACGAAGCAATAGATATTTTTTTCATGGCAACTTGGACGAAATCTCGGATGTGACGTCATTGTGTTACGAGGAATTCACAACGCGCTATTTTTGGAATACAGTTATGTATGTGTCTATTTCGAAGCACATTTTTGCAATTTGAAACTTTCCCAGGTGGACTCCTGGAAATATGAAACTTAGTAGCTTTTGCCCGCGACATCGTCCGCTTACAATTCGGTTGTGACGTCTTACACCCGATCCCGCGGGAACCACATTGAATTTCGGGACAAATTATAGAATACGTTCTATTGTGGGCTATAAGCTAATTTCATCAAATTCCGTTAAATAAATTTTGCATGAAGGAGTTACAAACGTCCAAACATCCTTACAAACTTTTGCATTATAATATTAGTAGGATAGGATATAATAGTTTGCAGTTGTGGGAAGAGAGTGAGGCACATAGACTTCATCAGAAAAATGATATTAATCTCTCTTTGTTAGTTTATTTGTCAACCCCCTTTTAGCCAGCGTGTGTCCGCATTTTTACTCTTCCTCCTCCAACTTTACTCGCCTGTTCTTCAACGTTCTTTACGTGAGGCTCAACGCAAGGGCTACGCTCAACGGCCAACGTATTGCATCCGACTGACCGACGTTTTCCTTTAAACAATGTTCCGTAGTAGAATATTTGCATTAATTACATCAAAATAATAAACATGTACTACAGCCTTACCTGCTACATGTGCTACTACTGTGGGTTCGGACTGTTAAAATACTGTCTGCCTGTGCACCAGTGCCTCCTCTGGGGTCGTACCGCCGATCTCCAATAAAACGTCGACATGTTGATCCAATAGAGTAGAATGACGTCACAACATCTTATTAGAATAGGCTTTACTCCAATAGAGACTATCCAGTAGAATGGGCTGAAATGTAAAATTTTGAACGACATGAAGTTACTTTACACTAAGTTCATGGGAGTGGATTTTATGTTCATGGAAGTTTATTATATGTTCCTCCTACTAACATAATGAGGAGTTTTCCAGTAGGTATTGATAGCACCGGCACACAAAAAAAAAATTGTCTGTACACCGGGCGTCACCTATCTACGGGCATGTTTTTCGACCCGCTGAATACGAATTTTAAGTCAGTTTAGGCCGTCCAGCCTCCAATTTTGAAATTTTTTTGTACCAAGATAATCCTAATTTTTTACGATTTTTGCAATTTTTAAGGATATTTTATAATTTTTTTCGAATTAAATAAGTTTATGATTAAAGTACGATCGAAATTAGTATTTAACAGATCAAAATACATAAAAATTATGCTTGCCTTAGATGTAAAATTTTTTTTCTTGCCAAAACATCGTATTTTCGCTATTTTTTGGGGTTTTTTGCAATTTACTTGAATTCACTAAATTGAAGGCTAGACGGCCTAAACTGACTTAAAATTCGTATTCAGCGGGCCGAAAAACATGCCCGTAGATAGGTGGCGCCCGGTGTACAGACAATTATTTTATTGTGTGCCGGTGTAGTTGGTTTCAAAAAGCATCAATAGATGGCGCTCCTGCAATTTTGGTAATCTTTTTGTATGATGGTGGCAGTGATTTCATGCAACCAACTAATATTAAACTTAAAAATAAAATGTAAACATAACTGTTAAAGGTTGAACGAAATGTAAAAAGAAATATTTATAGAAGTTGGCACTATGTTCCATTATTATTAAAACCTCTTAAATGGTTGAAAACTATCGACAAATACAATATTATCCAATATAACGTACCCAGTATTTATATCCTATTTGCTAAGAACCTATTTCAAGCGATTATCAATTACCAAAATTGTCGGGGCGCCATCTAGTGAGTGGTTAGGAATGCTTTAGATACCTATTGGAAAACTGCTCATTATCATGCCTTAAAGTTTTTATTTGATCTCGTTTTATAAATAAATTTAACATCGCAGAATACATACGATGCACTCAAAATAACAAAGTACCATCCTTGGGGCGGTGGCACCGCCGATCTCCAGTTGAACGCCGCCATCTTGATCCAATCCTGTACAATGACGTCACAGAATCAGTAGGTATCGCCTGAAAAGCATCCTCCACATGTCCGCCAAAACTTTCGGCGAAACTTTTGCCGGGACTTTGGTCGACCTCTACATTCTCGCCTATTAGGGATGTGGTATCAAAACGCGTCGACATTATATCGATTCATCGGTGTAATATTGCTAATATGCTGTAAACAGGGTCACAGAGGTGATGGCAGCTGCTCTACTGTAATTACTTGACATACTAATATCCTGGATCATGGTCAAGTGTACCCGGAATCTGTTACGGGAAAAAGCGCTAGGATTATAAATATAAAATCGATCGAATCTAGACGACAACAAACTATATCTACTTAATCTATGAAATAGGCGAGACATGCCAAACATGCACGGGACTACACGAATACTCTCTCTACATTCTCGTGTTCCCGCGGAACTGTCCACATGTGGAGTGCGATTTAAGCGCTTTAATTCCCTAATGGGGGAATGTAAAGGACGACCAAAGTTCCGGCATTAGTTTCGCCGGAAGTTTCGGCGAACATGTGGAGCGCACTTAAGTATCGGTCACGAATTGACGAAATGAACGCCATTGAAGAGTATAGTAACGATCCGTTTCGCGTTTTGATTTTGAACCATCGTAGGTATTTTAATATTTTTAGTGAATCATAAATGTCAATTTTCAATGTTAAATTTATTTATAAAACGAGATCAAACAAAAACTAAAAAAACATGAAAATTATGTTAGTTACACACTGACGAGTGATTCCACTGACTCGTCCAAATCAAAGCGACTACGTGGAATTTTTTAAAAGTTATTATTAGAGATGCAACGGATAGTGCTTTGGCCGGATACCGGATACCGGATATCCGGCCAGCGTCCTTGCCGGATAGCCGGATGACGTGTATTCTAGTATCTGTGCCTATGTTGCTAGGATACATACATTCTAAATTTAAGTTAAATAAAGCCAAGTTTTCCGTTGGTTTAATCGTTTATCTTATGTATCAATTTATATAACGAAATATGTCGAAAGAAAACAACGAGGAAGTGAAACACAATCCGTTATTGTCACGCTATCTTCACCCCGACAAATTTGAAATAGAGCCAACGAACGATCGTGCCGACATTAAATGGACGCACTGGAGGTACACTTTCAATAGTTTCATTACCGAAGAAGCCCCATCAGCTACCGATGCGGTTAAATTAAAGCTGCTCGTTCATCATCTTGGGTCTACTATCTATGCGTATGTACAAGATTGCTCTACATACGATGAATGTCTTACAACGTTGGATAAAATATATATCAAGCCGAAAAATTACATTCTCGCTCGCCACATCCTTTCCACTCGCAAGCAAAGCTCAAACGAGTCAATAGCAGAGTACACTAGAGCATTGAAACTCCTTGCACATGGGTGTAATTTGAAAAACATTACCGCTCGAGAGTACGAAGATGAAACAATCCGAGGAGCGTTCATTGCAGGAGTTTCTTCTCAAAGTTGATAGTCTTGTTTTCTTGTAAAGAAAACAAGACTATCAACGCTATTTCTGTCGAAGGAGTCGACTCAGCCAGCATCCTCGCTGCGGCACCTTCGACTCTTCGAAAGGCTACTGTACCAGTCTCTGTCAACGGGTTGCGAGCCGATGCCCTGATCGACACGGGGAGCTCAGTTACCTTCATCGATAAAAGCCTTGTCTGCATGATGAATGTCAGACAAAAACCTCATAGACAACCTATCACACTGGCTTCTACGAACCACGTATCGTATGTCGAAAGCATTTGTCATGCGACCATAAAACTTGGCCGCCATGTATACAACCAAGCTAAACTGCTCGTCGTCAATAACCTCTGCTCAGATATTATTATTGGCCATGACATCCTAAAGAATCACTCTTCCTTAGTTTTAAGTTTTGGTGGTAAAGAAGATCCTCTCGAGATCTACAACGAGATGCAAGCTGCAGTGCCACCCGCTTCAATATTTACGAATCTCTCATCTGATATAAAACCCATTGCAATTAAATCAAGACACTATACTAAAGATGACATTAAGTTTATTGAAGAGGAAGTATCAAAACTATTGAAGGATGGGGTTATCGAACCCAGTATATATCCATGGCGCGCCCAGGCGCTCGTAGCGGGCGGAGGATCTCATCGTAAACGACTCGTTATGGACTATTCTCAAACTATTAACAAATTCACATTTCTTGATGCTTATCCGTTACCGAAAATAGAAAGTATCGTTGCCAAAGTTGCAAAATTCAATCATTTTAGTCAAATTGATTTGAAAAGGGCCTATCAACAGGTTCCAATTCTATCAAAAGAAAAGATCTTCACCGCCTTTGAGGCATGTGGAAAACTCTACCAATTTACCAGGATCCCCTTTGGTGTCACCAACGGCGTCGCTGCATTTCAGCGTACTCTGGAGTTCGTAATCAATGAAGAAAAACTGGAGGGAACGTTCGCCTATTTAGATGATGTCACCGTCTGCGGGAAAGACCAGGAGGATCACGATAAAAACTTAGAGAAATTCATGCTTGCTGTAGAGAAGTACGGACACACGATTAACAAACAAAAGTGTATGTTCTCGATTAAATCTATCAACTTACTCGGTTACAACATAGAAAATAACATAATGAAACCTGACTGTGATAGGCTGAGACCTTTAATAGAATTGCCTATTCCAACAAACTCTACTGAATTGAAACGTACCGTGGGGCTATTTGCACATTACGCCAAATGGGTCAACAATTTTTCTTCTAAAATACAACCTCTAGTGAAAGAGTCTACATTCCCTCTCAGTGATCAAGCTCAAGCGTGTTTCAAAACACTGAAGGAGGAAATAAAGAAATCTGCTCTAATTGCTGTAAACGACGAAGAAACGCTAACTGTAGAGACCGATGCATCCGAATTCGCTCTTGGCGCGTCACTATCCCAGAAAGGACGCCCTGTGGCCTTCTTCACAAGAACTCTTTCAGAATCCGAACAGAAACAGTCGTCTATTGAGAAAGAGGCTGCGGCAATTGTAGAGAGCCTTAGGAAATGGCGTCATTATCTCATCGGTAAACAATTCATCTTGATTACGGACCAGCGTTCTGTCGGCTTCATGTTTAATCAAAAACATGCTAGTAAAATAAAAAATAAGAAAATTGAACGCTGGCGCCTGGAATTATCCTGCTTTAAATTCGAAATCATCTATCGGCCTGGCTCGGAAAATATAGTCGCTGATGCGCTTTCGCGCGTATGTGCTAACATAAACACTAATAAGTTGCGTGAACTGCATGATTCGTTATGTCACCCAGGAATAGTGAGAATGTGTCATTGGGTACGCCTTAAAAATCTACCTTACTCTCTTGAAGACATAAAGAATACAACAAATTCATGTCTAATCTGTGCTGAGATTAAACCTCGCTTTATGAAATCTAAAGGACAGCTGATCAAAGCCACATCGCCATTTGAGAGGCTAAACATCGATTTCAAAGGCCCGTTACCAGGCCCGAACAAATACCTACTGACGATTATCGACGAATATAGTCGTTTCCCGTTTGGTTACGCATGTAAGGAAAATTCTAACGACATTCCTGAAGTATCTGATACTCCCAGAAGACCAGTCAGACAAAGGCGACTGCCTCGCCACCTCAATGATTATTACTTATGATTGTAATAGTTATGTTGAGAAAACTTAGGAGGGAAGAATGACGTGTATTCTAGTATCTGTGCCTATGTTGCTAGGATACATACATTCATTGTCATGTAAAATTTAAGTTAAATAAAGCCAAGTTTTCCGTTGGTTTAATCGTTTATCTTATGTATCACCGGATATCCGGCGGCCGGATATTTGGCAGAACTTAGTCTCTGAACAAGTTTGTATAAACTGTAATTGTGGGCTGGGACTGTAGATGACTGCATGTGTTTGTGATTTCAAGTCTTCCTTCAATGAGAATAATTTGAACGTTGAACTGAACAATTCTTTCGACCTCGAAAGGATTCGTAGTTTCGGAATACGGGCTTACACATGCCCTCAGTATATCGGAGGACAAACGACATCGTATATTACCTCTATATATAGAGTAATTTGTATTTTTATCCATATACCTTGATCGACTTTGGAAAAACTACACTTGTCAAAACAACATACGACAGAAATGCGCATATTTTATGCTGGTCAGCGAGTGTCAACTAGTTGGGAAAAGTACGCATCTAATTTCCACACTCGTAGAAGTTACAAAGTCTCACATATTCCAGAGAAAATTTGAGAGCGCCGAATGCGATGGTATGGATGTTGTCTGTGACCCCAAATACCACTATGGTGAAGGTAACCCTAAATTTGTCGGCGACGACACGCTGCCGCGCAATGCCTACCACGCCACCTGGCTGACGGCGGTCCAACAGGACTTGAAAGATAATATCATTGACGCGGCTACTGCTCAGAGAAATGAAGGAATCCAATGAGCAAAATCATTTTTATGGAATTTTCATACATCTTTTTACTATCCGGTATCCGGCCGGATAATAACGCGCTATCTGGTATCCGGCCGGATAGGCCGGATACCGGATGGCAACCGGATATCCGTTTCATCTCTAGTTATTATGCGTAATTAATGACTTAAACTATTTCTATACCTTCTAGTTATAGATTGTTGAGAAAGACGTTTATGAAAATGGTTTTGTTTTCAAGAAAATCGATGGTGTGTAATGAGGCCGCTGATGGGAATGAAATATGGTGAGAGTGTAATGATTAACTATGGAGGGTAATCATTTAGTAAGATAGTTAATGAAAAATGAAGTAAATCATATAAATTTTAAGGTTTATAATCACATGTCCAATAGAGAGTGAATTATTACAAATCAAAAGTAAGTAAACATTAATGAAAGTACATATAATAAGACCACGCTAAAACCGAATCCCTTTACTAAAAAACTCTATGACAACTTATGCCATGTCTTTTATCCGTCATAATTTTGTCATTCATAAAAGTCAACAAAGAATTTGACTGACATGAAAAATATTATTAAGGCGATTGGCACATTGGAACGCAGCACGTAAATCGCATCTACGCGCGTGGCTGCGGATCCGCATCACCGTACGTTTCCATAGACAACTCCAGAGCTGCATTTCCATAGACCACTCTAGTGTTACAAGATTGGGCCCTTTATTCGTCATTCTGGCGAAATTTGGAAATATGTGTAATTTTTATTTTGTTTTATATACAATCAAAAATTTAGGAATTCTCCAAATTGTTATCATCTTTTCATAAAATTATATTATTTAGGCGAAAAATAATTTGAGAACTGAGTAATGGAACACCTATCTAACAATCCTGGAGACCTCACTTCACAGCAGCGGCCTACTTGACGCCTTTATATGATCCCGACTAATACTACCATTTCTCTTTTGGGACTAGTGTTTTAGGACAATAAGTTTCAGATACAGTTTTAGGTTTGACAGCTGACACCCGAAATTCAACTTTTTCTATTCTTATTTTGCTCTTCAGTTCATACATTTTGCTAGGTGGGGCGGGGGCTACGCCCATATGCATGCCGCCATATTGAAAATGTTTTTTTCAAATAAGCGGAATGTTAGTTTCTTTTTACGCCACGTTTATGAAGTATTCTTGATCCGTGTCGGTTTGTAGATACTAAAGCTTTAATACATGACACTCTTGGCTTTGGCTGTTATATATTGCATTGAAAAATCAGAAAATGTCTCCATTAAGCATTCGATATTTTGTAAATTGCATTAGGGTTAGCCCGTGGATTCAGCCAATATATACTATATCTTTGGATTCAGCACTAAATTCAGTAAGTATTACAGTAGACCTACACGGCACTATTGCCTACATAGCACGCGTGTCAAATGTGTCAAAGAAAAAACGACGGATCCGCACA
Source organism: Blastobasis lacticolella (assembly GCA_905147135.1). Lineage (NCBI taxonomy): Eukaryota > Metazoa > Arthropoda > Insecta > Lepidoptera > Blastobasidae > Blastobasis > Blastobasis lacticolella. Next base: position 10,761,516 of record LR990041.1, read on the forward strand.
AACGCGCGTGGATGCGTTTTCAGTGTGTTCGACTATGCGTGATTTCCATAGAAACCGATGACAGCTCAAAGAACTTTATGTCACGCACAACCGTACGGTGCTGCATTCCAGTGTGCGAATCATCTAAATAATAATGGGCAATTACTGACAAGGACAGATTATCCAATCGATATTGCCATGTCCACATTTTATAATTTCTACTACATTCAGTCGATTCGGACTTAGCGTGGTCCTTTTATATTAGGTTTTATTTATGAAAACTTAAAGAAAGATTAATTTCCAATCAGGCTTACCTACCTATTTAAAATTAAGGTTTGTTAATTTTTCAAAACTAAATAGACCTCTAGATTCTACTGCTCCTCTAAACTCTGAAACCATGCGACATGAACCTTCCTCCGAATATACATATATGGTGGTTGGTACGGACCTCAACGGCCTCGTGAGCCAGATGGGCGACTAGTACAGCCGGGAACACGGTGGCGCTGGCTACGGTCAGTGAAAGTTCATCCGGGGTGAATGCCTTACAAAATAGCACCGAGTCCTTCTCATGGCGCAGTAGCAGGCACAATGCTACGAATCATCTATTAATTGTCTAGTAGTGCCCCAAGATACTTGATACAAGAGGTTTGAGTCAAGCTGGGCCAGTTATAAGTGTCCAGGGAGAGACAACATTGTACCTAACAATGATAAGTGAATCCGGGTAGCGAATGCACATTATATACCTACACATTTAGTCTTTTGAACGTTCAGGGTTAACAGATTAAAGGATCACCAGTGCATAACCTTCGCGAGAGCTTTTTCAGCTGTGGGGATGTGAGTTTGCCGAGGTCGCCCTGTGGCATGCCGTAGGCAACTGTTTCATAGGTAATCAGTTTATTGTCTACAGTAACACACTTTAGTAACACACAGTAATCCCTGAACAACTCCAACACCATACCTCTAACGCCAATGGAATGTAACTTGTGCACTAGGATGGGGATGGTGACAGACAGACAAACCAGAGCTAGAGTATATATATAGTATGAAGTTAGAGTATAATCAACTTCATGTCGTTCAAAACCGTACATTTCAGTCAATTTTACTGGGTAGGATTGGAGTAGAGCCTATTCGAATTAGATGTTGTAACGTTATTCCATGGGGTGGGATCAAGATTGCGGTGTACTTCGAAGATCGGCGGTACCACCCCAGGATTCAACGTCATAAGATTCCGAATTTTAAAACATACATTTCCTGACAAATATAAAACAGTTTATCCAAATCTGTTCGTGCTTGTTCGCAGTTGTTCACCAAGGCGGCGTTAGTCTGGCGGTCTCTTGAATTTGACACTTTTGACAGACGTCAGACAGACAGCTGACGGATAACCTTTGCAAAACAAAACCGGACAGCAAACAAAACGATATACGAGCGCGGAGCGAAACCTTCCTTTCCTTCTTCAAAATTAGTTTTGTGAAAGTGAAGTGCAGTGCGTGCCAGGTTGTGTTCGTTATCTTAAATCATTATTAATTTTTATTGAGATATTGAAGTTTAAGTCATTGTAAGGCAGTCATAAAAATGTAATGTAAAACCTAAGCGTAAAATAATGGTGTTTGTTTACTATTCAGTTTCATAGCAGTGGAAAGAGCTACTTTGTAATATAGTAAACGAAAAAATAAAACAAAAAATGTCTGTAACAATGACAAAAAAAATTAGTGACTGTGAAGAAACTGTGCAGTTTATGTCCATAGAAAAAGTGAGTTCCTATTCAAGCTATTAAAGTTAAGACATGATGTTATTCTGTTTATACAACAATACATAACTATTATTGGTTTCTGTACATGTTTTTGGTTTGTATTTGTTTAGATTGAAACTGAACAGAGAATAGACAACGAGTACTCAGGCTCCACACTTCTCCGGAGGGGGAAGAAACTGGAGGACAACAATAATTTGACGAAAGAGGACATTGAGTACATAAACTACAGGCAATTGCTCAAATATGAACAAGCTCCACCGTATTTACAACATAACCCTTATATCAGGGATGGTTACAGAAAACTTCTACCAACTAAGCTGTGTTGGGAAAGGTATGTTTTATTCTAATTGGATACTTACTACTGTTAATAGTCTAAGCATAATTATTTTAGCTGGGAGTAATCAAGAACCTAAAGAAAATTGTCTAACATATATTTCTTTATTTTATTTTATTGGTTTACCATCAGATATTATACACAAAATCTAACATCTAAATCAAAAGTAATACAGTGGACTCTCTGTAATTTATTATGTTGCTACCTTACAACTTATTATTATGTATTTAATCCTACAAAGCGGATTTGTTTCTTGCCCAACATGTGAGTTTGTTTATTGAGGATCTACTGTGTTGAAGCCTGTCAACAATGAAGAAGCAAAGGTTTGTGTTCCTGATCAAAAGACTATTGTCAGGGTCCTACTAAGACAGAGATTAGAAAGATTTATTATAATTGGTGAAGGTTTCCGATGGTGGCTTAAGATGAGTGTCATTCTGCTGTATAGCCCGTCACGGTTGTGGACCAAAGCGTTTATTTATTTATTTATTTATTTACCATAAATTTACAGCTTCACTACATGTCACCTGCATTTACCTTGTTTTTGGCTTACCACATCCATCTTTTTTTGCATTGTGCTCGATGTCCTCTCAGCGGAAATTCAAGACGCGCCACCTTGGCTTATGAAATACGCTGATGACATCGTACTGGTGAGCAAGCTTAGGCAGGATCTTGAGACCAAGGTTAACACGTGGATGGCAATGCTAGAAAACGTTGGTTTGAAGCTGAACGTCGCCAAGACGGATGATGATGATGAATGGAGAACATCTGTCAAAAAGTATTGTTTGAAGTGGCGCGAAAGACTCATCCGATTGACGATGGCGTATGGGGTATAAGCAAGTCTGAGAAGCTGTCCAGAGTTACTTATACCCCACAAACAGCTCCTTCTGAACAAGGCAAAAGCCATTTAGCGGTTCGTGCAGCATAGTCTGGAGGGTTGTGACCAGCCACGGCCGAGGCCTATTACTGGGGTTATTTGAAAGCAACCAACCCGCAGCGAGTAGTATAGACCCCAAGGATGTACCAAGATTATTTTTCTCTCTTAAAGCTTTGGCACACCGTATGACCGTGCGTAGGCCAGGAGCAGGGCAGCGCAGATGGCGCCCGCCGTTCATACTGCTTCCTATATACTGCTTACAACTCTACGAAGCTTTCAATTTAGACTTGGGTTATAAGAGAAGTAGGGGTACTAGGGGCATAGCGGGATAACACGTTCGATTTGGCTGCCTGACTGGGGAAGTACCTCCCATCTTGCAGAATACCGCAGCCAAACAGTACTATATTTAACCCCGACGGAAAAAGAGCAGTGTTATAAGTTGGACGTGTGTATATGTGGCTTTGTGTATCTGTCTGTGGCATCGTAGTTTATTTCATTAAAATCGGTTCTGCAGTTTAGAAAATATTTGAATTTAAGTAAGTCGGGGGTTATCCGACATTTTTTGTCGGTTCGGTTAAGTTATAAATAAATAATAGTATTGTGTTCCTGCCTGTGACTATGGTCTCCAGTGCTCATGGCGTGGGGAACCGAAGCTTTGGCAGTGAATGGGTCAAGCATTTGCCCATCAGGTGGTCCGCTTGCCTGTTTGCCTACCGCATGACAAAAAAAAAGGTAAAACATTGCTTTTTTTATTGCAGCATATTTTGGTGGACCAATGAGACGATGAACATATGGACACACATCTTCGGCTTCTTTCTGCTGCTTTGTCTCACTATAAATGACCTGGTGATCATCAACATACACGCAACAGTGACGGACAAGACTGTCGCCGCCATATTGTTTTCTTGCTTTTTGGTAAGTCCAAAATACCCTATTCACTTCTTAATATACCTAATGCTCACGGCCGCATTGCACCTTCGTATTGAGTAGGTACTCGTCGTCGTCAGACTCCATTAATTTTCAATTTATATCGCACCTGACATCTTAGAACCACTTTCCAGTGTTTTTAACCTCCGACGAAAGAAGAGGGGTGTTATAAGTTTGATCGTGTGTATCTGTGTCTTTGTGTATCTGTCTGTGGCATCGTAGCTCACGATCGGATGGACCGATTTGGATGCGGTTTTCTCTATTTAAAAGCCAGTTTAATCGACTTTGTTTCATTAAAATCGGTTCAGTAGTTTAGAAAATATTTGAGTTTAAGTAAACTTGGTTCGGGGGTTATCAGACTTTTTCTGTAGGTTAGGTTATTAGTGGAAGGTTCTTTGCAGGAATTTATCAATTACACGAGAAGGTACCTACCTAACCACCATCTCACATGATGTTAAGTGCCGATGCGGCGGAGGTGTTCCTCGGCCGCATCGGCACTTCTCTAAAAAAGCCTATTCCAGATTGTACTGTTCGGTAAATAGTTCGGAGAAAATTTTCTTCTTTTGTAACTATTTACAAAACACATTTATATAGGCGGCCGAAAAGAATAAAACGCATTACTTAGCCGGTTCGTAAGGATAGCTGGTATATATAACGTCTACGACATAGGATGAATGGAACGTACGACCGCTTCTTGTGTCCCTAAGGGGGAAAGGTCCCGGCGGAACCAGATCGTTTAATAATTCCTTCGCAATAAAATTAATACAAAAATTGGTAACATATCTAGGTAGACAACTAATAAGCATTCATCATAAGTCATTTCTTTAACCACAATTATCAAAATTAAAAACTCGTATGCCGCCTAACGAAACCCTTTTGTACAGTCAACAACGATTCGTGTTAACACTTTTCACTATCATCTATCGCTGTTTGCAACTTTGAGAACTTCCCGGTGTACTTGTGTGCTTTGACTTTCGCTAATGTAATTATTATTACTAGTGTCTAGTGTAGTTTACTAATGTCAATGGCCGATGGGGCAGTAAAGTTCTCAAGTGGCGGCCACGTACCGGAAGACGCAGCGTGGGTAGGCCTCCCACAAGGTGGACCGACGACCTGGTAACGATCACACGTACCAGCTGGATGCGGAAGGCACAGGACCGGCCTTTGTGGAGATCTCTGGGGCAGGCCTATGCCCAGCAGTCTTTCGGCTGATATGATGAATTAGTAGTGTCCGAACGACACTTCTGGCCAAAGCCGAAGCCGAAGGTTTGAACGTTCTTAAGAAATTTCGTTAAGATTAGCCATAAGCTACAATTAATAATATAAATGATTTTAAAACATTAATCTTAAAATTATATTGGCTTATTTTGACTGTGTGTTAATAGAAAGGTAATTTAAATCATCTCTAGAATTTGATCTAGAAATGATAAAAAAATTAACTTGCTTTAATGTTTGTCAATAATAATAAAAACCAAATCCGGCGAAACCTTCGGCTTCGGCCCGAAACCCGGCCCGGCCAAGCAAAGCTTCAGTCGGACTCAAATTATTACACGTTTTTATTCATTCAATATGAAAGCGTCGCGACGTATATCAGTAATAGGGGACAATCTCTTATTAATAGTTATCGCTATAAAATCATTGTCTATTTCACATTTCGTTGGCGTTTATAACCACGGCTTTCACTGAAGCAGCCATTGTTATTGTCAGTCCGGCCGTAACATACGATTATAAAGTTACTGTCCGTTTGCTCTGAAGTTCCTCGTGCAATCGCTTTAATCAACTACAGACAATAGAAGTCGTCTATATGACGTAGAATGGCGATGTAGCCCGCATAGCATCCATGGCCTACACTACATAATATAGGCATTTAAGAGCAGTGTCCCCCGAATGCGCTTCAACCCAAACCCCCAAAAACGGTTATTATAAACACACAAAGTAAATTCGTCACACTTTTGTACATTCTATGGAAAGTACAAAAATAAATATTTCAAAGTAGATACGTCACACGTCTCCATTTTATACCATTAATACATAAAATAATGTGAGCAAGCAAAGTTCTAAGTTTAGCATTTGAAATAAAAGGCAGGTACTTATTTCAGTTAGGGAGTAATGATAATAACGCCCATTGGGAATGCTTTTCCCTCTTCGTTGCGCTCCTGTACTTTACGTTCACGCGCTCGCGCCTATTTCTATCATTTTCTATCGGTAAAAATTATTGAAAAAGTAAAAATTAAATTAATTATAATTTTTTTTCTGTGTCCATTCGAAACCATTATTAGTTTTCTACAAATTGTTTGAGTTTTCTGATGTCTGTATGGAAATAACAAATGTGGCCAGTTTGCACGTTTTTTTGTGAAGCGAATTTACTTTGTGACGAGTTTGACCTTATTTTCAATAGCTTTTGCCCCGCGACTTTGTCCGCGTGGAAAGAGTTTTTATGACAGTTTAGCTTTTGGCCGCGTTACCATTTTAAATATCCTCCGTAATGTATGAACACTAATACTACGGGGTGGTCAAGCTGTATCTCTGGTTCTACCCACCCGAATTAGATAAAACATGGCGTAGATTGTACCAATTACATTTTGTAGACGCGATTTAAAAATAAATGTGTAGAATAATATGGACATTCGAAACGACATGCTCAGGGTTAACAATACAGGAAGTAAGTCAATTATACAAGTGTTTGAATTAGAGATGTGTCGTTCCGGACCGTAATAGTTCTCGGAACTATGTCCGGAGCTGGAACGACATCGGTCCAATCCAAGCTGATTGGCTTAGTCGGTCCGCAGTTCCTAACATATCCGAGCCAAATATGAGGGCGCTGCGCCGCCGTACCGCGCTGTCTGTCGCCGCTGAGTACTCGCGAAACTATGCAAACGAAAACCGAGAGATTCCGATCGCGAGATCGAATGAATGAGTACATAGGTACATATCGTCGTTTCTCTAATTCCGAATGAGACAGAAAAAAAGCGTTATTTTTATTTGAATGTTTTCTCTAGGATATTGATACTTCATTAATTTCGTAATATTCTTAGATAGGTACTTATAACTATTCAATTTTATTTAAACAAACAATTGACGCCAAACACTCATTTGTAGATTGTAGAATATTGAAGTAAAATCATTTACTTTTTGGTTGTCAGTCCTAAGCCTGCCAAGTATGAAGGTAAATCAATTGATAACAAGATGAAGTACTTAGGTGCTATGGATATGGTAATATTATGTCGTGTCTACTAGTTATGTTATCTATTCAAAACGTATGGAACTACAACGAATACAGGTAGGTAAGTAACTAATCGCGTCCTGCATTGAAAATCTTAGCGGAACTAGATAGTTCCGCGGACATGATAACGGAACCAGTTCCACATTTCCGATGAACCGTTCCAGGATCAATCCGATCCCGAACATGATTGGCACATGTCTAGTTTGAATGAAGTGTCTACATCTAGAATACTGCTCTCCTTTGTCCAAACACCAGTTACAAGACATCTTTCATATTCACAAACATCCGCACTGTGGGTTTTGTTTCGTACCGGGTGTTGATCGTGGTCCACCTGCTCAGTCCACATGGGTAGACAGGTATTTCAGTTAAGTAATTTAAGTTTTATTCACGTATCTGTCAGCAAGTTTTATAACTGTCAGAACTATTTAAATTAGAGGAGGCACCGTCTACTCCAATTTGTTTCTTATTAAATGACCAACAATCAGGGTAAACAATTCGGTCCTCCGTTATAAAAAACGACTAGTACAGCTTAGTAATGCGCTTAGAACACCTGACACAATTCCATTCAGTCGACCAAATTCAGAAGCAAAAAGCATGACAGCAACCATAGCCTCCTTCATCTACAAGCCATGCGCAGAAGTTTGACAACGTCGCTTTTTTTAATTTTAGTGTACCTGAAAATTACTGTAGAACTTTCTTCGCGGTCGTCGTCGTTTAATGTTATTAGTTATTTAAGTGATTGAGTATATGCATTAGTTAGATAATATGAAATTGGATAGATTCCTGTACTATTTACCTATCTACCTACTTGGATTATATCCTATTACCCTATTAATAACATAAATGCGAAAGTTTGAAAAGCTTGATGGAAGTTTGGATGGATGAATGTTACTTCGTCATGCAAAATTTACCCAACAGATTTAAATGAAATTTGGCAGTAATGTAGCATATAACCCAGAATAGTATATAGGCTATATTTAATCCCATAATTATTTGTGGTTCCCGCGGGCGCGGGTCTGGAACATTATCCTACTAATACTATAAATGCGCAAGTTTGTGGGTATGTTTGTTACCTTTTCACGCCTAAACGGATGAACGGATTTGGATGAAATTTGGCAGTAATATAGCATGTAACCCAGAACAGTATATAGGCTATAATTTATTCTTAAATTAAATGTGGTTCCTGCGGGCGCGGGCCTGGAACGTTATCCTACTAATACTATAAATGCGAATGTTTGTGGGTATATTTGTTACCTCTTCACGCCTAAACGGATGAACGGATTTGGATGAAATTTTGTAGGTAGCCAGGTTACCGCCTGGATTAAAACATAGGCTACTTTCTATTTAAAGTCTATAGGCAGTGCTGACCGCTTTTCATCAGGTGGCCCGCTTGCCTGTTTGCCTACCGTATGCCAAAAGCTATTAGGAAATAAAGCTAGACAAAATATTGCCTAATTTAAGTAATTTATCCATTAATATAATACATTTTATACATTGATACATATGTACAGGACTAAGTAACTACATATATACAAATCAGAGAGATAGGTACCTACCTTAAAACTACTTACCATGGTACTACCATATTTTTTACAACATTTAATACCTATCTAACTTAATAATACCTACAGATACACATGGTCATCTTGGCGTTAATGTCCCGATTCCGCTATTACGCGCGAGCGGCCGGTGGCATCCAAGATTTGTCGAATAAGGTAATTACAGTGGAATGACTGTCATTCGTGACCCTGTTAACAGGAGAACAGATTGAATCATGGTTACATATTCAGTCGCCTGAACGTGGAGGTTTCATCACGATCATTTACCTGATTGTAAGAGCATCGGTTAGTGTTCAACTAATATACATAACTCAGAAAAAGTCATTTAGGTAGGATACAGACCGTTATTGTGCCTTCATCTAGCTGCGATCTTTATAAGGTGGTCGGTCCACCATGTGGGATCTCATTTCTGATTCGAACGCGCAAATAAACTCCGACCATAGCTCTACCTGCTTTTGTACCTCACTACTATCCTCGTCTGTATGATCGATTGCTTTTTCTAAGTATTCTAGTGCCTTCTCAATGCAATGATTATATCTTATTTTTGGTGGCTCGTGAGAACATTTGTACCGACCTAATAGATTTTCCAGTTGGGACCATTTAGAAAGCAGCAAAGTATGGGACAACATCGGTTTCAAATCATGTTCGGACAGTTCATTTTTACCTAAAAATACCTTGACTTTTAAATTAGAAAATACAATAATATTGTTGAGCACTTTGACGGGAACATCATCGTTTAAAGTATAAAAATACATGAACTGGTCACCATATCCTAAACGCCACCCACAATACAATTCTGTTTTAAATTTAAGACCTTCCTGTAGCTCACTAAAGCTCTTAATCTCATCACTTTTTAACTTTAAATTTTCTTTTTCTTTTTGCCTTCGAATCCATTTTTGCCGTCGTTTTTCTGGATCAGTTCTAGTCTTGGGGCATGCTTTATTTCAAAGTTTGGGCAAACTAGGAAATATACGGGGTATCGCACCAGTCACTAGACGAGCGCGTTTTACTGGTACCTTTTCAACGCTGCCATCACCGTGGTATATTTTAGTTGTTGTGATAACTTCCTCTTCGCTAAAATGTTTACTACATACGAAGGAACCAACAGTGGGACTCCAGTTCGCTCGGGAAATAGCAGAAGTCCATTTTTTTAAAAGATATTCATTCTTTGGAAACGAAAAAGTCGGCACAGCCTCTTGTCCGTTTTTTAGCGTTACATCGTAGTTTGACCTACATTTTTCTATGCAACAACGCCTAGGCATCTGTTGGAGAAATATTACTATTTTAAAACAGAATTTGAATGATAAAATAAGTAAAAAGCTAACAACAAAAATGATCGAGGATTGTTTTTTACTAATCGTATTTATCCATATTTGGCGCAATTATAAATATATTTACTTTTATTTACCTTCGTAGATGGTCCATACAATTCGTTTATTTATAGTTTTGATAATATATTTTAAATTTATTAGCTTAAAATTCAAAATATTCCCGCTCATTGACATGTAAACAATGAGTGAATCGGTTCACAGCGACGTTGCCGTTCCGTGCTACAGCATGGCTTGTAGATGAAGGAGGCTATGCAGCAACCCAAAGTGCAATAATGTATTGCTCAAAGAATAAGGTCAATTTTTGTATCACGCCTTTTAATGAGCGGAGCGACGTATAATATAAGTGATACAAAACTGGACCTTATTCTATAACCTCTGACGTTTTTTGCTTCTGAATTTAGGCGACTGTATTTAGCCAAATGTTATTAGCGCATAATGCGGCAAATGCTGCAGTTCTGCAGCCGCCATCTACGCATGACGTGCAACGGGCCGGGCGTCGCACTCGCAAACGCAACATATAATTTGCCAGCGGCGCATGTCCGTCATTGCGAAATCCGAGCTCGCGCCAGCCTCCGCACCGACCTCTTGAAAGTAGACAGCCGACAGCCGATGCTTGATCGTCCGCTTTTCTCCAAATAGTGAAAGTACGCGAACAATGATCGTTGTCGATGGGACAAAAAAATAGTAAACGTCCACCCATATTGGGCTAGGGCCACACTCACACTTGCTTTCGACGGTGTCAGTACTTTCTTTTTTGTTGAGGTGACTGGCAGTTTGCGGTTTTTTAAAATTATCTTATCTTTACTTTTGGCGTAGTCTCTGTCTGTCCTCAAGGGGACGAAGCGTACCTTACTTAGATACTTACGCTTTCTTACTTAGGTACTTCTTACATAACTGTGGGCACGATTTAACGACATTAACATGGAAATATTTAAGTATGTTTTTCTAAATTTAGTGCGCTTTGCCTACGAGTATTTCTCGAACCCGTGCTCTCGAACAAGGAGGAGCGATTACTTAGTGGTTAAGGTATCCGACTCGTAAAGAGAGGTACCGATACGAACGCCACTGGCGCCATGTTACTCTTTTCTGAGTTACATTAGTTGTACATTAGTTAAATACTCACCGATACTCTTACGGCGAGGAAAAACATTGTGATGAAATCTGCACATTCAGGCGACTGAATGTGTAACCATGATCCAATCTGGTCAGGTTCCCCTGGTAACAGGGTCACGGATGTCCAACCTGCCAAATCCCATGATTTGGCAGGTTGGACCATGGCCAAAGCGGATCCCGGGCCCTCGTGCGCGAGAGCACAAGCGGGACATTAACGCCAAGATGATTGTTTTTTTTTTTTATTATTAGTTTTTTGTTTTGTTTATTATACGTAACTAATATTTTGTTCGATTAAATATTTTAGATGATTATTTTATTATTTCTCGGAACCGTACTCTATTTGTCTAATCTTAGTTGTACTTAGGTACCTACTCGTAGGTATAATATCCTAAAATTTATTCATTTTATACTAAATAGACTGTGAGGGCGCCGTAGGTTATCCTACGTGATCGAGTACAAGAAAAAATCCACTTTTTGGTGATAGTAGGAGACTCACAAAACGTTTAACTTTTCTCTTTCGTGGCTATAACGTGGCTGAATAGCGAAACTGCCAACAGGATGTGAGGCACCCCGGTTTTTTTTACTTAGAGAGCCCACACAAGAGGATATGTAAGTATTATCGCTACGTAATGTCAAAGTTTGGGTCTCTAAAAAAAATGTTTTTTGTATCCGGCTGTGCACGGGCAGACCAACGTTTTGTGGGTCCAAAAGTCTACTATCACTACAAAGTGGAATTTTTCTTGTCCTCGTTGACGTAGGAAAACCTACAGCGCCTGAAAATTATTGCACATTATTGTCTAACATTTATTACGTAGTTAGAAACTGGAGATCATTATATGTTATTATATCTAACCGACAGTCATTATGAACGCCAGGACGGAGAAAGTCCCTCATAATCTTGATTTCTCGCTCTTAGTGTCAACCAACTCCCTTTAGCATTTACAGAGAAATCAATCTTCGCTATGTTTATGTGAATTTAATAAAACACGCCTACTTTAGAATAATGTTACTATTAAAAGCTACTACATCTTTACACGGTATTTAAAAAAGTCGCTTCCCGCCATCTGTATCAATGTACGCTTAGATCTTTGAAACTACGCAAAGGATTTTAATGCGGTTTTCAACAATAGATAGAGCGGTACAAGAGTAGAAATTATAAGCAAGAAAAAAAGGGTAGGTTGGGGTAAAGTAGGTGTCAAACACTTGAACCAAGTCGCGCCGGGTCCACTTACTAGTTTTTAAATCAAATCAAATTTATACACAGTTATTGTGTTGCCATAATTTTTTATAGTATCTGCGTGGAGGCTTATGAGTAAAATACGACAGAATATATTGTAACTTATGTTGCGTAACCCGAGTACCCACTTATGATGTACGCATAACTTTCTTCACTCGCCAGCCATGAACGGTCAAGGCTTTCCGATTTCGCTATCTCTTACAACATGTCATCTCATCTTGTACACGTAGAGGTTATACCTACAAGCGGTCAATCAAAGAAATTAGGAAAATGCAAATTTTTAAGTAATGCCATGATATAATATGTTTTCATTGGTCCACCAAAATCACAACACTATTTTACAACTGCTCATGAAGAATGTAGAGATTTGTAGAAATTTAAAATAATCCCATCAGTATCTTGAGTCGTCTAGTCTAGATAGCGATGGTTCCCTACACTTACTATTTTATAACTGGTGGATCTTGACACGTGTTTCGCCCCTCCTCTGAGAATGCTCCGAAAAACTTCGTCGTAACGGTCAAAGTTAAAATTATTTCTTTCTTTATTCTTTATTGTACACAAACATGACATAATTATACAGTACAGTAACAGAGATGTATAATAATAATATAATATATAATATAAATAATATAAGATTCTCCGAATAATGGAGTCCTGCAAAATAACGTCGGATACCATCTAGAACCTAAACAGTGTTTCGCGTCAGAGGCAATGACGCACCACAAATAGCCAATAACTTTCAATTGTCCATGTAGGTATATTAAAGTATCTACTACACAATTAAGGTATTGGTATGTTAGGCAAGAATACCTAAATCTATATGCGCTTACTTGTGTGTATCACGATTCACGTTTAACTCACTCCGGATTATATATGATACACGGCGCGACTTCGTTCGCGTACACCTACTTTACCCCTACCTACCCTTATTTTCTTGCTTACAAACCTTCCTCATTAATTACTCTATAAATGGTTGAAAACCGCATTAAATTCCGTTGCGTAGTTGTTTTATACTATGTAAAGATAATGATAACCTACAGTACAGAGAGACTATTCATAAATGAAAACGTAACGTTGTAACTGACAACGGAGTCGTTGGACTTTGTTTCTTATTGTCTTTTTATTCTCGCTTGTGATAAATGTATGTATGTACCTAGTCTTATAGAAAAGGATACTCGTCGACCTCTACGTTTCTTGATTTGTATTCTTGTCAAATAATGAATGTCTTTTTTAGGTAGGTAGGTTGGAATACAATAATCAAAAAAGGACTTCGTCCACTTTCCTTTTTTGTCATCTTTCCCACCTCGTCAACTTTCTTACCTCGTCAACTACCTACCAACTTACCTTAGTACTTCGTCAACTGGCCTACTTAGTCAGCTTGGCTAATTAGTCAACTTTTTCACGTAGGTCCCACGTAATAAAATGTAATACTCATATTTGCGTAAATATCCTGGTTTTGTAATCGCGCGCGAGGGCCTGGGATCCGTCTTGACCATGATCCAGGATTTGGGATCTCAGATAATTACAGTGGAGCGACTGCCAACTGACCTTCGTGACCCTGTTAACAGGGGATCCTGACCACATTGACTCATGGTAACACATACAGTCGTCTGAATGAGCAGGTTTTATCACAATGTTTCTCTCACCGTAAGGGGAAAACGTTAGTGTTCAGCTAATGTAGGTACATAACTCAGGAGTCGGTATCGTTGATATTTTTGGCCGAACTTCGGCAATTGTATATCTAATGCTAAAATTCGGTCGCGTAACTGTTTAGTCTTCAATTCTCGTCCCTCCTCGCGCCTCGCGCCTCCACGGCCGGTCGGTGAAAAATCAGCTTTAGGTACTACGTACTGCCTATGTGGAACAAATAGAGAAATACAATGAAGTTAAAAGACATAGTACATACATAGGTACTCCAGTTTGCGTGTTTGTTAGGAACACAGTTTGGTTGGTTGGCATAATGGTCCGTTATCTTACTTCAAGCACAGTCATGGTCGTTTGTTGCATCACATTACCTATTACGATAGTGGTTTTGGTTATATAATGACTTTTAAAACATCCGTATGTCCGTTGAATTTGTTGTAAGTAGATAAAAAATACGTTATTACGAATTTTGCGCCTTTTGGCGACCTAGTAGTCGATTACCTGTCGCTACAATTATGCATCATCAAAAGTCCTCAAAACTGATGGGCCTGAGCCTTCTCGATTTTAGTGAATGTTTTGCCATAATCATCGTTCGTGGCGGGCAGATTCAAGATTATAGTATTAAGTAAACTTGAATATTCGGTATAGAATTAACAGAATATGCAGCTGCGCACATTTTCTAACATTAGATCAACAGTCAGTAAAGATCCACTGCTGGACTTGAGTCTCCTCCAGATCAGTATATGGCTTTACCATAATCACCTCGCTTGGCAGGCTGATGGGAGATCGCAGAGCTGAAAACACACAACAGAAAAGGTTGCTGTTGATGCCCATTTTCTGGGCTACTGAAGTTCTAACTGAGTTCTAACACTGGGTAGGGTTGGTGCTCTATTCTATTCTACAACACGGCTAGTAAAGGGATTGAGTTGGTACTGACAATATTTTACTTTGCCTTGAGTACTATTTTATACTCACGGTGATGCTGTGGAAGTGGTAATGCTAAATTCTACTCTACCGGACATTGCACGGTACATCATCGGCACGGCAATGATAATGCTAGTATTGTATTAAATACTAGCAGCCCACTCCGGCTTCGCACAAGTGAACATAAAAAAATAAAGATGAAAAATGCCCGTTAAAAATTATGTAGGCTTAGCAGGAGTTAGCGGATATATAGAGAGACATATGCGAAAAGAAACTTCATTTTATAGGTACTGTGTAAGAATGAGTTGAGTGTGCGAATCTATAAAATTGCTTAGGTACACCATCAATGTGGGTAAACAGAGTAAGAGTAAAAACACCCATAACGAGGATGTCCGCAGTAAATACATCCGCTAGTTCGGCTTCATCGAGCGTTGTCTATGTCGCACGCGTATGAGTAAATAACAAGCCAAAACTTGTAGTAATCAATAAAGTTCCATTCTATTCAATTCACAGATGTGCATGGCGTTATCGGCGCTCTACCACACCTTCTCGTGCCGGTCCGAGCACGACTACAACACGTTCCTGATGTACGACCTGTTCGGGATCGCGCTGTCGCTGCTCGCCATCTACACCTCGGGCGTCTACTACGCCTTTTGGTGCCACCATGTGAGTCATGTTTTACCGTAACGACGTCGACCCAGAAAAGGTGGACAGATGAGCTGCATGTCTTCAAAAGTGACTGGCAGAGAATGGCACTTGATCGCCAAGACTGGAAGAAACGGGGGGAGACCTTTGCCCAGCAATGGGATGATTCAGGCTAATATAAAAATAAATCAAATATGTTTTACCGTCTGTACAACGGTTTAGTGCCACCGTCACTTTACCGGCACCCCATCCTCCGACGATGGAGTAGATTTCATCCACATTATCTTATCTAGTGCCTGGCATCTAGATTAACGACTAACGTACGCGCATCGCGAGCCTTAATACCGCGCACGTGCAAAATGTGGAATGAGCTCGAAACCATTCAAGTGCATTCAATTCAATTCATTCCCTCTCGAAGGCTTCCCTTTGCACTATAACATGGGGTTCTCCAAAAGACATATCTACAGGTACCTCAACCGGTCGTCACCACATCCGTTCCCCTAAGATACAGATGTCCTGGACGACGTTGGACCGTCTGACCTTGTGCCTCCTTAAGCAATAAAAAAACTGTCGGGGTCATTATAGTATTCATCAGGTTTTTCTCGCGTACCATGATTTATGGGTAGCTGTAAGAAACCCCGATAATACTTTTAATAGGCCACCATGTGAGTGTTGTGCTGTCTCCGACTTCTTTCGACATATGATTTTTACACTTTCTCGTTCACATCACATCAGTCAACTTTTTTCATTTAATTTCAACTGCTATGAGATATAATAAACTTTTCTAGTGGAAAATAGCTTATTGTAATAAATGTTTTTACATTCGTGGTCTACGCGTCCCCGTGTTGTCGCTTCAAAACATTGAGGTAGAAATAATCAAAATCGTGGTGAAAACCTCGTAACTTGTGACAGTTTCTATGTAGTGTAGCATATTTCAATGTCTTCCTACGCAGTCGATTAGCTATTTAGTTGAACATTAGTATTGAATACCCGTTTGCTATGCTCTATAAAACATCGCAATACAAACTTAAATACTTTCTACAAATCGATTTAATGATAAATACCTACCTACCTACGTGTTTCCTAATTGCTAGTGTAGTGATGGCCACGAATGCCAAACAAAATGACTACAATGATTTCGATAGATTGTGACGAAAACGTCACACAAAACAAACACAAAAGACGGAACAAAAATTATAAATGCAAATCTGTGACGTAACTGAATAATTGGAGTAGGTACTTCTGTTACGGTCTTTTGGAATTATTGCGTGATAGTAACCCATTTTAGTCGGAAGTATTTAACATAATTAATTCAATTATCAGTTAACTAGTGTAGTTTAAATGTTGTAAATTAAACGATCTATAAATAAAATTATGTACAAAACAAAAGGTAAAGGTAAGGGATGCGTGAGACCTGTTTAGAATTTTTAAAATCGGTTTAGAAGTTTTTGAGTTTAATTCTTGGAATGAGTTTAACAAAAATACAAATCTTTTCTTTTTATAATAGTAGTAGGTATAGATTGCATCGATGATGTGTAACACTGCAGGATAGACAATTGTGGGGATAGACTTGGGATTGGGACATTTGATGCTGCAGGTGGATGCTGGATACGGCAAGCCGAGGACAGGGTGCATGGCGCTTATTAGGGGAAGCCTATGCCCAGCAGTAGAGTGACCAGCAGTGACTATATCGACAGGCCATATGTAGGTATAGACGTTCTCGGAGAAATACTGGTAATCGTAATCCATAAGGGTTTGCGCATCACTACGCTAACCATTGCCTGTGCGCATACTGTAGCAATCGCGTAATAGTTGCTAAACGCGCCCTTGACCTTCGTACACGCGACCCCAGCGTTGAAGTGCTATAATTTTTAGAATGCACCATGCAATGCGTTACTGCGAACTACGCCGATTTGAAACTCGTCGTGGACGACCGATCCGCGCATTGTTAGAGTTCGTAAACAATAACAGGCTTCGTAATTATAGGACGCCGTTTGGAACTCGGGCGGGGGTTATGAGAATGCAAATGTTTGAAAAATAAGGTTTGTTTTTGAAAATCGCAGTTTGATACTCCAGTTTTCTTTATAGATGTGAATTGCAAACGTTTGGCTACGTACTTAATTTTCAATTAACTGTTTCGAATATTTTACTTAAGGAGAGTTTCGGATATTTTAAAAGAAAAGAAGAAGTAAAAAGAAGTTTCAAAATCGTAAATAGTATTTGCTTTTTAAACTGTTTTATATAACCTACCTATTTATGAATTGACTAGCTGGCCCGCCGCGACTTCGTTCGCGTGTCGCCCTACCTATTAAACTTTCTCTTGAATCACTCTTATCTATTGTCGAAAACCGAATTAAAATCCGTTGCGTAGGTTAAAAGATCTAAGCGTACACACATATATAGGGACAGACGGCGGGATGTGGAATGTGATATTGTTTTATACTATAAACATTATAGGGTAGGTACTTACTGATAGCTTGAACAAAAATCTACAAATTAACGAGCGTAGCGTTGATAAAACATTCATTACTTAGTAAAGTTGTAAGTGTCAGAGCTATATTTCTTTGTTTAAACCAGTACAGTTACCTTCTGTTACTTAAAGAGAAGACCATCAGAATCGTATCCTGAATCCTGACGTCAATGAAGTGATAATAATGGCGTGGTCGATATGATTATCAATAGATTCTGACTCTAGTTAGACGTCTTGTTATTCGTAGGTCTAGCTAGACTCTAGATGACTGTCTTGTAAAGTGAGCGCAAGAGCAGTGGAAAGCATTTCACCTGAGAATATCTAATTTTCTAAATGGTTTTGTATCATGATGATTGTCGAACACCACACAGCCTGTGGCCGTGGCTTGGTTATTACCTTCAACATCAACGACCTAAAACAGTCAATTGGAGACTGCCTTAATTCAGGGCAAAGCTAGGCTCTTCCATGTCTCGATAGATTTTCCATAATTTCCATGCTTGACGAAGTCTGAAGATACACAAAATACGCCATTGCTTATTTTCTGGTGTATAGAGGTCGTCGCTGTACTGTCTTCACGAACTTGTAAGTGAAATGCAATCCTATACCGAATGTCAAAATCGTACTAAAAAGAGTTCTTCTTCATATCGAGTCGACTAAACTCCCACTTACACTTTGTCCTTTCCATCTTTCTAGGAGCTGAAAGCGTTCTACATGACCTCTGTGACGCTGATATTTATAATGGCGATGTTGCTGCAACTGCCCAGGTTCAACGTGCCCTATTTGGTGAAGATGTGCGTCTTCATTGGCTGGGCGGCGTACGGCGTGCTGCCAACCCTGCACTGGACTTACACAATGGGGGGATTCGACAACCCTATGGTGCAGGTGAGATATCTACTTAAACATACATGATTATAAATACCGGCCAAGTGCATGTCGGACTTCATACATTTAGGGTTTCGTACCAAAAGTACGCCTCATGTGAAATCCATTAGGTGCATGCTTTTATCTTGCAAAGTTCTTCTTTACCGACAGTGCCAATAACACTTGGTCGTCGGCATACATTTGAGGGTTAATCCATTCATTCTTAAACCACAATCACTCTCTTTCAAACCTGTTAGACATGGAACCATGAAAAGATTGAACAGCCACGGCGACGCAAAACATGCCTGTCTACCACATTTTCGATGGTAAACCATTTAGTGTACGCCCCGTTGATCCTGACACAAGCACTGGAATTCATATAAAGAGATTTGAGTCCCCCACTGCTCACCCCATCCGCAGACACAGCTGACCATAATTCATTCCTCACCACTCTATCATAATACTTTTCCAAGTCGACGAATATACTTGCGTCGTAAGGAATAAACCTGATCCGTACAACCCATTCTAAAACGTGCCTGTGCATCCTTATTTTCTCATTAGTTTCACTCATAATTCGTTCAATCAATACTGCTTGCCGACGACGCTGAGAAGACTAATGCGGCGGTAATTTTGCGGTTCTGCTGTGACCGTTTTCAATTTCAATTTCAATTTATTTATTTCTCTTATAAAGCGGCCGTTCGCCCAACGAAGATTAAAAAGACGGTACAGGTGATTAGCCACCACACCGTCTTTTGTTCTGAGTATCTCGACGGACACGCTATCATATCCTGGCGATTTTCCTTGTACAGTACCAACTTGTGCCGCACTTTCATTTCTTTCAAACAATTTTCAAAGTATTTTTTCCACCTTTTCAACACATTAGCTTCACCTTTTATAAGACTTCAATCCAGGTTTCTAATCGCATGCAGCTCCGAGGACATGCAATTTAGAGAACAATCAGAAAGCCTCCTGTCAAACTCGTCCCTGTGCATTCTTTCATTCATACAGTCTACTTTACCTCTCTTTCTCTCTCTCTCTGCTTATGGGAGAAAAGGCGTGATGTCATGCATTATATGATATTATAAGAGCATTATTGTGCATTTCAGATGTTCTTTCCGCGAGTGATCGGGATGTATGTTATAAGCGGCACAGCTTTCGCCATCTATGCATTCAAGGTAGGTAATAAAATAATTATGTTCTTTAAATTCATATACCTACTATAATAAAAATAATTGACTGACTTACCTATCCAGCTGTAACCGATCACTCCTTTACCGTATTACCACGTGGGTCCGATTCGGCTCTTGATAGACTGTGAGCGCAAACCGGTCTGTCTCACATCCGGATTTTTTTACTTTTTTACTTCTAGAAACCAACAATTTTGTGCCAGGTTGTGCACGGGCAGACCAACGATTTGTGCCATCGTTACAAAGTTGGATGTTTCTTGCACACGATGACGTAGGATAACCTGTCCTCGCCCTTACAGTCTGTGAGACTGTCTAAGTGAGATTGGTTTCTCTTTACCCTATGTATTCTATTTTCAGATACCGGAGCGCTGGTTTCCTGGTAAGGTGGACTACATAGGCCACTCGCATCAATGGTGGCACGTCCTGGTTCTCGGAGCATTGTACTACTGGCACAACTCAGCAATGATTTACGTCCAGTATAGAATGAACCACGGATGCGCGAACTCCATGAGGATATTCTAGGAATCTCAAGAGTGCAAGATACGCTGGTGTTGCTACGCCTAGGCCCTGTAGGCTAATTACGGAACTCTTTTGCTAACTATTCCCTGATTTCAATGGATGAAATCGTTACTTTTGTGATACGATTACATATCATCGATTTCATGTGTTCAGTTGCAATAAATTGAAACTAATAAATCGATCATACGTAATCGCAAAAGTAATAATTTCAATAATTGAAATCAGATAATTGTTAGCAACCTGTTTGTTTTGCCATTAGCCTACTGTTTGTCGTGGACACATTTGTATTTACAGGTAGATACGCCGCGGGACCAATATAATCAGTCTGTTGTAGCCAAACTGAATACTCAAGTTGTCACCGAACTGTACTGTAAATCGAACTGTAAAAACAAAAATGCAGCCAGAACTCAATGCCAGTTTGAATTTATTGTGTGATGTACAAAATAGTTGCTATGCACCAACTTTTTGGGGCTTACTATATAAAGATACCTTATATCATTTCATATAAAGTCCATACATTCATCCGGCTGCATAAAAATTCAATTTGGTAAGTAAAAAAATTAGGAATCTAGATAAATTATGTACTTACATAGGTTACGGTATAACGACTGAATTGCATGACAATTTTAATTCTACGATTTTATTCTATAATCGTTCCTTAATACTATTTTTCATCGAAGAAATCCTACTACGGCTAAGTGCGCATAATAAATTATTGTAGAAATACATGCGTACCACAGTACTTAACTAGTATAACTTTAGCTTAAACTTATGCATATAATTAAGTTGAGGAAACTGGGATATCTGTCTATGTTTTTGTATGGATTGTAAGGCGTTTAAAACCGAATTCGGCGTAAGACCTAAATAAAAAATAATATATGTGATTAACCTACGCCTTTCTGACAATATATGAAATACGTCCATTTTTTTGGTGAGAAGGGTTGTGGTCATAATATTAAAATCTTAAGGCGAGGACGGCGGCAATTTCAACGAAATAAATTTTGAATGTCCAGTTTGGTGTTGCAGGCCAAAAGTCAAATTTTAAAAATACTTAGTAAATGAACTAAACTAAAAGTATCGCCGAATATATTAGGGGATAGTTATTTGATAGCAAACAAAAATCTATCAAAATAAGTAGGTCAATTTTCGCGATTGCGCATCGCTCCGCGTTCCAAAATTCGTGAATCTGTATCCAACTTTATTAGCAACACGGAATGTGTGATTTTTTTATTGGTGCAAAATGGATTTTCATTTCGGAATTGCCTCGCCTTAATAAAGTTTAGTTAAGGTTTATGTTTTATTACTGATAGATTTTAAATTGAAAGAACAAAGTTCAATGTTCAAGGATATTTTTCTTTGCACTAGCTCAAGTTGTATTTCAAATACTGCTCATTAATGTTACCTATTTTAATTTATTAAATAATAAGTTATTTAAGAAAAAGGCAGCTATTGGATATATTAAGTAGGTCTTAACTCTTTACTTTAAGTCCTTATTTTTTTTTAAATCAGTGCCTGTGATTTTAATAGTGCTAAATTTTATTTTTATACTTATTGTTATGGATGTGGGTTAGGCATAGACTATTAATTAAAATATACACTTTTTACTTCTTTAATTGTTTGATTTACTTTAAACCTTCTTGCTCGCACACATTATAGACTATATCGTTGGGTTTTGAGGTTTTATAAATACACACGGACCCACAGTTAAAAATATCTGTAGTTAATGTTTTACGCCTGATGAAAAATAATAATTTTAATTAATCAGTCTGGTTTTGGCCCGCGGGCCGAACGCCGGAACTCGTTCAGAAGTTGACTTCCGCAAGCTGTAACCCCTGTCACCGACAGGTTCATCGTCACACCTTGGAGCCAAATTGGTCGCGAAATGTGCGGTTCCAAAGGAACTTTTTCCCACGCACACTAAGGTTGTGGAATGAACCACCTGGAGAGGGTTTTGAGAGTACATCATGGAGTTCTTCAAGAAAGGAGTAAAAAGCTTTTTACGGTGTCGGCAACGCGTGGGTGATGCCCCTGGTATTGCAAACGTCCATAGGCTGCTGTGACTTTTTTTTTTCATATCATCAGGCAGGCCGTAAGTTTGTTTGTCACCTTAGCGGTATAAAAAAAATTGTAACATGTGTGGCAAGCTAACTTCTGCAAGTTTTACAGCTTACGAAACTGGCTGCAAGTTATGTGGTGTGAACGCCAAAATTTCTTCACAACAACAACTTCTGCAACTTTTTCAGCTCTCGCGCCTTTCTAGTTTAGATTAGCAATAAAACTTGCAGAAGTTGACTTCCGCTATCTGTTATGTGGGTAAACTATTGTAACCTAACTTTTTTTCGTTGCATAGACTTGCCGCAAGTCACACGTGTAAACGGGTTATGACATTGCAGTGAGAACTTCTGAATTTGTATGAAAATAAGTTTTTCCGCTTGCTCCAGTAGTTCCATTGTCTTATTCCATTTGAACTACTGGAAAAATACCACCTGTTCCGTGGGTAAAGGCACGGAAAAATTAAGTCCCACTAGTTCAATTGCTGTTATCAGGTTTCTATGAATGATGGGACTATCGCCATCACTGGAACTTCCTGAAGTTCTAAATTCGCAACGAAGTAATCCAACAGAATTAATAGGCAAAAGTGGTAGTGGGCTGGCCAATCTGAGTATATCTACCGACGAACCATGCCGTTTGCTTTTTAATTTTCCAACTAGCCCCCCAAAAGTGATCAAAGTAGTAGGTATACCCTGATATTACGATTATAATACGTTTCGATAAGTGCACGAATACAGTTGGCAATAAATGTAAACAGCCCTGCAAGAACTTCTAGAGCTCTTGCTGGTGACTTCTAAAAGCGAGTTATGTTATAAAAATTGCAATCTAAATGGACCAGAGAATACTTGTACAAAATTTATTTATTAATTTTATTTCGGTGTTGCCTTATTTTGGGTTCGAATCACATTTGAGGGTGGAAGTAGCTAAATCTATAATCTCCATTAGTGTTTCTAATTCCATGGCAGTGTTTATGTCCTCTTTTGGCGGGTAGGCAGGCGGAGCGCGGCATCGATGGACACACTACACTCACTACTTAAATATACACCACACAATACATTAAAGACACAAACTATCCAATAATGATTTATATGATGTGTAACTATTTGATAAGTAATGCTTTTTTCATATCGGTGCCTTCTTTCTTTGTTTTTGTGAAAGTAACATAGTGTGAATCTGTTACTGGCCTATTTGCAAGTAACTTATTCTTTGTTTACTTATAAAATAAAAATAAAATAAAATACGGACTTATAAATTTCTCTTTTTCACTTTACGAAAATAATGATGAGTAACGTAATCTTCATTTTGCTTGGTAATTCCTCCTAAACGTAAAGTAATACTACGCGTTTTGCACAACGTTCGTCTGGCGACAGCCTTAATAAAAATCTAAAAAACAACGTAATAGGTATCATACTATATAACGTACTAGGTATTGTATTTAAGCGCCATCTGTTGGTAAGTAGCTGAACATTCTTAAACTTTATTAATACTACTGCGCAATAGATGTCGCATCAATTTTAGTATATTTGGTATTCGATAGATGGCGTTAAAACACTCGACAATGAAAATTCTCAAACGTAGTTTTCCGAACGCGCACCATACCATACAAACGCCGTTTGATCATATTTTCAATATTACGCTATCAAAGTCAATAATTTTTTTAGATGTGATCGTATTGCATAGATATAATATCTATGCTTGTGGTTTGTCAATTTTCGTTAAAATATATCGTTTCAAACTTCTTCTATCTTAATTTTGAGCGAAGCGAATTATTTCTTCTATGGTTTCTATATTCTAATACTTACAAATTTTCAATTTAATATGTCAAAAGACTTCGGCGGAGTGGAAGTTTACATATGAACAAAGACGTAAAGTCGTCGTTGGAAAGTTTTTACAACTTTTAAGTAGGTAGGTAGTTACTACATAGTCAAGTCTCGAATCGCTGTAGAAAATAGTTACGGCAAATAAAATAAAACTTCATATTGGACAGGTATTTAAGTCGGGATAGCATTTGGGGGAAAACGAGAATGATTCGTTAGAAAGGCTTTTTCATATTTTACCTTCAACTTACATTGTGTCAAAACGCTGTGGAAAAAACTAAACAAATTTAAAAACGAGATATCGCGTAACGTTATAGATAGGTCATATAGGTACATAGGCTGAAGTGTCAAATCCTGTATAAAATTTATTTTTATTTGTCACTAGCTGACCCGGCGCGACTTCGTTCGCGTAGCGTTCTAACCCTACACCTACCCTTCACCTACCGTACACTTACCCTACACTTACCCTACACCTACCCTACACCTACCCTACACCTACCCTACACCTACCCTACACCTACCCTACACCTACCCTACACCTACCCTACACCTACCCCTACCCTACACCTACCCTACACCTACCCTACACCTACCCTACACCTACCCTACACCTACCCCTACCCTACACCTACCCTACACCTACCCTACACCTACCCTACACCTACCCTACACCTACCCTACCCTACACTAATTGACTCGCGATATTCCGTTGCCTAATTGCATTACGGCTTTGCTGGGAAAGATTAGATCTTCTAGGACGCGGCATTGTTATTAAAATGTGCACTCGCATAAAACCACCAAATTAAGTATTCATTACACATATCGAGTTTTCATTGTTTTTAAATGTATTCTGCTATTCGGGAAGGAAACAAATCCAACAAATCAAAAACCATGGCAATCGGTCCAGCCGTTCTCGAGTTATAAGTGTTGTAACAAACACGACTTTCTTTTATATATATATATATATATATATATATATATAAGATAGATTACTTGGTGGTGCGGTGGTGCGGGATGCGACCTGCGTACACTCCTACGCTGGCACTTAAGGCCAGGTACCCCGGTTTTCGAGTTTTTTAAAACCATCTGAGACATATAAAATAGCGTAATAAATTCTCAATAAAATAGATGTATTAGTTAAGGGTCCAATATTGCCCAAATAGAATACAAGATGTAATTAACTGCACTAGATAGAAAAAAATCCCAGTTACCACTTTTTTCAATATTATGACCAATTTTATTTTTAATTGTTATGCCTACGTACTCAATTAAAGACGTATAGTTAGATTTTTGTTTGGGGATAGCTTTTTAACAAGCAAATGTATCAAAATATCACTTTTTCGCACATACGAATCGCTCCGGGTTACAAAATGCGTGATACGACAATGTCCCTACTTCAAGGAGCAACGCGTTCCAGTTTGGTCTGTCAGTGTAAATAAACAAACGACTAACGGGCTACCAACTAGCCCTTAACAATGTAGTTATTTATTATTTGTATATATAAGACATAGCAAAAGTTATAGTACCTATACAATATAGGAAACCTTCGTAACTAGTTTCTAACGACATATCGTTTGATGTTTTGGTCATATGGATGAACTGTCCGTTCCTCCTTTAGATAAATATGAATGTCAAAAGACTGAAGAATGAAACACCCCTGTCAGCGAATTACATATTTTTTCTTACTCTTAGTTTAAGCCACGGTAGTTTAAGCAATAGTACACGGGTAGAGTATATGGTAGGGTAGCATGATGGTTACAAACTATTGCACTAAAACTTGTACTAAACTTATTCAGCATTATTACAGTAGAGTACTAAAATTTGGAAGAGTGGAGTAGCTAGCTCCGCGGGCAAGCTACTCTACCACTATCCTTCCTCCACCACGGCGTTCACTCTACTCTACCGTGCACTTTATCACCTAGACGACCCATGTAAACCATTATGATAAAAAAAAAAATTATGTGTAGACAGCAAACAACGTAGAGTACTAGTAGAATAGTATGCTAGTTAACTCTATTATTTTCTCTACCTGGATACGAGAGGCTTAAAGAGAGGCCGTTGTGACAGGAGGAGATGAAGGAGGCTATGCCTGAGGCCAATTGCCAACCTGAAACTATTGTCATGGAGGAGATTTCCGTAGTTTAGAGAGGGATATGCCTGCAAACAACTTCCGGACCTCTTCTGGTTTCGTTAATGTGCCTTTTCTGAAGCTGTCGTAGGCCTTCAAAAGGTATTCGAAGATCAGACGGCAGATAGGTAGCTCAGTTCCAGAGCTTTTAGCATCTTTTGTTGAATGGAGGGGCTTTACCAGGACCATGATAACTTCCAGGCGTCGTCAGCCTCGGTCACAAACTCACCAAGTGATGGTTTAAGGATTTTACCATCGTGGAATAACAACTATTGTACTACTATGAATCGAGGACAAGAAAGGCGGAAGATTAAATTTGAAAAAAAGAAAGAAAAGATTAACATTAATAATTAAACATCTAAAACAATACGTAGCCTCCCATGCCACTGTCGGTGCCGCGGCGGCCAGCCTAAATTGTACCCACTCAGCATGTGCTGTGAGGCGCAAGAAGTGACTCTCAGCTTCGCTCACAGCGCTGGTATTCTGTGGATAAAATTTTTAGGTACAGCACGGGCATTGTACTAAATATATGTAAATAAATGTAATAATAAATACCAAATATGAAGGTAGGTATATAATGTATGTTGATCGGTACGGTACAGTTGCTGGATGTTTGTTTTAATTTGTATCACCTGTACCTGCGGCCCAGCCATGCTATGGTGCTATGCTATGCTATTTGGTGCATGTCGAGCCCATCGTTCCTGACAAGAAGTGTTGCCAAATTAAAACACCTCCTCTAAAACCCCAGGACACGTTGCTCCGGCCGCAAAATATGCACTGTGCATATTTTGGATGTCATCGGTAAAGCTCACTTTTATTAAAATATTTTTGAAGGTCAATGTCGTCAACTTCCTGTTGTTCCACACAGAAAACCAAATTGATAACTAGTTAACTTAGGGGAACATTTTTTCCGCGGAGAAAACTAGTTTGTGGAATGTGGTGATTGTAGCTGAATCTTGTAGAATAGTACTAGCTTCTCTTTCCAGAGTCCCATCGTCAAGATACCAAATGTTTAAATTTGGACTAATGTTTGGATACAACCCAAGCAGCACACAAGCGTTTTCAACATATTTTATTATGCTGGGCTTTTAACAGCTCACATCCCAAGTATCCGCTAATCTATTGTTGTCAAATGTGTCGCTGGGGCGTGAAAGGTTAATAGACTGGCAATTTAGAACTTTAAAACTTAAGAATTCGTCGTACATTATATCAGCCGAAAGACGCCCACTGCTGGGTATGCTCAGCATATGGCAGATATCTCTACAAAGGCCGGTCCTGTGCCTTACGCCAACTTTACTGCCTCATCGGATACATGGTCTGTCGCGTAACCCTAGCAATTCTTCGGGTTATGTCGGTGACCTTAGTAGCTTGCGGGTCTCCTCCTTTTTGATTCGAGTGCGAGTGTCGAAAATATTTTAGCAGTAGACCCTAATCGATGTAAATGCATGAAAAGATGTATGAATGTGGAAGAAAGAGGTGTGTCAGGAAAATCTCTGCCTACCTCTATGGGATGCGGGCGTGAGTGTGTATGTGTGTAGGTATAAGGGTGTGGCTTATGGGGGGTATGAGGCCCTACCAACCATCCTCTATACCTAAACCAATTCCTCCTGCCCGCCGTCTCCTTGCTAACAGACGGATCAGGGTTCTTTGTTACGGGTTTCGCGAGTCAGGCCGTAGTCGTTACACATAAAAAGTCAAAACACCACTTTATTATTAAGGATTCTGGTAGGAAATCATTTTGCATCGTCCATCAACCGTTTGGAATATGAAAGCAGTTTGAGCAGCAAGAGCGGACCCTGGCTCTCAGGTTCACCGCTAGTCGCTGAACCGGGATTTATCGCTAGGACAATGATGATGATGATGAGAATAAGAACATAATTGGAGGGCATTGCCATAATCTCCACGTTTCACAAGAGGGATATGTATGGATTCACTTACTTATTTTGATAGGTGATTCGTGCAGAGAAATGCGAATACTATTTTTTTTTTTTTTTTTTATTATGTCTTACGGTAGGCAAACAGGCAAGCGGGCCACCTGATGGAAAGTGGTCACCACTGCCTATAGACATTAGCAACACCAAGAGTATCGCTAATGCGTTGCCCACCTCTATAACACGTTGCTCTGGCAGCAAAAAGCAAATGCCACTCCACTGCCAAAGCCACGGTTCCCCAAATCCCCACCCCATGGAGCACTGGAAACCTTACTCACCGGCAGAAACACAATACTATTTAAAAGAGTATTATTTAGCTGCGATATTCTGTAAGGTGGAGGTACTTCCCCAGTCGGGCGGCTCCAATTCGAACGAGATACCCCGCTATGCCCTACCTCTCTTTTAAATTTAAATATCTATTTAAGAACAAGGCCTACCTAGCAGTGTTGGGCAAAATTTAATTGCAAGTTACAATTAAAAATAACAATTGATTAATTGTTAATTGTGAAATATCAATTAACAATTGATCAATTGTCAACTGTTCTTGTAATTAAACTTTAATTAAATTTAAATAATGTGAATAGTAATATTATAAGATTAAGGAGTGGCACAGGGTAGGGCTTTCACAAGCTTGACCTTAATGGCCATGCTAAATCGTTCTTCATGATAGCCACACAGATTTATATACTAGTACTTAAGAATAGAAAATTCTTTCCGCAAATAGCTTTCAACATAATAATGCGTTTACATATTATTTTGTCTCTCTCGCGTCCTACTCTTACCTCTCAGCCCTCGAGCGGCCCGATCGGGCCGCATAACAATATAAATCTGTGATTGTTAATTGTTAGTTTTAATTGTCTCTTGTAACAATTAAAAATTTTATTTGAATTATTTTAATTGTCTCTTGCAATTAACGTGAGTTTATTTAAATAAATTAATTGCAATACGCAAATAACAGATTAATTGCAATTAAATCAATTGTGATTAAATTAATTGCAATTAATTTTTCAATCAATTAATATGATGATTAAAATATCAATTGTTCATGCCCAACACTGCTACCTAGTACGTACCCCCCTTATCTCAAGGCACCATTGCATTATTTATTATCTTTTTCTACACTTTCAAAACCGTTACCAACCTATGAACAGATGCAAAGCCAGCAAAAATATCAATATTCCATTACGCAGCTAATATCTTAAAAAACATGAACGCGAACCCGACTGTCGCGGTCAATTCCATCGGAAATATCTCAAAACCACCTTGCCCGGGCACCTTTTGTGCAGTAAAACGAAATTGGCCGGGTGTCGGCGGGTGTCGGTTCTCCGGGACACAATTAGGAGTGTCCCCAGGGTCTGGGTGCGTAATAAAATTAAGAAGGAGCTCGCCGTGGTGTCCGTAAGTCGCTGCCTCCGCCGCGCGTAAAACAAATCCGCAGCGCTCGCCGGCCCGCGGCGGCCGCACACGGAAACCTGTGGAGATGCTGTTCCAGGACACCAGGTGTAGCATTTACTTCAGTAGGAGCGGTGCGATACGGGAGATTTCACTGATGCGTCTTGTACACGCTTAGTTCTGAAACTTTTTGCCGCATTGCTATTGTTTAACTCTGGAGTAGAAATGCTAGCAACTGTCAGGAAAACCAAAAGAAATTAAATGTACCTATGTGACTTAAACCAGATAAAACAATCCTTGGGAACACCTGACTTAAGTGACAGATATGCCAATTTGTTGCGTGAAACACCGGCTCTGCCTATGGGATGTTGTCATATTTCACCCCCTCTCACACCGCCCTGCTACCGGAAGGGCGCTAGGCCTTCTTCAAACAAAGTACCAAGTCAACTGCTGTAACACAAGTACGTGGCTTCTTCAAGACCGGAAAGCCTTACCATGATTTCCATGCTTGAGGCAAGCAGATGTAGGTACCTATTGGAGATTGTGGGGGTTTTATCAAATACAAATCTTCCGCTAACACGGCTAAACTACTGGAAGCTATGTTGATGGAGATGGTGACAGTAATATCCACCACTTCGCACCATCATCACCTCTGTAATAAAAGGTGAGTTAAAAACGCCTAAATAGGTGATTTAAAAGGGTGTCTAAACCCACCTGTATCAGGAAAGAGGTTCCGCAGGAGACCCAAGAGACGATGGATTGACATGGACGAGTCGGACGCAAGAGTCAAGGGCTTACTACGTGAGGATGCTGAAGTTCGGTCAAAGTGGAGAAAGCAAAGTAGGAAAGCGGTCAGAAGCCGAAATTGACCGCTCGGATGATGATGATTTAAAAAAATCCCATATTTTGTCGCCCAAATCGTCTCCACGGCTTCCCCCACGTGCGTCGTGTTCACATATTCTGAATAACACTTCAATACGCCGTCCTAACGCACTGGACACTCATACACGCGACGTGAGCCGACTGCGGCAGTGCCTGGATTTTCATAACACACGTCAAGAGCGGTCCACTTCTTATGTAAACATGTAATGGTTTAACTGCGCCATTGCCCCCTGTAAATGGCTCAATCATTGATTCGATAACGAGTTAGCCTTTGTTCTAAGTAGCTAATAATTGCTCCTTTTGTATTGACCTTAGAGGGTTGAAATGTACTTGGTTTGTGTTTATTGTTATTTATATTCAGAGTGCAGCTTCATTACTTAGTTCTTACCTAATTATATTATTAAGTACCTACTAAGATCATCGCGTGGATGTATACAATATAAGTGTTATCTTTTTGATTGGTACCTATATCATAATTACTACATATTATAAAACAAAGTTCCACGGCGCGTTTGTTTGTCAGTCTGTTCGCGATAAACTCAAAACTACTGAACGGATTTTCATGCGGTTTCAGTAATAGACAGATTGATTAATGAGGAAGGTTTAAATGTATAATGTGTTAAAGTTACTACCCGTGCGAAGCCAGGGCGGGTCGCTAGCCTATAATGTAAATAAATTCGTTTAGCAAATCTAGTTAAAGTATTCGTGTATTCGATTTTTATTTGTTGGCAAACAATCTTGCGGCCTACAATTGGTAAAATATAATAGCCATTTACCTAGACATACAAATTATATTGCTTTCGTTATCATTATGTTTATTAATAGTAATTGCAGATTAAGTTTTAGCTCCATTCAGACTATTCGGTTTGATTGAAGGACACACAACTAAATAAGATAAACACTATATTTACTAGCTACACTCTACAAGTCGGATATTTTCTCAAATGATAGACATCAGTCGATATATACTTTTTATAGACTCCAACGGCGATCACATCTACGAGGTGCAATTCCGCAAGCGCCGACTCCAGCCAAAGGCACGTCGAAAGCCAGTCCGCAAAATATACGGGCGGGCAGCACGATCCTTGAAGAGCCGCGAAGTTGGTCGCAGTTAGGGAAGATTTGTCGCGGCCGCCGGCTAATGCTGTACTTGTGCTCTTGTAAGTAAAAATTATGATTATCGTCGCGCGAGCGCTGAGCCCTTGATCCCCGACTAACGGCACGGAGCCGCCGAAGACTTTCCTTTTCTTCTCAACTAAACTATAACTCTTTTTTATTGCCGCGCCGCTCGCTGCAGCCGCCCACTGGATTACGGGCTGACCTGCCCGATCGCTGAACTATGGACTCTTGAACGGTGTGATTATTTACAAATCGAGGACTTTTATGGCTCACCGAGTTCCGACCGGATCTAACTCTCGTTGCGGATTGAGCAACTTTTCTTCTCTTGCCGCCGCCGTTCTGTCTAGGTTAATCGATGTTATGTTGTTAGGCAGGTTTTTAAATTGGTTTGGAAATAATAGTTACCAAACTCGTAAATACACGGAAGATAGAGGATATTCAATATTTAACTTTTCAATATAAAGAAAAGCCTCTGGCAACTTAACTACTTAAACCGGAAATAATTACTCAACTTATTCCTAGTGAATAAACAAAACAGCATCCATCGCTCCTCCAGACGGGCGGCGGGCGCTACAATGCAATCTCGCAGCAGCAGTAACTGCGCCGCTCAGCCAGCTGTACATAAGTGACGTCATAAAACACAGAAGCCGTTTCGCAAGTGCAATACAATACATAAATGAGCGTCGGCCCCTCGCGGGGAGGCTGCGGCGGTCGATTAAGGAAGCAAGTGCAGCGTTGCCTTGGCGACGCCGCCATCTTGCCCCGCCCGCCCCCACCCCCGTAAACAACGCGCTGTATCACTGCACTGAAACACTCGATATATTTAAAAGGAGAGGCGAGTCTAGGCAGTCGCCTAGCGCTCGGAATCACTGCACCTGGCGAAATTGACAATTTCACGTGCACGCGATTTGTTGCCGGCAATGCCTAGGTGAAATGTAGAATAAGCTATATTCATGAAATGTCAACTTAAAATAATGTTTTGCAGGTTGATACAGATAGTATGCAGATATATATTGCGATCAATATACTATTATATTATAGGTAGAAGGTAGGTACTCCGTTTTTTTAAATATGTAAACATCTTACGTAAGTTAATGTTTAAATAATTGTGAGTACTTACGTAGTTTTATTACTTAGAAGTATCAATAGTTTGTTTAAGGTAAACATTGAGGCTTTAAATACTTTGTAAGATCAATTTTTTTAATTACATGTCATTTATGTTGTCAACGTTGCACGTCATTAAATAAGATCTTTAGATGGGTTCTCAAATGTTTATGTTTAAATAATAACTAGAGATGTGCCGAATGTTATGGTATGGGTTTATATACGATTTTTCGACTAACTTTTATGAATATTCGTGATATATTTTAGCTAAATTGTAATGGCTTTACTTAGTGGACAGGTTTTTAATCATCATAATAATCTGAGTAGTCAATCCCTGCTTTTGCCCTGGCGGACCCTGGTCCGCTTTTCTGCTCTTTCTTCTCCACTTCCCAAGTTCTTCGGCATTCTCACGTCGTAGGTACTTGTAAGAGGTTGGCTCTCACAGACATCCGACACAGCGATGTCAATCCATCGGTTCCCGCGGGAAAACTCTTTCCTGATACCGGTAGATTTAGGCACATATTTTCCACGTATCACTGGGGCTTTACTTTCCTTTAATACATAGTGTAGCAAAATATTGCTACAATACCGCGGTCTTGCGGCTTAGGATCTTTTTAGTTCTGTTTGCAGACCGTGTCCGTTTTTACATCTTGTTGAGGCTAAAAATCTTTTTTGTTCTTAATGCTTCCGCGTAGAATTTATGGATCGATGTCTGGTTTCTTATTCCAAATTTTTTTCTCTACTCTATTTTTTTAATTTGGTGTGAGTAAAGCAGAGGAAATTATGGGCTAATAATCTTTGCTATATCGATTTTATAGTTTTTAATTTATCATACGACAACCCTCGTTTATGCCAAGAGGTGAGTTGGTATTTTCGTCCCTGAATTCACGCTCTGTGTCTCATTCCAGGGTTCTATTTCTAAGTTCTATTCTCTGGCTAGATAATATCTGAACTGAAGAATTAGTAGCCATATTCTCCTATTCTCATGTGGAGTATAACACAGTGAAAAGCTTACGGACTGAATGTTGCTGCATTAGGTATCTCTTTTTTTAATCTACTTTGTAATTTGGATACATCCTTTCATAGAGAAAACATAAAAAAAATTCTCTATGCATCAATTGGAGCCCTGAACGAAACTCTGCACGTCATTTTGATATAGTAAGTATTGCCATCAGAGGTGGCGATTGAAATGGTGGCAACCAAGAATAGATGAGCAATACAATTTCCATCTCTGACTGACAATTTAGTTTTGTGATTGAAGCTACTTTGAACTTACCTTATATATAGAAGTAAGTTAAAAATAGCATGCTACGAAATTAATTATTGTTTAGCAAACCATTTTCACCTGCAAATGAAAAAAAACTAAACAAAATAAGAAAATTTTGGCGCACACAACTTTATAGAGTCCAAAAATAATGTACCTAAGAATAAGTAGGTACTAACAACGCCGGTGGTTCTCAAAACGTAGCCAACTCCCGTACCGTGGCCATGGGGAAGACAAATGCGGACCATTATTCAAGATTAGCGACTGCACCACGCTCATATCTGACCATTTCCAGCCAATGGAATCCACTGCTTTTAAAAATATTGAAGTCAAGAATAGCTGCGATTGAAAATTAAAAGTGCGAACTGGAAATTCTTTGCAGTTACCCGGTATCCTGAGCAAAGGAAAGGGGATATTGTTAGTCGACTTTACGACTTGATTCTATATGAAAATAATGATAGTCTTCATGTGTACAAGGTTTGAGGCATAGCTTTATTGTTGTACATTTTGTCTATGAGTACATTGGACCAAAAAAAGTATCAATTACGCATGAGGTTCTTAAAGTTGAATTTATAAATAAATAATTATAAATAATAAATATTTTTGGACAATTCACACAGCGCTAGCTAGCCCCAAAGTAAGCAAAGCTTGTGTAATGGGTGCCAGAAAACTGATAAACTACTTATATTTTTAAATACATTCTTATAACACCCAGACTCGTAACAGAAATTAAAATTCATCACTTCAATTTCTGCTCGGCCGTTACGCGAACCCAGGACCTCTGCGTGGCATGTTAACCACTTGAACCACTCAGGTCGTCAATTTAATCATTTGTGGTATTTTTCCTCATAGTATGTATTTTGGAGGGTTATGTAAGTACATTGTTTTATACATAAAAGCTCAACTTTATTTATTCTCTTAATTTATGTAGAGAATATGTACGGCACCTAAGCATTCCCTGCTTTGTTCCATATGGTAATACCCATTAAGTTCATATTATTAAAGTGGGAGGCAATCTGTACACCGTTTTAATGTATTATGTAGAATTATAAAGGCGTCGAGCCCGCTTACTTCTTATGATTTATTCATGAGGCAAGAACAACGTTAAATTCGAGCTCCCTGCCGCCCCCGCGCCCGCGCCCCCCGCGCAAACGTCAAGTGTTTTATTAAGTAATTTGTTTATCGTAAAGATTTATCGGCGATGCTCTAAACACCGTTTTCATGGGCTTCAATTTTAACCAACACTTTACATAATATAATATTTACTAATGTAACGTTGGATCGCAGCGGCAAAGCGCACCCAGACTCACATAACACGTAACCACGAAGAGTTACGGTGCGGGTACTTAACTACACATGTACCTATAATCATATACGTGATGCAGTGACTGTTCCGCCGAAGTTTGTTTCAACTCCGAAGGCTTCCGCGGAGCGATTTCGCGCACATATTTTCACGAATAGAAAACTCTTTGAAGTCGGGAACAAAGCCAATCCGCCGCGGTTATCCGTGATATTTTCAGGCAAACTCGTACCTTATTCGCAAACATCGAATCCCGTATACAATACAGTGCGAAACGAAATTCGAAGGATAGATAATTTCGCCGGGAAAGAAATAAGGCGGAGGGAAAAAATATAAATTGAATAGTCGAATACACGCATCCCGGCATTACCATAAAGGCAACAGGGATCAAGCGGGATTCCTCTGCGAACTTTTTTATTTTCCTTCCACCTCTAAATCTCCCAGGGAAGCTTCGCGAATCTGCAAATGTTGATTTGATGATGTCGCGTCGCCGCGCGATCGCGCTCGCCGTGTCACGCGCTGCCATCTCGCGCGACCTTTATCGCTGGAGACAAGATTATCGCGTCCGTGAGCTACCCGCGAATCACGTTAGTTATAATTAATACTTGCATTTTTATTGCGACTAATCAAGCCGGCAATCATACTCTAACAATTTCATCCTATGTTGCAAATTTAATGAAGCGAAGTACGCTCCGTAATGTAAATGAATACGGCGTGGGTACGCGCTTATGTAGGGATATGAAACAATGGAGTCGTAGGTATACGGGAGTAAATATTTCGTAGATCCGGCTAACGACTAGAGCAAAAGGTTTGGGGCGCTGGAGGGCGGATTACGGTGCTCATCCATTGCGGTCATTAAGACACATTACCTCCCCGCCCGCCCCCCGCCGGGAGCGCAGACCCGCTTTTTAATTCAACTTTCCTCCTCCTCCGCCAATTTGCATGATTACTTTCGTTTTTATTATGCCGCGGTGACTCCGGCTCGCCTTACGGGATATTGGTTCTCAAATAATTTGAGGTTTAAGGTTTAGAATTTTTAGGTCCCTCGTAGTAGCTCCATCGCTTAAAATTTCCATATCTCATTGCATCAAATATTTACGGAGAACTAGAATTATTGGAATAGAATATCGAAAGCTCAACACTCATTGCGTGTTGTTTGTTTATGTTACGAGTGCGGAGAAAGTATGAAATTTAATATTTGTACGGCTTCACGACCACAAAGAGACTACTAAACCCCAATATCTCTGATCCTCGTGGTTCAACTGCTTGCAGATTTTTAAAGCCTCTGTTTTTTATTTCTTACAGGTTTGAGATAATAATAAAAATAGACGCTGTTAAATTTTAATTTCTATTTCAATATATTTATAATCTATCTTATTTTTATCATAATATGCACAAATATGACGTTTATTATGTTTATTATTCTGTTTGTCTTTCATTTTGTTAGCGCGCAAAAGATATTCTAAAGGAACAAGAAAATGTTCCTCGTGCCGCCGCCTTGCGCTTTTGATAATATTCGCTATGACCCTATTTTTTTTTTATTTTTCAAAAAATCGCCTGAGATCATGAGCATGAGGCACTTGTATAATGTACCGCTATTATTCATTTACTTTGTTTATATGTGATCCTTGATAGCCGCATTGTGCAGAGCCAATTATTTTCATCTCCATTACCGAAGGCAGGCGCCATCGTCAATATTACCGCACGGCCCACGGCGACACTATCGCCGCAACAATTTTGAAACAATTACCTCTCGGCCGATATCGTAAGATTAAGAAAGTCCACGGGCGGAATTAGGATTTGGGGCGAACGAGGGCGAGCCTCCTTAACGGCCCGACTCCACAAATTGCGGGCCTTAATGGGAGCATAAAACTCGACGCGCACTCCGCCGCCGCCGCGGATTGTTCTTAGACTTAGTTCAGGATTAATGGTGTAGAAAACAGATTATCATTGGCCGGGTTTCCATTAGTTGGCGGCGGCGCGCCCCTGCCAGCCGCGCGTGAACGCACCGATAGCAGACACTCGCTGTTATTATTTTCCACACAGTGGAGTTCCCAATTTGATTCTATTACGTTCTGTCGCGTTTGAACGACAGGACAATAAAGTCGTTTGAGTGGCGGCGCGGCGGTGCGCGGTGTACGCGGGCGGCGGGCGGCGCGCTTTCACCCGCCGGCAGTGCCTTGCTC
This sequence comes from Blastobasis lacticolella, assembly GCA_905147135.1. Lineage (NCBI taxonomy): Eukaryota > Metazoa > Arthropoda > Insecta > Lepidoptera > Blastobasidae > Blastobasis > Blastobasis lacticolella. The sequence goes on from LR990041.1 coordinate 10,799,268, forward strand.
CGGGTACGGGCGATGTGTCGTAGACCTTGCTACGAATAGCGACATACGACGTCTGTGGAGAAATAGGAAACAATAATTATGTATTATTTCTTACCCTTAATAAATGTATAATTTATTGGTTGTGTATGGTTGATTAATTAAGTGATCTATTGACTCGGTTTTTTCGCCGACGTTTCAGGTACTTCTCGTACAATTTGTAAATAGCAATGTACCTATATAAAGTTGTAGGAAATATAAGCAGAGAACAGTGTCATTTAAAAATCCTAAACTATGTAATTCAATAGGCCATTCATGCTTTTGTACGTTGTTTATGGCTATTTACGTTCATGCCGCTTGTCAGTTGGCAAAAATAAGGGCATACAGGATCGATCCCGCCCATTTTAGGCTCGACCCCGCCCAGTTGGCATGACGACCTTCCAAAATCACTAATCATGCCAATTGACAAGCGGCATGAAATTGTGTGGCCGCCATTATAGATACCTAGTGGAATAAATCCTCGTGAAATAGTAGCAATATCACTGTTTATTTTATAAAATAATTCGTGATTTTCTATTTGAACGCCTCACGCGTAGCTTCGCGCGGTCGCGTTGTTTTAATGAATACAAATGACATTTTGCAAATGTGCTTAATCCATAAATTAGTTACGTGCCCCTCCCCGCGCCCCCCGCCCGTAACCCTTGCGATGCCGCGCGATGTACCCAGCCAGTAAATTACAGTATCATAAATTAGTGAGCTGAAATTACAACCTTCATTTTAGTTCCTCCTTACAATAGTAATATCCGGCGTAGGTACGTACATAATAATCATTTAGCCGTAGATTCCACTTTGTATACTAAATACATTAACACATAATATTGATGTGATACCAAAAACCTTATTATGTACATTAAACGTGGGCGATTTTTAAGTCGGCGTGGGCTTACAAAATTTGTTACTTCGCATGGAATTTCACCCTATCTAGAAACTAAGGTTTTCGAAGCCATCAACGATATAAGGTTTTCTATATTAAGTTGTGTTTATCGTTTCTTTGCAGCAGCCCACCTATCATGAATGGTTGAATAACTTCCAGGTTGGCTAATGCAGCTTGTATCCGGGTGGCAGGGCTTCTGCGGTGTAATGAAACTAAGTGGTCCTGGGTGATGAGTGAGTACGTTTCTGTCTAGGGATACAGAACCCTGACGCCTCGCCAGGTTAGTCCCATTCTCGGTTTTAGATGTGGAACGCAGATGGAACGATTGAGTTTTGGAAGCTTTCGGCTTTTATCATAAAACCTACTCATCAAGCTTAGGGCACCCTAAGCGGTGTTTCAGCTTGTTCGAAGCTAAGCGCCTGAACAGAGAGTGCAAGGTTACCGCCGTATAGGAAGTTCTATGTGTTAGTTCTACTCATAAAGGAAGTATGAATGTTCCACTCATCTTATTCTAAAGTTAAATTCATCAGACGTCAGTGACAGCGTCCTCTTAATGCCGTTGGCAAAGCGAGGTTGACCAAGATCTTCCGCTAGGGACCCGGAGACTGGTATTTATTGGAGTACCAACAGATATATAAAACATAATAAATACTATATTAGAGTCAATAACAGGTTATACAGGTTATAGCTCCATAACGGTATTGAAACTTTTGAAATAACCTCAAAAACACAAATCTCTCAAAATACAACAGAATTGGGTCTCCCTAACAGCTCCATCTCCACGCAGATAAATACTAGCACAAAATACGTACCTACCTAGGTATACGGAGCTCGTATAGTACGGGTATAATAACCGGAATTGGGCTTCTTTACGCCTCATCTACTGCTCGTTATGCCGCCCCCGTAAATCTTGCGCCCCCCGCCCCCCCTCCGCCTCTTGATTCGCCACTCTCGATCATAATGTCCTAGTAACGATGATATGTTGTTTCGAAGGCGCGTGATGTTGTCCCAGCGATTTGTTCTCGGCTCTTTGCGGTTTGCAGTCTTTCAGTGGATGTGATTTTGGGGACCCAGTTGGCGTTTGGCCTGCATCTTTGGTTTTGGCTGGCTTTGTTGGAATAATCCTAAATCGTGATATTATAAACTTACTATAGAAATTACATAATACAGTTATGTGGAAGAGGTACCTACCTTTAGGTGGTAGGTGTCGGGATCGGAGCTGTGGCACTCTATGGGTTAGGAGTTTAGTACCTATATGTACAATAAAAGAGCGTAAGTGCATGGCCACCTTAAGAAGCATATTCCTGTGCAGTTGTTAAATATAGCTTTCATGAATAAAATTATTATTATATTATATAAATAATACCCTAGAAGTAAAGGACGAGTTCCATGGGCCTAAGGGACAGCTAATGCCCCTTCTTTTAGCAAACTGATGTTAGCTGAAATGTGCTGAAGCTGCAAATGATTTTTTTCTTAAGAGGTACTTGTGCTCTTGTACTGTCCACCCCGTACCTAAACTATTAAATTCAGGTAAATCCGTTAGTAGGCGCGTAATGTAACAGCTTCCAGTACATAATATTAGATTGCATGAATCTAGCCTTATGTGCTGCATGGGCGGTGGCATCCTCTCTATGTTTTAAGAATATTCCCAAGCCCAGACCAGTGTTTGCAATAAATCGTCGTGGTGGAGTATTTATTTACTACGCCGCGCCACCCCCCGCACCGCCCCTCAGTGCAGTCCGTGCGCGGCAGACCTTACAACAGTTAGACAAACTCGACGAGTTTTTTTTATATTTTAAGAAAACCTGAAATCATACTCTATAATAATTACACAATGGATACCAAAACACACACACAGAAACGTCAAACTTAAAAGTCACAACAACTAAACGCTTAATTTTAAGAGAGTTAGGTAGGTATCCCGTTCGAATTGGAGCCGCCCGACTGAGGAAGTATTGTGTTTCTGCCGGTGAGTAAGGTCTCCAGTTCTCCATGGGGTGGGGATTTCGGGAACCGTGGCTTTGGCAGTGGAGGGGCATTTACTTTTTTGCTGCCAGAGCAACGAGTTATAGAGGTGGGCAACGCATTGGTGTTGCTAATGTCTATAGGCAGTGGTGACCACTTTCTATCAGGTGGCCCGCTTGCCTGTTTGCATACAGTATGAAATCAATAAAAAATTGATTATAGCGAAGTTTAGTCAATACAACCATAGCCTGTTGGCCAATAGCGCCCACTAGTGAGCAAAACTACAGACAAACAACTTCTCTCTTCGAATTTGTCGCCACCGTCGCACTCAAATACAAATGAATGACATTTCGTATCCTAGCGGCCGTAGTTCCTAATTTCGCCATTTCATAAACAAGTTAGTGGCACTGTACATAAACCCTCATTCGCGCGTTTTATAAGATCAGATAAATCCATCGCAGCGCAAAAGTCGCTTGTCGCTGCAAGCTGTCTGTCTGTATGTATTTCCTCTAGCTCATTTTTTAACCACGCAATGGTTTTTGATGCGGATTTCACCACCAGTTAGAGAACTTCTTCCAAAAGTTTGAGGTTTATATGTATAAAACACGAATATAATAGAATACAATAGATAAATTCCGAGAAACTCGTACGAAGCCGGGACGGGTTGGTAGTAGACTATGAAATGGCAGCAGCGTTTTCTATTGTATATTCTCAACACTGCGATCTCCTGCCCATCGGCCAAGCGTCGAGATCGTGAAAAAATTATCCACTAATCTGGAAGAAGCGCAAGCCCAATCGTGGACTCTAATGGAGGTTTTTATTATTTTTATTATTTAGCCGTAATCTGGAAACTGTATGTTTTATAAAAAGGCTGTAGGTAACTGTTTCTCTTCACATAATAAATTGACGGAAATTGTAGTGTCTTTGTCGTAAATGGTCGGTGGCGCATGGTACCGCCGCCGCCTTACCACTGCCGTCGCTTATACAGATTTAATGTTGACGACGCACCCGTTCTGAAAAATAAAACATTTTATACAAAAACTAAGCGTGGAGATTATGGCAATAACTTTCCCTTTTGCGGGATAGGCCCTGAGACCTGTAATGGACTGTTATGGGCTGTGATGATGTAATGATAATACAAAAACTCGTCAATAGGTATGAAGGTTTCTAGGCATAACTTTGTTTGGTATATATAGCTTTAGAAACCGCTTGAAAATTAGTGCAATCCAAGTTACACATTATACAACCTAATCGTAGTACATGGTTTTCAATGTAGCATCTTAGAACTGTCAAAGGGTCTGACAGGTAATATACTAGAATAAAATAACTTGCAATAAATAAGTTGGATAGTGTAAATAAGTAGTACTTTATATAAGCTAGATATTGTATAAAGCTGTATCTCCCTGGCAAGACATAGCTATTGTGTCTCGCCTGCGGCTCCCGTGACAAGATACCAATACCGCGCGCGGATATTATTCCGCAGCGGCGGGGCACGGAACACAATTAACTTGTAAGATTGTCTGCGGCGCCCTCTCCCTCATCCGTCGCCCTCCCTGCCAAACAAAACATCGATAAACCACCCCAACAGACACATTCTCGACCGTAAATTGCTGCAGTAAGGTCTCAAATCGATCGGCCGTTTTTAAGTTTTACGGTCGGAATTTATTTCGCTTAGGTACAGCGGTCCAGTTACCCTTGATTGGTTGTCGTTCCACTAATCCGGTTTTGATCCTTTCCGCCGAGCGCGCCCTCGGTTAACTATTGACATGATGCGAGCCTACCTGTCTGTTTGGTCGCCGCTACATGCAGCCTGCGGACCGAGGGGCTCCGGCCTCCATATATACCTACTTTGCGCGTCTCATGGGCTTTACAGGATCGACTAATTCATAACTAGGCTTGGTTGCTACGTTGCACTGGTGTGTATTGTGGTACACCTTGGTTGTATCACAGAACTAGTGGACTCGGCGCGATTTTGTTCGCGTACACTTACTTTACCCCTACCAACCCTTTTTATTCCTTATTAACGTTCCTCTTGAATCACTCTATCTATTGTTGAAAACGGCATTAAAATCCGGTGCGTAATTTAAAAGATCTAAGCGAACATAGATTCATCGGGACAGACGGTTGGTAGCGACTTTATTTTATACTAGTGGACCCGGCGCGACTTCGTTCGCGTACACCTACTTTACTCCTACCTACCCTCTTTCTACTTGCTTATAAACCTTCCTCTTGAATCACTCTATCTGCTGTTGAAACCCGCATCAAAATCCGTTGCGTAGTTTCAAAGATTTAAGCATACAAAGGGACATAGGGACAGAGAAAGCGACTTTGTTTTATACTATGTAGTGATTATGGCCAGTAAATAGACAATTTAACCAATTTTGGACTGTGTGTCTCTGTTCGGTGTACAGCGGGGCCAATATTAAAAGCTGATAAGTAATACCTGCTCTACCTAGCTGGTACCTACCCGGCAGAGCAAAACGCTGCATCAATCCTTACCACTTTTGGGTGTAGTACCTACATGGCGACTAAAATCTTATAAGCAGACCAGCTAGTACACCAGAAAATGGGCAACCGTGTTTTCTGTTGTGTATCTATTGCCTTCAGCCAAGTATGGATATGTTTTTCACTGAAGTGCAATAGGGTCAAGTCTAGCAGTGGATTGTATAATTAGCTGTGAATTATATAATACTAATTTAGTTCCTCATTATTTGTCAATCGACAGACATTGGTCTAGCCAACAACAACTAAAAGTGCGATTAATTAATTGCCTGCATCCAGCAGCAACTCTCGATAGTCATCTTTCTTTCACTTTTTTATAAGCAACCATGAAACACACAGCTCACCCTTTCAAGATTACTACCAATAAAACCTACGATAAGTATTTCAAATTAGTTACAAATATTAAGATTAAACTGATACCTATGCATGTAATGGATTACATTGTACTGCATACATTACAAACATGACCACTGTAGAGTTTCGCTTAGCAATAGAGCGGTGCAGGTTGTTTAATAAAATTCAAGATTTAGGGTAGTAAGCCTTTATTCCAACAGACCAGAAGAACAATGGATGTAAAACTAAAACTGATCTAATAATAAAAATGTTAGCACTAATAGTCCTATCGTCCTATCGGTCCCAGCCTGTCATATGACATGACAACTATTCAAGTTTTGGCGACTTGCCTTGTAAGCCCAAGTAGCCCAACCAATCATTCTTGTTTCGATTTTCAAAAAGCTCCGCAATAAAGCGGAAGCATTTCACACACTTCAACGAGCTGATCAAATGACAACAACCCCGTCCTTGCCTGGCTCCTCCCACAATTTTCCGTCAGCAAATTACTGATCAAATATCTCGTTAGGTGGCTACAGCGACATGGGTGTTTGGTTATTAGTCGTGTTGGCTCGGGGCTCACCGCGTCGCTGAGACATGATAACGTGTTCACACAGCCCCAGACCCCAGTGACGCAGTGATAGTGCTCAAAATACGGCAAAGAGTGTGTCGGGCCTAATGGGAGACGGTTCGATAGCATGTTTGAAATAAGTAGTACAGAATTAAACTGATGATTGGTGTCTGCCAATTTAATTATGATTAAAATGGATGATTGGTGTCTGCCAATTAAATTATGGTTAAAATAGTCAACATATACAAATCGGACAGGAAATTAATTCCTAGGAATGATAAATTATGAGAGACAACTTTATTGGAATTTATTTTCTTTTTTCTATATACCTAGTCTTTTTTGCATTCGTCGTAATGATTATTTGGGTCGCAGTCACGTTCAATTGTAGAATCCTACTGTATTTTCTGCTATGTACGTAGAAGGCCATGTGCTGCAATGTCCTCCCTTTATCGTGATCGAAACTGAAAGCAAAAGCTAGAACTAATACTACAACTAATAACTGCCGCGTTCAATTTTATCTGCCTTACGTAAGTCAACCCCCAAAAAGGCTGTTTACAACCATAAAGATAGCGCAGTGACGCGCGAGAGAGCCGCGGCCACCACACGTGCTTACATGAGTTGCTACGTCTAAAGCAAATACTTCCCGGCTCTCTAATTAAACAACAAATAATAAAAAGTCACACTCGCCCCGATAAAGAGAGCAAATACTGTAGTGTAACTGCGCCTCCAAACACCGACTGCCTTGGCGACGTCAACGTGATTCGCCCGCCGACCGCGACCAATCGAACATACGTACATCAAAATTAAAATTTTTGGAAAGTACTAGTTGAGCCGTCGTGAATTCTTTCGCGTACCTACTTTACCCTTACCTACCCTTTTTTCTCGCCTATAAACCTTTATGATGTAACCTATTGTTGAAAAATTAAAATCCATTGCGTAGTTTGAATGATCTAAGTAGTACATAGATACTGACGGCGGGAAGCGGCTTTGTTTTGTACTATGCAAAGAGATTGGAAAGCTAGCTACCTTCGTGGTTAGACTGGCAAGAAGGTAGCTAACTTTCCAATCTCTTTGTTATAATGTATAGATAACATGGAGTTCTTCAAGAAAGAGATGGAAATGTTTTTACAGGGTTGGCTATTGAAAATGATTTGAAATGACCATATGCTGCAGTAACTGCTTACAATCAGCTCGTAAGCTTTATCTTACCAGCTTAATGGTGTAAAAAACTTGATATTGTTTATTTAACTAGCTTATATAATAATAATCATCATCTTGGCGTTAATGTCCCGATTATGCCGTCACGCACTATTTTTGTGTTTTTTCTTTGTGATTAAAACCCTTTTAGTAGCGAGCGAGAATAAAACGCGTTGAACTCTTTTCGGTCAAGAAATAAACTTCACACGGCCCGTTGAACTCTTTTGTATGGGAAAAAGGTGTTATTGTGGTTATTCGTTTCCATAGGCTGTATCCTCATTAATGGGGATAACGGGAATTGAATAAAATTAATTGTCATCATCATCATCTTGGCGTCATGTTCCGGTTGCGCCGTGTCCGTCTTCCTTGGCCCACCTCACTCGGTCTTCGGCATCCTTAGTGGTGAGCTTATTGGCACGCATATCAGTCTTGACTACGTCAAGCCATCGCTTTTTGGGTCAGCCTATCCTTCCCGTGCCCTGCGGGGGCGGCATGGCCAGACACTTGTTACCCACATAACTTGCCGGTCTGCACAAGACATGGCTATACCATCGAAGGCGGCACTCTTGCAGCTTTTCTGCGATGTCACGGACGCCAAGGCTATGTGGCCCGAATGTGGGTGTTTCGAACGCGATCCTATACGCGAATAAAATTAATTATAAAAGCTTTGAAAATTTAGACAGCTATGTTTGTTGGTATTATAAACATCAACAAACAACAAACTCATCACGAAGGATACTGCATGAAGGTCTTCATGAAGACCGCGCGACGTGGACAAAGTGATTGAAAATGATTGTGCAAATACATTATTATTATTTTTATAACCGTGCTTCGACTAAACCTATTAATTTTGAAATAAAGTTTACGCATCTTTATAGAAGTTCTACATTAAGGTACTTGATCTTTAGATTTAGTCGCCTGCAACCATTGAAAGGTGTCCACATCGTAAAGTCGTTAGGCGCCCGCCAGAGGCGCCAAAGCTCCCACCAAATGGAGCAAAGAATCGGAAAGCGATACCGGCTAATCCAACTAATCGCGTTGCAATTGAAAAATAAAAATGTAGATGGCGGAATGATTCCATTTGGCGCCAAAACGATGCGCCAAAATAATAAAAAAGTCGCGCGCGGAACGGAATGGCTGCCCTCGGGCGGTCGCCGGCTAATATTGAAAGCAAATCCTCGGCTAAATCCTTAAAGCGCCTGGATCGGAGCACCTGGAAACACACAGTTTGCGAGCGCCGCCCGCGCCGCTGATAATCATCCCACGGATTATTGTATACTTTCCGCTTAATGTCGCCGAGGCTCGTGAATCAATTGTTTGCAATTTATTGGCATTTGGAGTTTTGACTCCGATCGGCGCGGCTTTTGGCGGGATTTAGCTGACTTTTTTGCAGGTTCAAATGAGGATTTGGCCATTTAACGCTGTTAACGGCCACATCCTGCTTTGTTTCGTTTTATGTGGCATTGATTGTTGTGTAGACTAATTGAAACATTTTTAGTTCAATGTCTTTATTTCTTTGACCTGCAAGGCCGGAGCTCGTCACATTGATAATGCAGTGCTGGCATTTCCTAGTTAGCGCCACATAGTAAAGCTGCAATGGATTGGAAACACGGGTGTCGTTGCGCGGTTTCCGCGTGACACTCGCAGGGCCCTTGGACCATTCTGGATGTTCAATGCGTAATTATTTGATTATTTTTATAATAACGTATTATTTCGTAGAACTTCAGGTATGGAGTTTTTTTTATGTTACTCAGGATAAAGCGGATACACATTTCGTCGGATAGAAAGCAGTAATTGTTGGACATGAGATCTACGGGTCATGCGCTTAGTTTTGCAGCAAAAACGCAAAAACGCAGCAAAGAACAGAATAAAAAAGGTTGAATATTTGATTTTGCCAGTTTTATCTGTCACGGGTGGTTTAGTACGGCGCAAACGAACCACCCGAAACAGCCACCGTGCACTAACCTAGCATTGCACACGCTTTCTTACTTGTTGTAGTGTTAGTGACTACTATAGCTTCATACGCCAGTGGCAGTAACTCGTTACTTCAGAGCCCCGAGTCGCCACTACCCACATAAACCGCCGAACATCATCGAAGAAAGCGATTCGTTTTTTTACAATAATAAGTTAACGGCAGGCATTTAACCGGCAACTCACCTGATGGAAAGGGACAATACGACAGAAGGTGGAGCATGTCTCTCTAGAAACAGCCTATTCACTCTGGAGTCCAGGTTCTAAAGCGGTTTGTGCTGATGCGATAGCTGGTATATCTAGTACTTATAGTACTGCACGACGCCCATGGTGGCCGAGTTGGTTGACAGGGCGGCCACTAGGGCACTGGCATGGAGCGCCAAGACGAAGGGCGGTGGAAATTCTTAACGGGGTGCGCGAAAGTATTGCCTAAACACCACCACTTTCCGTCAGGTGGCCCGCTTGCCTGTTTGTCTTCCATAAACACACTACTCCCCACCAGCACCCAGGAGACAGTCGCGCAAAGTTGGCAGTCGCAAACAGATTATTTTTACAAGCTTTTATTTAACTTGCAATGTTTGTATGTAGGTATGTTCGGGATAAATTTTGCAAGCCTAATTTGACGTATTTACGTAGTTCAATTGAACTGAAATTTGGTATACCTTTGTAAGTGTATTATAGTACGATGGAGTTGGTCTGGTGATGTAGTCGGAAGGTGGTTTTAGGAACTAATGACGCAATAAGATAACACCGTCGTGTTTGGGCTCTTTGAAATGGTCGTAATGAGTACTATATACCTCTAGGTCAGGGATTCCCAAAGTGGTCAATATCGACCCCTTGGGGTCGATATCGGTTTCCTAGGGGACGACATAAACGAAAACTGATTTTGGGGGTCGACGAGGTCTAAAAGTCTACCCCTATTAAATTAACACAAGTTCTTATTTAAAACTTTCAAGATAGGTAGGTACTGTATTGTTTATGTTGTGTTACATGTACTAAGAATAATTAATATTTTTCCTAGATTGCATAAGTCTTTACAATAAGTAATAAATGCTATCAACAAGATTCGAAGCAATTCTTTGAACTCTCGGTTATTTGCTTAGCTATCTGAGGAAAACGACGAAGTCTTTACTCGATTACTTATACACACTGAAGTTCGCTGGATATCAAGAGGCTTAGAAAGATTTGCAGCCATTTTTGAATCTGTGTTGGAGTTTTTACAAGAAAAAGATCCGAATTTGAAAGAAAATCTGAACAATTGGTTGCAACGCAACATTGAAACACAGTATCCTACATTGTGGAACATTGCTGAAAAATACCTTATCGCTTTTCCATCATCATACCTAGTTGAAAAAAGCTTCAGTGTGGTAACAAACATTTTGACGAAACAAAGAAACCGTTTGAAAATCAACGAACGTGGAGATTTAAGGCTCACCAATATTGAACCGGATTGCTAGCTAGATTGGTAGATAGTCACCAGGTACATCCATCACACTGAATGTTTTATTTTCTCTTTGCGAATTAATACTTTTTTAAATATAATTTCCTACCTACTTAAGATTCTTTAAGTACTTAATTTGTAATAATCATTATAAATAAACTTGATATTTACTGAATTGTATGTCTTTTTATTTTGTTAAATTTTGATGAGAAAATGAAGTCAACTTTACTCACTTAACCAAGTGCAAAGTTTTCCAATTGGTACCTTAGTACCTAGGTATTTTGTATCAATAGGAAAAAACTAAAGATAGGCCCCCTTATTTATAATAGTCTGCTAACTTAAAGCATTGCTAATTCTCACTCTGTCTTCTTCTATTGACCAAAGTCAGAATGAAAAATAACATTCTGTAGCAGCTGTTTTAAGTTAGCGGACCATTATGAATAAGGGGGTTGATCTTAAAAGTAGGTAATTTGGCCATGGGGATCTGAGGTAACAGTTCATTTTGAAAAAGGGGTCACTTGTCCAAAATAGTTTGGGGATCCCTGCCCTAGGTGATATTAAATGTCTGGTGATTATGACGAAAGGTGGCCTTAGTAACTACTGAACGCTACTAAACTACATAACCCCATCGTGAGTGGACTTCATTAGTACTATACCGCGCGATAAACGCTTGTTATGAAAAAATATTTTTCATTTGAGAACTTATAAATGTTACTAACTCTTTAAAAAGCTTATATTAACCACCTAATTGCCTTAACATTATCCGACGGTCGTACAATATTGTTTTAGCCGTTTGTTTTCCACCGTTTACTTACAGGCTTTGGAACGTAGACCTCCTGTATAGCAGCTTGCTTCGATATATTTCCCGCGCCCCGCCCACCGCACCTCCATAAAATACCCGTTTCCTTCATTCAATGCATTTTCTATTCAATTTAATGCACATCTTCGTGCAACTTCCTTCCTTGCAGACAGCTTTATTGCGTCGCTTCCTATATAAGTTTGAATAGGTATTGCTGAATAAACTTGAAAGGCGAGCGATGAAGACGAAGTAGGTACATTCTATAATCAGGAGCAGAATTTTGGTCTATCAATCAAATGTATATTTATTTATCGTGTAGTTTCTGTTCGGGATAAATTATCCTACATATTCTAGGAAAGGTTTTGCGTGAAGGAGTACCTTTCAAACCTTCGCATTTATAATATGTTTAATTTAACTCAGTTACAATACAATTTGGCAGCATGTAAAATTGTTAAAATCTACAATGCGTGTAGCTTTCTCGTTTCATTCTCGTTCCTCGATCCTTAAATTGAATAATCACCTAAGATGTAAATTATCAATTATTCGATACCCAGCCTGAACTAATATAAATCTAACAACAATCCTATCTCATGGATCCTCTCTCTCATTGATCATAGCCTTAAGTCCTGCAGTGGATTGTTATGGGCTATGATCTAACAAGGTACCGGGTATTTACGGAATCATATTCGAGCTTCGAGAAGCGAGGTTGGTGGGTGGCGCGGTGGTGGAGGAAACCTTTACCGCTGCTTTGGAAGACGTTTTCAAGCTATTGGACTGGGAAGAATCCTGATATCAACGTTAATGGCGAGTGTCTTTCTCACCTTCGATTTGCCGACAAGATTGTAGACATGGCAAAATCTCTGGACGAGCTAGGCACAATACTCGAAGACCTCAGTAGTATCTCCCAACAGATGGGTTTTAAAATGAAAATGGACAAGACGACTCTATTTTATTTATTTATTTCTATGGCGAATGTGCATGTTACACCCGCTCTAGTGATGATTAGCGGCTCTATTCTCGAAGTTATTTATGAGACCTGAGATACACGGTGCAGATAGATGGTTCGAACTTCGAGAATGAGGTCAATTCGGGAAATTGGGGGACGAATTTGTTGTAATAAATACCGCAGTGTCTCAAGACGAAAGCTTTTGACCAGTGTGTGACCACTGGCAACCGTATGATGACTTACGTATCAGTTGGGGTGCGTCACGAAGGGCCTCATAAGAAGGCTCAGATGGCCTATTTTAGAATCGTTCGCCTCATGTCGAACGGTTTTCAATGTTGAGTTTCGGTATGAAGAATTCGTTGCTGCATGATACTGATTTTTCCTATTTTTGAACCATACTCTTTCGGTGTTGCCAATGTCGTCGTCGTCCTAGCGCTATTCCCGGCCTCTGCCAGGGTCCGTTCTCCCACTCAATCCTCTCCACTTCGCCCGGTCCTCAGCATCCTCTCGTCGCAAGCCGCTAGCTCTCTCGGTCCACGGGGCCTCTTTAGGTGTTGCCAATGTGATTTATAAATATAGAATTTTTCATGCTGAAAATCAAAATGCAAAACCGTTCGAATCGAGGCGAGGCATTCTAAAATAGAACCCCAGGAACCATTTAGGGTGCTCGGAGTTTTTCTAGGTGATAAGTTCAGAGATGATGGTGATGATGAATATAAATCATTAATGCAACCAATATCCCTTCTAATGAACAACTCCATCACTATTTGTCACTACTGGCGATTATGAACAATGGCACTTTACATCATTTTGGTTTTTGTAAAGATCTCCTACACATATGATCCTCATTTCATATTCGACACCATATTCATCCATCCATAGTGTGTATGTACCGTGTGTGTTACTTAAAAATCTGAGTAATAAACTAGCTTGACTAGTCTGCTTATCGTTTGACTCCCTCTCTTACAATAAAAAAGTGGGTAAACATAACTGAAATAAACCACAACATTTACTCAGTGATATTTTTTTATTATGACTAGAGGTTTCTTTAAGTTACAAAACAATATTTGTATTATTCATTATACAAGTAAATTTACAAAAGAATTCAACAAGCGCCACTCGGGCTGCAGATATTTGGTTTGATATGTATGAAACGAAAACCTCGGTACCGTTCGAATAGGAAATCTTATTCAGATTAAATATTTACAATTTATTATTATTGTATTTTAAAACATTTATCTTCTCTGTTACGCAGGCACAAGAGATAGGCTACATATTTTGTTAAACAACCTTACAGTGACTTTATATTTCAATTTGGGTAAGAAATACAAAAATAACTTAGTTTGCTTTCACATTTTCACAAAATAATCACCATAGCCCCCATTTATATATTACATAGATCGTATTCGTGGCTTATTAATGTATGAATATACATTGTACAGGTATCAGTAGGTTTGCCATGGCGTGGTATTTGGTTGCCACAAACATGATAAAGCAGGTAATTACTATCGTACATCAATGGCATGCAGCCTACCCTTTTGAGAATTCAAACATGATGTAGCGCACTAATCCTATTAAGTTAATTCTAAGTAGGTACAAGTTCTGTATATACAATAATTCATTTCGGTGATATTAAATACAATTTTTAATTAAATACTGAGATCCTGGTTACTTTAATCTCGTCGGCAGGCGGGTTTAGGTACTTATTGCATTGCATTTATATACTTTATTCTGAGTTATATCAGGAAAGCTCAGATTGAATTAACTTACAATAAAATATTGAAAATATAATATTTTACGAAAAATTAGATTAGCTACTTATTATGAAATGAAGTGTAACAACACAATTTAAAGAATATAGATAATAGTAGTATTCGAAATAAAGAAAATTTCGATGTAGGTAATTATTATTTTATTTTTATCTAATGTTAAGTGATTCTTCACAGATTACAAGTGTGAAATAGTTATTTACATTTTTATAATGAAATTGTTTTTCAAGAATATTATTCATACTTTTTTAAAGTCCGTGTGGACTAAATAATCATGTGATTATTTGGTAATTTGAATAAAACGTAATATGAAGATATGTGAAGGAAGGAGGCCCTGTTTATGCCCTGATACAATATTATGGAAACAAAATTACGTCAAAGATGTTGATGCACGCACTCTTTATGATACAATTAACAAATAAAACAATAAGGTACAACAAACAAATCAAGAAGATATTTCATGAAAAATAGGATACCTATACATTATAATTATTATTACAATTATGTACGATTTATTCACAAACGTCATTCAAGCTAGATCGATCGACACTTAAAAGATTGAAAATAAATTATTTAATTCATTTACTATATACATTTTAATTAAGCTACACACTTACAAACCTATATTAAGCCTAAACAGTACATCGTCGTAAGCTTGTAAAAATTGCACACTTCACTTTGGTATACGTACGTACATAGCTACATATTTACACGGTGACCTACAGCGAATCGTTTAGTTTTATTGCCCGAAATTTTCGAAAACCCTTTGTGAGAACTATACTTATAATCGTGGAGTCACTCCCGGGTGCCCCACTGCGCCGCTTGCGCCTCGCGCTTGAGCTCCGCCGGCCCGCAGGCCGCAGAGACGACCACAGCCGTCGCCGTCACACATCCTGAATGGAAGAAGTACAATGCATAGCATAAACACTTCAGTAGCTGACGGGTCTGTGTGACTGGCTGGATCGTTTCCTCTGCTGGGCCGGCCCTCGTGGACGGTGGTTCAGTCGAACCAGTCCCAGAGGTGCCTGTAGAGGTGGTGCGCGGGCTGCAGCGGCGGGGGCGAGGGGGACTAGGAGACGCGCGCGGCGTGTGCGGCGTGTGCGGCGTGCGCGGCGTGGGCGGCGTGCGGCGGCGGCGCGGGCCCCTGCGCGGGCTCGCGGCCGCGCGCCTCGTCTCAGAGCACGCGGTCCGCGACGCCCACGCCGCCCGCGTACTGGCACGCGGCCAGCGGCGCCGAGCCCGCGCGCGACACCGGCGACCCCGCGCCGTAGCCGCCGCCGAACCCCGTCGAGTGCTGCTTCGCCTTCAGCCGCAGCGACGCGATCGACGACGACATCGCGGGACACGGCTCCGCACGGTACATGCTGTACGGGTTCGGCGGCGCCGAGTAGGGGCACGGCGCCACCGACCCCGCCACGCCCGCCGAGCCCCCCACGCCGCCCATCCCGCCCGAGCCCACGCCGCCCATCGACGCCGCCGTGTTGAAGCAGTTCACCGAACCCTGGTGGTGGCTCGCCGGCACCACGGACCCTAGCGGGTTCACGGGCCACGGAAAGCTCTTGGTGCCGAGAGGGCTGGGAACCTTCGCCGCCCAGTTGTTGTACGGGTACGACGAGTACAGCGCGTCCGTGTCCGGGAAAGGCTGCATCAGCCCGTTGAACTGGGTAGTGAAGCCGTTCTTGAAGTCCGCCGCGGCGGCCGCCGCTGCGTTCATCGCGTTCCGTTCGCGTTTACGCCATTTCGCTCTCCGGTTTTTGAACCATACCTGTAACAAAGGGACCGTATTTAGTTAGGTATACCTTGCATGTCTCTCGGGAGTACCTAAGGACCTACGTCGTCTCAGATGGCCGAGCGACGGAATTCCGACTTCATGACAAAATGTACAAGTTTTAACGAGCTCCAGAATGGTGTACGCGACCGGCGCTGCGTAGCTATTAACTTTACTCATTACGAAGTTGACAGAGCAGCGCAGTATTCGAGCCACGTAGCGTGCGAGCGACGGCGGCGCGCCCCCGCCCGCCGCAGCCAACGACCCGTCTAATTGTGGCCGCGAAATGAAGATAAACGACGTTCGCCATTGGGCGGGACGCGGCCGCTGCGCCTTCGGAGGGCCGCAATAAACGAGCGGCGCGGCTGCGGCGGGCGGCAGCGGGCGGCAGCGGGCGACGCTACGCCGCACGGCGGAGGCAGCAGGCAGCAGCGGCGAGCGGCGGGCGGCGATAAGTCGCCGTGAGCGCAGATAACGCGCGCGCTGATGTATGGCCGCGTCCGTCAGCGCGATCGATCGCCGACGACACCTCCGCGATAAATTGCGCAATCCACGTAGCGACTGCAATAAATATTGTGCCGCCGGCGGTATTTGTCTCACTCACTGTGGCGGGTTCACCCAGCCGAAACGGTAAATAATACCCTCTTTCCTCGGTTAAGTGAACATAAACGGTCGTTTCCACCCCATATACAATCGTTTATTTTTCGAAACATAAATTTTACAAATTCGCGTGAAGGCTTGTTCTGTACACAGGTGTAATGGCTTGCGAATTCTAATCGTGTATTCCGAGAGATTATCTGCGAAAGAGTCTTTCTTCGTTTCTTAATTATTTAGCAGTAGCTACTTCTTACATTGAGAGCGACTAAACTGGCGAACAAAAGCCTTCACACCCCATTTTCCCATTGTAACCGCGAACAAACGGGTGAAAATAACTCCAGAGAAGCATCGGGGCGCTCAATAATGACAACAGAATGATATTTATTTAGGTGCACATATGTGGAAATAATTTCCATTATTTGAATAGCGGGCGGAGGGAGCGGCGGCGGCGGCGCGGCGAGCGGCGAGGGTCGCGCGATATTGCGTCGTGGGCTAATCCTTTAAATATATTATTGCAGGATGGTGCGGTGACCGCCTGCGCACCGCGCGACCCGCGCGACCCGCGACCTCCGCCCCGCAAGGAGGGACACTTTTTAATGCGCCCAAATCGATACTAATGTTTGCCGAGCTCCGGCATAATCTATTCAATGCGCCGGTTGTTTATTGCCGCGGAATAACAAAGGGGCGAGATCACACGTTGTAATAGACTTACTTCGAATCAAATCATGTCTTGAAAGCTACTTTCCAAACGCAGATTTTGGTAAGACAATTTTCTTTACTAAAATTACTATAGGTTCAAGATTGAAATTATCACATACCTACCTATACTTCGCTAAAAATAAACACAACCATAAAAGCGTAAAGCTACTGAGGTACAAAAGAGACATATCCATTGTTTGTTTAGTTCGGCCATTGGCAAAAAGGTTACCAGTAACTGATCGTCGAATATAAACAGCCGTATTACTGAGACCTTTTCGATCGTACAAATAGAGTGGTGTGATTTTACAGAGCTACATTTTCATTGCAAATAGAAAACGCGTTGGAACTTTTGGAATTGCGAATAAAATCTCGCTTCAAGATTTTCTGACCCCGACTTAAGCTCTGTTTACGGAATTCTACAATTACACCTATGGCGACCGAAGGCTTATGACGCAAGGATGAAGACCGGGCGCAGCGGAGAAGAAATAGTAGGAAAGGGGACCCTGGCAGAAGCCGGGATGGACCGCTAAGATGATGATGATTAACTATACTAAGCTACTCGCCCCACGCTATTTAAATATTCTCAGTAAATCACAGTATCCATGGGTGGTAGGTAACCGTGTTAAAATCTTTAGCGAATTTTTAGTAAAAATGTTGCGTTTCGTTTTGGTATTCTGTTGTTGTAAGTAACTAATTTGTTTGTTTTATTTTGTAATACATGTGCAGTTTGTAATTTTTGTTTTTATAGCGAAGTTGCAGCTCGCAACAAGGATCTACAATAGGTATTATATATATTACTAGTGGACCCGGCGCGACTTCGTTCGCGTAGCGATCTAACCATACACCACCCTACCCCTAGTTCTACCCTACCCTACACCTATCCTACACCTACCCCACACCTACCTTACACCTACCCTACACCTACCCTACACCTATCCTACACCTATTCTACACCTACCCTACACCTACCCTACACCTACCTTACCCCTATCCTACACCTATTCTACACCTACTCTACACCTACCCTACACCTACCCTACACCTATCCTACACCTATTCTACACCTACCCTATACCTACCCTACACCTACCCTACACCTACCCTACACCTACCCTACACCTACCCTACACCTACCCTACACCTACCCTACACCTACCCTACACCTACCTTACACCTATCCTACACCTACCCTACACCTACCCTACACCACCCAATCCTATTTAAAAAAGAAAATGGATTAAAAGTATTCCGTCTCCTGGTTCTAAGCTACCTCCCCACCAATTTTCAGCCAAATCGGTTCAGCCGTTCTTGAGTTATAAAAAGTGTAACACAAATAGTGTAACTAACACGACTTTCTTTTATATATGTAGATTATATTAGACGGGACTTACACTTATACTTAGGTATTATATACTTTTATATAAGTGAGTAGGTATAGTGTACTTGATCAACGACACACAAACAAATCTTTAAATACAAACCCTATTGTCACCAAAGACACAGTCAAATAGTATACAAACAACCTGCTATAGTGCATAGTGGTGGCCAAACAGCCAGAGCTCATGAATTATTTGGACCGCCGAATAAGCGAGGCGGGCACGCGCCGAATCGCGCCATTTTACGGTCAACGGGGCCAGCGGCGGGCCGCTAAATTGCTTAAATTTAAATTAAACTAGAATCACAGTTTTATTAGAGTCATCAATCAAACCGTACCGAACCACCCCGCACTACTCCGGGATAACGACCCTTATTCCGAGAGTCATGGGAGCGAGGATCGCATAAAGATATTGCCAAGAGTTTAGTTCGTCTATTCTAGTCAAATAAACACGGGTTAGTTATAAATGGCGGATATAAAGTAGGATTTGGCACGTGCCGACCGGCACTGGATCGTACTTTTTGATTTTAATATCATCGGACATAGTTGTAGCGGTTTATGTTGTAAATTTCCTCTCAAATACGTAAGCTTAGCCTTAGATACATTGTTGTGGAAGTTTGTTACGTTATATTAATTTACTTTCCTTTCGCTTGTTAGTTGTTACAAAGTAGTTTTATAACCCTGTGATTAAGGTTATAGGTATGAGTGGGAATATTATACCTATGTAGGTACTTAATTAAGCTAATAATTAATATTTAAAGTTGGTATTATGCCATTTTTCAATTGTTAAAGGTTTATAATCTAGTCAATAATACTTACGTACGCAAAACGTTACATTCATCATAAAATATAGAAAAAGGTTTCGGCAAAAAAGCTTCTTCAGTAACAAAAGTCGCTCAATAATTATCCAAAAATAAAAGAAAATATTTCGTCTCCAAACATAAAACGAATATAAATCGTCTTCAACATAAAAATCACCGAGGGCGTATTCCACCGTTTCCAATAGATTTCCGCAAAATAGTGGAACATTGGACTAATGGGGTCGCCCTTAAGCTCTGTCTGAATTATTAAATGCACCCTGGAGCGCGGCAGCCAGCCACGGCAGCACTGGCTTACGGAGGGAACGCGTATATCTCCACTAGCTTCTTTCAACTCCGTATACTAAAGCGGACTTTATATGGGAGTCAGTGCGTTTAGTTCCGCTAAAAACGAAATGTTTTACACTATCATTAAAAACATTATCATCGATGGAATTTCAAACTCTTTAGTATTTCAAAGAAATTTTCTAAGTTGATTTGGTAGATACATTTACTATAATTTATCATTTTTATTAAGGGCATATTGACACTTCGATCAAATTCTGCGCGAGTGATATGTTTGACAAAATATAGTAAAACATTTCACTATGACGTATATAGTAGCGTAAACAAAATAAAATTCTATTTCGTTGTTAAAGTATTGTTTCCAAACGTCATTCAGGCATCCAAAACAAATTTATCCGCAAACACGAAGAAATGCGAGCGTTTAATATGCCAGCTAATGTAAGACTAATAAATACAGATTACGAGCGTCTTGGCCGACCGCGGTGGAAGCCGACAATGAGTGCTGCCTCCATTCATCGATACAAATCCACGATAACCCCTTCCCGGATCAGCAGGATCACAACACCGGCCGGAGCCTATCAAAACATAAGCAGGATAACTCATTGGACATCCACTATTCCTCACTAAGCCCGCAAATATAACGGCATTATCAAAACCGCGCAACATATAACCTACCCAAACCTCTCATGTTTAAAGTCAATTTTCCTTCAAAAACACCACTTGGCAGCATATAGGTTACTTCAAATAAATCTGCAATCGAAATTTCCTCAAAACTAGTGTTGAGTGTTTACAAAATACAAGTGCGGGATTATAGTGGGTTTTGCAGTTTGGGATGCGGCCAAGTGTTGTGAACACGCAAAGTAAGGTGATTTCAATGTTAGGTAATGTTTTACAGGTTATTGTCCCGACTACCTACGACTCATAACTTTAGGATGGATAACAGTAAGGGAAAAGAAAATCGAAATATTTGTTGAATTGATAGAGAAATTGTAGCCAAAAGACCTTAAAGCGGCTACTGCGGCTTGCACCAAATTCTTAAACGTATTCAAATTGATACATCAACAAAAAACTTTATGCAAAAAAACCTTAAACGCAAAGACTTCTATATACTCGTACTAGCTTAAACGTCATTCTTTAACGTGTTTAAGAATTTTGTGCAAACCAGGCTAAGTCTTTTCGAAGGACAAGTAGGTACCACAAATAATTGATAATAACATTGACGTACTTCTAATGTGGGTAAATAGTGTAAATACAACAGCATACGACTATCTACAAGCACAAATGACGTACGTAGATATAATATTATTTTACGTAAATGATTTATTTTTATCAAGATCACTGTATTATGATATTGAAACATGTTATCTTAAACATAGGACGCTGGGTAATGTGAAATATCTACCTACATATCATGAGACACAAGTAATGCATAGGCTTTTGTAGGAACTTACGTTTGAATGTGGTTTTTGTCACAATTTTTATTTACTTTCGGTATTAGCTATTTATTTTAATATAGATGTGTTTTTTACATATGCTTAATATTTATTTCATTTTACAGTTTTTTTATAATTAGACTAGCCAGGCATTAAACCGCTTGCTATGATGTAGAATGCTTGTCTTGGCCTATTCACTCTAGCCTTGAAGGCGTCAAGATTATAACGATCTGGGAACACACTCGCAGATAACGTATTCATTCCTTAGCGATACGCATTAAACGCATATTTTCTATTGGTAGTTGTGTTTAATAATTAAATAAATTTTTAATTATGAAGCTAAATGAAATTCAAGGTTTTATGTTGCAGCGATATAACATTTTATTTTTCTTTGTACTGTACTACCCTGCGTGAGTGCTAAATAAATAACGTTACGTGCCCAGCGGGCCGTCGGCAGCCGTGTTTGGACACAGGCTTGTGTCCTCTCGCGCACTAAAATGTTTTCCCACCTTACACAATGTTACATCGCAAATTCGCAGCACCATCGGTTTTGTACACTTTCATGTACATTTTGAATTTACAATTCGGTGGTAGGCGGGCAGACAACCCAGCTGATGGTAAGTGTAGTAACTACATATCTGTAACTTATCCTGGGTTTTGTTCTTTCATTCATGTTTTGTATTTACGAATACAACTGTGAAAAACGGGCAGTCAGCCCACTATGGTAAGCGGTAACTGTTTGTAACTCTTCCTGTGTGGGCTTCGTAAATTTTCCCTGATTTATTGAACGTGTATCTCAATATTTCAGCCATAGCGAGAGGTACATAAGGTAGGCTTAAGATCGACCTAGTAAATTTTATATAGAATACATTATAAAGTTTATATACATGTTTGAAACTATCCCTATTTATTTGTCGTCAGTTTAGCCTCTACTAGACTTCAGCAGACATAACTTTTTCACAAAGGTAGTTAAGGTGCTGTCTGATTATACCATAGGTATAATATTAATACTAAAGTATAAGTTTCATTGTTATTGGATTTATCCTTTCCAAGAAATAGAAAAATTATTTTGTAAAAAAAATTTCGCAAAACAAAACGCAGTGTCATAGGCAAACAATGATCTACATTATTAATAATCGCTCTACTGTCGAGGGACAGGTATTCTACTTGAAACTCTTAGTAAGCATAACACAATTCACGAGTTATGTGCAATTTTTTCGGTGGTTAATCCGTGGTCAACCTTTTACTATTAAGCTTTTACTATTTACTTTTCATAGATTTACATTGCCGTAAGCTCTAGCATCCCATTGGATAAGAAACTATCTCGGGCATCAATTAGTATAATTCGTAACTATTCTTTACAAACCTAAAATACAACAATATTCTAAATCCATGAATAAAAACTATTTGAAAACTTTGAAATGTAGTTTTATTTTACATATTATAAAACAAAGTCCTACGCCGCTTTTGTGTCTGTTCGCAATAAACGCAAAAACTACTAAACGGATTTTCATGCGGTTCTCACAAATAGACTGATTCATGAGGAAGGTTTAAGTGTATAATTTGTTAAAGTTCCTACCCGTGCGGAACCGGGGCGGGTCGCTAGTATTGGGATAAAAGTAAAAAAAAAAGGTAAAAAGAGGCAATAGAGCCATTATTAGGTAACAAAAAAGTCGCCTCAGTAAACAAAAAGAGCAAAAAATGCATATTAAATCTTCCAAAACTTTGAACACTTGCATGCAATTATTAGAAAATATATCAATAACATCCCATTTCCTACCGACGCATTCTATTCCAGTGCAACCGGAGTGAGTGGGATTATCGTAATGTTGTCACAGTTAATCCCTCTAAACTATTTATGATTCTACAAATTTATATGACAACTTCGTCGGTTCGAAAGCCCCGAGTTGTCACTTGTCAGGCACATTGGTGCTCTGTTCCTCAACATCCACGTCTGAAAGGTGCATTCGACACAGGTTTTAGCAAATCTTGGGAAAATAAAGCAACGCCAAATTGTGACAAATCTACTGATATTTTGTGGTAGATGTTTGTAAGTATTATTTATAAGTTTATTACCTACAAGATTACAAAGAAACTATATATTATCAACTTTGTACTTTGGGCAGTTGAAATTATCTTGAGGTTACGGACATAAAAGAAATTACATTTAAGTGTGACTAATGACTAGGTCATGTTATGATGATGCGATTAGGTATGACATTTACTTTTTATTTTATGCAATTTTAATTTTAATCCTATTATCATTATTGTATTTTATTATTTTATTGTGTATTATAAGTACTATTGCACCAAACTTTATTATTATAAAACCGAAGAATTATCATATTCGACAAATAACAATCTAAAACAAGACTTGTAAAAATAAAATGACGTATGAGCAAAAATTTTTTTCGTATATATATCGTCGATATGTTCTTACTTATGAACTATGATCTGTTTAAACTGACTTGTCTTATTTGGCGAACAAACATTGCCCAAAATCACGACTTGCCGTATCAATCACACTACGTATATTGTGTATAGATGTCGAGAATTATATAAGAAACATAGAATGTGAATTTCAACTAATACTGCTGCACATTGTCCATTTAAATACATAATTTACTTAACCAAATAAGACAAGCCAGTTTGGACAGATTATAGGTATATTTACAATGCTATGTAGGTATTAATAACGTACATAGGTAAGTAACTTACATCTCAACTTTATCGTCCTTTACATAGTTCAAATAAGCTAAGGACGTTCTAAACTCGATAATCATTGTTTCCAATGAACTTCGACATCATCATCAACCATCTGCCCTTATCCGAAAAGGCGGGCTCAGTATAATATGTCTCTTTCTTCCATTTAGTCAAATTAAGCGTCCTCTCGGCAGTCACTTCTACATATAAATTAGAATAAGGGCGAAAATCCATGTAAAATTATTTGATTTGTACCAACAGAGCACCAGTCCATCCGTCGTAGCACATACAACATCGCTTCTTTCGCGGTGCATTGAACGCGCAGCGAGCATGGCGCGAACTCCTATCATCGTAAGTACGTACCTCCCTACATACCTAAACCTAAAGGTTTATTTATTCGCGAGGGAACGTTACGAGGGACCGCGTCACGGCTCCCGAGATCGATTGGTGGCAAATGAAATGTGTCGCGGACTGTTTCACGCTCGATTGGGAAGCCTCCGCCCTCAGCTCTTGTGTTCCCGGAAAGATGTATCAGAAACAGGGCACAAAAAGGGCACAAACAAACACGTGCTGTCTATGAGAACGACGGGGATGGTGGCAGTTTTAGACAGCATACTCTTGTAGTAGGCTTAGCTAGGCCCTATTTCGTATTTAGAATCAATACTAAGTCCGTCCATGTCTACAAAAACGACTTAATGGATGACGAAATGGATTGACTTATTGATATTATTTATTTAATAAATAGAAAGTAATTTACAGATGTTTTGGTAAGAATACTTTTATGATTTATGTTTTTAAAAAAGGCAGAAAAAACGACAATAAGAGAAACACCAATGTAATACTCGTAAGTAATTAATACCGTATCTAGTTCTTCGGTATTAGTTATTAGGTACTTTACGCACACCTAATGTGAGTGACATTTCTGTCATGCAAGATTATTATTAGTGGGCGTACCGCTACCTACTTACTAAAAATATCATTTTTACTGAACTCCTTTCCGACATCCGGCTCAATATTTTCGCAACCACCTCGACGCGGTTTACGACCGTTGCAATAACAGGACGAATTAAATACACGCGGTTGCCATTCCATGTGTCGACATGCGATTTCGCGAGCCAAATTACTTAAATCATCGAGAGAAAATCAACATATCATATGTTATTGGGCTAATTGAGTCAATAGCAGGCAACGACCCTAATGAGTGGGCAACACAAATAATGGCGGGCGATTTATGTGCGCGCGCGCACCGCTCAGATTTATTGCGCGCAGCCGAGGCTAATCCCGCGGAGGGCTGGCCGTTCGTTCGGAATCCAAACAAAGACACGGAGACAACTGACAGAATGACGAGTTGGCATGATTGAGCGGCCGTTGCGTGACGTCACCGGGAAATGTTTTAAAGCGTAGAGAGAGAAAGCTAAGATTTTTCCTTAGTGTTGCTGCATAGAAAATGAAGCCGTAGCCAATGCCTACGCTGCGTTTAATCTCTTGTCGAAAAAGATCTACCATAAAATAATGCCGTTACATTTCATATAACGCTGCTTTAAAATATAGAAACAAAAGTGAATGGAATGAATCAGAAGGCAGAAGCTACGTTTATACCAAAACGTTGTTACAAAAACAATGTCTGATATAAATACACAGATTGTAATGTAAAATAATTACAATCCTTATATTTATACCCGTTTTCAGTAACACTTAAATAATGAAGAACTAACCCTACTAATTGACTACAACTAAGTATAAGTACCAATGTTACAGTTGGAAGAACACGCGCGGCCGGCACGAGCACCGAGCGATTGAACAGATTTAATATCAAGCACTCGAGAATCTCTCGAGGAGTTCATTTCAAAAGTATCGATTTACACCTTCAATTAGCCCACATTAACTGGTCGTACTATAAAAGGTATTCTGAGAACTCATATGCGTTTATTTTAAATCGCTCGCCACCTTAATACCTACGTACGACATGAATTTGTTTACGTTAAATAATTGCGCTCGCCAAACGGTTTGAGTATTTAAAAGCTGAGGAATGAGGTGTTCACGCAGAAGGACGCATTAGTCACAATCTCGATCTCACGAAATCAAACTTTATTTATTTTCAGCGTTGAACACCGCGGAGGCATCCGACAAAAATCACGTGTCCCTCGGATTAGCACGACCGGATCGGAAATGCCGAAGAAACCGAGGGTTATTTCAAAAATTTCGTTTTAAAACTGTAAATAGTGCACGCCCGGCCCAAACCGCAGAATCTAACGGGGCCCTTCCAAAACTATTGACAGTGAGTGTGGATGCGATCAGACTTAAGCCCTGGATTATGATCAGCCCGAAATAGACGGTTCAAATCCGTGAGGATTAAGGGATTCTGTGTTCCGTCGGGCGCGGCCGGCGAGGCACAAAAATACCGGAGGCGCGGCGGATACGATGATTAGTCTAAACATCTAACGGTGTATACGGGACGCACCTTTTGCTCTCCGCTCTTCGCGCATAAACTCGCGACACTAATAAGGCAAAAACTGGTCGGCAATTAATAACGATTAGGCGCTAGTCACAGCAGCGACAGAGCCGATGTACTAAATTCACCAGCAACAAAGACTTCTATATACTATGACCATCAACGAGTTGGTGGTTTTAACAAGCTTTTATTTACTTTCACATGTTCCCGTGTTTGTTCGTAATAAAATATTGCAAGTTAAATTTGACCCGTTTCCAGATTTCCGATTGAGGAATCGGGAAACGGGTCAAATTTAACATACTCGTGTAAGTTCATTGACAATGCAATGTTATGATACCATCGAGCTGATCTGATGATGGAGACGGATGGTGGCTAGTAAACTACGTATGGTAAACCCATTTAAGGCTCGTTTGAATAGTCTTGACTAGTACTCTGACTGATCATAGGGAACGCGCGATAGAAGCTTGCTATGATAAAATATGTTTCATTTGAGAACTTGTTTATTCCGTATTTCTTATTCTCAGTCTAGATAGTCTCAAGGAACACTACTTTATGCTGAACATTTTTGTACTACCTGATTATTGTCTAGTAGGACGGCCTCTTGATTAACTTGACTCGAATAAGTGCTAGAAATGGGTGCTAAATAACGTCACGGTAGTATCACTGTGACTTCTCACGAAGGAACTATGTTACAAAATCAGGTTTTAACATTGATAGGACATGCGATAATAAGGACCGTGAGAGGGGGGGGGGGGGGGTCAGTGTCTTTTCATCAGTAGTTTTTAGTTAGGACAATAATGAATGTGGCGTAAAAAGGTACAAAGAGGACTTTATTTATCACGCATCTCTAGCACTTATTTGAGTGAAGTGCTATTATCAAAATAATGTATTAGTATAAAAGCTCTGATGTTAATAATGTCTATGCATTACAACTAAAGACACAAAATTACTTTTACTTAGTTTCTATAAACGAGACAACTTACCCTAACTCTCGCTTCGGTGAGGTTCGTCCACATAGCGATCTCTTCCCTCGTGGACATGTCTGGATACCTATTCCGCGCAAAGGTCGCTTCCAGCTCTTGCAGCTGTTGGCTGGTGAAGTGGGTTCTTTGGCGACGTTGCCTCTTGTTCTTCTTGTCGCCTTTGTCATCGAGGGACTGGTCGTCAGGACCAACTCCAGGCGTTGTCGACTCGGTCTTGATTGTCGGCTCCGATGTTAGTGGTCGACCTGAGATTAAGAGAAATGTTACTGGCCATCAATTTTGTTTCGTTTTCGTTTGATTTGAATTCAGAACAAACATAAATTTTTAGTGTTGCTGTTGCGCAGGCTATTTGGGCCGAGGTCAGTTTTAATGTTTACTACTTCATGAAAAAGTGTCGGACAACAATTGCTAATAAGATAATCTTAAATAACGCCGAATCCGAGACCTGTCTCTCCAATGGATAGGCGAAAATATATTTTTAACAAATGGCCGCTGGCATGGCGTTGCCGTAAAAAAGAAATAAAAAGCGTGAATCATGGCCGCCGGTAGCCGCGGATTAGTGCGCACCTAATACGTTAACGACACAGTTGTAAAGCCGACGCGGCCAATCGCCTACATCACTACGCGACACGATTTATACACGATAGTAAAATAAAATCTTTCTTAAGTGTTGCCACTTGAGTTTTTGGTACACAACGTGTACTGTAAACGGGGTTCTAACTTCCAAGAAAGGTATTTTTCCTACTACTGTGCCGAGTGGCTGTCGATGATGCTATTAATGCACACACGGTCTAATTACGTTATATCGCAGATTTTGTAATCTATTGATCATTGTCATCGAGATAAAAGCGGAATGTTGGCTATCAAAGTCTGCAAACTATAACTACTATTACCTACTTGTAATATTTGATACTATTTACGAACGATGGAGTCATGTATATTAGTTTAATGCTAATCGGTGCTCTTACGGCTAGGAAATACATCGTGATGAAAGCTACACATTCAGGCGATTGAATGTGTAACCATGATCCAATCTGGTCAGGTTCCCCTGGTAGCAGGGTAACGGAGGTCAGATGGCAGTTGCTCTACTGTAATTTTATGATCTGTCAAATCCTGGATCATGATTATGGCGGACCGCGGTCCCTCGTGCGCGAGAACACAACCAGGACATTAACGCCAAGATGATACTTTTTTTATACACACGATTAGCAATCTTCTTTTACCTAAACCTACGTAATGTATAAAGTGGTCGACGGTTGCAGATAATTCAATTTAGGTATGTTAGTTGTGAAATTCGCGATTTCGGGTCAATTAGGTTTTGCCCCGACAACCACCGACTATTTGCACTGGACCTACCCATTGATATAGGTGTGACAGCGCCGAATGCGCTGAATGGAAGCTACCGAGTACCTAACAGTCGAGTAATCAAATGAAAGGAAACGCGTTATCGACGGTGGCGTGAAGTGGCGCGGAGGTATCAGTACACATGTCGGGGTGTTTGCCGGCGTCGGTGCGCCGCAAAGGTTGGTCGCGAATGATGGATGGGGCGGCGGCTCAAAGCGCCGATAGCGTATCGACGCCGTCGCCTATCGCACGCTATCGGCTCTATCGGCCGATACTTTATCGGGACGCCGCGCACGGTAGCGAACGGCTAAACTTTGAGACCCCTAATCCCACCTTGTTCATTATACACCAATGAGATTGCCAGCTTTACAGATTGATCGGTTTAATAAAGTTGCCGAAATTGACGCGATAATGTTGACTTGTTTTTGTGGGCGGGGCGAGCGACGACTCGACTTAGTTTCGGTTTTCTTCGGTGGTTGAAATGATGGCGGGAAGGTAGGTATCTAATAAAGTGAAGTATTCAATCAAAATTCAAATCCAACTGCAGTCAAATTGAGTCGAATTAAGTCCAATTAAATCTAGATGTCGGAATGTGATATAGGTAAATAACTAACAATACTTAGATGATAAATATTTATTAATAGTGCAAGGTAAAATCACAAAAGTAGGTTCTTTCTTCTAATTTCATTTTATCCTTCAAATTTCAAATCGGATTTTGATGCGGTTTACACTAATGGATTGAGTGGATTTTACGAGGAATGTTTTAGTATATTGATTGAACTTTGCAAAAGATACAAACTATAGGTAATCTGGTAAGGGCGAGTCGTTAGTTGACTATGCCATAGTTCTTAAAAAAAAGATCGCCTGAAACACTTTGAAACGTCAGACACAAAATTGATTTAATTTCAATTTTATTTTCGTATTATAAATTGTTTTTTGCGTATTTCATTCGTAAATGACCTTAAATTTTTATTCTACATTAAAATAAATACAATGTGCTTCGCGTTGACAGCTTCTCCATCATAAAATGTACTTTACGGCGTTCAATCAAGATAAAGCCCCGCAATAAAAACGTAAATTTTAATCCGATATGTAATGAACAAGATATTTGTGAACGAAAACAAATTTATAATTGAGATAACAGATATACTCGTTTCCTTATAACAATGACAGTGTTGATAAATCATTAGGACAATGTGATACAATCGATTTATAATATATCTATTTAAACACGACCGAGACTTAATAAAATATATTAAAACTAGTGGACCTGGCGCTACTTCGTTCGCAATCCCGTACCTACCCTTTTTTATACTATAAACCTTCCTCTTGAATTACTCTATATATTGCTGAAAACCATTGCGTAGTTTAAAAGATTATATACATAGGCACAGATGGCGAGAAGCGATTTGTTTCATACTATGTACAGATTTGCATCACAATGTTTGAGAATCGAGTGTTTCGTTACGATTCATATTTATTTCCATACTATGCGTTAAATTTTATTTATGAAGGTTTTGCCGTTTAGTGATATCTATATATTAACTTTAAATAAAATAAAATAAAGAGTAGATGAACGATATCATTTAACGAGATATTTAAGAAAAATATCAACAACACACCGTAACAATCCTGCAGTGTCATACTTGATGGAAACGTTGCTCCCTTTTTTCTGGTGTACCGTGTACGGACGGTCCTAGCTAATATGTCTCTACTTGAACCTCTTTCACATTAGTGGGAGCGACGGCCATTCCCTGTTGGGGTTTTAATATTTAAATATTAAAACCCCAACAGGACTGAATACGCTGCTGCCCATTGTCTGATCTACGCGGGCCTAGGTGGTGAGACTCTAGATGATTTTTAGGCTTAAGTTGTTGTGTTTCCTCAACGGTTGCACTTCTTTTTTCTATTGTTATTTTATTAGTGGAAGCCTATAATTGGCTATGTAATGCTATTATTGTTTTTATTTTAATAACTGCTGTTGGCTTTCGTTAAGTAAATAAAATAAAATAAAATAAATAAAGTCATAGTCGCCTCCGTCATTCAACGAGTTAGTCCCAGTCTACTCTGTTGGACACCACAAGGCGTCTATGTTAAAGTATTAAAATCCCAATATGACTGAATATTTTACTGTCCATTGTCTGATTTACGCAGACCTAGGTGGTGTGCTTGTAAATTATTAATCGCCTTTTGGACGGGCGTAGTCATTAGTACGTTACATCCGGCATTCAAGGAGTTGGTACTAGTCTACTCTGTCGAATACCAGAAGGCGTATTTGTTAAGAATCTGACCTATATCGCCGAGTGCATTTTTGAACACGTATCAGTTATGTGGTGCTAGGCCTAGTAGAATGATACGAAAATCCCTTCTGCCCATTGGTTGTTTTGTACCTACCTAGTTTATACCGTTAAGTGATTGATCTATGCTGTCTTGATTTGTCCTACCTAACGGGTGATGTTTTTATAATACGAAATGGTAGGAACCTACATATTTTTTCAAGCTTCTATTCACTTTCAAATGTCTCCGTGTATATTCTCAATAAATTATCGCAAGCTAAATTTGACCCATTTCCCGGTTTCCGATTGAGCTGAAATTTTGCATACTTATGTAAGTTCTATCCATACATCACTGATATGATGATGGAGACGGAGGGTGGCCATAGGAACTACAACTACGCAAAATAGATCTATTGAGTTTGAGCTCATTTGACAAGTACTCTGACAGATCATAGAGAACACGCGATCAAAGCTTGCTATGAAAAAATATTTGGCATTTGAGAACTTGTAATTCAGTAGGTATAGTTAGGCTTCTCACCATGGAAAGACTGAGCCCGGCACAGCGTAATTAGGTAACCAGCGTTCTACGAGGCATGTTTTTCGTGAATTGAGATCGAGCGTCAGAGTCCTATTTTTGAAACCACTTGCATCCACGCGAACGCTCGCTGCACTACCTATCTCTGTCACACTCGTGATAAGTTGCTAGAGATAGAAAAGAAAAACATCAGAAGGCGAGCGCTGGCGTGGATGCGAGCGGTTTCAAAAATAGGGCCCCAGATCGGTGAATTGTTCGCCTAGATCGTGTGTTGTCAAATCTCTACTTATTATGTCCAACATTTAAAAAAAACTTAAAAAAAACTTTATTGTCAATATAGAAAACTCGATAAAATTAGTCTTAGTTTTTTAAAAGTTCCTCTACATGAATCACTCATTACCTACCTACATTGCTTAGGTTTACTAATTATAAGCTTATTGCTGTTCCGTTGCAATGCAACGTCTCTCATAAAGGACGTTCCACACTGGTGCCATATTACGCAAATATGCGTCGGAGAGAGCCCAGTGACTCCCCGCGGCGCGTGTTTGCGCAAGCATTAGGGCTCAGCACGTGTATTTGCGGTAGAATTTCCCGCGCTCACTCAGTTTGCCTCCAGCGTTAAGTTTGTCACTTTGTGTGGTCCCCACTGCGAGCTGTTACGGTGTCCGTGCAATGTTTTGCATAATACCCTTATGTAGTTGCTGGCTCGTTATGTATTGGCCTTACCAAGTTTCGGTGGCTTATTAGGTAGGATAGTGAGAAGGTGTATCAATGTTAATGTTATACACTGGTATATACATATACTGGTAAGCCATTAAAGATGTTTCAGTAAAAATTCTGATGGAGAGGAAATAACTTCTTAATCTAACTCAGCACTCAATAAATACTAAGCTTTTAAACTTTTAATTTTAACACGTTATAAGGGCATATACATACTATATTTTCTAAATGCAAGACGCTCATAGAATTCACCAATAAGTTTGGAAAGCTTCCTTCACGGCTGAGACTGGCAAATTTATTTTCTGCTCTGTAGAATTCACGCTACCTCTCAGATTTTTTTGTAAATTAAGCTTAAATGAGACACTCACTACAAAGTAATAGATATAGCACCAATCTATTATATTAAGGGTGTCGTATATAGGATCTGACTAATTAGGTATATAGAAGAAGAAAACTCTAGTAGCACCTCCGTAGACTAGAAAACTGGAAGTGCACTTTCTGTTGTGTATTATCAACCTGCGGTCTCCAATGTGAAGTAGGGTTCACTCTAAAACGTGTTTGAATTAATGATCGCCAGTGTCTTTTTTTCAATAGTTTCTCTATTGACGGCACGTAAGTTTCTTTTTACGGTCCTGATAGACCTCTCTCGCCTCTTCCACATTCATCAACCTTTTTCCTACGAGAAAAGGCGTGACGTTCTATATATATGTAACTGTCTTACTCACATACATAACGAAAATGCAAAGTCTTGTATTGACATTTCGCATTGTCGTGCCAAATTCATTTGGCTTTCTATTGAAACACACTTTAGCAATGGACTGTAAAAGATAATTAATGTGATATGAGATGATGATATACGATGTGGTCTCAGCCTCATCATCATCAACATATCAGCCGAAAGACGCCCACTGCTGGACGCCAGAGATCTCCACCAAAGCTGGCACCCACGATCTACACCAGATCGTCAGTTCATCTTATGAGAGGCCAACGCTAAGTCTCTACCTACCCCTATGGGATAAAGCGTGACGGTACGTATATATATGTATGAGATACTCACTGTCGTCTGTCTGTTTGCGGTCTCTCCGGGGCGTTCTCGGAGCGTATAACGACGACTGCTCCACGGAGCTCGCTGACAAGGCGGAGTGGCCGTTGTCCCGGAACTCCCCGGTCTCAGCCCACACTGCAATAAAGGCGATTATCATTAGAGCTGTAATAAGATGAATCTGAATATTATAAATATAACCACTGAAAATATTTTCAGCATTTTCAATCTATGGAGCAACGGCAACCGATCCGAGTTTGTAAAAATAGAGATCTAATAGTCCAATTTTTATTAGCGTATTACATACAAAACACGCCGTCCGTTGATATCTTGTCGATCTCTATAGGTACAAAGTATAAATTAAAGGTCGCTTTCCGCGTCTCTCTGTATGTATGTATTTCCTCGTAAACCTCGCTATGGATTTTGATGCGGTTTTCACCATCATATAGAGAATATCTTCCTTCCGAGAAAGTCCGTGCGAAGCCGAGGCGGGGCGCTGATTACTATCTAAATTAGTTGATTTTCTTGCGATGCGACAACGCTCATTATAAAACTCGGACATCTAGTGCAGTGGCGACTTCGGGCAGCATTTATTTATTTTGGTTCACCAACAGTACACAAGAAGTCGTGTAATATCGGACATCTTCCGGCAGTATCGGATAGCCTACTTAAAATCCAATTAACCTTAACCTTATCCAATTAATTAACCTTACTAGGGATGCAATAATAAATACTTGTAATTAGTACCTTGCAATCGTGTTCATCAGAAGAACTATCAACAGTTTAGAAAAACGTATAATATACAATGTGGGGATTGTTTCATTAAGTATCGGTAGTAATCTAAACAAAAAACTTATTCCTTACGAGGACATTGATCAACCCACAAAAAATGATGTGGTGCTGTCCACCGACTGGCTCACCGCGTGTCTAGAAAGACATTTTTTGCTTGTGTGTTAATAAATGGCGTTTATGTAGTGAAATAGAGATGTTTT
This sequence comes from Blastobasis lacticolella, assembly GCA_905147135.1. NCBI lineage: Eukaryota > Metazoa > Arthropoda > Insecta > Lepidoptera > Blastobasidae > Blastobasis > Blastobasis lacticolella. The sequence continues at coordinate 10,833,691 of LR990041.1, forward strand.
CGATTTTGTCCGATACTATACAACCTTCCCCTATGATTAAATTACAAATCAGGTTCATACTGCCATGAAAAAGTGTACTCGTATGTATGTTGTCATTCCCGATTGTACAGATACTAATATATTTCGTTTTCTTAAAATACCTCTGAGAACAAAATAACGCGAATATATTTCAGTCTTAGCTTAGCTTATAAAAAGTCTGTGTTAGATTACCTTCAACGACAATTTCCTTTGTACTCGGTAAGATATCTTGGCAAGCGCTCGAAGCTAAGCATTCCAATTAATTAGCATCGCGGAAACGCAACCGCTGGAACGTTTACGTAAAACTTGAACCCTATAAATTCAATTAACGTTACTAATTGGGGCATTACTTAAGGCTGAGATCTTGACACAATAATGTATACGTTGAGAGACTATGACGCCCCGCCGCTTGCCCCTAATTAAGTGTCCCCGAACACTTGTTAACAAATTAGTCACAGCGCTCGTGTGAGCGGGCCCTTATTTATAGCGCCCGCCCGCCACACCAGTGTAGACTCGGCGTTAATTTTATAACATTCTTTACCATGTGTACGATGTAATTTGTTCCTAATAACATATTAAAACTGTGATGGTGATCATAAATAAGCTAACTCCTGCTCATATTTTTCAGTAAGGACTTTCGTATTAGTATGTTTTAAAGTTCATTCATGTTGCTATATATTGGGTAAGTATATTAATAGTTTACATATTGCCACGATTATGGCAAAGAAGATTGCTGGGCAAAGGCGATTTTTATATAGTCATTGTTTTTTACTCGACTGCGCGACGCAAAGGAGGTTTCAAGATTCTACATTTCTATAAAATATCACACCGTGCCTACCTAGATACCTAAGTAGGCAGGCACCTTTACGAATGTGGGTCCCGCCTGCTTTTAAGTTTTAATTAAAATAAAATTTGCATTATTTGGCAATTCGAGGATCAAAACAAAAGAGAAAAGAAAAGAGGGGTGAAAAATTCACAACCGTAGTCTATTCTAAACTTGAAATTACTTCTAAAATAAAAGTAAAGAGAAGAAAAAAGATTGCATATTTTTTCCCCTGTTAATTGTCACTGGCTGATTTTTTACTGGCTGTTTATTTACGTGAGCGGAGTGACGGCTGTTGATCCTTATGTTTTGGGTGAAGTCACGCACAAGCAATTGATGGCCTACTGCCGCGGTGATCATTACAATTAAAAAGTAAATTAGTAGGATGCAAGCGAATTTTTTTACGTAGTAAAATTTTATTGGCGTTTTAATTAGGTACTTTACCAGATTGCTGAAGGTACTTTTAGAAGCATGTCAGGGTGTGTGACGTGATTGCTGGGCTCACTAGTAAGTAACTAATGTTTTATTTTTATTTGTTCGTTATAAATTTTGTAAAATAGTAACAGAAGATTTTACACCTATGATTTCGCGTCAATCAATTTTTTATGTTTTAATACTACGTATAATCATATTCATATATTGTTTTACTTAGTTCAATAAATGAGTGGTCAGTTGGATAATATGCCGGTCGCCACGTAGAGGTCCCGGGTTCGATGCCCGGCCGAGCAGAAATTGAGATGATGAATTTTAAGTTAAACGGGTCTGGGTGTAGTATAATAAGTATGTATTTAAAAGTATAAAAGTGGTTTATCAGTTATCTAACACCCAGAACACAAGCTTTGCTTACCTACTTTGGGGCTAGACGGCGCTGTGTGAATTTGTCTAAGCATATTTATTTATTTAAAATTATAATTTTTAAATTTTTGATCGTTAACTTACCAACCATCGCCATCAAATTAGTACAAATAACTAATATGTACAATTAAAAAAAATTATTGTGTACGTTTTTAATCTTTTCTATACATAAAATGTAAAACGGTATTATCAGGAGAAAGGAAAACATGCGTTTATCTGTTCGGGGCAGACGTTACTACTTGTATATTACCCAAGAACATCTGGTGTGTTTATGTTTGACAAACACGAAATGCGCATGGGTTCAGATAGGACTGCGGCGCAGCGTGAGCACCGGGCTATTCGAGGCCTGATTGTCATTGTCGGGCGAATGAACTTTCTAAGATACTCTCTAAGCCCGTCCGTTGACTTGTCAAAGCGATAAACTGTCAAATTCATCATCATCTTCTTCATTCTGCCAATATAATGCTTTTTCACATTAGTGAACGGTACTGCCATAATCTCCACTACTCTCTGAAGGTGTTACGGTGAAGGAAAACATTGTGATGATACCTGCACATTCAGGCGACTGAATGTGTAACCACGACCCAATATGGTCAGGTTCCCCTGTTAACAGGGTCGCGGAGGTCAGATGGCAGTCGTTTCACTGTAATAATGTGCTCTGCTAAATCCTGGATCATGGTCAAGGCGGGCTCTGGGTCCTCGCGCGCAAGAGCACAAACCGGGATAAAATATCAAGATGATTGACATAATCTCAAGGGTTGGCAGTGGGTTAGCTATAGGTACTACTGACGTGTGAAACTCTTTTCCGTCAAAAAGGTTACTGATTTAAAGAAATTTTAGAAACCACAGTGATTTAATCAAGTACCAAGTAGTAATGTATCATTTAAATCGCCAATTGCAAATGTAAGATTTAAGATAAGGGAGGATTTTTGAGATTAATAGACGGATTTGTCATCAAAATGAAAACATAAGAAAACTGATTTTGTTAAAGTAAGTAAACCTATAGATAATACCTTTAGTTCTCGTTCATATTCAGGTACAATAGATGACAATGATTTTACCTGAATCGCTGAATAACCGACTCTTACAAGAAAATGCTGCTGTCATTTTTTGGTTTTCGGTGGTGCTCTATATAAAATATATCAACGTCTGTCGGTGAACTCTTTTGTATGTAAAATCAATAATTTATTTTACTTGAAAACTTACAATTTAAGACTTTCGTGGTTATTCACTACAGTTTCACTACACATGTTACTGCGTCGAAATGTCGAGGTAAAAACAATATTAACCGTGGTAACAAATCCGATAACATGTGTAGTGAAAGTGTAATTTTAGTTATTCTAGTACAAATATATGTGAAAAGATGGCGAGCCCACAGAATAGAAAATAAAGTGGAGGCCGAAACTTATTTTCGCAGGCACGGGCAAGCAAAGGCTACTAGAGTGTGTGATAACTTTGCGCGCTGCTCAAAACTCTCCATACCTAATTGCAGAATGCTCGCCAGAATTAAATCTTTAAGTACTGTAAACTATAGGTAGGTAACACATGCATTTGCCACGCAAAATAGTTTATAAAAATAGCTATTAGGTTTGTAATATAGAAAAGTCGCGTGTTTACATTTTAAATTTCGAGCCAAAAATCCACTTGTAGGCACTGCACAAGCAAGTTTTTTTAAAATCAAACTATTAACAAAAATAAAAAATCCATCTACCAAACGTGTTAAACGTGTTTGCAAGGCTTAATACCACTAAAGTCATAGAGAAAAGAAGAAAATGTATGAGATTAACACTTGTCATTAAGGGCCTCATTTCTTTAAAACTTTAACAAAACTGACGGACTTATCACATCCGAAACCGCTAAGCGTAGTGCCTGAAATTTAGCATGGATGCATAGCTAGTGTCAAATTAGAAGAGACTTGGCGGGTCACGTGGTTCGACTTGCGCTGTATTCGATTACCTGCGCGAAATCCCCTCCACTATCATTTAACAAGTCTCTTCATTCGTGACGCGGGTTATACATTAAGATGATTTTACATTTACCATCGTCGCGAAAACGTCATCGCGACAACGGTATTTTCATGTGTTTTTCACATTTTCGCGACGGCATCACTGCTTTCGTAACAATGATTTCACTATCGCGCTCTACGTATCGGCCGTAAATAATGCGCATCGGCTAGTTCGGCCTCGTAGAGCGACGTCTCTGTCGCACGCGTGTGAGTAAATAAATAATAATAATAATAATCTTGGCGTTAATGTCGTAGTTGTGCTCTCGCACGTGAGGTCCCGGGGTCCGTCTAGACCATGTTCCAGAATTTAGCAGATCCGGGAATTACATTGGTGCGACTGTCATCTGACTTCCATGACCCTGCTACTAGGGGAACCTGGCAAGATTGGATCATTGTTACACATTCAGTAGCGTGAATGTGCAGGTTTCATTACGATGTTTTCCCTCTGAGTAAACGAAGCCGAAACTAGTCAATGTGCATGATTTATGGCCAATATCTGTATGACAAATTAACGCACAACGTGAAAAGTGGTCTATACGAATTCGCGAGTCGCGCTGATATAGATAAATGCTGAGCTACTTACTTTTTACAGTGTGCGTACATTATGTGGGAACTTTATGATTGAAACAACTCATAAAAATAACATGATAAAAATAAAAGTCGAACATTTATATCTTGTAAACCAAGTGTTTGTTTTGGCAATTCTCTGTAGTGCATTTTGTGTATAGTTTAATAATGATAATTATTGTATGAATTAGCATTTATTTCCTGACAACAAACATCCGTTTGACTGTACTTTATTAAATGACTTGTGTTTATTCAATAAAATCGTGTTTATGTTAAACTAAATAGAGCAATTATATCTCACTATTACAGAATGTGTTGCCACTATACTTACCTACCTATAACGTTAGAATCGCTAGATAATATTTATTGATAACGTACACTGAATTGTGAAGTAATATACTTCATTCATTAAAACCTAAGAAGTAAACAGTAGTTATAAGTTGGTAAATGAGACGGAACCAGTGTCTATTATTTACTTACATACTATTAACTTTTTAGTTGTTTACGTTGACGACATACTGTGAAAATTGTAACATCTCATTGAAAGGCTCCATATTACCACCGAGTTTGCTCTTGTAATCTGTCCTACGAACATTTGGATGAGGGCTCACATAACATTTTCTATTTATTTTTTACTAGTGTACTCGGCGCGACTTCGTTTGCGTACACTTACTTTACGCCTACCTACCCTTTTGTTACGTATAAACCCTCATGAACCATGCTATATTGTTAAAAACCGCATTAAAATCCGTTGCGTAGATTAAAAGATCTAACCGTACGTAGATACGTAGCTAGAAACGGCGGAATGCGACTTTGTTTTATACTATGTATATATGTTAATAGTAGACAAACAGCCAAGTGTGCCATTATGAACATTAGGACATTAGCAGCACCAGGGGTATCACCTATGCGTAAAACCCACCTGTAAAAACCCGGGAGATATTGCTTTGGCAGCATATAGGCAAACACTAGGCCCTACTACTTTAGTTCGCGCAGTGGACTGTCAATTGTACATTCGCCGGCGGTGGAGAACGGGCACTCAACTCGGCTGCGCCTGCGCCTCGCCGCGTCCCGCTTTACAGCCCCAATAAAACAATAACAGCGTTATCGTACGTTATCAAAACAGCAAACATGAAATTTATTTGAACGAATGCTAGGTTTGTACTGCGCCGTGTCGCGTTGCCCGTACGTTTGTGTGGCCCGTTTGTGCTTGAGATAACGTGACATACGCGTGTAATTGTTACACCGTGGCAACATAGGGTTTATTGGCTACAATACCATTACGTAGACAACTCTCTAGTTACACAATTTTACGCAGAACTGGTCTAGCTGTTGAGAACGTATGTTTGTTTTAATGATTCGTCTATTCTAATTTTGTTTAAAGTTGTGTCATGCGTCATACTGTATTCCTATATTCGTACCGCAACTTTATCAGCTTCTTTCGAAGATATCGTCACGATCTCCGAGACTTGTTATGGTTTCGGGATTGAAAATATACAAAACATAACGCCGATGACCAAATCTGAGACGGTCTACCTTTTAAAAGTATTAACGTAGTGATTTTCGATCCGAGCCAATAAAAATACAGAAAGATAGTCCGTCAAGTAAAAGTTGGCGTTCTAAGGACGGCGTCTCCTACATGCCAAAGATTTCGTCTGAATACGAAATATAGTAGGTTCAGTCTATTTTTTATCTTATGTCACCAGGCATGCCCAGGTTATGTATGATGCACGTCATAGACTGCACGAAGATAGTAGTATTTAATTGTTTTGTCGGCAACTTCTATGGCTTAATGATACTTCGACTGACTTTAAAACAGACCAATATGCGTGGTGCCATAAGCTAGGGAACAGACTGTACTATCTCAAAAAGTTCGTGTTCTTGCCACGCGAAAAAAACTTGACAGCATTTTCTCGGATCCGGATTGGATGCAATAGACACTAAGGGCATTAGTTACTGTGCCGAGTACTGTAAAACAATAAAACATTTCACTGTGAAACATTATCACATTAGGCTGGATTCAGTGCTCGGCAAACGCGACGGTCAAAGCTGACGTTGTCTGTTGGACCAATCAAGCGAGTAGCTGGACCGGACACACACCCGGACACTAGAATGAGCTCTGCACTGTAGTTGATAAGTGATAAATGTACGTTTATCCAAGCCATAGTTTCTGACCAAAAGGAAGAGTTTGGGGACTTAGTTGGAGGCTTGGATCTGAATGACGGTGAATGAAACCTCGGTAAAACGACTAGATAAAAACGTATTTTCCGGAACACCTGTTCCAATCTTTTTAACCACTTAAATTCTTTAATAATAATAATAAAACATCTAACTGCGCTATCAGATAACGTTGACGTTTTATAACTTCCGATAAAATTCTAACAGATTCATGCTCTAAACTCAATCGCTCGGTCGGTCATTGTCCAAGTTTATCTGTGGCCTGAGTGGCCTCCCAGCGCTATGGAGTGTTAATCTCGGACCACCTCATGGTAGTCTGGTTAATGCCATAATCCAGATAGAGGAAGCGGTCGAGTGGATGCTTCCGGCTGTCGTACTGTTTATCCTACGCTGTGGTCCACCACAACTTGATCTTAGACACACTGACACAGCTGACACTGACGCCTAGATATAGCTAATCTGTTAAGCATTTTTAAACTGTATTGCCCTAGTAATTAGAGCTAAGATTGGAACTTTAGTTCGATGACTGTATGCAGTGATGACTATTTCGGGAGGTCGCAGGAAGCGCCTTAAGCTTGATTGAAGGCTGAGGAGTAGTTGACAAGTATGACGAAGTTACTCAGACTATAGCATAAGCAAGATAAAATTACAAGGCTGTTAGTATATTTGGTTATTCAAAATAATGAAATGTATATATGCAAAATGTTGTGTAATTTTTAATTAAGTCGCTATGATAGTATAGTCATACCGGACGGAAGTAACGAGAACGTTAACGCACCTGATAAACTGAGCAAATTTAGGAGACCGTGATTCATGTTGCTTTTTCATACCTAGATATGAATTTAAATATCATTTTGTTTTGCTGCCTCTTCAGAAGTGTTTCACTATTCTCAGCTTTGTTTCTTTATGACAACAAGTACTTACAAATCCTTAAATATGTTCAACACTATTGAATACGGACGCTAAAACAGCATTACACACACACACACACAACTGGAACGCAACAACTATTTCTACACTATATAAACTGTACAGCAGTTTCTACGGAGGGAATACTAAAAATCTTTATGGATATGATCTATTTACAGCGTACACTGCTTATAAGTGTGAATTAATTTGATTGGTATCGATAAGGGCTTCCACCGCGCTTCGGCCAATCGCGTACGCCTCTGAATTATCACTCGAATTAATGGCGTGTGAATTATAAATGGCCAACGGATTAGGGCCCATCCATTTTGTTCCTTCACCTACCTACCGTAAAGAACGTTCATTGAAAACGTACACAAATTCACGGGAGCATCCGCTAATTTCCCCTCGCGGTCCCGCTCTCGCGCGTAGCACTCGCATATCCCTGTTTCAGTCCGCCGACCCTTTTCTCGGGCGCGATTCATCATCATTACGCGGTTTAGTGGTTTTTCATTCACGTCGCGGTATTGGCGGCTGAAAAATAACCGGCGATGGATTTGGTTGGCTAACAATTTATTGCTTGCCTACCTATTTCTTTAACGGGAACCACTCAAAAACTTATAAATAAATATTGAAATCATGGTGTTTTTACAGGCGAAATAAAAATGTTGCTGCCAAGTTAGCGGTAGTTTCGTTGTCTGCGCAGAAGCGGGCAGCCGTCTGAAGTCCGTAAACACCCCCAATTAGTATTCCAAATAGCCGTCGACATATCGCGGTACGTAAACGTAAAGAGTGGACCGGGCGGTGGGCACGATCCGCGCATAACTCGTGCTGCACGCGCCGCCCAAACGAACCACGTCTCTAACACGAGTGCAATAAGTACCACAGTCCCCTGCACCCCCGCCACGAGGCGCCCCAGACGTGGTTTCTATTTCACCCAAGCAATAACCGTCTTACCGCGCTTGTAAGTAGGTTCAAAATGATGGACTCGCCCTCGGTGCGCGTCGAGTGCGGGACTTTGAGGCTTATGGTAATTGTAATAAAGCGGAGTGCAGTAGTTATGGGACGTGAGAGGTTCTAGACCAAATCCCAAGTAAGCTGTAACTTCCTTTTGGATTTTCGGAAGCCATTTATCAGTCTGATGTGGGCGTCTGGAAATTTTTCATGTTTCGTTATTGTACGGGGCGACGTGACACGTACGGAGCGCGCGTTTGTTTATCGGCCTCCGCCGTTTCAAGGACAACGGGTCCGTGCAATTTGTAACTTTTTGAGAACGTACTAGGCATACCTTATCGTTGGACACTTCTGAAATGTTTATAACTGTTCTAGTTCTAGTAGCACATCAGGTAAAGGTAGAGAGACTGTTATTTGACTTCCGTGATCCTTTAACAGGGGATCCTGACCAGATTGGATCATTGTTGGTGACACATGTCGCCTGAATGTGCAGCTTTCCTCGCGATATTTTCACTCACAAAGACAGTGTTAGTGGTTAGTGCACAACTTACGTATAACTGTAAAGTAAAAAGTCTTGGGTGTATGTCGGCACTGGGGATCGAAGTCGGTACCTCTCGCTTCTGAGGCCATAGACGTTCCAATTGCATCTTAACAATACTCAGGTATATCGCGTTGTGATATGAGTGGGGCGGACCGCGGGCTCTCGTGCGCAAGAGCACAACCGGGAATTTACGCCAAGATGATGATGATGATGATGTTGTAATATGAGTGGAAGAAGCGAGAATGATTTGTCAGGACCGTAGCAAGTGGAACTGTGATCTCTGATTATCCCCACGGGAAAAAGGTGTGACGTATGTAATATGAGTAATAGCGATTTTAATCAGCGACAGTTAACGGTATAGTTCTATTTAAATTTAAACACCAACATAAGCTACCACAATCAGTCCAACAGCATTACCAGCCCGCACTATTAATATCCGCACAATTCCGAAGACAATGTTTATTAATTGCACACATATCTTAGCAATACTACACAAGCCATCAACATAACATCACTGGCAAATTAATGGCGTCGTAAAGATAATGCTGGCTAAATCATAGCCGACAGCTAATTCGCTAACAATCTAGATGAATTAGTGTTTGCACCGCGGGACTGTGTAGTGCGTCCCTAGGCGCGCATTACTGGAATAAATCAGGCAACCCTTCCGCCGCAAGCAAATTACGAACCACCTGAGACTTGTAAAAATGCCCCGGAATTATACGATGCGCCGTGGACCAAGGGGTTGTATACAGAGCCTTGTGAAAATCTTGGAGATCTGTACGGTACAGTACAAAAACTTTTAGATATTTCTGTGCAGTTTTTTTTGCAAATTTTTATAGTGTTCATGTAATAATTTAAGGATTAGTTTTTTGGTCCTAAGAGACACCAATGCACACTTCTTTTAGCAAACTAATTTTGGCTAAAGATGCATGTTGCTGTAGCTGCAATGTAACATTTTCTTGAAAAGGGCACTTGGGCTTTTGTACTGTAGTTACTCCTAAGTAGTAAAAGTAGATTCATTCCATTGTTTAAGTTATTACCACGAAATAGATTACTGTTTTTTATTTTGTGTTATTAGCTTGTCGGATATTACTACTATTGGAAGGGCTCTGACTGGATTTAGTAAAACTATAGATAGAGAAACAGCAAAGATAACCTCTGAAAACGCTGAAAAAGGCGTTTTTCGTATATGGGAACCATATTTTCCATAATTTCCATTTGTTGTTATAGCGGCTATTGAAACACATATTCTTTGAAGCCTTGGACAGACGGAGACGTGGGCGACAGCAATAAGGCTCCGTTTGGCCCTTCGCCTTCGGGTAAAAAGGGGTGAACAATATACAGGGTGTTACATAATATATGTATGAAGCCGTGAACTTAATGGAGTGCTAAACATATTAAGACGATAGGTACAATTATTTCTGTTGTACGTGGAATTTTTGTACCTATCGTTATCATACATTTAGCACTCCATCCGGTATAATCGTAATATAAACCATCAGTGAAAAAATATCGAAATGCTAATGAAAACCGGCATGGCCGTATGGTGTCCGGCAGAGTGGAATAGCACCAACCCCTTACACTCCTGGGTGTCGTACAAGGCTACTAATGTTTTCGAGACAAAAGATCTAGAGTCTCCGTAGACTAGAAAATGGGCAGCAGCGTTTTCCATTGTTATATTTACAATACTGCGATCTCCAACCCGCCTGCCAAGCGTGGAGATTATGGCAATAACCTCCCCTTTCGTGGGAGAGGCCCTTAGTCCTGCAGTGGACTGTTGTGGACTGTGATGATGAATAAAATCCGCATCAAAATCCTTTGCGTAGTTTAAGAGGAGTAACAAGCAGACGTCTGTCTGTATATACATACAGACAGACGCGGAACGCGACTTTGTTTTATACTGTATAACTCTTAAGCATTGGTTGATTCTGAAACACTACGAACTTAACAAAAGGTAAGCACACGTTTTACTTTACTTTATTAATTAAAATTAAAATTTTGTCGCCACATTTGATCGTCAAAGCCTGACGATAACGCGTACCTACTGTACACCTGTACATGAGCTTTACTAATCATAATCGTACCTAACTCTAAAATAGGCACTAATGGAAGGTAATTTCTAAACCTATATTTAGTTGGATAAGGGCTTGGGAATGATGACGCTGATGAAATAAAAATAATAAAATTTATAGTAATACGTCAGTATTAGTACTAACTGGAGAGTGAAAGGATGCTGAATGACGCATGCAACTGTTTCAAAATATCGAGGTAAAAATAATACTAACCGTGGTAACCAACCCGACCATGTGCGATGAAAGTGTAAGACATGTACGATTCAGTTATCTCTAATTCACACTTGCAGAACCATTGACCCTTATAACATTACTATTTCCAAATAATATTTCTCGCCCCACAATGACTTCGCACCGCAATATTAAAAGGTCCAAGGAAATGAGTTGGGGGACAGCAAATTGGCCACCAAGAGACCATTCTGGCCGCGGTCGAGGGTGAAAGTGTTCAGAAGGCAATCACAGGTCCCATATGGGCACAAATTACTTTTCCTATTTGGAGCGAGATCCACTGCGATGACAAGTGGCGCGGGGAGCGTGATTTGGCGGGCCCCGTTATGGGGTTAGCTGAGTTGATGCCGCGATATCAGGATAGGTTATAAGAGGAAAAAAATGGGTTATCACTGGCCGTTAAAATAAAAGAAACGAGGAAGAAGAAAGGTTTTCGCTTAGCAACTTTTTACCTCGTTGAGGTTGTGATTCTACTCAGTAGTCAGTACCAAGTTGGACCCGTTCGGCCAGTTTTTCCGGTAATATAACAGGCATGTTTTTAAGGTAAACCGGCATGCTTTTTAGAGAGATGTAGTAAAACAACTAACAAGAGTATAAAGATAGTTTTGCTAAGTTCGTCTGCGGTTTAACTCAAAGACTACCTATTAGTACTAGCAAGCTAAAATCATGCATAGTTATACATGTCAATTAACCACGTCAACAAAGTTGCAATCTTCAAAAAGAATATTATCTCTTCTCTACACGAAAAGCGATCAATTCAAATTCATCGACACCTCCAGCATAAGTAGCACATCGAATGCACCGACGCAGACAATATCAAACAAGCGTACAATGGCAACAAAACACAATGAACGAATCTAAAACCTAGCATATGTCCCGACCATCCTCGCCCGGGATTAGGGTATCGCAAACTGCGCCATTCCGCGCATTTTCAATTTGCATAAATATTAGTGGGTAGACGTAATGCCATAAATATATTAGTGCGGTGGTTGATACACATTTTATGGTGATTACAGAATTATGGCACGATCTGGGCAGGGGTGTCGTGAGACGCTATTGTGCGGTGCCCCTGGTTGCGGAGGCGCAGTTTTTGGAGTAAGGTGTAATAAAATAGGGATTTAGTACGTTGTAATAACAAGGTTAGTACAGGAGAATGCTGAATAGGTAGGCAAAGTACAGACTTGCCAATTTTAGCGATAGGACAATGGTTTGTACCTTTGTAGCAGTGCGAGTAAAGCTATCTTTTGTAGGTATAGTAAGTAGCATATTTTGCATTACCACCTTAGTTAAGAGTCATGTTCTATTGCAAAATTTCACGAAATAAATTATGTTCTGGGATCAATGAGCTATTGGGGCTTAAATAAAGATGGCTTGGCTGAAAGTTAGGACCATTAGCTGTCCCATAAACTGTTAATGTCATTCATTCATGTCAGTCATTCAGCCAATTCAAAAGTAAAGATGATATTCTAAAACTTAACTCTTGAACTGTATTTAATATTGTAATTATGTAATTGTCGTGTGGTTTCCTACCAAACCCTAACTGAACCAGCTAGGACCTCCGTAAAAACCAAGGGAATATGGAATGCAGCGTTTTCTTTTGAGTACCCGGTATTCGAACCCGCGTGTCATGCGTGGAATTATGGGCAAAACTCTATACTAATGTGGAGTAGGCGGATGTCCGATGAATGAATTTTATTATTATAATATTAACTTAAATAGTGCCAAAAGAGTAGGAGTTCATAATTGTCAGGTTTATATTTCTATTCTAGTAGGTATGGTAAGTATCTCATCAAAAATATTCAATGTACATTGTTAGAACCAAGTCCCTAACTCTACAAAGCCTGACTCTATAAACCCTACATTTTGGTCAGAAAGTAGAGCTAGAGAAATTAAAACTGTGGGTTTTATGGATCTGCTACGATATATTATGTCTTGAAAATTTTAGCCTTCATACATTATCCAGAGCGAAGATAGATTAGAATATTCTATGAAACCCTTTGAGAAAAAGTTAAGCACTTCCGTGGCCCCAGTTAATAATGTTCATTTAGTACCGAGTTTGAAATGCGTAAATATTAAAATCATAATCACTATTAAATCCATCATCATCAACATCTTATCAGTCGAAAGATGCCCACTGCTGGGCATAGGCTTCCCCCAGGGATGTCCAAAAAGGCCGGTCCTGTGCCTTCCGCATTCAGCTGGTCCACCTTATGGGGCCTACCCACGCTTAACGCTATTAACTTTATAGTTATTTCTTTCTAATCAGATACTAAACGACGACTACTTAATATTTCTATGTAAGATTTTATTAATATAAACTTAACAGCAGCGCATGCTATACCTACACACATGTCCCGCGTCTATACACATATGCACATATGCGCGAACGACATTACGGAGCCATTATGTGTTGCCAGAGTAAAATATTGCGGGGAATAATGTGAAGTCATAATATTATAATTAAGAGGCAGGGAAGCCGCGCGTCATTCTCCATTGTGTGATATCACGCGTCACGCGCTATGACGGTGACACCAGCCCCGCGATGCGGGTGCTATATCCCATTAACATTATAGGTACCCACTCCGGAATTCTACGAGCCCGGGACATAGCTACCCACAATTTTGAAACTTTAAAGCGTGATATTTAAGGCCTCGGGCGGGTGAGGCCGACTCGTAAGCGAGAGGTACCGAATCGAATCCCGCTGCGGCCATGTACCAATGAATCTTTTCTGAGTTCATTATTTGAATTCTAACCGAGGCTCTTACGGTGAGGGAAAACATCGTGATGTAACTTGGAAATTCAGGCTACTGAATTTGTAACCATGATCCAAACTGGTCTGGTTCCCCTGGTAGCAGGGTCACGGAGGTCAGATGGTAGTCGCTCCACTGTAATTATCTGATCGCCAAATCCTGGATCATGGTCAAGGCGGACCCCGGGCCCTCGTTCTCGCGAGCACAACGGGACATTAACGCCAAGATGATGATGGTTTGGATGGATGATGGAACATTATAGGTACCCACTCCAGAATTCTACGACCCTGAACGAAACTTTAAAGCGGGATGTTTAAGGCTGTAAACTTTCACGATTCCGCGGGTATCGCGAATTCGAATTTTTTATACGCGAATTTAGAATAAAGTAGACCACAGGCACGATTAAAGGAAGGTATTCTTATTAATATTGCGAACCTCATAGACTTTAAAGGTGCTCCCACAATAGTTTATAATTATGAAAGTTTCTAATGTTAACAGAAATATTTCAAACCTTTGTTATCGTCAGTAATTATTTAAGAGTTTAATTCCCTGTCACCTTAAGTGCAATAATAATCTAATATACTAATAATCTAATAAAATTTTCTTAAGTTTGAAGTAAGTATAGAATACTGTATTCAGTAATTAATATTTTAAATCATCACACCACCACCAAATATCAGAAATGTGAAAATAGTTTGAAAAATGAATTTAAATACAAAACGCAAATACTTCTTATACCTACTCGTATTTTGTTATTTCAAACACAAAATAGTTTTCCTACTTATTCTAAAATACTTTATAATAATACCATTCTTTTTTTATCACTTTTTGGTTATTATCTTTTTATTTTATTAGTATCTAAGCCAATTATTTAAGTGTGAATGAGAGGTATCGATAAGCTAATTGACCCCAATATCCCGTCAAATTTAACTATTTATTTATTTATTATTATTTTCTATACAAGACAATAATTTAATGCTACAATAATTTAAAAGTCCAAAATATGGCAGGCCAGCTCTAAAACAAAACACTACGACACGGATAGGGCGTCAATGAATTATGACACGCAGGAGTAACGCCTTAAAGTTCTTGAACATACTATTAATGAAATTTTTAGAGCGCCACTATCGCGACATGCTGAGATATTATGGTGCGAAAGTACAGTTATTTAGTTGTAGTTAATTCCTAAAATTAGCGATTAAATAAAAAACTAATATGGTGCCTAAAAGGCGCGTTTCGGCCATTTCTATGAAGTTCACCTAATTGTTTTGTATGAACTTCAAATTACACTTTCAGCCGGGCACAGAGTTATGTGGCGAGCACTATACTGATTAAGGCTTGTCGCAAACAGAACGGAAAAATCCTGGCGAACTTTTATGACGTCATTGACAAATGAATCATATCACCATAGCTTGAAGAACAAATTCGTATGAGGTGCGGTATGCGTGACGCGACATTGACGTCTATGTGTGTTCATAAAATTTTGTTCTTTAAGCCATGGTGATATATGGTGGTTCATTTGTCAATGATGTCAAAAACTACACATGCCAACGTTACGCATGTCGTACGTCAAATTTGTCAGTGTTAGTGAGAAATATTTCTACTTATTTTTATCACTACCTATTGATGTTGACGAAACTTATTAAAAAGTATTTTGCAAATACAATATATATCCCAAAAATGGTTGTATGTCAAAAGTATTTCAATACAAAGTGGCAATAGGTATTTTGTATTTTATATTGCATTACTAGTATTTTTAAAATGTGTGTTTGTCTGTTTGGTTGGTGTGTGTTTGTCGAGAAACTCGTTTTCAAATTTATCTACTTAAGTACACATAAATATTATTTCGGGTGTCACGTATAGGTGCAACAGGAACATTGAAATTGTTCCATTGGTGCTTATCCTAAGCTTTGAACACCTACTTACTAAACCAGGCATGGTTTTAAGTAAAGGGCTGTAGTAGAATACTTGATACGTTTACAATTTTTCCCCGACTATATTGCACCTACCTACTTCCATTTAAATATCACACACTTGTTTCGATTTTCTTTTTACCGAGATACCGCCATATTCGTGAGATCCTTCCACACAAAACGGGCATCAAATATTTCACGTATTCTCCTCCTTGTTAATGACAGCGTAATAAAAAATCCATTTTGTTTGCACACCGTTATTGTAATACAAAAGCCCGCCCGTCCTTCTGTTCGTGCACCTAATATTACTTTTCGTTTATACCCGTTTTATTTGTCGCTATAAAAGGGAAGGATGACGACTGTTAAAGACTGGCTGCACACATTGTAGTACGTGCAGGCGCCGAGATAGACAATAAATCTTTTTATTTTATGACAAATTGTTGGAAGTAACCCTCGGAGAGCGATATATAGAACAAATAGCGACATAATGGTCTATGATGGCCAAACGCGCCGGCGGGCGAGCGTCAACACGGACACAATGACTGCCCCGCCAATATCGGTTACCGAGCACACAAAATATTGTATTGTGCACAGTAATTTATTGGTTTAAGGGCGGCCAAGATGTCATACATACCAACTAATGTCACTGTTTATCAAAATAGAGACAGAGGCAGCGGTAGTTGTAATAAGGTATTGTTTTTTTTAATACGGATTATTTGCTTAAATATTTTGCTGTACTTAGATTAAATACTAATAATAATGAAAAGCGAATATTATAGTTTATCGATACATCACGAACCTACTTATCAAGTTTGCCAATAAGTACTTATTTGAGGCCGAGAAGATAATAATAGACTTACATCATTGACATTCTGGCGTTAATGTCCTGGTTGTGCTCTCGCGCCCGATCACCATAATCTATGGTTTGGCAGATCAGGTATCTTACCTTCGTGACTCTGCTACCAGGAAAACCTAACCAAATTGGATCATGGTTACACGTTCAGTTTCCTGAATGTGCAGGTTTCATCACGATGTTTTCCCTCACCGTAATAGCAACGGTTAGCATTCAACTAATGTACATAACTCAGAAAAGGGTCATTGGTATATGGCCGCAGCGGCGAGATGAAACTAGACTACTTTCCTATTCAAACTTAACAACATGAAACACAAACAGTATTTATAGTCATCTATCAAAATTTCCACGATATTAGTCGGTGAAAATGCAAGATAGGGTTAAATAGATAGTGTCCGAGTGACCAGACGACAGATGGGCACCGCAAGGGTTGCCGACATCTGTCACCTACTATCAATCACCCACTGGCAAATAGTGTTTGTTTGTTTGTTGCCGTTTTGTGACATTGACTCTTTGTGTCGAGCGTTGGATTGTGGCTCCACGCTGCGTTCGCCGTTGCTCGACTAGGAAGCCATCTCGAGCAGTTGACAGCGACGATCGATTTATTTCCGCAAATGATTGATTTTGTGAACCTCTAGTTGTGAGATTCTCATTTGTTTTCCGAGCAAATTATAAACGTCGGATACATTTGAAGGCCCCTCGTATCTTTCACCCGTTACGTGGTTCAAAAGAAATTCCATATTATAGTTCAACAACAGATGTAAAATACAAAATTCTCAAACGACTGGAGAAAGTCATTCCGCAGTCAAGGAACGACACCAATAAATAATTTAAAACTACGCCTATTAACATGTGCACGAGCTATTAAAGTTTGTCATCGACAATTAGTGGAGGCGCGACCGAATAAATTCCGAGCGCTCTCGAGCATGTGCCACCCATTCCTGGCGGCTGTTAACAAATGAGACGATTTGTTCTGTTGGTGTAATGGGGCCGGTAACACGGGGAAGTGTTTATGTGAGGCATATTTTGACAAAATTTATGGGCACCACGCCTCCTCCGCGAGGCTAGAGGCGGATGCCGGCAGACATCTGGCGCGCGGAGCGGTCACGCCCTCGGATTTGGTTTTTACCATTTTCGATGTTCAGTTTTTTATTCTCTTATGCTCATAGTGGTAATTGATAGACGAGGAAAGTGCAGCAAATGAAGATTGGGTGAAAATTGTTTCCTTTCTTATAGATGAACGCTTGCTTGCTTATATTGTTATAGCGATATTTTATTCAACTAACGACCCGCTTTGGCTTCGCACAGGTGTTGTCGACTATCTTAAAGTCTCTAACTCAAAGACTGTCGACTATAAAACCTACTAAAATAAACTTTCGAAAATAAATTTGTGAAAACCGTATCTAAATCTGTATCGTGGTTCAGAAACAGACAGACTAATCGACTTTGCTTCATACAATTTATGCGTAATCGGGGTCATCTTCCATTATACAAACTTTGAGTAACATTTTAAACGCTAGAACGACAAGAGACAAATTGATTGCAAAAAGTAATAACAAATCTGCGCATTGATCAAACGAGTCGCCGCGCGGAGCCCGGTGTTCACCCATGTCAGGGGTGTCATTTTTTCATTGCAAAAAGAAAGAAAAAATATTTTATAGTGACGTTTGTGCAGGGGACAGACAGTGCGGCTCCGGACTTTTTCTGCCAATAAATCAGGCCCATTTACTAGAAACAACAGTCATGTCATGTCTGTTTGATTTAGTTAGAAAAACTTTGTAAAAGTGGGCGGCTTTTGTGAAGTAACTGTGAGTATTTTTTGCTACTCATCAAGTTGTTATTAGATTACCTGATCTGCTAAATCCTCGATCGTGGTCAAGGCGGACTCTAGCCTTGAGAAACACTTACACTACATTGGCTATCTAATAGAAGAGCGGACCCGCTCTTAAGTACTTTTTTAAACGTCAAGAGAATTGTAATGAGTAACTCGTCCTTTGATAAGTGAGTTGTGCTTTATGTTGATATAAATACTTTTGTTTTACGAAGGCATCCCAGTTTTAACCGACTTTAAAAAAGGAGGAGGTTCTCAATTCTTATTACTTATCCTTTAACTGTGATCTTTTGAACAACGTCGCCATTAATTTTCCCACAATTCATATTATAGGAAACTTGACTTAGCATATATCATATATATTTAAAGAGAGGTATGGCATAGCGGGGTATCCCGTTCGAATTGGAGCCGCCCGACTGGGGAAGTACCTCCACCTTACAGAATACAGAATAAACAACATTCTTTTAAATAGTATTGTGTTTCTGCCGGCGAGTAAGGTTTTCAGTTCTCCATGGGGTAGGAATTCGGGGAACCGTGGCTTTGGCAGTGGAATGGCATCTGCCTTTTTGCTGCCAGAGCAACGTGTTATAGAGGTGGGCAACGCATTGGCGATACTCTTGGTGTTGCTAATGTCTATAGGCAGTGGTGACCACTTTCCATCAGGTGGCCCGCTTGCCTGTTTGCCTACCGTATGACATTAAAAAAATATATATCGACCTATTACCGAATATATTTCGACCTGTGTGTAATATATACATATATTTTTATTAAATTTGGGCAATTAGAGCATTTCACTTGTCCACTGTAATATTCCAGATGAGAAAGCAGTGGAGAGTCCTCGCGGGCCGTTGTCGCGTGACATGAGCTAACACTGCGCCCGCGCCGGTCAGATTACATCAAGATAAAGTCGCGATAATCCCACGAGCGCGTCGGCTTGGCGTCGGCAAATATTTGTGGGGTTCGTTAGACACGCATTCTGGTGATACTGCATTGCTGCATGTAGTCTTCGTAAATCGAATGAACTGTTTCGAATAGTATAACTTTTTGTTCGTTTTTGGTCTCAACTAGGAATTGTGTAATCCACCATTAAGTATACGGAAAATTTCTCACACAGAGTTATTAACGCCCGAATACTCGAATGTCTCTTATTTTTAAGGGCTCATTTAATATCCTAGGCTAAAAGGTAGGCTTCCCACTAGGTGGACCGACGATCTGCTGAAGATCGCAGGTACCAGCTGGATGCGGAAGGCAAAAGAGCGGCCTTCGTGGAGATCTCTGGTGAAGGCCTATGCCGGCGTAAGTATTTTAAATTGCATTATTGATTTTCATTAAAATGATAAGGTAATTATGTTCCTGAATGTATTTACGTAGCAAGAATTCAATCTACCTATATAGTCTTGTATAAGAATCGAAATTAAATTACCCAGGAAATCGTTCGCACCCTTTTATCGATGGAGCGTTATAAAATATTCACGTAATACGAATCCAACAAAAAATTGCACAGAATCCCTCATAAGCCCGCCCGGATCCCACGTAATTAGTTTTCCATATTTTTTCCTCTGAAAATAATGAGATCAACTCTCGATCAGAACCGAATGAGGTGAAAAAAACCGACGCCGATGAGCAAGGCTTTGGGAAGATTCCGCAAAACCTCCGCAATTTAAAATTAAAGCCACGAAACGTGTTTTTCGTGTATTTTATAAAAATCTCGGGATATGAGAACAATCTTCGACGGATAAGCCCGCAGGTGGCAATGTCGTGTGCAGCGCTGATATCTTCCCGCCATGTAAGCAAAGGGGACATTTTTAAATTAGGTACCCGGTATTCTGTTTGTGCCTATGATGACGTAAAATCTAATATTATTGTGAGAGTCTGCTCGAGAAAATAATTTTTTACACTGACGCCAAATGACAGATATAGCTTTAGGTATTATTAGGTCCTTACCTACCGCAAATTTTAAAATTTCTTGAAAATGACAGATCCAATTACAATTAAACTTTGTACCTATATTCACAAAATAATACGCTAACTAGTGCATGCCATTTTATTCACTCTTCATAAAATTGCACCTGGAAAAAGGTACCAAATTGTCGTCAATTGAAAAGGGGTGTTTACAAACCCTTGTAAAAACGTAAGAAAATACTTTTTGTTTAGTTTTAGGGCTTTCTTGGTATCTAAATATACCCTATTTTCGAAATCAAGTACAAATTTGGATATTTTAGGTACAATTAAAAATATTTGATTAAATATAAACTTGCGAAAAATACGCCAATTTCATAGGTAAGGACCTAATATAATAATAATATGTGTGCTAGTTAAGAGTTCATTATCGATAGTCTATGTTTAAAAAATATAATAAAATTTTCTAAATAATTTAGAAATAACGTTCTCCTATTGGGAAGTATAAAAAGCAAGATTGACAGGTGTGTACTTTTGAAAACGTATGGGCTTCTCACATGCAGTGTTCATCTCTAGAAATTGGGGATAAAGATTCTCTTGGATACGTTCTTGGATTATTGGTTTTCATTTCACAGTCCTCCTAATCTTCAATCGCAGGGTATGAATACTTCCATTCGATGGTATTATTGATAAACATACGAGCATTTGCAATTTTCTTAAAAATAATAATATTTTTTATCGTATACTAGCTTTACCGGCATGACATCATTCGCGTGTCGACTTACCTTTAACCTTCCCATCCGCCTATTTTACTCCAACCTATCTATTTTTCCTTGCCTATAAACCTTCCTCTTGAATCACTCTATCTATTGATGAAAACAGCGTAGTTTAAAGGATCTAATCGCACATAGATACAGACGGCGGGAAGCGACTTTGTTTTATACTATGTATAGATAGATGCTGACCATACATTATTATTACAGAGTCTGTAATAGACCCACCTGACACAAATGCCCAGCTAAATCTCGCATCTAGTAAATTGAATGTCTCCGCCGACAATGGCCGGATGATGACAGCAATTGCCTAATGAACTAAAGCACAATAGCGCTATAATAAATAAAACGCGCTGTACCGTTTTAATCCCCCATTTAAATTCAATGGCGGAGAGGCAAGTGCACGCCTAATCATCGCAATATAATGCTCCACCGACTACCGAGGGTTGTTTTTTAACGTGCAAGCGGGATGGGAATAGAGGAGGGGCGAGGGTGGGAGAGGGACACGTTCAAATTCATCCGAATTGACTTTAAATGATTGCTCTTTTTTGTTCGCCGGTGATGGATTGCAAATCGTTGCGTTTACGCCGGCTCCTGGCCGTATGGTAATGTTGTCGACTTTATAATTTTTTTGTGTACAAAGATACTATTATTAACTATTTGGTTTGTGAATATTACAATTCATTATCTTAACACAATGTTGCGAACATTACTAATACTGATTTACTAAGGCGCTGTCCTAATTGGCAACCGTCGTGCGTCCATGGTCGTACGACGGACGTTGCCCGACCAATAGGGCCTCATAATCGCCCGTCGCACGACCGTTGCCAATTAGAACCGTGCCTAAATACCTTACTAAAACAATTTGAATTCCTCCAGTCACAATGTTATCAAAACTGTTAGAAGTAATCACTGAAGAGTTACCTAAACAAAGCCGAAAGGCCGGTCAGTAAACCAATAAAATTAGTTCGCTTTAGGCAAACAAAAGTGTAGAGCATCATTCAAGGCGGGCACTGTCCCTTGGGCCATAACTAATTGCGTAACTAAACATGTAGGGGCGACGTAATCCAACACTGATGTGTTTGTAAAAACTATCCGATTAGGACCCGCCGTGGGGAACATCGCTGTCGATTTGCTTGCAATTTGTCTCGAACTACAATTCAATAATCAAATGCACGTGCTGGTTATTATAGTGTGCTGATTTTGTTGGATTGGCGGCGGTGGACCACAGGCGCGAGTTATGGTGTGTTTTTAGTTAGTTCTGAAGGTTATTGCAGGAAATGGAAGTTCCTACAATAAAACGGAGTAGGTACTTATTAAAGCACTTTTCAATTTAAAGGAGTTATCAGTTATTTGTTACAGTGAAGAGCGTCGGTAGCCGAGCGGTTAGAGTATCCGACTCGTAAGCCAGAGGTCCCGGGTTCGAATCCCGCTCCGGCCATGTACCAATGACTGCTTTTTGAGTTATGGACATTAGTTGAATACTAATCGATGCTCTTACGGTGAGGGAAAACATCGTGATGAAACCTGCACATTCAGGCGACTGGATGTGTAACCATGATCCAATCTGGTCAGGTTCCCCTGTTAGCAGGGTCATGGAGGTCAGATGGCAATCGCTCCACTGTAATAACCTGACCTGCAAAATCCTGAATCATGGTCAAGGCGGACCCCGGGCCCTCGTGCGCGAGAGCACAACCGGGACATTAACTCAAAGATGACTTTTTTTTTACTAGTTATTTGTTACGTCAACAATAAGAAATTTTCTGTTAGTTTGTTAGACTACCCGACTCCATCTTTTGCAAATCGATACAAATGGAAGAGGTATAACCTAGAGTATCATCTCGAAAAAATGTATTTATTCCTAAAAACAAATACCCACACTAAGATTAATTTTCACAAAGACCAAAAACACAAACAGTAGCAAATGACAATCACACGTCATACAAAATGCAGCGTGTATATCATGTACGTCGTAACATGACATAAAAGGAGAAAATTGCACGTCAGCGGGGGCCGGAGGTGAATTATCCCTAATTTTGTATACACAGTGCGGTGGCCGAATTATTGCGCCCACATCGTCACGCGTCACGCGGCTCAGTGCGCTAACATGCGGTTTTTATTCCCGACCGCCATAAATAAAGTCATCGGATGTTTTTGAAACACGTGCGGCCAACCTCTCATACATTCGCGATCGATCCCTAAAAACGCCCAGGAAAGATAATATAATAATGATCTTGGCGTTAATGTCCCGGCTATGCTCTCGCGTATGAGGGCCCGGGGTCCGTCGTAACCATGATTCAGGATTTGGCAGATAAGGTAATTACAGTGAAGCGACTGCCATAGACCATAAAAGTATCGGTTAGGATACAACTAATGTATATAATTCAGTAAAGAGTCATTTGTACATGGCCGCAGTGGGATTTGAACCCGGTACCTCTCGCATACGAATCAGTTACCGTAAAAACCGACGCTCCAGCCCAACAAATAACGCACATTAAACTAAACAAAATCCCAGCGAATATGTTATGCGAAAAAGAGTTGCCGAATACCCGATATCATGCTGAGACGATTTGTCAGTCGAGTCTCACATTTCTATGCAGATCGCAGCATAAGGAAGCTCGAGTGTGTTTACCATAGATTTTTATTGGGCCATTTACGAATTCAATCAGATTTAAAGCAGCCAATACTTGTATACGGAGAGAAAGCGAAAAGCTTATTTATTTACCCCCGGTAAGCCATCGCGCGGCGTCCCATCTCTGAGGAGCTACATATCTTAATAAAAACAAAACGGGGCAAAGAAGAAATGACTCGCTCGTATGCGAGAACGCGACGGCAGCGAAATGAAACACGAAAAGTCCCCTTTATTTTATTTACTAGCCCGATGGAGTTTAAAACGGGATTTATTTGCCAATATAGAGCAGCTTCCGATGGCTACGCGGAATAGATCGCCGGCGCAGCGCGCGCCCGACCGCCGATACACATATTTCATCAAACGCCATTTCGGAATTCGTTTTTTTATTTTTACGTTTAGGTTGAATGGTAACAGGGTGCTGGAGGTGTGATTTTAAGTTTCTATAAGTATACGTAGTTATCATACGGGCCAGAGACTAGTAAGTGGCCTAATTTATTAGGGGTCCGATTCGTATTCCCCGAGGTACCAGGTTCGAACCCCAGTGCCGTCATGTACCAACGACTCGTTTCTTAGTTATGTATCTACATTAGTTGGACACTAACCGATGCTTTTATCTACACTTATATAATAAAGAGGTAAAATTTGATTGTTTGTCGGTTGTTTGATTGTAATGGATAAACATAAAAACTATTTTAAAAATTCTTTCAGCTATTTAGCTTTCTAAATTATCAGAGAGTAACATACGCTATGTTTAATATTTCAAAAAATTAGAGATCCCTAGGAAAATTGCAATGACATAACCCAATGCAGCTATTTAACTAATTCTTTTTTGTTGAGTTTGAAAAAAAGGGTAGGTATAGAGCAGGGTAGGCTAGCGGTAGGACGCCACGCGAACGATGTCTCTCCGGACCCACTAGTGGTGACATAAAACATTATGATTAAACCTACACATTCAGGCGATTTAATGCGTAACCATGATCACGGTCTGCGTGATCAGATGGTCAGGTTCGTCTGTTAACAGGGTTCGAAGGCCTGATCGGCCAAATCCTGGATCATGGCCAGGGCGGGCTCGGGCACGCGCTAAAGCACAACCGGGACGGGACATTAACGCCAAGATTTCCACTGTTATACATACAGTATACTATTTACGTTATTTTACATAATAATATAGTTTATTTCCAAGTTTATAGTGTATGAATCACTAAGTTTATAGTTGAAAAAATTCTATATTTTTACTAGAAAAAATCAGAATACAAATTACGTTGTATGGTCGAGAATTTTTCTTTTTGAGCACAAATAAAATGAATGCACCTCATTTACTTACATAATCCGTGTATAGTTTAATATTTTCAAATATAACTTGAAAATTGTAAGTAATATACCTATATGAAATATTTTAAAATAGTTTGTGGTCAAAACATTGCTGATATTTAAAAAAAACTATTGTTCATAATCATCCTCGAGGCTCAGGAACATTGCATTGAGTCGTGCAGTAATAAAATGAATTACTAATATAACCGCTATAGTGCGGGAATTTAAATTAATAATACTGGTGTTTTATAGTCTACTCTATATTATGAATAAAATATTAGTGCACCAATTTACGAGCAAATACGCTTAAAACATAATTTGTTTTAGTTAACTCTGAGGTCGGAGCAAGGGTTTCCGTGTAGGGAGTGTTTTGTTCATTTAAATGGTAATTTAAAAAATGGTAAAGGTCAATAATGATGGTAATAAAAGAGAAATTCTTCAAAATTTCTTACGTAATATACCCGCCAAAGGGAAGGCTCAAATCCTGAACGATAGTTTAGTCACGTTTTTTTCTCGACAGCCGACACATACATCAGCTTAGAACAAGGAAATACAACATAATATGTACAGCACTCACTCATGAGCTTATTGGAGTACTGGCCAGTGCAGCTAAGAAAAAGGAAACACATGAAGTTAAAAGTACTAACGTTTCAGTTTCCCGATGGGAATACATCGGCGCCATGAGTCTTGAGATAGCCGAGCCCACCGACGCCTCCCACTCGTGGAGATGCCCCCTGTGGAGATCCGGCTCGGAGATTCAAAGCCTTTCATATGCCAGTGCTACAGTCAAGAAAAGAAAACTAGATAAGAGCACTTACGTTTCTCGTGCGGTTCGTGGTGCGACGGCGACGCGTGGTACGGCGTCCTGTGTTGGGGCTCGTAGTAGCCGAGCCCTTCGACGCCGCCACAGATTCCTGAAGGTGCCCAGTGGTATTGGTGGTATTTCGAGGTGGTATTTCCAGCTCGGAGATTCAAGACAAAAAGATAACTAGTCTAGTGCTCTCACGTTTGAGTTTGTCGAGCCACTCGTTGTAAAACGACGACGCATGGTGCAACGGCGCAATGGGCTCGAGATGACCGAGCCCACCGACGCCGTCACCAACTCGTGGACGTGCCTCCCGCGCAGTTCCAGCTCGAAGATTCAAGGCCTCTTATATTTGACCAGTACGAGCTACAGCAAAGAAAAAACTAGTCTAGTGCACTTACGTTTCAGTTTCTCGAGTGGCTCGTGGTGTAACGGCGGCGCGTGGTGCAGCGGCGTGTGTTGGGGCTCATGGTGCAGCGGCGCCATGAGGCTCGAGATCGCCGAGCCCACTGACGCCGCCACCGACTCGTGGAGATGCCCCCCGTGGAGCTCCAGCTCCGAGAGGCAGAGGCCGTTCTCGCTGAGTGGCTCCATGCCGGCCGCCAGGGCCTCCTTGTACACGCGGAGATGAATGGTGGCGGGTGGCGGGCGCGCGGGGGGAACAGGCGACGCCTCGCGCGCGCTCCAGCCGTGGCCTGCAACCAACGGAAGGTAGGTATTAGGTAAGGTTCGAAAATATGTGGTTTTGCATAGTTTTGTGTAATTTTTTTGTGTGTTGGTTTCCGTCTTCTACCTTAGTCTTAGGGTTATTAAATCATATTTTAGTTAATAATATAATTGATTATTGTACGTTGTCGTCGATCGGACGAAAGATTTAGCACCCCTTTCAACTGCCGTACATGCCCCTTTGATTTAGATACCTTAACATCAAGTGTGATGTCAGTCATTATCTATGTATCTTCCGAAAAAGTTCAGAATAGAATTAAGTCTGATAGGGTGCCTTTGCTCCAAAACTGAAGAATACCTATCCACGTATCCTGGTGTAAATACAAGTTCACATGGATCCATTGATGGATTCTAGACGACTCTATAATTCACCATACTCCACTATAGTGTACAATTGTAGGCTATAAAGCACACTTGATTCTATTGATAGACCTTGCCAATAGATCAAATGCAGACATGGAATTGATTATTATTAAACCAGGCTCTACAGTAGGAAACCAGTAAGAGTTGTTGTAGAGCTTTGCAAGTACCTTGACATTTTAGTCCACTGGGTGTTCTACATACCAAAATAGAAAAACTTTATTCTATACGAAATGACTTCCAATGTTAAAGTTCCTGAAAGGTGATAAATCAAAACCACTAAAGTACCTATCAGCATGATTTAAAGCGAGTACACACGGCGATGTTTGCCCGCTGTTAAAAAAACAAACGCCATAAAGAACCGTGCAATGGAGATATACAACTTTACAACTTTCATATTTCAAATAAGCATGTCAGTGGCTGGGCATCGCGCACATAAAACCCGCCAGCATAATAGGCTGTGGAGGGAAAAGTGGGGAGGAAGGCATATGTAAGTGATTTATGGGTTTAATTGCCGTTTTTACACGCTGCCAGGTATCAAAGGGAATTCAATGTTCGGCAAAAAGAACAAAGCCCCGTGGCCCGATGAAACGCGAATGTGTGCGCCGACATTGTGACCGGCGATAGTCGCCGCGCTGCCACTGTCGTTTAAATTAATATCGAACGTGTTCTTTGTTATTTTTTTCCTTAATACCGGACGTCATCAATGGGATTATGGAATCGCGAGCGCTATCAGACTTTTGGAATTGGATGGAAATGGAATATGAAATGACGCGTGATGGAAGCTTCAGAACAATACTTTGGGTAATAATAAAAGTAATAAAGCCCACAACAGTTCAATTTAAATGACTGATTACTGTGTAAATCAACTGTAAATACTCGTGCGTATGTATGTAGTAGAAAATGATTTGTATATACGGCTTGAATTTGGAAATATGCTTCTGGTATACCATATACATACGTCCTAACCGCCACGCCTTCTTCTCGTAGTGCTAGGCAGAGATCACATTGAAGTGTTCTAAAATTTTCATAACATGTAAACGCTTATGGATTTTTGTGATGTCAAAATAAATCATGTCTATGTCTATGTCTACATTGTTCCACTTTCTACAGTTCTTACAAAGCTCTCTCTTCTAGATACATCAACCTTTTCACACATGCTCGTCGGTTTAGAGTACTCTGACGGTTGGCTTTGTTTAAAATATCTCCGATTTGATCGTGATTTGATCGCCTTATTCTTATGCTTCCAACGCTTCCATTCACTCCCGCCATAAGTAGCATCTTTTTCGTTAATCTCCTCTCTACGAGTACATGACCAAACCAACTCAGCACTCATTTTTGTATCCTAGTCACTAAATCTTCTTTCTTATTCAGCACATTTTCTTATTACACTATACTCGGAAATGAAATTCAAGATAAAAAGTGTAAAAACATTACCACTAACAAATAAACTCAAGGGGTGGATTATTTAACCTTACTGAATTATTGATAAAATAATCACATTTAAAATGGAAAGAATATTTAAAAAGCACTATTTGAAATAATCCACCAGTAGGGTTAATTTTTATAGAAGCAATTTGATTACTCTTTTGTTCTTGAATTTCATCTTCGAGTTTATTCCGTAATTTTTTATTTTTCAATTATATTTCTTTCATAATTCTTAATGCTCTCATTTCTACTGCTTTTAGCCTACTGTGGCGGCTCTCCATAGAGGTCGCTTAGCAACAGGTTGTTAATTGTCTATAAAACACAGGTGAGCAATGTTATTTCGGTTTCTTATTTCCACTCGCATTGAATATTATATTTGTCAAACCCTTGTTGCAGTATTATTTAAATGAACCTTCTAGTAGGATTCCCACAAATTTGGTGACCTCGACGTGATATAAACCAATGTGATGGAGAAGAAAACGGACCAGATTTGTGAAGCGGAGGTGTTGAATGTCGGTGTACGTATTCCAAAGTTTTAGGCACAGGACCACTCCCTTTGGTTCTCCAAATTGAAGGCCACTACTTTAATGCTTATTCTGCCATATCCAAGTTTCGCTTCCATACACTAAAGTTAAAGCGAGCACCCCTCTAAGATCAGGCAGTCGGGCCTTTTTGGACACTTTCTGGCTGTTTCTATTTACCATATTTTCCACATTCACTCTCCTTTTGCCATCACATTTACACTTTGTACCTTACCACACCATTTGAATACCTCTCAACACGGACATCAACATGCAGATACTTGCCCTCGCTACGTGCGTAATACATATATAATGTAAAAAAAATACAAGTTCATAGTACACACACATTTGACTGAGAGATAACAATTGAACTTAAAACGGTCACCCGGATCCAGTCCGTCCAAATAGACCCAAATCGTCGGGAGAAAGGCCGAAAGCAAACAATTCGACGCCACAGAGCGAAACATAATCTGACTCGGTGAGTAATTGGTTAAAGCCAAAGCCGAAGGCAGCAATCGCTGGCTTGAGCCGACCTCATCCCTTTAAACCGATGCAAAGCCTTTTTTAAGCCCAAAGATTTAAGTTGGCGAAACTGGCCCGCTCTATTAAAACGCCATCTTGAGAATTTCGCGACCAATCCGAATACGATTGCTCGGAATCCTTTTATTTCAATAGGTTTGATGCTCGAGCATGGGTCGGAGTTCAAGTTTAGAGACCATTAGACCATTGGTTTTGCTTGAACGATTATACCTTTTTATACTCGTGTGACGAGCTTTTGTTGTAGGGCTCGGACTCTTCATTATTAATTCTAAATGACTTTAATTTTAAACTAGCGTCCCGCCCCGGCTTTACACGGGCTTTCTCGTTTTTTTTTACTACAATCTGCATGTATTACATATAAACCTTCTGGACGAAATTATCTAAATGACCGACTCTAAAACCGTATCAAAATCTAGGAGGAGTTAGCGGAAAACTGTGAAGTCGAGCAAAAAGAAGAGGGCATCTACCTTTTTTCGAAGCGGTTTGTCGGATTTTCAGACCCTCATGTCCTTGGTCTAGATGATGCCAGAAAACTAAAATTTTTAGGATAGGTTATACGTAGCGGACTTATAAAACGCACAAAATTTCATTTATCTAGCTTTTATACTTGAGATTTTATTAGCAGCTAAATACGTCGATTTCGACACGGAGTAACTGATTAACTGACTGACTCACTTCTCATCATAAATCTCTAGGGTACTTCCCAAAGTCCTAGGAAGCTGAAATTTAGTACGCAGGCTAGGATTTGCACACAAATATCAACAAATTTAAGAAATCTGCAACTTCATCCTCCAACCCCTATAAGCGAGGGTGCAAATCTGTATATAAAATTAATCCATTGCACACGTACTAGACCCATCCCACCAAAAACATTTCATGTAAAAACTATTTAGCCAAGCCACTTGAGCTCGTAACGGATTCACTGAGAAAAGTTATTACATCTCACTAAGAGCCAAGCTCCTATACTTTGTCAAATTTAGGATGATAATTTTGACAGATCACAGTAGGGATGTGGTTGTGTAAAATCGTTAATGAATCTATTCGATTATCGATTATTATTCTCATAGAACTTGTAACCTATACAAAATAACCTATTTATTTTCTTCTGAATTAATAATTTATTAATACGACATTAAAAACCCTTCTACAACGACGATTATGACACGTTCGTATTTTTATTCGGTCAGTCATCCTATTACGTAGAATAGGCGCAACTCGAAATGGTTGTTGTGAAAGGTGCCATTAGGGTGAACTCCAAACAAGGAATAAGAGTTTAGTTACAAAAAATAATAAGGTTACCTATAGTTTGGCAAGAAAGTCGTGAAAAGAATGTTTTGGGAACTACTGCTCTCGCCTAAATTGGCCACACAAAATTAATGTCAAAATCAAATATTCTATACCTATCTGTGGTCAAACTGGCTTCAGCTGTCACGTTATTTGGACAATGTCGTTGTTTTGTTGTTGTTATGTTTAAGTTGATAGTATATTTCTAGATTTTACTGTGTTGGACATTTATTTTCGCTTTGAATGCAAAAAACGAATAAAAGCGGCATGAGAAATGTAATATTTAGAGTTGTTCATAAATGTATGACCGAGTTTAGAGCAGATAAGTTGCTGTGCCATTTGGAAGATGTTTACGGCCGAATAGCAAATATTATCGGTACGTAAAATGTACCTTAATTTTAAAAATATTAATGAAATGTGATCTTTTGGAAATCATTTGATATGCCGTAAAATTAATGTGTTTTGTAGTATTGGTTACGTTTATTTAAGGTTACAAAATGATCCGACAAATTATAGTGTACTATTACAGTTTTGATCCTTTTGTATTTTCTTCGTAAATATAATATTCATTGATATTTTTGCGTTCAGGTGTGCTTAAAAGCAGTGCGGCGCTTCTGTATTGTATTGTAGCAGAGAGCTATATTATCCAGACACATTACGCTATTCGGGCTGGAAAATATTATATTATTAAGATTATCAAGGTCGCTGGTCGAACTGAGAGAGAATCAGTAGATAGATAACAGTTTGACATTACATCGTTCGGTGCATCAGTGTTGGTGTTATTAAATTAATAAGAGTAAATATTTAACAGACTCTTATTTCAATTTTCAATACTTCCCCTTATTCTCAATCTTCCATTATAATGTGACAGCTGAAGTGGGTACTCAGTTTGACAGTAAGTAACTTATTATTGCAAGAGCAGTAGTTCCCTAAATGCAAAAATTATACTACTCTTAATCAAGATACTCTAAAGTACAAGGGCAGATGAAAGGGCTTTGTAACGAGATCTGTTGACATTTTCAGATTATTTAGGGTCTGATTAAAATAGTCATGTAATAAACCTCCCATTTTCCATCTTGCTATGTTTCTATATTTCCAGGATCATGGTGAAGATGGACCTCGGGCCCTCGTGCGCAAGGGCACAAACGGGTCATTAAAGCCAAGATGATATATTACCAATCACTTTGTCTATACTAAAATAGACTTCTCGGCTGATAAGGTGTAAGCCCAGCATTGGACTGTCGCAGATAGGTGGAGATTGTAGTTGTAGGAGGACGTTTTGTAGGCATGCGATATGATGTAAAATATTAACAAGTATCAAATTTTCTAGTCGAAGTATACGAGACACAGACACAAAGTAATTGAACATAGAGGCAAAGCACAGACGTGAAGATACTATTTTTTAATATTTAAGTTCACAGACTGATACAGAACAATGAATGAACCATATTTACGATAGTGGCGCCCTAATTTTTGTCACGACTTTCTTGCCAGACAATAAATGTTAATTTTAAATATTCGATTATATTATATCAATACCGATTTTCGATTGTCTGTTGTTATTCGTTATTCGTGGCACTTCACTAAAGGGGCGGGGCCTGTCTATGAAGTACGACATTTTCCGTAGTACATTGTACCGAAAAAAAACACGAAACTTCATACGTGTGCGCCAAGGACCGACAATTAGTGAGCTGTCAAATTTATCATCCTATTTTAAACAAAGCATAACTATAAAAAGTTTAACTCTACAAACCGTAGGGTTTAAACCTTTCGTCAGAAAGAATAGCTACCCTAACCTACCTACACCTACCCTACACCTACACATAACTTCTAAATATAGAAGTAAGGCTACTTCTTTTCTTGATACCATAAATAGACACTCTGTACTCAATTATTGAAAGCCAAATTGTTTTCGGTTGATAAAACTATCGAACCATCACAATAAATTTCCGGATTATTTTTTGTTATACAGATCTCGTATTTTATTGCGTATAAGCTTGACTCTTTTAGACCGGTAGTATTTTTAATGTAACGTCAATAGTTTCCTTCAAATAAGTTTAAGTAAAACACTTGTCACACACGACAGGGAGCGTCGGTGGCCGAGCGGTTAAAGTATGCGACTCGTAAGCCAGAGGTCCCGGATTCGAATCCCACTGCGGCCATGTACCAATGACTGTTTTCTGGTTATGTACACTAGTTGAATACTAACCGATGCTCTTACGTTGAGGGAAAACATCGTGATGAAACCTGCCCATTCAGGCGACTGGATGTGTGTGTAACCATGATCCAATCTGATCAGGTTCCTCTGGTAGCAGTATCACGGAGGTCAGATGGCAGTCGCTCCACTGTAATTACCTGACGTGCCATATCCTGCATCATAGTCAAGGCAGACCCCGGGCCCTCGTGCGCGAGAGCACACCAAGATGATGATGATGACTTCTCACACACGACAGTGAGGAATGGAGATGGCTCATGTCCCATAATGGTATTGGCCACCTTAGTGAAACGTTTGGTCATCGCGCTTGCTAGACGCGATGGAGATTTCCCATTGGCCTATAAACGTCCTAGCTAAGATATTTGCGGTCTAATATTGATTTGACTTCCTCTTAATGGGGCCTGACTGGGTGATATCCTGTGCAAAAGCTATGTAGTTTATTCAGAGGTGCGCATTTAACTCGTCAATCTGTTATTCGTCAATTAAAGATTTTAAATTTCTTTATTTATCCATGAAAATTTCATTATATCTATCATTATACATTTCACAACATAAGCAACTCACAAGGATATCGTAAATGGTGTATATAATAAATAACAATGTCATGATTATAATTTAAAAGTACCTACTTAAACAATAGCTTTTTATCTAGATATTTATTCTGTTAGTTTTAAATGTGTATTGGACCAAATAAATATACGTATGCGTATAAATATTAGTTGCATGTCAATTGATTAATAATTATTATCATTATCACAGCCCATAACAGTCCACTGCAGGACTTGGGTCCTCTCCCACAAAAGGGGAGGTTATTGCCATAATCTCCACGCTTGACAGGCGGGTTGGAAATCGCAGTGTTGCAAACATAACAATGAAAAAGAGCTGCTGCCCAGGTTTCCAGTTAACAGAGACTCTAGATCTTTTGCCTCTAAACGTTAGTCGCCTTTAACGACACCCACGAGTGTAAGGGGTTGGTGCTATTGTACTCTACCGGACACCATACGGCTAAATAATTATTATACTATACTCATTTCTCAAACTTAAAAACAATGTCTATGTGTAGGTATACGTAACAGTATACGTATGGAATAAAAAAAAATAAAAAGCTAAATATATTTGAAAAAATGTCAGGACGTCATATTTTGTTTTTATTATTATTATTCTTATAATTGGACTAGCCAGGTATTTAACCGCTACCTCACCTGGTGGTAAGCTATGGTGCTGCCGAGGATGGAACAGCCCATTCACTCTAGCCTTGAAGGCTTCTAGATTATAATAAAAAGAAATAGCCATAAATTATTATGTCATGAAAACCTATAGGCCGCCATTAGAGTGGGGTTTTACAGCACCAATACAGTAAAAAGCCCGAAGACCATGTAATTGTCAGCACGTCTACATTTTTATTAACGCTTGGTAAACTGAAAAATTATTACTACCTCATCACTATAAGAAACACGAAATAACCTCAGCTCTGTGAAATGTCAATACAATTCAACGTATTCAATTTACTCGTATCTATACCATTACTCAACTTCTTTACCAATCATATCACAAATCAATAAACAATAAAACAAACACACTTAAGTAGGTACAATGATTCGATTAGTTTCGCCTTTTTTGATGTTAAACACTTACATCAATTAATCTATTATATTCAATTGACTTGTTCTATATCTTGAGTGTGTCAATGCAGAAAATCCGCTTACTGCCTATACATTCCAATAATATGTATATGATTTCCTACCAACCAATGAAACTAGCAAACGTATTAGTACTATAAATAGACACTACCTTAACGATTCCGTCAAAACGTCTAGATACTCAAGATTGCGTAGCCTGCTTATCACACCAGAATGATGAGCGAACCAAAAACTTTATAGATGCCGCACGCTCCTCGACAATACTTGAAAATCAAAACATATCTCGAGTGCTACAGCGAATAGAATGTAAGTAGGATGTAAAACATGTATCACATTGCGTGGAACAAGGGTAAATATTTGATGTGATCTATATTTGTGTTGTACCGCGCGATAACATGATTTTATGGCATTGTCGAAGCGATAAAGATACACGATTTTATTGATGCGTTCGTCGTGTCGATACTGCACTAGCGAGACAGCTTGAACTTGAGATTATGTTTCAATCTACTTTTGTATCACAGAGTTGATATTCAACGAGATAACTATTGCAAGATAGAAATGTCTTATTACGTTATTGAAGTACTAACCTTCCTTACCTAACTATGTAAACAAATGCGCGTCAAAGTACATACTAAGATTATGAAACTATTTATGTAAAAGGTACTTTTCATTGATATTATCCTCGTCATAGTATAAAGAAAGTATGTGATGATGCAAGTTAAAAAAGATAACACCCAATAATAAACAACACTCCCTTAGCTAACATCCTAGTGGGTAAAGTTGTCTTCTATAATTAGTACTAGATATATTCCTGCTTACCTATATGACCTATTCGTTTTTATTTTGTGTGTTGTGTCTTACCCAACGCATTGAAGACGGCTATGAAGCCGCCCTTGTCACGGCAGTCATGTTTGTGGATATTTCGGCGGCGCATTAGAGAGTCAATCTTAGAAGACTAGTATGGAAGGTGGGCGAACTAACTCAAGATCGAAAATTCATTAAGATCCTTATCGAGCTTCTCCACAATCGGAGATTCCAGGTTCATATACCATCCGGTCAAAGCAGGTGGCGAAACATAAGGAATGGCTCACTATTTACCATATACACGAACGATCAGCGGCTATCACCCAACACACGACATTGCTGGCTCAGGCTAAATCGTTCGAGGAGGTTGAAACCCGCCTTTCTGTTGCCCTAATTGAACTAGACGCCTACTATGCAGACAATGCCTTAAACCCTAACCTACGCAACTACCAGGCAAACCGAGGACTGAACGTCGTCTGGAGGGTGTCGAGCACACAACTCAAAATATCAAGGTGTTAGGCGCTGTACTAATTGATAACGGTCGTGCGACCATGGTCGTGCGACATATCCTCTTGCTGGAATTGCGCCATCGGTGATGCGCAAGAACGTAGCTGCCTCCTTGGAAAAAAGCGCCAAGAAAAAGAACACCGACACCCTCTCTACGACGAAAGGCCGGTGCATGGTCGGTTGAAAAGCAGGAATAATATCCTCGCCCGTGTACACATCTTTGGATGATGATGCTTTCAAATCCCGCATACAATTTGTCCTAGTAGGGTTACAAGGACGACGAAATATGCGTGTGCGGTACTACACCACAAACTATGATTTACGAAGCCACTGAAAACGCAGTGCGCGTGGCCAAATTTAGGGCATTTAAAAATAATTTCTTTTACCATCAACTCGCTAAGAAGAAGATCACTGATTGGAATGTTGCCTCTATAATCATGTCATTAAGTGGTCATAAAAGTAAAATTGGATAAAAGTTACAAGTCGATAAACAAAATAAAGACAAAGGCAATCTTATTGTTTTGTTTAGGTACGTGAAAATTTTTATCGTATAGGTACTATCTAGCTAGATAAATACTCATAATGCTCACGAATTTCGTAAGACGCACAACGTTTTTCAACAAAACAGTTACAATACCGGAAGGATGTTGGTAAAGTAAGTATTCTGTGGGAAGCCACAGAATACTTACTTAGAAAAGGCATACAAAGTTGCCAAAGAAACCAAAAAGGGAACGATTTTTCGAAGACCTTTCATTACAGCGTCAATATAATGAGTCATAAATAAGTATGTTCCTGTAGAAACTGTATGAATATGACCTACATAAAAATTTGTGCAAAATTGACCGCTTTTCAAACAAACGTGTTGAAAACACATGTGAATGATCGTATTAATGTAGATAAGGATTGATGTTTGGATAGAAGGATTTGTTTCTCTGTCATGCAAAAAGTACTCAACGGATCTTGATGAATATTTCCAAGGCTTATAACCCACCATAATGCATTGATAAAACTTATGCCAATATTAAATGTATGTACCTAATCCCCGAGAGAAAACCGTATTTTACGCGGACGAAGTTGATGGCAAAAGCTAGATAATATAAAACAATAGAAACGTATTATGAGAAGAGTATACACGAAGTGATCTTTCAGAAATAATGACTTCGTCGTCAATAACCATACCAAGTACCACTATACAATACAATTAGGCAAGTACAACTGAAATAATTTTATTATGCGATATTAAACGTATAAAACAACAAGTAACAAGATAGATTGTCGCCGCACATTGCAGCGGTGAAGTACTCGCCTCGATTTATCAGCTGTTATCAATTTAACAACAGATAAAAATATCATTGGGCAGATAGCGCGAGCACTGCGCCAATATTTCGGGTGCGCTTCGCTGCGACGAGGCGACATTTTGTCTATTCCTTGGGACAAACTTGAATGTATCATAACATCATTGGAGCGGAAATAAGGACAGGAGAGTGAAAAAGGGTTAGACTGATATATCATGTGGGTTGCTGATGTCTGGAGTGCTCTCAGGCGACGGCAAGGAAAATTTGTTATCAAGTATATCAGTTTAGCACCTTCATCATTGACTAAAAGTTTTCTTTGCAATTTACAATTTTGTAAATGTTAATTTGTTATAGCATTAAAGTTTTGCGTGGAGACAAAGTCTCAACGTATCTTTACAATGTAAAATCCGGCAATGAAGTAAAGTTTCAATAAACAACAATCATTTAGATCAATGTCAGTCATTACAAAACTAAGGAAATAAACAGGAAGATAAGCGAATTTAACCAAACGGGGCTCCCCCTAGTTATACATGTAGACCAACCGTCTGACCCTATCTAATAAAAGTTCATAATCATCTTGGCGTGAAATCCCAGTTGAACTCCCGCGCGGTAAGCGAGGACCTGGGGTCCACCTTTCTACTCCTCTTGGTTCACTTTGCTCCGTCTTTGGCAATGTAATACAAGTTACAACTAGACCATTTTTTTGAAAAATAAGGTAAAGATATACTCTAATATATACCATCTTGCTCGGTATAATAGTTGTTTTACCGATTTTTGTTACTCATAAAAATTTTAGGTGAGGGAAAGTATACAAGTTCATAAGGTTTGAATTCGGTTAGGTTAGGTTAGTTTTGTGACAATGCGTATAGCGTACCTATGCGTACTCCCGGAGCTCCGTCGACTCGGCGTCAGGTAGATTGGCTTGGTTCGTAATAGGTATTTTATAGAACACAGGCATCTACAGTTTATAGCTTTTAGGAGTGGTTAGTTATGTAATTTCATAATTCGAACATCTTTTATTAGCTTACTAGCTTTTGCCTAATGTCCGCTTACTTATGAAGTGCCTCTCGCTTATGAAGCCTCGGTTAAGGGGTCCTTAACCATTGGGCTACCGACACTCTGAAGCCTTTTCAAGCGCTTATATCTAGTGCGCTATCGTCTGTGCATTGTTAGTAGTTCCACCCCCTGTTTACCCCCCTAAGGGACGAACTTTTTACTTTTTTAGATATTTGTGTTCTAGTTTATTTGTGTGGTGTCCGGCATAGTAGAATAGCACCAACCCCTATACTCGTGGGTGTCATACAAGGCGACTAATGTTTTCGAGGCAAAAGATCTAGAGTCTAAATGGGCAGCAGCGTTTTCCATTGTTATATTTATAACACTGCGATCTCCAACCCGCCTGTCAAGCATGGAGATTACCTGCCCTTTCGTTTGAGGGGCCATAAGTCCTACAAGGGACTATTGTGGGCTATGATGATGATGACATTTGTACAAAGTTTCTAGTGAATCCGCTGTAGGAATAAAAAGTTGTATTTAAACTTTCACACCCCATTTAACCCCCATAGGGGTTGAATTTCTAAAAATCCCTTCTTAGTGCGCATTTACGTCATATCATAAGCCTTGGTGCAAAATTCAAGCTATTTCGGAATAACAATATTATTTTAAAAAGCATGTAGTTGACTATAGAACTTATTATGCCAAGTTACGTAGTACACATTCGGTATATTATTATTACAGGATTATAACAATTATTTGATATAAGGATTATTTGATAAAAAAATATCGACATAACGATTATTCGATAAAACAATAAAAAACCTTGACCAAAAAAATTTCCAACGAAGTGATAATTGAAAGAAATGAAAAATTACCTATTTGAAAACAATTTAAATCGAAAAATATATACCTAGAAAAGTGACATAATTGTAAAATTGTAATTGTAAATGTCGTTGAATATAGCGACAAAATCGTGATATAAAATGTTTCGCCTGCGAACTCTATTTAATAAAACTTTAAGTAAAGCTTAAGGGCACTAAGTACAAATTCCGGGCCCTATTGAATAAAATTTACAATTTAGAATGTGTAGTTATAATCCATATTTCATATTATTGCACACAACAAGATAAAATGGCAAGGATTGTTATGGAGAC
Source organism: Blastobasis lacticolella (assembly GCA_905147135.1). Lineage (NCBI taxonomy): Eukaryota > Metazoa > Arthropoda > Insecta > Lepidoptera > Blastobasidae > Blastobasis > Blastobasis lacticolella. The sequence continues at coordinate 10,873,075 of LR990041.1, forward strand.
GAAGTTTTTAGAAAGCTGTTAGATCCTACTCCTGGCCTGACTCTCAAAATTGCTCTGCCTAATTGAAAGATAACTCACAAGCTCAAAAAAAGATTCACGACATTAAGTGGGCTGTTAAAAAACATATATTGTGTTTAAATAAATAATTATATTTTTTGCAAATGCTGAAGTCGTTTCTTCTAAATAGAAAATAGACGTTTGAAGTACCGGTACATCGCAAAAGATATTATTCCAGTGTAAGAAATATTCGCATAGGTATCCCTCAGGGATCGTCTCTGGGAAGTACCCTATTCTTAATATATATTTATTAACGATTTGGCAAACTACTTAAAATAATACGAAACTGTTCTTTTTGCGAATGCTACCACTGTTTTAGTGAAGGCTTCAACAAAAACTGAACCAGAGATTAAGATCCAAATAGCCTGGTTTTAAATAGCACAAAGTCGGAAGATAATATAGTTTTCAGGAAAAGCTACAACTGCCTTACAAAAATTCTGGTCTCAGAATCTAACATGCACCGTGAATAAATGCTCGTATAGATGCGTCCCTGAAATGGTTGACCCATACAGACCATTTCTGTGCAAAGTTATCAAGTGCAATGCAACGTTTGCAATCAGGAAATTAAAACGCATCGCATCACAAAAAATTCTCCGCCAAACTTTTTTCGCATACTTCCACTCGGTGAAGTCGTGATAATTCTGTGGAGAAATGTGACAAAATCACAGCGAGTCTTGATCTCCCAAAAAAGGGCATTGAGGGCGGCGGTAGAAGTAAAAAATAGAGAGCCATGTTGAGGAATTGTTGTACAAAATCGGATATTCAGTATCTATACAAAAGTTTATGATCCAAACTTTTAAATTGTATGACACAAAAATTTATAATTAATTTTTAACGTTTTGTTGAAATGTAGTTTATTTATTTTTTAAATTGCATTATTGTTACCTACCGAATTAAATAATTATGGGTAATTTGTGTAGTATGAATTTGGACATATAATTGAAAGAGTAATTTCAAATACATCACAACCCGTAACAGTCCACCGTAGGACTTAGGGGCTCTTCCACGAAAGTGGAGGTTACTGCCATAACCTCCACGCTTGCAGGAGGGTTGGAGATCACAGTGTTTAAATATAACAATGGAAAATGCTGCTGCCCGTTTTCCAGACTACGGAGACTCTTGATCTTTTGCCTCAAAACCCATGTGTGTAAGGGGTTGGTGCTATTCTACTCTGCCCGACACCACACGGCCAAATTTCAAATTTATTTTTTAAATCTATCATTTAATTCTTGTGGTAATTTATAATTAATACAGTTGGAAATAAATAGGTGATTAATTAATATTGCCATTTTGATTACTTGGATTCTATAATAAATGTTGGTTCATGATTGTAAAAACAAGTTATGTACTGAACATTATAAATAGGTAATCACTATATTGATAAGGGTACCAGGGGTACCACTAGGGTTCTAAATATTGACAATCTCGGAACATACCTTTATATTTTATGTAAAACTATAATATGAAACTTGTACTTAAGGTAATAAAGGAGTATGAATATTGTCATGCATTTTATATTTTGCTTATATGTTTTTATAAAATGCTGTCTGCACGAAGCTTCTTGAAGAACAAAAGACAGTTAATGCTGAGTAGTACACCAACATTTATGTGCCCAGTGTCTTTAAAAAAATGACCTAGTAGTTGCATTTTATTGCACCATTACAACTGCGAACAAGACAGTCATTTTGGGCTTCTGAAAAACTAGGGACCCATCCCGCATAATTATAGTCCAGACCTGGCACCATGCGATTTCTTTATTTTCCCAAAAATCAAAGATTTGATGAGAGGTTTGATATTTACAGGGCCGGAAGAGACCGTGATAGATTTTAAACAGCATAGCCCTCAGAATTTGGTGCTTAACCAAATAACCATTATTTTGTATATAAACAATGTTAAAAGTAAATTAAAAAAATTGGCAGTAAACTTGTGATATTATGTTTATATTTAATTTTGGTATGTGGTGCCGCCACCTCAAAGAATAGCACCACCCCATCTCTTCCCGTGGGTGTCGTAAGAGGCGACTAAGGGACAAATCCGAAAGGTGGGCAGCAGCATATTTCTGGGTAGATTTACATCAACTGCACTGCGATCTCCAACCCGCCTGCCAAGCGTGGAGATTATGGCAATGACCTCCCCTTTCGTGGGAGAGGCCCGAAGTCCTGCAGTGGACTGTTATGGGCTGTGATGATGATGATGATGATGATTTAATTTTGTATAGAATAGGTATTTTCAGATTGTTTCGCAATTCTAATAAATAAATAAAACTATTTATATTACCTATTCCTAGTTCTGATTCTGTTATAGGCGAATAGTATTTTCTCTTAAACACTATAAATATTAATTAAAAAAAAAATTGAATTAAAACATAATATAATTTTTTATATCGCGTTTAGGTTTGATTAGTATAGGACAGGATAATGTATTTTTTTAAATAAAATGGACAGGTATTTGACTGCCATCTCACCTGATGTTAAGTGCAGATGCAGTCTACGGATTATGTATGGATTACCTCCACTAACTCGAGGCATTAGGCCGTTTAACTAAACGGCTAATTTAAAATCATCCGGCTGTGACATATATAAAGTACGATTTAAAATATTTTCAAAGCATTCAATTTATGAAGTTCCACGTTGGGCGCCATTGTAACTGGTTAAACTTTTAAATTCAAAATTAAACTATTTATCCTACATGAAAAGTCGGCAGCGTTGAATTCGTTGTTAATTTTAAAAATGAAAACCTTTATTGAAGTCAATATTAACTTCACATTACTATGTGAAAGTTTGGATTTTTGTTACACAATCTGATATGCTACAATTTATTCCTAAACACAGTGTAGAATTTCACGTATACAAAGTCGCAATCAAAACTACCACTACTACCACTGCTACACTTACTACTGTTACTTTGGATTCTTTGGAAAAATGCGCAAAGAGGATAACTTGTGACCCGCAATTGATTAATGCTGAGCAGCAGAGCCTTTAGCATCAGCGATAGGTTGCGCGTCTGCCGGTCTTCTACCTACAGGTTGCATATCGGAGAGTGTACGAAGTAGTAGCACGACCTCATTCCGCCGGCACCTTGACTCCATCGGGAAACGCGATCCGGGCGAACGCTTCATCCTTAAGTCGTGGATTTTTCTAGCTACCCGCACGAGCCGCTTTGGTTCAACCTTTTAAATGCGTACGGCTAAGGAATGGAACACGTTGCCTGCGGTGTGTTCCCTGATCTTTATAATCTGGACGCCCTCTAGGTTAGAGTGAATAGGCTCTTCCTATTTGTTGATAATTGTAGATATTGTTAATAATTTATGGCTAATTTAATTAATACATTTATGACTTTATATTAGTTTATTTATATTAATTTACATTATTTTTTTATTGACACTATCTACTATTGACATTTTCATTATTAATGCCATTGAATAGGCAAATATGAAATTTTAATGATGTTTCTGTAATACTCAAAATGAATACCTTTAAATTTTAAAATATTTGTAAATACTTATATACCTATTTGATTAATGACATGCCTTATGTTTGTACCGCTCGCCTCTATTCACACAGGCGTATTGAATTTTTAATGCCAAAATTCAAAATTGAAAGCCGATTCAGAACAGCCCTAGCTGCTCAGTTTTATTAAAGGCGTAAGATATAGGTAGGTATTTTAAAAACCGGTTAAATACGAGTCTAACTCGTATACAGAGTGTTCTGTACTATTAACGCAAATATTGATTAGGTTAACAACAAGATTTTGATGACTAAAATTCTATTAAATTCGAAACTTTTATGCGCGAATCCTACTCACGCCTGTCGGTTTTAAGTATTTGTTTTTATACTTTAAAATTACCTTTTTCGGTTTTTATTTTATACTTTTAATACCTACCTTAAAACAATATTTTCCTTTATAAAAAAAGAATAAGAAACCTACGAAAATAGCAAACGCAATCAAGTACTATGAGGACTCCCCTTTATTATCAACACATTTATATTTCTTGTTATAGCGGCTCTAGAAGCACATATTCTGTAAAAATTCAAGTAAGTAACTGGCTATTACGGTTTCAAAGATACAAGTCTGTGATTGACAGACAGACAGCGGAGGCTTAGTAATATGGTTATTTTTACCTTTCAGGTACGGAGACCCTCAAATAAAAATGTTGTACTAAAGAGCAAATACATGCTACCCTCCTAGCAATAACAGATTCAGAACTAGGGATGGACAATATAAATAGTTCTATTATTCATTGTAATTGGGAGAAAAAAAGTACTTATGCAATAAATACCTCCCGGACCACAAGTAAAACTAAATTTCAAAATAGGACAACTAGCTGCCGCACAAAACAAAACGTAAATATAACAAAATACTTCCCGTTGGTACCGCACCGTAGTAATTGTGTTAATAATAAAATTATATTTGAATGAGGAAAATCAACTTGCTGGACTAATAGATAATACTTTGTATAGTGCATTCTTGATGGAACTCCATTGTATGATAGAATTAAAACACTATTTTACACAAGTTTCACTGTCGATAATTAAAATAAACTTAAAATATTGCGACCGGTAAATCACTAAAAATGTTTTAGTTCTATAATGCTGAACCAATGTTTTCATTGTATCCATATGTAGATTTATATCTAGGTTATAAAAAGCTGTTCAAAAAAAATAAACCGTGTTTTCACCTCCATTGAACAGGAATAAATCCTCTACAATCTCCAGCCTATATCGGTTTAAAATATGTGCATATTATTTATAAAAAAATAAAATTATACATAAAGTAAAATTCATTGTCTTGCGTATTTTCATTACTAAATTGTAATTTTAATATTACACGACCGGATTGAAACCAAAGCTATGAATACGTGCTTAGAATTTTACAGAAATTAAAAAAAGAATTTCATTTTATATTTACCTACATTCAGATAGGTTGTCAACCAACTCCTATCACGTTTTTTACACACTTACAACTCCTATATAATACGGACATAAATAATGGACGTCGGCTAGTTTTGGCTTCGTATTTACTCACACGTATGCGACTGTAGTTCAACTATATCTGTATTATTACTTTGGTATCTTACCTGTAGGAATACCTCTAGATAGAGTTGGTACAAGTCAGAGACCATTCATGTTTTGGGAGTAACGACACCACCAGACTTTTGCTTGTTCACGTTTCCAATATTTCTCTAAACACGTCAACATTAGCCAAGTGTGTAATGTAATGTATGTACGATATAGTGGAATGTGGTGTTTGTTGTTGTCGATGACAGGTCGGTTCTGGACCGGCTCCAGCGCATGGCGGTCGGGGATACTCACTGGCGAGCAGATGAATGTTGCCGGTTGAGGCGGTCACAGCGCGGCCGCTCGCAATCCGGGGGTATCCGTCATAATCTGGACAAGCCGCGGGATTACAGGCGTCCACCGCCGGCGCCGTCACCCACTAACGCAACGTAAACACCAGAGAACAAACCGAATCCGAATCCGAAAGCGATAAATCAAAGCGCGCGATCGCGGCGACGTCGCTTATCCGGTAAATCCTGACGGGATCGCGTAAAAAATACTAGTATTAAAAACAGTCTTAAGTGGGCTTACGTTCGCGGCGCGTCGCGGCCCGCGCTGGCTCTAATCTCGGCCACTTCCCGGCGCAATTTGAACCTAACTCCGCCACTCTATACATCACGCCGCGCCCGCCCACCGCGCCGCCCGTCCCGCTCGCACCGCCCGCCGGCCGCGATGCCCTCTCGCTCTCGCTCAAATCTCGCCACACTGAAAATTCAGCGCGTACGTGTGCGGACGCGGGGCGCGGGACGCGGCAGTCAGCTGGCCGAACTTGGACGAATAAAATCGACTTTTTATCGGCTTGCTATGACGCTTCGTGACGTCACTGTTTACTTCTGCCGCTGAAGTGTGGACATAGATTTTGCACGGGCCGTTGTGTGACGCAACTCTTTGCGATTTGAATGTGCAGGATTTTACAAATATAGTAGGTACTTAACTACTTGTTTTTATTTAATTTACATACACTTCCTTACTCTACCCAACCACGCGTTACTGTTACTTTTAATTATTTTATTTTTTAATACCTACATCTTATTTATGCAAGACAGTGAAGCCTAATTTGGCTAATAGGTATTAGGTAGGTCCGTACCTTACAACTTTTTAAATCTGAGGTTCCTATAGCTAGGTCCTAATTGGGTATAAACTAATAACTTTAATTTTATTCCCCAACTCAGTTGCTAAAATAAATTATGCAATATGTTTCCTTATAGCGTACAAATAATTGCAGTTTAAACCGCGCATGCAGCGGCGGCCGTCGCGGGCAATAAATAAGCGGCGGCGGTTCGCAACGCAAACAGATCGGGCGCATTAACCGCCCGCGCCCGCCGCCGTACATAAAGAGAGCGGTATAAATATAAAGTTCCCACTGCCACGCAAACTTAGCTAAACAACGCCATAATTGCCTTCATTACTTAAATTACTGAAATTATTTATTCAAAAAGCTGGCAACATTCGGGCGCGGTAGGCCCCGCCCCCTCGCCGGCGGCCAATGGGGCGGCCGCGCGGGGCGGCGCGGGGCGGGGCGGCAACATGGCGGCGCGGCAGTGAGCGGCGTACGCCGACACCCGCACCAGTTTTTCCCGCGTTCCCGTTCCCGTGTAGCCCGGCCGGCTAATTAATTGGAAATAGTTAATGAGTGCTGGCCCTCATTGGTTGGTGGCAGGTCGGTGCGGTACGCACAGGGTACTTTGGGCTACAGGGCAGGCACTTCGCACCAGAAACTGGATTTTCAGTTGCCGTCGGTAGAAGCGCCCGTCGGCAAACGTCCGTCGGCATTTTGGATTTTCTTTCAGGATCGTGAATTGTGCAGCTATCTCTATATGTCCTGAATTGTATGTCCTTTGTGAACGTGCTCTTTCATCGGTGAATACTTAAATGTAGAGTGCGGCGGAAATAGGTTTTAACACTAGGTATTGTTTTTATGAAGTAAGACTTTCGCGTCAGCAGAAACATTTTAAGCTAGGCAAAGTTTATTTTAATATTTTCATTTAATTAAGTGAATGTTTACAAAAATATCTCAATTTGTAATTTATCATTCCCCTACTACGGAGATATATCTTTACTTTTTAAGAACACAAATATCTAAGCCTAATATCTAGGCTTTGAGTACGCCAATTGTATGTAAGTGTAATAAAGTTTTTGAAAAATATATATAAAATTTTCGTCAAAATATAATTTATTGAACAACCAGTACATAGTTTTTTTCAGAATATCACTCACAAATAACTAGGTACCTAACGCCAATTTTTTTTTCATCATCATTAGTACCAGTTCACTGACGGAGCTGCGCCTCCTCCAAATTAAATAATTTTTACTTTTCTATATCCTCTTTAATGTATATATGGTTATTAAGTTAGTATTTTATTAATTTAGGTAAGTCACTTTGTTCCAGTTTGATACTAGGAGTTCTTGAGACGTAAAATAAAATTTGAAAAGCAGCCATTTCTGCAAAAAATGTTGGCTCATGTAAAATAATAAACACTGCTTGTTTTTCATTATCACAGACTACCTACCTGCTAGACTGCCTGTTTGCCTAATAAACCTTGGGGCGGTCCGTTTTTTACTTTATCCTAATACTGTATGATATTAAAACCAGCACAGTATAAAGAACGCCTTACCAACTCCCAATATCCCCGACCGAAAATGTATGAACCAATCAAATACAGTTGTTTTTAAAATTATTTAGATAGTAACGTAATTTTTTTTTTATTAGTAGTTAATTATGTTTTGCAAATATATGCAATCTAACCTATGCTCTTACGGCGAGGGAAAACATCGTGATGAAACCTGCACATTCACCTGCATGATCCAATCTGGTCAGGTTACTCTGCTAACAGGGTCACGGAGTTCAGATGGCAGTCGCTCCACTGTAATTACCTTATCTGCCAAATCTTGGATTATGGTCTAGGCGGTCCCAGGGCCCTCGTGCGCGAGAACATACCGGGACATTAACGCCAAGATAATAATAATATTATTTATGCACTCACACACTAGTGACATAACTACGCCATTTTTCAACACATGCCTACCTTTGTTAATCAGTCTAAAAACATAACATCGCAAACACCGAATGGGGCAAACAAAACTTCTTCCAATTCAAGCCAATGAACACCCTATTTTTTGTTCTGCCATGGTTTTTTTATACTACTCAGTCACAAACGAGCAGACAGCCCCCCTGATGGTAAGCGGTAACTATTCCAGAACGTTCCCCTTACCATCTCAAAGAGTAACGGGATCGTTAGCGTTGATATTTTAAACGAAGGTCAATTTAGGGATCACTTGGAGGATAAACCAAACTGGCTTTTTGAAAACTTGGTAAAGCCAAAAAATACTTTGCACCGGAACATCGACTTTTATTATACACATCACAGGTTTGTCCCCATATGGACTGGGGGACCTGCTGCTTCAAGTCCTTCCACATTATTCCGCCGGGCTACATGTATTGTTGACGATCAATAATAATTGCTCACAGACGGTTTTGATCCTAGGAAATCTATTTCTTTTTATATTATATTCGACCAAAACCCTACATACAAAAATGTATGTCGATGTCATACTTCTTGCTAGCCTGTTTACTAAATTTCAGCTTTATTATACTTCAAGAAGTGCTCATGAAGTATATTTAATTTTATACGCAGACCTAGGGAGCGTCGGTGGCCGACTGGTTATGGTATTCGACTCGCAAGCCAGAGGTACCGCGTTCGAATCCCACTGCCGCCTTACGTACATACCAATACTCTTTTCTGAGTTATGTACATTAGTTGAATACTAACCGATACTTACGATGAGGACATCGTGACAACGAAAAAAACATCGTGTTGAAACCTGCACATTCAGGCGACTAAATGTGTAACAATGATCCAATTCAAGGGTCACGGAGGTTAGATGGCAGACGTTCCACTGTAATTACCTTATCTACTAAATTCTGGATCGTGGTCAAGGCGGACCCCGGGCCCTCGTGCGTGAGAGCACAACCGGGACATTAACCGACCACCTGACGCCAAGATGAATTTTATACGCAGACCTGCACCATCGTTGACGGGGGTTGAAGGTTAAGAGTTACAGATTTCTTATTTTTCTTGTAATGTTTGTGTAAATCCTAGCCTGCGCACCAAGTTACAGTTTTTGAGGACTTCGGGAAGCGCCCTAGAGGTTTTGGTGAACTAGTAAGTCAGACAGTGTCGAAATTTATCAACGAAACTTTTTGAGAAAAGGTAATGCTATTTACTCGGCTTGGCGGGAGGCACTCTCGTGCCCCAGATGTGTCCTTTTAAGGACAGTAATGATTGGTCGCGTTGTGTCTGGCAGAATAGAATAGCAACTATTCTTACACTCATGGGTATTGTACAAGGCGACTAATGTCAGCTGGAAAATGGGCAGCAGCTTTTACCATTGTTATATTTACAACACTGCGATCTCCAACCCGCCTGCCAAGCGTGGCGATTATGGCAATAACCTCCCCTTTCGTGGGAGAGGCGCTAAGTCCTGCAGTGGACTGTTATGGGCTGTGATGAAGGAGTGATTAAATCTCATCCACTTTCAAACACACATTTCTAATAGACGTCCGCATTGACATTGTCTCTGCACAAACATGTGGCGCAGTCTGCTACGTTACCACGAAGATTACCCAGATTAGCGGTAAGAACATAAGCCGCGGCCAGCGAGTGAACTTGACCGAGAGGCGACCGAGTTACGTAGGTAATGCCCTAGTAGATATTGGTATTGACAATCTGACACTGATGCCTAGGTGACCCTGTGTTTGGTTGTAAATATTTTTTAAGCTTTTTCATGCGAAACTATAGATAACTCATTGGGAACAAATCGCGCAGGATTGATTGTGACTACAGGAATTGAGAAAAAATTGCGCTCTACATGAAGGTAGCTTACTTTTCGATCTCTGTAATAGGGACCAATGGCAAATCTTTGTGTTGGAGGCCTAGATCCAGTTCGGGTAAGCCATTGAAGTAAGTATGTATGCGGACTTACCTTTACCCCAGGTGTACTTAGAGGCAGGCAACGTATAGGTTATCTCCTCCGTTGTTGCTAATGTCGTCCATAGGCGGCGGTGACCACTTGCCATCAGCTGGTCCGCATGCCTGTTTGTCTGTCGTATTACATAAAAAAAGGTTTAAGCCTTACCTTATATTTCTAACTAACAACAATAATGCAAGACACTGAAGCATGACTAGCGATATCAATGCAGTCTATTGCTGTGATATCTATCTAGGCGATTCATTCATATTCATCATAGGTTTTTCAACTTTTAAGAGTCAAACTTTTTTACTTGCGCTCACCGCCAATCATACAAATCCACTGACAATTTACTGCCAAGATGACAGACTCGTCCGCCATCAGTAGGCCGTCCGCTACTGAACATAGGTATATAATAATAATTTATTGGATCTATATGGAATATTATTAATTAGATCTCTGACACAATATTACAGATGTAACTTACATCGATGTAACGCAATATGGATGAACGCTATACAACTTTATGTCGCAGATCTTCCAGCTATCCGCCGCTTTGGTTCAACGTTTATGATGCTTACAGCTAAGAACACGTTTCCTACGAGTGTATTCCCTGATCACTTTAATCTAGACGCCTTCAAGGCTAGAGTGAATGAGCTGTTCCTAGACAGTTGTGCTCCATCTTCGGCCGCATCGTCACTTACCACCAGGTGAGATGGCAGCCAAATGCCCGTCTAGTCAAACTAAAAAAAACTTTATTTTAAAAATAGCATCTTAAACTGTTAGGTAAACTGTCCCAAATTACACAGTAAATTACAGTTTCATGTTCCGAGAGGTCATGGTGGTCGTCGTAGGGTCGTCGTACCATGTTTGTTTTCCAAGCCTCTACTAATTACAGGCAGAATTTGTATCTTATTCGGGAGAGTAGGAGTTTTAATATGGACGTTGATCTTCATGTTTTTAATACAAGTAAATACGCGGCGCGTAAACTGCTAATTAGCGTATTCTTTGAGCAGTAAGTATTGGGTGGGTGTTGTGTTTTTTCATTGGGGTTTAATTTGTTTTTAAAGTATTTGTTACTTTATTTTCATCTTGATATTTCATTATTTGATATTTCGTGTGTCTACAGAATTTTCCTCGGCAAGTGAAGATTATTGGCTAAAGTTTTATAGCATTAAGTACTGATTTATATCATAAGCTGATGATGTTCGAAATAAATAAATTGTATTTATCACACAGTGGCGCCATGAAATCGACATTAGGTATGTGTTATATTTCAGGCCATTGCGTTTCAAAGATTAATTAAAATAAGTACAAAGTTGGCATCGGAGTTCAACTATCACGTGCCAGTTTTCTTGTCGACAAGTAAGCACCATCGTCCATCACCAAGTAAATTAGGAAATCCATCGAATTAGGAAAAACAATAAGATAGGCTTAGACCTATCATTTTCCGTTATTTCGTCCCGCGCTGACTTCCGAAATGTCTATATCATTACTATCCAACGTCATTTCTTCTGTTCGCATTTTGCGCTTTCCGATCAAGTATGTTGAAAATGTTAGAACATCTACGGTTCTAATATGTGTACAGTACTATTAATAAAATCGCTTATATAATTTATTTTGGTCTACGACCCGTAGCACAACGCAGACTGTGACTAAAAAGCTACAAAAAAACTAAAAGCTATCCTTTTTAAATAATCATTTGAAAAGGTCTACTTTGCTTAAAGTGCTTTCTACTTATTTAAGTTTAGGTATTCCTTGTATCTAGAATACTACAATTTATCTAGCTCTAGTGTGAGTCCGACTTGCACACGAAAAGCAATGAAACAATGAATTTATTGGAGGCTAGGTTCTTCAAGAATTTTTGTTCCGTAGATTGATATGAGTCCCTACTCATGAGTGAGGTCAAAACCTTCTGTTGCTTAATGGAAATCATATTATGTAATACCTATACATAAATAAAGGTATGTCTTTTCCCCGTAGGGGTAGGTAGAGATAAAATGACATAGCCCGTTTGCTGGGCTCTATCACATTCCAGAGTACATTTATATATCTAATGAAAGAGACGAATGAAGGGAAATGAAGGGGTAGTTTCAGATATTACAAACGCTAATAGTTCCTTTTTTTCTTTCTATTGAAAAATGGAAAATTCATTTGACATTTAATTATTACATTAGATTCTTTTATTTATCCATGCCGTGTGGTGTCCGGCAGAGTAGAATAGCACCAACCCCTTACACTCGTGGGTATCGTACAAGGCGACTAATGTTTTCCAGGCATAACTTCTAAAAGTCTCTGTAAGCTGGAAAATAGGCGGCAGCGTTTTCCAGTTACATTTATAACACTGCGATCTCCATCCCGCCAGCAAGCGTGGAGAGAGGCCCTAAGTCCTGCAGTGGACTGTTATGGACTGTGATTATTATGATTTATCCATAGGTACAAGTTACATCATATTTCGTAACATTTCATAACATAAGTACTTTACAAGGATATCGCCTTAAATTTGAATAATAACAAAATAAAAATGTCAAATTATTCATAATTATTACTATAATGGACCCTGTAATGCCCGGATTTAGTTGTTTGCAAGATCGGGTAATGTCATTTGTAACATTCCTGAAAAATTACGTAAATAAACGGTGTAAGAGTGCGATTATTGAACAAGTTGTTATTTAAGCATTCATTTCTCTCTATACATACTGAGAATGATAAAGAAAAAGAAACAAATGACGAATCTGATAGTGAGGCTTGGATTTTGCAAACAACTTAAATATTTTAATCCGGTAAGAGCAAATCTACTCACTAAGCGTTATTAGTATATGTTCTGATTAACAGATTTAACAATTGTGTAAAGGGTGACAGTGCTGCTAAGACTGCATAAGTACTATATTGTTGTAATTAATTCACCTCTAAGATTTATATAGCATAGGTTTAATTCTTCATCCAGTGTTGCTACTGTTGGATTAGAACCACAAATATTGCCAAATAGCAACTTTATTGCGGTTTTAAGGGATTCGATGGTATTAGGATTACGGTGGATATAGTGGCGTTTGTTATCACTCATATCGAGTTATATCAGACGGGTCGTAAATAAATATAAATCTAAACTTATCAATGCCACACAGAGTTGCCCATTTATCAGGTGGTTGTAAATTATGTCGAGCTATTGACAGCGCCGTTGCAGGAACTACGTGCCGACCGACTCAGGAATGTGTTGGAAGATAGCTTTCAATGCCAAAGTCCTTGGACACTCTGTAGGTAAGGACTAAATATAGTAAAGTATTGATATTATCATTATTATTAACTTAAGAAGTTCAAAGTACAAAGTTGTAAACGTAGGCGGACATGAAGCAGTTGTTTTGTTGGGTACATTTTATTATGGTATTACTTTTGACAATATTGTTTATATGTAGATTGATAAACGTCCATGGTATAAACAACCAACCTAGATTTTGTGTGTTTGTGTTTATGTGTGTAGGGCTTTTTATAAGCTTTTAATTGACTTGCACTGTTCGTATGTAAGTTGTCCGTCAAAATCCGCAAACCATTTGTTGGTATCCGTGTAGCTATTTGGTACACCTATGTTACTTGGATGACAATGCATTCATATGGTACCATGGAGCTGGTCTGACGATGGAGTCGGAAGGTGGTCATCGGAACTAATGAACGTGTTAGATATGATAATTACTTTATGTTAATTTGATGGTTTATTTAATAGAATATAGTTTGTAAATATTTCCCTTTAAAGTATTTACGTATAGTAATTAATATTCTGTGCAGTTTTCAATGTTTCCGAACGAAATGTTCGTTCTTTATTTCAGAACGAATCTCTTTAACAGATTAAGAACAATTAACTGAAAGATATATTTGTAATTGTGTAATAAATCCTATAATGATTAATAATAGTTTTAAGAACTATTTCGATGTCTTTGGTTAAGTATTTTGGCACAATAACTTCATATTTAACTGGCAGTGTAATAACGTCTTATGATTGGTTGAAATATGTACCGGCTTCCGATTTCCGGCTAAACGTTGGGTATATAAACCTACTTGAATCAGACGAAAGGACTTTTGCTCCAGACCAGCCACACAGTTAAGTATAAGCTTGTATTGTATTACTTTGGTGCCTATTGCTGATTTCTAAATGATTTATTTGTGTAATCCTCAGGCGATATAGCCGCTATTCTTCATTTTGCTGTTTTATTATGTTTAGAATATATTAGCATATTTCCCATGTTAATTTGTTAGCTATCACTGCTATCCTAGATAAATAACTTATCTCATTTGATCTGATCTGTGTTTGAATGTGAATATCCTTTCCTGAATAAATATAAATTTAAATTGAATTAATGTGCCCTATTTATCATTTCATTCAACTTTCTAACCTTAGTTACTAGGCCAACCTAACTCATATCCCCTAAATACTTAAATTAACACATTAGATCGGTACACTCTATCTATTTTTCTAACATCAGAAGTGGGATAAAGGATTCCAACCACAATATTTCTAATTGTCCTTTATTTTTCATGTCACATTGTGATCTCTTCGCACCGCTCGCACGAGCCTGTGGAAGCTGGACGCTTCTTATGACGCTGAATGGCGAGTACCTGCAGATGCTACTACGATGTTTGGTTCACAACTACTTGAAGCTCCTGTTTTTAGTCGGTGAGTCGTAAAATGTTTATTTCCAATGTTGATATTAGAACCAATTTAAATTCTTTTTTTTTCCCATAAACTGTGAATGAACCAAGTTTCTGTGCGCCAACTTTAAAACAGAGTTACAATTTCATTTAATTTTTCAATTAATTTAAAACCTAAATTATTACTACCCAGAAACGATTACGAACACAAAAGTAAATATTGTAAATTATTTGTTTGATGAGGGTATGCTTTGATATTGAATTTTAATAATGACCGCCAACACTGCAAAAAGCTTTGAAAAACCACCTACCTACTACATTAAAAATAGTCTGGGTGACGTAATTTTATGTTGGTGGCGGTAGTTAAATTCCAAATTAGGATCTGAATCATTATTTTCCTGCCCTGGATCTAAGTGTTCAATAATTATTTTTGTTGGTTGGTTATTTGCAATACGTCACGTTAATGTGAATTAAGTACTTCATTCGACTGGTCCGTAACAGTTCAAAAGGAATCTATGATGATAAAGTAAGCGATGATGATTACTTTTCGTGTTTAGTTGTTTTGGTGTGGTGCCGATGGACTGTGTTATCCATGACTAGTATCTCCGATTGACTGAGTAGGTACAGGTTTGGTCCAAGGCTAAACCATGAGCGGACAGGCTATAGATAGCTATTGGTAAAGTAAAGCGGTTACTACTTTGAATCTAGCAATTTCATATAGGGAGGTATACTGTATAGTTTAATAGTAGTGTACATACACGATATAAAATTACGACTAGTACAGTAGTAAATCTTATAAGTACCTCATCATCGTCATAAATTTAAGAGAGCACTCTTGCCGATGGAGCAACCTACAGTTTACAAAAGTGTGACGAATAAACGTCACTGAGTAAATATGTTAGCAATGTGTATTAATTTCTTTTTGATTTTTCATTTGTATAATAAAGTGGAACTAATGTACAAAAAGTGATTTAATTCATAATATAACATTGTTTTTAATAACTAGAAGAGAGCTGGTAGTAGCGGATGTCCTACCAACGTAGGGTCAGGAGTGAGCAAGCGAGGTACTGTGCTGTGGTGTTCATGTTTCAGATAACACACGAGGACATGCTTCTCTCAGTATAATCATAGTCTTGAATGATCGACGGACTTCCCCTCTTGAAGAAGAGGTCGAGAGACCTAAACCAGGATTTGCGCTGAGCAGTTTTCACCACCCGTTCATCCGACTCATAACAACCTTGTTGAAATCGACGCCTGAAACGGAATCTCTAATACTGAAACAGGTAACACCCTGAAAGGTTCTGCATATTCAATATTTCAGACGAAGGACGTCCACTGCAGGACATAGGAACCTCCTCCAAACCTTCCACACTAATAGGCATTGTGCCTAATATCCACCGGCTCCGACTATCTCCTGGAGACCATTCGACGTTGCAATTGTGATCGCCATGCGAAGATCTTTGTGCCCCATTGGCTATCAAACCTGTAAACTTTGTGGCCTGCTCACTGCCACTTCAGTTTTGCCACATTTAAAACCTATGTCGATGACTCTTCCATCGAATATGGCATAAATCCTGGACACTATAAAATTCACAAATTATTCCCTTCCTCGTCGAGTCTCACCACGTCGGTGTCGCTTCGCACTGCATACTGATATGAAACACCGCTTTTGTTATCTATCATAAGAATAGAAAATTAAAACATTTATTTGTGATTGGCATCATTAATTAGCACCGAAAGACCACATCGTAATTCCTCTTTTTGTAAATAAATAAAAAATCGAATCTGTCCTTAACAAATAAATTCAAGTTATCTGCATTGGAAAATATTAAAACCATTGACTGGATGGAAATGTTGTATCATCCTCCTTATAGCGTTGTATTTTCTTGTTGATCGATCGTATCGTAAATATTACGTGAGTAGCACAGCGGGTTCGATTCCCGCCAGGGCAGAAATTAAAATAATTACTATAAAAATCTGCTTCTTATTGTTCTTTGAACTGATATTTGATTGGTGATTATAGGTAGGAATCGCGATGTGAGTCGTAAATGATAAAATTTATTATTGATGCTATTCTATAGATGCTTGATGATAAATTATTAAATATTTCATGGTCAATTTAAGTAAATTTAATGAACATAAGCATAATATCAGGCTGGCCGAACGATTTGCGGAGGGTGCAATTTTAATTACTCTCTCTGATTTTATATTCGAATTATGATTGATTGTAATGTGAACTAAGGAGCACAGTGGCCACGTATCTATTACTATATTAGTAGGTACTAATAGTTAAATGGTCGGCTTTCATATCCCGATGTCTGTCAACCTCACTGGCGACCTTAGGGCCGGTTAGTCCAGGTAGTAAGCCATACTAAATACGGCGGCTTAGTTTAAATTAAGAATAAATTAATAAATGTTATTACTTTATTTTTCATGAATACTTATACAAGTATTAAGCATGTTCGTAAATATTTAGTGATGTATGGGTTGATTACTGTGTAAAGAAATTTTAATGTCCCTTAAGGAGACACTATTTAATAAATTAATAAAGTAAAATAACAAATCATAATGTAGTGATGTTATTTTGTTCGACTCAAAATTTGTAAAGAAATGTCTGAGACACTATTTACAGATTAATAAAAAAAATTGCACATTATGATGTAGTAATGTGTCAGTTTGTTTATGTCCCTTAATGGGAAAATGACCCTTAGTGGCAAAATTACCCTACGTGGGAAATTTATGTGCATAGGAGTCCCCTAATGAGAGAGGTGCGACTGCACAACCATATAAAGAAATGTCCCTTAATGAGAAAAGGATTGACACTATTTACACATTACAAAAATTAACATTGATTGACCCTTAGTGGGAAGATTACCCTTAATGGGAGAATGACCCTTAAGTGGGAAGATTATGTGCATAATGGGTCCCCTAATGAGAAAGGTGAGACTGCACAACTATTAAAAAAATGTCCTTTCATGTGACACTATTTACTGAAATTAACAAAACAAAATAGCTCATCATAATGTATTATTGGGTTATTTTGTCAATGAACAATGTAAATGTTTTTAGTTATTAAGATTTATTTGACCCTTAGTTGGGAAATTAAGTACTTTCAGTGGAAAGTGCAAAGAAATATCTTTTTGTAGATAATATTTTGTTGATGATATATTTTTGTATGTATGCCTTGTTTGCCTAACATATGAAAGTTTATAGACTTCGAGAGCGAAGTCCAGTCAGTATGGCCGTGTTAGATATGATAATTACTTTATGTTAATTTGATGGTTTATTTAATAGAATATAGTTTGTAAATATTTCCCTTTAAAGTATTTACGTATAGTAATTAATATTCTGTGCAGTTTTCAATGTTTCCGAACGAAATGTTCGTTCTTTATTTCAGAACGAATCTCTTTAACAGATTAAGAACAATTAACTGAAAGATATATTTGTAATTGTGTAATAAATCCTATAATGATTAATAATAGTTTTAAGAACTATTTCGATGTCTTTGGTTAAGTATTTTGGCACAATAACTTCATATTTAACTGGCAGTGTAATAACGTCTTATGATTGGTTGAAATATGTACCGGCTTCCGATTTCCGGCTAAACGTTGGGTATATAAACCTACTTGAATCAGACGAAAGGACTTTTGCTCCAGACCAGCCACACAGTTAAGTATAAGCTTGTATTGTATTACTTTGGTGCCTATTGCTGATTTCTAAATGATTTATTTGTGTAATCCTCAGGCGATATAGCCGCTATTCTTCATTTTGCTGTTTTATTATGTTTAGAATATATTAGCATATTTCCCATGTTAATTTGTTAGCTATCACTGCTATCCTAGATAAATAACTTATCTCATTTGATCTGATCTGTGTTTGAATGTGAATATCCTTTCCTGAATAAATATAAATTTAAATTGAATTAATGTGCCCTATTTATCATTTCATTCAACTTTCTAACCTTAGTTACTAGGCCAACCTAACTCATATCCCCTAAATACTTAAATTAACACATTAGATCGGTACACTCTATCTATTTTTCTAACAAACGCAATAATATAACCCGATCGTGTTTGGGCTTTTTGGAATGGTCTTGATGAGTAGGTACTATACGGCGCGATAAAAGCTTGTTATGAAAAAATTTTTTTCATTTGGGGACTTGATTTTAATAATATAATAATGCTACGTTTACCGAGGAGAGGTCGGCGGCCGAGCGGTTAGGGTATCCGACTTGTAAGCGAGAGGTACCGGGTTCCCGCTGCGGCCATGTACCAATCACTCTTTTCTGAGTTATGTACATTAGTTGAACACTAACCGATGCGCACACGGTGAGAGAAAACCGTTGTGATGAAACCTGCACATTCAGGCGACTGAATGTGTGACCATGATTGAATTTGGTCAGGCTCCCCTGGTAGACGGGTCACGGAGGTCAGATGGCAGTCGCTCTACTGCAATAACCTGATCTGCCAAATCCTGGATCATTGTCAAGGAGAACCCCGGGCCCTCGTGCGCGAGAGTACAACCGGAACATTAACGTCAAGAAGATTATTTTAAAAATGGTACGTTTACCTTCTGTATAGGGCCCTGTCATCATCTTCTGGGCCCAATACAACCTCACCTACCCGCGGTTCTCCTATTGACAGACGGACGAAGCTCTAGCGAACCGGCGTTTTCCTAACGGGTTACGCGGATCAGTGGCCACCTGTCGCCACACGTAAAAAGCCAAAAAGTTCCAATTAACTAGTCTGGTAGGAAACCTCTTGAATCGCGTGCCTTTTTACCGCGCACATGGAAGGAAGGAAGTGGTGTCGAATAAGATTGTAGAGGCTCGTAAGCGCTGATTTTGTTACGAGCTGCGTATGCCCCAGAATAGGTCTGCCAGTATCAGAGGTCCCACATGAGGCCCAAGAAGCGGATGCGAGAGCCAACGACTGATGATGGCGAGGCGAAGTAGAGAAGCAATAGCATGATAGCGGACCATGGCACTTGGAAGCGGACATGGATCAAGAAATTGGAATATGGTGCACATCAATTTGTATACGACCTACACAGACCCATTGGCGTATCTAGGGCTATTTTCCATGGGTGGCCTGGCCCCTGAGGTGGCCGATGAAGCCGAGTCAATCGCCAATGTACAGTCAGTGAGCACCCCATCCTGGGGTGGGCACCAGGCCATTCTGGGGTGGGCACGGCCCACCCGGCCCCCCCTCTTCCTACGCCTATGCACAGACCACCACTTACAGAGAAAAAACAATGCTGATAGAATGTATGGTTGAAAAGTTCTTGTGTAGATTGGCACCTCGTGACGGTATATATTTTTTTTAATATTATACAAGCATTTGACCGCCATCTCACCTGTTGGTAAGTGACGATGCGGCCGAAGATGAAGCATGCCCATCTTGGAACAGCCTATTCACTCTAGCCTTGAAGGCATCCAGATTATATTGATCAGGGAACACAGTCGCGTGTCAATTTTAATTTTCGGTTTTGATTATACATATTGCAGCATCAAGATTGCTGCTTGAATTATTATATCCTTCTCTTTATCCTTTTTTATTTCTTTGCTCGGATTCGATAATTCAAATATCGATTGATTTGAAGATGAGATTGTCAGGGTGTCTGAAAAGGCCACATTAACGTTTCATATTATAGTGGCACAAACTTATTTGATCCAGTGGCCAGTACTGGAACTAAGTGACGCCATTTTGAATTGTCATATCAATGTCATAGCGAATTCATAGTAAATAGCCGTA
Organism: Blastobasis lacticolella; assembly: GCA_905147135.1. Taxonomy (NCBI): domain Eukaryota; kingdom Metazoa; phylum Arthropoda; class Insecta; order Lepidoptera; family Blastobasidae; genus Blastobasis; species Blastobasis lacticolella. The sequence goes on from LR990041.1 coordinate 10,893,551, forward strand.
TGGCGCAGAATAGCACCAACTCCTTACACTAGTGGGTGTCGTACAAGGCGATTAATGTTTTTAAGGTATATATCTCGAGTCTCCATAGGCTGGAAAATGGGCAGCAGCGTCTTCCAGTGTTATATTTATATCACGGCGATCTCTAACCCGCCTGCCAAGCGTGGAGATTATAGTAATAACCTCCCTTTTCGTGGGAGAGGCCCTAAGTCCTGCAGTGGACTGTTATGGGCTGTGATGATGATGTCAATGTGAACAATAGCGACGCTGCAAATAAGTTAGTGATAAATAAATGTGAATCATACTACGAAACGTTAATGTGGCCTTAATTAATAAAATTAAATACTTTTTTTTTGTTTTACCAATTCCATTGAGTTTTGCCGTAGTACCTGGGTCCTACTCATTGAAAGTCGTAGCACGTAGCAGGAAGTCTATCAGTGTATATTAAAAGGGCATAAACTCATCTTACGAGAACCCTCGTTTGTGCCAACAAGTAAGTTGGTATTTTCGTTTCTAATTTCACGCTCTCGTAAATTTTCTATAACTCATTAACCGGTAAGATAATTCCTGAATTAAAGAATCAGCGAACATATTTTCCTGATAACACAAACCTATTTCTTATGTGGAGATATAGGTTTACAACTTTTCACTGTGGAGAAAACAGTGAAAAAAAAGCCTTATGATCTGTCCAGACCGACTTGTCTTATTTGGGATACAAACAATACCAAAAATCACGACATGTGGTGTCAATCAAGCTACGTACACTGTGTTTAGATGTTTTGAAATATATAAAAAACAGATAGAATTTCAGCGAATACTGCTGCAAATAATTTCCATGACCAAGTATGACAAGTAGGACTGGACTGATTTTACATAAGCTTACGTACTGTAAGTCGCAGAATAGTTCAGGTACCTTTTTAATATACATTAAACACTTCCATCAGATTCCCTGAACGAAACTCTACACGTCATGTTACACTATCATCATAGCGGATGACGCCGAGAAACAAATATCTTGTTTCTAACATCTATTAACCTTCAAATGTTACCTATTAGACTTCGTAATATTTTAAAATTTACTTTGACACTTTAACTATATCTTTCAAAACCTAAATCTATTTTAATATGGGTATAGTAGCAGCTAACCGTGGTATAATATATTTCATTTTCCTTATTAACTAACCTGAAACACCTTATCGATCGGTTGGGCAGGCCATTTAAGTTTACGTGACTTTCTTTTCTTATCTAAATAAGTTTGATGTAGATATGTCGACACCCGTATTAATTTACACAGTTTAAATTTAACTTTTAATATTATTATTTGTGATAAATCCATTCAGAACCTTAAAGAACCTTAAAATTTAAAGAACGCTGTTATTGGTCAACACTTTTTTATTCATTTAATCATTATATGTATTTTATAATCTGGTAAATTCTAAAATACTTTTTCATTTAATTCACCAAGATTTTGGTTTATTAATTAATGTAATGTTTAAAATTATAGAGATAAGAGTAAAATAGTAGATACAAGAGTAGCCCGATATTTCGACACAGTTGCATGCATCATGTGTCGTCCCGTGACCATGATGCATGCAACTATATCGAAATATCGGGCTACTCGTCAACAAAGGTACGCGGTAGGAAACCCGGAACATACCCTTAAAATATTAATGAATGTGTCCTGATGAGTAGCATACTATAACATCGAATCGTTTTTATATTATATGCTTCATTAAGGGCGGCTTGCACCAAATTCTTAAACGCATTTAAGCTGATTACTTAAACAAAATGTGTCATACAAAAAACGTTAAACGTCATTCTTACACGTGTTTAAGAATTTAATGCAAGCGGGGCTAAGCATACTTATCCAGTACGCTGCTATCCAGTAACGATACACAAAAAATGAATTATTGTATTGTCCAATATATTTGTTTAATGTATAAGTGCCTCACAGTACCCTTCAAATATAATATTTATTCTTGCGTTATATTTATATACCTACTCGTAAATAGGTACATACCGCTACCATAGCCGCATAATATAGGTAAGGCTTTGTACACAACAATTTGTTTTCAGAACGCGCCTCGCTTAAACTGGGCTTAATGTATTCCCTTTGAATATTCAAAGGGCGCCTCAATACTCATTTAATTTTCCTAATATAGGAATAGGAACTCGTAAGATAATATTTCGCTAAAATCGCGCCCAATTGTATGTCTCCGCTTGGGGTGACCACGACATTTTATAAATGTCGGATTATAATTTTTTTCTAAGCCATCTCAAACTCAAATTCAACTCTTTATATCGTCAAAAATGAGGAGGGGGGGTTAGGAAAGTAGGCCGGTAACACGGCCAACGTGGCCAACGTCACATACAGTGACACGTTGGCCGCCCCATGGCCGGAGCATACCCACCCCACGGCCACCACGGCCGGAACGTGCCAGACAGAGCCGGACAGCGCCCGAATAGCACCAACAGTCCCTAGGTTGCCTTGTAATCCACTGCTGTACTTGAGCTTCTTTCACCATTACGGTTAGGTTGTCACACCGAGCATATAACTACCCAGAGCATGTGCTAGGTAGGTTGTTGTAATCTAATATCCACGCTTGGCAATCGGGTAGGCGTAGGTGTATACTTTCACAGTTCACTATATTTTCGTCCATACAATCGGAGAAATCCCATCCTCATCTATTCGATGGTCTCCCTACACCGGGCAGAGCTCAAAGATCCCTATTATTAATCATTTTGGTGCTTTAATGAAGCGAAATTATGCAGATTGGAAGCACCGATCACAATGGGCTGATTTCGGCGAATCTAGAGTATAAGAACGGCTTATTTCGGCCCCGGTTGGTACCTCTTTATTTCAACCGTGCAAACAATGGTGCCCATTGTCTTCAATTTACTACTAAATATGTATTCGCTGAGTTGGTGTTTGTCTTAAACACTTAGTTAGGTGAGTGATTTGTTTCTACTTTTGAGTAAGTACAACGAAACTTGGTCGAAAAATGTTACTCCCAGAAATTGTCTCATGAATTTCCCAAAACTTTCTGCCAAATTAAAAAAAATATTGGAACCGGACATGAGTGGGACACCATTGGCTGTAATATCGAGTTATTATCTCTATATACTATTAAACTGTTCGGCTGATTCTTTTTTACTATAACACTGTCGAGAAAAAGCTTCTGGTGGATCCCTCCCCTGCTCGAGTGTATCCTAATTTCTGACATATTTATGTATAAGTATAAGTATAGAAGGTCATTTAGCACCTCTGTAGAGCGAAAACAATATAATGTCAAGCCCGAACCAAGCGTGAAGATTATGAAATAACTCTCCACTGCTGTGAAAGAGGCTCAAGTCAAGCAATGGAGCCTTGAATTGAACCGTAAGCCTATTTTTATAAGCCTTATTAAATAGTGGGTCAACCTTCAAGTAAAATGGGACCACACGGTCCGTAAAGAGATATAAATTTACCTATATACACAAACGAAGCCCGTTAAACAATTTCAGGAATACATTTCAACCCTGTGCCTACAAAAGTTGTAATTAAAGCGGCGAGTAATCTCGCGCGACTCAAGAATAGTCGCCCGACTCCGGGAACTTCGCAAATTGAGATCTTATCTTTTAATGCGGTTTCGACGCGACGCGGACTCTATTTTGTTGATTTATTTCACGAAATAGCTAGGCTATACGTAGACCTGTGGTTATACGAGCTATAGGTATCATACGTACCGGGTCGTGGTAAGAAAAGCGAGTGATAGTGGTAGATGGGTGTCCGTAGCTTCGCTCGACTTTCACTGTAACTTAGCACCTGTAGATAAAAAATGGCCGCAGTCCAGTAGCAGCGAGCTTACGAGACCCGTAACAAAAATAATTAATAACGCATAACGCATACGCATACAGATGTCGTATCTGGATGGGTGGCCGTTTCATCGAGGCAATCGAAATTCTGGGGGTATAAAAAGGCCACATTACCGTTTCTTAATACTATTCATTTTAATTTGTCAAACGTCACTGTTGTTGTCATTGACATGACAATTCGTAATGGCGTCATTTACTTACAAGCTTGTAGCACTCAATGAAACGCTCATGTGGCCTTTTTAGACCCTCAGCTCATCACCGCAACGAAGTCGGCCACAGGGTGCGTCCAAATCGCGTGAACGCGTCGCGAATGAGCAGTTGCAGTAACGGCTCGCGTTCCGTTCCGCCGCGCGCAAGCCGTTGCCGCGACAGCGCGCGAGCGGCGCTTTGCATTTCACCGTACGAAACAGATGAGCGGCGCGAGCCATCTTCTTCTTTGTGGTCATTCTTGCTTCATACGGAAATACACCTATTTTAGTTTCGAGTGGCACAGGACAAAACTTTAGTTAAAAATGTTCACTAGGGTGGTTGAGTCACTTACTTAAGGTGCATCCGTTACAATGGCTCGACTGTTGCTGCTCAGCGCACGAGCGGAGCGTTGCATTTCACCGTGCAAAATAATAAGGGATTTCGCTATCCCAAAATCCATGAGGTGGCGATACTGCGACGTAAGGTCTGCTGTCAAAATAAAGCCCTGTCATTGACTGGAATAAATTCGTCATTTTACGGCAGGTGTTTATGTCCAAAAGCACGACAAAATTTTGACAACAGATCTTACAACTCACTAGCGCCATCTGAAATTGTAAAAATTCTCATTGAAGACGTGCGCGAAGCTTGTGCGCAGCTCGAGCCGTTGCAGCAACGGCGCATTCGCGGAGCGTTCGCGAAGTTTATACACACCCTTAGGTAAAAAAAGATTATAACACTTTTTTTTATGTTACTACCTGATGGAAAGTGGTCACCGCCGTCTATGGTCATCAGCAACACCAGGTGAGTTACCAATGAAGCGGCCACTAATATACCTTTTGCACGATCCCATGTCATCAGGTGCGGATCCAGGATTTGATTGATGGGGGGGGGGGGCACAGTTAAAATTATAGGTATTTTCTAATTATAGGTATTCTCTATTCAATGAGAGAGCGGCCTGAGAAAAAAAAAATTTACCCTATTAAATGAATGAGCGAGCGGAACGAGCTCGAAATTTTTGACATTTCGGTCTTCAAAGCTGTGGTGATCAATGAATGAGCGACCGAAGCGAGTTTGAAAATTTTTACGTTTGAGGTCTTAAAAGCTAGAGTGATAATTGAATGAATGAGCGAGCGGAGTGAGCTTGTAATTTTTGACATTTTGGATCTTAAAAGCTGCGGTGATCAATGAATGACCGACCGGAGTGAGCTCGACATTTTTTTACGTTTGAGGTCTTAAAAGCTAGAGTGATCGTTTAATTAATGAGCGAGCGATGCGAGCTCGCTACTTTAGACATTTTTGGTCTTAACAGCACTGGGTGATCCTTACAATAGTAGTGTAAGGAATTCAATAAAAGAGTAGTCGCAACGAGCTAGGTGAATGATAGGAAAAGTATCTGAAACCTATGAATGAGCGAGCGAAGTGACCTCGAAATTTTTGACATTTTGGGGGAAATTTAGATATTTTGGGTATTAACAGCAATGGTGACCCATTTTCAAATGTAACTTATGGAAATTGAGCGACCGCAACGAGCTTGGTGAAAGGTAAGAAAAGTAACTGAAACTTATGAATGAGCGAGTCAACCGAGCTCGATATGTTTGACATTTAGGGTCTTAAAAGCTGGAGTGACCAATAAATTAATGACTCGAAATTATTGACATTAGAAGATGGAGTGATTGATCAAGTCCGCGCCTGCATGTCATGGTCCAAAGGAAACACTGTGGCTGGGAACTCATTCCACATCCAAATCGTACGAGCGAGAAACGTTCTTTCGAACCTTTGCGTGGTGACCAATAGAGGGTCTACGTAGTGGGGATGACTACCCAGCTCACGCCGGGTGGTGCGATGGCGGAATTGTGCTGTGGGCGCCAGATCAAAAAGTTCCTCAGAACACTCTCCAGAACCAAATTTAATTTTTATTTTATTTGAAAGTTAACGCTTATATCCATAGTCTAACTTATATCCTTTTTTAGGCAATCTTCATTCCCACCTTGTGCGGGATTAATGTTACTACTTGACTAGACGTTTAATTAGTTAGAGCTAATGAAACAACATGGCGTGGATTAGAGTACTTCGTCTAATGACATACTTAGCGAGCTCCGAGAGTAATCAAATCATAGTTTCATTAGCATATTTATGTGAGACACAGCCATTTAGTGAATTAATTGATTGGGTAGATTATCCACTCTTGTTTATGGCTGTATGTCCTTGCTCTTCTTAAGAAAATTATAAGTACGACGGGTATTTTTCTTCTTCTTAAGTCTTTACAATATCTATCTAGGTAGGTATTTAATCTTAATCGTTTTATATAATCATACAAATCAGATATAAATATACCTTCCCCTTTACCGTCCCCTTTCCTCTTCCCCCTTCAACTTCCTTCTCCTCTTCTTCTTTTTCTTTTTTATTGTTACCTAAACTTTCCTTTAATGTCGACGTCTTTGATCTGCCCTGACACAACTCCCTAGCTTCGCACAATTCTTCGTTATTTTTATTTCCATTATTTTTAATTTTTTAAGTCATGAAATATACTGTGATCTGTTAAAGGTGTGGCATGAAATACGTTTTAGTGGCAATTAAAGAAAGAGGGATGTTGAGATAGTTCGGGCATGTGGAACGGATGGATAAAAGATCAATATTATCAAAAGAGTTTGGGAATTTGAAAATACAGCCGTTAACAGGACGACCAGAAACATTTCTTGAGAAGAGGATCTTGTTATAAGACGACTTAATTATCGATTACAAGCACACTGAAGAGTATTACTGGACTATTTATCTAGCTTGTCATCATTCACGTCCATAGGCTGCAGCGATTGCTTACCATCAGGCAGGCCGTAATCTTGTTTACCACCTAAGTGGTACAAAAAAATCTCAAGATCCGAGTTCACCCGAGGTAAACAAACGTACTAACGACTCCATTACGCCTTGATACGAACGACTAAGGACGCCCTAAGGAGCTCGAACTAAACTCCTTTTAATTAAGTTGAGACAGTGAATCAATAGACGGAGACACACTAAAACCGTAACAACCGGTCGTAGAAGCGATAGTTCGGCTGTTACTTCCACTACATATAATTACGATTGGATTTATGGCGCGCTTCTGTTGTTGGGGCGGGTGGGACTTATTACTTAGCCGGCTTGGTTGATGGTTGCGCCCGAAATGTGATTCGGCCCAATGCTCTAGACAACACATTGTTACATTGAATTGTTGTCTTGGTGACTAGATGCTAATTGGAATAATTTGTTAATGAATATAGGTTTTAAGACTTTCGTGGTTAATCGCTTTCACCACACATATTATCGGGTTTGTTACCACGGTTTGTATTGTTCGGTAAGTATCCGTGGTATCAAATCCGATAATATTGTGGTAAACTTGTAAATGTCGCTATAGATTGAGCGAGAAACAATTATTTCGCAGTTTCGCATCCGCGCGCGACCGCGTCAGTGGACTATATGCGTTTAACTAAAATCTTTAGCGGTTAGGCATTATTTCAAATCATACTTTTTTTAGTTTAATTAATATTTACAACCGTTAAAGTACGAATCGAAACTAAAAGTCATCACCCTTCGCGTCCCATAATCTCTTAATCCGGCCGCAGAAAATCAATCTGACTGAACCCCCAGAAATGTGTCAAAATTAGCGTGTAATATTTCCCGTTTCGAATTATAAATGCCCTGTTTTGTCGCCAAAACATCGCGAGGCACGAGGTTCCCAACCCGGGGGCGGCTAGTGCAGGGCTGGCCAACCGGCGGCGCGTGCGGGCCGCGTGCCGGTCGCGCGGCCCGCACGCGCGCGCAGCATCCCTCGCCCGGTATTTATTCTGCAACTATCCTCCCATTTAGAGCGGTGTCATCCGCCGCCCAGTTTAGATTTCATCACGCGCCCTCGCGCCCTCGCGCGCGCCCACTGCAAACACTGCCGATTGCATTTATTATTTAATTGTTTCGAGTGGCGTCTCGCTTTTGTGCAGCCTGAAAGGGAATTTTTAAATCGTGCGCGATTGCCACTGTCTGTTTCGTTTTCAATTGCATTCGAGCTGTTCAAATTTAATTTTTTATGTAAACACTTCGCTTTGTAAGAGAAAAATAAAGCTTTATTCTCTTCACAAGAATCAGGAATAGGCAAAAGTAGATTGAGTTTTTTTTAATGTCGTTACCTTCATAACCTACATCGTTTCCCGTAAAAGGACTTTCATCCAACATTAATAAATAACGGGCCAGTAATTTAAATCAGAAACCGATGAAAGGCCGGCCATACATCAGGCGGCATTCTAATGTTAATGTCGGATATAGCGGCGGATATTGTGCGGCCGGGCGCGTCCCTTCCATAACAAATGTTTATTTTATACACACCGCACTAACAATAGTTCGCAAATACCTAAACAGCGCGAGATGCGATTTAGATGGTAATGCGCGACAGAAATAATAACGGACCGTAATTTCTGTTTGTTTTGTGGCGGTCGCGCTTTCGGCTGTGTGTGTCTTGCTGCGGTGGGTGGACGGAGTGTTTTAGTAAATTAGCTGTGAATATCCGAAATTCTTTTGGTTTTCGCTGTCCTTTTTTTTGTTGTACTAGCCAGCCATTTGTACCCGTCTCACCTGGTAGTGAGTGACGATGCGACCGTTGATGGAGGTACCAGTCTAGGAACAGCCTATTTCATTTTAGCCTCGAAGGCGTCTAGATTATAATGACCAGGGAACACACTCGCAAGCAACGCGTTCCATTCCTTAGTCGTATTCATATTAATATACTCATATTCATTTATTCGCATCATAAAGGTTGAATTAAAACGTCTATTGTCACACCTGTATTCAGAAACGTTACATGACTCTCACAATGCGAACGTACTGGGTTCCAGTTGTCAATACTTGAGTGGCGATCGGCGCTATGCATCCGTAAAAAATTAAGAATTTTACCAATCATACAGCAATATTGAACGCAGTGCGTTCACTTAGAGCACTGAGAGTATTGTTTGTGAATACGGGTGTGATAGAATTACTAATTGTAAAAGAGTTGTGGTTATAGTGTCGAGGCGACGGTGGCCGAGTGGTTACGGTATGCGACTCGTACGCGAGAGGTACCGGGTTCGAATACCAATGCGGCCATTCCGATCCCAGACTCTTTTCTGAGTTATGTACATTAGTTGAATGCTAACCGATGCTCTTAAGGTGAGGGAAAACATCGTGAGAAAATCTGCACTTCATGCGACTGAATATGTAACCATGATCTGCTCTTGTCAGGCTCCCCTAGTAGCAATGGCAGTCGCTCCATTGTAATTACCTGATCTGTCAAAATCCTGGACCATGGTCAAGGCAGACTGTGAGCCCTCGTGCGCGAGGGCACAGCCCGAACATTGACGGCAAGATGATTTTAATGACAAACAGGCAAATGGACCACCAGGAAAACAATATTATTTGAAATAGTATTCTTTGGCTGCAGCATGCTTGCTTAGTTGGTGGTACATTCCCAATCTCCAATTCTAACGCTATATTCATAGCTAGAATTGGAGATTGGGGATTAATATGATTGTCATGTTATTATATTATACCGTGGAATACACAACACCGGACGGCTTTCGGGGCAGTAGGTGATAATTTCTACAGAACCTGGTTCTTTAGCACTTATTGTAGGGTTCTATAAAACCAGTTACAGGTAACACTCTTGGTTTTCAGGTAAGTATTACAATTAGGTTGAATTATCACATCACATCACGCTCTATACCTACAGTATAGAGCGTGATTTTATTTGAGTAAAGTAAAGAGGTAATTTATTCAAAATGCGTAAACGTTATGCGTACAATACGAGTAGGTACAGGTCCTATAGGTTCTATAACATAGATGTGTAACGTTTACGCATTTCGAAGAAATCACCTCTTTACTTTTCTCATTAAATTTTCATTCCCATAGCCTCCGCTAGACAGTTTAAACGCGTGGAAATCAACGGTGAAAGGGGAATGTATTATGCATGTCGCTCAGGTAGCGGGTGCACGTTCAAATTTATATTTAAGGCCCGCCCTCACCTACGGTACGGCATGCATATTCATGCGCCGTGATTAATCACTGTGTACCTACCAGCCTTAGCATACCATATAACTGCTGGGTACATGTAATGATGTAAGTGTTTGTACCTCGCACCACATGCTGTTATCTGCCTGCTGCGAACCAATTTTGGTAAGTAATTTTGCATGTTACAGGATTGTTATGCGAGTTAGGTGGCAAAGTTTTTGGACGAAGGAAAAGATTGTGTTTATAGTACCTAACACCCGTATTCTCGTAAGTCTCACCTATGCGCCAACGCACAGGGTTCTAACTAACAAACGTGAGTGGCGATCGGTAATATCGGCACTATACCTACCTCCCTTCGTCAAAATGAACAGAATTGACCAATCATTGAGGCGTATTGAACGCAGTGCGTTCACTGCAAAAAGCCGCTGTCAGTCTTCGCATAGTGACGCTACTTATTGTCTGGTGTATTATTGCATGGTAATGTACTACTTACTATTTCAGTTAATGTCTAGGGCGGTTGATTTAATTATGTGACCTAGCCATTTATTTATTTATTCTTAGGAAAATCAACAGCTGTTGTAACATGGATTAGAAGTAAACTTAAGTATCTATTCCAAATCTTTCTCGAGGGGTCCACTTGAACATCCTTCGATCTTAAATTCTGCTAGGCTCTTACTAGTATAAGGTGGCGACTACTTGCATACCTAAGTAATTCGGCTACAAGATATTGCACAAAGTATAGTATTTCAAACTTTCACATTTAATATTAAAACAATGCACTGTGGACGATTTTAGAAATTGCTTAACTGCTAAATATAATCCGTAACACGAGGCCAAGTTCATTAATTATCCGTAGTTTAATAAATTCCGACTTACATAAAAAATTACTGTCGCACCCCCGATACCACGAGCGTGTGCCCACAATTTTTTTTGCCTTCATAAAAAATATCAATGAGATTTAAATGCAGGTTTAAGCAAATCATTAAAAAGTGCAACTAGTATAATAGCAATTAGCATATGGAAAATACATTGTAGTCGCGCTTACCCCATCTGTCAGTGGGCGGGGTAATGGACGATACATTTCAGTTTTATGCAAATACTCATCTGGGTGCACATTTCGCTACCATTAGCACCTAGCTATAGCGATATCAAAATCGTTAATAAATCCAATATTTTGTGTATTTGTTCTGTCTTCATTTAAATATATTGGTGAAATCCTGACATCCTGTATTACAATTCTAACACTAGCCTAAGAACGATCAGTGCCTAGCTTAAAATATAGTTATTCAGAACTTGGCGAAAAGCGATCCCATTTAGTTCTGAGTTATTTACATTAGTTGAACACTAACCGATGCCCCTACGGTGAGGGAAACATCGTGATGAAACCTGCACATTCAGGCGACTGAACGTGTAACCATGACCCTTGGTATAACAGGTTCCCCTGGTAGCGATGTCATGGAGTTCACATGACAGTGGCTCCACTGTAATTACCTGATCTGCCAAATCCTTTATCATGGTCAAGGCGGACCCCGAGAGCACCGGGACATTAACGCTAAGATGATTATTTTATTTTATCGCTGCACTACGCGGCACGATAGGCGTTAGTGGCACGCGACTATCGGGGCAATATCGCTCGCGTCAACGGCAATCGGGCGGCAATCCGTCAGCCGCTCCCTGGGGCTAGGGTGCCGTCACCCAGCCAGCCTAGATTGGGAGATTCCGAGCGCGGATGACTGCGTCAATTATAGGTACGGGCTGTTTGAACCTGGGCAAGTATTTTTTGTTTTGCGATTCTATTGCAACAATCGATAAAATTGTTAAATTCATGTAAAACTAGCTTTTAGCCACGAATTCGCCCGCGTAAAATTCGGTTACTTATAACAAGACACATTGAATTTCGATATAATTTGGCCTATGTGCCTTAAAATGGAATGGACCAGAATACTTGTCTATACATATATGCTATATTGCTGTCAAACATCAAAATCCGTAGTTTTTGCTCGAAGGAGTAACAAACATTCAAACTTACAACCTTATAAACTTTCGCATTTATAATATAAGCAGGATTACAATTTTGAATGTGCTAAGTTGAAGTTTTCGAACTTTCTTTGAAAGCAGCCCTCAACGTTGGCTTCATTTTTATTAATATGATTTTAGCAAGTACCTATACGAAAGCTGTAATAAGAGGTACATTTAATCTAAGTCCAAAGCTATAATTTTCGAGATTGATATACGGCTGAGTATGGGTTCTCTAGCTGGAGAGTGCGTCAAACATGGACGACTACATATGTGGAAAGTCCATACTGTTGGGTTATTATTATATTTTTTAGTTGAAGGTCCAAGTCACTGACTCGCGTCACAATAAAGGTGTTATGTTGGTATTGAACCGGCGTTCAAGCGCATAGAGCTGGATGCGGAAGACACAGGATCTTTCGGTCCACCCGTGTACATACGCCTCTTCGAAACCCGTCTTTCGGCTGACGTGATGATGAAAGTGGTCAATTTAACTTGGATCAATAATAATTTTTATCACATAAATTTTAAAACAGTTTAAGTAGGTAGGTACTTAGGTACTAATAATTTTGTACATAATCTGGCGATTTTTAGTTAATGACATTTTTAGTCAACTTGCGTTCTCCGGTATGTCCGATAACAGTGCATCCAATAAACAACGGTTTAAAAGCCGTTCGCTGGTCTGCAGCCACACCGATCTTGCCTGTTACTCTGAATCCAGGGACTAGAGTAGGTATAATTATTGCTCTATATATAACATTACTCTTATAATCTCCATTTAGGAACTTCTCCGACACTCATATCACCTACATACTACGCCCAGGCATAGAACCCTATTGTATCTATGCCTTCTCTAGGTCAACGAACACCATATACCTACCTACAAGTTCAGAACAGAACACGACGTTATTTTTCCACCCGTTTGTACCTTGTCCAAGTTTAGGGTTCTAACTGGCAACGGTCGTGCGACCATGGTCGTGCAACGGGCGGTTTTGAGGGCTCCTATTTGTCGGGCGACCATTTTCGTACAACCATGGTTGCACTACCAACGCCAATTAGAACAGCGCCTTAGAGCGAACCTAACTCCAAAATTAAACTCCAAAATCTTCATAGGTACAATGCAAAAGTATAAGTGCATGCTAACCTTAAGAATCATATTCCTTTGCACTTAATTTAATAACTTCCTTAGTTTTAATAACATCCTTGAATTAAATTTTTACTTGTTAAGTATATAGAAATACTCTGGGGGTAAAGGACGAGTCCTTTGGGCATAATGTCCCCTTCTTTTAGCAAACAGATTTTAGCTATAGTTGCACCAAATACCGTGACGGTTGCTATACAGCAGTAAAGCAATATTTTCTTAAGGTGGTAATGCACTTATGCTCTTGTACCTACGATGTGACATGAGCGTATTCCTCTTAAATTTCTTTTTGTTTAAAACCTGTGATCATCCTTTTGTTTCAAGATGGGCCTCTGTTAACTATGGCGCCATTGTTCAGGGCGCGCCTCTTTTTACCTAAAACTTAAAAACAATAAATTAGATTGTGTATTACAGATACACATTGTAATAAAATCTATTATCACCTAGGTAGTCAACGTTCTGAGCTGAGGGTTGAGCGTGTCCTAGCACAGGGGCTTGAAGCACAGTTTAAAGAATTCCCACCTTTTTGTGATATAACAAACCCAAAGGCCAAAGGAATTCCGTTGGCCAGAATCTTCAACACTACCAGTCTGCAAATGTCATGCGTGAAGATTATGGTAAACCAAAAGTACAAAACCCTCCATCTGTTATTATGGTATAAAATTTTCTTGTACTTTACGCCATCTAGCGTAGAGTAGATAAACAACAATCATGAGAGCGACATCTGTAGTGGAATGAAATTACTACTAAGTCTAGCCAGTGATGTAGTGACAATACTAGGGAAATGTGTGATCATATTGATGAAGTTACAAATCATAACAATTACAAGGAAAATTGAGGAATATATTAATTGCTCTATACATAGTGACTTCTAATTAACTCTAAATAACTTATATCCTCTTAATTAATGTCCTTTTACTCGTGTATTTTAGAATCTAAGTAGATGTGAAGCGTATGGACGATACTAGGTTACAGCACTATTAGAAGCAACTTCATTTCATTTTGTCATAAGTTTGACTTTGACAGTTTGTTTCCATCATCGTCGTTGGTGACTTGACACTTGTTTATCAATCGATACGCAATAACTTCCAAACAAAGTGAAATTATCGGGTATTTGTTAGTCTTTTCCGCGCGTGGGACAAAACCAGACAACAAGGGATAAATTCCGAACGTTAAACATGACAAACACGCTTGCTGTTTGTCTCCTTACACTATCACTCTTTTGTACAAGTAAGTTCGTTAATTCTTTGTGTATGTATTGTATATTGCATAGCAAAAACTGCACTAATTCGTCCTTGCATTACCTTTTTGCGTAACTGTTTTGTGCTTGAACTAACAGCCTTGGGTACTAATGTTAATTAAACATGCTGAATAATAACAAAAAATCCTTTCTGTATTTGCCATGTCCATCTCCTACATCAATATTGTAAATACTAAAGAATTAAGAACCCATAGCAAATGCTATAAATTTTAAATTTCGGGTTGGGTTATCATAAATAAATCCAAGTTACTATATATGGCCATAGCTCATTTTGATAACTAAGTTGGTACTATTTTAGGTTGGATCCCATGCAAATTATCCTAGCTAAAACCGGTTATGGTTAATCGCGTGCGACTCGTTCATTTGGCTTTAACTGGTAATTGGATCATTACCTACATCATGTAATCTTTTACCAGTAACCTTTTTTATAATTATAAACTATCCTGACAACACCTGCTATTTGTTGGACTACATATTATACAGATCTATATTTTCTTAAGTACAAACAAAAGTGCCTAGGTATAATTTTATGCAAATACTTGTTTAGATTTGATCTGTAAGGTTATTTGGTCAGACAAAAATAGTACACCTTTATGAACTCAGATAAGGTTAATAATAATAAACCACAGATATGTACTAAGTCATTTCTGTTAAATGATTTTCTTTTAGTAGCTCCTACTATTACTTAGTAATATACCACACCAGTAGCTAATGGTGATTCACTTGTATAATGTGATTACTCACTGCTTTGTGTATCACATTTCCTGTATTTAACACCAAACCGCAGACAGTAGGGGAGTCTTCGTAAACAATGTAGATGTATCCATACATACTTTGAGTATAGGTCTTGCATTGAATTATGCTTGATAAGAAATACGGATATGGGTTCTTAATTGATGTGTTTACAGGTTACAACTTCCAGCTACATCTTGGTGTGAACATGGCAAAGGGGGTCAGTCTGGGAAGACTTGTATTTTAAATGTTTAGGATACCATTGAAAAAGATCAGAAAATACTTTGACATTAGGTACAAATTTATTGAAAGACAAATGTATTTTTTGTTGATGTTTAAGTGAATTATCTTTCGAGTTGTTAGCAAAAGAATTTGTTCCTAATCAGTGTATGTGAGGGGTCATCATTCCTCAGTGCCACGATAAAAGCCAGTAATGGTCTCACTATTGGATGAAAATATTATAATAAACTTCTCTTATCTTTATGTGTCTCTATCAGAATAATAATATTGTGTTTTCATATTGAAAATAATTGATGTACTTTCAGTAGTATAGAGTTCAATCTTTTTAATATTAGTTATATTACTAATAGAGAAAGATAGATTGAAGAAATTGTCTTGAAAATATTAAATGTTTTGTACATACATAGGCTTACATTGCTGTGTAATATAAATAAATATAAATATGCTTCGCCAAAATCACACAGCGCCATCTAGCCACAAAGTAAGCAAAGCTTGTGTTATGTGTGTTAGATAACTGATAAACTACTTACACATTCTTACAATTTATACTTTATAATGAACTAATGGACCTGGCGCGTCGTTCGCGTACACCTACCTACCCTTCTCATCTTGCTTATAAACCTTCCTCTTGAAGCACTATCTTTTGTTGAAAACCCCATTAAAGTCCGTTGTGTAGTTTAAAATGTATAAGCGTACATTGATAAAGACGTCGGAAAGGAACTTTATTTTATACTATCAAACATAGACCACTGAATACTAACAATACTAGACACAACATTTGTAGAATATCTTTAATTGACTATCACTTTCTTCTTACACTGTAAAGAGCATCGGTGGCCGAGCGGTTAGAGTATGCAACTCGTAAGCCAGATTTCCCGGGTTTGAATCCCGCTCTGGCCATGTACCAATGACTGTTTTCTGAGTTATGTACATTAGTTTAATACTAACCGATGCTCTTACGGTAAGAAACATTGTGATGAAACCTGCACATTCAGGATGTGTAACCATGATCCAATCTGGTCAGGTTCCCCTAGTAGCAGGGTCATAGAGGTCAGATAGCAGTCGCTCCACTGTAATTACCTGACCTGCCGAATCCTGGGTCATGGTCAAGGCGGACCGCGGGCCCTCGTGCGCGAGAGCACAACTGGGACATTAACGCCAAGATGTTTTTTTTATTTTATTCTTACACTGTTACATGAAACCTAAGTGCATGAATTGAAGATGTTACGGGTGACAGTTGTGACTGCTTTTCTTTTGTCACCAAGTAGCAAAATATAAAATATTATTTAGTAAACAGCTGTGTAAAATTTTGAAATATGATTCACTACCGGCTTCGCACGGTTAGTAACCTTAACAAATTATACACCTTGACCTTCCTCATGACTCACTCTGTCTTTTGGCGAAAACAGAATGAAAATCCTTTGAGTAGTTTTTGAGTTCATTGCGAAGAGACAGACAGACAAACGTGGCATAGTATTTTGTTTTATAATAGGCCTGCAAAATAGGCAGCCAGCAGCAGAAAATACACTTTGTGCTTCCATACAAATGCACCTAGCTCTATTATAATTTATCTCCTTTCATAACAAAACTTCAAGTTCATCAATATGCATTATAGTCAATGGCAGTTGGAGTTCATCTTGAAGTGACGTCAATGCTGCTGAATATGTCTCTCCTCAATCCCACAGATTCCATGTAGGATGCCCCTCATTTTAAGAGATTTTATACTCCATTTTGTTTCCAGATTTGTCGTTTGCGCGACAGCTTCCGAAAGAATGCAACAAGGGACCTGAATATTGGTGTCAAAGCCTGAGGTAAGATTTTTAAATTAACATTCATAGTACACTTGAGTCTCTGACCCTCGTAATACTAAGCTAAAGGAATGAAGGTGTATGTTATGGTACTCTTTAAAAAGACCTTTCAATTAATGAGTTCAAAATTATGTTTAGGGGCCATTCCATGCATAGTAAATATGAGTAACTAGTGGACCCGGCGCGACTTCGTTCGCGTAGCGTTCTAACCCTACACCACCCTACCTCTAGTTCTACCCTTCCCTACACCTACCGTACACTTACCCTACACCTACCCTACACCTACCCTACACCTACCCTACACCTACCTTACACCTACCCTACATCTACCCTACACCTACCCTACACCTACCTTACACCTACCCTACACCTACCCTACACCTACCCTACACCTACCTTACACCTACCCTACACCTACCCTACACGATTTTCCCGCTTTTCTTTTCAAATTTTTCCAGAATTTTCTTTGCTATAAACCTCACGGAGCCCGAGACTACCGTACACTTACCCTACACCTACCCTACACCTACCCTACACCTACCCTACACCTACCTTACACCTACCCTACATCTACCCTACACCTACCCTACACCTACCTTACACCTACCCTACACCTACCCTACACCTACCCTACACCTACCTTACACCTACCTTACACCTACCCTACACCTACCCTACACGATTTTCCCGCTTTTCTTTTCAAATTTTTCCAGAATTTCCTTTGCTATAAACCTCACGGAGCCCGAGACCTTTCCAACGAATGCAAAACCGTGGAAATCGGTTCGTGCGTTCTGGAGTTATAGCGTCAGGAAGGAAAACCCGACTTATTTATATAAAAATCTAAAACAAAAATCTACTTCTTATGTGTAGTTGACACATTATCATCGTCATATCAGCCGGATGCCTCCCACTGCTGGGCATAGATCTCCTCCCCCGGAGATCTCCACAAAGGCAGGTTTTGTACCTTCCACAACCAGCTGGTACCTGCAATCTTTACCTGGTTGTCGATCAACCTTGTTGAGGCCTACCCATACCGTCTTCCTGTACGTGATCGCCACTCAAGCTATTTTCCCTGCCCACTGCCTTAAGCTTTAAGTTGACACATCTCATTGAATCCAAATGTTACTCCAGACAGGCGGCGGACTGCGGTGCGGTCGGGCACTGCGTCGGGACGTTATGGGAGAAACAGCACAATGTTTTGGGCGCTCCAAGGAACGAAATATCCAGGGAAGTCATCAAGCTCTTCAGAGAGATGAAAGATGTCAGGGACATGCTCAATGAGGTAAGTAATGAAAATTGTACGGTTACTCAAAATAGGTATAGGGTATCAATGTCCTGTATTGTTGTAATTATAGCTCCACCAATAAGACTGTTTTAAGACACCAATAAGAAAGAATTCGCGTATCGAGCCTATTACCGCCAATTTTCGTTGCTAAACTAATCGTCAATTCACCATAAAGTTAAAGTGGAGGTAGATATCCCATGAGCAAATCCAGTACAACTCCAGGTCATTCAATACAGGACTACCTTGGCGCTCGCATGCGCTCCACGTGCCGGCGCCTCCCTGTAAGGGCGGCACGCCTGTGCAAAGACAACACAGCTAAGCTGGAGAAGTATCTATTGCACGTGCTGAAGTCCGACACTTCGCCTGAAACCATGTGCCGGGTCATCGGCATGTGTAACAACGAAAAAGTGGACAGCATCGTTGAGGTGAGACCCGTTATCCCGGTTTTTTTTCTACTCATTAGGCAGTACATAAAACTGGTGGTATGCTGGTGATGAAGGCTGGATAGTCACCATCGCTTCGTCTGAAAGACTACAAGACACCTTTACGAATCGTATTGTTGTAGGCGACAGTTACAGCTTTCCCAGGTGCATCGCCTGCTTGTTTTTGCTACCAAGTTTTTGCCCACCGTAGAAACGTACTATATCGATCTTCAATATGTAGTAATAGTCGTTCGCTGTCTGTTCATATTACCGGCGAGAACTTGTTTGTCGTATCAATACTATCGACACAAGTTATCAATATTAAGTAAAAAAGTGCAAGTCGAACTCGCATATAAAGGGTTCCGTACCATTACCAACAATATTTGGGGCCGTTTTGATGCTCGGGCAACATGTTATTGGTCAAATTTTATTTAATTCGAAACCTTGTACCGCGAGACCGAGATTCGCTTGATTTTTTGTATTTCTTGTTATACTTTAGTATTAGCACTTTTATCATACAAAGTTTAGTGTATGTCGTCGTCGTCATCCTAACGCTTATCCCGGACTCTGCCAGGGTCCGCTATCCTACTCAATCTACTCCACTTTGCCCGGTCTTCGGCATTCTCTCGTTGTAAGCCGTTGGCTCTCGCATTTGACTCAGCGAAGCGAAAGTTTGGTGCTTGTATGTATTGCCGTTATTACGATAAAAAAATAACAAAAAAACATTGAAAATTCTTGACAGACATGCGGACGTACGATAGGTTTCCTTTTTTTACTCTTCGGGTACAGAACCCTATAAGAACTCATACATACATCGGCATAAAAAAGAAAATCTATTGCATTAAATTAGCTTACTTGGTACAGTCGAGTACGCCAATGTATTGACCTATGCAGTTCATTATGTAACACCGTGGCTGGCATATTAAAATTTATGATCTTGAACTCTCCTTAGAGATGGCAATTACTAGCGAACACATGCATGCCAGCACGTGACATTCAGAGCCCGTAAATGAAACTAACTGCTTGACAATTGCATTTTAAATGTTGCTGGTTCTAAGACAGTATGGATAGTGGATAGCTTGTCCATCGGCTCACGTGTCAATCTACACTGCAAATAGTTAATTGCTCCTTACTAAACAGAATTTGTGAAGAGGCCGTGTGTGTCCGGTAGAGTAGAATAGCACCAACCCCATACACTCGTGGGTGTCGAACAAGGCGACAAATGTTTTCGAGAGAAAATATCTAAGACTCCATAGGCTGAAAAATTTGCATGGGCAGCAGCTTTTTCCATTGTTATATTCATAACACTGCGATCTCCAACCCGTCTGCCAAGCGTGGAGATTACGGCAATTACCTCCCCTTTCGTAGGAGAGGCTCTAAGTCCTGCAGTGGACTGGTTATATGGGCTGTGATGATGAAACAGGATTCGCAGTGGTGGACCTAGTTTGTGTTTTACTTTGTATGATGATAAATTTTAGGTAGGTATGGAACTCTCATAGCACAGGTGTTCAATATACATCTAAAGTATCGAATGTCAAAGGACCATTAATTATGTAAAGTAGCATCGTTATGCCGACGTCTTTTATTGACTGACTGTAATAATAATAATATACTACTAGTAGTTAACCACTGTCCCTATTTCTATGATTGTAGATTTATTTTTATATTAACTTCCCTTCTGACGCAGCCGGATAAAAATATGTAGGTGCCTATATGATAATAACAACTCGCGTGTGCACAATATTGACGTCAAACTTCTTGTACATAAACACGTTTTGGTGCAAAGCTGTCATTGTTATTGATTTTAGAATCGCAATATTGTCATCGAATGTTTGGCACAATGCCATCGACAATCGAATTATCATAGCCTATCTAAGTAATTATTCTATAATAGGACAGCTCCTACATCTACTCATCCCTACTAATTATTATAAATGTAAAAATAATTTCTGTCTGTTACGCTTTCACGGCTAAACCGCTGCACTGATTTTGATTAAATTCGGTATGGTGATAGTTTAGTACCTGAGGATAGACATAGGCTACATTTTATTCCCCTCCACTTGCAAGCTCGCAATACATAGGTTCAATCATCCCCGCGGGCGGAGCCGCGAGCGGAAAGATAGTAGCGGACCCCGGGCCCTCGCATGCCGCTCGGGATCGCAACCGGGATTTAATGCCTAGATAATGATGACGAGTACTCATTTAGTCATTTGAGCGGAGCATAGATATTTTGAATACCTTACAGAGAAAAGTCTGGTGACAACCAATATTGAATCACCATAGTTAGAATCTGAAAATACTCTGTATGTATTTAAATTATTTTAGATACTTATATAATGGAACAATGAGAATATCTGCGTGCGTTTTCCTTTCATAAGAGACATAAAGGTGATCTAAAATGTTACAGTTAGCTGCAACACTGCTATGTTTATATTTAGGAAACTATGTTTAAAAGTAAACATAAAAGTAAATATAATCAACAACAATGTAACTGTTTGTTTCTAAATAAATAAAATAAAATGTTATATCTCTGTATTTCTTTATTGTGTGCAATAAATTGTTAAATAAATAAATAAATAAAATGTAAAGTTAAAGCCATTTTTATACAGAGTAGGTGTAGACAGAATATAGAGTTAAATAACTGTAAAAACCATTATCCGTTATATGGGTTGACTACTGGGTGCTCATCATTTCGACTGTTTAGAAGTAGAACTGTTCAGCTATAATTTAAATTTCAATGTTGCAGTAATATGTCTGCACTTACCAAATCAATCCAATCACATTAGTCACGCAGTTTGTTCACGGTTAGCCTACTTTGGCTCGTTCCAGTAATTCATATCTAATTTCCGATACGATTATGACAAAAATCTTCGTCGCAATCTCAGCAAATGTGACACATATAGTCTTATTCATTGTAAGCTAGACATATTACTTATCATGTTTGTTTGACGGGACAATGGAACTGATTCTTTTCATTTTTCACAAATAGAAAATTGTATTACAATTGATCAGGGCTTCGAGTCCGCTAATTTGCTCGACTAGATTAAATTGTAATTGGATCGAAATAGCTGCTCAATGGCAGTTTTAATTGTAGCAGAATACCAAAAAAGGCGTAAAACTACCTTTAAGCCTTGATAGCGATCCAATTGCATTTCAATCAAACTATTAGCAACAGTAGCAGAGTATCAAAAACGTGTCAAACTGCCATTGAGCTGCGAATGCCATTAATAATGTAGCGGACTTGAGCCCCAGGTTGGCTGTCTCCTTGTTTGTCGCTGAGTTAAGAGTTAGGTTAAAAAAGAATTAGGACCCTCGTGTCGTAGGGTATTCGAATCACCCCCATATGACATACTATTGTTCATAAATTTCGAGATACGATTTTATTTATAAATTTTTTCAGTAATTTCGAACTACCAATTAAAAAAGAATTATAGACCATTTTATCAGTCCTGATGTGAAATAGTTTGTTAACTGACCAAAAATTACTGCCAGAAAGCTAAGATTTAAACGTTTAGAGGATTTATTTATTTTTTAGTTTAACTTAAGTTTACTTAATTTTGCGCGATTCGTTCTCGCGGATCATGGGTTTGTGAACGTGAGCGCTACTCTGTTACCTGCAATAACAATGGGTCAAGAGGATAAAAGACCGATTTATTGCTATCTTCGGATACCCCAGAACACAAAGGACCAAATTTTTTTTGACGTCAATGTTCCGGCCAGCCTGTATATTGACAATTTAAAAAATCTAAGAAAAGGAATCTCAAAATCATCGCGGTCGAAATCACGGACAACAGCCAAATAATTGCAATTGATATTTTATACAGTTAATATAATAGGATAGGAGGTATATATGTATGTATGTTTAACAGTAAATACTGCCAGTACTGTTCAAAGCACATCAATTTCACATAATTTAATCGTAATATTTTTACAGAAGAAAAAGATCGCAGAGGTCGTGCTATCAACCGCAAGACCCACAGGTATGTAAAAACTGCTATTATACCTACAGTCCATAGCCCATGCTATTATGTATATGTTACCAAAAATGTGTGAAGCCTAGCAATTGTATATAATTCCTGGAAAATGTACACAATGGCGTGCCAATTTAGGAAATGTGTAGAATGGTTTGTCAAAAGCAAAGATCTACATTTTCTAGGAAATGTATGTATTTCCTAGGCATTGTACGCAATTCATAAATAGTAGCAGGAAATGTATGTTTTGAGGTTAACAAACACTCGAGCCGTAGCTGTAATAATCGTTTTACAAACGCTCGCCTATTATTAACCACCGCCGAAAAAAAGGGGTGTTTGTATGTCTGTCTGTGGAATGGTAGCTCC
Organism: Blastobasis lacticolella; assembly: GCA_905147135.1. Lineage (NCBI taxonomy): Eukaryota > Metazoa > Arthropoda > Insecta > Lepidoptera > Blastobasidae > Blastobasis > Blastobasis lacticolella. The sequence continues at coordinate 10,916,834 of LR990041.1, forward strand.
CGATTGGGTTACTTGATTTCGATACGGTCTTTTCTATTTGGAAGCCAGTTTAATCAAGATGGTTATAGCTTTGTTGTAATTTAGTTCGATTTAGTTGTTTAGAAAATATTTGAGATATATGAATGAGCACCACGGGTGATAACCCCTTGGCTTTTTCTGTCGGTTAGGTTAATAAAATGCTGCTTCGATACGTTGCTTGACACATTTCTGATTCCTGTTTAGGAAATGTATGAAATTCCTAGAAATATGACATTTTATACATTGTGTACATTTCCTAGGAATTCTATATAATGACGGATTACATACATTTCCTGTAACATATATAATACCTACTTACTACGATTAAGTTTATGAATTACTATTACTACTAACTTTAGTGTAAAACAAGAGAATATTAGTTTCGCGTGGGATGACCCGCTCGGAACTGCGAAACGAGTTTAGTAGATATGACGCGCGGTTCGACTCAGACAGTCGCGATGACGTCTTTCTCAATACATGTGTCAATTATTTATTGCCTATAGAAAAAAGGCAACGGCAATTATCGTCCCGTATCAATGAATAAATGTAGTCATTTATTTTATTGTGCACAATGACAGGTATACAATATTGTATGTATTTTGACGTTTTGTCGGGAGATAGTACTAGCACTCCTTGATAATAAAACGAAAACCACGCTGGCGTAAGCCTGACTATGAAACCAGCGTTAGACAGCGTTGCAGCACTGCTTCTGCGTTCCACCTAGATAAAAAACGATCTTAATCTAAAACTATCTCGTATTAGTTTAGATTAGAAGAAGTACTCACACCAACAGAGATAGGTTTCCGGATAGCACAGAAGATATTCAATTCAATTTTTATTCAAAATTCAAGGCAATTCAAGGGCCAAATGCATTTTCTCTACGCGACGCGGCGCTGCAATGGATTTGACGTGCCGCGTCGCGCTGCGCCGCGCCGCTCAAGTGCGTCTAGTTCTATACAAATTCCATACTAAACTAACCGACGCCGCACCAAGCAGCGTAAATGCTTGCGTACCAGAAGAGTTATTGAAAGCACTGCTTTTTGAATTGAAAGCAGACTGGAAACATACGTTAAAAGAAAAAACTATTATTGATATTTGTACTATATGTACTCAACGAATCATCTGTTCAAATATTATTTCAATGGCATTTTTATGATACGCTAAGCATACAATGACTAGTAGCATGCAATAACTTATTAACGTAAATTGTCATAACTCTGGATTGCACTGGGATTCAATTTCATCACGAGAATTTCTTTTTTTATAATCTCTATTTTTGTTATCTTCCAAGAAAATAGTTATAGATTGTCGATGACTGATACCTTTACGGTTGATGACACCTAGATCAACTTTAAAGTAACAAAAAATTGTGATATAAAACTAAATCATTGTTTTCTCAGAATAAAGTAGCCCTTTCTGTGCAAACAAGTCTAGTGGGTGCAAGGCGTGTTACGTAATATGCTAAAGCAGATGGTCGGCTCTAAACTACGTACAGATGATGACATGATATAGACAGTATGTCAGTATTACAAGATTATTAATTTCAGGGCCGTTGCTGGGATCTGAGCGCTGCACATGGGGACCTTCGTACTGGTGTAGCAACATCAGGTATGTATGCAACACCATTATTTTAAATTCTGTTAACTGTATTATGATCTATGGCCCGTGTGGTGACCGGCAGAGTAGAATATAGCGCTAGCTCATATCGCGTGGTAAATCCGGTTTGTACTAGGATCGGCTTTCCTGCTTTTCCTTCTTCAGTTGCTCTATTCTCGGCATCCTCGCATCGTAAGCGGTGCTCTCGCATCCTACTCGGCGATCTCAATCCATCGACGACCTCTTTCCTGATACCAGTACGTTTGCGCACCTATTTCGCAAAAGAGCGCACGATTTAAACTGCCCCTGCAAACATGCCGTTTGTAAGTGTATATCATTTCTGTGATCTACTAGAAGTAGAAGATGATGTCATTCACTCTAATAAAATTGTGTTAAGAGCTCATTCGATTAACAATTGTTGCCAGTATATGCAAATTGGTTTTCTTGCTAAACTGACTGAAGTTAGAGCCTAAAGATGAAATTACATAAATCTGCATATCTACCTGAACAATATGAATAATGTCCCAAATAGTAGGTATTGGCCTTCGTAGTTCCTCATAGTTCTATTGTCTTCGTTTATAACATGAGCCGCGGAGTTGGCGAGACGGTAAAATTACGCAGTCACGTAACTTGAAACCCAGTGAAATGAAAATGATATTTACTCTTTGTTACATAGCAAGCGAAGCAGAAGTTTTAAACAACAATGATACGTAAAATGCGGAGCGTGTAACACTTATGTGCAGTCGAATCGTAGGTATATTTAAGGATTATTTTCAACTTGGCAGCTCCATCTTCTGTTTACCGCCTGCCTACTGTATCATTATGTCTATGTCTGCCTATTGTTGTATTTATAGGAATATTTTATGAAGTCACTATTCGTTTGTTCACTTTTTTTTCACATTATTTCACACTGCGTAGGGTGTCGAAATGGGAATTTTTGTTTGTGAAATTACCTGCCTGAGGTGCCGAATTGATTTTCAATACAATTTTACCACACTGGTCAGTTTACGTGACACTTTCGATAACTTAATCCTTAAGGTATCACATTCACCTCGCCGACGGCGGTGGAGGCCGACATCCAGAGCTCATACTGCTGGTGCTCACATGCGCGCACACATTCCGTGTCCGCTATTTTAACCTCCCAAACCAAAAAGAGGAGTGTTATAAAAATCATCATGGTGTTGATTTCCCGGTTGTGCTCTCGCGCACGAGGGCCTGGGATCCGCTTTGCCCATGACCCAGGATTTGGCAATTCCGGCAATTACAGTGGAGCGACTGTCATTTGACCTCCGTGGCCCTGTTACCAGGGAAACCTCACAAGATGGGATCAATCATGGTTACACATTCAGTCGCCAGAATGTGCAGGTTTTAATAACAATGTTTCTCACCGTAAGATGATTTGTTAGTATTCAACTAACTACTAATGTACATAACTCAGAAACGAGTCATTGGTACATGGCGGCCGTGAGATACGAACCTCTCGCTACCTTAATCTAGTAGTTTAGGAGTTGGATGAGTCGGATACCTTAACCACTAGGCCACCGACGCTCCGAAAAAGAGGAGTGTTCGTTTGAAGCGAATATTGACTGTATCTGTGACATCGTCTGCTTCCTGAACGGATGGACCGATTTCAATGCCACTTATTTTATTTAAATGTTTTTTATTAGCAGACACTCAAGCGTAGTCTGCAGTATTTACATTTGAGTTAGACGATTCGCCCGCCAACTAAACTAATGCATTTTGTTTGGTACAGTCAGGCCAAGGAAGTGACTTATCAGTTTTGACAAAACTTCCCGTGTAACCAAAATATCGAGAGACTTATCTGTCAGAATATAATTGCAAGCGAAAATCGTCATTTTGCTGTATGACGCACCTTCAACATTAGGGCTATAAATCAATTGTACCGTACGGAAATTTGCAATGGTTCCTAGATGCCCGACAGCGAGTGTCAGGCTAGGGCGTCGTGGACGATGAACCACTGACTCACCGTGCTCGGTCGAGGAACAATGTTCGGTTGTTGCATAACAAGTCTATTGTGAACCGTGACAGTTCTGCCGACGATCCTGTTTATGTAGGCCACCCGCCACGGTTGTTGTTTCAACCGATTTAGTGTTGTACCAATTTATTTATGTTTATGCATAGCTATCCCGCTAAGCGTCGTCTTGAATGCGATAATCCAAGATTTGCAATATAATAAATATGCTTAGACAATTCATGTTATGGGTGCCAGAAAACTGATAAAATACTTATATATGTTTTTAAATACATGCTTATTACATATTACACCCAGAGCCGTAACAGAAATTAAAATTCATCATTTCAATTTCTACCCGACCGGGAATCGAACCCGGTTTCTACGTGGCCGACCTGTCAGGTCGTCAATTATTATAATCATCATCATCATCATCAGCCAGAAGACGCCCACTGCTGGGCATAGGCCTCCCCCAGAGATCTCCACAAAGACCGGTCCTGTGCTTTCCGCATCCAGCTGGTACCTGCGATCCTTACCAGGTCGTCGGTCCACCTTGTAGGAGGCCTACCCACGCTGCGTCTACCGGTACGTGGTCGCCACTCGAGAACTTTACTGCCCCATCGGCCATCTGTTCTTCGAGCTATGTGCCCTGCCCACTGCCACTTCAGTCTGGCAATCCTTAGAGCTATGTCGGTGACCTTGGTTCGCTTGCGGATCTCCTCATTTCTGACTCGATCGCGCAAAGAAACTCCGAGCATAGCTCTTTCCATTGCCCTTTGGGTAACAGTGAGCTTTCTTATAAGGCCCATAGTGAGTGGCCACGTTTCAGCTCCGTAAGTCATCACTGGCAACACACATTGGTCAAAGACCTTCGTCTTGAGACACTGCGGTAATTGGGACGAAAATATGTGGCGTAGCTTCCCGAACGCTGCCCAACCCACTGCTGGGCATAGGCCTCCCCCAGAGATCTCCACAAAGACCGGTCCTGTGCTTTCCGCATCCAGCTGGTACCTGCGATCCTTACCAGGTCGTCGGTCCACCTTGTAGGAGGCCTACCCACGCTGCGTCTACCGGTACGTGGTCGCCACTCGAGAACTTTACTGCCCCATCGGCCATCTGTTCTTCGAGCTATGTGCCCTGCCCACTGCCACTTCAGTCTGGCAATCCTTAGAGCTATGTCGGTGACCTTGGTTCGCTTGCGGATCTCCTCATTTCTGACTCGATCGCGCAAAGAAACTCCGAGCATAGCTCTTTCCATTGCCCTTTGGGTAACAGTGAGCTTTCTTATAAGGCCCATAGTGAGTGGCCACGTTTCAGCTCCGTAAGTCATCACTGGCAACACACATTGGTCAAAGACCTTCGTCTTGAGACACTGCGGTAATTGGGACGAAAATATGTGGCGTAGCTTCCCGAACGCTGCCCAACCGAGTTGGATTCGTCGATTGACCTCTTTCTCGAAATTGGATTTCTCGAATTATTATAATATGGAGATTATATTGACATGGGGAAATTTCTCTTGAAAGCTATAGTTCCCAATTGACTATGCCAAGTCCTCGCTAACCGCGATGTAGGTACCCATGGTAGAAAAAACACCTATAGAATATGATCCCCTGCGAAGTAAAGATTGTCGCTTACGCTTCTGTAGTTGATGCCAAACTGAAAAGGCTTCCGATGTACATGTGTACGCAGTGCGAGGTGCACGATGGGGGATGCGACAATGTGACGTCAAGCCTTGAGGATACTGTCAAAAGTGTACTAAGCGATAAGTGTACAGAAGTCACGGTCAAAATATGCGAAAGTTATTATCGTGACAACGGCCTGGACACGCACAGTCACTGAAGTTATTTCAGCCTGATTTCCCTTATCCTTAAAACACATAATGTATCACGTACATGCATTGTTTATCACCTCAACCCATTATTATTATTCAGAGCGGATAATCTTTGTTATTGTAATACAAAGTAGGACATATTAAACATTTATGATCTGATGATTAAATAGTAATTGTTGTAATAACATGATAAGTTATAGATTGATCATACCTTTCTATTATCTTTCGTCACTCATTCATTATGATAATTCATCACAGAAAAAGGTAAACTTTGTAAATATTTCTGACATTCTGTATAGCATAGAAATTAGCAAGTATTTCCTTCACTTAAGGGTCATACCTATTTTCTACAAAATCAAATGTTGAAGCCATTATCACTTCCCATCGATGGGCTCGTTTGCCTCTCTCTATTATAAAACCTCCACTTTTCCGCCACCGCGCCCTCCAATTTCATCCACATCATCAACTCACACTGGCACAATAGGGATGAAAACTGATACTAAATCGTCTATTGGTTTGTATATATCACTTCGATTTTAATGCAGTTTTCAACAATAGATAATGTGATACTAGTAGAAGGTTTTTGTCACGAGCAAAAGCTAGTATATCATACTTATGAACAAAATATGAAAGTAGCTTTAAAAGTATTAGAAACTCTGAACGTGAAATAATATGGGTAAAAAAACATAGGTCAAAAAAGAAGAAACAGAAAAAAGTTAGAAAATTGGGGGAGAGAGTTTGGGGTCCAGTGTTTCTGTTGGCCACTATATAGTATAACTAACATGGCATAGATATGGCAGTACTGATTGGGCACTATGAGCATGAGCATTATGCTGCATTAGAATAAAGCCATCACAATAAATGGGTCAAATAGCACAACATGTTCTTCTAAAATGTCCCTGATGTATCGGTAAGCAGTCATAATCCCTTCAACAATTACCACGTTTACGAGCTCCCAAACATCTCTCCCCACACCATTTGCAATTGTTATTCCTCAAATGGACTATATAATCATTCTCCCTTACTTCTCTATTTTACATTTTTAAATGTGATAATAAATAAAATATCATAACAGATCAGTCCACAAAACAATAATTTTCATACTTACTCCTACTTATTTTTGTTGCGCTAATTGTGCCGGTGTGTGTAGATGCCTGATATCCCAAACTACCTACCGAAAACTGAGTGGACGCTCAACGGACCCCCAAGCATACAATAAAATGTATACAACAACAACAGCAGCTGAATGTACCTCAAAGACCAGCACCACATCCGATCCCCTTAAGTTGCTGATGTCCTGGGCGACGGTGGTCGTTTTCCAGGTGGACTGTGTGTCTCCGTCTATAAGTAATAGAAAAAAACCACCCATTTATCTGACCTCTTTCTCCCCAGTACCACGCACGAATGCCAAACCACCAAGCATTGCGTGGAGCGCGTCTGGCCCAAGATAAACTTCCCGGAAGACACCGACAGCATCTGCAAGATCTGCACGGACATGGTGCAGCAGGCCAGGGACCAACTCGAGAGCAATGAGACACAGGTAAGATGGGACTCGTTTTCTTGCTTGATTTAGCTTTTGTGCATCCGGTTGTTTTCTGGGGAGCCAATGTTTAATACAAATTATCAAATCTCCGGTTTCGAGATGTTAAAGTGTGACTTGAGCCGAACTATACATATATTCTATTCTGTGATATTGCGTGTGACGGTTAGGTGGCTCTTTTAGGAGTCCAAATATTTGAACTGAGTTTGTTATAGAAGCTTGTGGTCTATTGTTTACGGGAAAACAGCAGTACCATTTGACAATTCCGAGGCATCGTGTTACTTTTCAGGGACATAAAATGATACTCGGGAAAACTTACATTTACTTTAAGAGAAGATTCAATATCGGTTCAGTACTTTCGGAGATAAACTCGGTCAAACATAATAACAAACTTCAGTTTTATAAGTACAACAACCCGTTTACGTTAACTCAATTTGTAACCGACAATGTAATGTTGTTGTCAAAACCAAGAAACATCTCGTATCACAATATTGCTCTTGACGAGTACGTTATACAATAAGATTGCATTCATCTCAACATAATAATGTTGAGCGACAATGAGCTAATAGTTACCACTCAATCTTAAAACTTCCTTTGTAAAGAATTCGTCGTACCTTGGTTCCTTGACGAAACAATGCGTTGTAGTTTAGAAAAGCGTTATCTAATAAGGTCCATAGCCGCGCGAGGCAAACAGCTAAAGCCGGTCGGGTAAACGCCCGATAACCATAATGATCCCGCGTACTGACTGACCTTGTTGAGAAGGCAACGAACGAACGATTTGGGGGAGAATGGAAGGGCTCGCTTGTCAGTGGTAAACACTACTGTCGGTATCAGATACTTCTTAGCACCTAGACTGATCTGAATTAAGCCTTAACTAATTCTAAATAGGATACAGTTCTAGACTGACTGACATTTGTCGTGAACTATGTCCGCACAAAAATTGACTTTATGCCGTGGAAATTATGTTTTAATTGCTTTGTTGTTGAGATTATTCTGGATTGTCGTTTGTCCCAAAGACTGCGGCGAATTCCGTTGAAAATTTCCGATTTATTTCATTAGATTTCGTTTAAATTGTGTTTGTGTATGTTTCTCCGTTTTTATCGTTTATAGTTAATTTTTTTTTACAATGTCACGTACAACTTATAATTTGTTAAAAAAATTGACCTATATGCCTTTTACGTATATGACTCGTACATTCTACACATTGTCTATTGTTCATACCACGTAGGTATGTAAATCTTAGCAAAATATCCCGCTGGACTATTTTTAAGAATGACAGATATTTCATTGATTAATTACAACAATGGACCATCACAATCCTAAGCCTCCCCATTGTAACTTCATTGCTGTCATAAATACGCACCATAAATAAAATTAAGTTCGCTAAAACGGTCTTTTGATCATCAATGAATTGATATTTATTTTAATCAATTGATTTTGAGTTGTACGGGATTAATGTACTTGAGTCTGTAAGAAATTTCCATTAATCTCATATTGTTTAGTCTGCAATATGGTATTGTTGTTATTTATTTATGAAATACCTTTCCACGAGGCATTTATTATTCATACTGATGGTGGGTTTAAGACTGAACAATATCTAGTCTGTTTAGCGGGGTGCGACCTATCTGTTTACCGCCAAGCAACATATCTTGCGCTGTTTGAAGGATAGGGTAACCGGTCTTAATGACAGATATGAGGCAGCTTAGTACTGACAGTCATCATCATCGCCATCTCAGCCCCAGAACGCCCAGTGAACATAGCTTTCCCTTACAATATTTCTTCTAACCAATAGACCAAAGTGGCACATGTTTGTAGGGGCGTCTCCTGTCGTTTGTTACCATATGATCCAATATCCAATTGAATTTTTTTTGTGTACAATAAAGATTAAGAAATTATTTTCTTATTACATCATATACACCATCAATTCCGAACACAACATCTTTACAACCAAGCCGACAACTTTTTCAAAGGACAAGGGCCTTGTGAATATCCACGGGCGCGCATCACTTATCATCATGTGACTAGCTCATTTGCCCTACTACAAAGAAAATCTAACCTCTTGACCGTCCCAACAGCTGGAACTGAAGGAAGTGTTCGAGGGCTCCTGCAAGCTGATTCCAGTGAAGATAGTAAGGAAGGAGTGTATGAAACTGGCTGACGACTTCGTCCCGGAATTGGTGGAGACCCTCGCGTCCCAGATGAACCCCCAGGCTGTGTGCTCCGTAGCTGGGCTCTGCAACAACGTCGAGATTGACAAGATGCTCGAAGTTTATGTAAGTGTACTGATATTATAACTAGTAAATGCGAAAGTAACTGTGTCTGTTATGTTTTCACGCATAAACAGTTGACTTGGCAAGGGTATAGTAGAATAGATGAAAGTTTTTCCTGTAGAGTACAACATGGACTTCTTCAAGAAAGGAGTGAAAAGGTTTTTACGGGGTCGACAACGCGTGGATGATGTCCCTGGTATTGCAAACGTCCATAGGCTGCTGTGATTGCTTACCATCAGGCAGACAGTAAGCTATAATACAAAAAAAAGATGGCCTACTGGGATTGGATATATTATGCTGCTTTTAAAAATAAAGTTACGTAAATATTAAAGAGGCATTGTCCGCACATGTTAGTTATGCTAGCTGACTTAGACATAATCATAAACGTCCCACAGTACGTCATGCAGATAGCTTATAGGCCGCTGTTATTTGTTTGGCTTTGCTGGAGTGTACATAAATAAGATAATAAGAATAAATAAATAGCCCTCTTATAAATTCTCGCCTCTGCATCCTCCCCCTCTGTAAATTATCTTAAATTTCTTTAAATTACTGCTAGTCAATTCAACTTGCGGTTTCCAACACTGTATTTGCTGGATCCCGGGAACAAAGTGGCCTAATAACGCAAACGCCGACCCAATACAAACGGATAATTTGTTGTGAATCATGCTCGATCACACTCCAATGTTTTCAATAATATACCCACATATTTTTCCCTGTGTGACATTTCTATAACGCAACAACACGCCACAATATCACGCAAAATGAAAATAAAATTGGAATTAATCTATTTCGAATAATCCCAATTAATTTAATGTTATTAATACAAAACTAAATTAATTTAATTAATGAGCTTTTACATTTACTTTTTATCCAGCTATTAATCATATTGAAATAAAAAGTAGGCAATTAATTAATTATTGTAAGTATCAATATCAATTTAGTATTATTATGGTACCAATATTAATTCAAGTTATTTCCGTGTTTGCGTAATGATGTTTATTAAGGCATGTTAATTGACTTTATGGACTGTGAAGTGTTATCGACAGATATTTTAAATTAGTGTTATTCAGTTATCAATTAGTGCAACTGAAAACTGTTTTTCACGGTTAGTTAGTATTATGTTTAATAATGTAATGGTTCATTTAAAAACTGAAAGTTTATTAGTTTTCGCCCGCGTAAAAATTGGTTAGGTATAGCTAGATTTCGAAATTTATGATTTCGTAATCAATTATACTCTACTACTGAACCCGGCGCGACTTCGTTCGCGTACACCTACGTTACCTCTACCTATTTTTGTTTCTTGCTTATAAACCTTCCTCATGATGCATTAAAAGCCATCGCGTGGTTTAAAATATTTAAGCGTATGTACGCTATGTAAGCTATGTAGTTACAAAGGGACGATGTATAGATAATGTTCTGGGTTACAACTAGCTAGAACAAGTGCAATTTCATTTTGGCGTGCCAATTTCTGTCTCTCTCCCTTAATGGAGATACGGATAATGGGGAAATCGAAACAAAGAGATTCATCAAAATCCTTTCAGTAGTTTTTGCGTGAGAGAGCAACAAACATCCACCTATCCTTGCTTCTTCACAAACGTACATAACTTCAACCATTAATAATATCATCCACTTAATAAACTTCAACGCAGAAAGGAATGAAAATCATAAGAAAAAAAAAATTACTTTTGTAGTACACTCTTATTCGCATTTCGCACTGAAAACAATCGATAATGCGTTCGGCGCATGCATAACCACTTTCATTAAATTTGTGGTCGCATTTAGCACGTGTTTTGATGTTTCAGCATCTGGTTCCAATGTATATTCCGTGAAATTCTGACGTTTCTTGGTTTTAATAGTCCCCTTTAGGAAATGTAAGAATGACAAGTGAAATAAATGTATCGAATAACGATTATTATATTTAAATATCAAAATTCGAATTTTCATGATAGCTTGTTGATTAACGTGCGGGTAATGCAATTGTAAATCGCACAGTTGTACGGCGTGACATCTGCCAAAATCCACGAAAAGAAAAAATTACGTATTAAAAAGTATGTAAGACGAGCATAATTATCTGTACATCTGTAACACTTCGCATCCGTCTATGCAAAATCACACACATCACCTGCTCAGAACAGTCCACTGCTGGGCTTGAGCCTCCACCACATCAGTGAAGGGATTTGCCATAATCTCCACACTTGGCACGCGCGTAAGTGGTCGCAGTGTCCAAATATCGCAACAGAAATATTATGTCGTAGAGTAGTAGCACGTACCGGAAGACGCAGCGTGGGTAGTCCTCCCAGTAGGTGGACCGACGACCTAATAAATATCACAGGTACCAGCTGGATGGGGAAGCCAACTTTGGCATGGACAAAAATTGTACCTACTTAAAAAGACCTAAATCACCCAAATTTTTTTTACAAATAAACATTTGATTGATTGATTGAAGGCACAGGCCTGGCCTTTGTGGAAATCTCTTGGGAAGGCATATGCCTAGCAGTGGGCGTCTTTCGGCTGATATGATTATAATGAAAATTAAGAATAGCTGTTAAAGCTGGTTCGTCATTTTCAGGACACCCAGGTGAAACTCCGCGCGGACTGCAACGATTGCCACCGCACCGTCGGCGTGGTAAGGAAACGGTTTGACGCCACCACATACGATGACTTCCTCGTCGGATTGCTGCGGGTATGTTTGTTTCTAGATCTAGAAGACCGCTTTTCAGAATAAATACAAGTTCTGTTGCAGAGGCTGTCCATCGCCATACAGCGTGACAATGCCGCTAGTGTACCTTTGCACCGGGAATGGCCTCTTAGTTTAAGTTAAGACGAAGTAATGATAAATAATGTTGACATAAAAAGAGTATTTATTTTTTAACTGCTTTTATTGTACACAATAAATAGTATATAGATATAAACGACACAACAGGCACTACTTATTTCTAAGAAGAAATCTCTTCCAGCAGGCCTATAGACATACATGTATGTATAGAAAAAGACAAAACAATTGAGCGCGATTACGATAACAATAACCGTGAGGAGGGCGTCATTGTCTTTTCTTCTGTAGAGTATCCTCTATTATCCAATTGCACTAAACTTTAGGCGACGCTTAAGTTGATTTAAAATATTCCAAGAAAACGCATTGCACTAACACCTACCTTAAGTGAAAACTAAACTCTCTAAGTCGCTCTTAACTTTATGATACCGATTTTGTGACGCTTAAATGCTTAGAAATCTCTTTAGGCGCCAACTTAAGCATCGCCAAAGTTTAGTGCAGTCGGGCCGTATTTAGTCCCTTCGTTGTCGCGCTCAGTAAGGACTAAAGCAAATCAAAAGCTACTGTAACATGAAGACCTATTGTCAAAATCCGCCTGGCTATTGGTCAGAAGCTCCAAGATGACAGTTGAATTTTAGCCAATGAAACGGCGTTATTTTGACAGTGACAAGACCTTACTCGCCGGTGGCGGTCAGTAAAAATACCGTAGTCATCATGCCTCAGCCTCATGGTTTTTTTTATATTAAAATGAAACGTATTTTCCCCTAACCTAACCCTCAACCTTACCAGATGTGCGGCAAAATGGACTCCTTCTCGGACTCCTGCTCCATGCTCGTGTTCAAATACTACGAGAACATCCTCGCGGCTTTGAAGAAGGACCTCACGCCGCGCGGCATATGCCACCTGAGCGGGCAGTGCGCGTACAAGTTCCACCAACACGACGAGTTCGATTTCCCCGAGGTCAAGTTCGACAAGCTCACTGCTGATGAGTGAGTATATTTTCTGAACATAGTGCAAAAGGCAGCACATGAACCTACACGAAACACAGATTCGCGCCTGTGTCCCATAGAGAAAGGTAGAGACTATCAAATGCCACCTCCTGACGCATATCACAGAGTCCAATCCTGACACACTTGTTTTGACTCTTCTACATTCACACATTTTCTAGACTGTAAGGGCGCCGTAGGTCATCCTACGTCATCGAGTACAAAAAAACCGCTTTCTAGCGATAGTAAAGGTTTAGGAGACCTACAAAAAGTTTGTCTGCCAGTGCACATTTCTGTATGTTTGTAATGAATAAACTAAAAAACCACTGGACCGATTTTACATTATCATTGAGTAACATTGCCGATTTTTTATCCCGAGAAATCAATAGGTTCCCGCGTTAAAGTTGATTCGTTACAGATATCCGAACTGCGCATCCGGAGAATCCGAAAATTAGGTGATTCATAACCTATATACAATGTTCTACTTTCTCCTTCAGCGACGTGCCATGTGAGTTCTGCGAGAAGCTGGTACTGCATCTGCGTGACACGCTCACCGCCAACACTACTGAAATTCAGTTCAAGAAGGTGCTCAAAGGTAAGACTCCTTTGAGTAAGTCCTTTACTATAGGAATGCAATATCCAAAATATTGCTGTGCTATGACGAAAATCATTATCACAACCCAAACCAGTCCACTGCAGGACTTAAGGCCTCACCCACGAAAGGAAAGGTTATTGCCATAATCTCCACGCTTGGCAGGCGGGTTGGAAATCGCAGTGTTGCTATAAATATAACATTGGAAAACGCTGCGGCCCATTTTCCAACCCTTACGATTGCCTTTTCGATTTGACAAATCGAAAAGGTATGTCGCGTGCAAGACCCGTCTAATATAATTATATTTCGTCGCTTCATTCTTCAGATATAAGATAATTCACAACGTAGTCCCTTTAGCCTACAAGGTAGCTTCGCACGTTTATTTAAAGTAAAATCGATTTGTTTTCAATCGATCTTTTTTTTTTTCGATCCTACGTATCGATCCGCCAGCCGCCATTTTTACGTCATTCCTTTTTCGTGCGAGGTAGCGAGCACATCGTGCACACGTGGTGCACAACAAATTGTTAAAATTTTATTTCAAAAGTAGAAACGCAGCGCCGAAAACAAGATTCGGTATTTTAAAAGAAAAAGCAAAAAACCCACGATGTCACAAAGTGGCGATATTCTCGGATTCCAGTTCATATTCCGATAAAAATTCATGTAAGTACCTACAATATTTTCGCCGAATGTAGTTACTTTTATAATTTATGCATTGAGTGTATTAATACAAAACCTGGGGGTTGGCCGTGAGTCAACACGACGGTGATTTAGCTTTAATGTATATACAATAAAAAATGAAGAATATAATTAAAATTTCATCTGGAGGTTGGTCGAGACTCAACACGACGATATCAAATAACTACGCATATACCGCCTGGGGGTTGGTCGTGAATCATCACAAAGGCAATATGCAATAATCTAGTTTCTCAACCTGGTATGATCGAGGTTTTTAGATACTTTAGATTCCGATTAAAACTAAGTAAGTTTCTATTTTACGCGATTTTCGCTTAATGTGATTCGTGTAATTTATGCATCGAGTGTATCAATGTAAAACCTGGGGGTTGGCCGTGAGTCAACACGATGGTAAAAACCTGGACGTTGGTCGAGAATCAACGCGACGGAAAATTATACACCTGGATGTTGGTCGAGAACCAACACGACGGTATCGACACAAAGCCTGGAGGTTGGTCGAGAACCATCACGAAGGCAATGTGTATATTCACCTGGATGTTGGTCGAGAACCAACACGACGGTATCGACACAGAGCCTGGAGGTTGGTCGTGAACCATCACGAAGGCAATGTGCATATTCACCCGGATGTTGGTCGAGAACCAACACGACGGTATCGACACAGAACCTGGAGGTTGGTCGTGAACCATCACGAAGGCAATGTGCAATAATCCCAAGTGTCTCAACCTGCTGATGATCAAGAATCATTTAGAGGTCTATGACATCTACCTACCCGCCACCGTCGATCGAGAATCGGCAGTGCGGATTTATTTTGTGGATATACCCACATTCTTCACATATCCGTGGTTTTATCTTCGGAATGGTTTTTAGTTGATCGGGGATCAATACAAACACCTTAATACTTGAACACTCGATAAACGATGAGAATAATACTTTAAACAGTGGGGCATTAAGTACCTACTAGTAAAGTAGGGGGTGCAATCGACCACTTGTTCGTAAACTCGTTTGTTCTAAAACGGACATAATATGAATTTGTCTGCGGTTTTAGACATCGACACACCTCCGAATGCAATTACTGAGAGTTATTACTTGCTACTGAGGCGTCAACAGAGCTGCCCCAGGCCGCCGTCCTTCCTTCGTCTTCGTCGGTGCCGTCCGATGCGCCCGCGCACAGTTAGACCCACAGCTGGTGCGGGCCCTCGAAGCCAATATCCACAACGAACCCGAGCACGGGAACAAAATACATAACAATATGAGTCTATTGTGACTCCCTTACAAGGAAAAGATCCTTAAGAGTTATTTAGTGCCGGAAAACATAAAGTTACCCCAGGCTCAAAAATAAAATTTCTGAATAATAAAGTTTAGGCTCGATAACCGAGAGCGCCCGCGGCCGCGACAAGAAAGCGGCGACGGCGCGGCAGAAACTCGGCGCCTTCGTTGCGGTCATCCGCGTCGCAACACGTACTCCAACAAGGAGAATACCATATTCATCGCCGTCAAATATCTGAGTGACGCCCGCCGCATACTCTTGCGATCTTTATTTTATGGACTCGAAATCGAGACCATAATCGAAATGTCACATGTATTATATTAGGTATACTCAGTACTCACCCGTAAACATTACTTCCTACAATGTTACCGAACTTTACACACTTACAGCATACACATTACCCAGCAATATTATAGTTTATGTATTAGATGAAAATATCTCTATTTATTACACACTTTCGTCCGTACCTCACTCAGCGGGTCCCACTGAAAACCAGCGCTTCGGTTCGCACCGGGGCAAATTGCTGAGTGAGGTCCCTTTTGCACATACATTACATACACTACTAACACACACCACTTATCTACTACTATACACATCGACACTGTGCTAGCTTTTATTTGCTTCTGCTTTTATGTGCTTTTTGTTAATTTTTATGTACTTTTTCTTTTCTTCTGTGTTAAATTTCGTGTTTTCCAAATTTTTGTGTTGTGGTGTTTCTGTTTGTGTAAATAAATATTTCTTATTCTTATTCTTATTCTTATTCTTAATAAAACTGATAATAATAACGCCTAACGATAAGGCGTTCTTGAATGTCGTCCGTAACACTCACCGAAACGAAACGCTATTCGGAAGTACTGTGTGCGAATTGGCTCCATCGACATACCCCTTGCTCGGCCACGCGAGCCCGGGGAAATGGCTCCCCCCGCGCCGGCCGTCACCGGGCCGCAGCGAGCGCCGGCCAAGCAGCCTCCCCGCGCCGCGGAAGCCGCCGGCGCCGGCCCGCAGCCGCGCCTACATAGTCACCTAAGTGACTCAGCTGCGCCACGTTGGTCGCGGACAATTATTTTATAATTAATTGTTGGCATTGATTCAGGACGGTTTAGAAGTCCCATTCTATAAGTCCGTGGCACAATATCTGTTGCCCCTGGTAAAGACAAGTATTCTCTCTCCTGACCAATACCAAACTTTTTGCTCCTGACAAAAAGTCGGAGTCCCCTAGTCCATTAAAATGTTAGTAGATTTGGGTGCGATTTTAGAGTGTTCAGCCGAACACCTTGTATTGGGCAGGCGGCAGCCCCACATACCTAATCAATTTTTATCTAAAATATTCCCGGCACCTAAACCGAATGGGAAAAAAGATTCACCATAAATCTAAAATCACAAATAAATTTATACCGACCACGTATATCGGACCACAGAACCATTTCAAAATAAATCCAAGAAACACATTTTTAAATATGATAAATTTAAAATTGTGAACCATAAAAGCTTTAATTCGATGGCAGAATTTACAAATTTTCAGCCTTACCGTATTAGTATCTCGGTTGCCACGCGAGGGTTTACTAAAGTGACGACTAAGGTCTTCACCTTCTTAAGGTCCCAAGGCTCAAAATTCGTGCTATACTTAGACGATATCATTAGTATTGGCAATGACTTCGAGGAATGTCTAAGCAATGTTAACGAGGCCCAGATTACTTCAATGTCTCGGATTCATAGTCAACGTTAACAAAAGCAACTTGCAACCTAAAAATATGTGTAAAATTCTAGTGTTTATATGTTTTAATTTTGAGAATTTCACTTAATTTTTTTTAACTGGAGAAAGGCGACATTATAGCACAATCAGTGTATATATTTTCGTCTCTTCCCTATTGCACAATATAAGTTCGCTCAATTTATTGCGCTGTCAGTAGCAGCTTGTCCAGCGTTACAATACAGCTGATTGCACACAATTTTTTTTATCTATGGTTAAAATGTATTTAAAAATATAATAGCTACTTAAACTTTAGCATAAGTATCCCCTCGTTCTACGTTCTTTGAGGATCTTAATTGATGGGCGCAAAACATTGGCCCTTTATTGTCCCTCAGGACTTCATTATGTAAACGATAACTTCATTTATGGCTCTCGTACTGACTGGGGAACCGTCTATGGCGACGATTGGGTCAACGGGTGTTGGAAGCAATGTGAACTCAAGTATCCCATTAACTGGATTTACTAAACCTAAAAATGTTGCATCATACGATAATAATTGTGCTATATTGGTACGTGTAGATAACACCACAGCTATCAGCTATGCAAATTGTCAAGGAAGTATTGAATACCTTCATGCAAAGAATCTAGCGCGGCATATTTCGTTATGTGATATTAAGGTTGACGAGGACTCAAGAGAGTAAAGGACATAGAGTGGAAACTCTCTGACTCGGCTTACCAATAGATAGTCCACACTGTTAGACGGACTATGATTGAGGTATCGGTAGATTACCGATTTCATGTCTCGCGTCAATACCGAATGTGAGCGCTATTTATCCTGCAAACAGGACTCGAAGGCTATCGCAGTAGATGCGATTAATCTCATGCATTCTCACTTGCCGCACTTCTCTCGATTTGCAATTTTGATTGCAGAATAATACTGATCCATATGAATATTCTAACGAATTTGGGATAACATTTTAAGTAATTGTTTTAATACGAATGCTTCGTATGACACTTTGAACAATCATCGTTCAGCTCCGTATCCCATTTTGGTCCCAGTTAGGATGTTCGAATTAAACGATCACTAAAAGGAGCTTTCAAATTCAATCCAAGCTTGCCTAGGTATACTGCCACTTGGAATCCACGAGTGTGTATTGGATAACATTTCAAATTCGGTCCCGTCCGAATAAATAAAACATAATAAAAAGTTAACCAGAACATTAGGAATATTACTGGCCCTGTGTACCACACACACACAGGGTACAAACGCTATCACTTTTAAGGATGATAATATTAATACCACCTCAAATAGCATTAAAATCATTCAACAGTTCCAACATTAGGGTCAGGTCGCTAGTATCCATGGCTCTTTCGTACCTAATTTACGCATAACCCCTGCCATCACACTCGAGGAGTATCTGATTAGAATCGAGCAACTCAGTACTGGCACATACTAAGTATCTCTTTCTGTTGTGCAAACCACACCATAAACAAGTCACGGCCCAAACCATTAGCCAATGAATTGGCAGGGTGATGACAGAGAGCAGTGTGTCATGGGTCCATGTGCTGTGGCGCGGTGTGCCCGGCGTCCGGTGTCCGGCGCTGGGGCCGGCGGCGTCTCCGCGGCGGGGCCCGCAATGCGCTGGCCGCAAGGACCAGCACATCGCGTTTTCGCCAGATATTATATCAGGCCGATCGCTGATGTCGGCTGATTTGTTAAACCCGTTTGCTTTCTTAATAATGAATTAACCACAGTGTCCATTATATAATATGTTTAATTTACGGTTGATACCGTATAATTAATACATTGTTTAAAATGTATGAATAATTAATATTTTGTTTAAAATTTGCAAAACTTCCCTCTCCAAACATCTACGTTGTGAATTATCTTATATCTGAAGAATGAAGCGACGAAATATAATATATGATCAAACGAACTTCGCGAAGTTCGATCGATATTATATGAGTCGCTTCATTCGAAGATATAACACCCGCCCGCCCATATTCCCAGGCGTGGGGAAGTTTCGCATAGTATCTCTAAAAAGAATGACGTAAAAATGGCGGCTGGCGGTATCGATACGTAGGATCGTAAAAAAAAATGATGGATTGAAAACAAATCGATTTTACTTTAAATAAACGTGCGAAGCTACCTTGTAGGCTAAAGGGACTACGTTGTGAATTATCTTATATCTTCGAATGAAGCGACTCATATAATATCGATCGAACTTCGCGAAGTTCGTTTGATCATATATAATATGTGTAAAGAACGCGAGTTTAGTTTGAAACAAATTCTAGATCTATTGTCTCGAAAACATTAGTCGCTTTGTACGAGACCCACGAGTGTAACAGATAAGTGCTACTCCACTCTGCCGGACACCACCCGGCCATATGACGAAATACTGCGAATGAAAAGTTGGAAATTATGGAAACACAATCCATTCAATTTTGGAAGTTTTTTTTAACGTTCGCGGGAGATATCGCGAATCAGATTGAGATGTTCGTCTAGTCCTTATCTGAAAACAGGGCCCATGGCAGGTCTAAGCGATGAATGGTTAGGAAAATTTCAAATAGAGGAATTTGGTCGAAAATGTTTAGAATAACGTCAATTCACGAAAAAGAATTACCATAGATTGTCAGTCACTTGTTCAAGTTCACACGACATGGCGCCAACTGATGAGCAAAAATACGTCGGTCCCTATTCATAAAGAGTATATAGAATGACCTTACGTAACCTTACCTTGAGAGTTTTGTATGTGTGTATTCTCATTTATTTTGTAAGAATTTAGGTTTTAACACTTCAACATTGTACTAAAAAAGGAAAATCTGTATATTTATTTATTATACCACCGATCACAGACCATGCCGCGCTCTAACGATGAACGCACCCCTAGTTATTTCCTTCGTTTATCAGCACATACATTAAACTCCGCCATCGCACCACCCGCCGTGAGCTGGGTACTTATCCCCACTACGTAGACCCTCTGTTGGTCACCACGCGAAGGTTCGATAGTTTCTCGCTCATACGATTCGGATGTGTAATGAGCTCCCAGCCACAGTGTTTCCTTTGACTATGACATGGGATCCTTCAAGAGGTATATTAGAGGTCGCTTCAGAGGCCGGCAACGCAACTACCCTGGTGTTGCTGATGCCCATAGGCGGCGGTAACCACTTTCCATCAGGTGGCCCGCTTGCCTGTTTGTCTGCCGTATAATACATTTATATTTTTTTGTTACTTCGTCCAGGGCTCTGCAAGCAAACGGGCGAGTTCAAGAGCGAGTGCCTCACCCTTGTCGACCAGTACTACGATATCGCGTACAACTTCCTGACCAGCGAATTGGACCCGGCCGCGCTCTGCACTATGATCGGCATTTGCGGGAAACAGCTAGAGACGCCGGTGGCTCCACTCCTGCCCAAGGACATGGCTTTGGCTGTCACTGCTATGCCTAACAGGTTGATCGGAGCTGAAGAGGCTAAGGTAAGACTTTATATCTGAGAAGAATTATAGATAGATTCACCCTTTATTGCACACAAGACCACAAGGAAAAAAAAATTTAACAAGTCTTTTTAAACATTGTGGGCAAAGGCGGCCTTATCGCTACAAGCGATCTCTTCCAGGCAACCCTTGTCTAGAAAGAGAAAAAGACATTAAATTAAATTATATACCGTCCCGGGGTGCCATACGGCTCTCGAAACTGAGCAATCTGTATCCGGGTCCCCAGCGAACGACCTTGATCAACTTCGCTTCGCCACCGGTATTAAGACGATTCGTATGTGGAATGAGCTCCCAGCCACAATGTTTCCGTTGGACTATGGCATGGGATCGTTCAAGAGGTATATAGGTTTCCTTAGAGGCAGGCAACGCATTGGCAGCAACCCTGGTGTTGCTGATAGCCATAGGCGGCGGTGACCACTTTCCATCAGGTAGCCCGCTTGCCTGCCGTAACAAAAATACCCGTTCAGGAAACTTGCATAAAAGGGAATAATGACCATAATTTAATGCCAAACATAACCTATACAATCCACAGATAGCCCGTCTGCCGACCACCAGTCCGAAGCAAACCAACGTCCGCATAATGGGCGCCGAGCCCGCCGACCCTCTGCCGGGCCCGTTGCCTATCGAACGGATGTTTGTATCGTTGCCCACGAGCAAGACCGGTTGCTCATTCTGCCAGTACTTCTTGCACTACCTGCAAGTTGAACTCAGCGATATCAACAATGAGGTTAGTGGAGCTTATTTACACTTGCAGCTTAATTATTTCATTCTTACACCGACGTGTTCACAGACCATGTACCGCCTAGCATCCGACCACCGGATATCTGCGTATCTCGCTGGCTAACCGGATATCCGGTTACCAGCCAAACAACTATCCGTCTCATCTCTTATCCATATCCACCACTCGACAGGAGAAGATAAAGGCGACTGTGGAGAAGGCGTGTTCCCGCCTGCCGAAGTCCGTGGACACCGAATGCCAACAGTTCGTGGCTCAGTACGGACCCGCCGTCATCGCACTGCTGGTACAGGAGATCGATCCGGCCAGTGTAAGTGAAACATTTATTTATTTATTTATTTTACAGTAAGTAGTATACAAAATTGACAAACAGATAACATCACAACAGGTACTGCTTATTTCTAAAGATATGTCTTCCAACCGACCAACGGACGAGAGAGGGCGAAATCGAGAGGCCGATGGCGTGCACCTTATATTTACTTACTTATTAAACAACGAAATATAAATACATACACAATCCCATGCATATGTTTAATATACAAATACAATATATTGAATAACAAATGGAAGGAGTGGTACGTACAGTACGTGACACATTTATTTATTTAACACTTAAACATCTAGTAGCTCCCTGCCGTCTGTCCCTATGTATCTATGTACGCTTAGATCTTTTAAACTACGCAACGGATTTTAATGCGGTATTCAAACACATACATAGAGTGATTTATTCACAAGATAGATAGAGAGATTCAAGAGGAAGGTATATAAGCAAGAATAAAAAAGGGTGGATAGTGGTAAAGTAGGTGTAAGCTAACGAAGTCGCGTCGGGTCCACTAGTGTAACATAAAGGTGATCCCACAGCCCACACCAGGGTTTGCAACTGTTGCAAACAGTTTCATTTTGTTTCCAGATACATACATTGTTAAACAAATTGCGACAAGATAAACCACATTAATAAATGTTCATTTTGTTCATGAAAGTTTCTTTTAGTATTTGAAACATTTCTAAACTTTGTTGTCACCCCTACCGAATTTTTCAAAATGTTAATAGATGTACCTCAACAACGGTATGGGAGCACAATAGCGTCATGCGTTAGAAATGACTATAGATTTTTCGTTAAGTAAAATGAAATGTTGAACCACAGGTATGCCCAGCGCTGGGACTGTGCCCACAAACAGAGGAAGTCCGCCGCGTGTCCATCAACTCTGAGAAGTCCAACTGCCCACTGTGCCTGTTCGCAGTGGAACAACTCGAGACAATGCTCAAGAATAACCGTAGCGAGGTAAGTAAATGAATGACGCCTCATATCACCGTAAAGTACTCCGAGGTACCAGTGTGAACCTCAGTGCCGCCATGTACCAATGACTCATTACATCATATCAATTATCGAATACATTAGTTGAACACTAACCGATGCTCTTGTGGTGAGAGAAAACATCGTGATGAAACCGGCATATGCAGGCGGCTGAATGTGTAACCATGATCCAATCCATTTAACAGGGTTACGGAAGTCAGATGGCAGTCGCTCCACTGTAATTAACGGATTTGCGAAATCCTGGATCATAGCGGTCCCAGGCCCTCGTGCGCGAGAGTGTGCTCTCTGGGACATTAACGCCAAGACCATAAAGTAGTTTCAATAGAATCTGACAAAACACAACGATAACACTGACTGTCTTTTCTATTAATATAATATTGCACTCAGTCCCACACTAGGAGTACCCTGTTTCGTGGGCTCCTGCGTAGCGTTGAAAATTGTGAAAAAACATTATACACATACTTAACACACACTGGTTTATGACAAAAAATCTTATCTATCGCTGTGCTATACTAAAGTTTATATCTGTGTCGTAGTAAAGAATAAGATGTATTTAAAAGTATATAAGTAGTTTATCAGTTCTATAGCACCCATAACACAAGTTTTGCTTACTTTCGGGCTAGATAGCGCTGTATGAATTGTCCTAGCATTTATTAAGATATGGACTAATATGTCTGAAATAAATGAATTTTATTTATTATTTATTTATTTATTTATTTATTCCCCTAGGCAAGCATCCGCAAAGCACTGGACGGTCTATGCAACCACCTGTCGGCCAAGCTACGCACGGAATGCACCGACTTCGTTGACACATACTCCAACCAACTGGTCGAAATGTTGGTAGCCAACATGAACGCTCAAGAGGTATGCGTGTTCCTCAAACTGTGCGACGACAACACCAAGGATCCGCTCAAGTTGAAGACTCCGACCATAGACCAGTACCATGAGAAGCCCCAGCGGATGGCCGACAGGAACAATAGAAGGAGACCGATGCTTCCTAAGCATATGCTGGAGACCGGCGCTGGTGATATTGGTGAGATATTTTATAACAGCTTTCTGCGTACCCATGAAAATGGCAAGTTTCCAAACAAGATTTACAATTATTTTTCTCAAAAAAATCGTTTCTAGTTCTTATGTGAACGACACGCTATTTAAAATGACCCTGGGGTACTTTGAAGTGCACGTGTTTGCCTTCACATGAGTATGGTCGTAGGAGGAAGTTTACATAACGGGGTAGAAAAGTAAAATAAATTTTAGAATATCTTTAAAAATAAGCAATTTATGAATAATTGTAATACCTAATTAGAGCGAGCGATACAAAACCGTGAACATCCCTTCACTCCCGAGTTATTTAGATTACCTTCGTTCTCTATCGAATAACTTGGAACCTGCGCAACACACTAAATTATAACTTATATTAACAGAAACCAACGAGATCCCAGACAACACTGTGAACGGGCGTCCGATGCGGCCGGCCGTGTCGCAGAAGACCGTATGTGTTATCTGCGAATTCGTGCTCAAGGAGATCGACGACGAAATCAAGGACAAGCATAACGAGGTTTGTACTTAAATAGCCCCCCAGCAGTGGTACCGCCTATCTCCGATTGTACGCCGCCATTATGATGCAATTGAGTTTAAACCAATCGCAGAACGACAACTTTGGCTCTGGCTTGCTGCGATTGGTCCACACTCAATATCAAAATGGCGGCGTGCTATCAGAGATCGGCGGTCGGCTGCAGGCTGGCTATCGGTTCTGCAAGCTACGTGACCTGAATATTGCCACTGTTTCGTGACTCTGGAATCCACGTCGGTGACCTTCCGATGAATGCCCAGTATAGGCCATTTTAATTGTGTACTGGAGGCATTTTTGAACATCTTGGCGTAATGTGTGTCAGTCAAGACTGTAGGCATTGACCATTCCCTATCGTGATATATGCTGTGAGGTTGACAGTTTGTACCCGGAGTGCTGGATGATTGTCCAATATGTATTGGAGTTATTTCTTACTGGATGATGGCCAGGGTTGCATCATCATCATCATGTCTGGCGTCAGTTTAGTCGATAGATCATGTTACTATCATTGCTGTGTTTTATATTATTAACAAGTACACTTCTATTTCACGTCCAATTGGATACATTTACTAACTATACATTTACTGTGGTGTGTGGTGCCGCCACCTCAAAGAATAGCACCACCCCATCTCTTCCCGTGGGTGTCGTAAAAGGCGACTAAGGTACAAATCCGAAAGATGGGCAGCAGCATCTTTCTGGGTAGATTTACATCAACTGCACTGCGATCTCCAACCCGCCTGCCAAGCGTGGAGATTATGGCAATGACCTTCCCTTTCGTGGGAGAGGCCCGAAGTCCTGCAGTGGATTGTTATGGGCTGTGATGATGACTAACGGCCAATTGCACAAACAAACATAGTAACTTGAAACTTGAAAGAATGTACATAGAAGGTTACATAAAATTTGTATGAAAAACCATAACGTCTAATCCCCACAGGACGAGATCAAGAAAGTAGTGCACAACATATGCAACCGGATGCCGAAGTCGGTGCGCAACGAGTGCGACCAATTCGTGGACAAGTACGCCGATTTGGTCGTCAGTCTGTTGGCCCAGGAACTGGACCCGGACCAAGTATGCCGCGAACTCAAGCTGTGCGACCCCGCCATCGAGTTTGACGCCATGAGGGGTCAGTATCGCAACCTAAACTAAAATCTGTCCAGACTTGTCTTATTTAGTTATAGAAATTTTGTATTTAAATGGAAAATTTGCAGCAGTATTCGATAAATTCACATTCAATATGTGTCTTAATGTCTAATTTTATTTAGTGGTGATTTGAATCAATCTTTACACAAGTCCGTGGCGGTGTGGTGTCCGGCAGAGTAGAATAGCACCAACCCTTTACACTCGTGGGTGTCGTACAAGGCGACTAATGTTTTTGAGACAAAATATCTAGTCTCCGTAGGCTGGAAAATGGGTAGCAGCATTTTCCATTGTTGTACTTATAAAACTGCGATCTCCAACTGGCCTGCCAAGCGTGGAGATCGCTCCCGACCCGTGGTACAACTGTGATGTCTAACTGGTTGTACTACGAAGAAGTAAAGTTACCCATGGTTCAACTGGTTGTTCTATGGGGAAATATTTTTACCAATGGTTCAACTCGAGTGAGTATTTCTTTCCTTGGTCCAACTAGTTGTACTACTGGGAATTGAATGTATCTATGGAACAGCTACTGGTACTAAACAGGAAAAGGTTATCTATCAATGCTGAAGTGCAATGCAATTACTACCTGTTTTGATTAATTGTCTATTGATGATTAAAACGTTTGACGCGTGAATATTTCTCGTTTTCACACGATACCAAAGTAACTCTTTTTTTTATATTTATGATTTTGCCCCGTGGTACAACGGCGGAATTATGAATATTAAATATTGTAAGAAATGCGTGCAAGCGATTGGTGCAATAAAGATGTTAATAATAAACATTTATTTATTGAAAAAATTTTTTTAGGAATATTTTATATTCATCATCTTTATAGGCATGTGCCTAACGCAATTTGTCGATTGCATGCCCAATAGTTATGTGTCCATCCAGTAACTGCAGTTGTACATGTCTTACATAATCATCGTTCATTATATATTGTGCCCTTCTTTTATTACCGACCTTACGCTTCATCGGCATAGGTCCCTTGGATAAGTTACCTTTTTCACGAAGTGCATTTAACAATCTGATTAAATTCACATTATTCTTGTTAACTGCCTTGTTTAAGTCTCCATGGAAGGACTCTGCCACATTATTCGTCCTATGACGTTCTCCGAAGACAGTTATGTACCTTTTGATTTTCTTATTTAACCAAACGCGAATTATGTACTTCAAGAATTTACCCATTTTCAGAAATCCCAATGTTTTTACTTCGTTCTTTATGTATGTCCATGCCTCATTTATTATCCCGGCTGGTATTAAGGGTAATATAGAACACATTCCGACTACTCTTTTCCCAGGTTTGGACTTTATATGACCCAATACCTTTGCCTTCTTCCAAATATTTTTAGAAAAATGCATGTAAAGGCCTTTTATCTCTACGCGTGGGAATACTTCCAACATTGCGTTGATTGCTGCAGTTTCATAGTCGCAATGGTACTTTTTAGGCTCCCATTTTGGCAATTCCGCTTTGATTATACGAAGCATTGTGACGTATGTCTCCTTTTTTTTGTCCAAGAGTAGGGCCTAAATTAGTGGAACAACATTAGTATTTTTGTTATCACTCCCAATATCACCGTGCAAAGTAAACAGATGTGAAAGTGCCATCTCCAAAAAATTCGTCAATGTGGTCAATCATTTCTCTTGCTTGGGAGGTACAGAATATAAGTATTATTTTTTCTGTGTCGCAACCCAGCATAAAAAACTGGTCAGGCACATCAACTTCGTTGAAACGAAATGAATGATGAAAAAGAAAACAGATGAAAAAGTTGTTCTAGATACTCCCTCTGATTTATGCCTCGCGTTATAAAGGGAGTGCTTTAGATTATCGAAACACGGTATACTGTCTATTAGATCGTAACCTCTGTCTCTCAACTTTGCCTCGTGTCTCTTGTATAATTGTGGCATCGGGACATCTGTGCCTCATTTGCCTCATTTTTTAAACTTACAACTGTTTCGGCTATTTCGTTTTTACCGTAGTTAGGTTGGCAAGAGTGCTCTTTTTCTTTAATTATTTGCATGTCCTGATAAAAAATAATATAAACAATGATATAACAAATATTATCAACAATAAAGTAAAGCATACATATACAATGTCAATAAATACGAAGGAGTGTAGAGAGTGTTTTCATTGAAGCGAAGTGAAGCGGAGCTGAGTTCCACTCTCACTTTAAAATGCAGCGTATCAGTATATTTAGTTACATTAATGTGAAACAGAGGGAGATTACGAGCACTATGATTGACCAATCCACGGTCCACTCCTCTGCACTCCACACAGCTCCGCGTCAGTGGAAACGCACTCTAATACTCATACATACAGTCGTACCTTAACTGTAACAGATCCACAACATTTGAGTTTTTTGTACATAGCCACGCGCCACTATATGCGCCACGCGACTCATCTTTAAAAGCTATCACTTTGTAAAATTGACGACCTTTTCATAATAAAACATTACCGCATTTGCTTTCAATTATTGTAAATTCACAATTTTCCGACATTTTACTTTGGTATCGTGTGAAAACAAGAAATATTCACGCGTCAATATCAACGTTTTAATCATCAATAGACAATTAATTAAAAGAGGTAGTAATTGCATTGCACTTCAGCATTGATAGATAACCTTTTCCTGTTTAGTACCAGTAGTTGTTCCATAGATACATTCAATTCCCAGTAGTACAACTAGTTGGACCAAGGAAAGAAATACTCACTCGAGTTGAACCATTGGTAAAGATATTTCCCCATAGAATAACCAGTTGAACCATGGGTAACTTTACTTCTTCGTAGTACAACCAGTTGGACATCACAGTTGTACCACGGGTCGGGAGCGGTGGAGATTATGGCAATAACCTCCCCTTTCGTGGGAGAGGTCCTAAGTCCTGCAGTGGACTGCTATGGGCTGTGATCATTACACAGGTCGTTAACGTAAAACGAATATCTGTTTACAGAAGAAATCCTGGACTGCGCGGTGTGCGAGACCGTAGTAGTTGCCGTGAAGAAAGTGCTTTCCAGTGATAAGGTCGACCGCAATATCGTGCACATCGTCGAGAAGTCGTGCGGCCTGCTGCCTGCCAAATACTCCGTTAGGGTGAGTCTGTCTATATTTGGTCCAATAGTTTATTTTTATTTTTTATTACTAGACACGAACACACGAAACTCTCGCACATGAACAAGATTCCGTTTTGTTTGTAATCTGAAGGAGTTTCGTTTGTACAGTTTAGGATTACACACATAAAGCTCACGCCTGTGTCCCACAGGTGGGGTAGGCAGAGGACCGCCACTTTGCTCTGTCCTGGCACAATTCCCTAGCCTCGCATATATCCACAACTCTATTCATACATCTTCTTCTATTCTTACCACTTCAGACCTTTTAAAAAAAAATTTAATTTTTAGATAAAGTATACCTTTTCTAACATTTTTTTACTGTGGCGCCAACCCTATATGCCCACCACCACTACTATGTACCACTGGGCATACAGTACTAAATATTGTTATTCTAATACCCTTTAACAACCGCAAATTAAACGTACAGATTTGACGTAATAGTAAAAAATGTTTGGAATTGTTTGCTCTATCCGAAAATAATATTTATTTTCTTCTGGCCGTTACTTTTTGGTCCAAAAATGTTTAAAACGTGAATAATATATTTTACAACAACTTGTCGTTTTAACCCCTTCAGTGCCACACAATGATGGAAATCTACGGCGACAGCGTAATCCACCTTATCGAGGAGTACGGCACCAAGCAGGTCTGCCAGAAGATCGGCCTCTGCGCTTCCGAGGGAATGCTCTTGCGCATACACAGAAACAGGAACTAGGTAAGTCGGCGACAAGCTATACATATTTGTATTGACATATAATGAGGGTATCGCCTAGCTTTATAAATCTAGTTATCGGATAGCTTTTTATCAACAAGTCGTCTTGGGATCGTTTAAGAGATATATAAGAGGTGTCCTTAGAGGCGGGCAACGCATTGGTAGCAGCCCTGGTGTTGCTGATGTCCATAGGCGGTGGTGACCACTTTCCGTCAGGTGGGACTTAATGGGATCTTCTGTCGTGTCACACATCATCAATAGCCTATAAAAGTGCTCCACCATAAGTGTATAGCCATAATCTTCTAGCTGGTCAGACGGTTTGGAGATTGCAGTGTTTGAACACTCAATAGCAAATCTTGCCGTCCTTTTCTGGTTTATGAAAGTGATACCTCGTCAGCCTCATCTGAATGAATTGGTGCATTTTACTCAGCTGGAAAACGCACGTCTAACGGGCTTTGTCGTGTTTCTGTCATGTTTTCCTTTTTGTTATTGGATTTGCTATAGACGATTAATCATAATGGTTTATATGAATAAACAAATCAATCCTTTTTGTTTCAGGTGTCCTGTGCTGAATTATTATTATCTTCTCTATATGCGTAATCTCCATAAATATATACATAAGACAGGATTTTTACCAAATCTGCTTAGAATGTAGGTTTCTTTTGTTTATATTAATAACAAAACAATATTGTGACTATTTTTGATTGTAGCATTAAAACATGTTCTTATGATTTATTGATAATGTATAAATTTAAATTTTTTAAAGTAAAAGTTAGGCAAATGGTATTACGGAATGGAGTAAATGGAAGTGTACTTACGAGTATGTAAAATAGTCACAGTAAGATTTTGTTCTATATAGTAATAAGGGATTGTATAAAATTACGTCTTACATCTTATGTTTTTCCACTGTATGTTTTTACGATTAAATTAACTTCTTTTTTGTAACAACTTTAATTACGCTAATACATTTTATTTTGCAACGAAATCATAACAGTGTTAGCCTGTGATATAACTCCTTTGTAAACTGTTTCTATAAAATAAAGTTGGGGAAAATACAATTTTATTACTTTATTATTTGCAACCTCTGAAAACGAATACATGAAAAAGTAATAAATATTTCAAGAACGAGTTAGATCACCGTGTGCTTTAAAAACAATATTCTCGTACTCCAAAACCACTTTGCGAGTGACAGCGAAAGACAAGGGAACAGTAGAGTTTACGTTGTAGACATACAGAACAGTCGGGCCTCAAATTCTAATACCTACAGTTATTGGTATAATAGTAATCCATACCTGTATGACTGGTCTAGATCATGGAGAAAAGTATAGAGGGCATTTTTCGATTAGAAACTAGGCAATTGTCTTCTCAAACATATCACATTCGACGACGATCCTTGTGTACTGTTGATCTTTCGGAATACCACTAGGTCAGCGAACACTAGATACTTGCTCAAATATCGAGAGAATCCACGGAATGAAGGACTCCTCTGAAGATTAAGTAGAATAATTCACTACTTCCGTACCTCATTTTAACATTTAATTTACGGTTTTAAACCGCGCACGACCCGTAGTCGTCACGTGACCATGATACATGCAACGGCGTCGAAATATTCGGATACTCGTTAACCAAGGTATAAACTCGTAAACTAAATGTTAAAATGTGTGATTACAACTGCGATATAGTTTAAAACAGTAAAACCGAAAAAGGCCCTCTGTTATATACTTCAGGGATCTATAACAGTCATACTGACTAACTTTTCATAATGGAGGGCTGGGATACTTTCGTTACTGGTCACCGTGATTAGACTGAAGCTAGGTTCCCTTCTGCTGGCTAGTACGAAGAGACTCCTCGGATGGTCTCGGCGTGTGGCATAGTTCTTCCTCGCGTTGCTCAGTCGGTTGTGGCGCTAAGTCTGGCTCGTTCGGGTTGTGTCGCCTCAGGTGCTCAGCCAGCCACAGTACGGGCTCGGCTGGCCTCTCGTGCGCCAAAGCCGTGAGCGCGGGCAGCAGCGTCGGCGTTATGTACTGCTGGATGTAATCCGCCACCTGCCAGTGCCGCGGGATCTTGCCCACAATCACTGCGGAGTTGGAAACGACAATCAACATCTTATTAGCGACTTCGTACGCGTGGAAATAGTTTTTAGGGCAGTTTATCTTTTTGCCGAGCGACCATTTTAAATGACCTCTCTAATATATTAAAGCTATTGAGGTCAGCTGTGCTGTACCTGGTTGTACCCAACCGCATTAGATGAAACATGGCATAGATTTTAAGTTGAACTTAGTTGGATTTTAGTTAGGGTTAACTACTGTCATCCGTTCGGTCCCATTTACATATTTCTTATGGTTTTGTTTTCCAGTTTTCAAAATACACAACACCAAGAAGTTTCATTTAAATCCTTCCAGTAGTTCCGGAGATTAGCGTTTACAAACAGACATACAATAATTTTAAAAATTCTTATTCTATAACTATTTTTTCTCTCTCTCTCTTTCATTCTAGAGGTACCGGTATTCTAATCCCGCTGCGGCCATGTACCAATGATTTTTTTCTGAGTTGTGTACACTAGTTGAACACTAACCGATGCTCTTACGGTGAGAGAAAACATCGTGATGAAACCTGCACATTCAGGCGACTGAATGTGTAACAATGATCCAATCCGGTCAGGTTCCCCTGATAGCAGGGCCACGGAGGTCAGACGACAATCGCTTCTCTATAATTACCTGATCTGCCAAATCCTGGATCATGGTCAAGGCGGGCCCCGGGCCCTCGTGCGTGAGTGCACAACCGGGACATTAACGCCAAGATGATGATGATGATGATAGTGTTTACTGAAAAAGTAGAAGTAGAATCTACTGATTCTACTATCAAGCAATTGGCGGACCTGTTTTAAAGAGGAAAATTGAAATTCAATAACAAGAGGCAACAAGGTCGGTACATTTATCTCAACGATAACATTTACGTACTTATTATAAATTGTATTTATTATTATGTGATTTTTGCAGTATTGTTATTTTTTAAATATTGTAGGACAAAGCGTCATCTAGCCCCGAATTAGGAAAATCTTATAGTATGGATACTTGTATACTACATACGTACTAACACCCAGCCAGACCCAGATATTAAAATTCATCATCAATTTCTGCTCTGACGACAATCGAACCCGAGACCTCTTACATGGTGGACCGGCCATGTTCACCACTGAACTACTCAGACGTCATAGTAGTTGTCGTACGTCGTGATTTTAGCTTTTATCCTGGAATGTATTGCCCCGCGTAGCATTTATCCCAAAATTCATTTTGTATTATACCATGTTTATTCCAGATACCCGATTTAGCGTGCTTGCGAGACCAAGTTAAGCAACGCACGCAGGGTCCGTGTACTGTATGGGTACCCGTTTCGTAATTTGAGTAATTGTCAGTAATCACTACCACTTCACAGCAATGAGCTCGCCACTCGTTAATACCGTTGGCAAAGCGAAATTGATCAAGCTATCTTCTGCGGGGGACCTTAAGACTAGTTGAATTGTCCAGCTAGGGAACCGATGACATACGTTTAAATGTTGTTTTATTTCACTAGTAGCTTTTGCCCGCGACTTCGTCCGCTTGGAAATAGTTTTTTATGACAGTTTAGCTTTCGCCCGCGGTACCATTATAAATAACCTCCGTATTCTATTAATGCTACTACTACGGAGAGGTCAAGCTGTAGTTCTGATTCTACATACTCAAATTAGAAACATGCCTTAGATTGTACCCTGGACTACAAGCTGCCAAAGTATCAAAACCGTATCAAAATCCATTTAATAGTTTTTGCGAAATGTTCGAACAGACAGACAGACAAAAATTCCAAGAATTAAATTTTTTAACATACTTACGTTCTAGAATTCTATCCCGACTACTTTTTTCTCTAAAATATATTCAATATATAGATGGGTACCCCGTAATAATAATACGACTGTCCTACTATAATAATATGAATGCGAAAGTTTGTAAGGATGTTACGATCCCACATCGAGCTCTGGGTCAGCCTGAAAATCAGCGTTGTGATTGGCTATTGCCCTTCATAGCATTACGCTGAGGCTGGTCCAGTGTGGTCCAGTCACAGGTACGTCACATCGCCCTACTTTGCTTTTTTGTAAATTCAATTTTTAACTTTTGGATGTTTATTTGGGCCAAATGATATGTCTATGTCTACATAACAACTTAACCGCGCTTCGGCGTTACTGTGGCAAAACTAGTGCATTGCGTCAGCATTTTACCCGCTATGGTATTGACAATGTGCCGAACTGCAACGGCTTAGCCGCCTAGAATATGCACGCCACTTT
Organism: Blastobasis lacticolella; assembly: GCA_905147135.1. Classification (NCBI taxonomy): domain Eukaryota; kingdom Metazoa; phylum Arthropoda; class Insecta; order Lepidoptera; family Blastobasidae; genus Blastobasis; species Blastobasis lacticolella. The sequence continues at coordinate 10,950,438 of LR990041.1, forward strand.
TGGATCTAATATCGACCAACTGTCACGTAAGTTAAGTTAGTAGGAACTAGTTTAGAAAATATAATTTTAATAAGTTTTTAAATTAGGTAAGATTGAGTAGGAAAGCGAACCCTGGCAGTGGCCGGGATAAGCGCTAGGACTATGATGATGATGATGATGATGAATTTTAATAAGTAATTAAATTAATTATTAAGACAATTTTTGGTCTCTTTTGCATCTTTCGGCTGTGGCTTTCGTAATTAGGATGTTTGGATGTTTGTTACTCCTTCACGCAAAAACTATTGGACGGATTTTCATTAAACTTAACAATAATTATATTTTTATTGTCATCATCATCATCATCACAGCAATTAACAGTCCACTGCAGGACTTAGAGACTCTCCCACGAAAGGGGAGGTTATTGCCATAATCTCCACGCTTGGCAGGCGGGTTGGAGATCGCAGTGTTTAAATATAACAATGGAAAATGCTGCTGCCCATTTTCCAGACTACGGAGACCCTTTTGCCTCGAAAACATTAGTCGCCTTATACGACACCCAGAAGTGTAAGGGATTTGTGCTATTCTACTCTGCCGGACACCACACGGCCATTCTTCATTGTATACATCAAACAAAAATGATTACAATGGCGAACTAATCTCTATGAGAGATTTCTACCAGCTAACCACAAATGATGTAAAGCAAATTGTATAGCAGGACAGGCAAAGCATACAAAGCTAGAACGTACCTATATATGTAGGGAGACAACTAAAAACTAATTATTTACTACAAAATACCCCTAAAACATAATACATAATACAATAATAATACTAATAATATATACGCTACTAAATGATTTAATAATACATAAATAAATATAATATACCTATAATAATACTATAACAAAGTCATAGAGAGATAGTGCTCTTTTAAGCTTCTTTTAAATGTATGAAGTGATGGACACTCTTGGACGTCCTTTGGAAGTTTGTTCCATAACTGAGCAGCTCTGACTGTGAAGGAGTTAAGGAAAAATCTGGTATTTGCCAAAGGATAGACCAGAGTACTTGCTAGGCAAGAACATCTGGAGCTAGAGAGTAATATAACTTATAGCACATAGTCTATAATTTACCCGGAAATTCGATATGTTTCCCACGGGAACGTGCCTGAAACGTTGTAACCGAATTATATGCGGACAAAGTCGCGGGCAAAAGCCAGTAATTTAAAAACCGTATCAATTAAAGGTAGGTACTCGAACTCTTTATCATCATATATCTGAGCGGTCAATCCTAGCTTCTAACAGGATCCGCCTTTTGAACAGTTCAGTGAGCAAGTATGCCCCAGGACTCCAATATTTTCCAGGTTTCTATGGGTATTCCGTCATGCCCAATAGCTTTTCCGTTTATCATACAGGCCTGGTACTCTTATTATTATTATAGACAAGCCGGGTCTCAAGCTTAAAAAATTTTACCCACTGTTGGGAAAGAAGAAGTGTATTTCCCGCTGCGCCTCGGCGTGCGACTCGCTGCCGTGCAGGCCATTGAAATAGTCCCCGTACTTGGTGCGGCGCCCGTAGCACGCGCGCAGGCAGTCCGGCCAGTAGGCCTGCGCCTCCGCCACCCTGGTGACACGACATGATAACACTCGAGATACTTTTTTTTAAATAAAATTATACTAGCCATCTATCTAGAGTCTCCGTAGAGTGGAAAATGGGCAACAGCGTTTTACATTGTTATATTTATAACACTGCGATCTCGAACCCGCCTAAAAAGCGTGGAGATTATGGCAGTAACCTCCCCTTCCATGGGAGAAGCTCTAAGTCCTGCAGTGGGCTGTTATAGTGTACCTGGTGGTAAGTGACGATGCGGCTGGTGATGGAGCATGCCTGTCCAAGAACAGTCTATTCACTTTAGCCTTGAAGGCCTCTAGATTATAATGATCAGGGAACACACCCGCAGGCAACACGTAATGGTCTATTAACTATTACAACCCATAGTACAAGCTTTGCTTAGTTTGGGGCTAGATGGCGCTGTGTGAATTTGTCCACGAATATTTATTTATTTATTTATTTTATTAATTGATATACCTAAATATATGATAAGATATCTACAAAATAGTACCTATTAGCATTTTCTAATGATATTTTCCCTAAATACATGCGGAGGAATGATCTTATCTCAATTTTTTGAAGGAGCCACAAAATACCTACCTATTGATAAATCCTTTTAGTTCATGTTCATATCTACAATAATAATTGATAGATTTTATATGAAACGCTATTGGTTTCTAAGTTTTCGGCAAATGGCAGAAATGATTGAAATTATAATTTTCAAAAACCCTGCTGCTGGACAAATGGCTCACATACCTTGCGTACCTACTTATGAAGTCCTCGTATAATAAGATAAGATATCGATTTGTTTTTATGATAGGTAATATAGATATAAACAGCGCGCTGTGCTCGGTGGTAATTTACTAGGTATTTATTTATCTACTACCCAACCAACTTATATTACATGCCATGTGGTGTCCGGCAGAGTAGAATTAGTATTTCACAACACCTTTCAATTTATGGATGAAAGTGGTACCAACAAAGCAAAGATAATGTAATGGTAGGTAGGTACTATACTTATATTCACTAAAAGCAAAGGCTAACCAGGCAGGATCACTGTCGACCAGAAGAGAGACAACAACGTTTTCTACTGCGTATTTTAAACAATGTGATATCCAACCCAGCTGCCAAGCGTGGAGATTATGGCAAATCCTACCACTGAAGTGGATGTGGCTCAAGTCCTGTAGCGGACCGTTATGGGCTGTTGATGAAGCTGATAAGATAACATGATTTCGAACAGTAGTGGACAGTTCTTCTCCAAGGTATCATCTCAGTGCCAAACATATAAATAATATTAAGTGTAATTTAGTAATAAACACACTAAAATATCATCATAAAATTTCACATATGTATCCATGTCTATGATAGTGATTTGGATCTACCTAGTGTTTTAGTTATTCCAAAATGTGAAGAGTGTATTTTTTCCATGACAGCTTTCTCAAGAGATGAGTGAACTATAATCCTGTGATCTAAATACACAATATCATTTTCAACTACAATATTATTTTTAAATTTCCAATAAGGTGTGACAAAATCTGCAACTTTATCAATATTCGTAGGCCATCCATTATTATAATATTCTATTAGCTTGGATAGTGTTGCATCTTTACCTGAGGCTTTAGTAATCTATCATTCACATTCACGGTATGAACGACACGGTCCAACGACTGTTCAAGTGCACTAGTCTCAGCTTTTGATGTCGCTCTGCTAATAGCGTCTACTATCAGCATTTGTGAACCCTTTACATACTGTACATCAATGTCATATATATGAAGCTTTATTTTAATCTTACGCAATCTTTGACATGCAATTGAATAAATTTCTTTTTTCATCAATGCAAGGAACCAGTGGTTGGTGATCTGTTTGGACTACTGTTTGGTAAAAAATTCCATTACTCCATAAAAAATTCCATTATTATATATATTATATGTATAATAATGGAATTTTTTAAAAGCGAATTGAATAGGTAAAAATTCCTTGTCAATTTGACCATACTCACACATTCAGTTTTACTAAGACTTTTAGATGCAAATGCAACAGGTTGTTTATATTGCATCAAAACACAACTGTCTGTCTGAAGAATTAATGGTTGCTTGGGATCAAAATTTCTTAACACAGGTGTACTCACAAGAATATTTTTTTATTTCCTCAATACACTTTTCATGAGCCTTACCCCACTGAAACACAACATCTTTCTTTAAAAGTTCTTGTAGAGGGCTTGATAACTCTGACAATCTTGGGATATAATCTCTCATATAATTTATCATGCCCAGAAACCTTTGTAGACTTTGCTTATCTGAGGGTGAATCATAATCCATTATAGTTTTAATCTTACTCTTGTCAGGCATCAAGCAACCACCAATTATCTCATGACCAAAATACTTTACTATTTCAGGGAGATACTAAATTTTTTTAAAGTTAAATTTTATGTTTATGTCTCGTGCTCTCATTAACACTTTCTCTAAAGCCACATCATGTTCCTCTTTTGTTTTGCCATATATTAAGAAATCATCAATTTAAATAAATGTATTTTCAATCTCTTTAAAACAATTTTCACAGTTTTCTTGAAATATTTCAGCAGATATGTCTGATCCAAATGGCAAAACGTTAAAATTGTACCTATGTACCAAAAACTGTTGAGAAAGTACAAATCTGTCTACTAGCTTCAGAAAGACCAATTTGCCAAAAAGACTCATTTGAATCTAGAACTGAGAAATACTTTGCCCCAGAAATTTTAGATTTAAGGTCATTTATAGTTGATATTTCAAATTATTTCTTAAGAATACATTTATTTAGATCCCTAGGGTCTAAGCACACACAAATTGCATTTTGGTCTTTCTCAACTAATAGGTTGGGGAGAAAGTTTCTTTGCATTGTATATGAAAATTCAAAACATTTTTTAATATAGTTTATTTACATTTAACTAAAGTATGTAGGTACCATTTTATTCGATAACTTTTTGTCATCATATAGGTAGGGACATGATCCCATTGCTATAGAAATTTTGGGGCTTCTGATCAAAAAACTGCGTCAAGTAGTTTTGGCAGTCTTCTCGTGATGTTAACCTAACACTGCCTAAAGAATTCTGAAGAGACCGAAACAGGTGGAAATCTGTAGGTGCAAGGTCAGGACTATACGGCGGATGCATTAACACCTCCCAGCCAAACTCTCTTTTCATAATTTGAATTTGGAATTATCTTCTTTGAAATTTAAACTTTTAAATGATACCAAAACCAGCCAGGTACAAATTATAGCCAAAGAAGAGAAGAAAGAAGAAGAGAGAGAGAAGAGGTTTTATTACAAGTTCATACATACTATATGCGAAAAGACTTTTTCCCCAACTTAATATTACAATTCTATTGATTCATTCTGTAGCTTTATCCATTTTTGAAATAACACCTTTTTGACATAATCTATTAAGTTTAGTATTAAGCTTCTCTTTTAGTTTTAGTGGGACACGATGAGGTGGCTTTGAGATTGGTACAGACCCCTGTTTGAAATCTCCCCGTCCCAGTAAATGCATCATTATACTTCAAGACTTATTCTCTTTTCCTTGGATAATCTGCAACAATGTCATTAGCCAATAAGTCAACTTCATTATCATGTTTCCTTACAACTAAACCTAGCATTGTACAGGTGTATCTGCCAAGGGTTGGTTGAAACTGAGAGTCTGTTACAACAAATTCTTTAAAGTAGCATTTATTTGTTAATTTGACTTCCAACAATACAGAGCCATATACTTTAATACCTGTCTTGTTGTAAGCATACAGGTTACTTTTACAACATTCCAACTGCAAGTTTTTCCTTTGTTTAAGTATTTTATAAATGCTTAAGGGAATTAAATTAACATCTGGACCTGAGTCTAGCTTAAACCTGACACTTTTGGTATCTTCTATTAATAATGCTTATGTCCATTCTATAGAACATATCTTCTGAACACTGCCACAGTAGAATTCACCATCACTATCTTCCTGGCTTTGTAGATTACTATCTGCAATAGCTTTTACAAATTTGCTACGGCACACTGAAGCAAAATGGTTGTATCGGTTGCATTTGGTACATAATTTACCATAGTTCAATTTTCCTTTCGTGCTGTCCTCCACACCATTTGCACTTTATTACCATGTTATTATGTACCATGTTAGGTTTACTAGGTCTACTTTTTTCAACCACCTTGTCAACCTTATTGACTGTGCCTTGAACCTATGCAGCTTGATGCCTTCCTAATTCAGCAAGTCGCAACTTTGTAATAACAGTATCTAGATCCGCATCGCCTTCTATTACGATATTCTTTTGGGTGTTTAAATCACTGGTGCCTAACACCAGTCTGTCACGCACGGCCTTATCTTCTGCTTTAAATTTACAGCTCTTAACTAATCGTTTCACATCAGTCAGGAAGTTGTCAAATGGTTCACTTTCCTCCTGCTTTCTGTTGTAAATAAGAAACCTTGAGTGTAGCACGTTCTTCTTCGACTCGCAGTATTCTCTAAATTTAGTCATTACTTTTTCAAATTCGGTCTTCTCGTCTTCTGACAACGCAAAATTGTTGAATATTTTAATACCATCTTCACCAATAACATTCAATAATATCGCCACTTGCCTCACATCTGCGCTTTTGTCCAAACCGGACGCTACCAAATATATTTTCAAGCTTTGCTCAAATGCTTTCCAATTTTCGGACAGATTCCCCGACACATATAACTTTTCTGGTAGGTTGAACATCGACATTGTTGATGTAATAGGCTGCGCCATGTATCGCGTTACAAAACAGTTAAATAAAACATTGTGTATTCAATTTTAGATCAGTCATCATCAGTCCGGCCTGGTTTACACGTTGACAAGTGATAAGTGCGAGTGAGAAGTGCAAGTGTCAAGTGACAAGCACTTTGTGCGTGTGAACGAGCAGTGACAAGTGCGAGTGGCAAGTGATAAGTGTGAAGTGACCAGTGTCAAGTGAATAGAAGCCTGCTCTATTTTTCATCCCCGCACCACCCGCGCCTTCTCCTCTCTCGCCCACCGCGGCCTTGACCGCCATCCCGCTCGTGACGTCTAACGAATACGCGCACGTTGTGAAAGTTTTTGTTGTTTTTGTTGTTTATGTTTGTTTACAATGGCGACGAAGTGGTCAGAGAATGACACATTCAAATTTGTGAAAGAAATGATTAAGTATGAGTGTTTATGTGACATAAAATCGCCAAATTTTAAAAATAAAACGATGCGGGATGCCGCCATGCTTGCGATTTCACGCGCAATGGGGATTCCCGGTTTTGGTACAAAAGAAGTGTACACGAAGATGCGAAGCATAAAATCAACATATTTTCAAGAAAAGAAAAAGATAAATTTATCATGTAGATCCGGAGCTGGTGCTTCCGAGGTTTATACCTCAAGCATTAAGTGGTTCGATATATTGAATGAGGCAATAAATGCAAAAGGGGAATGTAGAGAAAGTCAAAGCAATTTGGTAAGTTTTAATTAACATTAAATTTAAAAATAATAATGCCTATGGACTCTGTCCCATGTGATGTCCGAGAGTGACACGTAGTATTTCAATTCAACATTTTAAAATGTATTACGGCAGGGCCGTATTAAGGAGGACAGATTAGGAGGGTCTTAATTATCATTCAAATAAAATACGTGTTACTTTACGACGTCACCTGGGCCACTCCCAATCACGTCGAAAGCTCTTTAATTAATAATTCACAATTAATAAACCATTCTTGACTGCCATGGAACTGCACCATCTCCCACAAAATAATCGGCATAATTATTGCGAATAGCTTGAGCACTGTTGGATGACCGGTTTTGCATACGCCACTGAATAGGGATGAGCCCATCTGATGGGACATCTCTCCAGCTTCCTCTTTGAATCGTGCCGGTTTCGGTGTCCTCAATATCAACAGTAGCAACATGTATCGGAATCATTGATTTTCTTGCCCAGTTGTGGATAGCACAACAAGCTTTGACTATTTTGTCTGCTTTTTCAGGCTTAAAAGCAACAGGCTTTTCAAAAATTCTAAATCGACTCACAAGAATACCAAACGCGTTTTCGACAATTCGTCTTGCTCGTGACAATCTATAGTTAAAAATTTTTTGCTTAAATTCCAAATTGTTTCCACCATATGGTTTCATCAAATATTTTTTCAATGGAAAGGCGTTGTCACCAACTATTACATGACCTTCCGGTAACAAATTGTTTTCCAAAGCTGTGCTAAGACTGCAGTTACTAAATACTCCACCATCTGATATCCTCCCATTACAGCCAACATCAATATAGGTGAAACAGTAATCATCATCTACTACTGCCATTAGAACAATACTATTTTGTTTCTTATAATTGAAGTAAAAACTGCCTGCTGCGATCGGCGCTTTTATTGTCACATGTTTACCGTCTATTGCTCCACAACATCCCGGAAAGTTCCATGCATTTCTGAAACCCCTTTCAATCTTTGACCATCCTTCTGCGTTATCAGGCACCTGTAACAAGTAATATTCATTTTGACTTTAATTATTGTCTAATTAATTGGTACACCATATTTGTTTCAGGACAATCCTAGCACTAGCCAAGTCAGTGAAGAACCTCCACTAACACAATCCCAGGAACAGTTGGAGGAAATTGATTTGGTCCAAATTCCAATTGGTCCTCCAAAAAAGACACCAGCCAAAAAAAGAACATTGAGGGAACTTGACAGTATAGTCACGAAAGCGAAACATGTGGTAGATGTAATGGGAAACCAACCTACCAAAAAACAGTTAGAGACTGAATTTGACCATTTTGGCAAATCTATAGCTGCACAACTAAATAATATGCCGTTAAATTTGGCTATTCAGGCGCAAATGGTAATACAAAATTATTTGTCACAACTCCGGTTACAAAACCTTTCATCGCCACCACCACCGTCGCCATCACCATCACCAAGTTCCTACATACCTCCTTTACAGTCACAACCCACACCATCATCCAATCCGCAAACTCAACATACACCGCCACAGCCATATATATTAATAAGCCCGCAACCCACACCATCGCCAATGCCAGGAGATGATCTTTTGACAAAGGCAATACTGTCGATACAAGACTAAATTAGATTTTTCATTGCCTAACCTAAGTTTATTACTTATGCCAAGTAAGAAAAAATTTTGTCAAGATGTTTGATTTAAGTTTCAATTGTTTTCACAATAATTAAAGTTTGTATTCATAGTAATTAAAGGTAACTAATAAAAATACCAACTTCGTTTAATTTTACTTACCCGAATGTAATCCTTAAGGGCATTATAAATTGCATCGCAAACTTCGGAGATCATCTTAGAAAGAGTTGATTTTGGTACCCTGAACAGATGTAGCATAGTTCTGAAACTGCTTCCATGAGCCATCATGTACAAAACTGCATGTAATTTTACCTTGGCAGGCAATGCGCATCTCATAAGTGTGTCAGCTCTTTGTATGTCTGGGGTAATACGGCTTAGTAACTCATTGAAAGATTCCTCAGTTAATCTCAGTGCACTATAATATTCCTGAGTATCCTCCACCGCCAACTCCTGTAGATGTTGATAACTTGCACCACGGGTTGTTCTTCTAGCAATCCATTTCCGTTGCCACACTCGTTGTGGTCTAGCCCGTTCTTGAGCTACTTCATCGTCAATGTGCTCCAGAACAATTTTAATAACGTCTCTGATTACTGAACGAATTGATTGCTGCAGTTGCTCATCCATTTTCATAGCAGGCACTGCGAAGCACGCAGTTCGGCAATCGTTGTAGTAATGAGCTTACAGCATACTTACTTGTCACATGTGTGAACACCGACTTGCTACTTGTCACTTGACACTTCACACTTGCTACTTCACACTTGGCACTTGCCACTTGTCAACGTGTAAATCAGGCTATGTGGGTTCCAAAAGAGCATCACGTGGCGCAGGAGTGCGCCCGACCAGAAGCCTTCGCACATTGTGACAAGCGGGCGGTGACGGCGATTCGTCACAGTAGAGGGGGATTTGTCGTCTCTACTTTACGTCATCGGTCACACAGATGCTGCTGGCCACACAGATAGGCTTGTGGTCGGGCGCCTTTTACAGAACATGGTCTAGGCGTCCTACATGGTCCCAGCCGATGCCCTAGCCGTCTAGAATAGGCTGGGTTTTGCGGTCGTGGGCGTAGGTTCTAGACACGCCTTCACTCGTTAAGAGGGCAACACACATTCCAACCAATGCCACAATGATGCTCGACGGTGGAGTAGCGAAATTTCCATATACTTTATTTTGGTTGTCTACGGTTCAATACCATCCTCCATCACCAATTTTTTTTTTTGTTTTCTCTCTTATGTATACTTACATGTTTTATTTCATGAGGTCATTTTGTAAAGTAGGTAAGTACCTACCTATATTTTTAATTTGTTTCAAGGAGCAAAAGATCTCCTTTGTAAAAGTAACGACAAAACATATTATTTGATGTAAGAAAATGTTGCTCTTTCAACAAATTAGGCGCTTGAAAGAGAGACAATGCGGCATAATTGTTCCGTGGTTTTGCTAGTGGAGGGGTCTAGATTTGTAAGTGTTTTGCTGCCAGAACAATGTGTCATGGGGTTTCGGTGGACAACGCATGGGTAAAAAACTATTTATAAATACAATTACATAACCCTAATGTTGCTAATGTCGCTAGGCAGCGGTCACCACTTTCCTTTAGGTGGGTCGCTTGCCTATTTGTCTTTTGAATGACATCAATGAAGAATTCTATATCACTACCTCTATGACATAAAATAAAATAAAAAGTCCAAACACACATACCTGCACGGTCCCATGAGCGTGCGCCATTTCTGCAGTGCATTAGTCGTGGCGAGCACCAGCGCCACTATCGGGCCACTGGCGATGTGGGCCACCAGGTGAGGGAAGTGGTGGTGGCCGTAGTGACCTTTGTACAGCTCCGCAGCCTGCTCTGGTGTGAGCTTGACCTCGCGCCGCTGTGTGAAGACGAAAGTTTTTTATAGAACAGTGGATGGCTAGTATATTCAGCGTGTCTCTCACAGGAACACCGAATTTCTACTTCAACATGTTTGTGATACGTGATACGTACACATAGTGAAACCTACCTAATGAATATATTTCTCCCGCCAAGCAACAACAAGCAACAAGCCGCTCCAGTTTCAAAGAAAGAGTAAGGTAGCCACCACAGTTACAAGCAAAGACCAAGTGGATCCTCACAGTGACAACCCACCTGCAGTTCGCCATTTGTATTAGGTAAATAAGTACATGAAACGTGAATGCAGTAGGGTTGGTGTTATGGGCAATTTCATTGTATAGACTTACAAAGAAAAATATGGGGGGAATCGATTAGTTTCTTCTAGGCATAACTTGAAAACTAACCCGTAACTACACACTTTCAAAGACAATATTGTGGAAATTTTAATGGAGAATAAAAGACACCTACATATTTTTAATGTTGCTGTAACAGTTTTGTACAAAAGGATATTACAGCTGTGAAATTTTATGCAGAAAAAAATTACCATGATCTATTATGAAAAAAAAACAATTACAAGGCACATTTTACTGAATAGTAAACAACTGTGTTTGTAATAGTTAAACGTATAGGTAAGAGAAGCGTCAGATCATAGTAAAACCAATTAATTTACATTAATAATTACATTTTAATGTAAATACATTACAAACAATGAAACCCTGTTTAATACTGCTACTCAGCAGCACCATAAAATAGGTATTTCTTCAATTAGTCAAAATCTTTAAACTATTTTTTCTAACAAATTAAAATATAACTTAATCTACAAGCCTTCCTATCTACTCCGGTCAGGTTCGCGCTTCTACGCCACTCAAAATATAAGTAAAGGCGCTGCCGCACTAAAAAACGTATTTGTGTATATCTACGTAGACCTAGGGTCCTATTCTGTAGGGTTGACGTTTGTGCACTTACTATAGCTACGTTTCGTATTTGGTTTATATATAAGTACTAGGACGACCAAACCGGATAAGAACTGAATACTAAATTTCTTTCATGAATGCCTTAAAAACATTTTAACACCTGCTCGACAATGTCTACGTACGTCTAAATTACGTATCATGAAAGGTCACCGTAAAGCATGGCCTTGTTACCCGCAGGGAGACAATATTGTAATAAGTTGGGGAGAAAGTTTCTTCGCATTTTATTTGAAAATTCATCAAATAAAATTAGTTTATTTACATTTAACTAAAGTATGTAGGTACCATTTTGTTTGATAACTTTTTGCCATCTTATAGGTAGGGACATGATCCCATTGCTATAGAAATTTTAGGGCTTCTGATCAAAAAACTGCGTCAAGTAGTTTTGGCAGTCCTCTCGTGATGTTAACCTGACACTGCCTAAAGAATTCTGAAGACATCGAAACAGGTGGAAATCTGAAGGTGCAAGGTCAGGACTATACGGCGGATGCATTAACACCTCTCAGCCAAACTATCTTAATTTTTGCTGAATGGTTAAATATGTGTGAGGTCTAGCGCTATCATGATGAAAAATCACACCCCTTCTGTTGATTAATTCCGGCCGCTTAATCTCAACTTCTTGCTTTAATCTTATCAGTTGTTCGCAGTAGAGTTCTGAATCGATGGTACTGCCTGGTGGTAATAGCTCATAATGAATAATGCCCTTTCAATCCCACCACACACACACAGCATCACCCTGTTGCGAGTTAACCCGGGTTTCGCCACAGTCTGTGAAGCCTGACCGGCTTTGACCATGACCTTTTTCGTACGTTCTTGTCGAACGTAATCCACTTTTCATCACCAGTTATCAATTTCTTATGGTATCAAAAATAGTTCGGCTGGAATTTTAAAATGTATCTAATTTCTTCATTAGATTCACTCATCTTGACGGTAAGAAAAACAAATGTAAATCACGCATTTTCATAATTTGAATTTGGAATTATCTTCTTTAAAATTTAAACTTATAAATGATACCAAAACCAGCCAGGTACAAATAGTATAGCTAAAGAGGTTTTATTACAAGTTCATACATACTATATGCGAAAACACTTTTTCTCCAACCTAATATGAAATCCCTAAGGAGTGAAGTGATTTGAATTTGGAATGTTAAAATTCGTATGAAAACTCTTAGACCGTATGGGCTTCGTAAAGAGACTTTATTCGGGATTGAACCCCTCAGTACGTTCAGACACTGCTTTATCCCCTTGGTGTTTAATCTACTATTTTACAACTTTGTCACAGAAATATGCGTTTAAGGTGGTGTTGCACACAGGTTCTTGTATTGTACCTACTAAAAGCAATCGCTGTTCGCTTGCTTTCCTGAAATAGGCCGCCTATTCCTTTATCTGTTGCTAATGTTACCCATTATTTTTTAAATGTGTGCAATTTATTGCATTTTATTGTATTTTCATTCAAAGATTTTTACATCCTATCGCGCTGTTCGCCCTTCCATACACCCTTGGGATGCGATGGTTAGTGTACGTAATTAGTTCTTTTTTTTACGTCCGCCACAGATAACAGAAGTGACCACCGCCGCCGCCGGCTAGACAGGGGTGTGCCGACTGTGGCGTAGGGTTGTCGATCGATATTTCTAAAAGCGTCAAATTAATATAGACAGACGAAAAGGTTGAGGAAGAAATTAAAATATACCTGGTTGATTGCAATTGTATAACTTGTTCAATAATCAGTATTTTAATGTGATGTCCACACAGTTATTGAGTGTGGATCTAGAAACCGTGACTTTAGCAATGGAGAGGTTTTGCATTTGGGAAGCTGTAACAATACTAAGCCCGAATAAATTAGCTGCAGATAGCCGGAAACAGACAGGCGTCGAAGTTCAAAGTTCAAAGTCATTTATTTGCTACATAGGTGCTGCAAAGCTTGAAGAGGAGGCCTACGTTCAAAGACGGACACACTATGGGCTGATATAATGATGATGAAGAATACTAAGAAATGAATAGCAAATACTGTTTCCAATCCCGAACACACTCTCAATACTCTCAAGTCAGTGTCAACCCTACGCATAACAAGCGCGTGTGTGTGACACAGTATAATGAGAGCGGGCGGCCCTCACTACTGCCATATCTGTTTTGCATTGGGCCCTTGCACCGAGAGCGCGCCGACCCTGTCGGGTGTCAAATTGGACCTCCAGTCAATAAGGCGTGTTTGCTGGCGAAATTGAATTCCCTCAACTCTCTGCCGTAGGTCGTAGCCGTGGGTCGCGGTCATAGGAAACCGATGGATGCCGATGTGAAAAGCTCGGAGGATGTGTCTAGCCTGCGGCTGGTATGATGGTATGAATACAAAGAAAATATAGAGATACCATTCCTAGCTTTGAAATAAATGGTTATAATTAAAACATATAAGTCTGCGAGCATAAAATTAAACAATTGTTTTATTTAGTTTTACGAAATTTTCCCGGTACCGCTTATGCTCTCGTGCACGAGGGCCCGAGGTCCGCCTTGACCATGATCCAAGATTTGGCTGATCAGGTGTGGAGCGACTGCCATCTGACCTTCGTGACCCTGCTACCAAAGGAACCCCACCAGATTGGATCATGATTACACAATGTGCAGGTTTCATCACGATGTTGTCCCTCACCGTAAGAGAATCGGTTAGAATTCAACTAATGTACGTAACTCAGAAAAGAGTCATTGGTACATGGCCGTTGCGGATTCGAACCCGGTGCTCCTCGCTTACGAGTCGAATACCCTAACCGCTCGGCTACCGACGCTCCAGAGGTAAATATTACAAATTAAGTACTAAATATTAGACTATACTTCATCTAAATCGGGTGTTTTTACACGCTATCCTGATGTACACCATGACTTTGGCGTTACGTGTTTCGACGTTAACGTGATCCGTAGTGGAAATTTTAAGGACCCGTGATTCGATGTCACGAGCTCGGCACACTCACGTGTGAAAGCTACGATCCCATGCTACAAACGCTGCACATGTCAAGTTAGTTTTTTGCGTTGGGAGTTAAAAAGGAACACATTTTAGCCACAATTTTGCGTTGCGATCTCATACTAAACAGATAATAGGCGCCTTTTTGTATTACTTTTTTTACCACTCAGCTACCTTCAACAACTGACAAAACTGTCAAATTGAACCGGCTTAAATGAGAGTTCAAACATCCGTGTACCATTTGTGTAGGCCACCATTTCATCTGATATTGCGAAAGAATGGAGCATGCCTGTTTAGGAACAGACTATTCACTCTTACACTATTCACTCGTGTACGTAGTTAGAGAGTACCCTCTAACCACTTCCTGATTTAACTTTTAGTCAAATACCTACCGAAATTGATATTAAAAAAACCCTTACCTAATCCAGGGAATATTTAACTGCGTACCAAACGTCATCAAAACCCTCCAAACACAAGCACAAATCGATTCATTGATAGGCAAGTAGGTATCTCTACTTTCTTCCATCTCACGTCACCCTTTGAAAGCATCCCTTTGAAACCGAATCACGAAGGGGTTGCTAATAATTTTGCATACGCAACCCCTATCCCTGTCGCAAATCGCCGCTGGACACTGAGCATTGCGTAATTTTCGATGGACAGCACCCCTCGCGGAGGGTTGATGCATTTAGGTACAGACGATGTATATCTAGCCGGACATGAGGTACGTTGTTATAGTAACTTTTATTAAAATATCTGTGTGTGAATAGGTAACACTAACAAAATTACAAAGAAAGGTATGGGTCATGTTGTATGGGCCGCGTTGTAGTATTACAAACTATTTATTTATTCTAAAGAAAATTAACAGCTGTTGTAACATGGATTAAAGGGTTTAGGTATGTTTATACGTAAATATTAAATATAATTGGTTACATCATCGATTATAATCGAACGCTTTTTTCCAACATAACTACTACAAACAAAAATACAAGCAATTAAGGTCTTGTTGCCCTTGTGCAGTAGTTTAATTCATCCTAAGATATGGGCATGACTGAATTCCCTTAAAGAAAAAAGATATTTTAACCTTCGATTAATTGTTTATAATAATGATTTGCTTTTAATAATTATTATTATATTCATTACTAGCTGTGCCCGCGACTTCATTCGCCTGTACTAAAGGATGTTTGGTGTGTTTAATATTAAGCAGCATTGAGGTTTGGTGAAACAGTCTTATCAAAACAGAAGCATTGTAATTATCAAAATTAACACAGTAAGTCAGGAAGACTGATTGCGGAGATCGATTTAGACTTTTATTTAAGCGTTAATGAGCGTCTCGCTCCTCGCGGATCCCTAGTTCCTTACTCGCCTTCTTTACTCCTGTCCCGTTGGAGAGTAATCTTAAAATAGAAGAAATAAGAATGGGATTAAGGAGAATCATTTAGCAATATCTGATTTCTTTGGAGTTGTCTGACTTTGACAATAGTCCTATCCATTTTAAACCTATACAATAAAGTGCATACGCCAGGAGGAGCGTCGTTGGCCGAGTGGTAAAGGTAGCGAGAGGTACCGGGTTCAAATCCAATTACTATTCTCTGAGTATGTACATTTAGTTGAATGCTAACCGATGCTCTTACAGTGAGGGAAAACATCGTGAATAAACCTGCACATTCAGGCGACTGAATGTGTAGCTACGATCCAATCTGGTGAGGTTTCCCTGGTAGCAGGGTCATAAAGGTCAGATGGCATTCGCTTCACTGTAATTATCTGATCTGCCAAATCCTGGACACTGGACCCCGGGCCCTCGTGCGCGAGAGCACAATCGGGACATTGACGCCAAGGCGATTAATTTACTAATAAAGTGCAAAGTGCGAGCGATTCAAAAATAGAGCCTTACACAGATTAATTTATCTAGAAATTCAATACCGGCGAAGTCGCGAGCAAAAGTTAGTTTGAAATAAAATCCTTCCTGGACACATAGTCACTTTATTCAGGTATGGTACGTATACTGTTACAAATGTGTAAATATCACCAGCACATGCGTGTCGCAGCGGCGTTTGTGTTTTACGACGAGGGCAGATAGCCGCCAATAAGGCTGATGGCACCGTCAAATCGACGTGGAAGCCATTATTACGAGGGCTATCATTGTTAATGTGCCGTCGGTTCGGCCGGAGCTTAAATGTCAGGTTAAAGTATACCATTTATTACATACCATATTTACAAGAGCATGTTCTATACTTGTGACACTGTTTTCAGCTGAGCTCAGGTCCTGTATTTATTATGACGTTGTCATCTGACGTGCTGTATTTATAAATCACATTCAGCATCTGTAATGCATGCTCGCTTAAAGGTCTGTCTGGCGGAGGCGTGGAGGCCGGGTCGTGGTCCTGGGACGGCCAACATGTCAACGTGTGTTTCTTTCATACTTTCCTACACCCTCCTCTTTGACGATTGAAAGACATATTTAATGTCCTACTCAATAAAAAAACAAACGAGCACCTGATAGTAAATGGTAACTGTCGCCCATAAAATCTACAATTCATACATTCACGTTTCAGGTAACAAAAACGTAGAACCGCAGGTGCATTGTTACTGTGAGGACTAAGATGAAATACCTCATGCCTATCGCTTTCGCTGGCTATCTTATCCTTCAAAACGGAATACAACAATGAAAGCAATAAATTACTTACTAACTGCGCTGGCTCAACGACCTACAGTGAATCTTGGCCTCTGGCACCAAATATCGCCACTTCTTGCTAAACACAAGTTGAAACAAGTTTACAGTAAATAAACTGAAGCTGGATGTTTACTAACAGCGAGTATGTGGAACCCATGGTCTCTGATGTGCTTCTCTATTGCCTCAGCATCCTCATAGGCCTCTGGCTTGATCAGGGCCAAAGTTCTCTCGGAGAATGCTTGCTCGTACCCGCCGGAGTCAGATGAGTCTATCGACAACATCAATGGCTAAAAATTGTGTAACTTAGTATCGTAATAAAACTTTTGTTGCTTTCTATATTTTATAATATTTCTCTATTTATTTTTATTGATAACTGGATGTCATATTACAGAATTTGTCAGAAATAAACGAGAAAAATATGTGACGCGAGCAAGGAAATAAGACTTTAACAAAAAAGACTGAAATAACATTCTTCGAAAGCGGTTCCCAGCGGATTTCATCCGCGCGCAGTTCGGATCTCTGTAAACAATCAACTTTCCCGCGGGAACCTATTATTTTCCCGGGATATAGAGTAGCTTATCTCACTCTGGAGTAACGTAGCTTCTCATTTGTAAAATATTTTTTAATCGGTCCGTTAGTTTTAGAATTTATTCACAAACAAAAATACAAAACTTTTCTTTTATAATATTAGTATAAATATAGATTTAAAACAAGCTAGACCTAATAAACTATTATAGCTTTAAATCTATCCACGGAAGCCACCACGGAATCCACGTAAATGAAATGTCTAAAATATAACTTTACCTTCACGCTTAAACAATTAGTATTTAAATTTGGTAAAAATCCTTTGTAAGACTAATCTTTATCGAAGTCTGCTATGCAATATCACCACCATTATTACCTTTATATTTTCATTTATTAAACATTCTAGTGAAATCCGAATTTCAGAATTCAGTTTTCTAAACTAGTTTGAACCTTTGGTTTCGAAAGGCATGGTACGGAATTTTCCAAGACTAAAGATAACTGGGCGAGCCTTTGGTACTTGATACAATCAAATTCCGACTTGATATACTGACCTTTAAGTTCTAATTTCTGTACTGCGTCAATTGAAACGTCACAATAGCACCCCAATCCCCTGACTAGATTGATATCTGCGTCAGTGCACTCCGTCTCCAGACTCGACTCCGTTTCCGTCTCCGTCTTCGCCTCTGTCTCCACTTCTACCTCACCCTCCATTCTACATATACTTGATTAAAAACAGCCAATGAAGAGCTCTGTTGTCACATACCACATGCCAATTTGCAGTTTCCCAAATACAATGTAATTTACAGAGCCCACTTGATATTACTCAATTTTGTTGGAACTCGATGATGTCAAACTTTTTATCTTACTTGTACAAAATTATCTTGAAAATGCAAATAATGAAACTAAAGCAAATCTTCTTTCTATTTTCTCTCTGTGAGTATAAGCAGTTGACACATACAATACCTACACTTATTTAATTTAGTTCCCTACATTGAAATAACTAAAATCCAACATACGGAAGAAACCTTGCATCCTTCCCATAAACACTTCGGTCCACAATGCTGTAATCCGTAGAGCCGAATAGGTAGCTATTGGTAAATTGCATATTGACAGGGCGAGAGCAGACGGCATTAAGTGGGAAAGTACGCGTTTTCCAGGGCGGCGTGCGTGGGGGCTCGGGGCCCGGCGGGGGGCAAGCGGGGGGCAGGGGGCGGCGGGGCGGTGGGGCCGCTCGGGCGCGGTGGCAGTGCCCCCCGGACGCAGCGGCGGCGCGACGCCTCGACGCCTCCCCGACTCCCGCGGCATGCCGCGCTGACCCTGTCTCCCCACGCAGCCGCCGCGCCGTACACATGGACAACTCTTGCCTCCTTGACCTCCTCATCAGGTGCTTCGCGATGACCGAGCCCGAGGACCTCAACTTCACGGCGTTCACCGACCTCTGCCGGTTGTGCTCGCTGAAGAGTGGTCCGCGCCTCCACATATTCGACAAGGAGTCCGAGCAGAGGCAGATCCTGTTCAAGCTGAGGAGCTGCTTGCCCACCTTGGTAAGTGTCGCATTGACCCGTAGCCGTACTACGCCCGGACCTGCGTAGCAGCGGTGTCCTTGACACGATCGCCGATCTTGTTAACCCTATTTTTGCGTTGTTATTTTAGTAATATATAAACAAATGCTACGATAATATGACCTACATATGTTTACAAGAATGAAGATCTCAAAGCAGGTAAATATGGTTAGTGTGAAATAGAAGTGCAGTTGGTTATTGTGCCAAAGCGCGGAAAGCGTCTGGCGTAGCCCGTAGACGTATGTCGTAGAGCTCGTAGACGCACGCGCGCTGCGCCCGGCGCCGCCCGCCGCCGCGGGATCTAATAGCGCATTCCATGATACCTGTTGATTTTTTTTTCGATGTGACCTTATGTTTATTTTTAGCACGCATTTTATTTTCATACTTATATGTTTTTCATTTTTCGATCTTTATGCCCTTTGTTGTGGAAAAATCGCTTTACGTCGTTGTGAGATATTTCCGGGTAATTATAAAACAAATGTATGTTTTTAATCACTGTATTTAGACTTTAACAGACATCAATTAAGTAGTTACCTACATTTGAAAGTCACTTAAGCTCCAAATATATATTCCCTTTGAGGAGAACCAACTTAACGAAAACAATTCATTTACTTTTTCTTTAAAAGGATATTAAAAACATCCAAATACAGCGAGCAATATGAAACACGGCCAAGCTGTTTCATTGTCATTAGATTTGCACAAGCTTTACGATCAAGATTACGAGGCAGTAAACCGGCACGCTTAGTTTTAGCAGCTCTCGTGAGCAAAATGAACATGATGATTGACGAACGGAAATTTGGGGTTATTGCTTTTGGACTTCGACGATTCGTGCTACGCCGT
Source organism: Blastobasis lacticolella (assembly GCA_905147135.1). NCBI lineage: Eukaryota > Metazoa > Arthropoda > Insecta > Lepidoptera > Blastobasidae > Blastobasis > Blastobasis lacticolella. The sequence goes on from LR990041.1 coordinate 10,970,486, forward strand.
AACTCGGTTCGAATCGGTAGATATGTATCACCAATAGATAAACGAAAGTTCGTGATAACAATATAGTTTGACGACCTGGGTTACGTGACTTGATGTGACACTTATGTGAAAATCATTCTATTTTGATGGTGAGCTTTGCCGTACACATAAAAAGCTGTATTTTTATATGATGGACCAATCTAAGCAAACATTGCATAAGGTACATACTCATCATCATCACACTACCCCATCCTCACAGGTGGGATCGGTACAACAGAAATGGTGCAAAAAGTGTTGCTGATGTCCATGGGCGGTATCAGATGTCTTATTGTCTTGTCCTATTAATTTGTTTGCCGTGTAATATAAAAAGAAATAATTTGCCGTGTATTGTGCGGTAGAGTAGAATATAGCGTCAACCCATTCCATAAAGTTCTCATTCCATTTGCGGACGCAGTATAAGGCGATAACAGTCAAGAGGCAGTAAAAACTACGACTACGACTATAAGTCATAGTAAAAACTACGATTTATAGCCTTACCTGCTACGACTTCAATAGATCTATGAGAAAATGGAGAGCTACATTACCTGTTGTTTATTTTAAATACCACGTTCTCCAACCCGCCTGCCAAGTGTGGAGATTATGGCACAACCCTACATTGAAGTGTAGAAGGCACTGGGAGCCTATTCCTGCGCTGTGTCATCTCAAGTTCGACATTGTCTCTAGTCGAAAATCTTGTACGTTATACGTCACTGGAATCAATAATTACAATCCTTTGTTGTCGAAGGTAGTTGAGATATTTTTTATTTACTATAGACATTGTAGCGTCGTTAGTAATGGAGCTTTGTGGATAAAGCAAAATTGGAATTAGAGATTCGGAACAGCAAGAGAATAGGAGGCATCCAGGTTCAGCAGCAGACTTTTTATTTTTGATCCTAAAGTATTCGCAACATTATTAACGTATTTGTTACTTACGTTACTTACAGTGTGGGCAACCAAACCGGCACTGGATTTCAAACTACTTGTCCAATTCTTGATAAAAATGTCCGAACAATACTCCATCCAAATAGCTAAAGCAATTTTCATTACAGCAAAAATTGCTCTATAAATAGATAGATAGATAAACTCTTTATAGCTCACACTATAAAAAATATGATATCGAATAGTAAAATAGAAGTAATAATCACACTGTGCGGAGTCACCGCCAAAAATTCACACCTGCCTGTATCCATTTCGATATTACAAAAAAACATAATCGCACTCCCGAAAGATCATTGATACGGTTCATTGACCCCGCTCGGTCCCACAATAACATTATCAGCTCGACAAAAGCTGTAAAAGCCGTAAAAGTGGGTCAACGCGGGACCCCATCCCGATAACGGCGAGTGACGTCACGGGACGACGGTCTAATCCCTGCCGCTTGCTTACTACCAACTTTTTCGGACAAAATCGGAACTAAGGCGTTATTGTACTAAAATTACAGATTGAAACGCTCAAGTACACCACTGGCGACGCCAACAACTGAACAGATAAGTTGGCCGCACTGTACCTACTTCGTCATGTTTTGGTAATGACGTGATCTCGTGTTGTCATGACGAGCTATTAATTGTAATTTAATTCAAAGATTAATAGAGTGAGTCCCTCACGGCTCTTACAGGTAAAAGTATCAATGCTAATGATGATCGAAGCCTTCAGCTTATTTTGTGTCTTCAGTGACCAATCCAGCGGAATGCAATAATTGCAGCATTTCTAGCCATTGTGCTTGCGTTCGCTATCTAAACAAATATAGGTACGAGTACGACTTTGTTTGACCAACGTGTCGGGTATTTCGTTGTATGATTCACCAAAGCACAGTTTCTCCGAATTTTAGCTAGTCTGCGAGTATTAGTCATTTCTGGATTAATATGGCATATTCTAATAACAAACATAGTGGCAAAAAAATCCCAGTAGTACTGTTTACAGAACTGTCCAACCGAACTGAAATCGGGAATAAAGGACTAGGTTTTTGTTTATTAAAATGACGTTTATGTAAGTCCTTTACGCGCTATCTCCAAAATTGCTGCATCAGTTTAGTCTTGTAAACATAGCCAAAAAAGGCGTGAAATTCAGTGAATCAGCCTTACTTGTGTGACATAAATTTCGCTCTTGACTGCACGCTGCTAATATGATGATAAGCATTACCATTTAGCAGATGGAAACTAAATTGGTTTATGGTCACACCAATTACTTAGCAACAGTCTGTAACAATCTACAGACGAACTTCTTCTAAATTTAAGCATGGTTTTATCAAAATCGCTGCGAGTTGGAAACTAACCTACAGAACCTAAGAATCGTCCATTTTTCTCTTTTTGGTACCTATAAGCCGATCTTCCTTTATGACAACCGTGGTATACGACACCCGTGAAAGGTTGGTGCAATTAAAGTCTGCAGGCAAACACTGACGTCCTTGGATCCTTAAAAAAATCCGTCCGCTTTATCAGCCGTCGTCTCAAATATCTCTCTTTTTCACTGTCCAGCAGGTATCCAAGGACGACTTCTTGCCGAAGAAGATCTGCGAGCGCTGCGTCACCAGGCTGGAGCAGCTCTACGAGTGGCGGCAGAGCTGCCTCGGCACCGACTCTGTGCTGAGGAACTACGCTGAGAGCATGCGCATCGTCACCTCCACCATTAATTTCCAGGTGAGCTTAACTTACCTTCTAACCTTCAAGGCTAGAGTGAATAGGCTGTTCCAAGACGGGCATGCTCCATCTTCGGCCGCATCGTCACTTATTGATGTTGATAGATTTCCGACAAATTCTCCACTTACGTATTATGTAGGTGGTAGGCAGATACTACATTGTTCCGTACAACGCAACTATTTCCTAAACTGCTGAACTATAACCATCAAACTAGACTGCTTTAATGAAACAACGCTAATAACTGTCTCGTTTAAACTGCGGCTTTCAAATAAAAAAATTGGTTGTTTGTGAGGTGATCCAGTAGCTCCATTTAAGATTTCAAAACGAATATTCCTTCACCGAGGTTCCTCTCACTCGTGGGGGTCGTCCTCCTCTGCGTTGCACGGTACAGGGTCACTACTCGATGAGCTTTCGCCCCATCGGCCATCAGTTCTGCGAGCTCTATGATCTACCCATTACCACTTCAGTTTTGCAACTCGTCAGCTACGTCTTTTGATCTGCTACTGTCTTTGAGCTTTGACTTTGAGCTTTCTAATGAGAAGGTACCAAGTCTCCGTTCCGTATGTCATCATTAAGCAATAGACTCTGGTACTTCACAAATTTTGCGTACGCTGCACAAACAAGTCGGAGCCGTCGATTTACCTCTTTCTCAAAGTTGGACCTACCTAACCAGACAGTCTGTCCCATAGACAGACGTATTCGACAACAACTACAAGAATAGAACTCTCAACTGTATATAACCCGGGCGGGTGGCACATATTCCACTTTTAGCTTCGTGTTATCCAGGTTCATTTTAAGACCCACCTGTTGGGAGACTCTTTTGCGCGCTTCGACCATTATGTCTAGTTTCTCTAGTACCTACGTGTACTCCCAAAAATATGATATGATCTTGTACATTGACATAGTTATATGGGACGAAGCTGAGAGAAAGCAGCCTATCTAATGGGAAATGGTAACTGTCACCAATTATACACGATTCATGCACTTAATTTTCAATAAATATAACACGCGGTGGTAACCATCGAGAATTAGGAGCCTTACAGTCAGAGTCTGTACTAGAACTACAGTTTATTATACTAACAAAACTCGATGAACCCTTGAATATTAAATGCTGTCTGTCCCATTGAATTTATAAGGGATTTGTATATTTTTATAGAGTTCATCCTTAACAAATATTTGATCTTTCTCATTAATATTTTACTTTTGACGTATGGACATTTGTTAAGGTACTGAAAACCGTATTCGTGCCATAGATTCAAGATAATACCTGTATATTGATCATCAAGTTAAACCTATAACAGAGGAATTATATTACTGGATGGTTATCTAGCCTAAACGCACGTTATTAAACAGCTGATGTTACATTATTCTGCTATCGATTTGGATTATCTATAAATTAGTTAGATAATAGGTTTTATCTTTACTCGCTCCGAATATATAGGAGTGAAACCCTAATTTTACTCGTACTTTAAAAAGTAATCCATTATAGGGGTTTCGAGAACAATAGGTCTAACAACTTTTAAGGTTTACATAGCTACCGGCTTTGCACAAAGAGTTCTATGAGAATCATGATGGATTTCATTCAAACAATTTTATAGATAGATCACCATATCTCTTTATATGTGCATTTTAAAATGTTATCTGTTACTATTACCATGTGCACGTATATTTCACGATGTACAAGTTAATCTGAAATAATTTGTTGGCCATTGGGGTAGGAAATGATTAATAGGCACCCTACAATTGTGTGATTCGAGGCCTAAGCAGAAATTATGGAAAGAAATAGAACAAGCAGAAATATAATAACAATTTCGATATTTTCGTTGTAAGTCTAGTTGTATATAAAACAATACGTATCACAAAAAATATTTGAAGTTTTGCGAAATTAAGAAACAGTACCTACAAAAGCCCCATGCCTGACCCTTTGTCTCCGAACAATCTTCGCAACGATTGACGTTGACATAAATATAAGCCGAAGACAAATGTGTTGTGAGACTATGAGATGTAGTGTCTGAGGCAGGCGGGCGGCGGGGGCGATGCACGGGGGGCGCGGGGCCCACTGCCCCTCACCTCTATCGATCCGCGCGCGCCGCCCGTATCGACCGCCTCCACCCTCCTCCCAACGCGCCCCCCACGCCAATCTCGACCTTATCCTCAACACACAACCTTCAAACTCCACCGGAGAATTGTTCACCAGGAAACACAATCTGCACACACGAATTCCAACTCAAACAGAGGGAGCGATGAGTCAATATCAAACGGCTCTTGGCCGCCTCGAACGGACCATTCTGCAGTCAATTACAAACTTTAATACTGTAGTGGCAAGGTCCTCGCAGGCTGCGATGCGCGGCGCAGAGCATTGGCTACGCATGTCCAGGGACGTTTTGTTTTTATGACGCTCAATTTACTTGTATGGAAATCTGTAGAGGGCATGCAAATTGAATTCCTTTGATCGACGTATCGCAAATTTGTTTCAAAGTTGAAAGAGACTGTCGAGTTGTTGCTAGTGGATGTTGTAAAGCTTCTATGATTTTTGACTGAAATCAATTTTGAGCCTCTATTAAAAACACGATTCATACTCTTAAATTGATTCCAATATTACTAACATCAGCTGTTCGAAAGCCACTTTACCCGCTCGCACCTCAACATAAACATTGCGGGTATTTGTGTGGGTATAATAAAAAAGTGCAAGCAGGCAGGCATGGGCGGGCAGGCAGCGGGCCCAAGGTCGAAGGTGGCTCGTCACCCGGGCTCGGGGGCACGGTTAACCCTGACCTCGGGGAGGTGAAGGATATTCCTACTACGGCCCCCCGCCCGGCGCGGGCCCCTCCGAACCACATGCACTGAAACAAACCTTCCCCCTGTACTAGATGTGCTGAAATTACGCTAAATAACGCAACTCCGCCTACAACCGGCAGCCTGATGCCGAAAATGGAGCGAAGGCCGCGGATCCGTCGATAGCGATGATAAATGATAGCCGCTCAAGCTGGACGTACGAAAAGCGTTTCGAGTTAAACAATGGGAGGGATTTATTGCTTCGATTGATTTCGCAATGAAATACGCTCTCATTGTCTCGAAACTATAATGAAATGATCATTTGCTATGCCCATTGGTCACATATAATTTTGATTAATATTATGTACCTATAAATAAAAAAAACTGGACTTTTCTTACAAAAGACATCAACGGGATTTCGGCTCTCGTCTTTTGTATAAACAGTGTACACATACGGTGTACAGATAATAAATGGAAGGCCATAAGAATAAACGACCGTCACAAAACAACTCGGCTCTGAAAACTTCTCCTTTGTACTGTGATTAAGCGTTTACGTCTTTGTTTACACGTTTCGCGATAAGAAAGGGGCATGAATAATTCAGAAAATTTAACGTTTGAGCAGACGAAAGGACACTGCGACGCGTAGACGGCAAAGATTTACTTCCTAAAGGTAATTAAAAAAGTTCATTTGATTTTCCCCCCGTCACGAAGTTTCCGGGTTGTAGTCGCCCTCAAAGAAAGGAAAGGAAAGTGGAGGTTCGATCGATGCAAGTCGGCCGAGGGAGGCCGGGAGCGTGCACTTAGTGCATAGTGACGGCGGAGGGCACCCGCCTCAAGACGCCGCCCTTGATATCCGATGCCTCTCGCCGCTCCGTGAACGCCTAGTACTACATCATTTTAGTGCCTTCCGGGTATTGGAACTCTTGCTTTCATTTATCGAAATTGCCTACAAAAAAGTGTGTTGCTGCAAAAATGTTGAATCATATGAGAGTTTTAAATATATTAATTCGTATTCGGACACTCGCGTGATTTGAAACAAAATGCTTCTGGATTCGTTTTTCGACCAACTGTGGGACACTGATGTAAGTGCGTGTGCAGTGCATGTAAGTGCATTATTTTTAGCAATATTTTAGTACTGTGTGTTTACGCAATTTGTTTGCGTTGCGGTTGTCGTCCTGTAGTTTACTTCTTTGGGGTTTTCAGTCTGTGCAAAAATGCGAAAACCCCACCACCGATTTGCACAATATATCAGTTTCCAATCCACAGCGCGATTATCGTATCAACCATTCCCCCACAAAACCAGTACCTTAGAGCTCTCCATTCCCCTTTATTATAAGTTTTCGTGTCGCTCTGCTATGGGCACGTGGCAAACAATGGGTCATTAAATTCTGGTGCAATTCGATGCAAACTGCAAGCCCTCGCGATGTAAGTTTGCTTTTAATCAGTGCGCGGGCGATAAGGCCCCCCGGGACTCGTCGCCCTTATCTCGGAGGGTCGCACCTTACCAACAATTCACAAAACGTCGACTGCCGGAATGTTTCGCCGATTGCGAGCCATTTCCCGAACAGACGGAAATTAAGTGTCGAACATTTGTCACTTGTTTTCAAACGTAAACCAGAATTGTTTATTTTAAGGGACACGTATTTATTGCAGATCTGAGTTCCAGTACGATAGAAGTTTGTGATTTAGATACGTTTCGTGTCAAAATTGTTATTATTACCCACCGATCCTACCTGAGCTTCTTATTTACATTAATACTTTCGCTGGACCTCGATGTAGGTTGTAGAGTACTAATCTCAAAACCTTTTATAGAACGTCTACTAGATTTTGGCATGGGATGATTCAGGTTCTGAAATATAGTGAGGAAAAGGTATTGCGAATAACGTACATATACTACTGAAACATGCTTGAACTCATAGTATACTTAATTAGTAAAAATTTGCAGGTAAAAAGAATACGAAAAATTTAAAACAAAAACATTAGCCACGGACTACCAAAAATTGTCTAAGCTCGCAGCTTACATTCCACTTACAAAAACCCCTATATTAATATTAGCAAATAAACCTCCAACACAAATAACCTGTAGGCTACAGCTCATATCCCCATAAGTCATTGACCGAAAGATTTATTGTCGAAATCTGGTGTTCAGCGGTGTCGGTCATTGAACCCGGTGCGTGCCCGAGACGGCCAATTAAGCAAGGGTGCTCTATGCCGACATTTCCAACGTGTTGCGGAACGAAAGTCGTGGGGGGTCGATCTCACTTTCCGCGGGGTGAATGCACTGGGGGCGGCCACCCTCCGGCAACCCTCCTTAGCCCTCGCGCATCGAAGACTGTCATTGAAGCCCCGATGTAAATACACCATGACACGGCGAATATTATAATGAAGCTCCCGAGATTTTGTTGCACATGTGAAAAATCAGGCAAAAATGTAGAAAAAATTAAGGAGTCGAAAATTATGTAATATGGTAATCTATTCATAATTTCCGAAAGATTTTGTTGCACATGTAAAAAATCGTGAAAATGTAAAAAAAAATTATTTGTAAATAATAAGCTAATATTAACTAATTTTATCTATTTACTATCTCCATAATAGTTAAATCTGTCCTATATAGAAACGATTTAATGAATTGACAATAATAAGTCGTCTAAAACGACTTTTAGTTAAGTTAAGTTATGTTATTCCCCTCTCTATATTTATAACCTTATTTATAGGACGGCACAGTGAACATGGACAAGATGACGGAAGCACAAAAAACTGCGTATCTCGAAGCCCATGTGGCAGTACAACAGCACATGGCGCAGGCAGCTGCAGCTGCCAGGAGAGAACAACAACAACAGCAAGTCCAACAACAACAACAAGCCCAACAGCAGCAGCAACAACAACAGCAACAACAACAACAGCAGCAGCAACAACAACAACAACAACAGCAGCAACAGCAACAACAACAACAACAGCAGCAACAACAGCAACATCAACAGCAACAAACGGCAAATACGACAACAGCGGCAAGACACCACCAAGAAATGCAAGTCACTCAAGTGAGTAGTATTAAAGAGATACGAAACAAATATAATTAGTTCATCTTTGATAACAATTAACTTTGATGTTTTGCCTGAAGAAACTAAAATCTCTACTAAATAATAAAAACACAACTTTTTCGAATAAGTACTAAACGGCACTCACATGCGACGTACCTTTTCGATTTGTTCCCGCCTTTTCGGTAGTCACGAGAAGACTGAGTGCGTGTGAGTGCCGTTTAGTATAATAATATGTGTAAAGAACGCGAGTTTAGTTTAAAACAAGTAAAGTATAATTGTAACTTCGACCGCAAGTAAAAAAATGATTTAAATAGCACTTGTAATAAACTTCCAGCAAACCCAGAACACGGCTAACGCCCACCAGGGCCACCCATCGCCACCCACCGTCAGCTCGACCCAGCACCATTACGCCACCATCAACTCACCGATCAAGGTTAGTTTACTCTTTCTGTCATTTTCGTACTTACAACACTTGGATTTAGGTGTTCAAGACTCCGTGATTTCGTAAAAAATACTTACCTATACAGGGTGTTACCGTGCCGAAGCCGTGAACTGGATGGAGTGCTAAACGTATTAAAACGATAGGTACAATTATTTCTGTCATACTTATATTCAAGAACAAAAATTTTTGTCCTCTGTCGTTTATTTGTCTTTGTTTATTTTATTAAACTTTGTCGAGACGGTTGCGTTGGTAGCGTCTTTTTCGTCGACTGATGTGGTCGCGCTTGTTAGAACGCCAAGTAATGTAATTACTTTTTTTTTTTTTTTAATCTTTATTTTTAAGAGCTTGGTCACAATTTGCGACTATGCCGCTCTGTACAGCTTCCAATATTATTAAATTAAACAAAAATTTGCCAGGTTTCAAACCGAGACTCCTTATAGGAATTATCTCCGTTCCAAACCCAACCTAACTAATTTATAAAGTGCTTTAGCAGCCCTTGATAAAGGGGATGCTAGAACACAGTTACATATACCAACTTCTTTAAATTTATCACAATAGTTATGTATATTAATTCTAAACGATTCATTGCGTACACATTCCATTAATATGTGATAGACGTCTTCGGTCACATTACATTCAGCGCAGTTAGGTGTTTCCGATTTTCCCATCAAAAATGAAAATTTATTAAGTGGAATGTGCCCAGCACGACATCTTAAAGCTATTACTAAATCCTTTCTAGTCAAGCAGTTGTCAATCCAGGGGGAATTTAATGGTTCAGGTTGAATAGTCTTATACCAGATTCCTACATCAGTAGACCTTTTATCAAAATGTGTTTTCCACAATTCATAACAGTGCTTTTTTGGGATGTGTAAACACTCTGTATAAAATGGTAGACAGGATATAGGAATGCCATCCGTAACAGCTTCCTTAGCAAAGTTGTCAACTCTCTCATTACCTAGTATTCCACAATGAGCAGGGATCCACTGCAAGTAAATAGTTTTTGATTGTTTGTGTAACTCTAATATAAGATTAAGAATAAGATAGGCTATCGGGACACATCGAACATTCGAGGTAGACCGAGCCAAATGTTGCAAAGCACTCTTAGAATCCGTAAGTATTACAAACTTATTACCATATACTGAAACAGACAGAATGTATGATAAAGCTTCAGCTATGGCTATCAGTTCAATGTGCATTATAGACAAAATAGAGGTAATTTGGAATTTTACATGAATATTAAATTGTGGATCATATATCGCTGCTCCAGACCCCTTGGAATCCTTAGAGCCATCCGTAAAAACTATATGAAAGGACTCGTATTGTAAATTACAGATATTGTCTACTGCCCAAACCAAAAAACTAGTGTTGTATAATCGTTTGGGTTTTTCAATCAAACTGATGCTATTTCTGGTAATATCAGCCATATTAATTGAGTTCACCCACACATCCAAAGAGAACATTTCTAAAATTGTATTGGTGTGCATAGGTATGTCACGGAAGTTATTATGAATAATTACTAATATGGGTTTGTTTTTTCTTTTCCAATTATTATTATTATTATCGCAATGGTTGGCCAAAACTTGGATCGATTTGATTAATTGATTAGGATGAATTGACTTGTTTTTAAAATAAAATTTACAGCCTAGGTAATTTCTACGAATGTGTAGTGGCGGAATAGAAAGTTCACTTTCCATGACATGTATAGGGGTAGTTTTTATAAAGCCTCCTACGACTCTCATAGCTATATTTTGAATAGATGTTAACTTTTTCAAGTGCGAGTCACATGAATCAGCATACAGAAAACTCCCATAGTCTAGACGACTGCGAATAATTGACATATATATCCTCCTCAAATGTTTAGGATGAACCCCCCATCCCGACCCTGATAAAACTTTGAGAGTATTTAAAAATTTTAAACATTTTTCAGAAATTTCATTAATATGTTTCCGCCATCTTAGTGAGCGATCTAGCCACATTCCTAAGTATTTAACGTTATCAACTATCTCTAATTGGGTATTGTTAATCTTAAGTTCAGCTGTTCCTCTAAATATACCTTTTTTAAAAACACATAATTTGCTTTTCGTTGGTGATAACTCTAAACCCAGATTTGACAATATTTGACAAAGCATATTCAATGCTGATTGTAACTCTCCAAGGCCTTCATCTATCCTTTGACAAGTAATGTACAACACAATGTCATCAGCGTATTGCAATATTAAGACATTTTTAATTAGTTTGCACATTTCAATGGTAGCAATATTAAACAATAATGGAGACAGAGGATCTCCTTGGGCAAGACCTTTATAACAATGTCTTGATACAACGGTATTATCTGATATGATATGAACACGTCTTTCTTTCAGAAAGCTCCAAATATATTTACATAATTTATGTCCAATGCCGAGTTTGTCCAAGATGGATATAAGACCTGCCAGATCTACATTATTGTATGCATTGTCAATGTCTACGAAACACCCAAGCGTTACTTTGTCATTACAAAATCCTGTTTGTATATGGGTAATTAATAAACTAAGACTATCCAGACAAGATTTGGATTTTCTGAACCCAAAGGTATATTCGGAAAACAGTGACTGTTTTTCTAGAAACCATTCGATCCTTCTGTTAATAATTGCATGGAAGATCTTACATATACAGGAAATTAATGATATCGGGCGAAGTGATGAGATAGACGTAGGGTCCCGACCTGGTTTTGGAATGGGTACCACTCTAATATCTCGCCATTCAGATGGGACAAACCCTGCTTCTAAAAATGAATTAAATAGTTTGACTAAAAATAATTTACCACTTTTTGGTAGGTTTTTAAGCATAGAATAAGAAATTCCATCATGACCAGGTGCTGTATCCTTGCTTTTTATACACCCATCTAGCTCATGAAGAGATATTTCCGACTCTAGATAAGGATTACTCGAGGTAAATTCAGGATCTGGTAAAATAGTGAAATCAGGGCATAAATTTTGTAAAAGTTTATAGGCTTGTACACTATTTATCTGATTATGGGAAATTAAATGACGACCTTTAATCCATTTCATTTTTGTCCACAAATCCTTTGCAGATGTTCGGCTATCCGTCTCATCACAGAACTGTTGCCAACTTTTTCTTTCAGCAATGCGTATAAGGCGTTGGGATTCCCTGATTTTATCTAGTAAGATATTGTGATTTTCAGGGGTAGGGTTGCGTCTAAACCTTGATAATGCTAGTCTACGTATGGCTACTGATTTGGATAGATCTGCATTCCAGTATGGTTTCGGGGAAAATTTTTGATCCAGTGCTTGACAAATTTTAATAGTAGGTATAGATAGATTTGCTGCGCGATTTATACAGTCCAGGAAAAAATTATATGACTTTTGCAGATCACTTAAATCCACATCGATAGCAAAGCATTGTTCTAAATATGCGGAATATGAAGGCCAATCTGCATTTTTTAAATTACGTTTTTTCTGATACGAATGATTAATTTCAAGCTGCGAGTGTATTTTAATTATAAAATGATCACTGCCCAATGACTCGTTAGTGACGGACCAACTAAACAAAACAGCTACATCTGATGACACTAACGATAAATCCGGAGATGATTGGCGTAATGATCCATCCACCATTTGAAATCGAGTTGCGGTGTTGTCGTTTAAAATAAAATAACTATTTTCTAGTACTGACCTAAATATTTGAATACCCCTTGTATCCGTCTTATACGACCAACTAGAATGGTGTGCGTTAACATCACCCACAATCATGGTCCGCGTTGAGCATAGTTTTAGTAAATCTTCCCAATCTGATTGAGTTGTATGTATACTGCTTGGGCAATATATACCGATAATATTTTCTAATTGATTACAGTTGTAAATCTTTACACGCACCATCTCGAAGCCAACGTTTCGATGTAAGATTTGTATTCGCTCTGCTTTTATTGATTTATGGATTAAAATTGCTACGCCGCCGCCAAATGCCACTTCCCTATCTTTCCTATATACCGAATAATTATTAATCCTTAATTCAGAATCCAACTCTAGCCAAGTTTCCGTTATCACAAAAATATGAACTTTCTCCTGAATTAACAACTGCCTTAACATACTTAGTTTATTTCTAATACTGCGCGCATTCCACTGACAAATATTTATATTATAAATAGCTTAAAAACAATTATTATCCATTAAAGATTGAAAGTAACTGTTTAATAAAAGCGAAATCTGAAATAGTTTCACAAATATATGCTAAGATCCAATCTCTCGAGATAGTCAGTACTGACTTAATTTTTTCACCAATGCTGCAATTTCTTAAAAACAAAATGTTTTTTATTTTATCTATTAATTCTTTAAAAGATATAAGTTTGTTACGAATTTCTTCACAGTCTAGGTCTGGCGCACAATAATCCGGGGGTTCCTCACAGTCCGAAATAGGCATACTCGATGTACCCTGGTCCACTTTAACGTGCGAAGTATTCCGTTTCTTGTTGATATGGGCTTTAGATTTCAAAGACGGCCGAGATAGTACCTCTGCGTAGCTGCGAGTAGGTGTTGTTGTAACGAACTGCGGCGTCGAAACCGGTTCCGTGTGGCTATCCGCTAGCAGTTCGAATGCATTGTTCGTAGGGGTAGGTATTGGAGTAGACGTAGCGCGAGTTTCGCTCCGCGCGGGCTCGTGCGCCGGGCCGGCTGGTACATACATCGATACCGCCTTACGATAGGTTATATTAAATTCTGACATTAACTCTCTTAGGCTCTTTTCCTTAATAAACACTGGGCACGATTTGGACAGCGCCATGTGTTTACCTCCGCAGTTTGGGCATTTATAAGTTAAAATGTCACAGTTTTCATGGCGTTCCGCGCATTTTGGACATACTGATTTGTTAGCTGGGCAAAGCTTTTTAATATGACCAAATCGCCAGCATTTTGAGCATTGTGTGACAGGAAATGTGTAGGTATCCACTTTAACTCGGAGGTCGCATAGGTATATAAATTGTGGTAGTGTAGGTCCGATAAAGCCAATACGTATAGATTCACTAGGTATCCATCCATCCTCATTTCTTCGGTTCAAACGCGATATAGATGCAATAGCTACGGAGCTTTGGATATACCTTTTTAGTTCTTCCTCCTTCAGTTCAATATCTATATCTTTTACAAGACCATAGGAAATACCTACTTCCCAGGTTTTTTGGCTTCGCCATCCCATATCTTTAAAGTGTACACAGTCCATAAATGTTTCAGCACACTTTTCAGACCGAAAATTTATGAAAATTTTATATGGGTTTATAAATTTTATTCTCATAATACCAAGAATACTGTTCTCCTTCATTAATCTAGCTAGGGCAAATTGTTTGGGTAATTTTTCTTTACTCGTTACACTAACCTGTATATCCTCGAGATATCGTTTTCTCGGTTTTCTTTTAGCAGGTTGCCAATTGTCGTCGTTTTCAGCTAAATCTTCTCGTCCTCGTTTAAATGTGTAAATTCCGTCTTCACTTATTTCCATGTTATTTTCTGTCTCGTTGTTTCTATTTTCCTCCGCAATAATTTGTGTATAGTCCTCTAAACTTCTTATCTCACTCTCCATATTCGCTACTGGGATAATATTTTCTTCGCATAATTCTTTATTCGAGTTTAAGTCCTCTGCCATTACCTAGAAAGCTCATAATACGTGTATAGGCACGGGACCGATTCGCGTCCGGTCGCAGGTATTTACGCGCACGCGGTAAACGCTCCGATCGAGTAAACAGTAGGTAAATACGTATCCGACAAACACGTCCACGCGTAGGAAGTTGTTTGACCGAACTGAATGTAATTACTTTTTACGATTTTGACGCAACTTCAGCGTTTTTACAAGCTTTTATTTTATTTACTATGTTTGTCTGTATGTATCTACTACTCAACTGCTGAACATAGACCTCCCCCAGAGCTCCCTGTCCTCGGCTTGCCGTATCCAGCATCCACCTGCAGCCTTTCGCAAATCGCCACGCCAATCGAGGGCGTCCTACTATGCACACTGAGTCACGGGCACCATTTAAGAACTCGTCACCCCAATTCTTAGTTGGTTTTTGATTATTTTATATAACAGAGGAAGGTAAACGAGCAAGCGGGTCATTTGATGGAAAGTGATCACCGCCACCCTTTGAAATATAGGTATTGTTCACGGGAGTATTCACGGCCCGACCTGGTTATGGCCTGCGGACAGAAACGACTGATGCATTAAAATTAATATAACTTCTCAGGCGTTTAGGCCAGCAGTTAAAAATATCCTTAAAATGGTTTTAGGACATTTGAGGAAACAACATTTTTTAATAAAATTTTTAACCCGCGGATGAAAACCAGACCGGTCCGAGACGCCTGTTCAGGCGTTTATAGGTTTTTTTTTAAGGTTTCATAGTCTGCAAACACCACTGCAGAAGGCTCGTTCCATAGCGCAGTCGTACGAGGCAGGAAGATTCGATGGTTCCTCTAACGATATGCGCATTTCGTTATAGGTGCCCCAAGTGAGCTCGAGCACCGGTGGACCGGACAGCACGTTCACGGTGCCCGACGACGTCGGCATGGGCTTCGAGGGTGGCGTACGGGTGCTGCAGAGCCTCGGGAATTGGTGAGCATGCATTTATGATTTAAAGATTCCTTGCTTGGTCAAGCGGTCTTGGTCTAGTGGCAGCGCGAGATCGATAACTAAAGTTAAGTAACGCACACCGGATGCAACTGGAAAAATTATCATCATCGATGTTTTATTATTTCACCATACAACGATTACTTGCGTGTATAATGAAAGACTGATAAAAATAGTTGATACACTGTATAGAATAAATTCATTATCGTATACAGGGAAAGCAATCTAAATAGGTCAGTATGAGGTGAAATCTGAAATTATAAAACACACATGTATTTATAATTTGTGAATTATAATTTGAAATTTCTGACTGCAGATTCTTCTGTGTAATAGTCCAATTACGAAAGTTATTTTACTCCGCATAACATATTTTACATAATTTTGAAATACCCTACTTAATCATCAGACTTCATACAAATTAGAAAAATTCTGTTCTATATGTACCAGGTCCCCAGAAGTGACGAATGCAATACCTAGACCAAATTTGATCCCGTTCACGGAGCCTTACGCAGAGGGTGGGTCGATGCATCCCGGCACTAGATTAAAGGCAGTACAGAGCACAGTAGCCGTGAGGAAACAGCACCCTGCGATCAAGCCCACCAGCTCCACAAATGAAGGCATGACTACAGGTAATTCGTAACAATAATTTGTTAACAGTCCTTAAGACATCCTATTAGATGTCCTATGACATGGGATATATTAGAGGAGGTGGGCAACGTATTTGTAGCCTGGTGGTGTTGATGTCGATAGGCGGCGGTGATCACTTTCTATCAGATGGCCCGCATGGCTATTTGTCAGGCGTATTACACAAAAAAGACAATCTTCAAAGGAGCGGTGTTTTCGGAATAGCGGTCGTAATACAGCGGAGCGTCGGTGGCCGAGTGGTTAAGGTAGCCGATTCGTAAGGGAGAGGTTCCGGGTTCGAATACTGGGCCCACTGTGGGCAATGTACCAATGACTTTTTTTTTAGTTATGTACATTAGTTGAATGCTAACCGATGCTGTTACGGCGAGGAAAACATCGTATGATTCAGGCGACAATGTGTAACCACGATCCAATCTGGTCAGGTTCCCATGGTAGCAGGGTCGCGGAGGTCAGATGGCAGTCACTCCACTGTAATAACTTGATCTGCCAAATCCTGGTCAAGGCGGAATCCGGGGCCTCGTGCGCGAGAGCGCAACCGGGACATTAACGCTGAAATGATTATTTTTAATACAGCGGTGAATGATGTCACTAAAACTTTGCATATGGAAACATCATCAACCTTTATAATGCGTACGTGCTCCAATCTGACTAAAGTGTTCAAACCATTGACCTATTCTGGTAATAAGTAAGGGGTACCTACTTATCATATTAGTAATTGGAGATGGCTCGACGGTCGTCACTAACTTTATTTTTGTTTCTTTTTATTTCTAGGAAGCAAAGCGTTTGAATGCACAGTATGTGGGAAGGGACTAGCGCGTAAAGACAAGTTAACGATACACATGAGGATACACACGGGTAAGGACTATGAGTAACTTCGTAGTTTAACATTACCATAGCACAAGAAAACTCCTATAATAGTCTTCCATCAAGTTCATCTCTTGACGTTTTTTGGAACACATTAGAAAAAGTTACTACGTGTTTAGCGTCACCAATTACTATTTTCCCTCCACTAATGTAGAGCTGGCTGAAGACCAATAGTTATTGTTGGTCTTGTCCAATAGAAAAAGCCAATAAACTTATAATACCGAATGTGGCATAAAAAGGAACTAACATACCGCCTTTAAGTAATATACTTACTGGCGAAAAGACGATTGACGCCATCCTAATGGTCCTTATTATCGTTGTCGCGCACAATAATTGCTTTATCTTTTCCTATTGCAACACACTTTGCAGGTTACTTAGTATAAGTGCTTTATTATATTTCTAATTGCAGGTGAGAAGCCATATGTATGTGAAGTATGCAACAAAGCCTTTGCGAGAAGAGACAAACTGGTACTCCATATGAACAAATTAAAACACATCACACCATCAAATATAGCACCTTTAGGAAAACGAACAATTGCAATACCACGTAAGTACATTTTTGTATGAAAAGCGAGTTTCCATAACCACTATTATTTTGATTTTTTTTATCATTAATAAATATTAATAGGTACATTAAACAATAATGGAAGAGAAAACTGTGTTATTGAAGTAAAGTAATCAGTACTGATTCCAGAAAGCTTAAAATTAGACGACGTGAAACCTCAGCTTACTAAGCAAGAAGATACGAAGCCGAGTCAAGCTGAGATAGCGGCGGTAGCTGCCGCCCAACAACAACAACAGCAGCAGCAGCAACAACAACAACAACAGCAGCAGCAGCAGCAGCAGCAGCAGCAACAACAACAACAACAACAGCAACATAATCACCAACAATCAATCCAAGTTTGCCAGGTACCTGGCCACACGTTTACGGTAAATCGAAAAGAGCATAAGAGCATGCTTTTTAGATAAACTTCCTACTGTGGCATGCTACCCCCTAAAAACTATTTATTTTATTATGTACCTACATTTATTTCTTTGTGTTCCATCTCTCTTTATAATTTCTCCTTATAAATGTTAGCTTAATTAGTATATATTTTTAGAAATATTAGTAACTTAAATTTTTATAGCAATTCTATGCATCAAAATAAACGTAATTGCACAGAATTACTAGACAGGAGTTGGAGTAGATAAGATATCCTGTTTTTAGATTTTTGTAAAACACATTAGTAGGTTAATTCCCTTTAGCTAGACATTTCTGTTGCCCCAAGTATTTGTGACGCCAAGGACTAATACTGACGAGCATAAGGTAGCTATGTCTTAATTCTCACAGTTCTGTATTTTTGTGAAATGTAACTTTAATGTTACTCACTTCCATATGCTGATATATATCGAATTTAGAGCCCTGCCTTGTTTCTAATTGACCGAGCAGCTAACCCTTGCAATACGACCTTCCAGAACACAAACCTAGTACACACGAGTGCGGCCACGGCCGCGGTGGCCGCGGCCACGGCTGGCATGGTTGTTTCCTGGTCCTGCGAACTATGTGGCAGGCTGTTCGCCACTCGGGACGAGTGGAGCGCCCACGCGAAGTCCCACCTGCCCGATAACAAACTACAGCTCGATAAGATGCAGCAGACGCAACACCAGGTAAGAAAATTTAGATCGGAGACCATAGCACACTTCCATTGGTTCAATTAATATTAAAAATTCTGTGGTCTGTTTGTTCCATTATTTCTAAACCGATTTTAATGAATTAGTCGTGTACCTAATAAACCATTAATCAAGTGGTGTCAAGAGAAATTAATACTTACAGTCACATAACTCCACCCATTCTCTTGCAGCAACAAGAGAAAGTCCACCTCTCGAACCAGGAGAAGCTGCAGTTGCTCCACCACCACAACCAGAACCAGCAGATCCTGAACGGGCACGGCATCGCCACGGCGTCCGTGTCCACAGCCACGGTCGTCAACGAAGGAGGCGGGTCTTACTTCACGCACGGCGGTCACACGCACTACACGCAAGAGAGGCAACACACACACGCACACCATCTATGCCTTATGTGCCGGCAGGAGTTCGCCGGGAAAGCCGAGTTCATGTTCCACGTGAGAGGACACTTTGAGGGGAAAGTGAGTGACATGGCCGCCGCAGACGTGCTCGCGCGCTCGCTCGTGGACAATTCGGGATTGTGCACCTGAGCCGCGGCCGCGCCCCTCAGCGCCTTCCAGACAGACTGCGGAAAGACAGTGTTGCAAGACGATACCATCATGCTAAAGTTCTGAGACATGAGTGACTGTGACGAATTTAGTTTTTAGGGGATTCTGTACGGTCTGTATAGTTTTCTTTTCTACAGTTCCTTTAGTGTTTTTATGGTCGCAGTCAACGTGTTTTTAACTTTTTCAACTCTAAAGCGACGTTTAGTAATAGTTAACGATAAGTTGCAGAAGATGACTTCCACAGGTTTAGTTACGAATGAAAATGTGTAAATAGCCGTAGCAAGCTCTATTCTGGAAACTGAGTATCTTGCAAGCCTGCCACGAAGTGCCGTTCTTACCAGCCGTTCTTCTGCCGTTACCTGTACTTTGCAGACTTATAACATCTCATAAGAGGTAGCTCTCCAATATTCCTTGGGTTGTTAATTTTACTTACTTCGTCATAATTATTTTAGCTACAACTGTTACAAGGCTTCTGAAAAGGCTTCCTTTAAATACTTAACATTGTGTATAATTGACAACTTAAGATAACGGCAAGACTCGGCAAGAGCACCTCTACATCGATAAAAATGGGAATATGTTCGAAAACGTGATTATGGAAGCGAAGTCTTATTTATAGCAAAACTGGACAATAGAGATTATGTGAATACAAATTTGTACTTAAATTACACAACATTTTTGATATTGGGAAACGTATTAAGTTAATGAGTGATCTTTTTGTACGATATTGTAAATATTGCTAAGGTTTTGTACACTTTACTACCTACATACTTTCCATAGTAGAAAAGCTAGAAGAACACAATAGCTAAGTATTAACGCCATAGGCATTTCATATTTTCAGCCAAGTGTACATTTATAAATTTATATTAATATAGCAAACAAAAAAATGTTAACAGAATCCGACTACGTCGCTTTAATTGATTTTTAGTTTAGGTTAAGGCTTAAGGTTGCTAAGTACCAATGTAAATTAAAACTGAGGATGAGTGAAGTTCTAGTCATTTTGTAAACTAGTCGATAGATGTAAGGTGTTTATAGAAATGTATTTAGGTTAAAAATAGGTACCTACCTACACTTAGGTATTATAAATTATTAAGAATTAACATGATGCCTACCTAACGAATATTATTACAAGCGATAATGATAGATGATAGTCTGAAAGTCTGAAATGTTTTCTATAGGTTGACTACTTTTTACCACAAGTTACAACTTTATCATTAGTCATTATGCGTATTTGTCTAATTGCGTTTTAATTTAAAAAGATTTTCTACTATACAGGGCACCCTTATGGCTGTGCCACACGGAGGAGAAGTTGGTACTTTAAATATTGTAAGATATAATTTGAACAGCGTTCAAAGAACATTGCAAACAGTTTGATAGTGTTTCCAACAGTTGCTACTACTGGAAACAAAACAAAAGGAACTGTTTGCAATGATCTAAAACTAAATGTTTGTAAACGATTCTCAACACCAGTGGGGAAGAACCTACATTGGCTTAAGTACTCCGATGGACCCTCGAATAGAGGTGCTTTATATTGACCCTTAGAATTTTTATGTTTAGATTTTATGGTTTTCCTTTCATCCAATTTACCATGTTTGTATGAAAGATTTGATTCTTATGATTGATCAATCCATAGCGATTGATGTCGTAAAAGTACAAGGTGTTATTTTTGTATTTTATCCGGTTCTGAAGTCTTCTTTCAGTAAAACTTCCTATCAACAATTTTTAAAGCAGATGCTTCACCTCC
Organism: Blastobasis lacticolella; assembly: GCA_905147135.1. NCBI lineage: Eukaryota > Metazoa > Arthropoda > Insecta > Lepidoptera > Blastobasidae > Blastobasis > Blastobasis lacticolella. The sequence goes on from LR990041.1 coordinate 10,991,464, forward strand.
GTGAGAAATATAGCCTTGGGACGCCTTCTATAGGTAAATCTTGAATTCAGTACACAGAAATGTGGGTTAAGTATTATTTGAGTTTTACATACTCAATGACCTTGCTATAATCATATATTACGATCCCTGACAAATTATTTCATAAGTTTATGCAAGCCAACGTCTGCTATCTCTACATTCGCACGTACAACAAAATCATAAAGATATTTTTGAAGTAGGTACTTAGTGGTATGGAATAATAGTATCTTGTTAGTGGAATGGATGCAAAGCGTCACTCATAATTTAGGCAATTGAATACATTGTACATTTGTACATTGCCACAAACTTATCTGAGCCGGTGATTGCGTCGCAGTTGTTGGCATTAAATGCATTTCAATAAGTTCTGAAATTATTTTGTTTTTCATAACAAGCTTTTATCACGTGGTATATATAGAACGTACTCATCAAACCATTCCAAGAACCCAAACACGACGGGGTTATCTTGTTGCGATAAGTAGTTCCTAAGGCTACCTTCCGTCATCATCACCAGACCTTGAATATCACCTAAGGGTATAGTACTCATTAAGACCATTTCAAAGAGCCCAAATACGATAGTGTTATCTTATTGCGTTCGTATAATCTCCTTCCGGCTCCATCATCGGACCAGCTCCATGGTACCATATTAATGCATAATCAAGTTTCAAGCATAGCAAATTTCAGCTCGATTAAACACCGGTAAATTGGTCAAATTAGGCATGCAAGATTTGCCTCGAACTTAACATATTTACTACTAGTAAATAGTTACAAACATTGCAAGTTAAATAAAAGGGGGAGGGGGGCGTTGTTCATTTTGTGATAAAAGCTTGTAAAATGAAGTACCGCCATATTTCCATAGTTCCAGTTTTGGCCACCAGGTTCCAGGTTAATTTTGTGGCACTGCACGTTGGCTTGTCGGCATGGACACCAGCCATGACTATAAAGAGACAGTTACTCAAAGAGATTACTATAATATTTAGGTGGATCGATATACGAATTACGGGGTGTTTGGTGACCTGCTCTTAGCTTAGAATACCTAGGTACCAAACACCTTAATTATATAAATGCTATGTTGGTTAAGGAAAGAAAAGAAAAGGTCGCAGTGCAACTTGTGTGTAAATAACTTGTTCGTTAGATATTTAAATCTTGATTTTTACTTTTACTCAACTTACGAATATACTTTGGTAATACAAGCACAACATGTCCCTGACATTGCAAACGTCCATAGGCTGCTTACCGTTAGGCAGGCCGTAAGCTTGTTTGCCAAATTAGTGGTATAAAAAAAACCATTATAAATTCGAACTCACTCTAACTATAATTTAAAAAAAAATCACATAAGTAGATTCGAATTCCTCCTCCTCCGTTCGTATTCCTCATATTTGAAGGTCGTGACCTCTCTCCCCCATAATCTTGTCAAGGACAAAGGTACGCCATCTTCCCCTGTCCTCAGCACAGTGCAGAGCCTCGTGCAACGTAGTAGGTAATGTGGTGCAGATCTGATCGTACCAACGCATTGGACTACGACCTCTAGATTCGAAGTACCGATCAAAATTGAGCAGAGATTTATGTTACACTGTATTTGATAAAACTATTGAACACTTTACACATAAGTTGTGCCACGACATATAGAGATAGATAAAATCGTATGTAGTCATCATACAGATATAAGTTACCTACCTATTGCTTCGATTAAACGTATGTAAAGGCCTTGCCACATACAAAGCTCGGCGCGAGCGCGGCGCGTTATTTGCTAGGCAACCATCGCGCGGCGCGATGGTTGCCTAGCAAATAACGCGCCGCGCGATGGTTGCCTAGCAACTATCGCGCCGCGCGGTGGTTGCCTAGCAAATATCGCACCGCGCTCACGCCGCGCTCGCGCCGAGCTTTGTATGTGGCAAGGCCTTAATCGTTATGAAAACGTACTTTCCACTGCTCTTTGACATCTTTAGAGCGGCTAGCATCAAATTCTTATACGCGTTTAAGCTGATAGGTACCTAAATATAAAACTTCATACAAAAATAACGTGAAACGTCATTTTTAAACGTGTTTAAGAATTTGGAGCAAGCCGGGCTTAATTTGTAAAAATAACAAATTAAGTATTTACTATACATACTTAGGTGAAAATAGCAAATTGTTTATGTGTTTTGGTATTATGAATTAGTGTTGATTAGCACCCTGGTTTATTATTATTTTATAATTGGATAAATATATAAAAAAATACTGTATGAAGACTACATAGGACGCCTGCGTAGGCAACACAGAGCACGATGGAAGTTACAAAATTTAGGAATAGGGTTGTAAGTAAGGAAGGGTGCGCACGCGCCGTAGGTGGGACATGTTTGCAATACAATGCGTTAGCGCGTATATTATGTATAGTACTGTATATTATGTAGTATCAATACTGTACCTTATAAACAAGTTGTATGAACGTATGAACGTTTTACAGTGTTGATTCGGCGTCAGAATGTCGATTGTGATCTTTGAAATAATATTGCTCTTTTTAAATTTATTGACATTTAGGTACTCAAGAAAATCCAGAAAAGTAGCCCTTATATTACATGCGATTAAGGAACTTGCGTTTTCTAAATATTAACTTTTGATTCACTCATAAAACTTTACCTACGTTCATACAATTGTAAAAGCAGTAATGAATTTAAAAGAAAATAGGATATTGTAAAGGTACCTGTGCATTTGCATTGCAGTGCATTTTGCCGTTGTATGACTGGGATGGCAAACCAAAATAACAATCATGTAAAACCCCTGAGGACCTTTTGCAGAATTTTGTAAATCGCCGTCTGATTACATAATTACAGGCTACATAATAATACTTTCATAAAGTTTAGGTCTCGTAACCATGTATCAAACACTCGTAGGTGAGTGTGAAAAGTAAGTGAAAAGTTTATTTTGCCAGTCTAAGCAGAAACGTTCAAAAACGGCATATACATAACTATACAAAAAGGTTTGTCATCCTTCTCGGATAAATAATTTAATAAACTGAGACAAAAGTCCAACAAAAATATTAGTGTTTGTACCAGATATCTAAAAACATTAATATTGTGTCATATTATGTAAGTATGTAGTTATTTTCAGTAGTGTATGGTAGGTCCTGTGCAAAGTCAATAGTAAATAAAATAGAGTTAAAATATATATAGGTAGGTTCTTAAGTAAGTTTGAAAATTGTACCATTGAATTATGAATTGGCTTTCAAATGATCTCAAATTCTAGTCTTAGATGTACCTAATGATCAAACGTTGGTTCAAATTTGCCGCTCTACCTTGCAACCATGCAAGCCTAATGAGTGGACTAGGGTGACCGTAGCATGTTTTGTGTCGTCCTTTTTGTCTAATCAGAAATTTCGAATGTTCGTATCTTGGTTATTTTTAACGACACTTGTTTATCCCGCGTTCCCCAGCGTATCGCTTCTAATGATACCACTATTTGCGAAACCTTAGAGTAACACGGGTCACCAGCAAATCCGGTTCTATATTATAGTCTGTTTTAACAAGACTTGTTTTAACAATTATGCATGCAATCATCATCATCATCTGAGCGGTCAATCCCGGCTACTGCCAGGGTCCGCTTTTCTGCTTTTCTGCAATTATGCATGCAATGGTAACACTAATTACGAAACCTTAGCAACACGGGTCACCAGCGCCTCCGGTTCTGTGTTATTTTAAGAGGGAAATAATTTAATGCTCTATCTATATGAGAGAGTCTGGTTTGACAAGCGTAACAACTCCGAAATTATGCGTGGAGTGGTACCACTAATTGTGAAACCTTAGAGCAATACGCTACCGGCGAATCCTGTTCGCCGGCTGCGTTGGTCCAGTGGAAGACAAGTGCTCTTTATGATAGATTTTGGTTTAGGAAGTAAAACTATATCAGCACAGTATATCGCAGTAAATATACTTGGGTAATTAAATATCGACGTACCTGTATTATGACAATTTTTATAATTTATTTTTATATGTGTTCCCCTAATATTGATTAAGTATATGTAGTAATATAATAAATTATTGTGATTATGCGAATTATTGACGCAAAACCGAGCGAGTAAACCTGATGATTTCTATTAGACACAAAAAGAGATCTTTTAAAATTTAAAATAACCTATTGTAATTTTCCTGAATTAAGTATGGTTTGAAGCGGAAGTATCAAAAATTTCAAAGACTAAACTGCCGACACTATAATACCTTTATTTATCTATCCAGAGGTATCTTAAATTGGTACCTACTAATTGCCAGTAGTTCACGATGCCATATAAAAATATAGATGAGTCGCTATTATTTCCAACTTAATGAATCTCACGTAGTTACAATGTGTGATTTGAAGCCAAGATGCTAATATACGTTATTTTTTGTAGAAATTTCTATTACATAGGTATATAGATACGCATACCCTTAGCTGTGAAAACCTAATGAATAAGGTTTGTATGTATAAGCTATACTTGTAAGGGCGTATCCAGTTAAACGCTGTTTAAAGGAGTAGCTTTCCGTAAAAATATGTATGGTTTAAATTATACTTAGTAAGTATTTAGTAAATTTAATTGTGTTGTATATACGGTGTATTATATTAATAATTTAGTTGGCTACTATTTATATTTTTAGAAAAGTAATTAGCCGTTTTTCTACCTGCCTACTGGATCGAAAACACTATGTGAAATACGAAAATTGTAAAATGTTTAATGATGTAAGTAATTATTGTACAAAATATCTAAAGTTAAACCAAACAAAACTCAAACCTTCAGTTTTGATTTTTTGTAAATATTTACTACCTAGATACTGGTACCTATTGTGTGCAGGTAATTGAGAAATGTAAATTGGAAAGTCATTATCGAGGAGAGAACCAGGTCATGATGATCTTGAAATAAATCGAAGAATTATACGTTATTACAACAATGAAATCGTATGCATTTTCATGACTGTCTGTCGGTAGAAAACAATTTACGAGAGATGGTTATTATGAAGACTACGATATAATATTTTATTAATCAATAAATAACTGACAGTAGTAATTGATCGACATTATAATTACAATTTCGAGAGAGGTACTGGTACTTACAGAAAGATGTAGCACTGGTACCTTCCTTTTTGTTACCAACAAAGATATTTGAAATGATAGTACCTACCAATGTACGAGTTATAAAATTTTGACTTTTGGTAAGAACATCTTGTCTCAAATGTAGATGTATAAAATAGGTTCAAGAAATAGGAGCAATAAACCAACTATGCATATCGTACAATAAAAATTCCATTTGTATATGTGTAAAAATTTGTGGCTATGTAATGTAGCAAGAGTTTTGGAAATAAAAAGTGAAAATAACCTTTCACGGGTCGTTGTTTCAATAGTTTACCCCTTGACACCGTTGTTTGATCAATTGTTATAAGAGATACCTAGATTAATATTCAAATAAAAACGCCAGTTTCTGTCAAAGATTTTATTTCACTAAAGTTCCACTACGTGAACAAAGTAGAGTTGTTTGTGAGTAGTCACACTACTTTGACGACCTCCGTGGTTCAGGTTGATTGATGTCCCGAGTTCAATTCCCGGCCGAGAAGAATTTGAAATGATTAATTTTAGTTTCTGTTTGGGGTCTGGGTGTAGCATGTATAATAAAAAGGCAAGTATTTAAAAAAAAGTATACAAGTAGTTAATCAGTTATCTAACACCACAGACTACTCTATACAAGCTTTGCTTACATTGGAGCTAGATGGCGGTTTATGAATTTGTTCAAGATTATTTTAAAAAGTTATTAATAGTAAACTTCTCGGCGGTAAATAAACTACAACGGCTAGTTCGGTTTCGGCTTTTAATTTTCAAATATAAGTAACAGGCACTAAAAATCCTATAACAATCGAGCTCGAACTACCTATATCCAATGGTGTCCCTTCCCGCGATACAAATCAATGCCCAAATCAGAATTCCACATTGCAGGTGTCTGATCTCACCACTATCCGGTGCATGAGCGCCACTCGAGGACATTTGACCACATCCGAGCGGATGGAGAGCCGACTTTACGAGTTCCTAATCCTCATCGCGGCACTGGGGATCGAACGCGGTACATCTCCCTTCGGTCGGTTGAAATGAAATATATATTTGAAATATATATTAATATTTCGGAAGGTAGATAGGTAAACTGTTCAAACCAATTGGTTATTCAGTACATAATTTGGACGATTAAGTTACATACATCATACATTTATTTATTTATTTACAAAAAAACTGGTACGAGAAACAATCAGTGCCTCAAAAACCTGATAATAGGTTTATCCGAGCACTGTGGACACTGAGCTGTGGAGCACTGTGTGTACATGTACTTTACTCGCAACAGGGAAGTAGATAATAATAATAATAATAATAATAAACCTTTTATTTAATTCTCATTTCATGCAATATACATTTTTTTTACATGCAAGTAGATAATTATCATAATATTATATTGATATAATTAATTAGTAAAGGCTAATTGCATAATTTCTTTATATATTTTTAATCATTTTCATAATATTTTATTTCAATTTATTATTGGTATTTATATTTATTTATCAATATAAATATTTTATTATTGTTATTTTATCTTTTTATAATTATCTATGTATTATTATTCAAATGAGAGCCCCTCTCTAGGGTAAAGGCCTCCTCCAATTTTTGCCATTCCTTTCTGTCTTTCGCCTTGATTTGCCATTTGTCTCCTGCTATTCTCTTTATATCGTCTACCCATCTTCTTGGCGGTCTTCCCCGTTTTCTCTTTCCTGTAGGTCCTTTCCACATTACGACTTGCTTTGTCCATCTTTTATCTTTCGTCCTAGCCAGGTGTCCAGCCCATTTCCACTTCAGTTTCATAGAGTAACGCAAAAAATCTATCAGTTTTGTTTGATCTCTTATTATGCTGTTACGTATTTTATTTATTCTTCGTATTTTTAGGATTGATCTTTCCATTGCAGACTGGCATGTTTTAATTTTTTCTTTCACCTGTTCTGTGTATATCCAAGTCTGGGAACCGTACGCGAGACAGGGAAGTATTGCGCTGTCCATTACTTTCTTTTTCAGGGCGAGTGGAAAATCTCCTTTAAGTATTTCCTTGTGAGCCCAGAATTTTTTCCACGATATATTTATTCTCCTGTTAATTTCTTCTACGTTACTGTTTGGGTGCAGTGATACTTGTTTTCCTAGGTATATGTAGCTATCAACGTACTCTATATTTATGTCTCTAACTTTAATCGGTGTTTTGATGGAATTGGTCATTAATTTAGTTTTCTGAACATTCATTTCTAGTCCAACGTCTGCACTTTGTTTTTGAAGAGTCTGTATCATATGTTCAAGTTGCAGGCTTGATTCCGAAAATATTATAATGTCGTCAGCAAAGCGCAAGTGGCTCAAGTAGTTGTTGTTTATATTAATACCAAGACCTTTCCACTCAAGTTTTTTGAATAACATGTCTAGCACTGCAATAAAAAGTTTTGGGGATAGAGGGTCACCCTGTTTTACGCCTCGTTTAATTTTTATTTCGGGGCCACTGTTTTCTAGGCTCACTCTACTTGTGCTATTCTCATAGATGTTTTTTATAATATTGCAGTAAGTTTCGTCTATTCCGTTTTCTCTTAGCGCCTCCCAGATAGAAGTATGTGAAATAGAGTCGAATGCTTTTTGATAATCGATAAAGGCGATGTATAGAGGTCTTTGAAATTCTTTGTATTTCTCTATTATGTTGTCGAGGACTTGAATATGGTCAACAGTTGAATAGCCTCGTCGAAAGCCCGCCTGCTCTACCGGCTGATTGTCATCAATTTCTGCAGTTATTCGACCTAGGATACAAGACGAAAATAATTTATATAGACACGGTAGTAGGCTAATCGGTCGATAATTGCCTATGTCTTTTGGATCTCCCTTCTTATACAGTAAAATTATATTTGATTTGGTCCATTGTTCTGGAACTCTTTGTTCATTATTAATGATGTTAAATAGGCAAGTTATTATCGGTACGAGCAGCTTTGCTCTTAGTTTTATGGCCTCATTAGGGATTCCATCCGGACCTGGGCTCTTTTCTGGTTTTAACTTTTTTATCTGCCGCTCTATTTCTTTTTCATTCCAGTCCATAGCCGGTTCTTTCTGAGAGTAAAAGTTTATTTTTTCACTGTGTTCGTGTCTCTCTTTCTGGTCATAGAGATGTTTGTAGAAATTTGTTGCTATTTTAAGTATCCTATCTCTGTTATTTGCACAGGTAGAGCCATCTGTAAGACACGGTATCCATGTTTTGTGTGTACAGAGTTCCTTATATGCACGTTTGCAGCTTCCGGTAGTATTTAGATGTTTTTCTATAGTTTTGGATCTGTAATTATTGTAGTCTTTTCTTATACTTTTGTTTGTTCTCTTGTAAATAGAGCTAAGTCTCTTTTTATCGTCAGATGTTTTTGGTTTTATATTTTGCAGTTTAAAACGTTCTTTAATTAGGTCCAATGTTTCATTTGTGAGTATTTTATTTGCTATATTCGTACTTTTCTCTATTTTTTCTTTTTTCATGCTATTTAGTATGCATTTTTCTAGTTGATTGTATAAGCTTTGGCCTGAACTGTTACTGTCAATCTCTATTTTTTGAATATTTTCCTCAAGTTTTTCTAGGTAACGACTTATATCGCTTAGATCTTTGAGTGGGTTGGTAGGGCATTTGTATTGTGTTCTATTTTTTTTCATTGGCGTAAGTTGTATTTTTGATCTAACCAATCTATGATCTGATGAAAACTTAAATTTATTTAAGACGTGCACGTCTTGGAATCGTTTTGGGAAGTTGGTAAGTATATAATCTAATTCATTTTTCGTTTTCTGGTCCGGAGAGATCCACGTCCATTTTCGACTGCACTTTTTCTTGAAAAAAGTATTCATAATGGACATGTTGTTTTCTTGAGCGTATAGTATTAATTGTTGGCCTCTTGAGCTTCTTGTCCCGTATCCAAAATTACCTAAAAATTTGTTTTCTTCATGTTTTGTCGTCCCTACTTTCGCATTAAAATCGCCCATTACAATAACGTTTCGGCTTGCAAGTTCATGAGCTTCATGTAGAGTACTGTAGAATAAGTCAATTTCTGACTGCTCCGATTCTTCAGTGGGTGCGTATACTTGAATAATAGAGATTGTAAAGTTTTGTATCTCTACCTCTAAAAGCGCTACTCTGTCTGAGAGCCCTCTGAAGCTTTTAATACATGGTTTTAGATTCTTTTTTATAATGAAACCGACTCCGTATTTTCCTTTGGTTTGACCATTATAGCATAATATAAATTCATGGTATTCGTCAATACAGCTACCTAATCTTCTTACTTCTGACAGTCCAATAATGTCGTATTTAATGTATTTTAGTGCGTTTTCGAGTTCTGTTAGCTTCATAGGGCTTGCCAGTGATCTCACATTGTAAGTACCAATGTATAGAGTGTATGTGTTATCCTTTCTTTGTTTTATTGGAGGGTTATAGTCAAGAGAAAAACTGTGTCTGCTTTTCTCCCCCGCGGTGACCGGCCGTATTGGGTTTGGAGGCAGAGGGGGCTCCGGTAGTTGCTAAACTTTAGGTGTGGAAGTTTGATTTTCCGTAGAGTCTGAGTTCGATTCGGAGGCTTTCATTGGTTTCATGAAGGCTGTGATTTGTGTCCTGTTTTTCTTTGTGGCTTGATTTTCTTGGCCTTTTCTGTCTTGGCTAGGCGAGATATGTAGGCTTCGCTTTTTTGGTTGTTGTTGGTTGCCCTCGGATTGGTTGAGTTCATTGTTGGGTTTATCTTGGTTCAGAACTATGAGCTTATCGTATTTAATTATAGCTTTTTTACCTTCGGCTTTGTATTTTAATAGTTCTGTTTGTAATTGTTTCCTTTTCTCCAAAACTTTTAATGGGTAGTCTTCTTTAAAATAAATTTTTGTTTGTTCAAATTTAATTTTATTTTGGAGTAGTAATATTTTTTTCCCCATTGTAGTGAAAGTTACTGTAACAGGTCGCAGCTTTTCTCCTTTTTTCCCTAGCCGTTTCACTGCTTCAATTTCGTTCCTCTCGCATGGGAAATTATTTTTGGTCATGAACTCTAAAATTTTATTTTCTAGTTCTTGGTAGCTTTTCTCTCCTTCTTCAACACCGAAAAAAACCAAGTTTTTCTTCCTATTAAATCTTTCAATGCGATCTAGAGTTTCTTCTTGAGTTTGTAGTTGTTTATTTAATTCGCCGTATTTTTGCTCTAGTCCCCTAAAGTTGTCGTTGATGGTTTTATTAATACTGTTAGTAATATTTGCTTCCATTTCTTTCATTTCTTTTTTCTGTTCTGCTAAATCTAATTGAATGGATCTTAAAATATTTGTTATGTCTTCCATGTTTCTCAAAAATAATACTTCTTGCTATTCGCTACTAGATGGCGTTAGTTCTGCTTATTCGATATCTGTACTTCGTTATAGCTTGAAAAGCCAATATTTTGTTCTACTCAACAACAGATGGCGCTGGTTGTAATATTAGATGAGAATGGCGGTTATTGATGACTAACGGTTAACAGTTAGGTTATGTTAGCCCAAAAATATTTTGTACTTACTATTTTCGTACTTTTATTTGAGCCATTTTTATCTGTTGCCTTGCGTTTCGTATGACTTCAGTGTACTTTTTGTTTCTTGTAGTTCTTTTACACTAATAAATTGTAGTTCTTGGTGTCACTATGTATGTTGTTTTATCTGTTGTTTTCTTGAGTTTCGATAATTATCTTCTATACACAGTATTTTTGAGCAAATTTGTTTTGAATAATAAGTATTTTTTAAATGAATTAACACTTTAAACAATTTTTTTTGCACTTTAAATAACAGAGCTACTAAAAACAGCTGTTCGCAGCGCAACGGTGGCGCCCTCACAGGGAAGTAGATATCAACGTGTAATATCACGAATGGGTAATTGGGATTCCCAAAGAAGCGCTTATAAATATTATAAACTACTTGGTACCGCAGATAACCCTTGACACCGTCTGGTCATTACTCAGTAATAGAGATTAACTCCTGCTACTAACGTATGTAGATACATTAGTCATATATCATGCGACATCTGTGTTACAGACTTTTACCGTTTTATAATGCAATCCTCTAGTAATGCTCAAACTCGGCGGATTCATTAACTATTTTTTACCACACGTCCATGGGGGCTTGTGTGACGGCCGCATAACGGCCAAACCGTACTTTGTAACTACCATTCAGGTCTTATAAAGTTAAAGCATTGTACAAGCTGGTTATTAAAATATATTGATTTAGAAGAAACCGTTTTCAAACAGTGAACACGTAATTTTTGTGTTCGGCCGGAAAGCGTTTCCCGATGGCGGAAAGGGGCCGGCGGAATGAGGTTGTGCAGCTGCTTTGCACACTCTCCGAAATATAACCTGTAGAAGACCAACAGACGCGCAACCCTACGCCGATGCTCGAGGCTCTGCAGCCTAGCTTCAATCAACTGCGGGTCACAAATTACCTTCATTGCACGTTTTTCCACCGAATCCAAAGCCACCAGTTGATATTTGGCTGATCCATCCCAGAGGTGGCAGCAGTACTCCATGCAGGATCGGACTTTTGCTTGATCGGACTGATGCAACTGCTTTAAAGTGAAGTACCGCCTAACCTTCGAGAGGATACCAAGTTTTTTGCTGCAGTCTTTGCCTTGGATTCGATGTACTGACCGAAGTTGCGATTGGTAGATAGCTCAACACCAAGAAACTGTAGGTTGCCGGTAATTTCCACAGAACCAACCTGAAAAGTTGGAGTTAGATGGAATGGCGGAAAACAAAAACGCCTGAGCTTTGGTTGCATTGAACGCCACCAGAACGCTCCAGGCTCTGTAGCTTAGCATAAATCAATTGCGTTTTACAAATTATCTTCTTTGCACGTTTTTCTACAGAATCCATTGCGGCCAGTTGATACATTACTATTTCATCCCAGATGTGGCAGCACTACTCCATGCAGGATCAGACTTGTGCTTGACAGAACTGATAGTAGCCTGTATTTTGGCAGTGTTGAACGCCACCATTTGTTTTGCTCCAATCAAAGACCCTTGAGAGCTTCATTTAAATGGCCGGTCACGTTTACTTTGGGTATCAAAAAATAAAGCAATTTAAAGCGTATTTATTTAGAGAGAGAGTGAGAAAGTATTTTTTTATAATAGAGAGAGGCAAACCAGCAAGAGGGTCATCTGATGGTTACCACCACCGCCTATAGTAGATACCTTGCAGAATGTAGATATTAAGTTTGGTATTAAAAAAAGTCTTTTTACTTTTACGACAGACGGACTGATCAGAAGAAGTACCCTCAACTGCCGTAAGTATATGAAAATATGTATGAACGTGGAAGAGGCAGAAGCGGTGTGTCAGGGTCGTGGCTGGTAGCACTCGATGTATAGTCTCTGGTTATTGCTTTGGGATACGGACGTGCCGAGATCTTACCTTTGGTCTATTTAGACAAGCACCCAAGGACAAGTCCAACACCCAAGATCCCACAATGCCTCTCGTCATCATCATCAGCGCAAAAGGTGGCAAAGGCGCATCACCTCACTGTCTTCTAACGGAATGCAAGTAAAATATAATATATGGCGAAGTATATTGTATAGAGAACCCAATCATCGAACTATTTAACAAAATATAGCAATCATTTAATTTGTTTAACTAAGCCTGAGACCCAGGCATTGAAAGTAACATCAAACCTCCTTTGATATTGTAACATAAAATTTTTTCTCTATGATTGTAACACTGAAATCTGAGCTATTCGACATAGTTTATTACTTTACCAAACCTTATTGAAGTGGCTGGCAAAAACTTATCGTGACGAAACATTACCAACATGTCATTTAAGTATCAATCAAATTATCAGTCAACATATCAATATTCTTTTGAAACATGTTATTGCTTTGGAAAACGTAATTTTTAATATTATTTCTAAATTTTCTCTAAATTTCAGTTAGTTGAAATGATGTGTCAAATTATTTGTTGTTCAATTCGGTGATATACTTAAATAAATAACGGTAGGTTGTTGTTTCTTCACGTGGATCTGTTGTAGTGGTTTCGACAGTTTCTTGCGAATTTAATCTAGTTTTTGTCCTTAAAATTTCTGTTTCTTTCTCTCTAGTGTCCTTTGACTTCCCTATTTGGTACTGTTAAAGTTTTTATTTCTTGTCTACGTTTCAAATTTTTTTGTTACACTAGTATAGATGTTTTAGTTAAACTATCTAGGTACTACTTTATATTTTGTCTGACTTAACTACCTGTTGATCCCACTTTATTGAAGCGTCTTGATGAAATTGCTATAGTTTAATAAAGCTATATTAGAAAAAAAACACTCAGTTTCTTTAGCTTCAACTTCAACAGAGCACGTAGAAACTACTTGAAACTAGAGTATGGTGACTTCTTCACTACATAGGTAGAAGTAGAAGTTATATATAGCACACCGTCACCGTCGGGAGAATTTGGTAAATAACACCCGGGGAACAACGGTGTGAAGGGTTTTATTAAGTTTTTAGGTATAATCGTTTTAAAGGGCGGCTTGCACCAAATTCTTAAACACATTTAAGCTGATACTTAAACAAAAGACTTCATACAAAAAAACATCGTTCTTAAATGTGTTTGAGAATTAGGTGCAAACCGTGCTTAGTCTAGGTTTTGAGTTCTAATAGAATATTTGAAACGGCGAGCATAGTCAAGCCGGCGCGCGGACGTTTCTGACTGCGCGCTTACTTCCGTGCACTACTAGCGCCACAGGAGGTGCGTTACATAGCCCGCTATAAAGGAAAAAACAAGAACTATCTTTGATTGTACTTTGGCTCGCGACTCCTTCTACGTGAATTCTCTTTATGCACCTTTAAGTGAGAATAGAGTCCCTGGTTCGCAAATGCCTTTAGTACATACTTTTTTTTTTATTTCTTTATTTTTTACTTTCAGTAGTAGAACGCCAACAAAATGGAATCGGCTGTTCTACGCATAAGGTTTGCGTCCCTAATAAAGGATATACAAAAAGACAAATCTAAATGTTGTGTAGAAATAGTACCTCAAGTATCAGAGATACAGAATTTAAGTAAATGTATGAATATCACAGGCAATTTAGTGGAATGTGTTGTTCCTATGACTTATAAGATTATCATTAAAAAGGATCAAGATTTGCCTGAAAAAATATATCATTCATGTGTAGACTTAATACGTGGAAGCTCAATAGCCAATTATATAGATGAAATGTGGAACGATGTACCGAAAATCTACAGCGAAACCTCGCTCGTTAAGAAAATTATACCTGACGATACGGAACTGGCTAATATTATACTAAGTAAAGCTACAAATACAAATTTGAATCAAATTGACAAAGAACAAAATACTGTTAGTGTACCAGCTTTGATAGCAACTTCTTCATCAAGCCATAACAGCGATTCCGGGGATCAATATCATTCAGTTCAATCATCTTTCGAGACTAGTGCTGTTATGCAGCCACACTATTATAAAGGTGAGACAGGAAATATCGCAAATCAATGTTGGTAGCTACACATAGCTTAATCAATTATCAACAAATTATTTTTTCTTTACAGTTACAAACCAGGAAGAAATTGCGGAAATCGGATTAAAAATAACTGATTACGTCAAACAACTATCGGAAATTGGTGAAGATGTAGGTGACACTGAAAATGGGACTTGCAGTCCGTCAGTACGAAGTAAAAAAGTATATCGCCCTAAATTAAGTCTCTCTCCTATATACTTGATCAACACAGACACAACGTCTGATTTTTCCGTTTACAAAAACGCAAGTAGTACACATTATTCACCCGCATCAATAAATTCGGCTAAACTGAAACAATATAGGTCGTTGTCACCCAAACGAGTTTTTAGAGAGGCCGGTGACAATAATGTTACAGTAAAGTATTGCCGTAAAGACCCCAAGAAGCGTGTAGACTACTATGTACACGAAATGGAACGTGAAATATTGCCTCTAAAAATGTTACTCAATGAAATAAGAGACAAATGTATTTCGCTAGGAGTATTATTCGAGAGTCGAGATAAATCAAAGTTAATAATGTACAAATCGTTAAGTCCTAATGAATTTGCACTATGTAGATGGAAAAGTGAAAAATTTAGTGGAAAAGTGAGCTCTGGTGAGTCAAAAAGGACCCAAAACTTTTATAAAACAAAAGTACAAAAAGATGAACGAATTAGTAAAATTTGCGACCTGCAGCTGATGAAATGTTACAAAAATGAAAAATGTAATCGTGTTGTTTATAGTT
The DNA here is from genome assembly GCA_905147135.1 of Blastobasis lacticolella. Taxonomy (NCBI): domain Eukaryota; kingdom Metazoa; phylum Arthropoda; class Insecta; order Lepidoptera; family Blastobasidae; genus Blastobasis; species Blastobasis lacticolella. Next base: position 11,006,720 of record LR990041.1, read on the forward strand.
TGGTATTTAATGAATAATTCTTATTGTTAGAATAGTACTTTTGTTAGAATACTAAATTAAAACTTTAAAAAATAATAAATAAGCATTTGCATATTATTTACAAGATTTTATTTCTCCATCTTTAAAACCCTATTCAGTATTGGTAAGTATATAGGTATTCCTAGCGACCCGTCCCGACTTTGCATGTGTACCAAACTTCATAGGTCATACAATCACCCGCTGGACATCGAAAGCTTTGAGAAGTTATTCTAAGTAAAACAATCCCCTACAATATACCCGAGTAATCCCCGTAACTCGACGCCAAGGGCCTTTTTTACGTAGGAGTGGAGTTAATTATTTGGGTAGATACAATAATGTTACTGTCAATCAAACTCCTCGAGAAACTCGAGAGACTCTTGGGCCTCCGGAAGATCTACAGGTCGTTATTTCTATTCTCTTTTTGATTTGAAATGATATCCTGAAAAAGTGAAAAGTCTGCAGTGATTTTTTGCTTTAAAAGCTATTACTAAAGAAGTTTAACTTAGTTTAATTTTTAAATATATATTCTTTGCCACCTTAGTGGTATGACAAAAAATATCGCCTCGGTATACGAGTGTGTTCCTGTGGTAGTGGAAAGGTGACAGTCGCAAGATGTGGCTTAATTGGCTGAAAGCTCGGTACGACTGTATATAATAATTTATGTAAAATCATAGCGCTACTGCTACAGTAAACTGACGCCTCGCTCTTATTCCCGTGCTCTCGTGCTCCCTGTCTAACGATGCGACCGAAGCTAATATATAAATAAAATAACATTCATACCTATTTGATTTTTACCGATGTCTGGTCGGACGAAGTTCAATCGCTATTTTATGTTACTGATTGATACGCGTCATCCCAATACCCTTATCCCACTACCACCCGAAAGAGAATAATCAATATTTCGTATGCATCTTAACCAATAGGTCGGTATTCGTGAGGTGACTTTCTTTGATTGAAACCAAAGACTAATTTCAATTCCATATTTTATAGTTTCCATATTCCACAGTTCAAAGAACATAGGCAAAATCGACAATGGCAACGGAAGCTGCAATGGAGAAGGTTGTGAAATCGTTGTCATTCCAAGTTGAGGCTATCCCGCGACAGGCCGTTGAAGCTAGCAACTCCAGCAATTTGACCCCGGTCAACGTAAGGGTTAAAGTCAGAAAGAAGCATGGCTCTACGCTGAAGAAGGCGATTCTGATTCCAAAGGCAGAAGGCCCCAAAGAGAGAGAAAGAATCCGGTTAGCGAGCAGCGATATGACTATCATGTCGTTCAACATGCTTATGGAAAATGATATGAATGCGAAAGCGTATCGGAAACCCAGGAAAAATATATTTGGTAATTGTCTTATACTTCATTAGCAACGGTAACTTTTTGTTGTCAGCATATTGACACACGGAATGTGTCGATGGCCGAGTGGTTAAGGAGTCCGACTTGTAAGCGAGAGGTACCGGGTTCGAACTTACGTGCAGCTACGTACCAATAACTCTTTTCTGAGTATTGTACATTAGATAAACACTAACCGATGCTCCTACGGTGAGGGAAAACATCGTGGTGAAACCTACACATTCAGTTGCGCAACTGAATGTGTAGGTTCACCATAATCCAATCTGGTCAAGTCTTTTTTATGCAGTGGTGGTAATCGGTAACTGTCGCCCATAACATGTACGATTAATGCATTTTGGTTGCAAGCAACAAAAATGCAAAACCGCAGATGCGTTGTCGTTGTTGCGAGATGCAGAAGATGAGATGGCTCATGCCTGTAATTGCGCTGGCTGCCTTATACTTCAAACCGGAACAATGAAAGCGTTGTTGCTTTTCGGCAGAAATAGATAAGGCGGTGGTACACCTCCAGGCGGGCTCCTCCACCCGAGGTTCCCCTGATATCAGTGTCACAGAGGTCAAATGGCAGCCGCTCCACTGTAATTACCTAATCTGCTTAATCCTGTATCATGGTCAAGTCCCGTCAACCGGGACATTAACGCCAAAATGATTATTATTAACTTTTTGTTGTTGCATTTTAACAATTGATGAATGGGTAATTGTATACTTGATCACATTACAGGAAGCTGCCTAGGTGCCGAGTATGAGGACGATGAAGTTCCATATATGCCTAATCAGAACACAAACACAACTGTAGATGATACCAGTATTGACTCTAACACTAACTCCAGCATATCGGAAAGCGTTATAGCTAAAAAGAAGATGAAATTATCGAAAAATGTTTTTGACGAGCCGATACCTAATCGACGTCCAATATTTATTGGAAAATGTAAGCCAGGTAAATGGGAAAGTCGTACGCACCTTTTTAACGGTTCCTTTTTTCCTTAGGCGAATGAGAAATAAACAAGCAAGACATTGTAGGGCTCTGGATTTGCCTGTGATACATGTGCGTAGGCACTTAGTAGAGAGTTTTTGATGTTATAAAAATTTGGAACTTGCATAGCTATCCAATACCTTTATCCAACTTCTTTAAATACTTTTGTTTGAAATCTTTGATACATTTTTAAATCCACGACGAAAAAATGGGGTATTCAAGATGATTCTTAGCTTTGTTTCATGAAAATCGGTCCAGTACTTCAGAAAAGGTTAGGAGTACTAGTTGGCACAGCGCGACTTGGTACGGTATGTTGTCCTACCCCTACTCTACCCTACCCTACCACTTTTACTTCTACCCTACACCTACCAAACTCTACCCTGCACCTACCCTACAACTACTCTACATCTACCCTACACCTATCCTACACCTACCCAACACGAACCCACTCACTCAAATGTTTTTTTATTCCAATATTTTATCTAATAGCGCTATATTCTACAATTGATATTTATTTTTATTATTATTCCTGGACAGACAGGCAGTTGGAACAACTGATATGTCTGTATCACACTATCCTCAGCGTATTTATCAATCTCAATTAATTCATCGTTTTTTTTTCTTTAAATATTCGTCCAATCGGTTTTTAAAGGCATTGGTACCACTTGCTCGGGCAACTCGTTCCAAAGTACTACGGGTTGTTGTTGGAGAAACTTCGTGTCAATTTTTAATAGTTGTGCAAAGTTATACACATCGTAATGTCTACTATAAGTAGACATTTATTTAGACTACTACTTATTAGTTTACTACCTATTCAGATATAAAAATATTTTTTTTACCCCATTGAAAGTGTCAAAATTGGCGTGAAAAACTAAATGCCTCTGTAATATTATTTATGCACTTCTGATTACTAAAATACCTATTTTTATGCAATTTATGCAAATCGCCTTACTTATGTAATTTTTAGAAAATTGCCCGCCTCGCCAAATTAACGAATAACTCAAGTTATAACAATAATTTCAACACAAATTATATATCATTGAGAACGCCCTAAAATGGCGATATTTTTATGGAATTTGAAGAACTCAATAGCGTGTAATTTTTTTAAATAGACTTGAAAATTAGGTATTCATTCAAATTTAATTTTTTTACGTCATTAACGCATTTCTAGGATACTATAAATAACTGTTTTCTATTAATTATCTGTTCTAAATATTAATTGTAAGACAATGCGCTACTACTTAGGATTGGAATAAAAGACATTTGCGTGAATTAGTCCACATTCTTTTACTATAAGTTTTAACCGTGAGATCCGGCATTTTGTCAATAAATGCAAATATAAATGTTTCTCTACAACCAAGACAAAACATTTTTTTTGTGTTGTTTTGTAGCAAATGGTCCCGTCTGTTACCCGTTAACGCATTTGTCCAACTATGCCCCTAACACCCTGTATACCTAGGATACTGTGACGGTTCCACCTAAGCTCAAATATTAAATAGGCACGATAATCAGATTTAGGTAGTATTCTATCCGCAAGTGAATAGGTACATTGCGGTAGTCTAACTAAATACCTAAGTAGTAACAACCTAGATAAGTACCTAGATAAGACAGACATCACCTAAAACAATTCCCCTCCTAGAATATACCTAAACAGTTACCTACCAACTGTGGGGAGGTCAGCAACAATACTTACTTATAGTAAAATAGATAGGTACATTTTAATAATAATGCATCCAAATATAAAAATTAAAGGAAATGACTATACTCCACAATTTGATCACTACTTGAATACAGGTTATTCACGCCCTTAATGCCTACTCGTAAGGCCCATTTTCTGCTGGAGGCAAGTGTCGAGTTGGGTCGGTGTTCGGAAGGCAAAACAAATATCAACCTTATTCTGTTATCATTGGAGCGTAGGTTCCATCGGCATCGAGAGATTGTGCTGTGGGAATCGCATGAGTTTCTTTGACGACCTGAGTGGTTCAGTGGTTAGCATGCCGGTCTGCTGCGCGGTGGGACCCCGGTTCGATTCTCGGCTGGGCGGAGATTGAAATGATGAATTTTGGTTTCTGTTGTGGGTCTGGGGGTTCTGTGTGTAATGGGTGTGTATTTAAGGGTGTATGAGTGGTTTACCAGTTGTCTGGCGCCCATGACGCGGGCTTTGCTTGCTTTGGGGCTGGATGGCGTTGTGTGAGTTTGTCCATGGTTGTTTATTTGTTTAATATTCATTATTCTTACGAAACAGAGGACCTTTAGTGTAATATCGACTTTTTCGCCTTATAAATAGAGCGTACTCTCAATCATCGTATGGAGTTAAATGAAAGTTTGTTCCGCGCGAAACATAACATATAGTGATCCTGTGAGATGCTTCGTGCGCAATATATCTATGATGATTCTGGGAAGCGTTTCGCGCGAAATATGCCTACGGTACGGCGGCGGCGTGTTTGTTAGACTGAGGCGATCATTCATGGTTTATATCGTTTCTCTGTACTCATCGAATTCTGCTATGTTTATATAAAAGCAATAAATCTATCCTAATGTAAGACTCATTGTTGCATACCGGGCCCTTGTAGTGGCCTAGCTACGTAAGGGAATTTGTTAACTGAGGCGACCATTCATGACGTCTATATTTTCTCCGAATTCGGCTATGTTTATAATAAGCAATAACATCGTCCTGTGTTGGGGACCGCAGGGCTTTGTTCTGTAGTCGGTTTAATATTATAGGAACACGGGAGCAAGACAGTCGATTTTAACTAGTGGTCCAGAACGCACGCGTTTTCGCAAGTCATTGTATAGAGATTTTTAATGCTAATAAACAGTTTGAGAACGATCAGTTGAGTCTAAATGGTGTTTGGACTCAGTCTGATTACTTAAATCTACTTTTACTGGGATTAAGATTTAGATTCTTTACATTATAAAATATCTTATCTAGATAAAGTATTAGAATCAGTGCTACCATAAATAACATACAGGTACGTTAGTGAAACTGGAACAGTGATAAGATTCTAATTAGTTTGTTTGTTTCAGATGGAGTTGTTGATGCTTTTTCCTTAGGTTCCTGGTGCCGCCTTGTTTTAAGGGCGGATCTGAATGGATTTCAGACAACCATTCGGGCAAGTGGCTCCTACGATCCCATCATTTGTTTTTAAAAATATTAGTTATCTACGATGGGACTAGCGGTCGCTTGTACCTAAAGTCTGGCATGGGTTTAAGGTTTCGGGAAAGAGCTGGCCATGGAAACATGGTACGCCGCTTGGGCGGGTCTGACCGCTGCTCGCTAAACAGTGCCCTGCCCGAATACTGATGACTCATGATCTTGTACACTTCTTCCGAGGATCCTCCCCAGGCAGAGTGGACCCTTGGACTTGCCAGGTACACATTCCATCAGCACGCTCCGGAGGAGTTCTGTTGGAAGGTTAGGCATACACTTTTTGGACTATGGAATCTCACTATGCCTTGATGTGACCACTGGTGCTTTTCCACTCCAAACTGGTTAGGGAATCTAGGTTAGTATAGGTATTAGACACGTGCTTAGGGGAGAGAAGACAACAGAAATTCGGTCTTTTCTCTGTCACATAGGCAGGAACACACACACACTCACATAAAGTAATACTATAAACTTTATTTTGATTACATTTGCAATTACAAGGAATAGAATCAAGCTTCATACTTGGGGACAAGCTAGATAGACTAGGTATGTTAGGATCATCCTTAGGAATTAAAGTGTGGTTGTAACAGCTGTCAAAATGAATAAACAGTAAAGCTTATAACATAAAATAATAATAACAAAGAAAAGGAAGGAAAATAAAGAAATATAAAGCTTTTAATATTCAGTAACATTAATAATAGTCCAATATAAATACCCTACCAATAAAGTATAATGACTTTTAATTCTCAAATATGATTAAGTTTTCCAATTGGTTGAACCCACGCAGAGACAGTATTCTATTCAGAGAATCTTAAAATTGAAACGGTGAGGGGCGAGCCTATAGCAAAACAATTGTAGGTTAGCATTATTTGTATGTTTCATGTTAGTATTCAATCAGTAAACTCATAACATCTTAAATTGGAAAGAACATTTTCTTATACTAAAAGGGATTACAGATGTCCATTTCACTAAGTATTTGACTATACTAGGTATTACTTACTAAACGTAAAGCTTTCATAAGTAAAATATTAGTACCATATCATAGTTGGCTTAAGTAGACCATACATCAGCTATGATGACATCATCAATAGGAATTCAGCAGTCCGTTACACTCCTAGCTCGAAGTAATCTGATAGACAATAAGATTTGTTAGAATTTAAATCATGTTGCCAAGCAATATTACTGAATGGAAGGCTCAGTTGGATGGGGATAAGAGATAAGATGCTATCCAATGTTATTAAACTAGGATAGAGCATAAACTAGACTGTCTAGAGTTCTGCTTAGGGTTGAAAAGTGAAGGGGCGACAAAACAATTTATGTACAATTAGAGTTAGTCTATGTAGTATAAAGTCAAACAACCCAAATATTTACCTTTGAATGTCCATTCGCAAGGATCCAAACTAATTTCATAATCAATAGCGAGTCACAAGATGTCACAATATAGAGTTCCACGCTAGGTCGAAACTAGTTACTACCTCAGACCAACAGACCCCATATCAACTACCTAAAAATAGACGAGATTACAGTTAATAAAACAATACATCATACCCATAATTGCCCTAGATCTAGGATTAGGCCTAGTATTAGATTATAATCATGGTAGGGCAACTATATTGCATTAAACAGAATTACAACAGGCTTTTATTTAATGGACGTTTATTCACATTAGGTATTCTCAAATTAAGAATACAACTAGCACATTTTCCGATGAGATTAACAACCGTGCCCTGGGTTTGGCCCATTTTAAACACTGTAGACTTCTACAAGTTATTACTGAAATAGGTGCTAAGTTTTACTTACCCTGGAAACTAGGTTATAGCCTTAAATAACATCATTATACTATAGGTTGATTATATTCTGTTGAACCATATTGTATTCTTCAAAATATTAAATAAGCACAATGGGAATTAGTCCGCTTATCTAACAATTACGATGGATCGTTTATAATAATCTGAACATAATGTGCACGCATAATTAAATCGTGAGATTGTACCTACTAAAATAAATACGGTGACGCAGGTCTCATTTTGTAGCGTTGTGTTTGTTAGTTTTCATGGCCGGCCGAGCCGAAGGTATACACCAAGTTCGCATTAAGCGAGAGTTTTGCGCTATTAGGTACATAGACATATAGGGATGGTAGTTAACCACGGCAACAAATAAATCGATTCCCTTTTTAGAATGTATTGACTGTAGGTAATTGAAACAGCTGATATACAAAACCACATTAGTAGAAAGATCCGTCTCAAAATCTCAAAATGATTGGTTAGGTCCAATTGGAATTAACCCTTTAGCTTGCAAGTACCGAATATAGAGCGAGAGGCGAATAATGACCGTTCTGGATTTAGGCGTAAAATTTAATTATCATGTATGATTGTATGAAAGGATGCTTGGTATGTATTTGTTTGCGTGACTGGATTATATTGACAAATTATCACTAAAGCTCCTATTAGTTTGGTTTCGGTACCTAAATAAAAATAAATACTAGCTTGGAATCATTTTACGAACTATCTACATAAAGTACAATACACATAGGCTACTGATATTTAGAATGAGCTATGAAAGAAGGAAATATTATCATTACAAGTGCAGCATTGTTTGAATGGTTAGGATTGGGTTAATGATTTGAATTCCAGATGTAACTTGGGTTTTATTCCTCTATTTAGGATTTGTTTATTAAATTACTGATTAACGAATGAGCTTAGGTTCCTACTACGGAACTAAAATATAAGATTGTATTCGGATAGCAAAGATAGACCGGATAAATAATATATTGATATGGTTGTTGGATAATATTATACTTTTGAGATTTGATTATATTACTTTGTTTTGTGTTGTTTGACTCTTCATATGTGTATGGTTTGTGAGTATGTAAAAGTGTACCCAGACCGGAATTAAATCTCGAGAAGATTGTGCGTTTGACGCCGTCCGCATCTGTGGCGATTTACTGAGTGTCAGTAGTGTTTGGAGGTAATCAAAAGGTGGAATAAAGCTGCATCTGGGACTCTCTGGTTGACCGATGTCGAAGATCTTAGAAGGGAGAGCGCAGCTGATAGCTATTCGGACGAGTTGTTGTTTCGTGGTGTTGAAAGGCTTCGGCCTTGTACAACAGGAAGCTGCAAGACTGTCAGAATCACGTAACTCATGCGAAACCGTTTTAATATCACTAGAATGAGGGCTCTCGGGGAGCCGTTGGTGTAGCAATTCTACCTGGCTTGACCCACAAATCGTTTCTTTTACTTCGTGAATGTCCACCTATATGCGAAAGAGCTGATTCCGGCATTTTGGTCTGTGCATTGGATGTAATCACAAATTGTATACATACTCATGGAGAATCAATCAGTTTTTACTATCATAAATCACTAGTCGGACCTTGGAAGGTGGACTCTGCAGGAGCTTCCTGTCCGGACTTCAATATTACTTACTTCATAACTGCTATTATTGGATTCACAACCACCAAGGAATTTCTACATGAATTATCTACCAATGATGGCTAAGCCATTAATGCTACGAGTGCAACAAGGTTGCTACCTATCTCTGCGATCCGGATTTCAATAAATTAAAACAGGGTTGATATTATCCCCAATATTCACATATCATGGCAAGGCCATTGGAATTGGAGCAACACCATTGATCTATGAAACATATCCAAATATTACTAACTGAAGACATCACTGCCAGTATTTGGCTATGCATATTTTGCATGTGTTTGGAGCACTCTCTCCAGGGACTACCTGCTGATACTACTATACTACCTATATCTGTGCCACGGAATTCGGGCCCATCACCGTAGCCACGAGGAAACACAGCCCAAGTATTCGCCTTTAATGTATGGGATGCCACAACCACATCGACGAGTCTAAACATATACCTGCACCCTGCATTGCGTTTGAGTAAGCTGTTTTCCGAGTGAGATTTATTATGCCCAGGAGTACGTTTCGCACATGATCTACCTACCATCAACGTCACGAAGTGGAGAGTTCTTGGAGAGAGAAAGCTATAAGCTTTATGGATCTACTTTATACTTTTATCACCTGGATATGCTTTGGAGACACTGGATTGTTCATATCGTCCTCTCAAGTCACTTCATAACTGGAAACAAACTGACTGACGATTATGACTTACCTACTTGTGCCCTCTCATTCAATATATAAAAAAAAAACATTGCTGGGCGGATTGGAGTTTTTAAAAGACGTCTTTGGCTGCTCCAAACGGAATCTTGCGGAGAGATATCATTTCCTCTATTAGGATAGCCATTAGAGGATATGATGAGCCAGTGTAATGGCTGGGGCAAGATTCACTCTCCCATCCCTCTATTTTTTTTATATAGTACGGAGAGTCCCTAAATCCCCTTAAAATCAATATTCCCCTTGACCATACAATATGTATTTTATATTTGAACTAAGTACGTTATATATTTTCTTCATGGTAGTCATTTATCCTAACAAATCATAATAACCTGTATATCTTCCAACTCTAAAAGTCTTGGGTTACCACAATCACAACGTAGGTATAACTAGACGATCACGAGGCCATAGTAATATCAGGAATGTACGAATACGCGTTAGGTAATAAACAGAAGTAACATTTTAGAGTTAACGTGTGAATGAGTTGCTGAATGAGTTTGTGAGTGAATGAATGTTAGAATGATTGAGTGAGTGAGAGGTTTATGTATTTTAGTAAGGATATAGAAGGGGGGGAGGTACAATATGGATTAGCCGTGACCAGGATTTATGACCATCTTCATCATCACTTCACAATTTTCTTCATCTTCACCAACTTCAATTTACTATTTAAGCACAATTTGAAATTACTAAGATAGATTTAGGGCAGTAGGTGGCTTACATCGTGATAGCCACAATTTGTTGTACGTGTAATGGAGAGAGTCGGAAGTATCAAACGGGTTATTCAACAAAGGATAAACAAGAAAAATATATAAATATACTTTGTGAAATAAGTTACCTTATAAGGCGAGTAAAGTTAGTTCTGGTTCAACGAAAACTTTATAAAACATTGGACTGTTCAACTATTGGAGTCCATATTTATGTTAACACAACTATGAAAAATAAGAACTACAGTCAGGGTCTCGAACCGGGGACACAAGATTCACAGTAAAAAAAAAAAAAACATTAAAAAAAACTGACGGTCCGAGTCTCGAACCGGGAACGCGGGGGTCGCAGTGGAGCTTGTCGCCACTGCACTAACGGCATGTAATGTTCGAATGTTCGAGTGCACTCTTCGCAGGATAGAGTAGAAAATGTTTACTTGGAATTCAAAACACTCGTCGGTTATAGTTATTAAAGCACGTAATATATTGTTTTAAGGTTTAGACACAGATTTGTCATTTATTAACGGGTAAATAGTACTGTACGCAAGGTCTTTGTTCGCTGCACGGTTGTCACAATTTGTTAATTTTTATGTTTTAAACATAATGTTATGAACAACTAGCACTGTCACTGCTATGATACATTATTATAAATCAAATGGCAATTTGGAATCAAAATCGTAAGTGTAAATATTTTTATTAAATTATCAGAAATCGATCAGAGATCGTCAAATTACGCCATCAGTGGTTGATAGAGGAAACATCTTAGCGCAATGTTTGTGCAGTGGTATCAAACGTAATTCACATAAAATTTGGTAGTTGTCAAAGTAAATACTACTCAATGCTATGGGTATTTCGCTATATAGAGATCGGATACGAGTACAGTCAACTGCAGTGTTGCTATAAACGCGTAATTTTTGTTGTAAAATTAATTATGTCTGTAGAAAAAAAAGTGATGTCGTAAATTGCTATATAATAACTAGGTAAGTAGGTAGGTAGTTGTATTGTATTGTATTGTATTGTATTGTATTGTATTGTAGGTAGTGTAATGGGTAATGGTTATACCACAGACACCAATGACATAGGGGCGTGAATTTGCCAATGCTTTTCTAGATAGGTATGTTGAGTTATCACTGTCGTTACCAATTAAGAGTATAGAGATAAAGCAAAGTATCTAGGATGTGCGAAGCGGAGTTCGTGGTTGCCTGTTATGACATAACTATCTATGTGTTGTACTTTACTCAGAAAGGATATCTCCTACTTTTAGTTCACATCTTTTGCAGAGAGGTTTGTGATTGAATTGTATAGCCATAGCAAGATCGACTTTCTGGTTTAGGCGGTTTCTGAGTTGAGGGATTGTTATCGCGGAAATTCCTTAATTAATTGCAGTAGATACACTAAAAATATAACATCTAGGTATGTCTTGAAATTGAAACTACCATTTATAAAAAAAAATTTCATTACATAATCAGAACAAAAACCATAAAATCGAGTAATGTAAATAAAGTTATCTAATCGAATTTTTATAATAAATTTCTTTTATCATAAAAATTCAGGGGCGAATGTGACGGTTCCACCTAAGCTCAAATATTAAATAGGCACGATAATCAGATTTAGGTAGTATTCTATCCGCAAGTGAATAGGTACATTGCGGTAGTCTAACTAAATACCTAAGTAGTAACAACCTAGATAAGTACCTAGATAAGACAGACATCACCTAAAACAATTCCCCTCCTAGAATATACCTAAACAGTTACCTACCAACTGTGGGGAGGTCAGCAACAATACTTACTTATAGTAAAATAGATAGGTACATTTTAATAATAATGCATCCAAATATAAAAATTAAAGGAAATGACTATACTCCACAATTTGATCACTACTTGAATACAGGTTATTCACGCCCTTAATGCCTACTCGTAAGGCCCATTTTCTGCTGGAGGCAAGTGTCGAGTTGGGTCGGTGTTCGGAAGGCAAAACAAATATCAACCTTATTCTGTTATCATTGGAGCGTAGGTTCCATCGGCATCGAGAGATTGTGCTGTGGGAATCGCATGAGTTTCTTTGACGACCTGAGTGGTTCAGTGGTTAGCATGCCGGTCTGCTGCGCGGTGGGACCCCGGTTCGATTCTCGGCTGGGCGGAGATTGAAATGATGAATTTTGGTTTCTGTTGTGGGTCTGGGGGTTCTGTGTGTAATGGGTGTGTATTTAAGGGTGTATGAGTGGTTTACCAGTTGTCTGGCGCCCATGACGCGGGCTTTGCTTGCTTTGGGGCTGGATGGCGTTGTGTGAGTTTGTCCATGGTTGTTTATTTGTTTAATATTCATTATTCTTACGAAACAGAGGACCTTTAGTGTAATATCGACTTTTTCGCCTTATAAATAGAGCGTACTCTCAATCATCGTATGGAGTTAAATGAAAGTTTGTTCCGCGCGAAACATAACATATAGTGATCCTGTGAGATGCTTCGTGCGCAATATATCTATGATGATTCTGGGAAGCGTTTCGCGCGAAATATGCCTACGGTACGGCGGCGGCGTGTTTGTTAGACTGAGGCGATCATTCATGGTTTATATCGTTTCTCTGTACTCATCGAATTCTGCTATGTTTATATAAAAGCAATAAATCTATCCTAATGTAAGACTCATTGTTGCATACCGGGCCCTTGTAGTGGCCTAGCTACGTAAGGGAATTTGTTAACTGAGGCGACCATTCATGACGTCTATATTTTCTCCGAATTCGGCTATGTTTATAATAAGCAATAACATCGTCCTGTGTTGGGGACCGCAGGGCTTTGTTCTGTAGTCGGTTTAATATTATAGGAACACGGGAGCAAGACAGTCGATTTTAACTAGTGGTCCAGAACGCACGCGTTTTCGCAAGTCATTGTATAGAGATTTTTAATGCTAATAAACAGTTTGAGAACGATCAGTTGAGTCTAAATGGTGTTTGGACTCAGTCTGATTACTTAAATCTACTTTTACTGGGATTAAGATTTAGATTCTTTACATTATAAAATATCTTATCTAGATAAAGTATTAGAATCAGTGCTACCATAAATAACATACAGGTACGTTAGTGAAACTGGAACAGTGATAAGATTCTAATTAGTTTGTTTGTTTCAGATGGAGTTGTTGATGCTTTTTCCTTAGGTTCCTGGTGCCGCCTTGTTTTAAGGGCGGATCTGAATGGATTTCAGACAACCATTCGGGCAAGTGGCTCCTACGATCCCATCATTTGTTTTTAAAAATATTAGTTATCTACGATGGGACTAGCGGTCGCTTGTACCTAAAGTCTGGCATGGGTTTAAGGTTTCGGGAAAGAGCTGGCCATGGAAACATGGTACGCCGCTTGGGCGGGTCTGACCGCTGCTCGCTAAACAGTGCCCTGCCCGAATACTGATGACTCATGATCTTGTACACTTCTTCCGAGGATCCTCCCCAGGCAGAGTGGACCCTTGGACTTGCCAGGTACACATTCCATCAGCACGCTCCGGAGGAGTTCTGTTGGAAGGTTAGGCATACACTTTTTGGACTATGGAATCTCACTATGCCTTGATGTGACCACTGGTGCTTTTCCACTCCAAACTGGTTAGGGAATCTAGGTTAGTATAGGTATTAGACACGTGCTTAGGGGAGAGAAGACAACAGAAATTCGGTCTTTTCTCTGTCACATAGGCAGGAACACACACACACTCACATAAAGTAATACTATAAACTTTATTTTGATTACATTTGCAATTACAAGGAATAGAATCAAGCTTCATACTTGGGGACAAGCTAGATAGACTAGGTATGTTAGGATCATCCTTAGGAATTAAAGTGTGGTTGTAACAGCTGTCAAAATGAATAAACAGTAAAGCTTATAACATAAAATAATAATAACAAAGAAAAGGAAGGAAAATAAAGAAATATAAAGCTTTTAATATTCAGTAACATTAATAATAGTCCAATATAAATACCCTACCAATAAAGTATAATGACTTTTAATTCTCAAATATGATTAAGTTTTCCAATTGGTTGAACCCACGCAGAGACAGTATTCTATTCAGAGAATCTTAAAATTGAAACGGTGAGGGGCGAGCCTATAGCAAAACAATTGTAGGTTAGCATTATTTGTATGTTTCATGTTAGTATTCAATCAGTAAACTCATAACATCTTAAATTGGAAAGAACATTTTCTTATACTAAAAGGGATTACAGATGTCCATTTCACTAAGTATTTGACTATACTAGGTATTACTTACTAAACGTAAAGCTTTCATAAGTAAAATATTAGTACCATATCATAGTTGGCTTAAGTAGACCATACATCAGCTATGATGACATCATCAATAGGAATTCAGCAGTCCGTTACACTCCTAGCTCGAAGTAATCTGATAGACAATAAGATTTGTTAGAATTTAAATCATGTTGCCAAGCAATATTACTGAATGGAAGGCTCAGTTGGATGGGGATAAGAGATAAGATGCTATCCAATGTTATTAAACTAGGATAGAGCATAAACTAGACTGTCTAGAGTTCTGCTTAGGGTTGAAAAGTGAAGGGGCGACAAAACAATTTATGTACAATTAGAGTTAGTCTATGTAGTATAAAGTCAAACAACCCAAATATTTACCTTTGAATGTCCATTCGCAAGGATCCAAACTAATTTCATAATCAATAGCGAGTCACAAGATGTCACAATATAGAGTTCCACGCTAGGTCGAAACTAGTTACTACCTCAGACCAACAGACCCCATATCAACTACCTAAAAATAGACGAGATTACAGTTAATAAAACAATACATCATACCCATAATTGCCCTAGATCTAGGATTAGGCCTAGTATTAGATTATAATCATGGTAGGGCAACTATATTGCATTAAACAGAATTACAACAGGCTTTTATTTAATGGACGTTTATTCACATTAGGTATTCTCAAATTAAGAATACAACTAGCACATTTTCCGATGAGATTAACAACCGTGCCCTGGGTTTGGCCCATTTTAAACACTGTAGACTTCTACAAGTTATTACTGAAATAGGTGCTAAGTTTTACTTACCCTGGAAACTAGGTTATAGCCTTAAATAACATCATTATACTATAGGTTGATTATATTCTGTTGAACCATATTGTATTCTTCAAAATATTAAATAAGCACAATGGGAATTAGTCCGCTTATCTAACAATTACGATGGATCGTTTATAATAATCTGAACATAATGTGCACGCATAATTAAATCGTGAGATTGTACCTACTAAAATAAATACGGTGACGCAGGTCTCATTTTGTAGCGTTGTGTTTGTTAGTTTTCATGGCCGGCCGAGCCGAAGGTATACACCAAGTTCGCATTAAGCGAGAGTTTTGCGCTATTAGGTACATAGACATATAGGGATGGTAGTTAACCACGGCAACAAATAAATCGATTCCCTTTTTAGAATGTATTGACTGTAGGTAATTGAAACAGCTGATATACAAAACCACATTAGTAGAAAGATCCGTCTCAAAATCTCAAAATGATTGGTTAGGTCCAATTGGAATTAACCCTTTAGCTTGCAAGTACCGAATATAGAGCGAGAGGCGAATAATGACCGTTCTGGATTTAGGCGTAAAATTTAATTATCATGTATGATTGTATGAAAGGATGCTTGGTATGTATTTGTTTGCGTGACTGGATTATATTGACAAATTATCACTAAAGCTCCTATTAGTTTGGTTTCGGTACCTAAATAAAAATAAATACTAGCTTGGAATCATTTTACGAACTATCTACATAAAGTACAATACACATAGGCTACTGATATTTAGAATGAGCTATGAAAGAAGGAAATATTATCATTACAAGTGCAGCATTGTTTGAATGGTTAGGATTGGGTTAATGATTTGAATTCCAGATGTAACTTGGGTTTTATTCCTCTATTTAGGATTTGTTTATTAAATTACTGATTAACGAATGAGCTTAGGTTCCTACTACGGAACTAAAATATAAGATTGTATTCGGATAGCAAAGATAGACCGGATAAATAATATATTGATATGGTTGTTGGATAATATTATACTTTTGAGATTTGATTATATTACTTTGTTTTGTGTTGTTTGACTCTTCATATGTGTATGGTTTGTGAGTATGTAAAAGTGTACCCAGACCGGAATTAAATCTCGAGAAGATTGTGCGTTTGACGCCGTCCGCATCTGTGGCGATTTACTGAGTGTCAGTAGTGTTTGGAGGTAATCAAAAGGTGGAATAAAGCTGCATCTGGGACTCTCTGGTTGACCGATGTCGAAGATCTTAGAAGGGAGAGCGCAGCTGATAGCTATTCGGACGAGTTGTTGTTTCGTGGTGTTGAAAGGCTTCGGCCTTGTACAACAGGAAGCTGCAAGACTGTCAGAATCACGTAACTCATGCGAAACCGTTTTAATATCACTAGAATGAGGGCTCTCGGGGAGCCGTTGGTGTAGCAATTCTACCTGGCTTGACCCACAAATCGTTTCTTTTACTTCGTGAATGTCCACCTATATGCGAAAGAGCTGATTCCGGCATTTTGGTCTGTGCATTGGATGTAATCACAAATTGTATACATACTCATGGAGAATCAATCAGTTTTTACTATCATAAATCACTAGTCGGACCTTGGAAGGTGGACTCTGCAGGAGCTTCCTGTCCGGACTTCAATATTACTTACTTCATAACTGCTATTATTGGATTCACAACCACCAAGGAATTTCTACATGAATTATCTACCAATGATGGCTAAGCCATTAATGCTACGAGTGCAACAAGGTTGCTACCTATCTCTGCGATCCGGATTTCAATAAATTAAAACAGGGTTGATATTATCCCCAATATTCACATATCATGGCAAGGCCATTGGAATTGGAGCAACACCATTGATCTATGAAACATATCCAAATATTACTAACTGAAGACATCACTGCCAGTATTTGGCTATGCATATTTTGCATGTGTTTGGAGCACTCTCTCCAGGGACTACCTGCTGATACTACTATACTACCTATATCTGTGCCACGGAATTCGGGCCCATCACCGTAGCCACGAGGAAACACAGCCCAAGTATTCGCCTTTAATGTATGGGATGCCACAACCACATCGACGAGTCTAAACATATACCTGCACCCTGCATTGCGTTTGAGTAAGCTGTTTTCCGAGTGAGATTTATTATGCCCAGGAGTACGTTTCGCACATGATCTACCTACCATCAACGTCACGAAGTGGAGAGTTCTTGGAGAGAGAAAGCTATAAGCTTTATGGATCTACTTTATACTTTTATCACCTGGATATGCTTTGGAGACACTGGATTGTTCATATCGTCCTCTCAAGTCACTTCATAACTGGAAACAAACTGACTGACGATTATGACTTACCTACTTGTGCCCTCTCATTCAATATATAAAAAAAAAACATTGCTGGGCGGATTGGAGTTTTTAAAAGACGTCTTTGGCTGCTCCAAACGGAATCTTGCGGAGAGATATCATTTCCTCTATTAGGATAGCCATTAGAGGATATGATGAGCCAGTGTAATGGCTGGGGCAAGATTCACTCTCCCATCCCTCTATTTTTTTTATATAGTACGGAGAGTCCCTAAATCCCCTTAAAATCAATATTCCCCTTGACCATACAATATGTATTTTATATTTGAACTAAGTACGTTATATATTTTCTTCATGGTAGTCATTTATCCTAACAAATCATAATAACCTGTATATCTTCCAACTCTAAAAGTCTTGGGTTACCACAATCACAACGTAGGTATAACTAGACGATCACGAGGCCATAGTAATATCAGGAATGTACGAATACGCGTTAGGTAATAAACAGAAGTAACATTTTAGAGTTAACGTGTGAATGAGTTGCTGAATGAGTTTGTGAGTGAATGAATGTTAGAATGATTGAGTGAGTGAGAGGTTTATGTATTTTAGTAAGGATATAGAAGGGGGGGAGGTACAATACCTTTAGTTCACACTGTGCCCGCGAGTTTATTTCCATCGGGCACGACAGTTTAAATAATTAGAGTAGCGTTAGCATTCAATTATTGAAGGCTCGATACGGTTGCGGTTTGAGGGAGTGAGATGGCGATGTATAATCCTCTAGAGTTAAACGGTAGGGCCCGATGGACATGAACTCGCGCGCGCACAGTAGGAATAGGAGACACTGGAGGTTTGTCAATGATTACCTAAAAGAGTCCTCTTAGCTGTGATAGTTTTTTTTAACTTAACTTAATTTATATTTTATTCTATCTATCTGTGATTAGGCGGGGACAGGGGGAAGCGATAACTATTTCGTGTACCATTTTATTTAATTTAAAGCTAAATATTTCAGAATCCATATTCCAAATTTCATTTCTCTCTCTAC
Organism: Blastobasis lacticolella; assembly: GCA_905147135.1. NCBI lineage: Eukaryota > Metazoa > Arthropoda > Insecta > Lepidoptera > Blastobasidae > Blastobasis > Blastobasis lacticolella. The sequence continues at coordinate 11,025,383 of LR990041.1, forward strand.
TAGTAGGTACCAATAGTCTCTGAATCAAACAGCGTACAGACTGACATGAACTGGGCGAAATAATAAGCGTTTCTTAATTTACTATGGAACCCTAACAAATGCTTTGTAATATCCAATCTTTCTTTATAATTCATCCTCATAGCTAAGAACCAAAATGGTCTCGTCCTGTCATCTTAAAGAAGATTGTAAAAAGGTTTATACGGTTCGGCGACACGCTAGTCTGATCGCAAACATCAATAGGCTATGGTATCAGGCATGCTGTACGCTTGTTTGTCACCTCCTTTTGTTTGAACCACTGTAAAGAAAACATCTCTTTAGGTATAGTAATGGATGGATATCTAGAACACGGAGAGACGTAGTCTATCGATTGAAAATATATGTTTTTATATTTTGCAGGAGGATGTTTAGATCCACCGTTTGGAGAAGATAGATATCCTTATATGCCCAGTAAAAACAAAGACAAGGCAATCGAGGCTCATGGGGTTAAAAAGAAATCTCGTTCTATAAACAATGTACTTCAACCAGAAATTCATGCTGAAAAAGATAAAGATGATCAAGTGCGCATACAGAAAGTTCAGAAATTACGAGGTCCAACTGACATTACTTCAAGTAATGATAACATATCTATACAAAATATTTATCATCCTCATGATATAAAAAATCCCTTAGAAGACGTTGATTCTCAATCCATTATAACTTATCCTCCAGCTTTATCTTCCAGTGGCTTAAATATTGATGAAGTTAATACAAAAAGTATTCATAGTAGTAGACTATCTGCGTCCAGTAACAGAGCTAGACAGTCTTTTAATGAATACTCGGCCTCATATTACAGCCCCAGGTCCAGTAAAGACAGAGACAATGATGTAAAAAATAAAGTCCGTAATAATTCAATGGGTCAAACCGTAACCCCGAAGTCGAAACCTTTGCAAAATAATTACGACGATGTTTTCTCAAATGCGTCAGCACCAAACACAAATGACCCCCGTATTTACTATGTTGATAAACTAGGTATTCAAGCAGGAAATGAAACGAATTTAGATTCTCATCCTATTAAAGATAAACACAAAGGCGTAAAACTAAGGGGGTCACATTTTGTATCTGATGATGAGTCCAGTGGAGAACTACCTTCTAAATATAACAATCAAAACAAATTTGACAACAAAATGAAACCAGACTCTCGAAACAATAATAATGAATATGATAAAAGACGATCGCCTGGAAAAATCGAGGAAAATTTAGAATATCCTGGCGAATGGACTGAACCCATGTATGTGGATAGGCGGGCTACGAAATTGAGATCTTCAAGTCGTAAATCTGAAGACAGCACTGAGTTCATGGAAAGGTCGTCGGCTAATGTTAAACCCGAGAAATCTTCTTCGCATAAATATGAGCAAAGCATTGAATACAGTGGAGAGACATCTCCCGGGGGAGGAAATTATGAGTATGTAAACAAAACAATAGTGCCTTCATCACCAAAATCGACAGCACATTCCAGTAGAAAATCATCTCCAGATCGTAATGTAGGGACAATATTAAAATCATCAACACGTGTATTCGAAGGAAATATTGAACATAATGTCGAAGTAGAAACACACCCAGATCTTAATTATATGGATACAGATAGTTATGAAAAGGGTGTAGATTTAAAAAAAAGTCAACCTACTAAATTGAAGTCTTCATCTCGCAAATCTCTAGAGAGTACTGAATCAAATGGGGCTACTCCACATACACGTAAAGCAAATGACGGACGTTATGATACAGATGGCTATAAACAAGATATGAAATCATTCCAAAAAAATGCAGAAAATGTGCCTCAATATATGTCTGAAAAGAGCGATGATATGAAATTAAAAAGAGAACCGACTAAATTTAAATCTCCAACTTCTATTGAAGATCTACAACAACAAAAATATATGCCACATAGACACATAGAACAATCCAACAAAACTGATAAAGAAGAATCTTATATGAAAGAACCTAATCAATTTAAGGTTTCGTCTCGGAGGTCTGAAGAAAGTATAAATTTCAGAGAAGCAACACCCATCGATCATAGTTTAGAAATAAGAAACGTCGATGAAGCAATATTTAAAAAAGAAATACCTCATAAATCTCCACATGCGCTTGATAAAATGGAAGACGCAGAATTTAACAATAGACAACCCAGAAAATTAAAAGGATTGTCTCGCATGTCGGACGAGAGTAATGAATTTAGTGGAATGAGTCCCCATGGTCCCAGTTTAAAAAATAGTGACTATGATCAATCTTATTACATAAACGGAAATAAAAAAAATCTTCAACCACAATTATTAAAAGAAAATATCCAATATCCATACATGTCTGAAAAAAGTGATAATAAAGAATTGAATATGAGACTGCCAACAAACTATAAAGCATCATCTAAGAAATTGGAAGAACCTGTCGAATCTAGTAGAGCAACTCCTACTAATCGCAATTTGGCATTCAATCAATTTGATAATCCTTATGTTAGTAATCATGAACTTAGTTTTGCAGATGCTCAAGACTCTCATGTCAATGATATGGCAGATCGAGTTAAGAAGTTAAGATCAAATGTAGCAGGTTTCGCAGATTCTCAAGATTCTGATATCAACCGTATGGCAGACCAAGTTATCGGATTAAAATCAAAAGTAACAGGTTTTGCAGATGCTCAAGATTCTGATGTCAACAGAATGGCAGATCGAGTTAACAAATTAAAATCAAATGTAGCAGAATTTGCTCAAGATTATGACGATAATCGAAATCCAGGTCGAGTTAACACATTAAGATCAAATGTAACAGATTTTGCAGATGCTCAAGATTCTGATATCAACCGTATGGCAGATCGAGTAAACGAGTTAAGATCAAATGTAACAGGTTTTGCAGATGCTCAAGATATTAATGGCAGGCGTTTGTCAGATCGAGCTAACAAGTTAAAATCAAATGTATCGGAATTTGCAGATGCTCAACATTCTGATGGTAATCATATGGCAGAACAAGTTAACAAGTTAAGATCAAACGTAACAGGATTTGCAGGTGCTCAAGATTCTGACGTCAATCGTATGGAAGATCGAGTTAATAAGTTAAAATCAAATGTAACTGAATTTGCAGATGCCCAATATTCCGATGGTAGACGTATGTCAGATCGAGTTAACAAGTTAAAATCAAATGTAACAGGTTTAGCAGACGCTCAAAATTCCGATATCAACCGTATGGCAGATAGAGTTAAGAAGTTAAGATCAAACGTTATAGAATATGCAGATACTAAAGACTCTGATGGAAATCTTATTAAAGATCCAGTTAATATGTTAAGATCGAATGTAACGGAATTTGCAGATTTACAGGATTCTGATATCAACCGTATGGCAGACCGAGTTAATAAGCTAAGATCAAATGTAACAGGTTTTGCAGATGCTCAAGATTCTGATGTCAATCGTGTGGCAGATCAAGTTAACAAGTTAAAGTCAAATATAACAGAATTCGCAAATACTCAAGACTCCAACGGTAATCATATAGCGGATGGAGTTAACAAGTTAAGATCAAATGTATCAGGTTTTGCAGATGCTCAAGATTCTGATGTCAATCGTATGGCAAATCAAGTTAACAAATTACAATCAAATATAACAGAATTTGTAGATGATCAAGATTCTGATGTCAAACGTATGGCAGGTCGCGTTGACATGTTAAGATCAAATGTAACAGGTTTTGCAGATGCTCAAGATTCTGATGTCAATCGTATGGCAGATCGAGTTAACAAATTAAAATCAAATGTAAAAGAATTTGCAGATGCAAAAGCTTCTGATGGCGATCTTATAGCAGATCGCGTTAACATGTTAAAATCAAATGTAACAGGTTTTGCTAATGCTCAAGATTCTGATGGCAAACGTATGGCAGATCGCGTTGACATGTTAAGATCAAATGTAAAAGGTTTTGCAGATGCTCAAGATTCAGATGGCAGACGTTTGTCAGATCGAGTTAACAAGTTAAAATCAAATGTAACAGAATTTGCAGATGCTCAAGATTCTGATATCAATCGTATGACAGACCGAGTTAACAAGTTAAGATCAAATGTAGCAGGTTTTGCAGATGCACAAGGTTCTGATGTCAATCAAATGGCTGATCAAGTTAACAACATAAGATCAAATGTAACAGAATTTGTAGAAGCTCAAGATTCTGATGTCAATCGTATGGCAGATCGAGTAAACAAGTTAAGATCTAATGTAACAGGCTTTGCAGATGCACAGGATTATGATATCAATCATATGTCAGATCAACTTAGCAAGTTAAGATCAAGTGTAACAAAATTTGCAGATTCTAAAGATCCTGATAGCAAACATATGTCAGATCGAGTAAACATGTTAAGATCAAGTATAACAGGTTTTGCAGATGCTCAAGATCCTGATATCAACCGTACGGCAGACCGAGTTAATAAGCTAAGATCAAATGTAACAGGTTTTGCAGATACTCAAGATTCTGATATAAGTCGTATGTCAGATAGAGTTAAGAAGTTAAAATCAAATGTAACAGGTTTAGCAGATGCTCAAGATTCAGATATCGATAGTATGGGAGATCGAGTTAATAAGCTAAGATCATATGTAACAGGATTTGCAGATGATCAAGATTCTGATATTAATCGTATAGCAGGTCAAGTCAACAAATTAAGATCAAATGTACCAGGTCTTGCAGGTGTTCAAGATTCTGATGTCAATAGTATAGCGAATAGAGTTAACAAGTTAAGATCAGACGTAACTGGATCTGTAGATGGCCAAGATTCTGGTATTTATCGTATGGCAGATCCAGTTAACAGGTTACCATCAAAAGGAAAGGGCTTTGCAGATGCACAAGTATTTGATAAGACGCAATACACACATTCTGGCAACAAAAATAGTCCAGTAAATAAAGCGGTATTAGACTCGGGAGCACCTACATACTACCAACAACCTACGAATGAATACCACAAGATATTACGTAATTCTGATTCAGGAAACGATTTTGAAAATAATTATGTTGGATCACAAGGAATAATTTCACCATCAAGAAGAGGTGACAACGAGCTATTCAAAGGAGAAACAACAGGTGGTAACCAAGAAGTAACGAAAACGTTATCATTAATTAACAGTTCCAACACCAGCAGACCAGACGATATTAAAGTTAATAAGTCTATTAGTGAAGTGTTACCAAGAAAACCACAACGTAGCATATATTTAGAAACTGGACAGTCTAATAAGCCGAATGAACTTGGAAAAAATTTAAATGACACTTCAAAGTCTACGTTTCCCACCGGTTATAGTGACCAGAATAAACATAAGATTCCAGTAAATGCTTATTTAAATGAGTCGGACTATAACAATATAATACCCTCGTCGAAGATATCGCCTTCGATATCTATTAATTTGGATTTAGCTTTCCACAATTACACTAACGATAAGAATGAAAGAGTCATTAAAACAGTGGATTCTGCATATGCTGCTAAACATCCGTCTAGTGAAATAACATTTGTTAAAACCTCCTTTAGATATGATGGGGAAACGATTACTTTCCCCATTGGTTATGAACAAGACATGTCTATTCAATTAAGAAAATCTACAAATAGAGCGAGCCTTACACCGACTAGAACTCTTCATAAACCAACCACATCCATACAGGGCTATGAGATGCACGATATTATACCTAGTTCAGGTAAATTTTGTTTTACTGTGGCTTCTGAATTAACTATACCTACATTGTATCGTACCTATTTTATGCACCTAAGCATTTCATTTTATCCCTAATGATTAATACGAAATGAAAAATACGTTAATTAGAAATATAAAAATGCACACCCTTATTTATTCTTGAGTTTGTAAAATAAACTAAAAATATTTTTACAGTTAAAAAATTAACATTCGGTGATAGAGACGAAAGAAACATATTTGATGTTGATCTGGCTACACGCCAGAAGATGCTTGGTGATGATATCAAACAAGGAGACCCTTCTAAGCCTAACCTCATGGCGAACAGAATCATGCAAGCAGCACTGACCTCCGTTTACGAAAAGCAATTAGTACCATTACAGAATACCATTAAGGGTCTTAAAGACGAAGTAGATGCACTATCTAATCATCAGGTCTTGGTTAGATACAGACTAATGGTCAGTAAACGACTCAGCCATAGCAATAAAAGATGCGGGTGCATCACTAGAAAACATTAAATAATATAATAACATAAATAAATAATCATTCAAAGGGTAAGTATTTTGTCCTTTTATTGTGTAATTTAATTTATTTATATGCTGCCTGCCATAGGTTGGATTTCTTTGTAACTGTGACTTTAGGTACTCTGTGAGTTTCATGATTCTATTTGGTAACATTTATAATAGGTTAGTAGACTCTGTCTAAAATGTAAAGCAGCTCGGGAAATTATAAAATTGATTGAAGTCAACAAGTTTTTAAATAACGAAGGCAATATTAGTAGCTAAAAGATGGGCGTCTTTATTATTCAAAATCAGGTTACGTACTTGGTGTTTTCAATTAATCTTATAATTTTCCAAGTCGCCTTCCTTTTAGAAAGAGTCTACAGCCTGGTATATCTATCATTCCGCCATTTTGAAAAAAAAGAACACGTTACGGCGGCCACGGATTTTCAGCCTGCAATATAGCCAGCCCATTAGACACGCTCGCTTGCTTTCTGTTAAATATGCAAATAATCGTTGAATTTCATTGAATTATTTATTTTTATTTCCCAAGAGGCATACACTAATATGCCGATTATTAAGTAGACTGATAATCATTTGGTAGTTTGATAATCTCGCAAGTGTGTTGAAATAGACTGTATGATACTCGTGTGCATTTGTAATGTCACAATCAAAGCTACCAACTTAGCACACTTTCATCAATACATGATGTACCTGCCTCGTTAACGGGACAGACAACGCCATCGGGCTGGATGATATCGACTCAAAAACGCAAGTTGTTTTATTTACAGGTTGCCATGGAATCTATTACGCGATTTAGGTCTTAACCTATCAACTCAAATACTCAATTTGATTTTTTAAATGGTGTTGATCACTAAGTAACCAAGTTGAAAAATAGGTGAGTAATAAGTAAATTTGTAAAGATTTTAGTTTATAGTTTTATTGTAATTCGTATAGAATTGTATACCTTATACAACTACATATACAATGCCGAGCCACTTTCGGAAATGTAAGTTAAATTATTTATCAAGAGTCCTTTAAGGTGACAAGAAGGAAGGAAGTGCAGCCTCTCCGCATTTACGTAAATGTGCTGAGGCTGCTCCGGATTCTGGTTGCCAAAGGTGTTACATCGGACGGCGGCTGCTCTCCCTCCGATTCGGTTTTCTGAGAAACTAGATGGACTGAAAAGGATCCGGCATCAACGCCAATGGGCTTATATTTCGCCCCAGTTTGCCTACAATACTGTGGTCTTGGTAGAATCTCTGAAGGAGCTAAGCGTAATGATCTAAGACGAAGCCTCTGTCAAATGTGCTTATAACACCCACCCCAGTAATGGTTGGGGGCTCTACCCTCGAAGTTGTCGTCGAATAAGTCTACCTAAGACAAACGGGCTAGTTTGGTAGGTCCAACTTCGATAAAGAGGTCAATCAATCGACGCATTCAGGTCGATTGGATAGCGTTCGGGAAATTGCGAAAGATCGTCTCGACCAAAATATTGCAGTATCTCAAGAAAAAATCTTTAACCAGTGTATGTTGCCAGTAATTACCTAGGGACCAGAGACAAAAATAATTGCTATAATCGAAATTATTCTATAAACCCACCCAGAGAGTTATGATAATCTTCCCGGTCCGGTCTCGGTCCCGTTCACTGATTATGAGTTTGGATCTATAATTTTTAATATAGGCTACACTTGCTGCGGCTTATAAGTGGACTTACACTTACTGCTCTTATGAGATAAATGCAGATTTGGAATCGCTGCGAAGAGCTCTACATAATTGCCTGACTCTGTTTTTTCTACGTTGCTTAGAACCTACTAATTACATAAACATTTTAAGGTTAAAATAAAAGCACTAAGTTAAAAACAGAGCAATTAAAGCTTCACCGGCGACATAGATGACCTGTCAATGGTGGCGCTAGTTCTGCGTTTTATGTAGCAATACCGGAAGCATGTAAATGTAACGGAACAATGCGAAATGGACAATAACGAACGTGACGTAAAAATAAACTAACATGGCCCTATTGTAAAATTAAAATAATGACGGCTCAGAAAAAAAAGACCTATGTGTAAACATTTGACGTGGTAGACGTTGACACCTAAGTTAGACAGTATAAACCAACTAATTTTAAATTGTGAACAATAATTAAAGCGGCATATTAAGGTTATAGAATACTCCATAGCGTCGAGTTATATTTCCTCTTATAGTTTATTATTGCCAGTTAAATAAATTTAGTGTTTCGTTTTTATCTTTCTTTTACTATTCGTTTTTCCGCAATGTGTTAAAGTAACCTGTAGTCGTGGTACCCTATAGTTTTACTGCTGTTAAAATAATTATAATCTATTACTAATACCAGTAGCCACATGCCGCACACACACTGCTGTTATAATAAGTGCTTTTCTATCCTTTTAGTAACCTTTATAAATATATCGGCAGTGATTATAGCTGCACTTGAACTGCACTTGGTTGACCAGGGGATGGTTACAAGTAGGTACCTACGAAATGAATATAATGTAAACTAAAAATTATTACGGTTATTATCACACATCACCCGTGTCGCCTTGTGACCATGATGCATGCAACTGCAACGAAATATCAGGCTACTCGTCAACAAAGGTACAACTAGTGTCAATAAGAAGAGACTTGGCGGGTCACGTGGTTCGACTTGCGCTGTATACGATTACCTGCGCGAAATCTCCTCCACTGCCATTTGACAAGTCTCTTCTTTCGTGACGCGGGTTATAGGCGGTAGGAGACCCGGAACCCTTAAAACTGCAAATTCACGGGGGATGTGGGAATCATCGCACACCCACACCCGCAACCGCTACGTCTAGAAGCTTGAAATTTTTCATGAATTATTTCCAGTTGGCGCCTCTAGCACTGACCTTTGAAACCGTAAGCAAGTATTTAAAAGATATTTTTGGAAACAACCACAAGGGGGGTGAAATGAGGTGTTGGTAAATATTTGAATGAAACTTTTTATTCCTTCGAGTAATTTCCTTGAAGCTTTGTAGAAATTAATCATTACAAATAATAAAAAGTCTGATTCAATGTTTTTGGAAATTATCTCGGAGTTTCAATATCCAAACTTACCACAACTTGAAAAGGTAAGGCATATAAAATTGTAACGCAAAACTTTAGGCGACGATTACACAAAATTCGATTTTCTCATACCATTATCGCAGCAACCTGTAGTAGGTACCTTTCTAATAAAATAACTACAACTGTTTTACTTAATGTGTATTAAATTATGGAGATTCGTATGTACTTTTTTAGATTTACATTAGATCTTAAATTAATTGTACGTCCTTAATGGACGAGCTGTTCAAAGTCAAAGTCAAATAATTTTATTCTATTTGGGTTTACAAAACTCTTATGAACGTCATGTTGGAACTACTAATGTAATAACATATGCATACCTGTATACTTACACAGTTTAACAATAAAAACAATTCGGATTCGGATTCTGGTCCTACCTTTTAGGATCATGGCTGCTGTAAATACGTAACTATTTTGTCGAAAAAAAAATATAAAGAAATCTGCCTAGCAATAAACTTATCATGGAAACAAGCGGATATAACCGGTTGATTATATTATTATATAAGACTAGTGGATCAGGCCCGACTTCGTTCGCGTACACCTACCCTACCTACCATTTTTTTCTTGCTTATAAACCTTCCTTTCGAATGACTCTAGTGTTGGAAGCCACACTTAAAACCGTTGCATAGTTTAAAACATCTAAGCTTACATAGATAGCTATAGATTGATGACCTGAGTGGTTCATTTGGTTAAGATGCCGGTCGCCACGCCGAGGTCCCGGGTTCGATTCCCGGCCGAGCAGAAATTGATGATGATGAATTTTAATTTCTGTTACGGGTCTGGGTGTAATATGTATACTAAGTTTGTATCTAAACACACTTTTTTTATATAATTAGCGTATCAGTTATCTGACACCAGTAGGTGATACCTACAAGCTTTGCTTACTTTGGGGCTAGATAGCGCTGTGTGAATTTGTCCAAGCATATTTATATTTATAGATTCATAGGGACAGACGGCAGGAAGCTACTTTGTTTTATACTATGTATAGATACCCTATGCCTTATATGGCGCGTATAAATTCACTCTTAAAGAACCTATCCCTAACATAACCTCCACTCATATCTTCTTCGGTGTTAGTGGCTTCTTTTGCGGACGACTGACGGAGGCCAATGCTAATCTTTGGGTCACTGAACCAGAGAGTCCCGGAAAACCATTAATTTAAAAATTTTGGAAATCCAAGTAAATATTTAGCGACCCGATTTTAAAAATCCTTATAAGGAAAGTAGTTACCTATATTAATTCCCGCCCGAAAGTCATAGGGTATTGATCCCCGACAATGGAATGTTTACACACAGAGATTCGAACTGGTCGCTGGTAAAAACTCCGTGATAGCAGTTATTGATAAGGTAACAGTGGGGAGTTTTTGGACGCGATCTTCCGATCTTTCTTGAAGTTAGATCCAAATACCTAACTTGACCGTTTGTCCAAGATACGTCAACAACTTGAAACCAGAGTAACAATGTGGAAGGATGTGCAAGAAAACGGTGGTTAGAAGATGAATGTCGCCAAAACAGAGTATAGAGTAGCTGTAGCGTGGATCTTAAAACCATCCGTATAGGGAACGAAGCTGTCAATGGAACAATCAATTCAAATACCTCGGATCCGTGCAGCACAAGTCCGGTGATATCGGCCTCGATGTCAAATTGCCAATGGCTTAGGCCAAATGGCTGGAATTTACGGCTGTCATCTGACACCCTAAAATCCCTGTCAAGCTCTAGGGGCTTGTATTTACAAGTGTATAATTAGACCTGTGATACCATGATCCAATCTGGTCAGGTTCCACTGGTAGCAGAGTCACGGATGTCAGATGGTAGTCGCTCCACTAAATTACCTGATCAGCCAAATCATGGATCATGGGTAAGGATAATTAAAGCCATGATGATTAGAATTTATAATTAGACCTTTGATGGTCTATGGCTGCGAGACTTTGCAGCGTTCGCGAACTCCACGCCAACGCTATGAAAATGCTTCGGTAGATGTGCGGAGTTACGCGACTCGACCGAGTAAGTAACGTGTACATCCGTGGCAGCCTTGGCGTAAGAGATATCACGGATAAGATCGAGGAGGCTTGCCTGCTCTGGTTTGGTCACGTGTTGCGTAAGCCCAGAGATACGTTTGAAAAAGATGCCTGAACCTGCCGGTATCAGAAAAGAGGCCAAGTGGACGACCCAAAAAGCGACGGATTGACATCGCTGAGTTAGATGCGAAATCCAACGGCTTACGACGCGGGGTTGCCGAAGACGATGTGGAAAAGAAAGCGTAGCAAAGCGGACACTGGCAGGATGAGCACTAGGACCATGATGATGAGATATATTCGTAGATACCTTCGACAATAGAACTCCCAACCAACAAGAAATGCAGTTTATATAATAGGGACTAAGGTTCGGTATATTATAGGAAATGTAGAAATTGGTGTTGGAAAGTGGATTCTCCAGAGGTGCTATCAAAGACTTTAGGAGACTACCTATACGAAAACTTGTCCTCCCAAATTAGGGATATTATAGATATGCAATTTAGGATCTGGACACGGATACGGATGCATTATAAGACCACGCTAAGTCCGAATTACTTATTAAAAAAATAAAATAAAAATCTGTATGGCAACTTATGACAAGTTTTTTAAAAGTAATAGAACGTCATTCATAAAAGTAATAATAAACAATATGATTTCTGTAGGATTGTTTATTTTCGTGAGTTATGAAAAATATAATTAAATAATGGGCAAAACAATTAAACAGAAGTGAGAGAGATAATTATCAGCATGATTAATAATATAGTCAAACTAAAAGTACAAGTTCAAGCCAAATAACTGAATGTTCACAAGAAGGACTGACAAGGACTGACAAGGACAGATTATCCCCAGATTATTGCCATATCCACATTTTATACTACTGTCAGTCAATACGGACTTATCGTGGTCGTATTATAGCAATAATATTATACTGGTTTTGGATACGGTTCAGGATATGAACTTTTTTCGGATTATCCGTTAGCCCCGGATAGGTTTAGCCGGCAAACAAGAAATCCAATCTTTTCGGTCCAGGTCCAGGTCCGATCCAGATATCCAATATTTTCGGTTATGATTACAGAGACACCATACTATAACTTCCCTGGAGCTCTATTCTTTAATCGTCCGCCTCAATTCGGACGGTATTCAATTTTGAATTTCGCCATGAAAAATTCAATATTTTTACACACCAAAATAGTATGTTTCAAAAATAGGGAAAACCGGCATAATGCATGGAAATATCGAATTTTTCATGTCGAAAATCAAAATTTAAAACCGTTAAAATTGAGGCGAACGAATCAAAAATAAAAATAAAAGTTTTTAATTTATAACTAGCTAAAAGGCCAAAAATATCCATGACGCCCTTGCGGATACCAAAACACAGAGTAGGTATTCCAGTAAAAAAGCCAACAAAATTCCTTCATGTAGTTCTTTACAAACAAATAATGCAAGTAATGAAAAGAATTAGCCTTCGGTTTTAGAGATTCATTTCATTATTAGCACAAATACGTCATTCACATCACGTTAATTTGCCAGCTGATAACAGGGAGCAGTGGTGTAACCCAGCGTAAAACAACAAAAACAGTTGGCTCGTTGTTTTACAGGACAGTACTTTGTTTACAATGGTTGCGCGATGAGAGAGGTCGTGTTCACTTGATACATTTTAATTAATTTATTCAACATAGTTAGAACTGATTTTATATTGTCAAATAGTTATAAACAAAAGTGAATTAAAGACTGAAATATATAATTTTAAACTAGGTAATTATTTCGTCTTGCCATATCAGTGAATAAATAATTTGTTGGAAGTTACGAAAGTGTTTTATACAAAATAAAGATTTAATATAAAATAAAGTTTTGATACAAAATAAGTTTTAAATTAAACACAGTGTGGCAACTATCAGTGCAATGGATATGAGAACACGGACTCTGTCAGAGACAGTGGATAATTATGAGAAGAAACCTATAGATTTGGAGGACGCACTCACAGTGGTCGGTGAGTAGCCTAGCTAGGTGCTATTAAAAGCTACCGGGCTAGAAAATATTCTAAAAGCTAGCTAAAAACATTAATTCTATTATTTAAAATTCTATTATTTTTGTTCTCACCCATTTCAATAACTTTATCTCAAATCAAGACTAAACCAAGGACAGCTTTAGTTATTTTATATGCTTAAGAGTAAGTAATCAATGAGAACAATAAAAATATATTATTTTATTTGCAATAATCCAGTGGGTTTCCTAGGTACTGCTCCTTGCTTCTTACTTCTCGTATTTTGAAAAAATTTCTTTCTTCTTAAGCGTCTACGTAATTTAGCTAATTTTATACTAAAAAAATCATCTTGGCGTTAATATCCCGGTTGTGGTCTGGCGCGCGAGGACCCAAGTTCCGCCTTGACCATGATCCAGGATTTGGCAGATCGCGTAATTTAGTGGAGCGACTGCAATCTGATTTCCGTGACCCTGTTAACAGGGGAACCTGAGCATTGGATCATGTTGGCGAGGATGAGTGAAAACATGTTTAATCACTATGTTTTTCCTCACCGTAAGGCCATCGGGACATGACTCAGAAGAGTCATTGGTATGACTCTCAATAGGCCACCGATTGCTAATTTATCAAATTTAAGTACCTAATAAAAACACTGCATTGCACGATAACGCACGAAAGTTAATATATTCATTGTAATTGTAAATCAATAACGGCGGCCTTATCACTGATAGCGGTTGAAGTAAACTTAAACCAATTTCTCTATTTATTACATTTCCACCACGAACCTTATTATCGTTACAATATGCTGCAATCCAGTTTTATTAAGTATTTTTATTGTCTTTAGTATTAGTACTTATATTATAATACCTGTTACACCGTTATATTCATTTTTCCCGACAAGCAACAATGTTTGCTAAGATTATTGATAGGTCTCCGGTCTGTAACCTGTCAGTAATCTGAGAATGTTTGCTTTGTTGTGTTCCGATTTCAAGCATAAGGTAGCCAAGCCCGCACAATTACAAGCATGAGGCGCCATATTACTCAGTATAGTCCTCACAGTGACACCGCATTTGCAGCTCTGCACTTTTGTTACATAAAACTAACTGCATGAATCATGGAATACAAGGGCACTTACCGCTTTCCATCAGGCGGGCTGTCTGCTTTTTGTCACTAAGTAGTAAACTTAAAATAATCATTCTCATCCTTGATTCCAGGTTTCGGCAGATACAACCTGACTTACTGCTTCGTGTTGGCGCTATTTCTTGTTGCCGCAATAGTGGAGCCAGTGGGATACGCGTACTTGCTGCCATCGGCCAAGTGTGACTTACAAATATCAGACGCACAGAGGGGGTTCATCGCCTCTGTTCCCTACATAGGTAAGAAACGATACTTAAACAAAATGTGCCGCGAGTGTATTCCCTGAGCATTATAATATAGACGCCTTCAAGGCCATAGTGAATAGGCTGTTCCAAGACAGGCATGCTCCATCATCGGCCTTACCACCAGTTGAGGTGGCGGTCAAATGCTTGGCTAGTCTAATCATAAAAAAGAACTAAGTTTTGTGGTTGAAACATTGCATGCGATTGTGTGTTCAGGCTTGAAGGATAAGGTAGCGCGGTATAGGAAGGAGAACTGTCAGCTTAGTGCGCATAATTACTACGAACGACACGGTTATAAAATATTATCTAGAGATGCCACGAATAGTGATTTCGAGTTTTACAGCCTATGCCATACCATGCGGGCTTAATATTATCTATTCAACGTCAATGAAATTGTGTAGACGTGATCCGGAAACCAATATATTAAGCTTATTTTAACGAAAATCAGATAAAGCACAAGCATAGATATTGGTTTCTAGATCACGTCTACAAAATTTCATTGGCTTTGGTGGCGTAATATTGACATTATGATCAAACTACGTTTGTATAGAGCACGCTCGGGAAACACTTGCCTTAAATCCTACACCTACAGTCAAATTCGAACCCAGCTATTTCATTTCAAAAATAGGCGATACTTATCTTTAAAATAATAATCCTTAGTCCCATCGACTGTGTGAATGCGTGTTCAATCGTCGCCTAAATTAAAACAATTGACCGCGAAAATTGTAGTAACCACCGTGACGGGGGGTCAATTGTCTTTCTCTTCTCTTGATGAGTATAGCTTCTGTTGGCGGTATGTTAGTTCCTTTTTACGCCACATTCAGTATTAAATTGTTTTGTCTATTTCTATTGAAACGTAAGTTTAGGTAGGTCACCCGTCTCTATATTGTAGTCCCCTCAATTGCGCCTCCGCTGTTACGGAGAGTAATTTAGTGCCTATTCAATTTGGCGACTGATACCCAATTTAAAAAAAAAACGTCTGTTTAAGTGATACACATTGCTTATGGCCGGGAAGTTCCAGAGATCTCTTATCTGTGCGCGTAATAATAAGTAGGTTTTATGTAACGGCCACGAAACGATAAAATATTTTTGTATTACACTTTTAATACAAAATAATACTCTAATACTTATTGGACTATTTTTAAATATACATTGATAATATGCGTTCAATAAATATAGTTTAGCAAAAAGAAACTGGTTCTCCCACGGAACCAGCCCAGGTGCATAGGTGCATAATCAACTAGCAGGCCCTTGTGGGTTTCACCCGCATGCAGTTCGAAAACGAGTATGTAACTATTATTACTACCATGCGAATCAGGATAATAGACCTACATACTTTCTATTTTCTATGTGTGAAAGACTTTTTGTAATCGGACGAATAGTTTCAAAGTACCCACCTCCTAACGTTTTTAGTTTATAGTTTAGCTTATGTCGTCACAGCCGTAGAACTGACAAAGTCTACCCCTGTGTAATATACAGAAGCAAGCTAGGCACAAAGTGACTGGAGAGTGAAACTAAAATTATACAGCACTAGTGTGCCCGGCGCGACTTCGTTCGCCTACACCTACTTTACCCCTACCTACCCCTTTCCTTTAGAATCACTCTATCTGCATTTGAAATTTACAAATCCCGCAAGTTACAAATCCTATACAAAAAATCTATGACGTCATTACTACTTAAAATGATTGTTTTAACCTTAAGTACCCGTGTACCAAACGGCTATCCTGTACATCGATTTGCATTTTCTTTGATCGTAGCCTGACCACTAATTGAAATTATACCTGACCAGGAAATTATACCTTTCCATGAAAATAATTACGACATATGCAAGGTTAGGAAGTCGTGTCAGACAAAACAGAGCAAAATTGCGGTCCTAGTGCCTACAGGCAGAAGCCTACTCCTTCTGTGGGACAAAGACGTGATGTAGATATGTATGAGTTGTCTCTAAGCGCTCTACTTAAAGACTACAACAAGGGTTGCTCCCAAGCGACGTCTTACCTTGATCATAGGTCATACCTGCGCGCTGAAAATCTCCCTAATCCACTCAATTTTCACTGCTGGAGGCTGGATGCTAGAGTGCATGGTCGCACACTAGATTCTGCGCATAACATAGGTCATTGTCAGTCGAACATAGATATGATATCGGATACTGACACTTAGTATACAATATACTCAATCCCTGTGTATTATTGTGGTTTAATGTAGTTATTAATATACATAACGTCACGTATTTATCCACATACGTACTATAGGTATAAATAACCCATAAATGCATAACAAACTTAGGTACCTAAAATGCCCATCGCCCGGTTCCGAACTCTGCTCCATAACATAGCCAGGAAAATAATGCAATAAACGCTAATTAAGTTAGAAGATACGAAAGAAATTGTTATATTCGACACAAACTACAACTTTTGACACACTTAACGTGCACATTTTTAAAAGCCTTTCTTAAAAATGTAGTTCATCGAAGCTTATCTTAAATTTATCGAAGGTACTTTACAGATTGTCTCGTAAATATGTCAACGTGATAGATGTTGTAGTTCAGAAATTAGTCCAAATATCTTGAAACCCGGAATGTACAGGAACCTTTGAAAGTGAGGCTCATATAAAGCTTACAATAAAATTATTAAATAAAATATAATTGTAAAGGCTTAAAATGGATAGGCCTATTGTCAAAGTCAGATCACACTTCTATACTTTCTATTCTAAACTTACTCGACAACGGGACAGGAGTGAAAGAGGCGGGTAGGGATGCGCGAGGAGTAAGACGCTTTATTACGCTTAGATACAACTCTTATTCTTAAACCTGGACCATCTCCGCTATCAGTCTTTCTCTGTCTAAACTATCTTTTTTACCCGACTGCGACAGAAGGAGGGTTATGTTTTTCGAGCGTATGTAGGTATATCTATTTCTTCTTACCGGATACATTTCGGAGACTGCAATGGAACTGCCCAATCTAATACCTCATCTTCGTTCCACAACCAAATGACAAGAGCCTCGGCAAAATGACTCTGATTTCCAGTCGAAATTACAAAGACTACTCGCACAAACCACTTTGCTCTAACATTTATACAAATACAAATAGTTTATTAGTAAAAGACATGGTTACAGTAAGTTAATGGTACACGTTTTGTTCAATACATTAAAAATAGGTGGGAATCAAGTAGTAGTCTCCACGCCTGTATCGCGGAGGCCATGAATATCTAAAATTCTGAAGTTGTGGTAACAATAATATTGTGTCATAACAACAAATTTATTATGTTATTATGCAATCCGCAACAGAACTCTCTTTCGAAATACTATTCACTAATTCTTCAAACAAGACATTATAAAGTATTATGTTGGTTGCATAATTTAATTGGATAAGCAGATAATATTCGTAAAATAATGGCAGTCTGTTTGCCGGGGTTACTGCTTATCAAAGTACATAGTAGTAAAACAGACGTTACAGACAGATTTCATTACTTGACTAAAGCGTTTCACAATAATAAGTTATGCATGTCATTTATCTCCTAACCATATTAAGACCTACGTCATCGTCATGATATTTCCATTGCGTTGCCTGACGCGACATTTATGACGATCAAAGAATCCCGTTTGCCCCGGTTACTTTATCCCGGTAGAGAGCAATCTGTGGCGAGGGCAGCCTCAAGGATACGTCCGCGTCGGATGCAATGACTGCACACGGTTTTTACCGTTTACTAGTGACGAGGAGTGAATTGCATATCACTCTTATATTTTTGTTACGAACCTTTACGCCGCGGCATAAAGAGTCTAGCGGAGAAGATTTTTACATCCAATGGGCTCCTAACAATTATTGTTGGTGAAAAACAATCACAATAAAACATGATGATCGACAATGGCGGTAAAATCTCTTTCCATCCTGTGAACCACTTGCTCGTTTAGATACCTCCTTCTATTGTAACTACTTTTCTACTATAACACAAAGTAAAATAACCTACATAATATCGAAAAAAATACATATTCATAATACTTACAAAAATGTGTAGTTTTAGGTAAAGGTATACCTAAAAATAAAACAAGAGTGTAATGAAGTGCATGTTATTTTTAAACCTGTTTAATATTCGTCAGATACGTAGCCTATTGCGGCAGTCTGAGGCGACAGTAATGTATCCTCCTACTTTAAATGTTAAATTCTTACGATGTTCGAATTGTATTGTGTGCTGATAATTATGTGATTTAGAGCTGTATTGTAAGTAGGTATGTAGGATGGAAAGCCGTTTGGTGTCTGGAAGAGTGTTTCAGGTATGGGTGTTGTACCTGTAAAGAGTCTATTTTAATTATTTATTTAATAGTTCTTTATATTTACATTCTTACTACTGCGTTGCACAAATTATGCGCTTACCATCTTTCACCTCCATTTAAGTAAATATAACGAAAAGTCAAAACTCGCAAAACAAAATACGAATTAAAATGAATAATAATGTTGTTGTCAAAAACTCGGAAGTTGCGGGGCTCTCAATGAACTTTTTACAGACATCGCCTACAAAATCTTTAAATGTGTCTCCTGCTCTCACCGGATTCTTACGTATCTGAGTGTGTCATAGATTTTAATTTCGAACATCTCAAGATATAGTTAAGGCTTTTGAAAGCATAAAAATGAAAGCGAGTGCCGACATAGACGGTATATGTCAGTTAAAATTATTAGCTCTCTCTGCCACTCACTTTGCCAATAATATATTTAGTAAATATGTTAATAATGGCGACATTCCTGACCTGATGAAGCATAGTAAAGTTATTCCATTGTTCAAAACATGTAGCACAACAAATCCCACAAATAGACCAGTTTCAGTGTTACCGGCTCTAAGTGAAAAAATTATATTAAACCAACCAAAAGTCAATTTTTATGAAAATAATCTATTTATGATACAATATACAATTCGGTTTTACTCGGAGTCGCTCAACAACCGTTGCAAGCGTTACACTTATTAAAAACTAGTGATCCCGGCGCGATTTCGTTCGCGTACACTTACTTTACCCCTATCTACTCTTTTTGCTTGCTAATAAACCTTCCTCTTGAATTATGGTTGAAAACCCCATTAAAATCCGTTGCGTAGTTTAAAAGATCTAAGCGTACATAGATACATAGGGACAAACGGCCGAAGCGACTTTATTTTATACTATGTATAGATGTCATCGAGGCCAGTGAGGAATCACATGATGCTTTAGGCGTTTTCTATAATTTATCTAAGGCCTTTGATTGTGTTCATTATGATACTTTGGTCAGGAAATTGCAACATTATGGAATAAAGGGCTTAGGTCTAAACTTGTTAAGTTCATATTTAAGTCAGAGAATTCATCTGATTTGTACGGATATGCAGGGTCTGTTGTATCTATGGAGATCCCACAGGGGTCAATTCTAGGTCCGTTTTAGTTTCTTTTTATGTGATTTATCGTACTTTGTAAAATATATTTACGAAATTGTTTTGTTCGCTGGTGATACATCTTTAGTGTTTAAAATCAAAGACAACAATTAACATATAACAACGTGATCAAGGCTATTTCAGAAGTAGTAAACTGGTTATTAATTTATTACTGCAAAAAGACAAAATGTTTAAAATACTCCTTGCCAAATGTTAGGTCAGTAACCCACTGAAATACAAGTAAGAGGCGAAATTTATGACCAACTAGGTGATTCAATCAAAACACCACTATGGTCTATGGAAGTTAATGAATACCCACACCAACTGCAGTAGGCGGTTAATTGTGGGGTGTTCACACAGAGTACCTAGTGATGTACTCTGTGATGTAAAGTACCTAAGGGTTTTTCTTGATATATTTCCCTCATGATGCACATCCCCCTCTGCCTAAGGGATTATTTTAAAACACCTGTTTTTACCGATACAATACCGATTATTTTAAAATACACGGCCAATAGGAACTTAAGTTCTATCTAGTGCAGGAAAATTAAACATTGATCCGTACATTTGAAATACAAGCTGAAAATTGGTGGAAATATAGAGAATAGTCTCCTGATTGATATCCCAAAAGTCCCAAAAATCTATCCGTAATTTTTTTAAGCCGCCGCCATATTGGATTTTTCGACTTTATAGCATTGCGACTGAACCGCGCGTCAGATTTTACTTGTTTTTGTTTTAAATACCCTAATTCAGCAAATTGCTCTATCTTTTAAAGTCAGTTTTAGTCCTTGAGAAAAATCAATACCTACTTTTAAAATCCAGCAAATGAATTATGTTCTAAACTTATCTATTATCTCGGCATTTTGGGTAACATTTGGCAAACCATGTATTTTTACTAATTTGGACATTCTGAACAGGAATTTTGATGTTGGCACTGTGGCCACTGACCCTTATAACTTTTATACGGCGGCCCGAAAATTTTTTTTTCGACAGTCCTCGATAATGAACCGACATTTGATCCCAAGAAGCAGATTTTCGCTACGTGGAGGGGTTCAAGATGGGCTAGCCAAGAGAAACATATTTTGGCACGGCCACTTTTACTTCCATAGAACTTTTAAACTGCGTCCCGACAATTATTTTTTGTTATCCGACAATTATCGACATTTGATCGACTTTCAATCCATGTAATCAATGTTGCGGAATCCCTTGTTGGCCTATAATATAATATGCCACACCTCACTGTGGCGCGCAGTGTGAAGAAAGTTCAACATGGAGTATGCTTTAATAATTTTTACTTTAAAAATATTTGACGTATTCCTAGATTTATCTGTTCTTTCTTACAATGTTTAATTATACCTGTGCCTCCATTTCAAGTAATTATAATCTGACGCAACTGACAGTGAATATTGAATAAGTATGATAATGTATTCTCATTATTCAATTGTCACTGGTTGGTAGTAGATACCTAGTAACAATGTTGTTGTAGTTTTCGAAGTGCTCTCTCTATTGGAAAATCATCAATAACGAATTTATTGAATAAAAAAATGACCTGAATCACACGGCAACCTAGACTATAAAATGTTTACAACATTGCAGTGACCAATAATAACTTGAATTTAACGATGAACTGAATAAGTAGTTATTTTATGGATGGCATCTTCCCTTTGGTTGGCTTGGCTTGGCTGTGTGGTGTCCGGCAGAGTATAATAGCGCCAACCCCTTACACTCATGGGTGTCGTACAAGGCGACTAATGTTTTCGAGGCAAAATATCTAGTATCCGTATCCTGGGCGGTAAAATGGGCAGCAGCGTTTTCCATTGTCATACTTATAACACTGCGATCTCCAACCCGCCTGCCAATCGTGGAGATTATGGCAATAACCTCCCCTTGAGGCCCTTAATACCTGCAGTGGACTGTTATAGGCTGTGATGATGATGTTCTTCCCTTTAATTATGAAGTTTTTCTTTAATTTAGGATCATTTAGGTCATTTTTACAATTCATTTGACAAAACCTAGTAGATAGCATCCTTTACGGACAAATAAAACCATTTTAATTCAATGAGTGACGAAAAATATGTAGTTACCAGATGTCAGAAGCGTCTATAGAGATATGACTCATGCAGTATGACGAAATCCTAATCCGTAAAACATAGACACCGTAGAAGCCGTCTTAGGAACTATAGGTATGAAAAAAATACTGGAATGCTTATTTATATCTATACTTAATATTATAAAGAAAACAACTTGAATTTTATGATTAATTGTTGTTAGTAATATTCACTTAAAAACTACTGGACCTATTTTAAAAATTCTTTCACTAGTATTACATTATCATTGAGTAACATGAGAAAGAAAGAAAGAAGACATTTATTACACGTAGACACCACGACACGAAAATTAGGTACAGCAAAAAAAACAAGGTAATAAAAGTACATATAAAAATATAAATTAAACTAGAAAATAATAATAATAAATGTACCTACCTACAGTTAACTATTCCCAGTGGCATTGTTAAAACTCCGTGTCGCGGCTTCCAGTGCAACTCAGCATAATGTTGTGGCCGCTTGACGCGTACCACAACGCTGGTTTTCTGTAGGCCCATTTACCACCCGGAAACACCGCACAGTCAGCAATATATATGCTCCTTTGCATATAAAATAAATAAATAAATGAGCTACTTTTTATTCTGGGTAAATAACAAAATTAAATGATTACAGGGATCCGAACAGCGCGCGGGTGAAAACCGCTGATCGCGGCTAGTAACTAATAAAAGCAGTAAAATTGATCACATACAATTTAATTTTTAGGTGCAATATACGTAATACATCATCCTTACTTACATAAAATATTGGACAACTTTGCTAGGTACCCAATTTTATGGACAACTGTAACTAACTGGAATACTAATTGATTACGGTACCCTACATTTACCTACAGTACACCTTCTGCCTTCCTCTTTAACCACTCTATGTATTGTTAAAAACCGCATTCAATCCGTTGCCTAGCTTAAAATATATAAGCTTACATTGAAAAACATACGCTTTTATACTATAGATAGATTATGACCTAAATTTAGAGATGATCATCTCAACGTAACGCATCTACAACAATCTAACTCGACCCTGAGTGACAAAGATAAAGGGGACGGTATTTTACTAAACTGTTTATTTTTTACTTTAATCTAACAATACTATCGCACTTTACTCACATAATAAAATTAATTTATTACTGCTACACGTAACAATGATTAACCAGACACGCGAGTAATCACCTTCGGTCGTGGACATAAGTAGGAATATCCTTTGCTAACGGTAGACGAGGAAAATTTCTAGATCATAATTATTTAGACTACTTACGTACCTTGGGAAAGTCACGCAGTTTCATGGTGCTATAAATACCGTGGCGTAATGGCTAGTGGGTCGGCCTCTTACGCGAAAGGTAGCGAGTTCGCTCTCCAGATTTACCATGTACCAATGACTTCTTCTGAGTTATGTATTACGTACATTTGTTGTACACTAACTGATGCTAAAACATCCTTAGGAAACCTGTAGGTACCTACATTCAGGCGACTGAACGTGTAACTATGATCCAAACTGGTCAGGTTCCCCTGTTAACAAGGTCACGGAGGTCAGATTGCAGTCGCGCCATTGTAATTATCTGATCATGATCAAGGCGGACCCCGGGACCGTCGCGCGAAGAGAACGCCTGGGATATTGACGCTAAGATTTTTTTATGAAGTTGATTTTATATGCACAATACTCGTTCCAGGTATAGTGATAACGTCCTACCCATGGGGCTACCTAGTCGACACGAAGGGACGCAAGTTCACCGTAATATGGAGCTCGCTGGCGTCAGGGTTCTTCGGCGTTCTGTCAGCCTTCATGCCAAATCAAATCAGTTTCACGGTGTGCAAATTCCTGACGGCTTTATGGTTAGTATTAATTTGAGCTGTATTATTTATCTAACTCTTTAAGATAATATCTACGTACATAGGCAGCACAGGATGCGTCTCCTCTTTAGTCCAGTACCAAACATATCGATCGAGATCTATCATCTCCAAATGTCTAATATGGTGAAACCCTAATGACAACAGTTCAAACGAAAAACAGTAGAAATGGGATTCTGTAGATATAGATATTATGAGAATCTGTAGAGTTGAAAATCTATAGAATTGGAAATCTGTTGATATGGGATTTTGTAATATAATCCGTGGGAAAAATAGCAGAAAATAAGTAGCTACACATTGTTTATAGTGTTTAGAAAAAACTTACACGTTTCCTACGTTTAAATTGATGTGGTTTACTCGGAAGCTTTCCTTTCGTCCGTTTTCGTAATTTCATTTTTATAATTGTTTTTTTTGTGGAGGCGCATGTCGTAGTTATACTGACATTATTACTCAAATAACAAATATTTACTGTTACCTTACATTACAGCATAGCTGGTCCTGCGGCAGTGCCATACTCATTCATAGGTGAAATCACACCACGAGCGTACCGTGACGTCACGCTCTCCGTAACGAATGCGTTCCAGATCATGGGCGCAGCGCTGGTTCCATGTAAGTCCATATAATTAATTGAGGTTATAATTGCTTCCGGGACAATTATGTTACTTTGTAACATGAAAATCACCATCTTTTTCGAGACACTAAAAGTACCTCTATTGGGAGTCTTCGAGACGCCGTTCAAATGCCTGTCCACCACCTAAAACGTAAAAGGGAATCTATTTTGGCTGTTGCGAAACATTCTTTTTGTTACTTACTGAATATGTGTAGGTACTTATTTAGGTTTTGCAACCACTCGCAACTTGCTTCTTTTTCTTTTCGTTTTGTTTTTGTTATGCGGCAGACAAACAGGCTAGCGCGGGCCAGCTGATGGAAAGTGGCCACCGCCGCCACTGGACATCAGCAATACCAGAGGCGCTACCAATGCGCTGCCCGTATCTAAAACGACCTCCAAATCCTCTAATATACTCATGTCATAGTCCAAAGGAAGCTCATTCCACATCCGAATTGTGCGAGCGAGGTACGTTCTATCGAACCTTCGCGTATCACAATTAAATTCATAACAACCTAAACTTGCATACCTAGTGATGTGACAATTTATTTTGTTTTTCAGTACTAGCATGGGCTATCCTTCCATTCGATTTTAATGTAAACTTTGGAGCCTACTATTTCCGGTCATGGCGACTCCTAACGATAGTCAATTCATTGCTGTTCATCATCGCAGCATTCCTAATGATGCTAGGTCCTGAAAGCCCGAAGTATTTGGTTGCGCAAGGGAAGCACGACGAAGCGCTGGCAGTATTACAAACATTTTATGCAAGGAATAAGAGGAAATCTCCTGAAGATTTTCCGGTAAGTTTCCGTCCGGTGAAAATTTGTCTTGATGCTTGCCTATTCTCCTCATGCATAGCGCATAGTTTGTTGTCACTGGTAAATTCATATTTCAATATTTCAGGTGAAAATGCTGATTATGCCCGACAACTCTGAACAGAAACGTAGTTTTCTCACTTCTTTAAAGGAGCAATCACTGCCGTTATTCAAGCCGCCATTACTGAAGTGGATGGCTCTCACTGGATTTCTCTTATTCGGAATATTTGCAACGTAAGTTACCTAACCTACCAGTTTACGTGTAGTAACAGGTAGAGCGTGAGCTAGAGCAAAATATAGCACCAGCCATGGTCCAATTTCTTTGCACCAGCCTCATCAGCACTGTTCAGGATCGACATGAGTGGCGTCTTTTGGTGTCGGAGGCCAAGATACTCTTTAGCTCGCTCAGTCAGTAAGTAAGCATCATCCATGGACGTCTGTCGTAATAGGTGACTGTCATAGAGGCAGACCATCTATTACCTTCGTAAACGATTCGTAAACCAGAAAATGAGCAGCAGCGTTTTCTGTTGAGTATTTTCAACACTGCTCTCTCCAATACACTTGCCAAGCGTGGAAAATATGGCAATGCCAACAAGTGGCCATGTGGTGACCGGCAGAGTAGAATAGCACCAACCCACAATACACAAGTCGTACAAGGCGACTAATGTTTTCGAGGCAAAACTTCTAGAGTCTCCGTAAGCTGGAAAATGAGTAGCAGCGTTTACCATTCCAACTAAACTCAAAAATTTTCAACTCCAACCCGCCTGCCAAGCATGGAGATTATGACAATAACTTCCACTGAAGTGGATGTGGCTCATGTCCAGTAGCGGACCGTTATGTGCTGTTGATGATGATGATGATGAAAAAGTAACCACGGTTCATAATCATTTAATTTAAAAGTCGGTCGTCGTCTAATGAAATGAAAGACTACATAACGAGGCTTGTATTTTACAGGCTTTTACTTAGTTTCACAAGCCGCCATGCCTGTTCCTAATAAAAATTTGCAATTATTTAAGAATTTAATGTAGATTTTACAATCCAATTTCAGATTAAACGGTCTGTACGTCTGGATCCCGGATATATTGAACAGAGTATTCACTGGATCCGAGCCGGGGTTGACGGCGTGTGGGGTCATAGCTCAAAGACTTAACGAGGTAAGTTAGAAATAATATTATTCACGTGTTTCTGTTTTCTGCCTATATATCTTCTTTCTTATGTCCAGCGCTTCTTAGACTGAATTTTTACCACGTTCTTAATCCGAAAAATAAAAGCAGATGATTGCGTTGCGACAAAGTTGCGCAAATTTTAAACGGATAGCACTTAGGTAGTTATTTTTCGATTTCAAATTAGGTTTCCCAATTAAGAAAAATAAAGATAGAAACTACCTTAGGAATCGACTGAATTCTTTCTTCTAAATTTGAAGCTTGTTGATTGCCTAAAAACTAGTTCAGACGGACTTCTATGTTTAGTGAAAACGAGTAAGGATAGGAGCAGGAACGGCACTCGATTTTCGTTCTGGGTTGTTAGGTGCTGCTAAAACCTAATAGCCCATACCTAACCATTGATTTGGTCTCCTTTACATCACAAAGTAGTTACCTTACCTATCTAGAATATATCCAAACATGCTCCACATTTACGGAAGAGTTTACAATAATTTCGTAATCTCCACGCTTAGCAGTTGGGTTCCATCACAGTGTTAAAAGTTGTTAGAAAACTGCGCTGCCCTTTTCGGTCTGGAATAGCAGCTAGGTCTGCCCCTAAAACATCAGTCACGTCAGTGTTGATGCTTTAATCTACTCTTATCTGCCGAACACCCCACACCTATATCTATAATAGTTTCTTACCCATTTTCCTCTTGTATTCGCAGACGGCTGGAGATGGAGGAGAATGCGACGACTCGATAGAAGTAATAACGTTCATAATCAACGTTGTAGCAAGCTTCACATGCGCAGTGCTGGCTCTAGCCGCGAGTTCATTGGTGAAATTTATTGGAAAGAAGGCCTTACTTGTCATAATGTACCTCTTGATTGGCACATTTTGCGTTCTCGTGAATTTCATAACGAATAACTTTGTGTTTGCCGCGCTGCTGTCATCGATGACCCTAATGGGATGCGCTATTGGGCCCGTCAACGCTTTTGGGGTGGAGATTTTCCCAACACAGTACAGGTGAGTGCTTGCTACTGGGTCGTTTGGTCACCTTTGTAAATAAGTCAACCTTATCGAAATCAAAAGACAACGATGCTCACTCAAAAATGAGCAGCCGAATATGGAGTCCAACTTTAATAGGCACTATTAGCTATTGCTAACTTATCAGCCTCCCTGGGTAAAAAAACGAGGCTATTAAATGTTTTTTCTGGGTGTCCTGTAAATTCTACCGTAATATGTATCTAAGTAATATTTATTGTACCTACTTTCGCGAACTGAGTAGCGTCGTAGTGGCATAGAATCACGTGTCCTGATGATTCCTGTTCCGTTACGGAACTCCTAGACGCTTTCTAATCTACTTATTTCGCACATTAGTTCCTGTCAGACAGCATGATAGCACTTACTTATCTAATGTTACGTTTGCGATACTCGGGTAAGTATCTATCTAACAGTCCATACATACAAGAAACGATAAAATTATTTGGGCGAAATTACCATCTGTATTGACTGTATTGATAAATGGATGTTTATGTACCTATTATATAATATTATCATCATATAAAATTAATCATTCATAATCAAGCGGGCTGTAAAAGTGATTGCTACCTTTATGGTATAAAAATTGAGAATAGTTATATTACCTATTTTATATTCCATGGATTACATGCTTAAATATTTTAATCTCTTTTATCAGATAATATCATACCGATATCCACAAACAAATACTGATAGATGCATGTATTATGCATGTTATTCTTGAATTTAGATACAACAGATATTTTGTGTTGACAATATTGCGTTGAGAAAATAGTTACGAGGTATTATGATATCCTACGGCCCTACGCTCCATCACACGGAAACCGTGAGCGAACGGTCGGCAGTTCAGGTTACCCGTCTCATGCACTAAACCGCGTAATACTAACCGCAACTATCTACGTGCGGTTTTTCTCGTGACGCACAGATTCCATCCTTGATTTTAGCCCACTCTTGGGTCGCATAGGATTACCCGCTGAGCAAATCTGAAAATTGTTTGAAAATTTCATCAAAATCTATTTTTAGAACAACACAAGAATTTTTGGTAGAACTTTAGTCGCGTTCCAAAATAGATAAATATGGTTTTGGGCACCAACAACACCACATTCTCGCTACTTGTAGTAAGTAGGTAATCAATTAATGTCGCGAGGGCTCGACGTCCGCTTTGCCCTTGGCCTTGAAACACCCATTTCTTATGGGTTTATGTGTGTAGAGCGTATAATATTAATACTTAATTAATGTTTACAGGGGCATGGCCATCAGCCTGGCGATGATGTTCGGGCGGCTGGGCTCCGTGGTGGGCACCAACGTGGCGGGGCTCCTGCTCAACTCCGTCTGCGAGGCCACATTTTTCGTCTTCGGCGGACTTCTCATATGTGAGTTGTTTAAAAGTTTTTTTTTATATTAGACAAGACAGGCATTTGACCGCCATCTCACCTATTGGTAAGTGACAATGCGGCCTAAGATGGAGCATATCCGTCATAGAACAGCCTATTCAGTCTAGCCTTGAAGGCATCCAGGTTCAATATACCCACTTCTGGTTGCTACAATATCCTTAAGGCATATCAAGTGGACCAGTGGGTCACCTCTGTCGCGGTCAATTTTTTTTCACGTCAATGCTTCTTTTCAACAAGCATCCTTGCCGTTGTCACCCACATAAGTTGCTTTTGCACAGCATTCATTACGAATTTATAGGTATGTAAGTACAGCATCGCCTAATCCTGAAACTGGCCATGTGGGGGCAGAATATATTAGCAACAACTTCTTACATTCGTAGGTGCTGTACAAGACGACTAATGATTATAAAGCAAAAGTTCTAGAGTGTCTGTAGGCTGGAAAATGGGAAGCAGCGCTTTCCATTGTTATATTTACAACACTGCGCTCTTCAACCCGCCTGCCAAGCGTGGAGATTATAGCAATAACCTCCCCTGTCTCTGCAGTGGAGTGTTATGGGCTGTTGATGATAATGATTGTCGTGGTCAAAAATGTGCACGTGCACAGAATCGAATTTCCCAGCCAAAGCTTACCAGCCTGTTTATAAGCCGACGAGCACATTGTATTGTATGTTTTGACAAAAACGGAAACGCAGAACTTCCGCTAGGGGCGTCATTCCGTGGACATAGGGGTGGCCGCACTACCTTAAAGCCTGGTCCACACGGCACAAACTTATGCTTGCACAGCGCATTTGTACAAACGAAGTTTGCGCAAACGGATCGTGTAAACGTCAAATTTTAAATTAGCAAATTTGACGCCAACTTAAAATTTGACGTCTATACGATTCGTTTGCGCAAACTTCCTTTGTACAAACGCACTGTGCAAGCATAAGATTGTGACGAGTGGATCCGGCTTTAGAAAATAATTTAATACAGGCTGAAAATTAAAGCACACTTTCAACCTAGGTATTACCTGAACGCAGCGTAGTTACAAAAGTCATTCGCCAATCGCCGCACCCGCGCTACCCGTATATTTATTTTTCTCTTTGTTTGGATTTTGATGTTGTCTTTTATAAAAAAATTAAGTTCTTTTGTTATGCAGCTGATACAAGTAAATTTCTTGATCTAATATTTTTCCCCTTTTGTTCCAGTTTGCGGCTTCCTCTCGTTCCTCCTGCCGAGGTCGCAGCCACCACCGACAAAAAGCCGGATGTCCATAAAAAGTCCAAATTCTTTAAATACTCGATTATAGATACTCCGCAATTAAGTTTATTTTTAAGATAATAAATGTACTTTTGTACTTACTCAAATAAGTTTATTTTTTAATATCTTGTTGTTACAAGCCACTCAAGCATGAAGTATTAAGAGTTTAGATTCTACAGAAAGGATGCGGTCTTGGCATGGGGTACTGGATTGAGTTCTCTGTGTTCTGCATATTTCTGTTAGACCATAAAGAAGTGAAGATCATGCAATCTCATAGATTACACAAAACTCTAAACTCCAGACAGTATAAACGTTTACGAAAAAATATTACAAAATGTTTAATTATAAATATATTATTATTACTCAAATATCTTCGTCTCTATTGATAATTATAACAATAATATAAAATTGTCATAGATAAATTACTTACTTAATCTATAAATTATTGAAATATATAATTTTGGTAATTAATTACATATTTACGACTTATTGTAATATATCCAGTTACTATACTACAATTACCCCTTTTTTTATTATTTAGGCAGGCAGGCGGCAGACGAACTGCCTGAACTGCCTGACGAAAAACGGCCACGGTCGACCAGGACATCTGCAACCTAAGGAAAGCAGATGCGATACCGGTCTTTGACCTACCTGTAGATTGACTTTGAAGAACCCCATGTCATAGTGCAAAGGGATGACTTCGTGCGATAAAAAGGCTCGCGATTACGTTAGTGGCATCGTCCATAATGTTAATTAAATCTATCCCATTGTCAGTGGGTCCGGCGGCGGAAAAGTAACGGAGGTACCAAACTAGACTAAACACAGAGAGCCAACGTCTCTCCAGAGAACAGATTCAAACCTGTGTTGGTAGGTGACCCCAATCCAGTCTGATAGTATCGTACCAGTACCAGGGGATCGTTGACAATATAAATAGCCCGGCGTTGGATAGAATCAAGTGGATGGAGTTGGTATAGAGGTGCACCAGCCCATAGGTGGGAGCTGTACTCCATATGTCGACGCCAAGGACCCCGATACTCTTCGAGATGGTAAGAAACAGTGGCACTACATCAAATGGTTTTTTTTTTCGATGTGATTAAAGTGTACAAGATTTCGTTTGCACTTCTCCCGATGTTCGGCATCCTCGCGTCGTAAGCCGTTGCCTCTCGCATCCAAATCAGCGATGTCAATCCATCGCTTCTTGGGTCGCCTATTTCCAACATATCCCTGGGCCTTACGCAATACGTGATCAAATCAACCCAGCCGAGCCTCCTCGCGATTTTCTTATACGCGATATCCCTCACGCCTAGACTGCCACGGATGTACTTGTTATGTACTCGATTGAGTCGCGTACACCGCACATACACCGCAGCATTTGCATTTCATGTGATTCGTCAGGGCTGACCATTAATGTCCATGTCTCGTAGCCATAGAGCATTACAGGTCTAATTATTAGACCTGTGATGCTCTATTGTACATAGGCCCTTTGAATTTAACTTGGAATTGGAATTTTAGTCACTGGAGATGTCGACACCTAGGATATGTATGCTCTTAGAGATGGTAAGCGGTGTATCCTGGAACTGAGGAGCTACAACAAATGGAGTTTTCTTGGCAGTGAACGCGCATACTTGTGTCTTAGTGGGGTTGAATTGGACTAGATTTAGTCGTCCCCAATCGGAGATTCTAGATAAAGTACTCTCGATTTTAGACACAAGTACTTCGCGACTTTCCTCCACTATGGCACGAGGTATATTCGCACGACCCGTATAAAAGGCGTCTCCAGTACTGCCATCCGCATAGCAATGAATGCCGTCAATGGACAGCATATCATTGATATGAAAGAGGAACAGAGTTGGAAACAGCACCGAGCCTTGCGGGACACCAGCATTAATGTCCAAGCTATCGGAGCAACAGCCGTCAACTACGGCTTTAATGCATCTGCTGGACGAAAATCTAGGTACCCACTTGCACAATCCCTCGGGAAGCCCGTATGATGGTAACTTGGATAGAAGACACCTATGCCAGACCCGATCGAACGCCTTCGCTATATCTAGGCTAACAGCTAAATAGAATAATAGAAAAAACATTAAAATTACACAACAGCCGAAATTAGTGTCCTTCGATGTAAAGAATTTGTTCACAAGTGTACCAGTCAAAGAGTGCCTTCAAATTATAAATGAAAATATTTGTCAATTTAACTTGAAGCACAAAAAATAATAGACTTAGAGGCAGCCATCAAAATTTGTTAAGATCAAAATACTTTCATATGGAACAAACAAACATACAAGCAAATGAAAGGTTTAGCAATGAGTAGACCTCTCTGCGTCTCCTCTATGCGCTGACATTTACATGGAAAATTTTGAAAAATATATTTTAAAATCGAGATTCCGTGAACACCTACAATATTGGTACAGGCATGGTACCATGGACTTACTACCCAAAGGGACTGCGCACTGCTTTGACTAAAACCGGTCAGAGCGAGAGTCACCATCGATAGTCCTGTGTCCCTTTCTAGTGTTGCCACCATTGTTGATGCAAATTCCGAATTACTTTTATTATTTGGCGCGGACACCGACCTCAGGGCCAGGCAGAGCTGGACCGGGTGCAATCTGAAGGTCATTTTTTCACCAGGGTCCAGCCCAAGCTTACCCTGCTACTCGGAAACTATTGGCCCTAGAACACTAGTTCCTAGAGTGAAATGATAGCACTCCTCGAGATCATCATTTCGTATGACAGCTGTCAAAATTAAATCTTTTATAACTCGGTACCCATTGGTCCTAAAAAACTAGTTTCTAGAGAGAAATGATAGTACTTGTTGAGATCTACATTTCACATGACAGCTGTCAAACTTAGAATTGTTGTAACTCGGAAACGATTGGCCCTAGGACACTAGTTCTTAAAGTGAAATGATAGTACTCATCGAGATCTACATTTCGGATGACAGTTCTTTTATCTCTTTAGAAACTAGTGTTCTAGAACCAATGGGTTCCGAGTTATAACACATTTAAATTTGACAGCTGTCACCCGAAATGTAGATATCGACGAGTACTATAACTTCTCTTTAGAAACTAGTTTTGTAGGATAAATCGTTACCGAACTCTTTTATCTGTTTTGTGGAACAAAAAGTCGTAGGTTAATAATTATGTCGACTCGACGTTTGTCGGAGAAACGTTCAGTAGATCAAAAGGTATTTTGACAACTACTTTTCGGATTGTACGGATTACCTCATAATAATACCAAATTCACGGTAAATATATTTCTCCAATAATGGCAACACCAAACATAACACTTGTCAATTTAGAATGACAGTGATTATGCCAATAACATTGTGTTTACACTGTTAGAAAGGGACAAAGGACTATCGATGGTGACTCTCGCTCTGCCCGGTTTTAGCCAAAGCAGTGCGCAGTCCCTTTGGGTAGTAAGTCCATGCATGGTACAGATATGTCGATGACATATTGTGTCTGTAGACTGGAACGGATAACGACCTAAACAGTTTATTAGATTTTATGAACTCTTTCAACCCTAATATTCAACTGACGATGAAAATTGGTCGATTGAAAAAAACGACGATTTGCAACGATAAAGATAAGATTCCCATTGAAAATCAAAGTGCAATCTATAGTCTGACATGTGACATGTGTGCTAAAATATACATAGGTCAAACAGGAAGTTTAAAACAAGAATAAACGAAAATGTAGCTAGCTGGAGAAAACCTCAACCTTTGCGGAACACCTTAATAAGGAAAACCATATTTTTAAGCCAGACAATGGCATAAAATACCTTCATATAGCTGGGAAAGAACGTAGACCGGATGGACTAGAAGCTGTAGAAGTGAACAGACTAAAGAAGGATAATATAATTAATGACCAAATTTCCATATCGACATCACCTATTTTAAATGACATACCTTCGGTATAATTTATATTTTTTGCCATTTATTTAAATGTATAACAATTGACATACCAACTTAAAAATGTTTGACTACTTGTAATTTGTATTATGTTGACATACTGTTTCTCTGCACTGTGACATCCTAACATTATTGTATACCTACTGTCGCTACCTCAATTTAAATGATTATTTGTAGGTACCTACTAGGGTTGCCACCCGTACTATAATATATAGTATCGTACTATATTTGAGTGATTTGTACTATATATTATAGAAAAATAATATAGTACGAAAAATACTATATTTTCATCGATAATACAACTGTGGACGTTTTTTATTTTATTTTGTAACAGGAACGCATGCCCATTGCCCAGCGCAGCATGGATATTTAAATATGAAAATTGAATTTAATAAACTCAACAAATTGAAAATTTAAATTAAATATTAATCAAATATTGTTTTCTGTAGATATTGGATAAATTAACTGATGGACTAAATGGAACTATCGTTTTGTTTACACATGAAACTAGGTTATTGTATAGAAGTATACAGAATTTTTGATTTTCAGAAGCACAAGTTTCCTTGCTCGTAATTTCTTTTCTTCTCTCCATTCCTGCAACTTCCTACAAACTACAACATTTATGGGAAGTATTTTTTCTGTAATAAATATAAAATTATGAGAAGAGAGGATTAGAGCATCGATTAATTTAATAAAAATTTCGACAGATAATAAATAATAGTTGATTGTAGGCTAAAACCAAAAGTAACTAAAAATAAAATAGGTAAAAATAAATAGTTAATGTAAATGAATGTGTACTTTTTATTTAGCAAAATTTCCCAATAGTACTATTATTTTCTGCTATTAGATAAGA
This sequence comes from Blastobasis lacticolella, assembly GCA_905147135.1. Lineage (NCBI taxonomy): Eukaryota > Metazoa > Arthropoda > Insecta > Lepidoptera > Blastobasidae > Blastobasis > Blastobasis lacticolella. Next base: position 11,060,349 of record LR990041.1, read on the forward strand.
AAAATACTATATTTCTCCAAAAAAAGGTGGCAACCCTAGTACCTACATATAGATTGTAAACAATATAAAATCATTGCCTGAAGATGAGTAATTCGAAACCGGTTGCAATTTAATAAAATTTGTTTAATACAGTGGAACTAGTGTACAAAAAGTGATTTAATTCATAATAATGGAGTTCCATCATGAAGTGACAACACAAAGTGTTAAATATTTATTCAACATAGTTAGAAACTGATTTTATGTTATAAATGCGGTAAAATAGTTAAAACAAAAGTGAATTAAGGACTGAATATATAATTTTAAACTAGGTATTTCATCTTGCCATATCAGTGAATAAATAATTTGTTGGAAGCTACGAAAAGTGTTTATACAAAATAAAGTTTTAACATAAAATCATATTTTAATAAAAAATAAGTTTTAATTTAAAATAAGTTTTAAATTTAATACAGTGTGGCAACTATCAATGCAATGGATACGAGAATACGTAGTCTGTCAGGGACAGATAATTATGAAAAGAAACCTATATATTTGGAGGACGCACTCACAATGGTCGGTGAGTAGTCTGGCTAGGTATCTATGCTATTAAAAGGGTAATAGGTATATTCTAAAAGCTAGCTAAAATGGTGTGTATGGTATTTAAAATTTAATTCTTCTTTTTCTCATCCATTTCAATAAATTTATCTCAAATCAAGACTGGTACTTGCTTCTTATTTCTCATAATTTTGGAAAACTTCCTTCTTATTAAATATCTACGTAATTTAGCTAGTTATATATTTTAAAAATCTCATCCTCTCGCACGCGAGGGCCCGTGTTCCGCCTTGACCATGATCCAGGATTTAGCAGATCACGTAATTTAGTGCAGCGACTGCAATCCGATTTCCGTGACCCTGTTAACAGGGGAACCTGAACATTCGATCATGTTGGTAAAGATGAGTGGAAACATGTTTAATCAATATGTTTTCCCTCACCGTAAGCCCATCGGTACATAACTCAGAAGAGTCATTGGTACATGGCGGCAGTCCAGCAATTGAATCCGGGACCTCTTGCTTATGAGTCAGACCCCTTAACCACTAGGCCACCGATTGCTAATTTATCAAATTGAAGTACCTAATAAAACCACTGTAGTGCACGATAACGCACGAAAATTAATATATTCATTGTAATTTTTTTTTTATTTATACAAGACAGGCATTTGACCACCTATTCACTCCAGATTATATTGATCAGGAAACACACTCGCAGGCAACGCGTTCCACTCCTTAGCTGTACGCATTATAAAAGTCGAGCCAAAGCGGCTAGTGCAGACAGCTGGAATATCCACGACATAAGGATGAACTCTGTAATCCAGTTTTAATAAGCATTTTTATTGTTTTTAGTACTTACACCGTCATATTTATTTTTCCCGCCAAGCAACAATAGTAAGCCACTCCCTTTGAGTACGTCTTTTTCCTTTAAATCTGTCACGGAGGAAGATGTTAAGAAGCATTTACGTTCTATAACTTCTACTGCAGTGGGCAGCGACAACTTCTGTCCTCGTATGATATCCCTCCTACTCCCTGAACTTACCAATTTCTTTCACATTTTCAACCATTCACTGGCAACGAGTTCTTTCCCGTCGGCTTGAAAACTTGCCAACGTTATTCCACTTCCAAAGATCTCCAATCCCTCTTCTTTTTCTGATTTCCGTCCCATATCCGTGCTACCATTCCTCTCCAAGGTCCTTGAACACATCATCCATTGTCAGCTCACTAAGTACCTGTCTTCAAACTGTCTACTTTCCACTTTCCAATCTTGTTTTCGACCAGGTCACAGCACTGCTAAAATTCACCGATGACATCCGTCTTGCGATGGAGGATAAGTGTGTAACGATTCTGACTTTGCTCGATTTTAGCAGTGTTTTTAATTCTATAGACTTTGATGTTCTTCTTGATATTCTTCGCTCTCTTAATATCTCTCCTTCCGTGATGTGATAACGTAGTTTGACTCATATCTGCGTGGTCGCTTGCATCAGGTCCGCTCTGACGGGGTTTTCTCCTAATGGTGTGGTATAGCCGCAGGTGTACCGCAGGGTGGAGTTTTGTCCCCTCTCCTCTTCTTGATTTTTATCAACACGGTTACCTCTGTCATCCTCTCCAAGTACCATCTCTATGCTGACGACTTGCAAGTTTACTGCCATTTTAAAATAACTGACATCGATGATGCTTTTAGTTGTATTAACGATGACTTAAAGCGCATTTGTTCATGGGCCAAGTCTTATGGTCTGTTGGTAAACCCGAAGAAGCCTCAGGTTATGCTTATAGGTAGCACGTATATGTGTCGGTTTGACACGGTTATCCCCCAAATTTGTTACGATGGAATCTCCATTCCACTCAGCTAAAAAGCAAAAAACCTAGGTTTGATTTTAGAGCCCTATATGTCCTGGGTGACTCAGGTCAATGAAGTCAGTAAGAAGATGCATTTTTCGTTCCACTCTGATAGAGCTCTGAACAGCTCTAAAGTTTTCTGCCATTGAAAACTAAAATCTCCCTAGCTCAAACTCTTCTTCTTCCTCTTCTAGACTATGCAGACTGTTGCCATCTGGATGCCACTGAGGAGCTTTTAAGTAAGCTAGAGCGACTTCAAAACTTATGCATACGCTTTATTTTTGGCTTACGCAAGTATGATCATGTCTGAAGATATCAGTCCAAACTCAAGTGGTTCCCAATTTTACTACGTAGGAATGATCACATCCTTTCCACTCTTTATAATATCCTTTATAACCCGGCCGCTCCTTTATATCTCTCTGAACGTCTTCATTCCTCTCGTCCACTAGACAAACATTGTCGTCCCAGTGTACGAACCTCGTTAGCAATACCTCCTCACCATTCCGCTTTCTATTCCTACTCCTTCACTGTTCATGTTGCAAAGTTATAGAACTCTCTGCCGTATGAAATACGCGATAGTAAATCTATCTGTATTTTTAAGAAACGTGTGAAAGAGCACTATCTCTCTCTTAGTTCCTGAAAATGCGGGGTACAATCCCTATAGATAATTTGTAGGTATCTATGTATTTTATGTATTGGTATATGTAGTTTATTATATTAGTTTATTATATGTATATGTATATTTAGTTAGATATTGTGCATGTCTGATCTGCGACTACTTATCACATATCTCTTTGGTAGGCCTGCTGGAAGAGATTTCTTCTAAGAAATAAGTAGCGCCTGTTGTGTCATCTATAACTCTGTATTTTTCCTCAAAGTTTCATGTGTACAATAAACTGAAAAATAAATAAATGTTTGCCTAAGATTATTGATGGGTCTCCGGTCTGTAACCTATCAGTAATGTGAGAATGAGACGTTTGCTTTGTTGCATGAGGCGCCATATTACTCAGTATAGTACTCACAGTGACACTGCATCTGCAGCTCTGCACTTTTATTACATGAAAACTAACTGCATGAATCATGGAATACCAGGGCACTTACCGCTTTCCATCAGGCGGGCTATCTGCTTATTGTCACTAAGGAGTAAACTTAAAATAATCATTCTCATCCTTGATTCCAGGTTTCGGCAGATACAACCTGACTTACTGCTTCGTGTTGGCGCTATTTCTTGTTGCCGCAATAGTGGAGCCGGTGGGATACGCGTACTTGCTGCCATCGGCCAAGTGTGACTTACAAATATCAGACGCACAGAAGGGGTTCATCGCGTCTGTTCCCTACATAGGTAAGAATCGATTCTAAGAGTAAATCATCATCATTATGTGCCGAAAGACGCTACTGCTGGGCATAAGCCTTCAACAGAGATCTCCACAAAGACCGGTCCTGTGCCTTCCGCATGTCTGTTCGCTCACTCTTCAATGATTATGAATCTTGCTATCCCGTTTTTTCACCCATAGAAACGAGCCTGTCAGAAAGTGAAGAGCGCAATGTTTTGCGCGCAAAACTTTCACCACGTTGCACTAGCTAATAACGACCAGACGTTTCTTTCTAAACATTAAAACATATTATAACAATGATAGAAATAACTATAGACTACTAATTACAATTTTACAACTAATTAAATAAGCACATTAAAAAACTTACAGATAAAAAATTTGTCCCAGGTCCACGGTATTAGGAATGCTGCCTAGAAGGCTGGCCGCATTGCCCTGCCTGGATGGCGAGGCTAATTCGCTGTGCGAAGTAGAGGCCAGCCTTCTGGTCTTTAGTAAAATCGACCAGGCGCTTAGCTAGCTCCCGAAACAGAGAGTGTGCGCCTGGTCCCCACGGCCCAAGGGTTTCCACGCCAAATGGCGCAAATATGTGGTCCTCACCAAGACTCGCGTATTTGTGCCGCTTGGCGTTTTCAGCTACTACAACACCGGCCCTAGCATGACACGCGGTTACTGGAAGATGGGACTGTGCGAGGGTATCGACACACGTGGCGTCCTATACCAATGGTCCTCCCAGCTTCCATGGCGTAAGTGTCATCCCGTTGGGCCTTCTACCGTCATTACGAACTAAACCGCTTGGCTCCAGCACCGCGGGTGCTCCAGCGGAGGTGAAGGCCCGGCGGATGATATCATTTAGGTCCGCGTGCCGAGGAAAGCGCCCAGCACTCCTGCTGCATGACAGGCCATGGTGGCCAAGATGGTCAACAAGGTGACCACAATGGCACTGGTGCGGAGCACTGCAGGGCGCGCCAAAGCATAGGGCCGTGGCAATCCTAAACGTGGTGCGGTCGAGAAGTGTGCCAATATTTTTGGAGTGCATTGCCTGAAGCCAGAGACCCGATTCCCACTCACCAGCAGCTAACAGACGGTCACGCTCTGCAGAGTTGGTTGATGCACTTAAAAGGTTGTTTCGCACCAACCTGCATAGGTAGGCTCGTCGCACAGCCGCTGGGAACTGGAATTTGTCGGGAGCTCGGCCTCTGGATAAGCCACCTGCCAAGCGTTTTAAAATTCCCTAGTTTAGATGATATATTCTGCAGTACTGGCACTGGGACTGTGAACTATGCACCGAGGGCAGGGACACACCTGAAATTTTCCTGACTCCTAGACATCCATACCGCATAGGCAACGATGCCTGATTCCGAGATGAATTGTCGAGATTGATGTTGAGAATTGAAATAATGGTATGTTTCACGGTGTTGTCAAGGTCTTCTAGAAGGACAGGATGTCTCCAAAGCTGACAACACCGCAAAACATACGTGAACTTTGGTACAAAAAGGAAAAACCAAAGCTGACATTACGACGCTTAATTACGCTTAGTTACAACTCTAATTCTTAAACCTGAAACAGCTCCGCAATCCTATTCTTTGTCTAAACTATCTGTTTTTACCCGACTGCGACAGAAGGAGGGTTATGTTTTTCGAGCGTATGTAAGTATATATATATATCTCTTACAGGATACATTTCGGAGACTGCAATGGAACTGCCCATTCTAATACCTCATCTTCTTTCCACAACCAAATGACAAGAGCCTCGGCAAAATGACTGTGTTTTCCAGTCGAAATTACAAAGACTACTCGCACAAACCACTTTGCTTTAACATTTATACTAATACAAATAGTTTATTAGTAAATGATAAAAAATGGTTACAGTAAGTTAATGGTACACGTTTTGTTCAATACATTAAATATAGGTGGGAATCGAGTAGTAGTCTCCACGCCTGTATCGCGAAGGCCCTGCTATCCGCAACAGAACTCTCTCTCGAAATACTATTCACTAATTCTTCGCACAAGAAATTATAAAGTATTATATTGTTTGCATAATTTAATGGGATATGTAGATAATATTCATAAAATAATGACTTTTCTACTTATAACACAAAGTAAATTAACCTACAGAATATCGAAAGAAATACGTTAACTGAAATACATATTCATAATACTTACAAAAATGTGTAATGTGTATACCTAAAAATAAAACAAGAGTGTAATGAAGTGCATGTTATTTTTAAACCTGTTTAATATTCGTCAGATACGTAGCCTATTGCTGCAGTCTGAGTAATGTATGCTCGTACTTTAAATGTTAAATTCCTACGACGACGTTTGAATTGTATTGTGTGCTGATAATTATGTTATTTAGAACTGTATTGTAAGTAGGTATGTAGGATGGAAAGCCGTTTGGTATCTGGAAGAATGTGTCCCCTTTCAGGTATGGGTGTTGTAGGTACCTGTAAAGAGACTATTTTAATAATTTATTTAATAGTTCTTTATATTTACATTCTTACTACTGCGTTGCACAAATTATGCGTTTACCATCTTTCACCTCCATTTAAGTAAATATAACGAATAGTCAAAACTCGCTAAACAAAATACTATTTAAAATGAATGATAATGTTGTTGTCTTTTTACAAACATCGCCTACAAAATCTTTAAATGTGTCTCCTGCTCTCACCGGATTCTTGCGTATCTGAGTGTGTGATACATTTTAAGTTCGAACATCTCAAGATATAGTTAAGCCTTTTAAAAGCATAAAAATAAAAGTGCCGATAGTGCCATATACTAAAATTATTAGCTCTGTAATTGATGTTATTGCTGTCCACTTTGCCAATAATATATTTAGTAAATATGTTGATAATGGCGACACACCTGACCTGATGAAGCATAGTAAAGTTATTCCATTGTTAAAAACAGGTAGCACAACAAATCCCACAAATAGACCAGTTTCGGTATTACCGGCTCTAAGTGAGAAAATTATATTAAACCAACTAAAAGTCCATTTTTATGAAAATAAAAAACTAGTGATCTCGGAGCGATTTTGTTCGCGTACACTTACTTTACCCCTATCTACTCTTTTTGCTTGCTAATAAACCTTCCTCTTGAATTATGGTTGAAAACCCTCCTATGATTAAAATCCGTTGCGTAGTTTAAAAGATACATAGGGACAGACGGCGGGAAGCGACTTTGTTTTATACTATGTATAGATGTCATCGAGGCCAGGGAGGAATCACAAGATGCTTTAGGGGTTTTCTGTAATTTATCCAAGGCCTTTGATTGTGTTCATTATGATACTTTGGTCAGGAAATTGCTACATTATGGAATAAAGCTCTAAACTTGTTAAGTTCATATTTAAGTCAGAGAATTCAGTTGATTTTAACGGATATGCAGGGTCTGTTGTATCTATGGAGATCCCACAGGGGTCAATTCTAAGTCCGTCTTTGTTTCTTATTTTGTAAATGATTTCACAATACTCGTTCCAGGTATAGTGATAACGTCCTACCCATGGGGCTACCTAGTCGACACGAAGGGACGCAAGTTCACCGTAATATGGAGCTCGCTGGCGTCAGGGTTCTTCGGCGTTCTGTCAGCCTTCATGCCAAATCAAATCAGTTTCACGGTGTGCAAATTCCTGACGGCTTTATGGTTAGTAATAATTTGAACTGTATTTATCTAACTCTTTAAGATAATATCTACGTACATAGGCAGCACAGGATGCGTCTCCTCTTCAGTCCAGTACCAAACATATCGATCGAGATCTATCATCTCCAAATGTCCAATGTGGTTGCTTAATTAAATGAAACACCCCAATGAAAATCTGTTGACCCGAAAAACTTGAAATGGGATTCTGTTGATATGGAAATTATGGGAATCTATCGAGCTGGGAAGTTATAGAATTGGATATCTGTTAATTTGGGAATCTGTAATGAGATCCATGGGAAAATACAAAGTACAAGATGCTACACATTTTTTACAGAGTACAGAAAAAATGTACACGTTACCTACGTTTAAATTGACCTGATTTGTTCTGAAGATTTCCTCTAGTCCGTTTTCGCAATAAGTTACGTCTTGATAATTGGTTGTTGGTGGAGGCTCGTGTCGTAGTTATACTGACATCATAACTTAAATAACAAATTACCTAAATATTAATTTACCTTTACGTTACATTACAGCATAGCTGGTCCTGCGGCAGTGCAATTCTCATTCATAGGTGAAATCACACCCCGAGCGTACCGTGACGTCACGCTCTCCGTAACAAATGCGTTCCAGATCATGGGCGGAGCGCTGGTTCCATGTAAGTCCATATAATTAATTGAGGTTATAAGGTGGGTGGACCATGGAAGGCCACGCTCCTTTGAAGGCCAACTATCAAAAAGTCGTAGTTATTGACATGTAAACACATATTCCTTCGGCTATACACTAAGATCCATCAAACTCAAGGCCACAGATGCGGCGGCGAGTCGCTCGCGCCGCTATTGTGGCAGTGCGATCTCACGCTTCGTAGACTTCGGTCGTCGACGTTACAATTGTTATTCGCGCGCACAGCAAAACGTAAGTTTTTAGTTAGATAACCTATTATTATTTCATATTTTTTTACTGTGGATTGTCGTATAAGGATATGTTTATAGTACTAAAGAAAAAAAAATTATTTTGCCTCGATTTAAGTTAAAATATTGGTAGTGTTCCCAGGAAAGCCGATGGTTCCTTATAAGGCCAATCAAAAATTTGACGGTTGGCCTTGCTAGGGTACATGGGCCTTACAAAGAACATGTACAAACCATGAACATATGAACAGTTACTTTTTAGTTATAAATACGTACCGTTACAGTTAAAACAATGTTTTATATTTATAATATTTTTATTTATAAGGGTTATTAAACTTCAAGATTTCAAGAATGTCGGAGTCAAAACCCAGGAAAAGAGGTAGTACATGGGATGAAGACAGTTTAAGACGTGCCATGGAAGCAGTACAAAATAATCAACTTAATACAAATGCTGCAGCGTTGAAGTTCAATATTCCAAGACGCACCCTTAGAAACCATTTAGTAAGCGGTAACAGTACTAAAATAATTGGGAAGACAACTATTCTTACAAAACAATTAGAAGAAGATTTATCGCAGCGAATCAAACGTTTTGCAAAACTGGGTGTACCACTTACGCCTAAATTTATCAGGAAACAAGCCTTTTTATTTTGTGAGAGGTTTAAAATCAAGCACTCGTTCAATATGTCAACAAGAATGGCTGGACGCAAATGGCTCAAAATGTTTTTGGCTCGAAACCCATCAATATCAAAAAGAAAACCCCAGCTAATGAATCCAGCTAGAGCTCAAAAAATGAATAAGCCCATTGTGACAAACCATTTTGAAGAAGTGAAGAAACCCTATGAAGAGCTAGACATTATTGCACATCCAGAACGCTTGTATAACATGGATGAAAAAGGGTGTCGCATTACGGTCCACAAACAAACTGTAGTTTTGGCTGAAAAAGGGAATACAAGAGTACATCTTGTTGCTCCGGAACACGCCGAGAACGTTACAATAGCGATGTGCGTAAATGCGGTGGGTATTGCTATACCGCCTATGATTATTTTTAAGGGGATTAGGCACAGAGCAGGATTAGCATCAAATTTGCCACCTGGAACAAACGTAAGCATGGCACCCAAAGGCAGCATGACCAGTAGCTTATTCGTAGAGTTCATACAACATTTAGCACAACATAAAGTACCCGGTAAATGTCTGCTTATCTTTGATGGCGCAAAGTGTCATTTATCATATGAGTCTCTGGAAGAAGCAGATAAAAATAATATAGTACTATACTGCTTACCTTCGAACACCACGCACGAACTCCAACCTCTAGATAAATCAGTGAATCGGTCCTTCGAACATCACTGGGATGAAGAAGTTTTGAACTACCTGTGCAATTCTCAAGAGAGAAATTTAAACAAAGCTGCGTTTAACAAAATTTTCTCTCGAACATGGCCAAAGTGTATGACTCAAACCAATATAACGAATGGATTCAAAGCCACTGGTTTATACCCCTTTGATCCTGATGTCATACCCGAAGATGCTTATGCTCCTTCAATTGTAACTGAAAGACCTTTATCGGAAACGTTACAACACCAGATCGACCAACAACTTATATCTGTTCAAGTCTCGCCCCCTGTGTCTGAATTTAAAAAAGTGTCAGAATTGTCGTCTCAGTCTCTGATAGATGAAAGGAGGTCAGCTCATGTTTCTAACGTTTCTTCAATTTTTCCATCAACTTCCAAAGAGAAGATAGTATCGACATCGCCAAAATTTTCAGCTGCAACAACAAAAAGAAAACCCGTTCTTGTTTCTTCTTCAACTGATGCTTCAGACTTAGAAGTAGATATTACGGTCAATGATCAGTGCCGCCCCATGCTGCTAAGTTCAGTACATCGTTTCAACGTCGCAGATACGAAACATGACCCTCAACCATCTCTGTACGATTATCCTCTTCCGAGTACGTCCGGCCTACACGAAAATATCGTCTGTTCTAGCTCTGAATCTGATATTGATTTGAATCTTAGTGAATCATTTATCAAAGATAACATGACTAAACTTCAAGTCTCGGATTTATACACTTCTTCTTCGTCATGTGATGATGACCTAGAGCAGAAAAAAGAAATCACTCCGAAAAAACGATTAATACAAAACAAAAGCTCAATTAAAACAAAAGCTCAACTAAAGAGTCATGAGACTAGATCTTCGGATGATGACGAGCCGTTAATTAATGTAATAGAGGATGAAGAAGAATCGTTTCATGCTTTTTTGCCTACTCCAAACTACGCTACAATAAAGTCTTCACGTCCACGGCAAAAAGCTCTTAATTATAATGGACAAAGAATAGTTAAAGATTTATTCAAGACTGAAGAAAAAAAGAATGAGATGACGCAAGCGACGAGTAAGAAAAAAGGAAAGTCTACAAGTAAACGAGACCAAAAAAAGAAAACCAAAAATAAAAATGATTCCGTAAAACGGCTAAAAAGAACAGTACAACAAGAAAACAGTAAAAGATCGAAAATAGAGATGAAGAAAAGTGCAGAAGGTGAAGAAAAGGAATGGTACTGTCACGCATGTGGCGAGAATAGAATGGAAGACATGAGACAATGTCCCGAATGTCAAAAGTGGTATCACGAGGAGTGTATGGGTCTCACTAAAAACGATCTCAAATTTATATGCTCAAATTGTGATTAAAATATCCAAAAGTATTATCCTTTTTAGTTTCTAAGTTTGTTTCCGAAGTTAATTTTTATTTTGTTACAATTATTTTCGTTTTTTAATCTTAAGAATCGTTGATTTTAAACATTCCTGACTTCAAGACTGACTATGTACCATAATAAGTTTGTAATAAGTACAGTACTTAGTCTGTAGTGTCTATTATTTTATTATAATTAATATAAGAAAGTCATTGATAATTTTTAGTTTGGCCTTCTTAGGAACATTTTGGCCTTACAAAGAACGGACCCATAAGAAGGCCATTTGAGGTAAAAAAAAAAGTTTTTAATTTCATTATAATACGCGTTGGCAAGTTATTTGATGTCAATTTAATACTCATTACTACTGTTTTTAAATAATTTCCATTAATATATTCTTAGTTATACGATGGTGTTCAAGTAATGTTCGTTGAGTTTTTTATAAATAATAAAAATATATTGAGCATTTAATGTTTTGCTTAAATGAAAGAGCTTATTATGTAGTTTTAGTAAAAGCGAATATATTAATTGTTACAACTCTATTTTTAAGTTGAACGACTGATGTATAATATTGGCCTTGTTTGGAGCCGTGTTCCTTGCAAGGCCATTTGGAAGAGCTTAACAAAACTTAAGTTTAATGAATACTGATTAAAGCTAGGTTAAAAAAAAGTGATTTATATGGTACACAATAAAACAAACTATTATTTGATAATTTGTTTTTTTCATTTATCCAGTTAATAAACGAATAAAAAGCGTTTACTCGTTAGTGTGGCCTTCCATGGTCCACCCACCTTAATTGTCCCGAAGGACGGAAGCCTTTGTCATATATATATCACCATCGTCGTCGTGGAACCAGAGGTACTTCTATTAGGAATCTTCTAGACGCGCTTCAAATGACTGTCTACAACCTAAAACGTAAAAGAGAACTCATATTTGTTAAGCTCCTACGCTATATTTAACGCATTGATACCTACGCTCGCGCCTACTAGGCTGTTGCGAACCTAATTTTTTGTCACTTACTGAATATGTGTAGGTAGTTATTTAGGTCTCGCAACCACTCGCAACTTGCTTCCTATTTATGTTATACGGCAGATAAACAGGCAAGCGCGAGCCACCTGATGGAAAGTGATCACCGCCGCCTATGAACGAGCTCCCTAATATACCTCTTGATCGATCCCATGTCATAGTCCAAAGGAAGCATTGTGGCATGGGAGCTCATTCTACATCCAAATCGTGAATCGTGAAATAGTGATTCGCGAGGAGCGTTCTTTCGAACCTTCGCGTGAACACCGACAGAGGGTCTACGCATTATGAGTACCCAGCCCCCGGCGGATTCCACAGTTCAATTTAATAAATAAAATTAAATACCGATTAATGTAACTATTTATTTTGTTTTTCAGTACTAGTATGGGCTATCCTACCATTAGATTTTAATGTAAACTTTGGAGCCTACTATTTCCGGCCATGGCGGCTTCTAACGATAGTCAATTCTTTGCTGTTCTTCGTCGCAGCATTCTTTTTGATGCTAGGGCCTGAGAGCCCGAAGTATTTGGTTGCGCATGGGAAGCACGACGAAGCGATGGCAGTATTACAAACATTTTTTGCAAGGAATATGAGGAAATCTCCTGAAGATTTTCCGGTAAGTTTCCGTCTAGTGAAAAATAACCTCGATGCTTGCCTGCTCTCCTCATGCATAGCGCATGGTTTGTTGTCTTGTCACTGGTAGATTCATATTTCGATATTTTAGGTGAAAATGCTGCTTATGCCCGACAACTCTGAACAGAAACGTAGTTTTCTCACATCTTTAAAGGAGCAATCACTGCCGTTATTCAAGCCGCCATTACTGAAATGGATGGCTCTCACCGGATTTCTCTTATTCGGAATATTTTCAACGTAAGTTACCTACCAGTTTGACGTGTGGTAGAGCAGAATATAGCACCAGCCATAGTCCAATTTCTTTGCATCAGCCTCATCAGCACCGTTCAGGATCGACATGAGTGGCGTCTTTTGGTGTCGGAGGCCAAGATCCTCTTTGGGTCGCTGAGCCAGCATAGTAAGTGAGTAAGCACCATCTATGGACGGCTGTCATAGAGGCAGACCATATGTTACCTTTGTAAACAATTCGTAAACTAGACAATGGGCAGCAGCGTTTTGCTAAGTGTTTTCAACACTGCTTACTCTAATACGCCTGCCAAGGGTTAAGAATATGGCAATGCCTACAAGTGGCCATGTGGTGACCGGCAGAGTAGAATATCATAAACCCACAATACACAACCCCTTACACTAGTGGGTATCGTACAAGGCATCGTGTTGTGGTGGCAAAACTTTTAGAGTCTCCGTAGGCCGGATAATGGGCAGCAGCGTTTTCCATTGTTATATTTATAACTATTATACTAATTATAACACTGCGATCTCCAACCCGCCTGCCTAGCATGGAGATTATGGCTATAACCTCCATTGAAGTGGATGTGGCTCAAGTCCAGTAGCGGACTGTTATGGGCTGTTGACGATGATAATGATGAACAAGTAACCAACGGTTCATCATTATTTAATTTAAATTGGTAGTCGTCCACTGTATCGAGTAACAAGTCTAGATAACGAGATTGAATGGAAGCGAGAGACATATTGTGCCGTCCCCACCTAGTGAAGATGACAAATGCCGCACAGAGGTCACGGTTTGCCAATATCCACAGCCACGCAGGACTTCTCGAGTCCGTCACAAGATCATCTGTCTACCATGCAGCGAAGCCGTTTACATTACGTGTATTGATGGGCAACAACCTCTAACCTCATCAGCTCTATTGGCAACGCAGCAAAGTGACACTTGTTGACGCATAATATTGGCCATTCTTCGAACTATGTCTATGCATAATGTAACCGTGGTTCTCCTGAGAATCAAAACTCCGAATGTAGTGCTCTTTAAGTCTGTCTGTGTACATAACGAAAGACCCCTCAAATTTTAATTCCGAGACTGCACGTAATTTCCAAAACTCAAGCTTAAAATATGGTGCGAACTATTTACTCTATATAGACTCTACTACTGTCACGGGGTGCCAATCGACTCCCGAGACTATTCAAATATAGTCTAGTTCGAATAGTGTTTCTATGACACCATCAGCATAGATAGCACAAGTGGTCAAGCGCGAGAGCAACAAGCACTGCTTTTGATCTTAGATTTTGAAGGAAATAAAGATTCACTCGCGGCGCGAGCTACGTCAGAGCACACTTGCTAGCCGTACTGGATCCTTTTGTCTCGAGACTGATGGAACAAGCTCGGGAGGCGATATTGACACCCTGCAACGATCTCTTATCTATACAAATATGATAAAGAGAAAAGAGTCTCCAGTGCGTTTGTAAAAAAAATCTTGCAATTATTTAAGTAATTTAATGTAGTGTTTTAAATTCAATTTCAGTTTAAACGGGTTATACGTCTGGATCCCGTATATATTGAACAAAGTGTTCACTGGATCCGAGCCGGGGTTGACAGCGTGTGGGGTCATCGCTCAAAGGCTTAACGAGGTTAGTTAGAAATAATAATACTTTAGGTAAGCTGATTCTAGATTTTCTGCCTATCCATCTTCTGACATATGGTTCAGCATTTCCATAAGTTCTGCGACTGATATTTCACCAAGACCTTCGAAATCCGAAAATGAAAAGCAAATAATCCTTACAATGTTTTGTAAAAACGGGTAGCACTTATAATCTGTCCAAACTAACTTGTCCTGTTTGGTTCGGGAAATTATGTATTTAAGTGGATAATCTGCAGCAGTATTCGTTGAAATTCACATTCTATGTATTTCTTGAATAATTCAAGACATTTTTACACAATATACGTAGCGCGATTGATACAGCAAGTCGTGATTTTGGGCATTGTTTGTTTAAAACAGATTGAACAGATTCAAATTAGGTCCCCCAATTTTAAACAAACACCTTAGGCATCGCCTGATTTCTTTCTTTTCTAAAATTAAAGGTTGTTGATTGCCTAAAAACTAGTTAAGATGGAATTTAAACCATTCTTATGTTTAGTGAAAACGAGCACGGAAAGGAGCAGGAACGGTAATAGATGATGAACGGTAAAACATCAGTAACCCGGTGAAATTTATTGGAAAGAAGGCCTTACTTGTCATAATGTACCTCTTGATTGGCACATTTTGCATCCTCGTGAATTTCATAACGAATAACTTTGTGTTTGCCGCGCTGCTGTCTTCGACGTCCTTAATATCATGCGCTATTGGGCCCGTCAACGGTTTTGGGGTATCCATTTTCCCAACACAGTTCAGGTGAGTGCATGCTATTGGGTGGTTTGTTCACCTTTGTAAATAAGTCAACCTTATCGAAATCAAAACAACGATGCTCACTTAAAAAGTGAGCAGCTGGAAGTAGAGCCCAACTTTAATTGGCACTATTACCTATTGCTTTATTTTCTGGGTCTCTGGGTAAATTCTACCGTAATATTTATTGTACCTACTTTAGCGAACTGAGTAGCGTCGTAGTGGTATATAATCACGTGTCCCGATGATTCTTAAGAGAGGTAGGGCATAGCGGGGTATCTCGTTCGAATTGGAGCCGCCCGACTGGGGAAGTACCTCCACCTTACAGAATATCGCAGCTAAACAATACTCTTTTAAATAGTATTGTGTTTCTGCCGGTGAGTAAGGTTTCCAGTGCTCCATGAGGTGGGGATTTGGGGAACCGTGGCTTTGGCAGTGGAGTGGCTTTTGCCTTTTTGCTGCCAGAGCAACGTGTTATAGAGATGGGCAACGCATTGGCGATACTGTTGGTGTTGCTAATGTCTATAGGCAGTGGTGACTACTTCCCATCAGAGGGCCTAGTGTGAGTTCCGCTTCGATTTTACTTAACTATCGCGTTTGCGTTTACGTCGAAATTACCATGAAAAAAAAAACTTCATTTACGTACCACTAGGCGGCGCTATATGTTTTCATACTAATTTCCACGTAAACGCAAACGCGATAGTAAAGTAAAATCGAAGCGGAACTCACACTAGGCCCTCAGGTGGCCTGCTTTCCTGTGTGCATATCGTATGTCATAAAAAAAAACTTTTTCTAGTCGCTTACTAATCTATTTATTTCGCACATTAGTTCCTGTCAGTCAGCATGGCAGCACTTACTTATCTAATGTTCTCCCTCCCTGTTCGACCCACTTCACTTTTCTCTCGTCTCTTCACTTTGTTTAATTAAAATATTATTTTATCTTTGCTTTTACTTATATATTGTATCCAGTTTTAAGTTCATATGTTTATTTTATGGTTTGTATTTGTATTTATTATGTGCTTCCGGACTATAGTTGCATAAATGTATATCCCTCCTCCTTTTTACTCAAGTAGTTTTGTATTTTTTTGTCTTTCTTTTCCTGCACCGCCTACCTTTCTCAGGCTTAGATTATCCCGGTTGACTGGTAGATAAGGCTATTTTAGCCTATAAGTTCGCCACTGTACTTTTGTGCATAAAGCTTTAATAAATAAATAAATAAATAAAATGTTAGGGTTACGACACTCGGGTAAGTATCTAACTAACAGTCCATACATCCGTCGTTACCATCTCGTTCGTTATTGGTTTTATTTAATATAGATACTTTTAGAAAGAAACGATATATTTATTTCGGCGAAATTACCCCATCTGTATTGATAAATGGATGTTTATGTACCTATTATATCATATTATCATAATAAAATATGATGAATCATTCTAATCAATCAATTGGCCGTGTGGTGACCGGCAGAGTAGAATAGTACCAACCCCTTACGCTCATGGGTGTCGTACAAGGCGACTAATGTTTTCGAGGCAAAAGATCAAGAGTCTCCGTAGTCTGGAAAATGGGCAGCAGCATTTTCCATTGTTATATTTAAACACTGCGATCTCCAACCCGCCTGCCCAGCGCGGAGATTATGGCAATAACCTCCCCTTTCGTGGGAGAGGCCCTAAGTCCTGCAGTGGACTGTTACGGGCTGTGATGATGATTCTAATCAAGCGGGCTCTAAGAGTGATTGCTACCTTTATGGTATAACAATCGAGAATAATACTATTACCAATTTCACACAATTCCATGGATTAAATGCTTAAATATTTAATATCTTTTATCAGATAATTAAGTACCGATATCCGCAACCAAATACTGATAGATGTATGTACTTACTAAGCATACTTTTCTTGAATTTAGGTGCTGATGATATTTTGCATTGGCAAAATTGCGTTGAGAAAATAGGTAAAAGATATCCTACGGCCCTAAGTCGTCACACGGAGACCGCGCGCACATGGCATTTCAGGCTATCCGTCTCGTGCACTAAACCACGTATAGTAGTCAACTATCTGCGTGCGGTTTTTCCGTGACGCACATATTGATTTTAGCCCGCCGCGGGGTCGCACTAATACCAAACTATATATGATCACCCGCTGGGCAAATCTGAAGATTGTCTGAAAATTTCATCAAAATCGATTTTTGGTAGAACTCATGGAATTTTTGTTTAGTTGCGTCCAAGAACAAGTATGTTTCTGGGCACAAACAACACCACATTATCGCTACTTGTAGTAGGTAATCAATTAATGTCGCGAGGGCCCGACGTCCGCCTTGCCCTTGGCCATGAAACACCCATTTCTTATGGACTAATGTGTGTAGAGCGTATAATATTAATGCTTTACAGGGGCATGGCCATCAGCCTGGTGATGTTCGGACGGCTGGGCTCCGTGGTGCGCACCAACGTGGCGGGGCTGCTGCTCAACACCGCCTGCGAGGCCACATTCTTCGTCTTCGGTGGACTCCTCATATGTGAGTTCTTTAAAATATATTTTTTATATTAGACAATACAGGCATTTGACCGCCGTCTCAACTGTTGGTAAGTGACGATGCGGCCGAAGATGCAGCATGCCCGTCTTGGAGCAGTCTTTTCACTCTGCCTTGAAGGCATCCAGATCAAATATACCCACTTCTGGTTACTACAATATCACACCTCCATTTTCCACCACCATTTTCACGTCAATGCTTCTTTTCAACAAGCATCCTTGCCGTTGTCACCCACATAAGTTGCTTTTGCACAGCATTCGTTACGAATTTATAGGTATGCAAGTACAGCATCGCCTAATCCTGAAATTGGCCGTGTGGGGGGCCAGAATATAATAGCAAAAATTCCTTACATTCATAGGTGTTGCACAAGACGACTAATGATTTCAAAGCAAAAATTCTGGAGTGTCTGTAGGCTGGAAAATGGGAAGTAGCGCTTTCCATTGTTATATTTACAACACTGCGCTCTTTAACCCGCCTGCCAAGCGTGGAGATTATAGCAATAACCTCCCCTGTCTCTGCAGAGGAGTGTTATCGGCTGTTGATGATAATGATTATCGTGGTCACATGTTAATGCACGTGCACAGAATCGGATTTCCCAGCCAAAGCTTACCAGCCTGTTTATGAGCCGGCAAGCACATTGTATTGTATGTTTTGACAAAAACAGATACGCAGACCTTCCGCTAGGGGCGTCATTCCGTGGATATAGGGGTGGCCGCACTACCTTTAAGCCGGGACCACACGACACAAACTTATACTTGCACAGCACCTTTGTACAAACGAAGTTTGCGCAAACGGATCGTGTAGACGTCAAATTTTAAATTAGAAAATTTGACGGCAACTTAAAATTTGATGTCTATACGATCCGTTTGCGCAAACTGGCTTGTTCCGTTTATCCACCCTAAAACAGCCATCCTAAGGGTACTCGGAAACGCGTGTCCATCTATCCACCCTAAAAGGGTGGATATTCGTAATTCATATAATATTTTTCTTCCGATTTTCTCCCCTGCCTATGTCATTTACAGAAACATACACAAACCCGGATTAAGTTTTTGGAATGCGTGCAAAAGACGCACAGTTCTTCGCTAATACGTCTACTGCAGCAATTTAGAAAATGATTGAAAATATACATTACAAGGGACGAATTTATCCAGGATACACAACTACGTCTACTCAATAATGAAATAAGTGTTGGTTATTTTCTGGACATATTGCAAAATTTATAAAAAATCGGCTTCGCAGGGGTATATTCCTCTTTGTAATTTTTTTTTAGTTAATAGTGAAGTAATCATTATTTTTGTTTAGTGAAAAAGTTATTTTTATAAATATAGGATGCCAGTTTTTATTTAATAGATAATTTTATTAAATCTGTACTTGGGGTAAAAAGTCAGAAGAACAATCAGATGTGAATTCCGTTTATCCACCCCGTTCAGGGTGGATAGATGGACACGCGTTTCCGAGTATCCACCTTAGGGTGCCTGTTTTAGAGTGGATAAACGGAACAAGTCCGCAAATTTCGTTTGTACAAACGCGCTGTGCAAGCATAAGTTTGTGAAGTGTGGATCCGGCTTTAGAAAATAATTTAATACCGGCTGAAAATTAAAGCACACTTTCAACCTAGATATTACGATCGCAGCGTAGCACACTGTTCCAAGAACCCTTCGGACCTGACATTTCGAACTAAGCACAGAATGTGACGCGTTATGTTATTTTAAATGATAAGCAAAAACTCCCGTGTGGAAATTCCTTATAGTTTTGGAGAACACTCTAACCTAAGTACGTCGATTTTTTTTACTTCGAAAGTAAAATATTAATTTTTCTACCAGAACATTTACTTTATTTGCCCAACTTTTAACATACATTTATTGAGCGTCTAAAAGCCTATTTTTTTATAGCCTTTCCTAGTCGACAATGTAAGCGTAAGGCGAAATAATAATATTTTTCATTCAAATGGTTTTATTTTAATATCTATAATAATTCAAGCTATTAGCACCCAAAAATCTATTTAAAAGGTAGAGCATTAGGCTGTCTATCTTCCTAAAAAATAACAGCTGCTAATTCCGTGGGATATAGGAGAAATTTGATTCTAAATATTTCCTAACTACAAACGCCTGAAACTTAGTAATAGCAATATTTTATATACACATTTGCTATGAACTTTTAGTAAGGTCTAAAATTAAAAATACTGTGGATTGAACGGTTTTCATTGTATTACTAGCTGTTACCCGCGGCTTCGTCCGCGGTAAATAGTACAGTGGAGCAGAAAGTAAAATAAGTCTACAAAAATTCCACATTTTTCGGCACAATCTTTTATCGTCACCAGTGGCCCTAGCACAAGTGTGTCCGCGACAAAGCTCGCGCCGCGACACAGTGTTTGTCTCTTTCTCTCAATACTAAGACGAGAGAGATAGCAATAGCTATGTCGCGCTTTTTCTCGGTTATCGCGCGCGAGAGCATCTTGTGCTAGGCCTACAGGGAGATATTGGGGCATTTAATGCATGACAAAAATTTCATGTCCGTGCAGTTAACCATTGAGGAGTTCCCTCGTTGGGAGCCGATCCTAGGTGCACCTTCAGGTTATGCTTATCATAATAATGCATTGTCATCCAAACTAAACAGATATCTGATTTAATTATGAGTTAATATTAGTTATAGTGAGTTACAAAGTATTGTTTGTAATATTTATCTTTTTCTTGCAAAATTATCATTATATAATAATTATATTAACGTCAGATTGAAATCCATATTTGGTTGCAAGCATAGGTTTTTTGTTATACGTCTTCTAGTACGTTTATTAGGTTATACCATTTAATTCATTCGATGAAGCTAGGTGTGGCGTGGGAAGGGGTCCACCTTCGTTAGGCGTTAGCTAAAACCCCACGTCAATACATCTAGCCTGGAGAAATAGGGGCAAGGCGACATGGAGCCGTTTCAGACCCATGCCGCCGCCAGTGATGCTGTGGATAGCGCCACAGCCTTTCCCTCTCCGGAGGTGACCGCAAGCATGTTAGGAGAATGTGATGCTGTGGATAGCGCCACAGCCGGCACCTTTCCCTCTCCGAAGGTGTTCTCAAGTACACGAGGAGAAACTAGTCCTGGACAAATAGAGGCCGGTACTTCTTCGGGAATGAGTAGTGGAAGTACTATTTCTTGTAATTTCGTGACAAAAGTGATCTATAAGTGAAACAGAAGCCTCGAACTCACTTATTAGGATTTCATCTTTAGGGTAGCACAAAGATTTAGAATCGTGAACCAAATTACAAGGTTGATACGCATATCCTCTTCTGAGAAGATCTTGGCGCATGAATTTATGTGTATCCACACTTACATTCGAGTCAATGATAAAAGCCAGCGCTTTATCGGGAGTATAGGGTTGTGGTTTTTTATCTGAACCGGATTTTTTATTTCTTTTGATATTTCAGTAATTTTTGCAGGATTATCTATGCACGTATCCATAATTGATTCAATTTCTTTAGCATTGTGAATTAAAGAAGAATCTGATGAACTAGCAGAATGCACTATAGCTTCAATGAATGCTTTTACTAATTTCGCAGGTGGCTTTTCACTGAGTTTTTCTGCCAATAATTTAGTTTGTCTTCGCTGTTGACGGCAACTAAGAGACATATTATGCACTTCTCGGACTAGGAAATGAAGCGGCACTCACAATTTTTATTGCATCAGGGAGGTCATCAAAAATATCTTTATTTAGCTACATTTTGTTTCCGCTTTGTTAATAAATCTTGCTACTGCATTAAGCAGAGCTTTTTGTCGTTTTCATCGATTGCTTCAATGGGCTTAAGTTTGTCGCCAAGTAATGCAAAGACACTGTCTATTCTTTCCGAGTTATTTAAGTCAGGTGGCCGACCATTTGGATAAATATGACGGCTTTTAGCAACAAACTCTCGATAAACTGCCAAACGCGAATTACAAGAAATAGTACTTCCACTACTCATTTCTGAAGTAGTGCCGGCTTCTTTTTGTCCAGGACTAGTTTCTCCTCGTGTAATTGCGAACACCTTCGAAGAGGGAAAGGTGCCGGCTGTGGCGCTATCCACAGCATCACATTCTCCTAACATACTTGCGGTCACCTCCGGAGAGGGAAAGGTGCCGGCTGTGGCACTATCCACAGCATCACTGGCAGCGGCATGGGTCCGAAACGGCTCCATGTCGCCTCGCCTCCGTTTCTCCAGGCTAGATGTATTGACGTGGGGTTTTAGCTAACGCCTAACGAGGGTGGACCCCTCCCCACGCAGCACCTAGCCCTTCATCGAATGAATTAAATGTTATAACCTAATAAAGGTATTAGAAGACGTATAACAAAAACCTATGCTTGCAACCAAATATGGATTTCAATCTGACGTTAATATAATTATTATATAATGATAATTTTGCAAGAAAAAGATACATACTAAAATTACCAACAATACTTTATAAACGCATTATAACTAATATTAACTCATTTTTAAAGCAGATATATGTTTAGTTTGGATGACAATGCATTATTATGATAAGCATAACCTGAAAGTGCACCTAAGATCAGCTCCTCAAGAGTTAACTGCACGGACATGAAATTTTTGTCATGCATTAAATGCCCCAATATCTCCCTGGTGACGATAAAAGATTGTGCCAAAAAATGTAGAATTTTCGTAGACTTATTTTACTTTCTGCTCCACTGTATTTGCCGCGGACAAAGCCGCGGGTAACAACCCGCGGCTTTGTATTGTTAGCTGTTGCTAGTAATACAATAAAAATCTTTCAATGCATAGTATTTTTAAATTTAGACCTTACTAAAAGTTCATAGCAAATGTGTATATGAAATATTGCTATTATTAAGTTTCAGGCGTTTGTAGTTAGGAAATATTTAGAATCAAATTTCTCCTATATCCCACGGAATTAGCAGCTGTTTTTTTTTTAGGAAGATAGGCAGCCTAATGCTTTACCTTTTAAATAGATTTTTGGGTGCTAATAGCTTGAATTAATATAGATATTAAAATAAAACCATTTTAATGAAAAATATTATTATTTCGCCTTACGCTTACATTGTCGACTAGGAAAGGCTATAAAAAAATAGGCTTTTAAACGCTCAATAAATGTATGTAAAAAGTTGGGCAATAAAGTAAATGTTCTGGTAGAAAATTAATATTTTATTTTCGAAGTAAAAAAAAAATGACGTACTTAGGTTAGAGTTTTCTCCAAAACTATAAGGAATTTCCACACGGGAGTTTTTGCTTATCATTTAGAATAACATAACGCGTCACATTCTGTGCTTAGTTCGAAATGTCAGGTCCGAAGGGTTCTTGGAACAGTGTGCGTAGTTACAAAAGTCATTCGCCAATCGCCACACCCGCGCTGCCCGTATTTAATATACCGTATTTTCTCTTTGGTTGGAGCTTGATGTTGTCTTTTATAAAAATTCAAGTTATTTTGTTATGCAGTTGATACAAGTAAATTTCTTGATCTAATATTTTCCCCTTTTGTTCCAGTTTGCGGCATACTCTTGTTCCATCTGCCGAGGTCGCAGCCACCACCGACAGAATAAGAATAAGTCCATAAAAAGTCCAAATTCTTCAAATACTCGATTATAGATCCGCAATTAGGTTTGTTTTTAAGATAATAAACGTACTTTTGTACTTACTCAAATAAGTTTATTTTTTAATATCTTGTTGTTACAAGCCACTCAAGCATGAAGTATTAAGAGTTTCGATTCTACAGAAAGGATGCGGTCATGGCATGGGGTACTGGATTGAGTTCTCTGCGTTCCGCGTATTTGCAATCGCATATCATGCAATCTCATAGATTACACAAAACACCAGCCAGTATTAGTTTAGGAAAAAAAATTACAAAATGTTTCATTAAAAATATATTATTATTACTCGATAATCTTCGTCTCTATTGATAATTATAACAAAAATATAAAATTGTCAAAGATAAATTACTTACTTAATATATAAATTATTGAAATATATTATTTAGGTAATTAATTACATATTTTCGACTTATTGTAATATATCCATTTCCTTTACTTCACTTACTACTTCCATCGCCTCTCTTTACTTTATTCTATTTTTATTACCTAGGCAGGCAGACGAAATGCCTGACGAAAAACGGCCACGGTCGTCCAGGACATCTGCAACCTAAGGAAAGCAGATGCGATACCGGTCTTTGACCTGCCTGTAGATTGACTTTGAAGAACGCCATGTCATAGTGCAAAGGGATGACTTCGTGCGATAAAAAGGCTCGCGATTACGTTAGTGGCATCGTTCATGATGTTGATGAAATCTATCCCATTGTCGGAGGGTACGGCGGCGGAAAAGTAACGGAGGCACCAAACTAAACACAGAGAGCCAACGTTTCTCCAGAGAACTGATTCAAACCTGTGTTGGTAGGTGACCCCAATCCAGTCTGAGTCGACAATATAAATAGCCCGGCGTTGGATAGAACGAGTGGATGGAGTTGGTATAGAGGTGCACCAGCCCATAGGTGGGAGCTGTACTCCATATGTCGACGACAAGGACCCCGATACTCTTCGAGATGGTAAGAAACAGTGGCACTATATCAAATGTGGTTTTTTTTTCGATGTGATTAAAGTGGACGAGATGTCGTTTGCCCCATTCGGCATTTCGGACACAAGGTTGTTTCTGCTCTCAATCACTTTATTGCACTTGATATTTTTACGGCATGTATCCCTGAGGTGTCGCCCTTCTGTCATCCGCAGAGCAATGAATGCCGCTGATTAATATACAGAATTAATGAATATGAATCTAGATAAGAAGCTGGCTACTCACTTACATAACCTTACTTAGATTAGATTAGATTCATTTATTAATAAATGAAAATTACATTATACTACACATTCATATAAGCAATTCACAGATTTTGTCATAATATAAATAATAATAATTATAATGAAATTAAATAAGTAATTACATTATTAATAAAAAGAAATGTCAAAAGTTAAATGAAAATAAAAATATATCAAATAAATGTCAACTGCGTGTTTAGGTACTTATTCGTAATGGAATACCTATCAATGGAACATTAAATGTCCAACACAATAAATTACAAAAAATAAAATAAACATGTCCATAAGCATATTATATTATATATTCTAGCCTAAGTAGGTATGGTATATACCTACATAATAGTATACATGTGAATTAAATTTGGTATGTCAATTAAAACAAAATAATAAAAAAATGTCAGGTAGGATATACCTACGTGATACGACATAAAAAATGTTTTGAAATGTCCAACATAAATAAAAAAATTACATCAAAATTACAATGGTAGGTGCTCGGGTTATTTAATTAATCAATTGTCATGTCAAAATTAATTCGAAAAACTCTTTTATTGAATATATTGGATTTTCCAATAAGAGGTTCTTTAGCCGGCGACTATAATAGGACCACGCTTAGTCCGAATCAACTGACAGTGGTAGAAAATATAAAATGTGGATATGGCAATATCTATTGGATAATCTGTCCTTGTCAGTCATTGTCCATTATTATTTAGGCGATCCGCACACTGGAACGCAGCACCGTACAGTTGTGCGTGACGTGTGTTAGTGCGTGACATAAAGTTATTTGAGCGGTCATCGGATTCTATGGAAATTACTCATAGTCGAACACACTAAAAACGCATCGACGCGTGCTCGTGCGGATCCGTCGTATTTTTTCTTTGACACTTTTGACACGGGCTGCGGGTCAGATAAGTTTTTGGCGCTGTACTTTCCACATAAAAAGACGTCATATAGGCCGCTGCTGTGAAGTGAGGTCTCCAGGATTGTCAAATAGGTATTCCGTTACTCAGTTCTCTAATTATTTATCGCTTAAATAATATAATCTTATGAAAAGATTATAACAATTTGGAGATTTCCTAAATTTTTAATTGTATATAGAACAATATAAAAATTACACATATTTCCAAATTTCGCCAGAATGAATGCTACGCTCCAATGTGCCAATCGCCTCGACAATATTTTTCAAATCAGTCAAATTCTTTGTTATGACTTTTATGAATGACGTTCTATGACGGATAAAAGACATGGCATTAGTTGCCATACAGATTTTTTTTTTTTTAAAGCGATTCGGATGTTTCGTCACAATATTAATTTTTTATACTTGCGGGTAGTCGCTCGTAGAATGTTGGTACGACAACACGCGGGTTTTTATCGAGCAATGCTAACCGCCGCGGTACAGACTTTAGTTGCCCCGTCTGCCGCGTCGCGCGACCCGGAATGTACATGCGCTCGAAGTCGCATATGTTGCGTCGCGTGAACATTATAACATCAAATATATACTGCGAGTAACGGGACAGTATTCCGTATGTTTTAAACAGTTCCCTACATGAGTGCCTCGGTCGCACGTCTGCTTTCGTTAATATAGCGCGCTTTTGTATCGTAAATATACGATCAGAGTCTGTTGAGTTGCCCCATAGGATAATGCCGTATGATAAATATGCATGGTATATCTGTAATAACGCTTCATTGGACATTATAGGTTTTAGTTTCCTCAAGGCAAAAACAGCACTACTAAACCTATCGCAGAGCACCTCTACGTGTCGTTTCCACGTAAGATTGGAATCCACGTAGAAACCGAGGAATTTGCAATTTAAACTTAGGGGTATTGGGCTGCGCAAGGATAATGCGTTTGGAGAGTTTCTACAAGAGAATATAATTACATTTGACTTGGCTACATTAAGGATAAGACCATTTGTAGTCCTCGATCTTAGCCGCGATATCCCTCACACCAAGGCTGCCACGGATGTACGTCCACCGCAGCATTTTCATTTCGTTGGCGTGGAGTTCGCGAACGTGATTCGTCAGGGCTGACCATGTCTCGTAGCCATAGAACATCACGGGTCTAATTATACTCTTGTATATAAGCCCTGTGAATTTAACTTGGAATTGGAATTATAGGGTCATAGATGACTGCCGTGAGTTCTCGCCATTTGGCCCAAGCTTTAGAGATTCGGGACTTGACATCGGGGCCGATATCGCCGGACTCGTGCATCACGGATGTTCTATTGACAGCTTCATTACCTACATATAGAGTAGATGGCTAGCTGTAGCGCGGATTTTGGCGACGTTAAACGTCAAGCCACTGTTTTCTAGCACATCCTTCCACATGTTTACCCTGGTCTCAAGGTCCTGCCTAAGCTCGCTCACCAGTACAATGTCGTCATAAGCCAAGGAGTCATGTCCAACAGTTATATATTATATAGTACAGTTAAATATTATACGCCCGAATACTGGAATGCTTCTTAACTTTAAAGGCTCCTTAGAGATCATGCTGTCACTTTCATATCCTTAGCATTCAAAAGGGATAGCAGTAAATCTAACGAGCCCTTACAATTCACATTCTCAGAGACATTCGAGTATTCAACACTACCTCCATAAGCGTATCTAGGGCTATTTTCTAGGGGGGGCCTGGCCCCTGACGTGGCCGATGAAGCCGAGTCAATCGCCAATGTACAGTCAGTGAGCACCCGATTCTGGGGTGGGCATTAGACCATTCTAGGGTGGGCACGGCCCACCCGGCCCCCCTTTTCCTACGCCTATGCTCACCTCACCACATAAATACCGACCGACGTATGACAGTGCCACCATCTTATCTATACAGTAGACGAAATCGGAACTACATTACAGCTTGTACTAAAATTACATTAATGCGTAGTTCCAAATTTTATTTACACTGGTTTGTTGGTGGCATTGTGTACTTTAAAAACAACTAGAATGCGAAAAAACTTCAATTTTGAAAAACAAGCAGAATGCGAAAAATCTTCATGTTTGAAAAACAAGTAGAATTCGAAAATGCTTTAAGTTTGAAAAATAATCAGAATGCGAAAAAACTTCAAAAATTCGTTAAGTATTCCTGTAACGACGTTAAGATGCGTTCGAATTATAGCGCAGCTCAATTCCGCATTTGTTTGTGGGAGGCAACGTGCTCGCGGCGAGCCAAAACTGCGCCACACAAACAAAATGGCATCAGACGCGATAACAGCTGCTGCTGCTTTTCTCATAATTCACCGCATCACTGACCAGAAGAAAAAACCTAATTTTTTTATTCAACTTTATGAAAACACTGGGTCTGTTCAAAGTACAGCATGTATTCTGCGCACGTAGCAATAACACAACATAACAACATTTTATTATAATTAACATAGCGCCATTTTTGTATCAGTACTTACACGGACGCCTAGCCGCGTGGTACTTCTCATTAAGCAATAAACCAAGATTTCGGATATTAGCCTTATCATTTATAATCAAAACATCCAAGAAGTGTGTGGTAGCAAGAAACCCATACACCTTCTTTATGGTCCTTGGAGCATCAAGACAATCAACACCTACGTGACAACACGCCACTTCTCAAGTGAGTAGGCGAATATCATCGCATCAATCTCTTACTATCACTGAGAGAAGGTCATCAACATCAATCAAGTAATCAAGTTTATATCAAGTATCAAGTAGTATATCAAGTGAAAAATAATATCAAGTTAACATAAAATGAGTCTGACAAACATGGAAGACCTCATCCAAACACAACAAGATATTACGGCAGAGATGGAGAAGCTTTTATAAAATTTCAAGAAGGACGGCCCTAGCCGTAGAACAACAACACACATCAATCAACGCGTAAGAATCCTTGATCAATACTGGGAGGAGTTCAAGTCCAACCATGAAGCATTTGAAGCAAGTGATCATCCGTACTTCACGAAAAAATGTTATCAAGACGCAATGGAATTTTACCAAAAACCCGTGAGTACATCATAAGCAATAAAATACCAGAAGAGTCGAAAATAGCAAGCACGCCTCGCGCGGAAGCCCCCGCTAGCCTAGCTCGCGCGGAAGTCCCCGTGGAGTCAAACTAAGCCGGTGGAAACGAAAAACAATATTTTGCCTCCACATCAAGAGGTAATTCCAGATTATTTGTCAAAACAAAAATCTTAGTTGTCTAATGTCAAGTGTCAACAAGCAATACGCGGAATTCGTAAATCTTTTTCCGAGGCTCGGATACACGTCTAAACTAGCGAGGCATGGACATTGGACATGGAGCAAATAGGCGAGCCGGCGTGCCTCAACCTGAGACTGCCTTTAATTCGTTCGCACCTCTAGATATAACACTTCGATGTGATATCTCGCCTACCCATACGCGAAAAAAGCGCGACATGATGCATGTATGTAATACTTCGATAACGGGATGTAGAATAGTACGGGAACTTGGAATTTGTTAGATAGGCTTGGTCAGCGCCATCTTGTCAGCTATGTGCCCGTGTACAGGTAATTATTGTACCTATATTATACAGTTATTACTCTCGAGGTAATAATGAGAATTCCTAAGCTTTCCTATTGGAATCATAAGATATCGCTGCTTTATATTCCTAGCTCTGTCTTAACTACTTTACAGGATATCACGACGTAATGTTTTAATGGGGAAAAACTATACAAATTACCGTGAGGTGGCATCAGTAAATAGTCTTTTCTATATAGTGTCCCTATTGGCAGCAATTTAGTTCGTTTGACGCCACATTTAGTATTATCGTTGTCGCACTCTATTGTTTTGTCTTTTTCTATTGCACAAACGTTATAAACATTTATTAAAGTCATGAGACTCAAATCATGATTGTGTTTCCAATTTCGTTGTATACTTATCCAAATACGACTGTATGTTTTCGGCGCCCATTCGACTGACGATAAGTTTAAGCGAAATGGCGAATACTTCGGTCGCTATGTCTCTGTCTCTCGCGAGGGCGGACTCTTCGCAGTAAAAGCAATTGTTGAAATATAAGCCTGTGACGTCACGCAACTCATCAGCTGTTGCCACGTACACTGTTGTAGCGGCCGCTTGTTGCTGTAACAATACAAATGCAAGTTGTAATATTACTCTACTAAACTGGACATCCATTCCATCTATAATACCTTTCCTTTCTGCCGTGTAGAAAAATTATAAGATGATTGTTGTTCCTACAGGCAAAGCAGAACAATCTCATGGTACCAGACCAATCTGATTATGAGCACAGCTTTGCAACCAAGGCTTTAGGGGGTTTTTATCTTGGAAGTGAGGAAGGTAAAAAGAAGTAGCCATTAATAATGTACTCACTAAAGACTTTGTAAATGGACGAACTATGAAGAATAGGAACCGGAAAAACCACCAGGACTTGCTAAGGCTGGTGAACACCATGTTACCAGGATGCAGGGAGTTCACAGATATGCCTTTAGAGCGCCATTCCTCACTCAGCACCTGGAATAATAAAATAAAACATTATTGTTCTAGTATCACAATGATTGTACTACTTGAGAATTTTTATCATATAAAATGTTTGAAGTTGTTTCGATTGCCGCGATATCCGGCTGGCTCTCATCGATTGAACATTGGCTTAACTGGTAAGCTGAACTCTGAGCAAAAACTGAAAATCAGCAGCATTAGTAGAAATATTATGGGTGGAGCGTCCCAGCCGGCGGTTACGTACCAATCACTCGAGCAGAAACATATGTCAGGCCTTTCATTTATTAAAAATCTGAGTGGGCACAAACTCACAAATGACTTTATATCAGACCTCAAACAACGTCTAGTGTCAGCCCATAAATCACAACTGAATCCCTCCTTTGCCGACATAGTGAGAACTAGCAATAATGCACCGATACGTCCCTCTACTACCAGTAGCATTGCTTTATACCTAGCCGACACAAATTAAACTAGTGATGAGACCAAAAAGTTAGTACACGACTTGTAAAACCTAAAGAACTAAAAGGGGGGTGTAACACTAACCGTAAAGAGGACCTTGACAAGTTAAAAACATCGCAGCATTTGATTTCCTCAGATCTTAAACTGGAAGAGACATCCAAAAACGGCCTAGAATAATTGTCCCTAATATTCCTATAAATATGACCGAAAAAGAGTGCCTCCGTGCAAGAGAGATCCAGTGCCTTTTCGAACACAATAGTAAGGACAAGCATCCTCGTTTCGACAAGGATAAGTTCAACAGCTCTATAAAATTCAGCTATAAATCCGGAAGGAAGGACGCCTCAACGTGTAAGTTTATTCTAGAACTCACAGAACTTGGAAGGATGCTCATAGAACAAGGACGTGTTTTTATAGACTGGTCATCATGCCCTGTACGCGACTACAACCTGCTGACTCGGTGATAGAACTGCCAGCAGTATGGCGACTCTGCAAAACGATGCCGAGACACGACCTCCATCTGTGTGCACTGCGGGGTTACAGGACATACAATAAAGGAATGTCCCAAAATAGCAGAACTAGCAAAGTGCGCCACACGAGCGCGATACAAAAAACTAGTTAACCATAAAACACGCGATGCATCGTGCCATGCAAAGAAGAGTGCTGAAGCCTTCACCTTCCAGAAAACATGTATGAAATCATAGCTCATTCTTGTCTAACCAACAACCCGCTCAAACAAAATAGTACCTGTTCCTGAACTAAAATTAGCTCTACCAAGTCAATGGCATATTAAGATGTGATTATTGACCAATATATAAACTTTAAGCAGCATATTGAACCCCTAACTACAAGAATGCGTAAATTAATATACATCTTCAAAAATCTTTGTTGTAATTTTTAATTATTATAGTCCCCAGTGAGTGACAAACGAGCGACAGGCCTCCTGATGGAATGCGGTACCTGTCAACATTAAAAGACAAAGACAAAATGCAAGACCGCAGATGCGTTGTCACTGCCAGGAATAAGCTGACGACCCCTGCCTGCCTGTAGTCACACTGGTCACCTTATCCTTCAATCCATTGCTTTTTTTTTTATGTTACTTAGCAGACAAACAGGCAAGCGGGCCACCTGATGGAAAGTGGTCACCGCCGCCTATGGACATCAGCAACACCAGGAGAGTCACCAATGCGTTGCCCGCCTCTAAAAATACCTCTAATATACCTGCTGAACGATCCCATGTCATAGTCCAAAGGAAACACTGTGGCTGGGAGCTCATTCCACATCCGAATCGTACGAGCGAGAAACGTTCTTTCGAACCTTCGCGTGGTGACCAACAGAGGGTCTACGTAGTGGGGATGAGTACCCAGCCCACGGCGGGTGGTGCGATGGCGGAATTGTGCTGTGGGCACCAGATCGAAAAGTTCCTCGGAACACTCCCCATTGTACAGCCGATAGAACACACACAGGGAGCCAAAATCCCTTCGGTTAGCCAGTGGTTCTAACTTGCTTGTTTGTATGGGATCGTCGACAATTCGTACGGCGCGTCTCTGTACGGAGTCCAAAGGATTAAGCAGGTCGGCAGTTTCGCCGGCCCAAAGATGGGAACAATACTCCATATGAGGCCGCACCTGTGCCTTGTACAGCAGCAGGCGCTGCCCTGGGGTGAAGTATCGCCTGGACCGGTTAAGCACGCCAAGCTTTTTCGAAGCCAGTTTGGCCTTACCTTCTAAGTGACTCCGGAATCGCACGTTATCCGATATACGATTGCTGCTAGGTATCTAAAAATAGTATAAAGCGGTACCCAACCAGCCCGGCTCCTAAGGCTCGATAGTCCAACCACTGAGT
Organism: Blastobasis lacticolella; assembly: GCA_905147135.1. Classification (NCBI taxonomy): domain Eukaryota; kingdom Metazoa; phylum Arthropoda; class Insecta; order Lepidoptera; family Blastobasidae; genus Blastobasis; species Blastobasis lacticolella. The sequence continues at coordinate 11,092,572 of LR990041.1, forward strand.
GTCTGTTAAGGAAAAGTATATACACTATTCAAGAGTTTTCTCCTAGTGTGGAATGTACGAAATTGTTGTTTATACAGACGTGGTAGACGTCTGTTGGTTGGTGACTTGGGTACATTGGTGTAAACTTAGGTGGTTGCAACAAGATTGTCTACAATGTTGTATCCTCTAGAGTTCTTTACACAAAGGGTACAGTATGAAAGGTCTGCCTTTTCTCTGTCTGTCACCTGGCAATATCTTTTGGAGCATACTATGTAATTTGAAAAACAAACCTTTGCAGTGACAACATTGTATAATTTAGAATTGTTGTAGGCCATCATTGAACTATATGTATCTTTTGTCATCATAAGATTCTGTTGGTTGAACACATTCTTCAAATTTGCAAATCTACAAGAAGAAGAATTAGATTAATTATGCGCAAGCGATGCATTTCATGCAGTATTTTCGACAAATCTCAAAATCTGTATTACCTGTGTGATTCTGATGAAACAAAAATGACCCTAGAATGTTTCTTTAGCAAGGGTTCTAGAAGCAAAGCTAGGTACATGTGACTCAGATGATTAACTTGGAATGTCTGTTCAAAATAGTCTTCAGTTTCTAAGTATGGAATGCCAAATACACCAGCATTCAAAATCAAGAAGTCTAAATGGCTGAAAAATAAATGTATAATACATTAGAAATACTTATACTACAGTATTTGAGTATCAATAACTTTATAAATTTTAGATAACAATTCTTTCTTATCGTGTATAATAAATACGATAAGAACCTTGTTATCAAGACATCCAATATCAATACCTTGCTTACAATACTCCCTAACTAGAATACAGTTTATGATTACAAAATATTACTGTACAGACTACAAAACTTGTTTTAATCAACTTACTCTGAAAATAATGTTTTAACTGCAAGAGCACATCTCCGTACACTTTGGAGAGATGATAAATCCAAATGTATAGATTTCAAATTGTCTTCAGCACATTTCGTTTCTTTAACAATCTCATCTATGACTTGTTGTGTGGCTTCCATGTTACGGTTGGCGAACAAAACATTGCAACCATGTCTAGCCATAGCCTTTGCTGTTTCGTAACCTATCCCAACATTTGACCCAGTGATTAAAGCATACTTTCCAGATAAATCCACACCATGCAAGACCTTGAAGAAAAAAAATTATTTTAAAATTAGAAGATCAAAGAGTCACAACCTATTATTGGATGTAATAGGCACTGTTCAAAACTGAACTTAGACCTACAAAATGAAATCAGCTTATACATATTGAGCAATGGATTAGTATACTGGTGCTGTGAAATATTGCCTTGACAATCATAAATCTGATGAAGTCTATGGATTAGGTTATTTAAAATAGCTGACCTGATATGCAGTTGATGAGCCATCAAATCTCTGTCTAAAATCATGCACATGATTTTTTTGCTCTTTGGCAAAAGCTAATCTAGGGTCTACATAGGTTTTGTTGCCAGTTTCTTTCTGTATATATATTGTTTTTCCATTTTCATCTGCAGATTTTGTCCAGCCAAATGGAAGAGCTTCTGGTATTACTTTCTTTCGGCCCGTTCTTGGATGTGTCCATTGAATCTTGTTAGTACAAGTGCTGTGAAACAAACATAGGAAAAACCAAGTTATCACTACGTACAGGATTTTCTTTGGTTAGAAGAGATCAAAGGGTTAACAATTAAAAAAAAGTTGGTTTTGAAGTTTGAATTTTACAAGTATTTTTTTCCTCTGCGCCCCCTTTGCTACAATCCAACCTTTTCTCTTAAAATGATGTACTAGTTTTACGCACTTGACGAAATAAATATTTCCATCCTCGGTAGGTTTTTCTTCCCAGCCCGAAGGCAATTCATCTTCACTGTCCGACTCCATATTCTGCATTTTGAACTGTCTTATAATACGCTTGAAAACTGACTCCTGTAAGACCTTTACAAGATAATTTATAATATTAGCGATAGCTACGATAATAGTCATTTAATTGAAATATAAATATTTAAAATACCGCGGAAAGAAATAATAATGTATCCTACCTAAAATCGAATTGGAAAATGATAAACAAATGACAAACGACCGACCAGCTGGCTGACAGCAGTGACCAGTGTTACCAGCAGTAGTTTCCCAAAGAGTACGCCCGTGCTCCTGAAATAGTACGAAAATGGCTAAAAAGGAACGGTTTGTCGTTTCTTCAATTTTATCGACTTTTGGGGGGAGGGGTCTAGATAGATGATGTACGTCGTACTATAACGTACAGTACGATTGGAATCAAACGCCAATAAAACGGCTTTATTACCTTACTTGCCAGTGGTGCTGGTGAGCAAAAATACGTCAAAGTTGGTCAAAACCTATTTTTCCTTTCATAATTTACGGTGTTTTACGTGCAGGAAATGCAAAGTGACCGGCCCCACAGGAAAATCTTGCATTTCGGGATTCAACGATAAAAAGATAAGAAATAGTACGATGAAGAGCAGGGTATGCCAAAGGTACGACACACGGTGAAATAGTACGTAAATCGTAACAAAAGGTACAATTTGGCAACACTGGCAGTGACAGTGACAGACAGTTTTTTTTTTCATTTTTAGCATTGGCATCTCCGACAACCTGACATCATGCAACCACTTCACGCACGCTTCCACCCAACCTAACCAACTCAACAGCCCAAAACGTGTACACACCGGCCCAACGAACGCCAACGAATGAGTTCGGCATCCGTCCAAACTGCATTTTATCCACAGACATACCAGACTAAACACAAATCACAAATATTCCATGTTCGCTCACTCTACAATGATTATGAATCTTGCTATCCCGTTTTTCGTCTATTCATATAAGCTGTAAGAAAATGACGCGCGCAATGTTTTGAACGTTCGACATGCTGCTCAAGCTAACTAGTTTCTTTTGAAACATCGGTGTACATTTTATAATTTCTTAATGAAATTTAAATCAAACTATTTAAAAGACGGTGTAATTTAGTGCACAATGTGCACTAAATTACAATTAATGTGAAAGCGCAAATTATGGAAATACACCTGGATTATCTTTTCATCGGTAAGTAATTTCATTCGTGGTCGCGGCGATCGGGAATCAGTTTTAGAAATTGTGACAAAAATATGCATCGTAATAGTGCGAATTTGCAATAATTGAAATGCTTTACCTTAAAACAACATGCCATTAAAGATAGATGTAAAGTTATTGGCAAATTGAGCAACATTTCGGTTATCGAAAATATTTTGATGCTAACAGGGTCAAATTTAGTATTAATTGTATAAAATTTTAAAACTCAAATCATGTAAATAGCAGTCTCAATTTTATATGTATAAATTAGGGTTTCATACCAAAAATGTACCTTAATAATATTTTTAATGTTCTGACATTTTATGAAACAACTTAACGGATTAATTTTTGACGACCTGAGTGGTTCAATGGTCAACATGCCGGTCTGCCACGCAAGAGGTCCCGGGTTCGATTCCCGGCCGGGCAGAAATTGAAATAATGAATTTTAATTTCTGTTACGGGTCTGGGTGTTGTATGTATAATAAGTATGTGTTTAAAAAGTATTTAAGTAGTATATCAGTTATCTAGCACCCATAGCACAAGCTTTGCTTAGTTTGGGGCTAGATGGCGCTGTGTGAATTTGTCCACGAATATTGAATATTATTATTAATTGCGTATTTACGTTTATTAACATTTATTTGTTGTTCTAGGTTTCCTAAAGACCAGACATGGCGATGTCTGGGTTGCAAATTGGAAGTGTTGCATTGTAAACATTTTGAAGAACAAGATAAAAGTAGATGCAAGTCCCTTCAGTCCTGGTGTATCATCATTATATGATTTTTTACTGAAAATAAAGAATATGCTGCCTTTTTAATATTTTAATGTACCTATCCTTTTCATTATTATAATTTTTTTCATGACTATGTCCTCTAGAGGGCATCATATTCAATTTATTGTGAAGTCACATAGGCCAACCTGTGGATAATGAACATACTTCTAACGATAAGTAAGTAGGTACCTACTAAGTTTAGAAGTTATGAGACAACAAATAAAAATTATTCCGGTCAAAATCCTCAAAAACCTCCTTCATGCAAAAGAAAGCACCGCCAATTCACGGTATGTAGGATCGAGAGATCAAAAAGACGGTGGTAGGTATCAGGGCGTGGGTTTGATTCACTAGACACCTTACCTTTTATTATAATGTCAATATAAAATTATAAGGACAAGTTTAAAAATATGACAAAATCATCCGGAGCGAAATATACTCACAAGTCAGATTTGTTTATATTCGTTACGAGTGGAAATTCGTAGCAAAATATAACATTGCAGATGGGCTGCCTTGTTCCATCCCTGCATTTGCATTAGTGTGTGTGTTATAGAGATGTGTTCTCTCTGCTTCTGTAGATAATTTTTTTCTCTATGATTGCTTCTATCCGTTTGATGTTACCACCACGCTTCTGATCGCTGGCACACGCCAACGAATAATCATTGGCGTTACCTAATAAGTCTACGACATATATTTAACGTGGGAGTCCAAACATTACAAATGAAGGTCTACGAAATCCATTCGTTGGCTTTCGTTGGGCCGATGTGTACATAGCATAATTCGAATTTATCGTCACCATTATTAAGCGAAGCAATCTCTTTATTCATCTCGAATACATATTATGATGCACTCAAAATAACAAGATACGAAAACAATCAGAAAATATTATATTATAAAGCCAGTTGGAGTAGAGCATATTCGAATTGCATGTTGTAACGTCACTCCACATGATGGGATCAATAATCATATGCCAGCGCATCGAGTTATTGGTCGTGATAAGATATCTATCGGTTAGATACTCTTTAGCTGGTCCTTGTTTGTTTAGTTGTCTGTGGGTAGTTGACAATGGCAGCCCGCACACGCAGTATTGTGCTGCGATGTTCTTGTTTTGATTAACAGCAGAAACCAAGCACCCACGAGATATTGCTATACAGGGTGTAAAAAGACCGTTAGCATTAATTGAGACCTCATATTCTACCTATGAAACTAAACAACTTTCCCTAAGAAACATACCCGCGGAAACTCATACTTTAGGTAGAAATTGAGATTCTTTAAAAAAAAAAGTTGTGTTTTTGTACTAAAAAATATCAAGCATCGATAACTAAATCGTTCACAATTAATTTAGACACTCAAAGATCAAGTTTTTAGTTGGAATAAATGTACTTTAAGTAAAAGCACGCAATGGATAGCGTGCAGGCTGGCCGGCCGTACACGTGCGCCTAACTACCCTACCTACTAGCTGCCGCGCGCTAACTTTCCACCAACTCGGTGCCGCGCGCTAGCTACTACCTACAGCAGCCGTGCCTGCGCCAATCCGCCACCGGCCGCCCGTGGGCCCATGCCCATGGGGCAGCAGCACTGCCATGCTACCACTCAGTAAAGTTCAACACGACAGGGGTACGCATACCTACCTTAATACATTACCTAGACGTTTGCTTACGGTCATTGACATTCAATCATTAATATTAGTAGTATAAAATATATTATTTTTATCAAATATCTGCTGATAGAATTACACTCACTTAGAATCATCAGCATTAAGTCAACAGGGGCAATAATTTTAATAAGTACATGGATATATTATAAAGATATGGTTCACGTGCCTAATTAATAAGCGAAAGAACTTGGTCATCCTCACATCGCCAAAGGAATTAGGAGGTACACCTAACGAGTGGCGAGTTCATTGCGGTGCTGAAGTTCGATTACCCTAATTCATTAGGTGCTTAAAATGTTAAACTACAAAGCATGTGGCAGTGAAAAGGCGGCGACCTGCCGCGCCGGGTCGGGCGTTCACGCGAGGCTCTGCGCCGCCCCTGGTGCCCTGGTACGGATGGCAGCCTTTGCCTTCGACATGCGACCTCCAACGCAATAAAAAATATCTCACCGCCTAACGATTGGTTTTTCGTACGCATTTATTTGACTCAAAAACAAAGTTCGTCCGTTTTTAATTCGTTTGTTTATTAAAAATTACAGTAAGAGCCGGAGTCTTACACGTGTAGTATTTGCTATGCAACAATACCAACCGTATTGCAATGAATAAAATAAACTTAACATAACGTCAGCCCTTTTTTATCCTATCTACATGCCCAAACCAGCTAAGCATTCCTCCTCCATCCTCTATCCTTTTTTTTATCTTTTATTTAAGGACTTTTATACATAATGTACATGTCAGCCCTATTGTACCCCAATACAAAAGTTCTAACAATGAAACAGCTGATCGCCGATCTCGTAAGGCGACTACTGATGGTATTAAACATATGTCAATGATGGGCAAGGAATCTTCTCCCAGTTAAAATGATTGAGTTATGGTAAATGACGTACACACGTGTCCCATAGAACTCATGGGTATAAAAGAGATAAATTCAATGACGCAACAAACGAGATTATACAAATCCAGAGCAGCTGGACTACGCAGAATCGACTGAGGTATACCAGTATCGTATAGATTCAGCTTTAATCGTCTCCTCAGTGACTGTCTCTCCCCTTCATTCAGAACGCACTCCATCAACAAATGTTGTACGTCCTCAATACTACCACATGTATCACAATTAGGAAAAGGGACCTTACCCATAAGGAACGCAAACTTATTACTTGGGTAATGTCCGGAGCGCAATCTCATCACATTCCTCTATCCTAGTTACTAATCTTCATTCACTACAGCACGTTTCACTTATTACACTATTCCGTAATTTATCTTTCAATGTTACTCCTTCCATAAATGTAAATTTGAGTTATTTGGGTGTGTGGAGAAGGGACAGGGATTAAATTTTATTTCTTCCTTTTTAGATTTGTATTCTAGTAGGGAAATACCATCTCAACAGAAAATTATGTAATCAATGAGTTGAATGAGTGTATGTATGACTGTGAAATGTTTCAAAAAACATAAGGCTTAAAAGATATCGCAATACGATTTCCCATAACACACAACGTAGAGAGACAAAAAGCAAATTTATCGTCGCTTATGTGCAGTGCAGTGGAAGCGTGAGATTTAGCGTTTATACTGCACAATCATTAAATACATAGAGTGTTGTGTTTCGTGCAAATTAAATTGTGTCAGCTGCTTGCCCCACATCGCATTGTTCCGCGTGGGATCAACACATACTATTGTTCATCGAAGAAGCAAGACTGTCGGTTGGCAAAATAGAAAATTCTGAACAATGGTAATGTTATTTTTCGACTTCCCGCGGCATTCGGAACCCGAGAGCCAGACATAACGAGTATAACGACATTATAACCAGTATTTATTCGTCTAATGACATGCAATTACTACTACCAGGGCACCATACATCACTTTCACGTGGACAGGGCGCTACATTACAAGAAAATAATTTTCAATCATGAGGCTGATAGTAGTTTGCCGGTTCAGCGCGTTCGACGCACAATCAGCAATCTCGAGTTTCACTTGGCTTTCCTTGGTCCATAAGAAATGTGCGTTCTTGTGCGCATATAAAAGTGATAACACATCAACGTTGCAGGCGCGACTCAAGGAACTAAGCATTCGGTATGGATTGTCGTAAAGATAACATTTATTTACTACGCGCGTCGAGGAGCTAGCCGTCATAACTCGGTTCAGAGATTACGTTTAACACGACACACTATTCAGGTAAGTAGGTAGCGATCTTGAAGATAGTTGGGTCAGGAACAGGCCGCGAGGTGTTAACGTAACAGTTGATAAAGACCGGTGCTTCGGAGAATGGTTGGTGGAATTATTACGTAGCACCCTATTAAATTAGCAATAGAAGGGCTGTTGACTAACTAACTTCACTTGAATTAGTGTTAGAGATGGATGATATGATAATGGTAAATAAGGTCACAACCATCTCTAGCAATTGTTTGAGTGAAATTAGCCAACAGCCCGTCCTATAGCTATTTAAATAGTGCATATTAATTTTATTTGTATTTATTTTTACTAGGGAACAAACGTACAATATTTCAATTACATTTTGTTGTGATCTTAATAACTAGACAAACGACAGCTATCCACGCTTACATAATAAGGTATTAGGTATGTATGTCTTAAAAGTCATGCGTGTTCTTGTGTGAACATAATATCTGGACCTTCCCGCGCGATGAGCACGATTAGCACGAGTGTGCCCGCGAAATTGCTCGCGCCTCAAGAGATCCTCGTGCTAGCCGTACAGACCTCGTTTGGCTTGACTACACTAGACAAGGGGTGCTAAGGGTGTCCGCTGCCTTGAGCGGACCCTTTTTTAGCGGGTTTATTTGTTTTAAGTATTGTGTGAAATAAAATATTTACTTCCAAAATAAAAATAAAAATAAATATTTTAGAAGTAAATTTTTTTTACTTGAATTATTTTGAGTATCATATTTATATAATACTCAAACTAAAATATATAAAAGACAAAAATTTCTCCTTACTATAATATTATTTATTTATTTATTACTCTTATTGCTGTCAAACAAATAAAAAAAAATCTACTTCAATTCACAAAAAGTTAAAAATAAGTCAAATAACATTTATATTTGTAGTCAGTGCTACACACCAACACTTCACCTTCCCTTACATCGAAAATGACTAAGCTGGCATCAACACCAAAGTACATGATACCAGACTTACTAATATATGTTTAAGGTCTGACTGAAACACGTTTCTTAAGATAAAGGTGAAACCGAAATTTCGTCCTTGGTCACAGTTTCGACCAAAACTGAAACTTGCTTTAACATATTAAAACTTCTATTGTATCATCGTCATATAGTATACTTAAATATATTGTTTTTTAAATTCAACGAAATATGAGGGGTGTTATAGATAGATAGATAGATAAATTCTTTATTGCTCACACAAGAATAATTACATTAAAAAGTTACGACAAAAATCATATCTAGTTATAAAGATTGACGTGTTTATTTATTTGTCTGTGGCATTGTAGCTTCCGAATGGATTAACCAATTTTATATATATTATGCAGTATTCTATATTTGAAAGCTAGTTTAATCAAGATGGATCTTGGCTTTGTTTGATTAAAATTGGTTTCATAGTTTAGGAACTATTTTGATCCCAATACTACCTGAATTCAAATTCATTTTTTCCCATTGAGCACCTACTGTCAGATGATGTCAACAATGATCAAGAGATCACACTCTCAGTAACTCGATAAGACAAAAAAAAATAAAAATCCTTAGTAATTTCTAAATTTAAACAGCAGATTTAGTAAAGAGTTCTTAAAATAAACAGCATATACTTAGAATTTCTTATAACCCACGTCATGTAAGAAGAGACTTGTCAAATGGCAATGGAAGGGATTTAGCGCAGGTAATCATATACAGCGCAAGTCGAACCACGTGACCCGCCAAGTCTCTTCTTATTTGACACTAACTATATCTGTATTTATTTTTGTGATACAAAAATCTTCTATTGCATAAAATAGGCAGCTTTTCTACTTTTAATTCTATTCTAATAAGCATTTCTAAAACACCATTTGTAATCCCTTTTTTCACATAAAAACAAATTAGCAAAACTGTCTACTGCACTATCCTAATGCACTACACATAAAAAAAACAAATAATATTAAAATATAATTGTAAAAAAAATACTTGAAATATATTCATAGGCAAGTTTGTAAGACATTAGAGGCATATCTGAGCATAAACCACCACATTTTCATGAATACCAAATCTTACAAGTTATCAATATGCATCTCAACTGTTTCTTAAGATGAATATAAATTTGGATGGAGTAGAGGAAAGCTGTGAAGAGCAACTATTGACAATTAGTAAACTACATTGTGTTACTGAAATATGAGATGGTATAAAGATAGATATGACATAAGTAAATAAATAGTCAAATAGGATAACAGTAACTGGATTAACCACCTTTTTACACTTTAATTCTCTTGTCAAGCAGCCTGCCTAGCTCAGATAGAAAATGGCAACCATCTCCAATCAATTTAATATTTATACATTTAGGCCCTTTGGGTTTCGTGTAACAGGTTAAGGTGCATTGGAACAGTAAAGACTAAGCTTAAATGCTTCATGACTGTTGTCCTTCAAACCAGAACATATACCCTATACAATATATACTATATAATAATGTATAATTTTTCCTATAAGCATACATGTTATTTATTACATGTTAAGTTAAAGGAAAAGAAATAAGAATATGCATCAATATAACAAGAAGTTTTTGTGGTGGAAAGTGTTAAATTAGTGTCTATTTGCTTGCCCCTCCAACAGAGGAAGATACAATGTCGTATGAACCAAAAGACTTACCACGTTATTGTAGTTGAAGGCTGCAGCACCATCAGCAAAGTACTCTCTGTTTAACTTATCGCCCATACTGGATAATTATTTCTCTAACGTTTCATGGTTTCTTCTTACTATTTTAGAGATTTCAGTTTCGAGTGAAAGAAGATTGGGAGCGTCCGAAACAGCATTGTTTATAACATGCAAACAAATTTACAACAACCAAATCCTTTGGATCATCTTCTAATACTTAATTTTACACTATATTTCCAGAGCAGAAATAAAAGTAAAAATTACTTCACTCACTAGACAAAAAACTGTCACACATACACAATACAAAATGTCAAAACGCGATAAGCGATAACCCGCCATGTGCAATTTTAGTTCTTTTTTTAATTTATGGCTTTGACAGCAGAGAGCTTACATTTGTGCCATCACTTTGAACGCAAGCGTCTGAATGCATCATAATAAAGCGCACTCCACATGTGGACAAGTTCCGCGGGAACACGAGAATGTAGAGGGAGTATTCGCCTATATTCGTGTAGTCCCGTGCATGTTTGGCATGTCTCGCCTATTTCATAGACTAAGTAGAGATAGTTTGTTGTCGTCTCGATTCGATCGATTTTATATTTATATTCCTAGCGCTTTATCCCGTAATAGGTTCGGGGTACACTTGACCATGATTCGGGATATTGTAGATCAAGTAATTACAGTAGAGCAACTGCCATCACCTCTGTGACCCTGTTTACAGCAGATTAGCGATATTACACCGATGAATCGATATTATTTCGCGCGTTTTGACACCCACCACTTCCTTTATAGGCGAGAATGTAGAGGTTCGACCAAAGTCCCGGCAAAAGTTTCGCCGGAAGTTTCGGCGAACATGAGCGGACACGTCTCTGTTCCCTAGATTTAACTTTACTTTATTGTTATTATTTGTCGGTATAGGCTACAGTAATACTCAAGGAATTTGTCAAGTACCCATAACGTTTCAAAAGAGACAGCCCTTAACACGAAAAATGATACTTGCTGATCATGATGATATGATGTCAATGATGTTATACCGTGAAAATTTCGATAATTCCTGTTGTTTCCCAAATCATCCTTACACCCTAACCTATCTATCTATCCCTTTCACACTCGTCGCAACTTACCACCAGTGTGAAAGAGAGGGTAGATTTGGGTGTCAAATTCGGGGGACAATGGGTATGAGCCGAAAATTTAAAGTGTTCAAGAGTGGTTCAAGAGATACAATCCTGTGATAGCCAGACGGCGAATGGACGACGGACAGACGAATGGAACGTCAAATGGAACAAAGGTCACGTTTCGCCCTTGGATACGTATTCCTAAAAATGATACAAATTTGGACGCGGTGATAAAGCCACTACCTTGTCGTGTAGTGTCGTGATGCGTCAAAAGTATGTCGGTTTCATACATTTACTATGGTAAAGCGATAGAGAGAGAGAAACAGATAGAGACACGCTACGATACGACACTTCACATTAATGTGTTATTTAACCAAAGTAAATGTATGACACCGGTATGCTTCTGCCGCGTCACGTCACGACACGATAGTGTGTACCAGCCAGGGGAAAAACCATCGTGCAGTAGGTTTTTCCCCGTACTAGTTAGGTAGAATACGTCAAAGCGGCCGCCGCGCGGGGTCAGTGACCACTGGTCACGTGGGCCAGCGAGAGGCGTGCGCCAGAAGTTGTACATTGCGCGTCGCAATTAATTATTTATTTTAGGTAGCGAAATTATGAAGTCATTTCCGCGGGTATGTTTCTTTGGGAAAGTTGTTCAGTTTCATGGGTAGAATATGGGGTTTCAATTAATGCTAGCGGTCTTTTTACACCCTGTATAAGTTACGAATACCAATACCTTAGCCTTTAAAGTAACGTCGTTGTGAGTTTGTGTCGTGGTGGACCGCGGGCCCTCATGCGCCGTGCTGGAAAAGTCGGGCCTTATGTTAAAATGATGATGATAGATCCAGTTATAATGATGTCGGCTATCTAGACTCTAGGGCGCCGATACATATTTAACAGGACTGAGCACGCTTCGGGTAAACACTAGCCAAGCAAGAGGTGTAGAACAGAGGCCGTATGTCTCTTTCTAATAAGTTGACCACATATGTTTATTACATGGAATATCCATATCTATCTATAATATATTATCTGTTGAATAAAATCTACATGCATATGATATATATACCAGTAAGTACAGTGACAGCGTATTTTGAACTGTGGTTTGGTCGCACCTTTAGAAGTAGATAATTTTAAATGGATTAAGTTATTTCATGGTAAACATCATCGTCAATTATAATAACTTTAATAACTAATGTTATTTATACCTTACTTATAAAAATATAAACCGCAACCACCATAAGATTCATTTCAACAAGAGCGAACACAATATTTTTTCACAATTTTAAATTATTGCAAAAATTCAAACACAAAATTTTTTCACAATTTTAAATTATTCGAATCAAGCTGTCACGCATCCATTATAATTTTAAAGAGTTACCTATAGAAATAAAAAGTATGATCTCATGGTTTTTAAAATTTGAATGTAAATTTTTTATTGCGTAATAAATAAGTACAGATCGTCGGTGGCCGGGCGGTTGAGTATCCGACTCTTAAGCGAGATGTATCGAGAGATATCGAGAGGTTCGAGTACCGCTGCGGCCATGTACCGATACCAATGACTCTTTTCTGAATTATGCTCTTAAGGTGAAGGAAAACATCGTGATGAAACCTGCAAATTCAGGCAACTGAATTTGTAACCATGATCCAATCTGGTTAGGTTCCCCTGGTAGCAGGGTCACGGAGGTCAGATGGTAGTCACTCCACTGTAATTACCTGATTGCCAATTCCTGGATCATGGTCAAGGTGGACCCCGGGCTCTCGTGTTCGAGAGCACAACCGGGACATTAACGACAAGATGATTATTTTATTTTATTAAATACGTACAGAAATGACAATAGTATAATTTTACAAAGCAAAGGTGCAGGAAGGGCAAGATATCATGAAGTTCACAAACTTTCAAAGAACGTAATTTTTTTAGTATGGCAATATAAAAGACTCATGACAACGCAAAATAGAAAAAATATAATATTGTATAAAATACAATAGTGTATGAATAAAATAGCTACTATGTGGTTAGATCAGGATGCCACATGGCCATGGCAGAATAACAACGGCTGCTTGTTTCACTAGCAGCTATAGCTGAGCCTTGGACCAATTTGTTTTGAATCCGTTTATTAAATGTTTCTTACTGATGCATTTCCTCGTTGTATTATGACCTAAGCAAAACAAATAAACATTTTCATTTTCAAATATGATAAGTCCATGACCGCCAGTTATTATTAAGTGCGCTCCACATGTTCGCCGAAACTTCCGGCGAAACTTTTGCCGGGACTTTGGTCGAACCTCTACATTCTCGCCTATTAGGGATGTATTGGTGTCAAAACGCGCGACATTTTATCGATTCATCGGTGTAATATCGGTAATCTACTATAAACAGGGTCACAGAGGTGATGGCAGCTTCTCTACTGTAATTACTTGATCTACTAATATCGTGGATCATGGTCAAGTGTACCCCGAACCTGTTACGGGAAAAAGCGCTAGGAATATAAATATAAAATCGATCGAATCAAGACGACCACAAATTATCTCTTCTTTGTCTATGAAATAGGCGAGACATACCAAACATGCACGGGACTACACGAATATAGGCGAATACTCCCTCTACATTCTCGTGTTCCCGCGGAACTGTCCACATGTGGAGTGCGCTTTAAGTGCGCTCTACATGTTCGCCGAAACTTCCGGCGAAACTTTTGCCGGGACTTTGGTCGAACCTCTACATTCTCGCCTATAAAGGAAGTGGTGGGTGTCAAAACGCGCGAAATAATATCGATTCATCGGTGTAATATCGCTAATCTGCTGTAAACAGGGTCACAGAGGTGATGGCAGTTGCTCTACTGTAATTACTTGATCTACAATATCCCGAATCATGGTCAAGTGTACCCCGAACCTATTACGGGATAAAGCGCTAGGAATATAAATATAAAATCGATCGAATCGAGACGACAACAAACTATCTCTACTTAGTCTATGAAATAGGCGAGACATGCCAAACATGCACGGGACTACACGAATATAGGCGAATACTCCCTCTACATTCTCGTGTTCCCGCGGAACTTGTCCACATGTGGAGTGCGCTTTATTATGATGCATTCAGACGCTTGCGTTCAAAGTGATGGCACAAATGTAAGCTCTCTGCTGTCAAAGCCATAAATTAAAAAAAGAACTAAAATTGCACATGGCGGGTTATCGCTTATCGCGTTTTGACATTTTGTATTGTGTATGTGTGACAGTTTTTTGTCTAGTGAGTGAAGTAATTTTTACTTTTATTTCTGCTCTGGAAATATAGTGTAAAATTAAGTATTAGAAGATGATCCAAAGGATTTGGTTGTTGTAAATTTGTTTGCATGTTATAAACAATGCTGTTTCGGACGCTCCCAATCTTCTTTCACTCGAAACTGAAATCTCTAAAATAGTAAGAAGAAACCATGAAACGTTAGAGAAATAATTATCCAGTATGGGCGATAAGTTAAACAGAGAGTACTTTGCTGATGGTGCTGCAGCCTTCAACTACAATAACGTGGTAAGTCTTTTGGTTCATACGACATTGTATCTTCCTCTGTTGGAGGGGCAAGCAAATAGACACTAATTTAACACTTTCCACCACAAAAACTTCTTGTTATATTGATGCATATTCTTATTTCTTTTCCTTTAACTTAACATGTAATAAATAACATGTATGCTTATAGGAAAAATTATACATTATTATATAGTATATATTGTATAGGGTATATGTTCTGGTTTGAAGGACAACAGTCATGAAGCATTTAAGCTTAGTCTTTACTGTTCCAATGCACCTTAACCTGTTACACGAAACCCAAAGGGCCTAAATGTATAAATATTAAATTGATTGGAGATGGTTGCCATTTTCTATCTGAGCTAGGCAGGCTGCTTGACAAGAGAATTAAAGTGTAAAAAGGTGGTTAATCCAGTTACTGTTATCCTATTTGACTATTTATTTACTTATGTCATATCTATCTTTATACCATCTCATATTTCAGTAACACAATGTAGTTTACTAATTGTCAATAGTTGCTCTTCACAGCTTTCCTCTACTCCATCCAAATTTATATTCATCTTAAGAAACAGTTGAGATGCATATTGATAACTTGTAAGATTTGGTATTCATGAAAATGTGGTGGTTTATGCTCAGATATGCCTCTAATGTCTTACAAACTTGCCTATGAATATATTTCAAGTATTTTTTTTACAATTATATTTTAATATTATTTGTTTTTTTTATGTGTAGTGCATTAGGATAGTGCAGTAGACAGTTTTGCTAATTTGTTTTTATGTGAAAAAAGGGATTACAAATGGTGTTTTAGAAATGCTTATTAGAATAGAATTAAAAGTAGAAAAGCTGCCTATTTTATGCAATAGAAGATTTTTGTATCACAAAAATAAATACAGATATAGTTAGTGTCAAATAAGAAGAGACTTGGCGGGTCACGTGGTTCGACTTGCGCTGTATATGATTACCTGCGCTAAATCCCTTCCATTGCCATTTGACAAGTCTCTTCTTACATGACGTGGGTTATAAGAAATTCTAAGTATATGCTGTTTATTTTAAGAACTCTTTACTAAATCTGCTGTTTAAATTTAGAAATTACTAAGGATTTTTATTTTTTTTTGTCTTATCGAGTTACTGAGAGTGTGATCTCTTGATCATTGTTGACATCATCTGACAGTAGGTGCTCAATGGGAAAAAATGAATTTGAATTCAGGTAGTATTGGGATCAAAATAGTTCCTAAACTATGAAACCAATTTTAATCAAACAAAGCCAAGATCCATCTTGATTAAACTAGCTTTCAAATATAGAATACTGCATAATATATATAAAATTGGTTAATCCATTCGGAAGCTACAATGCCACAGACAAATAAATAAACACGTCAATCTTTATAACTAGATATGATTTTTGTCGTAACTTTTTAATGTAATTATTCTTGTGTGAGCAATAAAGAATTTATCTATCTATCTATCTATAACACCCCTCATATTTCGTTGAATTTAAAAAACAATATATTTAAGTATACTATATGACGATGATACAATAGAAGTTTTAATATGTTAAAGCAAGTTTCAGTTTTGGTCGAAACTGTGACCAAGGACGAAATTTCGGTTTCACCTTTATCTTAAGAAACGTGTTTCAGTCAGACCTTAAACATATATTAGTAAGTCTGGTATCATGTACTTTGGTGTTGATGCCAGCTTAGTCATTTTCGATGTAAGGGAAGGTGAAGTGTTGGTGTGTAGCACTGACTACAAATATAAATGTTATTTGACTTATTTTTAACTTTTTGTGAATTGAAGTAGATTTTTTTTTATTTGTTTGACAGCAATAAGAGTAATAAATAAATAAATAATATTATAGTAAGGAGAAATTTTTGTCTTTTATATATTTTAGTTTGAGTATTATATAAATATGATACTCAAAATAATTCAAGTAAAAAAAATTTACTTCTAAAATATTTATTTTTATTTTTATTTTGGAAGTAAATATTTTATTTCACACAATACTTAAAACAAATAAACCCGCTAAAAAAGGGTCCGCTCAAGGCAGCGGACACCCTTAGCACCCCTTGTCTAGTGTAGTCAAGCCAAACGAGGTCTGTACGGCTAGCACGAGGATCTCTTGAGGCGCGAGCAATTTCGCGGGCACACTCGTGCTAATCGTGCTCATCGCGCGGGAAGGTCCAGATATTATGTTCACACAAGAACACGCATGACTTTTAAGACATACATACCTAATACCTTATTATGTAAGCGTGGATAGCTGTCGTTTGTCTAGTTATTAAGATCACAACAAAATGTAATTGAAATATTGTACGTTTGTTCCCTAGTAAAAATAAATACAAATAAAATTAATATGCACTATTTAAATAGCTATAGGACGGGCTGTTGGCTAATTTCACTCAAACAATTGCTAGAGATGGTTGTGACCTTATTTACCATTATCATATCATCCATCTCTAACACTAATTCAAGTGAAGTTAGTTAGTCAACAGCCCTTCTATTGCTAATTTAATAGGGTGCTACGTAATAATTCCACCAACCATTCTCCGAAGCACCGGTCTTTATCAACTGTTACGTTAACACCTCGCGGCCTGTTCCTGACCCAACTATCTTCAAGATCGCTACCTACTTACCTGAATAGTGTGTCGTGTTAAACGTAATCTCTGAACCGAGTTATGACGGCTAGCTCCTCGACGCGCGTAGTAAATAAATGTTATCTTTACGACAATCCATACCGAATGCTTAGTTCCTTGAGTCGCGCCTGCAACGTTGATGTGTTATCACTTTTATATGCGCACAAGAACGCACATTTCTTATGGACCAAGGAAAGCCAAGTGAAACTCGAGATTGCTGATTGTGCGTCGAACGCGCTGAACCGGCAAACTACTATCAGCCTCATGATTGAAAATTATTTTCTTGTAATGTAGCGCCCTGTCCACGTGAAAGTGATGTATGGTGCCCTGGTAGTAGTAATTGCATGTCATTAGACGAATAAATACTGGTTATAATGTCGTTATACTCGTTATGTCTGGCTCTCGGGTTCCGAATGCCGCGGGAAGTCGAAAAATAACATTACCATTGTTCAGAATTTTCTATTTTGCCAACCGACAGTCTTGCTTCTTCGATGAACAATAGTATGTGTTGATCCCACGCGGAACAATGCGATGTGGGGCAAGCAGCTGACACAATTTAATTTGCACGAAACACAACACTCTATGTATTTAATGATTGTGCAGTATAAACGCTAAATCTCACGCTTCCACTGCACTGCACATAAGCGACGATAAATTTGCTTTTTGTCTCTCTACGTTGTGTGTTATGGGAAATCGTATTGCGATATCTTTTAAGCCTTATGTTTTTTGAAACATTTCACAGTCATACATACACTCATTCAACTCATTGATTACATAATTTTCTGTTGAGATGGTATTTCCCTACTAGAATACAAATCTAAAAAGGAAGAAATAAAATTTAATCCCTGTCCCTTCTCCACACACCCAAATAACTCAAATTTACATTTATGGAAGGAGTAACATTGAAAGATAAATTACGGAATAGTGTAATAAGTGAAACGTGCTGTAGTGAATGAAGATTAGTAACTAGGATAGAGGAATGTGATGAGATTGCGCTCCGGACATTACCCAAGTAATAAGTTTGCGTTCCTTATGGGTAAGGTCCCTTTTCCTAATTGTGATACATGTGGTAGTATTGAGGACGTACAACATTTGTTGATGGAGTGCGTTCTGAATGAAGGGGAGAGACAGTCACTGAGGAGACGATTAAAGCTGAATCTATACGATACTGGTATACCTCAGTCGATTCTGCGTAGTCCAGCTGCTCTGGATTTGTATAATCTCGTTTGTTGCGTCATTGAATTTATCTCTTTTATACCCATGAGTTCTATGGGACACGTGTGTACGTCATTTACCATAACTCAATCATTTTAACTGGGAGAAGATTCCTTGCCCATCATTGACATATGTTTAATACCATCAGTAGTCGCCTTACGAGATCGGCGATCAGCTGTTTCATTGTTAGAACTTTTGTATTGGGGTACAATAGGGCTGACATGTACATTATGTATAAAAGTCCTTAAATAAAAGATAAAAAAAAGGATAGAGGATGGAGGAGGAATGCTTAGCTGGTTTGGGCATGTAGATAGGATAAAAAAGGGCTGACGTTATGTTAAGTTTATTTTATTCATTGCAATACGGTTGGTATTGTTGCATAGCAAATACTACACGTGTAAGACTCCGGCTCTTACTGTAATTTTTAATAAACAAACGAATTAAAAACGGACGAACTTTGTTTTTGAGTCAAATAAATGCGTACGAAAAACCAATCGTTAGGCGGTGAGATATTTTTTATTGCGTTGGAGGTCGCATGTCGAAGGCAAAGGCTGCCATCCGTACCAGGGCACCAGGGGCGGCGCAGAGCCTCGCGTGAACGCCCGACCCGGCGCGGCAGGTCGCCGCCTTTTCACTGCCACATGCTTTGTAGTTTAACATTTTAAGCACCTAATGAATTAGGGTAATCGAACTTCAGCACCGCAATGAACTCGCCACTCGTTAGGTGTACCTCCTAATTCCTTTGGCGATGTGAGGATGACCAAGTTCTTTCGCTTATTAATTAGGCACGTGAACCATATCTTTATAATATATCCATGTACTTATTAAAATTATTGCCCCTGTTGACTTAATGCTGATGATTCTAAGTGAGTGTAATTCTATCAGCAGATATTTGATAAAAATAATATATTTTATACTACTAATATTAATGATTGAAAGACAAATTCATAAGTATTTCACTTTATTCTACATTATACATTTGCGTTGATAATGCAAAACAGTTTCGTGTATTGTCAATATTAAACATTTTATAGGTACCTGCGGGACCGATATCGCGTGCTTGTGGCAAAAACCTATCTACCTAGTTGGCGATGCTCGCAGCTCGCAGTCAGCCAGTACACTCCAGACTTGCGAAACATTTACTACATTTTATTGTAACCTTTACGTTTAAAATCATTCCATTTTAGCTTTCCAAATTCAATCCAGCCATGATCTCGTAATCCAATTATAACGATTCTCGTTACTTGTCGGAACCAATCTATGCCTATGTGATGTTTTTGAACCCGCAAACTGTATACATGTGTATTTTTATAGACATTGAACCGTGCTCTCTAAGAACAATAGTTTTTCCAAAAATAAAGTGGAAGCATGAAGAAAGTGACATTCCCAAAAAAGAAAATTTGGAAATCGGTGCGTCTATATTTATTATGTAAAACACTCATATTCGCGCTTTGCTAACATTGCTCAGCTAATCTAACATTGTCATTATCACCATCACTTTTATCACGTCCATGTGTCACGGTTGTTTTTAATATATTGATTAGATAAAATTTTCGAAATATTTATGGATTACTTATAGCCGACGTTTTGTTTTACTTCAAAGCTGTTTTAGGGATTATATCATATTACCGGACCGGAGACCGGATATACCTAATACGCAATTAGGAACATAATCATATGTTAGTGCATATTTATAACATCAAATAAAATTTAAGCAAAATGAAATACCTTACCTACCCTAGGTTATTTATTGCCTTACCTTTTCGTTACATAGTATAAAATATAGTCGCTTTCCACGAGTCGTGTCTGTATATCCGCTAACTCCCCATTTCTTCCGAAAGTCACGAGAAATATACACGAGTCCGCATGCATTTTATATTGAAGAAAAGTCGAGAAAACCCTTGCGACTTCGGGGCGGGTTGCAGTTATGTATGTGTATACGCAGGCAGTATTTTAAAATATCGTTTAGGAAATAATCTTCATTGTAGACATTGTTCAATAACGTAACAAGTGTGTGACATATCGCCATTTATCATGCTTGCTACACCACAGCATGTCCCAATTCATCTAAATAGCTTTTTTGCCTTATTTCGATTGCATCACCTAATTTCATATTACATTACATCGATACTTGGAAGTTATACTAGATTCCGCGTTTCCATTAAAACGTAATGTTCCATTTGCGCAACGGATCTATGAAGCTTTTACGTAGGATTCTAATGGGTTTTTGACACAAAACACTTTTTGCCTTATTGCGACGAAGCCATAAGCGTCTTAAAATTTTCAGACCACCGCCGTTTCACCCGACAGTTGAAAGTGCATTTTAACTTAAGTGGCATCTGAATGTTGAGTAATATGATGCCTACTATTTCTTGTCAACATTTAATGGATGGCGTACGGATAACTACGGAGCGACGGTTGACTGATGTTTTACGCCTTATTAATCTCGTGATTAATCGCTACCTACTCGGCTTATGCTCTTGGGAAGCCAAGGTCAGGGGAAGGTTAAATGTGTTCGGATTATGATAGGTATCATCTCCCATTTACTGGCTTAATAGTATTTTTAATAGTTAAGAGTAAATACGCTTTCATTATAAAGTTATGAGTAACAAAACTCCTTTACCAAGGTTGAGCACCTATCTACGAAGGTAATGATACAATATAGAAAGGTATATTTCATAAATTGGTAAGCATACACTTTCACTGAAAATTATCAATACTTACTCTCTGAATGGCAATAGCCGTAAACCGCTAAACATCATTAGAATTTGCTAGAAATGATAATTCAGACCGATCGGCATTGAATAGATATTACGTTCAGAAAGTTTTATAACTGGTCATAACTGGTCATTTATTGTATCACAGGCGTCGTTTTCTAACCGCAAGTTGACGGATTGTTTATGTTTATAGAAATGTAAGTGCAATGCAGTGTTTGCGTTCCTTTGTCTCGCTCCATACTTTGCTCATTTGCGGAGGACAAATTTTGTCTTTTTGATCCAGCGGTATGCATTGCGTGTTTATATCGCTGTGATACGGTCGGCCAGCGGTAATTAAGTAGTAACTTTCTCCCGTTGCGTTTCCGAATTGTAGCTTTACTTTACCTATGCACGCGGTATTAAATACAAGTAGTCTGTCTTTACCAGAAATCTCAGTTTTAAAAAACTTAATTTACACCACTCGATCGACGTTACGCTTCTGATATGGAAATGACAATTCATCTGATCGCAATATTAAATGTTATGCAATTCATTTTGCTTGCAGCACTACTTCCTTCCCAAAAATAAGTTCTGGTTTCCTCTGTTTCTAATGTTGCAGTCTGGTGTAACCGCAATATTTCGTTTCGTTGGCTTTTTAATTAGCTTTAGTAATTCTGGTAACCGCGTTCATTTTACTCAAGTTAGTAGTTTGAAAGGGGAACTCGTTTTAATAATTTGAGCCTGCATAGCCTAACCTGGCTGTGCTCAATTGCTGGCTGCACTGATACTATATTCAGTCACAAATAATTTTAAAAAATATCACTTCAGTGCTCCACGCGTCACCGTTTGCAGTTATACCGATTGCGTATCCTTTCTACTGTTATACTAGGTACACCTAGGTGTTTGTGACTTACTTGCTGGCGAAATCTGATTTCTAAACACCCGCATTTCCGTGTCGTCACGGTGAGCTGCCGTTGTCGCCAGCCGTCACGACGCGACGCGACGCCCGGCCCCAGCCGCCGGCGGGCGGTATCTGTATGCAAATGATTATTTAATGCGACCTAGTACGACTGTTATGCAGCAGTTCGCTGGACTGCGCCCTTGTTTAAGCGCCATTTATTTACTATGTAACACACTATTGATACTACACAATTTATTTCTAACCAAACGAGTTGGTTGTAGTTCTTGCATAGGGTTCGAAGTTATGAAGATAATTATTTTCTTTGTCAATTATCAGATAATTAATAATCATCACAGTTTCAGGTATCTCAGATACAAACTGTTGTTTTTTTGTGATGGACTCGAAGTTAGTCCAAACAGACAGATAAGTAGGTAGTATACAAATGGCAGTACTTTCAAAGTAAAATCTAAAACTACGCTCAGAAGCGGTAAATCGCGTTTGCATACGCGTTTGCATACGCGTAAAGTGACATTTCATGAACACCAAGGTACTTATCAAGGTAATTATCATAATTATCAATGATATTTATCACTTCGGACCCTGCATATACTAATTGAAAAAATATATATGTACCTACATGTATGAAGCAACAAATATATGAGTATTAAGTAGGTATATTTGAAATCTCTCCGGCGCGGCGGCACAAATGTTTTGCTATTAATGCTCCTGCATAATTTTGTTTTAGGAAGGTATATCTTATAGCTTCCACCTTCACATGTGATTATACAGGCCATGGGGCCAATGTAGGCTATCATACTCAACTGTACTGGCTGACTTTTGTTCATTCCAAAAAAACTATGTTTTTCCGTAATTTTCGTACAAAGTAATGTTTTGAGAACTCTTGAAGAAAAGTGTTGTGGCTACCTATAAATATTTTAATATTCGCTTAGTATCAAATTACTTGGCGACTGCAGTAGGTCCACTAAACCGAACAGGTGAATTCGTAATTTAATCCCATCAAGGTCGAGCCTAGGCTCGAAGTTATTTGAGTAGGCTTCAATTAAACATTCACTCACCCACTCGCCGAGTTAACTTTTAGGCATTGAATCTAACTACATCGAATATGTTAACTTAATAGGACTCTATCCCAACCACATACCAACCTACATTACAATCGTTGTGGTGATGACTCTATTTATAGACCTAATTATCTACGTAGACGACACTGGACATGCAATTGCTTTATTAAGCCTTAGGGCATACGTCTAGAATTCCGAGATGAATGTTCTCGCCGCATACAAATTACCCACGCTCACGTGTGACTCATTATTGTTTAATTAAAGAGCTAGCCAGCCAGCCAGCTACCAACTTACCACAATAATTTCTCAGCAAACACGTGAAAGCACGGTATGGGCTTCGCGCGTGAAAACCACGACAAAGTTAATTAGTTGAAGTAGAAGAAACCAATAAATCTATATTGGAGAAATTTAACAGATGAGCACACTTTAGTGACAATTTAATTAAGAACACACATTAAAATCGTGAATGCTGTATTGATGTAGGACAGTAGGTCACTGGCCGTTTAGTGAGGGAGTGGTATGATTGCAAGCAATGTACGTCACTCCAAGAATGGGTTAAGCGCGATAAAAATTTATTGTATCACCATCCAATATCCATAGGTACTCTTTCTTGAATTACAACTTGCACCGACACTCGCATGTTACCAATGCCGTTGTTTATACGCTTCATCGTTCATCATTGTTAAGAACCGTAACAGATAAAAGTTAAATGAACACATTGATAGCACGTCGAGATAACCTCGTGTTAATGCATGATTTCAATAATTATCTAATCGCCGTAATAACATCTGACTGTCCACAATGACCAGGTATGCGGGGGCAGTTGCCTGACAATGGCTTGAGTAATGCCCCATTGCATAACACTTCAGATATCCCCATCAGCATTAGCGAGATGCTATCAGCTGTCATCCTTCCATCTACTTGCGGCGATCTTTTATAATTCGTACTAGATATTCGGCCACTTAAGTTGCAAATGCTGTTTGATCTTGTTAGGATCAGAAATATATACAAACCATGTGTTACTTAAATCGGTATATTATTAAGAGTATGGGCTTTGGCAAACTTAATGATAATAAACTTATGATAAAACAATTAACGTAAGAAATAATAAGGCTAATAAGAATTGGTTGTCTGGTGATACAACCCCTCGGTTCACTGACAGCTAACGTTCGAATGTGTCGCCCTTGCTTTTCGGCGCAGGGCCGGCCCGCGACCACGTGACTCCTACGTGAGTCCGTTTCACAAGATAGCGTCATCTGTGTCGTTTGAACCGAACTATAATGGTTTGATACCATACTGCTAACAGACGGCCTTCCTGATCCCGGAATGTCCCCATTCCGTTGCGATTCGGCCATTCGAACGTTTTGTATGCCCTCATACAATTAGTGCTATTATTATAATAACTATATAAAAGTCACTAAGTACATGTAGTAAGCAATCGTTGTACAAGTTGCAGTCGAGCTGACTTACATTAATTTATTGGACATTACAGAGGTACATACTTAGTTATATGCACAAACTTAGATAATTTAGTAGTTTTCCGATATCCTTAGTGTAGTACACCTAAATTATATATTATACAATACGCAAATACAATTTATATAACAAAAGGAAAAAAAGAGACAAAAAAAGAAATTAAGTATCTAAATAGAGGAATTAAAATTAATAGTAGGTATGCCTACGTGTAGTTTACCATTTAGAGTACTAATGTGATATATGTAACGTTTATTATTGTTTTATGTAACTCATTATGAACACATACAGGTAGAGTTAGTGTACATACTATCAGTGGTTTTGCGGACCGCGCGCAGCGGCGACGCTATATACTACGATTTATCATGATTTTCGGGGACAGTACAGTGTTATGAGTACGTTCGTGGCTTGGTTTGTAGAGCTGGAGTTGCTTGGTGTAAATACTGTTCGGCGCAAACAATGTACTCCGCTGTCGCGGTGTATTTCGCCGACACGGAAGTCGCGGTGTTTGCCTGGGTGAACTCTTTGACTGCGGGGGTCACGCCGTGGGTTCTTCGTAGTGCCCTGAGCGACATCAGCTATAGGGCGAGTACTTGATATTTGCTTGTTTTTGGTCAGCCTTTTATCTGTAGGTGTGAGAAATAAATGTAAGTACGAGTACTCGCCTATGTATTTTGCATGGTCTTGGCTTGGTGCAGGTGTAATAATTAGTTAGTAACTGTCTTGTACTGTATGATAGTTGTGAGGGGTGTTTTTTTTTTTATTTGTAATAATTACTTAATAACTTTCTTGTACTGTATGATAGTTGTGACTTTAGGGGGTGTTTCTTGTACTTAGATTATACAGTAATAGTTATGAATGGTTCTAATTTTGTGTGGTACGTAGATTTCAACTTTATGTTTTTAGGGAAACGAGAATAAAAATTGAGTGGGAGTGTAAAATAGATATAAAAGTTCACATGTATTGTGGATACCGTATGTGCCGTCGCACTCCGGCCTCGCCAAGCACATATACAGTGAATACCACCTTGCTTTCAATTCACGCGTATTGTGGATACCGTATGTGCCGTCGCACTCCGGCTTCGCCAAGCACATATACGGTGAGTGGGTACCAATTTGTTATACTTTCACATGTATTGTGGATACCGTATGTGCCGTCGCACTCCGGCTTCGCCAAGCACAGATACTGTGAGTACGAAGTTGTTATGATTTCACATGTATTGTGGATACCGTATGTGCCGTCGCACTCCGGCCTCGCCAAGCACATATACTGTGAGTACTGAGTTGTTATAATTTCACATGTATTGTGGATACCGTATGTGCCGTCGCACTCCGGCCT
Source organism: Blastobasis lacticolella (assembly GCA_905147135.1). Lineage (NCBI taxonomy): Eukaryota > Metazoa > Arthropoda > Insecta > Lepidoptera > Blastobasidae > Blastobasis > Blastobasis lacticolella. Next base: position 11,118,812 of record LR990041.1, read on the forward strand.
CGCCAAGCACATATACTGTGAGTTCTGAGTTGTTATAATTTCACATGTATTGTGGATACCGTATGTGCCGTCGCACTCCGGCCTCGCCAAGCACATATACTGTGAGTTCTGAGTTTTTATAATTTCACATGTATTGTGGATACCGTATGTGCCGTCGCACTCCGGCCTCGCCAAGCACATATACTGTGAGTTCTGAGTTGTTATAATTTCACATGTATTGTGGATACCGTATGTGCCGTCGCACTCCGGCCTCGCCAAGCACATATACTGTGAGTTCTGAGTTTTTATAATTTCACATGTATTGTGGATACCGTATGTGCCGTCGCACTCCGGCCTCGCCAAGCACATATACTGTGAGTTCTGAGTTTTTATAATTTCACATGTATTGTGGATACCGTATGTGCCGTCGCACTCCGGCCTCGCCAAGCACAAGTACTGTGAGCATCATTAGCAGTCCAACTGTTTCATCATCTGATTTACTTATGGGTGAATGACATCTTCATTTCAGTATACATCTCTTCTTCAACATTTGTAGCTAGGACTGGGTACGTATGTTTATCGTTTCTTGTGTGAATGGATATCATAGCATTGTTGTCGGTTCAGGCTTTGCTATTTGAGGCTGGTTTGATATTTATTTTCTACCAGTGGTAGCACCATGTAGTATTTTACCCTGTAACATAATATGTAGGTGTGGATGGAGAGGGGGTAATGGGGAAGGAGAGGAAGCAAGTCTGAGGGTGGTCATGGTAATCTAAATTTATATACGATTAGTTAACTATAACTTCCATGGAGTCAGCCCTGCATTCAATATATTGAGCTAGACTATACGTGTTAAGCGGCGACCATTTATAATACACCCGCATGTAGATATCGTCATCAGTAATATATATGTATACGTTATTATTCTGTGTCATCTCTGTCGTTATTGTGGTGTGTGGTGCCGCCACCTCAAAGAATACCACCACCCCATCTCTTCCCGTGGGTGTCGTAAGAGGCGACTAAGGGACAAATCCGAAAGGTGGGCAGCAGCATCTTTCTTGGTAGATTTACATCAACTGCACTGCGATCTCCAACCCGCCTGCCAAGCGTGGAGATTATGGCAATGACCTCCCCTTTCGTGGGAGAGGCCCGAAGTCCTGCAGTGGACTGTTATGGGCTGTGATGATGATGATGATGATCTCTGTCGTAGTTATCGCTATTAGTATCCTCGTCTGCACCGTCACACAGTATCGTCATCGTCAAATGTTATCCATTTTTTTTTTTAGTGATCAGCTGGATATATACTCTTATAGGCTCGTTTGCTAATACCAGGTATATTTGATACTTCATACCTATCATTCTTCAGTACAGCTGTAATCTTGAATGGGCCTTGAAACTTTTAGATAAGTGTCTTGCTTTTTCCGTCAGCGGGAAGACAATGACTAAATCTCCCTCATTGAAAAGCTTTGTAGGAGCTTTGTTTTGATAGTAGTGCTCTTTCATGTAGGCTTGGGATCGTTCTGTATGTTCTTTTGCTTCATTACGAATTTTATCGACGTCAGCTACATCTTTGTCCTTTTCGTTTTGGAGGGCATTTTGAATAGCCCCTTCGCTCGTATTTACTGTTCTTCGCCCACAAACTATTTCAGATGGTGAGGTGCCCGTGCCTTTGTTAAGGCTCCACTGTACCTTTCCAATCTGTGTGTCCCAGTCTCTTTTGTCTGAGCCATGATTCGTCGCTGCTATGGAATCTAATATTGTTCTGTTATACCTCTCAATCTGCCCATTAGCACGTGGTGTTGCTACTGCGTTTAGCACATGTTTCACGACTATGAAATTAATGTAATTTTTGAATACTCCTGAGGTAAAGCTTGTCCAGTGGTATCGAATATATCCCGTAAGATTTTTATAGTAGTCTTACTCTTAAGGTTTTTCACCGCTCTAATAAAAATGAACTTGCTGAAGCCATCTATTATTGCGAATATGTACGTATTACCTGTCTTGCTTCTTACGAAAGGACCTAAGTGGTCCATGTGTAGGGTATGGAAAGGTATGTTTCCTTTTGGTATAGTTATTTAATATATCCTTAATGTCAGTACAATTTTGACATAGAATAGTTTTTATATGCTTCAATTTTGGATCGGTCATTTGTATATTTTGCAGCCATTGGGATGTATCCAGCGTATCTATTTTGAGTATGTCAAACTCCCTAATATCTGCAAGACCGTCTTGGTCATATCTCGTGTTCGGTATTGGGTTCCTACTTAGTGCGCCAGCATGCCTCTTTTTTCTCTCCTGGTCTATATTCCACTGTAAAGTTATATTCCAGTAATAGGAGCCACCATCTTGCGATCCTTGGTACGAGGTCACGCTTCGTTACAGTTGATTTTAAAGCATTGCAGTCTGTATATACCCTAAAGTATAAGCCGATAAGGTACGTGCGGAACTTTTTAAGAGACTGAACGACGGCTAGTGTTTCCAATTCATGTAAATATTCTTCCTCTTTGGTTGTTTGTTTACTGTAATAGGCGACCGGTCTGAGAAGAGACTTTTCATCTGCCTTCTGTAAAAGGATACCACCAATACCTATTTTACTCGCATCACAGTTGACCTCCGTTATATGTTTCGGGTCATATAGAGCCAGTATTGGTCTTCGTATTAATTTTTCTTTAAGGGTATCGAACGCGTGTTGTTGCGCATCCCTCCAGCACCATGGTGTGTTAGCTTTTGTAAGAGTCGTTAATGGTTTAGATGTATTTGCAAAGTTAGGTATAAGCCTTCTAAAGAAGCTTGTTAAGCACATAAACTGCCTGATCTGATGTACACTAACAGGTGCTGGGAATGAGGCTACCGCTTCGATTTTCTTTTTGCCTGGTCTCAGTCCCTCATGGCCTATCTCAAAGCCCAAATAATCTAGGGAGCGTTGGAAAAAGAAACATTTGTCAAGATTCAGCGTGAGGCCGGCCTCACGTTGGGAACTTAATATTTTTCTGAGCTTTCTTAGGCCTTTGCTTACCGTGGTTGCCGCAGATAGTCATCGAGCAGTTTATTTATCATATGCTGAAATACCGCAGGTGCGTTAACCAAACCAGACGGCATTCTTGTATACTCAAAATGGCCGTCGGTGATAAACGCGATGAGGTGTCTTGATTCTTGGCTTAGCGGAATTTTGATAGTATCCGGACTTATGATCTAGGCTCGTAAAATACCGTTTCCCACTTAGGCGATCTAATTGATCGTCTATGACGAGCATGGGGTAAGAATCTTTTACTGTCTTTTTATTAAGAGCCCTGTAATCAACGCACAAGCGTGGTTCGCCATTTTTCTTTCTCACTAGTACTATGGGGCTCGCGTACGGTGAATTTGACTCCCTAATAATATCATTTTCCAGAAGTTGGTTTACCAGGTCTCTTACGACTAGTCGCTCACTGTACGGTAAACGATAAGGTTTGTATATTACTGGCAAGTTATATGACAGTTTGATATGCATCTCGCATAGTCGTTTTACCTAGTTCGTCTATCGTGAGCGCAAAACTGTCTCGATACTCGTTTAATAGCTTGAGAAGTTCACCCTTTTCTGTGTCTGACACATCTGGTCCAATATTGAGCATGTCCTCGGTTATTTGTTTGATTTTATAAGTTTCAGTATGTGGAAGGTAAGTGGTGTCGACTCTGTTCACTGTGACTTCGGTTGGCAGAGTTGTTTGTGACACGTTAATTGGCAACATATGTGCGCGAGTTAGTAACCTACCCTTGCCTAAGCGAACTAAAGTATCCGAAAAAGTGACTACTATTATTTGTCCTGTGCCAACTGTAATTAGTAATATCATAAACTCTTCTCCCTTTTTGAAACATGAGTTCCCGGAGATATAGACATGTCCAGTGAGAGTATCACTACAGGTATAGTCGATGCTGCATACGCCCTGAATGTCCACGTCATTAGTGTTGTACAACTGGATCTTAAGTAGATCTTGTGTATTTGAATAGTATAGTATCAGACTAGTGCTATCCTTATGTACTACTACGTCAGGCCGCTCTGTCAAGTTCTGTCCTATAAGTATGTCATAGTTTAGGAATTCGTCTGGTACAATGTAGGCGTCAACTTCTGCTTCGATAAAGTCTATATGTACGACAACGCGTGCGCGTCCCAGGCGCGTTCCAGGGGCTGCATCGAGCCCCGGCAGGTTGACTAATCGTCGGATTCAGAGGTATCAAACTGATAGCTGTGATCACTGCGATGCAATCTGTTTACAAGAAATCGCGAGCTACGGCGCGAACGTGTGGTAGAGCGTGAGCGAGCGCGCCCTTTTTTGTGTTTTGTTTTTAAGTGGATGGTTTTTTTGCCGCATTCTCTACATTGTCGTCGTTCTGGGAATGTATCGGAAGAGTTTGGGATTCCGACATCATTTCGTCGAGTATGTAATAGTGTTAATACTTTTATACTATTTTAAGTCGAATATGTCAGGGTACACGAATGTAAGGTTAGGGTAGGTAGGGTTAGGCTAAGGAGAGGAGAGCATTAAATTAATATTTTACTTTTTCACAGACCATTCATTATACATAACAGTCGCAACTACATAATTGTGTTATGGTTAGACCCACAACGAGGCAAAATACAACTTTAGTCTAGGCTCATACGGCCAGACCGGAAACATTAGAGATTCATTCTTTGTTGAACGGGAATCGACACCTGTGTATATCACACGGGGATCGGACTGCTTCACCTAGACAGTCGTTGGCCGTAACCGGCTAGGATACTAGTAGTAGTATATCACACAGGCAGGTAAAGTAAAATAATTTTTGTTAGAAATAGTCACTACACACAAACATGGGAATTTCTTTAGTATCACTTTCTTTATGCTTGCGAGAGAAATTAGAGTTTCACTCTTATATACGTAAGGTTTAGTTTAAGACGAGAAACGCTCTTGCGTAGATATACCTAACAGTTGTGTACCTTAGGGTTTTCCCCTGGCGGGTCATGGATCGGCTATATTTCGGTTCATAGACTGTATGAAGCCGTATTTTTCTGCGTGTAACATAATTACGCAATATTCAGTCGGTTCAGTAGCATACCTTATATTGCGTATGTGAGACTTCCATTGCGAGCGTTCAAAGTAAAGAGCAGAAACTTACCGATGGGCGCTTGATTTGGGTCACTTGTCACTTCTGATATGTTAGGATCAGAAATATATACAAACCATGTGTTACTTAAATCGGTATATTATTAAGAGTATGGGCTTTGGCAAACTTAATGATAATAAACTTATGATAAAACAATTAACGTAAGAAATAATAAGGCTAATAAGAATTGGTTGTCTGGTGATACAACCCCTCGGTTCACTGACAGCTAACGTTCGAATGTGTCGCCCTTGCTTTTCGGCGCAGGGCCGGCCCGCGACCACGTGACTCCTACGTGAGTCCGTTTCACAAGATAGCGTCATCTGTGTCGTTTGAACCGAACTATAATGGTTTGATACCATACTGCTAACAATCTCGTATCTCGATGTAAATGCGTCACGTAACTGTAGGGAGTTCGAGCTGCAGCATGTTAAACCAGCCGTCCCGATGAGGCAGTCGTCAAACCGGACGCCTACGACGCCGTTTAGGTGAATGTATAAGTTTATAGCGGATTGAATTCATAAGGAAAGTTGAATAATTAAAAGGCACAGAATTAGCGTCAACAGACTCTTTTGGTATTGAATAACAAATCCTATTCAATTTCGTAGTATAAGGAGCCGTCCGTATCAGACGGCTGTAAATGGATCCTGGACAGTCTTAATACCGTACCAATATAGATGGCATAGAAACCGAAGAAAGGCTTTTAGCAATTAATTTCGGACTTATCTCTGAATGATTTGTGTAAGTACTTCTTTTGAGTGCGTTGCGTCATTCACTTGGAAATTGTTTCCATTTAAGTAATATTATAAGGCCCGCCCACTGCCACCCATAATTTGTTGTTGGTATATGGAAAGCATTCGTAGCTTTATTAATGTATTATTTGTGCTCATTTGAATACTAAAACACGTTGATAACATTTGTTATCGAGTTAACCGTAAACATAGTCGTGTAGCGATACTCTCAAATAGAGATCGTGTAGAACAAAAATAGAGCGTATTTTGTTACTCACACTCGATCTTGACATATTAGACGGAGACGCTTACTCGTACTTGTAGGCCTGAACTTGACCGGTTTGCTGTTCTCGGTGTTACTGCAACCACTATAACACGTTGACATTTTAACAACATGCAACTGTGTTATTTTAAAGGCAGCTGTCTATTTACAAAAACTGACACCTGCCTGACCTACTCGATAATTGAACAAATGTTGTCATTCGACTATGGGTAATGTACAAAATTTATTCATATACAAACGTTCCTTATAAGTTACCAAAAATGACAGTACCTACTTCGTATCAATCAATTTAAGACCAGCTATTTCTCGTTTATTAAAATACTCTTTGTCACGTTTGGTGACAACCTAGAATTTATATAAGTCTATAAGTCAATTGAGATGGATTAGGGTTGTAACATAGTAAGTTTATTATTTATCAACATATGTTATTAACTACTATTATCTTACTGTTATTCATTAGCTAATTAACCAGTTAATCCACGGCAAATTATCTCCAGTAAAATTACCACATAATTATGTACTATCTCTAGTACCTACCCAAGCTATATAAATAAGCAGACTCTTCCATTCAACTCTCGTCTGCCTCATTAAGTCTTACCTATAATACCTAAACTGGCGATATGCCTATTATTACTTTATGTTTAAGTATGTTGTAAATTAACCCTTTCAAAACATGACAGTGAATATTATTATTTGTAAACTTAATGACAGAGAAACGGATGGACAGTCGTTGTCGTACTGCCACCCCTTTGGTTGACGGGTGTCGTAGAAATAAGTAATCTGGATTCTGTGTCTGTAGAAGGCGACTACTGTTATTTAGAGGCAGATCAGTTAGACCTACCCCCGTTAAGTGAAATGCCTCATGCCTGTAATTGCACTCTATGACATCTATGCAATCCTTACGAGCTGTAGACGACGCATATGACGAAATCTTTCTACGAAGACGAAATAACGAATCTGCGCTTCTGCCAACCCTCAATAGGTATACCAGAATAGTGTAGTGTAACCCATCCGATGTGCAGAGGTGTGCGTGGCGGTTTCTAATGCGATATCGGTGGTCGGTGTCGCGTCCGGCCGAGGTTTCGTTTTGCCACACGTCGTCATCGCCCGCCCGCCGGCCGCGACCAGTTTTTACTGACACTATTCCGATTCATAACGCTTGGTCTCGAATGCGAAAACAGGCATGATAGGTATTGAAAAGGTCTATTTTTACTCAACTGGACGTTGGTATTCGAGAAAAAGCGGCTTATGTCACTCTTCGGTCCACTGTTTTCATTCATCACAGTTGCTCTGTTGCTACGGAAAAAAGCCTTATCTACCTATATTTTATTTTTATTTGTTTGGAACATGAACAGCATAAAACAATTATTGGTAGTAAAAGTAGTCGGTGCTCGCAGATAGGAAATATTCAAACCAACACTCCAAAGAACGAACAAACACATTTTCTCATTTATTATAAATTCTTATTTACCTACCTATTTAAGATATTGCACCACACCCAATTGTATTGTTCTATTGCTAAATGGCGCTTAGTAATTCAATCACTAGGAAATGGAAAATTAAGGAAACAATGAAAGCGTTCAAATGACAGTTCAGGTGACAGATTGTTTTCACTGGAATGAAAAAGTTTGAAAAGGAAACTGATCTCATATCGCTGTCTGTTGTTATTATTTTCAGCATGTAGGTAATATAAAACGACCCGCTCTCCTTGCCTTTACAGAAATGTACCTAGAATGTTATTCCCAACTAGCGGAACAAGTGTCGGAAAAACGTTCCCGACAAATTCTCCCATTCAAATGTCGTCCAAAGTATGTAACTATTTCGATGAAACAACGCTAAAAACCGTTACGAAATAACTATATTTACAATTATAAATAAGCAAAACGAAGCCGATTCACTCGTTTGGGAACTATCCCTACTATGACTAATAGCCACAGACCTAATGCTAATGGCTAATGCTAAAGTAAACAGACAGAGGCCCTGTGTCACTTTATACCTACGTTCATATTATAAACGTAAAACATCCCTCTGTTTGGGTCGGAAGTTAATAAGAGGAACACATTAAGATCTGACAAGTACACCAGTATTTAATATAACTTTTATTAAGTGACAGTTCATAAAGTATGCTCATTTGACGGAGTCGAATATACTTTACCAAACGATGCTAACTTGTTCGTGATCAGGCTTAATTATGTTTAACTTGCCCCACTATGGCGTGACATTACATCAACCTATTTAACGGAAGGATAGCTGGCAACTAAACTCATGTTATTTTTGAGCCGCACCCACCGCCTAATCCCTCTGAACGGCCAACCCCTTTCTAACACGCGAAATATGCGCCACTTTGGAGCCAGTGCCATATCACAGCCCGCCACGTCGTCGACGGAGTTCGAATAGTCACAAAGACGTTGACTTTCCAGTAATTGATGGAAAGTGATACTACACAGAGAGTAGCCGAGAAAAAACTAGCAGAAAGAACAAAACGAGACCGCAGTTGCTTTCAGAAAACTGCAATGGACTTGAGTTTAGGTCGTTTTGTTGACGACAGCGACGCGCTCTACTTCGCCAATCGTAATACGCTAATTTACGTGATGGTCGCCAGAAAACATCGACCAATTATCCGTGACCGACTCAGATGTCACAGTCACAAAATTCTTAGAGCCGGTTGCTTATTTTTGTTGTACATAACACTGATCATGAAATTACCTAAGAACAACATCATAATACTTTCTAACCCTGTATGGTTAGATATCCGCATGATTTACGCGGCTCTGTAACGAAGAATAACATTGAATTTCTATTACGAACTTTCGTTGCGTGACGTAATATACCAAATGTTAGTTTAATAATGTGCACACGAGCGAAAATTAATGTTCACGACTTGTCCAGCAACAATATGCCAATTTATCCGATAATATCAGGGCGCAGCGCAGCTTTGTGATATAATACCTACTACGGTGCGTCCGCGCATGCCGCTTGCTAAATTCTATTGTTTCGATATACATGTAAAAGGACCATAATTAATTTTTAAATAAATTATATTAATAAATAAAATCCTCATTTACACGTACCTATAGGCTATAGGTATCCAATGACGAAATTATATGGGATAATTGAATTCCTAAAATTGATTTTCGTAACAGGAGGATTATATAGGGTATAAAATACCCTTTCATTTACATATTTTTCGTCATACTACCCATTTGTTTCAAGTTTAAACCGTATTTTTAACTTAACTTTAAATGAGCACTTTCGAAATTTATTTAATGTCGATTTCTTTTCAATCTTCCGGTTCAGTTTCACTGCATCTCTGATTAAACTTAATAATCTGTTCAATTACATCGCACACATGTCGGTATAATCCCTCTGGCAGTAATTTGGTCTTCAACGGATGATTTATAGACGGCTCTATTAAGACACCCAGTGAAAGTGAAGTTATCGATTGTACATCGAGTCCATAGTTCACGAGAGTGCCGCCGAACCGTCAATCAGGTCGTCCAAGCCGGTGGTTATTGGGCATTACGCGATATGACGCCGGTTCCCGATACAGACAAATTGATACAATTGAGTAATCGTGCATTGTTTTCGAACTCTTGGCTCGGCTACTCCGGCTACTTGTCGTTAACTGTATTGTTTGCTGCTGATATTTCATACAATTTCCACGAAGTGTTGCGCTTGCAAACATAGTAAGTATAACATGCAACTCTCTGTGTTGTATTATATGAAAATTGGACACCAAAAAACATCTAGACGTGACGCAATCCACGGCTGTGAAACATTGCACGTTGCACAAAAAGAGGGACGTGATCGATAGCCCGATATTAAAATAAGAAACAATGTTTGCGCGGGCGTTTACGCTTCCGTAATTTCCCAAATTGGTAATAAGAAGTGGACGGAGCGATGACGTTTGGAATTAGGGAGTGACAAATGGCGCCGTACTTTCGTAACGAGCGCACAACAGCCGTCACGTAGTGCGGCGTCTCGGGCGGCGCAGCGGGCGCGCGGCGGCGAAAGCGACGCGTGCGCAGCAATTTGATCGAAGCCCTTGGACAAAACACCTACTGGCTTCAAAACCAACGATGTGGGATACCCGAAATAGCTATCGTAAACCTTTATTATGATTATGCTTTATGTAATGCATGTGAGCATCCTAATCGGCATAAAATCCAAGCATCTAAAAGTTCCCATTTACAACAACGCAATACGTGTCAGCATATTGCCTAGAGTTAACAAATTCGTTTAACGCACTACTCAAACATCCGACACAGTATGATATCTAAGTCAGATCTCTCGTGGTGCGCCATTACCGCATTTACACAATCGGACATTGTCAGTTTCAATTGCGAAAGTAGATCGTTGTTAAATTGCTTTTCGTCATATGGTTCACTAAATAACTGTCGAATTTGACAGGTGTGTTATAGTTTATTGTTATTGTATGCCGTGCATTTCGAATTCGGCTATACCCAAATCAATGGTTAAGGCTGGATGTTTCCAAAGAAATGTTGTGTAATACGTACATGGTTTCAGGGAATAAATCTGTTTACATAGATTATATTTTAGACTCTTGAGAAATCGTCATTTAAAGAAAGTTATGAATTAAATCACTTTTTGTACACTAAGTAACACAAAGTGTTAAATATTTAAAGAAAGTTAATTTGTTATGAAGTACTCAAACATATCGAATATGGTTTTACTGCTATAAAAGTTCCATTAAGATGGCATGTTAAATGGTAGATGGCATGTCTAATGAACCTTAATTTCGTGACTCGGTGTCATCAATTCCGCTAATGAAATAGCAGTTGCAAATTTGGTGCTACGTACGATGGATATAATAGAAAAAATGTGCCGTAATTTATAGCTAAAGTTTCCAATAAATAGGACGATGTTTATAAAATAAAAAACTTTCCTTGATTCTTGTTTCTTTTCACCAACGCTCTCCAGAGTGTATCTCTTAACAATGGAGAATTTTTTCTTCTCTTCATCATTTCTATTCAAGTATAAGGTCAACACGGCCACACCCGTTCGCCGTCCAAACCTCATCCAATTACTCTCGCTTCTTTCAGATACACCTTAGCGGGTTACTTTCTTTATCGACAAAGTCTTTAACCTGTGTTTGTAAAACTGTCGGCGAACTCACACTTCACACTTCGCAGCAACAGAAGCGCCACATTTATAATGTTTTTATATCTCTCCGCACCAAGAGACTGGTTCAATTTCGTTTTTGCCTTCCCTGAGGCGATTTTATGTGCGAAAAAACTCGTTTGCGTTAATCGCGGTATGGCTACTCCTCAAAAACTTTCTTTATTAAAAAGTGCATTGTCATTTCTCTTTGCGAACGTGTGCCCGTCGCTTTACACAATAGCCAAATTAGTGTGTTTTCCATTCCATTGTTATCTCTGTGTGACAGTCTTGCTCTGATCACATCGGTGACCTCAAAGTTGCGTATTCATCAAGAAGCGTAACTCAAATGCCATATATCTAATGCAACTTCTGAAATTAGCTTGTCAATTTTTTTTCTTTTCTTGAGAAATCGAATGAGAACATGCGGTTTGTTCAATTGCCATTTATTGTGTAAGCTCATTTTCTGCTACGTGCGTGTTAAGATACATTTTTGAATATTCAAATTCGTATGTAAGGTTAATCCTTCCATATTTGCTTAGCGAAATCTTTAGATTAAATACATGGCAACCTTGTCGAGATTGCGTGCAAACTTGACCCACGGACTTGTTTCTTCTGGCACATATAATTGGCTTCGTACGTCTAATATTCTTGATGGACAGGTGTTCAGTTAAATAGAAAATTAGACGTCGCTTGCGCGTACATACTTCAAGGTTTCCAATGATTTTATCGTAGGTATCACACAACTACTTTAGAACTCTCTCACGGCCATTAATATCTAGATTTACGAAATGCCTTTGTGATCTTAAAATTCTAATAATTAGTACCTTTCGAAATATACACATGCCCATTGTAAATGTCGAAAATTTACCTGGAGGTTGCATCGCTGTGCAGCTTGTGCACACAATGTATGTCAATGTTAATAGCCGCTAACACTCACTCCGTATTAAGACTCGAGTTAGGTTCTTGAAAGCACTGGCAGCGTTCGCTGATTTACTGCCACCCAGGCTCACCTCGCAGCTTTACATAGAAATTATTGTAGGTTGTAGGCATATTCAACGCCTGAAAGTCAAGGTGTACGATTTATTGATGCTATAATGACGCTATTTATATGCAATACTCGATGCTCTATTATGGTTTCAAAATGTAAATAATGTGTTTATCCTTTCCAAAGTATACGTTTTTTCTATTTATCGCCAGTGACGGCATCTAATTAAAAACTAACGCATAACCGGAACATTTTGGAGCAGGTCACAAGGTCAGTCGCATGAATATTTTGTCTTAGTTTGTATTAGCAAAAGTTGTAAATCAACGAGAAAGTTGCCCGTGCATCAAGTGGGGTCGTGTAGGCAAAAGTGGCATATTTTCTCTGTCTTTTGTAATATTGTTATATCATCGCCGCCCCTTGAGGTTCCCATGTAAACAGGGAAAGTATGCGATTGACGAGCGTTCGGCTGGGTTGGAACGGTGGCCGGCGGGCAGTCGTCACGCCCATCCCACGCTAACTACGCGCCGAAAGAAAGTGAAACTTGTCGGAATAACCTCTTTGCTTTTTGACTGCGGGGGTGGGCGGTTTTAAGTGATTCGTAAATTGTATTCTTGTCTCGTGCTGTAGACACTTTCGAAAGTAGTTGGAAGGAGACCGATTTATCTTTAGCTAGACAACAATGTGTCACGTGGACACGGCGAGGATATCGCGGCGCATTACTCATTACGGCAGCACGCAGCGCGCAGCACGCTCTATTGTACATTGTACCTAATATTTGGAAGTCCTAGAACTATCTACATGCCTAAATAATTCTCCATACATAAATAATTAATGATCGCAGTACCTTAGTGTGCCCTCCTTTAATTGGTTCCACGTGGTTTGAACTGAACGTTCTTTACTGACCGAATATTGCAACTAAGATCAATTATAGTTGAAACCTTCACGGCCGGTCGGTAGCTCCGCCCTCGCTCCAAGGCCCTGCTCGAGCACTTCTAGAAAAACTCCCAACAATGGCTCTCCATGACACGTAGCCACTGGTAGAACGGTCAGTAAGGAAGTAATTACCAACCTCCATTAAAGTTGTTTGACCCCATGGTGCGCGCGCCAGGTGAATCATACGCCGCCACCGATTTTTTGCCCACTCTAGCCTGATTGGTTTAAAACCAATCCAAGAATTAGTTCTTTGTTTTTTTAAATGACGTATTTTCCTTAGACTTTAGAATTATTGAGAACTCTATTTCCTCATTCTCAAATTGAAGACTCGTAACTTATGACGTTATTGCTGATTCAACTTATAATATAAATTCATGAAGACTGTTATTGCATCAATAGTATTCGATGCTTACAATGTAATTTACAAAATATTTTAGCTTACCAGCACATTTGCCTACACGAAAACTTGGCAATACCTGTGGGCGGTGACGTCGGCGGCAGGCACCGATGCGCCATAACTTACAATGCCATCAGATAGCAGCTGACGAACGCTGTTTTCTCCAAATATTGATTATGCTGCGGATTGCCAACCACACGGAACAGTATTGCCAATGGCAACACTTGACAAGCCTGACAGTTGCGCAGGCGGACGGCTCAATCATGCGCCATTCTATTGTTTCTTTTGGAAAATGTGGGATGTTTTATTAATCTTATTTGGGCAACCGTTGTGTCGTCCCATCAATCACGGATTGATTGGTAATCGCTGCGCAGCGATCGGTGTCAACTGCACGGTGCAATGATTTGTCAATTTGGATAATATTGGGCAGGTTGTCCCAGCCTTAAGCTAGCTCTAGCTAGTTGCAAACCAAGAATGAGAACCAGCCTATAATGAGGAACATGCCTACTTCTCATGAATCGAAGTGATAAGAAACAGCCCTTAATCTAATTTCTGGCAGTGGATTGGCGTTGGTGATGGATGATGATATCTAGACCCAGATTCGAAATCGAAATTATAGTTAGTTCATTGCTACACTTTCTGGCCTTTCCGGAATCGAACTCTGGACTTTTTCGTATCAGACCTACATGTTCACCAGTGAACCACTCAGATCGGCAAAGGTCGATGTGTCAGCTTACCCTATTCCTCATCATTTAAAACCCGTGGTATACTAAATGCAGTAAAATGCAATTACCCCGAGTGTACTTATAGTGCATATTCTCGGTTACGTTGACGCCCCCGTTGCAGACATAACAGCTGGCCTAAATGACAGCGTCGATTTGAGTAATATAATTTTGTTTGCGTTATTTAACGCTGCCATGCCGTGTTAAAATATCATCAGCGCTTACCGCTTCATAAAAGTTATAAAGTTGTAAACCAGGTACTTGATGTGTAATGACTGCACGCTTTAATTCTTATTTCTTAAGTGTAATAAATTAAGTTAATAGTATCAAAAGATGTAGGTACCATGGGTACCACTAGGCTGTCTGTACGCTTGTTTGCCACTTAGTGGTTGGTATAAAAATATAATTTATAGGTCGTTCTTGTACCAATATTTTATGATTATAAAGGGAATATGTTCTATATCTATATCTTTTTTAATTGACACTGCAATCACCGGGCAAGTGCAGTCTACGGTAGAACATAATCTGCCTATTAGGCAACGTGCGACTGATCCACGAAAACGTATTCAGCGCTACTGTCCAGCCAGACCCATGTCCCACTGAACCTCATTCCCCCGACTTCACTCATAATAGATATTAAGGTAGATACCTATTTCGATTTCTAAACACTTGTTGCTTTTGCGTATGTTATTATTTAGGTATATAACTCGACAAATTTTGTCGAAGCGGAAAAATTTCGAGAAATTGTAAAATAACGCGATTTACATGTAAATAGCATGCACAAGCAATGTAAAAAGTGTATATTTTTAACAAAGGTTTTTGATCTAATGCAAAACTTAAGAATAAAATAAAATATGTATTTTATTGTCGGAATGGAACTGATCGCAGGAAAATTGTAGAATTTTGTCGTTTACATTGTGGCATTTGTGTTGGTTTTGTGGACAGTCGGTTTATTTGCGAATGAAACGTTATTTAACAAGTGTTTTATTACTTGTTCATAAAACTCTTTGTTGTGTTTATTATTATATAGGAAACACAAACTCTTTTCTTAACACATTTATATGCGTTCAATCGATAAGATTAAGCCAGACTCAATTCGGTACATAAGTACCTACTCGTTAATGTGCTTTAAGTTTAGTAATATTCCCCAAAAAATCAATCTGATTGATTTTAAAATGAAACAAGATCACGCCTTTGGCCAGACGCTACATTGTGGTGGATGGTACAACACTCCAGTAGCTGCAGACCATATGGAATCTAATCATGTAAATATATCTCACTTCAGTGTTGTTTTAACTAATTCTATCGATTGTTATCGATTGACTCTACCAATGACGCACGCGCAAAAGGCATTGCCATTATTGTATGCACAACTGAACATTGTGTCTTTAAAGACCAATATCACATGTTCCAAACTGAGCGTACCTACCTACTTACTCCAATTCATAGACCTGACAAAAACATATCTACGTTAATGTAAGACAATTCTCACGATTATGTAAACAACGATAGGAAGGAGCATAACATGGTGTTCAAATCCAACAAAAGGTGCGCTACTTCTTTAAACACTATCAAGAATTACACAATATATAATTGTAGATGATATAACCTTTTGCTTGACGTTATAATTGTACGTTTGCAACATTTATTCTTTAATGCAGCGCGGTAGAATTAAAATAATTTTGATTAATAGCAGATACGCCTACATTCGTCTAATTCATCACGTCTTCAGGCTCTCTACGCCGTGAACCGTGAAACTTTATAAACACAGCGTTATGTCGGCGCCGCCACTCACTCGACGCATCTGGCGAAATTAAATAAATATGGGCCGAAATTTCGCCTTGTCACTCGCCGATCAAAAGAATATATTACAAAATCGTAGTAATTACTTCCTACCAACTTGTTACCGTTGTTGGCGATCTTAAAATTACGAAGCCGTTGTAATTATTGTCTGTATTTGCCAATGCTACTGGTCTGAATTCTGGTATAGGATATAAAAGATTGAGTTACCTAACGTATTAAGTTAATGATATCGCTTCCAATGGGTGAGGTATAGAAAAACCTGATCAACTAACCTAGATGCAGTTTTAGTTAGGTGATATTAGATAGTTAATGCGTCGACGTGGACGTTTACAATAATAGGTTCATGGAAACGTGAAAGTTCGTTCGTTTCGTCAAAGTTCTATAAAAACTTCCGTACAAAAGAACCAACAACATCTCTGACGATACCCTCAAACTCATGGAAGAAATCTAAGAATGACTATGCATCCCTTGAGGATGTCAGCTTAATAGACAGATCTCCAAATCTCTGACTCGCGATATATGCCGCTTTAATACTACCAATATCGAGGCGGCGATCGAGCGGAACAAAGGCTTAAAGTATTTACGAGGGATCTGTCGATTGGTCAGAGCTAGCTGACGAGACTGAAAACCGATGACGGCAGAGTTGTTTCGACCAAGTCCGAGGTTTAGAGAGAAGTCGTGAGGTTCTATGGACAGTTATACAAGCCAACACGGGCACCTGTTACCAGTATGGCAAAATACCTCAGAACCAAGTTGAGCCGACAAACAGCTCAAGAACAACAAGGCGCCGGGTGATGATGGAATTACGGCTGAGCTTCAGAAAGCTGGTAGCAAACCTGTGCTTCATACCCTTCAGAAGCTGTTAAATTCCGTCATTCTCGAGGGGAAAACGCCGGAGGTATGGCACAGAAGCATAGTGATATTGTTCTTCAAAAAAGGTGATAAAGACCATCTTGAAGAACTTCAGACCAATATCACTGCTGTCCCATGTGTATAAGCTGTTTTCGAGAGTCATTACGAATCGTCTCGCACGCAGGTTTGATAACTTCCAGCCTCCTGAACAAGACGGTTTCCGAAAAAGCCTTAGTACCACAGACCACATACATACGCTGCGGCAGGTTATACAGAAGAAGACCGAAGAGTAAAACCGGCCATTATACTTGGCGTTTGTGGACTATGAAAAGGCTTTTGATTCGATCGAAACTTGAGCGGTGCTTCGGTCTCTACAGCGGTGCCTTAACTAGTGTTTGAACGAAAACGCAACTATGTCAGTACCTACGTCTCCAGGACAAGACCTCGGAGCCTATTCAGCTACAGCGAGGAGTTAGACAAGGTGATGTCATGTCACCGAAGTTGTTCACCGCTACACTGGAGGATGTCTTCAGGCTTCTGGACTGGGACACTCACCTCAGATTTGCTGACGATATCGTAGTTCTCTGAAACCCTGGAAGACTTGGGCAAAAAAATGCTCGACGACCTCAATAGAGCCTCACAATAAGTTGGTCTTAAAATAAACATGGACAAGAGGAAAATTACATTATTTTCATGTCCATGTTCATTATATTTTCATGGTTCATATTTTCGTGTCCAGTAGAAGGCGCTCCACTTAAAGTTGTTGACGAGTATGTTACAAATTGTCCATCGTCAAATCCAACTCGGTTTGGCAGCGTTCGGAAAGCTACGGCATATATTTTCGTCCCAATTACCGCAGTGTCTCAAGACGAAGGTATTTGACCAATGTGTTGTGCCAGTGATAACTTAAGGAACAGACACGTGGCCGCTCCCTGTGGGCCTTATAAGAAAGCTCACTGTCACCCAAAGGGCGATGGAAAGAACCTGGAGAATGGAGAGAACCAACGTAACCGACATAGCTTGAAGGATTGCCAGGCTTTAGTAGTAGTGGGTAGGGCATATAGCTCGAAGAACACATGGCCGATGATTTAGTAAAGTTCTCCACTGGCTACCATGTACCTGAAGACGCAGCGTGTGTAGGTCTCCCACAAGGTGGACCGACGACCTGGTAAAGATCGCAAGTACCAACTGGATGCGGAAGGCACAGGACCAGTCTTTGTGGAGATCTCTGGGGGAGACCTATACCTACCAGTGGGCGTCTTACGGCTTATATGATGATGATGATGATGAGATCCACCACTGCTAAGTACGTTTCTTCGCAGTTAACCAACATACAGCCTTGTAATTTTCTTTAGCATAAAAAACGTTTCTGTAAGCACGAGTCTAAGGACCATTAATTTTATCCTCCGCTCATAAAAGACAGTCTATTTAAATATCAAACAGGAACTTCGCATTGGTAGTGATGGCATAAAACATTTCAATGATACCAAAACTATTATGACTCGTCCCAGCATGTTTTATTTAACTTCCTGAAGTTGATGGATTGGAATCAAAACATGGCGTGTGTTTAGATTTGCTTTAAGAGTTTGGAATTTGTCTATTATAATACCCATTGAACAGCTATCCTATCCTAAGAAATTCCTTCAAGAACTTGCAAGCAAAATGTCTAAAACTAAGCAACTATTTATTAAAATTGAGGATCATCTAACAATGTTACTGATTCACCACATAACTGCCAAACAGATAAGTAAATTACCAAGTGAAAACGATTCTCATGGATGGAAAAATATATATGTGCAAGTCGTGACCGTTGGATGTTTGCACTTTTGCATTACAATTGTGTGTCGTGGGGATGCGGGGTTGCTTCACTCTTTACCGGAATGCCAATGAGATTTCAATCAAGTCGAGTGCCAGGAGCGTCAATACATGAATAGTATAAGCGTTGGCTTCCGTTCGCGAGGTCCGGAACTAGGTTTTGGGTCCCGCCCGGTGTATGCGTGAATAGATTCCTTGACGTCGACATGCACTTATTGTATTTGCTTATAAAGTTACAGATTTTTTAAATATCCCTCATATCCAAGTTCGAAACACCAGATTTGATAACAATGGATAACGAATCTATGAGGATTCATTTTAGTATCAAAATATTGAATTAAAATTTAATTGTCCCAAGGCGCTCATCTAAATTTTGCAGATATGTATTTCAAATCGCGCAAGCCAGTTCATTTTTAGGGTTTCGTAGTAAACCAAGAAACATGTAGTTTCGCCATGTCCGTCTGTCCGCGGCTTATCTCAAAAACTATTAGTACTAGAAATCTGAAATTTTGTAATATTGTTAAATACATATTAATTCCGCCGACAAAGTTGTAAACTATAATCTTTTAAAAGTACCCTTATTTGGGAACTTCCTTTACACGACAAGCGGGAGTTTTTCGCGCATTTTTCTTTGTTTGGGGTGTCGTTGGATGGTAGATCTTTTGGAATTATATAGGGTATCTGAAGAACGGTTTCGGATTAACTTTTCGATATTTAGCTTCAAGGTGGAGTGTTTTTTGTTTTGTTGTTAGAAACACGTGTCCTCGTCAACCGACACCCCTCTCTGTAACTGGTAAACCGTATCAAATATTTAGATACGTGAAAAGTATTCTACATAATAGAATGTATAATGAATTTTAATTTAAAAAATACACATTGCGACAGTACCTACTGTAAGGTTCGTTTATTTTTATTATAAGATATTTTCATACAATAACAATAACTTAGTTTTCTGTAACTTCCTACCGCGATACAGCTTTTATTTATAATTAAAATTCTATGACAAAATACTCACCGCACAATAATTATCCGCCCACCCAATAATTTTCCATGTTACCTTCGTGGAAAATTACTAAGCTTCATTCCGGGGTCCGCTCATACATCTCTGGCGTTACAAACCATTCTTTAATTTCATAAATACTTAATCGATTTTAATTAGGTTTGCGCAGTTTGATAACCAATAAGACAACGAAAACCTCTGTATTTGATTAATTTCTTAGTTTCATTTTTACCTTTTAGAAACGTCAATCCTGATCGTTTAAAATGTATATACGCATTTTTAAAACGATGAATTCGTCAGATAATGGGAAAAATAATCCATAAACTCGCCTTAAGTTAACATGGTGTAGAAAGCACAGAACACCAGTTTCTCTAAGTTCTCTGTATGCTTCCTCTAGAATTCTTTGTCGTTGAGGCCATGTATCTACTCTTGAAACTCACGCAAACATTCTACCTACACCAAATCTAAATTAATTAAATTTCGAAACACCAACACGATTTGAATATTACTATTTTCATAATGAGTCATAACAAAACACTAGAGTGTAGCTGTAGAGATGCGGTAACTCATCCTTATTCATCAGACGTGTGTCCATCGTAGTGGATTCCGCTCGCGGCCTATCGATTACGTCGATGCAAAGTGTCGCCGACACCCAATACACAGTTGCCCATGCGCCCTCGTAACGTCTCGTGACACTACGTGATTGAATTCCAATAGCTCGAAGCCATCGGAGGCCGCGCTGCGCCTTAAACGGTTTAACTGAATTACACTAGCCGACATGCAACGCTTTTCCAAGAAGTTGCAATTTGCTCAACTGTGGCGCGACTTGGTTTCGAATGCTGGCAACACGGGCAACACCTGTAGTCTCGTGGAACATTGTGGTTATATTTTAGTTATTAAAATTTGTTGTGGAAACTTGTCAATGATAATTGGCACCAACTATTGTATACCGCTACGTTATTGATATCTTAGCGATTTAAAACTATTATAATCATAATTCAGGAGGAAAATCCTTGAAATGAGATATCAAAAACATAGATTTAAGTTTTTAGTTATGTACTGCGCTGGATTCAGAGAAAATTCGAATTCGTCGTCGACTGATCATGTAATTTTATGTACAAATACAAAAAAGTTTATTGAAAATCTAGTTAATACATACTACAATCTAGTTACTTGATTAATTTTATAGTGTCACATTCCTATATTTGTGTAGTGACCTTAAAAATGCGAGCCTTATACAGGTCTCCCGGCATTATCCGCAACTTGAAGTGTGCATATTGTGTCTTGTCATAATAATATGCATATTGTGTGCCTTGTCATAATAATAATTATGTTATTACTAAGCTAATATGAAAGATGATTGTCATGTCAACATGTAAAGTATCGAAATAATAAAAAATTGTCTTTGAGTATGATGAAGACACGGCCATCAATGGAAAGGTTAACGATGCCCAATTAGACGACGCCGCCTCCACCGGGCCATATGCCTTCGCTAAAAATAATTCGCAGCTTTCAAAACTACTCGGGACCGCAGTTGTTCGGAACCAGAAAAAAATCCTCGGAACCGGTCCGATGGCATTCAATGACATTTACATTATGTTAACAAACTGAACCAGTCGTGTGTATAAAAAGAAAGTAGATACCCGCGGACGCACCCATGCAGAGCGTTTTAATACAAAGTGCGCTTTGTTACAGAATGTCGATGAAAAAATTAATTTCTTCAGTGATGAACATTCAAGGTTCCCATCTACCTATTTGTGTGTGGCATCGATATGAGATTGCCTGCATTACTTGTTTATTTGCTCATCACTATGATATGATAATATTTATCATATCTATATCATAAATTGATATGAATACCTATCATTAGCATTAATTTAACTCTGACTCAGTTTCCAATTTGAATTTCTAAAGTTACAGTAAGCAAAATAGCTTGACGCCCGAAATTATCGCAATAAGTATCTACAAAACAAACACTTCAAAATGTTTCTCACGAACACTTAAAAAAATTAACTTCCAGCCAACTACGCATGTTTTAAATTCCGTAGTCGTGGCTAAACGCTGCGAGTAATCCAATTAGACGCAAATCAAGCAACGTAGGAAATCGAGCCGCACACGTACCTATATCAAAATTGGCACGCCAGCTTACGTGAATGAGCGTCTCGTACGCTGCACGCGCGTCGTAGTTCCGTACGTAATGCCGCGCGAACTCCGCCTCCGTTATAGGCGCTCCATCCGGGAGCCAGCCCAGCTGACACCAGGCCGTTGACCGCCCGCCCACGCCAAAGCAGAGATCGATTCCCCGCCCGATCCAGGTTCTCGCTCCCACCTAGGCGTGCCTAGGCAGTCTCGCCACACTTGCGCGACGCAGGCTGGCTCCTCCAGATTGCGATTTGCGGGTTTACTTTACATATTTAAGGAAACCGGTCTCTCTAAACCAGTAATGTTTGTGTAGAAACGGAACTCGCTAATATTATGCATTATGTGTCTCCTCCAATGACTAAAAATAAGTATAATATCTTTGTGTTCTTTCTGAGAAATATTTATGTTGCTTATCAGTTTCCAATAAGACTGTGCTTTGCCGTGCATTTCATCGAAACTTGATTCAATGTGCATTGAAACAATATACCTAACATAATTTACACTGAACATGTCTTATCAAAAGATGCCTACGTTAGTGACGACCCAGCATTCCAAACAAGCTCTAATTAAGAAAAAAGCCGGTCATTAACTCATTCACAACCAGCTGACCTGAATATTTATTCTACTGTCTTTAAAAATATTATGATGTCTAACATGTTAACATATTATCAATGAAAACCATACGACCATCCAACCTCATGTATCTCCTTATTTAAAGATTCAAGAACTCCTGTTCAGTATGAATCGCCAAAATGGTGGAGTATTATTTAAAATATTCCCCACTAGACCAAATTCATTTGATAAACAAGATTAAATAACTATTAAACATTCAGAAGTCTACTCATTTAAAATATCTTCTGCGTGAAAAAAGTAGCCATGCACTCGTTGAACGGCGCAATATGAAATATATTTGCCAATTTTTAAGGGTTAGTTCGCATATAAGTTGAACAAGAAGTGAAATTGAACATGAATTGTGTATTGTTCAGAAAATGCAATAGCTCATTGCGGGTAACGCAGGGGATGCAATGATCATAAAGTTGGATAAAGCACGCTTATATTCAAACTGCGCTCACTAGACGGATGCTGTGGAGAAAACGCCGAATGTTTATGCCCCCGGTTTGTATCCGCGTCCAGTCTACAACGCACTGCAAGCACTGATCAGCATATTTACTGCGAAATTATGTTTAATAATATACCGGACAGCAAAAAGAGATCTGCTAACTTCAGAATAAAACGTCTTGTCAATCTTTGCGTGATCAAACCTAAGATTATTTTTCCCGTAAGATATTATTGAGGTGTTATTATGTTTTTATTTTCCATTAATTACAGTAGGTCAACAAAAACAAAGTCAAACAAAACAATGGCTTCGACGTCGGAATCAGATTAAAGTTTTAAACACTTAATTCGGAATAATAAGTCTTAATATCTACCATATAAACACTGTTCATTGTGCTACGTGACATTGTTATCGCCAAGAAAATGTTATCAACACGTATGCATAGTGTCGCTTATTGAATAGCCTGTGTGACATATTAAAACAAAACATGTTTCTCTATCTAACACTAAGATTGAAAATGACCGTCTCTAGATGTAAAAGAAATGCAAAAATCTGATGTTGGTTGGACGTAGCGGACTGCATCATACAAGGAGGCACGTCTAGTCGCGGATCGTGACGTGTGCCGGCCTTGGCTGTCGGGAAACACTCGGCGTGACTCGACACTGCTCGGGTACTGTACACCGTCTCTTTCGCACTCAATGTCGACGCTGCTCCGTCTGACTTGAATTTCCACACGCAATGTTCGAGGAAACTGAGTCAGCTGAGAACTAGTATTATCAACCCGCACAGCAATTTGAACCTTATACGTCGACTTTGTGAGTTGATTTCGCGGCAAACGTTTACAACCCAGACTGACAGCTACGAACGTCATAGTATAGTTCTTTCTCTTTTTTCTCGGTCTCGCACAGCTGCCTCCGGTCAGTATTGTAAAAGCGTTCAGAGAACACGGACCGTCACGTTATTTTACGTTTCCAAAGCTCTCGTCGAAAACATAATCGAATAGTTTACGACCGTAAACCTTAAGCGATTTTTATATTAGAGCAGTAACTGCATTAGTTTAGTGATTGTAGTGTCGGTTTGAAGGACGAGCCAATATTATCCTCAAGTTTTTGTGTAAACTCGACTGTTTGATTTGCATCGTTCGAACCGTATCGTGGGGCATTGTTTCCAAAACATAAAAGTTAGCCGTCATGCCAGCTAGCCACGCGGCGGGCGGGGAGTGAAGTGACTGCATCGCTATGCGGGATCGGGAGCGGTGACAATCGTGAGTGCGTGCATTGTTACGGCCCAGTGGATCGGTGGGTGGGTGGTTAGTGGCCGTGTTCCGGGTGGCCGGCAGCACGGCGGCGACGGTCGCGGTCGAGGGCCCGGTGCCGGATGGAGGATCGTGCTGGGGCCGGCCGGCGCCATGCGGGCCCGAGTTGGGGCTAGCGGGCCACGCACAGGACAAGACGGCGGCGGCGGACGCGGTAACACCCGCTCAGGTACACGACACTGGCATACCTGCCGAATTAACCAAAATAATGTTTTAGAAAATATACCCATTTGAAAATCGGACTCATTCAAGGCTGATTATATTCCAAAACTATGCGTTTGCGTCAATGCCTCCAATTAAGTTTCGCTAAATATAAATAAAACATACCAACTTTAATTGTTATAGAGATCCGCAGTGTTCGAAAACGCTGTACCGTAAAAATTTCATACAAAAAATATTTAAGGACAGGTTTTTCAAGGTAAATTGTGAAGGGACGTAATGTCTGTAGAATGATATAACTACATACGTATGCCGGGTATTGTATGTAGATACATGATTAAAACTAGTTTTTAAAATATTTTGCACATTCATTCACAGCGATTGTGTGTCGGCTCGGCCCAGTTAACAAGTGACTGATTAAAGCTAAATGGGCACTTAACAACTATTCAGCAGACGACGAGACGACAATAAAAAGCCTTAAGTAGAGCATTCATCGTTACTTGGACAGTACACCGTACACGTGACCGACAAACATAATTTAAAAATAAACACAATGAGTCACACCAAAACATCTAATTTGAACTACATATGTTACTTAGAGATAATTATCATCAATCATAAAGAAATTATTACTAATGTAAGTCGGTAGGTACTAAGAGTTGTATCTGTTTATTACTTCTAAGATTAAGTTCTCAAACAAAAAGATTGTATTCGTATAAGATGCCAGTCAAAATTACACCATAGACTGTAATAGGCTGTCAAGATTACACAAAAATCATATGAACATTGACAACACAAGGATTTTGTTGTTTCGACGGATGACATGCTCGCCCTGGAAATTTCGTTTTCCGAAATTAAAACCCGCTTAAAATATATGTTAAAGTTTGTCTCATTCTATCCTTGACTCGCTAGCACACTTCTTTGGAAGGTTGATCACCTGCTTTTGACTACTTTGTGTAGTGTGACTCACCAGTAGCCGCTCTTAGTACTACCTGGTACTACTTTATATTTTATTCTGTATGTCTACTATGTAGAAAAACCAAGCTTGAAAGTAGTTTAATACTTTTTCAAAAGCCATTCACCTTTATCACCCCCGAAATGTCAAATAACTGTCAGTGACAGTTAGTCTAGTGTTCAACAATCGGCATTCGTGACCTACATTTTAATGGTCTTTAGAAATATTGTGCTGTATTATTTCATTGTTGTAATATTAATTTATTAACAAGCGTTATAATAATCTGTTATTTTCAGACCATAATAATCCATAGAGTTTTAGTACGGGTGTGTTAGTAGGCAAATATCAATTTAATATTATGTTAGTAAATATTGTTCGTAATCTTCTTATTAGTTATCAATTGAGTAAGTAAGTTGCCAAATTTTTATACAATTTTCTTGTGGAACATTTATAGTATCTATAATTAATATATCTTCTCGATTTTACCATGACAACCCATTAGAAAACTAAACACATTTTCTTTACATCACGCTATATACTTTAAGTTGGAATTCTCATTTTCTTTACAATGCTTCTTTGTATGCATAGCTTTATCTTTGCGTGCTACTGTTTTTGCATTTGCGGTATTTGGTAGAGGTAGATATGTCGCAATCTGTAACCGCAAGTCATTGCCATGTTGAAGCAAACAAAGATGAACGTAGATATGAATTATTTATTTATTGTAAATATAATAATTTAGCTTTAAACAAAATTTTATTATTTATTTATTTATAGCTTTGTTTAATTTACCCTAATGCGAAACAGACGATCACCGCATGGAAAGCGGTAACTACCACCTATAACGTCTACGATACATACGTAAATACCCACATTAATATACTTAAACAGTAATATACCCTCGTATGTGGTCCTTGTTCATAGAAATTGAATTACCTCTATCAATACTTTATTTTTACTTTATGTGATCGGAGTTCGGTAAAAAGAAGTCACGCCCAGTAGATAGCGACGCAAGAGATTTTTGTTATAAATGTGGCATACATTTAGTCGTTTTCTTGCCACGAGCCTACTTACCCAATGTGCCGTACTGTTTTGTGCTTTAAACAGATTATGTCATGTCACTGATTCCAAAAATAAATCAAAGTATAGGCAGGCACGCCTCATAGGTGTCCTATCATCGATTCCTACCGCCGCCGCGTCGCCGCTAATTGCTTTGGGAACATTTTATAAGTGAAATATATAGTCGATGGATGGAGCTTTAAAAGGACGGTCTATCTTAATTCAATTGACAACTTCTCCGATACGGGTTCATGAATCAGTCTTTCATAACAGAACACTCGATTGTCTTCAGTGACACGACAATAGATTAGATATTGCTTGGCAGATCAGTTGGCACTGTTCTTTTAATAACAAAAAATGTCTTGTGAAATAGTCTTTATTTTAGGTATGTGTGTCTCTCTATCTTATACATATCTACCTATTCTCGACTGTCTTTAGGTATAACATTTAAAACAAAAACTTGTTTACTCTGAGATGTTATTTGAATACATATCTATGTATCTGAAGTTCATTGGTCTACAATGGTCTACATAATTGTGTTTTACTTTTAAACATAAACACGTGTCTGTTCTTAATGAATGGGATATTTCGACTCCTCCTTTTCCTGTGCGCTTTCTTCTCGGCGACAGGTGGATGCCATAACAAAATAAACATTTTCCGGTGCACTGGCTTAAAATAGGTATTTTGATCACTTCCACAGACTACCGGCTAGTGCAGGTAAAACTAGTTTCATTTAAAGTCAACATTTCTAAGTGATTAAATTGATAGCCTTATTATTTGAAAAATCAATTCAAACAATGATTAGTTATATCTAGTTATGTCGTATTTAATCGGAAGTTATCCAATTAAATATTTCACTAAAGTTCTGTTATTTGAACTATATAGTGCGATTGCTTCTATTTTCTGTCGTGACTCTAAAATCGAGTTCGTTCAGCTTGCAGGTTTCACTTCTTAATTTTTTTACCACAACCAATCGAATTCGCCAATAGCGGTATCGATTGCTTACTAGTTTTTACAAGAGCACGGTAGAAATAGCATATTCTAGTTAGCCAATGTAATAAAACGTAAAGCTCGTCACTTTTTGCATGGTTACGCAAATGCCGGATGACAGAAAATTTGCACTAGTCCAGTAGGCCACGCCGTGCGCCGACATACGATACCATATTTTCCGGTCATGGTGGTGACATAATCCCGGTATATACTTACTTCCAGGCTTATTATCCTGCATGCAAATTGTGCAGAATTAAAATAGCTATTTTGCGAGTGAAAGCTGTCAGTATTGTTAAGTCTACATATTCATGTTTTACGTGTTTCGTTTGAATGTTATCCATTTATGCAACCTCGCCGTCGGCTGCTGCGAATGGTGCTACTATAATGTCTATGTGCCTGTCGACACGTGGCAGCTCGTGTTGGCTCGCGCGATAAAGAGAAGCGAAACGTGATCGATTAGCTGCACACCACACGACGCTCATACTCCTTTAATTGAGTTAACTAAACAACATAATTTGAATTGCACGCGTAACCTATTGTGGGCGAAACCTTACGCTTAATTCGTTGTTTAAAAGTTGAAGCTACTTAAAAACAGCTTAGCCGAACAATTGATGTCCTTTTGTGGATTTGCTGCCGGATGAGTAATGGTTAATAGGATAGGAGAAGCCGGCTTTGTGCCGAGTGCAGGCGAATCGCGGAGGCGGCGCCGTGAGAGGCAACCTTGCGCCGGCTGGCATTGGCCACGGCGATTTCGAATCGCGTTTTGTTCCGTCGCCAAAACAGACGCCGCGACCTCTGCGCCTGCGCAACCACAATAGGCTCGCCATTATAACAATGTAATCACCCCTCATTTTGAGCGTGATGTATTTTTTTAGTGCGGACGTGCGAATGAAGTGGGGCAGCGATATAATCGCTTCTTCCTATTGATATTTAAACTTCTAAATTTAAAACAATCTGGAATTTGGTCCACATCAAGATTACCTACTTTTATCATTTATCGACATCATTTTATTATTTTATCACGCTCGAGATAACTGTAGGTACTTAGGTCTATCTTATTGGGTTTTCCTCTAAATCGATGATGGATCAATTGCATTGCACAAGTTTTAAGCAGATACGATCTTATTTACTGTTTATGGTTCATCTTAAGACTCATTCTTCACTATTACTTACTCTTATTTAACCAGAACCCATTTTCTATGGTTTTGTGTTAAAAATTGCACAATCCACGTGCAAGCTTACAATCTTACACCTAGCAAAGCCGTATACAATTTGAAGTTGTAGAAGTGTGCGGTAACATTAACTCTTAATTGAACCATACTCGTGTTCTAACTTAGAGAATTATGAATTTACTCTAGGTATACTTAATGATTATGTTAACAACACAAAAAAATTTTTATAACGATATATTGAATCAAAATCCTACACAATTAGTAAACCGCACAAACATCGTACTCATTCCCTTGCGATACTCATTCCCTTGCGATTTACAATTGTGTTCAGTGTTGGCCAATTACATGATAGGCACCGCAGGGTTCCGTTTAAATCGCTCAGTGCGCGTAACACGGTTGGTGTTACAACAACGGGTCGCTTTCTATCTGTTATCTACGAATCTAAGCCCAGCGGGCTAGCACGGTAGCGTTGACTCTGTAAAACAATGATGGCACTGCACACCGGGCTATTACTACCTACCCTAACATTAACACGATTACATTTTATTCACAGATACATTTGAATTAATAATCCTTTCCACTCAATTTTATCCACTCAAGCGACAGATTGACTTGGGGCCTTCGGAAGGGTGAGAAATTTATTTACGGGTAGTACACTTCCCGTGGACATGTATGGTTATACTCATATACATTATAGGTACCTAATTAATTAATTGCTCTATAAAACAAAAATTAGTAACTCTCAATTTTACTTACTTAACTACATGTACCTCAATAAAATCTATCCGCCCATATTAAGCGTAGCACATTGACCGCAGATAGTGATACAATGTCGCAGTACCCGTGTCACGGTGCAAAACACGGCACAGTTTGAAATAGTCGTACGTGGTACCAAGTTGCTCTGCAGACGATTAGTAATCCAGATATGGCGAAATGTTGCATGAAAGCGTACAACCGTACCTTAGTATAAAGTTTGATAAAGAAGGAAGGATTGTAGAGATCGAAACATGGAATAGGAAGAAATAAGTGATCGATCTAGATAAGAACCTGGCTCACTTCGCTCTGTCAGTGTCTAATAGCGGAGGCGGATCGCTTCCGATCAGTTATCTCGGACGGAATCGGCCGCGCCTCTCGTCTCAGTAGCGGTCGCGGACGCAATTAGACAACCGTCGATTAAACACTGACGTGCGAAAGCAACCTCGTCGCGTAATTGAGTAATTGTAAAGCCGAGTTGAGCTTTATAGATATTTGTTTACACAGACACAACTTTCTATCCGCCGGGACCGGTGGGCGGCTCCACGATTCGACACCCGCCGATTAACTGCACAAGACGAATCAACCGGGCCATCAGATAATTGCGGAGCCCTTTATTTATTGTGGCGAGTGAAACCGACGCCGCGGTAGCTACCTCGCTATTTAATGTCTAAATCGACGCCGTTCGCGCCAGTAGACGTTTGAACACGTGCATTGGATATTCTGAAGTTGAACAAAGAGAATAAACAAAATGCGGTATCATTTTTGGCTCCGATTGTTTTCATGGTATGTAAACTGAAGGTGGTGAGGATGAGCATTGTCACTTACATTCCAGCTCAAAGATAATCAGTTATGTCCACGGCTAATTGCAAAGATCTACGTTGTGCAGATATTATGTTTCCTGCGCGTAGCTTTCTACTTATCTATTATCTTTATTGTTTTCATGTCTAAAGTACATTTCTAGAAAACGTAGCAAAAGTGTAGCTTCTTGGAATCTTGGAACATCACCTAATCTAAACATCCTATGCATAACATAAGTACCTCGCTTAACATTAAAAAACTTGAAGCAACAACCCGTAAGCTACCTCGATGGTTATTAGATAAAGGGTTGTTGTCTCAAGTTTTTTCGATGTGTGCTCCTCCAAGACAAGGGCAAATTGGAATTTGCGGTGTTGAAATTACAAGAAATGAAACGTTGAAGTGGGGGATTGTTTTGTTGCCATTCTACTCTGCCAAACGCCATACGGCCGCACTATTTGTGCTGAATTGCATTATACTGAGTGAACCTTTTAAAAAGGCATTTTAGTGAAAACCGTTGTCTGTTGAAACTCGCTCGGAAACCTGTAAAATATTTTTTGTGACCTGACTTTTGTAGGTCTTTCACTCTGATTTTGTCTGTTCGCTGGCTGCGAGGCCGCGGCCCGGCGCCGATCGAATGCTGTTAAGCAAACAATTGGATTACACGCCTTGTTACGCCGCCGCGTTATACTGCCCACAGATCACTTGAATGAGAGGTGACGAAAATAGCTGTAGGTACACAGGTTACTATATTGTTTTGTAACTGAAATTTGTAATCTGTCACTTTCTTGGAAATATCCCGATTGGATTTGATTTTTGAGATAATCCATTTCCACAGAATATAAACAAGGACGTTTATTCACATGAATTATCCTAAAATTATTACTAAACTCTAAAACTGTTGTCCATCATTAGGTAAATTGATATGTAAGGTACTTGAAGGGAAGGTCATGTTAATTTCCTTAAACCAAAATTTGTACCTTTGTTGAAGGTTCGTTTTATGTTTATGAGATTTTAATTTTATGGTATTTGAATATAAAATTACAACTTTAAACAAACAATGTAATGACAAGCGAATAGACAACCCAATTTAAGAAACATATCCAGGTTACAGAATAGCTAGGTTTAAACTCCGAAAAAATATTATGTGTAATATAATACCTATTGTCTCTGACTTACTCCACCTTCCTCCACATAGACGTGTAGTGGACTTTGGTGGTGGTTTGTGTGTTTTCCCTTTTGTTTTCCATACCATATTTTCGTCCCAAGGATGTTTTTAAAAGTCATATGACATAATAGCATGCCCAGCTAGATTCATTGGCTGTTCGTTTATTCACATTCTACTTTAATACTTTGTTCAATATTGCACATTGACGTTGTAAATTCTTTACTTGTTTCTATGATCAAGTTTCGAGCTAGCGATAAGGCGCTTTTCCTTAAGAGTCGGAATCTGCATTTTGATGAAGTCACGTTGGCCATCACCAATCGCGGCATCCCGGTTGACGACGACCGCACTCAGCTGCGGTCGGCTCGTCATCTACGGTGCGCGTGCGCACCCGCCCGGATGGCAAATGTTCGTGTCTTCATGATTTACTCCAACGGTACTATCGCTATTTAAACCTAATACCTATGGGCTCGAAGTTTTCGTGCATCTTAATCCTTAAGCGGATTTTCCTTTGTTTTTTAAATACCAAGTTATGGTCATTCGCATAATATCTTCAGATACACAACCAAAGTTTAAACTAAAGCGAGTACTCATTCAACGCCGTAACGGTTTACTCCGGTTTAGCTAGACATAAATGGTCAAGCTTTAAACGTAAGTATATGCGTGCCCAAGTTCCAACACCTGGACCTGTAAATTTTGAAACAAAGGCTTGCATAATGCCGGGTGGCATGTCAATATTTCATAGAGCCAGCCCAACCGACGGCAATAATCTCCGTTAGATATAAATTATGCCACTTAATAAGGCACCAGTCACGAATTGACGCCGGCTGGCAACGAAAATAGAAAGTGTCAAATGCTTTTGCATTCGTCTTGTGTGCCGATAGTTGGAGAACTGGTCGATTTACCTTACTCATTATAACTTGTTAGGATTGTTATCTACTGAGACTCTGTAAAGAATATGGGCTTGGTTATTTATACGCTTTAATATGTTCTCAACCTTGGCAGTTCGTTTACATATTTCTTGTATGAAACGTCATGTTTACTTAGCATCTGTGTATTTAAAGATTCTTTAGCGTTTTCATAATTAGTACCTAGTGTTGCTTTGATGAAAACGTCCGTCGTTTGTTTTACTATTTGACTGTTAATTAACTTTAATCGCACGTACACATTACTTTTGTAACCCAGAGAATAATATCTCTATCTTTGACTAGTTCTAACTTTGTGAGTCATTTTTTAGCCATGGTTTTAAACAGAGTTGCTTTTGCGAAACATTATCCGTCTATGGGTAGTGTTAGTGTAATATCCGTTGCTGCTGAGGCCTGTCCGTGGTCCGCATTAATGGCAAATGTCGCAAGGAGAGAATGAGGGACATCCGCCCGTCGACGGCCATTGATGGCGGTATACACATTTTTATTAAAAGAGTTACAGTTAATCAAAATGAAAAATGGGGTAAATTAGAACCACATTTTTTCATTACGTAAGTATTAAATCACAGAGCAGTTTAGGATCAGTCTTCGCACTTCTTCAGTCTCAGGATCGTGATTACTGGCACTTTTCGCTGCCCTGATGATCTGCCTCCATCAGTGTCGATCCATTGTTGCCCTCACCACTTTTCCTTTTGGAAAGTTGGTTTCTTTAATTTGGTCAGACCATCTTGTTGTTGAACGAACTCAAGGTATCTTGCCGTCGATTCCATACCATTCAGTTTCATTTCTCATTACCCGAAACTTTTCAGGAAAATTAAGAAAAATACGTTGTTAACGCATTCTTCATCTCTGTATAAGTCAAATCGAATCGAGGCCATATTATAAACGGCCTCTTGTTTCGAAGTTATTCAAATTGACACTTGAAATCAATTGACACGTTGGGGTGCCCCGTAATGCTCGGTCAAACCGTCCAGGCGTCCAGTGTGCCCGCATCCTTGGCTCCACATCCTTTTCTTTGTCGCATTGTCGGGTGTCCGTCTTGTCTATCGTACTCGTAAATAAGTCGCCGTCGGAGTGACATTTGTCGATTGTCGCGAAGGGGCCGGGTGGACATTCGCGCGCGGGTCACGTTCGATTGCGCGGCTCGAGGATACCGCTCATGCAGAACGGGCGTTTTGTTGGACATCGAGAGCTCTCGATAAGCCAACAGCGGCGACTGTCGGATCTAGATTGAAGCTAAATTTTTTCGCCCGTGAATATTCATTAGTGCGGCTGCTTTTTCGTTTCCTTATTGTACTTTTTATTTGTATAAACTTGTAAATGTCAGTCGGTTTTATAGATTTTTGAGCTTAATTAGCAATATTAATTCATCATTTTCGATACAACAAAAATAGTATGTTAGCTAATTGCACTTAAAAGTGTTTTATTAAAATGAAATCAATTTGCATATTAATTAATTATTAACCCAAATTTCCAAATTGAATTGACGGTATTAACATTCCGGTTTCACTTCCATAAGTTTCCATAGTTAGATACTGTTTTCAATAATGTTGGCAGTAGGTAAAGCCCTTTGCAGTCAGCCAGGGTCCGCCCACATGAAGCGATAATTGAATTTACGTAACCGCGCCGTAACCTAACCACTAATAATTATCCCATTTCAATTAGTTTCGAAATTACAGAGTAAAGCGCTGGATAAAGCTAAGATCACATGCCGTATAGGCGCCGAGCATGTGACCGTGTCTTCGTGTGTAGACATAACAATATTTAGTCAACAAAATCTACGGCAGCCACGATTTTTCAAAGATTCATTCGGAAATATGGATTTTGTTTTGCAACTTGCACCACTGGCGCCCATTATTTATTTATTTAAAACTTCATGCACATTACAGTACAATAGCGGACTTAAAGCTATGTAGCCATTAATGAATAGGGAGCTCGTAGTAGCAAGGAACGAGTGCAGTTTTGTCGTTGAGCAGAGGCATTATCTGCTGAAATGAAATTCTTTGAATTGCATAGTTGACGTTGCTACATCTGCGCTTGGTTAGTACTAACAAACAAACACAGACACAAACTAGGTACTTCAAGACGGTCTACCACACGAAGGACAGTCCTGCGCTGCCCTAACACTTACCTATGCTTTATCTGTCAGCAACCCACTTCAATGTACTTTTGAAAATTAAGTAGTTATGAATCTTTGATATGACGGCAACTGTACTAAATAGTATCGGTAACCAATATTGTTCTTTGAGAGCTCATGCTCCCTCAGAAAGACTGTATATACTTACTCCTTTGTTTATGGGGAATCTTATTTTATAAATTGTAGTTTTTTCTTATCAGTTACCCGCGCTCGGTCGGGCAACTGTCTGGCGAATAAATGACACAGCCTCGAGCTTCAGCTTATAATAAGGCATGTAGATATGTATGTGAATAAACATAATTGTCACTTTCAGTTGCGAAAGTTCATATAATTTCGTTACGCAAGAATAATTACCATGCGTATTGTTTTGTCTTTATTATGAATGCAAATAAGTTATGTTATATGACATGTACGAATATGTTTGTCACGTTACCTTCCGGGTTATGGAGCGTTCTTAGTTATAGGGAACGCAGAGTTTCTAATTGTTACACTAGGAACCAGTCATTACCATTATTAACCATAATAATAACCGGAACCGCGGTAGGTACAGTTATGTAAACTAATAGTGGCAATAGAATCGTGATGTAAGTGCATCATTCTAATATTTTGCAACTTTGGAATGAACAGCCGATGAAAACTGGACGTTTCCCGCTCTTTTTGGGTTAATTTGTTTGTTGAATGTGCAATTTGGCATACAATTGTTGCGGTACCGTAACTGCACCGTAAACTTTTGCTAGAATAGACAGTATTTGCGGTTTGTAACTCAATTTATTGAAGCCAACGTTCCCTTCAATAGCGCCGGATGGCATTTATTCACAATTCATACTTCGAGCACAAACAAATCTCTCAAGATGTTTTATAATCTCTTAGCGTATTTATCGATTTCTTAAAGCGCTCTATTGTTTCCACTTTTATGTACATTTCTTGTTATTCTAATCAAATGTTTTGTTTTCAGGTAAGCCATCATCGATTAGCGTCCCTTATCGCGTAGCAGAAAGTCGATAAGCGTAAGTCAAAAAGAATATACGATTTATTTGGCTATGCGACCGATAAACGATAGTACCTTGTATCCTTTCACCCCTAATTTGAGATTTATTTAACAATATGTCATTGAGTGTGACTTTAATATTAAGTGTACTATGCGACTCTTGACACGACAATTGATTGATTTATACATGGCTTTCCCTTTCTGCAACAATGTTTTGTGTTTAGGAAAGGGTGTTGCTGGCCCTGAAGGTAAACAAATTCTGAATAGCCATTGTCGACAGTGGCTACTAGTAGCTACATAAGGACGTTATAGGGCTGCTTGCTACATTGTAGAATACAGTAGCATTTTTAGTATAAATAATAACCATGTTTTATTAGCTTTCATATTATGTAGGTATGCAAAGATGGTACATATACTATATGGTAGGTGATGTAAGTTCCCGAAAGTAATCGATGGACGTTTACAGTACCAAAGTATGTTGCCGACTCCGTAAAACATTTTCACACTTTTCTTGAAGAACAAACACCATTCTGTAATATGTCTTCAGGATATGTGCTCATTTCAAAGCAGCTTTCTGAACTTGGGAGAAAGTTACTCTGGGCATGTATGCGCCTACCAGAGAGTTGTGGTATCTATGGGCGGCGGTGATCAGGATGATTCACATGCGATCAGGTCGTCCACTTGCTCGTATTTGTCATCTCTGTCGGTTTAAGGTTGCGAGGGGTGCGTGGATAGGACGTGGTTATAACCATCATCTCAAGGTTGTCAAGACAGCGGGTGTGATGACGCGCGCCAGCACCTAGGGGCGCGATATGACAGTGCCAGCGCCCACAGCATCGCCGTCAGATCGCAGCAGTAATTGAATTACCGCCAGCGGTAAATGGGTTAGTGGCCCGGCCTCGCGTCATTATCACATTACACGCGAGACTCTGGTATTGTTCTCGTAGAAAACTGGAAACAACGGCTTTCATTAGATATGTTTAACTTTCTTCGATGCGTCCATGTTTGGACGCTGCCCGTGTTGCTTAGCAATTTGTTTCTCTTTTTATCATTATTGACTTTTGTGATTTAGAAATTGAAGAACAGTCGTTGGATATGTTTTAGACGTAATATTATGAGATACTTTTTTTCCTCCCATTCTAATAGGCGTATCAAACACCATTGATCAAAAAGTATACAAAAAACATCTTCCTCGTGAAACCAAATCCCGATGTAAAAACAGAGAGCGGAAACCAACAATGTGATCCAATTCACTGGGTGATCCATCATCCTAATAGATATTTATTGTACGCCGAGGGCTAAGTTATAAGAGATCAACTCTTCTAAAATATTTATAAATATATTTCAAAGTAGGTGTGTTCTTTTTTGGAAAAGTATACGACTGATTAAACTCTTGTAATGGGGTAACATGTTTTTATAACAGTTAAATTTCAAAAGATTTATACGATCGTAAATTTAATGTGTAATTTTGTGGATGAACATGTTTAATGGCTATCTATTGGTAATTTCATGGAGCGTAAAAAGTTTGTGATTGGCTCTACCGGTGGCCGCATAAAAGTATTAACCAAATGTTTCGATCGCTTTTTGTAATAAACATGAATATGGTCGTATGTTACCGAGATATTATTAATTTAGCGAGGTAGTAAATCTGCTATCTTGAGTTGCGTTGCCGGATACGCAAAAACCAGTGAAAGCGAGCAAATTAATAAATTGTGCAACATTTCTATTTTCAATCGGCGCATAACTATTACGTGTTTATTGTTTTTCGTTCGTAAGAGAATCTGTTACAAGACCCCGGCACAGTTCGCGTGATGCGACAGATTCAGAGCCAAACGATGCGATGCGATCGTGATTCGGTACGTGGCGTGCGCGTGGCTTCACCGACGATCTCGATAATCGATACGATCGCCGAAGTATCGTCGTATTATTTGAAACAAGCGACATCCATATTCACATATTTCACTGAACCTACTTACAGCAGCTGTGACACGTCGTTTTTGTTGTAATTTTTACTTATACAATACATCAAGTATTATAAAATTCATGTGATTCTCCACATTTTGTGAACATTTTAATTAAAAAACTTAGACGTAAATCGAGATCGTTTTTAAGTGATATTTATCAGGGCTACAGATATAAACTCCAATGGGATGCCTCATGCTCAGATATTGGATAACACTTTCTACTCTTTTTTTTCGATATCGAAATCTCAATGTGCATATCATGCTCTTCGGTTACGTTATAAGTATTCATCGCATGAGCTACCTAAACGTAACTCGTTCATCGTTATTTGTAGATATTATTCTAATAGAATACATTTTGTATTCTAAATTGTAAACTGCAGAACGTGCTACATTTTTTGCTTTTTAGTCATTTTATTTAAATCGCTTATGTAATTGATTAGGGACAGGTGTAGGGAAATTATCATCGAGACTTATATATGTACATCAGAGTTAGAAGTGAGCGTCTATTTGTCAATTTAGCTAGTCTTACAGTTAATAATATTAAACCCACAGAAATAAGAATCAGCATCGGGCACTTATGATAAACATGAAAGAAAATATACAGCTTTTGTAATTTCGAACCCTATACTTATCTTTCGTAATTTCGAACCCCGCTTAGACTTGTATTAAAATTTTGTAATGGCACAGGCGAACAAAAAAGCAGTAGACCATTTATAATAGCTCCTATGCTTAGATGGACAACGCACTCGTGTAGTAAGTAGGTACTACATAGTTAACTTGTTTTGATGTCCGACCATTTGTTTTTTGTGGGACAGTTTTTCGGCTCTTTGTCGCCGGAGCTCGGAGCATGACGACCGCCACAAAGCCAGACTGCCAAGGCTGAGGGTATTTCGCTCCACGAACGCTGGGTAGGTACAGAATGGAATATTTTATCG
The DNA here is from genome assembly GCA_905147135.1 of Blastobasis lacticolella. Classification (NCBI taxonomy): domain Eukaryota; kingdom Metazoa; phylum Arthropoda; class Insecta; order Lepidoptera; family Blastobasidae; genus Blastobasis; species Blastobasis lacticolella. Next base: position 11,157,063 of record LR990041.1, read on the forward strand.
AGCCAATCCCCTTTTGCGTTCATAAAAGATGTGTCGTGACAAACGACAGGACGTAGTGCTAATGATGGCTATGTGTTTACTTTTGGGTGGAGCAGAGTGTTTATGTGCAGATACGTAGATATTACCAAATTTTTGGAAACTGATATACTGAGTTTGCACTTATTATCCAATGTAACAGGAAAACTATTTATATAAAAATAAGATTTGACATACTGTTGTTAAGTTTAAAATAAGTGGTTCTCCTTGAAATGTCAAGTGATACTCTTGCGATTCGATAAATGATTTTCACTTGTGCAAACACTATCTATCTGAAGCTACTTATCAAATAGGTCGAAATGCATTCAACATTTGTACACTGAATTTACTCAGTGTGAGAATATCTTGAACTCTTATTTGCCTGGTAATAAACGGAGCGCACACAGTGTGACATATTGGGTAACGTTTTAATTTTGATATTGACTTTGTCAAGTCGTTGCTTGAATATTAGTACGGTGTTCGTTATTATGTAAAATCTGTATTGAGTGCCAGCCAAGGTAATATTTACTTCGAAGTGTCGAACAGGTATTTCGAGAAATACAAAATACCTAAACAGTGAGATTAGGTCGGATCTCTCTTCGGGTGTAGTGCATGGGGCCGGGTGTACGATGACGTCACGCGGCCGAGCTGCGCGCGCGCCGGCCCGTGACGCCGCTTCCGCCGCGCCGCTTCCGTCTGCCACCGCAAACTGTGAACTGTTAAATCGAATTTTCATTTCGTAATCAATAAAGGTTTTATTTAGTGTTTTGAATTGTTACAAAGTTTGGATCAAGAGCCTGAAGCTGTGGCCCAGAAATGGATGTTTCAATAATTCTGTCAGCGTAAAAGTAATATCTTCGATTATGGAATATAGACACAGTAGGTGGACACGTTTTGTAAGGATAAATAGAGTTAGACCATAAATTAAATAGTAAGCAGTTGTATGATGAAGTAGGTACGTACTTGTTCGATCCTAAATGTGTGTAGGTACAATGCTCAAATACCTCATGCCATTTTAAAACTCGTGTGCAATACCTACAATTATGTTGTTTTGCAATGCAAGCATTTTGCCGAGCGCAGCTCGCTCGACCAAGCTGCCGTGACCTGAAACCGGATCCATACCCTGATGATTATTTATGCATATTTAACCATTTAGATATTATTAAAACTATTCGCAATATCGGTTTTAGAACTGCTACTAAGTATTACATTTCTTGGTAGACAAGACAGGGTGTTCAGGGTGACACCATGCAACACTTAAACTATCGTGTTACGCTGTCGATGTTTGTTATGAATCTCTTTATCAGAAAAATAAACATGTCTGAGCCTTGTCAGCTATAGTAATGTGTTGTATTATTTAAGCATAGAGGTATACATTAAGTAATAAACTAGTGGACCCGGTGCGACTTCGTTAGCGTACACCTCTTTACCCCTACTTGCCCTTTTTTCTTGTTGATAAACCTTCCTTTTGAATCACGCTATCTATTGTTGAAAACCGCGTTAAAATCCGTTACGTAGTTTTAAATATCTAAGCGTATATATGTACATAGGGACAGATTGCGGGAAGCTATCTGTTTTATACTATGTATAGAAGATTCGCGCACTTAATAATTCCATTAATGAAATTTACATGATAATTAGTGCTCTTTTGTCATAATTCATAATTCAACAGAGTCCAACTATTGTATTATGTTTTTAATTCTATATCACCCACGTCATCGCCCAAATACCTGAACCGGACCGGAGTAACGCATCTGTTCGCCAACCCATTTCCAATGGCCGTTCAGAACGTCGTCGTCGTAACAGCCGTTTCACTCGACAATAGTAGGAAGTTAGTGGAAAGCCAACTCCGCGGGCGGGACCTATCGCGAGGTGATACCGAGCCGTGGCGACAGCGTTGCCGTTTCGGCGTCGTGTCTTGTGACATACCGCCACGTGACACCGACACACCGCATTATCACGTTACACCGCTTTAATTAGTGCATAGAGAAATGCCTTGTGAACACTACACTGATAGCCTGGTATCGGTGTGGGTTACGTGGTTGCTGGTAACGCTATACTAATAATGGCCCTCGGCTAGAGGCGTGGCCTAGGAGGGGCGCCTCGGTGATTGCTAACTAGGTTTATTACGGCTTAGATTCAATCGGAACATGCAAACGAGGCTGAAGGGATGTATAAAGGGATTTATGCAAATACATATAGTCAAGGAATCCACAAGAGAAAACTGAAAATATAATTTGCCTTGACAGTGAGGTTCTCAAATCCAGCTGCTGCTTATAGCTTATATATACAACCAAAGTATTGATAAATACGCGCATTCTTCCTTAAAATTTGGGAGTACATTATTTGTAACAGTTCGTATTGATTGAACAATTACATTAGAAATTAATAATTCTTTCATGCATTTTTAGAACTACGCACGTAGGACACGAGTATCTGCACAATTAAAACGTTGCAAACGCGGAAGTATTTTCTATTCACTGTTACATTCTTACACTTCCCCGAATGAACCCTTATACATAGACTCCCGGACGCTTGTGAAACTTTACAACAAGCTCTTCAACTTTACTACTCACTTTTATAGCTAGCCAGAAGAGCTCAAAATAGACTAGTCAAGTATAAAATAAACTCGTTATAAGAGATTAATTCTAAAAGTTTTACAATTGAATATTTTTATTGTAAATCCTTTCAATGTTGTATTTCATTTTACTTTTACACTCGTCTATTGAAATCTTGAGCCGTGAGATGCATTTTGTCAGTAGAAAGTGGCGTTCGTTCTTGTCAGCCGTTATCACTATCGACGCCGCCAATGTCAACTCGCGACGTGACTCATTTGCCATTAAACAGGCGTGTAATAGCTTGTAAGTGACGTTCGTCTCACACGGCCGCGTAGAAAGCGTTGTCTACAATGTAACCTTTATATGACGCGGCAGCGTATTGGAATCAATTTGTTGTGATTTTAATCCGACGCCGATAAGGAACTGGATCATATGGGTTTTGAATGAGCCGTGAACCGGACCCCAGTGAAAGTGTCCCACTCTCTACTCCGGCTCGAGCGATTGTCGCTTGGATTGTCACTAAGACGTACAAGTATGATGTATCGCCTTAGAAACTTGTATCGCCGTAGGTTAGGGAGAGCCGCGCCTGGGGCGATGCGGCTATTTTTAATACAAGCGCCAAATATACTTTTACGCGTTACCCGTAAACGGAGTCTGATTTAAATTAGTGTAAACTGTAGGCGAGTGTGGGCGGGTGGGCTATAAGCAGTTCAAAAAGTTTAAAGACCCAGATTACAAGCGCGTGGCGCCCGGCGTTTCCTTGTTTACTTTACAATATGTGCCAGCTCAAGAGTATAAACAGGATCATCACTAGTAATTTCATTCATTACATTGACAATAGTAATGAGATTACTCGAAATCCGAGAACTGACTCACTCATATAGAATCAGTATGATTAAACGAAACACGTCAGTAAGAAGACGGTATTGTTTACGCACAATAGCGTAATACTTCGTGTGGTAACATCGTATTCTATTTACGTGTCGGGTCGGGAGCGCCGACCCTACCTAATTCCCGCTTCATTCACTCGTCAATGATTCACGGCATTGTTCGTCCCACACTTGGCTCCGGCGCGCATATGGCGTCCGACCTGATAGAACTGAAGCGAAGTCTTGTCGACGCTTCGTGTAACTGTAAGCGCATCTCGGTGGCGAGTGTGCGACAGTGCGACCTACTTTTAGACTAAGAAACATATGTCGTTTATCCTTTGTTTTTCTCAACGGTTCGCTAGTGGTCGACGATGATAAATTGACAGTGACTTTCTTATGTGTGCCAAAAAATTACGATTGTTCGATATTGGCGTTGGAGGATGACCTACCTAATCCTTGCAATTTTATTAGTGACAACGGTTGCCCCGCGCTGGTTTATTGTATTTTTACCTTATGTACAAAGAATCCTTCAATCGATGGAAGTTGTTTAGGGATTACGGACATTATCTTTAAACTGGTTAGATAACTTCACTATTCCTTACTTTTTGTAGAATCTTTTAAGTCGCAGATTCTTACTATAATTATCGAAGTCGCCCAGGTGTTTTAAATATTTATGCGATAAAAAGTATGTAAAATTCCTTACTATAAATTCGAGCTTTCGTATCATCGCAGCGAACACTGTTAGTGTATACCGGCTGCATATCTGTCGGTCTGTGTGTCGCGCATTAATTTACCTCGGCGACACGTCAGATCCAGGATAGGGCCGGCCCGAATGGCGGACGGAAAAGGCGCCGGCTGATGTGACGGGGCCGGCCTCATTAGTTCCGTTAAGGGGGCGCTATGCGTGTCACAGACCCTGCGGTAGCATGGGACACCTATTTCAAACTGTGAATTAGGTGACAGTTTCTGTTGTTCGAATATGAAACTATTGAGAGATACTTCAGTTTTCTTATTTTAAAAGTTGATTCTGGTAACTTTGAGAGCCACGATCGAAAGCTTGTTGTTGTCGTGGTGGGTTATGGAGTGGTTGACTTACAAGATTTCATAATTCGAGTTTGAGTCCTATCTGCATATTGATTTCTGTTGGTTTCTGGTTCTGGATGTTACCTATACTTGTTTTTGAGCTTCTAAAACGTGCCGATAGAACGGAGAATTTCAACATGAATAAAATGATTGGGTGTTGTTATCTTATAGTTTAATCGAGTCACCAATCAAAACCTCATTTTTAACACGCTAACCCAATGGCTCAGCGGTTTTCTAACTCTTGTCTGTTGCGAATGGCAAGGGAATGGAACTCGCTGCCTGCACATGTTTTCTCCGAGCGCTACAACTTGGGTATCTATAAGACAAGAGTTAATAGGTACTTAATAGACAAGTATGCGCCATCGTAGACTGCATCTGCACTTATCATCAGGTGAGATGGCAGTAAAATACCTGTCTATTTCATATAAAAAAAACTACATAAGACCTTAACCAATACATTTTAAAACAAATTTATGTAAATAACGGTATCTGCCAAATATTTTAATGCTCCATATTACGCATTATACATCAGATTAAACTTGTTATCGCCAGCATTATCGGTAAGTGACATTCACACACAAGATATTTTGACCGTCAAACAATAAGAAACCACGAAGGCATTCTTATATTTACCATAGTAGTATCTCACACCAGCAGAAAATATATGGTAAAAGATAAGAAATAACATTGTAGGAACTTCCTAATAACAGGATTAAGTGGGCCATATAAAATGACTCACACTCGTGGCGCCAGGCAATGACCGAAGCGCACATTCGCCTCGCTAAGGGCCTTAATCAATCTCTCTCTTGTCTTCTAATATGGGCGTAAATGAGATTAAATAGCCTTGAGAAGAAATCGCGGGCAAGTATGACTGTTGTTTTGCAGTAATTATTCGAATAGCACTTATCTGCTGCGGCGGGCGGCGTTCGCAATAAATCCAAGTTTCACACCAGATGCTGCGTGCGTTCCACCGATCGCAATCTCCCGCCTTGGGTAATGCTACGTTACGTCGATGGTTCGTTTCCTTAATTTGTTGCTTTCTTCAGAATTAGCTCGGCCATTAGTAAATAACTACGGTAACGTGTTATGTACGCCGGTGGCGGCCGGCTTTTCTAGTGTGTCGCCTACATTACGTGTATTTCATAGCGGACGCCATTATGATACCCTCCCATTAAATACCATTTCTGCATCCTGGGACTTATATGGTGTTTAATGCGGTAACTATCGAGTTCGTGTAACGTAATCTAACCTAACCTGGTACCTGCAATTTGTAACTACCGAAATTGTGCATAATCAACTCCGTGAAATTCCATTAAGTTAAGCTATGGGATGGGATACCTGTACAACACAACCTTTGTTTTGTCACAAAACTCATACGCGTGTAGAGCTCGTCTAGTCTAAAATGACGCGCCCCACTAGCGCCCCACTACTTAGTTAGTTGATTTCGATGTGTGAGTGCAAATATTGATAACGACACTTCATCTGTGTGGGAGCCAATGAACGACGCGTATTCCTACGTTTGAATCTCACCGGCAACTGAATGACCAATTACAACGGCATTTTTATATGTATTGCGTCCATATTTTAAACTTGCTTGTGTGCGTTAATGCGATAGTGGGGCGCGTCATTTTAGATTAGACGAGCTCTAAGACAATATCTTGTTCGTAAACCCTAGCTTACTACCGACTCTCAGAAGGTACCTAATAAAAGAGCTAAAACTGCTGCGTGCAATCTAGGATCTTTACTAGGGTCCTCATCCTCCCACTGGCGCATTGTGACGCGGTGTCCATAGGTATACCCGTAGGTAAATAATGCTGTTGTGTGCATTCCGCGCCCACTGCAGTGTGACGCACGGTGAACCGGCGCGGGCGGCCGCGACGCTCGGCGCACTTCTAGCGCTACTCGAAATGATTGGTTAGTAAAGATACAGGTAGATACGTATTTATGTACTCGAACCTATGTGCTGTGCAGTACTAATGGGCAATGGTTAGGTGTGTCTAATTATTTTGTTTGGTTATTGATGCGTGCCCTTTACAGAGGCAGAATAAAGCACTCTGTAGGTCTGAAAAACTTATGAACAATACGAATTTTCACACGGTTTTCACCATATGAATTGGGAAGCCTTAGATAAGAAGGAGCACTTTATTTAATACTGAGGAGCAGTTTTAAATAAAATTGCGTACACCTGAATAATGTTTTTAAGATTTGTAAATTTTATGCAGTCTCTAATAACCGCCGAGACGTATAACAATATCGTATACGCAAGTCTTCCATTTACATGACTGCAAAATTACTCGTATAACTGTAATCTCAGTTCGTAGCATCGTTTGCATACATACCTATTGCAATAGTTCAAGGTGTATTGCTCATCCCATTCTCACACGTGCAAAAATTAGCGTGATATTGCAGTTAAAGGTTACGATCAGAAACTTGTAGAGAATATATTGTGTGACTGTCTGCCGGACTTTTTGATTATATTCGTATTAGATACGTCTTATAATTAACTAGTGGACCCGGCGCGACTTCGTTCGCTTACACCTACTTTTCCCTTTTTTGTTGCTTATAAACCTTCCTCCGTAGCCGTGTGGTGTCCGGCAGAGTAGAATAGGGCCAACCCCTTACACTCATGGGTGTCGTACGAGGCGACTAATGTTTTCGAGGCAAAAGATCAAGAGTCTCAGTAGTCTGGAAAATGGGCAGCAGCATTTTCCATTGTTATTTTTAAACACTGCGATCTCCAACCCGCCTGCCAAGCGTGGAGATTATGGCAATAACCTCCCCTTTCGTGGGAGAGGCCCTAAGTCCAGCAGTGGACTGTTACGGGCTGTGATGATGAAACCTTCCTCTTGAATCATCCTATTGTTGAAAACCGCATTAAAATCTAAGCGTACATAGATACATAAGTACATAGATACACAGGGACAGAGGGCGGGAAGCTACTTTGTTTTATACTATGTGTAATGTGGATGTCGTTTTCGTTTCGAACTAAGTAATAATTTGTATTAAGTAAATTACAGGGGCGAATTGCACTAAGCGTATGCTTGTGCTCTCGTTATCCACAGCACTATAAAAATACGTATATTTATCTGGATATTCCTTACCTACTCAATCCTTGATACCCCCAGCCTGTTGGTGGGTACCTAGTTTGTCGTTACTTTATACCACTAAGGTGGCAAACAAGCTTACGGCCTGATGGTAAGCAGTCATCGCAGCTTATGGACGTTTGCAATACCAGGGGCATCAACCACGCGATGCTGACCCCGTAAAACCTTTACTTTTAACCAACTCTATTTCTTACGAACCATTCAAATTCAATTACCTAGAACATTAGAACGTATCTATTTTGTATTCGCCTACATTAATTTGTTCAAACCGCTTTTGACATGATTGGGTCATTATCCGGTATATAGGTGTATTGGCCTTGCGGTGACCTCCGCATCTGAATGTTGAATCCAGTTATCTATTGGACCATGTTTATGGGGAATCCGAATAGCCGCCCCGATTAAATTAAATGGTTAGTTGTATACTGAGTTCTTTTGATGGCTACAGTCATTATAGCATAATAAAAATAAACTAGGATTTGAAACTCGCGATTGTGAAAAAACTCGTTATATTAAGAAAATTAAATAACTACCTAGAATGTATCGACTGTCCATATTTTAACATGTCTATTCTTTAACAGTGGCGCCGTTTAAATCATCTTTAATAGATGTCTAAAGCCATTGATGATGATGATTCTCCGTGATGGTAGCCACGTTTGCTGACTGCAAGAATAATTTTTTTCCTATCGAACGGTCACTGCCACCTAGAAAAAGCGTGCTATTATATCATTACATCTCTGATCTACTAGGAAGAGCATACTGTCTACTATCTCGAATCGATCGATTATCGATTACTTTGTCCACTTCCTACTCGCATTACACTCGGCTTTCCGCAATTTACCAATAACGTTTCACAAACAACAATTTCACCGTTTCCAATAATTTCACAGAAGCCCGAGAGTAATTTCCTGTTTATCTCAGCGAGACTGTGGATTTTCACCGAGCATCATTTATGCATGTCAATCATACGTTAATATAATTTACAATGCATGGTTGGTTTGAAATCTATGCTCAGAATACTTGTTAGGTTTTCTTCTTCCGTTTGTTCGTTAGTATGTGTGTGTAAATCTTACAACTGAATCTTAAATCAATTATCCTCAAATGATTGAGCTGAAACTTTGCACACATGTTTGGTTTTTGAATGACTATCCTAAATCTAATATGGTTAACTCGATTGTGGATCGATTACTTTATATATCCCATGATATATGAGTATCAGGGATTGCTGAGAAGAACGCGAAAAATATTAAAATAAATGTACTTAAGTAAAAATAATACAAAAAAAAAAAATTGTCTGTACACCGGGCGCCACCTATCTACGGGCATGTTTTTCGACCCGCTGAATACGAATTTTAAGTCAGTTTAGGCCGTCCAGCCTTCAATTTTGAGTAAATTGCAAAAAACCACAAAAAATAGCGAAAATACGATGTTTTGGCAAGAAAAAAAATTTTGACATCTAAGGCAAGCATAATTTTTATGTATTTTGATCTGTTAAATACTAATTTCAATCGTACTTTAATCATAAACTTATTTAATTCGAAAAAAATTATAAAATATCCTTAAAAATTGCAAAAATCGTAAAAAATTTGGATTATCTTGGTACAAAAAATTTTGTGAACCCGGATTAACAAAGATTTTCATGTAATTTAATCTGATTCTGCAATAAATTTGGCCCATAGTCCCTCCAAACATTCATAAAATTGCAAAAAATTCATAAAATAGCAGAAAATTGCTGCTGAAAAAATTGAAAAAAATCTTTTAATCACAATTAAACAAATTTTTTGTATTTTTTATTTACAAGATACAAGTAATTAACATCCAAGAATGTACACAAATTGGATTTTCAACTGTTTTTCGAGGATCATCGAACATCAAATTTTCGCTATTTTTTGGGGTTTTTTGCAATTTACTCAAAATTGAAGGCTGGACGGCCTAAACTGACTTAAAATTCGTATTCAGCGGGTCGAAAAACATGCCCGTAGATAGGTGGCGCCCGGTGTACAGACAATTTTTTTTTTTTGTGTGCCGGTGTAATTATTAAAAACTAGTTTGTACATAGTATAAAATAAAGTCGCATCCCGCCGTCTGTATAATAATATGCAACCCGCCTTTACTTAAAACCCTGCATGGATTAAAACTTTTTTAGTTTTTAAAAGGTAATTTAAAAAATTTATTTTCCTCTTTTTTTCTACATACTTGCAGTAGTAATCCTCTTACGGCTAATATTATGATTATAATGTATTTACCGTTTATCCGAGGGTAAATAAGTAGCCAGATAGACATCACATTTACGATTCATCTCAGATTTCTTTTTTGACGGTATACGTATTATGTTCTTAAAATGCAAAGCAAAATGGGTCACCAGCCCATATATCTTCAAGTACTTTCCACTGCCTGGTCTCATAATCTTGAAAGTATATGTGTGGCACTTACTGCAGAGTGCATATTGCTGAGTTAATAGCCAACCCAAGAAACAGAATTTTCCAAGCCGGGCGTAGCCTTCTTTCCACAGCAATCGATACCGACAATAGAATCTGTTATTGCGTATAACACTGCGATCTCCAACCCGCCTGCCAAGCGTGGAGATTATGGAAATAACCTCCCCTTTCGAAGAGGTCCTAAGTCCTGCAGTGGACTGTTATGGGCTGTGATGATGATGATGGTATGATACCGTCGCGGTACTATCCCTAAACGGGATGGCCAGAGAATTATTACCACCTACACATGCTAAGTTTATTCAATGTTCTTACCAATGTGAATATTTTATTTTATTATTATTTCCTATATTTAATGGTTGGTAATTGTGCTTACTATGTATGTCGTACTACGTATGGTCTAGAATCCTAGATTCTGAACGTCCGCCACGCATACCACGAACGAACGTTGCCCAAAATGTTGTAACGTAATTTAGGTAAACGCTCATCCGGCTTGCGTGTGTGACTTGACCACATTTCGTGCAGAACTCGTGCGTACTTTTGCAATGTTTGTTGGGTTAATCGCTAATTTAGGTACAATTTTTTCGCCAGCCTTGTGAATTTAAAGAATGGGAGTAGAATAACACCAACCTCTTACACTCGTGGAAGTCGTACAAGGCGACTAATGTTTTCGAGACCGAAGATAGATTCTCCGTAGGCTGGAAAATGATGGATGATGATGAAGACCCTACCATCTACTCACGTTCTACTTTGGAAAACTATTTTCTTTTCTAATAACATACATTAATCGCCTGTTCTTTAAACTTTTAGTCTATTACGAGAAACGCCTATAAATTTTATTGTATCGTCGACAGTGTACTTATTCACCTTTCGGTTCGGAATGCCCTTGCATTACTTTGGACGATTTTTATTCCAACGATAAAATCGATTATAAACGGTACTCTACACTAAACTTTGGGTGTGTTTATTGCCATCGTAGGCATGATTGTGCTCTTTCCAATCAATCGGGTCTAATACGACGTGTGAGCGGTAAACTGGGACGTGGTACCCTTCAATTTGCATGCATCGATTGGCTTGAATCTCTCAATAGGCTTGTGATTAGTCGTAGGCAATTACTTAGTGATTGTTTGGGGTACTGTAAGTGGACTATTTAGTACACCAAACACAGGTAGTCAGGTAGTGACAGTGATGATTGTTTTCGACACTTTGACATTCCATTTTTATAGCTTAACATATTAGTTATGAGATACTAGTGGACCCGGCGCACGTTGGTTCGCGCACACCTACTTTACCCCTACCTACCCTTTTTTCTTGCTTATAAACCTTCCTCTTGAATCACTCTATCTATTGTTGAAATCCGCTGCGTAGTTTGAAAGATCTAAGCCTACATAGATACATAGAGACAAACGGCGGGAAGTGACTCTGTTTTATACTATGTAAGTATAGATAAAATACTAACTAAAATGTCAAATACCTATCTCATTACAATTTCACTGTTGATTAGGTGTGTCTGCACGAAACCGTACCTAAATATGTGAAGTTTCCAGTTTTCTTTCATTGTAAATCTTTTGGTATTTGTTGTAATGCGGTTTTTTGTTGTAATACAAACCTCCGTGTTACAGTGACGTCGGCGCGGTGTTCCGTTGCGGGTTGTGAAACCGAATGAAGACGTTTGCGAAACGCCTTCTCGGTACGATAGCGTTCTTGGAAACGACTCCGCGGAATGAATCTTCTGTTTTTACTTCCTACCGTTTTAAGTATAATATAAGTAAATGAAATACTACGTTAGTTGTAGGGATAGCTGTTCTCTTTGGCTTTTAGATATCCTTTTAATATAGATGCGAAAGTTTGGTTGGTTGAATGTTTCGATGTTTGTACTCCTTTACGCATATAGTACGCAACGGATTTTGAATGATTGCGTGAATGTAACTTAGACCACAGAATATCACATAGCCCATAATTTATCTTCATTGTTTCCGCGGGAACGGGTCCGTAGGTAATAACTTAATTTAAATATAAAAATAAATAAGAGCTTCTGTGTTTATTTATGTAATTTTAAATCTTTACATTATTTTTCTTTCAAATCTTTATTATATTTACCTATGTAATTAAAAAAAATAACAGCGTCAACAAAATAATACTCGAACAATAAATTTCTATCTAAAAATTAATCAAAATAATCATCTACCCATCAATGGAATCAACCAATTTGTTGTCATAGGAAGTAGACATATCCAAACTAAAACACAGCGCCGAGTTGATGCAGGGCACTGTGAAATATGGCTGCCCGCGTCCACTTCCGACTTATTGTGATTAATTCGTTTACACGATGCAATCCACCACGACCCGTCCTGTGGGTGCGTCTCCGCGCCTGCGCAAACAATAGATCCGAATTAGCTGGCGCCATCGGGCCAACGATAAACATAGTGAGCGAACGCAGTACAGCACTAAGTGTTGGATAGTCTCCAACACTGTGTTTTAAGTGCGCTATACTATCACTTAGCTATTTTATTGTTATTTGATGTGGACCGGTGGATACTCATTCGGCGAGTTGGCCTTAATTGTTCTCCACTTAAACAATTCAAGAGTTGTAGAACCGTTTAATTTACAGCTAATGCACAGGTTTGCGTGTCAGCAACTCACGGCACGCCGCGATTGCAAGCCAAATTACATCTTCCGATGTTTAACTAACACAACGCTTCTTCATCTTGTTGTATTAAATATCTAGGTTTACTTTATAATCCCGAGCATAAAATAACCCAAGTTTAGATTTATTGTGTTAGTCTACCTAGTGCCTCACCAACGAGATGGTTTAATAACTCGTGTATAACACACTGACTTACCTACATTTTAGTCATGTAAATATAACGAATGTTTAAAATAACCGACGTTTCGGCTTATAATTCTGCATAGTTTGAGTAACAGAGCGTGACGGGGACGGCTGGCCAGTTTCATTCATGGAATAATAACACTACACACATGACTATTAAATAAATATTAAAGTCATCTCTCTCATACAGCACTGGGATTCCATGCATTATTGTTGGTGTGATTTTTCTACCTACGCCTTACTTCACGTGTGTTTCCAATACACGTGACAGAAACTAGATAAGCCTTAATAACGTGTCATCAGACTGTGAAGCCTGGAATCCTATTATAGCAACCTCGATACGTATCGTATGACACGTCCGTACAAAGTTGACAGATACTTGCGACAGAAGTTTTCCTAACTTGCGTGAGGTACGAAGGTTTTATTTACTATAATATGAAATGGGTGTGGCTCGAATTCCATTAAACATAGTAATTAATCGTCAGCCAGCCGATTTGGCTTGAGTATCGGAAGTTAGCTAGCTAATTTATCTAGGGATCTTGATGATTAGATTGTCTAGGCTCCCTTACCACTGTATCCCAAACACTGTAGACACGTGATAAATGAGATAGACGGGAGAACGTACTTTAGTTACATACAGAAGCATTCCTACAGCCGCATGAAAGGCCATACCCCGTACCCAGACCTTGAGCTATCGTCTTCAGACAGACATACACGGAGTCGTGCTTTTGCCCACGACTTTGTTTTACTTTGAATCCAAGGTACAGTCGAGCAAACAGAAAGCCACCCAGGCGATCAAAGAAAATATACGAGTTCTGGCACAGAACCTGTGTAGCCTTTTACTTCTACGACCGTACTTCCTAACTTTCATTGTTGTTTAGACGTGAATATGAAAAAATACTTTAGCATTAAGTTAAACTTCAATCTAAACACATGTAAAGTGCTTTTTGTATGTATGTATTTATATTTGTATGTATTTTTAAAATTTTCTATACTACGTATTCTCCAGTTTCCGTCCTACATTTTACGTAGTTCTAGTCTTACAATATATAACTTAACGTTTACCACAGCAATTACTTTGCATAAACTTAGTTTCAGTAGAGCTAACATCCGCAAGCCATCCATTTCACCCGATGTATTTATTGGCGTCGCGAGTGTTCTAACGGTAGACTGATTGCGCATTACGGTTGCACTAACCACAGCTTAGTGGCGAGTGTTGAGGGGGGTGGGTTTGCCTCCCGCGAGCGGCCGATCGTCGGGCCATCACCAACAGCCCATAGCAACCCCTGGATAAGATCCTCTTTCACCTTTGTTTGCATTAATGTCCAAGCTTAGCAAGCGTGCTGGAGATCGAAGTGTCGATAATCAACGTCATCGTCTCACCTGCAGGATGCCCACTGCTGGTGATAATTATACCACACGCCTTTTATGCCGTTCGATGTTGTAACTTTGCGAGGTCCTCCGTCTCATGGTGCTGAAAATACGCAACAGAAGATGTTGCTGCCTCACCCACGGAGGTTTGAGCTGCTCTTCCTCTTAGACATTTAGTCACCTTAAAAGACACCCGTAAGTTACAGGGGTTGGTGCCATATTCTACTCGTCCATAACACGGGTAAGCGTCGTGTGTGTTTTTAACATAGACATGGCATGTGCGCAGGCGCATGGCCGCGTGGTTTGGGCGGAGTCGCACGCTCGCTGCCGCCGAGGCATGCGCTGCTTTCCGCGTGCTGAGCCAGTTTCAGACCACAGCTCTAACGGAACCACCTACTGGAAATGTACTCGTTAGCTTCTTCCTCTGAGTCCCAGTTTTTCCTAGTATACTTTTGTTCACTACATTTTTGCCTTTGTGTGGTTCATCAACCTCAGAACGAAAAATATAGTTAAAAAACATACAGACGAATTGAGAACCTCTCCTCTTTATGAAGTCTTTTGAAATCTGTTATAAAGGTATTGCACCGAAAATGCTACATTATGGTGCTTACACACCGCCACGGTGCTTGCAATGGGTGCCATCAGTTTCCTTTTGTTTTCTTGCAAACTGTCTATTTTGGAAGCCGAAAGACTAGATATTATATTCTTCTTCATATTGCTTGGCTGTATTTGTATTTGCTCGTATAATTTTTACAAACGTTACAAAAAGATTTCTTTCATTTATAAAAGTTTCTAATGCTGCCACACCGGATGTTTCATAAAATTTACAAATGTATCGCAACACCGCTGTAGGTGCACCTTTAGAAAATGGATTGAAATATTTTCATTACTAATGAATCTCAGCATTAAATGGAAGTATTGGTACTTTATTGGTACAGACCAAAAAGCACGAGAAAAATTTAACAGTCTCGGCAACTTATTTTGAATGTCCTAGCGATACCCTGTATATTAACAGATACCATGTGTTAATGATACCGTGCCACAAAACCGTGTTCTTGTTGTCGTAACAGCCAGTTTCAGTACAAGATACACTTAATGTGCAATACAAATAGGCGGCAATTAAAAAATAACTCAACCGAATTACTGGCACGACCGAAGCTGTAACTAATAACATACTGCGAATGTAAAACACCAGGTTGAATGCAAATTAAGAGAAATTTTCTGTGTGCAACGAAAATTTTCGCGTTTTTAATGTTCCCATTGTTCTGTAAGTCCGCTGATAAGGGTTATTCCGTAATGTAAATGCGAATGATGTAGACCAAACAAGAAAGTCGTTGAGATTATTGAATTAGATTTTTGAACTCATACGCATTTACATAATATTATAATAGTGTTGTTGCCCCAAATATGTTGTAGGGCGTGCAACTACACCGCTGTAATTAAAACGGGCAACGTTGCGGTTGTTATTGGTAATTTTACAAGACTACTTACGGGTATTTAACATTTTTCCTCGTAAATTATACGTGAGTATTCATTTCAATCTACTTTACATAGATATTTTGCATTGGATCTCTCAACGAAACGCATGCAAGTGCCTGGCACAATGACGATTAAAGGCTGATGTTCTATTACAACAAATCGAATCAGCTCGTTTGACGAGATCACCAGTGAAATCGGTGCTCGTAATTGGTGAAGTGAACCCTGTCTTTGGTAAACGGAGTTGAGAGTGAAAGCAGACGCACGCTTGATTAGTCACCGCTAGCCGTTTGTGCAAGTGTCGCCTCGGCAGAGTGTTGCGCCGTTGCTGGTGTAATTAGCGTCGGTTGTCGCGACCTGCCACGGGCTCTTGCACTGTTTGGCTAGACAACAGCGAAGCAATGAGGTGACACGTCTTCTGTTCGTTCTGTGGACGTCGTCCTCAGCCGGCGGCGTCCGTCTCTGCTACTGTTGTTGCGCAAAACCGGAAAATGTGAAGTAGGTCTCGCGGCCTGAGAGTTACGAACAAACAGATTTCAGGAGGTAACTTTCATACTTATTTGTTTTTATATTGTGTAACTACATAGTAAGATTTCCCATTTACATACGTGCCTTTAGAATATATCGTTCTATGAAAGGTACCTACGGATTATGATGAGTGAACACGCGAATCTGCTCAAGGAAAACGACTTGTGGTAAAAACGATTAAATCAATAATAAAATCACTAACATTAAAAAACACAGTTAACTATTTATCTACGATATATCTATCTATCTATGGTTGTTAAACTTAATTTACGATTTAGTTACCAGTCTTTAGATAACATGATAAGAACTGCAAATTTCGTCACTAGAATTATAATAACAAATCGTTAAAAGGTTTTTTTATATGTCGATCATAGTTACTGATGATATAAGATTTCACGTTAATCCGGTTTATAGTTGTTGACAACATAATCATATGTTTCAGATCTAATCTCTGGTTTGATCTGTTTGCTCAAGACAAATGTAATTATCACTGCTGATTTAACGATACCTACTTTAGAAGCGACTTTAATATCATCATCATCATCCCAAAAATGTTTGAAAAATTCCATAATCATGATTTGTTTACCTAAAATTGAGTATTTTCGTTTTTATCAACATCGAAACTAGCTAATAATTTCCTGTCATTTGTTTCCTTTTTTTGTAATTCAATTTGAATCATTACCAGAGCTATTTGTTGACGACTATTAACTTACGTTTGCTGTTATATGTCTTATAAAGTATCGCCGACTCTAGCTTAGTTATGTTCGTGATCCTATCTGATGTGATGGCATGTTCATGAACAGTAATTGGGAACTATGAATAGTATTGGGACGTTGCACTCTCTTATTAACTTCCAATCATTTCATTAGATATTCACGCAACACGCAGAATTTAATTCGCAAATAACGCATCTTAAGTTGCGCCGAACGTTTAATAAGATAGCACATTGGTAGAGGCTGCAGTACTTATCTACTCAAACTGGAGTAATTTTGCACAGTGCTTTTTGTACTCGGTCTCGAAGTTTCATTACCAACGTTTTTTGTACTCACACGGCCGAATATAATACCTTTGTACATTTTTTGCAATCCGGCCAATTTGATGACGACACATGTAATACAATAATGACTCACTATTTGTATAATTGTGGTCACAATGATATTGTGCTTGTAGACGATACCACACTCTAATAACACCATTGGACGTGTTTAAAGTGATTCGACCTTCGTACGAATAACATTCTCCTGTCAAAGTTATGAAACTCGACGGCTACTTTTTATTGGCGAGGCCTTTGATAATATGTTCACTTACGAGGCTCGAAGAAGAGCTGTCAAAACTGAAACGATTACTTGAGAAATTGAGAAACTGATAAGTAAGTACTTAAATATTAATGCAACCTATGTTGGCGCCGTGAATGTTCACCTCTTGCACCCTTTTAAAGGTGTAATGGCCGGTGAGAGACGTAGGTATGGGAGCGCCCACTAAATCTTTCTGGTTCATTCCGTCGACATAACTGTACGCCAGCCGAGGCGAGTAAAATAGCCGCCAACAAAAACTACGCGCGAACAACGCATGCATAAGAAAGTGGTTATTATTTATGCAAGTATAGAGAGAACTAGAACATGACGCGTGAGTAATGACGACCAGTCAAAATTAGTTTTTTTTACTTACCACCCAATGGATTAGGTTCGCAAATGGTGCATAACGGTGGTATTTGATTGGCGCTATTGTTCGGCGACGTCGGCTTCATGTGTTTGCTTTGCCAACATCTAAAACAGGACCTAGTTTATACCTGTTTCAAATTATTAAATAATTAGCTTCTGTCCGCAACTTCGTCCGTAGGTTCTGCTCATACTAGAAGCAGCGCGTTTTTTATCAACTACACGTGCGGAAAATAACTATAGCGGGCGCCGGTGCAGATACTTAGTTATTTTCCTCTGTTTACGCGATGTTCAGAAAGTTTTCTTGAAATAACTTTAACGGGTTAGATACGTTAAAATTTGTTTCATTTAAAATGTAGCTTCACATCGAAAGTAGCTTGGAAAATAGGCGTATTCCACGAATAGGATGTAGCATGGGTGAAAATTAAACAAGGGTCTTGCCGTAAATAGAAATTTAACAATGCCAGATTGCTATTCCTGGTAACATCATCACAGCCCATATCAGTCTACTGCAGAACTTAGGGCCTCTCCCACAAAAGGGGAGGTTATTGCCATAATCTCCACGCTCGGCAGGCGGGTTGGAAATCGCAGTGTTATAAATATAACAAACGCTGCTTCCCATTTTCCAATATATAGAGACTAGATCGTTTGACTCGAAAACATTAATCGCCTTGTACGACACCCACGAGAGCAACGGGTTGGTGCTATTCTACTCCTGGTATATCTACCACAAATCGCTTTTCTACATATATTCCGCATTGATGTTGAATTATTGTTTGTTTGATTAAGAGTAGACTTAACTTTAATTACTGTAATTAGTATAATACAACCCTAATTTTATTTTCCATCTTGGCCCGAAACAGCTATATTACGCAATTCTTCTTTTTACAGATTCTTACAATGCGAAGTCTATCCAATTCGTCCCCGTTCGTTAATGGCAGTAGAAATAATAGCGAACTTAATACGTCATATACAGCATTCACAACGGTACGATGATTACCGTCTTGTCTTGGGTCCGTAAAATGCTTTGTAAAATTTGGACATTACGAGTACGACTATAGAGGGTGATCAATCTAAATGGGTCAGTGAGGAGAAATCCAAAACAAGTAGGTATAGCGTAATTTGTTCTTGGGAACCACGAGGGCGATTTTAGAATAAAGAACAACTGCAATACAAATTTTTGTATCTTATACAACCGGGAATCGAACACGGTCCAATTGTGTAAAAATATAGAAAGTTGTATTATAGTAGTTATTAGGGTATGTTTTATGATGGGTCAGTAAAGTTTTCGAGTGTGGCGGTCACGTACTGGAACACCCAAAAGGTGGACCGATGACCTGATAAGGATCGCAGGTACCAGCTGGATGCGGAAAGCACAGGACCGGACTTTGTAATCTCTGGGGGCGGCCTATAAATAAATAAATAAATATTCGTGGACAAATTCACACAGCACCATCTAGCCCCAAACTAAGCAAAGCTTGTACTATGGGTGCTAGATAACTGATATACTACTTAAATTTTTTTTTTTTAAAATACATACTTATTATACATAGAACACCCAGACCCGTAACAGAAATTAAAATTCATCATTTTAATTTCTGCGCGGCCGGGAATCGAACCCGGGACCTCTTGCGTGGCAGAGCGGCATGTTGACCATTGAACCACTCAGGTCGTCAGGCTATGGCTAGCAGTGGGCGTTTTCGGCGGATATGTTGATGATATTACCTATTTACAAATCAATATCTAGCGAAAATCCGTTGCGTGGTTTAAGAGTTAGCAGAAATTCATACAGACAGACAGACGTGGGAAGCGACTTTAGTGTATATGTATAGCCTAAGTATAGACACAGGCCTTTTTAAAAATAAATTACAGTTTGACATAAAATAAATTTAAAACATTTATTGACATTGTTCGTCCTTAGTGATACTCAAGTATCTAATCTATTTCTAACAACACCGAGCTACTATAATTTTTTTGTGATCTAAAAAATGTATGTAAAGCACAATTCCCTGACATGCTCTTATTGCTATAGATGTATCGGTCAGCGCAAACGCCGTTGTCTAACACATATAATACTGTTAACCGTTACGAAGTAAATATGCGTTATATCGAACGATGATGTACGTATACATTTAATTGGTTTTGTTATTAAAATAACAATTTCACGACATAAGAGACTACGACTCTTAAGATTGTAGGAACTTGTTATAAAGATAAAGACTTACATGTATAACATCATCATATTTTTGTTTTAATGTTACAGTGAATTTAATTTTAAGTGGAGACTGGTCGGAAGATAATGTAGGAGGAAACTATTTACACACTTATCACTATGACTATAAATATTTAATGCGTTGTATTTAACAGTATATTTCAGATATAATACTGTGTGTTTCTATCTACTACCTGGTCAAATAGAGAGTGCAAGCAGCAGAGAGAGCCACCACGTGCGAACCTTTTACGGCTAACTCTAGCTAATTAGCGCCTTGCAGCTTTCATTCATCGCTTGTATGACGAACTCGTGTGTAAGCAAATTGCGAAGAATGTAAAACTGTAGGTTTTCTAAGCAAAAAATATCGGATAACATTTGTACGTAATTATTGGGAAAGGAATGACATCAGAAAGTTATTTTATTTTTATTGATAGACCACCCGATGGGAAATGGTAACTGTCGCCCTTAACATCTACGATTCATACATTTAGTTTTCAAGTTTCCAGCAGATATGCAGAACCACATAAGCGTTATCACTGTGAGCACTGAAGATGATAAGTCTCACGTCTGTAATTGTGCTGACTACCATATCCATTAAACCGGATCACAACAATGCGAACATTGTTGCTTAGCGGGAGAAATGGGTAAGGCGACCACCGCAGGCGAACTCCTCAGACTTGACAGAGTTTTAACAACGATGGAAGTTATTGAAAGATAATTTTCTTATGATAATTGTTTTGCCAAATAAATTTAGATATCTGTTTTGCATATCGGCATTGTGCTTGTCTTTGTATGAAACTATTGTAAAGCATTCATTTAGGTATGTAGGCACGGCGTCAGCAACACACGAGTTAAGGGCTATAGCCCCTGGTAGTCCATAAGCTACGGTAACTGCTTACCAACCATCAGACGGACCGTACACTTTTGCCACCTTTATCATCCCTTTCTTTCTTTCAATAGCCGTAGTCTGTTACTGATGATGTCGGAGGAAGCACGCACTTCTGCATATACGCTGTACTTTCTTGCCTTACGTAAGAGGTACTAAAATTACAGACATTTACCATTTAACAACACCTTTGTTGAGCCACCTGGCCGCGCCAGCATCGTCGTTTTACCATTGTCTCGGCGCCCATTACTCGATGGCCGCTGGTTTCATGCGTAATTACACCCGCTGTACGCATTGTGGTGGCTCTCTCTGTAAATAAATAAATAGCAGGGCAGGACCACCTCAATAGTGCTGCTGGTACGCGGATTCGCGCGTCACTTTAAGACCAAGATTCGTAAATGCAGAGGTTGCATACATAACATGACGCTTTTTTCCACAGAGACTACATTGTTCCACTTGCTACGGTCCTGAAACACCTCTCTGGCCTCGTCCACATTCATCATTTTCATACATGCCTGTCGAAATTCGCAATTTTTTCTAAGTTTCATAAACTGTCTTTGTAAATTTACCTAGATGGATTATTCTTTTCCAACGATTAAACAAAGCAATCAAGTGTATTGTATTCAGTAGATAACCATACTATTATGATACTGTAGAAAACGAGATAGTCAATCCAGAAAATGTCCAGGACAGTTCATATTCATCAATTTTAGCCACATTAGATTAGTTGCCAACAACACAATAGGTAAATATGACGTCAAGTGATATTATAATATAGCATGATGTCCTAGAGACCTAGATTTTGTGCGGCAACCAAATTGTCGGTTAAAGAATGGCCAAATGACCGGATTTGAGTACTTAATTGTGGTTTCTAGCGAGCATCCTTGTACTGAATCGTTCTTGGAAAATTGCATGCTTGCTCTAAGTGCAGTAGCTCTAATATCTAATAATTATATATTCCACACTCATATCCCAACACGACAGAACTGTTGTTGAAGCCGCAATGAACACATTGTCACTCGTAACACTTGTAAACCAAAGAAAAAAGAATATTAGAAAAATGAAATAATATTTCGGATATGGATACATAATATAGAAACCTCTTCTTTTTCTTATAGTAATGGCTAGCAGAGATACTAAATATATTTTTAGTTTATTTTACAGGTTTCGGTTATGGAAACAGATTTTTTAAATGTTTTCGTTTTTTTTCGATAGGTTAGTTAGATTTATTGAGAACTGTAAAAGAAAGAAAATTCTCGTTTTACAAGATCAACAATTAGAAATTTTTCAAATCCACTTATCGCGTGTTTGCTAAAGACGATCGAAGACAAACTTGTATCACTGTCCGAAATAAAACTACTATAAACACAAAATAAGTCTTCTTAGCTTGTCGACTCTTAGGGTCAAATTATATAAACATCTACGCACGTATAGTTATAGAAACGACCGTGGTATTTGTTGTTTTAATCAAAGCCTGCCTGTTTGTTATGGGTTTCCTACGTCAGATAGGTACTAAAATATTGCTAATCATAAATGCACATACGTAATAATTTTACATGACGTGTTAACTTACGTCTTGTTCATTACGTAGGCACTACAGCTGATGTAGGTCTTCTGAGTGTTGGATTACAATTTTATAATCTAATCATTTTCAATAGCTCCATATAATTTGACGACCTGAGTGGTTCAGTGGTCAATATGTCTGCCCCGCAAGTGGTTCCGGGGTCGATTCTCGGCCGGGCAGAAATTTAAATGATTAATTTTAATTTCTGTTGCGGGTCTGCGTGTTCTATGTATATCAGTATGTATTTAAAAAGTATATAAGTATTTCTGTTATCCAACACCTTGGGGTTAGGTGGCGCTGTGTGAATTAGTCGCATGATTAGTCTATTATAATTATAATGGTGTAATACCAAATTCAATAATTATAATTCACAGGTATAAACTATACCTGTATGTCGATTATTCAAATACTACCTGTCCAATTCCAAAACGAAATATTGCCATAACTGAACAGGGCTAAGTATTATTTATAGCGGAACATTTAGAACGTCTATTAATCACTTGTAAGAGAGCTACGTCTCTATTATCTTTAAAGTTCTCGCTTAACACTGGAGAGTTAATAGTTCATACCTCGGACCATAATTCATCTTAGAACTTAGATATATGTACCAGAATACTTTTCATATTTTCACAAAGAATTTGAGTAGTTGAGATCATTTCTCACAAAATTTGGAAAGGAAACAAAGGGGTTTAAGGGCCTTTGTCTGTCAGACATTGCTATTAGATTTCTTTGGATATTGTAGATCGTTCGTTTGTCATTTCAAGATACGATTCGGGGAGGTGATGGTGGGGTGCGGGGGTGGGTTTGTTCTTTTTATTATAAGTACACGTAGGTAAGTATATAAGATGATCAGAAAATGTTGTGGACTTGTGATCCCCTAGATCGCACGACTTCACTCGCGTATCAGATGAGCGAAATTTTCCGCACTTTATCAAGAGATTTAGGCAGATATATGAAAGTGTAAATATTGGTTTATGCTTCAATAACATTGTATAATCTTGTATACGTTTTGGTCTAAATGTTATGTCATCATCATCTCAGTCGCAGCACATTTACAGTATATTATAATGCATCAGACAGGAATAGTTTTTATATTTGTAAAACTGTATTATATTACACCTTATTGCTAACATAGAAATTAGTTATTTATACGTTATATACCTGGCTAGACTATGTAGAGCTACGGATAGCATTGCATGACTATAGTAAAATGCCTACAACTTGAATTACATTAGTTGAAAGGTGACCATTGAACATGACCTCTGTTTGGCAACGGCAAAGGTATTCGTATCCCTTCACTATGCGTGGACGTGATAAATCAATCATTGTTATAGTATGTTGCCGCTGAACCGATACCTATCGCATTTTGATTCGACACGATGATTTAACACTTTTGCAAGCGAGTACTGTAACCTAACCATACCTACTTGTGGACCTTTGCAACGTACGGACGAAATACATCACCCCACCCACATGCATCTTATGTCGATTGTCATAGAATTAAAAATTGTGTGTCTACTGATTGTTTGATGGGCTTGTTCTGGTTGGTTACTATACGTAACACTGACTTATGGCCTCGCATCACCTGACACACATTTGATAAAAGTTTTCCGTGACGAAATTCGTACTAATGGAGTAAAGTTCTTTTATTTTGTGCCTATTATGAAATCCAAACACCGAAGTTGAGTACAGCCGGTGAAACTTTTAACTACGTGCTTGCCCCAAATTGTAAGCGAAAAATTTTAATGGCCCTAATAGGACTACGGTACGTAAGAAGTCTTTAAACGTATTTACGTCAATATTTGTTGCATAAGCTTTTGAAAATAGCTGAGATTTCGCTAAACAAGGTTACAATGGCTCATATATCATTCCAATGAAAGTCCTCTTACAAGAGAAAGTCTTCTTGCATATGTAAAGTAGTTGTCAAAAGTTGCCTGCAGCGTGTATTTATTTTAATATCACTTTATTCCGACATCTCGAGTGTGGGGACACCATAATTACCTACTGTTGAAAGTGATATTAAGAAATTCACACATCTTTGAATAGGAAGTGGCGTACAGGAAGCAGCAATGTTTGCTAAACGCTCACCTTCAAGCTATGCGGCAGGTTTGTGTTATGTTATGTATGATTCATGAGTCATATTTCGATAGAAAATCGTCAACGTTCTTTCGAAACGTTGGTAATCGTTAGCGAAAATATTCTTATCTTATCTGCGAGGCTAACGTAACAAAACATTCCTTGTGGCTTCTTTCATTGGGATTTATTTATACGTTATGTGATGTCGATGTCGACGTATTGTGCGGGCCGCTGTACTGTAATTTGTGTATTGTTTTGTGTCGGTGAAAATAAACAAGCACCGCTCGGACCGCGGTTCCGCCTAATCGTGCGTGTGGGGACGCCTGCCTAATGTCACCCGACATTAGCGGATGGCTGATAGTTATTATAATAACCGGTGTGGAGATCCGACGGCCTTGTGTTGACGCAACCGAAGAAAGTGAGGCCGGTGAATCGGACGCGACAAGTTGGGCAGCGGCTGCGGCGGCACCCGCGCATCGCGGGGACTGCATCAGCTGTTATGCTGTTGTCTGATGTAATCTACGCAGATAGTGTAATTTTTAAAAGAAGGTTTCTAATCACGGAAGTTCTTGAAGTAAATGTTGTGTCTGTTTACCGGTGTTCAATGTTGTAAACTGTCAAATATTTCTTCGGTTACCTAATTAGAAGAAATAAGGAAATAATTGTAATCTAAGCAGATAGTGTAATTTTATAGGACATTTCTGATCACTGACGAATTTTGGTGAGACTGCTTACCGATGTAAAAGGTTATTTACTTAAGTACTTACTATGATGACGCAGCGACTCAAAATGAGTCTTGGCCTTCAAGACTAAGAAGCTCTATTCTACTCTGTCCTGTGCTACTTCCTGCCAACCGTTCGCCCGGAGTTCCAACAGGTCTCTTTCCACTTCGTCCTTGTAGCTTACATGGGACGTCCGACCGGTCGCCGACCACTGCGTCGTCCCAAATACGCTTTCTTCACTGCCCGATCCTCACCCACCCTCTACGTGGCCAAGCCAGCGAAGGCTTTTAGCTTTGGTTTAGTCAATGTTAGGCTCGTCCACCAGGTCCTTCAGTTCCTTTTTCTTCCGGACCCTCCAATCTCCTTCCTCTTCTTGCACTTGCCCAAGGTCTTTCGAAGCACTTTCCTCTCCGCCACAAAAAGAGAAGCAACAGAATCTTCTTCTTCAGGTAGTGAAAGGTTGGTTGTTCAATGGCATTACCGGTGTAAAAGGTTAATAATTTCGCTGTTGTACAACCTACGATATGCCTACCATTTATTTCTCCCGTGCGGCCAGATTTATTACTTAAATATAAATCATAGTGGCCGTGGAGTTACTAAGCTGTTACTAGACAAGTGGGAAAGTCCAGTGGTTTGTCCACCGACTATACAATAAGCTTGCCGGTACTCAGATAATTACTACAACTCGCTTTCACACGGAACATTGTGGTTCTGCCGCGCGGTGACGTCATGGCGTTTTGTTAATAACACGCGGAACATGTGAGTTTGTATGTTTGTTTCTTTTTTGTAAGTTTCCTGCTAACCCACTCGGTGTCAGGCAGCCAATTAGCGGTACTGGACAATGGACTTGCATACCTCGACTATCGGGTGCATCGTATTCATGCGTTTTTATGGCTAACTACCTATGTGTGTAATTAATTAGAAATCTTCGTGTTTGGTGCGACGTGTGACTGCAATTTCCTTGAAACCTAGTGAATGTTTTGGAGGCATTTTCGCGAAATAACCACAGTCCATAGGACGTATCATTTGAAACTGCCGTTCCCACATCACTTGTGTGAGGTGCCACGTTAATAGAATGATTTTTATTCGGTTTTAGTTAGCACTTCAAAGTGATTCAACCATTTATAGTTCTAGACGGTACGTCTTTTTATTATTTTTGCGGAATTCGTCACACGCAAATCTTATCTACATACAAGTTTTCAAGTAGGCACAGTAACGCAATGTACTCGAGCGAATCGCTCGTTGTAGAATAACGAAACAGTACCGTTATCAACACTTAGGAAGTGACATACAACATATTTTCTTCGTGAGCCGCGATATCGGCAGCCACTGATAAGTTGCATAGGTACCTACTTTATACGTTTGTTGACAACGCGCCCAGCTGCACCTATGTACTTATTTTGAACAACCAGCTCTCTAAACGTCTAGTTATTTTATTGCGTTCTTTTATCTAGTGGATTTCGTTTGTGCAAAGTGTTACATTGGATTACACGACCCGATTATGAAGTGAGTAAAAGCTCAGCCTACCCATGTAATTATTATCAGTTGTCAAAAATTATTGCACAAAAAATTCGTAATTTAATTAAATACTTGATTATTTGACCTTTTATCTACTAGCGATAAATGATAGGTATGTAGGTACCTGCCTGTAATATTTTGATTGCAATTAATAATTTTACAAGGTATTTTTGACAATTAAATCATCATCATCATCAAAGCCCGTAACAGTCCACTGCAGGACTTACAGCCTCGGAGGTTATTGCCATAATCTCTACGCTTGGCAGGCGGGTTGGAGATAGCAGTGTTGTAAATAAAACAATGGAAAACGCTGCTGCCCATTTTCCAGTCTACGGAGACTTTCGATCTTTTGCCTCGAAAACATTAGTCGCCCTGTACGACACCCACGAGTGTAAGGGGTTGGTGCTATTCTACTCTGCCGAACACCACACGGTGGTACATTAACTGTCATAATAAAAATAAAATAAAATTAAAATAAATAAATAATGTTATATCAATGTAGTAGTAGTATGTCGAGGCGCCAGAGATGATGACTGTGGTCCTGAATCTTGGGACAAAATTGAATGTGAATATTTTCCTGATGTTTCTCAATCAAATAGGTAGACCTAACTTATCGACTATTAACGTGACTGAATGTTTTGCTAAGTTAATCGTTATGGCAGCGTCGTGCGCATAAAACGGCGCTCGCCACTTAACCAATGACGTCACTTGCGGCGACCGGTATCTGATCTTAAAATTCATCATAAAATACGGTACTTCATCTTAAAATCGCGTGACACTACAATCTGTGCATTCATTCCTTCGTAGATCAGAAAAGGACCTATGTCGCTTGTTATAAACCTGTGCGTATCTTCGCCTAGAAACGTAGTTAACGCTTCATCTTCAAGCGCATCGTCGCTCTACTTTATATGACATATTTCAGTGAATGTAAAGAAGAGCACTAATATTATACGGATACTTTCAGGTCATATTAAATCATCATAATCATCCGAGCGGTCAACCCCGGCTTCTAGAAGCCACGCTTTCCTACTTTTTTTCCTCCACTTTGCCCGATCTTCGGCATCCTCACGTCGTAAGCCGCTGGCTCTCGTGTCGGACTCGGCGATGTCAATCCATCGCTTCTTGGGTCTCCCGCGGGACCTCTGTCCTATTAAAGGTCATATTAAATAGCCGTCAACATCCCGATTGTGCTCTCGCACGCAAAGGCCCGTGGTTCAAAGTTCAAAGACATTTATTTGTAACATAGGTGTGTATAGTATACATAGCTTAGTTGCACGATTTTGGACATACAAATATTAAATCAAGCTTATTAAATAAACAGATCACATTTCACAAAATGAATAATTTATAGTTAATTTTACTTATACATAATTTAAGCAGAGGTCCGTCTTATAGTCATATCTAACGAGAATGCAATTTGCGGTTTGCAATTAACGCTTTGCTTGCACCTACCTAAATGAAATCATAATAACATTACAGTCAGCCGATACGAACCGAGTCTTGCGAAGCCGTATCAAAACGTTGCAAGGACGTCGCCGAGCAAAAACAATGGTTATTATACTATTGCAAACTTTTACCGAGTTACTGTACGTTGACGAGAACCTACCTTTGTTGTGAGAGTCGGTGAACAGGAGAACAAGTTGACGTATCGAACGTGTAATGTAGTGGTTATAGATGAAACCCTAGACTGTGAACAGCATTTTTTTTTCTATGAGGTGAGTTTTTTCACCCTCTATGCCCATGCGTTTTATGATGTAATAGCTACATAACGGATATATGCTCAACGAGGCGCGGCTTGAACGATAATACAATTATCATTAAGTGCCGATCTATCTACCTGCCGTTGCAGAGCCAGTGAATCTGTAAACAGCACGGCATTCGGCCTTTCATTGTAACCACGACCCTCGACTCTCGAGGAAAAATCCTCAATAAATATGCTAATTCTGTCGTAAAACTGACATTATACGGGTTATACCAAATAGACAACGACAACGGTTTTACCAGATAAACTATGGTTTTTAATTGAAAAGTTATCATGAATTAGAATTTACTTTTATAGTATGACCTGACCTAACGAGCAGATTGCTCACGTAATGAATGAAAAGCGATGCACAACATTTTACAAACGACAGGACGACATGAAGCAGATATGCAGTATAAAACAGATAATATGCATGACGTGAACACGCCTATATTTAGATACTCCTATTAACTTTCACACTCTTTCGAGACCCTACAAATTTGAATAGATAGCAATCAAAAGAGAGTGTGGTGTATCTATGCAGATGTTCCTCGCGGCTACCGACCGTGTAGGTACCATCTATATATGGCCAGGCACTTGTTGCTTGCGACCCGCGCACGCATGTTCGGGGTTATTTGGCAATACACTGGCGGTTTTTGCACAATGCTATGGCGGCGGCAGCGCCTGCGCGCGGTATTGGTAGGTGCGTCGCCCGCGCTCGGGCGTGCTGCGATTACACGCTTGCTGCGAGCTGCGCCGTTTGTGAGCCTACGACAATAGCAATAATGATGTGATTGCAGATACTCGTAACAGAACGTTAGTCGTATTAACGAATATCTTTGGCAATAATCGACTTTAGTTAGGAAAGGTTAGGTACCTACCGATTGCAGGACAATCAAGATTTAAACAAGACTGATGACACATTCGTTACTTCGTCTCTTGTAAATTTTTGTCGCCGTGCATGTCTCTTTTATAAAGGTTGTGTACTATCGAACAAAGTTGCAGCCATTGTTATTAAGATTAAATAGTAAAAAAGGCATTACGTTAAGGCAGGTCACACATCCAAAGTAATTTACTTGCTTCAGGCGTCGAAGAAACAATTTTATTTCAAAGGTTGCAATAACTGCTTATCTGCCCTTGCTTTATTTGCAGACGCCATTTACTTTTTCATATTTTTAGAAGCTTCGTTAAACACGTGTTTGTATTGTTAGCGGTTGTCATGACGCTAATGGGTGCTGTCAACAACACTCTGTTTAGACGGAACAGCGGTCGCTTACAATTCATTTACTCGTATAATGATGACATTCCATAACACAACCCGGCGCGATTTCGTTTCCGTGGTATCGTACATCTACCCTACCCTACCCTACTCTACCCCTACCTACCCTCTCTTTCTTACATACAAACCTTCTCCTGACAATTACGATCCTGGCGCTTACATTTAGTAAGTGTAGTCGAAGTAGACGCTGCTGATAGTTTACATCGCGCTGAAGTTGCACACTGTCGTAGTATACATAGTCGGCATAGATTTTTTTTGAATTCGTATCACATTATCGATTGGTATTTTTTAAGTATATAGACCGGTGGGCGAGGGTAATACGATCTATTATAAGCTAACTAGCTAGCTAGAGGTGAGACCTACTAGGTAAACAACAAATTAGTCTTAGTATGATTTCGAAACAAATGTATATTTATTATTATTCTGTCTGTTCGAATAGAAAAGCATTTAATATCTAACCTACTTCAGCTAATTAACTGAAAATTGTCACTTACTCCTGAGGTAAGTCTACTTACATTGTTGTAATACATTTAGGTACCTACTCAGATTTATTATTGCAAAGTCTTCATAATATTTTGTTGATACAACTCGACGAATGTGTTATTTGATGTTGCTAGAGTGCTTCGAATTTCTCACATCATCGCCCGTCGGTGCGGTTGCATCAATGTGATATTACTGTTTACATTCGCCGATTTCTAAACCGCAACGGCTGTCTGTCCACTGCGTGCGTTACTAAAACACCTCCAATGGAAACACTTCATAACTAAGTACATTTCTCTATCAGGTGACAGATAGTTACGAAGAGCTTAGGTACGAAATTCAAATAGGTATTTCAGTAAAACGTTGCTAATTCTGTGTGTTAAATTAAACAATCATTTACATAAGTACCTACTAGTTAGTCGCTGTTTCTTTACCAAGTTGTTTCTTCACAATTTTCCTTGAAAATTGGTTTTGTGACTGCGCAGGAACCAGACCATCACACTTTTTGCCGTCAATATCCGTCAAGAGAGTCACGAGTTTGTTACAATTTTTTGTTATATAAAGTAGCGTGTCCAATTCAATACCACAGTCTGTAACATGATATCAATCCCACCATGCCTGTAACGCCCGACTGTTTTTGAGACAGGGGCATCATTCTACCACTTTTTGTTTAAAATCGTGTGGTGTTCAACCGTCACACATTAGTGATTAGTGTAGGTATAAAGAGGCACACCAGCTAGGACCTCTGGAGATCATAAAATGGACATCAACGGTGTCTATTGTGTATCAGGAATCCATTGGTGTGGAGAGGGCTTTAGCTATGGACAGTTTAGTCAACGATAGTAAATATTAACGATAGACTGAAATGACATTAGTAAAAAGCATTTAATATGGGCGCCTCCTGTCGTCTCTCCTGAAGCCAAAACTATTTACAGAATTTTGTGACGTCCCCACCTAGGGCAGGGGGATAATGATGGCGTCTCCTGTTCCGCATTTTGTTACCGCATCTAGTGGCATAAGTTAGCTTTTTTGCCACGCGCCAGGGTGCGTGGCTCAACGCTTTGAACCGTATGCCGTTCCTAACAGTTCTGTGTTGTCTTGTCCGCAGACGGGCGGTGGGGACAGCGCGAGCGGCGGCTCCGGCGGCTCGGGCATGGAGTGTATGCAGCTGCGCTCGCCGCCCGGGCCGTTCCACTACCTGATCTCGGAGCAGGCTAAGTCCCTCGTCGCGCTACAGGTGAGATTTTTGTTTTTATAATATACTAGGGAGGCATTGGATCGCCATCTGACCTGATGGGAAGCGATGCAACCTAAGGTGGAGCATGCTTGTCTGCAAACAGTCTGTTCACTCCAGCCTTATAGAGTGCAGATTATACTGACAGCGGATACCCTAGCAATCAAAGCGTTCCAATCCTTAGCTGTACGCATTAGAAAGATCGAGCTTAAGCGTTTTGTGCTTATAGCTGGTATATCTCCATGTGTAGGTGGATGGAGATACGCTTTTGATGGAACATTATACGATTCAACATTTTGCCAATTCTACGGTATGGTCCGGAAAGTCTTCTGACACCACCCGTAATAGCTTGTTGTGAGGGTTCCAACTCGTTACCTTCATACATGTATCGTATTTTGTATATTCAACCACGTTAAAATCTTTCTGTCTGACTAGAATATTAAGGTAACTAAACTGAGGTAGAAAAGCAATCGATCCTGAGATATCAGTCTAAAACCTAAATTGTCTTTGAAGTGAATGTTAATGGTTATATATTTACTTCTGTTATAAACTGTATGTGACATTTTAAGCACGTCTCAGTTACAAAGAATTAATTAAGTAATGCTTTTAAATGCGAGTTGTTGAGCAATGTCGCTCTGTTCACGGCTCACGATTGCTCTTAACATTCAATGCACCGAGTGCTGTTCTACTAATTCACTGTCGTTTCTTAAGTGTTAAATACCAATTCATTCGATTGGTAGCAATTCCGCCCGTGCTCATTGAAATTAAACGAGAGTCAACTTGTGTTTGTACTTAGAATACGAACGGGGGTTAATCAGATGCTTCTCATACTCAATCGGGCGATCATCTCCAAAGTTCCAGTGACCAACAACTGTCGGTATCCGCAGGAACTCCAGAATGAGGTCGGAGCTCTGCTCGAGTTTCGCGACCTCGTCATCGAGACATTCCCGAACCTGCGGTCGAAGATGGCGCCGTCGACCCCGGCGGGCGGCGCGCGGCGCGAGTGGGAGCCCGGCGTGCGCGTGCGCCGCAAGCTCGCCAACGGCGGCGACGCGCGCAAGCCGCAGCCCTCCGTGCAGGACTCCGGCTTCAGCACGGAGACCTCGTGCGGGAAGGACGCGCACTCGTCCGCGTCGGCGGCGTCGGCGCCGGCCGCGCGCGCGCGCCCGCTCGAGGACGAGCTGTGGGCGCTGCTCGACGTGATCCAACGCAAGGGCGGCCGGCTGCGGGACGAGGCCGAGCTGCTGCGGGCCGAGCTGGACGAGCGGCCCGTGGGGCCCGGGGAGCCCGCCGAGCCCGCCGGCGACGCGGAGGCGGCGTTCGCGCGGCAGCTGGGCGCGGGCTGCGCGTCCTGCGGCGACGCGGCGCTGCTGCGGGCCGAGCGGGACGCGCTGCTGGCCGCCGCCGCGCGCGCCGCCGCCGCCCGCGCGCTGCCCTCCGCCGCCGTCGCCTCCGTCAGCGCCCCCGCGCCGCTCGGCCGGCTAGACGCCGCGCTGCAGACCCCGCCGCGGCCGCCGCGCGTGCCCTCTCTCGACCCCAAGAAGATCTCGGCGATTCTCCTCGAGACGAATCCCGTCGAACTTCAGCGGCAGCTCCTCGTCGCCACCGTGCAGAACCAGGTCGGTGGCTTCGCCTCTCTTGAGGTGCTGTTGCAACATTTCAATTAGCGAATTCGGAATACCCGGTAGCCGGCAATTTGCCCCGTTAAATGTACCAGAACCGGCGCTCTGTGCTGTTAGTTCACGAGGACCATTAGGAAGCTGCTTTGTTTTGCTTTACGTAATGGCTGTTGGCGAAAACTTAATTTTTTGTTTCTGAAAGTCGGTTAAGTTCGTTAATCGCAGCAATGAGGTGGCGGAGCCGGCGACGGTGCGGCGTCGCGAGGCTAACGAGCCTGCGCGCGCGCACCGCTGACGCAACGCGAGGGTTTCGGCGGAACAATGCGCCTAATGGACTGTGGCAATCACTAGCATCGCGTATTACCTATAACATTAATTTGGACATGTAAATATTTTTCTATCCCGAAGGGCAGTACATTGATTTATTTAAAATGATCGATTTATTATGTTTCTGCAAAGCCCTCGAAAGAAGACGTAGGTAGGAGCACATAGCACTAATTCCAACGTAACGCTAGTCTACAGTTAAGTATGCGTCATTATCCTTGGCCTATTCCGACTGATTGATCGCAATTGAGCTAGTGTATAATTTTTTTATTTCCGTAACACTATAAAGTGCAGTTAAGTAACGTTTACGCCGCGCGTGCTTGGCTGCGCGGAGTGAAGGCTATTTGCATAATTTCCTTCCTCGTGTGTTGTATTTTACCACACTTGCGATCCTTTTATTTGATTTAAGCATACTGAAATTAAAATCCTCTGAGCTTTGCTTGTTTGTAATCTAATCACGTATGGTTTCGATCTATGTTATGTTAATACGTTGCTTTCATGCAGAATATAGCCCGGAGTTCGAACCGATAACATGCGTCATGCACTCAGCACTAATTTTGATAACACTGTTACTTTTCAAGATAATTTACCCGTCACCAGCTAATACCCACGAAATTCACTATCAAAGCAAAAGTCAAAGTTCGTGCATCCAAGAGTATTAAAAATCTATTAGATGAAGCTACCGAGAAATTAGGTCTACCAACGTCAAAATATAGCCATAACATGTACAAATCACGAAAGAAACTCCTTTAAAGAGGACAGGGTAGATTCTCAAAAAAGCGTGTATATCTAAATATGCCTGTAACAGAAAATGCTCGACGGATGTGCCCAAAAAGAACTAGCGAGCCTAATTGGGAGATTTTCTGACAGTCTATTAAAAAGAAATGGTTCAAATACTTGTAATAGATGGCGTTGATTATTGGACACAATTCTCAAAAATTAATCGAAACGAGACAAGTAAATGTATAAAAATTTTGACATTTTACACTTTTTTCTCAGTAATGATACTAAAACTAACGTATCTTTGCACGAAATATCGTTCCGAATAACTTCAGTTGTTCAATTCAATACTTGAGAATACTGTCTCAGCAACGCCATCTAGCGAGGGTCGGTGAACTACACTTTTTACTTTTTAATCTAGCTGTCAGAAAAACGCCCATTCCCTAGCTGCCAGCTAGGCTCCAGCATACGATACACAATATGGCGTAAAGGCACGCTCACCGCTCATGGCCTGTCAACACCGTAGAAATAGAACCATAGTCTGTCCTCCTTACGGACTAAGGACCTTCTATCGTCATTGTGTACAGCGCATAGAATTTATAACGCATCTGTCACAAAGACCAGGTGTTTCCTTACCATAACACGAAAGTGTTTTGGAGGCGAAATGATGGTGGTCACGCCACCCAAGAGATAGACGGACAATCAAGGGTTGTAGGGAGCCGATGGATGAAGGTGACACAAAGTCGAGGAGACTCGGGGGGGAGCCTATTACTATATGCATTATATGTTCTGCAGAGAGATGAGATAATCATAATAATATTAGTCCTCATTGATGACGCACCTGAGGTTCTGCATTTTTGTTACCTGCAACCAAAATGCAGGAATCGTAGATGTTATCACGCTTACTATCAGGTGGGCTGTCTGCTCGTTTGTCATTGAATAGCATTAAAATTATAATATTGATAGCGGGAAGTCCGTATTGGTTCTCAGGTCTTATCTATGTTCAGCGGGGCTATTGGCTAACTCAGTTGACAACTGTATTTGACACTAGATAATTCTACACCACGTCATCTACGTTGAAAACTGGCAATAGCGTCTACCAAATTAGTACCAAATTAGAGTAGTGTCAGATTTTTTTATGTCAAATTTAGTTGTCCACTGAGATAGCCGATAGGCCCTCAGGAGAGGACGTTCTTTGGTAAGATGATGATGGATATGTTGTGAGTTTGTATGTTGGTTGTAATCTCTGAAATTACTGAAGCGATTTTAAATTTCTTTCACTAATAGGAAGCTATTCCCGAGTGATAAAGTCACGTCGGCGGGAGAGTTGAATGTACATAAGAGATCCGAACTCCGTACGGGTGAAAACTGGGGGGAGAGAGCTAGTAGTAATATGGTAACTTCTAGTAATAATATACTGTTCGGTGTTTCCGATGTCCACTTGGCGGTGACCACTTTCCACCAAGTCCCCGCCTGTTTATCTGCCGTATAATATAAAAAGAAACTGTGCTGACGTCTCGTTTTTGTCCATTACAGGCGCTGGGCGAGGCGGCTCGGCGCGCGGCGCGGGCGCGAGCCACGCTGCTGGCGCGGCTCGCGCGAGCAGACGACCTTGCGGACGACCTCAAATTCCGGGTGAGGATTGGTTTTTTAATTTATTGGGCACTCCACTGATGTGTGACCGTTTTAATTGCTGTGAGGATATACAGCGGCAACCTAAGATACATCAATCTTAAAAGATGTATATGGCCCGCTACTGATGTGGGACCGTTTTAACTGTTGTCAAGATGTACAGCGGCGACGTAAGATATACAAATCTTAAAAGAGCGTAAGAGTGTTACTGGCACCCTTGCAGCTTTCGGTATGCTCTGGAGCGCTAGGCTTCGCTCCAGAGCATACCCTTCGTTGGGAGGTCTGAGCAGTGACACTAAATACGTCAGACGATTTCAGCATCTCATGTAACTGTAGGTAGACTGTATCTATGCTCACGTGAAACTGCAGCGTGCTCGAAAGCTACAAGCGACATAAAGTTTATATCATAATCAGAGAAGAGTATTGAATGGTGGAATCTAACAGTAGGTTTTTACACGGTTGGCAACGCGTGGGTGATGCCCCTGGTATTGCAAACGTCCATAGCCTGCGGTGACTGCTTACAATCAGGCAGGCCGTAAGCTTGTTAGCCACTTTATTTGTATAAAAGAAAAGTATACGACCCCAATCTAACCGTCATCTTGTACACGATTTCCAGTTGGAGGAGAAGAACATAGAGCTGGAGGGCGCCCGGGCTCGCGTCCGCCAGCTGGAGGGGCGGCGCGCGGGCGGCGACGGCAGCCTGGAGCGCCGCAGCATGCGCGGGCTGGAGCCGCTGCCGCTGCCCGACGCCGACACCCCGCAGCGGCGGCCCTCGCGCATCCCGCTCCACACCGCGCACAAGGGCGCCGCCCCGCGCCCGCCCGCGCCCCCCGCGCCCGCGCCGCAGCCCGCCTCGCAGCCCGCGCGGCCCCCCTCCGCGCACTCGGTGCGCTCGGTGCGCTCCGCGGGGGGCCCCCGCCGCGAGGGCCCCGCCTCCGGGCCCCGCAAGGAGCCCAAGCCCCCCGCGCGCCGCTCCCCGCCCGCGCCCGCGCCCGCGCCCGACAACAAGGTGCGCCCCCGCTCCTTCTGGTGGTTTTTCAAAGATTCCTCGTGAGGCGCCCCCGCGCGCCAGTGCTAAACCCCACCGTGTGAAGTGCACCAGTGACTCGTATCTGGTTCTGGGACGCCGCCCGCGCCGTTTAGTATACATGCCATTATGTCGATCGTACGTTTTCCGTTGTCGACTCATCCCTTTTCGGTTCGGTTCCGTTCTGTTTTGGATTTTGCCTTTTGGTTGTCTTTATTTTCTGTTCTAGTTATCATTTTACGAGTACATCGTCGTAGATCGCATAGATCAGAGCGTAGCGTAGGAGAGCATGCTCTCTTTGTACTAACAACGTAACACCTGTAACTAATGTTAACTCTGGCCTGGACTAGGGCCACCCAGTTCATCTTCTTTACATTATATTGTAACGCCATTGTCATGCCTACTCATTGATTTAAAAAATAACTAAATGTCTTTAGCATTGACACGAACATGAACTTTTGTGTCATAAATGTTAAAGTGCATGTTAATTGTAGTCTTTCTGTGCCACCCACACCATTCAATGTTCTTTAGATCTAACAAGTTTGTTAAAGTTGTCGTATGCTAAAATGATAATCATAATTTAAAAAATGTGAGAACTTTATATTTTAATTGAAATGAAATTGATTATGCAGACACGATGTATTTTTCGTCTGTATTTTATTTTCGCTTACGACAGCTCTATTTTGGTGGAATGGGTGAAAAATTGTAATAATACAATGAGTTTTACATTGTTCATTGTACTTATTATTACTTAGTTATGTAATGCAACATTCATTATAAATATCAAGAAAAAAATATGACAAAATAATCATGGTGAGTGCTAAGATTTCATATTACATATTATCATTATTGCCACTGACGTCACAGTAGAGTAGATAGAACACATTCACAGAACCCATTTTATTACATATGCTCATTTTTTGGTTTATATTTTGTCAATTCCGTTTTTTATTTTTATTGACATAGTGGCATATAAATTCCACTAATTGAAAAATTAATGTGTGATGATCCCACAATGCACTGTACGAGTTAACAATCACTTCACGAGTAGTGTTTGGTAGTTATGATTGAAGCACGTGGGTCCAGTCACTTCAGATTCCACTCCTGACACAACCTATTATACTGAAAAAAAAAGTGCCTTACTAGATAAAATGCTATACTTTTATTTTGTTATCTGTCGCAGACCGCAATTTCTCGTAATTAATCGCCTAATCTGCAAACATTCTAGAAGGTACACAACTACTAGAATTTTTGAAACTGCACGGTACGTTCGAGCGAGTGTGAGGTGAGGAAGACTTAAGTGTTGAGAAGTCGCACGAGAGCATGGGATGTCTTGAGTTAGGTCAAATGGCTGGTGTTGAAAAGTCCCACGATTATGCGAGGTTGTGAGATACGGAGTGTGTGAGCGAAGCAAAAGCATAAGAGTCTTATGCCTCGTGTTGACAGCACGATCTTGTGAGAGGGCGGCGACGCGTGATAGTG
Source organism: Blastobasis lacticolella (assembly GCA_905147135.1). Lineage (NCBI taxonomy): Eukaryota > Metazoa > Arthropoda > Insecta > Lepidoptera > Blastobasidae > Blastobasis > Blastobasis lacticolella. The sequence continues at coordinate 11,195,503 of LR990041.1, forward strand.
AATAGAATGACTCATTCTTCGCACGATCATGTGAAGGGATGTGGACGTATCGCTGGTTAGACTAAATAAACGGGTGTGCATGGACAAAGCGAGGGACGAATGGTTCGGGAAGTCGCACGATGATTCGAGGCGAGCGAGAGAGAAGACAATGCATAAACGGGACACAACTAAAGTACAAGAATGGAAAAAAAATCTTGATACGTTCGAGGGAGTGCGAGTTCAGCGAGAGTCCCAGTCTGGGCTAGTCTTCGCATGATCGTGCGACGTTGCGATTGCGTGTCGGTCTGGTGTCTCATCTGTGCGCTAGACCAGGCGGGTGACCGGGTGTTGGTTGACAGCGGTCGGAGGCGGCGCTGGCTGAGTACGTGTCCCGCGCGGGGCGGCTGGCGCCTTTGCTGCCTCGGCTGCGGCCGCTGCCCGCCGACCTGCTCGCCTACGAGTCCCCGCAGAACCTCGCCCGGGAACTGGAGAAGTCCATCCTGTACGAGAACGGCGCCGCAGACTCGCTGGCAGCCCCCAGCCTCGGCGGCGAGGCGCTGTGGCGCGGCCGCCCGCAGCACTACTTCGAGAGCATGAACTATGCGGAACAGAACGAGGACCCTCGCCCGAGCCCGCCGCCGCTCCCCACATAGTGTAGCGTAGCGAGGGGGCGGCGAGCGCTTCCTGTTATATGTAGCTTTTGTCTCATTCCACGGAGGGGCACCCCCGTCTCGAGTGATCTGTGATATCACGTATGTATATGAATTGTTTACTGTTTTGTTCCGTGTCATGTTTTCCTATGGTATCGATTATTGAAATCTTTAAATGATTTAATAATTATTGCTATTATGTAGTCCTTATGATGTACTATTATAATATTTAAATATTACCGGTTGGCCTGCGGTTTCGTTAAAAAGAAGTCGGAGTAGGTAGATTTGGGAAATATATTCATGAATTATAATTACTTACTATATCTTATCGGGCAGTATCTAATTTTATCTCGGGGAGTTTGTACAGTCGATTTTTTTTATTATTATATAAATCTAAATGTTGTCATTCCTAAGCCTAGCGTAAGGACAGACTGTAATGTGACTATTATAAAACGAGTGAGAGCTTGGAACGACTGTAGCAAGGCTGTGAAAAAAGTGTGGCTGATGTTTCTCATTTAGGCGCAAGATGTAAGTGATTTAGTAAATGGTTCACATGGTAATTTTACTTTCTTTGCGTCGACATATACATACATATATGTAATAAGTACTGTTAATATAGAATTCTTGTTGTACTTCGTCCAAACGTCCAGTGCTGTACGTCCCGAAGCGGAAACACACGACTGCCGTTAAGAAATGAGGATTAGTTGGATTTATAGCGTATTTGTAATGATTTCACATGGCAGAGCTCTGTAACAAATAGTAGGAGACTGATTTTGTATAAATTTAAAACATAGTGATATGCTTACCAATGTACGAGCATTGCAAACGACATCTTTACCATTACGTTTTTTCCATATTTAAGTTTATTTGTAAATAAATATTGCCTACTAAAATGTTTTAAATCTAAATGTTAGTATTTCGAAAATATTCCATTTCTTGTATGTAGTATATGACTGTAATTTATGTAAATTAAGAATAGCTAAATGTTAAACTATCAAATATTAAGTCAACTGTTTATTGTACAGCTTTCATCACGCTAAACTAGAAATTGTAAATTATTAAGGCCACTACCTACCTATTATTAAGATACTCATTATCTAGTTGACTTGAATCTAGTTGATGATTTATGTATGTAAAGTTGTACAGAAATCATATCATTATATACAAATTATTCAAATAAATTGTTCATATCAATATTTGAAACTTTTATTTATTTTAACGTATTCATTATATAAATAATTTAAGGTCAAACAATGCACTAAAAGTATGAAGGCTAGAAATAAAAGGTAACAAATTAGGGATGAATAGGAAAATCTAAAGTAAACATTAATAACTTTTTCTTTAAACTATTTCTAATATATGAATCAATGTTCTGAAAACATCGGGCCGAGGGCGACGTCTACGATCTCCAATGTGTTAGGATCCTTCGTGATGGTGATGAAGTTATGTTGTTTCAACTCTGAAACAAATGGATTTCCCATTACCAAATTGAAATCCTATAGTTTGTAAGAATGAATGGATGTTTGTTACTTTTGTTACTTTTTTAGTGGTGTAGTTTTTGCTTTAACATGTGCTAATTGTCCCACTTATCGTTTCGATACCCAGAAATCAAAATCAGATACGTCAATAGAAGAGCTATGCGCGCGTGACTTTGCCGCCATGTAGTTGATTCACATACATGATCCGAGAGTAAACTTTTGCCCATAGTATCTGACAACTTAGAGATACTACGCAGTACTACAGTTATGCAGTGTAGTGGCCGAGGTGACAACATGACATGCGTTCTCCATATGATGTCCCACATGGCATTTCTATTTACACTTACACTTGGCACTTCTATTTTGATTTCTATGTGTCTATATAATTTATATGAAATACCATAGTTGATCGAAGAGCGTCGGTGGCCAAGGGATTACGGTATCCGATTCGTAAGCGGGTTCAAATCCCACTGTGGCCATGTATGTACCTATGATTATTTTCTGAGTTATGTATACATTAGTTGAATACTAACCGATGCCCTTACGGTCAGGTAATACATTGTGATGAAACCTGAGGTCATTGCCATAATCTCCACACTTGGCAGGCGGGTTGGAGATCGCAGTGCAGTTGATGTAAATCTACCAAGAAAGATGCTGCTGCCCACCTTTCGGATTTGTCCCTTAGTCGCCTCTTACGACACCCACGGGAAGAGATGGGGTGGTGGTATTCTTTGAGGTGGCGGCACCACACACCACAATAACGACAGAGATGACACAGAATAATAACGTATACATATATATTACTGATGACGATATCTACATGCGGGTGTATTATAAATGGTCGCCGCTTAACACGTATAGTCTAGCTCAATATATTGAATGCAGGGCTGACTCCATGGAAGTTATAGTTAACTAATCGTATATAAATTTAGATTACAAGGACCACCCTCAGACTTGCTTCCTCTCCTTCCCCATTACCCCCTCTCCATCCACACCTACATATTATGTTACAGGGTAAAATACTACATGGTGCTACCACTGGTAGAAAATAAATATCAAACCAGCCTCAAATAGCAAAGCCTGAACCGACAACAATGCTATGATATCCATTCACACAAGAAACGATAAACATACGTACCCAGTACTAGCTACAAATGTTGAAGAAGAGATGTATACTGAAATGAAGATGTCATTCACCCATAAGTAAATCAGATGATGAAACAGCTGGACTGCTAATGATGCTCACAGTACTTGTGCTTGGCGAGGCCGGAGTGCGACGGCACATACGGTATCCACAATACATGTGAAATTATAACAACTCAGTACTCACAGTATATGTGCTTGGCGAGGCCGGAGTGCGACGGCACATACGGTATCCACAATACATGTGAAATTATAAAAACTCAGAACTCACAGTATATGTGCTTGGCGAGGCCGGAGTGCGACGGCACATACGGTATCCACAATACATGTGAAATTATAACAACTCAGAACTCACAGTATATGTGCTTGGCGAGGCCGGAGTGCGACGGCACATACGGTATCCACAATACATGTGAAATTATAACAACTCAGTACTCACAGTATATGTGCTTGGCGAGGCCGGAGTGCGACGGCACATACGGTATCCACAATACATGTGAAATTATAAAAACTCAGAACTCACAGTATATGTGCTTGGCGAGGCCGGAGTGCGACGGCACATACGGTATCCACAATACATGTGAAATTATAACAACTCAGAACTCACAGTATATGTGCTTGGCGAGGCCGGAGTGCGACGGCACATACGGTATCCACAATACATGTGAAATCATAACAACTTAGTACTCACAGTATCTGTGCTTGGCGAAGCCGGAGTGCGACGGCACATACGGTATCCACAATACATGTGAAAGTATAACAAATTGGTACCCACTCACCGTATATGTGCTTGGCGAAGCCGGAGTGCGACGGCACATACGGTATCCACAATACGCGTGAATTGAAAGCAAGGTGGTATTCACTGTATATGTGCTTGGCGAGGCCGGAGTGCGACGGCACATACGGTATCCACAATACATGTGAACTTTTATATCTATTTTACACTCCCACTCAATTTTTATTCTCGTTTCCCTAAAAACATAAAGTTGAAATCTACGTACCACACAAAATTAGAACCATTCATAACTATTACTGTATAATCTAAGTACAAGAAACACCCCCTAAAGTCACAACTATCATACAGTACAAGAAAGTTATTAAGTATTTATTACAAATAAAAAAAAAACACCCCTCACAACTATCATACAGTACAAGACAGTTACTAACTAATTATTACACCTGCACCAAGCCAAGACCAAGCAAAATACATAGGCGAGTACTCGTACTTACATTTATTTCTCACACCTACAGATAAAAGGCTGACCAAAAACAAGCAAATATCAAGTACTCGTCCTATAGCTGATGTCGCTCAGGGCACTACGAAGAACCCACGGCGTGACCCCCGCAGTCAACGAGTTCACCCAGGCAAACACCGCGACTTCCGTGTCGGCGAAATACACCGCGACAGCGGAGTACATTGTTTGCGCCGAACAGTATTTACACCAAGCAACTCCAGCTCTACAAACCAAGCCACGAACGTACTCATAACACTGTACTGTCCCCGAAAATCATGATAAATCGTAGTATATAGCGTCGCCGCTGCGCGCGGTCCGCAAAACCACTGATAGTATGTACACTAACTCTACCTGTATGTGTTCATAATGAGTTACATAAGACAATAATAAACGTTACATATATCACATTAGTACTCTAAATGGTAAACTACACGTAGGCATACCTACTATTAATTTTAATTCCTCTATTTAGATACTTAATTTCTTTTTTTGTCTCTTTTTTCCTTTTGTTACATAAATTGTATTTGCGTATTGTATAATATATAATTTAGGTGTACTACACTAAGGATATCGGAAAACAACTAAATTATCTTAGTTTGTGCATATAACTAAGTATGTACCTCTGTAATGTCCAATAAATTAATGTAAGTCAGCTCGACTGCAACTTGTACAACGATTGCTTACTACATGTACTTAGTGACTTTTATATAGTTATTATAATAATAGCACTAATTGTATGAGGGCATACAAAACGTTCGAATGGCCGAATCGCAACGAAATGGGGACATTCCGGGATCAGGAAGGCCGTCTGTTAGCAGTATGGTATCAAACCATCATAGTTCGGTTCAAACGACACAGATGACGCTATCTTGTGAAACGGACTCACGTAGGAGTCACGTGGTCGCGGGCCGGCCGGGCCCTGCGCTGAAAAGCAAGGGCGAGACATTCGAACGTTAGCTGTCAGTGAACCGAGGGGTTGTATCACCAGACAACCAATTCTTATTTAGCCTTACTATTTCTTACGTTAATTGTTTTATCATAAGTTTATTATCATTAAGTTTGCCAAAGCCCAAGTTAATAATATACCGATTTAAGTAACACATGGTTTGTATATATTTCTGATCCTAACATACTGTGCGATGAAATCCGTCGGGAGCCGGCGTATGCAAGAGGCACAGAGACGACCGTATGTCCACCAGTGTACGTCAGTGATTACTAGACAGGAATTTGACAATCGTGATCGCCATCTCATCTGAGCGAGTGATGGGAAACGACTATGCGACTGAATATGGAGCATGCCTAGCTATTTACCAGCATTGGAGGTGCTCGGATTATAATGTTCCTTTTGATCTCCGTATTTCCAGCCTTTCGCTCCATTTTTGTACTACTGGGATTAGTTCCATAGAACTGTTACATTTATTTAGAACTAGTGGACCTGGCGCGACTTCGTTCACGTACACATAGTTTATCCCTACGTACCCGTTATTCTTACTTATAAACCTTCTAGAATTACTTTATACATAGTTGAAAACCACATTAAAATCCGTTGCGTAGTTTAAAAGATCTAAGCGTACATATATACATAGGAACAGACGAAGCGACTTTGTTTTATACCACTAGTTTACATAAGTATAATACGTAAATCGAGGTGTACTTGGCAAGGAAGTGAAGCAAGCAGCGACTGTGCGCGGATTTTTGTCCTAGTAGTTCCATGGACCTATTACACTTATTTTGGAATACTGAATTTACTACCACTTGTTAATAAACTTGTACATAAGTAAGTGCAGTCTTTCTCAGCAAGAAGTGAAGCAGGCGGAGACTGTGCGTGAACTTTTGTCCCAGTACTTCTTGTATCTGTTACATTTATTTTTATGATGAATTTGTCCTATGACATAAGTATGATACGCAAGTGCAGTCTTACTCAGCAAGGAAGTGAAGCAAGCGGCGGCGGCCCGCGCGCCCAGTCCCCTTGGCGGCGGCGGCCGCAGTACGGACCGCACGGTCACGCGACGCGAGGACCGCACGAGACGGAGAACCTTCACCATCGCGCCTTCCACGCCCCACTGCGAACTGGGGACAGGAATTGGGGTGCAGATTTCTCGATTACGTCTGTACCTACTAATAATACGTCTAAAGCGATGTCAACATCATCAACGGCCAGACAGCTTTAGGCGCTATCCTAATTGGCAACGGTCGTGCGACAGGCAATTTGTGGTCTCTTATTAGTCGGGCAACCGTTGGCAAATATGGCAGCACCTTAGTTCAATTTCTTTCAGTCAGACTTGATTCAAGCTATTTGTGGAAAATATGGATTCAACGATTCCTCCCGTAACTGATATTTTTAATTAAGTACTAATAATTATTTTTACTATCCCTTCACGAAATCAACAATATTCAAAATTTTTAATGGGAGGTTTTCCTACAGCTGATTAAATAGTTCAAATAATTGTCAAGATGACGTTCATTAGTCACGATTCTCAAAAATAAATGAATTCGAGACCGTTACATGACTTACACGTATAAAAACGTAGACGTTTTGCGCTTTCTTCGCAGAAAATATACTAAAATTAAGTAATTTTTCATGAATACCTTTCCAAGTAACTTCGGTTACCAAATTCAATACATGGAATCCTGTCTAAGCAACGCCATCTTGTGAGGCATGCCGAACTGAAAATCGCCCATTGCAACCACTATCAATCTGCTGAATTTTATTTTGCTTAATTCATTAATTTTAAAAAGCCTTACCGTATATATCTCTGCGTGTCTGTCGACGTGACTGAGTCGCCGAGTGACACTTTGGTCCGGTCGAGGCTGCCCAGCGGGGTCTCGGAGGTCTCGCTGGGGGCGCAGGGCCGCGGGGCCTCTGACGAATCCTTCAATATAATAAATAAAATTAATTTATTTCAGACTAGTGGACCCTGCGCGACGTCGTTCGCGTGGCGTTTAACCCCTACCCTAACACACCCTACACTTAGATACCTACCCTACCCCTACTTACCCTTTTTTCTTTCATACAAACCATGCCCTGACAATTACAAACACAACAAAAGATTATTAGTTAAATTGGTACATGCAGGCCAAATTGTTGAAGTTATACGCGAACATGGATGAATGGAACTTTAGTGTTATATTATTGCAATTTTCCTATTTAAATCTATTTTTTTGGAGATAAATACATTTTATGCCTATGTTTTCTATTGGTGAATTTTTTATATCAGTTAAGTATTTTTTGAGCCTATCTATTACAAACCGACAAACAATCAAATCTTTCTTCTTAATAATACTCGTATTAGTATAGTATAGATGGATCGAATAAATTTTTTTGAAAAATTTCACCCACAACATCTAGATCGGAGTTTCTCTAATAGGTTCAGAAATGCTCGTAGCGGCACTAAGGTCAACAACATAGACTCCACTAGTCGCAAAACTGTGACAATGAACAGGCCATAGCTCCACGTACCGGCAGTAGCGTGGGACGGCTCTACGAGATGGACAACATCGTGAAGATCGTAGGCAGCCGATGGATGCAAGAGACACAAATTCGATCGGTGTGGAAGATGTGGGGTGAGGCCTGTGTTCAGCAATGGACGTCCTGCGGCTGAGATGATGATGATATTGACGCCTGGCATCCAACTAAAGTAAGGGCATCGCGGGCCTTTGTACCACACCGCGCACTCCCGAAGTCTTTTCTTTGTACTATAACTTAGTATTCTGTGGTTTAACTTGGGGTTCATCTACACACTTTCCGACCGCTTTCTTTCAGGTGGACCGTCTGACTGTGTCAAATAATAAATTATCAATATCACCAATTCTCCAATCACCTTGGCTCCCGGGGCCTTCTCTCTCTGGCTCTGGGTCTCCCGACTCTCCCGCGGTAAGTCAGCCAAGCCAGCCTCTTGCAGCATAGCTGACACCGAGCGCACACCGGACGCCCGTTGCGAACACGGCGGAGGCACGTTTTCTTTGTCCAGATCTGGGAATTGATGTGGGTTGTTGTATTAGTATCTAATAATAACAAAATAATTTAAAAAATATTATCTCACATAGTGTTATAGGTTACAAATTTAAGATTGCGATACCCTGAACTAGACTTGTGAGCCTAAACTAGACTTTCGTCTGTATCTTAAGTGTCCAGAACCCAACCATTATAGGAAGGACCTACCTATAATACGTAACGTGAGTAGTGGACTTTAGTGTTAAGATTCTGTGAAACTGCGTTCCCAGAGGTTAATACTTTATATCCTGAAGGTAGGAGTAAATTAAACACACAAACGTCCAACGATACGTTACAATGCAGAAAAAGACTCGATAATAATGATCGTGAGGGGCGTTAGTGTGTTTTCTTTAGTAGTTTCGCTGATTGTAAAGTAGTTTAAAATTGTCAAACATACCTAATGTTTGCTCTTCTATTTCATTTTGTTTTTTACTCTGTTCTTCTAATTCTTTTTGTTTTTGATTTTGCGACTCTCTGAAACTTGTGTAGCCGCTCAATCTTGGTCGCTTTGGCTAGAACAATAAAGTAAAGCAAATCCTGTGTTACTAATACCAAACATTTGTATAACAATTACAAATTAAACATAAAAATTTAACCACGTTTTTAAAAGTTTAAAATAATTTTTATACAGATTTTTAAACGTATACAAACTTGTAAGATTTTAAACGAAAAACGTGCGGCTCCCCACGTTTAGGAATCTCTACTACTTGTTTAGACAAATCTAACCAGCCCAAACTCGATGGGGTTACATTGTTTTATTCCAGAGTTCCTATGGGCACCTTTCGGCTGTATCATCAGACCCTAGACACCATCACTCATCACCATCAGAGTACTTGTCAAGAGGAATCTACGGAGCCCAAACTCGATAGGGTTGCATTATTTTATTACAGATTTCCTGTGGATACCTTCTGACTCCATCATAAGATCAGCTCAATGACACCATAATAATGCCGTGTCACCCAGTTCTGAGCTATGTTAAAAGTTCAAGTATCTAGCTTATCGGGAAGTTAGTATAAAGTCGACTGTAAAAGCACCGAACAAACAAACGGACAAAAAGCGACCTAATAAAAACGTGGTAACAAAAAGAGTTCTCCCAGCTTCCACTAACAATTTACCATCCCAGAAATTTAATTGACCTGTCTTCACCTAAGCCTATGTATGACATTTAGCGGTCTTGCTGGTGCCTGACAATAAATAAATTATAAGCGTCGAAAGACAATCAAACTTACAGATTTTTCGTAATCGCTGGCTCGCTTTTGCGCTTGCGAGAGTGTTTCCAGCTTCTGCGTGGGCAGGTCATGCCAATCCTGCTGTTCTGCCACGATAACTTGCTGCATTTCCGTAGGCTCTAGATTCATGTCTATTTGTTCCCTTATAGCGCTGACTTCCAATGCTCCTTCATCTGTGGCCATAGCGGATTGGATGTTGGCAATTTCTGTCTGGTTTTGTAGATCTATCTCCATGTCTGGCGGCTGCACTACTATCGCGGGTGGCTCCACTGGCTCTACCACTTCTATTATCCTCTCTAGAGTTTGTCCTGTTTGCTGATGTGGCGGTCGTCTTGCCATTATTTGCTGAAAGTACAAAATATATCGTCATTTTCTTTTGTTGAATTTTGGTGAAAACTGCTATACTCTATTTTTTAACTATAAAGTACTGGGATAACGTTCGCCTTTCTCATTGGCTACAAGCCGCCGTTCACATCAACCACCAATTAATCCACGTCGTGAAAGCCGCCTTAGCGTTAATTTGAATGAACCAATGAGGATGTCGTTTTCAGCCTTAGTACTTTATAGTTACAAATTTGAGTAGGTATAGTTTGTCATAGAACTGGCGATCCGGCCCGGATTCGCACGGGTTTGATTGGCATCTTTTTACTAAAATACGTATGTACTATACCAACATATAAACCTTTCAGAATAAATTATATGATTATGAAAACCGCTTCAAAATCCGTTGTGTGGTTTTTGGAGGAGTTAGTGGAAATACATACAGACAGTCGCAGAAAGCGACTTTATACCTACTATGTTTTAGGAGTAAGAATGTAGTTGACTAACATTTGCGCTTTTCTAACTCTCTATAACAGCAAACTCTTTGGACACTGCCTACCTTTTCGAATGAAGGATGCAACTGGTTCCAAATAGTGTCTACCTGCTTTTCCAACATTTTCACTTTCGTTTTCATTTCACTATAACACTTCACTAAAATTTCTAAGCAGTCCCACGTGTCAGAAGTACTTATAGATACCTCGTCACTATCCATTTGTCTAATTTTATTCGTAAAAACTTTAAACTTCTGTGTATTAAAATAATGGAACTACCCCGGTTTCAGAATTTTATACAACTACCTTCTAATCACTTTGATATAGTATTGACATTATTTTTATAATATTGTGTTTGCGTGTGATATGGTCTCGACGGTATTGTGACAATATACTGACGTGTTTGTGGGCATCTAATCAAAACTATTGATATTTTCTTTGGATGACATTCAAAACTACCGTCTTTTATTTTTATTTTGTAAACACGGTATAAAATTATTATTTTGACTTCAACGTACTTCGCTTATGCGCTTATTACACATTCCTAAATTCAGTGACTGAATTCAGATACAAAAAGCGTGAGAGCAAATCAGAGTGGAATGTATTGCTCATAGAATAAGGTTCATTTTTGTATCTCGGATTTTTGGAAAGCGGAGCGATGCGTAACTTAATATAAGTGAATATGTAATAAGCGCATTATCCTAAATTAATATTCTTGCCTACTATTACGCATATTACATATTATAATATATCGATGCATATAATCTAATTAGGCCTTATTATGACTTCAGCTCAAAGATTTTAACATATACACGGAGGTTTGTCCTATCTGTTTGTTATGAAATCAGCGGCAGTAATTTTGGCGCCCAACAAGAACATTTTTGGCGCCCAACGAGTTAACTTTTGGCGTCTAACTTAGTCTTTCTTTACCTACTATCAAAGATTTCTATAATGACTATTATTGAGTTCTATTTGCCTATTATTTAAGTTTGTATGTTTTAGGGGGATAGACAAAAGTCTCTGGGACTGGAAAGGATCCGTTTGCCAAATCTTTTCAATTACGTTATAGATTATAAGAAAATATTATGAAAGTTTTCATACCAGAAAATACCACAAGGATATGTAAATCATCGGGCACTAATAGTGGCGTTAACATTCACCAGCATGGATAGTCAATACAGTTTGTGAGGTTACGCCTCCCACGTGGCTAAACATGTTTCAGATTTATTCGAAGCCGTATAAACGTCGAACTAAGAAGATGTACCTAATACAACTTAATTTGGTATCATCAGGTACCTATTTCAACTGGTGGGGATATCTCTACTGGAAACCCTGAGTTCACATACTGGTATGAAAACCCTGAGTTCAAAAGATTTTCTACTGAACGTTTAAAGGGAGAAGGCCATAACATATACCTACATGTTCCACTTAGCGTTACCACTAGGCGCGTGAAAGATTCGTAACTTACCTCCAGTTCCCTATCATCGACAGGCATAGCGCGTCCAGGACGCAGATTCCTAACGAAGAGCCAGTTCAGAGGCAATCCGATCCTGCCCAGGGCCCGCGGGCCGCAGCAAGCCGCTCTCTCGCGAAGGGCCTCCCAAGGTACGCGATTGTCCGCTATGTCGTCTGAACTGTCCTGTTTTGAAAAGCTTTCATTGTGATCAGTGGCTTTATGATTTACAAACATTTCTTACTTACGGCACAACTACTTGACGCTACTTCCTGACTCTAATCCCTCGGCACCACTAGTTGCCATCATCATCATATCAGCCTGAAGACGCCCACTGCTTGGCATAGGCCTCCCCAGAGATCCCACAAAGGCCGGTCCTGTGCTTTCCGCATCCAGCAGCAGGTACCACATCCACCAGTTGTGCCGTAGGGAAATCACAGTATTACGACGTCACGATCTCTGTTGGTCGAGCACCAAAGCATTCATCATCATCTCAGCCGGAGGATGTCTGCTGAACACAGGCCTTCAACAAACATTCGATGTTTTCGGTAGATGGATCATTCTTGTAAATGATTTTTATTTGGCGATTGTCATCTAGAGTCACTTCATTTATTTACGAGTATATTTACGTACTTTTGACATATTTAAATTGTTTACACATAACTGTGTTGCTGGGCTTGACACCCAAGTAGACAATATAAGTACGCTTTTGCTATGAAAACACAATTACCTCGCATCTGAGTTCGACAGTTATGTTGTCGATCCTTGAACGGAGATACTGCGAGCTGAACTTTATCCTTTTGTCGATTATCAGCTTGGCTTTAGCGCGACGTTTCCTTACTATGGCCTGGTCTTGTTCTAATTCCTGAGTAAAATGAACGTACCTTAGTATACTTAATAAAATGAATTTCAAACGTATTAAGTTATTAAGCAAGTTGCTGTTACAAGAATGATAAAAAGAACTAAAGTAGTAGGTACATAAGTAATACTTTCATTAATTATTTCCTAAAAATAGTCAACTAAAACGATACTACAACGATTCGACAATTTCCGATTGTCCTTTTTTAAATAGATGGTCGCAAACGAGCAGGCGAATCACATGAAGCGATCATGCCGGCCATGAACATTCACGACACCAGCGGGGCCGCAAATGCGTTGTTGTGGAGTTAGATGGTCGAACTCCACTTGCTGCTGTGTGCAATATAAACATGACGATATTACAGTGTTTTTTTAGTTTCAAAATTACCTCAAGTTCAATATCTTCCGGCTCCTGTGCTGCCATGAATGTAGAAGGTTGAGGCTGCTCTGGCACTTGCGGTTCTGCTACTAGAATCTCTTCTTCAATAGCTTTGTCGTTTATAGGCCTGTATTTTGAGAAAATATGTGTTGTGTTGAGATGTGGTTCGTCATACATCTTTATATATATAATTCTTCTGTGAGTGTGTATGTCACTGAACTTCTCTCAAACGACTGGACCGATTTTGATGAAATTTTTTGTGTGTGTTCAAGGGGATCTGGGAATGGTTTAGATTCACAATTTTGTAAAAAAAAGTTTGAAATTTTCAAATTAAAGACGTGTAGACAGGACAACGTCTGTCGGGTCCGCTAGTATTATATATATGTATACCTATACCTACTGTAATACCTTGCACGACCAAATTCTAGAATCATGTCATGTTTGGAACTTGACAAAAACCGCAATGACCATCCGGCATCATATTTTGACGACCGCAGAGTATAAAAACAAAGTGACGACCGCATGAAATGTGTACTTGGTCGCAGATTATCGAAGCGAAAACCTACTTTCCTTTTATTTTCATTTTCTTTTCTTTTTACACAAACAAAAGTTATGAAGTAACTTTTATTATCACTTTCTTTTATATTTATCTAGAGTAAGTATAGTTAAGCTAAGTGGGTTTACTAACTTTTCAATTTCAGTAGGAGCAGGCAATTCAGGAGGCGGGATTTCAGGAATATCAGGGATTTCGGGTATGTCTGTATTAACACTAGTGTTTTAGTACAAGGAAAAAGCATGAGAAGAGGACATTTAAGCATTAAATAATAAAGTTATAACTTAGTCACCTTTTTCAAGCACGCTCATTTCTAGAAGACCGTCGCCCACGGCTGCAACATTAGATTATGAGTCTGAATTATATAGGGTAGGTACAATGTTCTTGTAACGTGACATTTTCTGGGGTAAATAGGGATTTCAATTAACAAATATATAGTTTTATCATCGAGACATCACGACGGACCATTTTACTCTCTAATCTCACCACCCACTCGAAAACAAAATTAAAGCGACAAATTAGGTACCTAACGAGCCACTTGTACTGATATGTCCACTGTAGAACTGACTACCTTACAGTGAACCTACTCTATCGAACTGACCTGTAGGAACCTGTCCTATCACTGTACAGAACTATCCGCCAAGCAAAATCTCTAACTCATCGAAACGACCTCCTTTTATAGATAAAACACAACATAAAACGACTTTGAGATCCCACGAGGGGGACCAGAGTACCAGTGAAGGCGGTTGGATACCGTATTCTACGGCGAACCCGCCGACCGGTCCAGCAACACCAGGGTCGGAGGCTTGAGGGTCAGATGGGTGTAGAAGAGTGTACTGTATCTACAGTAAGGATCAACGCCAACACCGATGGTCATCAAAATTATTAAGATTGAGAAATGAAAATGTTATCTAAAGACGCGTCATTTTAAAAAACCCAAGTCTATGTGACGCATAAATTAACATCCATAGTTTGAGATGATAGCTGTCAATCTTACAACCACATGATAATTATACGTATCAAATTCAAGAAAATTAGGCATTTCATACAAAAGAGTTCAACGCGAGCGACACCCCCGTTGATGTCTTTTACATTAATGTAATTAAAATATTTATAAATACCAGACCAGTTATACATTAGTGTTAGTAGTGGTTAAGAGCAGGAAGTCTTGAAAGGATTCTGCATTGGGGTATTCTGCAATGTCAGGTGGATGGATACAGACAATTTTATACATATTACAAATAGACTCCAGTCTCTACTTTTTATGTACATGGACTTTCCGATCCGAATTTATGATAAATGCTAGTAATTGATCATCCTATTAGATCAGCCTAAATACACATACTGCTGGACATACGGCTTCCCAGCAAACCTCTATAAATACCAGCCCTGAGTCGTCCACATCCAGTTGGTAACATTACCAGGTCACCTGTAAATTGGTGGAGAAAAATTAAGAAAGGAATACTCACACTTGGCGAGCAGACTGATGTCGTGATCAGACAGTCTCTCCATAAGGGCTGGGCGGGGCGCCAAGGAGCGGTCCAGGGGCGCCACGCTGGCGTCCAGCGCCCCCACGGCACTGTCACCTGCCGCCCCCGCGACCTCTCCGGCCAACATTTGCTCTACAGTGCGATCGCCCAGTAGTGATTGGAGAGCTTGCTCTGGATGCTCTTCGCCGAAACCGTCCTGAGACGCGGATCATATTTTAATAACTGCTTTGATTTTGTTTTAATGGAGGAAGGCAATGAGCAAGCGAGTCAGTTAATGGTACTCAACACCAGAGTCGTCGAGAATCGCAAATGCGTTTTTGGCGTTTGAAGGCTCCTTGACTGACGAGGTGTAGACTTGGTCTAAATAGCTCAGTATATGCAGCGTTTTTCTCATTTAGTGTCGACATCTCCAGTGACATCCAGTTTCGTAGCCATTTAGAAGAAAAGGTCAATAATTTGTCTTGAAGAACTTTTTGACATGATGCCCACAGACACATTCTATCCACGCACCGCTCGACATCCACAGTCGACAGCGCGTAGGTCACCCCTTGTATTGCAAACGTCCATAGGCTGCTTACCGTCAGGCAGACCGTAAGCTTCTTTGCCACCTTAACGTGGTATAGATACAAAGTAGACATAGAGATTAGAGTCCACGTTAATAATACGATACTCACATTTGGTGGCGCTTGGAAGTCTGGAATTACAGCTTCTCGAAGTGTGATATCCTGAATATTGCTCACAACATTGCCACTATTCTGTGCCATACAAAAATAAAAATAAAATGTATTCAATTAAAGAATCAGATATAAAAAAATATTATTAATAGGGATAAGCCCGCCTTTGCTTTGTAAAATGATATTTTTCTACCTACTGTATTTCTTTTTAATTGCAATAAAGAGTTTACATACATACATTATTTTATTGAATTTCTGTTGCGGGAAAAATAACATATGGAGCGCGACGGCGTAATTAATGCTAGCGGGTCGACCTCGTAAGCGAAGGTGTTCGAACCGAGTTCGACTCCAAGTCACATAATACTATTCAAATAGGTATTATACCTCAAGTGTCGCCATGTGAAAATGATTTTTCAGAAAAAATCAGTGGTACATGGTGGCACTGCTCTAAGTTATGTACAGTCAGCTGTAGAGTAAATGAATGGACGCCAGGAACAAGAATTACAATGAATGTCTGTAAAACAGAATACTGATTATGCTTCCGCTTCTCCACTATTCGTCCCCCAAAACTGCCATTCGATCAATGTACCTATTTAACTGATTGTAATGTGGATTGGCGATAGTACCTAAATCACGATTACCTAATGTTTCAGCATTGTATCTATATCCATAGAATCCATAAATAGATCAATCATCATCATCATCATCCTGGTATTAAATCCGGGTTTCGCACTGGCGCGAGATGCGAGAGCCCGATAGACGAATCAATCTCTATTATCTAATAACCTATTATTACATTTATACTAAACTAGTGGACCTGGCGCGACTTCGTTCGCTACTTTACCCCTACCTACCCTTTTTTTCTTGGATTACTCTATTTATTATTGAAAACCGCATCACAATCCGTTTAAACGATTTTAAAAGTAGTTTAAAAGCTCTAAGCGTACATAGATACAGATGGCGGGAAGCGATTTTGTTTTATATTACGT
The DNA here is from genome assembly GCA_905147135.1 of Blastobasis lacticolella. Taxonomy (NCBI): domain Eukaryota; kingdom Metazoa; phylum Arthropoda; class Insecta; order Lepidoptera; family Blastobasidae; genus Blastobasis; species Blastobasis lacticolella. The sequence continues at coordinate 11,212,419 of LR990041.1, forward strand.
ATAGATAAACACTTTGAAAATACTGTACTAGCATGTACTTTACTGCCATTGAATAGGTAGATAGTTAGAAGCTTCGTCACGTGTAGGCACAACCACGTCACGAAAGAAGAGACTTGTCAAATGGCAGTGGAGGGGACTTCGCGCAGGTCATCGTATACAGCGCAAGTCGAAGCACGTGACCCGCCAAGTTTTTTCTTATTTGACACTAGCTGTACCTGCAGTAAATCTGCAACTTGCTGTTCATTTTCAGGCTCCGCCGCCGCAATTGCAGGCGCGGGCGCTTGCCTCAGGGGACGCTGCACGGTCCTTACAAGCACTGCCTCATGGGCAGTTAACCTGTACAAGCAAAACTCTTGTAGGTTTCAATATATTCAAAACTATATAAGTAGTTTATCGGTTACCTAACACAAGCTTTGCTTACTTTGGGGCTAGATGGCGCTGTGTGAATTTGTACAAGCATATTTATTTATTGCTTCATAAATTGTATATACATACAATGGTATACATTGTGTGTGTAATGTGTATAGGATAAAGTTTATGTACTTTTTACATTAGGTATATCTGCTATTCTATATAAGTGTAAATCATACTATGTATATATGTAGGTCCATACCTACCTACATGATAATCTGAAACATTTATTTTAATTTGTCCTTTAGAAATCCTTTATATTGTATTAACATTATTTTGTAATAATTGCTTTAAGTGATTGGTAATATAAGTCATTTCTTAGTGATTCATTGAGTTTATTATAAATCTTTATCTACTATATAAAAATAAGTCGGGTTTTCCTTCCTGACGCTATAACTCCAGAACGCACGAACCGATTTCCACGGTTTTGCATTCGTTGGAAAGGTCTCGGGTTCCGTGAGGATTATAGCAAAAAAAATTCTGGAAAAATTTGAAAAGAAAAGCGGGAAAATCGTGTAGGGTAGGTGTAGGGTAGGTGTAAGGTAGGTGTAGGGTAGGTGTAGGGTAGGTGTAGGGTAGGTGTAAGGTAGGTGTAGGGTAGGTATAGGGTAGATGTAGGGTAGGTGTAAGGTAGGTGTAGGGTAGGTGTAGGGAAGGGTAGAACTAGAGGTAGGGTGGTGTAGGGTTAGAACGCTACGCGAACGAAGTCGCGCCGGGTCCACTAGTTGATATTATCAATGGGCTTGTAGAATATATTGTTAGACGTGAAGTGGGCATAATAAGTTTGTTTTTATTGCATAGTGCGAATTTAGCAGGTACGTCTTCTCGTGTGTGGTATAAGGTTCTTTATTAGGTACGTAGGTACATACTATTCATTATGAGTAGGTCATAAATTCTAATAAAAAAGGTGAGTTGGTCGTAAACAGTATTTAAAAGTTATAGTTAGAGAAAAGTAGTTTAAATTGCTTGATAAGTTGGTACTTACTTTTTATTTGTGTGCTTAAAAACATGCGCATGGATCATGCATAAGTCACCTGGAAAATTAATCAGTTAAGTATCTACTAAAGTACTTATGAATATAACATAAATTTATGTTAATACATCGTACATAACTAGGTAAATGACGAGCCTATAGGATAAATAAGTAGGTATAATGTTAGCACAAAACTGAACTTACCTAACAAGATCGTAACTTTTTTTTCATACAGTCTGACAAGTCCCCGAATTAGCTGAGAGCTCAAACGTAAAGAAAATCGATTGATAGGACGGCCTGATTCATTAGTCATGACTTCCAGTAAATCGCCGCTATAACAATAGCAATTGTCATTATATGCGCACATGTAATTTTACATTTCAAAAAGTTACTTGTAAATATGATTTACCATAATTTACGAATATCTTGTGACCAAAGTTGACGATGAGTTATTGCGGCAAACCTCAATGGCCATGAGTCAGCAACCCAGCACATGTAAAACTTGCCACCGCGTTTTAGTGATTCTTCCGGATAAAACATTGTAGTTGGGTTTTTCGTGAAATAAACGAATTAACACAAATCCGCCATTTGTAGTTGTTAAAAACTTTAGAATTATCTCCCGCTCCCGCCAAAATTAAACTTGACTGACATGAGTGAGTGAATGAGTGACGTTAGGTCTATAATGTTGGTGAACATGGTGAATACCGATTATTACCATTTTGTATTTCACCTTTATAATAATTGTTTCATAATTTAAACTAATTATAAATTATTACAATTAAAATTAATCAATTATAACACAAGTACCTATTTTATATACTACCGGTTAAAAAAAGTCGAGTATATAAAAGTACAGAAATAAAACGGAAGTTTGATGGTTTTTTTTATTTTGGCTTTGAAATCTAGATGACCATCCCGAAGAAGTGTTCTTTTCAAGCGAAAAAAACAGGGGGTCTACCACGAAGTGACAATTAGCGATGATTCGGCCGAATGTTCGGGTGTTTCCTACTACGAACTTCTTTTGATCGGGTCGATCGGGACGGTCTTTCATTCAATCGGACCGATTTATTTGACATTAGTTGCGTCGGAGATCCTACTCTGAACGCGTAAAGTTCGACCGATAATTTGAGTTTGACAGCTGTTGCATCGTTGATTTTATGTCAAAATCTACGACAGCAAAATAGTTATCGTGGGACTATCGTAAGTACAAAATTTCAAGTGTGTGTTCCCGGAAATCCCGGCACGGCGATAAATTCCACTCGTTTAAATAATAACAAGAGGTTGCGACGAAATATTAGAGTTCATTCTTTGTGTGAGCTTAGTTGAATACACAGTGTATGTGAAGACCTGAAAAATATATTATTTTGAACTAGAACTCTTGGTTGTATGGTTTTTGTTAAGTTTCCTGCCAAAGTAAGTCTTCATTCAACATTGTTTTGGAGTTTTGTATTTCAATAATGTGGAAAACTAAGTGTGTATTGGAAATTGCAGCGAACACCTAACTCAAAATGATAGGACGTATGATTCTGGTGGAAGAAGCCCTCCTGCAAGAGCGTGTTGAGCGCCAGCGGCATCGCAGACGCCTCCGTGATTCTTTTAATGTCAATGTAGTGCCTGATTGAGCTTTGTTTCAAACTACAGACTGAGTCAGACACTATGAAGAGCTCTGCCAAGATATAGTGCCTCTTCTACCCCGGAAACGTAGTCGTCGTGCAATTGACAACACAACAAAGGTAAGTGTTGGACTTAACAAAGTATTTTATCAGAGTACCTAGGTTTAGTAACCTATACCTAAGTCTGTCCTTTTGTCTAGTAAATTATTTAACATTATAATTTTTAGATACTCTTTGCCCTGAATTTTTAATCTCGGGGTAGTTATCAAGGATCTGTGGAGCAAAATACTGATGCCCCAGCAAACTCGGGTCTGATGGAGGTCATGACTGCCATCAATACATCACACATAAGTGTAGGTACATAAAATTCCCTCAAAATGCAAATGACCGAAATGCTATTTTATTACTTTTATTGTAGGCATTGATTTGATTTCTCATTTTTCAAGACATTGTTTTTTCCTTACAGGTTTTATGAGCGATACAATCTTCCAGGAGTAGTGGGGTGTAATATATATATAGTATACACATATAGCCATTTTCAGGCTCAGTGAACATGAGGAGCGATTTTTTAATAGGAAACATTTCCATTCTATCAACACCCAAGTTGTAAGTTAAAATACATAATATGTAGGTATAATTAATCATTTACTCAATAATTGTTATGCACTTTTATTGTCTTTATGTGCCTACATTTCGCCCATGTAACAATAACTGTCCACTTGTCCATAACTGTATCTCACAAGTTTATTATTTTTAGATATGTGACTTCAACTGTAATATCCTAAATGTGGATGCAAGATATGGTGGAGTGTCGCACAATTCTTTTATTTGGTCTGAATATCAAGACATAGGATCATCTGGAGGGTCTCCAAGAGACTACATATATATTAGGTAAGAAAATTCTAATTACTAAGGAAACTTATAACCACAGCTATATAACATCCCACTGTTGGGAAGAGGTCTCCCCTTGTGTCAAGGAGGTTTTAAGGCAGCACAGTGACAAACGAGCAGACGGTACACCTGATGGTAAGTGGTTACTGTCGCCCATAACATCCATCATGAAATTATACGTACTTGAATTTGGATAGCACAAAAAACAAATAATTACAATTTAGTTGCACGTGGTCAATTGAAACCCACAACCTCGCAAACGGATAGCAGACTCACCGATTGCATCAGAATTAACTTATTATTATTTCATTTTTACAGGTGATTCAGGATATGCTCTATGAGAGTATTTACTGACACCAATAGCCCATGGTGAGGAAAACAATCCAGAAGGCAAATACAATATTGCCCTTTCCACCATTGAACACACATTTATGATCCTAAAAGGTTGGTGGAGATGTCTTCTGGCAGTGAGGGGAAACAGCAGGCAAGATAATCTTAGCCTGCTGTTTTGCACAATATGTGCATAAGGGCCGGTGTGAATGCTCTAGAGTTGATAGAAGATGATCTCCGAGCAGAAAATGCTCAGCAGGAGTCGTAGGGAAATTGGTCATTTTCTAAGGGGGCAGAGGGAGAGGGAGCGGATAGTTAGGTTATTTAAGTAATTTCAGAGGAACCAATTATTTAATACAATTACTTTGATGCACCGAAACCCTTATTATGTTTTTGATATTAATTCTGAATGATTTTGACATTGTGTATACTTTTTGTATTCATATAATACTTTAATATTGACTGATGACTTCGTTTATTGTATTTTAATATGTACTTGTCCTGTTTTGTGAGATTAGTCTATAAGCATATTGCTGTTATTATTAATAAATAAAACAATTTTATTTTATATGTAAACCAAAGAATTTTTTTAATGTAAATGTAATTATTTGATAATAGAAACAGAAAATTTATTGATAACTTAGAATTAATAATAAATGCCTGCAAATTTATAGATAGAAAAAAAAAACTTATTTGTTCTATCTATAAATTGCTGCATTAACCATTGCATGGCCACTACAGCATCGGCTATTATTGTGGCTGCTGCCATAATGCCCTCCTCCTCCTGCCTCATTGTTTCGTGTCTCTCACTGTGCGTGGTCCTCTTCAAATCGGAACAGTCACCCATACAGAACCATTAGCTCGAAGGATAGGCTGCTGCTGAACCACTCGTAGTCATCGTGGAGCTGCAAAAGTAAATAAATAATGTATTACTTTTATATATTACTCGACCGCCCCAGCTTTGCACAGGTAGTAACAACATTAACAAATTATACACCTAAACCTTCCTCTAAATCACGTCTATTGGTGTAAACTGCATGGAAATCTGTTTAGTAGTTTTTGAGTTTATCAAGAACAGACAGCCAGACACGGTGTATAACTTTGATTTATAATATGTTGTGGTTACTAGCTTGTGGAAATCACACTGCATTGCAGTGCTTTTCTGGGCTATAAGCTACATTACTGCCTGCCTCTGTGCTGCTGTTACCTAAAATGAAATAACGTTTGAATAATCATGCATGACTAATTTGTATGAATTATACATAAACAACAAACTATAAACTTACCTTCTGCCATTGTTTGGTGCTTTTAGTGCACCTAACCTTTTATTTTTATTATCCATGGCATTGCAAAGCCTGTGGGAGCGTGCACGACCCTCCACACTCCTCAAGCTTCCTCGAGGAAGTACAACAGTTCAATTTGATGAGATGTCGGCGCAGTCATGGTTGTTTGCCAAATGTATGTGCTTAAATAAAGTATCATTTCCAAGATAAACCAAAAGGGCCACGGGGTCCACGGCCCACGACCAACTTCCAACTTGTATTCATATTCACTAAATTTGTGTACGTTCCGGGCAAAGTGCTATGCTCGCTTTTGTTCAAGAAGGCATCACAAACTTGCACCAACCCACTTAAAACGTCAACTACTTTTCTCCTTGGTGTTAAGTGGTTATTGCTTGAAAACCGTAGTTTATTTCAAATTCATTATCGCTTTTAATAGTAATGCAAAAATAAAGCAAAAACATCTCCAATCTCGAACTCGTTTGTTTGTTTACATTTTGTCACTTTTTTTATTTATACAAGGCATGGGCAGGCAAGTGCATCCATTGTATACAGCCAATTTATTTTCTTGAATGTTCAAATATTATAAATATTACATTTATCTCGTAAAAAAATTAAAAACTAAAACACAATACTTATTTTCTTGATTGATAAAGTATTTTTATATGGTAAATCGACGTATTTAATGCATATTCTAATATATCGCCAACATATCAATAGGTGTAGTTACCCTAGTGCTCTTTTTCATTCGTTCCGAATTTCACCTGAGCATTGTCTATGAATCCGAAGGATTAATAAGAATCCGAACTAAGTTCATGGTAGGGTCACAACGTTTCGTTCGGTCGGGTATCGGTCGGTTCCGAAAGTATCGGATCGTGATTTCGGAGTAGACCTCCAGATCCAGCACACTGAGGCGCTGCGCGCGTGCAATCTGAGCTTCCGCGAACGTGGTTCCACCTGTTGCGCTTGACCGCGGGGGGTGATAAGGCGTCGACGCCAAAGACCAACCCTATGCAACGGGCTGCGAAAGAAACCACCTTCGAAGGGCTCAAGCCCTGAAAAGGTGGAATGAGAAGAAGGCACGAGTCGAGTCTTGGAAAGTAGTATAATGCACTGTGGTGATAGCTACGCTCGTGGGGTAGAAAATGAAAAATCCCCATACAATCACAGACTACACGAACTGCCGTGGATATGGTTCTTTCCCGCATCTTTATCCGCGTGAGCCATATTATTCCAACATCTCATCTTGTACAAAATCGTCAGAGAGGATATAAAAACTTTCGTGTTAAATTGAACTCGTTCACTACGGCCGCAATATCGGTCCGGCCGGTACGCGAGTGCCCGCCAACTCATCTGGGTCCGTCCGTGCAAACTGAATCGACGGCGGCGACGTTGAAAATGCGATTTTCGTTTTTTTTTATTATTGTCAATAGGCTTGCATTTGACCTCAACTCACCTGATGGAAAGCGACGAGGAGGTCGAAGACGTAGCATGCGTGCCTAGAAGATACTTATTCACTCTTGATTTGAAGACCCCAAGGTTATACTTATCAGGGAATAATGAATCATGGAAGAGAGTTCCAGTCCTTTGCAGTGCGCATAAGAAAAGTGGATGCAAAACGCTTAGTAGGAGATGGTGGGACGTCTACCATTAATGGATGACGATCTTTTGTCCCCTCGTTGTTCGATAATAAAAAGGGCACGGTGGAACAAGGTTGTGGAGCTCCTGGGAGCACTATTCGAGAAATAATATGAAGAAGGATTTCGGTCGTATTGCCTCTTACTGAGAGAATCTGACTTGACGTCAACTTGCGGTGAACACAGTTTTAGACGAGCCACATGCACTATCAGTTTGAATTCTTTACCCGCGAAATAGTTGTAAACACATCGGCCAGAATATATAGGTCACGTTGTCGTTAATAGATACGTAAATAGTATATCAATGGGTGGATTAAAAAACTAGTGTTTAACTAATAATTTATTTAAAGCTAATTTAGAACTACATACACAATTATAATTATAGTTATCATCATAGGGCGGGCGACAGTTCTGATACTAGCAAATTAATAATAAAACAGCAGTCATAGTGAATACATGGATAACAGGTCATTTAGGACATTACATTTCTCCCGCATGGTGGCGTTAGTGTGTTTGGAGGTAAGTTGTACAATATTTTATGTTGCATGAATATTGAAGCTAAATTACTTAAACTTGTATTAAAATAAGTATCACAAAAAATTTAAATTTCGACAGGAAAGGCAATATATAGGCGTGACGTCTTTACATTGAATATTGAATTAGTTATTAGCCCGTCAACATTAATAATCGATTAAATATCGTTTAAGTATCGTTAAAATACACGTAAAGTAATGTAAGTGCAAGTAAATTAATGTCTGTCACTTCATATTTAGAAATGACAACTCGAGCGACCTCCAAACAAACTAACGCCCTCTTTATCGAGCTTATCCTCTTTATTGCCTTTAGATATGAATAGAAAATAAATGCTTTAAACTTGATTAATTTTCATTAATCTGTTGATTGATCTGTATGCCTTCGTTCGCGGCCGCGGACCGCAACTTAACTATGCAGTTTTTATTTAAATTTTCCGCGTCAACCCCATTTTTCAAGGCCTGCTCGAAGGTTGTTACAGCATCTCTTGTTCGGTTTTCTGAGACATAAAACCCGATGAGCCTCGAATAGGCGTTACCTACCGAGCCTGGTGTTAGATTTTTATTTGATAACAAAGCATTGACTAGTTTCTGCATTAATTCAGGGTCTCTCTTCGTATGCGCTTCCTGCAGTAATCTCCTGAACACCAGCACTGGGGCTTTGCTAAGCCACGAACTCCAAAGAGAAGCAGCCTCTTTATCTTTTCCAGCGATCAAGCACTCCATCCATAGTAGGTTCGCCGGCAGCAGATTACCTTTCGAAGCAGCTGCCTCAGCAATTGTATGACCTGAAAAAACCGCAACATATGTTTCATAAGTAGACTTTAAGGTACTATTCATGACATAATACAAAGTAGTCTTTTTCAGCGTCTGTCTGTCTGTATAACCGCTAACTAGGAGTTAGCAGCAAGCAAAACAGATTTTGATGCGGTTTTTAACATTAGTTAAGAATTTCTTCCGGAAGGCTTATATCATGCATATAGTAAAGAAAAGTCGAGCAAACAAACCCGTACAAAGCCGAATAGGGTCGTTGTATTTACATTACGACAAAATTGAGCGGATCTAAATAACAAATAATAATAATGATCTTGGCGTTAATATCTCGAATGTGTTTTCGCCTACAAGGGCCCGGGGTCCGCCTTGACGATGATCCAGGATTTGACAGATCAGGTAATTACATTGGAGCGACTGCCATCTGACCTCCGTGACCCCGCTACCAGGGGGACCTGTTATACCAGGGGTCATGGTTACACGTTCAGTCGCGTGAATGTGAAGGTTTCATCATGATTTTTTCCCTCACCGTAAGAGCATCGGTTAGTGTTCAACTAATGTAAATAACTCAGAAAAGAGGCATTTGGACCCGGTATCTCTCGTTCGCGAGGATAGCTTTACGAGTAGGCTGCCAACGCTACGAGATGATTGATGCTAGAAGAAAAGATAGAAGTTATAAATCTACTCTTACATTTTTTTAGAATGGCGTCGTCGTCAATGACCGTGGCTAGAGCGTTACTTCTAGGGAATTTCCTTACGACTTTCTCTAAATCTTCTGGTGTGGTGGCAGCGCTAATGGCTGCGGACAGTTTCTCCACGTGGTCTGCGCCGCCGCCGCGCATGAACACTGCCCGCGTCAGTTTGTCGTCGTAAGTTATGTCACGCTTCATTTTTTCATTCAAATACGGTTCCAATTCTTGAATTTTCTCCACATTTCCCTCGTCCGCAAGAGTTTTCAACAAAAACTTCATAACAGACGGCTTTGGTGTTTGACCTTCCTTAATGGCTTTAATAGCGAAATCCATCCCTTCTGTTGTCTTTCCACGTTTGACAAGACTTTCGATTTCCACAATCAAACTTTTTTTCGTGATATTAGGTTTGGGTTCAGTCTTTTTAACCTGATGTGGTTTTTGATCAACAACGACATCAGGCTTGGCTGGAGCCGTCGAATCATCGGACATTACGAAAGGAACAGGTCTTTTCTTAGATTTTAGGTGTCGACCAAGGTAATTAAGGAACTGACTACTGGGTACCTCGCCTTCTTCCTGTAATAGAGTCCATAGACTAAGGGCTTTGTCAGTGTCATTGGCTTTGCAATAAGACACCAGGAGATGGTAGAAAATGTTGGATCTGTCTATATTGGACAATTCTTTAGTTGCTTCAAGGAGACCTTCTAGATATTCAGGTTTGTTTTCCTGAAAATAGAAAAATATTAAATATTTAACACTTTGTGTTGTGACTTCGTGTTGAACTCCATTATTATGAATTAATAAATCACCTTTTGTACACTAGTTCCAATTTATTATACAAATTTTATTAAATTGAAACCGTTTTCGAATTACTCATCTTCAGGCAATGATTTTATATTGATAATATGATTTTATGGCACTCCATGTTCTCTGCCTACCCCCAGGGTATACGGTCGTGAGTATGTTATGTAGGTATGTAATAAAATAATAGCGTACCATACGCTAAGTACTATACCTCGACGTATCTCTGGCAGGCGTCCTCGAGTCGCCGCTGCCTCGCGTGCATGCCCGGCGTCTCGAGGATGCGGCGCGCCTGCCGCAGCCGCCCGCACTCCACGAACGCTAGCACCAGGTCGTGGAGGATGTTCACCTCACCGTGGATCTGAAGGGGTGACACAATCATCATCCGAGCGGTTAATCCCGGCAATTCCATATTATAAACTATATCCAATGCATAGGAGAAATCCGCGCCTATTCCCTAGGTCTGTAGTGGATTCGTTTTTTTATGCTAATAAGGTGGCAAACAAGCGCCTGCCTGACAGTAAGCAGTTACCGTAGCCTATGAACGCTAGCAATACCAAGAATGTAGCTAGCGCATTGCCGGCCCCGGAAAACACAGCTCTGGCAGCAAACAGGCAGGGTCTTTCACTGCCAAATCCACTATTTAAAATAGTGTTGTTTGGCTGCGGTATTCTGTAATTATTTCCCCAGTTGGGCGGCTCCAATTCGAACAGGTAGTAAATTTACTGCGACTTGTACCAAATGCTTGGTCCAAATAGCGATCAGCTGCTGTGACCCTATAATTGTAATGAGTGGGCAAACTTGGTTGGCGTGAGCGATATCGCGCCTGCGCCGATTTGGTCATATGCTGCATGCCCCAGGACTACATGAGAAAAAGGTGCCTAAACGCGCCATATACGAATGGATTCATAGATAATATACATGATAGAAGAATGCAAGAGCCGAGGATGCTCAAGACTGGGCGAAGTTGAGCAGGAAAAGGACAAAAAGCGGATCTTGGCAGAGGCCTGGATTGACCGCTAGAATTATGATAATGATGGACGATGAATTTAGTATGACTTGTATTAGTCTTGCCTTACCTGTGTACTTAGATCTGCCAACCACTGTAGTTTTGTTGCGTCTTCTTTCATAATCAAAGCCTTCATTAATTCACCTTTCCAAGGAGTGCTCCTGTACAATTTGCAACACTCTTCAAATCGTTTTAGTGCACCTTCCAGATTGTCATTCAGAAGAAACACCTTTATGCTTGGACCGAGTACCACATTTGATGGTTTCATAAAATCATTATCAATCATCACATTAGTGATTTCTATTGTCTGCAAAATATGAGATGGTGAATAATAATAATAAATTGCTATCAAATAAATGTTTTAGTCATACAATACTTACATTTTCTTCATTTTTCTGCTCAGCTATAGTGTTTAGTAACTGCCAGCATTTAGAATTATACATGAAACTATCAAATTCATCTTTAGATGAGTTTTCTTTTAAGAACTTTACTGCTTCTTCGAATTTGTTAACACGCACAAGTGCGTACGCCATCTGCACTGCCTTGAATTTATTTAATTCGAATTCCGGATCTTTTGCGGCTATTTCTTTTTGGATTTGCAAAGCCTTGTCAATTTGATCATTTTCGCAATAGAACTCGAACAATTGAGCCAAAGTTAGAACGTTGAGATCAAAATTAGCAGCTTTTAGTTCTTCTAAGTAACTCTGCACTTTTTCTAAATTATTCTCTTTAATATAGGCATGTAGAAGTTGTTTTTGTATTCTGTTCAGATTCGGAACATTCTTCTTTTTTAATTGATTGAGTAAACTTTCCAAGTATGCTGCAGTCCTTGGTGTGGAGCGATTGTCGCCGCCGTAACCGGCACTGGAAACTGGAACTGGTTCTAAATCAGGAGATGTGAGCTTTAGCAGCAGTTCTGATAGCTTTGTGGACATATTTTGCCCTAAATACTGTTCTATTTCTTCAGCAGAATTTGTACTTATTCTAAGGCCTTTGGAATGGATTTCTGTTAACAACTTTTCGACTAAATCGGGTTTGCTTAGATTATTAACAGCAGTTTTGACAATGCGACCAACTTCAATAACATCTCTGTCATCATTTTTAACTTCATCAGCAACGGCATCATCTTCGACCTGTGCCATTGGAGGCTTAATGCTTGTCACATGTAGTATAGTTACAAATGAGTCAATATCTTTAGTCTTATTGAGAGCAGTTAAGAGTGACCTGGCTATAAGAGAATATTGGCCTCTTGGGCGATATAATAAGGCAATTTTAGCTGCTTTCTCAATTTTCCCATTTTCTAAAAGTTCAACCATGAGGTTTCTTGCGCCATGAACTGGTGGTACACTTGCTATTTGTAATTTTAGTAATATATTTTCTTCAGTGTCTTTGCCAATCAAGTAGGGTATAACATAGTCTCTAAGGGCCTCTCCTGTGGGTGGTAATCCTTCACTAACCATGTTACGAATTATCTGCATCAGCCCTTCCTCATCCCCTTCTTTGCCTTTTTGGGCCAATAAAGGCCAATAGAAGTGTTCTCTTATTTCAAATCCTTCTTGTTTTAATTCTTTAAAGAGTTCTTGGGCTAATTCCACTTGACCTTGTTGCAAAGCAGCATCTGTAGCAATGAAAATTGCATTGGGAACCAAATTTTCTTCTTTCAATTCCTTGCAGGCCTTAATCAATACCTCTGGAGGTTTATTGAGCCTTAGCAGCTGTTTTACAAAGAATGCTCCTTTGAACATAGTATCATCAGTTTTAGCTGTTTTTGGCATAGTCTTCATTATTTTCTTAGCAGTTGTTTCATGGCCTTTGTTCAGTAACCTTAGAATTAGGTTACAAACATCTTGATTGTAACCTACTCCCTTTTGAAGATGGGCAAACAATTGTTCTACTTTATCTCCATGACCACCTAAAGCTAAGTGTTCAATAACTTCCAATATGTCCTAAAATAAATAATAAGAATCATTTTTCCAAAAATATTTTAGCATTGATAATTAGACATCAAGATATAACCAACATATTCTATATGTAAGACAAAACACTTTTTTAGGCCATATATAACAAAGAAATGCCTACAAGAATTGAGAAATAAGGCATGAATAACAAATGTAATGTAGATTTAAAATATTACTTATGGTTTATAATTTTAACACAAATTCATCGGAATAAAGGTTTAGTTAGAAATTAGAAAACTTACCTTATCTGTTAAAATTGTGTCTTTAGCCGTAGCTGCTTGAATGATTTCATTGACACCATCAATATCACCTTTTTTGGCATACCCACAAGCAATTAATGTGTAAGTGCGATTACTTGGCTCAAGGCCAGCACCTGCCATTGTTTGGAGCACAGCCTTAGCCCCATCAGTGTCTCCATGGAATGCATGACCCATGACAAGAGCATTTAGGACAGGTTCTGATACTGGGAAATTCAATTCTCTCATCTTTTCCAGAACTTTTGTGGCACCTTCTACATCACCTTCTTGACAGTAGCGCCACATTAGTCTTTGGTATGTGACTCTGAAATTTAAATGTGACAAAAATATTACATGATGAAACTTTTAAGGTACCTAAGTACAACGTATTTAAAGGTTGAAATGGACTACCTATTTGGTTGTAGCCCTTTTTTCTCTAGTTCTTCAAGAAATTTCGCAGGGGAGAATGGGTGCTCATTCTCCAAATACACTCTGAGTAAAGCATTGTAGTGGGAGATGTCCATAGGAACCCCACGCTCTGTGAGAACACTCCATATTTTCTGGACCAGGAGAGTTCTTTGTTCAGGTAATTCTTCAGGTACAAGTTCACCTATAAAATGACACACTTTTGAATTTCCAAACATGGTAAAAAATTTAATTGAAAATTTTATGTGATAAGGAGAACTATGTGTTTTCTTTTTATTTGATTTCTTACCACAACATCTGATGACCAGGAGAGATTGGGAGCTAGTAATGTCATTTTTGCCTCTTAGTTCATCAAATACCTCATCAATGTCTCGTTTACTGATACGTCCAAATCTTCTTACTTCAGAATCTAATCTTTGTAGTAATGGTTCTAAGCTTTCTGCTTTCTTTGTAGCATAATCTCGTATTCCGACACTGTAATTAACAATTGGTATATTTTTGGTACTAATACTGGTATAATATTAAGGCCATGACCGTTCAAAGCATTTGTTTTATGGACCAACAGACCAAACTGGAATGCGTTGCTCATGGTATAGAGTGAATGTCAAATGACACGTTTTGGAATACGGAGCAATGTAAAAAGTGTGAAAATGTGCTAACTATGACTTTGATTTTTGCTTATAATAAAACAGTACCTAAAGAATTTATTGGGTGATACTTTGGTTGGAGTGTAGCAAAGGGGGCGCTGACGAAACAAACCTATTGGTATCCTCTAACCGATACTTTTAGTTTCGTTACAGATCTACATATATGTATAAAAGAAATTGTAGTCATGACTGTAAATCTTGTTTATTAACAGCTTAGGCAGACATGCAAGAAATTGGCCAGAAACTTTCACGAAGTTTTTTGTTTTCAAATGCAGTTCTCGTTGAAGGAAGAAGAGAAGCTTGCTACACCCTAACCATGAACGAGGAGCGGTGCATTTTTAAGCTTGTATCATGACACATTTTCAGATATTTTATATGCTATTGCTTACTTGTTGAAAGCACATAGAGCTTTCGGATTGACCAAAGTGTTGACTTCGGCGGTCTTCGCAGTATTCAATATCAAAGTTCTCGCCGCACCAGTAAAGTATCGAACAAATTTTGTTGAACGCAAAAGTGATGACATTATGTAGCTTTTCTTTAACACTTAGTAATCATTTATGGAGGCTGTTTTATTAGGAACTAAACTTCTGATACTTTATCCAAATTCGTTATCACAAATTAATTACAAAACATGCTATGAAACCAACCAACTAGGTATCAACCAAAAAAGGTCGCATTATTTTGAGGTTATTTGTTATGTCACTTTAATTTTTTTTAATACTGGAAATTTTATAACTATGGCATATTGGCCATACAGCCACGAAAGTAAAAACTAAAGATAATATGAATATAGCGTAACACTCAAAATTCTTTGGGATAAAGAAATTATCTCTTATAATATCTTCCAAAATACACTCTTTTATTAGTTCATACACCATTCACAACCAGTGACATGAAACGATTTAAATCGAGTTTAGGACACTATCGAGTCAAAAGTTTCTATACATCACTGTACATGTCGTGTTGTGTCACCAAGGACCACAAATTATTTTTTTGCACCTATAGACGTCGCTGTACGCTGTTCAATTTCGTATTGCTATGTGATTGCTATTATGTAATACTTTGTTAGTTCCACATTGATTCGCGAAATCAGTTTTGCAGCAGTGTTTCGTTACGTATTTCTGAATCGTGTATGTGTGTGTGTGTGTAATCTATCCAGCCAACAACCCACATCGCGTATACCCACCCAGCCACTGTACAACACAGCAATATTTTTGGCAACAGAGATCAGTCAGAGCAAAACGTAGAAAGATCTCAATTCTTCCCGTTCCATTCTTTCCTTCAGTTTAAACGAATAATCTAATCTAATCGGACGTAATTATGGTAAGTAGCCTTTTTCTCCAGTGACATTGTCTTGACCTTCCCTGCGGTTTTCATATATTTTATAAAAAATACCAATGCAATATTTAAAAATGTGACGTCTCTTAAATTACATTTTCGATTAATTAATTTAACGCTAGCGAATATGAACAATACCTGCATCATTCGTAATCAATTCAATGTGGGGTTTTGTTTTTATCGAACGAAAGGTGTTAAGATAACGCAGCGCACTCATTAAGTTCCAATCAGATTTATTTCGTGACATCGTTTGTAGTCTAGAGTACTACCTACTATACCCGCCATAACATGGCATGTTTTTGCTGTGGTGCACCGCGAACTAAGGAACCGGATACGGCAATTGTTATTACCGGTTCACCCGTTACCATGGTAATTGTATTCTTATTAAACTATTCAGTATTCTGTATTTCCATATTTCCTGGTTTATATTTTAACATTAAACTATAGCACCGCGCAACAAAGTAAATTCAACTAATCGAACTATATTAATTGAAGAAGCTAAGGAATAGTTTTGCACAAAATCCAAGCAATATTACACATATTAACGACTAAATGCAGCCATAAAACTAAACTTTTTGAACAATGGATTTAATTTTTATTTTCCAGGCTGCTCCAATCAAAGTCGTCATCACCGGAGCGGCGGGCCAAATCGCCTACTCCTTATTGTACCAAATTGCTTCAGGGGCTGTATTTGGTCCAGAACAACCCGTAGTTCTTCATCTTTTGGATATTGCTCCGATGATGGGCGTCTTAGAAGGGGTTGTAATGGAACTTGCTGACTGTGCTCTTCCACTGTTGGCTGGTGTTGTTCCCACTGCAAACCCAGAAGTAGCCTTCAAAGATGTTGCAGCTGCCTTTTTAGTTGGAGCTATGCCCAGGAAAGAAGGTATGGAACGAAAAGACCTTCTCTCAGCCAACGTCCGCATCTTCAAGGAACAAGGCCAGGCTCTTGACAAAGTGGCTCGCAAGGATGTTAAAATCCTTGTCGTTGGTAATCCCGCCAATACTAATGCCTTAATTTGCTCTAAATATGCCCCATCGATTCCAAAAGAGAACTTCACGGCAATGACCCGACTCGATCAGAACCGTGCACAGGCACAGTTAGCTCAGAAACTCGGCGTTCCAGTGCAGGATGTCAAAAATGTGATTATTTGGGGAAACCATTCCTCTACGCAATTCCCTGACGCTACGAATGCTCTTGTTAAAACTGGTGGCGCGGAGAAACCTGTTCCTGCTGTGATTAATGATGACGAGTATTTGAAGTCTACTTTCGTAACTACTGTACAAAAGCGCGGTGCTGCTGTTATAGCAGCAAGAAAATTGTCTTCTGCACTGTCTGCTGCCAAGGCCGCAGCGGATCATATGAGAGACTGGTTTTTGGGAACCGGCGACCGTTGGGTGAGTATGGGTGTTGTATCTGATGGATCCTACGGCACACCTCGCGATGTTGTCTTCTCTTTTCCTGTTACTGTAAGTAACGGAAAATGGAAAATAGTTGAAGGGCTTACCATATCCGACTTCGCTCGCCAAATGCTTGATGCTACTGGGAAAGAATTGGCTGATGAGAAACAGGATGCTCTTGATGTATGTAAAGATTGACTGAGTAATCTTTAAGATCAATTCTTTATATTTGTAAAAAATGTGTAGTTATAGGCAAATAAATGGTGTCAATAATCACTAAAGCGTCGAAATTGGCAATAATAAAGTTAGGGATAATGTGATATTTCATAATATTGCGAGATTACAGATAGTACAGTTATGTTGGGCGTAGTATAATAGTAATATCTAGATCATTAGTCTGCCTATATGCATTTTGTTGTCAAATTCCATTCAGTTATTGCTTTTGTATACGTTTTTATTTTTCGTATTGTTGTTTTATTTATTACATATATAGTGTGTTATTCAGAGCGTATGATAAGTTTGGTCTATTTTTGTAATTACATAATATCTGATTGTTATTTCTATGAATAAAGTTGCTCTGTCTAACATCAAAGAGCTGTTGTTTCTGCTTCATCTACCTACCTATTTTATCAAGTTTCCTTTACCATACGTCCCGCTACTGATAACGCTATCAATTTATAGCTATCAAGTTTTATAAGAATTACTATTATATATGTATAATTGATATGGTTTGTGTGACGTCTTATAGCCGTTGAATAGATTTCAGATAAATACATGCTTCAATAGCCATAAGTTTATAAAAAAAGGCATACTGCACTGTTATAGGTACTTATAATTATTTATCTCAAAAATTATTTTAATGTATGGATTGTTATAAATGCGAAAGTTAGTAAGGAAGGGAGGGATAGGCGTTTTGATGTTTGTTACTTCTTCACGCAAAAACTACTAATCGGATTTTGATCCAATTGGCAGTAATGTAGCTCATAACCAAGAATTGCACATAAGCTATTATGTATCTCGAAATTCAACGGGAACTCGTCCTGAACGCAAAAATCTAATTTTACCCGGGCGACGTCAGGAGCAAAAGTTTGTGTATTACAATTAGAGATGTAACGGATATCCGGCCACTATCCGGTATCCGGCCTATCCGGCCATAATTTACTATCCGGCCGGATACCGGATAATGCGATAATATCCGGCCGGATACCGGATAGTAAAAAATGAATGAAAAGCCCATAAAAGTGATTTTGCTCATCGGAAATATATGCCCTTCTGTAGCAGTCGAGTGAAAAGTCGTATCAAAACGTTTAAAAACCATAAATATTAATCAAAGAACATCGGCACCTATTCTACTCGTATCGTTGATTTGGTAGATTAGCAAACATTTTTAATAGTTTTCTGGTCTCTTCTTTTTGCACTATGCCTTTTCCATTAGCTGGAGTCAGCTCTCCTTGTCTGCTTCCTCCATTTCTTTCTATTTTGAGCAGTAGCAGCGTCAATAATATTATCCTTCAGGTCCCGTTGGTCCGCCGTCAGCCAGGTGGCGTGTCTTCCGCGTCAACGAGTCGTCGTCGCCAAATTTAGGGCTACTTGCACTAAGGTGATCTTTGGGGCAGCGGAGCACATGCTCACACCATCGCATTGAGCGTTCTTTAATTTTCGTGTGACTTTGTAACTTCCACGAGTGTGGACATTACGTACTTTGCCCAACAGGGTGACACCCGCTGATCAGCATAAATACGCATTTTTGTCGTGTGTAGTTTAGACAAGTGCTGTAATAATTTAAAGTCAATCAATATACATATTGATATTATGGATATGAAAAAATATTATCCTGGATTAAAATATGAATTTCTCTTATATTTAGAGGAAGTATACGATGTCGTTTATCCTCCACGATGCAGTGGGCTAATGTGTAAGCCCGTATTTTGAAACTATCAATCCGTATAAGGGCGGAAGAATTGTTCAGTTCAACGTTCAAATTATTCACATTAAAAGAACACTTTAAATTACATTAACACATGCAGTCGTATAAAGTCCCACGCCGCGATTACAGCTTGTACAAACTTGTTCAGAGACTATGACCTGTAAATATCCGGCCGCCGGATATCCGGCTATCCGGCTAGGAGACTGGCCGGATATCCGGTATCCGGCCAAACAACTATCCGTTTCATCTCTAATTACAATAATCTTCTATTGCCAAAATGTTAATTAAACATAGAAAAACGTGCCGAGTAAGTTCGTGAACTTAAAAACCGCGTACTTTAAATCCGTACGTCTATCGCCAACGTCGAGCCGAGTAAGTTCGCGAACTTATAAACCGCGTACTTTAAGTTCGTACGTGTATCAGCTACTTTAGAGAAAAATAAGTGGAATATGCATCGGGTGCTTTGCGATTACACATCACATTCCATGCCCTATCGGGCGTCTATGATAACATAAAAGAGGTATAGCAATGGTACAATCTCACTTCGCTATCTTCATACCGTCAAGATGCCGACGTATGACAACGCGGCGGGCGTGAACTTAAAATCTGGCTTAAAGTATGTACCTATAATAAGTAATAACACATTACACCATTTATCCTATTACCAAAAAATAAATGAACACAGGTTGGCCTTTATTATTATATTGGTTCAAAGGAATAATTTTATTTCTGGCTTGACTTTTCATTGTTGATGGCATGTCCGAATACATAAAAGCGATGTTAAAAAAATTGGGTACACACAAACAGTTTATTTATTGCCAAAACGATTTTTCAATTGGGAATTCCAATCTGCGCCATCTATACATCTCCAGGAGAACAAGGCGAACTCTAACATAACGTCTCCATTTCTTGTCTTCACTTATCTTATGGACGCCGGGTTAGACCATGTCGACCTTTTGGAGCGTTAATCGGATTGTTATCTTTTAGTTATCATCGTTCGGTAAAATTATTCTATTTACATTGTCACCCCGCGAAATGTGCCTGATATTATTTAATTGTCTCGGTAGAGATTTTCATGTTACCCATCTTCAGGTACCTACCTATACTGTATAAATATCGTCATAACTATGAAATCCACTTTTTAAGCGACTGATTGTTTTCGTAATCTTGGAATGACGATCAGTAAGAGATGTAATAATCACCTAATCAAAATTAGTAATTTATGTACTTATTTTAATTCGTATCTAATCGAATGTAGACATCATTCTAAATAACGGACTACGTGCATTTTTTGTAATTTAATTTGATGGCTATCTTTACAGGCCTAGGTACCTAATGATTTTTGCTGTCAAATATGGAACGACAATCGATAAAAATAATCATCGTTTACCTCTCTATATAACATAAAAAAGTTTGTAAATGTACTCAATTAAAATTCCCATTGGTCTCAGTTGTAGGGTAGGTGTAGGGGAGATGTAGTGGTGGTGTAGAGGAGATATAGGGCAGGTGCAGGATTAGGGTAGGTGTAAGAGAGGTATAGGCTAGGGGTTAGGCAGGTGTAGGGGTAGGTCAACACGCGATTGAAGTCACGGCGGGGTAGTATTAATTGAAACTACATTTAGAAAAATGTGAACATATAATCTTTACCTATGAAATTGGATTTTTTCGCAATTATCTATTTACTAAAATATTTTAAACTGTACATTACATATCAAAAACGTTTTTTAAGGGTTTGAATAAACAAGACGCCCACTGCTAGGATAAATAGGCCTCCCCCAGAGATCTCTACAAAGGTCGGTATGTATGTATGTATTTTTGTTACAAAAGTATAATTTACAAAGCAATGGCGGGGTTATCCCACAATGGGATTTCTTCCAGCAACCTTAGACCCAGGTGTTACCTGCATGAAAAATTCAGTTTCCGTCATTTACGCTAATTTCATAGGTATAATATTTACAGGAAGTATACTGACAGGGCTAAAGACGTGAGCGCATACCAACAAGCTCGCCTTGGCCATCCTGAACGTTGGCTCTCTGACTGGACTTGAGAGCTGGCAAACCCTTACAGGCGCCGCGTTCAGTTGGCATTACTTCAGGAACTTAGGGAATTTGGGCTAGACACAAGCTTGTGTACATCCTCCGGATCGGCAGAAGGTAGGAATGGGGTCACTTTGGACCACTTTGGGGTGTGCGATAAATTCCGGAATGGTATAATCGAAGTGAGCGATCGACTTATAGCGATCAAGGTGCAAATTGAGTGGACAACAATAAACCTCATCAGCGCTTATGCTTTCTGTCTGGCTGCGTCTACCGAATCACGTCGACGATACCCTGCCACGTATCCCATCCTCCGAACATATTGTGGCTGATGCGGACCTCAACGACAACGTAGGCCAGAGGAGCGAAGAGTTCGACAGGACGCACAGTGGATTTGGCTAAGAACATCGAAACAGTGAAGAAAAAGAAATACTTCGATATGTATACCAATACTGAAGCCGTTGTCATAGGCATTACTAATCCCTTCCCGATTTCTGTAGGTGTTCACCAATGTTTGGTCCTGAGCCCTTATTTGTTCTGCGTTGTGCTCGATGTCCTCTCAGCTGAAATTTCGGACACGGTTTCATGGCTCTTGGATACGCTGCTGATGACATCGTCATTGTACACAGGCTTAGACTGGATTTCGAAACTGGCGTAAACACGTGGAAGGAAGTGCTAGAACACGGCAGTTTGAAGCTGAACGTCGCAAAAACAGAGTACATGGCTAAGTTCAGCGTGGATTCAGAAACCATCCATGTTGGACACGAAGCTGTCAATAGAAAAGATAAATTCAAATATCTCGGATACTTGCTGCATGCGTCTATTAATATCGGCCTGGATATCAGGTCCCATATCTCTGCTTGGGCCAAATGACAAGAAATCACGGCATTTATCTGTGACGTGTGATGTTCTATGTCTGCAAAACCTGGCCGGCCGGCGATGACAAAGCAAGTCCGTAACTAAATGAAAATGCTCCGGTGGATGTGCGCTGTTACCACACTTGACTAAATACGTATTAAGTACATCCGTGGCAGTCTTCGAGTGAGCGATATTGAGGATAAGAAATAGGTACCTAAACCTGCTCGAAATAAGGTCCCGAATGCGACACCAGAAGCGGTGGATATCGCTGAATCAAAAGCAAGAGCCAACGGCTTACGACGCGACGATGCCGAAGATCGGATGAAAAAGTCGTTAGTTAAAAAAGTCGTCAGGTAAGTACATCCTATGCCAACGCATACAGTAAATTAAAGGGCTGTTTTCGTATATTCTTGTGAAGACAATTGTTTGCTGGGTAAGGACCTAACAAAATCTACAGGAGATCGCGTGGTAATGTTATCTTAAATGGCCTCCTTCTCAGAGTAGTTTCTGCCTATTAACACTAGTCCAAGGTGCCCGAGGAGGGGAGGTAGAAATAACAAAGAACCACATTTTTTTACATGAAACGGAAAACTGGTATAGATAAGTATTTATTTAATCCAGATTTATAGTTCGTATTCACTGGGTACTACTGGGAATAAAATCCCAAAATTCCCAGTCTTCTACATAAAGGCTAACACAAAAAATTAAGTAGGCATTAAACACCGTTCTGATTAAAAAATAAACCTTTTGGAAAAAATTATTTAATTGAATGAAAAACCGTTTCAAAATCCGTTGCTTGTTTTAGAAGTAAGTACCTAGCTAATGCGCTTATTACTTTTAACTAAATTCAGAAGCAAAAAACGTAAAAGCAAATAAAAGTGGAATGTATCGCTTATAGAATAAAGTACACCTACTTATATTATGTTAAGAGTCGCCCCACTTTCCAAAGCCTTGATTAAAAAATAAATCCTAGTTTATGAGCAATATATTTTACTTTTATTTGACGATTGTAAAAAGTGCATAAGAGGAGAAACAGACAAATGAAAACGTCGACTGTGCTATAGGTACTTACTTAGGGTGAGATGTCGAACAGTGAACCAGTAGTACCACAGTTAGCAACGTTGCCAGATCGTGCAGTAAGCGTGATCGTACTTGGTTTTTACAGCGCTTCTTGCATTCCAGTAGGTAGCGAGCTCCAGTGCAGAACGCCCGCGTCTCGGGGCTTTTTGTGATTTTTGGCGTAAAAATACGGAAAATTCTAAGTAATAATTTTAGGTTTTTAACCTTATACTGCATCTTTTAAAAGTAATGTTTATTTCTATTTCTGTGCTGAATATCTTTGCATTGTTTGGTCGTACATTAATGAATCCTACTTTGATGATAATTTTTTGTTGAATTTAAAATCAGTAGAGGTGTGTGTGGTGCATAGTGACCCACTACACTGGCACGAACAGTGAGCCACCGCTCCACTGTGTACAACATCATAATTCTGATTTTCTTAATTATTTTACCTTAAATATTCATATAAATCAGTTACCGGTTATTTTTTTAGAGTGATTGTGAGAGAAAAAAATGCGGGTAGACAATATCAGGCTACTGCCGTCAGTCTTCGTGAATAGGTACATGAATTGGCTGGAAGGCGCGTCTTGGTTCGCGTGGTTTGAATTTAATGAACTCTACCTCTACCCCACTCCTACATGTACCCTACCTCTATCCGCGCCCTAACCGTACTCTACCCGTACCCAACCATGCAATATATGGAATACGTCGACGTGATTCGCTCAAAGAAATGTTTAAAGAAATTGATGTATTGACTTTCTCAAGTCAATATACAATTTTTAGCAAATTGGGTAATATGCTTTATGTTAGAAAGCATATTACCCAATTTGCTAAAAATACTGATATTCATAATGTCAATTTAAGAAACAAAAATAAACTAGTAACACCGTTGTTCAGACTTAGTAAAGTAAATTCATCTTTCATGGGTAACTGTATAAGATTTTATAATCATATTCCCGAATGTATTATTAATTTGCCTGAATCACAATTTAAAGATAAGGTGAAAACAACTTTAATGAAAAAAGCCTATTATAAAATTGATGAATATATCAATGACAAAAATGTATGGTGTACTACTAGCTCTTCGAAATAGGAAGTTATTTATAAATTTACAATTTTGTTAATTGGGTGAGGATGATTTGATGTGGAATAGTCATTGAATAACAAATATTTTTTAAATGTGTACGGCATTGGCAGCGCATGCTCACTTAAAAGTCTGCCTGGTGGTGGCGTGGGGGTCGGGTCGTTCTCTTCCCTCAAATATGGTTGAATTGGACGATGGCTGGGCCCTGCGTCATGCTCGTGAACGGGTGCTGCCTTGGTGGACTGGCCTGCTTTTGCTGTGCCATTTTTATGTTTTAGATTTTTTTTTATTTTTAGTTATCTTGACCGATTTGTAGAGGTTCACATCATATTCCAATCAAGACAGGCTCACTCAAATTAAATTGACAAATGTATCAATGCAATGTAATCATATTTAAATGTACATGTGGGTTTCTTGCCGTTTCTTATCCCACAGCTGGTCATTTTCCTAACTGAAGCGGCATACTGACAGACAGACGACATTCTTTTTACTTATTTGTTCCGAGCTCAGGGGGCGACGCGGGTAGACCGGCTGGTGCGTGCGGGTGTAAGTGCCGGCGGGCTGGCTGGGGCCGGGCGCGCGCCGCACATGATTCGCCTAGACGGTTATGTGCGTGGCGCGTATCGGTGTCCGGTGTCTCGCCGGAGTAAGCCCTCGTACGCGTTCATCGGTCTGCATGCGTCGCCCTCTACCTGGATGAGCTCGCTTAACTTCCCTTTGTTTTCCGTTAGATTTTTGACTTTTGAAAAGAGATTAATTAACGTAATCCTAATTCAATAAATACTTTTCATTTCATTTTCATTTTCATTTCATTTCATTCACCCTCCAATTTTTTTTTTATAAGCGATTCTTTCTTATAGATCTCAAGAACACTAGTAAAGCTTGTTGATTCATTATTATTATACAACTTTAAAAGATATCATCAATTACTGTAATTAGGAAATAGGTTAAAGGCCGATTGTTCAATCCTCAGATAAACAGTCTGTTAACGTTTATTCGACGGATAGCAAGTTTTTGAATTTTTCAACTGTCAGTTAAGAGTTATTTGACGAATAAAACCGCTATCTGGGGAATAAATCTATCTGCCTCTTTGAGCGCCAGATAGCCGTTATTCGACAGATAGCGTCTTGATAGATCAGTTCGCTTGAGGTTATATTTTGCAGTTTATAAAGGAAGTAGGTAAACAATATGCATATTTTCGACAGCTTTATGACCTAGCAATCAAAGAAGGGGCCCATAATATATGAATATATAAATCCACGTCACAGTAAATAATGAATATGCCGACTGAACTGACAAGTAAATGAGTCTCGGCAGTTGTGAAACATGCAGATCGCTCTCTTTTTTAATTTTCTTTTGCGATAAATCGCAATAGAAGGTAATCACCGCGTTTTAAATCACTAAAATATAAACCCTCAATCCAACCAAACAACAAATAAAATAACTGTAAACTACAATGAATGAATAACCGCCCTTCTAATATAAGGTACTTAACTCTATTCTGTGGAATAACATAACCTTAAAAATGACGCTTGCTTACCACTGATAGCTTCGTTAGTCTATCCTGCTCTAACAATTGTGTAAGCGATATTTTTGTTTCACCTCTCTGAAGTTCGTGTTGATTTGATGTTGGCAGAATTGAAATATCCTGTCGAATACTTATCCATGGAATAAATGACTATTGAAAAATAGACAATAAACACATATAAACAGCCTAATAATTTTATTCGCTGAGTAGTTAACAGACATTTTATCTGAGGATTGAATGAATGAATAAATGAATGAATGAAATCGGCGCTAAGAAAGTAAAAGTCAAAACTCTTCATTGCACACACAAAAGTAAAAGATACATAAAAGAAAAACATATAACAATTTATATGCGCGTGTCAGCTTTAATATAAGTCCTACTTATAACTACAGTGTCTTTCATTAGTATAGCCTTTATTTTAGTCATTAGGCTACAGGATAATAACAGAATGTGAGTATGTATCCAAAATCCCAGTGAAATATATGGACAACGATGATGATGAAGTATCCAAGGCTGATATTTGTGTAGGAGTTTACTAGAAAATATATTATCTAGGATAACGTATGATTCTAGTGGATATCATTTAATCAAACAAATGTTTTAAAGATATTAGGTATATTGTAATAAGCAATATAATCCATTATAAAATGAGGTATTTATTTAAACAGCATTAGCTGAATTAAACAAGATTTGATAATACAAACAAAGTACCATAGGCAAACCACATTTATACAAAATTCTCACCAAATGTTAAGACACAATTATCGATCACATAATTCAATATTTATCCTTTAAAATGGGACAGTAGTATTACGTATGATTCAATAAATAAACAATTATATAAATAAATTAACCAATACAAAATATAAAGCAACAATAATACGATGCAAGTTTGTACTTAACTCTGTGCCGGCTCTGGAGCAAAAGTACCACCCAGTCTTTTGACTGGACCTTTATACTACCTTCTAGCCGGAAATGTCATTTTCTATTCTCATTTCCGGTCTCCTAAATTTACTGATAGATTGATTAGATGTTAATTTAATGTATTACAATACTTTGAACATTATTATAAATTTATTACATAATTAATTAAGGAAGTTTCTCATAAACAGTACTTAACTGAACAAAGACAAACAATCGTTCTGAAACACCACACTTCGTTCTGAAGTTGGTGAAATGTTTACGAAAGTATTTCGAAATATTAATTATTATTAATTACGATATTTAATACCAATTAAAACATACTAAAATACCTTATATCTAACACGACCATACTGACAAGTACTTCGTCCCTGAAGTACCTATTTATATCAAACTTAGGACAAATTTCCATTTGTGAATCAAATAATAATGTAACATTTTGTGTCATTTACTTATTTAAAACGACTTAAATTATTATACCACAAATAGGTAAGTTGACTACCAAATTCATTCAGAATTTCAGAATATAATAACTTCTTGCAATGCCACAAATAATTCAATCACAAACCAGCAAAGTATAAAAATCATATGAGTAATCAGCTTTTATAACCATTAAAATGTATTGCAGTTATTTTTATTGTGCACATTTGTAAATAACCAAATACTGGTCTGTACTTTCAAAGTCATTTGTCCCGTCATGCCAATTTCCTCACCAGTGCACCGGCACCACCGGTCTCACCGGAGAACCAGATTAGCATCGTCTATGGGACTAGCAAAACTTTTTTATCAATGTAACCTTCAATGCTGAATTATTAAATATTATTCTCGAGATTTCAGAATTATAGCCAAGTTCAAATATAGTCATGAAGAATCGCATTACAATATTATTATTTGGTTTGAGTAGTGACCTGTAATGATGGCCCCATCACCGCCGCCCGTGATACAATGGCCAAACATCAGGATTACTACCTAGCACAGCTAAGTTTCGGTAGACGCATAGAGATGTTGGCAGCGTCACTGCTGCCCGGTGAAGGTCGTCTTGCCAACATCAAGCTAACTACCTAGACAGCAAAATTCAGTATAAGCCTCCAGGTGTTGGCTGCAATCACCGCTGCCCGTGAAGCCAAAGCCACACCAAGCTAAATACCTAGCAGCAATATTCAGTAGTAGCCTTCCAGGTATGGTCCCATCACTGCTGCCCGAGAAATGGACTTAACCAAGCTCACTACCTAGCAGCAACGTTCAGTATAAGCATCCAGGTGCTGGCTGCAATCACCGCTGCCCGTGAAGCCAAAGCCACACCAAGCTTACTACCTAGCAGCCATATTGTAACACGGTTTCCCACAGCTGGATTCAAACAATCTATATAATCATGTCATAATTGGCATTTTTCAATTATAGAAAGTTCAAGTTATCATTTCACTTTTACTTCTATTTATCGAATTATTTACTTAATACATGTGACTGAATAACTGGTGGCATTTCAAAACTTGTACATCATTAGCATGATTTTCTATAAAATATTATACACAAAATTTCTTCGAATAATTACGAATGATGAAATAATTCAAACTAGCATAGCATCTTCAATAGCGTTGTTCTTATAGACCCACATCGCAATTTATACCTATAATATTTATCTATCACCAAAATATCAATTCAAATAATATTGGTTAATGAAATGGAATACATCACAGGTACATAGACGATTTTTATAGTACCTTATTAGTAATTACTTCAATTTCTACTTGGACGGGAATCGAATCCACTGTGCTACTGAAATAGCATATTATTAACGATACGGTCAGCAGACAAGAAAATAGAAAATGTGAATCATGTTATTGTAGGTACATACGTTTTCAATTTGCTCGGCCAATTCAGACGTTTTATTTCGAGACTACTAGAGGTAGATAATCCGAATATAGTATATGGAAACAAAGGTAGGCAAACATTATTTTTAAATACGAATCGTGTATATGTAGGTACTTTAATAAATAGCTTGAATTGAATATTTATTGTATGGTAAAAGGTTGTTGAAATAAAAATGAAGTAAACAAAATAAATATTTTGCGTTAAGCCAGGTATCCACCGATCAAAAACTTGTGTTGTCAACACGTGTTGATAACAAAATGTCCTTTAGGCGGAGAAGCGCCTTTATGCAACGTCTAATTTTTCGTAAATTATGGACAATTGCTAAAACAACACTTTCATTGGAAGCTGTGGAGCAGAAGCTTCGAAAAATTGTCTCATAAACATCAACCCAAACATAGTTCAATGTTGGAAGGTGGAATCTACAACGTTTCCATCCAGTCAATGATTTTAATATTTTCCAATGTGGGTAACCGGTATGTTACGTTTACATCTTATGTTAAAGGCGGTTAATATCGGTTATTTCTTTTTATACAAGACTAATTTTTGGATTGACTGAGTAGAAATGCGAAGACTACCTACAATAATGGAAAATAAAGATGTGTTTTCATTTTCGATAAACTAGGTCCAATTATTA
Source organism: Blastobasis lacticolella (assembly GCA_905147135.1). NCBI lineage: Eukaryota > Metazoa > Arthropoda > Insecta > Lepidoptera > Blastobasidae > Blastobasis > Blastobasis lacticolella. Next base: position 11,241,279 of record LR990041.1, read on the forward strand.
CAAGTAGGTACTAAAGCTGCCTATCATATAAATATACCTATCAAAATTTACGGGAATATAAAGTTTCCGAAGTTCTTTAACTTAACATTTTTAAAACTTAGCAAGTTTTCATCGGTCAACCGCACAAAATTTTAATTTTTTTTTGTCTAGCTACCAACAAGAAATTTTGTTTTAAACATTTTACTTTCGTTAACGTAGTTTTTGGCATGGAAAAGAAGGTTAAACAATTATGATGTGGTCTTTCTTTGCTAATTGAGGATGCTATTCTCACATAAATGTTTTGCATTTCTAAAAATATTATAATAAAAGCGGCGTTTTATATCTCGATGTAGTGACGCTCGACGTGCAAGAAACAATTCGTGATTCCATAGTGTCCAGGATTTGTGCCATAGTAGATGCAGAAGTCACCGACATAGTTTCCACGAGTTTCAAAACTAAAGTGGCAGTGGGCAGGCCACAAAATTTCATAGGACCGATGGCCGATGAGGCACAAAGGTCTTCGAATGGGGATCACGTACCGGAAATTATAGTGTAACAGCCCCAGGAGATAGACTGAGCTGGAGGACCAAGCCGATCGTTGCGGAAGGCCAGGGGGTGGAGTATGTCCAGCAGTGGATGTCCTGGCGTCCGAGATGTTCAGATACAGAACCGGTCGGGGTGTTACCTGTCATAGCAGCTTTGGTGATGCTGTTCCGGGTGACTATTTCAACCAGGATCTGCGAAGCTCTTGACAGCTATGGTCCGCGAAGACAGCACAGCACATTTTCTTTGGTTTTTCGGTCTCTCGATCCCTCCGACGTCGATTGGTCGTTCCAAACACCGTCGTCGTGGATTTGCAAGATGCCTCGTGGAATGGTCTCGTCCATTACGCAGAATCTGAAAAATAGTGATTTTTATATCGATATCAAGAGTTAACGAATCCCACTTCTGATGTCAGCTTTAATATAAGTCCTACTTATAACTACAGTGTCTTTCATTAGTATAGCCTTTATTTTAGTCATTAGGCTACAGGATAATAACAGAATGTGAGTATGTATCCAAAATCCCAGTGAAATATATGGACAACGATGATGATGAAGTATCCAAGGCTGATATTTGTGTAGGAGTTTACTAGAAAATATATTATCTAGGATAACGTATGATTCTAGTGGATATCATTTAATCAAACAAATGTTTTAAAGATATTAGGTATATTGTAATAAGCAATATAATCCATTATAAAATGAGGTATTTATTTAAACAGCATTAGCTGAATTAAACAAGATTTGATAATACAAACAAAGTACCATAGGCAAACCACATTTATACAAAATTCTCACCAAATGTTAAGACACAATTATCGATCACATAATTCAATATTTATCCTTTAAAATGGGACAGTAGTATTACGTATGATTCAATAAATAAACAATTATATAAATAAATTAACCAATACAAAATATAAAGCAACAATAATACGATGCAAGTTTGTACTTAACTCTGTGCCGGCTCTGGAGCAAAAGTACCACCCAGTCTTTTGACTGGACCTTTATACTACCTTCTAGCCGGAAATGTCATTTTCTATTCTCATTTCCGGTCTCCTAAATTTACTGATAGATTGATTAGATGTTAATTTAATGTATTACAATAAATTATTATTATATTATTACATTATTATAAATTTATTACATAATTAATTAAGGAAGTTTCTCATAAACAGTACTTAACTGAACAAAGACAAACAATCGTTCTGAAACACCACACTTCGTTCTGAAGTTGGTGAAATGTTTACGAAAGTATTTCGAAATATTAATTATTATTAATTACGATATTTAATACCAATTAAAACATACTAAAATACCTTATATCTAACACGCGCAAAGGTGACCTTATCGCTGTCGTGTTAAGGTTGTCTCCCAGACAACCTTTGGGAAGAGGTAAACTATCACATTATCTTATAGTAGTGCAAGAGCAAATGAAGACATTCAATAAAGAAATTCTGAATTTAGGAGCGTCGATAGCCGAGCGGTCAGAGTATGCAACTCGTAAGCCAGAGGTTCCGGGTTCGAATCCCGCTCCGGTCATGTACCAATGACTGTTTTCTGAGTTATATACATTAGTTGAATACTAACCGATGCTCTTACGGTGAGGGAAAACATCGTGATGAAACCTGCATATTCAGGCGACTGGCTGTGTAACCATGATCCAAAGTGGTCAGGTTCCCCTGGTAGCAGGGTCATGGAGGTCAGATGGCAGTCGCTCCACTGTAACTACCTGTAAATATATTATTATTAAACTATGGATAAATAAAATTCTATAAATTTCTTCTAATTCTAATAAAAATAGGTTAAGTTATGTTGTTATTGATTTATGTTGATTTGTAGTCTTCACAGGTATTTTGGTATTATGGGTTATGATTGTGTAACTTTTTTGTGGGTCACTGTTCGACACCTCACCCTACTATTTATATTTAGTTATAGGTAATGGTAATGTATGTAGGTATTTTCATGGCCAATATTCCAGTATTCGCAAATTAAATAAAATTAATAAAACAAACTAAAACAAAATAAATAAAATTAAATAAAGTACCTACAAAAAGAAGTTTGTAAATATTGTATTATCATTTAATATCTTAATTAAAATTGCCATTTCACTATGAATGAATGAATGAAATATATTTGTTGATTAACAAGGACACCACATTACAACAATCACATAATATAAAAAAAAACTGATAAATTTCACAAAACATGTAACTTTCCACATAAGTAGAATTTCGTCGAAATGGTCCAACTACGTAATAAAAATTAATAACTGGTTACAAAAAAGATTTTGAAACAAATTACATACCGTTAGAGAGCCTACACTCTAGAGATGTTTTTAAAAAATCGGAAGCCTTTCATCACCTTTACTTTTTTAATGCAACGCAAAGTTGAACTTTAAATATTTTTTCAACTTTTTTTTGGTTTTAGGGGTCCACAACTTTGCTTATAGCAATACCACACCTACCCCCATTTTCGTATGTTCAACGATCTGCCGATCACACTGCATAACAAATTACAAAATTAAAAATCGAGTCGGAACTGCTGTGCTGTGGCACACCCTATCAACGAAAGGACCTCACACAGCATGAGCCACGGCCAGATACGAGACGCTGATCTACCGCGAGTCACGCGGAGTGAGATCTAGAACGCTGCGGTCTAAAAATTGAAATTCACAACAAATATACTACATAAATCTACCGTCCTAAACTCCGAATAAATTATACTACACCTATATAGCCAAAGAAATTGTTGTTACGTATATTCTAAAATTAATCGATTATTCGATTGTAGACTTTATCCAATAAGGGGATACTACACACACGATATTTATCGCGATACATATCGTCGATACGGATCGTGGATTTCTGATTTTCTATAGAGTAAAATATCATCTAGGCTCTACTCTACTAGAGCCTACCCAGTAAAATAGTCTGCGCTGGCACCGCCGATCTTCAATCGCATAATCCCACCCCTCTGGAATTACGTCACAACATGCATTTCGGATATTCTGTAACGTCATTCCAGAGGGTGGTATCATCCGATTGGAGATCGGCGGTACCATTCCTGATACGTAGATTTTCAATGATATGAAGTTGGTTCAACTTCATGGGAGTGAATTTTATGTTCCTCTCTACTTAACAGAAAAGACTTCGATCTAGAAAGTTAGTTGACTTGGCCAAAAATCAACAGCCAAATCGATGACGTCACAATAAATTAATGAAAGTGAATTTATATCTTGAACGAATTGATTACTCCGAGCGTGTAAAAAGCGAATATCATACGAATGAAATGTAAAGTATATAGCTTTTTGAAATTAGAATTAAAATTTTGAACAAATTTCTACTATACAGTGACAGCTGAAACATAATGATCAATGCATAACTTCCTTGAGCTGTAAAAGTAAATATGAGTAAAATTATTGATGATTTAAAATGATGGTGTAGGCATTTGACAAGAGTCACAAAAACAGGAAAACCATACCAAAAGTTTCATTACCAAATACAGTCAAAACAATTTAAATGTGTTAATTATTTTTATTTCATGGTACATTGTGGTTAATTACGTCATATGCATATCAGCAACTCTAGAAACTTTCAAAACACGTAAATTGTGGGAGTTGGCGTGGAGTTTTGGGTTTTAACCACTGAATTTTACATACAAAAATACTCTGCTTTTTTGAACTATTTATGAGTTTATGTTTTACGATATAAAAGCGCTCGTAAATGTCTCGTTGAATAAATTGGTTTCTTACTAACGTTCTTGAACGCATTATGTATTCTTATCCAATAGTGACTCATGTGACGTGAAAATCCAGCGCGATGAAAATGTCGTATACAATAGCGCAAAGTAATATCTGCTGAATTTAAACCTGATAATCCATTTTCGCTGAAAACAATCAGATCATTGGATTCTCCATCACATTTTCATCGAACAGCTGCAGTTTGTGTTTGTTTGGGTGTTTTGAGTTGAAAAATCTACTGACGGTATTCTACAGAAACTATTAGATCCTAGATTAGATCTCATTTTTGCTGTAAACTGATCAAAGCTGATCTAATTTAACGATCGAACATCGTTTCTTTTATTTCTTCACTTCATGATTTCGCAGATTTGAGATGAAAAATAATAACGAAAATATTTACTGCTTACATCCTTAAGTTTATTAAAAGTTTAAAAAAATTTGGATATGTTGTACACATGATTGTTAATCTTAATGACTGTTGACAAAATAAAAATACTTCAATTATACATAAATCTTAGCCTAATTCATCTATAGCTAAACATTTGGTATACATTAATAAAAACTATAATGAAATACATTGAAATTTCATAGTGATCCATATTAGCTTTAAGCTAAATTACAATACTGATGATCCATTAAGGAAATACTCATACAAAGCATAGTAGCAAAAATAATAATGATGCGTTTCGGACAAGCATTTGAACCTCTGCTGTCTTAATTTGGCAACAATTGAAAATACATTTACTTTTTTTTTCTGCAAATATTTTGAAAGAGAGATATCAATTGCGCAGTAAACCATTGTTCGATCTAACCCATTACTGCAGTGCACCAAAATTGGTTTAAGATTCCAATGGCATTCATCAAAATATATTGTACTTTCCTTGTATTTTCTAATTTCGAACAGCATCTTCATAAAATCACCAGCAGGAGGCAAGATATCGCGATTTTGCCAGTTGGCATACGAAAAATGGTAAACGGACAATGAACTTCCCTCTCCACCAACGACCACGAGCTTCGTAATTTTAAGAGTTAGTGAGATTGTCCAACTTCTGATGGTGCCGACTGTGATATTTCCAAATCGAAGCGACTTTCCATTTTGAGGATGCCAGTAGAGATAACCTTTTTCGTTTTCCTCGGGTTTGTTGAGCATCACTATAATATTGGTTTGATTCTTCAATACTGTTTTCCACAGAGCCTTGGCACCCTCTGAAGACTGCGGGGTTTCGGTGGCAATGTACGCGTTGGGTTGCTTGTATCCTTGGATGTAACTGGCATTGATGATAGTCGAGTCGTTTCCAAGTAGATTCACACGGTTACTCTTGAAGACAAGCCTGTTCTCGGGTCCAGCAAATGCGTACGCCTTGAGCTTTGATGGTACTTCAGTCTTCAAAACTTTATTATGCTCTTCGAAGAGACGCTCGATGAAATCATATTTCTGCACCTCGTTGATGAAGTCCTTTGGGGACAATGATTTTGATTTTAAATTCCTCATTCTGGTCAATTAGCACAGAGCTAGTCGATTCAAGTACACAGAGATAACTGAAGTACAATGCTTTGCAATCCCCTATTTATATGATTCTATTATCCTTATGATGCATCGCTGATGATTTAATGACGTGAAATTGATTAATATAATGTAATTATTTCACTCATGGCATAAACATATTCTAGTTTGACGTAAACAACCGCAATTGTGGTCGAATAGTCGCAAATGAAAACGCATCTTGTTTGTAAAATGAAAAATTGAGTCGTAAACGTCACAATAAAAGAAGAAATTTGTCATCGTAAAAACGGATCGTAAAACTAGTTATTTCTTTATTAAATTAAGAAAGTAAGGTAAATGCGCCTGTCTGGGTAACACGTAGAAGATATTTTAACATTAATTTTCATTCGGTCAAAGCCTTAATAATTTCTGTCAAATTTTATAGAAGTAAGACCTTAAAGTCTGTCTCAAATATAAAGAAAAGGTTTAGAACATGAACAAAATTTATTTAAATTATTAAATGACTGTTCAAGAAACGGCACCTTATCCATTGAAACCAGCTTTCATATTTCACTCAGTAGATTTTTACGATTTTGGAATGATCTTATAATAGACCCATGCCTGGATTATAAAATGGGGGGACGGAGCTTTTTTGGTTCATTATCATACAGTCGGTCAAAGCAGTTCCTATACTAGCAATCGCTGCTCCTCAAGCTTCAGCATGGAAAACAGCAACAGCTTCTGCTTCGAAGACACCATGGAAAACTCGCTGCCAGAAAATCTGAAGAAAGAAAACTCCAAAAAGGTACGTCACTCCACAATGGTGACAATTAAACGACAAGCCTCCGAGAGCTACATTGAAAATTTAAAAATCGATAACAAGTTTGTCATCTTGGGCAAGTCTGAGAATTGGGTCCTGATTTGGGATAACTTATCAGATATTGTTTACCAGAAAAGTAAAAATAACAGGTGGCAGCATCTGAACTTTAATGCAGTTAAACTATCTTTTGGAGTCGGAAAATTTGTGGTCAAGAAACAAAAATTCTCAGAGAGTGACTACACAGAGTTTGAATTAACTGCTACTAGAAAAACAGTTGGAAGTTCAATGGAAGTTATGAAGAAACGTCCAGTGTTGCAGCTGAAGAAATTAATTGAAACAAGATCAGTATCGGTGATAGATGATTTTTTGGAAATCGAAAATGAGATTACTATGGAGTTTTTGAGCTCACAAGAAAGTATTTTCGTTGAAGTTAAATTGGTGGTCTATGCATAAGTGAAATGTTTGATTTTCAAGTTTCTTAACCATTTTTGTGAATAGTTAAGCAATTTTTGAAACCCAGCTTAAGTGAATAATGTATTTGTTAGTTAGATTTTGATTCATAGTGTATAGAAATAAACTCATAATGAACTAATATCAAATCTGTAACAGGAAAATAAAGCAATAAACACTTTTAACCAAAGGATTGTTCACTATACTTTAGGTATTGCATGAATAATTTGTTTTTCGTGAAACATCAGAACACGAATTATTGTTAATGTCACTAGTTAATCATTTTTACTTCAATTAATCATTATTTTGTTGTTTTCTGCACTGAAATGTCTAAACAAATTACCTAACGCAATGTAACGGCAATCATGTGCGCAAATGTAATGTTTTCTTCTTATGAAGCAAAATTAACTGATTGCATTTAGGAAATTAAGTTTGTTTTTACATTTTCAACCCTATTTCCACAACCCGGGAAAAAAAAATCATATATAATCATTTATGATCATATATGAAAGTGCCCATATATGATTACATATGGTCAGATAAGAAAATTGGCCTGATATGATCCTATATGGTCATACATGATTTGATATAACTATATATGATAAGATACAATCATATATTCAAGAACATTATTATATTTTTTGTTGTTAAAATTTATTAATAATATATTATTAATTTATTAAAATCACATAATTTTTACTATTATTTAAAAATAACGAATTTTCATTTATAAAAAATGAATAAAAAAAGTTGAGAGTCAATTACATGACTTAATTGCGACGGTCACCCACCCAAGTTCTAACCACGCTCAATGCTGCTTAACTTCAGTTATCTCGATGGTCCTTGAATTCCCCGGCTGCTGTCCTGCTGATATGTTATCTTAGTTGATTTACAAAGTACATAAAGTAAAAGATTAATATACATATGATCTTATAAGACCATATACGATCATATATGAATCATATATGATTACATATGGATCATATATGGGCCGTATATGATCATATATAGTACATATCAGATCATATATTGACTATACATGATTATATTTGTATCATATAAGATTATATATGGACCATGTATGATCATACCAGATCAAATATGGGTCATATATGATAATATATAGTCAATATATGATCATATATGTAGTATATATGATCACATATGGTCCATATACCAGTCGTCAGATTAGAAGAGAAAATTTTAGAGCATTGAGGCTACTCTCACGAATAGATAGTACATGAATAGTAGAAATACTGTTAGAATGATGCAAAGCCCTATCAAGGCGTCCAATTGCTCCCGTAAGCGCCATCTGGAACAAAAAGATAACATTAAAATAAGATTTTTTATGTTATAAAAAGAAACTGTAGGATAAATACCATGGCTTTGAAAATGCGATAGATTTTTGAAAACTTTGACCTTTGAATAATCTTTCAGAACATTTTATAGTGTCTAAAAATAAGTTGACTTACTGGGGCGCAGGTATTTTGTCAAAACAAATGATCTTCACTTCATTGTCAGTGATTTTTTTCTCAAGAATAGTAGGGTCCTTATTAAACGTAAACTGGTGTAGTACCGTCGAAATCCTGGAAAATTCAAAAAGAAGTCACAACGCAGCCTTTCGAGAGTAGAGCACACCCACATGCGCTTTGTGAGGTGTGCAATTAGTTGAGTGGAAATAACACACATAGAACAGACAGTTTATGATTGTCAAAAACTTACTCCATGATCTTAATCTTCGGGTACGTTGTCTTGAGAATTGCTTTGTGAACCAAGTTACCGGTAATGCCTCTAATTTCCAGGATTTTGCAGATGTCTGGCACAGCAATTGTTATTTCTCCACGTCCCGGCATCTTTTGAATCGATTCCATATCAAGAGAATGGAAATTAAGATTTTCAGTTTCTAATGATCTGAAATTGAAATATAAATCACAGTAATAACATAATGATTCTTAGGTATAATAGAAGTAAAATACTTTGTAAAACTTACATATCATTTCGCTTTCCACCAGAAATTAGTACAATCTCTGACGGCAAGATCAGATCAATTTTATAGGAATTATCCGGTCTGTAAATAGAAAACACATTTTAAAATCTTGAACCTTCAGAAGTAAATGCAGGATTTAGAATAAGAATACTTACATTTCTTCAATTATTTTGAAAACATATCCAATTCCCAAATCATTTTGTATCAGCTCTGTAGAAATGTTGTTTATTGTCAAAATAACACGTTGACCTTCTAAGTAATGCACTATCGCATTTCGCACAGCCTTCAAAATTTCGATCCAAATTTCTTCGCAAAGCCACGCGCTCGGTACTTGAATCCCAAAAATTATGTTCTGGTAATCTTCCATAATTGACGATCTAAAAACAGTTTCAATATGATTTAACCAAAACTTTTAAAAAACACATCCAGACAAAACTGTTCTAATTATTATGCAGAATCTATAAATACCTTGATGTTGCGCACGTCGAAATAAGTTTTGCGCCGGTGCTTGGAAGATGTTGTGCAGTAAAATGGTAAATGTTCTTTCACTGTTAACTTATTTGCTGCAATATCCAAAAAGTTGTCAAATATTCTTACAAACTTTACTGGGATACGAGAGCACACGCGTACACCTTGAAGGTGTTTTTTGAACTGCTGAATTGACTGCGTCTCAAGTAGCTATTCATGCAGTAACAAATACCGAAGATTGTCGATCTTATTTATCAACCATCAAAGTCGATTTTTGCTTGTCATCTCAACTGCATTGTCAAAACGTATAAACTTGCATGTATTCTAATAAGATTATGATCATAGATGTAACGTTGGTAGTAAAGCAAATATTATTCAAATCGAAGGTCAATGAAGGTCAATGAAGGTCACTATCATGAACCAAAGCTTAGACCATTTTTAAAACGAAAATTTGTACTAGTCCCACCACCAGCGGCTATTAGCTATTACTGATTGTTTATTCATTAAGATCTTTCTTCTAAATCCTTTCCCGTCAAAGACACCGGTTTATTGACACCGTAACCTATCAGCGGAGCGCTGTTGGTATAATAGATTATTCACAGCTGTGCGAAAATAGGTAACATATTCTGTGTGGCTACCGTACAAAAGTAAGTATTGTTTTTAACGCTGCGAATAATGAAGATAGACAAAAATGAATTAGTACATCACTAGTACAACTGAAATCACGACTCGACATAAAACCAACCAAAGACCCACGTGTTGGTGGCGTGGAAAGTCTAGCCGTATGATGTGAAACCTGTTTATTCTTTGGTAGTGTGTACATTCAGATGAATACGTATGCGTACATGAAATTCATGTGTTTATACAATACCAAATTCATTAAAGACATAACGATTTCGTTGAAAGATAGAATATTTTGAATGGAATTTTTTTTACCTTTTGTTCAAATGGATGAACCGTTTCCTACTGCTTTGATAAAATATGAAGCCTTGTTGCTATGGAACAGCTGCCAGAGAGCAGGACATTGCTGTATCAAAATTATTCAATTTGACATAACGCATAGAATTGAATTTAGTGCGTTGTAAATAAGCAAACCTCAAACCTCATTTAATGGATACGTAGGCGTTTTGTTCCAAATTGGCGCGCACTGCTTTCATTAGAATGATGCTTTAAACAAGTTGTTAATATTTCTCACTTACTAATCAACTCAGCAAATTTCATGACTATGCTTATCTCAATTTGATTTTTTCGCCTGATATTTCTGGATGCAAACTTTTAGACGGCTTTAGAATTTCCCTAGTAATTTGTTTCAAATTTTTTAATGCGCACCCAATAGTTTACTAGTTTTAATTACAGTTTTACTTGTCAACTAGTTGCATAATTGCATAGAAATATTGATGTCGGAACAATTGTAACATAAAAGTCAACTTGCTATATCCTCAATTACTTTTGAAATTTCAAATCAGTAGTTCAAATATAGTAGTAACACAATTGTGCGATTATAAATTGAGTGATAATAATCGCGTCAGTTAGTGCTCCGGTGTTGTGTAAATGAGTGCCACTTATGAGTTACTCATTGAGAGTTCATGAGAAGCAATTGAATAAATCATTGTTAATGCGATTTAACGATTCAATTATCTGTTGACTGTTTCACTTATGATATCTAAACAATACCCGATATGAAATATTGTTTCATGGCTAAGGAAATTTAATTGATTATATCGTGGTGTAATGAATCTCAAAGTAACTGTTACATAACTTTTTATTACAAAATACAGCATAAACACAAAAAGTAGTTATTCATTGAGCAAAAAATAATGAGTATGATTTAGGATATGACAATATAATAGTACAAAACCATATAGATAAAAATGTACTGATTAACATTAGATAGACAGTTGGGTCTTTGCTTTCTGAGTTTTAATACCGTGGAAAATACGTCGAGTTTCCCTGTATCGTCTAATCTTGACAAACAGATGTCTATGGCACAAAACGCCATGGATCTTCCTAGCCCACTATTGCAGTGAACAACTATCGGGCTTGTATGCGTATCACTAGCTGATTGGCCGTATAACTTTGTCGTTAGTACCAAGTCAATGAAGCTGATTTCGTCAGGAGATAAATCGTGTTCTTGCCATTTTTCGTACAACAAGTGAGTGACTTTCAAACAGTCACCATCTTCATTCGTCACCTCAAGGTGCGTAATTATGAAGCCTGGATGTGTCGAATCAACCTTGACCGTAGCTATCTTAAATTTTCCAAATTGCATCGTTACTTTTTCTATTGGACTCCAATAACGATAGCACTGGGTCTTGCCATTTTCAATAGTACTGCACAACATAACGATGATTTGAGTTCTGTGCTGCCATATTATTCTCCAGAAGTAGGAACTGGTGTTCTTTATAGTAGGTGCTTGACACACGATGTACTTCTTAGAGTTCTTGAAACCATCAACGTAACTAGCGTTCATATAATCCTCAGAGTTTTCTTCTTCTGGAAAACGTACACGGCTTCGATCAAAGCACGTCATGTCTTGTGTCTCAATCTTCATAATGTTGTCGTGCTCATCACAAAGAAATTCACTGGCGTTGGTACGGTCGATCAATTTAACGAGACCACTGCGACTCAGTGTCTTAGAATTTCCATTCCCCATTTCAATTATTGCAGGTACAAAAGAGTTTGGGTTGATATTTACTTAGAAGTCGAGCAGGGTTCAGGAATGAGCTACAACTGATGTCTTTTTAACTGTAAATCGCCATTTATAGATGCTCGGTTTCCTTATTAACTCTCTGACACATATATGAATAACTCAGTGGTTAGATTATTGTTACCATTCAATATATATTCTAAATATTACACACAAGGGCAAATATTACATGCCTTTATCAATTGACGTCATAAAAAATCCCCAAGTAGGATAATTTGAATTAAATAATATAACTACATGCTAAAAAACAATTCGTCCGTGCTGGTATGAGTAAAACCTGTTGATAATCCCAAGCGAGGACCATTTTGTTTAAGCAAAATTTACTGATTGTATTTAGGATATCAAGTTTGTTATCCTAGACCATGCAATGGTCATCATTGTTTTGGATGTCAATCGGCTTTTTTTGACTATGGTCTCCAGCATGACATCATCAGTTTATCACTGAATGAAATCAATTGTACAGGCAGACAGGGTGTCGGTGTTGATTAGATATTTGCCACTTGAAAATGTGATCATACGTAGATAAAAATAGCGTTGTTCGTTTTAAGTAATTATAGAAGACCAAATAAGTTGACGCGGTCAGCAAACCACAAATGGGGTAAATGATTGTTTAATAGCTGACTATCGAATAACATTATCAACAGGAAAGTATATTAATATAATTAACCACAAAACGTCATAACTTTGGAATATAACTCATAATCGCGTTAAGCATATTTTATTTGCTTCAATACAGAGTCAGTAAAATAGAATCATTTGTTTTGATCACACGTGTTCTGTTTCAATCTACTACTGGATTTATTTGACGATGGCTGTAAACCTCTCAGCAATTTATGGAGCTCGCAGTTTCATGCGAAGATCAGAAGACCCGAAATACATAGAAATACTTCTTCGGGAGCACTTGGGCATCATCAACATGCCAATTGAAGGCACCAGTGACATCTTTCGGCAGCCTAAAAACAGGAAGAAGAATCATAACTTGAATTACCCATGCTGGGATATTTCTCGAGTGGTTTTGAAATCCTACAATGATTCAGACTACATCAATGCCAATTATGTGAGGGGACACGACTTTAGTTCCAAATTCATCGCAACGCAGCAACCAATGGCCAATACTTTCAATGATTTTTGGAGCATGGTCTGGCAAGAGAACTCTCGTGTGATTGTGATGCTCAATGGTACTAAGTCAGAACCATCAGGCCTTCAATACTTTCCTACGAACCAAGATCATATTATCTTAGCAAAATTTATAATCAAGACAGAAAGCATCAGGATGGAACCCCAGTACACCAGCACAACCTTGACTGTTATTCACAAACCAACCGGAGAATCAAGGACAGTACACCACTTCAAATATTTGGACTGGCCAGAAAATGGTATTCCGGATTCAAAATTTTTTCTTGAATTTCTGCTAGCTGTCAACAGGCAGGACCAACAAAATTTAACAGAAGCGATACAGACCAAGCAGTCTTTACCCGGTCCAATTATTATTCATAGTGATAATGGTGTAGGTAGAACTTCAACATATTGTGTGATTGACATGTGCTTGTATTCTTTAGTACATACGGCATCTGTTTCCGTGCCGCTGACAGTTTTAAAAGTTAGACAACAACGAAATTTTAGTATCCAAAATCCAAATCATTACTTTTTCATACATAATGTCTTGTTTTACTTTTTGAATACCATTAAATCAAATAGTTCAATGTTCGTCGAATTTCGCATTCATCTGACCAAAAACGACTTGCATTTGTTGACATTAGATTGTTGAACAAACATGTAATCTACTGAGAATAAAAGAACTATCAGTATTGATCAGTGTATCCTTTTTTAAGTCAACCATTTCTGCCATAAGAGTAAATCAATCAGATTCATGGTCTTATAACAATTTCTTATTTCTGAAATATGTTTCTTTACAAAAAATTGCTAATGTATCGATGTAGCATATGTTTACTATATAGAGATGAGTCATCTCATAACTAATGAGGGCTATTCATCTCATAATCACGCTGCGTATTGTGTAATCAAGGCCAAAAGGAACCGGCGTAAAGTTGTCAAACTCTTATCGTTCAAAGACGACCACGTTGATTTCATTTATAGAACGTGTTGGGTCAAAGCTGTTTATTCGCGAGTTACTTATAGGCGTTGTCAGAGAGTGAACGTGTTTGAGTCGCGATTACGTCATGATTTTTGTGTTGCATTGTGTCAAAAAGTGAGACCAACAGTAACTATATTCATATTTTGAATATAACATGTTCTTTTGATTGGGCAAGTGATGATGATGATGAGAGGATTATTGTTTGGTCAGCGAACTCAATCGTTATAGGTATAAAAACATCTAATGCGAGTGCAGAAAAAAGGGCGCGTTCTAAATGCTTATGTATCTAACAGATAAAGTTTCAAATTGACAACCAATTTTGCACGTAAAAAAATTTATTTTCAAGTTGATGAGTTTTTCCGATTATGATTTATAAATTTCTACATGGAAAACGTTCCTGTTTACACAATTTTTATGCTTTATCGTTTTTATTTGACCTCGTTTGATAAATTTTAACATTTCAGAATACTTAGGATGCACTCAAAATACGAAAAGAAACTGAACACATTCTATGTGCTTTATGCACATTTTTCTAACGAAACGGATCGTTACTATATGTCTCGAATAAATAATAAATAAAATAATAAATAAATAATCGTGGACAAATTCACACAGTGCCATCTAGCCCCAAACTAAGCAAAGCTTGTACTATGGGTGCTAGATAACTGATATACTACGTATATACTTTTTTTTTTAAATACATACTTATTATACATACTACACCCAGACCCGTAACAGAAATTAAAATTCATCATTTAAATTTCTGCCCGGCCGGGAATCGAACCCGGGACCTCTTGCGTGGTTGACTGGCATGTTGACCACTGAACCACTCAGGTCGTCAAAATGAACGAATGGCATTCATTTCGTTCATTCTGACTGATACTTATAGTTAGGCGGTACGAATTCTGTTACGTCATTCCACAGGACAGGATCAAGATGACGGCGTACTATCAGAGCTAGACAGTACGACAGCTGATATAGATGCACCAAAGAAATTTGATGGCGCCTGACCGTTCAACTCGAATGCTATCGCTTATGATATGTCATTTCCCTCGCTCGCGAAATGCGCCGCAACTAGTGAGAGAGATGAATAGGGTACATCCTCGTGGGTGCCTCATGAGTATGCATATAATTATTCGTAGGTAACACCCAAATCTAAAATCAATAAATGCTCGGGAATTACGAGACTGAAAATGATTGAAATTACCTTTTATTATAAAATAGCTCGAAATATTTCGAAAGGTGCACAAATGATCCGCGGCCCGACCACCTAGGCGGTCGGGCTGCTGGCATGAAATTATAACTTAATGACTAAGTAAGCTCGAGCATATTTTGGTATAGTGGCTCTCATTCCGCGGTGCGGGCGATGGAAATATTTAAAAATTTACGAGCGCAGCGAGCTCGTTTTTGAAATTTTGCTCAAAAGATGCTGATAAATAGAAGTCTATGCTCATGACTATTTGATTTTCATGTGTTCCAACTACCCACGGAGTCCGCGTCCCTGGCGTTAATCGTCGCGGCTGCTGCCTGCAGCCGCCGATTGATCTACTGTAACCGTAACTGTAGAATAACCGATGTATCGGTTTAAAAAGTCGTAGTGTGCCATCTAATTTTTATATTCTACTGTCGGAAGGCAGTCTGTGGTAGGGGTTTGTAGTCTTTGTAGGGCTGTCACTGTCATTTGAGTCTGTTGGTTTGATTGGTTAGTAGTTTGCGTTTCGCGCTATGTGTGTGTGGGCGTAGAATATTGCGTGAAAATAATATGAAGTTAATTTTATTTATTTTATTATATTGTACAGCGTTTACAATAGTATAATTTCACACCGCAGTGTGTAATTTACATACCCATAATTATACTAAAATGATCAATTACATTATTGACCGATGCAATTATTTATTTATGTTTTATTCTATACACAAAACAATGCAGTGCACAACATAATTTCTTCTAGGTTTCTTAATAATTGAAAATGTTAGACCTTTGAAATTGTGAGTGTGTTTGGAGAAAATGAATTTGATGCGCAAATTCCGTGGGGCGACGTCTTCGTCGCCACCCGAGGCTGGCGAAGGGTCCGGCGCGTCCTCACCTCACCTGCAGCTCGGTCTCATGCATCTAAAGAAACTTTTTGCGGAGTATACGCATCCGCCTCAACCGCTGACCGACGCTGAAAAAGATGATAAACTTTACAATATGCTACCCTTGTTTTGCAAGGTACTTTTCAATTTATTATGCCTTTAGTGAACACAAATTTATCATCTCACTGTATCAAAATCGTAAATTGATTGAAAGAAATCGAATATTCCAATTATTCATAACATTTTATTGATTGTATTTAGATATTCCTAATCAATTTTATATGCAGGTGTTTGGTACTAGTCCATCAAGTGAAATGAATGAGAAATTTTGGGATATCTTATCCTTCTGCCAGCAAGTTTCTAAGCTCATGGTGTCTGAAATAAGGAAAAGAGCCAGCAATCAAAGTACTGAGGCAGCTAGCTGTGCTATTGCTAAGTTTTTAGAAATCGAGAATTCAGAGGAGTCAAGCAATGGTTGGATGCTATTATCAACATTGAACCTCTTGGCAGCTGGTGATCAGTCTTTGATACAGGTACAATTTGATTTCTATTAGTTTATTTAATAGAACAACAAGATTAAGCAATGTCAAAAGCCCTTTATGGTTGGAACAGGTCTGAAAGATGGTATTTCTATAAATGTTCGTTCATTGATTAGATATAAAGGAAGCTTGCCGTGTGGTGTTGGATGAGTAGAATACCACCAACCACTTACACACATGGGTGTCATACAAGGCAACTAATGTTTTCGAGGCAAAGGACTATCTTAGAGTCTCCTAGACTAGAGACTAGAGTTTTCCATTGTTATATTTATAACACTGCAATCTCCAACCAGCCTGTCAAGTGTCGAGATTATGGCAACCTCCCCTTTCGTGGGACTGCTGTGCCTTATATTGCATTTTTAAGCAGAAATTTCTTGTTGAATTAAAAATTGTTACTTTTTATATGCTACTTTATCAAACAGAATTTGGTGTAATGTATTTATTCTGGTCGGCATTTCACATGCCTATCTTTATTAATGAAGGTCACTTACAAAACAAATTAGTTCTCATCCATGAAAATGAAGTAATTATACACAGTAATTACTAATCTAACCATTCCCATTATGAGTAATGAAATGTTATAATATTGACACTTGGGAGTTATTGCACATTTTACAAATAATTTTCACCAAAATCTAGTTCAAGGTTACATACAATTATTATGTATAATACAGTCTGATATTGATTAAGTTTATGATTTTCGTTTGTAGGTCATGACCACTGCATCTATACCTTCTACACTAGTCAAATGTTTGTATCTATTTTTTGACCTTCCTGAAATACCTGAATCTGAAGCTGATGTCCAGGATGGTATCAGTGAATTTACACCTAGAGAAAGAAGAATACTTCTACAGAAAATTTTTGTTCAGGTATGGTTTCGGGACAAGTAATTAAATTTATAAATAACAATTTCATGTTTGCTTTAAGTTATTTCAATAATTGTATAAGTTAGTTGTATTTTGGCCTCCTTCAGATGTTTCTTATATTTTTATTTTATTTTATAGAACATATACTACCAATCTCCTCAATAGCATTCCCCTATTGCTATTCCCACTTTCCTCTTTTATATTGTCCAGCCTAACTCCGTTTATGTGGTTGATGTTTCAGTGGTACTTTATAATCTTTCCGTTCAGTATACAAATATAAGGATCACGAATTTTTACAACTCATATGCTAATATCAAAGTAAACAAACATTGTATCATGTTATTTACAGGTGTTAGTGAGACTAAGTAGTCATCCTTTTCCTTGTGAAGAATTAGCAAGGAAAGATGATCTTAGTTTGCTTTTCTCTGCGATAACGTCATGGTGTGCGCCACACAACATAATGTGGCGGAAATCCGCAGCTGAGGTGCTGATGACGCTATCGAGACATGGACTAACGCAATCAGTTGTTCAGTACATACATAGTAAGTGAATGATTTGCATACTTGATTATTTTATGGTCTCTGAAGTACTTGTTAATTTACTGCAGAATGTACTATTTCAAAATACATGTTTGTACATGTGTAAATGGATGATGTTTTGCCTTACTAATAGCGATAAACTTGTTAAATGAAAACAGATACGTTTACATATTTATTATCACTTCCTAGAATAACACAGATAACAACATGGTACAGTTTTAAGTACAAATACAATGTGTACTTTAGATACATACACCATAATGTCATCACATTATGTAAAACTTAGTTGCTTATGTATATTCTTTTTAATAATTTAATAACTTTAACCTATAGCCATAGCTGGGCATTAACTCGTTAATCCGTTAATCGTTAATTAACGAAGTTAATATATTGATTAACGGATTAACTTTTAAGTTAACTTTTAAAAATGTTAACGGACACGTTAACTTCCGTTAACATCAGTCAGAAGTCCGTTAATCGTTAATCCAATGGGTACCTACTATTTACCGCACGACCGGCATCGCAACGCGGCGCGAAAAACAGGTTCAGACAAGTATGAAATGAAGTTCCGATTGATATGGCTGGAAACGTATGACAGCAGTAGAGTGGATGCAGTAAAAAAGTGCATGGAAAAAAAGGTAGAAGATGCCTTACGACAAGAAGCAGAGGAAAATTCGAAAGATATTTTAAGTGGCGGAGGGAGCCATGCGAGTGACAATAATGATGACGAGGAAGACTTTTTCAATTCTGTCACTCAGGCTCAGTCTATAGAAAAACCAAAGAGCTCGAGAGTAAAGCGCAAAGTCTCGTCAAAATGTGGCTGGACATGAAATCAAAAGACTCGTTCAACGATGCTGCATTCCTCGGAGAACAGATATTCATAAATCTATTCATCAAATACAATACTGCTGTACCCTCAAGCGCTGCAGTTGAACGTCTGTTTTCCACGGGTAAAGACATTTTAACACCAAAGCGACCCTCCCTTTCAGACGAGAACTTCAATATGTTAATGTTCATGAAGGGGAATATGCACCTTATGCCCGGCGATTAAATTACACATTTGAATTAAACAAGTATTTTGTTTTCTTCCTAACTTCCAGAACATCATAAACCAACAGGTTTTATAAGTGTGAACAAATAAATTGTTAAAATGTGTGTAAAATTGCATTTTTAACAATACAAATGCAATTTTACACATATTAACGATTAACGTTAACTTGCGTTAATTCTTGCAAAATGTAACGCTTTAACGTTTAACGAAGCTAACTTTTTTTGTAGCGGATTAACGATTAACGAAGTTAACTATTTGATTAACGGTGCCCAGCTATGCCTATAGCTGATAACAATAAAATGAATAACTTTGTCACTAATTACGAATATAGAAGTTTTATATTTGAATGGGTTTGCTCATGACATTATGAACTCAATGATGGAGCTAGCTCACCTAAGAGGATGTCTATTTATTTGTGGCTGTACTTAACTAGTTATTTAGTCATTGTCATTACTACCATCTTATACTTTTTGAAATTTAGTTTACGGGTTTATACCGCGTATCTTGGTTAACGAGTAGGTAGCCTGATATTTCGACGCATTTGCACGCATAATGGTCACGGGACGACGAGTAGTATTAACCAAGGTATTCGGTATTAACCCGTAAACTAAATTTTAAAATGATTTTTAATAACCGCGATAGTTTAAAACAGGAAATCTTACTACTTTCGGAAATTCCGAACGCAGTTTACGTAACCGAATGCAGCGTCAATTACGCCACCGAAATTCTGCGATTTGCTGGTCAAAAAATTATGCTCATGTAGCGTTACCCTGCGGATTAACTGACGCACGTGCTCGGATCCGCTTAAGCACTTATACTTAGTAAATCCACATGACAATTAAATGACGTAATTTTTATGTTGCAGATAAGGGATGTGTCGGTCTGTGCATAGATAATATGCAAAAAATTCCAGAGTTGACTCCATTAGAGGTAATTATACGATAATGGTCTTACCATGTTTTATTTTCCCTAGTAACACGGCATGGTTACTACGCCAACTTCTCAGTTGAAGTCCATTGTTAAATTCAATTATTTTTATTGAACGCTCCACTTTGTATACACTTACGACAGAGCGAATCTTATTGTGGGGCTATGAGGGCGTAGCATTTATTATTCTTCAACATCATCAGCTTATAAGTGACTAGCGGCCCGCCCCGGCTTCGCACGGGTAGTAAACCTTAACAAATTATACACCTGAACCTTCGTCATGAATCACGTTGTCTAAAACCGCACTATGTAGTCTGTGTGTGAATACCGCATGAAAATCCGTTCAGTAGTTCTTGATTTTATCGCGTACAGACTGACAGTAAGACACGGCGTGGGACTTCGTTTTATAATATGAAGTAATTATATTATACTTAAGTATGTACTGAGTAGTGTCCCGTTACAAACAGGACACCATATTACGATCACAAAAGTTCCAACCGTCTCCTCAACCATTTTAGAGGGAAGGGGCGACCCGGCTCCTGACTGCCGTATTTCTTGACATTGACTCCCCCGTACGTACCCCGTGCTGCCTAAATAGCCGAGCGGACTGAGCGGCGAACACGCGACTTTTTTCTAATATTTACATTTTAAACTCGTGATATCTTTCGAATGGAATGTCTGAATTGAATAATTCAAAAAGTTATATAAAGGTATTGAAGCAGTCGTGAATGTGAAGTAATTGATTTTGATAAGGATTAATATCAAGGTACAAATAAATAGCGTTTTTTAGCGGCGGCATTTTAATTAAATTTTGAAAATAAAAGAACACTTATTGTGACATAACTATAATAGTTAGACATATACTGTCGCGACACTTTATGTAGATAATGATGTGTTCTGCAAAGTCGTAGTACATTATTTTGTTCTATCATCAATAGTTTTCGCAGCGCACGCGATGTAAGGAATTTTTTGGGTATTTTTTTACACCTTGGGTTACATTATTGGAGTTTTATTAATGATCCGTAATTTTTTAGAATATATAATATAGCCTATGTCACCCGCGGATAGTGTAGATTCCTAACGGTGAAAGAATTTTTGAAATCGGTAGAGTAGTTTCGAAGCCTATTCAATACAAACAAACAAACAAACAAACAAACAAAAAATCAAACATTTCCTCTTTATAATATTAGTATAGATAGCCCGTCCCGGCTTCGCACGGGGTAGACAATTATTTATTTTTGGAAATTTGGATATAAAACACTTTTTTTCACAAATATTTTTATTTATTAAAAATTTTTATTAATTTATATTGACATTGACTGCTCCCGTACGTACCCCATGCTGCCTAGATAGCCGAGCGGGCTGAGCGGCGAACACGCGACTTTTTTCTAATATTCACATTTTTAAACTCGTGATATCTTTCGAATGGAATGTCTGAATTGAATAATTCAAAAAGTTATATAAAGGTATTGAAGCAGTCGTGAATATGAAGTAATTGATTTTGATAAGGATTAATACCAAGGTACAAATAAAGAGCGTTTTTTAGCGGCGGCATTTTAATTAAATTTTGAAAATAAAAGAACACTTATTGTGACATAACTACAATAGTTGGACATATGCTACCGTGGAGTTTTTTGTAGACATTATGATGTTCTTCAATATTGTTGTACATTATTTTGTTCTATCGCTAATAGTTTCGGCAGCGCATTCGACGAAAGACATTTTAAGACTCATTTTTTAACACCTTCGGTTACATTGTTCAAATTTTACCAAGGATCCCTAATTTTTTTCAAAATGAAATGTAGCCTATGTCAAATTGGAAGAATGTAGCATTCTATTGGTGAAAGAATTTTATAAATCGGCCCAGTACTTTTTGAGCCTATTCATTACAAACATACAAACATACAAAAATAGGTACAAATCTTTCCTCTTTATAATATTAGTGTAGATAAATGTCCCCAGCTGGACTGGAGCCTCCTCTGCACCAATGGAACGGCTAAAGAATGGAACGCATTACCCGCGAATGTGTTCCCTGATCATTATAATGTAGACGTCTTTAAGGCCAGAGTAAATAACAAATGCCTGGCTAGTCCAATTATTTAAAAAAATGGAGGGATTTGCCATAATCTCTAAGCTTGGCAAGTGCGTTAGAGATCTCAGTGTAAAATACACAACACAAAACGCTGCTGCTCTTTTCTGGCCTACAGAGGTCTTGGTTAGCCTCCTTGTACAACACTAGTAAGTCGAAGGGGCTGGTCAAATGTTCTTTTCTGCCACCACACACTACCACAGGGCCTATTATACTCTTAATCTGATTTACCTCTGCGTTGTTTACAGGTAGTGGAGATGTTTGTAGCAGTATTCTGTTTCCTAAAAGACTCAAGTGAAGTTAGTCAATTATTGTTAGACGATTTTCGCTCTTGCCAGGGATATTTGTTTCTCTCTGAATTTCTACTAAAGTGAGTATTTAAATTAATTATGGCATGAGCATGTGTAATACTAGAAAATTTCGTAGTATTTCTTTACTTTATTTTGTTTATTTTTTATACTTTGACAGGCACGAAAGACAAGAAGTGCCTGATTATTTGACGACAGGGTAAGTAGACATTATTTTGGTAATGTAGTGACTTTACTTCTAAGCACCTATTATTTATTTGCATTATATATTTTAGTGTAGTTAAAGTTAGTGATTTTACTTTTTTAATTACACACTAAATTTATTACAGGTAAAACATATTTTAGTATTTAAACTAAAAATATTTAATATTAGTAAAAAGTAGCATAAAAAAATTAGGTACAAGGCATTTTGAACCTACTAATCCGATTTCAAAATTCCTTTCATACCGATTTCACAAATGGAAAGCTACATTATTGCCGAGTTACACAAATTATTTTAAGTCTCGAAAAATAGCGGGATCCCACGGGATAACTGAATGTTCTCCAGCTACATGGGGATGAACACAGCAGACTACTCGTGTAATGTAAGCAGTAGTGATCTTTTTAGAAAGTTTGATTTCACGTGTTTCGTCTCGTTCCAACCAGGCTCGAAGAGGAGCGTGTGAGCGGGACAGAGGCTCGCGCAGCGCTCCGTAACTTAGTGCTGATGGTGTCTTCGTTGTGCGCGTGTGGGTTCTCCGAGCTTCGGCCGACTCGCGCCAACACGGAGCTGTTCCAATTGCAGGGCTTCGTGTTGCCGCAGCCCTCCGCGGCCGGACAGGCGGTGCGGAATGTACAGGCGTTCCAGGTTAGCGAGGTTAACTTTATAGTACAGGTGGCTTATGCGCTTATTACTATCAGTCGGCTTGATTCAAAAATTCAAAAAGCGTGAGGACAAAATAAAATGGAATGTATTGTCTAAAGAATAAGGTCTATATTTGTAGCACTTATTTTACGTTACGCGTCGCTCCTCTAGGCAAAGGCGTGATACAAAAGTGGACCTTATTTTATGAGCAATACATGATTTGCTGTAAAGCTTTTTGCTTCTAAATTTAGATGACTAGTTCTACCAAATCTAATAAGTAGAGATGAAACGGATAATGGTTTAGCCGGATACCGGATATCTGGCCAGCCTCTTGGCCGGATAGCCGGATATCCGGCGGTCGGATATTCCACTAAACTTAGATTCTGAACAAGTTTGTGCAAGCTGTAATCGAGCGGCGGGACTTTAGACGTCTGCATGTGTTTACGTGATTTCAAGTCTTCCTTCAATGAGAATAATTTGAACGTAACACCGAGCAATTACTTCGACCTCGAAAGGATTCGTAGTTTCGAAATACGGGCTAACACATGCTCCCAGCATATCGGAGGACAAACGACATCGTATATTACCTTTAAATATAGAAAAATTTGTATTCTTAATCCAGTATAAACCTTGAACTCTTGTCAAAACAACGCACGACAGAAATGCGCATTTTTTACGCTGGTCAGCGGGTGTCACCCTGTTGGGCAAAGTATGTATCTAATTTCCACACTCGTGGAAGTTACAAAGTCACATATATCCCCGAGAAAATTAGAGAACGCCTTTGGGCATGTGCTCTGTCACCCCAAAGACCACTATGGTGCTAGTAGCCCTTAATTTGTAGACGACGACGTGCTGCCGCTTAAGACCCCACACGCCACCTGGCTGACGGCGGTCCAACGGGACCTGAAGAATAATATCATTGACGCGGCTACTGCTCAGAGAAATGAAGGAAGCCGATGAGCAAAATCATTTTTACGGAGTCTTCATAAATTTTTTACTATCTGGTATCCGGCCGGATATCAACGCGCTATCCGGTATCTGGCCGTATAGTAAATTAAGGCCGGATACCGGATAGCAACCGGATATCCGTTTCATCTCTACTAATAAGCGCATTAGTGTGAGTTTACAGTGACGATTCTTTTCGATGGTCGCTAGTGACCCTGGCTGGTGGTTAAGCGATGAACTACAGTTTGTCATACAATTTTTTTACGCTCGTAGCGAAAATCGAATTGATTCGTCACTGTAAACTCACACTAAACTCTCTGAAGATTACCAGGAGACGCCACTGGCGAGGTCTTGCCACTGTCAAAATAACGCCGTGTTATTTAACTGTTAACTTTGAGTATATGATAACTTATTTTCATCAGGTGCTGCAATCAGTTTTCATGAAGTCCACGTCGCCAGCGCTATGCTGCACCATACTGGACGCTATATCCAGCGTGTACCACTCGGACAATGCCAACTATTTTATATTAGAGAACCAGAACACACTCAGTCAGTTCTCTGAAAGGATCCACCTAAAGAATGCAGAGATCCAGGAGAAATTCTTTGAACTTCTGGAGTTCATCGTATTCCAGCTGAACTTTGTGCCATGTAAAGAGTTGATATCGCTGTCGCTTCTACTAAAAGCTAATAGATCCAGAAGTTGTAGTATACTTTGTATTAAGACTTTGTTGAATATTTTAAAGTGAGTATATGAATTTGCCACGAATGCTCTAGATAGATAAAGTCATTATAACAAACATTTATAATTTTTTTTACTCTTACAGGCATAACGCAATATTCAAAGACGTATACAGAGAGGTGGGCATGCTCGAAGTGTTTGTTACATGCTTATCGCGGTACGCGGTGTTTCTCAAAGACAAAGAACTGGAGGAGCTGAAACTCAAAAATGAAATTGGTGACCCTACCTACTCGCCTAGAGCTCCAGAGAGGAAGAAAAGATCTTCAAGGCCGGATTCTCTGATAAAAGATCCCAATGTGGAAGCCGAGGAGGAGGAACTAGGCAGTTTGGTGATGGAAGGGCTGACGGCACTGCTGAACGGCAACGCGAACAATTGCAATGTGTTCAGAGACTGCGGTGGAGCTAAGTGCGTTCACGGGATGGTTGTGCACGAAGCTTGTAGGAGCAAGGCTTTGGGTGAGTTATTGTGTTCTCACATAATTTTATGGATTAATTTTCAGTCTTATTTATTTATTTAACCATATATTGTACACAAGATTGTTACAACAGTATATTACATATCCATGTTTCACGAAATCGGCCCAATATTTTAGCAGGCAAACATACATTTACACCAGTAACGAAAATTTGTGTGTAGGGGGAAGCGATCTTAAACCCTACTTCCTATACAATACGATACAAAAGTTTTGGATGTTATGTCAAATGTGAACACTCACTCAGATCTCATCATCTGATTTATCTGTATTATTCATGATTGGTGTGATAGTTATGTGTCTCGATTTCGATATTCTACACTTGTCTATATTGAAATAAGTTTTGGTTTATTACAGGGGTAGTAAGAGAGCTGATTGTGAGCGGTTCTGGCGAGGAGGACATGTCGGCTCTCCTGTGCGGGATGCACGCGGCGCCCAACGACGCTTTGCGGCTGAAACTACATATTCTGAAAGCTCTATTGGCTTGTTTGAGAGATTCACATCGTACGAGGACCATATTTCGGAAGGTATGTAGTAATTTTTGGGTATGTAAAGTGGACAGTTTGAACCATAACCTTACTATACCTACTAAAAAAAGACGAACATGAACGAGCTGTCAAATGCAACCTAAACTGAATTAGACTTGTGTGCATACATTTGTTTATATGTATGCATTAGAGATGTAGCTTAGCACTATTGACCGACATTCATATCGATAGTTTACTTGTAGATATGTTATAGCTCAGGATGGGATGGAAACCTTACTCGGTTAGAATAAGATCGATAATTTCTATTATACATTAGGTTACAAGTATCAAATATTTATTTATAGCTATCTTTTGCCCTCGACTTCGCTTCGTCCGCGTCGGCAACTTTTTACGTTGCTCCGTTCGCATTGTTCTTCCTCAAATCTGGAAATATATTTCATTAATTGGCTTATTGCAAACGCATAATTTTTTCTGGGGAGGCTCGTTTGGTCGGCTTATTAAAACATTACAATCCATGCATTTCTGTTATCCGAGTTAATAAGACACTTCCAGGTGACTTAGAAATGTTGCCTCCAGCTGGGTAATTGTGTGTTTACAAATTGATTTTATCAGGTCCCAGTTTGGGCGCCATTACATAAAAGGCGATGTGGTGGTGTGTAAGTAGGCAGGCCCCGTTGTAAATACCTACAAGCAAATCAAAGCTTCAATTTATCCTAAGATAACTGTTTCGTGTAAATAATTTGTGCCACGCTTACTTCATCGCAAACCGAGCAAGTAAGCGTCATGCTACGGGTGCTGGTTTCTACCTTTGCCCCTAAAGCGTAACCCAAATGTATGTACCAGGTGAGCGGTTTCGTGTACGTCACCAGCGTGCTAGCGTCGCTGGAGGGCCGGCTGGGGGGCGCGGGGGCTTGCGAGGGGGGTGCGGGGGCGATGGCCGGGGCTGAAGGGGGCTCGGGAGCCGCAGCCGATCGGGACACGCTGCAACTGCTCCATATCGTGTTCTACACGGTCAGCACGGCTATGCGCTTCGAACCGGCCAACGCGAAGTTCTTCCACCACGAGGTAAGTCTACCACGGGGCGCGGTGACAACCAGCGTCGCGGCGTCAGTCGTGGCACTACGCTGAATGCTGTGTGCTGTGACTTTGGCTCTATTGCACTTCTCTTCTAAATTTGTTGTTTTGTTTATGTGCCATGGATGTAAGTTTGAACTATTGAACTCGATGATGAAATACTTATAATTTGAAAGGTACATGAACCAATTTAAAAAAATATATTGTATGGTAATTGTTGGCTTGGTCTATCCCGATTCCGACTTGATGTTGATTTTTGGGAAACCCTATATGTATTGTAGTTGTGTGCTGCAATATTGTATGTGTTGCAGATATTTTTTTTTGTAAATCAATGCTCTTGCCAAATAATCTTTCAAAGCAGTTTTATTTACTTAAAATATTGGTTTCCAGATTTGCATGACAACACTATGCGAAACCATACG
This sequence comes from Blastobasis lacticolella, assembly GCA_905147135.1. Taxonomy (NCBI): domain Eukaryota; kingdom Metazoa; phylum Arthropoda; class Insecta; order Lepidoptera; family Blastobasidae; genus Blastobasis; species Blastobasis lacticolella. The sequence continues at coordinate 11,268,932 of LR990041.1, forward strand.
ACTTCTGGGTTGCTTCACCCAAGACACGGAGTTACAGTACGATACGGAAACGGGGGATATTGAACTCTACGAAGTATTCCATGATATTTTCACTGGGAACATTCTGGAAATGACGTGAGTTTGCAGAAATAACTATTTTCTTACTTGTGTATGACATGTCCACCCCACTATGTACTCGGGACGAGTAGTGTTGTAATGAAAAACTTGTTTTGTAATGTAGAAATTAAGAAATAAATTGTATTTAACGGGTTTTCAGGTTTCCAGAGAAAGTTCCAGTAATTTTCGTGCATGCGTGCATTGTATTGAGACTTCTGTACGATGTGGCGTTGGATTCTTTCGACAAACCTACATTTTGTGGCACATTAAACGTAAAATCGCCTAGCTTAACACGGCAGAGTTCGGCTATTAACGAGGTATGTATGAGATTCGTTCTGAGTGTTACATAGACTTTTTAAATAGTGATTTGCATTTTGTGGTCAACATTCCGCCGGCCCCTTTCCGCCATCGGGAGACGCGATCCGGGCGAGCGCTTCATCCTTATGTCGTGGATCTTCCAACTATCCGCACGAGCCGCTTTGGCTCGACTTTTATAATGCGTACGGCTAAGGAGTGGAATGCGTTGCCTGCGAGTGTGTTCCCTGATCAATATAATCTGGATGCCTTCAAGGCTAGAGTGAATAGGCTGTTCCTAGACAGGCATGCTCCATCATAGACCGCATCGTCACTTACCACCAGGTGAGGTGGCTAGCAAGTAATAAAAAAAAAACATTTCCAGGAGAGGCTATTTGAGATTAATGTATCAGTATCAGATACCTCTCATTGAGAGTAAATGTATTCGTAAACGGTTTGAAATTTAAAAAGTGTGTATGGCAATAGTTGTAGAAAATTTTATAAGCTTTTATTCGGTAGAAGATCACTTTTCTCTGCGACGTACTGTTTTAGAGATACATATTCGTGAGTATGAGTATGAGTAATGTTCAGTGTTTTATGAACATTGCTTAGCCAGTATAATATATCCGAAAATGGTGGATATCTGACCTTTTCCAAGGTAAAATGTACGAATTAATTGGACTACAAAGAAAAATTAAGTTTTTACGACTTTTAAGACATGAAAAATTAGTGGTTATCAAACAATAAAAACATCGCGGCTGTGATAGCCACACGACGTCCACTCGGTCCATACACCGATCGGCTCTAAGCCTTTTGCATCCAAAGGCACCTCCGTCAGAAAATCCAGCCAGTATCAACTGGCAGCGTTTAAACACATCATCATCCTAGCGGTCGATCCCGACCAGGATCCGCCTTCCTACTCTTTCTTCGCCCCTTCGCCCATTCTCCGGCATCCTCGCGTCATAAGCCGTTGGCTCTCGCAACGATGTCGGGCTATCGCTTCGTAGGCCAAACACAACCGATTACCACAACGAAACCAAGTACGCGACGCAGCCGCCTGAATCGTTATCTTGTTTCTTCTGGTTTTTATAGAAAATAAGTATTTGACTGCCATCTCACCTAATATTAAGTGCAGATGCAGTCTATGATGGCGCATATCTATCAAAGCGATTTTATATGGCGTTTTCCTTTCTATAGATATTTAGTTTTTACTTTTTTGTCACGTTTTCCCTCTCTATAGGTATATAATTTTTACTTTACTGTCGCCAGTCGAAGCCAGCCGGCCGCACCGCACCACTGAACCTCTCCCCGGGCGGCGGGGCTGGCGGGGCGGGCGGCGGGGAAGCGTGGGTGGTGCACCCGGGCGTGGTCATGGTCCTGGCACGGCTGTTGCCCGCTCTCCCGCGCCCGCCCGCGCACGCGAAGCACGCGCGCGCACTGAGGGACTACCTCGCGCACGTGCTCAAGAGCCTCGTCAGGAAGTACGTGATATTTCATCCCAGTTGTAGTAGTGTATTGTGTAATAAAGGGGTCATATTAACGATTTGTGAATGAATAGGGTGTAACGTCATGAATTTTTGTGTATCTCCTCTCGTTGGCCTTGCTACGGTTTCTTTTTGAAACATCTGTTTTGTGTTTGGTTTGGTCAGCTGTGTGGAAAATTCTTTCACGAAACGTACGTTACGTACGAACGTATACGTTGCTACCATATGAAGAGGCGAATCGTACTACACAGTCTGTGCTCTGCATTGCAGCGAGCGCAACCAGCAGGTGATGTGCGGCGCGGGTCTGGCGGGCGCCATGCTGCGCGCGCTGCCCGCCGCGCTGCGCCACGAGCGGCACGCGCTGCACGCGCCCGCGCTCTACATGCTCGAGCGGCTCGCCGCGCACCACCTCCGCCCGACCGACCTCAGGTGACCCGGCAGACACACACACACAGCGCAAACATAAATCTATTTACCACCCAAACCGCTCAAACATACAAACTTAGACACGCAAACAAAAAGAGAGAGGCATACGAGGGTGCTGTGGAGAACCCCGACTCCTCATTCAAATCAAATCAAATCAATCAAATCAAAATTTCTTTATTGATTAGGACATTAAATATCTCTTTCAATCGTCAAAAAGGAGGGGGGTAGGAAAGTAGGAAGGAAACACACAGTGACACGCTGACCGCCCTATGTCTGTAGATAAACGTATCCCTCGCCAACCACAACCGAACCGGGCTCGACAATGCCAGACAGAGCCGGAACGCTATATTATATTATATACTCGTAGGTATGTCTAGTATAATTAAGAAAAACCACCTAAAACTACAGCAAGAGTAAGCCAGTCCACCAAGGCAGCACCCGTTCACGAGTATAACGCAGGGCCCAGCCATCGTCCAATTCAACCATATTTGAGGAAAAAGAGCGACCCGGCCCCCACGCCACCGCCAGACAGACTTTTAAGTGAGCGTGCATCACACATGCTGCATATGATAGGTAGTTGCTCCCACCCTACTCTATCCTATCCCTACCCTATCGCTACCTTACCCCTACCCTATCCTACCATTGCCTTAACCCTACCCTACCACTACCTTACCCCTACCCTACCACTATCTTACCCCGACCCTACCACTATCTTACCCCTACCCCACCCTATACTACCTTACCGCTATCTTACTCCTACCCTACCCTACCCCTACTCTAACTACTACCCTACCCCTACCCTAGCGCAGACAGGAGACACCATGTGTGGGAGAGGAAGGAAAATTAACGCCGCTTCCAAGGTGGTTCTCTGTGGGGGAAAGAAACGGCAAGAAACCCACAGAGCCTAAGTTAATTCTTTTTTTTTTTTAAACTTGTCTTATGTACTAATACATTATTTGTCCTATATACTATCTTAAAAGTAAATACCTGTATAGAACAGCAGTTCAGTCCCATGGACTTTTGTCATTTACATATTCAGATATACTATAATAACTTTTTTGACATAATTTGTTTTTTATAGCGACTTTAAATTTATTCAATGGTAAATTCTGAATATCTGTTGGAACCTTATTATAAAAGCGTACACATTGACCCATAAATGATTTGTGGACTTTGGCTAGACGACAAGCACCAGCAACAAGCTTATCTTTATTTCTCGTATTAATATTATGAACATCACTATTCTTCTTAAATAAGTGTAAATTTTTATGAACATACTTTAAATTCTCATATATATATTGTGACGGCATTGTCATTATATCAATGTTCCTGAATTTATCTCTTAGTGAAGTTCTAGGTCTCAATTGATAAATCGCGCGAATAGCCCTTTTCTGCAATACAAATACATTGTGCCAGTCGGCAACGTGTCCCCACAGCAGTATGCCATAGGCCATAATACTGTGGAAATAACTAAAGTAAACTAATCTTGCTGTAGCCTCGTCAGAAATACTCCGTATTTTCTTTACAGCATATGCTGCAGAACTTAGCCTTTTCGCCAATTTATCAATGTGAGGACCCCATTGCAATTTATTATCCAGGGTAAAGCCTAAAAATACTGTAGAATCAACAAAATTCAAATTTTCGCCTTTTATTTGTACATTAGTGGGCACTGATCTAACATTTGGCAAAGAGAATTTTAAACATTTTGTCTTCTTGCCATTCAGTAATAAATTATTAACCGTAAACCAGTTTACCACTTCTGCAATAGCCTTGTTCACGTCTTCATATGTTAATTGTTGTCTTTTTACTTTAAACACTAAAGATGTATCGTCCACGAACAAGACAATTTCATGGGCATCTTTTACAAAGTACGGTAAGTCATTTACATAAACAAGAAACAAAAACGGGCCCAAAATAGATCCCTGGGGGACACCCATAGAGACAACAGACCCCATAGATCTCTCTCCGTTCACATCAACTTTTTGAATTCTATGACTCAAGTATGAATTTAGCAAGTTCAGAGCCAAGTCCTTTATTCCATAATGTTGTAATTTCCTGACCAAATGTCATGATTAACGCAATCAAAGGCTTTGGATAAATCACAGAAAACCCCTAAGGCATCACGTGATTCCTCCCACGCCCCAAATATATGTTTAATAAGTTCAACACCTGCATCAGTTGTTGAACGACCGCGAGTAAAACCGAATTGTTTATGATGCAATAGGTTACTTCCATAAAAATGGGCTTTTAGTTGATTTAATATGATTTTCTCAAATATTTTACTTAGAGTCGGTAAAATTGAAACTGGTCTAAAATTTGTAGGATCCGTTGTATTACCAGTTTTCAACAATGGAATAACTTTACTGTGCTTCATCAGTTCAGGAAATTCACCATTATCAACACAATTATTAAATATATTCGCTAAGTGGACAGCAATAACATCAATTACAGAGCTAATAATTTTTACCGACATACCATCAATGTCGGCAGATGCTTTCATTTTTATGGTTTTAAAAGCCTTAACTATATCTTGAGGTGTTGCATGCTCGAACTTAAAATCGATGACACTCTCGGGTACATTTTGTTTTAACAAGGATTCAGCGAGAGCAGGAGACGAACTTAAGGATTTCGTAGTTGACACTGGAATGTCTGTAAAAAATTTATTGAATGCCTCCGCAACTTCCGAGTTTTTGGTAACAACATTATCATTTATCTTTAAACTGTACTTAGTATCGCGATTTGTTACTTTTCCAGTTTCACTATTTATTATCTGCCATGTGGATTTTACTACATCTGTGCTATTTTTCAGTTTGTGTTTAACGAAATTCGATTTAGCTGTAGCACAAACGCGTTTAAATAACTTCGAATAATGTTTAACATACTCAGCAAATTCTACGCTATTATTATACGCCCGTTCTGCATAGAGCTCATATAATTTATTTCTACTCTTATGTATTCCTGCTGTCGCCCAATCGCTAAAGTTTCTAAAAGCTTTCAGTTTTTGTCATGTGTAAAACTGAATTATAATATTCATTTGTATCATCAAAATACTTTAAATTAGATGATTTCTCTATAATGTTATTTCTAAAACTGTTTAGACGGTTGTTGTTAATTGGTACAAATTTAATAGTATTTTTTGTTTCTTTCCTCATATTAACATTAAACACAGCTAATTGACCACAATGATCGGATTGCAATTTGTTTATTACAGACTGGCTACATGCCTGGAGATCACAAAAAATGTTGTCTAGACAAGTTGATGTAGTACTTGTTATTCTAGTAGGCTCTAAAAATAAGTTGATTAAATTATGACACTTAAATAATGACATTAGCCTACCAGTATATTTACAAGATACGTCTAATAAATCTATATTAAAATCTCCACAAACAACAATATTTTTATTACAATTGCTAACTTTAATAAGGGCTTCGTCCATAATTTTCTCGAACAAATCAAATGATGAAGCCGGAGGTCTGTATACGCTCATTACAATAAGTCGCTCAAGTTCTATACAGGCAATTTCAGCAGATCGTTCAACAGACAGCTTGACAATATCAGTGCGTTCCTTGCATTTTAAGCAATTACGAACAAGTATTAGGGAACCTCCATGAATTGCCTGCCCTCTTGTAAACGAACTTGCAAGTTTATGGTTGTTAAAGCCAAATATGAGCTGGTGATCTTTTAACCAATGTTCAGTAATGCAAAAAATATCAACATTCTCACCGTTCATGAATAGCTCAACTTCCAATTCTTTATTCGTCATGCCTTGGATATTTTGATGTACTAAGTTAACTATACAATTTTCTTTATTACTATAACATTTTACTTTACGTACATCCAAAGGCTTATTACCACTATTTACTAATGACTTTATGCCAGAGCAGTCCTGTATATTCTGAACAATATCAAAAGATTTATTGTTCAAGTCTAACAGTGGACTGTTATATGCTGCTGATATGATACAGGATGGCTCATTTGTCTTACATACTAGTTTAAAGAGTGACCCTTTTTGTTTATTAACAAATCGGCACTCTGGTCATATCTACCTACGGTAGGAGAAATCAATAAATTAATATGGTACGCTAACATTGTAGCCAGTTTGACTTTGTACCTACGTCGAAGATACATAGTATCTTCTGTTAAAACTACTTTATCTGTAAATTTATTACAGTCAAAAAAGGTAAATGCGTCTTTCTGACTGCAAGTCAAATTATACATCAAAGTATTCAACTTGTGAATACGGTCATTTTCAGTATTATAACAATTTTTTACGAAGGGAAATGCGCATAATACAATTTTTCCTGCTGACAATCCTTGCAACGCTTCAACACTCTTTATTATGTCATATTTTCGTACTTTAAGGCTATTACTTATTAAAATTACTATATTTACATTTTGATCAATATGTTTTGAATTTTTTAAGATTTTTTGTATAATACCGCCGTACGACAAATCAGGCATGCAATAATTGGTTACTTTGGAATTCGTACAGTCGTTTAGTAACACGCCCATATTTTTGCCTATTCGATCTGAAAAAACTAGAGTCCTTTGTGTCTGCACATTAGTTCGCAATGTTTGCGCCGGCTTCGCGCTAGCAGGCCTGCTGGGTTTGCCGGGGATCGTGACGGTGGCGGCCACGGGCTCTGATGTATCGGCCGCGGGCCCGCAGGCGGTGGCCACGCGCGGCCGAACGGCGCGCGGCGGCGGCGCTCTCGGCGCGGCGCGCGGTGCTACCCGCGGGGCCGGTACCGGCTCGAGGATAGCGTGCTCGGTGGTGATGGCTACCGCGGGCTGGATGTGGGCCGCGGGGGCCGTAGAGCGCGTCGATCTCCTTGCTATGGTGGCATAGAAGGTGGCCGCAACGGCCGGTGCGGCTGTGGCCTTGAATGGCCCGTCGACCGCGGGCTGGATGTGGGCCGCGTGGGCCTAAGGGCGCGTCGTACTCCTCGCAGCGGCGGCATAAGATGTGGCCGCGACGGCCGGGGCGGCTGAAGCTTTGTGGAAGGTGAAAGAGGTGGACGCGAAAACCGGGGAGGCCACGGCCTTACACCCGGCGACCGCGGGCTCCATGTTAACCGCGTGTGCCTCGGGGGCGACGTCAGTGTTTTGCAGCCGGGGCGCGGGGCGCTGAAGCTGCAAAGCGACACACTCACATTCCTCTTCTTTGGCAGTCATCAGTCGTTCGATGATGTCCGTGTTTTCATTCGACAATTTTCAAAGAGAAACAGAGAGACATAGATACAACCCGTTAGGCTATAACAGCCGTATTCAGAAACGTTAGGTCTATGAGGTCACACATGCGCGCAAACGCACAGGGTTCCACCTTCTAACTGAGAATACTTGATTAGCGATCGGCATTATGCGTTTGTCAAAATTGACCAACGTTAAGCCGTATTGACATTGGACCGTTTACTTAGCAAAGAGCCGCATAGCAACGCGACTTTAGTTAGACAAGTATTGTTTGTGAATACCATGACGTTTGTCCAAGATTTACCTTAATTTTTTACCTCATTTTCATTATACTGCCCTGTTGTATTTTGGATGAAAACATAAATTGGGTTTAAACAATAACGTGTATGTTTTATTGAAGGGAGTTCCTTCGAATGGGCAATCCCCTGAACTGCGTTGCACCAGAACCGGGCGAACTTTGGAAGCCCGGTGGGCCAGTGCCGCTTACCAGGATCAAGACATTGGTCTCGATGACTACTCCGAGGGATTACAGGTATTTATTTTACATTTTCGTTAGGATTTTTCTTATTCAGAATACCTGGCCAGGAATTATCCACCGGTCTAAATATATGAAGGCTGAAATAGACTAAAATAAAACTGCAATTAGATTCCACTTTATCAAACTACGACATAAATAAATAAATATGCTTTGACAATTCACACAGCGCCATCTAGCCCCTAAGTAAGCAAAGCTTGTGTAATGGGTGCCAGAAACTAATGAAGTATTTATATATTTTTAAATACATAACACCCAGACCCGTAACAGAAATACTACTACTATCAGTCAGAATCTAAATATTGACATTTGGATTTTATCCAATCAAATGTAAACTGCACCGGTGGCGCCAACTGATGAGCAAAAATACATTATCCCCATTGAGCATCCAAGTGTAACAATTGATTTTTAATTGCAATTTTATTCTTTGTCAGATCTCAGAGCTCCTGCACGCTGCCTCCATTTGTGGAGTTCGATATGTCGGCTGAAGGATTCGGGTGCCTCTACCTGCCCAGTATAGCGCCACAGTCGGCCAACCTCAATGCATTGGGCACTCAGGATAACGCCACCTTGGGTGGTATTGGATCAGGTATGTATTTCTTCTTAAAACAATGTCTAAAACATAAAGCTTACCTAACCTTATATAATTGTATAGCATTGTTTCCGAGATTTCTATAGCTATAATACAGATATACGATAAGTACCAACAGATGAAATGGCAGTTAAATGTGTTACCGAGTAAAACGCAAAAACTATTTAATTGTAGGTTACACATTCATTCCGTTAAAAATATTTACATAGTCAATGTTACCTATGTGAATATGAAAACAATACTGTCTCTACTCAACATAACATTGACGGCAAACCCTCAAGGTCAATCAACCACGGCTGCACTCGATACTTGTCAAAATAATTATCAATATAATTAAATAGATATTGATAATCACGATAAACCTGAGTAACCTGTAACTATATATATCCAAACGCCGATAAAACATTGTTATTACGTCACGACGACAGGCAGGTATCCAAACGCAAATGTCAGCTACAATGCGTGTACTTGGGTACGCGGACACTTTTTGTTTATAAGAAATCCTAGCTATCTAAAAATACAAATACTTTCATTTATACTCATAAACTATTTGACTATAGCTGGATAATTACCACCGAACATAATTATCTTCATAATTTCCAACCCTACGTGAACACAAAGTAACCCAACCCTCGTTCACCAGGCGACCGAGTGTTCCCCCCTCAAACCGGGCTCACATACTCCACCTGGATATGCGTTGAGAAGTACTCGGACCCCCGCACCGACCCGCACTGCGTGAGACTGCTGACCCTGGTGAGGAACATCAGCAACAGTCGCGACGAACACCTGGTCTGCCTAACGGTGGTGCTCTCCGCGAGAGACAAGGCCATCATAGTCTCCACACAGGAGACGCTCGTGCCGCACAGTGAGTGATTTGCAGATGCATGTACATGTGTATTGTTATGCTATAGTCCATTCGCGATAAGAAAATGGGTAGGCATCGTTGCCGCCGGCCTAGACCCGCTCCTCGACCAATCGGGTCGCAACAAATTAAAAGTAAAAAAAGTAAAAGTAAAACACATTTATTACACTCAAACACACAGCACAAAACTCTTAAAATTAAATTTTTAAATTAGAAGGCTTTCACATTAACCCGTTGACGGCAGAAAATGATCACCTCCCTGGTTGGAATAAACAGCAAATTCTGAGCTTGTCACACACTAGACCGGCTGCTAAGCAACAGGATATCATTGACTTTATTTTAATTTGAGACAATTACGTTGACTTTTTATCCATCATTTAACTTAATATTTTTTAAATATTAAGTATTTGAAAATTTACTCCACTTTTACTCACTATTTTCCTAACGCGAATGGACTATAACTTTTATTGAATTTTTTATTTAGGTATGTATCCTGTAAAAGTTTAAGGTAAAGTCAAAATATACGGTCGGTCTGTATCACGGAACAGAAAAAAACCAGCGGAGGTGCGAAGGGGGCGGGGCACGCTTGCCATAATTGAGCGTAGCTACTACGCTTAACTGGCCTCACTGCCTCAACAATCATGCTGTGACATTGCGTCGAGTTACACGTCTTATTATGTGCTTTGTTATACGTGATTTTAACGCGCCTATGCCTTACAGTGCCATTTTGCAGTACAAGAATAATAGTAGAAAGAGAAATCTTAATAATGGTGGTATTTTGTACCATTAATAGTGACGATTTAATATTTTTTTTTACAATAGAAAGCAATATATCATTTCATTTTTCAAAATTTCAAATTCAATATTTAAATTTATTTAGGCAATACCGAAGGCGAGCGTTCAAAAATAGGGTAAAACTGCGTCATAAGAGTGTACAGGCGTATACGACTTAGCGGCGAGCACTCAAGTCGAGGTCAGCCCTCTTTTTGAAGGGCTAAAAATACACTGCCGCTGCGCTTTCGCTAGACTCATCAGCTAAAGCGTAACTTTTTTCAGACCTTTAGAACTTTGAAAACAAAATGTAGGTCACAACTTTATAATTCGTACATTCGTATAGGCGTAGGCTAATTACGTAACTTTGTTGCCAACAATTCTCGGATTTCAATGATTTAAATTGTTACTTTTGCGATTCTGTATCATCGATTTCATGAGTTCACTTGCTAACAAAGCTCGATTGCAATAAACTGAAACTATTAAATCGATCATAAGAAACCGCAAAAGTAACAATTTCAATAATTGAAATCAGAGAATTATTGGGCAAAAGAATTACGTAATTAACCTACAGATCATCATCGTCCTAGCGCTTATCCCGGCCTCTGCCCGCCGTCCGCTTTCCTACAAGTTCTTCTCCACTTCGCCCGTTCTTTGGCATCCTCGCGTCGTAAGCCGTTGGCTCTCGCATCCGACTCAGCGATGTTAATCCATCGCTTATTAGGTCGCCCACGGGGCCTCTTTCCCGATACCGGCAGGTTCAGGCACCTATTTCTTACGTATCCTTGAGGCTTACGCAACACGTAACCAAACCAGCGCAGGCAAGCCTCCTCGATCTTGTCCGCGATATCCCTCACGCCATGACTGCCGAGTAGGTACTGTTCGTCCGAGTTTGAGGATGGATTTCTGGTAATGACACCAGAGCTCATTGGAGGTTTCGCCCTTTGCGCTCCAATCGAGGCCTTCGGCTGCTCCATGGTTCTTGCTGCTCAGAGTCCACCGTTCTGCCGTAGACCGTCTACTAATTACCCGGACGTCCATGACAAGGATTCCCCCAAGGCATTTCCCCTGGATTATCTTGCACTGGGATACGTAGCCAATGTCACGTCGTCGTATCAGCAGATAATCGATCTGTGATTGGTACGGGCAACTTTAATAGGAGATGAGGTGTTCAGGTCTTTTCTGGAAGAAAGTGTTGACTACGGCCAAGTCAGCGGCCAGTGAGGTTCGGAGAATATCTTCTCCCTCACTGTTTCGCTGGCCGTAGTCAAAGTCACCGTGCACCTGACCGAACGCCTCGCTCCTCTGGCCCACATGACCGTTGCGGTCCGCACCAACCACGATCTGTTCGGAGGATGGTATACGTCGCAGGGTATTTTCGAAACTGTTCCAGAAGGCAGTCTTTTCGGTGTCGGCGCAGCCGGACTGGGGAGCATAGGCGCTAATGAGGTTGGTTGTTATACCCTCAATTTGCGCCTTGATCACCATGAGTCGATCGCTCACCCGGTTCTCCTCCAGAATGCCGTTCCGGAACTCGTCGCCCACCACAATAGCGACCCCATTCCTCCCTTCTGCGGATCCGGTGTACAAGAGCTTGTATCCCTGCCCGATTTCTCTAGACTTGGAGCCACGCCACATCGTCTCTTGCAGGAATGCCACCTGAAAGCGGCGCCTGTGCAACAAGTCGGCCAGCTCCCGAGACCGGCCCGTCAGAGAACCAACGTTCAGCGTGGCGAAGCGGAGCTTCCTACTACTTGGCGCGTACTTCTTCAACCCTGCCCGCGCGTGACAGGGTAGCCCTAGCCCACTTATCGCAGGTGTAGGGCGTTATGCCTGCGCGTCGTTCAACGGCGACGCCCTAGCATGGTGTTCATTTCGTGTAGCGCACCTTCTCATGCGTTTATTTTCAATGATAGATAAATAAACTAAACTAAACTATAACTTCACGTAACGGCGGCGGCGGTGGAAGCTCTGGCCGTGTGACGTCATCGCGGTGTTCGGTGACATGCAATGCACCGAACATCATTGCTATGCGTCCCCGCACTAGTCGAGTATCGCTAGAAATTATGTCAGCTGTAGATAAAAAGCAATGTCAACCTTATTTACTAAATTTATGTATAAAGTCGAGTTAAACAGAGCCATTTATGGTGGAATAGCAAAATTCGAGTACGCGCAAGATAACTTTGAGCGCGGCAGAAAATAGAACTAAATTAGACAGACTGCCAACAAGAACAACTCGCATGCAAGTTATTCCAGTCGGATCTAGCGAATTTGTGTTTCATTAACCCTTTAACCGCCACGCTTAGAATCAGTTGGCGTGCCCTCAGCGCCACGCACAGTAAAACGAAAAATAAATACCTACAACAAATAGTGATGTTCAATAGTATATCGATATGGGTAATTCCCCTTCAAACGCTTACAATTTCATCTAAATATCGTAACAGACAGTAGATAGAAAACGTTACTTTGTAATTTTATTTCTAATATTAGCAGGTATTTTGGTAACACAATGAAACAAAAAGCGTTTACAGATATTTAAAGAATTATTGATTTCCGCACAATAAAATTGGTCATGAAAAGAATTTTGTTATTCTTATTTTTCAATGCACTCCTATAGAGTATTCTTTATCTAAATGCAATAGTTAACAAACAACATTGGTCAGTTTTTTAACAAACATGATTATACTTATTTCAACAATATTAATATCAGTTTACCGAATCGAACCTTGACAGATTCTAATGATATTTAACTACAGATCACCTTCCAGAATACGTATTAATTCTTCAGCTGTAATCATGTTTAATCACATTAATCGATAACACGAACATAATAATAACACGTATAAGCACAACACCAATGGAAAAATCCAGAAGGCGGCACTCGTTTATGACGTCAGAAGCGGTCGTCTTTTTCCGTCCGTGGCGCTGGGTGTACTAGCAACATTAGTTTCTAAACATGCAGACTAGGGATGGGAATTGTCGATTCAGTCACTGACATTTTTAAGCTTTATTTATTATAAATAAAACAAAATAAACACATTTATTTATAGAAACAAATGTGTTTACTATAGAGTAACATTTGCTTTATTTGTTTTATAATAAATTAGTAAGTATAAACAGAAATAATTTAATTTATGTGGATTTTTCTACCAGTAAATCATTGCTTATGTCCCATCCTTATTGTCGGATTTTTCCGTCACTGGCGCTGGACACCAATACACTTTTCGCATAATACTATCAGTAATTTATTTAACTTTAGACATTATTTTTAAGTCTTCTAATTAAGAAACTAAAGTGTAAGCAATTGTATATGATTACTTCATCAACTATTTACCAAATTATGAACATAATTTTAATATAATACAGTGCTATCAAACAAAAAGGCAGATTAACCGAGTAGTGGTATTTGGTCGTAAATATCCGTCCTTGGCGAAATGAGCACGAAAATTTTTGTCGGATATATCCGACCTTGGCGGTTAAAGGGTTAAACAACGTCGTACATACTTCCTAGACTAAAGAAAAGTGAATTCTATTATACTTATAGTATGTGTGTAATGTGTTTTCGCATTACGGCCAGTTTGATAATAGTAGTTTACGCAACTGTCATATAAAGGGGGGTATTAAAACATGAGTGTCTGTTTATCATACGAGGCGTAGCCGAGTATGATAATTGTTTGACACGAGTGTTTTAATACCTAATTATATGCAGTTGCATACACTACTTTATCTACACTCATATTCTTATGTTAAAATATCGTACCTATAATTTTCTCAACTTTGCTGGAAGTAAGCTGCGAGTCAGTTTTGTTCTATCTACGCGTCAAGGATATCAAGCGGCGGGAAATTCACTTCATTACTTTCACATTTATCTATTTATTTGCTTCAAACAAGAAAAAGCATTCACAAACACAAATTACAACAATTAGAACTAATATTCTGTTTAGCGGGAAAATAATTACACAGAATATAAACAGGAAAATTTGAATTTGTCAAAGACATTTAGGTATTCAGCCTACATTTCGCCGTGTCTCGGCGCCCGACAAAATTTTAAAAAATGAAAGTGTTGCATAATGATTAAAAAGTTATTTTACGATACAGCTGTAATGAAAATAGTATGGGAAATGCTGTATCGAAAAGTAATTTTTCAAAATTTTATAGACTGGCGTGAATAAAGTGTATCCTTAAACAACTGTTTTCGAATATGAAATTGGAACATTACGCTATGAGTGTAGATAAAGTTATTTTACGATACAGCTGTAGTGAAAATAGTATGGGAAATACTGTATCGAAAAGTAATTTTTAAAAATTTTAAAGACTGGCGTGAAAAAAGTGTACCCTTAAACGACTGTTTTCGAATATGAAATTGGAACATTACGCTATGAGTGTAGATAAAGTTATTTTACGATACAGCTGTAGTGAAAATAGTATGGGAAATACTGTATCGAAAAGTAATTTTAAAAAAATTTAAAGACTGGCGTGAAAAAAGTGTACCCTTAAACGACTGTTTTCGAATATAAAATTGGAACATTACGCTATGAGTGTAGATAAAGGCTATTTTTGACTAAGGTATATGGGGTCAATCAAACAAATTGTTTATTAGTAGAGCAATAATATACAGGATGGGGCAAACATTTTTGCACTTATGAAACACGAGTATATATAAATGTTATTTTATATATCAGTTATTCAATGTAACAAACATAGAATTAAATTTATTTAAAAAATGACATGTGCCTTGTTTCGGCGTTGGCACTCATGCACTCGATTACGCAAACTTTGAAAAAGTCTCTGATACATCTCGTTTATATTTTTCTTTAATTGGGGTATTGTCGTCAGTTTATTAAGGTAAACTCGACTTTTCAGATATCTACACAAGAAAAAGTCGCAAGGTGTAAGGTCTGGGCTTCTCGGGGACCGTGGGATATCCTCTAGGAAATATTAATTTGTTTGGAAACATTTCCTTCACTAGCGGCAAAGACACTTTAAACGTGTGGCATGTCGCTCCATCTTTTTGTATCCAGATGCTACTGTTGTATCCTTGAAACTCATGTAACTGTGGTGTCAAATACTTTTGCAACACCTTTACGTATTTCACTGAATTCGCACTTATGTTATTTCCTTCAATATCTTCAAAGAAATAAGGACCAATTATGCTCTTTGCTGACACGGCTACCCATACTGTCGTTGTCGGCGAATGAAGTGGCTTTTGATGCTTAAGACAATATTGTATTTATTAACGTGAACGTAAACAATACATTTTCAATTCTCAAGGCTGGAGAATCTATCAAGCAAAGTGTCAGCCAGTAACTTACGTTAAAAGTAATATAAAAATTTCCTTGTAAAAACTTAAACGTGCTGTTCCCAGCTGTTGCGGCTCTGCGTTGATAACAGTCAGTTATTGATTGTATTAATCTGTCATTGTGACTGGCATATATTTATCTAAAAATACTGCGTGTTTCGCAATAATAACAACAGTGTGTATGGAGCGGTAATATAATTATTTTAATACTGTGCTTTCGAGTATCTAAGCGCACGCGTTTTTTGTAAGTTATTTTATGAAGTCAGGCAACAAGAGCTGTATAGTGAGCGTCTAGTCTACTTTAACATGATAACGTACATTATAATAGGACTGTCCTTATTTCTCTACTACGTGTACAGAAAACTTAGTGATGGCTACATGTACTGGGAGAGAAAAGGCGTCCACGGCCCCAAGCCCCATTGGCTTTTTGGAAACATGGGCAGCATACTAAAAAAAGATTATGCCCTACGAGATATGGCAATCAATTTGTACAGGAACTACCAAGATAAATTGGTAGGATTCTATATAGGACTTCAGCCTATGCTGTTGGTCAATGAACCAAAATATTTGAAGAGGATATTCGTTCAAGACTTCGGCCACTTCGTTAACCACGGATTCAAAATCAACGACGGACCGCTTGCCAGGAACTTGTTCGAGGAAGAAGGTGACAGCTGGAGGATAATGAGACAAGGCATGACCCCCATGTTCACAACTGGAAAGATAAAGAACATGATGCCGCTGCTTAACGACTGTGTGAAAGCCTACATGAACTACATTGATGAAGTAATTGAAAAGGATGGAGTACAAGAAGTGAAACGTCTCAATAATGGCTATACATTCAAAGCAATAATAGCGACTGCTTTTGGTATCGATATAGACGTATTCAGTGGTGAGAAGCACAAGTTTCAAGTAATGGCAGAAAATTTTATTTTACCCGCTTTGAGGGGATTAGCCTCTTTGATCGACAGTTATGTTCCGGGACTATCAAGTAAGATTATAAGGCTCACTAGTGTAGAACTTACCAATTTCTTTGTTAATTTCACAAAACAAATGGTGAAACACCGAGAAGGAAAACCGAAACAAAGAAACGACTTCATGGATCTAATGATCAAAATGAAAGAAGAAGGTACAGTGAAGAGAAAAAATGAAGACGGAGTCTCTGAATTGGTAATGACTGACGAGCTAATGGCTGCACAATCGGCTTCAATGTATGTAGCCGGAATGGAGACATCTTCAAATACCATGTCGTTTCTTCTTTATGAGTTAGCTTCGAACCCTAAGATTCAAGAGTGCTGCTACAATGAGGTAAAACAGGTAATGGAGAAACACAATGGAACATTGGATTATGAATCTTTAAGTGAACTGAAGTATATTACGATGGCGTTCGATGAAACATTAAGAAAATATCCGATTGCGAGTGAGCTTTTGCGAGAATGTGGGAAGAAGTATACTTTTCCAGATACCGATATAACGATTGACAAGGGAGTCAAATTATTAATTTCTATTTACTCCATTCAACATGATCCAAAATATTTTCCTGATCCCGAAAAATTTGATCCTGAAAGATTTGCTCCTGAAAACAAAGATAAAATTCAGGAATTTACATACTTGCCGTTCGGAGAAGGGCCACGTATTTGCATAGGTGAGGATTATTCTATTCTAATATAATTTCTAACACAAGTGGTTCAGTAATAGGCATATAGAGTTCCCTGGTTACATTCCCGGCCGGGCATAAACTGATTTTTATATACCACCAAGGTGGCAAACAAGCTTGCGGTCTGCCTGATAGTAAGCAGTTACCATAGCCTATGGGTGTTTGCGACTCACGCGTTGCCGACCCCATAAAAACCTTTTCACCGAAACACTCCAGGGAAACCCTCTCCATGAAAATAATGAATTTTAATTTCTATTATGGAACTTATTTCTATTACAGAGCGTTGGTAGCTGAGCGGTTGAGTATCCAACTCGTAAACCGGGTTCGAATCCCGCTGCAGCCATGTACCAATGACTCTTCTCTGAGTTGATCCCTCGTTCTCGAGAGCACAACCGGGACATTAACGCCAAGATGATTATTTATTATTTCTATTACGGAACTAGATGTGACCATGTATAATAAGTACCTAAACAAAGTGTTTGCTGAAGTGTTCTCCACAGTGAATTGACTGAAAGAAAGGGCCACCTGCTTTGTAAAAGTTTTATTGCAGTAATTAAAAAACCTATAAATTAATACAATTATCTTTACAATACAGTCAAAAATACATACTAAATTTATATGTAAGAGGTGTAAATTAAAGTAAAGTAAAAACAAACACAAGTAATACACTTAATTACCTATTACTTACAGATAGAGACGTACATGTATATGGTGTAAATCAGTCGAGTACATAATTAATTCCCCATTGCTTTACTTAGGCCCAATAAGTACTCATTTCCCCCGTTCTTATTTATTTTTATTTCAGATATTAAATCAACAGTACATTTTCTAACATATTATATAAAATATATATATAAGATAAAAAGAAGTCTAATCAAATAAAAATATTTTTACAGGGATGCGATTCGCTAAAGTGCAGTCGGTGTTAGGAATCGCACACTTCCTATACAAATTCCGAGTGGAGCAAAATGAGAGGACTGTGAAGAAAATCAGATTTGATCCTCAGTCGTTGATATTGACCAGCATAGATGAGCTCTTGCTGACCATTAAGCGTCGTTAATTATATATTCAATAACAGAGAAACCTTTACTTAGCTTGTTAATTAACCACGTATCTGCGTTACTTATGGCTTTATCTGCGTAATTATATAATGTGTGTAATTAAAATATCAATGATAAATAAAGCAATCTAATCTAAACTTCTAGAAATAAGTAGTGTGTATTTTGTCGTTTATAATTGTGATGTGACAGCTAATTATAAATACTTTCAAGCAACCTTATCTTTTATTTTTAATTGTTGTCCAACATGTAAATTACGTCATCGCATTAACAGTAATTTATTGCGACTAACTTATTCTGACATCACGATAATAGTCTCCAACTTGATATCGTCAGGAGCTGACACCGACATAATAATAATAATAATAAAAATCATTCATATTTGCTATAAACATGGTCTTACAGAGGTGGAGTTATTAGTAAACATGTACAATCACGTTTAGCTTTTCAGCATGCAAATTATATCATAATTTTATTTGGTATACAACTTATTGTCAATGAACTCTTTAATTGTATAAAAAGCTTGTACACAAAGTAAGTTATTTAATTTTTTCCTAAATAATGTGTCATTTAACAATTTAAAATAGTTCGGCAATTTATTATACATTTTTATACACATTACTAAACAACTTTTGTTTTTTGGATTTAACGTCAGTACCATTCTATTGGGATCTCTTTGCTCCCGTTTACTTATATCACAAGCTCGCGTGAATAGATAGGCATGCTGTACGGCCACCATAAACCGAACATTTAGCTCCAGCTTTATTGAAAAAAATCTACAATCTTGCACTGTACTATTAAAATTTTTCTTACATTAAATTACTTCAATTGCACGTATTACACCCCGACATTATGGTCTCTTCACGGATTGTGAGGTTGGCTGGAAGATATCTCTTTTAGGGATAAGCTCGCCTTTGTACTTTGTACTGTGACTACGTTTATAATGCGTTTTGTGCAATAAAGAGTTATAAACTAAACTATAAATACTAAAAATATGCGTGGCTTGAGTGATATCTCCTCTCTGACTCAAGGACTCCCTCCTCTCCTTACTCCTCTTGACGTAAGAGTTCAGGACAGCGCCAGATATAAAACTTGTTTTTTTTCTTAAACTGTCAAATTGAAAGCCACTCATTAGTGCGAGACAAACGTTTCCGTCCTTTATGATTTGAGCGACGAGGACTATAAAAATCGTCCAAAAAAACAAATGCTAGGACTGAAAATCGCCAAGAAAGAGTCTGAAATTTAAGTCCGACAAATATTGTCCGAATGACTTTTGATCTATTGGAATTTTTGTTCGACAAAACAGTTGCCCGACAAACTACTAGTCGACGGAACTATTGACTGATAACTTTACTTTGACCGTCGCGGTCTGACTACTTTTGTGTGTGTGTAAAATTCTAAGCCACCGCATAGATTACCGAGAACGCGGAATGCAGAACTCGGCCGCAGAGAGGCGCTGGCCTATCTATCGACGCCTTTTTATTAGTATATGCCATTTCGCCAGTAATTCTGAATACTGGGAGGTGTGCAAAACGCTTTAGGTATTCCTGTAAACAAACACTGAGAGCCAGCGTTTAGTATATATCTTTACCTAAGCCGGTAAATAATGCACATCGGCTAGATTCGGCTTCGTTTTTACTCACACAGTGCGACAGAGACGACGCTGTATGAAACCGACTAGCTGATGTTCATTATTTACCGCCGACATCACAATCTGAGCTACACGATCAGCACAAAGCGTCCGTCAATATCAAAATGAGAAAGATGACAGAAATTGACCAATCATAGAGCCGTATTGAACGCAGTGCATTCACTTA
Source organism: Blastobasis lacticolella (assembly GCA_905147135.1). Lineage (NCBI taxonomy): Eukaryota > Metazoa > Arthropoda > Insecta > Lepidoptera > Blastobasidae > Blastobasis > Blastobasis lacticolella. The sequence goes on from LR990041.1 coordinate 11,289,011, forward strand.
GCAGACGAGCACTGTGAGAACGCATAGTAACGCTGATTTACTTATACAAGTATTGTTTGTGAATAGGGTATATTGTAACCTAATCGATATTGTACGTAATCCGCCATTGTACGTAACAGTGCAAAAAGTTTTAAATAAACAAAAAAAGATGTTGAATACCCTCGACGAATTCTATACCACTATTTACTGATATTGAAATATTTCTATTGCGGGTATATTTTTGACTGTAAGTTTGGCGACAGCGATATTCACAGTCCCTTGTACTTAGGCAAGGTTAACCGAACGGGAAACGTGAGTTTCGCAGATCCTTTAACTTCAAGCGATCTTAAACCCTATCACATACTAGCCTCCATGGTTATAGAGGCGACTTTGCTTAACCTTTCCAGGTTCAGCACCACTTCAAATATCGAACGACTTACTCGTATAATAAGAAAAGGCTTGACCAATCGGTTCTTTCCGCAGATGTGGGCGAATGGGAGCCCGAGGGCTCGGGCGAGTGCGGCGCTCGTGTGTGGTGCCCCGACCTGCAGCACGAGGGACAGTGGCACCATCTAGCGCTGGTACTGAACCGAGCCGTGCTCAAGAACTCGTCCTTCTCACTGTATTTGGATGGTAAGATGTGCTTACACTTTGAAATTGAAATATGGACAGCTTGTTGTTGAATGTAGGCTCAATGGTTCAGAAAAAAATGTGTAATAAGTATTTTGAAAATATCGTGAACAAAGTCGCTTTGAAGCAGATAGTATTTAAACTAATAATATAAAGAGGTAACGCTCGGGCACTACAAACATCTGTAATTACTTAACTAAGTCAGATCGCACACTAGATTGCCACTTTGCAGAATATTGGGGAAAATTGCATGACAAAATGTACGGGAAATTCGAAAATTAAAACGCAAATGATGCCGCCGTCAAAAGCTAGTACAATATAAAGCTGACTTATCTATTGTAAAGTGTGTGGCGGTCCGGCTGCGTGGCGGTGCGCCCGTATGGCGTACCTTGAAGACTCAACAATGAGTTATACTGTTGCGACACTTTGTAGTAATTATTATTATGGGCAACAGCGAATTTTGTATACCACTTAGGTGGCTAACAAGCTTACGGCATAGAAAATTAAACTTTATGTGATGGACACAAGAAAATGATGACCTGTCAAAATGGGCTTTATTAATGTTATACGGCAGACAAACAGGCACAAGGGTCACCTGATGGAAAGTGGTCACCGCCGCCTATGGACATCACCAACATCAGAGGAGTAACCGATGTGTTGCCGTCTCTGAAGAGACCTCTAATATACCTCTGTAACGAATCCATGTCATAGTCCCAAGAAAACACGGTTGCTGGGAGCTCATTCCACATTCGAATCGTACCAGCGAGAAACGTTCCTTCGAACCTTCGCGTGGTGACCAACAGAGCTTCTTACATCTGGACAAGTTGAACACAGTTGCAACTTGCAATTGCGCAGTTGTAGTTGTTACAGTTGCGAAGATTCGAAAGAACGTTTCTCGCTCGTACGATTCGGATGTGGAATGAGCTCCCAGCCACAGTGTTTCCTTTGGACTATGACATGGGATCCTTCAAGAGATATCTTAGAGGGGGGCAACGCATTGGCAGCACCACTGGGTGTTGCTGATATCGCCGTCCATAGCCGGCGGTGACCACTCTCCATCAGGTGGCCCGCAATCCTGTTTGTCTGCCGTATTACATAAAAAAGCTTCGCTTCCCCCCGTTCAGGCCAGCACATGCACTCGGGCAAGCTGCACTACGTGAGCGCGAACCCGGGCGGGGGCGCGGCCACGCTGTCGGGCGCGAGCAGCGTGTACTGCGTGGCGGGCACCCCGCCGCAGTGGCGGCGCTACTCGCGGCTCGTCTGGCGGCAGGGGCCCGCGCTGCTGTTGGAGGACGTGAGTTACACGACTATGAGGAAAGAGACTTCTAATGAGACAAAATTCGGAAAAATATCAACCCTTTTGTTTTTCATTCACAGCGCCCGCGCCGCGTTGTCATTAGTTTATGCTTCTTTACATATTCACTCCCGCTCTTTTTGGCAAGAATTCGAAAAAATTCACCTCCTTACCGTAAGGAGGACCTGCCCTATGGTTTTAGTTTCTATTGCGACAATTGACCATGAGCGTGACCATTGATAGCCAATTCGCCAAATTATGTAGTGTGATGAGGGAACTCTAGATCTCATATAAGTTCTTTTTGGGCACACCCATCGGTCATTTTATGTATAACGTAAAAGATACGTCGCGTATTATTTGACATTGTGTCCTCTCTTTTTAAAAGTAGTTTTTCTTTTCTCATTGTTGCCATCACACAGAGAACACAAAGACAATGTTTTGCTCAAAGACACATGCAAAAATATTATCGTCTCAACTTACAGGTCCTCCCGGCGCAAACGGTGTCTGTGATCTACCAATTAGGACCCCACTACGTCGGCACGCTGCAAGCGCCGCTTCTACCGGGACAGAACCAGGAGCCTTTAGCACCATTGGTGGCTGAAGAGAAGGTGGTCTTCGGAATCAACGCGCGCGCGATGTCGCAACTTACACTCGCGAAAATACGCAAGGTGTACAGCAAGAATGACAACAAGGCGATAGCGAAGCAACTCGGCATGTCCTCCCACGAAAATGCTACGCCAATAAGGATCCTGCACAACTCTGCGGGACACCTGATGGGACCCGCGAGGTGTCTCGGCGGGACTGTTGTCGGATACCTGGGCGTTAGGGTGTTCTGTCCCAAACCTGCGGCTATTATGGTGAGTACGGTGTTTTATTGCCTTATGTTCTGTTGATGTCAGGGTTGACGTGTTGCCTACATCGAAACTGTGGTAAGATCATTTTAAAACGGTCGGAAAATGTTTTTCTAATGGTCGAAGTCAAATAGTTTACTAACGGTATTGAACTTGTTTTAGAGTAATTTATTTGTACTGACGGTACAAACGAAGTGTATATTTAGTAGCGGTCGTAATCTTATTCCTATATTGCAACGATACTCTAAACCGAGAGTACCATAGGCGGCTGGCCCGTCGTTATGAAATAATCTTACTATTGATAGTCTATGATATAAAATTAAGTCTACAATCACCCTCACAGATCGACACAGTGGGTGGCTGCTCAGTGCTTCTCGGGCTAATAGCCATGGCGCAAGACGTGGAATGTCTGTACGCGGGCGTGAAGGCCTTGGTGTGCGTAGTACGGTCCAACAAGGCTGCCCAGGCAGAGATGGATCGCCGGAAAGGCTACCAGACGCTGGCCATGCTATTGAAGAGGAAAAAGCAGCTGCTAAACTCGCATATACTGCACCTCATATTCGGTCTGGTCGGCACTATAGACAGTCAAAAGGAGACCTCGTCAATACCAAACTTGACCGCGTTCCAAGTAAGTGTTCATTGTTTTTTTAGCATTTTCTTTGATTTGAGTTTTTAGCATTTTCGTTGTCTTGTATCTTTATCTCCCTACCCACATTTATTTCTTTTCATCCAACTTACTTTATTGTTTTTTAATTAATTACGTTGACGTTTATTTCTTTACCTTTTTTTTTCAAACAAAATCTAACTATAGGTAGATTGATTTATTCCAGGACCTAATCTGCGAGCTGGACGTCTGGCTGGGCGCGCCGGGCGGGCTCATCAAGTCTTTACTGGAGCACCTTCTAGAGCTGGCCACTGAGACCGCACACCGTCACCACAACCTACGAACCATGCGGGACCTGCAACTCGTCTCGAAGCTTCTCTACGTCATCAACGACGTCAAAGTCGTCGCCACGAGAAACGTCCTGATCCAACTATTAGCTGCCCTCCTCGCCGGCCAGCCTAGGCCGAGCGACCTCCTCTGCCTAGGCCAGTTCATGGCCTTTACATTACCCCTACCCTCGCAGTCCGAGAGAAGTCTCGACCCGAAAGAGAGTGACAGCGAGAAAGAGTCCGAAGGCGAACAAATAATCCTCCGAAATAAGTGCTTCAACGTCCTCCACGGATTGCTATTCACGGCGAGGAATCTGGTGAACACGATAGTGTGTGAGGAGATATCGCGTGTTCTGGGAATGGACTGGTTGCTCAGCTTCATGCAGGAGAACGTGCATCCAACCACTGTACTGTGGGCGTTGCGGATACTGGTCATCTTGTGCTCAGGGCAGGGACAGCAGTCTGCTATTTTGCAAAGGTGAGTAGCTTCGTATTTCACTTTTAACTGATCTAAGGATATGTAAGGGACTGTGACTTCCTAAAGTAAACGTTGGTTCTATTATTATTTTCCAATTGCATTTACATGGTTTCTCAAAGAGCTTGATAAAAAGTAGTGTCCTCGTCGGGAGCAACCCTATTTTAAGCTCGAGTGACATATTTTAAATCCTCTCGCTTTTAAAATGGTTGTTTGCTTCCTAGATAAATAATCTACTATTATTAACTGTAAACTGTCTTTCAAGCAAATATACATAAAAGATAAACAAAGGACTCATTGAATTTGGTAAGATATTAATGGTCTTATTCATAAAAATACTTTAGAGTAGGTTTAAATCATTAATTAGCCTAAAATACTCCTTAGGCCTTTAAAATCAGCTGTTCGTGTGACGGCGGCCACGTTTGTCACGAATGTAGGTTTATCAGAGATCTGCCTTCTGTAGGTTACCAAGCCGTTACTGAACGTTTTAGCGCTAATATGCGTTTATCAATATTGTTTTTCAAGAACCATATTTTTTATTTCTTGACAATAGGCTTGCATTTGACCTCAACTCACCTGATGGATAGCGACGATGAGGTCGAAGATATAGCATACGTGCCTAGAAGAAACCTATTCACTCTTAACTTGAAGACCCCAATGTCATACTTATCGGTTTTAGTCTATAAAGCTCGCATAACTTGCTATGAATATGACCGTACAACTGTGGGTCCACCCCGTAGGTTCCGCGAGGGCGTAGGCGCTGGCGGGTGGGTGCGCCACGCGGGCGCGCCCGCCGCGGGCGTGGTGCTGGCGCCGGCCGCCGCCGCCGCGCCCGCGCACCTGCACGCCGCGCTGCTGCACACCTCGGGGTTCACGCTGCTCGGGTGGTAAGTTTCAAGTTTCAAGTTTATTTATTGGTAACCATTGTTGCATGTCAAAATTAATTGATACACCATTGTTATACATAAAAAATACACAATTGATATAAAAACATGTCAAAATTTACACAAAAATTCATTTCAATTCAATTCAATTCATTTATTTATTCGTGGTACACAGGTTATGCAGTTGTTACAATTTTAGTAAATGGGTCCTCTGTGACCTGCCATCGGCATACAAATTTGGAGTTTGTAATTACAATTTAGAATTTATATAATTTCGTATACATTTAACAATATATAATTAGTCTTAAATAATCATTATAAAATATCACTGTTCAATGTAATTATTAATTAAAATGTCAATAATAATTTGAATGTCAATAAAAATATAATGTCAAAGTAATTTAAAAATTATAAACCTCAAATAACTAACAATATTCAAAATGACAACAATGTCAAAAAAATAAAATTTATTATTAATATGTATATAAAACATGTCAAAATAATTAAATAATAGTATAAAATGTCATAACATATTCAAAGTCACATTCTTACTATTTATTTATACTCCTTGCACGCCAAAAGAATCTCGTCAATTGTGTAAAACACCCCTTCAACAAGAAAACTGTACAGTTGTTTTTTAAACTTGTTAAGATTTTCTGCTTGGCGTATAGGTTTTGGGATCGCGTTGTACAATTTAGGGGCCATCGCAAAAACACTCTTATGAAATAAAGCGGTCTTGCATGGATGGACATGGAGCTGGTCTCGACGTCGTGCGCTCTCAACATGCGGGAAAAGATCCAGATTTGTTCGCACAAATATTACAATTTCGTAGACATAGAGGGATGGCATCGTTAATAATTTTAACCCTTTAAAAAATGGTCTACAACTATCCGTACGTTTCAGGTTACAGATGGCTCTTAAGCATCTTTTTTGCGCCCTGAATACAGCTTCCTTCCCTGTTGCGTTGCCCCAGAAAATAATCCCATACCGCAGCACTGAAACTACAAGACCGTGATAGGCTAGTAGCACAGTATTTCGATTTACTACCCTATTTAGTTTGTAAATTGCGAACGAGGATTGATTTATTTTATTACAAACATAATCGATGTGCGTATTCCAACTCATATTCCGATCCAGGTGTAGGCCTAAAAATTTTGTGACATTCGTATTTTCAATTATTTGACCGTTATGAGTAATGTTTGTTTGTTGAGTGTCCTTGTATCGTTGCTTAAAATTAATAATTTTAGTTTTATTGAGATTGATTTGTAGGTTGTTATTTCCCAACCAGTCAATTATTTTAGTCAAAATATTATATATGTCAGTTATATTATTACAAAGCACCGTGCAGTCATCAGCAAATATAATAATATAATCATTAATTGCATTTACAATGTCATTAATATAGATAATAAATAATAATGGGCCCAATATACTTCCTTGGGGAACACCATAGTAAACAGTATTGCAGTTCGATAGGAATTGGGTTTCCACTCTTGTGCTGGGACATATTCTGGTTATTTGTGTGATTTGTTTTCTGTCACATAGGTAAGATGCTAACAAATTCTTAATGTTTCCCCTAACACCTATAGCTTCTAATTTTTGAATTAATATGTTGTGGTCAACAAAGTCAAACGCCTTTGTTAGATCTAGAAACAGGGCTGTGATTGGTAACCGGTTGTCTAGTTTTAAATGAATATTATACAACATATCGTATAAAGCCATATTGATATTTTTGTTCCTACGGAATCCTTTTTGCTGGGGTACCAGTATTTTTTTCTTTTCACAGTACTGATAAAGAGAGGCATATATAACTCTTTCTATTATTTTTGAAAATATAGGGATTAAAGCTATAGGTCTATAATTCTTAATATTCTCACGGTCATCCTTTTTAAATATTGGTTTTATTATCGTTAATTTAAGTTTGTCCGGGAAAACACCTTCAGAGATGCATAAATTTGTGATATGGCTAATTGGTGAAGAAATTATATGTGATACATGTTTCACTACTTTGGTGTTAACATTGTCATAGCCAGTACTGTTCGTGTTTTTAAGGCTTTTAATTATCATATAAATGTCATGTGGAGTTGTGGGAGTCATATATAAAGAATTTAGTTTATTATCGGGGATAGTTTTCTTAAAATTTGTTGTTTTTGGCCTGGATGTAGTGGTGCTAGCGTCAGTATAATACTCATTAAAAGATTGCGCAATGGCGGTTGGATCACGGATAGTGCTGCCGTTTGATTTGATTTGGGTTATAGTTTCATTTGGGAATTGCTGTTTAGTGTTATTGATTATTTGCCAACTAGCCTTAGATTTATTATTCGCTGTCATAATATAATTATTATTTTGAGATCTTTGTGTTAACTTTATAATTTTATTAAGCCTACTAGAATATTTTTTTAAAGTATTTTTGTCTTTTTTATTTTTTGTAAATCTGTATTTCCACAAGAGATCACGCTTGCGTCTTGCACATAATTTTATCCCTTTAGATAACCATTTTGGGCGTCTTTTTACAGTATGTTTTATTCTGATTGATGGAAAGCATATATCGTAGAATGTTAAAAATATATCATAAAAGTGGTTGAAAGAATCATTGGCATTATTGCTTGAATATATTTCAGAAAAGGTTAATTGTCCGAGACATTCAGCAAACTTCTTTAAGTTTTCTTCAGAATAATCTCTTTTCTGTGTATACCAGCTAGTTATAGTGCAGTATTTTTTTACAGGGCAGCATACTAATTGAGCAGTATGGTCCGAAATACCGAATTCCAGCACCTCACCTTTGCTGCCTTTAATATTATGGATTATATTGTCTATACATGTACCACTTTCCAATCTTGTGGGCTCTCTAATTGCAAATTTTAGATTGTAGGCTGAAATGACATGCGCAAATTCAGAGGAACGATTAAATTTATTTAAAATATTGATATTGAAGTCACCACATAGAATAATTTTATTATTATAAGCATACAATGTCAAAATTTGATGTAGATTTTTAAAAAATATGTCAAAATGTTTAGATTGGTCAAAGTTCTTTGGTACTCTATATAGGCTGATTATTATTAAGTTATGATCAAGTAATTTAATTGCACAGCATTCAATAATGTTTGGTAAACTGAATTTGGAAATAATGTCAATAGTTTTATATTTAATTTGATTTCTGACCAGAATACAAGCTCCACCGCTTCTACTACCTCGTGAAAAGCAGTTCGCCATGATGAAGTTAGGTAATTTAAGTAGTTTTCTGTCGTCGTATAACATATTGTGCTCTGTTATACACACTACATCTACATGTTTTCCGTTAGCGTCTAATTCGTCTAAACTTTGAATAAGTAAATCTTGTTTGTTAAGCAAACCGTTTACATTTTGATGTAGTATGTTAATGCTGTTGTGCACGAAAAAATGTTTTGTCATGTGATCTATGTAATTCCGTGGTGGTGTGTATAGGTTTGCTAGGCGAATTATTTATGGATACAATTTTTGGGCTAGGGGCATTGCTATTTATAATAGGTAGAGTGTCTGTTTGTGTGCTACAGTTTACACTGTTACGAATTCTTGCCGAAAGAGGTCTACAGTTGGTTTGGGTATTTTCATCCTTGGACGTACAAGTTCGAAATGTTGTCTTATGCAAATTCTGTACCTGCAAAGTTACATATACATCGTATCGGGTCTTATAGTCAATGTGTAGCATTTCTTTCAGTAAACATCTAGAAACAAAAGTTGAGTAAAATTTACGTGCAGGCAGTTTCTTATTGAAATTTAGATCCAGAAACAAACATTTGGAAAACTTACTACATAATAACTTTATCTCGTAATTTAGTTTACTCTCTTTTAAATACGGATTTCTAGGGACTTCACAGACAATAATGTTCGGTGTTTTAATAGCAGACAGCCATAAAAACAGACTCGATAAACATGCATATGGGTCACTATCATTCATACCACTCATAATTATTACATAGTCGTTTGCATTAAGCTGAAGAAGCTCGTTCTTACAGGAATTTAATACATCCGCCATTTTAGCGCCAGATTTCCATATACAGAAAACCTGGAAGTCGAGTCCCATTAATTTCTGCAAAGTATATTGAATGTTTTTACCTTGTTGGTCAGCTAATATGTATATTTTCTTCTTACTTTTAGTATGCGTATTTTTAGGTATATTTATAAAATCGTTTCCATCTTTTTTACAAATTCGACTTGCATTGATCTCTTCAGTTTTGTGCTTATTAAATAATTCTTTATTTTCTTCGTTATTATATGAGACTATTGTATCATCAGCTATACACTGAGAACTTTTATCTTCTTCAAATGTTGCTAAGGGGCTTAGTTTTCCTTCAGTCAATATAGTTTTTATTTGTAATGCAAGAGTTTCATTTTCTTTTTTCAGGAATAATAAATTTCCCACTAGCTTTCTGATTTTTTGTCTCTGCTTTTTAATTTTTTTTGTAAATGTTTTAGTTTTATAGGTTTTAAATGTCTCAGTAGTTCCCGTGTATAGGTCTGTTGTTTGAGTAGCCTGATCTTTAGGTAAATTCTTGAAAGTAATATTCCTAAATGTTTTTGGTGTGCTACTTATGTGCTTTTCTATACGTGGTATAAATGGTGAAACTGGTATGCCTTTAGGTGTCCCCGTTGGCGTTAATTTCGCAGAGCACAAGCTTTTTAAACAGTCAATCGCAAAGTTTTGGCTACTTATTTGTTTTTGCATTTCTGAATTTTCTAAAAGTAATTTATCTATGTACTTATCCTGAACACTGTTCTTTGTTTTTATAGTTTTTAACTCCTCGCTTTGTTTTTCCAATTGGTCTATATTAATTAATGATGTGATGTCCGGTAAGCTATCTTCTTTGTTTGTGATATACAGAGTTAAATTGTTGCTACTTGTAATGTTAAAATCGTCCAGAGATTTAGCCAATTTTCTCCTAAATGTAATTTTATTCATTGAAATATCCATTATTCTCTTGATGTCCAATTTACAATAATAAATATAAATCAGTCAGTGTTCAATAAGTAGGTAAAAATAAATAATCTTAAATGTCAGTTGATAAAATAAGTATTTTCTAAATTCTTCCGATAATAAATATGTCAAAATAAACAATCTTCAATGTCAGTTTGTAAAATAATTACAAAATTCTTGCATTAATAATTATGCGAAATAAAACATCTTCAATGTCGACAGAAAAATAATTAATTTTTTCAATTATTATTCCTTAAATTGTCTTCGGCGTAGGCAGGAACGTAACACAAATTATTAATATGGCATAAATTTTTTTCGGCGTAAACTGGAACGTAACGCCGTTATAACATGTTATTATTTGTTATAACGTGCTAAATATTTGTGAACGCGTCCTTAACTACGCTGTCATTGTGACAAGTGTCCAATCAGCTGTTTTATCTTTCTTGCTTTTATGTGATTTGTTGTTTCCTTGATACAAATGATTCAAAATTAGGTTTAAAACGGAAAAGACTTGCCTTGTGTGTGAAGAATATAGTGCAAAAAGTGATGTTCTTCTTGATATTTTCCGCACAAAGTGATTTCACTCGAAAACTCTACAAATATAAACAGTAATGGTCTTGCGAGGCTACGTATTTACTATTTATTTTATTAATTAACTAAATACGAAGGTCACAGTCGAAGGATTGAAAAAAAGACGAAAATTAATTAACTTAATTTATTAATAATTAAAAATTACAGATTAAAAGTACGTCTCAGTTAGCCGATGTTAGGTCTAAAAGTGATTTTATACATTCGCAAAAATACCGATGCGGGGCGAGCGGAAATGTGTTGCAATGAGGTAAAACGCTGCGTCGGTGCCTCGTGCCGGTTGGACTTCGCTTGCACATATCGGTGGCGTGATCGATGTCGTCAAGTAGGTTTCAGTGGTCAGCGGTTCTAAGGGTAGGTACGGATGTAACACCTCCCCCCGAAGTTCAGCAGCTATTTGAAGTCGACGGCGAAAATGCTGCTGAGACGAAGTTACTTATCTACTGAGTCTAATTTACTTTGCATATCTCTAAGGTCAATGTATTGTATAAATGAGTGATAGTGGGAAATCACGCGGGAGTCTCCTAGCTTGAACGGAATCAACCCAGGTCCATCATCCAGTTTGTCAAGTGATATGTCCAGCGCCAACGTCCCGTGAAGTAGAAGCGTCAATAGTTGTAGTGTCAGGAACATACTGGTTTTCGTCTTTTCCGTGTATCGATTTCTGGATACTCCTCCGGAAGCTGCGACGCTGCGTAAGTTCTGGATTCTCTGCTCGTGGCTTGAGAGCCACCGACGGCTCGATCAAGATATACGGAAACGGAAATCTTCTCTTACCGATCGCGAGAATCCTACCAAGACTGCGCCAAATACGAAGGTCACAGTCGAAGGATTGAAAAAAAGACGAAAATTAATTAACTTAATTTATTAATAATTAAAAATTACAGATTAAAAGTACGTCTCAGTTAGCCGATGTTAGGTCTAAAAGTGATTTTATACATTCGCAAAAATACCGATGCGGGGCGAGCGGAAATGTGTTGCAATGAGGTAAAACGCTGCGTCGGTGCCTCGTGCCGGTTGGACTTCGCTTGCACATATCGGTGGCGTGATCGATGTCGTCAAGTAGGTTTCAGTGGTCAGCGGTTCTAAGGGTAGGTACGGATGTAACAAACTTGTAGCAGTTTGTTTACTATTAGACGGTACGTTCCGTTCCGGTCATAATTAATGTCATTTGTTATATAAATGTCAATACATGCCACAATAATTTTGCTTATGTCAAAAGAATAATTGTAAGACTGCGAACACTCTTATAGCCCTAATCGGGACCATGATACAACCACCCTCCTCTAGCCCCCACCGGGACCATGATGCAACCACCCTCCCCTAGTCCCCACCTGGACCATGATACAACCACCCTCCTCTAGCCCCCACCGGGACCATGATACAACCACCCTCCCCTAGTCCCCACCTGGACCATGATACAAACACCCTTCCCTACCCAACACCAGCGGGGCTAGTGTTTAAGTCTGTTGGCAACTGAATTTGACGTAGATAATTCTACACTACGTCATCTACGTTGGCCACTGGCTATAGCGTCTACCAAATTAGAATAGTGTAAGATTATTTTATGTCAAATTCAGTTGTCCACTGAGATAGCCAATAGCCCTGCAGGAAGAAAGCAGAACCATGCAACAGCCACCAGCCTATATGCCGATGGCTCATTTCAGTAGGCTAACTACGTAACTCTGTTGCCAACAATTCTCTGATTTCAATTATTGAAATTATTACTTTTGCGATTATGTATGTCGAGTTAATAGGTTTAGTTCATTGCAAGGGAACTTCTTGCAACTTCTTGCAACTGAACCCATAAAATCGATGATACGGAATTGAAATCAGAGAATTGTTGGCAACAGAGTTAACGTAATTAGCATACTGGTTCACCTAAACGTGTCAATTCTCCAATCTGGTAACAGAACTATCGGAGATTCATCATCATCATCATCACATCAACAGCCCACAACAGTCCTCTGTTGAACGTGACTCTACATGGATTTGCCACGCATGATAGGCGGGTTGGAGATCGCATTATTTGAACGCAACAAACGCTGCTGCCTATTTCCTGGTCTTAAGACATTAGTCGCCTTTTACGACCCTCGAGTGAAATAGGGCCTACTTATCTCAATAAAACTAATATATTTACTTGTAAAGTACTAGTTTGAAGGAACCCCCTTTGGGTCTCCTCAGTGCCTCACAGAACCTAGTTGAACCTACTATTTTTCACTATTTGTGCGTACGCCGCGTCAACTCGAAAACGTCGCTGCTCTTTTAGGAGAATATAACCTAAAACCACCCAAATAAATCCACGCAGGCTGGTGCTGTCCCACCTCCAAATTCCGGAGCTGTACTACCTACTGTTCGGGCTGACTCTCGGGCAGCCTATGCGGTCCGTGTGCGGGGATAAGGCCGTCTCAGTGGAACGCGTCTGGGGAGCGGCCTGGGGCGCGGCCGCTCCTTCGAGGCAATCGCCGGCCGCGGTAGCCGCAAGGATCACACTGTGCCCAGAGTCTGTGGTGATACTGTTGGCTGCAGTGAGGGCTTTGGTGCATGCAGAGCCCGGCACGCTGCCGGAATGGTTGGCTGACCACCCCGTTGCTATTATACAGGTAAGGTCATCTTTATATTACCAAATGTTTATAAAGCTTCTATAATGTATTTCTAGTAAATACTTTGTCAATAGGGTTGTAAAATAAAAAGAATTGAGATATTTACACATGATATTAGGAAATGTTACCGTTTTTTTTATATTCTTCTTTACAGGTTCTATTCTCCCTGTACAACACACTGCCGGACTTTGTAACAATAATGATGACGGCCGAAGTGCTAACAGCTTTAGCGTCAACGCTCTTCCCGCCCAATTCACACGACGACATTACCATGCGTAAGTGTAGTAGTAATACAAAGTGCCTTAAAATTGTTCATGTTATATATGTCGTAGGATGATTTGATAAATCGAATCTTCGCGAAAATTCTAGGGGTTTTGCGAAAACGCGGATAATTAGACATAGGCGAAAAATTATCAAATCTTACTGGACAAAATCAGGATTTTTGCGAAAATACTCGTCGTTCTAGTAAGATTTGATGTGCTCAACACTGATTGGCTACAATTTTGCTGACTGACTTCTGATTGGTTCCTAGTTTGCCGATGATTAACTTCAAGTATTGTATCATAGAGTTATGAAGGTTTAGAATAGGTGAGAAAGGAAAATCACTAAATTGATTTTTATAAACTTTTTATTGAAAATTTTAGTATGTATGTTGTTTTCTACAGACAATAGGAGATCTCAGTCGTAGTAAAAAAAACTGATTCAATTTTAGGGTGTAATCAATGCAACAATGGAATTGATCAGTCTTGTGAATTAAAGTCTTGAGATAAAATCACTCTTTCATCAGCCTTCTCTTCTCTTATACAGCTAAACTTATGATATATTGAGGCAAAATTATTATCACATTCTGGTTCACTTATAGTGAACAAAATAACTACAACAAATTATTATTGAATTAGCAAAAATAGGAAAAAATAGACTTATTCAAAGACCTAAACACAATTATGTATTTATAACATGACATAATGCTTAATATATATATTTATTTTTATTTTGTTAATAGTAAGCAAAAATTAAAAGATAACTAGAAAAAAATTTGAAAAGCGAATAATCACAGAACAAAAGATAATTAAATACGTCACTAATGTGAAACTTACGCTGAGTTGCATGGACCTGTAACATTGGAGTTGCAATGCAAGCACAGCTGCGTTTAGTAAATAGTAATATGAAATTATTAGTAAGACTTTACTTGTTACAACAATTCAAAGATTTATGACATTTGGAATTACAAAGCAAACCGTGCTTTTTACAAGCACACTTATTTGAGGAACATTGTTTGCTTGATTTCTTGCAATGACATTGCTTAAACCCTTGTCCGCCGAATGGTGATAGTTGTGAGGAAATACCACGAATAGGTAATACTACCTCGGGAACGGGGCCTGTAAATTGAGCTCCTGGAGATATTTGAAGTGCGTTTCTTGGTAGCCAATCTTTAATTATACCAACGGAGGTACCAACTTGAAACAAACCATTCTTCTTATCAATTACTCGTCCTGTTATGTTTTTGTTATCTAAGGGTGCACGATCGTACTTCGAAACATCAACCAAAATTGTAGCACCTACATCTATTTCTTTAAATTTTTTGTTGGATGTAGTACACATAGTCACAGCTGCTCTTTTTAAATTTTCATGCGAACTTGTTCTTTCTTGCCAGCATAAGTTACATTTAACATTAGAAGAACTACTACCTTCTCTAACTTCAGACACTCCACATGCGCCGTGAATCACTTGTTGGCATTTTGAACATTTGAGTGAATCGGATGTGGTAATTTGGCAAATACAACATTTAACTTCAGTAGCAACAATATTATTGGAATGTTGTTGTTGTACATTTGTGTGGGAATTTGTGTCATTTATAGCGATATTGTTATCAAGACAGATCGTTTTTGTTGTACTTGCTGGGACAATTATTACATCTTCTAAAACTGTAATGTTATTTGCAGAATCGGCGGCTACTACAAATTTGTTCGCTTTATTACTCAGATCGATAATCATTTCTTCTTTTTTATATTGTGTCATAGATGAAAGAGGGGTAGATTGTGTTGAAGTTTGTGTTCGGGTAGTCATTTTTTGATCAGTGGAAACATACTGATTTGTGGTTTCGTTAGAAAGCTGCTCATAGGAAAGAATTGCATTTTCAACTTTGGATTCATTTGTACAACCTGCATTTCGCTCGTCTTGAATATCGTCAGTGCGAGGAGGATTTTCATTAATTAAAACCTGTTGTAAGTCTTCTTCATTTTCTAATTTTGACAATGTATCTCTAGGCAAATAAGTTGAAGACAGGCCAATTACAGGATCGTGACCAAACAAGGCTTTGTATGGTGAACGTCCTATTGTGCGATGATGCGAAGAATTTTTCTGGAACTGAACGAAATAGCATCCCAGTGACCATTCAGTTGAGTTATTGTCGGACATCCAGGAACGCAACATGTTCTCAACATCCTGATTGCACCTTTCTACCGAACCTAAAAAAGAGAAAAATACTTTATTGCACATAAAAAAAAATACAAAACAACAGATAACAACAAAAGACAGTACAACATAGGTGGCCTTATTGCTAAGGTAGCAATCTCTACCAGGCAACCTTTGGGTGAAAGAAAAATGCATAGTGGTAAGCGGGATAGTGCAAAACTTGCAAACAAACCTTGACTTTGAGGATGTCGGGGACGTCCATTCACTATCTTGCATGCAGGCCACAATGTGATTAGCTCTTTTATTATGCTGGCAGTAAATTCCTTGCCATTATCACTCTGTAAAATCATTGGCGCACCCACTTCTAAGAATATTTTTAAAAGAGCCATGGCTACTTCAGTTGCTTTTTTACTGGTTAAAGGTCTGAGAAAGCAGAACTTAGTGAGGTGGTCTTGGTAGTTTAAAAACCATTTGTAATTGTGGCTAGGAGTTGACTGGAGATCAATTAAATCTACCTGCCCACGTTTGATAAAGTCTTGAGAAATTATGGGGCGTACAACAATTCCTGTTTTTGGGCAAATTTTTTTATTCAGACAGATCTTACACAAGTTGAGGAACAATATCATAATCGGTACCGGTATTACATATTGTTGCTTTAGGTTATATATCAGTTTGTCGCGTCCTCCATGCCCAGTTGATATGTGCGCCTGCAGAAGAATATCATAGTACATATCTGTTGAAGGTACTTGTACAACAGGAGAGTTAAGATCCTTTCTTCTCAGTATCAGAAGTTTTTCTTCACCTACACTCATCACGTCGTATATTTTTGCATTTCTATACTGTTGTTGTGTTTTTGGTTGCTTAAGTACACTCGCAGTGTTAAATTGTTCAATTGAATTTATTACAGCATTTACGCGTTCTTTAGTCCATTCTGGTTTAGTTGTACCGTCAACTCTATTATCGTAAAACTTTCTTAACTCTATGTAAAATTTGTCTTTATCGGAGATAACCTCCAAATTCTCCGATTCTGCTGAAGGTTGAACATCATTCTCTGTCGAATCTGTCATAATTATATGAAAACCAAACCTCCTATTCACACCGTTTTTTAGTTCAAGTCCAATTTTATAGTCCACTTTTAACACAATGACAAACAAAACACCGCTAAACCAATCTCGAAAGCATTGTTGTTGTTGAGTGGTTGACTAAGACTTTTATGATATATGACACTACATCCGTGTAGCACTTTTATTTACCACTTTATTTAAGTCCAAGTAGGTACACTATTTACGATAAAAAACAAAACACTTCTGCAATTTAACTCAGACACAAACGTAAACAAATAACGTGCGGCAACAAATGATTGACATTTAAGACGTCAACCAATCAGAGACGATCTCTTATTGAACGCGCTGACCGACCAATCAGCGTTCTTATTTCATAACAGCCAACGTTTCGTTTCGCAATATTGCTATAGTAACGAGTATTTTCGCAAAAATCCTGATTTTGTCCAGTAAGATTTGATAATTTTTCGCCTATGTCTAATTATCCGCGTTTTCGCAAAACCCCTAGGATTTTCGCGAAGATTCGAAGTATCAAATTATCCTACGACATATACACACACATCCAATGACATCAGCAACACTAGGAGCGGCCGTCACCAATAAACGCATTCTCCCCTCTAATGAGACCTCTATGATATACTTCTTGAAAGATCCCATGGAGGAGAATTAGGAGGAATTCAAGTGAAGGAGGAAAATATTTTTTATACTAAGTGACAAACGAGCAGACAGTATGGAAACCGGTACCTATCACCCATAACATTACAATTCATGCATATAGATTTCATGTAACAAAAATTCAGAATCGCTAATGCGAGGACTAAGATGATATGCCCTTTGCCTGAACAAAACAATGCGAAGATTGTTACTTAGCAGGCGGACTCCTCAGCCAAGCCAGCAGTGGACTGTGCGGGGATTTGGCGGATCAGGGAGTCTAAGAAGGCCACTGTTCTTACTTCCTATATTGACGCAACGACCCAAAATGAGTCTTGGCTTCCGACACTAAGATGTCCAAAAAGGCCACTAGCGTTTCGTATTATGATTCATGTTAGAGTGCCACAAATATCTGATTCGGTGGGATATACTGGACTATGTGACGCCATTTTGAATTGTCATGTCAATGTCAACAACAGCGACGCTGCAGATAAGTGTGTGACAATATAATGAGAATCATAATATAAAACGCTAATGCGGCTTTATTAGACCTCCAGGTAATTACAGTGGAGTGACTGCCATCTGACCTCCGCGACTCTGTTACCAGAAGAATCTTACTAAACCGAATCATTGTTACACATTCAGTCGCCTCTATGTGCTGGTTGTTGATGCGAAAAGCGTATAAGCTCAGCTCCCTCCCCTCCTGTCAACTGTGTGATGTGCAGAGTGCTGTTGATGCGAAGAGCATATTAAAAATATGCTCTTCTACGCAGTGACAAATTAGCAGACAGCCCACCTGATGGTAAGCGGTAACTGTCGCCCATAACATCTACGATTCATGCATTTAGATTGCCGGCAACAAAAATGCAGAACCGCAGGTGCGTTGTCACTGTGAGAACTAAGTTGAAATGCCTCATGCCTTTAATTGCGCTGGCTACCTTATTAACAATGAATGCATTATTGCTTGGCGGCAGAAATAGAAAAGGCGGTGGTACTCACCCTTGCCGACTCCTCAGACTTGCCTGAGTCCTACCACCTGATAAAAATGACATGCCATCTGACCTCCATTACTCTGTTACCATGGGATCCTGACTAGATTGGATCATGGGTACACATTCAGTCACCTTAACATGTTATGTGTGGTGTACTGTTGATGTGAATACTATATTTATAAGCTCATCTCCCTCCCCAGCGATATCGGAGAGCGGCGAGTCGTCAGGCGCGTCGAGCCCGGGCTCCCCCCGCGCGGAGGGCGGCGCGCTCAGCACTCACCCCGCGCGGACCCACGTCTTCGACTTCCTGCGAGTCGTCGTGCTCGACTCCTTGGCGCTCAATGTCACCGGGAAGAGTGCGCCGGTGAGAGACAGAGACTACGCTTTATTTTGTTGTTGTTCAACCTCGCTTATAGTGTAGGAAAGTGAGACATTGACCCGGACTTTTGAAATAACGAGCTGATAATTGGTGGAAATGTAGAGAATGGTGTCCTGATTGATATCGCAAAAGTCTCAAAAAATCCATTACGGGGATCATCCGTAATTTAAAAAAAACGCCGCCATATTGAATTTTTCGACATTTTAGCATAGCGACTGAACTGTGCGTCCAATTTTATTCAGTTTTGTTTCAAATGTTCAAATTCAGACTGCTTTATCTTTAGAAATGCAGGAATCAATGATTTTACGTCAATTTACAAACAATACCTTCTGATAAAACCAACGGTCTTTATAAATTACGGATTTCCCCAGTATACATTTTTAGGATTTTTGGGATAACAATCAGGACACTTCCTATATTCCCACAAATTTTTAACTTGTTATTTCAAATGCCCGAATTTGGAAAAAAAACTAATTTTCCTGTATTATTAATTTATTAATGTAGCTCGCAGAACCGATGGCCGACGGGGAAGTGCGATATGTTATGTCGAATTCGAATCATATTAACATAACCTTAAGTATAAAATCGTATGAAACTATTTTGTACTTAAGGCTATGTTCATATCGTTCATTTATAAATGACGTCCAGAAAGTTCTGTCTGCGCCGAGCCAGAGATTTCTTGCACGTGATCGTGCACTCATTAGCGCTAAACGTCACTGGGATAGCGTACCGGTGTGAGATTATATCGATGCTGTACGACAATGCCAAACGCTTATATTAGTAATCGCTTAGCAATGTTCCGGGTAAGGACAATGTCAAACGCTTATTTTAATGTTGTCTGTGAACTGCCTATCAGTGTATTTGTTATTTTTGTACATAAATCACTGGTGTGCGCTTGTAAATAAAGTCATACTAGAGCTAGTATAAACCTGTATATTATCCATTATTGACATGCAGCATAATAAACACGCATTTTTCTTTAAATAGGACAAGGAATGAGCCTTTCTTGGCTCTATTTACAATTAAAATAGTAAATTAAACATAGTCACACAACAATAATAACACAGAATATGAATGCCCATGGTTCTAGAACTCCGCCTTCAACGACTCAGTGCCGGCGTCTATGTTTTGTACGCCCTGTAGTCCTTGCAACACCCCCCGATCGTATTTTTATTGCGTAAATATTGGATTTTTTTCTTTATACCATTATATTTACTTACCGATTATTAAAGATTAAAAGCACCGCATTACGCACTAACGCACCTAAATCTAATTTGAGATGTCAAGACTGTATATATATAATGAGACAGTCACATCTATTGTACGCTTTTTACTTGCATTCTTCATTGTTACCATTTTTTTGTTTGCGACATATGAGCAAACTCCTTAAGGGGGTTCGATTTCCATACTAATTTGACTTTTCCATTCTTTAATTCGTTTAAGTGTTTAGAAATACAATTATAGTTTATACTCTTAGTAAATGTATTAAATGGTTTCTATAGGTTATTGATTTATAATAAAGCAGTTAAACCGTAAACAGCTAATCGCCGCTAGATGACGTTGTTTTGAGGTTTCATTATTTTTCATTTTCATTCCATATTTTATATTATTTACATGTAGAAATCAATTTCACACTCATTTAGATACATTTACTAACGGCCAATTGCACAAACATACATTAAAAACGTCAAAACCTTGAAAGAATGGATAAATAAGGTTACATAAAATTTTTATGAAAAAAGTTCCCCCTTAACGTAAATCATTATCAACTGTGAAAACAACTAATAGCACTGTGCTTTGCATCACAAGAGCTTCCTTCACATCCTAAACATAACACTTTACCCAAGCGTTTGTCGCCAGGTCATCGATTTAGTACTGGACGCTTCGCCGCCTAACTCCACAAGTCAGCAGCAGATTGAATACCAGACTGAGGTGTTGACCACACTAATGGAGAATCTGCTGAACACTGAACTGTTTGCCACAGAGTCCAACATATCGAACGTGTGTTACCTAGCTGCGAGGCTCGTCGACAAGCTATGGCAAGGGCAGCTGTCTAGAGACCCTCATGAGGTAATTATAAAGATTTGCGTTTTGTGCTGGGCGGTCACTTTCGTTTTCTGCGAAGATCCACTTTCTTCTAAGACTTTAATAATGATTTTGTTGACATAATATATACTATAAGCACTACGAAGTCACCATCGTGTCGTAAAGCTGCGAAGTAGAGGTCAATGTCGCTTGCTAAGTACTATTTTATTCTCTCAGACTCTGTATATCATATTACCATTGACGATGTGGTCCCTGCCTCCCCCTACGAGAAAAAAGACATGAAGTTATGCATGTATTGACATTTCTTCTTACGTTTTTAGGTATTCGATTTCATAGTGAAGTTGGTAACGCAAGCAAAGAAGAAATCGTCCGTAATATCTCTGGAGGGCCTCCACCACTGCCTGAACCGGACGATATTGTACTTGCTCTCGCGCTCCACCGACTCCATTGCGGACCAAATGTCGGTCCTCGAGGCTTTGCACAAACTCACCACCAACAGGTAAAGTTGACTAGTTTTTTTTGCAACTACAATGTCTTTCAGAAGTCGTGGTACGCAAATGTCGGTGACACATTTAAACATCTGTATTGTATACGGTAGATGGCACTACAATAATTGTTACCGCGATTTAAAATTCCACCTGGTGGCGCTACTGTGGACTAAGGTTTCTTTTAGAAATAAGTAGTGCCTGTTGTCTATGTTTTATCTCTGTATTTCTTTATTGTGTGCAATAAATAGTTTAATATGTAAATAAATAAATAAGATCCTTTGTCAAAATACTGCCGCGCTATTAACAGACACAATAGAAATAAGTTTACTGATCCATCCCAGCCAATGACAGAGCTTTACTTTGACGGCAGACCTCACATCCCAGAAGCGCCATCTGGTTGATTTTGAAATTGCGAAAACGATGGGATGCCTATTTCTTTCACGACCTACGAGTAGGTTTTAAGCCCAAAGCTCGCCAATAGATGTCCTCCATCAATAACCACATACATCGTCTTACAGACTGTTGATATTCGGCGCCGGAAACCACGAGTTGGAATTCATCGGATGCTTGACCTACTGCCTGCTACAGCTGAGTGCAAACATGAAGATAGCGCTGGACTCGCACATGCGCACCACCTGGCATGTCAACCCTAGTGGGGACCTCGAGTCCAGGGATGATAAGCTCACAAGCCATCAAGGTAGGGGTGGAGACAACTCTCTTATTCTTAACAACCTTTGCTATTATATGTCTTATGATAGATATTTGTGGAAAATTATTCAAACGATATCCTCATTCAGATTTTGTGTACCTTCTTTTTCACTGTCTTCGCTTCGTAAAACAGTTCAGAAGACCAATTAATCTCCCGTCTGTAATTTTTTATATTGTCCGTGTCTTAAAAATATTAAGCGAATGACGCTTCTATTGCATAAGCAGTAGGGTTGAAAACCAATCGCACGCGTTCAGCAATCTTACTTATCCCAGAGACGTGAATTCACGCTTCTATGTGTCTTCGAAACTTCGACACTACAACCTTTACGTTTTCAACGTCACGTCAAATACCAAATCCTTCGCGCAGATGCCGCAAGGATAAGGATGACTCTCACCACCCCCTGATAAAGTTGATATTATTTGCTAGATATCAGATTTTTTGAGTTATATAGTGTTTCTGGTAACTTAACAGCCAGTACAACCCTGTATCTACCCGATACATATATTAGAGGTCCATGAAACAAAAATCGGATTTTTATCATATATCTCCTGCTATCTGGAACTTTATCTACGGGTAGTGAAACAGATCCTGGAGCTCTATTTTTAGAGTTTCTGGAGTAACCGCTCGCATCCACACGAGCGCCCGCGTGCGCCACCTATATCTATCACACTCATAAGTTGCTAGAGACAGAAAAGACAAGCTCGCCGCGCTCGCGTGAATTCGGTTTCAAAAATGTGGCCCCTGTTATGCTCGTTTCCCCGTCAGGCCGCAACCTGATGGCGGGCGCGGCGCGTCGCGTATGGGAGGAGCTGTACGCGTGCAAGAAGCCCGCCATAGAGGAGGTGTTCAAGTCCACCCTCGCGCCGCCCGGGAACGCGCGAGCGCCGGACCTCGGCGCCGTGAGGGAACAGATCGCTGATATCGCTCATAGGCTGTGGATCGCGTATATCGATACCGAACGCAAGGTTAGTTACTCGTTGTGTGAGAGCAATCGAGCTCTGGTGGGCATAATTTCTTTATCACAAGTATTTTTTTAGATATAAGCAAATAGGCCTTCTTCACATTTGGAGACACGCGAAGACTTTATTTTTCTATTGTACCCGAACTCTAGTTTTAATCTATAGATCGTCTACTCAAAACATTAATCACAGGACTATAAATGAACAAATAAATGAACACTGCATAAATACATGATACAGTCGGTTATGATTAATGGGATGGTAATGCACTTATGCTCTTGCATTAGACATCGGTGGTACTGCTGTGAGCGATTAGTCAGCGATTGTATAGGCTGAATACATCCATAGTTTTGAGGCAATAGCCTTACAGCGCTGCACCAAATGGCCACACGTAATTTGTTTTTATTCATAGAAATAAAGATTGACTTTTTACCAGACTCGACATGAACCCATCTCGGTATCCAAGTCGGGGCGATAATAACTGTTATACACTAATTCATAAGCGTTATAAGCGCGATTTATATAGTGCACGTACGGTTTGCCTGTTATTGGCTTTACATTTATGGTAATTGTTATTGTTACTATAGTTTAAGAGCATTGTAAAAAAAAATGTAAATCTGTTGGCAAATTAAATAAATAAATAAAAATAAAAATAAAATAAATATACCTGGGAGATACGAATAACTATCACGTTTTCCTTAAGGCTGTGTACCGGGTGCCGTGGGAGTTGCACAACCAGATCCAATCCAAGATCCAGAAGGTGACCGGGGGCTTGACGAGACTCGCGTCGAGGACCAAAGTGAAGAAGGAAGAATCAGCCAAGTTAAGGCCGCACCCGCCTCGAGACCACGCGCTGGCTTATATGCAGGATCATGTGCAGTTGGTCAGGTATGTTTTCTTATCTCAATTATGAGGAATTTTGGTTATAGGTTGATGATAACTACTAGATAGATTTACCTTTTCTAAAAATGTTCGCTTTTCATTAATTAACTTCATGCTTCCGTGAACTCGTCCTTACTGCAAAACACTTATTAATACCAAATCTCATTAATAATTATTAGAAAGTTACAGAACGGACCCATCAAATTGTATAAAACAAATCATCACCTCTATCATTTAAACCCCCCTATGCCTTCCACACCGATCGTTATCGGCTTTGTGCTCGTCCTACGCGGCGATTACTGGCATTAGACAAATTATCCTCCCTCAAAACCGAGTTGCAGCAATATTTGGTATATTTTCCAATAGAATCAAAGTTCGCGTTTCCCAAAACAAAGTGACATATATGCCCAAGTAAATAGCACCCAAACTTCGCATACCAGACAGGCGTGGTGCGTCCAACTGGTGTCGGCGGCGAACACGGCGCGGTACACCACGCGCTATGTACAGGCCGAGTGGGCGAGCGCTTGGCGAGAGTTGACCCGCGAAAGGGGCCTCTGGGGGCCCCCGCGACCCCACCGATTACACAAATGGGCCCTCGACTGTACGGAGGGGCCCTCGCGGATGCGTAAGATGATGCGCCGCAACCATCTCTTCTACTTGCACTACCCGTACCGGCCTGAGCTTGACAACCCGGATAATGTGAGTTGTGTTTTCTGCTCTATCGATTGCAATATTTGATTTGGAACAGTTTGCTTCTATAACAAAAACATAAGGTCAAAATTTATATTTTGGATTTTAACTCGCACTACTGAGCAGTTTTCACATAGGTATCTAAAGCATTCTTTACCACTCACTAGATGGCGCCCCGACAATTTTGGTAATTGATAATCGCTTGAAATAGGTTCTTAGCAGACAGGATATAAACACTGGGTACGTTGTATTGGATAATATTGTATTTGTCAATAGTTTTCAACCATTTTAGAGGTTGTAATAATAATGGAACTTAGTGCCAACTTCTGTAAATATTTCTTTTTACAACCTTTAACAGTTATGTTTATATTAATAAACATTTTATTTTTAAGTTTAGTATTAGTTAGCTGCATGAAATCACAGCCACCATCATACAGATTATAAAAAGATTACCAAAATTGTAGTAGCGCCATCTATTGATGCTTTTTGAAACCAACTATCAATACCTACTGGAAAACTAATCATTAAACAACATAGATTTGTTATCTAATTTTTTTTTTTTAATTTGAATAAAATATTTTACTTAAAATTACAATGTCTTTATTTGTAAACACAGGTTTATAACATTGTTGAAAATATATTAATTTTGTGTACCTCCTGTATGTGAATTAATTAAACAAAATTAATTAATTAATTTAGCCATTAAATAATGGACGCAAATACGTTTCCGGCCATTGAGAAAGATGTAGGTTTAATGCTTACGATGATTCGATAACCTATTTATCGTTTTACGCACATAACACCATTCCACAAATAATTCGATATTATTACCGAATCACCAATACACACGCTATTTCAGAAACAACTAAAATACAAGGTGGCGCAAAGCCACGACAGCAAGGAGTTCTACAGGGTGTTCCAGCAGTGGCGCACCGCGGCCAGCGACTTAGCCGAGGTCGAATGCATAGAGGTGTCAGACTTGGAGGCTTACGAGGAGGCGTTCACGAACAACAATCGGGATGTCTCGTTGGATGTTAACCAGGAAGAGGGCTCGATCGCGGACGTGGTCGGTGGTGGTGTCGTCAGCCGCGGACCCAGCCAGGCGTCTGGCGAAGGTTAGTGACGTCATTTATACTCACTAACTTTAAGACTGAGCGAGTAATCGGCTAAGAGGAAAGCCGATGGTGCCTTGATCGCCTGCGCCATCAGTCCATTATTTTATATGACACAATTATACTTATTTCTTGTACTTTGTCTGTCTTTAGTTCATTTACTGATATACGTTATGAAGTTGACAATATTTGTGTTGTATCGTTATATTTTTACCTTTGAAAGGGATGATCATAAGCTTTGAATATATTGCAGCTAACGATGAAGGGCCAGACAATGAAGATGAGGATGAGCAAGCGCCGGCGCCGGACAATCGAACTCTTCTGAGATTATTAGAACACCATGAAAAGGTAATATAATGTTTATTATTAAGTATCTTCTCGGCGCGACTGCGATAGTATTTTTTGTCCGGTAAACGTGATTAAAAGTAGCTACAATTATTTTCAACATCCTTTCTAGCCACAATCATAACCAAACTTTGACTAAATTTTACGTCGTTATCGCTACAATTTCAGATATCGCACATGTTCCGTTGCGCCCGCATCGAAGGGCTAGACACTACTGAAGGGTTGCTCCTATTCGGCCGCGAACACTGCTACGTCATTGACGGCTTCACTCTTCTGAAGAACCGCGAGATTCGAGACCTGGACAGCTGTCCGGCTGACTACGAGCCTATCCTGCCCAGTCAGGGCATTCAGCGCAGCCAACAGCGACAATGCTCCAAGTTCCTCTACGAGGATATACGGTAGGTAGTCCAGCAAAAAGATATAAAGAAAGTGTTCCTACCCTCTAACTAAGGAGTGGACATAAAACAACTACAAAATAAACGTGCACGATGGTTTTTACTATACTTCATTCGTCGTAAGAAAATAGTGAATCATCGTTGTCTCTACCAATCGGGTCGCAACAAATTAGAAAGCAACAAATAAGAAAATAATAAAAATGAATACCTCGCCGGTTGGAGTAAACAGCAAAAACTAGACTGGCTGTAAAGCAAAGCTATCCTTGACTTTATTTTTAATTTGAGACTATTAAGTTGATTTGTGTCCATTAATGAACTTGATCGTTTTTTAAATGTAAATTCTTTGATTTTTTATTACACTGAAAACACCTTTACTCACTATTTTCTTAACGTAAATGGATAGCCCATGGCGGATAGAACTAGAATAATTTTCCAACACAAACAATCATAGACGCTCATTGACAAATCTCACAAAATGACAAATGAATGCGATACTTTGCAATGGCGGAATGGCAATATTCTTGTATGTATTGTATACTTGTTTCAACTTATTTCCTTGATCTAAAATATTATGGTATACGATGACTAAAATTGTGTGATTTATCAGCCTTGGAAGTACTAAACGTCGGATGTGTTTCAGGGAGGTTCATAAACGGAGGTATTTGCTGCAACCAATCGCATTGGAAGTGTTTTCAAGTGATGGCCGGAATTATCTGCTGGCATTCCCGAGGAAGATCCGTAACAAGGTAAGTTTCTTATTTCAAATATAACTTATTATACTTTATAGGCGTTAGGTGGCAGGTTTCTGAGGTATAGAGGCGGTGTGGGTACTGACCAATAGCACGACGTCTATTCACGGTCCAGACACGCACTGCTCGAAAATTTTTACGCGCATGATCCCGAGGCTGCCACGCCGCGAGCCATCGGGTGTCGATTTTTTTTAACTTTGCTCAAAGACGCTTCGCATAGTTTGGACGGGACCCAGCATTCGTGCGTGTCGTCATTTGGTAGATCGGTCATGAGTGCTTCACGTCGCCTCAAACTAGAGTGGTTTGGTGGTGGTTCAGCTGTGCATAGCGAGGCTGTGCGACTGTGTCTCTAATATTGTGCACCTTTAAGTTGTTCGACGCTCATGCAAATTTTTCTTCGCCATTTCTCCATTGCTCCAGTTGAATTTATATAGGGTAATAATATAAATTGAACCAGTATAAAAACTAACACATAATTAGCTTCGAGATAGCATTGTTTTGTGATTTTATTATTTTTCTTTTTTATTGCATTGTATGGAAATCGAACCACTGGTTCGAATTCGAGAATCGAAATATCGGTTAAGGCTAGTTGTAGTTTACCCACCCCTGTCTGTCGAGCAACTTAGTGGAGTGCGAATCAATACGTTTTTCTTCTAAACGCAACTCACCTGTTCGCGGCGGGAAGAGAGTGAATTCAATTGGCTGACGCGCGACGTTACTGAATGCCATTGGCCGATGCGCGTTAACGCAGAAGTCAAAGCTGCAGATGATGATTGATTTTTATTTTATAGTGACAAACGAGCAGTCAGCCCACCTGATTGTAAGTGGTAACTGTCGTCCATAACATCTATGATTCATGCATTTAGATTGCAATCGCAGGTGCATTGTCACTGTGAGAACTATGAAAGGCTAGGATGAAAAGTCTCATGCCTGTAAATGTGCTGGCTACTTTATCCTTCAAACCGGAACACAACATTGCAAGCACTAATTCCGATTTTGATCGGCGAAAGATTCCTTATATGTACATACAAAAAATAGCATGTGTTTGGTTAGCTCTGTCCCCGCTGGTTTTCTCCACTGGTTGTTATTGGTTGGTCAGGTGTACGCGCGGTTCACGGCGCTGGCGACGGGCATGGCGGACAGCGCGGCGGGCTCGGTGGCGGGGCAGCGCCGCGGCGTGGCCGTGGAGCAGGGCGCCGGCCTGCTCGCCACGCTCATCGGGGACACCTCCGTCACGCAGCGCTGGCTGGTAACTATACGTAGGCGGGCATGGCGGGCTCGGGGGCGGGGCAGCGCCGCGGCGTGGCCGTGGAGCAGGGCGCCGGCCTGCTCGCCACGCTCATCGGGGACACCTCCGTCACGCAGCGCTGGCTGGTAACTATACGTAGGCGGGCATGGCGGGCTCGGGGGCGGGGCAGCGCCGCGGCGTGGCCGTGGAGCAGGGCGCCGGCCTGCTCGCCACGCTCATCGGGGACACCTCCGTCACGCAGCGCTGGCTGGTAACTATACGTAGGCGGGCATGGCGGGCTCGGGGGCGGGGCAGCGCCGCGGCGTGGCCGTGGAGCAGGGCGCCGGCCTGCTCGCCACGCTCATCGGGGACACCTCCGTCACGCAGCGCTGGCTGGTAACTATACGTAGGCGGGCATGGCGGGCTCGGGGGCGGGGCAGCGCCGCGGCGTGGCCGTGGAGCAGGGCGCCGGCCTGCTCGCCACGCTCATCGGGGACACCTCCGTCACGCAGCGCTGGCTGGTAACTATACGTAGGCGGGCATGGCGGGCTCGGGGGCGGGGCAGCGCCGCGGCGTGGCCGTGGAGCAGGGCGCCGGCCTGCTCGCCACGCTCATCGGGGACACCTCCGTCACGCAGCGCTGGCTGGTAACTATACGTAGGCGGGCATGGCGGGCTCGGGGGCGGGGCAGCGCCGCGGCGTGGCCGTGGAGCAGGGCGCCGGCCTGCTCGCCACGCTCATCGGGGACACCTCCGTCACGCAGCGCTGGCTGGTAACTATACGTAGGCGGGCATGGCGGGCTCGGTGGCGGGGCAGCGCCGCGGCGTGGCCGTGGAGCAGGGCGCCGGCCTGCTCGCCACGCTCATCGGGGACACCTCCGTCACGCAGCGCTGGCTGGTAACTATACGTAGGCGGGCATGGCGGGCTCGGGGGCGGGGCAGCGCCGCGGCGTGGCCGTGGAGCAGGGCGCCGGCCTGCTCGCCACGCTCATCGGGGACACCTCCGTCACGCAGCGCTGGCTGGTAACTATACGTAGGCGGGCATGGCGGGCTCGGGGGCGGGGCAGCGCCGCGGCGTGGCCGTGGAGCAGGGCGCCGGCCTGCTCGCCACGCTCATCGGGGACACCTCCGTCACGCAGCGCTGGCTGGTAACTATACGTAGGCGGGCTCGGGGGCGGGGCAGCGCCGCGGCGTGGCCGTGGAGCAGGGCGCCGGCCTGCTCGCCACGCTCATCGGGGACACCTCCGTCACGCAGCGCTGGCTGGTAACTATACGTAGGCGGGCATGGCGGGCTCGGGGGCGGGGCAGCGCCGCGGCGTGGCCGTGGAGCAGGGCGCCGGCCTGCTCGCCACGCTCATCGGGGACACCTCCGTCACGCAGCGCTGGCTGGTAACTATACGTAGGCGGGCATGGCGGGCTCGGGGGCGGGGCAGCGCCGCGGCGTGGCCGTGGAGCAGGGCGCCGGCCTGCTCGCCACGCTCATCGGGGACACCTCCGTCACGCAGCGCTGGCTGGTAACTATACGTAGGCGGGCATGGCGGGCTCGGGGGCGGGGCAGCGCCGCGGCGTGGCCGTGGAGCAGGGCGCCGGCCTGCTCGCCACGCTCATCGGGGACACCTCCGTCACGCAGCGCTGGCTGGTAACTATACGTAGGCTGTGAGGGCGCCGTAGGGCGTAATAGACACAAACGAGAAAAGTTAATCTAAACTGACTGAAAAGTGAAACTGCCAAGAGGATGTGAGCCCGGTCTTTTTTACATATAGAACCCAAACAAGAAGATATATAAGTATTATCGCTACTAACAGTCGAAGCTTAGATCACAAAAAAAATTGTTTTTTGTGCCAGGCTCTGCGGCAGATCAACGTTTTACGGGTCTCCTGACCGTCTACTATCGCTACAAAGTAGAATTTTTCTTGTACTAGATGGCGTAGGATAACCTACGGCGCCTTGACAGTCTAACACTACAATATAACTTTACCACTTTTTATTCCATTTTCTTCCTAACTGGTCCATTATTTACGTTAGTTCATCACTTAAAATCAACTTTGACAGCAAACAGTTATTTGGAATAATTATAATGAATAGTACAACGAAGGACCACTTACCCACAACCAACTTAAAAGGCCGCCAATCACAACCATCCATTGTTTCATATTGCAGCGAGGCGAAATTTCCAACTTCCAATATCTGATGCATCTAAACACCTTGGCGGGACGGTCGTACAACGATCTGATGCAATATCCGGTGTTCCCGTGGATTCTCGCCGACTACGATTCTTTGGAGCTGGACCTCAACGACCCTGCCACGTTCAGGGACCTCACCAAGCCGATGGGGGCTCAGAGTCCAGACAGACTGGAACAATTCAGGAAGAGATATAAGGTAAGGGAGAAACTTATGACTTACGACCAACGTATTTTATCATTTTTAAAATATATAGTTCAGATGGTGTCGTGCAGATATCTTGTTACTATGTATCCACAATCAGTAATCAATTTAAATTTGGCTTGATCCTGTAATGCTTATCGACTATAATAGCCTGGACATTTTCGCCACGACGCATCGATGACTGCGATTCGCCCCCATCCCATCATTGTCACTGTGAGGACTCCGCAGTTCTGTCGAAAACCACGATGATAATAAATACGACTCACAGAATAGGGCCCACTATTACCACTTCTCACTCATTGGCCAGTATTTAATTTTGACAATTGGTAGACACCGGCAAGCGGGCCATGCAACACCAGGGCTGTCACCAAAGCGCTACCCCAAAAACCCCGGAACACGAAAATAATCTCTCAATCCACTAAACTATAGTTGATATGACATCAGCACATACGCACCGTAGCGCCTGCCACAAACGGACCTAACTTTTGCAACAAGATTAAAAAAACCGTAATGGAGGCATAAACTGTTCCACCAATCTCCGGGTCCCCCCAGCAGAAGACCTTGGTCAACCTCGCTTTGCTAACGGTATTAGGAGGCACATCTAACGACTATCGAGCCACTAAATACGGTTACAAAATGCATGACAGAAGACAAATAGCTAGGTAGACAGACACAGATAAACCCACCCGGGTTTTGTGTCAATTAGGATTAAGAAACTATATTTAAAAAAAAAAAGTAACAGCTTTGTACTAGACACTAATATCATTTTATTCTATCTCCCAACGCAGGAGTGGGACGACCCCCACGGCGAGACGCCGCCGTACCACTACGGGACGCACTACTCGTCCGCCATGATCGTGTGCTCGTATCTGGTGCGGATGGAGCCTTTCACGCAGCACTTCCTCAGACTACAGGGAGGACACTTCGACTTGGCCGACAGGTGAGGTTGTCGGGGCTTTTTAAGGCAATTTTTTTAGCCTTGTCGAGCCTACAAACATGTTTTTTCTCACATCGGACTTCTGCATTCTTGAGATTGAAATAACTTGTATCTATTCTCTTTTCAGAATGTTCCACTCTATAAAAGAAGGCTGGAATTCAGCGTCGAGGCACAATATGGCGGACGTGAAAGAATTGATACCGGAATTCTTCTACTTGCCGGAGTTTTTGGTCAATTCTAACAATTTTGATTTGGGTGAGTTAAATCATGTTTTATTTGTTTAGAGTTTCTAATTCACTCATTCAATGTTCATCGCTAGTTATACAATACGTTTTCTCTAGTGATTCTTCTACAATAATCGTTTAGGTGCTATCTAAATTCTGTACATACATTTAATTCTTCTTTTTACGTTGTACAAACTTAGTTTAGACTTAGTTTTTTATAGCTTCAAGTGAAGGATTTTGACGTAACGAATAATAAACCAAAAGAATTGTTTTCAATTACTATAATATTAGCGAGATATGACCGTTTAAAATTGGTAATAAGTCCGAAAGAATTAGTACAAGTTCTGGAATTTGTCGTCAATATCGGCCAGCTTTGCAGTGTCTGCAGTACTATCGCTCTGGCTCTATCGCTCGTAAACATCACTTAGTGATCGTATATGTCACTTTTCCATTGCTTATGATGCACTCTATTTTCGTCGATCGCGAAAACATAATACATCATGGCTAGAGCCGCAGTGTAACACCGTCCTCGTCCCGTATACAGGCAGCAAGCAGTCGGGCGTGCCGCTGGGCGACGTGGTGCTCCCGCCGTGGGCCCGCGGCGACGCGCGCGAGTTCATCCGGCTGCACCGCGCCGCGCTCGAGTCCGACTACGTCAGCCACCGGCTGCACCACTGGATCGACCTCGTCTTCGGGTAAGCCGGACGCGCTCCACCCACACTGCTGCTGCTGCCGACCTCCGCTGCCCGCGGCGACGCGCGCGAGTTCATCCGGCTGCACCACGCTGCATACTACTCCATCAATAACACATCATCATCTTATCAGCCGTAAGACGCTGGGCATAGGCCTCCCCCAGAGATATCCCAAACAACTATTCTTGCGAACGAATGGAATAAATTCAATTATAATAAATGAATAAAATGGTGAATGTCTTGCACAGGTACAAGCAACAAGGCCAGCCCTCCATTGACGCGTGTAACGTGTTCCATCATTTGTTCTACGAGGGCAACGTCGACATTTACAAGTAAGTTCCGAATGTTTAGTTTGCGTGGGATTTTAGTACTTAAATATCAGGATTTATTCATAAAATTAACAATAATATTTTCTGCTATTTGATACGTTTATTTGAATGATGGTTTTCTGATTTTATAAATAGTCGATTGCAAAAATGGATCTTTCAACTTACTACTATTATGTACGTCTGTCCAAAATGGACCTGACCACCATTTTAAGAAAGAATTTTGTAATAGATTAAAATAAAGCCCGCTAACACATTAATCGTCGTTTCGCAGCATCGACGATCCCCTAAAGAAGACAGCCACGATAGGTTTCATCAACAACTTCGGGCAGATCCCCAAGCAGTTGTTCAAGAAAGCCCACCCCAGTAAGAAGATGTCGCAACGGAGCTCCACCATATTGGACCCCAACAACATCATCCCTTCGCAGGGCATCACGCCCCCCGAGAAACTGTTCTTCCACAATCTGGACAACTTAAGGCCTTCCTTGCAGCCTGTCAAAGGTGAGATTTACCAGTTTTTACTATTTATGTCAGTTTACTCTAACATAGTTTTTATGTAACAAAACAGCCTAAAGCAGTAACGCTGATTGATTTTTTTATATAATGAGTAGTACTAAGGTTGTTTCTGACAGCCACTTCGTTGTCACAGACTGGAAAAGTGTAGCCTATGGGCTACAAGATTCAAATTATTCCCATAAGGACCAACTAAATAACTTCAGTAGATAATCGTAATGATAGCACACTTATCATTTCTTAAGTATTTACGAGATTAAATAAAAAATATTCGTGGACAAATTCACACAGCGCCATCTAGCCCCAAAGTAAGCAAAGCTTGTGCTATGGGTGCTAGATAACTGATATACTACTTAAATACTTCTAAATACATACTTATTATACATAGAACACCCAGACCCGTAACGTAGATTAGATTACGTAGATACATAAGACTCTCATTATATTTATAAGGCATACCTTATATTGTACGCTAGTCTAAAGACCACTATTATTATTACGAATTTTAATCCAGCCAGAATACCAGAATCAGTTCTCTTATTCTGTCTCTCCAAATTCGCTTGATTTTGATCATTCTCGCATCGCAGGACACTGACTCGCGAACTTAAACCATTCCATTACATTGCAGAAGTGAAGAGTCCAGTAGGACAGATCCTGTACACGGACAAGGCCATACTGGCAGTAGACCAGAATAAAGTGCTGATGCCGCCCTCGTACAACAAATACGTAGCGTGGGGCTTCGCCGACCATTCGCTGCGGATTGGGAATTATGATAACGACAAGGCGGTGTTTGTATGCGAGGCGGTCGCGCAAGCCTGCGGCGAGATCGTCACGTGCGTCTGTCCGTCCGCGAAGACTATCGTCACTGCGGGCACCAGCTCGGTTAGTATGATATGTGTACGCTACTATGTTATTACGTCACCTGTGATCGATGTGGTTGTCATATATATTGGTGAGAGTAATATCTAAGAACCTGTTTTCCATTGTGGTTTACCTGGACGTCAAAATATTTCGTTAGTGCCACTGAACTAAGAATTTACATATATCTTTAGTATTATAAACATTTATGTTCTCTCTCGTCTGTTTCGAGGACACGCATGTATGTTCACAGAGAATATTGTTTAATAATTTAATCTAGGTAATCATTTGACCACCGATGCTTCAGGTGGCAGTCGCTGGACTGCCTTATCTGCCTAATCTTAGATTATGATCAAAGCGGATCCCAGCCCTCACGCCCGACAGCACAACCTGGATATTGTCATTTAGATAGCTAACTTATAGAATGAAAGACGTCCCATGTTTGGAAAATGTCCGAATTATTTATGACCTATGAGCAAAATCGTGGCGTTATGTTAATGACATTATGCTGTGTCGAATGAAAAGGAAAATTATAAGGCTCCGGTCGCTCTAACAGGTGGCTTGTTTAGCGCCTAGAGCTTAAATAGAGGCCTAGGGGGTCTCACATGGCTTCCCTATTTCATCCACTGGCGCCTGTCTAGGCTCTAGGCGCTAAGCAAGCTATTCTTCCGTGCGTCCGTTATCTTAATGTATGAATATGCCCTCGCAGGTGGTGACAGTGTGGCAGTACTCGAGTACGCGGCGTCGTCTCGTGGTGAAGGTCTGCCTGTACGGGCACGAGGAGGCCGTGACCTGCCTCGCCGCCAGTCCCGCCTACAATTTGGTGGTCAGCGGCAGTCGCGATGGACAGGTCAGTATTCTGTATAGGAGTCAATGTCAGATACTGTCCTGTAATGCTACCTTACGGGCCAACTAACCCATGGTCCTATCGATGTCTCGATTATACAAATCGCGTTTGGCCGAATCATGGAGAATGTGCACGACACTTGCAGATGTCTCTTTATGTCTGTTGTTAAGGTCTCCTAAGACGGTCAGTCCATGTTAAGAATTCTACGTGTTTTTACGATCGCAGTTGACTGTCTCTGACGCTAATGGATGTAAGCAAAGAAATTGGACATAGAGGCATAGGAGCCCACTCAAAGCGGTAGTCATAATCTATATTTTCTTTCTTTTTTAATGTTGCATATAACGTGTCCAAAAGATAAGACTAAAAGTTGTCAAATATATCCCCTCTATAACCACTGCTATTGTCAAATTCGGGAGACTTGGTTATCTTAATATACTAGCTTTTTGTATGACATTCGGTCATTTGTATAGAGACTAAAAGACTGTAAATTCTCTATGGGTCGAGGCTCCATCTATGATCTATGTCCAATATCTTTGGACGTCATCGTTTTTGCCATAGATAGATATGGTTAACAATCACGTCAATCTGCGTCTCGGGAGGCTTCTATTGTCTCATATTGTATGAGTGATATTCCTCCCATAGGTGATAGTGTGGGACGTGGAGCGCGGCGCGTTCATCCGCCAGCTGTGCGAGCCCGCGCCCGCCGCCGCGCCGCCCGTCTCCGCGCTCGCGGTCAACGACCTCACAGTCAGTATTGTATCATTTATTTCACTTTATTCAGAACACCTTTAGCCGTGTGGTGTCCGGCAGAGTAGAATAGCACCAACCCCTTGCACTCGTGGGTGTCGTACGAGGCGACTAATGTTTTCGAGGCAAAAGATCTAGAGTCTCCGTGGAGTGGAAAATGGGCAGCAGCGTTTTCCATTGATACATTAAACACTGCGATCTCCAACCCGCCTGCCAAGCGTGGAGATTATGCAATAACCTCCCCATTCGTTGGAGAGGCCCTGAGTCCTGCAGTGGACTGTTATGGGCTGTGATGATGATTCAGAACACCAATAGCAAGGTACAAGTAATACTTACAAACATTTATAACAGCGAGGCCATTAACAGGTGCTCGCTGTTAGTTACACCCTATACACACACATTCATACCCTATGCAGCCTTTGATGGCGACACCACACATCGGTATATGTCAGTTGTTGTGCGACATATTCGGCCGCATACGACGAAGTGTGGGGGCCTCATTCGTCTATATTTGCCACGCATAAGCGCAAATAGCAAATTGTCGGTTTTTTGACACGCACACATAAAAGGAAGCCGATTTGGCTCGTTTGGTACGCCTGCACCGAGTGTGGATGGCATATTTGTTTTTCGCTCACATGAAAAATATTTGGACGAATATAGAGTAGCCACATAACAAATAACGCATAACGAAGTGTGGTGCCGCCATGAATATCGGCTATTGCATCATAACAGCCCAATCTACCAGCAGAGCGATTCTCAATCGCATCGCTGCAATATGACAGATCTATTGAAACAAAATAACGATTCACAGTCGATAGTACATCTTCACGTCTTATCGCTGCTATCAATGACGTTGCCTTAGAGAATCGCACTGCAGCTGTCAAAGTTTACTTGTATGTAAAATGATTATTTTTATTTTATTTACTTAAGGAAAGCCACTCCAGGAGTCTTCCTCCAGTTTACTCATAACTTTTCGTGAAAATTCTACTTAGTTGATACATACTTGTTTTCACTTCTGATATTAAACATTATTCTGTTAGATGCTTAACGATGTAAATAAAATTATTAAAATAAAAACCCTCAACAGGAAGACCCAAAGAAGACGTTGTTGCGATATTGTTATGTATTTCATTGTAATCCTTAATCCTAAATTAAAATTATCACAATGCAATGTCACCCGCGTACTAACGTATTATTGCATCAATATAACCCAGGGCGACATAGTAACCTGCGCCGGTAGCCGCGTGCTGCTGTGGTCGATCAACGGCGAGCTGGTGGGCAGCGCGGACGCGGCGGGCGCAGCGAACTCATCGAGCGGGACCAGCGTGACGAGCGCAATGAGCGCAATGAGCGCAGCGAACGCGGGCGCCGTGAGCGCGGGCAGGGACAGAGCGCACCAGGTGCTGTGCGCCGCGTTCAGCCAGACGCGCGAGTGGGATCCGCTCAATGTGATCATCACCGGCTCCACGGACGGCATCGTGAGGGTATGGATGTACTACTATCGTATCTCTTTTTTTGTCTTTTATACGTATCTAAGAACTGAATTTCATTCAAATAATTGAAAGGGAAACTATAGGCTTAGCGATATTGTGGAGAGAACAGGCGGGGGTGATCTGAAATCTTACGTAGCAGTACCTTTGCGTTCGAACTTCTGAAGGCTGGCGGCAATCGATGACGTCACCGCACGACCTGTGCCGCTCCCAACCCAAGCCGTAGGAACCTACTAACTTAGGTTCACTTGACTCTATGCCTGTAGTACAACAACGCGGAGCTATAGAGTTAGATCTCGCACATTAGTGCAAAAACAATAATGATTATAGTCACCATTAGTCACAATGTATTATTTAGTGCAAAGAAATCCATATGTAACTTTTCTTTCTAGAAAAGCTGTAGAGATTCATTGATTTATATATACGCAAAGCGCGACATTTTGCATTTATTTAATATTTGTTGTCTCCAGATGTGGTCGGTAGATTACATACCGGAACCAATAGAAGAGGAAGAGACTGAAAGTATGGATGCGCCAACCACGGAGCCGATAAGCCTAGAACCTCTGTCTTCTATTGACGGAGACAAGGAGGATCAAAAGACAGATAGACATTCAGCAAGTCTGTCAATTCCAGACAGCGAAGAGGCGAAATCGGAGAGCGAAACGAAAGATGACATCGATTCTGGTAAACGGGAAGCCGCCATAAAGAGAGTCGAAGAACTAGTGAAGCAAATGAGCCTCTCAAAAGAGACTGAAGGTGAGTTACATATAGGTTACAACTCAAGTTACTCAATGTTCTAAAATCAGTTAGTGGTTACAACAAATATTTATAAATAAAAATTTATTGTTAGGGTAGTTAGTATAAGTTTTATTTATCAATGCATTTAAATATCCCCAGACAATCTAGCAAAATCGGGCTCGGAGAGCTCTTTGTCCGATGCTTGCGAGACTACGAGCGCCAAGGAGTCTTCCAGGAGACATGACGAAAAGGACATATGCAGTGACAACGAGGAACCACCTCAATACCCTGATAAGGAGGAACCTATTGACTCCTGCGACGAAGCCCAACATTACAACAATGAAAAAGACAACACGGACAAAGACGCGCAAAGAACTATGCTGCAAAAGCAAGGGAACGTCGTGCTGAGAAGGAAGAGTAAAGGAAACCCATTGTTTAGGAAGAGTAAGTTTAGTGTCTTATTTTATGTTAGGATTTGTCCACATATCTTTTTGGTTTAAAATGGTAATCGACAATAAATTATGGCTTATGGTGGTCACTTTGGCGTCAATTAAACGGTTGGGAACTCGCGCGCGAAGGTCCGGAGTCCGCCGTGACCATGATCCAGAGTTTGGCAGATCAGATAATTATAGTGGAGCGACTGCCATGTGACCTCCATGACCCTGCTTAACAGGGGAACTTAACCAGATTGGATCGTGGTTACATATTCAGTCGCCTGAATTTAAATCTGAAGGTTTCATCACGACGCCAGGAGGATGTTTTCTTCCATATAGTTTCCTTATTGACACCATATTAGTTTCTTTTTACGCTGAATTCAGTAATATGGTTGTCGTGCTCATTTCTTTCGACTTCTCTTAAAACGTAAAGCCAGTCCATGAGTATAATATGAGCCGTCAAGAGCTGCTGCTGTTACTGAATTCTAATAAAATCCGCAATATGCAATATGCGTAAATGCGTACCGTCATACATATTCCTGGTCATGTAAACCTGTCTAAAATGTACACCCTCACACCAGGTGGCGGCAGCATCGGGGACTCTAGCGAGTCCGGCTCCCTGGAGAGCAGTGGCGGGGGTGGGGGCGGGGGCGAGGGGGGCCCCACGGATGGGGGGCTGCGGCCCAGCAAGTCGGACACGAGCCTCACGGACTCCTTCGTGGTGGTGTCGGCACCCGCCTCGCCCGCCGCAGTGAGACACCCCACCAAGGTGGTCAAACGCGACGAGAGTGGTCAGTGGTATATTTTATTTCGGCGTGTTTAGTGTTTTGCAGATAGTCGTAGTCCAAGGAGAGCGAGAGGTTGGTAGGACTATGGGGTGGGGGTGGGTTATTATCGAAATCGTATAAAACCGTGGCCGTGAATGTCGGGCAGCTTTCTGTCATTGGCGCTGTTGTTTGGCTGTATGGAAACTGTTTTGCCCATAGATCGATAAATAAGAAACGTAGGCCAAGCCAAATTAGTTATGACGGTGCCACAAACATTTAAAATCACCCGATCGTACGACGGTCGGTCAGCGCCATCCAAATCGCAACGTCTGTTCTGTTACTGGTCTTACTTCTTATATAGCTTATGCCCAAAATAGCATATTTAGGCTATAATTTATCCCAAAATTTAGTGAGGGTCCCGCTAAAACTGAAACGTTATAACCGAATTTTACGCGGACGAAGTCCTGGCTATAAATTAGTATCACAATAGTCCCTCTCATCCCCAGAATGCACGATCCGCTGGTCCCGGCGGCTGCTGCTCCGCGGCAAGCTGACCATGCACACGGCATTCGAGCGGCGCGACAACGCCAGCCCCGCCGCCGTCACCGCCGTGGCCGCCGCGCGCTCCGGCCGCGGGCTCGCCGTCGGCGACGCCAGGGGGCGGGTACGTGACACACTACACTCAGCATGAACACACCTACCGATGCACAATCCGCTGGTCTCGTCGTCTGATTCTCCGCGGCAAGCTGAAAATGCACATGGCGTTCGAGCGGCGCGACAACGCCAGCCCCGCCGCGCGCTCCGGACGCGGGCTCGCCGTCGGCGATTTTGTCGGCAAAATTGGCGCTACGCGAGTACGCGCGGACTCGTTTGGCTGGTTCATACAAACACAATTGGACCCGATCGGCTATGGTCCACGCACTCGCGTCGCGACAGCGCGGACTCAGCTGACCGGACGACCGGCCACGCGTATGGTATATTCTGGCGGCGTTTGTTAGCACCGCACCTGACTCTTTGATATTTGGGTTCGCAGCCAAAGTGTTAAATGATACAATTCGTTGTCCAGATATTCCGGTGGTCGGCGCCCGACATGTCGAGTGCCTCGGGCGCGCGTGGCGGCCCGGCCGACCATTGGGTGCGCGACGACACCGCGCCCTATTGCACACAGTGCCAGGTTCGTATTTTAATATACTACCCTCACAAAATACCCACAAATAATTGATGAATGATGTATGGTCAGGTCAAGAATATCCTAATCCGACGTTCAAGTATGAAAGATTATGAATGTGGAAGACGCGAGAGATTTTTCAAGACGGTCAATGTGGTCTGTGCCTACCTACCCCTATGGGAAAAAGTTACAATAAAGTTATAAAAAGTTACGTTTGCTCACATACTGGGTGCACTTTTAATATTTGGTCATGTGCTGCGTTAAGCCCTAGGCACACGTGGGAAATATGTGTCTAAACCTACCGGTAAGATCCCGCGACGGGCTGTACGATCGACATCGCCGAGTTGAATGCGAGAGCCCACGGCTTACGACGCGAGATTGCTGAAGACCGAGTAAAATGTTTTGCTAATTAAGAAAAAGTAGGAAAGCGGATAGACGCTACGATGATGATGATAAAACTAGTAACAGACGTTCCGTTTTGGCTGGAGTCGACCAACCGTCAGTTGCAATCGATACTAATCCTTATGATGTACAAAATAAAGTATCTTTGGATTAATTCGGATGGGCGGGCGAGTCGACCTTAGTCGGACGTTCTACCACGTCCCCCGCACCCAAAAACGACGATTTAATTTAAACCCGCGTAAGGATTAGTGTCAACTGTTGTCCGTTACTTCTTCTTAGCGTGTCAATGACAAACACTATAATGTAGTGGCCCAAAACATTGTCACATTGACAGCACTGTCGGTGGCTAGCATAAGATCCTCCTGCGTGCAGGTTTGGGCACGCAAGACACGATAAGAGGTGCAACATAAATAGTTTGGACAGCACCGCATGAACAGTTGGCATCCTGCAGTTGGTTCGAATGCCTGTTTGTCTGCAGTATTATTTAAAAAAAGCCATCCGTTACTAGTTTTGGTCTACCTAACCGGTGCCCCCTGCCCCCCAGGTGCGATTCACGGCGCTGGAGCGGCGTCATCACTGCCGCGAGTGCGGCTGCGTGTTCTGCGGCCGCTGCTCGCGCTACGAGGCGCCCGTGAGACGCTTACGCGCACTACGTCCCGTGCGCGTCTGCCAGCCCTGCCACGACGCCATACACGGCAGGAAGGAGTAGGCCCTGACACGACGACGGACACAGCAGGAAGGAGTAGGCCCTGACACGACGACGGACACGGCAGGAAGGAGTAGGCCCTGACACGACGACGGACACGGCAGGAAGGAGTAGGCCTGCCACGTACCACGCCTAGTATACCTACTGTATTGGTTAATCTATATACCGGGGGCCTACCACGAACCACATCTAATATACCTACTGGATTGATAAATGTCTTGATATCTTGATGACATAATGTTTTGAACTATAGCAGTTCACACATTTTAAAGGTATGTTCGAGCTACTCGAAACCAAGGTACGTGGTAGGAAAACCTAAAAAAATCTTGATAAAAATACCTTCATAATTATCTTGATAATAATAAAATGTAGCTTTACGCGTATGCGAACGCGATTTGCCACTTTTGAGCGAAAGAGATGTGTCAATATTGAAAAATTTACACAAAGTTTTGTCTATACGAAAATGCAAAAGATTAAGACATTATTCAACAAGATACCTGAAATATTTATGAGATGTCTGAGATAATTATCTTATTAATAAAAGAATTATCATGATAACTCCAAACCTTGCTTTACTAGAGGGCTAGTGCAACGCATATTGGGCCACTTGCAAACCTGCCGGCGAGTAAGATGTTCAGTACTCTTTGGGGAACATTGCGTTTGCGTATTAGCTCTGAGCATTAGGTGTCTCGGGCTAGACAACGTATTGGTAATACTTAGGCCTACATAGTGAGACGGTACTCTAATATTTCATGTATACTTTTACTTTTCTGCGATGACTACACCATGTTTTCTCTCACCCTAAAAACATCGGCTAGTATTCAACTATGCAATGCATTGATACATGGCTGCTTGGGGATCGAATTCGGTACCTCTCACGTACGAGGCCGACCAGCCATTAGGTCACCGACTCTCTACATGGCAAGGAATGCACTGTCCCAATAAAAGGTACAAGGTAAAGGTAGTAGGTAAACTCCTATGCGGGTTGCAAGTGGGTTTATCCCATTATAAAGTCTTTGACAAGTAGCGCGCGTCTGATCGATACGACCGTGAGTTGGAGGGGAGGTTATCCGATTATAGACGCGGCGAGGATTAGATTGATCGATTATTATGCAACAAATAAGGAGCCTATCTATTATTTTGTGTAAGGCTGCAACGGCCCCTCGGTCGGGTATTACACTGTACCAGTATTGTATTATCTTTGACTCGATCTACGATCAAGTGACTCGCTTTTGCTCGTTGGCCTCCCTCTAATATAATACGCAATGGACAAGGACTGCACGGACCTGAAAAAGAATCGGACGCAATTCTACACTAGAGAAGTGAAGCATGCAATGTATGGCAATTTTTTGACAATTAATTTCTTTGTACATGACCTACACATTCACCCAGATACACCAGGTCTTGGAATCCGTCGCCGTTTTGTTTGATTCTGTACCGCGCTGTCAAGTCAGTGACAGTGTCAAAGACGCGCACAAATGCTTCATTCAACTCACCTGATTGTGCAGATTTCCTCACCATGTTTTCTCTCACCGTAAAAGCATCGGTTGGTCAACTAATGCGTCCGTATTTTTTTTCAGGTCCGTTCAAGGACTGTATATTACTCCATTATAATAATATATACGTGGCCCTTCTGAACCGGATGGGTATGTTCTCATTGTAAATTCAAGATTGGTGGTTATCTAGCGTAGTTTTGTTATTTTTCCTTTTGGTGTAAGCCGCCATTATTTATTTACCATAAGAACATAACCAACTGTGGAGTTGAGTATCGTTACAATGCTAGAGAATATTGTAGTGGTGATTATGATAATTACTGATTATCAAAAGTATTTATGTATTTAGCGAAATACAAATTTTCAATATTCGTCCCATTACCCTGAAGGATGGTTTGTCGATAGATTGTAGTGGTTATTAAAAAGTATGTCCTGTGCTGTGTTTTATGACATGTGGATGTAATGAGGTTGAACATTTCGGTTACGAACATGTGCATTCTCTAATGCCCCATGATACAAAATGTATGTGTCAATGTATATGTTATTTAGTAAACAAGAAACCCACAGAAAAGCACCTACTGCATTATGTAGAAAATGTAACCGTGACTAGCAAAGCCAGTATG
Source organism: Blastobasis lacticolella (assembly GCA_905147135.1). Classification (NCBI taxonomy): domain Eukaryota; kingdom Metazoa; phylum Arthropoda; class Insecta; order Lepidoptera; family Blastobasidae; genus Blastobasis; species Blastobasis lacticolella. The sequence continues at coordinate 11,332,654 of LR990041.1, forward strand.
ATGTACTACATGACACATCACATTACACATATATTAGGATATCAAGCATCACATGTGTATGGTACAGCTTATGGCCACGTTAATATATCTTCGTTTTTGATAGTAGAGTCCGTAAAGAATGTTACGTTTACAACTCAAGTTTGATACGCGTATGCGACTGGGATGTAACCCGTAGTATTGATACTTGTCGAACTTGACATGTCTTCATAATATTTTCAGATATTTGTCGCCGAATATTCATGAGATACATTTTAGATGGCGTTTCCAAATTTATTGTGTTAGCAGGAAAATTACTAGTGGTATCTTCTTAGTCGCGTTGATTGTATTATTAGCGATAGAACATTGAGTAATTCAATGAAATTGGTACACGGGAAGAGAAAAAGAAAACCCGATAACCATTTAAAGTCTGAGGAATTTCGAGAATCTCATCGTAAACAACATATATATGTTTGCGAATAGAAAAAAAACCAGGGAAATCGTTATTGAAAGGGCTATTTGATAGTAGTAATAGCTTCTGTTTGAAATACGTATATTTTGTGTGAATAAAATACTTATAATTGTTTAAGGATAACGGTTTATCAATTTAGGTGTGAACTCAATAGCTAATTCCTGAAAATATAAGTCTGTGAACTGCTTAAATGTAACATTTATTGCTTCTTCAAAATGTACACATATGTTCTATTCCAATATCCATAAATAAAACGATTAAACTTTTTTGGTGCTCATATTTAAAATGACCACCATTTTCATATACTTTTGAATCAGTATTAATAATGTAAGCGAATGATCACACTTTTATGAATATTTTCTGTTTTAGATCTCAAGTTTAGTCTATGAATTATGCGACAGCTCCATAATTATAATTATGTTGTGATAATTTTATAAGTCTGTATTAATTTTATTAATTATGAATTATTGAAATGGTTTGATATGTAAAGTTTATAAACAAATTGTATTATTTATTTCATTGAAGCGGTATATCGTTTTTTAATAAACTAATATATTATAATAATTTATTGTTGTATTGTCAGCTTAAATCAAACCATTCCAGGTTTGTTAATTTTGTGATTTGTTTTGTTTCTATTAGTGCTAGTCATACATTTTATACTCTCTAATTATTCTTCCCTAATTAAATACGATGAATAAGCCTGTATCTCGGCGAGTTATATTGTAGTAATTTACTACTGTAAAATGCATTTGTATATAACATTCCTAATCCCCGAATCGATTTATAAAAAATTTAGTTACATTACTTGGCAGATAACAACCAAAAAATACAAACAACTGTCAATAATGAACATTTGATCAATTGTAAATTACGGCAGCTTAAACCTATCTACTAAATCCTCAGTAAGTTTTTCTGACATTTGAACTAAAAATATTTATATAGAACTTTGATATCTATTACAATGCTTGCTATTGAAATATTGAGCTTGAAAATCGGAGCCATAACATAGCATAACCCAAATATTTACAAAGTGTATGTGTCAAGTATAACGTAGTTTTCTATGTTTGTAAATTCGTAGATGAATTTAGGAATCCTCTCAAATTAAGGTAACTACTGACGGGTGGAATATTAATAAAATGCACATTCTAAGGTAAAAATTATTTATTAGCTTTGTTAACGTTATATCAATTAGCCTCGTAGTGCCGTACTACTTGTGAGTGGATGTTCTTAGTCACCTGAGCAGTAATGTATAGAAGGATTTAAAGACAATATTATACGTTGTTTAGGTAGTATGTAGGCACTGAAGTTTATGCCGTTGACAAAATGTATTCATATATAAATGAATAAAGTGGTACAGCAACTGAAATATTACTTTTATTCCGCATTTCCTCCTTTTTATTTTCATAGTAGTTATTATTGTTTTAAATGTCTCGCTATATTTGACAAGTCAGGGAACATTGCGCAACTTGTTAGGTCCTTGGCCTTGTCGTTACTGTACTAACTATCGCTACGAATAATCGAAGGTTTAGGTCGATATAAAAGTTTTGTGTTTGACTGTACTGAAAGTGCATTGGCAGACCAACGTTTTGTGGGCCTACTAAACCACTACTACCGTTACAATATGGCATATTTCTTGCACTCGTTGCGCAGGATAAGCTACGGTGGCCTCACAATCTGTCTAGACCTTAGACTTTCACCACACATATTATCGGGTTATTTACCACGGTTAGTATTGTTTTTACCTCGAGATATTTCGACGTAGTTGTATGGTCACGAATAGACTAGTGCCGCTGTATTAAGTCCCTCTTAATGACAGACATATCTGTCCACGCTCTTTTGTATTTGACAAGTATCCTCACTTGGCTAGATGCAGAAGCAAAAAGCGTGAGAGCAAATCACATTAGAATGCATTGCTCACAAAATAAGGTCAATTTTTGTATCACTTTTATTGTTACGCTTCGCTCCGCTTTTCAAAAGGCATGATACATAAAAATGGACCATATTTTATGAGCACATTCCACTTTGATTGGCTCTCACTTTTTTGCTTCTGAATTTAGTCAAATGTAATAAGCGCATTAGGTCTGGGTCACTTCGGCTTCGCCACCACTCCATCAGGCTGGAACTTACAAGCAACGCTTTTTTTACTCAGAAGAAATATGAGCATTCCATTGATAAGGGTGAATTTGCTGTATTTATTTTTGAATAACACTAAAACATAGAAAAAGAGAAAGAACACTTTAAACTAAACATAATATTTATTATTTTTCATAATATTTGAACTCTCATTATCGTAAATATCTACATATATGCGTCAGCTGTAGATAAAAGGCAATGTCAACCTTATTTACTATCGGTTTAAGTTTAAAGTCCAGGTTGGCTGAAAAACACTAATGATGGAATTGCTAAATTAGAGTGCGGAACAGAAATGGAACTTAAACTGACAGACAGCCAACAAGAACAACTCCCAATCAAAACAATGATAGGCACGCAATACTTTAATGCATCGGATCTTCCGAATGTTTGATTGATTTCAGATTAAAAACGTAGGTACATACTTCCTAGACTAAATAATAGGGGTCGCAATACCGGTGTATATTTTCAAAGCCGTGATTTTCGGTATAAACATGTGGTCAATACCGGAATTCCGGTACTTTCGGGATTTGGACAAATTGCTATTAATTTGTTATAAACTTTTATTTATTATGTTTTTTATTGCATAAAACCAGACAAACTTAAATTGCATTTACAAAGGCTAGCATATCTTACGAAAGGTTATTTTCTAGAAGAAAAAACAAATTTTAAGTACCTATTACATGTCTTTCCTTTTGCTATAAGTAGTAGGTACTCGAGAAAATCCCGTTGAAGCAAACTATTATTCGTTTTGCGTGAAAATTTGACGACTTTAAAGCTGAATTTCAAATCCTTGTTTTCAAAAGTAAAAAAATGTCATAGTCAAACTATATTTATTGAGTATGATATAATATTTCTTTAAAGCTGTAGGAAAGTAGGAAGGAAATTCAGTGGATTTCTAAGACAGACCACATACTTACACTGTGAGTCGAACTAAAAGTCTGGAATAAATAAATAAATGCATACAATGTGGTAGATTGTATGGAAAATGGAGAAGTACATGCGACCTTCATGATTAGCTTTCATGAACTATTATTGGACGATTCGATCGAGAACTGGCCGCGTTTCTTTTCACCACAGAGGTGCCAAAATAACTTGAACTCAGCAACATACCTATTTGTTTAGAATAAGACAACGCTATAAGTCCGAATCGCTTATTAAAAAAAAAATAGAGATCTTTGCATGGCAACTTATGCCAAATTTTTTAAACGTCATAGAACGTCATTCGTAAAAGTCATAACAAACAATTTAATTTCTGTAGGATCGTTAATATTCGTGAGATACGAAAAAAATTTTGTTAAATAATGGGCAAGGAAGTGCGGGAGATAATTTTCAGCATGATTAATAATTTAGACAAACTAAAAATACAAGTTCAAGCATATATTAACCAAATAACTGAATGTTTACAAAAAGGACTGACAAGGACAGCTTATCCCCAGATTATTGCCATATCTGCACTTTATAATTTTTACTACTGTCGGTCAATACCGTCTTATCGTGGTCCTATTATAAAAGCTTATACGAAAATGCTACCATTGTCGGCGTGTCTGTAAGAACTATCGTCAGATTTCAGTTGGAGCATAATTCGTTACAATCGTTTTAACTGGGATAAAAATCTTACTAATCATCTTTAAATCCAATAAGCTATAAAATTTATTCAAATACTGCAAAAGTAATTCATAATTTTATATTTATTGAAAACACCGAAAATCCCCCTTTTTGTAAAATGAATACCGGTATTTTGAAGGCGTGTTTTGGGCCCGGGATCCCGGTTTGTGACCCCCACTAAATAACAGTAAAATCCGTTTATAATTATGTATGTAATGTGTTTTCGCATAGCAGTTACTATGATTTAGGTTATTTTACCTTTATTAGGTCAATCAAACAAATTGTTTATTAATAGAGCAATGTACAGGGTGGGGCAGAAATGTTTGCACTTATGAAACACGAGTATAAATAAATGTTATTTTATGTATCATTTATTCAATGTAATAAACATATAATTAAATTTATTTAAAAAATATATAATTTGCCCCGTTTCGTCGTTGGCACTCACGCAATTACGCAAATTTTGCGCAAAATAGTCTCTAAAACATCTCGTTGATGTTTTTGTTCAATTGGGGTATTGTCGTCGGTTTATTAAGGTAAAATCGACTTTACAGGTATCGCCACAAGAAAAAGTCGCAAGTTGTACGGTCTGGGTTTCTCGGGGGCCGTGGGACCTCTGTGAAAACTAATTTGTTTGGAAATATTTCCTTCACTAGCGGCTAACGCTGTATGCGTCGCCGAATACTGGGCGAATAAAGTGTAAGTCAGAGTTTAGTCCATCGACTCGATAAGAAGAAGAAGCGGCTAAGACACGTTAGACGTGTGGCATGTTGCTCCATCTTGTTGTATCCAGGTGCTACTGTTGTATCCTTGAAACTCATGTAATTGTGGTGTCAAGTACTTTCGCAACATCTTTACGTATTTTACTTTATTTACACTTATGTTATTTCCTTCAATATCTTCAAAGAAATAAGGACCAGTTATGCCCTTTGCTGTCACAGCCGCCCATACTGTCGTTGTCGGCTAATGAAGTGGCTCTTTACGTATTTCACTGAATTCACACTTATGTTATTCCCTTCAATATCTTCAAATAAATAAGGACCAGTTATGCCCTTTGCTGTCACAGCCGCCCATACTGTCGTTGTCGGCGAATGAAGTGGCTTTTGATATTTAAGACAATGCCCGTAAATAAATAATTTTCAATTTTCAAAGCTGGAGAATCTATCAAGCAAAGTGTCAGCCAGTAACTTACGTTGAAAGTCATAGAAAAAATCACCTTGTAAATACTTCAACGTGCTGTTCCCAGCTGTTGCGGCTCTGCATTGATATCAGACAGTTATTGATTGTATTAATCTGTCATAATGACTGGCATATATTTTAATATAAATAAAGCTCGTTTATCTATAAATAGCGCGTGTGTATGGAGCGTGTAAAATAATTATTTTAATACTGTACATACGAGTAGCTGAGCGCACGCGTATTTTGTAAATTATTTTGTGAAGTCAGGCAACAAGAGCTGTATAGTGAGCGTCTAGTTTACTTTAACATGATAACGTACATTATAATAGGACTGTCATTATTTCTGTACTACGTGTACAGAAAACTTAGTGATGGCTACATGTACTGGGAGAGAAAAGGCGTCCATGGCCCCAAGCCCCATTGGCTTATCGGAAACATGGACAACGTACTAAAAAAAGACTATGGCCTACGAGATATGGCAATCAATTTCTATAGGAACTACCAAGATAAATTTGTAGGATTCTATATCGGACTTCAGCCTATGCTGCTGGTCAACGATCCAAAATATTTGAAGAGGATATTCGTTCAAGACTTCGGCCACTTCGTTAACCACGGATTCAAAATGAACGACGGACCGCTTGCCAGAAATTTGTTCGAGGAAGAAAATGACAGCTGGAGGATAATGAGACACGGCATGACCCCCATGTTCACTACTGGAAAGATAAAGAACATGATGCCGTTACTCAACGACTGTGTGAAAGCCTACATGAACCACATTGATAAAGTAATTGACAAGGATGAAGTACAAGAAGTGAAACGTCTCAATAATAGCTATACATTCAAAGCAATCTTAGCGACAGCTTTTGGTCTCGATGTAGACGTATTCAATGGTGAGAAGCACATGTTTCAAGTAATGGCAGAAAAATTTCTTTCACCCGCTTTCAGGGGATTAGCCTCTTTGATCGACAGTTATGTTCCGGGACTATCAAGTAAGATTATAAGGCTCACTAGTGTAGAACTTACCAACTTCTTTGTCAATTTCACAAAACAAATAGTGAAACACCGAGAAGGAAAACCGAAACAAAGAAACGACTTCATGGATCTAATGATCAAAATGAAAGAAGAAGGTACCATGAAGAGACAAAATGAAGACGTAGTCTCTGAATTGGTAATGACTGACGAGCTAATGGCTGCACAAGCGGCTTCAATTTATGTAGCCGGAATGGAGACATCTTCAAATACCATGTCGTTTCTTCTTTATGAGTTAGCTTCGAACCCTAAGGTTCAAGAGCGCTGCTACAATGAGGTAAAACAGATAATGGAGAAACACAGTGGAATATTGGATTATGAATCTTTAAGAGAACTGAAGTATATTACGATGGCGTTCGATGAAACATTAAGAAAATATCCGATTGCTAGTGAGCTTTTGCGTCAATGTGGGAAGAAGTACACTTTTCCAGATACCGATATAACGATTGACAAGGGAGTCAAATTACTTATTTCTATTTACTCCATTCAACATGATTCAAAATACTTTCCTGATCCCGAGAAATTCAATCCTGAAAGATTTTCTCCTGAAAACAAAGATAAAATTGAAGAATTTACGTACTTGCCGTTCGGAGAAGGGTCACGTAGTTGCATAGGTGAGGATTTTTCTATTCTAATGTAATTTCTATGACCCAAGTGGTTCAGTAATGGGCACATAGAGTTCTGTTCCATTCCCGGCCGGGCATAAATTGATTTTTGTACCACTAACAAACAAGCTTGCGGCCTGCCTGATAGTAACCAGTTACCATAGCCTATGAGCGTTTACAATACCAGGGGTATCACACACGCGTTGCTGACCCCTCAAAAACCTTTTCACCCCTTTATTGAATAATCGTGTTGAACCATTCCAACGAAATACTCCTGGGAAAACCTCTCCACGAAAATAATGAATTTTAATTTCTGTTTTGGGACTGGGTGTAACTATATATTAAAAGTTTTAACCATAATGTTAAAAGTTTCAGTCTTATTCATCATCACAGCCTGTAACAGTCCACTGCAGACTTAGGGCCTCTCCCACGAAAGGAGAGGTTATTGCCGTAATCCCCACGCTTGGCAGGCGGGTTGGAGATCGCAGTGTTTATATATAACAAGTCTCATTTAATAATTTCAATTTATTTTATTATGATCAGCATCACACATCATCACAGCCCCTAAGCCAATATGACAAAAATTTCGAGCTCGCTTCGTTCGATCATTTATTTATTCCTCACCCCAGCTTTTAAGATCCAAAATGTCAAAAATGTCAAGCTCGCTCACACATTCGTTGGTCATACCAGGTTTTAAACCTAAAATTTCTGAGCTCGCTCATTCAATGATTGTAACACTAAAAAGGACAATATTGTTTTACTCAGGGCTCTCGCTTATTAAGTAGAGAATACCCATAATTAGAAAATACCTATAATTTTGACTTTTGACCCCCCCCCCCTCTCAACCAAATCCTGGATCCGCGCCTGAAATTAAGTACCTATACAAAGTGTTTGCTGAATAGTTTCCCATAATGAATGCTTTACTTAGACCCAAGACCAATCATTGGCCCCCGTTCTTCATCATCGTCCTCTAGCGTTTATCCTGACCTCTGCCAGGATCCGCTTTGCTACCCATTCTTCTCCACTTCGCCGGGTCTTCGGCATTCTCGCGTCGTAAGCCGTTGGCTCTCGCATCCGACTCAGCGATGTGAATCCATCGCTTCTTGGGTCGCCCACGGGGCCTCTTTCCTGATACCGGCAAGTTCAGATACCTATTTCCCACGTATCCCTGAGGCTTACGCATCACGTGACCAAACCAACGCAGGCGAGCTTCATTGATCTTGTCTGCGATATCCCTCACGCCAAGGTTGCCACGGATGTATTCATTACGTACTCGATCGAGCCGCGTATCTCATTGGTCCCCGTCCTTATTTATTTATATTTCAGATAAAATTTCTAACAAAGGGTGTAATAAAATAAAAATACTTTTACAGGGATGCGGTTCGCTGAAGTGCAGGTGGTGTTAGGAATCGCACACTTCCTATACAGATTCCGAGTGGAGCATAATGAGAGGACTGTCAAGAAAATCAGATTTGACCCTAAGTCATTGTCACTGACCAGCATAGATGACCTCTTGCTAACTATTAAGCGTCGATAATAATATATTCAATAACAGAGAAACCTTTAACTATATCTAGCTTTTTAATTAACCATGTACATTGTATCTGCGTTACTTAAAGTTGCGTAATTATATAATATTATGTAATATAAATTTTAATGATAAATAAAGTAATAACTCAAACTTATCTATTATTTCTAATTGTTGTGCAACATGTAATTTATTTTGACATGTTGCTCAACAATTAGCAATTAACTGATTCTGAGATCACGATAATAGTCTCCAACTTGATAACATCAGGAGCTGACACCAACGTAGCAAATATAATTGTAATGTATGGTGTAAACACCGTGCATTCGGCGCGCTGTCGAGTCGGCGCTATATTTTATTTACTTTAACCTAGTTTACATATTGTTAGAAGTTGGTTGTCCACTCCACACTAACAGTGTACTCATCTTTCCAATAACCATACCATAAACCATTTATTTCAGAAACCGGGTGTAAGTGAACAATACCATTGTTTCTGAAACGTATGTCAAATCATTGATTAGCGAACAGACTGTCACATTTAACAATCTGTTAAACCACTGCGGGTTTCTGAAAGGCCATTTACCTTAAAATTAGCGAATCGATCGTTAACAGGTGATTAATTGTTTCGTCTGGCTACCCCAGCTAAAATTAGTCACATTCATTTACTCATTTATGTTTTGTTTCTTATTTATAAAACTGATATCGATTGTAAAATTTTCGTGTAAAATCGAAAAAAATATACAGAGTGAGAAAAGATAACTTATAACAATGTTAATGTTATAGGGTCACGGGTTCCAGTGTGTCAGTAATCCCATCATCATCATCATCATCTTTAGACAGGTAGGTAGGTCCGGGTCCACTGCTGAACACAGGCCTCCCACGACTTACACTCCAGTCGACTCTGTTCTTTTGTATCCATCGGCTCCATAGGACCTTAAGGACGTCGTCCGTCCATCTCTTGGAAAGCTATCTAGTTCGCCACTCAACAACATCCGCCCCATCGGCTATCGATTCAGTGACTTTCTCCCAATAATCCCATTAGTTAAATCCTAAAAGACCAAGACTAGCTTCAGGTTTTAGTTCTGATCCAACACCGAGTTAAAGCCTAGTCCAAGTCCAGGTCCAGATCTAGGTTCAAGTTCAGATCCTGGACCCGGACCAGTTCGTGGTTCAGATCCAGGTCTTGGCCCCAGACCAGGTCAGAACCTTGGGACCAGAGTCCAGCTAATGTTAATAGTCTATGTGCTGGCACTGGTCTTGGTCCTGGTTCTGGTTCAAGCTTAAATTGTGATCAAGGTCCTTGTTGGGGCCCAAGACCAAGACCAGGTCCAGGTCTTGGTTATGGTTCATGTCCAATCTCATATCCAGGTCCAGGTGTGTGTCCTGGTCCTGGCATTGGTTCAGATATCGGTTCCAGTTTTGGTCATGGTCCTGGACCAGAAACTGGACATGGACTAAATCAAGGTACGGTCTGAATTTGTTCTTCGACCTGAACCTGGATCTGGGTCTGACCCTGGTCCTTGAGCTGGACTTTGTCTTAGATCAAAACTAGGACCTGGACCAGAGCCAGGATCAAAATCTAGTCCAAGAAAATCGGCTATAATTTCTTTTGACAATCTGTTAATTGGCCGATTTTCGTTAATTAAAATAACAAGACGATAACATACAGTTAACATGCGAAAAGCTTTCCGGAAACCCAAAATTACCTTATCATCATCACAGCCCGGAATAGTCCACTGCAGGACTTAGGGCCTCTCCCACGAAAAGGGAGGTTATTGCCATAATCTCCACGCTTGGCAGGCGGGTTGGAGATCGCGGTGTTTAAATGTAGCAATGGAAAATGCTGCTGCCCATTTTCCAGACTACGGAGACTCTTGATCTTTTGCCTCGAAAACATTAGTCGCCTTGTACGACACCCATGAGTGTAAGGGGTTGGTGATATTTTACTCTGCCGGACACCACACGGCCAAGTATTAATTGGCCGTGTGCATTGGCGTGCCTAGTGTTTCAGAGTAAGGCAAGCCCAGATATGCACTTTTTGTAGTTTTTACGGTAACTGAAGTTATCTTGACCCTCTGTTGGTCATGACGCGAATGTTCGAAAGAACGTATCTCGCTCGTACGATTCGGATGTGGAATGAGCTCCCAGCCACAGTGTTTCCTTTGGACTATGACATGGGATCGTTCAAGAGGTATATTAGAGGTCTCTTCAGAGGCGGGCAACGCATTGGTGTTTTCCCTGGTGTTGCTGATGTCCATAGGCGGCGGTGACCACTTTCCATCAGGTGGCCCGCTTGCCTGTTTGTCTGCCGTACAACATAAAAAAAAATAACCGTAAAACTACAAAAAGTCAATCCATCTTTTTACCACATTACTGATCAATCCTCACTTCTCACTCTTCAGTTTCATACCAGCTTTACCAGCAATGTAACTTATTAGAGTGAGAACAACCAACAATCCAATGAGTTTGGTACACAAATATATGAAATTGTCTTATAAGCAATTTACTAATCTGAGAAATAGATATTTAATAGCTAAATAGAATCAGTACAAAGAATCTATCGACCATTTACATGTTTTCGCATATTAAAGTACCTATGTAGTGAACACGTCTTGCTTAAATTATTAGGAAACCATGAATAGGGAACTGAATCAAACCAATTTGTTATCCGAAGAAAATAAAATAAAATAAATGAATAAATTAAATCGGGCGTAGGTTTTGGCGAGAAAATAAACTGATTTTTTTGAGCCCTTCCGGCTACAGGTGCTCCCAGGGGGTGTTTAGCACGTACCTATGCGCCTAGGCCCCTTTTTGGCGAGTCGTGCATAACCAGTCCGGCCGGCCGGCTGGTACTCATAAGAGTTCACCTCCTCCCTTCCGACCGCTATACCGGAGAGTGCCCATCAGTGTTGCCGCCGGGCCAAGAGAGTTCGTGGCTAAGCCAGAGGGAAATGTTGCTAGATTTCAAGGAAAATCCATTTCGAAATTCCGCTAGAAGTGGCTAAAAATTATTTCAATTGAGACTTGGATAAAATTAAAATTAAATATGGATAAATTGTTTTAATGCTTTTTATTACCCATCAAATGTCAATACAATTCGTACGAATTGACTGAATTCTTTTACTTTCTTCATCATAATACATGGTAGTTTCTACTACAAAGTCGTTTCTATAACAGTATCAATAAAGAGCTTTTTTATTCGGTCTATTCGAGTTGGGTAACTTCATCGGGAAATTTCCCAACACACTCGGCGTGGTTGCCTGCCTACCACTACTGAAACCACACAGATTAATATACATAGTCGATCGATTTGGATTACAAAATGTTGCATTATATCTTCGCGAACAAGAAAATTCCAGAAGTAGCCAGATAGTCAGAAGTGGCTAGATATTATTTAATGGCTAGAACGATTTATTTTGTAGCTAAACCCATTGAAAATCCGCTAGATCTAGCCAAAAAGTGGCTAAAACGGCAACATTGGTGCCCATTACCTTTGCGTTGAGCACCAAAAAAAAACTTTCATATCTAAGAAAGAGACATACCGGCCGGCATCGCAGCCCGCTTGCAAGCCAACGCGTGCGAACGAGATGACTGGTCGAGTCTCAATTTTAACTCGGTCTCAACTTGCGTATGCGTTCGGATCAAAGAGATTGGAATGTTAGCGACCTTCATAGACTGGCAAGAAGGTCGCTAACATTCCAATCTCTTTGGTTCAGATCGTGGCTCGTGAGCTAGGCGCACGATGGCGCTCCTTCGCGGCGGCGCGGCCGTGTTTACAGAATTTGAAAAGTAATAGGAGCGCAAACTTTAAATAGTTCGCGCTCGCATTACCTTTGATTTTTGATCGATAATTATTTTTATAAGGCAAGCCCGGCTTTTGGGCTCGTATGACAGTAACGCCACACACGGCCCGTGTGGTGTCTGTGGTGTAATTATAAACTTTAATCGGCCGTTAATTCGAGATTTGATAATCCGTTGACAAATCGTTAACAAACTGTCAATTGGCCTTTTCAGAAACCCAAACTGCATTTAAACAGAGATTAACAAATTGTTACGTAATTTTTGCGTTGACAAGCGTATCAGAAACCGGGTATTAGGCTCGTAGTGTTAACCGTACTACTTGTGAGTGGATGTGCTTAGGCACCTGAGCAGTAATGTATAGAAGGATTTCAAGACAATATTATACGTTGTTTAGGTAGTATGTAGGCACTGAAGTTTATGCCGTTGACAAAATGTATTCATATATAAATTAATAAGGTGGTACAGCAACTGAAAAATTACTTTTATTCCGCATTTCCTCATTATTGTTTTAAACGTCTCGCTATATTCGACAAGTCAGGGAACATTGCGCAACTTTTTAGGTTCCTTGCGCTTGTCGTTACGTCTTCGTAAGTACGATCACCACGAATAATCGAAAGATTGGGTCGATAAAAAACTTTTCTCTTTGACTGTACCGAACGTGCCAGGTTGTATATAGACAGACCAGCGTTTGTGGGCCTACTAAACCACTACTATCGTAACAACGTGGCAGGATAATCTACGGAAGTCTCACAACTTGTCTAGACCTTAGACTTTGACCACACATATTATCCGGTTTGTAATTACGGTTAGTATCGTTTTTACCTCGACATTTTGACGTAGCTGTATGTGTGATGGTCATGAGTAGACTAGTGCCGCTGTGTGAAGTCCCTCCTAAGGACGAGTTAAGGGACATCTCGCCCAATCAAAAACTGGTTTGCGAGCCTAATGTTTACTTTATAAAATGTGTACAGACATCTGACCCTCTTTCGGAACCGAATCCTTACTTCGAATTCTCGAACCACAACCACCTTACTTCTTATTTATACTATGCGCTTATTACATTTGGTTAAATTCAGAAGCTAAAAGCGTGACAGTAAATCAAAGTAGAGTGTATTGCTCATTGAATAAGGTCCATTTTTGTAACACTTATGTTACGCGTCGCTCAGCTTTTCAAAAGAATGGAAAGAATATTTTATAAGCGATACATTCCGCTTTAATTTGCTCTCACATTTTTGGTTCTGAATTTAGACGATAGAATTGAACCAAATGTTATAAGCGCATTAGGTCTGGGTGGGTCCCTTCGGCTTCGCCACCGCTCCATCAAGCTCAAGCGAGCAGTCCCGCCGCTACACCGAACTTACAAACAACTGCATGCAACGCTTGCGCTCCAACTAATTCATTGCATACATTATAGACATAGACATAGACAGTATTTTATTCGGATCTTCATTACATTCATAGAAAAGTATTTGATTATATAGGTACCCAACACCTTAGATCAGAGATCCTAGTTTCCTAGCCATATTAACAAATCATTACGAAGAGCCTGCGAAATACGGCCCATCAATCTGACGTCAAAATGAATGAATGTTATGAAATCTAAACTATTGAGTAAATAAAAGCAACCAATTAGAAAACAATTTCTGTACGCCACGTCCCATGATCCTGACGGTCACGCCGGGCCAGTGAGTCGCGCGTCCTTTTTTACTCAGAAGATATATGAGCATAACATTGTTGAGTTAAGGGTGAATTAGCTGTATTAATTTTTGAATAGCCATATATTAAATTAAAGTTTTACTTTAAAAAAAAAACACTTTCAACTAAACATAATATTTATTATTTTTCATAATATTTGAACTCTCATTATCTAAAATATCTACATATATGCGTCGGTATTTACATGCTTTAGATAAATCACTGTAGAATATACAAAATAACAAATAATTTCGAAACAACATGATTTTATTATTTAACATTAAGTACAATTTGTCCGATAGATTTTTCTATTGATTAAGAAATAAACTACAATGAAAGTATCCGTATTTTTACATAATAGTTTGTTCGGTACATGCTATTCTATGATTACATTATGTACTTTGTATGTAACGGCGAGTAACGCTTATAAGTTTACAAAATATGGTGCGGTTTAGTTGTATGTGCTCGTATTTAAAATACACTATCTTGTCCTATATAATTCACAATATCACAACACATATTGCTAGGTGCAATATCAAAATCACCAACGACGCTTCTCGGCGAAGCAAGAAACAACCGAATATCACACGACATCACTCTCGAACTGAATGACTTTGATATTGGCATCCAACACGTAACAACGGCTAGCTACTATTTTATTTAATATTACGTAGCAATTACAATGGCAGTAGCCACGACTGCAGTCGGCAGCAGGTAGACAGACGAGAATATTATATTACATCGACAACGATTACTACACTTGAGTATTTTCTGAAGATACAAACACGTGTGATGCTTATAGTCATGACGCAACATGAGCGTAACATTAAAGTCGTCGAGCGATGACTGTTTAGTTGTTCACCCCGCAGCGAGGACCGGAGGGCAATACTATCAACGCACGCTCGCGCGAAACGGCGACATGACATCATTAAAGACTGCAATATTTGTATCGTAACTTTAAGTACCTCGCTAATTTAAGTGATATTTTTATATTATTAAGTAAACTGTTACAAATACTAAGTACAAGTGTTTAAACGAAAGCTAGCTAGTGATATGCGTTATATTATATTATACGTTAATTAAGATTTTCTTTATTCCTTTGATTTCTTTATTTAGACAAAAACTGGAATGTAATAGTGGTTATTTGATAACTGTTCTGTGTGGACATTTGTAAACCGAGTTATATTTATTTATACAATCGTCAAGTTACGTATCGATGTAAAACACATTATGATGCAACGAAATTAAAAAATAACAGAATAACTTAAAAGGAATAACATTAAACCTAACAAAGATTAATTATGTAAGTACGCGTATTGTACGCAAAATAACTCAAAATAATCAAGAATGAGGACGTGTAAAGCAAACACAAAATTTTTCCAATACCCTTCCTAAATTTATCAATACCACGAATAAAAAAGGTATAAAAACAGATCCACTGATGATAAATATCCTAAAAATTTACAATTATATACAAAAAGAAGAAAATATATCCAAAACCCTATAACGCAATAATTAGGAAGTTGTAACGATAAAATACTGCATTGTTTATCGAGGGCCGGCGGGCGGCGGGCGGCGGTCAGTGCGGGCAGCGCAAAAGCACGGTGCGACTGGACGAAATTTAAGTACATACGACAGCCACTAGGCTCTACTTGAAATATATTTTCGATTCATAATTTCTCGTCAAAACATCCATAAATACAAGACTGATTACTTTAAGTATGTATAACTCTTCAATAAATAGTCTTCGAAATTCCTTAATACGTTTACGTTTTTAACTGGCACCAAAGTCATGAGTATAAAAATACTTCACTTCACTACATACTGACTGAGGCATTTTAGCTACACTATATACAAAATACGATTATTTCATAGACAGACTCAGTGCAACATTACAGACATCGAAGTTAGCAAGTGCGAGAAAATTTTCCGTCGTGCTCTACAGGGAACGTGTATCTTTTCATAGGTGCTCACTACACACGAGTCTTACATTGTTGTGTTTAACTATCAATTCATTCCTTGAGCATTAATTCCTCTCCCATTTACGGAATAAATACTTTAGACAGTACATCTTTGTCTAAATGGTTCAATCATCGAGATCGAAAAGTCAAGCGAGTCAAGGTTTCAACAATATCTATAGCAAAGTAACTCTCTCAAGACAACGGGCAAGAAATCGAATCGCTCCCTAAGCACCAGAATGGTCGACAGTGGTGGCGCGACACTCGTTTCACACGATAAAACCCTCCAACCATCGAAGCCTTAAACGGCCTATACGAGGATAAGTAAACTCGGAGATGAAATACAAGATCAAAAGTGTAAAATTGCCAGTATAAAAATAGTGGATTATTGAAAATATTGTTTTTTTAAACTATTCATACGGTTATATTTCATTCTGAATGTAATTTTTTTTTTAAATATTTCAATGATTTTAAATAATCCCCCACTTGGGTAATTTTTTTATAGTGGCAATTTGTTTACATTCACTGATCAGATCAGTAATGTTCTCAAAAAAGCTGAGGTCCGAAGTGGCAAGAATAAAAGGAGATGTATGAAAAGAGTTGCGGACATATGCGAGACCAGGGAGTTGTGGCAGGACAGAGCAAAGTGGCGGTCCATAGTCTCTGCCTACCCCACCTGTGTGACCCAGGCGTGAGCTTTATATATGTTTGTATGTTTACACTTTTGATGCTGAATTTCATCTCCGAGTATAGTCATGCGGCCTGTGACAGAGTCAGTGTCCTTAGTTGGGCACCGGCGAAGGCGTGTTGTCCTTCATCGTGCGCCGGCGGGGGCGTGGCGTCCTTAGTTGTGCGCCGGCGTGGGCGTGGGCGTGAGGAAGGGGTTGGTGGAGTGTCCGGCGTATGAGGCAGCTCGGCCCGCGGCGGCCAGTGGCGGGGCTCGCGCGATGCGTCCCAGCCACGCGTCTGGATGCGGCAATGGAGCCGCGTTGGTTGGCGCCACCGGCATCACTGGCACTACGGCTGGCGTCTCTTCGGTGAGCGCTCGAAGCCCCATCGACAGCTGCTGGCACATGGCGGCTACGGGGTCCTCCGCGCTCTTCTCCTGTAATAACAGCAGTATTGATTGATTTATTTATAGTAAACCTCTCTAAACTTTTGCCTCTTTAAACTCTGTAGTTTACTTAGCTAATTGATACAGCTACATAAATTTTTAGGTGCTCTAGGCAATATATTTTGTTTTCGAGTTAAAAGCAAAAAACTGAAAAAATCCAAAAATATTGAGTTTTTTAGCCCCCTCAATGTAGCACAGGTCCTCGAGGTCGAAAAGTTAAATTACACACCGCACACTACTCCCGAAAAAACTCCCCAAAATTCATTAAAATCGGAATTCTGTCCAGGTAACACCCCTAATTTTCACCTGCCGACCGGGTGAGAGAAAAGGGATTGCCTTAGTAGTGTGCGCCTCGATAGTCCCAACATTATCCGTGTCTACGCGCTGTGCGGGCTGCGAGGGCGCGGCAGTTGAATGACCAACTAAGAAAAGCAACTGCCTCAGTGATACACCTACCTCGATAGTGGCAACATGATTGGCGGTATCAATCCGCTGTGTGGGCTGTGCCGCGGGCGGGTGCGAGGGCAGGATGGCTCGCGGCGGCGACGCCAGCCCCAGACGCTGTCGCTCAAGGTTCGACGGCAACTCGCTGATGCGCAGCGACATCTGGCGCTTGAACGGCGAACTGGGGAAACGGGGGGGTAATCGTTAGTAGTGTAATATACTCGTAGGTCAGAGTAAATAATATACTGTGTCTACGTAATAGTAATGTAGAGAATGACAAGAATATGGGGGGGAGGCCTTTGTTCAGCAGTGGGATGATACATGCTGACAAAAACCTGTAATTGGCTTTCTGTTTCGTGAGAATATTAATATTATTGTTGTTGGATAACTGTTGGTCTTCCAAATGTTTAAAGATTCAGCAGTGTGAAAGCCGGTTGTCATTTTTTGTCTATGAGTCAAATAAATAATGGATTGATATCGCTTTCCATCACTAAGCCAACGGCTTACGACGCGTCTATGCAGAGGACCGGGCGAAGTGGAGAAGAAATAATAGGATAGCGGACCCTGGCAGAAGCCGGGATTGACTGCTAGGATGATGATGAAGATAGTTTGTCAGTCATTTTGGGACATTAGGAAAAAGAAAAAGTTTGATCCCAAAAATACCATAGGACTTTCGCCTATATAATCACCAACTATAGTTGGTGGTACTTTATGTATAGATACACCAGAGGTCAGGCTTCGGATAGGTAACGGAGATAAAGTTATATTGTACGCTACAAAACCTTTCAATTTCCTTAAATATGGCCTTACTAGGTACTATCATGCAGATTGTTTTGATATGTTTGTTGATAATGATTTTATTAAAATTACTATTTATTGCGCTGTTTAACTACTGTAAGCTCGATAAAAATGTCACAGTGTCAATAGACCGCCTAAAACCGGCCTATCTACTGATAGACCCATCTCTAAATTATAATCCAATTCCCAACTTGCTTCCCGCTCAAATTCCAAAATCTATACCACTTAAGCCCACTATTGTGGAAAAGATCATTCCCATCCAGCATGATATCGTCAAAACTAAGGCGGGCCGAACAGTTCGTATTCCCGATTTCTATCGCCCGTAGTAACGGTCTTGGGGGGGAGTGATGTGGCCTACTCACGTACATTAAACATTATTATTTATATGTAATATGTATAACCAATAAAGTATATACTTGCATATAATTATTTAATGTATTCTATAAAACCAAACACACACACACATACACAATACTTATATATACACAATACATATAATCACCAACTATAGTTGGTGGTACTTTATGTATGGATACACCAGAGTTCAGGGTTCGGATAGGTAACGAAGATAAAGTTATATTGTACGCTACAAAACCGTTCAATTTCCTTAAATATGGCCTTACTATTGTTAGTAAGTACAGTTTTGATATGTATGTTGATAATCATTTTATTAAAATTACTATTTATTGCGCTGTTTAACTACTGTAACAAAAAATTGCATCAGAATTATGGAACTGCAAGTCTATTGATATGTGTTGTTTACGTGTAATACTTATGTTAGACTGTGTATTTTCTTAAATAAATAATAAAATAAATAAACGCCAAAACCTTACCTGTTATTGAGATGCGCGAACCCTCTGAAGGAGCCCTGTCTCTCCAGTAAATGCGGCGCAGCGTGAGGTCGCTCCACCGCGAACGGGTTATGCGCCGACGGCCGCCCCATCGGCCCCACCGACCCCCCCATCGGCCCCACCGACCCCCCCATCGGCCCCACCGACCCCACCATCGGTCCCACCGACCCTACTGCCACCGTTCCAACCGTTCCCACCGGTGGAGTGGGAGCCGGCGACGGCAATGGCGTGATGGACACCGCCGCGTCGGCCTCGGACGACCGGCGCGATGTTATGCCTGGAATATAGGAATAAATTGTGGATTTATAACAATGAAGGTGGTTTGGAGGTGCTGTGTACTGAATTGGTGGGTAGATTTTTCGATATCGACGTCTTAGTTGCAAAGTTACTGTGACTAAATTAATAAATAATCGAAGTAGATATTAGTTAGTTATAGGTGCCTATATGGCGTTATGTGCCGTACAATCATAGCACTGATATTTTTATCGTAACGAAACGACTTCTATGTAACGACGTGTCAATCAATGATGCATATCGTTTACGTACAAGTGTTTTTTCGCCAAGTGATCAAAAATGTTGTGCGCAGTGCAGTACAGTCGGTTATAGCAATTAGCTGACTCTCTCCCTATGATTTATAATACAGCAACTTAGGAAGGTCAGGTAAGTAATACAATATATCGTATAAACAATAAGAATCAATCATATGGTAGAAATTTATAGGTTTTTTGATAAATCTGAACGCATTTTCTTAGCAATAAAAACTAGTGAAAGAGTCCTTTTTAATTTGTCTATGTTATATGGGTTTGAAGGAAATGTCAATATTGAAATATGTGCTCTGACGTCATCATACATGCCAAAATCACAGTGTTCTAGCGCATATATCTTCTCTGTTTTAAGAGTATCGTGAAAATTTCTTCAGTCATTCATGTGGTGGTAAGCGGAAGAGAGTTGAATATACGTCCAAATATTAACTCTCTCCTCGCGCCTTTTCCGTGGAAATATATATACATTGACATAGAAATCAATCTGCTAGCACGGTGGAATAGCAGCGTAATCAGTATAATACAATCGGATCACCACAAGGGGAAGCCCTCTAACCGTGATAAGATGCCCGGGCACGAAGCATCGCCATACAGCCCCGAAAACCTCCCACAACCAACGTAAGAAGACCCTCTACACTGTGTGGGCGTTGCAGGTTATCCTACGTCATCGAGTACAAGAAAAAATCCACTTTCTAGCGATAGTAGACATTTAGGATACCCCACAAACCGTTGGTCTGCCCGTGCACAAATTGACGAAAAAAAAATTTTTTTAATCAAACATCAAATTTGTTCTCCGATAGTACTCACATATCCCCTTGTATGGGTTCCATAAATAAAAAAACCGGTCCACCTCACGTCCTCCTGGCAGTTTTGCTTTTCAGACAAATTAAATAAAAAAAAATATCATCTTGGCGTTAATGTCCCGGTTGTGCTCTCGCGCACGAGGGCCCGGACCCCTTAACCATAATCCAGGACTTGGCAGATCAGCCACAGTATAGTCGCCAAAAAGCACAAAGCGACAGTCTGCTCCTGACGGCCAACTCACCCGACTTCCGAAACGACCCCTGCCTGGTGAACGCATGGCTGGCCGCATCGATGCTCATCGAGACGGCGCACTCCTTGTCGCGTCGCTGCTTGCGCTCGAGGCAGGCCGCGAACGCGCAGCCCACCGCGTGCGAGAGCCGCTCCCCGGAGTCCCGGGACGCGAGGAACCCGTGACACATCCAGCGGCGAGTGGTGCCGTCGCGGCAGATGTAACTGGGGGGAGGGGAAGGTAGGTTTTTATTATTATATTAGCCGTGTGGAGCCCGGCAGAGCAGAATAGCACCAACCCCTTACACTCATGGGTGTCGTACAAGGCGACTAATGGTTTCTAGGCAAAAGATCAAGTCTCCGTAGTCTGGAAAATGGGCAGCAGCATTTTCCATTGTTATATTTAAACACTGCGATCTCCAACCCGCCTGCCAAGCGTGGAGATTATGGCAATAACCTCCCCTTTCGTGGGAGAGGCCCTAAGTCCTGCATTGGACTGTTACGGGCTGTGATGATGATCTCACTGCTGGGCAAGGTATCACCAATTATTCCACTCTTCACGATCAAGTGCCAATGTCTACCAGTCACTTTGGGGCGGTTAGGTTACTCTGTGTTAAGGGTTCACGTCGTTTTTTTATCGGAGTAATGGATGACGGAAACGGGAACCCGTGGCACATCCAGCGGCGGGTGGTGCCATCGCGGCAGATGTAGTCTGTGTTGAGGGTTGGTTGTTCACGTCTATTCTTTTCGGAGTAATAAACGAATGCGGAGTATGGAAGAATAGGGGGAGGCCTTTGCCCAGCAGTGGTATGATTCAGGCTGATGTAAATAAATATAAATGGATGACGGATATAATGAAATCAGAAAATTTTACTCCGTTCTCATTGTCATGAAAAGATACATACGCGTGACGTTATCACGATTTTTTCCTGTGGGGGTAAGCTGAGACCACAACAAAAGAGCTGCCCATTGATTTCAAAAATATTGTTTTTTACCTTTCAGTTTACGACATTTGATATCTACAATACCGCTATAATCTCGAAGATTTTATTGGATTAGTAAAACTTTTGACTGAAAAAAGATAACGTGGTAAAGCGACCTAAATTCTTTCAACTATCGGGGCACAAGACATGGGCGGATTGTCCACACGAACGTAAACACTGACAGGTGACTAGAGCCTAGGTATGGTCGCCTAGCCTAGTTCGCCGTTGGCCGAACTGCGCGCTTGACGCTTTCGCTACTCGCTAGGCGACTAGCTAGGCAATAGCTAGGCCTAGCAGGCCGCGTGTCAGTGCGGACGTAGCCTTAGGCGAGCAACTTCTAGCTATCCGCAAAAACCGTTGCGGCTCAATTTTAACTGTATAGTTTATGTATGGAATACGTCACATGCCAGTGTGTTCCATGAACAATTTTATCTGGACACCATTAAAGCAAGAGTGAGAGACAACGCCAGTGATAGCGCTGTCACATAATCTAACTATCCATAATAATAATAATCTGTATCTTACAAAAATTTGTCGACATAGAAAAATAATCAATAAATCTTGTTTCCCGTTTCTTAAAGGTGCGCACGAGTATATAAAATTATTCATGAACGTTTTGTAGAAAAGTCAGCATCTAGTGAACTGAGCGGACTGGTTATCTACTCGCGACGAATTCAAGGTAAGGATCGCGTGTCCAACGTAGTTGCGTTACAAAGTATGACACCAGAGGCACTACAATGTGAATTACAAGTTTACATTTAAACATTGTTGTTGTCAGCCTTAAGAGAAACTTAATACAGAAAAACTTACTCGCCTAAAACTGAATTTATACTCGAAAAATATTATGGTAATAGCGATAGCGTAATAAGGCGAAAAACTATTGTGATATTACGGAGCGTACTACCTATAAATAATAATTATCTTGGCGTTAATGTCCCGGTTGTGCTCTCGCGCACGAGGGCCCGGGGTCCACCTTGACCATGATCTAGGATTTGGCAGGTCAGGTAATTACAGAGGAGCGACTGCCATCTGACCTCCATGACCCTGCTACCAGGGGAACCTGACCAGATTGGATCATGGTTAACGGAGCGTACTACCTACGCTAGCGTAAGTGGTGCCTCTTTAGACAATAGCGACAAGTAAGGAAGCCAGCTGTAGAACCACGATATCGGCCATGCTGTCGAGAGTGATACGACAAAGAAAATGTTCAGCAGGCTCAAAATGCAGACAATTCAGTTCCGTAATGAATTCGCAAGTCACCATGCGTCAGTTCCAACTCACACATCTCTACATATAATAAACCGTAATCTGTTCACGATAAACTACTAAAAGGATTTTCATGCTGTTTTCACCAATATACAGAGTAATTTATAAGGAAGGTTTAGGTGTATAATTTGCTAAGGTTAACCCGTGCGAAGCCGGAGCGGGTCGCTAGTTCTTGCTAAAACGACCACTCGGTCACAGAACCTATTACTATACCCTCGGTTCTAAACTACTAATACTAGGCCATAGGCAATACCTTGCCAATACGGTCAATCATGGAACAATTTAACCAAAGGAGAGCCAAACAGTACGTTATTGTTTTAAAAACTTGTCGCCGATTTGCAGCGGAAGAGAGGTATAAGGTCGCTGAATGTCATTAGCAGACGCAGAAATCTAAGCTGCGTAGGGTGAATTTGATTGGCGAAAAAGTCCTTTGCATACCTATACTAAAAATAGCATTCGGTGAGTATATGTGGCTATAGCATCTTTCTCCATCGGTTGAATTGCTCCACGCGGCCATAAGCCCGCTCCCTTGTCTACCAACCTGAAGCCCCTCTCATGGTTCCGGTCTGGCGCGCAGAAGGACACCTTCTCAATGGTCTGGTCCACGATCAGCCCCTTAGTCTCTTCCTCCACCACGCGCAGCCCGTCGCCGCTCACGTGCAGCACCGTGCGCACCGGCCGCCGCCGCGAGTTCTGGAAATACACACACCGTACAATCAGTATAATCTGGACAGAACAGTGCAATCTGGACAGAACAACGCAATCTGGACCGAACAGTGCAATCTGGACAGAACAGACCGTTTGGCTAAGGAATGGAACGTTGCCTGCGTGTGTGTTCCCTGAAAATTATAATGTGGACGCCGTCAAGGCTGTTCCTAGGCAGGCGTGTTCCACCTTCGGTCGCTTCGTCCCTTACCACTAGGATGGCGGTCAAATGTATGTCTAGTCTAATTTAAAAAATAAAGAAATGTTCAGGTCAGATGGCAGTCTTTTCACTGTAATTACCTTATCTACCAAATCCTTGATCATGATCGAGGCAGATCCCGGGCCCTCGTGCGCGAGAACATAACCGGGACATTAACGCCAAGATGATGAACTAGGAAATTTTCAACAGGAAACCGTGTTCGTAAAGTATAGTTTGATCTCAGTGACAGGAGTCATTGATAAGTAAAACTTGAACATTATAAATTAACCTAACCGATGGAGTCGATAAACCCCCGACCAAGCCCCAAACCAAGCATTTTATAAGTACTCAAATATTTCCTAAACTACTGAACCGATTTTAATGACACACGCGTCAGATCCATATTGATTAAACGGGCTTTCAAGTAAAGAAAACACGTCGAACCCGTGTTCGACGGGCCACGGGACATCGGCCCATAAGTTAAATTACGAGGTACGAGGCCACAGCCAGGTACACAGATACACACGCCAAACTTTTAACACACCTCTGTTTGCGTCGGGGGTTAAATAGAGATGACGCGTGCTCGCTATGGCAGCTGTTAAAAATCTCGCTATATTACGGACTATATAACAAATAAATAAAATCAATTACATAATCGGATCCCAGACCCACTCCTTGTCACGCAATCACGCAACTAACGATGTGGATGATGGACGAAGTTGTTCAAAACGCAAAAGTGGGTAACTGCTGGTTTGTCACTGAGATGTTTAACAAAATAGGTGTCCTGTCCTAACTTGTTCAACGGCGATCTTGAACAATAGCTGACCCATATTTGCGCATGCTATTTTCACACAAGAAAAAAGTTACTGAATATGCAAAAATAAACTGGCAATTGTATCATTATTATTAAACTGGAAGGATAGCAAGAGTGAGCTGAGAACCCATATATAATAACAATCGAGATTAAAGTATAATAAGCACTTGCATTCCCGCCGTGAGCACAATAAGGTTTCCGGGATCAATGCGTCGTGGGGATGGTAAGATCCCAAGGGTCCCAGCGTCCTTGCCGCACCCCTGCCCGTCTAGCAGGCAAAGTGTCAGGGGCTCATGTGCCTTTGTGTGAAGTTTGTCGAATTGCTTTGTGTTTTTGTACGGGGACTTGTTTGGGCTTGCCTGAGAAAACCTTATTAAAAGATAGAGGTACTTACGTACTCATAAATATTCGGACCGTAAATTCCGTAGGACTCACAGTCACGCTATGATATATTCCCCAAACAAGCGCGGAAAGCGCTAATTTGCATTTCCTTATAGCGGCAGGCGAGTTTCTTAGACTGTTATTGAACTGAATCTTAATACTGACACCAACACATAAATTTTGATCAGCATCACAAGAGTTAAATTTTTTATTATATTAGACAAGACAGGCGTTTGATCACCATTTAACCCGTTGGTAAGTGACGATGCGGCCGAAGATGGAGCATGCCCGTCTTGAAACAGCCTATTCACTCTAGCCTTAACAGCGTCCAGATTATATTGATTAGGGAACACCCGCAGGCAACGTGTTCCATTCCTTAGCCGTACACATTATAAAGGTCGAACGAAAGCGGCCCGTGCGGATAGCTGGAAGTTCCACATGGAGTTAAATGATTTCTCAAATAACAGTTACCATACGGATAAACCACGCCGCTAAATTGTCTATCTTCAACTTCCACAAACCGGAGAAGCACTCACCCTGAGCACTTTGAGCGCCTCCTCGCAGACCTGCATGCCGCGCGACTCGAACACCTCCACGCATCCCAGGTACTTGACGGGGAAGGTGCACGTGCCCGCACGCACGGCGCTCTCGTCCGCATGCCATTGGTGCGGGCGCGCCGACTCCGGCGGGGAGCCCTTGCGGCGCCGGAAGGAGTCCCGGAAGGAGCGGCGCAGGCGTTCCATGCCGGCGCGCGGCGGGGACAGCGCGCCGCCCGCGCGCGCGCGCCGCAGCGACGACCGCACCGACGACTTCTGCAATGAGACCAGATGGGGAGTTATTCATTGAGAACCAAGTAGACAACTGGTTTTGACCACTTTCTCGCGGTGTTCTTTGAGTAGCTCGCCTGGATGGGTACCATCGTCTAATCTGCAGCCGAACAAAACTGCTTAGCGTGCGTAATATTTTCGGTTTAAAGGTAAAGGCACCCAGTGTAGTGCTTAAAGTAATAACGCACCTGCAGCTGAGCATTTTTGTTACATGAACCCTAAGCGCATAGATCATGAGCAGAAAATACATGGGTTGGGAGTCCCGTTGGATCCCGCTAGCATGGATCGATCGTTGTGCTTGAGGAATTCTTAGGGATAGCCTCTGTCCAGCAACACAATACAAATAGACGTATCCCGGGTACCTTACGTATAAAGATGTAGGTATTTACAAATTATACAACTGCTTTAGCAAAGTATAAGTGCATTACCTATTAAGAAAATTTTCCTTAGCTGCTACATCAACATACAGGGTAGTTTGCTAAAAGCCACCTTGATTTAGATGTTCCTTAGGCCGAAATAACTTATCTTTGACACACAGGTTAAAGTTTATATACTATCTATAAATATAATAAAACAGTAAAATACGTGTGTCTGTACATTGAATATATTTGCAAAAAAATAAAATAGGGCGATGAAGAAATTGTAATAGAATAAGAATTTTGTAAATTTTTGTCTGTATCTCTGATTGTACACGCTAATCTCCGGAACTAGTGGACGAATTTAAATGAAACTTGTTTGTAGTGTATATAAGCCTGGTCAAAATATAGGGAATAATTGATTTAGAAAACTGGTACACCTGATGTAGAAACATAATGGACCAGCTAAGCTAAATATGGAAATGGTGCGGAATTGATTTTGATGGGGTTTTCACAGTTTAGAAATTTATAGAACCCGAGATATA
The DNA here is from genome assembly GCA_905147135.1 of Blastobasis lacticolella. Classification (NCBI taxonomy): domain Eukaryota; kingdom Metazoa; phylum Arthropoda; class Insecta; order Lepidoptera; family Blastobasidae; genus Blastobasis; species Blastobasis lacticolella. Next base: position 11,359,492 of record LR990041.1, read on the forward strand.
GCATGACCTCTCCGTAGTACTAGCTTTCATACATTAGGGATCTCATTTAAAATGGTTGCTCGGGAAGAAGATGATTTCTACGCGGAAGAAAATGCGGGTAATAAAGTAAAAAGCGAGTAATAAATACAACTTTAATTCAAACTGCACAGGAATGTGATTCTTATGGTGGTCATGGATTATACTCTTGTATTGGACCCTACCTAGGAGGTTCCTAGGGGACTCATTCAAAACAGTGAAACTGTCCCATTTCACACACATCATCTTTCGCGAAAGTGACCCTGTCCCCGAGTGTAATGCAGTACTTTTGGTCCCAGAAAACTAATAGGATACAGGCATAGTTGAGCGGGTAATTCCATGTTGCCGAGTCTCGAACTGCACGCGGGTGAAAACAGCTGGGGACACTTACTTATCTGCTATGATGACGCACGGTCCAATGATCTAATGCCATACGCGAAAATGAAACGTAAACGACGACGATATCGCGTAATATAAAGGCTCCTTAATTCCAGTACTTGTGGCTCACAACCTACACAGTAGCGTATATTGGAAGATCGGTAATTAGGACTAATAATTAGGAAGAGTCATAATTAGGAAATTCGTACTAGTTAAATTATTGGAATTATTGTGGTTTATATGATGGTTGGCGGAAATTAAAGAAATAATGAGGACAAATGTTTTCCTGCTAGTTTTCCCTTTAATTAAGACCTAGCTAAGACCCTTTATTTAACATTGCATTTCAATTTCCGCTATTATTACACAATGGACGGTCGCTAAGCTAAATAGGAAATAAATACGAAATCCCCCGCAATAGGTATAAAGTACAAGTACCTACTTACATAGCAGTACTTACTTAGTACATATAAGGAGACACCTGAGAGCAGCGATTAAACACGGAGCAGTTATCTCTACGCTGTTTACGACAAAATCCCTCCAAAGTTTGTAAAAGAATAAAAACGTGGACGTCACACTGCAGTAACCGACACGATACGCGTTCAGCGCACTATCGCTGCAGGAAACCAAATACTTTATGGGGCATTTAATTTGAGGAATATCTACAAATAATAATTGGATAAGAAGATAAGATAGTTCAGATATCGTGTGGTTTATCTGATACCGCCTGGCTCGTGGGTAAGACCATAGATGTAGGCAACCAGTACCAATCCACCATCGATATAACAAACTACAAAATAATGTATCGACTGATAAGATCAAATAATATGTTACTAGTCGACTCGGCGCCACAGAGTACACTTATTTCACCCCAACCTCCCCTTTTTATTCTTGCTTATAAACCTTCGTCATAACTCACTCTATCTAGTGTTGAAAACCGGATTAAAATCCGTTGCGTAGTTTAAAAGATCACGTAGATACATATGAATAGAAGGCGGGATGCGACTTTGTTTTATACTATGTACCTGTAGATGTCATGATTTCAGACCAAACTACATACCTACCTAATTAGGAATAGCCCGCTAACATACCAATATAATATTCCGCAAACTTGTTGTTACAGTGTGATAATTTAGTGTACTAACAATAAGTGTTACAAAAAAAATTACAACATTTGATTGATCGTGAATCAAAACTATTACATGAATGAAACAATTTAGACGATACGTGACCAAGGCATGGTCCCAAATGGCCCTGGTCGTTTAGTTTAATGACTTTACCGTTTACTTAAATTACACATTTTTATAGGCCCCTAGATAGCTTTTGCTAGCATAAAATTCGGTGATGTCGTGACCCCGCAATTCGAATTCATTCAGCCTATTTTGTGTGATTGAGTAACAAACACACTATTTAATATTAGTCTTTAAAATGAACTACTTAGCCGACTTTGTCATCTTACTCCTGCAAAATCATACCAAAACAAATAATTATGCAAATCGAAGTAAATACGGTGTAACGAGCGTTTCAATACAAGTTTACAAGCGAAGCTACAACCGTAAATACAACGAAACGATCGAGAAGCCGGTGGAATCAAATACGGCAACTCAATGCCGGCAATGTTCTCTTGGCGAGAACAATACTGTAACAGAATAATACACTTCGATGCACTTGACTGTGTAATTTGCAGAAAAACGCTAGGTACTTGCTTAAATAAAATTAGTGACGTTAGTATTGTTAGAAACGTGTGAAACACTGACACAGTGTCTCACTTATGTGTGTCAGTGTCATTGCAACACTGACACTGTCTAAGGAAGTAACACGTTTAATCACTCTACCCTTAACAAAATATTATGTGTAGGTATGTAGATACCTACAGTACCACAAATAAACGTATATAGGAAAAACACAGTCATTAGGTCATTAGAATTTTTTCTTACAGCTGTATGTACGAGTATGTAATAAAATAACAAAAATTCTGTATTTACGAACTTTTATTGATCGGAAAAGTATCAAATCGATGTACTTTGCAATACATCGAGTCTGGTTGTCTAAATATAAATTACTACGTTCACTTACAGTACATTTGAGTTCACTTTTCGATATATATTTACACATCGGGGCAGCCAGCACATGTTAATGTTAAATTTAGTTGCACACGCGGCACGTGGACAGTTTAAAAAAACGATATAATAAGTACCACAATTACACTAAGCCAGATGGCATACATCCTTCACTCGATATACGACGCGAGTGGTAAACAGATGATGTATTAATATTATCCTTAATTATTATTATGAGCAAGCATATGAGTGCGCTATTAAGTATTTAAGTAGGTTTTTGAACAGATTCCCTTCTCCCCTTATGGTTGTTGAATTTGTAGCGCTACCAATCATCCACTCACCCACTTGAACACACGGCCACTGTGCGTACAGCGTTAAGTACCTACCTACATTCACACTATGTTGACATTTACATCGTTCAGCTAACATTTACACCCACACGGTAAATAACTTTCAAATGTCCATCTTGGCGGTAAATAAGCATTGGCGAACATGTAGGTACTATACAACGCGATTTCTAAGATTGTATTTTAGAGCCTTTACAGTGTTGTGATGTAATGTAACATTGCTTGTAAAGAAACGTATATGTGCCCGACTGGTTATATATAATTGCTCATAGATACAGAATACAGTAATAAAAGACAACGTCTTTCCGGAGGCTTAAGGCATAGAAACCAGTTCATCTATCAGTGAAGCTATGAGAAGGGGATCATCGACAATACAAATAGCTCGGCTTGGGATTTAATCAAGTAGAAGGAGTTAGTACTGGGGTGCACCAGCCTGTAGGTGCTAGCAGTACTCCATATGGGGTCGTACCTGTGCTTTATATAGCAAAAGTCGATGCTCCGGTGTGAAGAACTTTCTGCCTTTATTTAGCACCCTTAGTTTTTTTTAAGAGTGTTTGATTTTGCCGTCCAAGTGATCCCTAAATTGGACTTCATTCGATATGTCGACACCAAGGATCCCTATACTCTTCGAGATGGTAAGCGGAACGTTCTTTGAAGTGGCACTACATGAAATGGGGTTTGGGGAGTGCTGCGTAAACTCCAGGGATACGTGGGAAATAGGTACCTAAATCTGCTGGTATTGGGAACGAGGTCCCGCGAGAGACTCCAGAAGCGATGGATTGACATCGCCGAATCGGATGCGAGATCTGCTTACTAAGCAGAAGAGTCGAACTACGAAGGTCGACTGGACGAAGTTGAGAGGAAAAAGCAAGAAAGCGGACCCCGGCAGAAGCCGGGATTGGCCGCTCATACATATAAGTCAGATGACAATGTACCTAATTATATGGTATCAGCTAGAATGTGGTAACTCTTAAAATAAAACAATGTAATCCTATTAAGTTTGGATTCGTTACGTTATTTATTGATGAGGAGTGTATTCATAGATGCTATGCTACCCAGGGTCATACAATGGAGGCAATGGAGCTAGAAAGTGACCACATGACCTGGTTAAATTAAAACAATGCAGCACTATCGAGTTTGGGCTCATTTGTTTTGTACTCTATTAACAAATTGTCTGAACTGCAATTCTATATTTCTATCAAATTCAATAATATTTTTACGTGACGACTCTGATAGAGATGAACTGCCATTTTCATATTTTTCACTCAACTCGAATCTCCAGTGAAATGGTCAGTTTACTCTTTACTTCGTGGGCAGAGCATAAATATACGCAACATGAGAGTTTGTCATGTCATTCTTGGTATTAATGGCGCTACACTACACAGACCTCTTATGTAGAGTCTGCGAAGGTAATAGGCTACAGTCATATAACTCGATATTACTTCTCTGTTTATTTCTATATCCATTCCCGTTGTCATACGTGCGAAGAGTTGCTTTTATACAGTTTTTATTACCTACCCAGACGATACGACGGTTACCGCGTTTCTTTTTTAGAATTGTGTTTTCATTTTCCCCCTTTTTATAGAGCGCGTGATGCCTTCGCTCGCGATAATTGCCAACCCCTAGCTAGTCTATAACCTGTTTATGTTGGTAAAGTAATCCATATCCAGGAAATTATATGGAACCCAGAAACTATCCTCAAGATGCTACATTGTAAGGTATATTACTATACGTAGGTATACAAACTTCTGAAATTGTTATCGAAAGCGGGTTTTAAGGTAGGTATTTGACTTTCAACTTATCTTTCAGGAGATAATTTTTATGACACTTTAAACGGTATTTTATTACATATCTCAACATACTCTTTAATATACTTTCATGCGATTGTGTGTTGAGAAACACACGTGAGATAGTCAATGTTTGCCTTCCAACTGGCCATCTTTCTTAGAATTGTAGATATAACAGGTATGATCATGACCTCAATCTTTACATTTAAAACATAATCTTTGTAAAGTAGATTACTAGTACAGACCGAGTCAGCATATTCCAATATTTGCATGTACTATTACATTACTTAGTGTTTTATTAGCGTCATGGCTCGATCGATTTACACAGTTAAAGACTATTGTGTAGAATCAACAATGAATAAATATGCATGTTAGTTTAAGGTATACGGATAAGCGTAGCGGATGAGTAACGTCAAGAGGTAAGTAGGTGTGGCAGGTAAATCAGAAGACATAATTCAGTACCTGCGTAAATAGGTAAATTAACTCATATTGGATGAAACACGCAAATTAAGTTATGTACATTGCACTAATATAAGGAAAGGAAACCAGAAGCAATCAGTTTTGGAAAACCCTAAGGAACAATATGAAATACAAAACGGCATAGGAATACCCACTTTACTAAGAAGCTCGCCGACCGAGCAAGGTTTTACTCATAATTTGAATAAACTCTTTCAGAATTCTAATATGTGACGTAGATATTTGAGTCGAACACAATAAAAATTATACAGGCGTTGGTCGGTTCCAATATGCATTAGGTGGGTACATCGAACAATGAGCTTGACCATTATCTATCGGCCTATTCAAGGTGCGTGTCGGACGCTGAATATTAATAAAGCAACGAGTCAGTATCAAAACGAGTATCGTACCATTTTGAGGTCGCCGCCGCCGCCGACCTGCGCCTGCACGCGGTCCAGCGGCTCGTGAGGAGACGATCCTTGGTTCCCCATCGTCAGTGATCACGGTCTTCCAATTAACCACCTCACACACTGAACTCAGATACCATACGTACACGATAAACAAAACTGAATGGTAAACTGTTTGGAGAATACACAATCACTAGTCCATACGACACTAGAACAAACTATTAAAGCGTAACGACAATTCCAGAGCTCCATTCACGAAAACCGACACACGTTGCCCTATTTTAAAGTATTGTCCTCTTCTGGTAACGATAACTACGCAAACCGTGGCACAACAAGATAACAATTTCGACGAAGTTGAAACTCTACAAACACGACGAAATCCTAAATAAATAATTTAGATTTGGAATGCTGTAACCTTGCGTATAAAAACGTTGCTGGTGTATATTTCTGTTAAACTGTACCCTTGTTGGAGCCTCATTCATACTCATTAATCGGTCATCACTTCACACCGTCGCCGGAATCTTGATCAATTTCAACGTATCGAGAGACCTGTTACACCGATACGTAACGACTTCATGTCATAAAATCAAATCTCCGACCGCTCATCTAGACGCGGTAGTCAGTAAACAGGAATCGTGTGAATTCGTTAACAATAATTTTTAAAACGGGGGTCAACTTTTCCCACAAACGATGAATAAACGCAGAGAGGCGCATTGAACCCGGCACCCGGCCCGCGGGGGGAGAGAGGTTGGGTAGGTAGCTGGGAACGACTGCCGATGCCAGCTGAACGTTATTTTTTCCCACAGCATTGTTCTTTGGACCGTGGCGTGTAACGATCACCAAACTAATACACTTTTTCCAGATATGCACTGACACTTGTGTTTTAGTTTTAACTTTTCACGAAACTTCATTTTGACTAGAAGTAAGTATGTACCTAATTTGAGGAATGTTGCAAGTTAGTGAGCGGTCGCGAGGCGCGCGCGCCGCGTTCGGTGCGGCCTTTACCAGGGTACTGACTGTGGGTCGCGCCGGCGCTCGGTGAATCGCAGAAACCCTGCAGCGGAGCCGCGCCCCGCGGCCCCCGCGGGACCGGTCCTTGCATTGTCAACATTGACGACCGGTGAGATCATCACTTGGATACCCAGCCAGCCTTTAATTTCAACTAGATACATGCCTATAGTTCGTTTAACGAAATTATTAACTTAATTTCCGATAAGCGTCGTCTTAACAACGTTGGCTTTTTTAAAATCTAACTGCCGTTTTTTTCACCATAAAATAAGCATCAGAGAACTTTATAAAAAGTAGGCGGCATTGAATAAACCTGTCTGATGAAAACGAAGCAAATAATATAAGAGCGTAATCCGTGTCCGTGAACATTTGGTAGGATTTAATACGAAATGTGCGTACAAATGTGCACGTTGTACGGCAGCGTGCGCCCGCGCAGAGCAACAGCTGGACCGGCGCGTGCGAGCGGGACGGACGCAGGTGTGCGCGGAACTTTATTACTGGCTCCCATCTATCCCACACTCCCGGCATATGTCGCGTGTTTTGAGTGCAGTGTAAAAAAAAAACTGCATCGACTCTACTTTATTTATAGCTCGTCCCATCTGCACCCGTCCGTCCTTGCTCTGCATACGCTTAAACAATAAATATTGTAATTTAAAATTCCGAAACAAAGGAACTACATATTGTTTTTCAAAGCCAAGCTTTGTTAAAATTAGGTACAGTAGCAAAATATAATTCATCCTATCGTCCGCATTTCGCTTTGCATCAAGTTTGAGCGAATGCTGAATTCCCTTGGTGTAAACAGACTGAGAGCATTCGCTCGTTGTTCTGTTATTATTTTCATCTATTCTCGGAAAAGAGATATAACTCTGTTCGTCTGGTGTTACCCTGACCCGGCGAACTACTAAGCGAAGCCAGGTGAACCAAGCAGCATCCGCATATTGTGAGAGCTGGGCGCTATCATAGCATAGAGTTTTCAATTCTCGATTGAGTCACCGTCTGAGTCACTGCATTCCTCTTGACCAGACGCCAGAGTCCGATTATCTCTCTAACAATATCACTGTTGCAATGCCACGGCTTACCGCAAGCCCTTAATGCTTCATAATATGCCGTGGAGGACGCTCTTTAAGAACTATCATTGGGAAACCGCAGTCTATTAGATACAAATTAAAGACATTTTACTATACAATTAATAATTACATGAAATGAAGCTAATTATTATTTATGTAATAAAACGAGTTGTCAGTGGTAAACCCACATTTCAACAGTCCAAATAAATTGCTATTTCTGGTGGTCATAGTCGCTGTGTATATGGACAAAGGGAGCCCACGTTGGTGGGTGAGTCAACATACCGGTGCAATTTATACCAAGAAGTTATTTTGTAAACCAGTTCTAAAAGGGGGTTTTCAACAAAACGTCTACGTTCTATTTTGAAACAGGAAAAACATCGTGCGAAGGAAACCTACACACAGGCGACTGAATCATGATTGAATCTGGTGAGATTCCCCTGTTAACAGGGTCATAGATGTCAGGTAGCAGTCGCTTAACTTTAATTACCTGATCTGCCAAATCTTGGATCATGGTCAAGGCGGACCCCGAGCCCTCTTGCGCGAGAGCACTACTGGGATATTGATGCCAATCAAGAAGATTATTATTGACTAGCTTTTGTCCGCGACTTCGTCCGCGTGGATATCGTTTTTAGGGCACTTTATATTTTTCCCTGGCAACGATTTTAAATGACCTCCCTAATGTATGAAAGCTAGTCACGTCTCTACGGAGAGGTGAAGCTGTATCTCTGGTTCTACCCAACCGAATTAGATAAAACATGGCCTAGATTTTAAGTAAATCCAAACTACCAAACTGTAAAAACCCCATCAAAATCCATTCGGCGCCATTTCCATTCTTATTTTTCAGGTTCTATACCAGGTGTTCCAGTTTCCAAAATCAATTATACCCTATCTATTGCCCAGGCTTAAGAACTACACAACAACAAAAAGTTTTATTGAAATCCGTCCAGTAGTTACGGAGATTTGCGTGTACAAACAGACAGTTTTATTAAATAACAGACAGATGTTGTGGCCGCTTTTCGTTACATAAGTTAGCTTAAACTTCCCTTTTATAATTAAATCTTTTGTAAAAAATTAAATAAAATCCAAAAAAATTACTCCTAGTTCATAACTATCGTATTAAGTTAATTTAAGTTGTATGTAAAAATTTACAAACGCAGGTACACATCTCGCGCACCATTCCATTTAGTAGGCTGCTTTAACTCTTAAACAGGAACACAACAAAGTAAAAGTGAAATAGATAAAGTGGAGTTACCTATGCAAGAGTCCAAATTTAAAAAGTATTTCTCATTACAAACCCGTACAAGTGCGACTAAGAATCTCACCCTGAGGCTTCCGCACTAATAATATACCTAGATTAATATACTTCAAGACTACCAACTAAAATCTTTCCTCAATTTTTCCTTAATTTTTCGGATATTAGCCACGTAGTAAGATAATTTTTTACCAAACGTACAGGTTGTCAGTCTTACAACAGGCACAACCAACCTGATTCCGACTGCTATGGACACACACAGCTATGGACCATAGCAAACATAAAAAATTAACAAATGTATTTTTCACATACTATTTTATTCCAATCTAATAAATTCTAGGAGTAACTTATTAACCATGCTGCTGCATACGTGCTGATTAACATGAACCCAATTAGCCACATTACTATCAAGTGATTAAAACAACATTAATAGAAAAATCCAGATATATGTTTTGTGGGCGTTTTATTCCTAATTTAGATACGAATCGACATCAATCAATAATATTATATATTTTAAAATGTAGTGGCTTTGTTGACACATTGATTCACACCGTTTCAGTCGTTTGTGAAGGGATGCCAAAAGACGCTACATTCACAGATCTGTCAATACTTCTGACTCCTCACTCACAGCTGAGCAAAAAGCTGGGAAAATATTTTTAAAGGTAGTAGATTTGATTGTTTTTATTAATTACTTTTCCGTCCCATATGTTGAACTCGACAACGTTATTACGATGTTCTCGCTCCCCAGCTTTATATTGAATTGATTCGTATATCAGGGACCGCACTGCTTGAATGAGTCTCACTCAGACTAGTGTAACCTAAATGCTGGCGTGCTCCAGGGTAGCGTTCGCCGTTCTTTCTCTCCTTCTCTATCTTAACATTCCCATCTCTACCTAGATAACTTTATCACCATTTTTGTGTCGAATATATTGATCATGCCTTACATGCCAGACATTTGCCTTACTTTGGCAAATGTCTGTAGTTGGGCAAGGGACTATGTTTTGCTCGTTCACCCCACTAAGTCCAAAGTAATATTAATTGGTAATACCTGTGTGTAAGCGTATAAATACATCAACATTATCTTCGATAACATGATGGATCTATTGTCCCATAAATGACAACTGCCAATAATCTGTGAGTAGTTCTTGACTCAAATCAAAGTCTAAAAATTTTTTTTTCTCTTCACCGGTAGGTAGAACAAATTTGACACAGAAACAATTTAACATACAGTAAAAACCTGTGAATCTCGGAAACCGACTCGGAAACAGTGGTTGCGCCCAAAAAGACTTTTAATCAGGACACTTAACTCTATAACAGATAAAAATTTCATCAAATTAACTAAAATTACATTCACCGTGGGAAAATCGAAAACAAATATCCAACAAAAAAAACTTAAGTTATGGACGGAAAACCAAACAAGTCCTAAAATGCTGTTATATTTCTGTTCTCTCACCAGAGAGTGAGTGGGACTTTTTTTGGTCATCCCTAGGTATGTCTGAACATTAATGCAGAAATCGTTTACTAAAATTGTAAATTTCCGGGTCTTGTATGAAAGCCGCATTATTTTTATCTTTCCTGTAGTAAAAGTAGTACACTGTAGAGTTGAACTTCACTGGATTACGAACTCACGAAGCCTCACAACATGACAACATTGTTTGCAATTATGTAATAACTATTCGAGTAGATACCTATCTATAGCTACCTTGATCCTAGGTATATTTGTAGGCTAATTACGTAACTGATTATTGTGAGTTTTAAGTAAATGGGCACTTATAATATTTAACTGAGATAAAACAGTAAAAAAATTTTTGAAACTGAATTAATTATTTACAAAAAAATAATTTAAGGCGAAGAAAAATAGTAATAGAATAAGAATGTTAAATTTGGTTTGTCTGTCTATTTGTTTGTCTGTTCGTAGACGCTAATTTCCGGAAACACTGGACGGATAGAAATGAAACTTTTGTTGTGTAGCTATTAAGCCTGGGCAACATATACAGTATAATTGATTTTGGAAATTGGAACATCTGATGAAATATGGAAATGGCGCCTTAGCAAAAGCTGTTCAGCCTAATGAGCATTTTCTGTTGACGTATAAAAATCAAAGATCTGGAACATCTGATGTGGAACTCGTAAGAGACCATACATACATAATGGAAATTGTGCCTTAATAGAAGTTGTTCAGCGTGACCGGTATTTTTGTTGATGTATAAAATTCAGAAATAAGTATTCTGATGTGGAACTCTAAGAGACCAGCTACGCTATATAACATAACAAAAAAGGCGCCTTGTCAGAAGTTATTCAGCGTGATAAACATCAAAAATCTGGAATATCTTAAGTAAAGCAACACTATAACGGCAAAAGTTGTTCAGCATTACTTATTTCATAGTACTTTATATAATAACATAAGCTACCTCCTCAGGGAGTACCTCCACGTGGTGAAGGGCGAAAAATTTTGGGCCTAATTTTCGCTTAGCTAGGAGGAGTTAATAGCCTAACAAACACAAATAATTTCTACTTTGTAGTGATAGTGATTTGCTATAAAGAAAACTAAATAAATTGTTTTGTTCAAGGCAAAGGTCGTAAAATCCACGCGACTATACAGTGAGGATAACGCCTATCATATTGCTAAGGAAGGCTTTAGATTTGTTTCACAGCATATTATGTACAGACAGACAGGTCAAGGCCGCACTTGCACAGAGTCGAGCCTCCGATGAATATAAACAATTAACATAATATTTACACAAAAGCTGACTGAACACATTTACGCCCTACATTGTTACGCATACGACGTTATATGAATCAACCGGCAAAATTTATACACCAGACATTCTCAGTTGCTTCACCAGACTCTCTAAGTTATTCAAAGAGTACCTATACGAAGATTGGGCAACCAAGTTTTACGAGTCTTTCACGGGAAAATTTTATAGAGCGTACACTGTAAACAAGTTTGTAGAAATAATAACGTAGTAGATGCATAAAGTGAAGTATCATAACAATATTTTATAATAACCTACTGGTGCTACCTATACCTACTGATAGAAAAAAGCTACACAGTAGTTATATCTAGACAATGGTTAGTCTAGAATGAGATTTTCATTTGGTCAAAGTACGAAAGCAAAAGTAACACCATGATCCAGTATGGGCACGTTCCCCTGTTAGCAGGGTGCGGAGGTCAGATGGCAATAGTAACTCCACTGTAATTACCGAATCTACCAAATCCTGGATGGGCAAGGCGGACCCCGAGCCCTCGCGCGAGAGCACGACCAGGTCATTAACGCCAAGATGACGAAAGCAAAAGTACTTATCTCATATTAGTACTACCTATATTGAAAACGGCACACCGTAGCTACGTAGCTACTCCGTAACATTTTATTAGGGCTTGTCAGTAAACAGATGGATTTGCCGCTTGTCACCGCTTGTTGCCGCTGCGGTTGATATTTAGTGCGGGCGGCGGAGCGGGGACACGGGCCTTTGAGGGCATTGTCCCGGTGCGCGCCGTAACATCACACACACAGTGTCACCAACTTATCTGTGCCGGTGAATCAGGAACTAAGTAATGCGATCTGACGGGGCCGCGTAGACAGTAGCGACACTCGCCGGTACAGATAAGTTGGTGGCACTGTACATACATTGTCACTCGAGGCTGTGCTCAGGACTCTGCGCGCCGGCCGGCGGTCATACGCGCACGCATCCGCGACCGCTCTGAAGCACAATCTGTTCCGCGGTACATATTCTGCGGGTTCTATAATTTAATAAACAAATTCGTAATTGTGATCCATAATATTATTATTGTCTTATTCATAAAAGTTATTTGACGTTTATTTAGCCTATTTTAGCTTTTAAAATATGTTTTGTCACTTTCTTTCAAATTCAATCATTTCAGTGACAGATAAAGACAAAACATATTTTTGTCAAATAACAACTTTTATAAATAAGACGGTTAATCTATAATCGTGGATAACACGTCTGTAATATGTACTGTACGTATAGCGGTAGTAAAAATGTAACGCTATAAAAACAAACGATATCTCGTTGAGTGGTCAGGCGTTTCGACCGTCTGGTTTTGCCTGGCAAAACGCCTGATTAATTAGAATTATTATTTTTCCTCAGGCGTTTCGGCCCGCAGTTAAATATTCTATTACAAAAATGTTTTTTCCCCGACTGTACTAAAACCATTTTTAAGGACATTTTGAGGAAAAATATTAAATTTAATGCATCAGTCGTTTTGGCCCGAGGTTCAAAACCAGGCCGGGCAGAAACGCCTGAACACTCATCTCGTTTATCTTGGCGTTAATGTCCTGGTTGTGCTCTCGAGAACGAGGGCCCGGGGTCTGCCTTCACCATGATCCAAGATTTGGCGATCAGGTAATTACAGTGAAGCGACTGCCATCTGACCTCCGTGACCCGGCTACTAGGGGAACCTGACCTGATTGAATCATGGTTACAAATTCAGTTGCCAGAATTTGCAGGTTTCATCAGGATGTTTTCCCTCACCGTAAGAGCATCGGCTGGTGTTCAACTAGTGTACATAACTCAGAAAATAGTCATTGGTACATGGCCGCAGCGGGATTCGAACCCGGTACCTCTCGCTTGCGAGTTGGATACTCAACCGTCCGGCTACCGACGCTCTTATCTCGTTTATAATTACGCAATACGGGAACGTGCTGGAGGAAAAGAAGAATAAAGAGCTATATTTTTGACATAAATAAATAAATAAATATTCGTGGACAAATTCACACAGCGCCATCTAGCCCCAAACTAAGCAAAGCTTGTGCTATGGGTGCTAGATAACTGATAAACTACTTAAATACTTTTAAATACATACTTATTATACATAGAACACCCAGACCCGTAACAGAAATTAAAATCCATCATTTCAATTTCTGCCCGGCCGGGAATCGAACCCGGGACCTCTTGCGTGGCAGACTACTGAACCACTCAGGTCGTCATACATAGTGGGGGAAGGTTTGTGGTCATATGTCTAGGTCAAATAGAGTCTCGTTACTAAGTTACGCTGATAGAATAAACCATGCTTAGATGGTTCAGTCATGTTGACAGGTTGAACATAAGAAAATAAACGAAAAATATCTTTACGGCAAGAGTTAATGGAAGAATTGGAAGGGGAATACGAAACCAAATTAAATCGAGGACATTCTAAAAAAAGGTCAGGTCGAGAGTATCCTATACCGACGAGCATGTATGAAAAGGTTGATGAATGTGAAAGTAGCGAGGAGGTTTATCAAGACCGTAGCAAGTCTCTACGTACTCCTACGGAAAAGAGGCCTGACATTAGGTATATGTACCTACCTATGTATCAATATTCAATAGGTATGTCGGGCATTTGCGATTGCCACTGAACTTTTGTAGTTCACAAGAATTCAAAGAAGAACTAATCATACTCAGACACTACAAATCGATATAAAGCGTATACAGCAAGCGGGCGTACATCGTCCTACTCACCGCGAAACACCGTTATTTCGCCATGTTCTGATTCTCTAGTAAATTGCACAATTTTCGGATGACTAACGAACAATAGAACACTCAAAAGCTAGCGGTCTGGTCTATATCTATAACCTAGGATGCCTTTCGCGCTTCCTCTGGCCCACGAAATCATTCACTTGACAAAAGGCTTCACAGAACAATTGTCGTAAACAATGTCTTGTAAGCTTTCTACTTCTATTGATATCCTCTTAAGTGAACAGAACTTCAGTTCCTTATGAAAATAAGGATATAATATGATAGTTGTTCATTAAATTATTAATGTTACACTCTTCTTAAGGTGTTTTGTAGATAGCGAGATAATGAGAAATTTTGATATATCTAAGTACCTAAATGTGAGGTGAATGGCAGGTCAATCACAAATCACAATCTCAATAAACAAAGGTCGCAGTAGCGTACCTATAGGCTGAATATTAATGCTGCTATTTCCGTAAACCTTAGCAATAGCTCACCATCTGATTGAACCACGTCCAACAGGGCTACGCACGCACTGATTGTTTGCAAAATTGCGCTGGCTTTATTCAAAATGATTCATCAGATGTATCATTGTGAAAGTGTGTACCTAGCTACTAATGTATTCGTGGGTCGTCAGGTCATGGACCTGTTCTCATAACTGCAATAAGAAGGGGCGTAAAATGATTTATCACAGAGCTGGAATAATTACCGAAGGTATAAATATAATATCCATCATTTAAAGTTTTCTTCGAATGACTTCTGAAATGAACGGTGGCCCGTTTGCCTGTTTGTCTATCGATTAACATAAAAAAAACATATTAGGTCAAGGTAGAGTGCCAACAAAAGTTAATTAACCATTCAAATGATTTAGTTTATCTTTGAAAACAATCGTAATAAATTACTTCACAGGAGATTGCATAATGCAATAAAATCATTAGGTACCAATTGTCTTTACTAAATTAATTCGGTATTACAGGGGAATTAGAGAACCTGAATAGATTGTAGTTACAAATAACGCTTTAGAAATTTCAAATTACAATACAGTGTTATTTAGATGAAAGACAACAAAGGAAAATATCCGTAGGCCTAAAGGTCGTAGGTTAAAGCCTTTTGTACAAATCGTCTAACAAACCTTAGCTGTAGCTGGAGGGTAGAGCAAAATGTTATGAAATAGCAACATTTTAGTTAAGGATTTTATTATGTACCACGGTAATCCTTTAAGTCCTAAAAGTCTTTGATCTCACTCAAAGACCTGGAAAAATTAATCAGTCTCACTGATGCATAATGGGGTCAGCTTACTGTCGCCTATTTAAAAGCCAATCAATATCGCTATGTATAGACAGTAACTCCCGTTATCATAATATGACACTTCGCCCTTATTGGTTGTCGGTAGTTAATTTTTCATAACGGCAATCGGGACATAATCTGTCCAAGACTGTCATAAGAACTTGCCGGTCGGCATACTAAGCTGTATCGATCGCCCGAAGCTCGCTACTGACGCTGAACTGGTTGCCAATCACGTCCGTATGCAGCGGATGTGACATGCGTGTGATCAGCTTGCCAATGTCCACACAAAATTTTCTACACCACCAGTTGGCCAGCAACGCTTCCGCTGAACGGATACTTCTGCAGTTAGAACCGTGGATTTGCGCCGAACGAAAATTATTGATTGAACTTTAATCATAACATTGCAGTGTTCCTGTATTAATATTTTCGATTTACGTGATAAATAACCAACTGAAAACTCTGGCTCATAATAGTTTTTCTGTAGACTGAAAGACATAAATAAACAATCGTGGCTGTATTTACAAGTGAAATCCAGTTCTCCTGGTAAAACCATAGATTATCATACTGTGACGCAAAATTTTGGCAGTCAAGACGGCGCAATACGGCAACGAAGCAATGACTGCGTGGACGATGTTCAGCTGGAGGCGACTGTACAATGGGCGAGTGGGCGAGGGGGTCGAAGACTCGAGGACAGAGCTCCCTGCTGACACGCGGCAGCTCGTTTACAACGTGTACGTGTACTTCAGCCGGAGGCCGGGGCGCAGCGCCAAGACAGCTCTCTCAAAGACATGCAGCGCCACCATGCTGCCCAGAGACATCATAGCCGAAATCATCCGGGAGAAGTACCGCAGCTGATTCGACCGATCGAGACACTCAGCATATCAATTCATCCATTGAGAATCGATCCAATATGGCGAATGTGTTACATCTATCAAGATTCAAGGCTGTGCCTCACTCGGGAGGAATATAAATAGGATTGTTTAACCTTCATACTTTTGAAGCTATATTGCTGATACAGTTGTTAAAAAAACTAATCAAACTCACATTAAAGATAATTTCGTTCTTTTGTTTATTACAATTTAGAATAAGACTATGAAGAAAACTAAGTTTATAGTTTAAAAACGAAACCAACAACAAGTTGCAGTTTGGCGCGTAAAAAATTCTTGGACTAAGATTCACATACATTCAAGCAAATTAGGAACCATCAAGGATTATTTCGGTTGACTAGCTAGCACGCAACTTAGGAACGGAATACGTGACTCGTTCCAGAAGTGAGTCAGTACTTTTCACGTAAGCGGTTGGCGCCACAAATAGATTGCTAATGGAGCCCAGCACAAGGTCAGCAAGCTGTTATTGTTAATTTACAGTAAATGTGCACTGCACTGGTTTATTCTCGCTTCTGATAGCAGACTTCCAATTAACAATACAAGTCTAAGAATTTATTCGCATTTTATCAACATGTACCTAATGGACTTTTAATAAATAGTAGTAACGAGTTTAATAAGAAAAAGTAAGTTTTAACTCTTTTTTGTTAGTAAGGAATCCTCCGTTCGTTGCGACTGAAGTGTATTAATACCCCTTTTATAAAACCCCGCTACGTGGCGGAAGTAAATCTACAGTAAGATGAATTCGTATTGAAAAGCTTTCAAATTAAAAAGCTGAGCGCCCGCGCCGGAGAGACTTCTCTTTGACATTATATAAGACTTGCGTCTTTCACTTCTACGATATTAATTCCTTATAGTCTGCTTGTAGGAATTTTGTTAAAGTTGAAAGAAAAGGGACTTTTATATGTACACTTTTTTCAGCTTATACAGGAGATCTGCTCGATCAGCTTAAGTTAATAATGATTTTTTTCAAAATGGTGGAACGGTAGGTACGCCAAACAAGTACATTGTTTTTTCAATACTTATGTAGATATAAAATAAAATAACAGATCTAGCTATTTTAAAAAATAATGTAAAATCTTTGGCAATCTGTTGAAACAGAAATAATTAAATTGATCTCGTTAAAAATAATTTTCGATTTCTATAAATGTAATTAAATATATGAGTAAAATAAATGGTTTTTTTTTTGTATTTTTATAGCACTCAGTGACTAAGTCACCTGCCCAAGCCCACCTGATGGAAAATGGTAAAAACTAAACTTCGTCCAAACAGTAAATGAGAGATTTGGACGAATCTTGGACTTACTACAATGTTCGTCCTTAGTGTACAACATTACACAAATAAAGGTTCAAATGTGGAGTTTGGAAGTTTTGTTTTTCAGTCGAGCCGTAGTGGTCTTATTGGTGTTTATTTATTAATTTTTACATAACGAGAGGTCCCGGGTTAAAATCCCACTGCCGCCATGTACCAATGACTCTTTCCTGAGTTATGTACATTAGTTGAACACTAACCGATGCTCTTACGGTAAGGGAAACATCGTGATGAAACCTGCACATTTAGGCAACTGAATGTGTAACAATGATACAATCTGATTAGATTCCCTGTCAACAGTGTCATGAAGGTCAGATGGCAGTCGGTCCAATTTAATTACCTTATCTGCTACATCTTGGATCACAGTCAAGGCGGACCCCTTACCCGCGTGCGCGAAAGCATTAACGTCACATAATCTCACAACCGGGACATTAACGCCAAGATGATTTAGTTTTTACAATTTCTTGTACACAAGAAAACTTAAGCGATAGTGCAGATAAGTTATAAAACAACAGACACTACATATCTCTGAAAAGGAATCTCTTCCAGAAAGCCTACAAAAGAGAGATGTGATAATTGAACGCAGATAAGACGTGCATAATAACTATAAGTATACTTCAACTAAATACATACATAATAATATACAGGCATTGAAATACATCTAGGAACACTGGGGAAGGTAATAAACTTTTACACGTTTTTTTAAATATTAATAGAAGGAAGATTCGTGCGTTGCATAAGAGAATTCCACAATCTTGTTGCATGAACAGTGAAGGAATAGGAGAGGAAGTCAGAATTGTGAGCAGGAATTGCGAGCAACGATGTTACGCTAGAACGTCAAGGTTTGTCTTGAGGATGGGAAAAGTGGTTTTAGATGAATCTTGGTAATAATCATGTATGAAAGCATACCTGTTGACACTGTTGTAGAAACTTCTAGAAATGGCAGTCTCGGGGTAAAGTCGTGAATAAGCGATGCGTCCAACAGTTATCAGTATGTACTATTAATAGTTTGTGGTTATGCGGTAACCAGTTATTGTGTTAGTATTGCATTATAAGTAAATACCAGGTAAGTTCATTTTAATTTGTGATTTAATGTACCTACAGTTACAACTACAAATAATGTATTATTACGTCAACAATACGGTAAGCAGATTGTTGGCACGTGCCAGAAACACATGGGTATACCAGCCCACATCGACGCTTGTATGTATTGTTGTTATACTTACGTTTATATGCAAACACGTTCAACACAAGCGTACTGGCAGGCGTTCATTGAAATCTCAAATCCAAGGCACAAGATTTGGCAACAGAATCGATAGTCTGTTTACAAATGTAGATTGCACCAAAAACCGAAGATAAGAAAAGAACAGAAAATACCAAAGGGGTGTTATTAGTGGGAGACATCGGCACACCCGAAAGGCTGGTCACTGGTGTACCAGTACTCGTGAACGCACAAGACTAAGTTTAGCGCGGCGTTGGCGATGCAAAGCACATTACAGATACTGTGGGTGGTACAGCGCGCATGCAGCCGGCGCTAATTGCTCCAATGCACTGACGGTTTCAGCGACGCGACCACGTGAGCCACCAACACACTCTGATTCACGCCGCTTTCGACACCTCACGGATTTCGAAGGTTACACCTTCCCGTCTGTTTCTATAAAAACGACGGCGCGCTCCGACCTCGGGCTAAGTGTTCCGTATCGAGTCCAATCTATTTAACACTTTTACGTTGCACATTGACCAATTATTTCGAACATTACATGCACTTCCTTTTCCATTTTTTGTGCTTTTTTTCTCTCCAACGCTCGTATGTTTCTAATTCACATAACTCATGAACAAATATTCTCAATATCCCCGCCTGGCTGTGATGTTCACTACTACTACATAACGATACACAACTATCTACTACACGATACCGATCCTCTATACAATACTATACCACATTGTGCACCGGATAGCACTGGTTTATTTCTGAAGAATCGGATTCGATTACCTGCATACAATTCGTACTATGTGAGCTAAATTAATCACTCGGGTACAGTGTAGGATCTTACTAGTGTACTATCTTAATCTTTATACCACTGAAAGTGACAAGCAAGAGTACGACCCATCTGATAGTGACCGGCCTATGGTTTGCAATGTATCACTTCCAACAGCAACCCCCCGCAATAACTTTTCCTTTCCCATCCTTTACGTTGCTCTCAATTGGAAAAACTTCACAAAAAATCAGGTTATTAACCCTACCGGTACCAGGACAGAAAGAAGCCCCGTGGGCGGCCCAAGAAGCGTTGGATTGACATCGCTGAGTCGGATGCGAGCATAAACCTAGAATTTTTTTTTATGCGGGAGCCAAAGGCTTACGACGCGGGGGTGCCGAAGACCGGGTGAAGTGGAGAAGAATCAGTAGGAAAGCGGACCTTGACAGAAGCCGGGATAGGCGCTAGGATGACAATGATGATGATTAGTGAAGTCAGGTAACGTTATTTTAAGCAAGCAGATTGTTATTAAATACTTTTTGTAAAGTCAAGGAACCCTAGTTGCCTACACGGAGTTAATAACGTAATGCGATAACTAGGTAACTTGTGAAGCTCTTCTCACATTACGAGTAGGAAGAAAGGTGGGCGCCAACCATTGTTTTTGCGCCGTGTCGTAAGAAGCTACATTAATTCAACCGCTTGCCTACATGCATTCGTGCCGCGTAAGATAATCTCTACTGCGGTCGGAATGAGGACGGTAGCGTCATCAGCGCCGTGTGGATGATGTGAAGTTCACATACTCGTATTATTACTGAGACATTGGATATCATTTTTTTACAACCTTTACTAACAATATCCATTGCGGTTCTACACTGCTAGGTATGACAAAGAACCTAAATATGTTATGGTAAGTTATTGTGAATCAGATGGAAAGACGTCATCACCAGTCGGTAACAACGTCCGTTGCTGGACTTGTGCAAAAAATAGCAGACTATGAAATGACAAAAAATGGCGAACATACTGAAGAAAGAAAAATGTGGATGTTTGGCGAATATCCCTATATTTCCGTAATGTTAACCACATTTCTTCAAGGATTAGGTAGGTACTCTGCGTAGACGCAACTATTTGTTATGTTAATATTAAATGCCAAGTAAATAAAAGATAACAATACAATCTGCAGCTACAATCACTTGTGTCTTTAAGATTTCTCGCGTTAATTGAACTCGTAGGTAGGAACTACAAGGTGTTTTAACATAACTAGGTAGAATATCTAACACCGCATTGTAGCTCTGGATCCATTTTGCACGAAATCCAATTAAAACAGAAATATGTATTTCATCACCAGTCGTGAGAACGGGGATGAGGCTTAATAATAATAAATAAATTTTATTTCATAAAGCAACATTTATAATGGATACATTGGGTTAATCTTACCCAGTAGACAAATTAGTACAGTAGTATTAGTACTAACAGTAGTATTTTGTCTGTACTAATTACTAAATAATGCACAAATCTTGTGTGAATAAAGAACTATTACTTTGTTTGTGTAAGGAGAGGTCGCACCTCCATAGCAATAATCTTACGGTACTAATACGTGAATTCGAAACAATGAAATAAAGATAATAAGAAGAGAATTAAACTTCAAATTCAATGAAACTAAAATCCGAGTCAGGGTTATATTTTAAATGGTTATTAATACTCGTAAATAACTAATTACTCGATTTTAACGAAGCGGTGACTTTTCTTTTCGCCTCACGGAGTGACAATGGATAAATCATGTAAAATTATAGATTTATATTACCTCAAGACGCAAGCTCAACCGATGCATGTTCACGCTGCTTAGCACAGGACGTTAGCTATAATTTTACAAGGCCATTCCACTGATAATATTCTCTTTCCGAAACGTAATTCTACACACTACGGCCAATGAGTAACTGAAGTAAGTAATGATAGACCATCATCGTATTCAAAATTAGAATTCAAATATACGATGAGGTATTATAGTCCATGATCGATAACGCCGTCACACATTAATTATTAATTCACAGCTGTTTTAGAAACCATTACAAAGCCTTCAAATCGAATATATCATTTTAATTAAGCCATCGAGGTCTCAGTATAGAACACAGTAGTCTCAGTTGAATTGAGATTTCAGTCTAGGATAGACTAGCTAATAGTTAGGCTATTTGAGTCAATGGGTTGATTGCCACGGCGCCGGGCTACCTACCAACTCGTTTACGAGGCACCAATCAATTATGTAAAGACAGCTGTGCGGTTAAATATTTTTTATGGGGCGCGACCTAGACTGAAAGGAGTACCTAGCAATCACACCTACAACCAGCATAGCACGTGAAATGAAAAGAAATAAATACCTATGAATTTAATAATAAATGTGCTTGGACAATTCACATAGCGCCGTCTAACCCCAAAATAAGCAAAGCTTGACTTATTATAGGTAGACTTTATAGGGGTTATACAAAAGTTGGGCAACTTTTCATTTTAGTTTGTCCATTATGTGACCATTTAATAGTTTATTGGTATGAGGACATAAAATAAATATACTGTTTCAGACCGGCCAGTCACTTTTTCACTTTTCTAATACTACAATGATACCTAGGGTGGGGACATGAAGTTGCCCAACTTTAGTAGAGCCGCCTATATATGTCGGAGATGATCATGAGTCTCTTAGTCCATCTCTTTGGCCTGGATGTCGATTGGTGCGCCACCTGACGGGTGGCTTGCAACTATTATGACAACGTCACAAGCAGCATGGCGGCGACAACAGCCGCAAGGTTATTGGGACCAAGAACTAGAAACCATTCAACAGCGAAGAAGCGTAAATCCTGATGCGTGAAAGCTCCAGAAAATAGAAACGTGATTGCAGGATGTACTGTTAACTATGTGTAGGGAGTCAAGCTGTGCGTATGTGGCAACTAGCAAGAGCCCCGGCGCATCTCCCAGGATCGGCCTGATGAGATTGGCCATGGATGGTGGAGGGTTTTGCAAATAAACTGCGGGTTTCGGCTACAATTGTAAACTCGTAAATGTGGCTTTAATTTGACAATACATTTTTAAAACACTATAGATACCCCTTTATTGCTACGAAATCCCGATAAATACGTTCTGATGGCCATTACTCGCTCATGGGCGAGTCTTCTCCAGTCTCTTCCCGACATATATATACTTTTAAATAAATGGGAACTTCTTACACATATAACATCCAGACCCGTAACAGAAATTAAAATTTATTATTTCAATATCTACTCAGCCGGGATCGGAACCCGGGATCTCTTGCGTAACGGACCAGCACGTTAACCACTGAACCACTTAGGTCATTTGCTTGTCTCTCTACTAATCATGCAAAAAGTCCTAAACAAACAGCACTGTAAAATCAAAATCAAAATAGTTCCTGAAAACAAACTAACAACCAAATTGCGGGCGAATCACCGGAAACTAGGTAGGTAGTAAAATTACAAGCATTTACATAGTCGTAACTGATTGATCAATATTCACAAAAGTTTCATAAATGACGCAAATGACCCAAAAGATATTCCCGTTACTTTTCCATAAAATATTCCCCACCGTTAGCTTGTTAGGGTTCCGACATCCGAAAAAAAAAAAAAAAACGTAACCGTTTTAGGATCACTGGTACGTTCGTCCGTCCGTCGCAGCCAATTTGCTACGTAACTACTGACCCGAGTAAATTGAAATGTATCTACACATATCTATTTCTGTGACCCGAACGCAGACGTGTGAATTAAAGTTTCGAACATGGGAGTAAATTTTGATGGGCAAATTAGAAAATAAAAAGGTTTTGGAGACTGTATCGTGTGACATATCAAATGAAAGATCTTGTTGTGAGGATCTCAAATATATTTTAAATACAGCGGAAATCACTATAGCTTATGAAAAAATCAAACAGAATACAGAGGTAATTATGGTCTTATTGACTATAAAACCGTAAGTATTTTTTTAAAGTTAAAGACTGATTTGTAACGCCAGAAATGTATAGGCGTATATGGAAAAATATGGGGTGGTTCGATAAATTTGCAAGTGCACATAATGTAATATAGTTTAATATAGTTTTGTTTAGTATAATTTGTAAGTGTAATATAGCTTTTGAAGTTATTGTAAAAAATCTTTACAATCTATTCAAAAACAGCTCTTACTGCCCTAATTACAAGACGTATAAGTTTACATAGCAAATTACAACTATGTAAGGAACCCTTCGAATGTTCGACGGGCCGGCTCACACTAGGCAAGTTTTATTTTAATAATAAATGAAGGCTAAAAAGATAGTCCAAAACTAAAAACCACAACTGCTATAAAAACGGAAAGTTAAAAACAAGCCGTATGTTGAAAGTAAATGGGTGTAGAGCTCGTCTAGTCTAAGATGACGCGCCCCACTACTTAGTTAGTTGATTTCGATGTGTGAGTGCAAATATTAATAACGACACTTCATCTGTGTGGGAGCCAATGAACGGCGCGTGCTCCGACGTTTGAATCTTACCGGCAACTGAATGACCAATTACAACGGCATTTGTATATGTATTGCGACCATATTTTAAACTTGCTTGTGTGCGTTAATGCGATAGTGGGGCGCGTCATTTTAAATTAGACGAGCTCTACATGTTTAGTGTTATGTTGTTTAATCTACTACTGTTAGTAGAGAGGTACTAAAGAAATTTACAAATACAAAAAAACATAACCCTTCCTTGGCAGTGGGGTAAAAGCAAGCAGATCACCTGATGGGAAGTGATCAGTAGTGAAATTTTTTAAATATTTTCTTTCTTTTTAATATGGCCTTTTTTCAGGCATTCAGTCGCACGCGCCACTACTAAACCCGCACTATTACCACCACTTACCATAAGGTAGGCTGTCTGCTCGTTTGTCACTGAGTAGCATAAAAAAAAAGAAATATCCTGTCTTTATGAAGATTATTCGAGATTATTGTGCCATGGTTTCATCTACTGAGTTATCCCTAATCACCTACTACCATCTTCCAACGTTTTAGGGCGTGAGCTTTAAAGCTTAAAAAAAACGTTGTATGCATTGAAATCATATGAATAGTGCTTATTTATTACTACTTTGTAGGTAATCTGTTGCCCTGCTTTCTTGTACGAGAGCAATTTCCACTACTGTTCCGTCTCGCCTGTCGTTGACACGGAGAGGAAATGTGCGGAAATAGGTCTGACGAGGCGATTTCCTACTTCACTAGCTCTTTTTAGTGACTGCAGCGAACTAGGTTTGTTAGTTAACACCTTGTACGTAAACACACCAACGTTTCATTTGCAAACTTTCTTTTGGTCCAATGCATGTTGATTTTGGTTTATGCTGTTAATGAAATAGTCATCGAAGTCGATAAGTGCTTATTATCGGTATCTACGCGTACTTGGTCTTTCACCATGGGTATCTAATTATCAGCCGATATCAGTTTATAGATGTATAGATAGGGGAATAGTTTGTAAGGTAATCTCCGAAACTACTGAACTGATTTCGAAAGTTCTTTCATTCACAGAAAGCTACATTCTTCCCGAGTGCTATAGGGTATTTTATGCCCGCAAAAATAACAGGATAAATAGGCAGAGTTCCGAACCGCACGCGGTTTAAAACAGCGGGGAAATATGAAGGAAGTTTATTAAGAAGGTGTGCATGTGCCTTTTTCCAAGGCCTTCAAGAGACAGGGCAAGCTCCTCGGTGTGCTTTTCAATAGCCACACTTAATATGTGTGTGCTTTACCTTCATCGGCAGCTTCTTAGTCGACCGACCACAGCGGAATCGGTACTGGTGGCCGCTGAGGAGATTACCTTATAGCTAGGCGCTTATTGTTCAATCTCTCTATTCTAAGTCACTCTTGACAGAGTGGTCGTAGTCGTTGGTTGAGGATTGGCAGCACGCTTCACTATCCGGCGCCACTCTTCTCGAGCTGCTGCTTTCCTAGTACACTCATTGTATTGTTTAATACAAGTTTCATAATCTTGAGTGAACCTCATTCATATCATAAAGTAGGTCATCTCCTTCGAATTCAATGTACCTACACGTTAGGTATATAAAAATAGCTTGTGTATCTGAAACTGGCACAGATAGTATTTTTTACAACCAATAATTCGGAAGGTGATTCATAACATAGTAGGTATCTTATATCTTCGATAGTGGAATTTAAGAGCGGCGTAAATTGGAAGTGCAATAGTTTCGCGAGTCGCGCGCTATGTTTGGCCTCCTGCCAAGCGTTTCATCCTTCGTTTCAGACTCTGTGCAGACGTCACGCGCGTCTGTTTGTAATTATGTAGTTTTTAGACAGCGTAGGTCACTACCAGCGTTATGTGTGTATTTGAAAAGTAGTTCATGCAACAATAAGGAAATGTCACGTTGTTCCTATGCCAACCTGTACAAATCTATACATAGTATAAAACAAAGTCACTCCCCGCCGTCTGTCCCTATGTATCTATATACGCTAAGATCTTTTAAACTACGCAACGGACTTTAATGCGGTTTTCAATAATAGATAAGAGTAATATAGTAGTTTATGCAACAATTATATGCAGTTGCATACACTAATTTATCTACACTCATATTTTTATGTTAAAATATCGTACTTATAATTTTCTCAACTTTGCTGGAAGTAAGCTGCGAGTCAGTTATGTTGTATTTACGCGTAGAGGATATCAAGCGGCGGGAAATTCACTTTACTACTTTGACATTTTTGTTAAAGGCATCTAGTGAAAAATTAAAAAAATTAAAGTGTTGCATAATTATAAAAGTTATTTTATCTACACTCATAGCGTAAAACAGTCGTTTAAGGATACACTTTTTTCACGCCAGACTATAAAATAAAAAATAAATACTTTTCGATACAGCATTTCCCATACTATTTTCATTACAGCTGTATCGTAAAATAACTTTTAATTTTTTTTTAATTTTATTTAATTTTTTGTCTGGACACGGCGAAATGTAGGCTGAATACCTAGATGTCTAACAATTTCAAAGTCAAAATTTAAATTTTCCTTTTTATATTCTGTGTAGATTTGTACAGGTTGGCATAGGCACAACGTGACATGTACTAATTGTTGTACGAGGTACTTTTCAAATACACACAACGCTGGTAGTGACCTACGCTGTCTAAAATCTACATAATTACAAACAGACGCGCGTGACGTCTGCACAGAGTCAGAAACTAAGGATGAAACGCTTGGCAGGAGGCCAAACATAGCGCGCGACTCGCGAAACTATTGCACTTCCAATTTACGCCGCTCTTCAATTCCACTATCGAAGACATAAGATACCTACTACGTTATGAATCACCTTCCGAATTATTGGTTGTAAAAAATACCATCTGTGCCAGTTTCAGATACACAAGCTATTTTTATATACCACCTAACGTGTAGGTACATGGAATTCGAAGGAGAATACCTACTTTAAAATATGATGAGCTTCACTCAAGATTATGGAACTTGTATAGAATAGTAAGCGCCTAGCTATAAGGTAATCTCCTCAGCGGCCACCAGTACGGATTCCGATCGGTCGAATTGGTCGACTAAAGACCTTTCGATGTTGGTATAGAACAGTTAAGCAAACATATTTAAAGTATGGCTATTGTAAAGCACAGCGAGAAGCTAACCGTCTCTCAAAGGCCTTGGAAAAGGCGTACGCAGACCTTCTAAGTAGGTAAGCTTCCCTCACTTGGTATTCTTAGTGTCTTTTTCGGAGATTAGTTACACTTTTATATATACATATATATAAAAGTGTAACAGATATAATTCTGTAATGTTTTGAATTTTTTTATTGCTGGGTACAATATAAACGATACCGAAACCAAGACTAATTTATTGTAATATTTTTCATCTTGGCCGCGCATCACTCCGAAACTACTGAATGAATTCAAATCAAACTTGGCATTATTTGAGTTCATACTACTAGGTAGGACATTGGATATTTTTTATACCGAAATTAATCACGGTTCCCTTGGGACTGCGACAGGAGCCGGGTTATGTTTTTCGAACGCATGTTTGTATGTATGTCTATTTCTGTTACCGGATACATTTCGGAGACTGCAATGGAACTGCGCAATGTAATACCCCAATCTTCGTTCCACCACCAAACAAGAAAAGCCTCGGAGAAATTACACTGTTTGTAGTCGAAATCACAAAGACTATTCGCACAAACCACTTTGCTTCAACATTTATTGTGCGGACCGCAACGGAATTCTTTACCTAACTTACTGTCTTTAGATAAATACAACGTGGGAGTTTTCAAATCCGAAGTAAAAATCTCCTGTTTTGATAAGAGTGCTTCACCAGACCACAGTGTTGCTTAATATTAGACATACCAAACATCCTGTAGTCCATGCGAACGAAGTCGCGGACACAGCTAGTACCCTAATATGATAGTATAAATAGTCAGGTAGATATTTGACTATTATCAGATGTAAATGCAGTAGACAGAGGAGAATGGCTACCTTCCTACTGGTTAAGAGGTGCTGCAACTTTAGTGCGATCAAGACGATGACGTATTCTAAACTATCAGGACTCCTACTCCGAAACATGGCGCAAGCCAGTACGGCTTACTCCGGAGGGTGGTGCCACAGCTGAGACCTGCCAGCAGAAGAGAACACCCAGGCGTGACTTATGCAAGTGGTATCGTATCGACCCCCAAACTAGACTTGCTCCATCTTCTGCCGCATCTACACTTACTAGTAGTAACATAAACCAACAGTTTTTATAAGTAGATCACTAACGCAACGACATAAAAAATGTAATTTCTATCACGTGTTAACAAATTAACGTTAACTCCCGTTAAATATTCCAAATTTAAAATCATCACAGAGCACTGTAAAATGTCAAATGTTTCATCATCATCATCATCCGAGCGGTCAATCCCGGCTACTGCCAGGGTCCGCTTTCCTGCTTTGTTTTGTCCACTTTGATCGATCTTCGGCATCCTCACGTCGTAATCCGTTGGCTCTCGCGACCGACTTGGCGATCTTAATCCTTCGCTTCTTAGGTCTCCCGCGGGACCTCTTTCCTGATACAGGCAGATTAAGACACCTATTTCCCACGTATCCCTGGGGCTTACGCAACACGTGACCATGCCATCGCAGCCTCTTCGTTCTTATCCGCGATATCTCTTACGCCAAGGCTGCCACGGATGTACTCGTTACGCACTCGATCAAGTCGCGTAATGCCACACATCCACCGCAGCATTTTATTTCGTTGGCGTGAAGTTCGCGGACGTGCTTCGTCAGCGCCGGTCAGGTGTCGCAGGTACTGTTTCAGGTATCAGGCCTAATTATACTCTTATATTTTAGCCCCTTGAGCTTAATTGGGATTTTAGGATCACCGGTAACCGCCGTGAGCTCCCGCCATTAGGCCCAAGCTGCGGATATTCGGGCCTTTACATTGGGGCCGATATCACTGGACTCGTGCTGCACGGATCCGAGGTATTTAAATTTATCTGTTCTATTGACAGCTTCGTTCCCTATGCTAAATTCAGCTAGCCATATACTCTGTTGTGGCGACGTTCAGCTTCAAACCACAGTTTTTGTAGCACGTCGTATAAAATGTCGAATGCTCGCCTAGTCCTTATTACTGGTTCATGACTTAAGCATTCCCATTGACTTATATAGCTACGGTTTGTGATTGACGTGTTTACATACAGCTTCTTACATGAATAGTCTTTAACAAAGAAAAGTTGCAGCGTTCAACGCAGCCATGTAAAGTTCATAGTAACTATTATCTAATCTGTGGCAAACCTTAGAATGAACAGGGTTTGTGTATGCTGAAAGCTAGTCCTTATTAATCTATTAAAGCTTATAATCACTCCACTTCTGTTAAGGTATGTGGCGTGGCTCCTTCTCACAAATCTCGGTGAAACGGTAAAGAGGAAATTACCTTATTCAATAAGCTAAAGATTGTACAGCAGTACATTTTTCTTTTGGCCATTTGGGGGGGGGGGGGGGGGATTAAAGGTTTGAAGGAGAAACAAAATGGGCTGCCATAATTGGCACAGAGTCTGGTAGTGTACAACCGAAGCTTCAGATTCGGCCACCTTCGATGAAACCTTTAGCTTCATCTCAAATCCGACCAAAGCTGAAGGAAGGTTTCCCCGAAGGTGGTTTTAATTATTTTCAACAAATAAATTGCAAGGAATTTTTTTGTCTTCTCTAGATCAACTTCTACAGGTGATTTAAACTGCCTCTCTATATTGTACAGCCAATATAAGCCAAAAACAATCCAATATTAAAGTTTTAAAATCATTTATGTATATCATAAATTGTAGTTAGTAGCCTACCTTGAACAAAATTTCTTACAAGCTTTTTAGGCTTCGGTCATAAATTGACATTCAGTCAGACACTAGAGTCTGGTAAGAGTGTGGACTGCTGGTACAGCAGGCAGAAGGGCCCCTATCTCTCCCCCTAGGTAAATTAGTATACTAATCTAAACTGACAATATTTTTTTATTAGGTAATTGGTATTCCTGTGATGCTAGTTATTTATTACAACTATATT
Source organism: Blastobasis lacticolella (assembly GCA_905147135.1). Classification (NCBI taxonomy): domain Eukaryota; kingdom Metazoa; phylum Arthropoda; class Insecta; order Lepidoptera; family Blastobasidae; genus Blastobasis; species Blastobasis lacticolella. The sequence continues at coordinate 11,389,682 of LR990041.1, forward strand.
TGTTTCTTTCATTTAAATAAAAAGGTAATTTGTGCTCAAAAATCTTACATGAATCTAATTAGATAGTAGGGAAGTAGGTATTGACATGTTTTACTGTCCTTGAAATTTCACATAGAAAACTGTTTCTGCTATGCTATGTCCCTCATATAAGATGTGTAAATTATAGCATAGTTTCAATGTCTGCTGTCTGTTAAAAACAATACTAGATCTAGATTAGTAGGTACTTACCTATCATAAAACGTAGATAGATGGTCGATATTTATCACTGCATTATGTAAGATTTCTGTACGACAGACCGAGAAATGTCCGTGTATCCGGGTCTGCAAGGTTTACGTTGAAAAAACTGTTGAAGTATCTTGAAAAACTGTTATAAGCTTTCGGTTCTTATCAATTTTATCAACCGCGGCAGACAAGTTTTCTCGCAACTAGTAAATAACAATCGAGTCGGCAATTTTACTATAAACTTGAAGAGCACAATATATTTTAGTTCGGTCAGTTATTTGCGTACCTACACACTGGGATTTTATATTTTTATATTCACAAACATACACAACAACCCGAAAAATCAAACGAGCCAGAAAATATCACGAAAATATTGCATTGCGAGGACGATGGAAGAGAGAGAGAGAGAGAGAGAATTATCTCCCTGTCAAAGTAGTTTCACATAAAAAAGCACGTTCATTTCATTGTCGTACGTACTCAATCTAAAGTAGCTAATACACGTACAAACTGAAAGTACGCGGTTTTTAAGTTCGCGAACTTACTCGGCTCGACGTTGGTGATAGACGCACGGTCTTTAAGTACGCGGTTTTTAAGTTCACGAACTTACCCAGCACGATTTTCTATGAATTCCGTAAATAATTCGAGCCAATTGCTTAAACAAATTTTATGAACAAATTTTTAAAACAGAAAAGCACAAAGTTGATCAAACTTAAACAAATTTTATGCATAAAACAAAACTGCAAGAGATCATCACAGCCCATAACATTCCACTGCAGGACTTGGGCCTCTCCCACGAAAGGGGAGGTTATTGCCATAATCTCCACGCTTGGCAGGCGGGTTAGAGATCGCAGTGTTAGAATATAACAATGGAAAATGCTGCTGCCCATTTCCCAGATAACGGAGACTCTTGATCTTATGCTTCGAAAACATTAGTCGCCTTGTACGACACCCATGAGTGTAAGGGGTTGGTGCTATTCTACTCTGCCGGCCACCACACGGCCAAGAGATACATCACAAAAAAATGACGGCACGTGGCTCGCGGCGCTGACAGACGAGCGAGCCGAAGCCGCGAGCCACGAGCCACGAGCTACGAGCAAAAATCGAACAATATTTGGATCGCCGGCGAACTTACTCAGCGGTTTTAAAGTACGCGTACTTAGGCTGACACACTAGCGAGCAACGTCGTCGAACCACAAGTACGCGTACTTACTCGCACGTCTATCAGCCACTTAAAAGCTCAAAACTAGTCACAGATCTCATTAATCTTTATCAATAGGTCACACCGGGGGTGGTACCGCCGATCTCCGAAAGCATACCGCCATTTCAATCCCATCCTCTGGAATGACGTCACAGAATTCATACCGCCGTACTCAGTATAGGTCAAAATGAACGAAATGAATGCCATTGGGGAATATACACTAACGATTCGTTTATCGTTTTGATTTCGAAACATCGTAATTTTATAAAGAATAAAATGTGAGTTGAAGGTACTTTAAGTGCATATTAAGTATCTGCAATGTTAAATTTATTTGTAAAAGGATATCAAATTAAACTAAAATGCTTGATTATTATGTTAGCAAAACGAAACATAAAATTCACTCCCATTAAGTTAGAGTATAACCCCTGACGTTTGACGTCTGGATTGACGACATGGAGGGCTATTGGCTATCTCGGTAGAGAACTAATTTTGACATATAATAAACTTGTAGATGAAGTAGTGTAGAATTATCTAATGTCAAATTCAGTTGTCCACTGAGATAGCCAATAGTCCCTCTGAGTGGTTCAGGTGGTTAACATGCCGGTCGCCACGCAGAGGTCACGGGTTCAATTCCCGGCCAAGCAGAAATTGAAATTATGAATTTGAAGGAGGTCCAAACAACCCAGCCTAAATGACCAATAAGATTGATTTATATGTCATTGAAATGAATTCTTCTTAAACTTTTACTCGTATTTTTTATCGTGTAGGCTGGGTTTTATACATTTCTGTCGGTCCTCCTTTCTGTTACGGGTCTGGGTGTAGTATGTATAATAAGTATGTATTAAAAAAAAGTATATAAGTAGTTTATCAGGAATGTAACACCCATAACACAAGCTGTGCTTACATTGGGGCTAACTTAGCATATTTATTTATTTTAGCGAACTTCATGTCGTTTAAAATCGTACATTTCAGTTATTCTACTGGATAAGCTGTATTGTAGTAGAGCCTATTCAAATTGAATATTGTGACGTCATTCTACTCTTGGATCAAGATGGCGACGTTCTATTTTAGATCGGCGGTACGGCTCCATAACTTAAGTTACAATAATTTCTCCAGTTATTATTAGCTCCATAACTTTATCGTTTACACAATGAAACGAACACGCATCTGTACGTCAATGTCACTGTGACGTTCATTCAGACTGCAATTATGTACGTGGCGTAAAAAGGAACTACTATTCTGCTATATTGAAAATGTTCATTTTCAAAACCAAAATAACCTCAATAGATAACAAACCTCATCTATTGATCATATTCATTTTTGGGACTTTTGTTGTGCTGTGTGATTTCATAACAAAATAGCCAATATAGTATTCCTTCGTTTTAATCACGGGCACCCTAAATATAACTGTATCGTTGTTGTTATAGTTCTGTAATAAAAATGGATACTGTTGTTAAAAATATGTTTGAAGAAGACCCTGACGACAAACCAGTATGTTTTCGGTATTTTCTATTCTAACAAGCATTTACAAATTAGCAAGGGGAGCGCTGAAGAAAAAATATTTTTTGAATTGCCTTTCGTATCCTCTAATCGCGGAATCGAATCTGCTTGTCAGGCAGGACTACTGTCGCTTTATATCGGTTAGGAAAGAGTGATTCGAATTGGGTTTGCCGTAGCTATGAGCTCAGAGTGCAACGCAATTTCAAAATAGATTTTACCATTTGTAATGTTTTAGGTTGCATTAATATGGGAACTCAATAACCACCTTTTTTAAACTAGTTATATTTTAAGCTAAGGTGTAACCTTATAGAGGAGTCTTTAGCAAAATCAGTTGGCAAAAGATTTGTTGTAGAAGCTACATTGCTGTTAAAATGAATTAGTTATTTAAATAATGTTTTATGATTACAGGGATTAGTCATATTTGGCAGGGATGTATCAAAGATACCATGCTTCCGGGACAGCTTTCTTTATGGCATAGCATCTGGAGTGGGAGGAGCTTTGATTACATTTATAAAGACATCAAAGCCAATGACGTCCCAACATGTTGGAGTTGGAACGTTTGCGATGGCTACCATGATTTACTGGTCATTTTGCAGGTATCAATGGTCGAAACAAAGGTTTGATGCCCAGTTATTACAAGATGCATTGAAAGATAAAATTTTATATGAAGGCACTGTCGCAGAGAGAGAACTAGAACAAAGAGGTGTCTTAAAGTCAGCTTAGTGGTAACTTAGTATAATGAATTATGTAAAATAGTAGTAGTGATAACTTGTTTTTTGTTATAAAATAGTTTTGTAAGTATGTATGTACAAATAAGTTTGTAAAATAAAATCGGAAAATTTGTTCGGAAAACAATATTGAGTAAACTGTTATTATTAGTAATGTTTTTATTTTACACTAGTGACTAGTGACGTCCCACTTCCCCTACACCTACCCTACCCTACCCCTACCCCCACCCCCATCCTACACCTACTCTACATCTACTCTACACATACTTTACATGGGTACATAGGTATGGACTAGGGCTTGCAAGTCGAATATTTGAATAGTTCGAATATTCGCATCATTTCAATATTCGAATAGTAATTTAGGTAAAATTCAATATTTTTAAATCATCTGAATTTACGTACTGGCCTTATTTTTGTGGTATTTAATCATACGGATCGGACGTACGTGAATGTACCACCCGAAGTCTCGGGGACTCCTGCCTGCCTGACTATTCTGTTCTACGTAGAATATGAGATGCATTTTGTCTGGTATAATGTTTTAGTTTACATATAATTTTGATTTGATTTTAATTCGTATCACTTATCTCATGATATAAAATACTTTAAATTTTTTCGTTGAGTAAAAAATCGCAACCTATCATAATCTCGTAAAATACCTAATCTTAGGATCTGACTGACCTAATGCTACCTCGTTACTCTCACGAGGATCTCGCGAGGCAGGTACTTTCTATTGTGCGGTGTACGGGACTACTCGGGAGAGAATCGCGAAGCAAGGCGCGATTACACTCTCGCCTTCCGCGAGTTAATGACGTTGTTTTGTGATTTTGTGAATTTCCTTTTTATTGCTTTGTTTTATAATATTAATACGTAGAAATACATTTAACGCTCATTTGGATACATTTACTAAGGGCCAATTGCACAAATTGACATTAAAAACTTAGTTAAAACCCTGATTCCAGATTTCACAATATTTCGAATAAATAATAATATTCGAATATCACAAGCAAAAATATTCGAATACTTAAATTTTAGAATATTTGCAAGCCATAATATGGACCTATCCTTTTTCTTGCTTATAAACCTTCCTCTTGAATCACTATTTATTGTTGAGAACCGCATTAAAATCCGTTGCGTAGTTTAAAACATCTAAGCGTACATAGATTCACAGGGACAAACGGCGCAAGGCGACTTTGTTTTATACTTTGTATCTATAATACAACCTGCCATCAAATACATAGTACATAGGTAAATTTCAAAATTCGGTTAAGTATAACGTTCCAGACCCACTCCCGCGGTTAAATTATAGCATATGTGCTATTCTGGGCTATATTGCTGACAAATATCATCGAAATCCATTTAGTAGTTTTTTCATGAAGAAGTAAGAAACATCCTTTCGCATTTATATTATTATTATCTCCGAGCGGTCAATCTCGGCTTCTGCCAGGGTCTGCCGGTCTTGGGCATCCTCGAGTTGTAAGCCGTTGGCTTTCGCACCCGTCTCGGCGCTATCAATCCATCGTTTCTTGGGCCTCCCGTGGTATCTTTATCCTGATACCGGCAGGTTTAGGTAGGTACTTCATCATCATAGCCCGTAACAGTCCACTGCAAGACGGGCCTCTCCCACGGAAGGGGAGGTTATTGGCATAATCTCCACGCTTGGCAGGCGTTTTCCAGACTACGGAGACTCTTGATCTTTTGCCTCGAAAACATTAGTCGCTTTGTACGACACTCATGAGTGTAAGGTGGTTGGTGCTATTCTACTCTGCCGGACACCACAAGGCCACTTAGGGATAGGTAGGTACTTACTTCTCACGTATCTCTGGGACATACGCAACACGTAACCAATCAAGCGCATACGAGCCTTATCAATCCTATTCGCAATGACTCTCATGCCAAGGCTGCAATGAATGTGCTGGTTATGGACTCGGTCAAGTCAAGTAACCACACCAAATGCAGCATTTTCATAAAAACCATAAATATTCAATAATAAACCAAACATCGCCGGCGCGGTGCCCACTTAACTTCCTATTTACGTACTTCTACTCTCCCCAATTAAACTATTGGAGAATATGCATTGCAAAAATATCCACCCAAAACGTAGGTATATCTTAAGCAGAATAAAGATATTTAAAATACTTCAAAACCATGGAGGGTAAAAGGTTTGTAGCTGATGGCCCTAGCCCCCATCATCATCTCGGCATTATTCCGGTTGCGATCCTACGCGGTACACGGGGGCCCGGGGTCCGTCTTCCTACTCTTCCCGGCCCACTTCGCTCGGTATTCGGCATTTTTTTAAATGTTAAGCTAGTGTCTAATAAAAAGAGACTAGGCGGGTCACGTGGTTCGACTTTCTCTGCATACGATTACCTGCGCGAAATCCCCTCCACTGCCATTTGACAAGTCTCTTCTTTCGTGACGCGGGTTATACACGGCAGACAAACAGGCAAGCGGGACGATGGAAAGTGGTCACCGGGGCCTATGGACATCAGCAACACCAGGGGAGTCACCAATGCGTTGCCCGCCTCTAAAGAGACCTCTAATATACCTCTTGAACGATCCCATGTCATAGTCCAAAGAAAACACTGTGGCTGGGAGCTCATTCCACATCCGAATCGTACGAGCGAGATCCGTTCTTTCGAACCTTCGCGTGGTGACCAACAGAGCATCGGCATACTTGGTGGTGAGCTTGTTGGCGATCTTATAGTAAACGAGTATGATTTGTATAATAATATTGTATCAGGCATAGGTATGTTTGTATTAATTGTATCAGATTCAAATTCAAATTATTTATTTTCCACACACAACTTAATAAAAAAAAAGACCTTCCCTTATCAGATTATGGCGTGCCTCAAGGAAGTATCCTAGGCCCTACTTTCTTCCTGATGTTTGTAAACGAGTTGTGCAGTCTACAGCTTTCACACGGCAAAGTCATATCATACGCTGACGACACCGCTCTAGTTTTTGAAGCTGATACATGGGATGAGGTGTTTAAATATGCTCAAGCTGGCTTTAATTCTGTACTGAGCTGGATACGTAGTAATAGGCTATCTTTGAATATAGATAAAACAAAATATATACCATTCACCTTAACCCATCATAAAAGCTCGAAACCTGGTAGCCATAACAAAATTGTTGCCCACTGTTGTCCGGATTTTAATGATCCTTCATGCCGCTGCCCGCTAATTCAAAATACCCCAGTGATTAAATATTTGGGTATTATGATTGATAGCACTCTCAGTTTTAAGGATCATATTGACCTGTTAACAGCTCGAATACGCAAGCTCGTATATATATTTAAAAGCTTAAGACATGTAGCAGACGAGTCGATTATTAAAGCGGTTTATTATGCATTGTGTCAGTCAGTGCTTACGTACTGTATCACATCATGGGGTGGTATACCTAAAACAACCTTGTTAAAACTAGAGCGTGCCCAGAGAGCTATTTTAAAAACTAGCTACTCACTCCCGTACTTATTTCCCACCTCAGAGCTTTACAAGCGATGTAAAGTTCTAACAGTCCGCCAACTATACATTCAATACACGGTGCTCCAGAAACATTCGGAGATTGGTTATGACCCTACCCTAAACCAGGATAAGAGACGGAAGCACACAGTTTGCCATACACCTGCATGTAAATCAGCTTTTTCACATCGGTTTTATCAGTTTCGAGGACCACACCTTTACAATAATATTAACAAAGCATTATCTATATACTCGCTTGCTAAATTTGAAGCTAAAACCTGCGTTCGCAGATGGCTGTTGGAGTTGAATTACGATACAACTGAGGCTCTACTGGATGTCTAAATAAACATACGTACGGTTACACACACACACACACACACACACACACACACACACACACACACACACACACACACACACACACACACACACACACACACGCACGCACACGCACGTACGCACACGCACGCACACGTACACACACATACACCCACAAACCTTAAATCAATTTAATTTAATACATTTTTTGCTCGATTTGATTTGAATTATCTAATTCTAATTTAATTTAATTATATTAATATTGTTTAATTTAATTCCTTTTAATTTGATTATTTATGTAATTGGTTTATGATAATTTTTATACGTACTAGTTTCACAAACAAACAATTACTTCTGCTTGGTCACATTCCAATGGGCTGGGGGCCTGGTGATCAGTAAAACAGGTATTTATAACCTAGTGCAGACACCAGTCTCTCACGCAGGTTATACGTATTTTGAAAATTGTTATGTAAGAGTTATTTTTGTATATTTTAAGAGCCTATGTGAAGAGAAAATAAACCTTTTATTTATTTATTTATTATTTATAATTACTTAAACTCTAGATACATTCAACATTAAGAAAACTACAAAAACAATTGGCGTGTGGAGGGTACCAATCTCAGTATATGCTGAGCAGACACTAAGGACTACTCACCACTGATTTTCAGATGGCCCCTTCATTTAGTTTGACCTTTCGCTCTGGCACTAGGCCACAAGTAAACAATAAATAATTAAAAATATACATCACAACCTCTTTATAATAAGTAAGTGGGTTAAACAAAATTAAAGATACCTAATTTCTTATAATAATTTCAATAACATAAAAAGTTGCATCTACATTATATTATATTATATTTGCCTCTTGTTAATAAGTGCTGCTTCTTATGATTTACTACTAAGGTTCTCTTTGCTCAATCAGTAATAACTTTTGTATTTTCGCTTTGAAACTATTCTAAGACATGCTCTGACGAAGGGGTGTGGGAAGATTATTCCATATTTTATAGGCGGCATATTTGAAACAACCTTTATATCCGGTTGTTCTATGAACGGGAATCGCAAGCAATTGAAGTTCATTACTGCGCAGATTTCTGTCATCTTTTATCCAGTTCAGTTTCCCATATAAATATGTAGGCTTTTTGTTTTTTATAATTTTGTTGATGAAACATGTAATATGTACTAACCGTCGAGTGTCCATATTTGAAATAGGTACCTTTTTCATTTAGGATGGGAGATATATGTGCTCGTTTTGGAACATCATAGCAAAAACGGGTGTAGGCATTTTGAACTCTTTGAATTGCTTTTTTAGTTTTATTAAATAATCTTGGGCCAAAAACGGAATCACAGTAATGAAATTGCGAAAGTACCAGTGCTTCAACCAGTGTCTTCCTGACTTGTTCTGATAGATACTTTCTTATAGTGTATAGTAGCTTAAGACGATCGAAAGCATTTCTAATTTTACTGTGTATATGCTCAACAAATCGCAACTCGCAGTCCATTAATAAACCTAAATTGCGAGCAGTCTTAACTCTTTGAATATTGTCACTTTCAACCATAATTTTTGGATTTTGACTGAGTATTTTTTGCTTTTGTACTTTATTACCCATTATTAAGTATTTTGATTTTCCAGCATTTAGAACTAAAGAATTATTATTAGCCCAGTCTTTAATTCGAAGTAGGTCTTCATTTATTAGCAGTGTCGCATCGACTGTGTTTTCCGGATTAAAAGATTGGTAAACTTGGGTGTCGTCCGCATATAAGTGGCATTTGGAGTGTTTTATAGTTTTGTATTCTGCCGTGTGGTGTCCGGTAGAGGTTGTATAGGTCTGCTGTAAACAAAATAAATAGAATTGGGCTGATAATGTATGTGTTGTTCCTATACATGTTAAATAGCCAGGTAGATAGACAAAACCACGCAGGATTCGTGTTAAGAAACAAAATGGAATTATAATGAATTAAATAAATAAATACAACCATAGGCGGCGGTTGGTCACACGCTTTACATTCAAGACGCCGCGTCGTCTCGAAACTCTTCAGAGAGCACACCCTCAAATCTCACATCTTGCGTTGTGTCTCCACCTAGTCTCCTTCAAAAAGGCTACTGCCACTTTCCGCCTAGTGAGTACATCGGCTAGCTCACGCGTCCGTCTTATCAGCGTGCTAACGTTCCAGTAGCCGTATTCACAATGGCTCGGAAATCGGATTCGGATACGGAATCGACAAAGGACCCCGCAAAAGTTCTTAGGAAAATGTGGTTTCAGTTAATTTTGATGAAATTTTCATATGTTATAGAGAGTAGAGTTTCCGTGGAATCTATCGGGATTCTAAATAACAGTTTTTGAATCGATCGACACGGATTCGCCACTCACGAATTTCGTGTCGAATCGTTCGGAAACGGTTTCGAATCATAGGCGAATACTACACACACGATATATATCGTGATACGTATCGTGATCCATATCGAGTAATATTTTGGATCGCAAGTCGACCCTACACACACGATAAGAATCGTCGATATTTTCATTAGTCTGTGCATTCTTTCATTCATTTTGATGGCTGAATAGACTAAGTTGCCAATGCCTAGCCTAAAAAAAAAGCATTTTTGAAGCGTCGCTGGTGTATATTTACGATTTTTACGTATTTTTACCAAAATGACTGATAAAGCTTGCGTTGCTATAGTATTAGCATTAGGATTAAAAAGACGCGTGAAGAGAAAAAAATGAGTAAAATTATGAGGATTAGGATCTTGTTGACTTTTTATACTTTTATAGTAACTGTCCAAGTCCATAGTGGCCACAGCAGCTTGAAAATATACACAAACAATGAAAATAAATTTGAAATTACGTTATTTATCGGTCAGTTTGACAGAAATGTCGTGATAAATATCGACTAGATACTAGACGCTCGATATATATCGCACGATATTTGATACGGATCGTAGATTTCTGGATTTTCGGAAATCGTGTGATCCGTATCACGATTCGTGATACTCTAGGCTACACACTCGATAAATATCGTGATCCTGCGTGAATCACGATATATATCGTGTGTGTAGTATCCGCTATTGTGAATACGGCTACAGGTGGCGAATCGGACCTTCTTGGGGCTAACGCCTTTAACCGGGCCCGCCCTGGACCTGATAACCTTAACCATAGAAAAATAAGTAGTATCTTAACCGATTTAACACAGTAGTAGGGCGATCCTCCTGCGCGTCGTTTTGCGGCGATGCCCAATCCGTGTCCGGTTTCCTTAAGGGAACTGCCATAAATTTTGTGAGTTTTTGGCTTTTTACGTACGTCGACTCCCATACGACACCACAACCCTTAGGGAAAAACCGATTCACCAGAGCCTCGTCCGTCTGCCAGCAGGGGATGATGAGGTTGGCTTGGGCCCCTGAGATGGTAGTGGGACCCCATACCACTTGATGGCCCTAGCCCCTACTAGATGCCAAAGCCATAAAAGAAAAAAAAAAAGTTAGTTTCGGCGAATAATTTTAGTTTCATTAGTTTGGATTTCTTTCGTTATTTAAACTCAAGTAATTTTTGTACAAACACTGTAAACATGTTGTTAAGAAATAACTTATTTACGAAAAGTTCGAGTTTCAAAAACTTTTCAACAAATAATAACCTAGCGAGTGTTTCCAAATCCATTCGTGATGTAGAATATCAATATTTACAAAGAAGTAAAGTGCCTTCGATGCATTTCCAAAAATCTTTACCAAGGCTACCTGTTCCGGATCTCGCCAAGACTGGCGAACGTTATTTGAGAGCAATAAAGCCTTTGTTAACTGAAAAACGATATGACGAAGCTCAACGAAACACTTCGAGTTTTGTTGCTGGAGAGGGCAAAGTCCTTCAGGAAAAACTAATTGCTAAGGATAAAGTAAACAAGCACACAAGTTATATATCGGACTATTGGTTCGATTTATATTTAAGGGATAGAGTACCACTTCCAATAAACTATAACCCTTTGATTGTTTTTCAAAATGATGTGAAGCCGGAATATAATGACCAGCTGATAAGGTCCACAAACCTATTAATAAGCGCATGCAGGTTTATGCTGTCCTTAAGAGAACAAATTCTTGAACCAGAAGTGTTTCATTTAAATGCTAAAAAAAGTGATACACCACTATTTAGAACTATTACTGGTCTATTGCCTGAAGCAGTATCATGGTTAGTATTACACTTTTACTAATTACTAATATTTTACTTGTTTCTTTAACCCAGGGATCGCCAATTACTTTTTTTGGAGTCTACTTTTAGAATAAAATGACCGTCCCTTTTTGCTTTTTACTGCAGTATTGATAAAATAATTATTAGCAGGATTTTATTTTGGATCTTATAGGGAAGCTGGGCTAATTGTAATAAAAGCAGCTTAAATAAATGAATAAGAGCAGAGCAAACTTAAAATTTTTGACATTTTGATTCTTAAGAGAAAAGGGTTCTTAGCCTAATAAAACTTAGGGAAATTAATGAATAAGCGAGCTATGCAAACTTGAAATCTTTGACATTTTCTTCTTGAAATCTAGGGTGACCACTAAAATTAATGATTGATTGAGTGCAGCCAACTCAGAATGTTTGGCCTTTTGGCTCATGAAACACACTCAAGTTATACAAGTGTTTACCTAAGGTCAACGGTCCAGATATGGACAGCGGTTCCCCATTGGATGACCCCTGCTTTAACTGGTTAAATCCTGAAAAATGTATAACAATAGAATATTTACATACCTCTAATTTATTTATTACAAATTGAATGTTAACACAGCATATACTATTTTCAGGTATGGCGCTTATTTATTTAAGGCTTTCCCATTAGACATGAGCCAGTTTATAGGATTGTTTGGTGCTACTAGAATACCTCTTCTTACAAAAGATAAAATATTTAGAGATCCTTCTAGTAAACATATTGTGGTGCAGAGAAATGGCAACTTCTATGTTTTTGATGTATTGGATGCAAATGGTACTGAGTGTTTCTTTCTGACAATCCTTACAATATTAAAATTCATCCAGTAATGATTTTAGTTTGTCAATGAGTAATATGTATTTAATAATAGAAATATTTTTCTTTGCTCCAGGTAATTTATTGTCACCGACTGAAATACTTGGAAATATGAGTTATATCATGAATGATGCAACTCCAAAAGCAGATCATCCACTTGGAGTGCTAACCACTCAGAACAGAGATGAGTGGGCAAAACAGAGGTCCCACCTCGAGGAGACAGGCAACAAAGGGGCACTGAATAAAATAGATTCGGCTATATTCAATTTAATATTAGACAATGAGAGTGTACTTGAGAATAAACATAAAATACTAAGTCATTATCTACATAGTGATGGACAGAACAGGTGAATCACTTTGTATTATATTAGACATAAAAACTAATAAAACCGAAAGCCTTTTTTTAGGTATTTATAATTAAACTGTAGTAACTAGTTTCTTAGATGTAGGGTATTTCCAGGTCTTGACAGCCTTGTCCATCCTCCATAGGTTAACTTATATATTGTCTTGTTTATTAGCTTATTTAGTACTTATAACGCCTCTTAAATTAATACAACATGTATCTTTTCAGATGGTTTGATAAATCATTTAGTCTGATAGTAACACATGATGGTGTATCTGGAATAAATTTTGAACACTCTTGGGGCGACGGCGTCGCTGTCCTTCGATTCTTTCAAGATATTTACAAGGAGACAACCACTAAACCATTTATTCATCCTGATAGCAAACCGTCCAATAGCAATGTTACAGCCAAGAAGTTAGGTTAGTGCTATCCATAAAGAAACTCTTTAAATCACATTGATTTTGTTGCTGCATGAACGAATAACAAACCAACAAACATATTTTCGCATTTATTTATAACAATATAATAATAATCTTGTTTGCTTTTCAGACTTCAATTTGGATGAAAAATCCAAACATTTTGTGGATAATGCAAAAAATGAATATAAGAATTGGTGTGATTCATTGAGCATAGATTACATTTTATACGAAGGACTCACCAAACAGGCTTGTAAAAAATTTAAAGTCAGTCCTGACTGTATTATGCAACTAGGTTTTCAAGTAAGTATGAAAGTATTTACTTTGCAGATTTCTTTCTAAATATATTGATATCATTTAAAGCAACTCTTATAATTGTTTTAGTAAACTAATCAATGTCAATGTTACAGGCAGCATACCACCTACTACATGGTAAATACGTAGGTACATATGAATCATGCAGTACTTCAGCTTTTAAACATGGAAGGACAGAAACCATGCGACCATGTACTGATAAAACTAAGGTAATTTGCAGTCACACTGTTTTTGTAACCCCCTTGACCCCCCATTCAGGATTTCTCTGTGCAGAATACTTTCGTTTGGTTCGGTTCTCCATTCATCAGTCAGTCCAATTGACTTATGAACCCAGAATCAAAACAAAAGGAGTAACTGTAACTGTAACAGTCCACTGGAGGACTTGAGAGTTTTGTCATAAGATCCACTCTTGGCTGGTACTGCAATCCTGGCTACTGCCAGGGTCCACTTTCCTACTCTGCCTGCTTCACTTCGGCCGGTCTTGAGCGTCCTCGCATCGTAAGTCGTTGGATCTCACACGCGACTCGGCGATGTTTGTTAATCCATCGCTTCCCACGGAACTTCTTTCCTTGTACCGGCAGGTTTATGCACACATTTAAGTCAAAAAGTCAAAAGTCAAGTCAACATTTCTTTATTGAGTAGGACATTACATAACTATTTCAATCGTCAAAGAGGAGGGGATAGGAAAGTAGGAAGGAAACACACAGTGATATGTTGGCCGCCCCATGGCCGCAGCACACCCACCCCCCGCTGACAACGGCCGGACCATGTCCGACAATACCAGACAGCTGGTCAATGCCCGACAATGCCAAGCAGAGCCCGCAGTTCCGCGCCCGACATAATATACATATAGGCACCTATATTTTACTTAAGAAAAACCACCTAAAACTACAGCAAGAGTAAGCCAGTTCACCAAGGTAGCACCCGTTCACGAGTATAACGCAAGGCCCAGCCATCGTCCTTTTCCACCATATTTGAGGGAAAAGGGCGACCCGGCCCCCAAGCCACCGCCAGACAGACCTTTAAGCGAGCAATTGTTATTCCTGGAACTTATACACTGTGAGGCCAACGTTTCGTGGGTTCCCAACTCCTAAACGTCCTATCGCTACAAAGTGATTTTTTTATACTCGATAACGTAGAATAACCTACGTCGCCCTCACAGTCTATTACGTAGCACAGGGGACGCCATATCTCTACAATCTAATCCGCAGTCATAAAGTATGATAGTCGTATAGAATATTGATCCGTAATTGCAATAGAATAAGATACACGCTCATGCTGGCCTATTTAAAAATGTATTATGTAACTGGCCGTAACTAATGCACATCGGCTAGTTCGGCTTCGTAGAGCGTTGTCTCTGATGCACGCGTGTGAGTAAATACGAAGCCGAATACTACGACGAAACTAGCCGATGTTCATTATTTATGGCCGATACCTTTACTTGATTAGTAGTTACAAAAACTTGTCTTTTCAGGCTTTTTGTGATGGACTCCACTTGAACAATCTCTCTAAAGAGGAGCTCCGTACTATAATGGCAGAATGCAGTGTCTATCATACAGAATTGGTGAAACAGGCCGCTATGGGTCAGGGCTTCGATCGCCATTTGTTCGCTCTAATGAAAATTGCTGAAGAAAATGGTCTCCCGCGACCAAATCTGTATGATTCCTACGAATACAAGTTCCTCAACAAATCAATTCTGAGCACAAGCACACTGTCGTCGCCCAGCGTCCTCGCGGGCGGGTTTGGACCCGTGGTCAAAGAAGGATTTGGAATTGGGTAAAATAATTTTTATTGAAGTATATATTTACTTACAGTTTTTTTTAGGGTTGGCCTCACCGGCCACCGACCTCACCTCATTGATAGGTACCAATGGCGGCACTGATAATTGAACTCGGTACCTCTCGCTTACGAGCTGGACCCCTCAACCATTAGGCCACCGACGCTCTGTTGCGCGAATATTGTGCTCAAACTTGTAACACCTGCGGAATACTAATACTAAACCGCGAGCAAAAGTTCGCAACAATTTCTCATTATGTATAACAAGTAACAAATCTTCCCAGTGAAGACAATCCTTTATATTTCAAGTGATACCTAACATTCAATTTTGTTTCTGATCATTGTACCGTTTTTTTGTGACAGATATTCTGCATTCGCCGACAAACTAGGCGCAGCGGTGACGGGCTACAAATCACACAACGACAGCAAGCAATTCATAGAGGCGTTACACAAATCATTCTTGGACATCACCAAAATATTATCAGGGTGATTCTCTCTTTATATATTCGATATTATTTATTTTTACCCTACTTTAGGGAGCCAAAAGTGAAATTCACTTTATAGAATCGTATTTATAAGCCTAACTATTTTAAAGTGCATTTATTTACTGCCTGCAGTGCCTTTATAATTGATGTATATTTATGTAAACAAAAGATATTGTTAGATAGAATTATTTTGAAAACTTTACAAACACTTTTGATTTAAATTTGTTTTATAATATTTGCTTATAATTTATTTTGATATAGGAGAAAAGTGAACTTGTTTCAAATGTTGTAATATTCTATTACTTAAAGTAAATACAATTGTATTTTATTTTAACGTGAACATGAAATATGATTTCTGTTCCTAGGTACCTACTTGCTCATTCATATGTACTCGTATGTAGTTACTAGCTTTATTTATTAGTATCATTAGGTTACTTATTATCTTGCATTTTGAACCCGTTTCCGGGAGCACGACATTGAATGTCGGAATAAATTGTATATGTGCTATTCTGAGAAAAAATAGCACATATACAATTGCACGGCAAAAAAATAAATTAAATCCGTTCAGTTACTTTAACGAGAAGTCACATTCATCTATCCATCCTAATATCCGGGCATCCTAAATCCGTTCAAACTTTTGTGGAAGAAGTAACAAATATCCGTCCATCCTAGTCCAAAACCCGTTCAGTAACTTTTGCGTGAAGAAGTAACAAACATATATCCATTTTAATTAATGTCCGGGCATCCAATATCCGTTCAGTAACTTTTTCGTGCAGAAGTAATAAACAGCTATCTATCCTAATATCCAGGCATCCATCCATCCTTATCAATTAATAACTTTCGCAATTAAATTATTAGTTAGTAAGATAGTATAGTCATAATTATTTATTTACAATCTTTTTTATAACTAAGTACCTACATGTATTATGTTGTTTTGTGTGCAGGGTTACTGTTTTTATATTGAAATATACGTACATTATCTACTTATTGTATTTTCGTTTTCAGAATTTATGTTGTACGAACTATCCAACGAATTTCGCCAAATCCTGCATAGATAGATTAAATAAATGACAACGCTTTTATGCACGGTAAATAGATTAAAAAAACTGATAATAACTTGCAAATTTTATGATTGTGAGTATCTTTTAACTACCTAAGTATTATAAACAATATAGGTTATGTAGATGCTTGTATCATCAGATCGTCGGAATCAACCAATTGGCTCTATTAGAACAAATTATCTCCAAATTATCTGACCCTAATTGATCGGTTCAGTTGGTCTGAAATAGTCATAATGGAATGGTAGATTTTTATTGGCGGTTAAAAGTGCTACTATAAAATAGAAACTATAGAAATTAATAGTTAGGTCAGGTAGTTCGGCTTATGTTGTTACAGAGTAGTATAGTGGCCATGGCTCTTGGATATCCTACAGAATGCTGGAGATCAACCTACTAACCTAACCTAAACAACAACCCAATACCAGAATAATGACGCTCATAGAAATGCAAGGTCCTTTTGTACTGGTTTTGGTTAGGTTGATGTGCTGCTTTCTGTACAAGGTGACCATAACGGTTTACGATCGAAAGTTTATCCAGCACGGAATTTTTGTCTTTCATGACGGTTTCAGAGAGGTCTCTGGCTCGTATGAAAAACGGAAAAGCTATTGGCCATGACGGAATACCCATAGAAACCTGTAGGCTAATTACGTAACTCTGTTGCTAACAATTCTCTGATTTCAATGTTTGAAATTGTTCGTTTTGCGATAACGTGTAATCGATTTAATAGTTTCAGTTTATTGCAATGGAGCTTTGTTAGCAACAGAATCCATGAAATCGGTGATACGGAATCGCATAAGTAACAATTCCTATATATGAAATTAGATAATTGTTAGCAATAGAGTTACGTAATTAGCATACTGGACAACAATGGGAGCCCGGGGCGTACTCTTACTCACTGAGCTATTATTACTATTAGTGCCTACGGGGCTTATAACTGACGTGTGGCGCGTAAATATTATTACGCCAATTTATAAAGGAAAAGGCAGTGTACTTAAGTGCGTCAACTATCGAGGTATCAAACTTATGGCCACACAATGAAGCTATTCGAACCAGAGACTTCGCCAGGTATGCTCCTTGTCGGAATGCCAATACGGCTTCGAGCCGGGCTGCAGCACAATGGCTCCAGTCTTTGCCCTCAGGGTCCTTCAGGAGTCCCACTGCAGTAGAAATCAACCTCTTCATTACGCATTTCTCGACCTGCAGAGGGTTTTCGTTGGGCTCTCAGATCAAAGTCTGTGCCCGAAGCGTACATTAGTATTTATACAGGACATGTATGCTAATACTGGAGCCATCGTCAAAACTATCGTAGGCCATACTAATCCCTTCCCGATTACTGTAGGTGTTCGACAGGGTTCAGTGCTGAGCCCTTACTTGTTTGCATTGTGCTCGATGCCGTCTCAACGGAAATTCAAGACATGCCTCCTTGGCTCATGAAGTACACTGACGACATTGTTATGGTGAGCAAGCTTAGGCAGTACCTTGAGACCAGGGTAAACAAGTGGAAAGATGTTCTAGAAAACGGTTGTTTGACTAAAACAAAGTGTATGGCCAACTGCAGCGCGGATCCCAAAACCATCCTGTGAAGTATGATGAAGCTGTTAATAGAACAGACAAATCCAAATACTTCGGATCTGTAAAGCACGAATTGGCCCCGATGTCAAGTCCCGAATCTCTGGAGCTTCAGTCAAATGACGGGAACACACAGCAGTCATCTGTGACCCTTTAATCCCTGTTAAGCTCAAAGGGCTTATATGCAAGGGAGTATAATTTGACCTGTGATGCTCTAAGGCTGCGAGACATTTCCAGCGCTGACGAAACACGGTCACGAACTCCACACCAACGAAATGAAAATGCAGCGATGGCGGTGCGGAGGTACGCGTCTCGATCGAGTTAATCCGAGGTAGCCTTGGCATTAGGGGTATCGCATATAAGATCGAGAAGGCTTGCCTACGATGGTTTGATCACGTGCTGCGTAAGCCTCAGGAATACGCGGGAAATAAATGCCTAAACCTGCCGGTATCAGAAAAGAGGACCCGTGGGCCACCCAAGAAGCGATGGATTGACATAGCACGCGACGATACCGAAGATCGGACGAAGTGTAGAAGACTGAGTACAAGAGCGGACCCTGGCAGAGGCCGGGATAAGCGCTAGGACGATGATGAGTAAATAAAAAATTCAGCTATGACCATTTGACTTACACGGGTAGTGGCCCCGGTCTCAGGCATCGAGTCGGTACTAGAACTCCGAAACTTACACCGCGTCGCTGTCGCGGGATGTACTGACAGGGATGCCAGTAGCCGTATTCACAATGATTCGAAACCGTTTCCGAACGATTCGACACGAAATTCGTGAGTGGCGAATCCGTGTCGAACGATTCGAAAATTGTTATTCAGAATCCCGATAGATTCCACGGAAACTCTACTCTCTATAACATATGAAAATTTCATTAAAATTAACTGAAACCACATTTTCCTAAGAACTTTTGCAGGGTCCTTTGTCGAATCCGTATCGGAATCCGATTTCCGAGCCATTGTGAATACGGCTACTGGACTGACATGATGGGCGTTGTGGGTGAGCTAGACGGAGGAGAATGGTATAAAATATTTTATCTACACTCGTATCGTAATGTTCAAATTACATATTCGAAAACAGTCGTTTAAGGAGACACTTTTTTCACGCCAGTCCATAAAATTTTAAAAAATTACTTTTCGATACAGTATTTCCCATACTAATTTCATTACAGCTGTAACGTAAAATAACTTTTTAATCATTATGCAACACTTATATTTTTTAAATTCTAGTCGGGCGCCCGCACACGGTCAAATGTAGGCTGAATACTTAGATGTCTTTAACAAATTCGAATTCAAAATTTAAATTTTCCTGTTTATATTCTGTGTAATTATTTTCCCGCTAAACAGAATATTTTTGTAATTGTTGTAACTTGTGTTTGTGAATGTTTTTCCTTATTTTAAGAAAATAAATAGATAAATGTGAAAGTAATGAAGTGAATTTCCCGCCGCTTGATATCCTTGACGCGTAGGTACAACAAAACTGACTCGCAGCTTACTTCCAGCAAAGCTGAGAAAATTATAGGTACGATATTTTAACATAAGAATATGAGTGTAGATAAAGTAGTGTATGCAACTGCATATAATTAGGTATTATATGACAGTTGCATAAACTACTAGTATTACATGTCCGCAACGACCGTAATACCATTATTGGTTGAGCGAGTCACCGACGGAAGAAAGCGTTTAGAGTTGGACGCAAAAAAGTTCCACGTCTTCTAATCCGGAATGCGGATAGTAACTCCATCCACCGTAGACGCTTTGTGCGTCTAGGGCATTCTAGGACTCTCGAACTATAAGGAGGGCAAATGTAGGTAAATGGTGGACGTCCCACCAAGTTTAAGAGAGCCGCGTGACTGGGAAAGTATCTCAACCTCACAGTATACTCCAGCCATACACAATTTAAATAGTATTGCAATCCTGCTAATGAGTAATGAGTAAAGTTTATAGTGTTTCATGGGGTTGGGGTTTGAGGAACCGTGGCTTTGGCGGTGGATTTGCCTTTATGTTGTCAGATCGGTTTGCGGTTTTAGAGGTCGACATCGCATTGACGATATCCCTGGTGTCGCTAATGTGTATAGGCAGCGGCGACCACTTTCCATCAGGTAGCATGCTTACCTGTTATTATAGCTTACCCTATAACATAAAAAAGCACCTCGTACTCATTTATGTGTATCTACGTTTCTTATGCGCGCTGCTAAAGACTGGTAAATATAGCCTTGGCTACTTCAAGACTTCCACCTCATCATCGATTCGCAACAGGTGAGAGGAGGTCAAATGAAAGCCAATAAAAAGGGACTGTCGTCTTTGAGCTAACAGCACCGTTTTCACCATACAGTGATTAGAAAATCCCAGCGGGGCCCACACCGACACCAAGCGTCTGCCTGGTTCAGTTGCGATCATCGGGCCTAAGCAGTTACGACTAATGTCATCAATCAACATCCTGCACCCGCTTAGGATTAGCTGCTCTAGTTAGCTGCAAAGAAAGGCAACCTCCGGCAGTACATAGTCCGTGAGCAACGCTTACCAGGTAGGTAAGTCTTACTTAACATATTCTGCTATATAACTGAAGCAATCTTATCAAATTCTCCAACAATGGAATTGGGTTTCGTACTTTCATTTTATCGTATCAATAGTTCCCGATGACGAAAACTTAAGAGAATTACTTAACGTGCGTAATTAAAATCTACGCGTCGGTCATTCATTCGAGTCATTACCTACGTCGAAGAATAAGGTCAATTTCCTATATGAGTCAACGTTCGACGCATTGGTATGTACGAAAGTAACAGTAAAACCACAATTATTTGAATATCCCGCTTCAGTTTGTACTCTGTAGAGACCCATCCCGTGTGCTCAGGAATATCTGCTTAATTTCGTAATACAAGTCTAGGTCAACATAACGTATCTGCCCAAGTATTATGGGCTAATCGTAGATACTTATAAAATGTACTCACTATACTTACTAAAGTAAAATACCTACCATAGCGCCGCACCGTACCGTACTGTACGCGCTGCGCTTCGATTCAGTCGGCTCGTTCGGCTCGACTCGGGCCGGCAACGAATGGTATCGATTTTCCCCTGTCCATCGTGTAAAGAGTCCTATCCATAGTTTGGAAGATATGCATGTAACGAATATGTATGATAGATAAGGCGTAAAGGAAATAAAGAAGCAGACAGTTAATAATTGCTCTTATGTACTTAGATAAGTATTTAAACACGTATAAATACAATGTAGGTTTAAAACTTGGCGACTATTTGATCGCTTACTTTTTCATAACACTATTAAATTCGGTTTTCTGCGACCAATAGAGTAATGCGCGACGCGAGAAAGGGTTAGGTGAAGAAGGTAGCACAATATATCCACAACCAATATAAATTGAAATGGGGCAATCCAACTATGTCGAAATTCTGTCCTGTAGAAACGAATGGATGTAATAAATAGTTAGTGATCGCTGACTTGTTTATTTAGCTGTTTATCGTTTTTATCTATAGCTGGTTACTTAAATACGTGCTCACAGTAAAACGAACGCAATAATCAGCTTTTGTAACAAGGTACAAAACAGGTTCCCACAAAACGACGTGACTATGAATTAGACCGACTCGTACCTACGCAGAATCAACAGCGTTCCAATCTACACGCTACACACAAGTCTCGTTCCTATAACATCATAATATTATTTGCTATTCGCATCTGTACGTAGCATTAAATAATGATATTGTGAAAATGTCAAGTATTCGATAAGTGTATTCGTGTAATATTGATTATATTTGCTAACTCTCCAAGATGCAGTGTTCTCGATTAATTAATAATGACGAATACCTATAACGTAAAAAGGAAAGGCGCATAAGCCATTTTGACATCGAGCGAGGTAATGTAAATGTCAAAGTTCATTTGGTAGTGGTGGAAGTGGATGTTATGAGCGATGGTGGGAAAATAAAAATAAAACACTGGCGGATTATGCGCTGCGAGGGGTGAGTATTTATTAATAATTAAATAATAGACAAAATAGGCATTCCTTGTACAATGTGACTTCCTATTAAACTCTTAATATTGTTATAAATCAATATGCAATACCTATCTGCTACTTTTAATATTTGAATTAATAAACTATTTTTTTATTACAATATGATTTAAGATATATTTTTATTATAAGTTAAAATTAGCGTCTCGGCGTATAATGTAATACAAACAAATATTACAAGTCAGGTCTGTCCTGTCTTAGCAGTCTTGTTAGCAAGTAGGTATTTACAGACATTCGTCAATTAAACACACACATGCAAGAATGTACATAGGTGTTGTGTTAATAGTACATGTACTCATTAGATTGTGTTTGAGATATCACCATACCTGAAGCATATCCATGATTTTCCATTCTTCAATAATTAGTGTTTACAAGAAAAACTTTTTCTTTTTTATAAGTGGTACACTTATCTAAATTTTTAACGTAATCAACTCAAACAAGTCTTCCTCGATTAGTAATTTTTTTTTAAAAGAATGGAAGTTTTATATTTACCTATTGGTTTAATTACCTACCTCTAAAGTTAGTTAACTATGGTTATTATAATCCAATTATCCCTTGTTTTAGAATACATGCACTTCATATCATCATATGTTAGTCAGCTAAAGAATCAAGATGCTGATAAAAGAGTACAGAATACCTCTACCACTCACAGTGGA
Organism: Blastobasis lacticolella; assembly: GCA_905147135.1. Classification (NCBI taxonomy): domain Eukaryota; kingdom Metazoa; phylum Arthropoda; class Insecta; order Lepidoptera; family Blastobasidae; genus Blastobasis; species Blastobasis lacticolella. Next base: position 11,412,743 of record LR990041.1, read on the forward strand.
GGAGTATCGTATTGCTCAGCTCTATATGATAGCTAAGAAAAGCAGGGAAGAAAGTTCTGGTGAAGGGAGTGGTGTTGAAATTCTTGTTAATGAGCCTTATGAAGATGGCCCAGGTGGGAAAGGGCAGTATACCCAAAAAATTTATCACGTAGGTAGTCACTTACCGGGGTGGTTCAAGAGTCTGCTTCCAAAATCTGCCTTAACTGTCTCTGAAGAGGCTTGGAATGCTTATCCCTACACAAAAACTAGATACACTTGTCCATTTGTTGAAAAATTTTCCTTAGAAATAGAAACCTATTATTATGGAGATAATGGCCACCAAGAAAATGTCTTCAAATTAACTGGAAGTGATCTGAAAAATAGAATAGTTGATGTTATAGATGTTGTAAAAGATCAGCTTTATGGTGCAGATTATATAAAAGAGGAAGATCCAACAGTATTTGTTTCCCAGAAATGTAACAGAGGCCCTCTTAGTGATACATGGCTGGATGATTACTGGAAAGAAGTTCAAGGCAAATCTCAACCTTTACCTAATGGGAAGTCTCTCATGTGTGCCTATAAACTATGCAAAGTAGAGTTCAGATATTGGGGGATGCAAACTAAGCTAGAAAAATTTATACATGATGTTGCTCTGCGAAAAACAATGCTCAGAGCACATAGGCAGGCATGGGCATGGCAAGATGAATGGCATGGCCTTTCCATGGATGATATCAGAGAAATTGAACGGCAAACTCAATTAGCATTACAAAAGAAAATGGCTGGTGATACTAGTGATGAACAAGATTTGTCAGAAGAAAATTCTAAATCGCTTGCAGCAACAATGAGCAGTTTAGAGAAAAATGAAGATATAACAACTCCAATGCCTACCAAGAAAAATGTGAATGACAAACGAATTCAAAAACATTTAACACCAGAAGGTACCCCATCGCCAAAACACAAGACTTCGAAAAGTAACTTGAGATCTTCATCATCTGGTTCTATCAAAAGTTTACAAGCCCAGGTGGCCAATTGGAGAATGGAAACTCTTGTAAGAGAATCAGAAACTGAAACAGGATCAGAAGATGAATTTTATGATTGTGAATCGTCATTCAACAAATGGTCTTCTATGTGTTCTTTAGATGAAGCAGATATTGATGTCTCTCCTACACAAGTGGATCCAAACCAAGAAGATAGTATTTTCAACCCAAAATTCTTAAAACGTGTTACATCTGAGAGAGGATCTCGTAGAATAGGTGCTTTGCAAACTCATCCAAGTATTGATGGATGTCCAGAAACACCAGTTCATAGTTCCTGTCCTACTACTGTGTTAATATTAGTGTTTCATGCTGGAAGTATACTGGACGCTAATGTGGATATGACTGCAAAAAAATCTGATGTTACTACATTTAAGGGAGCTTTTGAATCTGTTATGCGTCAACACTATCCAACTTTAGTAGGTCATATAACAATCAAGCTAGTGTCATGTCCCTCTGTATGTACAGAAGCACTAGGAGTTCTATCTACATTAAGCCCTTACAGTTTTGACTTTTCGCCATCTACAATTGAAACACCTTCTCTTACTAATGATCTCATACCTATAGGTGCTATTCCATTAATTGCCACGTCTTCTCCCGATTATGCCGAATCCGTAACTAAAACGATAAATAGTGCCAATTCAGTGTATAATGAATTTGTGAAATCTGAAGATGGGAAAGGTTTTAATGGGCAAGTATGTGTTGTCGGTGATAGCATGGGAGCTATTCTAGCATATGATGCTTTGTGCCGTGCTTCACAATATCAGTCACGAAATGATAGTGAAAACAGTATCCTGGATACAGAAATTACAATTCCAAGCGACACTACTGAAAACTATCTGAACAAATCACATCTCCAAGCCCCTTCACCTAGACGAAGATCTTCCTCGACCAGTGATCATCACGTAAAATTCGAATTTGAAGTGACTGATTTTTTTACGTTCGGCAGTCCTTTGTCGTTAATTATAGCTTCTAGAAAAATATCCGACGACAAAACTCGTGATATTTATAAACCTCCTGTTCAACAAGTATATAATCTGTTCCACTCCACTGATCCAGTTGCATCCAGACTAGAGCCTTTATTATCTGCTCGATTTACCAACCTTCCCCCTATAAATGTTGCTAGATATGCAAAATATCCTTTAGGCAATGGACAACCTTACCACTTGATGGAATTGATACAAAACCATCCACAGCTCTTCGGTGACCATTTACAAATGCCACCTACACCTATCTTAAGACGATTATCTGAAGTATCTGTACAAAGTACAGTTAGTGGTTTAGTTGACAATATTCCACTTATAACCATGAATGCTTTACAGCAAAAGTGGTGGGGCTCGAAAAGATTAGACTTTGCTTTGTATTGTCCAGAAGGTTTGACCAATTTTCCTACAAATGCACTACCACATTTATTTCACGCTAGTTATTGGGAGAGCTCTGACGTAATTGCTTTTATATTACGTCAAGTTGGTCATTTCGACTTGGCTCTTTACGGGCATTCGGAGGATAAAGAATGTCCCAGTTTTAAACCAGGGCAGGAAAGGGAGAAATGGATGAGGAAAAGAACATCTGTAAAACTGAAAAACGTTTCAGCTAATCATCGAGCAAACGATGTTATTGTTAAAGAAGGATGTCCGCAAACATTTACAGCTAGATTCATGTATGGCCCGTTAGACATGATAACGTTAACTGGAGAAAAAGTAGACATTTACATGATGAAAGATCCCCCAGCTGGAGAATGGACATTGCTCTCCACGGTTGTAACAGATAAAACTGGGAGAATTTCGTATTCTTTGACAGAGAGACAAAGTGCTGGCTGTGGCGTATATCCATTGAGGGTAGTGGTTAGAGGTGATCATACTAGTTGTAGTTTCCACCTTGCTGTCATTCCGCCACAAACAGAGTGCGTAGTGTTTAGTATTGATGGTTCCTTTACGGCTAGTGTTTCTGTGACTGGTAGAGACCCTAAAGTACGAGCTGGAGCCGTTGATGTTGTGCGCTTTTGGCAAGATCTTGGTTATCTCATTCTTTACATTACTGGTAGACCTGACATGCAACAGCGTAAAGTTGTTTCATGGTTGGCAGAGCATAACTTTCCACATGGGTTGGTCTTCTTTTCTGATGGGTTCTCAACAGATCCGTTAGGTCATAAAGCGGCCTATTTGAGTAATTTAATTACCGAGCACGGAGTTATACTCCAAGCGGCATATGGCTCGGGTAAAGATATTAGCGTTTATCATAATTGTGGATTATCTCCCAAGCAGATATATGCAATTGGTCGGATAAGCAAAAAATATAGTAATATGGCAACGACGCTAAACGATGGTTATGCATCTCATTTGGCTGATTTAAAACAGCCTGGAGCAGTGAGGCCGGCTCGGGGTAACGCGCGACTTCTGGTGCCACGCAGGCTTTTAGCGCCTGTGAACAATGCGCCATCTAGTGGCCGGTCTCGACGTTAAAGTTGCAATAAAAACTTTTATTTTGCACGTTCAAAGATTTTTTGATCGCCCGCAGTTATGTTAAGGAATATCATTCGATTAACGATACGATACGATATAACTTTTACAACTTAATTCATGGATAAAGTACCTATAATTTTACTTAGAGGTACCTTCATTTGCAGAGAAGTCTGACCCCTCATCGCTAAGAGGTCCGACTTCTCAGCTGGCGACTGTACCTACCTTCTTACCTATTTTAAAGTACTAAATGGTTTATGATCTTCGTGGGTAGATGGGGAGAATTTGTAAGGTATTATTTTCTTATATTTCAAGTACCTATATATCAGCGAGTATTGATGGAAGTATTGATTTGTCACTGTGTACCTAACTATTCTTAAGGTAGGTAATAACTTATGAGTATTGATGTCTGGTTAATACATACATAGTATTAAGAATCTTGTTAGAAAATTCTTCTAGGAATGCAAAAAGAAAATTGCTAAGTACAATATTTAGATGAGTACATAATTTATTATTACTGTTAAACTATATAATTGTATACTATTTTTGTGCTATATAGTTGCTAATAATATAAATCCGGGCACTGAATTTCCAAAATTTGTAATTGTTCTTTTAATGGTTTAGGAAGAACTAATAAGTCTGGTGTTAATACTAACATTATATATGTCACAATATATAGGTCACTAAATTAAATTAAATAAAAAATGTAGGTACCTACCTAACTAAGTTAAAGTGAAATGGGAAAGTGCATACAAAGTACATAAATAAAATACACAATGTTATAGGTAGTTTGCAATTTGTCTTGTATTACGTTTCTAAAGAAACGAACGCTACTTACCCAATGAAAAAATATCACAAATTATTTTGTTGTTTGTCTAGCATGTACCTAATCATCATTATATTAATGTTATACCTAACTGATATTATTTCATGACTTAAGTATGATAATATTTTGTTTTTAAATGTAAGTTATTGTGTTTTTTAATCTATTAGAGAAGCTTCAATAATAATATATTTATAAACTAGGAGTAATTAAATAGTTGGTGGGAGTGAGTATTCAATTTTGTGCACCCAAAATTAAAATTTGTCTTTGATATTTTATTAATATTATCTTAATTAAGAGCTAACTAGTAACGTAAGTCAAAAGTCTACCTTTAGATATGAGCAATGGGCAATATTGTCGTTCAATTTTGTGATTAATATACTTATTGTTAACATGAACAAGATAAAAATTATTTTTATAGTTCACCATTTCAGTTCTTGATGAACGTAAAATATGTAAATTATATTAATTAAAATATGATATTTTTAAAGTATGATATATTTTCCATAGAGAACATTCCTGTTTCAGATTATGATTATATTGTTATTTACATACTTAATATTATTATTAAAAAATTACATTTTTTAATGTAATGGTGTTACAATGTTACACAGACTATGTATCTGTTTTAATACATAAAGTACTTACATACTTTCATAATAGGAATACACTTTCTCAATAAATATTTCTCGTAATAATATGCTGGTACTGTCGGTTCAGAAGATATTTCACAGCTAAGATAATTAAGATATAAAGATTCAGCTGAATATTGTGTACAGTCAGCTACAGAGTGAACGAATGCTGCTGTGTAATGAAAAGGAATATATGCTGGGGGTTTATGTTGACTGTACCTATCTAACCATATTAGATTTTCAATTAATATTCATTGAAGAATTTGTCAATAACTTGTTTTGAGTACTTATACTATATTTTTGTGGTTTGCCTTTTTAACCGGTGATCTGTTAAATTGTTAACTTTAAATAAGAGTTTGAAAAGACAAAACAATTGACCGCGACAACGATAATAATGACTGTGACGGGGGTATCAGTTGTCTTTTCTTCAGTGTAGTTCTATTGGCGGCATAATTCCCTTTGTTATTTCTTTTTACGCCACATTCAATATTATAGTTATCGCAATAAATTATTTTGTCTTTTGTATTGAAACATACTTTACTATAGTTACTACTATTATTGTTATCTTCGGCTAGATGCAACTTTATCTTTAATAAAAAATAATACTAATACAAATATGAATTTGTAATGGCTACTTTACATGTTGCGAGCTGGCATGCGAGTCGGCCTGCCCATGCAGTAACTCGCACGATCGGAGGCGTTCGCCAATTTTGCCAGACTGTTGCGAGCAGTACCTGTATTTTTCTTGTGCAATTCGTTTATCTTTATCTGTCTCTTTTTTAAATGTATTTTATAAACATTTTCCAATTCATTGCTTTATTGTGGTAATAGACCTTCCTTATCACGATCACAACCTTTCATGATCACGTTGACTCGACATTGCGCCACATCGCATGAGACTGGACAGTTACTTGAATCATATCATGTGGACAGCACAGGCGAGTCCAGCTACTGGCATGCGAATACACGATGCGAGTAGCTGCTTACTGTCAAGTCAGCAGCTCGCAATATGTAAACCAGCCATAAGGAGTATTTTACCTACTAGTAACTGGACAACCAGCGGTATTTATTGCATTATTCGGGTAGGTATTCCGATACAAACTTATTATACTAAAAGTGCGTTAATTTAATGGAATAATTTTATTAATATTTATAGTTTTATCTAAGCGCTGAAAATGTCGGCCAAGTCAAGTACATTATGATGCTAGTCAGTCGTGTATATTGGATAGCGCTACGACCTGCAGTAGTAAACATATTGCAGCTTTTGTGGGGTTTCTGTCGAGGCCGAATCGCTGCTAGTATCTAAATTTAGTGCAGGTAGGTTCGCGGAACTGCTTTGGGCGGGATGATATGATGTAGATATTAACCTTCGTGATGTGATGTGAGATGTTATAAATTATAATTAGATCGGCGAGGCCTCCGGCTGGCGCGCGAGGGCAGGCGCTTGTAGACATCCCGCTCCCGGTTAACGATTCCAGTAAACACTGGTTACATTATTGTTTATATGATATTATAAGTACCAGGAATAGCCGTACTTACCATTAAATCGTTTTATAATTTAATATACCTGCGAGAATAATCCACATATAAAAAATCAATGCATATAAATTTTTAAATGTTTTTAATTTATAAGTACCTACGACACTGTAAATGGCCCAAGGATTATTAGAGATCCTTACCTCTTTTAGATAGGTAACTTGTTTCTTTGTGGATATTGAAGGTCAAATACCTACCTACATTTAAAATTTCATGCATAAGTAGGTACTTACTAGATAAAAATCAGCTCAAAAACAGCTAATGAATGAAATGTTTTGTGTGCGTTCGAGTCATCGAGTCCATAGCTGGTTTATGTTCACAATTGGACCCAGTAGGTAGCGCTGCAATCGGGCAGGATGTCATCTACCAGGATCATTATTTTTTAATAAATTTTCCTATAATGATAGGTTGCCAATATTTAACTTGGCGCCCAGCCAATAGTGGGCGCGGTTAACGCCAAATAAAATATTATTATTCGAATTGTTCTACTGCGTATGTACTTACATTTGTTCTGTAGACAATTTGAATCGCATGAGCCGAATTTCCGTCGTTGCACAGCACAGTTAAAAATACATTTTTTTTTGTATTGAAAAGAAAAACATTTTTGTTTTGGTAAGAATTAGTTCTGTGCGGGGTATTAGTATTGTCTCTTTTATAGAGTATGCAAATTTGCGAGAACTTCTTATACAACGAGGTTAGTAAGCTATATCAAAATGAATAACATCCCTGTGCAACGTACTTGAAATTATAAAAAATGTGTAAATAAAGAGATAAATTTCTCACTGTATATTGTTAATATGACATTCTTAATACTCATTTGTTCCCGAAAAAAAAATTCTTTGTTCAAAAAATTATTGGGGTCATAAATTTTCTCCGCAATGACGAAAAGTCGACTAATGCGACTCATATAAAAAGATACATATAATAAAAAGAAAAATGTTTACTAACTTAAACAATAAAGAATTAAAAGAAGCCAAAAAACATAAATAAAGAAACAAAACGAATTTAAAAACCATGACAAAAGGGATACGGCTCAGGGGAACATGATGCAAGTCACAAATGGCTCTAATAGGTCTACAGAATACGTGTACGATGTAGCATAATTCTAATATAAAATATTACCGTAAGATTGTTAAAACCGTCAGTTATCTAACGTTTTCAGAATATGATAGATTATAAACTGTCGAAAAATTCTGAACTGAGGGACCCCATTTCTCTCCAGTTACACGAACATTTGTCGCGCGAACGAACCTATTCTTTACGCAATATTTTACTCGTATCGCTAATTTGTATAATATTCGCGCAAAACCATTTTGATGAACGCGTTGACACGTATATCGGATCCGCGTACCTACCAAACATTTGCCTGTGAGGTCAAACCATGACAAACTTATGGCAGTATAGCTACCTACATACCATAACAGCTGATAGTGTTAAAGACGTTTGGTTCGCTTCACGCGTTTTAACGACTAGGTATCGTGCAAAATGACCTAAGAACAGCAATATAATTTAAACAACTGACGCTATTATAACGTCCACAACGTAAACTATAGCCTTTTAAGTTTACGTTATTAGGTATGTGGCAAAATACATTACATTTTCTCCACGAGTATTGATGATGGTGTGGTGACGGAATGGTAAGATTATGTTTCCTTATACCCATTATAAAGGGCCCTGCTATGAATTGTCATTATGTACAGGTATATACTTATATGAATGATTAATTTTGTGTAGATAATTAGAAACGTCTTCGTATTTATAATATTTACTATATTTACTTATTGTTACGTTATATTGAACCTCAGAAGTGCTGTGCTAGCTTCGAATCCTTTTCGAACTCGTGTAACGTTACAGTCTTTATTATGTGTGGATAAATAAATTGTTGTTGGCATACCTTTGTTTTATTTCTAAAAATCACATCACATCTATTCGTAGCAAGATAAATAATTCTTCATACGTAACTGGTTTTGGGATTGCAATAGCGAAAAACGAGATCCCACATTCTCGTGGGATCCCGCTCCACTAATTGACCTGCGGGATACCGCATCTCCAAATTCCCATAAGTCGAAAAATTAGCGCAATTTTTTTGCGTCAGAACGGGTGTAGCGTGAGGACAGTACGTGACGCTTGCCTATGACTATATCCTGGTGGTCCAAGGAACTGAAAATATATCCTAAGTCCGAAAAAGTTTCCTCGGCTTCTACGTTAGTAGGTTGGACCGTCAGGATATATTCATAGGTGAGCGTCAGCTACTGACCTCGCGCTACCTCTGACATAATGTTTTAAACGATCGCGGGTATTATCACACATTTTAAAGGTAGGTACGCGGTAGGAAACCCGAAACATACCTTTAAAATGTAGTCATACTCTAATCATACATTAGGTATGAATCGTACTTTACCTAGTTAAAAATTTCCGATTGATAGGTAATTTTCATGATTGATTGGTCTGATTACTTTTGATTATTTTTAGTTATGATTGTTAAATAATTGGTATATGACATCACCTCATTTTATTATACGAAGTCCCATGCCGCGTTTGTCTGTCTGTTCGCGATAAACTAAAAAAAAAACGGATTTTCATGCCAACAGAGTAATTTATGAGCTGAACCAGCTGTACTTATAATTTATTAAGATGCCGTGCCGTGCCGAGCGTAGCTGTGGCGGGTTGTTGGTGTCTAATAAAGGTTGATTCTTTAACAAAAACTTGTAGTATCAATTCTATTTTATAACATTATTTTAAGGGGATCCGCGGGGTCCTTCGCGGGATTGAATGAGCTGCAGGATTGCAATTCCTAAACTGGTTACGTAGGCGGCCGACGGCATCCAACAGCCAGTAGATAAAAGTCCATTGCTGGTCTTGAACCACCTCCACATTAGAGTATCTCCACGCTTGAAAACACAACGCAGAAAATGCTATTGCTCGTTTTCTGATCTACCGGATCTACGGTGGCTAGAGTAGGTGGTCTGCATCTCTGTTAAAATCGTTGGTTGCCTTTACCACACCTGTGGCTCGGGTTCTATTGGTAATTTGACAAGTACCTAGGTGTAATAGTACTTAAACCAGTCATGAGATTTCAAAAGGCTTTTCTTTTTTTTTTCAAACCAAGCACTCCATCAACGGTAATGAGTGCTGCGGGAGTGTCTTGAGAACGTAAGGAAGGATAAATAAAGGTCTAAAAATAGATAGTATAGCTTTTTATCTACTGTTGGACTTGAGGTATCCTGGACACTCCTAATGAGGAGTGGAGGGTTTTGTCACATCTCCACGCTTGTGAAAATATGACATCTCCAACGGGAAACGCTGCTATCCATTTTCGGATTTCCGGAGGTCCTAGTTGGCCTGCCACTAAGTCTAGCCGCCTTGTACACTCGCGACTGGGCGCCTGACTTTATTTTTAAATAAACATTTACAAACTTAGATATTTATATTTAGATAGCAACATACAGACCCGGAAGAATATCATTTTAACTTCCGGGAATCGAACCAGTAGCCGCGCCGTATTCACAATGATTCGAAACCGTTTCCGAACGAGTCGACACGAAATTCGTGAGCGGCGAATCCGTGTCGATCGATTCGAAAACTGTTATTCAGAATCCCGATAGATTCCACGGAAACTCCACTCTCTATAACATATGAAAATTTCATCAAAATTAACTGAAACCACATTTTCCTAAGAACTTTTGCGGGGTCCTTTGTCGATTTCGTATCCGAATCCGATTTCCGAGCCATTGTGAATACGGCTACAGGAGGCCTCTTCGTGGCAGACCGGCATCGTTGCATGTTGACCACCGAACTTCTCAGAGGGCCTAGTGTGAGTTCTGCTTCGATTTTACTTTACTATCGCGTTTGCGTTTACGTGAAAATTAGTATGAAAAAATATATAGCGCCGCCTAGTGGTACGTAAATGAAGTTTTCTTCTTCATACTAATTTCGACGTAAACGCAAACGCGATAGTTAAGTAAAATCGAAGCGAAACTCACACTAGGCTCTCAGATCGTCAAGAATAAATTAAGGTATCTTTAACACGAGGATCAACAAACCTAGTAACATGGTATTGCTACCTATTCATAGGATTAGATTATATTTAGCTAACTACAGTCAAAGTTTAATCCAATTTCATTATGTAAGTGGTGTCTTGTGTTTATGAAACTGACGTTACCCAACATATCAGAAGAGGCCATTAGAGTGATTGGATTTGAAGTGTTAATCTATCTAGGTATTATAATATAACCTCATATGATAAAGGTTTATCTACTTAGTTATCAATACTATTAAATTTCCTCCATACCATCACGATAAAACTTAGATGAGCAGTACGTAAGTAATTTAGAAAGTAGGCATCTAAGCGCACTTCACTGAGTTATGAATTAACAGAGACCTCAATCATCAAACACGAGCCCACCTGGATGGGAGTTATCGTAGGCAGCGGTGTATAAAAAATAGAATAAAACAAATAGTATTCCAGACCCTAATCTAGCTACCTACCAAATTTCATCTAAATCCGTTTAGGCGTGGAGAGCTAACAACATACACACAAACTTTCGCATGACATGCGTGATTGGATTGTATGGCCAGGTAACCTTTGAATTGCGGAGGTAAATAGACGAAGAATAGATAGACTACTCATCATCGTCCTAACGCTTATCCCGGCCTCTGCCAAGGTCCGCTTTCCTACTCAATCTTCTCCACTTCGCCCGGTCTTCGGCATCTTCTCGTCGTAAGCCGTTGGCTCTTACATTCGACTCAGCGATGTCAATCCATCGCTTCTTGGGTCGCCCACGGGGCCTCTTTCCTGATACCGGCAGATTCAAGCACCTAAGTATTTCCTACGTATCCCTGAGGCACGCAGACGAGCCACCTATATCTTATCTGCGATATCCCTCACGCCAAGGCTGCCGCGGATGTACTAGTTACGTACTCGATCGAGTCGCGTAACTCCGCACATCCACCGCAGCATTTTCATTTCGTTGGTGTGGAGTTCGCGAACGTGTTTCGTCAGCGCTGGCCATGTCTCACAGCCATAGAGCATCACCGGTCTAATTATACTCTTGTATATAAGCCCTTTGAGCTTTACAGGGATTTTAGGGTCACAGGTGACTGCCGTGAGTTCCCGCCATTTGGCCCAAGCTGCAGAGATTCGGGACTTGACATCGGGGCCGATATCGCCGGACTCGTGCATCACGGATCCGAGGTATGTATTTGGATTTATGTGTTCTTTTGACAGCTTCGTTACCTACAAGGATGGTTTCGGGATCTGCGCTGCAGCTGGCCATATACTCCGTTTTGGCGACATTCAACTGCAAACCACCGCTTTCTAGCACATCCTTCCACGTGTTTACTCTGGTCTCAAGTTCCTGCCTAAGTTTGTTAACCACAGTACAATGTCGTCAGCGTATTTCATAAGCCAAGGAGGCATGTTCTGAATTTCCGCTGAGAGGGCATCGAGCACAATGCAAGGGCTCAGCACAGAACCCTGGTGAACACCTACAGTAATCGGGAAGGTATTAGTATGGCCTACGATGGTAGGCCATACTAATCCCTTCCGGCTCCAGTATTGGCATACATATCCTGTATTATACTAATGTACGCTTGGGGCACAGACTTTGATCTCAGAGCCCACCAGATTATCTCCCGAGGGACACTGTCTAAAGCCCTCTGCAGGTCGAGAAATGCGTAATGCAGAGGTTGATTCCTTCTGCAATGAGACTCCTGGAGGACTCTGTGGGCAAAGATTGGATCCATGGTGCTGCAGCCTGGTCTGAAGCCGTATTGGCATTTCGACAAGGAACATTCCTGGCGAAGTCTCTGGTCCATAATACGTTCGAGTAGCTTTATTGTGTGGCTCATGAGTTTAATACCTCGATAGTTGCCGCACTCCTGCACACTGCCCTTTCCTTTATAGACAAGCGTAATAATATTTACGCGCCACGCGTCAGGTATAAACCCCGTGGCTACGATCCTATTGAATAGTTCAGTGAGCAAGAGTACGCCTCGGGTCCCTATTGTTTTCCAAGTTTCTATGGGTATTCCGTCATTGCCAATAGCTTTCCCGATTTTCATATGGGCCAGAGACCTCTCCACCTCGTCAGGGGTAATCAGGCTTATCAAGCCAAGGTTTGCAAGAAGCTGTGGTGGTGGCACGTGGTAGTTGGCCTCGTTAGACAGTTCCTTGAAATGACAGCACCAACGGTCTTTAATAGAGTTTGCACTTGTCAGCAGCACGCCGTCTACACCCTTTATGGCAACACACTTTGTCACATCTAAACTAGCTCGACTCCGCGACTTTGCCAGCTTGTAGACGAGCTTCTGCCCCTCCACGGAATCCAGCGCATCGTAGAGTGGAGCAAGCTGAGCCGATCGTGCTTTTGCCACCATCGTTTTAGCTCGCCGCTTTGCCCCCAAGTACACCTCCTTATCCGAAGGTGAGTTACTGTGCTGCCATTTCTTAAAACATGCCATTTTGTCCCTAACTGCTTCCTGCACCTCACTATTCCACCATTCCGTGTCCTTGTCAATTCTTCGGCCGCCTTTCGGCGTACCGAGTACTGTTCGCCCGAGTTTGAGGATGGACTTTTGCAAATGGCCCCAGAGCTCATTAGGTGTTCCAATCGAGACGTTCGGCTACCTCCATGAACTCCTGGCCCTTGCTTTATAGAGTCCACCACTTAATAGACGACTTGCAACGTTCTGCAGTAGGCCGTCTACTACTTACTCGGACATCCATAACAAGGACTCGGTGCTGTGCAGTGAGACATTCCCCCTGGATGATCTTGCACTGGGTTACATGGCCAATGTCACGTCTTCAGATCAGCAGATAGTCGATCTGTGCCGATTGGTGCGGGCCACATTTATAGGTGATGAGGTGTTCGGGTCTCTTCTGGAAGAAGGTATTAACCACGGCTAAGTTCGGAGAATTTCTTCTCTCTCACTGTTTCGCTGGCTGTAGCCAAAGCCCCCGTGCACCCGGCCGAAATCCTCGCTCCTTTGGCCCACGTGGCCGCTGAGGTCCGCACCAACCACAATCTGTTCGGAAGATGGTATACGTCGCAAGGTGTCCTCGAAACTATTCCAGAACGCAGTCCTTTCGGTGTCGCCACAACCGGACTGAGGAGCATAGGCGCTGATGAGGTTATAAGTTGATCCTTCTATCAGCGCCTTGATCAGCATGAGCCGATCGCTCACTCTGTTCACCTCCAAAATGCCGTTCCGGAATTCGTCGCACACAACAATAGCGACCCCATTCCTCCCTCCCTGCCCGATTTCCCTAGACTTGGAGCCACGCCACCTCGTCTCCTGCAGGAATGCCACCTGAACGCGGCGCCTGTGCAACAAGTCGGCCAGCTCTCGAGTCACCCAGTCAAGAGAGCCAACGTTAAGCGTGGCGAAGCACAGCATCCTACTCTACTAGGTGCTAACTTCTTTAACCCTGCCCGCGCGTAACAGGGTAGACCTAGCCCACTACACAGCCCTGCACACATGTGCAGCGACTACCATTCGGCCCGCACAACCCGTTAGGGAAAAACCTGTTCTTCGCCAGAGCCTAGTTCGTCTGTCAGCAGGGGGACCGCGTGCAGGTGAGGTTGGCTTGGGCCCATGAGATTGTGGTTGGACCCCGTAACCCTATACTACTGTAGATAAATAAACTATTCTTAGGTGACGCCACACGGGCGTTATGGCGATTGCGCAATCAACATTTTAGGGTGCCGTAGTAAACTAAGGAACCCTTCTAGTTTTTTTTTGTAAATTTTGTACGGTTATGTATATTAATCAAAAGGGCAAAGTAGTGAAATTAAATATTTTAGTAGTAGAAGGTGTAGTGCCGACGGGTGCATGTTCCGAGAGTAGCTGAATATTTACGAGTTTCGATCCGTTTTGCTCGGACACCGGAGCCACTTAATGGCGGATGTGTGTTTAACGAAAAATTTTGTGCTTTTCTTAAAACAAAATTAAGATATGTGTTCCTTGATTAGTCGAAAACCTTTATAATTAGCACATTGTCAATATTGCGCTTATATTTTAGCGCTATCTAACTTTAAATTCTGACAAAGAGTTAATTCGGATTACCTTTCATTCTGAAGTCTTTAATTACTATACAATAATGTGCTATTGGGCAACACGGGTATGGTTTTGTATGAAAAATTTAATATAAAATGGATTACACGAAGAACTTGTTATTTCAATCGATATTGTATGGGTATTTTGATCTACAACTCCTGTAGCTATTAATATTACATCAATAGAAAGGTTGATTTTGTTAGGTGGTTGAGGTTTTAAGTTTGAACATTTTAACAGTAATAATAATAAATAATAAATAATCGTGGACAAATTCACACAGCGCCATCTAGCCCCAAACTAAGCAAAGCTTGTACTATGGGTGCTAGCTAACTGATATACTACTTATATACTTTTAAATACATACTTATTATACATAGAACACCCAGACCCGTAACAGAAATTAAAATTCATCATTGAAATTTCTGCCCGGCCGGGAATCGAACCCGGGACCTCTTGCGTGGCAACTGGCATGTTGACCACTGAACCACTGAACAGTGAACATAATGTTATGATGTAGTCCAGTGCAGTGTAGGTACAGTGTTTTTTCCTACTTGTTATAACCTATGTATTAATTAAGTATGTTTTGCCCAAATCATATACCCGGTTTAGAGGATTTTTATGCAAAGGGGCAAAACGGATTTTTTTAGAGGATTTTTATTTTATCTACTTATTTATAAAATATTTGAAAGAAAATGCATTAAAATAGTGTTTTATTTTCAAGTTTAATAAACATCCTATTTTATAAACTAAATCAAGCTAAGATATTCACCACATTTCTAGTTTTCTTCTATCTTCGCGCGCAACTTACCCGTTCTAGGCCACCTTCCCTTATATGGGTACATCCCCTACACATAAAGCGGAGGATGGAAAATCATTTAGGGTATATAAAGAAGGTTTTTGAATTATATTTGATTTTCCGTGTACGAAATATTTAGCACAGGCGGCGCGTGGAGGTGGCGTTCATACAAGAACTTATTAAGGTGGCGGGACTCGAAATAGGGTTACAAGCTGATTTACACGGGATCAGCAGAAGGGAGGAATTGTGTCGGCATAGTGAGGGATCGATACATGTTGGTCTAGACACTGATAGAGGGATCAACTTTAGGGAGGGATTAACCTTATCCTCTGAACAAATCGTGGTTGGTACGGACCTTAATGGCGACTTGGGGCAGAGGAGCGACAAGTTTGGCCGAATTCATGGAGAGTTTGACTACGGTCAGCCAATAGTGAGGGAAAAGAAACTCCGAACTTGATTCATTGATGGTAAATATATGTTGAGCAGTTTTTTTTAAACAACACAATATTCTAAACAAACAACAATTTTTTTTTTAATTTGTGTCACCGTAAATATTAAACTGGTGTTTTTGTTTTCAAAAAAAAAAAATTGCTATCAAAACCCATTTAACCCTTTAACCGCCACGCTTAGAATCAGTTGGCGTGCCCTCAGCGCCACGCACAGTAAAACGAAAAATAAATACCTACAACAAATAGTGATGTTCAATAGTATATCGATATGAGTAAATCCCCTTCAAACGCTTACAATTTCATCTAAATATCGTAACAGACAGTAGATAGAAAACGTTACTTTGTAATTTTATTTCTAATATTAGCAGGTATTTTGGTAACACAATGAAACAAAAAGCGTTTACAGATATTGAAAGATTTATTGATTTCCGCACAATAAAATTGGTCATGAAAAGAATTTTGTTATTCTTATTTTTCAATGCAGTCCTATAGAGTATTCTTTATTTAAATGCAATAGTTAACAAACAACATTGGTCAGTTTTTTAACAAACATGATTATACTTATTTCAACAATATTAATATCAGTTTACCGAATCGAACCTTGACAGATTCTAATGATATTTAACTACAGATCACCTTCCAGAATACGTATTAATTCTTCAGCTGTAATCATGTTTAATCACATTAATCGATAACACGAACATAATAATAACACGCATAAGCACAACACCAATGGAAAAATCCAGAAGGCGGCACTCGTTTATGACGTCAGAAGCGGTCGTCTTTTTCCGTCCGTGGCGCTGGGTGTACTAGCAACATTAGTTTCTAAATATGCAGACTAGGGATGGGAATTGTCGATTCAGTCGATTCAGTTAAACATTTTTAAGCTTTATTTATTATAAATAAAACAAAATAAACACATTTATTTATAGAAATAAATGTGTTTACTATAGAGTAACATTTGCTTTATTTGTTTTATTATAAATTAGTAAGTATAAACAGAAATAATTTAATTTATGTGGATTTTTCTACCAGTAAATCATTGCTTATGTCCCATCCTTATTGTCGGATTTTTCCGTCACTGGCGCTGGACACCAATACACTTTTCGAATAATACTATCAGTAATTTATTCAACTTTAGACATTATTTTTAAGTCTTCTAATTAAGAAACTAAAGTGTAAGCAATTGTATATGATTACTTCATCAACTATTTACCAAATTATGAACATAATTTTAATATAATACAGTGCTATCAAACAAAAAGGCAGATTAACCGAGTAGTGGTATTTGGTCGTAAATATCCGTCCTTGGCGAAATGAGCACGAAAATTTTTGTCGGATATATCCGACCTTGGCGGTTAAAGGGTTAATGCAGATTTGAAAAACATAACTTTGAAGTACCTTTGCTGACATAAATAGCGAAATCAAACTTTTAAACGTCAAGCGCATATTTCTTCTGTAAATTCGAACGAAGAACGCAATCTGGCGACCCACTGACGTGCTATAAACTATAATTATTGTTGGCGATCATAAATATGAGGAAATGTTTATTACCCGACTGCCGAAGGGTTGTTTTTGTTCATGTGTGAATATATTTTTCTATGGTTATCAACTATAATACGGTATGTTTGATGGATTTCAACGTATGGGGTGTCATTAGATTTAGGTAATTGTGGGAGTGACGTAAGGTACTTACATTTGATTATGACGTCAGCGTCGTAAAAATACATAAATAGGTCCTTAACATAGCGCAATTTTCCTGTTGGGGTAGTATTCATAGACCACATTGTTCGACTTCCTACGGTCCTGACAAATCTCTCGCTTCTTCCATATTCATCAACCTTTTCATACATGCTCGTCAGTTTAGGGATATAGAGGAATAGAGAGGGAATAATTTAGTGTAACAATTTGACTACACGTCATGTGAGACTTAGCTCAGTACATTTTAGTGCCCGCTTTATGCAGTCATTATTCATATTTATTATTTTACAATGCCCCTATTCTACGACATCTGCAACGTGAACCATCATACGCGTTTCGGACTCCTCGTGGTTGTACGGCTTCACGACTCACCATTTTATCGCATGCCACACCATTGCATTAGATCGTTTTGCTTCCAAAATCAATCTTGGTTTTTTCCATTCTGCTAGCTAAATTATAATACATTTTCAGGCGCTGAACAAGCAGAAGTCTTGCTTGTTTTTCATGCATTTAATGAAAGGGGTAAAGAAGTGCGTTCGAAACATGGAACGTATATAATCAGGCAACAAAAGACTACCAACTCCTTTAAGATGTCTGAAGCCAATAAAATATTAAAAATATGCTGTAGCCAGCACTTGTAATTAATTGACAAGATGCAAATGCAAAGCGGGTTGCAAAACGCGATGTAACTGCATAAAGAGGGCACTAAAATGTACTGAGCTATGACTCACATGACGTGTCGGGTAATAAACATTTTCTCATGTTTATGATCGACAATAATAGTGCTAGCACAGTCAATGGATCGCCAGAATGCGCTCTTCGTTCGGATGTTGCAGAATGTAGTCGGCGCGCGACGTTAAAAACTTTTCGCTATTCATTGTTAGTAAAAGTACTTTAAAGTTATATTTATCCAAATCAACAAGTTAGCATATTTTTTGTTTGCAAATATAAACACTAGTTGAATATTTACGGTGACTTATATTCAACAAGTTTTGTTTGTAAGCTTTGAATATTGTGTAATTAAAAAAAAACTGTTCAAGATATTGCATTTTTTATACCAGAAATGAATTCTACGTTATAGGCAGTTACAAATTTTAGAATGAAGCCAGCCGGAGTTCTGGTTTAGTGCATCATTTGCACTTCAGTTAAATTCGCCGCTGAACAAAAATCAAATGAAACCACGTTTTTAATATAAGAAAAATATTATTTACAATAAAATTCACAGCTACAGGGAGACTTACAGCTATACAAGAATCTAAAACATGTAGGTGTATATCAAAAGAAGCAAGTAAATTAGTGATAAATAAATGTTACATTTAGATAAGTTTAATTAATCATACATTATGTTAGTTAATGCACATTACATGCAGAACCTAAACTTGAATAGGAGTTTATTAAAGTTAAATGAAGTGGAGTTAATAATAATAATGAATGATTCTCGCCGCTCTACAGCTAACATTTAATAGCATAATTAATATAGTGCGTTTTATGTATATATTTCTAATAGAAAACCCTTGTCAATGAAAGGCAAAAATGTATGGACCAGCCAGCTACTTTGCCCATTAATTTCGCTAATAAACACAAAAACGCGCTACGATAATTCATGCTGCTCGACGTACTACGCAAATGATAGGAAAGTAGGACATAATGCACCAAAAAGGGTTTATAGATGAATAAATGCTGTTTAAACCATATTTCTGTGGCATTATGGAAATAGGTAGGTATAGCTCGTAGCTCCTCATTTCATAGTTTATTTATAGCTTTATTTTGCTGTGATATTATTCAGGTCATAAAGTAATAAAAATAATATTTTTTATCACAAACACTTGTAAATATGTTAACGTAAAAATAAAACTTTAATTATCTATCTATCTATATATATTTTATCCTGATTTTACGTATGAAGCTGCGAGCCGATCGTATAATTGTACAAATTGACGCGTTTTTTTTAAACGGTAGCTATAGATAGTAGACTATAGGTATTGCTTAGGACATTAGGTCACATCCCGTAGGTTTGATACAGATATGGATAGTACTTTGCCAATTATTTAATACATAAATTGCTCATTTAATATTACATAATTTCAATGTCGCAAGTGTATGATGAAATCGGTTTTTTTATCAAAAACCTAAACTGGATTTGTTCAATGTTAAAAACCATTGCCCCGAAAGGTCCACCATCTACTAAATCTTCCCTCTGATGTACCCATTTCAATAAGAGGAGTTCAATATTGACACCCCCACCACAGCCTCAGGGATATTCGCTATTCGACAGGTTTCAAACGACGCGACGAGCGAGCTAGGTGATGCAAGACCGCAGGAAATCCTCATCAGCCGAAATCTTCCATTCGATCACATGCGAGCTCAAGTTTTATCCAAAAAATAAAAAAGATTTTCCGGTTCTTGATCAAAAGCCTAGGATTTTTTTTTATCAAAATCTCGTATTTCATCAAAAATGTGCGATATATAGACTCAGGTTTATTTAACATTTTCTTTTGCCTTGAGGGAGTATATTTTATCATCTGCCCATGCTATGTATGCTATGTCCAATAATACGATCGACCGAAAATATATAAAACAATACAAAACCACACAACAGTCAATTTTGAGATCTAATTGTACTTTCATACATATAATTACACAATCATGTACTTACAAAACACTGTACAACAATACACTAACATTATATTCGAACATGTCATTTCAATACGATTAACATTATCTACTTACAAATAGTACATATTCATAAGAATATTTTCATTCGTATAAAAATCGCGATCACCGGTATCTAAATTTATAAAACGTGTAAAGGCGTTCGTGGTATATAGCTGAAGGAATATTTCATCACTATTTGCAATAGGTACTCGTATCTATGAAATTGTTCTGACTCTGAGGTAACATTGTTAAATAAGATACCTCGACATGACTACATAATACAATTATTGAGTTTTATGTTTGCGATGTTGATGAATTCATTCTTTTGTCACATTTAAGTTTTAATTTCTGTGCTTAAACATACGGGCGTCGCTAAGACAATGTTCAGGAAGTGTTACAACAGTATAGTATAGTGACTAAAGACATATTTCAACCTTTTTTTATCTCGGGCCTCTGTGGTCCGCAGACCGGTACCACTTTCAAATGTTGTTGGCAAATGATTACTCCATACATACGAACTTACGAACTTTTCTTCTTTGTATTACTATTTCCCTAGTTTCCGGTACGGAGGTACAGAGAAGCCTAATTTAGAGGAAAGGCTGTGCCATTTTTCCATACAAACGTAGTCGCCATTTTCCTTCCTGGGTCAAACACTAGAGGTGTAACACTAGAATCATGATTTCATACACAGAGTAAATATTGGCCTTTAGCATGACTGTACGTTTAGTATTTTGGATAACTTATGACCCTAAAAATACTGAAAAAAAAAAATACTACCAAGTTCGAACGCCACTTTTACACCTCTATTAAGTATACAAAATATACGTTATTCCAAAAAACCAAAACTTAAATATTTTTATTTTTATATACCTGTAAAAAAATTACTAAACTCCGTTAAGATTTGACGGAGGAAAATGGGGACTAAATCAAAATGCGTCAAGGCTCAGTTGTCCGTTTCGCTCAGCATTCAGCGATGGAAGCGGGTAACGCAACCTTTCCTCTTAAGTGGAAATAATCACATTCACTCCTTTCCCCACTGTCAACGTAAAGTAATGCTTAGTAAATTACTGTTAGATCTATGTGGATTACGCAGTACTACAACGTAATAAACTATAAAACATTCGGCCTATTTTTTGTTACAATTTTGGTATCTAAATCCTGTAAATAAAACAAATCTTAGTGCTTAACGGGAATAGGTACCTGCATATAATCATTTAATTCCAGACATTGGCACAAATCTTCATTAACCTCCAAAACATAGAACATCTAAACACTATATACAAAACTTAATTTCATATAGTTCGTAATTTGTCTATCCATTAACTAAGTATCAGGTAGGTACCGACGCTAAAATAGGTACTTATTTCCTGACGCATTATCTAATTATTTTACGATATCATAACTCGTGAATACTCGTGCTAGATTAAACTGAAAACACAATATTCACGTCCATAATTCACAAATATATCCGTATAACCCAAAGTGATTTGTGCGTTAAATTACAATCAAAAGAGGAACTCTTTCAGTGTTATTTTACACATGTCTCCATCGGGAGAGGTAGCGGGGTACAAGTCCAATTTCTTTGGGGGTACAATATTTTTCGGTTACAATTAGTTGCATGCCTAAATTATAACTATCCATAACAGATCTTAAAACATTGCCCATATTAATCTTTCGCCATTTTTGTGGCAATTTACCAATGGTGATAGAAGCACTTTAAGCTGATAAGAACAGATGTCTGTCTCCAGCGGTAGGCAGTTATCGATAATTGATACATGATAACAATCAATCGTGCCTTGTGCAAGTGCATTGCAGGACACCGTCCGGCCAGATGGAGTGACGATTTGAGTAATGCTGCAGATGGAAGCTGAATGCGGAAGCCAATGCTTTTATTATTAATAGCCGAATTGATTAATAGCGTGTACATTCGGAACAATGCAGAACCAACACCAGAACCCTGCTAGAATACCTACGGTAATCGGGAAGTATGGCCCTACGATGGTTGTTTTCAATATTAGTACTTATGCCGTGTCGTAGGCGACAAATTATTTCGTTGTAACTAAGCTTGTAAGCTTTTATTTACTTGCAATGTTTGTAAGCCTAATTTGACCCACTTCCCTGTTTTCAATTGAGCTAAAATTTTGTGTACATACGTAACTTGGATGACAATGTATTAATATGGTACCATGGAGCTGGTCTGATGATGGAGTCGGAAGGCGGTAATAGGAAGTACTGAACGCAACAAGATAACCCCATCGTGTTTGGGCTCTTTAGCATGGGGTTGATCAGTACTATACCGCGCGATAAAAGTTTGTCATGAAGAAATATTTTTAATGTGAAAACTTATTTCGATATTCATAAGAAAGGAGGTCCCTAAATATGTATGTAATCATTACTTCATCACTGTTGATCCAACACCAGAGATGACACTTATTACTAAAATAGACGAAATCTAGCGACATTTTAACGTTACTTACATTATCTTTACATACACTTTCTATTTCTGATTCATTTAGTTATATACTTAAGTGCAAAAGTAAACTATACAAAATCCAACATGCTTGCTTATAATAAAATAGGTAACATGCGTGACTTTATTTTACACAAGTTTCCAATCCATATATAATTTGTTTTTACAACTGGCTAACTACACGATAATACGTACAATACAATTTCATATTATATTCTTTCAAGCATGTTTAGTTAAGTTAGTCATCTAGAAATCAGAAACATAGATAGTCACATAATATTAATTGACGGTGCGTTTTGCTCCCCTTCCGACATAGAAAACTCTTCCAACATTGCAATATAAAATATTCACTTATTAAGTTAATTATTGATTACCTTTATTTATACCCTTTTACAGAAATAATTTCGACAATACCATAATAGTATATTCGATTAATTGATTTAGACTAGACTTAGCCATTGCGATGCTGCAGTGGGTTGCCAGCCACTACCTATAGGTACGATTTTGGCATAAAATCTCCATCACAGTTTGGCGAATAAAAGTTTAGTTCCAGCCTCATACGCTAACCAATTATGTTAATAGGTGAACTTAGGTGCTAGCCAGGTAGGGCGTTACCTTGTGTGGTCTGATTTGCTTCAGCGTGGTCTCGTTGCTATGAGAACGCTGAGCCATTCTTGTATGGGGCGCGGGTGAATATGATCTCTTCCTCGTCGGCGTTGATGCTCTCTGTCGCGGTCAGCGCGGTGGTGTCGCTGTGCACCACGTGCGGGGACTCGTTGAACTCGTCCAGCTCGTCGATGCCGGCTGCAATGACAACAGAGGAAAACGTTCACGAAGATCCGTGTTTGAACCTATTAGAATGTGAGGGCGCTGTTGGTTATCATACGTCATCGAGTACAAGAAAACGAGTAGACGTTTAGGAGACCGACAAAACGTTGGTCAGCCCGTGCACAACCTGGCACAAAAAAATTGTGGGTCTTTTAAACAACAACAAACAACATTTGCCCTCTGTGATTCATACATCCATAACCATGCGGCCATGCTCTGAATTCATTGCCACTCTCGGCCGCCACTGTACCGTGAAAGCCCCTCATAACAACGTTCAAGTGAGCCTTGAGGTGCATTGCAAGGTTTTGGATAAGTCTTTGTACATATATTCCACTTTATGATCCGAACGTGACGAGATCGGGGCGTATGCCTTGATAATCTTCATGCTATAGCGTTTTGATAGGCGAAAAATCAGGTACACACTGGAATTACTTCAACGTTATTATGTATAAGATAGCCTACGCCACCCGAAGTAGAGATCATGGCCTGATTCTCTATTAAGGTTATGGTATTCACCACCTCTTCATAGTTTTTGTGTTGTACTTATGTATTGCATAATCTCCAAAATGGTTCAATGTGCCGTGAGAAAAAAGTAAGTGACAATGGCAGTAGTTCGAGAATTCGAAGTGAGGGTAATCATCGAATTCGGACAGATTCTGTCCGTAGGAGCGACAACACCCATCGTCATCATCCACCCACTCTATTTTCGTGGCAATGGAGTAAGTAACCGCTATGAAATATCGACGTATAATAATCAAAACCGTAGTGATAAGCAAGCCCGATAATTGTGATTATTTTTGTCCGAAAACGGAATTGTATTAAAACTAATAACTGTTAATAATGTGTGTGGCATACAATATTATGGTAGTTGTATTGAGGCCAATGAAACTGACTCCGTGGAAATACTTTCTGAATCAAAACTGTATTATTATGAGTTACCGGCGACGATCCGGAAAGTTGGTAGATAAATAGCAAAACTGTAATAGTCTATATATTCTATCTAGGTAATAGGTATTTTATTTATATTACTTTATTATACTACATTTATTTATATTAAGCTCTATGTCTAATACGCAAAGTATTGACTCAGGTGACGAATTCTTCTCGTTATCGTCTTCTTCTGATTTCTCACATTTTAGTACAGGTGACGACAGCTCCGATGGGCCATCTCTGAGTGAGAATATAAAGGTCACGTTCACTCCTTTCAAAAAGAACTTTAACGTAGTCCATATTAACGCTCAGAGTGTTGCAGCTCATTACACGGATCTATGTGCAACATTCTCTAATCAAAATATTCACGCCTTGTTGGTCTCAGAGTCATTCCTGAAGCCGTCTTTGCCGTCAACTTTATACCCTCTCCCTGGCTTCAAGCTGATTAGAAATGACAGAGCGTATACTAAGGACCTCGGTGGGAGTGCGAGAATGGTCGGTGGTGGGGGGGTCGCTATTTATCTGCGCGGCGACATTTCTTGTAGAATAATTTCACAATCACCATCAGTATACAATACGGCTGAACACTTGTTCCTGGAAGTCACCTTACATCATACCAAGGTTTTATTGGGTGTTGTCTACAGCCCTGACTCGCATGTTAACTACTTTGCCAGCCTGGAATGTTTGCTATCAGATCTGCGTCCCCAGTTTGACCACACGATTGTAATGGGGGATTTTAACACCTGTTTGGTGAGGAGTGATGCTCGTTCGAAAAATCTCCTCTCACTTTTGAATTCACTCGATCTTCATTTCTTGCCTCTCGGGCCAACTCATTTCCCCCATAATGGTCCACCATCACTCCTCGATTTAATAATCACATCTTCTCCGCAGGTAGTAGACTCATATGGTCAGTTTGCAGCGGCCGCCTTCTCCGCCCATGACTTAATTTATGCGTCCTTTAAAATTCGTCCACCAAAGAAGAGGCATAAAGTTCTTCTACTTCGGAAGTTCTCTGATATTAACCAGGAGGCTCTTCTTGAGGATATGCAGAAGGCGGACTGGGGCTCGGTCTTCTCTGTTGATAGTGTGGACGCAAAGTTTGAGGCATTAAACTTAATACTTTTGGCAGTGTATGATAAACATGCACCTGTCTTGCCTGTGAGGGTGAAGCACTTTCCCGCACCCTGGCTTTCACCGGAGATTAAAGCTTTAATGGCTAAAAGGGATAGGGCCAAGCTAAGGTTTCGGCATGATCCGTCCCCTCGTAACGGGGAGACCTATATAACATTACGTAACTCATGTAATCGCTTGTGTCGCGCGGCCAAGCGCAACCACATACATAACACCATTAACGAGTGCCCGCCCTCGAGGCTTTGGAGTTTTCTGCGATCTTTGGGAGTAGGGGGGGAAAAGCTGACTGGTCCCTCAGGGTTAGATTTAAATACCTTAAATCACCATTTCTGCTCAAAAACACCAGTCATAGATCCAGCAACCAAGAGCCGCACCCTTGCAGAGCTCGAAAACAAACGGGTAATTGGTAACGATTCATTGACCCTGGGGCAGATATCGGAGGGGGAGGTATTGGGTTTGCTGAAGACTATCAAAACTAAGGCGACTGGGGATGATGGAGTGAGCCTTGATATGGTTAATCCAATCAAACATTTTTTAGCCCGAATTCTCGCTCACATTATAAATTCTTCTTTATCTTCTGGAGTGTTTCCATCCTGCTGGAAGCGGGCACACGTGACTCCTCTCCCTAAGAAATCTAATCCATCCTCTCTCGCTGATTTTCGGCCGATTTCCATTCTTCCCATCTTGTCAAAGCTGATCGAGAAATTTGTTCAGCGTAGACTTTGCTCCCATCTATCAAGGTTTGATCTGCTAAACCGATACCAGTCGGGGTTTCGTTCGGGGCACAGCACTACAACTGCACTTGTCAAAATCACAGATGACATAAGATTAAACATCGAGAGGAAGGAGCTAACTGTGCTAGCTCTTCTTGATTTTAGTTGCGCCTTTGACACGGTCGACTATGATATCTTGCTGGCTGTGCTCAGAACATTTAATATGTCCGAGACCACTCTCTGCTGGTTTCGCTCGTACTTGCGGGATCGGGTCCAATTGGTAAAGGTTGATGATGGCCGTTCTAATTGGTGTCCAATTGCAGCTGGAGTACCCCAGGGTGGAATTCTCTCGCCTATCCTTTTTTCTCTTTTCATTAATGGGATTACTTCTTCCTTGACCTCCTCCTTTCACCTTTATGCAGACGATCTGCAATTATACATATCGACTCCTCTGTCTAACCTGAATGATGCCATTGAGATGCTCAACAGGGATCTTTACCGAATTGAGTGCTGGGCTAAGGAGTTTGGTCTGAAGGTCAATGCCTCCAAGTCCCAAGCTATTGTAATAGGTAGCCAACATTTTATTACAAAATTGAAGGGTATTGCTCTGCCAACGTTAATTTTTGATGGCAAAATCATTGAGTTCCAGGAATCCGTTAAAAACTTGGGAGTTTTATTCGACCAGACTCTGTCCTGGTCGACGCACATCGGTGAGGTTAGCCGCAGGGTATTTTACGCATTTCACTCTCTTAAGAGGTTACAAAATTTTTTGCCTGTGGAAACTAAACTTTTGTTGGTGAATTCACTCATCCTTCCATTGTTGGATTATGGGGACGTGGCCTACTTGGATCCCACGGAGGAACTTCTGTCTAGGCTGGAGCGGTTGCAGAATCTCTGTATTAGATATGTTTATGGGCTTCGTAAATTTGACCACGTGTCTGAATACAGAACCAAATTGAAGTGGCTGCCTATACGGCGAAGGAGAGAGTGCCACATACTAGGTTTATTATACACCACTCTTGTTAATCCCACAGCCCCTCTGTACCTCCGCGAGATGTTCGAGTTCTGTCCATCGGCGGATCCTCGTTTGCGCCCTCGTAGAGAACTCCAACTGGCAATTCCTACTTATAGCTCGGCTACCTATGGGAAATCTTTTCGAGTGTATGCTGCGCGCCTGTGGAATTCTCTGCCAGACGACATTCACAATGCTCGTACACAAGTCAGCTTCAAAGATCTTCTAAAGAAGCACTTTCTCAGCAGTTAATAGAGCAATATTGCCTCCACCGCTCTTTAGATCTCCTTTCAGAGGGTCTAAGGTTGCCTGGAAGAAATCCCATTGTGGGATAAGCCCGCCTTTGCTTTGTAAAATGATATTTTTCTACCTACTGTATTTCTTTTTAATTGCAATAAAGAGTTTACATACATACATACATAGACACTTCGCGCGCTGCCAAACCTTACAGCGACCTAATTTGAGCATTGCGCTACATAGGTCGGCCTGGCGCGTCGGTAAGGTCCTCTATTGGTTAGATTACGACTTGTGCGAAGAAAGGAATTAATTTCAACCTGCCGATTGGCACCCCGTGACGATATATTACTATTAATTCCAACCTTGTCGTCGCGGAGAGTCCATCTTCAAACCGCTTTGGTTTGTCCATTCTATCTAACGTGTACAGCTAAGGCGCCACGTCCACGAGCGAGGGAATCCGATACGGCGAGTGGCAATTGCGTGCAAATCGTCAACAACTCGCCGAGAGAGCGACGTACTCGTCGCGCGTCCGTCGCGATAATCTGCGATACGCGACGCACCTACTCGCCGTCTCGTGGAGATCAACGAACGACAGGAAAGACAGACTCGTCGCGATTCCCTCACTCGTGGAGGTGACGCTTTAAGAATGTAGGCTGTAGGATGAACGTAGAATCCACACACATTCATTCATTCGTATTTATTTGCATTCAAAAGTCTGTTACAACCAGGATGATGAGATGGCGGTAAAGCAACAGAGTAATAGAATATAAAATTTGAATTACCTGTGTAGTCGGATGGCGCGAGGAGCAAGTACTGCTCGGAGCGCGTCGGCCACAGAAGATGAGCCATCACGCAGAAAGCCAGACAGTCCGCCGAGTATGTTATGCCTGCGGATGGCATGGTATATTGTCATTACATACATGGGTCTATCTAGGTCTTCCTTAAAGTTTTTGGGATGATTACGTACCTAAAGTGCAATTTCCATCAAACAGCACGCATAGCATCGGATCGGAACGAATTTTATAATCTTTAGACGAAATTTAATAGTGTACACAGAACTTAAAGTCAATATTACCAAGCGTCTGCGTCATGCGTTCGTAGCCGAAAGCATGCTACGACGCCCGGTCAGCTCCGTTCGAACGTAGTATCCGATCGGATCCTTTCGGTTGCCGTCGCATACGCACTGAGCTGTTTGTAGCCGGGGACTAGATTACGAAATCGACAATCACTACTTCGATGGCCGTTGTATCGAAAACGTTGCATCGACGGGTCACTGTAGCGACAGTTCACAATATCAACTTCAACTACGTCAACACGGTAGGAATAAAATTATTTGACTAAACGCTGCACTACCAGAATTGAACGTACAGAGGCAGATACGGATACGTACGCAAGCGATGGTAGCTGTACGGAGCCGTTCGTAAACGTCAAAATCATGCCGGACGCGATCGGCTGTCACCGCACCGTTCGTATCCTTTCGATCCGATGTTATGCGTGTCGTTTGGTGGAGAAGTCATTTTACATAAGTTTCCTGGGCTTCTTGTTGCCTGTTCTATATGGCTTTCCCGATGGCGGAAATCACTACGACTACATCGTACGATGACGCCAGGATGATGATAACGATGAGATAAATAATTGCAGTCTCTTGCTTGTCATGTTTCTTTCTCTGAATAGTTTATGGGTGTAACAATGAAAAATTTTATATAAATACATAACTGATAAAGGAATTTGAACCAACTCCGGTACCTGGGTATGACGATTTTGACGCAGAACGTCTACGTGAAAAACTTGGTCACTAACAAAAACATGATAACATTTATAATTACCCAGCAAAAAGTTGAATCTCCATAGAGGGCTGATTTGTAGTGCTATCAATGCTATGATTGGCAGATAAACAAACCAGACGAGGCTCGAGGCGCCGAAATGTAGTAGGAAATTCAGTTTAGCCATATTGTGCTCATACATCATGGTGTTGCGGAGTTCTAGCACAAACCAGGTCATAATCGCAACTCGGAGCGTCAATATCAACCACCCAGGCCAAGTCTGGTACTCATCTATTTCTTCAATAATATCTACTTCAGTCTGTAATAAACAAAACATTAATTGTAAATTAAAGCTAAACAATACTGTCGACGCAGACATAAAATGTATGAAGAATGTGATCTTGTGATAATTTGAACTGAAAATTGACTTGAATAGAAACGCAATGTTAGCGGTTAAATATATGGTTTAATTGTCGTAGCTATAGTTATACATACTTAAGTGGAAGTTAGCAGTCAACATGACAGTAATAGTTTTAATACATTGCAGCGTTTTGATCCATACACTTTGTGCGTAGGCGCGTACAAATACTATGTTTGACTACACTAATTAAAACATACAAGTACATAGAACAGACCCTTAGAGATTCAGTACAAAAATTCATTTTGAACATTCAGTAACAAATAAAGAGTTGATCGTAAAGATTACTTATTTAAAATTAATAAAATATTGTGTCTTTTCTGTGACAAAAGTCACTGCTGTCGCAAAATAAGGCAATATACAGGACTCAAAATGCTTATCAATAAGAATATTGTATATACTTACAGTGTTCCAAACATATAGTAGAATGTGGACAATGCCATAACACAGCCAGACACCAAATACTAATGGCTTATATGTTAATTCCAGTCTAGTTACTGCCCAACCTTTAGCTAGCAAGAGAAGCAGTAGCATAAATAGTGTCTGCAAAAAAACAACAACTTTTATAATTTAACTACTTACTATGTGAAAGTTTGTGATGTATGGATATTTGTTACCAAATCTAAGCCATCAGCTGAACTAACATGAAACATGGCACAAACGTTTATTAGGTACTTTTTTAAACTACCAAACTATTATTACAATTTTGATAAAAATTGGTCATTGGATTTTTTCAGGGCCAAGGAATTTACTTATCATAACCTGAGCTTAATCTGAGCAAATACTTGGGACCCATTGTATACTCCAAGCTTGGTTGACCAGTTACTTATAAAAAATTCCAAGTAAATATCTATTACTTATTATCTAATTTTATGAAAAATAATGTTCATACTATTGCAGTTATTGTCACACATTTCAATTACTTACTCTGCTCATTATGTCAAATATGTCTCCAGCTACAGAGAGGCTGGAGAAGCCCACACCATCTGCAGCAAACTTAACAGTGTGGAGCACATTGAAGCACAAGGAGATGAAATCAAGGACTAGACTGAATGTGAACAATTTTGTAACTGGATGCTTTTGTCTCCTGAAAATGAAATTCAGTGAGTACATAATATACTACAATGCCATAGTGGTAGTATTATCCTTTATTAAAACAAACATAAATATTTACCTGACGGCGTATATTTGTACTGGTAATAGAATTATGTAGCATAACCAAAATAGAAGATAGAACTCAAGTGTATTTTGCCTATCAAAGGAGAATTGGTATGGCAGTGTGTTAAAAAATGTTAGATTGGGGCTCCCATTAACAAGCCAGATGTCATATTGCAATTTCTGTGCTACTGTCTTATTGCCCTTACTTAGACCACCACTGTAATGGCGCCAAGTGCATGTCTCTTCATCCAAGTAACATGCGACTATTGACACATACCAAAACCTGAAAAGAATACAAACAATAGAATGTTATTAACTGACTAGCTGACCCGGCAAACATTGTTTTGCCATATAAATAATTTCCTAGGGGTGGACTACCCCTAACATTTAGGGGGATGAAAAATAGATGTTGGCCGATTCTCATAGATACCGGATAAGCACAAAAAATTTCATCAAAATTGGTCAAGCCGTTTCGGAGGAGTATGGCAACGAAAACTGTGACACGAGAATTTTATATATTAGACTAGCTGACCCGGCGCGACTTCGTTCGCGTAGCGTTCTAACCCTACACCTACCCTACACCTACCGTACACTTACCCTACACCTACCCTACACCTACCCTACACCTACCCTACACCTACGTCTAAAAAATAAAATAAAAAATTTAGGGGTGGACTAGCCCTAACATTTAGGGGGATGAAAAATAGATGTTGGCCGATTCTCATAGATACCGAATAAGCACAAAAAATTTCATCAAAATCGGTCAAGCCGTTTTGGAGGAGTATGGCAACGAAAACTGTGACACGAGAATTTTATATATTAGATAGATAGATTATGCAGTATTAGTATTTGGACATATGATGAAAAGAAATTTATTTGTATCAATATCTATTAATTATTGTTAAATACACATAGATTGGTTAGAGGATACCAAAGGGTTGGTCTTTTTTCCTCAGCGCCCCCTTTGCTACACTCCAACCCATAGATTTAATTTAATAAGTCTAAGTAGTTAAGTAGATTTTTTACAATGTAAAAGCTATCCAACTTATTTTACCTTGGCTGAAGCTTATTTTCAATCACATATGTAAACTGGTTGCTTTTTATAACATTCCATGGTGAGTCCTCATCTACACACACAGCACCCTTCTTGCAAGGGATCCGTCTGAACAAATCTTGCCCAACCTTATTACACTTGGGATGGAAAGCTGTCTTATTTAAATGTTCAAACATATCTTTACAAGCAGTTTCTTTATTTATTACATCTCTGCTCTTATAATAATGGATAAACTGCTCCCTATCTAATACAGCAAATGTGATAGGGAATTTGAATTGTTCATTAGATGTGATGTTTCCAAATATGTAGCCATATGTTTCCTTTTGGTAATGAATGTCTGTTTTTTGGAAACCAAACTTCACTAAAAACTTAAAGAACTCGTCAGTCGAAAATTCGCCTTTTATATGTGTACTAAAAGCAAAAGCTAAGTAGCATAACAAACAAATTATGCACTTATTCCACATTATGACAATAAAATACGTCTTCTCTTTATATTTTCATTACAAATACATTGAGCGCAGTATATAAAGTATAAACCCATTGAAACGTTAGTTAAGTGTGTCGTTCATTGTTTATTTAGATTAAAAAAGTATAAACCCTTATTTAGATTTTTAATATTGTAAATAATAGAACGCGAAAGCCACCATATCACAAATTCACATTTCACACCACTCCACCCTTCAAAAACCACTCAAAAACCTACCTTGTTGAACCTACCAAAGACCAACCACGCAACCAACCACACCTCAAAACCAAAGACCATAAAGACTGAGAACAAAGAGGATACAAGTTCATGTTTCATGTTATAAAGCCAGAGTCCACACAATACAAGTCCATTTATCCATTGTCCACACTTACCCATCGATGGCATAGTCAAGTCACAACATTGAGCCCCTCGATAGAACAATGCGATATTATCAAATATAATAAAGTTGGCGACCTAAATAGGCCACATTTGACTGTTGTCATTATTTCCTTATTCCATAAAGTTCTTTTTATGTATGTGCAAGTACACATACCGCGAAAATGAACTATGTCGTGGACACGTCGTGGGTAGGCACTAGGAAATGGCAGCTGTCAGATATGGCCTATTATATATCGACAATTACTGTAACACAATATATTGTATAACAGGTCGTACGCATAGAAAATAGGTAAACAGAAATGAATCCATGGTCGTACGCATGTTCTACGATGACTGCCAATATTGCTTGCAGATCATGGCGATCATGCCAGAAGCGGATACTACACACACGATATATATCGTGATTCACGCAGGATCACGATATTTATCGAGTGTGTAGCCTAGAGTATCACGAATCGTGATACGGATCACAGGATTTCCGAAAATCCAGAAATCTACGATCCGTATCAAGTATCGTGCGATATATATCGAGCGTCTAGTATCTAGTCGATATTTATCACGACATTTCTGTCAAACTGACAGATAAATAACGTAATTTCAAATTTATTTTCATTGTTTGTGTTTATTTTCAAGCTGCTGTGGCCACTATGGACCGACAGTTACTATAAAAGTATAAAAAGTCAACAAGATCCTCATCCTCATAATTTTTCTCATTTTTTTCTCTTCACGCGTCCTTTTAATCCTAATGCTAATACTATAGCAACGCTAGCTTTATCAGTCATTTTGGTAAAAATACGTAAAAATCGTGAATATACACCAGCGACGCGTCAAAAATGCTTTTTTTTAGGCTAGGCATTGGCAACTTAGTCTATTCAGCCATCAAAATGAATGAAAGAATGCATAGACTAATGAAAATATCGACGATTCTTATCGTGTGTCGTGTAGGGTCGACTTGCGATCCAAAATATTACTCGATATGGATCACGATACGTATCACGATAAATATCGTGTGTGTAGTATTCGCCAGAGTGTGCTCTCGGCAGAGTGTGCCAATGTGTTATGTGGTTTTATATTCAGCTTTTTAATTTTATAGCCTTGATACTTAGTAAAAAAAAAACATTTTTACGGAGTGAGATGAGAATCCAGAGCAATAAAATTAAAATATCATCATGGCGGACGGACAGTAGCTTTCGGATTTATTTTTACTAGTTTTTTTTCACTTACTGTTTTATATATGAATAAAAATGATCATTTTCATTCCATTAAAATACTAATTGACAGTGCGTAGCATGGAGTAGTGAAAACAATTCTTTTTTAATGGTATAATTTTGTGCCATATCTTACCATCCGATTCCCCCATTTCCTTTGTGGTCTAGATAAGTACCCCTTTTACAAAGTGCTTGTGAACTCTTTATAAGGATAATTCGCCAGTGCTAGTTTAAAACAGTGTGTAAAAGCCTCGATGGAATGTATTATTCATATTAAATATACAGAATTTCAGCCGAATAGCATGTCCCTTTACGGTTTCACGGTGTAACCTCCTCTTACCGATATGAGGAAGTATTAGACAGTAACTCTTGAAGTAGCAGCAGATTGTATAAAATAAGTACCTCGTATTTATTAGATTATTGTTGGTAAAATTAGAGACGCTTTGAATTTATGTGTAAATTTTGACCAGTAATGAAATAATGGTGGAAATAGGAGCTCCTCCACAATCAGCTGATGAGGGCTTAGAAAGTGCCGAATGGTATTGGGGCGATATTACCCGGTAAGTGCATGATGTACATAACCCCCATCATCCATTTCAATTTGTTAATTGCTACATTATGATAAAATAGTTGTTCTGTAATATTTCATAATCATTGTTGAATTTCTTTAACTGGAAACCACTTTGTACGTTCTTATATATTTATCATTCGTCTTTCTCATAAATTGATAGAAACTGTTATTTATTTCAGAGATGAAGCCAATGAAAAGCTTAAGGATACATGTGATGGTACGTTTTTGATTAGAAATTCATCCAATAAAGATAATGGTTTTACATTAACTGTCAGGAAAGGTGGTACAAATAAATTGATAAAAATATATAATCAAGATGGGAGATATGGATTTTGCGAACCATTTGAGTTTAATTCTGTTGTTGATCTTGTCAGTTTTTACACTGAATACTCATTGGCGCATTGCAACAGCAGCTTGGATATCAAACTCATGCACCCTCTTTTACGAATGCAAGAAAATGATGGAGGTGAAAACATAAATGATGAAAAATTAGCACATCTCTATAAGCAAACACATAAGGAATTTGTCCTGAAAACAAGAGATTATGATGAACGATCTGACAAATATATGAAACTAAGAGAAGAAGTCAAATACAAAAGACAAGCTCTTGATGCGTTTAAGGAGACTGTAAAGGTTTGTGAAGAACATTTAAAATTCCAAGAAAAAATGCAAACTGAAGCCCAGCCTCATGAAAAAACAGATATTTATGAAAATAACAAACAATTAGTAGCACGGGTAAAAAGTTTGAAAATAGCTAGACAACAGCTGCACACAATATTAAGAGACACAGTGACATGCAATCTTGTACTTGAGAGAGAAATAACTAAACTCAAATCTGATATAATTACCCTTTATAAAAAAAAGGACAGATATAAAGTGTAAGTCTTATTCAAGGAGTTCTTTTAATATTAGTTAGGTGCTTGTGTGGCCTATAGTCAACTTTTTATTATTGTAGGTGGCTGCAGAGGAGAGGGAAGACAGAAGAGTATTTGCAGGCTTTAGAAGATGACAATATTCACAAATTGGAAGAGTTGTATGCTCATCGGGAATCTATAAGTTGGAAAGTTGAAAATTGTACCCGTGAGTTGGCACAGAGGATGTTAGAAACAAAACCACAGGGAACTTTTTTAATCAGACCAAATTCTACAGGCCAGCTTGCCTTGTCTATATGTTGTAATAACATGGTCTATCATTGCATCATTTTTAAGACTGAAAGAGGTTATGGATTTGCAGAACCATATAATGTCTACAAGTAAGTAAACTTGTGTTGTCTTTCTATATCAGTGTTTATTAAGAGTAATTAGGCCATATTAATATCAGAAAAAACACAATTTTACAACACAAGCCAGGGCACCAACAGCTTTGCAGTAGGGGAAACTGCCATCGAGATTCTTTGCTTTATTTTCATTATCTTTAGTGGCTTTTATCACTTGTGATGGAGCCGATATGCAATCAGCTATCCCAAATCTTCCTAAAATCTTTTTATGGTTCTAAGTGGTAGTTCTTGGTTCTAAACCAAGAAAGTATTACACTGATTTTGTAGTAATCTTGAATTGGTTTCTTAATTCGTTCATAATATCTCTTCCAGACTTTTAGTTGGTTAAAGCAACTAATGTTTTCAACATAGACTATGAGAATACCTCTCTAAATAAATAAGCACAGATCTTGATTGCTTTGCTAGAATCCAGATTTAACTAAATATTCCGAGTATTCCAGCACACAGGTGCCTGTTTTAAGCAAAAGGCTCAATATCCTTGTTTTCAATCTGCATACTCTATTGGTTTCTTTATTATTATTGAAACCTTTAGGTTGAGACATGTAGAATTCTTCATTCACAGAACCATTTAAAAATGCAGTTTATACATCAAATTCGTCAAGTACTATATTTTCTTTAGCAGCTGTCCCAAAATAGCTAGAATGGTGCTGAAGCGCACTATGGGACTAAAAGTTTTGTCTTAGTCCATCCATGGTTTTTGTGAAAAACCTTTTACAATCTGGATTCATTTTAATCTTGGAAACCTATTCTGATGGTAACTGCTTTCTACGTTTAGGAAGGTCAACTAATTCCCATGTTAGATTTTCGTTATGCAACGTAACGTTTTGCGTCCAATATACCAATGTGTGTATCGGTACTTGGACTCAATGTAGGCATTGCGTCCAATCACTGTCCAATGCCCAACACTAACCCGCTCAGTGTCGGTTTTTGTTACACGTTCAAAGGCGAGGGGAATGAAGGGGGAGTGCGCGGGGGCATCTTGGACACAGCGCCGCGTTCGCGCCACACATTGGCTTTTCCTTTGTTGATTATTTCTCCTATGCATATGCAGGTAATAAGCATATATGCCTAGGCCGTAAGCGTAAGCCGCTAGTGGTATTAAATTGTCGTCCATCGTAGGTCGTCTGCAGCCGCAGCGGGACTGGCCCAATGAGCCAGTCTGTTTCCATTGCTTGGTTACAAAGTTGACATTGAAGCCAATGTGTAGTGCAGTAGTTGGATCATTTCAAATTATAGCCAATGTTGGACGCAAAGTTGAGTCCAATGTGTGGCCGCGGCATTAAGAGAAGTTACTTATTCTTTCCAACCATTGAGATCTATTTTTCACAACCATGGCTTCTTTGTATGTCGGAGGTTCTGAAGGTTTCTCTTGTTCCATAGCTGCCATAATGCACTCTAGGTATATTTCAGGTGGTGAAATTTTTGACTTATCATACAGGTTCATCCTTGAGCTCGATGCAGGTTCTGGTTCAGGCTCATGTTGCGGTTCAGGTTGAATGTCTTCATAATCACTTCAACTACAGAATAAGGTCAGAACACTGTCGTCGTCAGTTCCGACAATATTTTCATTTTGAAGTGACATCGACGTGATGTGCCCCGACGACGAGACGTCATCGTTGGCACTCATGCAATAATTACGCAAGCTTTGAAAAACTCTCTGTCACTTATGAAGGGAAACTCGACTCGACGAAGATGATTCTGCATCTTTCCTTACGGAAATTTCAACCTCGTATGTTCTCGTCACTTCTTCTTGAACGTGGCTCCCCTGTTTGTTTAATGTTCGTTATGGAATCTGTCTGCTCGAACTTCTAGACCCTAGATTTAATAAAAATTAACACTTAGACACTCACTTACACGGCGTAATCCGTATTAAATTCTAAACAAGCATCATATGTATAGGAATCGTTGGTTTTGTAAAATCGTTTAACACTAAAAGCACGCTGTTGTCCCATAAAGCGCTTCAACGTGATTGAAACGCCTGCGTGCCCGATCCTCTAACCACTTTCAAGAAATTTAGTGTTGCTATTTGCAAAAATTTTTGGCCCACCCTGTATAATCTTTTTATTTCAATTCCTGCATAAGGTGAATTCATATTTTAATCATCATAAAGCATTTTTTAAATTACACGATCGCCTGCTGTTGCAACAATTCATTTAAGTGAGGGAACAGAAATTCCTTCTTTCGGAATATCCTGCAAACATTTCAATCATAGCTTTTGAAGAAAAATTTGTGCCCTTTGTTATGTTTCTTTGGCACAAACGTTTTAGCTCCAAGGGCATCATCATCATCACAGCCTATAACATTCCACTACAGGTCTCTTAGGACCTCTCCCACAAAAGGAGATATTATTGCCATAATCTCCATGCTTGGCAGGTGGGTTGGAGATCTCAGTGTTATAAATATAAGAATGGAAAACGCTACTGCCCATTGTCGGTCTACGGAGACTCTAGATTGTTTGCCTCAAATATGTTAGTTATCTTGTACGGCACCCACGAATGTAAGGAGTTGGTGCTATTCTACTCTGCCAGACACCACATGGCTAAAGGAATATAAATGATGAATACAGGGCTTTCTGCATACCCATTTTTCAAATGGTGTTTGTTATGATGCTCAAATGCTCTTATTAATGTTCTTATTTGACAGGTAATTAGCAGTAACTATTGCCTCAACTCACAAAACATAGAGGCCATAGGCTCATACACCTAGCTTTTTCAATTAAAGTGTGGAGTATTAGCGGTCAACTAATTCCATTGTCTTTGGGAAAAGCGTTGATTGCAATACTCAGTATTATTGTCACTTTGCAGGCATTTTATTTTACTTTTGCAAACTTTTCAGCTTCAGCCTTCTTGGAATTTTTTAAGTACTTGACTTTTGTTTCGTATAAAATATCTAGGCAGTATCTACTGTAATCATCAATAAATGTGACCATAAATCTATTCTTGTGTACAATTTCCAATGTTTTACATGTACGACCACATGAGTAAATTTTTAACTTGTTTTTGTATGTTGGTGTAAAGTGATCCCATGTATGACCCATAGTTTCAGTTCCGAAGGTCAGGAAGTCTAAAAAGGCCACATTTGCATTTCATATTATGATTCATATTACAGTGCCACAAACTTATCGGATCCAGTGGCCAATACTTGAATTTTCAATGTCAATGTCCACAACAACGATGCTGCAGATAAGTTTTTGACAAATTAATATCAATCATATAATTAAACGCTAATGTGGCCCTTTTAGACCCGCAGGCCCGCTTGCTAGGCAATGGCTGCTGTCATGCTGTCATAGACATCAGTTGTAGACAAACATAATGAGATGCTATCTCTTCACAGTGTTACATAACGTATATTTTTTTTAATAAATTTTAAATATCAAGGTGTAATAATGAATTTTTGTTTAATTTCAGAACTTTAAATGAACTTGTGCTGCATTATGCCGTGAACTCATTAGAACAATACAATGAGCAACTACGAACAACCCTTAAGTATCCAATCAATGCACATCTTGTAAAGAAACCTGAGACAAAGTTACAAAGTACCCAACAAGAAGAGGCTCAACCTCTGAATGAATCACAGACAACAGAACCATTGAATTCGATGTTCGTGTTACAGGATGCATTGAAACAAGACGAATGAAGAAAAAGTGTGAATATGCACTAGCTAGTGCATATGTATTTGAGGTGGTGTAGACTGCAGTATTTGTTGCTGTTGAAATGCAGAGTTCAAGTTTTATGTACAATTTTTCAAATAATTGAGCTTCTATAAAGAGTTTGGTCTTAGATGATCAAAATGCGATATTATCTTGATGTGATTTGTGCAATAGAGAATGCATTGTCATTTTCTAATGTGATATTTTAATAATATTTGTATTTCTTTATCTGTATCTCTATATCCAGGGAATCAGACTTATTTAGATGTATATGATTAAATATTGAGTCCCATACCACAACGAAAATGAACTTTCAGATATGTCCATTATCTGAATAACTTATTGAATGTGGAGTGTGTGTTAGATACATGGGATGTAGGGTTGTAAACATGAAAAAGGGGCATGAAGATTTTACTATGGGTGGAGTGGCCTCTATACTAGCCACTACAAGTCACCCATTTTTTTTTATGTCGCACCTTGATACCTATATAAATCGATAAGGGATGAGATGATAATATAAAATAATATATCAAAGAAGCTATAACAGATCAAGTCAAAACCTTTAAAAAATATTTTCATGCACAAAATGACAGCGATACCTACCCTGGTCGTGGGTAGGTATCGCTGTCAACTCTTGAGTCTCCTCTCGGATTTATATTATAGATTTCAAGATGCAACTTTAAAAAATCAAATTGACGGCCGGCTTATCAAGCAGTAATCTTCACACCCTTTTGATGTGTGCATGACATAAGAGTATGATTTAGCTTTAAAAAGTGTCTTAAGATAATATTTAAAATGGTCTCATGTGTGCCTGTTGTGGCAAGATACGAGAAATCTTTTTGCAATACACAAATTCTAGGTTTGCTCTATGAGCAGTGAGGAAATTGAAGCTAATATTACGGTGCATAGCATACCCATGTTATTTTCCTGGTTAGGTATGTGGTTGCTTAATCACTATAATTTATAAATACAGTTTAGCTATACTCATGATAATTAACTCATGATACAGTCCAGTGAAATCTTAAAATATTTTGTTTGCAAGCATTTATTTATTATGGCCATGTCTATTTCACGGGGGCGCGGGCGTAGAGGCCGTTTTAGTATCTTGTCAATATAAACTAATGTTTCAATATGCCCATTGTGCGCTATTCGCCTGCGTTTATTCAAACACACGTCTTTTAGACATGAGTCAAATAACCAGTTACAACGTAAAGCACTAAATTAGTCTTAAAAATTATTAAAAGCCTCAGTAGGTCCCGTGTGAAGATAGTAAATCTTGGAAAGCCGACTTGCACAAGCCCGAACATAAACGGCGGCGTATGCAATCACCGGTTAAATATGAGGCGCATTTCGAAGACATTCGAAATTTGGGAGAGGATGTTTGATAAATAATCTCATCAATAAATTAGGCCTAACTATTTTTTTCGTAAATTTGAGCTGCAATCAAGAGCATATATTTGAACCTAGTACCTACTGTAAAACATGTTTAACTTGACTGTCATGCATGATATGTGTAAATGTATCACACATGCTGAAATTATTTTATACAGGATGTTTGGAAGTAGATGCAGAGCTTTTGGCCTTTGGTCCTATTTGGGTGGATTAGGCACCGCCAATGATCGTTCATTGGCGTGTGTTGGCGATCCGATGCGTGGCGGTAACATCAAAGGGATAGAAGCAATCGACAAAACGCTGTTTCGACGGATGCCGAATCCATTCATTGGCGTTCGTTGGGCCGGTGTGTACATATTGTTAGACGAAGTCTGATATTTTTTTAAACTGCTATTTTTATTTTATTGAATAAATGATAATGATATGAATAATTTTAAGTAAATGGCTGACAATGCCCCAGTTTAAGTAGGTATGTTTGTACAACGCATTATTTTTACTATATTAACAGTTATTATGACTTCAAAAGCGTCTAGTATGTTTTTACAATAACACAGATGCTTGGAACTTGATTTATTAGATTAGCTACGCATGCGACAAACCCCAAAAAGAAAACAGTTAACATAGGTACTTACCTAAATTGGGGCACTGTTGGCCATTATCTGCCAGCAATTTAGATTTTATAAAACTTAAGTAAAAATAGCAGTTAAGAACAACAATAAACAAAATATTCTAAAGGGACACAACTATCATTCCTTTAAGGCATTTCACCCCGCTTCCAAACATCCTGTTTAATAAAAAATACATGTTTTATATAACATGTTATTTTGTATAACATGCTTAATTTGTAAACACTATTGTTTTCTAAATTGACATTCTAATTTCGTATAGATGTTACGTAACATTTGAGTTAAATCTTGAAATATTTAATACTGTTAAATGCTTCATTATTAATTTATTTTTCATATCTGAAACGAAATGCAACCTAACCAAAATGCCCCCCTTTTTTTTGATTATGTAAATAATCTCTAAATCATTGCTGAAAAACAATTATATATTTGCAAAATGTTTAATTTGAATGCAATTACTAAAAAGTATTTCGTGAGGTCTTATTCAAAGCTTGTATATTTTGTAGTGTCGTCAATTATGTAGTATATATGTACCTATGTTTAAGTATACAGGGTGATTTCAAATTGATCATAGCATGGGATACTGTATGCGCATGTGCTCGGGATAACAAACACTTTTTACTATGGCACCAACTCTGAAATCTTAAAAAAGATCAGCTGCTGTTTGTTTCATACAAAATTTATAACGAATTTTGCCAAAATGAATGAAACAGCAAATTGTTTGGGGCTTTCATAGTTGGTGCAATACTAAAAGTTGTTTGTTCTCACGAGCACATGCATGCGGTACCCCTTTTGTATAACCCTGTTAAAATAGGTTGAGCCACCGAAGTGGGTCGGTGACGGACGTGAAATCTGAAACTATAATAGATATTTTAGAATTGAAAATTGAAAAAATTTAAGGCCGCCGTCGTTTAGGACATCTGCAATGTAGGGAGAGCGAATGCGCTGCCGGCCTTTGAGATACCAGTAGACGTGCCTTTTGAAGAACCCTATGTTGTAGTACAAAGGAGATTACGGGAAGGAGCACATTCCAC
Source organism: Blastobasis lacticolella (assembly GCA_905147135.1). Lineage (NCBI taxonomy): Eukaryota > Metazoa > Arthropoda > Insecta > Lepidoptera > Blastobasidae > Blastobasis > Blastobasis lacticolella. The sequence goes on from LR990041.1 coordinate 11,455,200, forward strand.
ATCTTGCACGAACGCGGTAAAATAACTCGCGATGCTCGTACGTTAGTTGGATTCCAAGCATCTAGCTAGATGATGTGAATGAATCTAACCCATCGTCGGAGTGTGCGGTGGCAGAAAAGTGACGGTGGTACCATGTTAAACATTTCTCATTCTATAGACGATAGAGAACACAGAGAGCCAACGTCTCTCCGTAGCCCTAAGGATCCAAGTTATCTGTGAGAAGAGGATCATCGATAGAACGAATAGTCCGGCGTTGGATAGAATCAAGTGGATGGAGTTGGTGTTCGGGTGCATCAGCCCATAGGTGGAAGCAGTACTCCATATGGGGACTAATCTGTGCTTTGCACAGCAAAAGTCGATGCCCCGATGTGAAGCACTTTCTTGCTTTATTAAGCAACCCAAGTTTTTATGGAGCCTGAGTTTTTATGATGTTAGGCTTTGCCCTCCAAATGATTCCTAAATTGGCTGCATTCGATATGTCGCCATGATAACGCCAAGGATCCCGATAATCTTCGAGATGGTACGGGGAACATTCTGGAGAGGTGGCGCTATATGAAATGGGGTTTTATCGGCGTGAACGTACAAACTTCGTAGGGTTGAACTGGATCAGGTTTCGTATGCCCCATTTGGAAACCTGCTCCAGGGAGGTGTCGATTTCAGACACAAGTTTAGTTTCGTTCAAGCACCTCTGCGCGTCGTATATTTGCACAGCCTGTATAATAAGCGTCACCCACCCGGATGACAGCACGTCATCAGCAATGAATGCTGCTGATCTGCAACATATAATTAATATTCAGAATGAAAAACGTGGGCGACAGCACAGAGCCTTGGGGAACTCCTGTATTTTTAGCAAAGTATCCGAGCATGCCCCGTCTGCGGTGACTTGAATACTCCGCTCGGACAGAAAGCTCGCGACCCACTTGCATATCCGGGACAGACAGAAGGGCCACCGATCCAACCCAAGGTTAGCCCACGCGTCCCATTCCGGTATTCCACTTCGGCACGATGACAAGCCAACGGGCTTTTTTCGCTGGCATAAGGGCAGCTTCCCAGGACCTCTACAAACACCGGGCGGCCATCGACACCATTTTATCGTGTCTCAGTGGCCCCCAAGCCAACTGGCCGAGCCTCACAAACCATATGAGGCTTAAGAGCACATGCGGGACCAGGGCCCGCCTACACCACAACATTAAAAAAGGAATGAGGTTGTTCGACTACAATAGCTGATCGATTTTAATTCTTAATGCGACCTCGTGGTTCCTAAGAACAAATTAACCTATCTCCTATAGTTTCAGATTTCCTCTCACTGACCCATTTGGATTGCTCAGGCTCACCCTTTATATATGTATGTCTTGTCAACAAATATTATTTATGGTAAGATTCTAGGTAGGACTAACAAATTGTAAAGAATGTAACATGTCTAGTGCCATGGTGCTGCTGATGGTTACTGGTATCAATTTTGAGTACATAGATACCTATCTACCCACTCAAACAATATTAATATATTTTTACAAATTCTTATATTTGATATTTTTTAAACAAAAATATTATCTTTTCGTCAAACAAATTAACCAAAACTGTATATTATTTACATCAAAATTATATATTCAAAAGATTAAATTTTTTGTGAAGTACACAAAATATTATTTGTTCTATTGCCTATCATGACCTAGGCCTATGTTTTGCATAATAAATCAATGTTAATGCCACCCGATTGAATTGTTATTGAGTCTCATTATTTCATTAGATACAATAGATGGAAGTTCCATCTATATCAGAGTCTATAGTTAAGTATATTTCTAATATTTATTTTTAACATGAAAAAAAATATATTATGTTAGTTGTGTTAAATTCAAAGAACCTTATTTAACTAGTGTCATGTAAGAAGGGACTTGGCGGGTCACGTGGTTCGACTTGCGCAGTAGACGATTACCTGCGCGAAATCCCCTCTACTGCCACTTGACAAGTCTCTTCTTTCATGACGCGGATTATAACTGCTATTACAACATGTGATAAGGGTGTTTTTCATCCCTACTATATTCAAAGATCCTGTGTGGACGATGCAATTAATAGCTACAGTAATAGGAGTGTCTTGTTGTTTATACAACTGATAGGTGCCTAAGTATGCTCTTTTAAGTTTTTGAGAAAATGTATGTATAAATGAGATTATTGGGGAGTTATTTTTGTATCCGTATAGTAGTGAGTGTGTAAAGGATACAAGGATGTGTTAATAATGGGAACCATTTTAGTTGTCAGTCGAGTTATTATTTTAAATGATCTCAAGGGTGTGCATCTGTGTGCTTAAAGGATTGGTGTGTGATCACGTCAACAAGTCGAAAGAAGCCAAATCTGATTGGGTACCTACTTGTAAGAATTACCTTGTAAACTATATTACAAATCTTTCAGCCGCCATTTTAACAGTGTAAAATGTAACAGTAGTAGGTATGTTTAAGTGTTAATAAAGAAAATACAAATACAGATTACATTGTAATTTTATTTGCAAAAGCATATTAGGTATATGTCTGGACATGGACATGAGTGTGGACACTAATGCAGTGGTTCTTAACCCCTGGTCTTGGTCCCTGGAAACTTCCGAAGTGATCCGCGACGTTATCATTAATAAGGAATGGTAATTTTCCAAGATTTCGAGTGTATTTCTCATGCTCATTCATTTTAAGATACCTACTTTTGATTTGATCCACCACAGTATTGAAGATGAAATCGCTGCGCATTGTTTACGTTAAGTGGCTTTCGTACGGTCAACCCAGCTTTGAAGGCCAAATGCCTAATTTTAAGCTCGATTACTCGTTAACGTTAGTTACATTCAATTAATCAATTCCACAAGGGCCAAAATGCCAAACTGGCAGCGCTCACTTATTCATTGTTACTTTTATTTTCCCACATAATTAATTTGGTTTTGAAATAAATGTAGGTAGGTACGTGTTTTATTTACATTTTGAAGTCTATAAATGGTATTACAAGGCCTACAATAACCCAAAATACTGTTTTTTTTTTCAAATGGTCCCTCATATACAAAAGGTTAGGAACCACTGCTCTAATGTCTCGGAAAGGCTACGTCTATCGAAGCGCCACCTGGCGAATAGCTGAAAATACTGTGATGACGTCATAATCGGCGCGAATACTGCATTCGACCATTACGACGAATCAAGAACTGGAACTAGCTGTTCGAAGAGTGAATAAGTCCATGTGTAGTAGTATGTGTCGTAGTAGCCGTGTTCCAGAAAGAAGAGTAACGAACTAATTAACATCTTGTAAAGGTGCGCACATAAAAAGCCGCTGGCGCATCTTAAGATTCGGTCAGGCAGGATAACCATAAGTGGTGGCGGGTCTGTCAGTGTCAGTGACCCAAGGGTTTGGTAGTCCTACATTACTTCCTATTCTTTATGATTATCGGTTTATTATCTCTATACATTGTTCGGCTGAATCTTTATTTCTACAAAACTATCCCGAAAATATCTTCTTATGTATCTCTCCCCTGCTAGGGTCTGCCCTAATTCCTGATATCTGTTTTTTATGTAGTACCCATTGATTTATTTATAGAAGTCTGGTTATACGGCAGACAAAATATCGATCTATCGTGCGAATGTATGGATGAGTCGGTAGAGGACATCCGAAGAACAATACTTATTTAGATATGACCAAATAAATGACCTGCTCCAAAAAGGGCACAGGTTAGACTTACCCTCTACTGGGGTAAATGCATGAAAAGATGTATGAATGTGGAAGAGGCAAAAGAGGTGTGTCAGGAACGTAGCTTGTAGCACTCGATAGTCTCTGCGCTACCAATGCGTTGCGCGCCTCTAAAGTACCGCTAATATACCTCTTAAACGATCCCATGTCATAGTCTTGTCTTGCTAGGAGCTATAGGAGATTCTACATCCGAATCGTACGAACGAGAAACATTCACGGCGGACCAGAAATGTACCGGGCGAGTTATAACCTAAAGTGTTTCGAACCTTCGCGTGCTCTTACCATTGATGTATTTCTCTTATGGCAATTCTTATATTTATGTAAAGACGCGTCTTGCTATTAATTGAGCCCATTTGTCTGACTCACGCCGACGAATGTATGTAGTGTAGCTATAGCTAGGTACGTGTACAGACGATATCTGTTTCCGTCTGCTTGTAAATTGCTACGAGCAACCTCGTGTCTGTACCGTGTCTGACTAGGAATATATTGCATTCTGCGGGGGGTGGCCGCAATCACGCAATCAGTTGCTACTGAATTTAGCCAAATGTAATTTGTAATAATGATAAAGCGCATTATTTACAAGCAAGCTTAGGCACGATCCTAAGACTAGGGTAAAGTTGTGGAAGGATGGGCTACAAAACGGTGGTTTGAAGCTAAATGTCGCCAAAACAGTATATGGCTAGCTGCAGCGCGGATCTTGAAACTATCCGCATAGGGAACGACGCTGTCACTAGAACAGATAAAAGCAAATATCTCGGATTTGTGCTGCACGAGTCCGGCGATATCTGCTGCGATGTCAAGTCACGGAAATCTGCAGGTTGGGTCGAATGGCAGGACTCACCTTAAAATCTAGGTCTAGGTCAAGGGGCTTCATATACAAGAGTATAATTAGCTGTGGCGTAGCATGGGGGGGGCGGAGGGTGCGGTCCGCACCGGGCGGCACTTTGCCGGGGGCGGCGCTGCGGAGGTGGCAGTTAGAAAAATCGCGGATAAGGTCAAGGAGGCTCACCACTTGCCTGCGCTGGTTTGGTCACGTGTTGCGTAAGCTCCAGGGATATGTGGGAAGAGAAATAGGTGCTTGAGCCTGCCGGTATCAAGAAACAGGCCCCGTGGATCTTGGGCGACCCAAGAACAACGGCTTACAACGCGTAGGAAAGCGGACCTTGGCAGAAGCCATGATAAGCGCTAGAACGACAGATAGATATGGGGTATTATAATCCGCGTCATGAAAGAAGAGACTTGTTAAATGGTAGTAGAGGGGATTTCGCGCAGGTAATAATCCGCCTATTACACATACCTAAATTCAGAAGCACCTAGCTTCTGATTACACTGTTCTAAATTCATTTACTGGTGGAAAAGTTACGAAGTCGGACGTGTTGTGTACGAGAATGGCTGCAGTACTTTTGAATTCCCGCCAATCAATTTTACTTTTTATTTAGATGTTGCGTGCGAAAAGTACAGTGCTTGACATTTATATGAAAACTGAACATGATTCTTGGCGTTAATGACGCTCTAGAATAATTTTGTTATATTTATTTTAAAAAGCAGTAGTATGATATCTATACTTAATTTCATAAATAAACACAAAACCGTGTGCTTAATGTTACAAGATTAAACTCACACAGTTAAATTACCAGGCAAAAATGAGTTTCTGAACGTCAATCTGAATTAAGTAAGTTTCTACTATGCTTTGTCTATACCTTGTCAAATACATTATGATAATTTTGACAGGTCACAGTAGGGATGTGGTTGTGTAAAATCGTTAATGAATCTATTCGATTATCATTCTCATAGAACTTGGAACCGATAGTTGCATGCTTATGCTATGCGTATTATACAAAATAAACTATTTATTTTCTTCTGAATTAATAATTTATTAATTCGACATTATTATTATTATACGGAAAATGTCGTACTTCATAGACAGGCCCCGCCCCTTTAGTGAAGTGCCACGAATAACAACAGACAATCGAAAGTCGGTATTCAAATAAAATAATCGAACATTTAAAATTAACATTTAGGTAACCTTATTATTTTTTGTAACTAAACTCTTATTCCTTGTTTAGATTTCACCTTAAGAGACCTTTCGCAACAACGATTTCGAGTCGCGCGTGTTCTACGTAATAGGATGACTGACCTAATAGAAATACGCACGTGTCATAATCGTCGTTGTAGAAGGGTTTTTAATGTCATTATTTATTTATCGTATGGCTTTTAAGTTCCTACTGCTACTTAAATTTTCAATTTATATTTCGTCAAGTAGGCGAGAGCTTCGGCCGAAAGGGACTGAAAATCTTCCGCTTGCCCGCTGTACTGTACATATAATGTCATAATGTAATGCAATAAATTATTAATTCAAAAGACAATAAATAGTTTATTTTGTATAACACGTACTGAATAACCATGCAACTATCGATTCCAAGTTCTATGAAAATGATAATCAAATAGCTTCATTAACGATTTTACACTACTGTAAATTGTCAAAATTATCGGAACTATATTTGACAAAGTATAGTTGTATCTATCTATCACCACGAGTGGCGACCACGTACCGGAAGACAAAGCGTGGGAGCAGCACCCGCAAGGTGGACCTGGTAAAGGTCACAGGTACCAGCTGAATGCGGCAGGACCGACCTTTGTGGAGCTCTATGCCCAGCAGTCTTTCAGCTGATATGTTGATAATTGAAGTATGATGTCCTTTTGATTAGTTTACCTTCCATTTTCCGTTAATAGGATTGAAACTTCCATAATCGCGATGATGATCACGGTGTCGTGAACTATTCTCTGAGTATTCTTAATATTTTTACTTTAGGGCCGATTGATCAATCCTCAGATAAAAAATATCAGTCCGATGAGTTATTGTGACTAAAACAAAATCGCATCGTTACTTAATATAAACTGTAGAGATGTAACGGATATCCGGCCGGATACCGGATAATGCGTTAATATCCGGCCGGATACCGGATAGTAAAAAATGTATGAAAAGCCCATAAAAGTGATATTGCTCATCGGAAATATATGCCCTTCTGTAGCGCAGTCGAGTATAAAGTCGTATCAAAATGTTTAAAAACCATAAATATAAAATCAAATAACTATTGATTATGTCGGCATCGGCACCTATTCTACTCGTATCGTTCATTTGGTAGGTTAGCAAAAATTATAAATAGTTTTCTGGTCTCTTCTTTTTGCACTATAGCTTTTCCATTAGCTGGAGTCAGCTCTCCTTGTCTGCTTCCTCCATTTCTTTCTATTTTGAGCAGTAGCAGTGTCAATAATATTGTCCTTCAGGTAACGTTGGTCCGCCGTCAGCCAGGTGGCGTGTGGGTGTCTTCCGCGTCAGCGAGTCGTCGTCGCCAAATTTAGGGCTTCTTGCACTAAGGTGATCTTTGAGGCGGCGGAGCACATGCTCACACCATCGCATTGCGCGTTCTTAAATTTTCTCGGGCATGGGTGTGACTTTGCAACTTCCACGAGTGTGGACATTACGTACTTTGCCCAACAGGGTGACACCCGCTGATCAGCATCAATACGCATTTTTGTCGTGTGTAGTTTTGACAATTGCTGTTTAGTATTATAATGTACTTAGTGTAATAATTTAAAGTCAATCAAGATATATATTGATATTATATATGTATATGAAAAATATTATCCTGGATTAAAAATATGAATTCCTTTATATTTAGAGGTAGTATATGATGTCGTTCATCCCCTACGATGCTGTGGGCTAATGTGCAAGCCCGTATTTTGAATCTATCAATCCGTATAAAGGCGGAAGAATTGTTCAGTTCAACGTTCAAATTATTCACATTAAACGAAAACTTTAAATTACGTAAACACATGCAGTCGTATAAAGTCCCACGCCGCGATTACAGCTTGTACAAACTTGTTCAGAGACCTAACCTGTGAATATCCGGCCGCCGGATATCCAGCTAGGAAGCTGGCCGGATATCCGGTATCCGGCCAAACAACTATCCGTTTCATCTCTAATATAAAGTGACATATAACAGTTTGTTTTAATTTGGTAGTATATTACTTTATCGGGCAGTTAAATTTTAGCTAAGAACTGAAAAATCAACCCTTATAAAACAATAAAAACCATAATATTCAGTGAAAGTACTTTTATTGATTGTAAAAGAAATTAACTCAAACAATCATTTGTCATTAGCAACAATAATGAAAGCAAACTCCTTATCAAAGATCTTATCATTTAAAGTGTTATACAATACATTGTACAATACAATCTTACTGTTTAATATAATGTACCTGCTCGGTAAAATTTATAATTATCATGAACCCACTGTTAGACAATTGTCTGTGAATCATGTCAAAATGTGAATTTTAGACAGACTTTTTGGAATCTTTGGATGGAGAACGTGACCTGGAGCGGGACAAGGAGCGTCCATTCTTGGAGCGAGAACGCGAGCGGCTGCGGCTGCGACTGCGAGAGCCGGAGCGCGGCGAGCGCGAGCGCGTACGTCTGCGGGAGCGCGAGCGGCTGAAACACATATCATAACAGTCACACCACCTGTACCAAACAATTATCATCACCTGATCAAAACAGAATAAAACATTAGGTTATTGCCAATTCATTTGTTCTAGATTATGTCATGAGTCATACATAAATATGATGAGGGTGATAGATGATTATGTATTGTGGTATTTTTTAATACCTTTATATTTAATTTGGTGTTGATGATAATTACTATATTATTATTCTATTATGACAAAATATTAAGTATTACCATAGCTAAAGGATAAAATTTGTTTTCATAAAATAAAAACAGTTCTGCACTGAACACAAATATGTCATAAGAATGTGTAACTCACTGAGAGCACGCAGTGATTACATTAGGTGTGCGTAGCGACGCGCAGAACGAACAGTCGAACATTACTCTCAATGAAGTTCTCGACAAGTGAAGTGTGCACGTAGGTACGTAGTTCGCAGAGCGAAGTTAGATGTGGCCAACATTAGCGCAGTACACGCCGCGAAGTGAAAGCTACGTAGCGCAGACAATAAGAAGTGCAGACACTGACGAGTTCGTTCTCGGCGCACAGGCCAATGATAACCTATAACATAGTTATCATTGGTATATGTGTTTCCAAATTTTGTAGTATGGGATTTTTACATAATGCCACATGCACAATCTGAATGATTTTAGACAGCATATTATATTCACCAAAATAGTTAGCTGCATCGAACTTCGCGCAATATTGTATAAAAATCCCATTCCGTTGGATATTATGACATACACAGATGAAATATTGATTATTAGGATTTGTCGGTTACCTGCGACGCCGGCGTCTGGTGCAATCACGCGCGTAGTGGCCGCGGTCTCCGCAGTCATAGCAGCGGTCATCATAAGGCCTGGGCGGCATCCGCGACCTTGGCGGAGGTCCTCTGCCGCCATAACCTCGACCGCCATTGGACATCTCAACACGGGCGCGACGCCCACATATAGTACGGCCGTCTAAACCTCGAACCTGGGATAAGCGGAGGGAATGTTAGCTAATGCAAAGAAATATATAGAGTCATTACATTCAAGTATACTTACTGCGTCTTCGGCGTCTCTAGCATCTTCGAACTCAACAAAAGCGAAGCCGGGTGGGTTCCTTGCAACCCAAACGTTACGGAGCGGGCCGTAGTACGAAAAGGCGTCTTCAAGTTCAGGCTTACTGGCGTTATTACCCAAATCGCCAACATATACTTTGCAATCACCGTAACGAGACATTGTAACTGAAAAAGATAAAACAAAATTTTTATTTGCTGCGCAAAATATACCACGCACGCCTCGTTATTACAGATAACGCCGACACAACATATCAATTATCAAATGAAATCCTTACTTGTCTTTTGATCCTTCAATGTATTTAGTTAGATACGACGATACATTTATCAAAGTCACCACCACTAACACATAACTACAGAATGGAATTAAAATTATAACCACCTCACGCGAGAGACCACTTTTCTCTTCGCAGTGACAAATCAAAATGGCTGCAAATTGGCTACTGCTTGCGCTGGCGTGCGTCGTTCGTTGGGGATTTGGTTGCGTTCATAAATCACAACTTTAGAAGTATTCAAAGATTGACAGATGTCAGGCCTGCGCCATACTAGCCATTTTCATAAGTTCCGGGGTGGTACCGCCTATCTCCAATGAGGAGTTTTCCAGTAGGTATAGATAATTGGTTTCAAAAAGCATCAATAGATGGCGCTCCTACAATTTTGGTAATCTTTTTATAATCTGTGTGATGGTGGCAGTGATTTCATGCAGCCAACTAATACTAAACTTAAAAATAAAATGTTTATTAATATAAACATAACTGTTAAAGGTTGAACGAAGTGTAAAAAGAAATATTTATAGAAGTTTGTTGTTTGAAGTTATGGTTTTATGGATGCGGTGCTATTTCTGTAAACTTCTTGAAGGAGTTTGATATAGGTATCCTCAATCTCTTGGTTCTCTCACAGACATACCAGACTTAACACAAATCATAAATATTCCCTGTTCGCTCACTCTACAATGATTATGAATCTAGCTATCCCGTTTTTTCGTCTATTTATACAGGGTGTTTCATAATACATGTATAAAGCCGTGAACTGGATGGAGTGCTAAACGTATTAAAACGATAGGTACAATTATTTTTTTCGTGCGTGGAATAGTAAGCGAGAAAATGACTATCGAACTTTTACCTTTTCAATGTCGATAATCGACATTTTGAAAACGAAAGACCGCATCTCTAGAAATCAGTTGTAAAAGGTCACTCAAGTTCATAGTACTAGGCGCAATGATATTAAGGAGATCTAAATTAGCCATTTTGTATTTTTTGGTTTGAGGGTTCTGTACAAAAAAATATTGTAATTTTAATTTAATAGGTTCCTTCATAGCTTTTTCGAAAGTGCACCACCACCTAACTAATAGCAAAGTAGTCTAATTCAAATTACTGTGGCATATTAATGTAGCAAACTCTAATTAATGTAGCATATTTGTCTTTATAAGTTTGCTTTCTCATGTCATGCCTGTCAGTCATGTTTCAGTGTCGCAAAGGTAATCGTACCTATGAGATTTTTCAGTAACTACACACACATATTTTTGTATTAAATGAAACAAATAAAATACCTTAGTGTAATGAATGAAACATAAATAAAACAAAGACAGTAGAGAGTGGAGTTTAAGACAGAACCCTCCACTAATGTGGGGAAGGCTTAAACTCTCAGAGGACTGTTATGTTAAAATCCGTACGATTTCACGAATATTTCTCATCAACAAAAATTAACTAAATGAATCTTAGTTGACGGAGCTATACCTGTAAATATCCCATGCTTCACCCAGTTGGGAACCTAGGCAGGGGCGCAACAACCGCCGTATCAGCCGTATCAATGATACGGGATCCCAAATCGTTTGTAAGCAAAAATACGTACTGTTATCCTCAATTTCAGTTAAACACTATTTCCCGGAAAAAAAATTCTTTAGTGATTTTCAGACCAGGGTCGGGGCCCCCTCCGCCAAAGATGCAAATGAAATCAAGTGATACAATCCGTTTTCGTTCCCCTTTCGCTTAGAGATAATTAACATTTTTAATAAAAAACAACAACTTAGAGCCCCTCACGCGCACTCACTCATTACTTCATTGAAATTGTGTAAAAATGCACCTATAGCAAAAATGAGAAAAATCTTGATCTCATGTACAACATATTCAGCACTATCGGTGAGATCATAAGATTTAAAATAACTCCTTACACTGTTCATTGCTCAACGGGTCAGATGGACCTGGCTCATAATAAAATCGTTTTGGCCCACACGATTTTTGAATTTGACTGTTTTTAAGTTAAACGTGAAAACTTTATAGCCAAAATGTCAGAAATAGAGCTCGCACGCTCATTAATTAATTGTTTGCGAAGTTAATTTTATTATAAACCAGATGTCAGAAATGTCTACATCGTATGTCGTCGTATGTCGTATCGTCCATTTACTGATTTTATGTTATTCGCGCAAGTATTCTGAAGGGGTAGTTTGTGAAACTATCGAGCTCGCTACGCTCGCTTATTCAACAAATTATGACATTTTTATATTTATCATGCAAGGTTTTAATATACCAAAGTCAAGGGCCAATTTACAAAAATTCCGATGTCCACCCCGGCCTTTAAGGAGATTCTTGTCATACAAACTACCAACATAAAACATTAACAAATTATACACCTAAATCTTCCTCAATAGACAAAGTAATTCCACTTTGTCAATTGGTGAAAACCGCATGCAAATCCGTTCAGTAGTTTTTGAGTTTATCGCGAACAGGCAGACAGACGCGGTGTGGAACTTTCTTTCATACATATGTTATTCTTACTATTAAGGTGATTCAACGCCCATACTAAATTTCTCTCGATATTCTTTCATTTGTTTGAGTGTTTAGTGATTGTATTATGATTTCTACTCTTAGTAAATGTATTCAATGGTGCGCAAAGTGGTTTTCTTTTCAAAAGCAGTTAAATCGAAAAAAGCACAAATCGCCGCTTGATAGCGTTGTTTTGTGATTTAATTATTTTTCTTTTTCATTGCTTTGTTTTACATTATTAACATGTAGAAATCTATTTCGCGCACAACTGAACATATTTTCTAATAGCCAATGAGGAGTTTTCCAGTAGGTATAGATCGTTAGTTTCAAAAAGCATCAATAGATGGCGCTCCTACAATTTTGGTAATCTTTTTATAATCTGTATGATGGTGGCAGTGATTTCATGCAGCCCACTAATACTAAACTTAAAAATAAAATGTTTATTCATATAAACATAACTGTTAAAGGTTGAACGAAGTGTAAAAAGAAATATTTATAGAAGTTAGCACTATGTTCCATTATTATTACAACCTCTAAAATGGTTGAAAACTATTGACAAATACAATATTATCCAATACAACGTACCCAGTGTTTATTTCCTGTTTGCTAAGAACCTATTTCAAGCAATTATCAATTACCAAAATTGTCGGGGCGCCATCTAGTGAGTGGTTAGGAATGCTTTAGATACCTACTGGAAAACTCCTCATTGCACAAAAACGTTACATAAAAATTTTATGAAAATCGTACCGCCTTAACACGCGAATGGCTTGGATTTAAGTTACTCATTAGCATCCCTTGTAGCCGTGTGGTAACCGGTAGAGTAGAATAGCACCAACCCCTTACACTCGTGGGTGTCGTACAAGGCGAATAACGTTTAGAGGCAAAATATCTACTCCATAAACTGGAAAATGGGCAGCAGCGTTTTTCATTGTTATGTTTGCAACACTGCGATCTCCAACCCGCCTGCCAAGCGTGGAGATTATGGCAATAACCTCCCCTTTTGCGGGAGAGGCCCAAAGTCCTGTAGTGGACTGTTATGGGCTGTGATGATGATGATGATGATCCCTTGTAGTTGGGGGTACTAACTATGGGGCCCCAGACAGCTATTGATACGGGGCCCCTGGAAGGCAAGCAACGCCACTGAACCTAGGTCACCTAGGTGAAACACGGACCCAAACACAATTTTAGTAATTACTGTCTGTACAAATTACCCGATAAAATAGTGGTAAGCAAATGTATTCCATCACCGACATCATAAGGATTATTATTAGTCCACTGTTGGACTTGTTTGAGCCTCACTTTATTAAATAAACACAATCAACATTACGGTGCATCTACCAGGAGAACATAAGAGGCGAAATAAGTACGACCCCTAACACGCGGATCCCTAAAGCCAGTGTTACCAGCAGTAGTTTCCAAAAAAGTACGTCTGGGCTCTTAAAATAGTACGAAAATGGCTTAAAAGTTACGATTTCTTCTTATTATCTTCTATATTTTATCGACCTTGGGGGGGGGGGATGATTTTTAGTCAATTAATGACGTTATTTTGTTGCCGGTGGCAAAATCAACCCTTCCTTCCCATTATTTTTGGTGAAATTGTGAATTTGAAAGGTGAAGTGACTACCCCCCTCAGCTAAATTCAGCATTTTGTAAAAACGTACTAAATAGTACGATGTGGAGCAAAGTACGCTTAAGGTACGACAGTCGGCCAAATAGTACGTAAATCGTACTAAAAGGTACGATCTGGCAACGCTGCCTAAAGCGCTGCCTGCTGCCACGCCTCCCGCCTCGCCTCCCGCCCCCCGCCGCCCCGTGCGCCGCGCCGAACATGTGTCGACACGCCGGAGTTTTGGCAGTGTGCATGCTGCACTTGGGTGTGTCGTTTGATTGAACCGCTGACGCCGACAGCGTGGCTTCTTGTGTTACCTATTTTCGAGTCGTGTTCGTTTATTCGGTTGATTGTTTGTTGCGTTGTATGTATAGGATACCTAAGTACTGTGAAAATAACTGTGATAAGACTGTAAACGATATGAATGAATGAATGATTTATTGCTTCAGGTACCAATATTAACGTAGTCTTGTTTGTGTACAACGTTCAACAGTTTAAGTATTGTGATAATCATTATTCTGTGCATGAGTGCAACCAAGCAGTAGGCGAAAGACCATGTTACCTACCTACTTACGTATTGCATAGCAACCAGTGCATGCTGTAGTGTTGTGTAGCTGTGTGTATGAGTGTATTTACCTATCGGTCATCGAGCCACAAGAAAGCAAGAAAGTGTGGTTAACTGCGCTGGCACCTGACACTGTTTGTTTCCATAAAATATCGTTTAAAAGGTACGTACCTACATGCTTTAAAGGTCTAGGTGCTAGCTAGACTAGGAGACGCTACCTACCACCTAATAGTGACGTTAGAAGCGCAACCGCCGCGCTCGGTTCTTTTCCGACGGGAAATAGGTAGAAAAGACAACGCTTTTATCTTTTCATAAAAACATGTAGGTATTTAGTGGAACCTGTCTGTAATGTGTTTCACCAAAACTAGATTCATAAGTGGTTCCCTAGGTACGTAGGTACTTAGATGAGGGAACCGTGTTAGTAGGTACCTAGTACTTACCTATCTGTGTAGAGCCATTTTGTCAATTGAACGAATCCCGTTTTAGTGTAGTAGATATCTACTTTAGTACGTAGCTGACTATGTTTATTTTTATTTAGTTTAAGTACCTGCGGCAGTCCACACCGCGGGTCAGGCTGTCTTCCAGACTGATTAACATGTTTTGTTTTGTTATTTACGTAGGTTCCTACCTACCTAACCTACTTAGATACTGTTTTTAGGCCTTTAGTTAATAAGTACCTAAGTATTATGATTTTAATTCTTATTTTACTTTTGTTGTGCTGGGGTGGTTTGTTCTGTTAGGTACCTACCTAGTAGAAATCATCTCGGTGAAGCATCTTCGATTGCTTCTATCCGTTTGATGTTACCGCCACGCTTTTTTCATAGGGGTCGCACGCGGTTATTGAACTTCTCCTTCTAGGATCATCAACTTGAAATAGAGCTGCGCATCAACGTAGTCGATATGGTTATTTTTCTTTAAAAACGAAGATTTTTTATAAAAATTAAAATTCAATGTCTGGATAATATGAAGTCGCCAGTGTACTCTTTGCAAGCTATACTTTAACACCCTTTCGGCTTTATACATGTATTATGAAACACCCTGTATAAGGTCTAAGAAAATGACGCGCGCAATGTTTTGAACGTTTGACATGCTGCTCAAGCTAACAACGACCTGACGTTTCTTTTGAAACAATGATGTAAATTTTATAATTTCTTATTAAAATTTAAATCAAACCATTATAAGAGGGTGTAATTTAGTGCACATTAATGTGAAAGCGCAAATTATGGAAATACACCTGATTATCTTTTCCTCGGTAAGTAATTTCATTCGTGGTCGTGGCGAATCAATTTTAGAAATTGTGACAAAAATATGCATCGTAATAGTGTGAATTTGCAATAATTGAAATGCTTTGCCTTACAACCATGCCATTAAAGATAGATTTAAAATTATTGGCAAATTGAGCAATATTTCGGTGATCGAAAATATTTTGATGCTAACAGGATAGGATTTAGAATTAATTGTATAAATAAAACATTAATACTTAAATCTTGTAAATAGCGGTCCTCAATCTTATATGAATTAAGTAGGGTTTCACACCAAAAATGTACCTAAATGACATTTTAAATGTTCAGACATTTTATGAAACAAATTAACGGATTAACCGCATATTTACGTTTATTTACATTTATTAGTTTTTTAGGTTACCTAAAGACCAGACATGGCGATGTCTGGGTTGCAAATTGGAAGTGCTGCGTTGTAAACATTTTAAAGAACAAGATAATAAGTAGATGTAAGTCCCTTTAGTTCTGGTGTATCATCATTATATGAATTGATATTGAAAATAAAGAATATGCTGCCTGTCTGATATATTAATGTACTCGTACCTTTTCATTTCTTTTTTCAAGACTATGTCCTTTAGAGGGCATCATATTGAATTTATTGTGAAGTCACATAGGCCAATCTGTGGATAATGAAGATACTTCTAACGATAAGTAAGTAGGTACCTACTTAGTTTAGAAGTTATGAGACAACAAATAAACATTTATACCGGTCAAAATCCTCAAAACCCTCCTTCATGCAAAAGCAAGCACTGCCAATTCACGGTATGTAGGATCGAGAGATAAAAAAAATGGTGGTATGTATCAGGGCGTGGATTTGATTCACTAAACACCTTACCTTTTATTATAATGTCAATATAAAATTATAAGGACAAGTTTAAAAAAATGACAAAAGCATCGGAGCGAAATATACTCACAAGTCAGATTTGTTTATATTCGTTACGAGTGGAAAATCGCAGATAACATTGCAGATGGGCTGCCTTGTTCCTTCCCTGCATTTGCATTAGTGTGTGTGTTATAGACATGTGTGACATTTTGTCTCGAATTGAAACTCGGTATGTTCTCTCTGCTTCTGTAGATAAAATTTTTTCTCTATGGGTTCTCTAGGGTGATGGTGATGGTTCTATAGTGCTTACTTACATTAAATTTTATAGTGCTTACGTACTCTTGAGTTCGTTTGAGAAATAGGTGGCAATCATAGTAACAAATCTTGATTGTCAGGATGATAGAGCGGATCACTAGCGGTAAAGCTGTTAGAACTTCTTAACGCTCGAGGATGGTCGTATTATCAGAATGGCCGTGACGGCGCATCGAGTTATTGGTCGTGATAAGATGTCTATCGGTTAGATACTCTTTAGCTGGTCCTTGTTTGTTTGTTTGTCGGTGGTTAGTTAACAATGGCAGCGCGCGCACGCATTATTGTGCGCTGTGATGTTCTTGTTTTGATTAACACCAGAAATCAAGCACCCACGAGGAATTGCTATATAAGTCACGAATACCAATACCATAGCCTTTAAACTAACGTCGTTGTAAGTTTGTGTCGTGGTGGACCGCGGGCCCTCATGCGCTGTGCTGGAAAAGTCGGCCCTGATGTTAAATGGTGATGATAGATCCAATTATAATGATGTCGGCTATCTAGACTCTAGTGCGCCGATATATATTTTTAAATGTTTTTTAACCTTTTAAAGTTATGTTTAATTTAATAAACTTATTATTTTTATGTTTAATATTAATAATATGTTGGCTGCATGACATCACTGCCGCATGTACAGGTTTTATAAAAAAGGTATCAAAATTATGGGAGCGCAATCTATTGATGCTTTTTGAAACCAACTGACAATACCTACTAGAAAACTGCTCATTGGACCTTAATGCCATTTTTCTTTGGTCATGCAAAGCAGACTTTAAGCAGACTCTACATGTTGGCCTAAACATTTGCCGGGACTGAGAGAGACTTTTGGTCGACTCTCTATATTTTTGTTCAGTAGGGATGTGATAGGGGTGCAGGAAGTGTCAAAATACATCAATATTATATAGATTAAATCGCTAATCTGCTAGGTGCAAACAGGGTTGCGGAGGAGTTTACAATACTAGGAAGCTAGCTTCCTTCAAATAATAATAGATGGCGCGCTCTAATGACTGATGACATTGGCGAATACTACACACACGATATTTATCGTGATACGTATCGTGATCCATATCGAGTAATATTTTGGATCGCAAGTCGACCCTACACACACGATATGAATCGTCGATATTTTCATTAGTCTGTGCATTCTTTCATTTATTTTGATGGCTGAATAGACTAAGTTGCCAATGCCTAGCCTAAAAAAAAAGCATTTTTGACGCGTCGCTTGTGTATATTTACGATTTTTACGTATTTTTACCAAAATGACTGATAAAGCTAGCGTTGCTATAGTATTAGCATTAGGAATAAAAAGACGCGTGAAGAGAAAAAAATGAGAAAAATTATGAGGATGAGGATCTTGATGACTTTTTATACTTTTATAGTAACTGTCCAGGTCCATAGTGGCCACAGCAGCTTGAAAATAAACACAAACAATGAAAATAAATTTGAAATTACGTTATTTATCTGTCAGTTTGACAGAAATGTCGTGATAAATATCGACTAGGTACTAGACGCTCGATATATATCGCACGATACTTGATACGGATCGTAGATTTCTGGATTTTCGGAAATCCTGTGATCCCTATCACGATTCGTGATACTCTAGGCTACACACTCGATAAATATCGTGATCCTGCGTGAATCACGATATATATCGTGTGTGTAGTATCCGCTATTATCATAATCTCTTGGCTGTATGGTATTGATAGAATTTATTTCTATGGAATTCATTTCAGATCAAATAATTTATTGGTTTGTAAATGTCAATGCTCCTTGGGACGGAAATTTTTATTTTATTTGAAAGTTTCACAAGCTGCATGAGACGGAATTTGATTTTACACCACCCACAACACTCCACAAATCTAGCATAGGCGGATGCTAGACGCTCTGATCGTGGATTCAGATTTTTTAGAAATCCTATGATCCGTATCACGATCCGTGAGTCCTAAATCGACTCGATCCACTCGATAAATATCGTGATCCAGGATCGCAATCCACGTATCATGATAAATATTAAGCGTCTAGCATCCGTCTGTCTGTGCGTCCACATGAGACAATCTAATCTGTATGTTGTCGGATTGTACGTAAAATTGTGTCGTATAGAAGGGCCTTTTTTTTGACAATCCAACTGATTTTATTATATGGCAACATCATCAAGAAAAAAAAAGAAGCAATGTAGCAGACGGACGTCGTTTCGACTTTTCTATTCCGTCATGCAATAATTTTTGTCATTCATGAATTCGTCGTTAAAAAATATTTTAGATGTTTTCTCCTACGTGAATGTTAGTTGAAATATAGTTAAATAATGTGTTAGAATTCCATTTCGCGTAGATCATCGTAGTTCTTGATAGGTCTGTGACAAGTTCGGTAATGGTGGCCATGTCATGAAAATCCCCACAGCCATGGATGATAGCTCCGTATCTCATCACAACGGAGGCCAAGTGGGATCTCAAATAGGAGTCAGTGTAAATAACAAGCAAAATGACGAACCTAGTCAAAGTGTCCAGTATTCAATACCTGGCATTTTGCACTTCATCCAACACGAATGGGCGAGATTCGAGCTCGAGAGATCACAATGGGAGGTGGACAGAGCCGAGTTTGAGGTGATACTTTTGTTTTTCTATTCTTAGTTATTGCTATCTATCTACTCTTAGAATAAATTAGCAAGTAACAAGAAGAAGTAACGAATATTATTTTTTAAACTACCCTGTTTATGTTATTTTACTTTCGTAATACTTAACACCAACATAAATAAACTGCTCTTTATTGTGGTGAAAACTGCAAAGTGCACTGTATAATGCAAACAAAATAACTTTGGGCATTTGGAACCTACATAAATATTTATACCTACAAATAGAACAATTATAAAAATATGATCATTGCTACAATCATCAGTTTTAATCTTTAATATTTGATTATAATTTTAATTACATACACTTATATATCTACTCTATAATATTAGATATATATTTGCTATTAGACTAGTAACTTATGTACTGTACTCCATATAAAGAATTTTTGTTTTATTATATTTTAGTATCTACTTTTTATGTGCAGTAAAATTAAAATTCATGTTATCATTTATATTTATTTCCTTAGGTCCATACTATAAATGAATACTCCATTGTTGAGGGTAATTTATTTGTATTTCTTTTGTTACTATATTGAGGTGCAACATAAAAATCAGGGTAGAATGTTGTATTAAGATTGAAGTGAAAGTATTAGGTACCTATTTATATTCAAATCACTTATCAGTGGAAGGGTTTGCCATAATCTCCACACCTGACAAGTGGATTGGAGATAATTCTTACTACTAAATTGTGTAACTAATTTTTAAACTTCTCTATGATCTACAAAAGTGATATTGTATGACACTTAATTACCAATGACTGTAACTAGGTACAAAAACAACTACATTAACAATATTTGTATATTTTTGGCTTAAGATAGAAAACAGTATTAACCTATTTAAAGTCAAAGAAACTTATTTACTTACTTAAATGAATGTTATTGGTGTGGTTCTAAATTACTAGTAAGCATAACCCCAAGAGGCACCTAAAATTTCATGTATTGGTATGAGAGGTGATTTAAAATTAGTAAAGTTAAGGCCCAGCTGCCAATAAGGGACATGTATAGAAAACCCATACAAAAACAATTTACTGCTAAAACACTGTTATGCATTAAGTAGCTTAAGTAAATATTTAGTTAACCACTTGACAATTTAATATGTGTAAATTGTGACAATAACAGAACGCCTGTTGACGTCAGTATCTCTTATGATGTCTGATTTTCATACTAATCAATGGAGAGGCATGCTCATGTAGTATTTTTTCGAAAGGATGTGAGTACATTTCATGTAACTCTAAACATCTGTGAAACATCACTAGGTGTTTCTTATGTTGGATGAACTAAACAATCTGCACATTAGTTGGTCTCGAGACATTAATAATGTTCTTCACATTGATAATTGATGGATTAGTATTTCTGCTACATGGGGTAAAATTTCTTTGAGTTGGGATAGGGCCCATTGCTCTAGCAAGCTAAATAGAACTACAATTTCATATTGCTTTAGGTACTTTAATTACACTCAGTTACAAGGTGTTATTATATTTATTGCATGGTGTTATATAGTTATTGCATGTGTTAGTTTTAATAATTTAGATGGAACTTTACTGCTTGGCAGCTAACTTTGTTGTTGTTGATGATGATGAATGATACAATAGAGTGAATACTACTTTTGTAAGTACTATAATATTTTTTATCTGTCATCCAAAAACTATGTAATCTGGTAGATTTATAATATCTCTTTACAATCATCATCACCGTCCTAGCAGTCAATCCCGGTTTCGACCAGGAGCCGCTTTACTACTCTTCCTTTGCTTAGTCTTTGGCATCCTCAAGTTGATGCCAATCCATCTCTTTCTTAGTCTCCTATTGATACACTTCATTCTGGAGACTCTTAACTTCTTCTCACTTATTCATGGAATTCTAGCATGGAACTACCGCAGGCAAGCCTCTTCAATTTTATCACGCGGCATAAACGCGTAACGCCGCACATCCACCTCAGTTTATTTCGTTATATGGCATGGCAGACAAATCAAAATCGCGTGATAAATATGTGTTTTCTGTAAAAACCGTAGTAGTATCCAGTGATTGTTTTATTTAAATTCCGATTATGGATTTCAAATCTACAAGGTTTACAGAATTATTAAGTGGGCAACTCACTGCAAGTGACTTCAAAACTGCTAAACTAAACAGTGACTTAAAATAATTAAATTGTGCACGTGCGCGATATGTGGCCATTCCATATGGAGACTGCACTCATGCTGCTTATATGCGATGTCACGGACATCACATATAAGCAAGCGCGAATGTAAAGCGTCTTCATATCCGTGCCGCGCAGCTCCTCTTCATGTAGAGGCCAAGTCTAATGATGGTTGTATGGTAGTGACCATTCCGCTTTCGTTCACCACCACAACCGTCACCTCCCGCCATTTGGCCCAAGCCGCGGATATTTGGGCTTTAACGTCGCTGTCAATGTCACAAAGACAGAGCCCAGGTTTCTGACCTGATTCGGGCGTTTGACCACTTCTTCGCGAGCAGGGTAGGGGATGTGTCGCAGGCCTTCTACTCTATCTTCGCCACATTTAGATTGTGACCATCGCTCAAGTGTTCTTAGTCTGTCATATCATCAGCGACGATGAATAGATCTATATGGGCTGAGCCTTGGTGTGTCTCAACGGTAAGCGAGAACTATGGATAATGTCAAGGTAGGCCTCAGGTACCGTCTTGTATCGCAACGCGCCCCAGATCATCTCATGAGGGGCATAGTCAAACACCTTCTGTAATGAATCAGGAAAAGTTGTTCGTTTAGTTCCCGAGTTCTCAGGGCAAAAACGGGGTCCATAGTCTCATACTATGGCTCCGGCACTGTACACTCCTGCAGAACCCGAGAGTCCAAAATGCGTTGGAAGAGTTTCATGATGTGAAAAATCACCTTTATATCGCAATACTTACTGCACACCTCGAGCCCTTACCTTTGAAGATTGAAGTAATTTATACTCAGCCTTTTTTTGTTTGGTATCTTCCCGGCGAAGATGATGCGATTATGAAGGCTGGTAAGGATGCTGACACCACGAGAGCCCATCGATTTCCTCGCCTCAATAGCGATTGCTTCGGGTCCGACAGCTTTCCTAAACTATATGCGGTAAATCTGTTGAAATTCGAGTCTACGAATGATCTGGTGTTACCTTAGACACAAGTGGCTACACCTCTTTATACTGCGTGTTCAGTTCGTGGATAAGAGTACTACCTCTCCTTTACCGCGCGGTCGTCGCATAACAGGTTACCGTGATGGTCATTTACACAGCGGCATTTGGAAATGTCCTTTGCCGCTTTAATCCTTGATCATGGCAACTTGTAAATGAGTTTCTGCCCTGCAGACGATTCTATCGATCATGCAAAGGACATTGGTGGTCTCGTTTGGTTCTGGCTATCGCATGTTTCGTGGCACGTTTGGCATCCCTGTACACAGGGTTGCTTTAGTTCTGACCCAGAGTTGTTGAACAGGTTCGCCGTCTGTCGCTGCACCAAGGTCGTACCGCAGTGGCGAACTCGTAGGATTTAGTTCCTTTAAGCATCTACCACTGGATTTGGCATCGGCACTGCTCCCGATATTTGCCTCGGGACTTCACGCGCAGGTCCATCACAAAGAGTCTATGCAGGTGGCTACTTTGCCGATGTGGTCTCTCTGATTGAGAAAGTATCTAATTGATCTGGGTGGTTCTCCTTCCAATCATATAGGTGATGCTTGGATTTGTATAAAACATATTCAATTCACGAAATCTCAGGAGAATTTCTTCCCCGTTAGCGTTGCGGCTCCCAAAATCAAAGTTACCGTGCAGTAGTTTCCCGATCTACTTTCAGCACGACGTCGGCATCGCTACGACCGACCTCTGGAGTGATTATGAAATTGAGGTCATGACCCCTTCGAGAAGCACCTCCACAACCATGAGGCGGTCGCTTACACGCTTTACCTCAGACAGTGTCCCGAAACTCCTCAGAGAGCACCACTCCCATGCCTAAGAGCTTGTATATCAGCTTGTATGCCGTGTCCGATGTTTAGGGTTCGGTAGCTTCTCCATCGAATCTCCTACAGGAACGCCACTGCTCCGCCGGGAGAGTTGTTTGACTAGCTCATAAGTCCATCCCATTTGTTTGCCAACATTCCTTCCATTATGCGAAACGTACTTTCTTCTTTCTTTTTTTAGTGCAATATGTAAAAATGGAAGTGTTAATTTAATAATTATTTCTAGTACAAGTTTTGTTAAACTATTACTACCTACTATTACTAAACAACATTGAAATAATACATTTGATTTAATCATGAAAGATTGAATCGATTAATAAATAATTTTTTCGATGTGCAATTAAAAATAATATAATCTAAGAATTATCCAGACAACCTAATTTAGGCATTTTAACGTAAATTCGGTGTTTGTCGCGTTCAGGCACGGATCGCCTTCCTCCAAGGCGAGAGGAAGGGTCAGGAGAATCTAAAAAATGACCTCGTGAGGCGGATCAAGATGTTGGAGTACGCGTTGAAGCAGGAGCGCGGCAAGTTCCACAAGCTCAAGTACGGGGTGGAGCTGCAGCAGGGCGACGTGCGCCCGCCGCCCGAGGAGCCGCCGGCGGAGGCCGAGCCGGCCGAGCGCGCGCAGTGGCGGCAGGGCCGCCAGCTCATCAAACAGTATCTCCAGGTTTGACACACAACATTACTTCCCACTTCCTGTCTTCTTTTTTTTCTTGTCTTCCTGACCTTCTTTTCTGTCCGAGTGGACTACGCCGGCGCGGACTATAGTCGGTGTTTTATACACTTATTAATTTAAGAGGCTGCCAAGCAACATGCTTGCACTGTTGTGTTTCTGTTTGAAGGATATGGTAGCCAGCAAAATTACAGGCATGAGGCATATCATCCTAGTTCTCACAGTGACAACGCTCCTGCGGTTCTACATGTTTGTTACCTGCAACCTAAATGTATGAATTGTTGAAGGTATAAGCGACAGTTACCACTTACCATCAGGTGGGCTGTCTGCTCGTTTGTCGTGAGTAGCATAAAAAGTAAAAAACAGTGACAAAGTCGTGAAATCCGACAATGATTTAGATATCATACCTAGAGGTACTATTAGGTTTAGATCGTGAGACTCGACATGAAGTGAATAAATTCTTGTTTTGTGACCATAACGCGGAATTGTAGGTACGTTGTCAGTGCAAGGATGGATCTGAAATCTTCCACCGTATCCTGCGAAGCGGAACCAACAATAACGCAAGGACTATTTTCAGTAGTACTCGCACAAATTAATTGATTGAGAAAGGTAGTATTTATACAGATAAGAGTTCGTCAGTAAGACAGTATCCTACCACCGATTTACTCTCCATCAGACTCTTCACTTTACCTAAATCAAGTTACTATGAGACCACGACAACGTTGATTAGACATCACCATTCATTGAAAATCTGATTACTTTTATTAACGTAATTTTGAAATAATAAGTTCATTATTTATCGGTGACTAGCTTTTACCCGCGACTGAGCGCGTAGATTTCGATAACACGTCGATTATATCTACACGAGTTAAACGCAATCACCTTAACAAATTATATTGGCATTTGGTTTAGCATTGAAAAGGTAATGAAGAGTCAGAGGTAGATTCTTTTTTCGCATTACATGTATAGATTGTTATGATTCGCATGCTGGTAGTACACCAAGTTTCCCCGTTTTGTACTTTAGACCGTTCTTATATATCGATCAATGCCAATTGTATAGGGGTAACTTTATGGGACGAACTGTACGAAGAACAGAACTGATTGCAGCCATGACGTATTTCTGATAATCTCTCGCGACTAGTTTACAGGTGTAGCAGTAAAGTCATCTTGAAATCAATAATTTAGAGGTCTCATAGTGTCGTAGTCGGTCGGAATTATGATTTGGACTCGAATTTTCTATGTATCTTCTGGAGGGTAGTGTGCTATATGGGCACTACGGCGAGGTGCGTCGTGCCGCTCGATCAGGCGTGACAACCCCGGGCGCGCTGGGGCGCAAAACTGACGGTGATTTGTATAATTACTCGCCCCTCACTCGCAACTAGGTACACGCCTACGATGTGGGACGGAAACTGACACAATATATCCCTGCGCGTATAATGGATATCGTCCTTGGCAACTTTTAAGTGGCAAGTTTATTGCTTGACGGATAATTGGTTGATAACGAGATTTTAATCCTGTGAATTCTGTTTGATATCCAAAATTTTTGGTAAGGGCGAGTAGGACACACGCTAGGTTTCTGTAGAACTTAATTATAAATATAGGTTCATCCATCCCTGTTGACGTAGCACAATTGTTTTTATGTTAAATTGAATGGGATATTGAAATTACAATTTTATAACGATTACGTAATTTTTCGAATCGCTGCACATAATTATAAATATAGATTCTTTGCATATTATGTGTAAGGAATCTATATTTCTTTTTTAAACGATTTCATATACACTTTGCTACTCATATACATACGAGCTCACAGCCCACCCCACCTGATGGAAAGCAGTAACTGGCGCTTAAAACATCTAGGATTCATTTGCACTTAAATTTTATGCAACCCAAATGCAGAAGCGCAGGTGCGTCGTCATTGAATATTATACACCTCACGCCTATAACCGGAATGCAACAATGCAAGCAAAGTTGCTTCCCGTCCAGGTCTTTTCTGGCTTGATCCGAGTCATATCAGGGATATTACCTATTTCCATGTAATGGCATCGAGATAGTTGGACCCAGGGGTAGCATCTAGGCTAAATTGCTTTTCAGGTAACTGTAAATAAATTCACTAGAAGATTAATCATTCACCGATTTCAACCTACAAGAAACTAGCCAACTGGTACACTGGCGAGATTTAATTTAAACAAATGCACGATATTGTTCATTGTGTGTTAGAAGTGCTGTTGTATTTATTAAGACACGAGTACAGTAGTGGTTGCTATGCCGGTATGTTATGCAGAAGGCCGATTATCGGGGTCAATCGATTCCCGGTTAGGCGAAAATAATAAATGATGAATTTGTTTCTGTTGAGGATACGTGCTGAGACGTGGCGTACAGTCGATGTAATCTACGACAAAGGGGACTAGGAAGCGTTGGCCAATGTACTCCATTCTTTCATTTCTCTGTCGTGTTCCTCATTAATGAGGGTTGCGAATCCCATGTGTTTCGCCAGTTTTGCTTAATTGTTTGGCTCTATTCCTGAGCCTATTTGATTTGACTTTCTGTCGCGACAAATTTTAAATCGCTATACGTTAGCATTCAAATTTGCGCTGGAAACTTGTTATTATGAAGTACCTAGGTAGGTAAGTCATCTGACTAAAGGTAGGGAAGTCCCCTTACACTCTTTATGAAACTCATCATCATCCCCCTTATCTCACTAGGTGTGGTCCTCACATTTTATCTCGGGAGTAATGCTGTAAATAGTTTTTCGTTTCATGGTTTGAGATTACCGGTTATGGTATTACAAAATAGCTTTTTTCACTATGTACAGGAAATAGGGTACACAGACACCATACTTGACGTGCGTTCGAATAGCGTGCGCACGCTGCTTGGACTGAACAAAGACGAGCAGTCGGAGGACCCCAACTACAGGCCCAACGACAAGCAGCGCCTCTGCGAGTACTACGAGAATCACATGGTCCGCAAGTATGACTACGGTACGTCGTTTACTTTTTAAATTATAATTGTACACGCAGCGGCACAAAATTTCGCCCACTCGATATTTTTCCATATACGCCAATACATTTCTGGCGTCACAAATCAGTCTGTTGTAATTTTCTTGACCCAAACTTTCAGAAAAAATTACAACTTTTCTCTTTGACAGTACCAACGTGCCAACGTGTTGTGGGTTTACTAAACCACTACTATCGCAACAAAGTGGCACATTTCTTGCACGCGATGACGTTGGATAATCTCCGATGCCTTCACTGTCTATAAGGGAACTGGGCTCCTATTTTTGAAACTGCTCGCATCCACGAGAGCGCTCGCGTGCGCTACTCACCTCATTTACACTCGTGGCAAGTTGCTAGAGATAAAAAAAACAAGCATACGAAGGCGAGCACTCGAGTGATTTCAAAAATAGGGCCACGAGGAAGGCCTGAAGGAACGGAGGCCCTGAAGACCCACGAACAAATGGTAATCAAAGTTGTTCTGTCGCTCCTCCAGCCGGCAAGGAGGGTCGCAAGGGCGGCGCCTCAGGCGGCTACAAGGACGAGGGGCTCTCGGTGCAGGAGACCGCGGCCGTGTTCGCCAACTTCGAGTTCCTCGCCAACCAGGAGATGGACATGGACGAGATCGACGATCTCGACGCGAAGCAGCCGCACCACCCGCCCGGGAAGCAGGGTGAGTATGGTAACTACAAAAAAAAGATTTAAAAGATTTATAGAAAATAAGATGTCGTCCTTTGTCGCTTGATTTGTTGTCATTTTGTATTCTTACATCTTCATTATCTTGGAGTTAATGTCCCGGTTTTGCTCACGCTGACGAGGGTCCGGGGTCCGCCTTGACCATGATCCAGGATTTGGCAGATCAGGTAATTACAGTGGAGCGACTGCCATTTGAGCTCCGTGACCCTGTTGACTGGGGAACCTGACCAGACTGGATCGTAGTTATTACACATTCTATTGCCTGAATGTGTAGGTTTCATCACGATGTTTTTCCTCGCCGTAAGATGCCAATAGGGAACCTAATAAAAAAAAAAACTCTTGACCCCTTACGGTCATCATTACCATATCTGCTCTCAATTGATTTGCTTTTTGCTATCCTAATAACGTATAGTTACAATCCAGTCCACGCCCTGATCCTCATAACTGGTGTCTGTCCGTCAGGCGAGGAAGTGGACCACGAGGCTGAGGATGTGCTGCACGAGCTGAGCCTCCTCACCGACAGCGAGGGCGACGCGGGCGGACAGGGGGACGACTACCCACCAGGTATGTGAACCAGGACATGAACGTATTCGCGATTTTAAAATCCACGATATGAGTTATTGAGGTAAAAAGTGAACAGTAATTTGGAAAAAAAAGGAATAAAAGGATTTAATGGAGTAAAGAAATTAAACAATATATACATTTACACGTGGATATCATTATACATGATAAGAATACAATAGACCTTACTGGCTGCTTTATCACTAAAGGTGGCGCTAGACTGGCCTTACGTGATGCTACGCCACGTTACGTGTCGATACATTAGAAGCAAACTCATGTGACGACATATCTTCGACAGAGACAGAAACACACTCATTTGGCACTAGACGGATGCTTCTTACACATGCACCACTACATTCGACTGGTCTCGCCCCATAACTGCATGAAGTTGATTAGGTTTATAAAGCGTTCTCTGAATAAATTTTCATTCAATACATAAAGAAACATGGATGTCACGGATGCGTTCTTGGAGCCTATGTGATTCAGACAGCTAATTAGTGTTTCTTAATTGAGCTTACGATGCACCAAATGCCCTATAAAACTTTTTTTAATTTATTATCTTAAAAGATACAACAATGCTTACATTAAAGTCTGTCTGTCAAATTACTGCGTAGTTTTAGGACATGTATTACTCTTGCTCTTTCACTGTACAGTCCTATACCCGCCCTAGCTCGGTCGTTATATCGCAGTCTTATTCCCAGGCTCCGGCGGCGGGGAAGCGGACGAGGAGCCGCTGGGACTAGGCGAGCTCGCGCAGCTGACCGTCAGCAACGAGCCGGAGGCGTACGACGTGAACAGCGCCAACAAGGAGTCCTTCCGCAAGACCTGGAACGCCAAGTACACGCTGCGCTCGCACTTCGATGGGGTCAGTATGCGTTGTGATCGTGGATGTCGGAATGGGATGCGTGAATGGAAATGATAAAATGTTTGTCGTATGATCTGTCCAGACTGCCTTGTCTTATTTGGTAAACAAACATTACCCAAAATCACGACATGCCGTACCAATCATGCTACGTACATTGGATAGATATGTCTTGAATGATATAAGAAACGCATAGAATGTGAATTTTAACAAATACTGCTGCAAATTATCCATTTACATACATAATTTTCATAGCCAAACAAGACAAGTCAGTCTGGACAGATTTTAGCCTCGGTCGCTACTGCACGAAACTTTGCTACTGTGCAATAACTGTCAGGTGCCAGGGGTTCTATTTTTGAATCGTTTGCATCCACGCGAGCGTTCGCGTGCGCTACCTGTCTCTTTCACATTCGTGGTAAGTTGTTGGATACGAAAATGGGGACCCAGCTACTATGGGCAAACGATGGTTATCTGATCATCAGCATGGCGACAAAGTCATAGCGCATAGGACTTCTATTCACTTATCTTGTTTTGATTTCTTTCTTCGCGGTGTAGCGGTGTTTGCTTGCTGTGAAACGATTCAAGAGTGCTGTTAGGTTCAATACCGGAGTGGCAGCGGTCACACAATGTCAAGCTTTATCTGTATTAGAAAATTCACAGCATCACTTGGAAATCGACCCGAGTCTTAAGCGATCCTATGCATTTACTAATAAAGTAAAAAATTGCGTGACAGTGACAGTGTGCGTCGACCGCTGTCACTTCGTTGCGAATTGAGTCCTTGTCTGTTCTAGCTCAAGAATTATTTATTTATTTGGTTTACTTAAGGTATACCAACAGCACTGATTACAGTAATCGTACAAACCCAAAGTTTATCGTTATATGATGTTTAGGGGAATACCAAACATTCCACCCGCTCCGTTTCTTTGAAGGTACATAAAGCGGCACATCAACCAAAACCAA
Organism: Blastobasis lacticolella; assembly: GCA_905147135.1. Classification (NCBI taxonomy): domain Eukaryota; kingdom Metazoa; phylum Arthropoda; class Insecta; order Lepidoptera; family Blastobasidae; genus Blastobasis; species Blastobasis lacticolella. The sequence goes on from LR990041.1 coordinate 11,485,156, forward strand.
CAGAAAAGTATCTTAAATTAGTATGCGCGTCCATAAAGATGCTAGCTAATCCTATACTGGTTTTGGGTAGGTAAATATGCGGCCTGTACATCATGTATTAGGTGATAGGACTCTGCTCGTTTGTCACTGAATAGCATAAAAAAATTAACATATACAGTCTTACCACAAAAAAGATAAACAATTGTTGGACATCTATTGAACACATGTTTGGAAAAAGTCGTACCACAAAAGAGTGTCTCATGGTTGTCTGGAGTTAAGCAATTGTTTAACTTTAAACACTGTTTAGCTATAAACACTGCCAGATGTTGGTTTGGCGCGCGTCCATCAAGCATCCACCTTCATCTTTGACTGCATGAACAAACCCCAAAAATAAAACAAATTAAATAAGGTTCAAAATAGATCATTTATTACAAAAACTAAATTCGATATATAATTTGTATGCGACAACTTGCTACCGCGATGTAGAAAGTACACAAATTTGTAACAGCGCCATCTAGTGGCAATAGTTGGGACTACATACTATGTCACCTTTATCTTTACTGTTTAGTCAAATTTTGACCTGGAACCTTTCCATTCCCAGGTGCGAGCGCTCGCGTTCCACCCGACGGAGGCTGCGCTGGTGACTGCGTCCGAGGACCACACGCTGAAGCTGTGGAACCTACAGCGCACTGTCCCCGCCAAGAAGTCAGCTGGGCTCGACGTAGAGCCCCTGTACACTTTCCGCGCCCACCACGCGCCAGTGCTCTGCCTGGCAATGGGCGCGCCACGCTCCGAGGAATGCTTCTCGGGCGGCCTCGACGGCACCATACGCGTGTGGAACCTGCCGCCGCCCACCGCTGACCCCTACGACCCGTATGACCCGGCTGTGCAGGTGAGTCTTTTTTTTTATACCACTAAGGTGGCCAACAAGCTTACGGCCTGCCTGATGGTAGGCAGTCACCCGCAGCCTATGGACGTTTGCAATACCCCTGCTGGTATTGTACCCATGCGTTGCCGACCCCGTAAAAACATGTTCACCCCTTTCTTGAAGAACTCCATTCTCCAGGGAAAACCTTTCCAGGTAGTTGTCTGCCTAATACTTTTGTGCCAGATTGCACCATCGCGTCAAGTTTCTGAAACACTTGTCAATGTTAATCAACGATGCAAACTCTTTCTGTTTCTGTCTACTACTCACTACAGATAAGGATGACGAATTTTAATTGATGATTAACAATAGATTAACGTAACGATAATGGCCGTTAGTCTTCTAAAGTACTTTAAGTTAATAGTGTTGAGTTTCCTTTCGCTTATTGGGTGATGGTGAAATCGACATTAGATTCACAAATATGCATTCTACATTCTCAAGCTTTGAATAGTTCTCCTGGAATGGGACCAACCGTATTTCTATTTCGGCCGCCAGGCAGTGGTGCATATTTAATTCTCTTAGTTTTGGTTCCTTGTGATGAAACTCACAAATGGCCAGGTTTTGCCTGCAACTTCTACCGTGTTACATCAACTCACCCAATGGGCCGATCGTTAGAATGGAAGTTTCAACTCGGTTAGGTTAGTCCTTTATCAAAGCGCAGAGGATATTCAGGTTTCAATTCTGTTAGGCTAGTCTTGTGCTAAAGCGCCAAGGAGCCCGCTTGCTCCGTCAACTCGGAACAAAACTGATTCGGGGGAAAACAATATTCCTGTCAATAACAATATTATCTGTTTAATTCTACGATCAGCCTACGACATACGTATTTATGAATGACGACGCGATTGCTAAGGTCACCGTTGTGAGTGTAATGATCTGAGTGATTCAGTTGGTTAACGGTCTGCTACGCAGAGGTCTCAGGTTCGATTTCCGTCGAACAGAAATTGAAATGATGAATTTTAATTTCTGTTACGGGTCTGGAGTACTGAGTACTATAATAAGTATGTATTTAATGGTAAATAAGTAGTTTATCATAGTTTATGTAGCACACATAACACAAGCTTTACTTACTTTGGGGCTAGATGGCACTGTGTGAATTATCCAAGCATATTTATTAGTGTTGTCTCAAAGCGCAGACGTTTAGGTTTCAATTCGTTTAGTTTAGCTGTGTGTTGTGCCAAAGCGCCAAGGAGGCCCGCTTGCTGCGTGAACTCTCCGTCTAATTCTACTATCGGCCTACGACATACATATAAATATATGACAAGGCGATTGCAAAGGCCGTTGTAACCGATACAACCACCGTTCCAGGGCCCCGTACTCCGCGACCACACGGACGCGGTGTGGCTGCGACATACGTATCTATATACCCGATTCAATAGCAAAGGCGGCCGTTGTAACAAGTGGTACCCGTTCTTCCAGGGCCCCGTACTCCGCGACCACACGGACGCGGTGTGGTCGCTGTGCTGCGCGCACGGGCGGCTGCTCTCCGCGTCGGCGGACGGCACCGCGCGGCTGTGGGCGCCGCGGGCCGCGCGGCCCTTGCTGGCCACACTGCGCGACGACGCCTTGGCCGCCGCCGCCGCCGCGCCCGCCGCCGCCGACTTCGCGGACGCGGGCTCGCGCGCCGCGGTCGTGTACCGCGACGGCTCGCTGCTGCTGTACGATTTGGAGACTGGACAGGTGAGGGGGGCGTGTGGGGTGGTATATAGCGGACACTTGTTGCTGCTATACGACCTGGAGACTGGGGACTGTACGATTTGGAGACTGGACAGGTGAGGACAGGAGCCTTAATGTAGTGTTGTAACACCACTACCCAAGATACCCTGATTAGTACAACGAGTCGCCACTAGATGGCGCTGACTGTATTTTACATCGCGCTAGCGAAGCGTTATCACGGCTCTTCAAGTACTTTGACGGTTATTTGTTTTGTATCGACTCTTCGATCGGTAAACAACTTGAGACATATAGTAAAGTAAAGTAAAGTAAAACACATTTATTACACTCAAACACACAGCACAAAATTCACAAATATGCACTGGCGTTGTTGTTTACCCAATATCCTACAGGTATTATTGATATACCTAACAACCAACCGTAGTAAATGCATAGTAGGACTATCCAATTCCATTTGTAAAGTAAAATCTACGTTAATAACTTACGTTAACTCGTATCTCCATATTTTCTATCGAGTGCCCGTTACAGTGTGGAATATAGGGAGAGGTGAGGGGCGATGGATGTCCATCATTGCTTTATAGTAAACTTATCAACCCATATCAGTCCACTGCTGGTCTTAAGGCTCCTCCATATTAGTAGATGATATTTCCATAATCTCCACGCTTGGCACACTTCATTTATTTATTGCAGTCGCATGGGTGCTACTAAGGTGTTACGTAATATTGAGAGGTTCTCATGTGAACCCGGTTGGGCACAGCAAACAGGGTCTGCATCTATTCGCGACGCGAAGAGTCAACTGGAGCCAATGGCACCAGTTGACGCTTATACTCTGTCGGTCAGTCTCACGGCTACTCCACATCTCTTACACTGTACTAACGTATACCCCCCCGTCCCCAGTCGATGCTGCGCGTGTCGTGCGACAGCGCGGCCAACCGCGTGCGCGCGCACCCGACGCTGCCGCTGCTGGTGACCGCGCACGAGGACCGGCACATCCGCTTCTGGGACGCCGTGTCGGGCCGCTGCGCCCACGCCATGGTCGCCCACCTGGACGCGGTCACCGGGCTCGCGCTCGACCCCAACGGGCTGTTCCTGCTGTCGGGCTCCCACGACTGCTCCGTGCGCCTCTGGAACCTCGACACCAAGACCTGCGTCCAGGAGATCACCGCGCACCGCAAGAAGTTCGACGAGAGCATCCTGGACGTGGCGTTCCACCCGCTGCGGCCCTACATCGCCAGCGCCGGCGCCGACGGGCTCGCCAAGGTGTTCGTCTGAACGCCCCCTCCCCTATATACATATACATAGTATATATATTTACATGTAATTTTATTTTACGAAATCTAAGCGCAGTAGCGAGAGCGGAGCGGCCCGCTCGTAGGCGGGCGGCGCCCCGGCGTCTGCGGCGGCCCGGTAGCCGGTAGCCGGTAGCCGGTAGCCGGTAGCTCGTGTTCGTATTTAACATTGTAATGGACGCGATCGATGCCCGTTGTAAGCGCGTAGTGAACACTCATCTATGTATAGACATTTGAAATCTGTTATAATATATTTTCAGACTTTCAGTATGTGGAATTTAGGTTTTATTGCGACTTTTTCACCGATTTTAACGATATGCAGTGAGAATTATTGTTTATTTCTAATCATCTGTAAGCGAGACCTTATAATAAATGTCATTTGGATATCGACGATGTTTCCTTGATACTTTGTTACGTGTCTGTCTGTACAGTTAGAAGTTATGCAAGATTTGGTAATTTTTTGCAAGAGCGAATGGTGTTTTTTTAGCTAGTATATTTTATTTAAATCGATTGGATTTCTATAGAGAGTATTTTCTTTTGTTTTGTGACATGTTAAATAATGGTAAACGTGCTCTCATGTATTTTATGCAAAATGATGAGCGATCGAACAAAAATATGATTCAGTAGATCTACTTATATCGAAAGTAATTTAAGTAATGTTTGTTCATAACGACTACTGCGATGTAGAATATATATAATATAAAACATTACATAATTCCTTTATTTTCCTCGAATTCATACTTGTACACATACATCAAAAATTGATAGTAAAAAGCAACATAACCGATTGCATGTTGTTTTTTTAATTTTATTTTTATACCCTTTTTATTCCTTAGCCGTTTATAATAACAAACTTATTGTCTGTTCAATATACGCGGGCAGGCACGAAGTTTGTAGGTATAGAATACGTCCCTTATTTGGCTAGGCCAGTCTGGTATTCCGTTACTCTGTCCGATCAAAAGTCGATCAATTGTCTGAAATGAAAAAAAAATCGGAGGAGTCGGAGAATGTAGGAGGTGGCCGTGCCTTGAACCCATCACGTTATCATCAGCTACATCACGTACGTTACGAACGTAATTGATATACTGCCATAGATAGACTTATTGCTTATTCGCGGCCGAATTCTAATACAAATACTGATTATTGACTATTCGATTAATTATTTACTTAAAAATACAAATACATAATGTATTGAGGAACGCCGTGCACGTACTACTGTACAGTTTTCTTCCTTTGACGAATTTTAAATTGGTTTAAATAATAAAAAAATTGTTTCATTTTGCTCCAAATAGTGCTAGCCAATCCTTTGAATTCTTTCATCGCAATCCCAGCTTTATCTGGGGTCAGGTCTCTACAGCGAAGGACTCTGTCCTGGGTTGTGATAGGAGTTATGTTCTCCGCTTTTATCTCGCTCTTAATGTTTTACCATATGTGGCAGGTAGTCTTCTTCCCAGATGTTTTGTAGGGATAGTCAGGACTGTTTATACTGAGAAACGTATCCTTTGCCGTTTTTCCCATGGCTGCGGATGTAAAATGTTGATACGTAGGTAGGTTTTATGGTTTGCCGCAGATAAAAGCGGTAGGCATATATCAAGTATAGATAGGTAGTGTCAAAGAAATTGGACTTTGGGTAGTGTACTAGGGGCGCAGAATATCCATAAACTAAAGTAACTACGTGGCAGAACCGCCAATGCAATAAAACTCCCGTAAAAGTATTCCTTGTTTACGGGATTCCCTTCGAATAAAAAATCGGTAAGTTGTGTAATCCAAGGCTACCACGAATGTGGGCGCTTCAAACGCGACCCTTGCGTGAAACATCCACCACAGCATCTTCATTACCGTGACGCGCAACACCTATGCGAGGCACGAGGTGGCGTCCGTGATATCACAGATAAGCTGCAAGAGTGCCGCCTTCGATGGTATGGCTACGTTTTGCGCAGACCGGCAAATTACATAGAGAATAAATGTCGGGCCCTGCCACCCCTACCAGACACGGGAAGGTCAGGTCGGCCCAAGAGGCGATGGCTTGACATCGTCAAGACTGATATGCGTACCAATAAGCTCACCGCCAAGGATGCCGAAGACCGAGCGAAGTTGGCCAAGAAGAGTTAGAAGACGGACCCGGGCCCTAGCGTGCCACGCGGGAGCGTAATGGGGATATAATGCCAAGACAACTCGGGAGTACATTTTTGTCTATTTTCTAGGTAATGAGTATAAAATCGCTTCCAATTATCTTGTATCATTTGTTTCCTTCATCATGTAGGCCTAATAAAGGTCGAGCATGTGGTTTATAAAACTAGTTTCTCCTTCGATCTGTTGTATAACTAGAGTTATATAGTGTATTGAGTGCGACAGCATCATGGAATTATACTTTACTTCGTTTACAAAGTAAAGTATAAATCCATGCATAAGCCTGTTTTAAAAACAACGGGACAATGGGACAGCCGTCCTGTCAGCGAAACCTTAACGACCTGCCATGAATTTTGTGGAGTTGGCTTTTGATGTGCGTCAACTCCCATCCGACTCGCACAAACCGTTAGGGAAAAGCCGATCCGCCAGAGCCTCGCCCGTCTGGGCAGGTGGGGTAGGCTTGGGCCCCTGAGATGGTGGTGGGATCCCAATATCTCCCTTACGAGTGTTCTTGCGTTTATTCGAGTTTCTTACGCTACTGTAACTGTGTCATCTTCGTGGGAGATGGCCCATGTGTACCAATGCCCAAAAAGGGTGTTAATTCGGCCACATAAAATTAGAGGCCTATAGCGGTAACCTCCTTGCACTCTAATGGCGCGAGTCATCAACATTTACCTACTTAATTAACTTCTTTGAGAATAACCAGCTAATCTGTGACCGTCAATATTGCTTTCGTCATGGTCGCTGAGCTGGTGTGTTACCTAATGTAGTTTTACCTAACAGCGTTAGGCAGAGGCTGTTGAAAGCAAGGGTAAGCCTGTGGCTGTTAGCCTTGACATAGCCAAGGCATTTGACCAGCCTCGCACAGGGTTCTGATCTCAAAACTCCCAAAGTATGGTTTGCCCGAGGGGCTATGCAATTGGGTATCCAGCTTTCTGTTCAGACGGAGAATCCAAGTCTTTGTCGATGGATCTAGTATCAAGACGATTAACGTTGGAGAACCCCATAGTCCAGTGCTATTTATCACGAAATTGTTTAGGATAAGCCTAGCGTCATCAATGAGATAGAGAAATGAAGATGGTATGAAAGAGTCACTTAAATAATTAAAAGAGCTTTAACGCTTCAACATTCATCGTTTAGAATGACAGCTGCCACTCTAACAATCACATGATAATGATCATAAATGTAATTCAAGAAAATGTTGACTATCATTCAAAAGAGTTCAACGCGAGCGACACCCCCGTTGATGTCTTTTATATGAATGTAATTAAAATCTAGATTTTTATTGCTCTAATCTAGAGTGTGTTTAAAGGGTGAACATTAGTGTTTATTATGCTAATTAGTTCAATCGGATTCCACTATTTTTAGTGACGAGGAAAAGGGTAAGGAATGTCTTTAAGTTTTCCAAGGGCCGTTCTAGGGCCCATAGACTTTGTTCCACGTTTTCCTGACCATGATGTGGCTGCTGAACGACCGCTAAACGTACTAAAAATCGTGACGTAGATTTAATTCATTATCATTATTGTCTAATGTCGTTAAATACTAGTTGATCGCTAGCGCGGCACGCGAGGGCCCGGGATCCGCCTTCCTACTCTTCTTGGTCCACGGTCTTTGGCATCCTTGGTGGTGAGTTTATTGGCACGCATGCCATTTTAACGACGTCTAGTCATTGCTTTTTGGGCAGTGTAGACATTTGTTCCCTACGTAATCTGCCCGTTTAGGCAAGACATGGCAACGGACGCCAACGCTACCGCGAATGTGGGCTTTTCAGTCGCGATCTTTGCGTGAAATTCCACACATCCACCGCAGCATCTTCATTTCCGTGACGCGCAGCTCCTGCTTGTGTCACTCTAGTAGGGGCCAAGTTTCGCTGCCGTATAGGAGAGCAGTAGCCGTATTCACAATGGCTCGGAAATCGGATTCGGATACGGAATCGACAAAGGACCCCGCAAAAGTTCTTAGGAAAATGTGGTTACAGTTAATTTTGATGAAATTTTCATATGATATAGAAAGTAGAGTTTCCGTGGAATCTATCGGAATCTCATTGCGAGATCGAATCAGAAGTAAGGAGATGCGCAAGCGAACTAAGGTTACCGCTATAGCCCGAAGGATTGTCAAGCTCAAGTAGCTGTGGACAGGGCATAGCTCGCAGATCAGATGGACGACCATGAGGCAGTAAAGGTCTCGAGTAGTGATCACGTACCGGAGGACGCAGCGTGGGTAGACTTCGCGCAAGGTGCAACGACGACCTGGTAAAGATCGCAGGTACCAGCTGGAAGCAGAAGGCACAGTATTGGACTTTCTGAAATTCTCTGGGGGAGACCAGTAGTGCATCTTCCGGATGATATGATGATGATGAACCTATATGAATCAGTTATCTTTCAGACGAATAATTCACGTGTTTACTTACGTCCAACAAAAACTAAGAGCCCTTTATAGCCTTCAGCGGTACTTGAAGAGTGGAACAACGACGGTCATAACCCAGAACGCATTGAAAATCCACTATGATGTGTTATTTGTCACGAATGCACGTTACGATGTTATGTTTGAAAACGCTGTGTTGCGCGAACTTGTTTCAAACAAATCACTCCTATAGTGTGTGGTACACAGCTGGGTGCACTCCTAAAACTTGATGCTCATAATTCTTTTTTTTTTCTTCGTCGTTTATTTAATCTCTAATGCAGTAACAAATATTATCAGTATAACAAAAAATATATTGGAGTTTCATTTTGGTCGTTAATGGGTTAAACGGCTACTCAAACATCGGCCTTCCGATAGAATGTGGTATTTTTCTCCGGGTGAGCTGACCTGTTTATCTTGATTGTCAATGGCATAGCTCTATCTACTTTGTATATTATACAATCACCTACATTACAAGTCAATTAATCACGTTGTTTGTAAATTTATTCAATGAAATGTTTGCTTGTTTACTTTAGCGACCATGTATAAAAGACTTGCTCCTAATAACAATAACGCTCAGATTGCTTTAATCTGAATCCAGTAACCAGCGAAGAAACATCATGTCGTTAACCATGTAAGTAAATTTATACCTAATAAATTCTCTACTCTGAATGTAGTACTCATCTAGTCCATTTGGTCTAGACATCTGGAGATAAGTAGGTACAACCGTCTTATCTAAGTGCTTCGGCCGCCAAGTACCAAGTAAGTAATGTTTGTTCTATTGTGCACTGGCTTAAAGAATGTATATGTTGAGCCTGTAACACTGAGCAGCTCACAAGACGGTGTCAGGTAGTTATAGTAACAAACAGGCATAGAACAGAGGTTACCTATCTCAGCTTGCCTATGGCCTAACCTAATTATATGTACACTTTCACTACACATATTATCGGGTTTGTTACCACGGTTAGTACTGTTTTTACCTCGATATTTCGACGCATAAACAATACTAACCGAAGTAACCGATGTGTAGTGAAAGTGTAGTGAATAACCACGAAAGTCTAAAAACCTAATTATATGTATACAAGATGCATGTTTTACTTTTCCTAGGAACCTACTTTCAGCGATGACCCCATCCCTTAATCCAGTCCAGGGCTCACCTACTAACTCAATTTTCATAATAGCAATCTTTCAAGACCTCATCTGCTCGTTTCGGACCGCCGCGCCCGTAAGCTGTAGCTATAGCGGTCGTTGAAAGGTGCCTTTCAGCGAGCCTTTGAGCTATCGACCCTGGACCCGTCGTGCTTTGTGGACGTCGGAAAAATGTATTGGTTTTTTATTTAACTCAGCCACAAACGAGCAGACGGCCTCCGATGCCATGGAGCGTGGTAACTGTCGGTATAACACCTACGATTCATGCACTACGTTTTATGGTTGTTGGTGGTCCGAAAATTTTAACAGGAGAACCTTAAGGCTAGCCCGCACTAGTGATTATTTGGTGGAAGTTAGAAACTTTGAAATTGGATAATGTAGGTACTCCTAATATAGGACTTTGGCCGCGTTTCGACAATATATGTACTTAACTGTGTTTCTTTGTTGCAATAGGATGATGTTACTGTACGGAATGCGCTTTGTGCATCTCTATTTGTCCTCGCTACCTGGTCCAGACGACGAAACAACTACGGTAAGTACCTGTATATGGTAGGTACAATATCAATCGTACCTATGTCTCTACTAGTAGAACTCTAATTGGGGAAGAAGGAGGAGTTTTGCATAGTGTGAAAGGAAATCTGGATGATGAATAAAAGGATAATTATGGTTGGTGATTGTAATAGCTGGGTTGGTGTGGACAGATAAGGTTATGATTGTTTAGGTAAGTGTGGAGGTGTGAGAGTGAATGAGAATTGTATGAGTTTGTTGGAGGTGTGTGAGGAAAGGAACCTTGTGGTAACAAACAGCAGTTTGTTCACAAGGATATCTTTAAGTATAGGTCCTTGTCCTTGAATCCTTTATCTACCATTTTACCTCCTCCCGCCAAATACCCACCCCTATGAAATAGGCTACACTGCGTAGCTACATATAATCTACGGTTCCTCTTTCCTTTCCAAATTGGACCTGTGTTGGAGCTTGATATTAAGAAGCGTATTTTAGCTACTCAATCGAGTGCTGAGGGATGTGACAGGATCAGTCGGAAACTGAACATATTATAATTTGAGGATATCCTACCTATTTTTGTTATAATTTTATCTGTCTCTCCCAATTAGTCATAATAGAAATAACTCCGCTCTTTAATTTATTTGTAGGTACTTACCTAATTAAATAAATAAGCAGAGCGAACTCGATTTTTTTGGATATCTAAACAGCTTAACTGGTACATAGTAAAACTTATTTATAAAAATTTATGTGCAAGCGGAGTAGCGACATTTTATGTCATTTTGGCTATCTAAAAAAGGATAGTAAAATATGTTAAGCAGTGGTAAGAGCGGATTCAGCATTGGTATACCGTGTATACATAAGCTATTTTAACTACACCCAAGTAAAGTACTTGATACATAAAGCCCAATGGCGTAAAAACTCTAGAAAATTTTCAAAACCCCTAACCCTAAAGCCAGGTATACCCGTGTATACTGTAAGTCAAAGTGAAGAGAATTATTAACGAAAGTATGATTTGTTTAATTAGCGAGCGTAGCGATCTCGAATTTTTTTTCGTTGTTGTCTATTTATGTGCAAGATCTTAATCAAAGAGGTTTCTGTCTGATGTAATCAGATGATTTGGGATCCGCTAGTGCTCGCCAGGGCCTACACAGGCTAATTTCCTGATGGTGAACAGCTATTGTTATCCCGATCCCGAAATCGCGTAATCCGTGTTCTCCATCCCAATAGGTAAAGTGTTATTGCTAAATTGTTATAGGGCAAATTCTAATTGTAGAGCATAGCCCTCGATTTCACAGAGTAACCATTATCAGATTTTGACCTGATGAAAATGGGACCACCTCACCTCGGTCCACAATCGGCGACGAACATACATAAAAAATAATAATCGAACATAAAATTGCTCGTTCCTTTGTTTTTGAAGTCGGTTTAAAAACTACCATTTTTAACATTGAAAGTGAGTTAAAAAAGCATAATAATTTTAACAGTTAATGACTTTTTATGTTCCAGGCTGGCAATAACGGGTGAATCTTGAGAGCCCGAATGTGCGCTGTCCGGAGGAAACAAGTACCCGTAATATTGTGATTTGACACCAAAATATTTATATCCCAAATGCCCCAAAATGTATGCTTCTGGTGGTTCTGGGCCACATTTCGTGAACAAACTACCAGTAAAACACCAAACTTACGAACGGAAATCAAATAAATAATGTGCTTTAATCGCTAACAGATTAGTTGATGGTTTATAAAAAATATACAGTCTCTGTAATTATCATAGTTTAATATAAAATTTGAATCTTAGGTTTGTCCCGGACCAGACAGTGATTCCCTTGCACTACAGCACTACATATGCTTTCTTGATTCCACTGGCCTTTTCCCCCTTGTATTTGTGCCTTTTTTTGTGCTGGTTTACATTATATCTTCCAAATACATTTATTTTCACTTTTATTATCCTATCGATTTAAAACCACATTATGTGATATCAAATAAACATATTATCTATTACATTATTGAATCAAAATTTATATATTTTGTTATAATATGTAGGTATACCTTCTACTCAAAACGAAATAAGGGTTAGGTACTTTGTAAATTTTGATATTCAGACCGATATGTAATTATTTTAAAATATTCTATGGTGTTAGCCTGAGTGTTAACAAGCATTTTGTGAGTATTTGACGCATCGTTTTTAAATTATACTGTGACGTTTTTGTTACCTATACGTATGAACTTTGAATGTTTTTGTTATCTATACGTATGAATCGTAGATGTTATGGGCGATAGTTACTGCTTACCGTAAGTCTGCTAACTGTATGCTCGTTTCTCACTGAGTTAAATAAAAAAATCTCGAATTTACCCTGTTTACTGTAATTTTTTAATTTCAGTTTAAAGTAAGGATATTTTCCGAATAATCTAATTTTTGCTAACTTAGAGCCTAAATAAACATTGTTGAAGGGCTATGACGCGGATTCAAAGACATGCCTGCAAATAGTGGTCGACCGAAGGTCAATTTCTTGCTGAAACCGAAGCAGAACTCGATTAATCGGCTATCGCCACAACCTTAAGCCTGACGCCGAAGAAGAAAGCTTAAAAGCTGTAAGATAAATATTTTGTTCAAAATTAGCTACAAGCTATAATTAATAATTTAAAATTTTTAAAACTTTAATTATTAAAGGTTTATATGGACTGTATATAATATAGAAAGGCGATTTAAATCATATAAAAAATTTGACAAAAATAGAAAGCCACTTTCACACTTCTTGACTATAAAAAATCACTCAAGGTGATTTAAAAATTCGGCTAAAAATAGGGCAAATTCTTGTGCTTGAAAAATCACACTTAATATGGTCTAAGGTCTAAGAAACTATGCAACTGTTAAAACTCACATGTAATGTATGTTACTACCTAGGCTAACATAATTCCATAGAATCGTAGCTCTTGGTAGAGACCAAACGATAAACTTGGTCACAGTTTGCCTAAGCCAAACTATAGTAATTTTTAAATTTTAAAGGCCTAAATAATTTGTTCTGCAATCTAGTTTACCCTAATGTTCTTAGGATAAACTGCTTAGGCCTAGGTCAAACTAGTTTGTCGTAAAGTTTTAGGCCAAACTAATTTGTCCTTCAACAATCTAGATTATGCTAATGTTCTTACTTCTTAGGGTAAATTGGGGTTCAGTTTGGCCGATATAATTATAATGTGATACGAACTTAAAACAAGTTTGTACTAGGCTAAGCTACTTTTTCGTAAGTTTTAAACCAAACTAAACTGGTTTGTTCTAGGATAAACTAGATTATCATAACGCGCGTAGAATATACTAGTTTAGGACTAATTACTTTGATCTTAAACCAGATTTAGCCGGTAGAATTTGCATTTTCATAGGTAAATATGAATGTATTTCAAATTGACATAACTTTTTTCCTAAACATGTTAGAGTTGAGCTATGAAGAAAATGCTACATTTCTGGGTACGGTGTCCATACATTTTTGTCCATTGTACTTTACAAATTATTACGAATTATATAAGATGTTGGGTTTTATAATAAAGAAAAATAATTTGTTTCTACTAATAGCTACAGGTATTTTTCCATGACTTATTATTTGTTAATTATTAATTAATGAAAATTATATTATTGATAAGTGCTAATTTATGCAACTATGCAGGCTAATATTATTATAATAATAATAAAGCTTTGTTTTTCATTTAGTTTATTTTAATGGTCACAAAAATATATATGCTATGTCTTCGGAACCAGTCGACCTAAGTGATGCTTATTATTATGTGTATTATTTGTATGAAATCTATAAATAGAATTTCGTAAAGGAAATCAACTGGTACCTACGCCGAATCTCAAGAGTCACCACATGTGACTCAGGGCCGTAAAGCAAGAGGAGCGGTCGCTCTAGGCGCCAGATACAAGATGACAGGGGCGCCAAAAAGATAAATAACGAAAATTGTTTAACGCTTTTCCTTTAATTAGATTAGTCTTGACCAGTAGGTACTCTGAATTCATAGAGAACGGGCGATGGTAAAAGCTTGCTATGAAACAATATTTTTTCAAAGCAAGCTATCGCTTTTTTACAAATTAGTTCTGACCGAAAGATCAATGTCATTTAGCACGAGCTATAGTGACTGATTGAAATTATCACTAAAAACAAATTTGATTAGGTATATAGCAGTAAAAGCTTTCTTAATGTTAAAGAAGCCAGAGTTGGAGTTACTTAATTTAAATAACTAATGTAGATATGGTTATATTAAATTTAGCAATATTTGGACATAATGTTAACATTATTTTTTATGTCATAAAGCCGTTGTGACTTTTAAAAGGAAAACTGACAAAGTAATGACACCTTTGCACAGCAGCACATGAATATGAATTTTCAGATGGCCATGTCTTAAGAACACGACCTTACAACTTCACTTAACTTAGACACAATTCCAATTTTAATGAACTTTTGGGAGTTTGTTACGCCTTACGACCGCTATACATATACAAACCCAAGACTGCCCAAGATGTTGTGTTCTATACTCTCAACGATCCATACCTACCGAAACGAATAACGGGAAATGTTTGTGATGGCATAACGGAAGTCAGGGTTCGATTATTGTAGTGTCCTTCCTTTTTTTATTTTATCAAAGAGTATCATCAAGTAATGATAATATTTACAATACATAGATACCGACGTTGTTAAAAATAGATTTGTTGGACAAGTGGAAATTATTACAAAGTAGGTACGTAATTTTATTCTCGTTACTTACATTTGTAGCATTTACACGAAAATTAGGATATTAACTTGATTCAAACTATGGTCGCGTTGATATTGTTGCTGTTATTTTACGTGGACAAAACATGTTTCGCTGTAAGTGAATCTGAATATGTAAGTATGTTTTATATCACCTATTAGAATAGACGGAGGCTTATATTTGTAGTTTTACTAATTATAATTTTTTTTCCCTTGAAACATAATCCATCTGGTAAAAGTAACAATAAATTTCGAGAAATAAATTATTGTTATTTGTTTTCCTTACTACTACGTCATTTCTTCAGTGTTGAGGCTATAATTATAATTATAATTGGCTATCACTTAATCGGTCAGCTAATCAAAGAGGTTTTGGTCAGCTGCAAAATGTATTTTGTAAGCCAACAAAGTAGAAGTAGCTCAATCCGAGCTACATCTAGTAATTGATAAAAATAACGAAGTTAATCAGCAAGCATTGTGCCTTAAATTGATGTCGTAGCAAATTATATATACCTATTAATATTAATAATGGAGCAGCAAATCGTGATTCGGATTTAATAAAATTATGCAAGCTATAAATTGATTTTGTTTTGTGCTTTATTTAATTTCTTTGATTTCTACGCAAGAGTCATTTTACAAACGCGAGCCAGTTTTTAAAATGCCACTTCAAAAATTTGTAGAGTCGGTTCTGGCAGAAATGGTTCAAAACAACTAACATGCTCTATCTAATCTAACCAACCCTCATATATATATAGATAGATTTGGGGTTTTTCGTTAACATCACGCTAAGTTTTAAATTATTAGCTGATCATAATTTTTAAATGCTCGTAAGGATTTTTAAACTTACCGATTGTGTAATCTTGCTGACTAAATAATAATTTTGCATTAGAACTATTTATCATTATTTATCACACAATCCAAATATCAACTTATTTTCTGAGGTACTCCTGGAGTTTTATGGACGACAAAACCTGTAATGCTATCAAAATAACTGTTTAGCTGATTCTTGCTGACCGGATAATAAAAAAAAAAACAATTTATTTATTTGCGGCCGCAACTATCTACAAAGTACAACTACAATACCCGGCCGACGTAATTGTGCACTTCTATGCGTGCCTTTGTGTGTTTGGCGTTAAGCGTCGAAATTATAATTACATTATTTATAAACTTTACATATGAAGATGAAAAAAAATATCATAACAATATTTTTTCCGCCAGAGTGACGTTACAGGCAGCGCTAGGTACACAGTTGAGTCACAGATCAAGTCGTAGGTAGTAGGACCACGGCCCTGTAGGATACCTATTTATTTTAGCTTGCGTTACATGGGAGATGGGCCTTATAAGAAAGCTGTCACCCAAAGGTCGTAGTCTCATTGCTCGATAGAATCAGAAATGATGACATCCGCAAGCGAACCAAGGTCACCGATGTAGTCCTAAGAATTCCCAGGCTAAAGTGGCAGTGGGCAGGGCACATATCTCGAACAACAGATGTCCGATGGGGCAGTAAAGTTCTCGAGTGGCGACCACGTACCGGAAGACGCAGCGTGGGTAGGCCGTCCACAAGGTGGACCGACGACCTGGTAAAGATCGCAGGTACCAGCTGGATGCGGAAGGCACAGGACCGGCCTTTGTGGAGACCTCTGGGGTAGGGCTATGCCCAGCAGTGGGTGTCTTTCCGCTGATATGATGATTATGATAACTCGAGTTACATCTTCCTCTCCTCATTCTAAGGGTCCATACAATGTGAAATACGGCGATTATGTGGTGTGTCGTGGGCCGAAGGCTGCCGACGCTGGCTCCACAAGCAGCGAACTCTTCAGCAACGAGTATGGCGACACGGCTGTAATCAACATCACATTCTATGGCGCAGTTTCTATAGATGAGGTTTCTTTCTCTATTTCTTTAGCTAGGTACAAATCGTAATTTAAATTAGGAACAAGTGTAAAAAGTTTTGCATTCAGATTGTCTACCGTTTACGATGTGGCGAACCAGGCAGGGGCCCTATTTTTGAAACCGCTCGCATCCACGAGAGCGTCGCATGCGCTATCTATCTCTTTTACGCTCGTGGTAAATTGCTAGAGATAGAAAAGTCATGCATTATAAAGGCGAACGCTGGGTCGAAATGGGACTATGACAAGTTATCACGGTTACTTAGACAATTTGCATATAGGAAAATTACTGATTGTGTCATTTTCGCCATACAAAACGTGAATTTTATATGCAAGGATCTAATAATATGTCATTGTTGTAAAATTTTTATGTATTAAGCGTAGTTTATGCTACAGACGTACTTAGAGACGAACGAGCAGATGGGTTATTTGCTCCTACCTGATGGAAAGAACTAACTATCGCCCATAACGTCTACAATTCATGCACTTATGTTTCATGTAACAAAATGCATAACTGCAGATGTATTATCTGTCACTGAGGACTAAGATCATAACATGGCTGTTATTGGCTTACCACAGTGCCAAAATTATTGTTCCCAGACGGGAGAAATAGCTAGGGACGTGTTACCCGGGCGGACTCCTCAGGCTTAACAGAGTCGTAATTACTAACTCAAATTAAATAGATTTTAATTAAGTTATAACACTGTATTGTGTTAATAAGCACTATTGTTTTCAGGCCCGTTTGATTATATATAATGTTCAAGGTAGTAAAAAGAAACCGCTGTGGAGTTACAACATGCCTAAGCCCTGTCAACATTTTACCGTCAGCGCAATTATTGCACAGTTCATACATAACAATAAATGTATTGCGAAAAAGGTAGGTACCTCTACTACATAAAAAACTATAGTACGTGTAAACCCAAATAAGACTATATGGGGTGACTTTAAATAAATTATATGATGATACCAGGTACTTACATCTATGTCCACTTGATAATAAATCAGCTGTTTCATACAATGCGATTTCAGAAGAGTTGGTGCCTCATGCATACCCCTTAGAATTAAGAATTAATTTCAGTTTTTCGGACTGTACTTTTTTTGAAATTCTCGACATCGGCGATGGTATTGTCGATTTCCGATAGTACGCCGCCATCTTGATCCCATCATGTGGAAGGACGTCACAATATCCAATTCGAATAGGCTCCACTTCAATAAAGCCTACCCAGGGAAATGTACGATTATGAACGACATGAAGATGGTTATACTTTAACTTCATGGGAGTGAATTTTATGTTCCGTTCTACTTACATAATTTTCAAGACTGTTAGTTTTTATTTGAACTCGTTTTATAAATAAATATAACATTTCAGAGTATTTAGGATGCACCCAAAATAACAAAATATGAAAACAATCTGAAAATATTCTATTATAAAGTAATTACATTTTTCTAGCATTTTATTCAATTTAAAAGTACGATGTTTCAACATTTAATTGCGAATAGGATCGTTACTATACTCCCCAAGTCCCCATTCATTTCGTTAATTCTGTCCGATACTGAGTTCGGCGGTGCGAATTCTGTGACGTCATTCCACATTATGGGATCAAGATGGCGGCGTTCAATTGGAAATAGGCGGTACCACCCCGTGTGACTTATACGAGTTCTTAAGTGGAGACCTTGACAAGCGTAGTGTAGGACACCCTCCGGCTAGGTGGAGCGCCGTTTGCGACACAGCTGGATGCTGAATGCAGCAAGCAGAGGACAGAGTGCATTGGCTCTTATTGTGTCAGCAGTAGATTAGTGTAGATAGGCTGATGGTGATGATGGGTAGCCAGATGTGTCCATAATTACCTTAATAGATTGTGTTTATTTTACAGGGTTCAGTGTCAGTGACATTAAATTTAACGGATATTACTTATACGTTTTTTGGGAAATCATTTTTCTACGGACTCTACAACTACAAAGCGCTGGTATATTCGAAGAAAGGCAACATACTGTGTTTGTCGCTAACAGCTATGATTACTAAGAAGAATTAGTTAAATGATTTTCTGATGTATTTAAACAAAGATAATAGAGAAACGTACAGACAGACAAAAACGTTTTCCTTTCATACAGTAGCTTAATAGTACGATATATATTAATAGTAAGCCCAACCTATTTCCTCACAGAAATTCAAGATTACAGTATATTTACACTGAAATAAATTTCCTAAGTTATTTACAAGGTGATATAAGGCATGATATGAAGGCATTTTCAAGGTTTCAAGGAAAAAATGCAAGCAATTTCCTTGATATTGCATTCGATGAATAGGAGAATCCCGTTTTACTGAAATAATATATGCATTTTATACAATTTAGTCCGATAAATAAAAGAATAAAATTATATTACAAACGAAAAAATAATTTAATAAGTAACTTCACCTAAATTTCTAATACCATGACATAATACATAATAATATAATGATTTATGTAAACATTATCATAAAATCTGGTAGAATAATTTTAAAACACAATTCAATGTAGATTTATATGATTTACAATACGAATACTCTTTATAGCACACACTTAAATATAGTTTACGAAACAAAGTACAATCAGCGGTCTTGTCAAAGCTTCCAGGCAACCTTAGTATAGAGAGAATATAAAAAAAGTATGTGAAAGTGTAACGTCACCTAAATTTATATTAACCATCGTTAATATAACCATGATAATATGTACATATTAATTTTTTGTGCACAATAGCAAGTAGGTGTCACTAGGATCTGTGACAATGTTGTGATTCTGGTGACACCAAAAAATTAAAACCATAAATAATCTACCTGCCGTATAAAACTAAATTAAATGTTTAGAAACCTAGTAAATAATAAATATTATTTTAAACTATTTATTTTAACTACTTTTAACTACAAATTTTAAGAGCGTCGGTGGCCTAATGGTTACGGGGTCTGCGTATCTAACCATGATCCCATCTGGTCAGGTTCTACTGTTCAACAAGGTCCCGGGAGGTCAGATGGCAGTCGCTTGACGCTTTATTACGATCTGACTTGGATCTTGGTCAAGACAGACCCCGGCCCTCGCGCGCATGATCACAACGGTATATTATGAATAAAACCTGTCTTAAAGAAAATATGTTTCAGACGCCTACTCTCTATACAATTTGCACCATATTCACTAAAACTAAGTAGTTAAATAACATAATTAACTTAATTTTGTGCCCTTATCAATATAAATGCTAACACTTCTGGAGCGAAATAACTGTAGTTACCACAGTCGATCCGTGAAGAGTGACGGGAATATCTAAAATGTCGCTGGACTCATAACTCTTATAAGTCTTACGTAAATAGAAAATGATTCCAACAGAGAAGTCCACACTAAATAAAAAATAACGCCATCGCACAACTTAATGTTATTTGACGGTTGATAACGTTTTTTTACGTGCCCGGCATCCTACTCAGAACCTCAACCGAACGAAAATCCTTAGGCTGAGTATTGGGTGAAATCACTCAGGGGTCTCTCACTTTGCGCCGCTTGCCACTATGACTGAATAGTTACACGTGACGTCACCGAAAGGATTTGCATTGTTATTCGCCTGGTCCACAAGCCTCATGTCCCTCATCACCTGGACGTAGTCCTCAAGGAATCTGTCGTGCAGTTCGGCTGGGATCTTGAACGGGTTCACTGCTGCCACGGCTTCTGTAACGCAATAGAAAAAAACTAATTTATTTACATGATTTACTGGCAATATTTAGAAAACCTATCTGATTGAAAGTGATAATTGTCTCCTAAAACTTGCAATATATGCGCTTTCATGTGGGCATGAAGAACTGCAGGTGCTTTGTGACTGTTTAGACTAAGCTGGAATGCCTGTGATTAAGCTTTTCTTCAACCCAGAACGCAAGTATCATATTCATACTCGTCAGCTAGGAGAACTCACTGCTCATGACTGGTCAATTTCGTTCATTTTGACGGACGCATAATTCCGATCGCCACTCAAGGCTTGGTCAGTGGGAACCCTGTGCGTTCACGCGCATTGTGAGACCTCATAGTAACGTTTCTGAATACGTGTTAATTATAAATGTTTTCTGGAGTAACTGCCATTCTAGATGCCCGGTCTAGAGACTTGTTTTAAGTACGCCGAATCTCAAGAGTCACTACATGTGACTCGAGGCCCGTAAAGCAAGAGGAGCGGTCGCTCTAGGCGCCAGATACACGATGGCAAGGGGCGCCAAAAAGATAAATGATGAAATTTTTTTTGCGCTTTTCCTTTCGTTACATTAGTCTTGACCACTAGGTACTCTGAAATCATAGAGAACGGGCGATGGTAAAAGCTTGCTATGAAACAATATTTTTTCAAAGCAAGCTATTGCTTTTTTACAAATTAGTTCTGACCGAAAGATCAATGTCTTTTAGCACGAGCTATGGTGACTGATTGAAATTATCACTAAAAACAAATTTAGATATATAGCAGTAAAAGCTTTCTTAATGTTAAAGAAGCCAGAGTTGGAGTTATTTAATTTAAATATGTAATGTAGGTATGGTTACAATAAATTTAGCAATATTTGGACATAATGTTAACATTATTTTTTATGTCATAAAGCCGTTGTGACTTTTAAAAGGAAAACTGACAAAGTGATGACACCTTTTAACAGCACCACATGAATATGAATTTTTAGGTGGCCATGCTCTTATGAACACGACCTTACAACTTCACTTAACTTAGACACAATTTCAATTTTAACGAACTTTTGGGAGTTTGTTACGCCTTACGACCGCTATGCCGCTACAAACCCAAGACTGCCCAAGATGTTGTGTTCTATAGAACTCTCAACGATCCATACCTACCGAAACGAAAAAGGAGAAATGTTTGTGATGGCATAACGGAAGTCAGGGTTCGATTATTGTAGTGTCCTTCCTTTTTTTATTTTATCAAAGAGTATCATCAAGTAATGATAATATTTACAATACATAGATACCGACGTTGTTAAAAATAGATTTGTTGGACAAGTGGAAATTATTACAAAGTAGGTACGTAATTTTATTCTCGTTACTTACATTTGTAGCATTTACACGAAAATTAGGATATTAACTTGATTCAAACTATGGTCGCGTTGATATTGTTGCTGTTATTTTACGTGGACAAAAAATGTTTCGCTGTAAGTGAATCTGAATATGTAAGTATGTTTTATATTACCTATTAGAATAGACGGAGGCTTATATTTGTAGTTTTACTAATTATAATTTTTTTTCCCTTGAAACATAATCCATCTGGTAAAAGTAACAATAAATTTCGAGAAATAAATTATTGTTATTTGTTTTCCTTACTACTACGTCATTTCTTCAGTGTTGAGGCTATAATTATAATTATAATTGGCTATCACTTAATCGGTCAGCTAATCAAAGAGGTTTTGGTCAGCTGCAAAATGTATTTTGTAAGCCAACAAAGTAGAAGTAGCTCAATCCGAGCTACATCTAGTATTTGATAAAAATAACGAAGTTAATCAGCAAGCATTGTGCCTTAAATTGATGTCGTAGCAAATTATATATACCTATTAATATTAATAATGGAGCAGCAAATCGTGATTCGGATTTTATAAAATTATGCAAGCTATAAATTGTTTTGTTTTGTGCTTAATTTAATTTCTTTGATTTCTACGCAAGAGTCATTTTACAAACGCGAGCCAGTTTTTAAAATGCCACTCCAATAATTTGTAGAGTCGGTTCTGGCAGAAATGGTTCAAAACAACTAACATGCTCTATCTAATCTAACCAACCTTCAAAAGCGTCGTTCTGTAACAGAACGACGCTTTTGATAGATTCGGGGATTTTCGTTAAAATCACGCTAAGTTTTAAATTATTAGCTGATCATAATTTTTAAATGCTCTTAGGGATTTTTAAACTTACCGATTGTGTAATCTTGCTGACTAAATAATAATTTTGCATTAGAACTATTTATCATTATTTATCACACAATCCAAATATCAACTTATTTTCTGAGGTACTGCTAGCTATTTTATTTGATGGTCGACAAAACATGTAATGCTATCAAAATAACTGTTTAGCTGATTCTTGCTGACCGGATAAAAAAAAAAACAATTTATTTATTTGCGGCCGCAACTATCTACAAACTACAACTACAATACCCGGCCGACGTAATTGTGCACATCCATTCGTGCCTTTGTATGTTTGGCGTTAAGCGTCGAAATTATAATTAAATTATTTATAAACTTTACATATTAAGTTAAAAAAAATATCATAACATTATTTTATCCGCCAGAGTGACGTTACAGGCAGCGCTAGATACACAGTTGATTCACAGATCAAGTAGGATCACGGACCTGTAGGATACCTATTTATTTTAGCTTGCGTTACATGGGAGATGGGCCTTATAAGAAAGCTGTCACCCAAAAGTCGTAGTCTCATTGCTCGATAGAATCAGAAATGATGACATCCGCAAGCGAACCAAGGTCACCGATGTAGTCCTAAGAATTCCCAGGCTAAAGTGGCAGTGGGCAGGGCACATATCTCGAACAACAGATGTCCGATGGGGCACTAAAGTTCTCGAGTGGCGACCACGTACCGGAAGACGCAGCGTGGGTAGGCCGTCCACAAGGTGGACCGACGACCTGGTAAAGATCGCAGGTACCAGCTGGATGCGGAAGGCACAGGACCGGCCTTTGTGGAGATCTCTGGGGTAGGCCTATGCCCAGCAGTGTGTGTCTTTCCGCTGATATGATGATTATGATAACTCGAGTTACATCTTCCTCTCCTCATTCTAAGGGTCCATACAATGTGAAATACGGCGATTATGTGGTGTGTCGTGGGCCGAAGGCTGCCGACGCTGGCTCCACACGCAGCGAACTCTTCAGCAACGAGTATGGCGACACGGCTGTAATCAACATTACATTCTATGGCGCAGTTTCTATAGATGAGGTTTCTTTCTCTATTTCTTTAGCTAGGTCATAGGTACAAATCGTAATTTAAATTAGGAACAAGTGTAAAAAGTTTTGCATTCAGATTGTCTACCGTTTACGATGTGGCGAACCAAGCAGCCCTATTTTTAAAACCGCTCGCATCCACGAGAGCGTCGCATGCGCTATCTATCTCTTTTACATGCATAAAGTCATGCATTATTATTGTTTATTATTATAAACTATAATTATTAATGAAATGTTATAAGAATATGAGTCTGTAAAACTTGAAATAAATAATATTTAATTAATTATAAAGGCGAACGCTGGGTCGAAATGGGACTATGACAAGTTATCACGGTTACTTAGACAATTTGCATATAGGAAAATTACTGATTGTGTCATTTTCGCCATACAAAACGTGAGTTTTATATGCAAGGATCTAATAATATGTCATTGTTGTAAAATTTTGATGTATTAAGCGTAGTTTATGCTACAGACGTACTAAGTACTTAGAGACGAACGAGCAGATGGGTTATTTGCTCCTACCTGATGGAAAGAATTAACTATCACCCATAACACTGATTCATGCACTTATGTTTCATGTAATAAAATGCATAACTGCAGATGTGTTATCTGTCACTGAGGACTAAGATCATAACATGGCTGTTGTTGGCTTACCACAGTGCCAAAATTATTGTTCCCAGACGGGAGAAATAGCTAGGGAGGTGTTACCCGGGCGGACTCCTCAGGCTAAACGGAGTCGTAATTACTAACTCAAATTAAATAGATTTTAGCTAAGTTATAACACTGTATTGTGTTAATAAGCACTATTGTTTTCAGGCCCGTTTGATTATATATAATGTTCAAGGTAATAAAAAGAAACCGCTGTGGAGTTACAACATGCCTAAGCCCTGTCAACATTTTGCCGTCAGCGCAATTATTGCACAGTTCATACATAACAATAAATGTATTGCGAAAAAGGTAGGTACCACCTCTACTACATAAAAAACTATAGTACGTGTAAACCCAAAAAAGACTATATGGGGTGACTTTAAATAAATTATATGATGATACCAGGTACTTACATCTATGTTCACTTGATAATAAATCAGCTGTTTCATACAATGCGATTTCAGAAGAGTTGGTGCCGTAAAAGTTGTTTGTTATCACAAGCTTAGTATTTAAAATTAATTTCAGTTTTTCGGACTGTACTTTTTTTGAAATTTTCGACATCGGCGATGGTATCGTCGATTTCCGATAGTACGCCGCCATCTTGATCCCATCATATGGAAGGACGTCACAATATCCAATTCGAATAGGCTCTACTTCAATAAAGCCTACCCAGGGAAATGTACGATTATGAAAGACATGAAGATGGTTATACTTTAACTTCATGGGAGTGAATTTTATGTTCCGTTCTACTAACATAATTTTCAGGACTATTAGTTTTTATTTGAACTTGTTTTATAAATAAATATAACATTTCAGAGTATTTAGGATGCACCTAAAATAACAAAATATGAAAACAATCTGAAAATATTCTATTATAAAGTAATTACATTTTTCTAGCATTTTATTTAATTTAAAAGTAAGATGTTTCAAAATTTAATTGCGAATCGGATCGTTACTATACTCCCCAAGTCCCCATTCATTTAGTTAATTCTGTTCGATACTGAGTTCGGCGGTGCGAATTCTGTGACGTCATTCCACAAGATGAGATCAAGATGGCGGCGTTCAATTGGAGATAGGCGGCACCACCCCGGGTGACTTATACGAGTTCTTAAGTGGAGACCTTGACAAGCGTAGTGTAGAACACCCTCCGGCTAGGTGGAGCGCCGTTTGCGACACAGCTGGATGCTGGATGCAGCAAGTAGAGGACAGAGTGCATTGGCTCTTATTGTGTCAGCAGTGGATTAGTGTAGATAGGCTGATGGTGATGATGGGTAGCCAGATGTGTCCATAATTACCTTAATAGATTGTGTTTATTTTACAGGGTTCAGTGTCAGTGACATTAAATTTGACGGATATTTCTTATACGTTTTTTGGGAAATCATTTTTCTACGGACTCTACAACTACAAAGCGCTGGTATATTCGAAGAAAGGCAACATACTGTGTTTGTCGCTAACAGCTATGATTACTAAAAAGAGTTAGTTTAATGATTTTCTGATGTACCTAAACAAAGGTACGTACAGACAGACAAAAACGTTTTCCTTTCATACAGTAGCTTAATAGTACGATATATGTTTAATAGTAAGCCCAACCTATTTCCTCACAGAAATTCAAGATTACAGTCTCTTTACACTGAAATAAATTTCCTGAGTTATGTACTACAACGTGATATAAGGCATGATATGAAGGCATTTTCAAGGTCTCAAGAAAAAAATGCAAGCAAATTCCTTGATATTGCATTCGATGAACAGGGGAATCCCGTTTTACTGAAATAATATATGCATTTTATACAATTTAGTCCGATAAATGAAAGAATAAAATTATATTACAAACGAAAAAATAATTTAATAAGTAACTTCACCTAAATTTCTAATACCATGACATAATACATAATAATATAATGATTTATGTAAACATTATCATAAAATCTGGTAGACTAATTTTAAAACACAATTCAATGTAGATTTAGATGATTTACAATACGATTACTCTTTATAGCACACACTTAAATATAGTTTACGAAACAAAGTACAATCAGCGGTCTTGTCAAAGCTTCCAGGCAACCTTGGTATAGAGAGAATAGAATATAAAAAAAGTATGTGAAAGTGTAACGTCACCTAAATTTATATTAACCATCGTTAATATAACCATGATAATACATATAAATTTTTTGTGCACAATAGCAAGTAGGTGTCACTAGGATCTGTGACAATGTTGTGATTCTGGTGACACCACAAAATTAAAACCATAAATAAGCTACCTGCCGTATAAAACTAAATTAAATGTTTAAAAACCTAGTAAATAATAAATATTATATTAAACTATTTATTTTAACTACTTTTAACTACAAATTTTAAGAGCGTCGGTGGCCTAATGGTTACGGGGTCTGCGTATCTAACCATGATCCCATCTGGTCAGGTTCTACTGTTCAACAAGGTCCCGGGAGGTCAGATGGCAGTCGCTAGACGCTTTATTACGATCTGACTTGGATCTTGGTCAAGACAGACCCCGGCCCTCGCGCGCATGATCACAACCGGTATATTAACACCAAGATTATGAATAAAACCTGTCTTAAAGAAAATATGTTTCAGACGCCTACTCTCTATACAATTTGCACCATATTCACTAAAACTAAGTAGTTATATAACATAATTAACTTAATTTTGTGCCCTTATCAATATAAATGCTAACACTTCTGGAGCGAAACAACTGCAGTTACCACAGTCGATCTGTGAAGAGTGACGGGAATATCTAAAATGTCGCTGGACTCATAACTCTTATAAGTCTTACGTAAATAGAAAATGATTCCAACAGAGAAGTCCACACTAAATAAAAAAAAACGCCACCGCGCAACTTAATGTTATTTGACGGTTGATAACGTTTTTTCACGTGCCCGGCATCCTACTCAGAACCTCAACCGAACGAAAATCCTCAGGCTGAGTATTGGGTGAAATCACTCAGGGGTCTCTCACTTTGCGCCGCTTGCCACTATGACTGAATAGTTGCACGTGACGTCACCGAAAGGATTTGCGTTGTTATTCGCCTGGTCCACAAGCCTCATGTCCCTCATCACCTGGACGTAGTCCTCAAGGAATCTGTCGTGCAGTTCGGCTGGGATCTTGAACGGGTTCACTGCTGCCACGGCTTCTGTAACGCAACAGATAATACTAATTTATTTACATGATTTACTGGCAATATGTAGAAAACCTATCTGATGAAAGTGATAATTGTCGCCTAAAAACTGGCAATATATGCGGTTTCATGTAGGCATGAAGAACTGCAGGTGCTTTGTGACTGTGTAGAATAAGCTGGAATGCCTGTGATTAAGCTTTTCTTCAACCCAGAACGCAAGTATCATATTCATACTCGTCCGCTAGGAGAACTCACTGTTCATGACTGGTCAATTTCGTTCATTTTGACGGACGCATAATTCCGATCGCCACTCAAGGTTTTGTCAGTGGGAACCCTGTGCGTTGGCGCGCACTGTGCGACCTCATAGTAACGTTTCTGAATACGTGTTAATTATAAATGTTTTCTGGAGGAACTGCCATTCTAGTTGCCCGGTCTAGAGACTTGCTTGAAGTCGCCCAGACCACGTTTAAACTAACGAAATTACAAGTTACGGGGATGTTTAATGACTACCCTTAAATAAAAAATTGGAAATATCTTCAATGTCCAGAATTTGACCTGTTATAGTTTTATTATATGTATAGATAGATAAAGAGAAATATAGAAGGAGACGACCACTTCACACGATAGATCACCTATGTACACTCATATATAGTATTATGTTTTTAAACAAATAATATTTATTTATTTCATTTTATTTATTTATTGCTTGAGGCACTTTTGTATGTGCATCACTAGGGGGCCCACTGAAAACCAGCGTCACTGCAACTGTCGTGGCATATGCTGAGTGTGGCCCCATTTCACTCTCCACATGGCACAGGTAACGAGATTAGAGTATATTTTTTCATTTTTTGTTTATGTCTCTGTTTGATTATATTTTTAAGAAATTGGTGCTGTGTGTTTGATTGTAATAAATGTGTTTTACTTTTTTTAGTTTTTTTTACTTTTACGCCTCGCTGAACTTACTTTTACATACTTCCAATCTGTCGAAGACAAAAGTCATTTCTTTTCGCTCCACTGTCACATTTTTGAACCCTGTCTTTGTCATTATGCTTTCGACTTCTTTCTCTGGTGCCTGGAAAGTAAAAAAATTATAGTTATCATATGTGTATTTTGAGTGAATTTTATGCTATCAGAAGTAGGTAATTTTATTATGATAATATGTGAACGGCCAATCCAGATTTCACCCTAAGCGAAAAAAGTAAACGAATGGTAAATGTTGAACTAATGTCGTCTCTCTCTAAAGTTTTATAATAATAAGTAAAACATATAAAAAATAAGTAAGGACTTAATAGGTCACTATTCGTGGAAATCGGTCTTTTAATGCAGTAGGGAAAAGATTCCCTATTAGTTTTGTCATTTATTGATCTCGAATAGAGGCAAGCTCCTAAGTCTACAAATTTTAATATATATCATAGTAATGTCCGAAAATCCTGTATTAACCTTAAAATGTATCATCATCACAGCCCATAACAGTCCACTGCACGACTTAGGGTCTCCCCCAAAAAAAGGGAGGTTATTGCCACAATCTCCACGCGTGGCAGGCGGGCAGGAGATCGCAGTGTTATAAATATAGCAATGGAAAACGCCGCTGCCCATTTTCAGTGACTGCGCTAGAGACTCTAGACCTTTTGCCTCGCAAACATTTGTCCCCTTGTACGAGACCCACGAGTGTAAGGAGTTGGTGCTATTCTACTCTGCCGGACACCACACGGCCACGATATATCACACAGCATAAAACGGCGTACCCACCTGCGAGTCATGGTAAGGGGAGACGAATCGTTGGTCGACTTCTTTCAAGTATTCCTTCCACTTGTCTTGCTTTGCTAGGATCCTGAATACGTCGAAGATAGGCATGTGTCCGAGGAAAACCAGCAGGCAGTTGCCACCGTAGTCGAGCATTTCGTAAATGTTGGTGAACGCGACACTGTGGAAAAGACAGTGTTGGTAAAATTATGATTGGTATACTTGGAATAATATCATATTAATACATTGTCCTGCACTGTACAGGTTACATAGGTATACCAAGTTTGTAAAGTGGGTCAAATTAGTCTTGCAAGATTTGCCCCGAATGTACATAGTTGCATACAAACATTGCAAGTTAAAATAAATTGTAAAAAAGTTTCGACGAATTATGAACCTGCTTCCTTTTTTGAAGTCGGGTATTGAACGTCAGAACTGAGCCGAATCATCATCACCATCATTTGAATGTTATTGGCTTGTGTGTGTTTCTAGAGTGTGTCTGTGGCGCAATAACAGGCACGAGGCATTTCCTCATGTCTTAGCCCTCTCTCAGTGACAACGAACCTGCGGTTCTGCATTTTTGTTGCCAGCTACTAGTGTCTGACCGAAGGATGAAGCCGAAGCCAAAGCAAAAAGCTTAAAAGTTCTAAAAACTTTGTTCAAGATTGGCTACAAGCTAAAATTGTATACACAGTTTAAGGGTTTTATTGAGTGAATAATAGAAAGGTAATTTAAACGATCTATTGAAGTTGATATAGAGATAAAAAAATGTTTTTCAATTTATTTTAGAAAAATAATAAAAACCGCGTTTTAGCGAAACCTTTGGCTTGTGTTTTTTTGGCGAAAGTTGCCGAAGCACTACCTGCAACCTAAATGCATGAATCGTACTTAGATGTTATGGGTAACAGTTATCGCTTACCACTTTGCTAGTTTGTCACTGGTGACTGAGAAGATTTTTTAAAGAAATTTAATAAAAGAATGTCAGAACAACAAGTCTTTCGTATTGAAGCGACCCGTGGGCCTGATATTTTTTTTATTTTGGCGTTTCATAATTTTGCAAATGGAAAATATAGCGGGAGTGAAACCCGCGACTGTCATAAATTCTAACAGGTGGTAGTATGATCACTATTATAATTTCTGATAGTTGTGGTTTTCATTCGCAGTTCAAAACTCTGTGTTCACTAAACAATTCCGCGGGATCCTACTATTTTTCCGGGATTACAAGTGCAGACTTATGATACTAGGAATTTATGTAGATTTCCATTTGAATTATTATTTGGAAAAGAATGAGCATATTCGGAGATAATCTATCCAATTTCATAATTACTTCTTATTTAAGCGTGGGATCGGGTTATTTACTTAACTAGCGGGACCCAGGTGCTTTTCACCTGCATACAGTTCGAATATCTATGAACATTTATGGCATGGCCCGCGGGATCCTATTATTTTTCGGGACCCTATGAACTTAAATTACACTCTAAAATAATGTAGCTTCCTGTTAGTGAAACAATTTTCAAATTTGGTTAAGTTATTTGCAAAATTATCCACAACATTCAAAGTATCCAAGCAAGGAGTGTCGGTGGCCGAGTGGTTACAATGTGTGTCAATGACTGTTTTCTAAGTTATTATATAAGTTGAATAATAACCGATGCTCTTATAGTGGGGGAAAACATCGTAATGAAACCTGTACATTAAGACGACTGGGAGCAGTGTCACGGACGTCAGACGGCAGTCGCTCCACTGTAATTACCTGATCTGCAAAATCCTGGATCATGGTCAAGACAGACCCCGGGCCTTCGTGCGCAAGAGACATAAACGGGACATTAACGCCAAGATTATTTTTTATTCCAAGCTTTGAAATTTAACCTCTGCTTTATAATTAGTACCTAAATATATTTCTTATCATTACTAATTTACTCGTACTACCTAAACGTGTGCCTTCTGCTTCTGCATAGGTACAATTGTTGTTGTTACCTTCTTAAAAAGCAATACGGTAATGAAATTGTTAAACAACATTAACCAAAAAAAGTTAATTATATAAAATATATTGTGCTTTATTAATAAACAGATAGCCGTTTGGTACCGTCTTAGTTATTACGTATCACCTTTCAGATATTGATTGCAAGTTGACTCGGTTAATAAATTATACTACGAAATAATTAAGTAGAATACATGAACTTGATACAAAATAAACAGTGACTCACTCTTGTTTTTTGATCCAATGGAGGGCGTAAAAGGAAAAGGCGTGATCGACAGTCCGGCTGCAGTGGTCCGGGAGGGCGCCCTCGATGTCCAGCACCGAGAAGCTGGTGCGCTCGTCCCGGTAGTGCCTGTTCGCGAAGTCCACCATCCTCGAGCTGATGTCGAATCCTCTAAGCTTCTCGAAGTCCTTCGGCAGCACTCCCTTCAGTATGGTGCTGGTCAGCAGTCCATCGCCGCAGCCTATGTCCACGACTCGCTCCGACCCGCCCCAACTGATCTTCCTGAGATACTCCTTCAGGATTTGTTTCGCATCTCGAATTTGCAGCGCGTTGCTCTTGCTGTACAGTTCTGGGTCATTCATTTTGTTTTTCTTTTTAATAAAGTGGCAGTGTGTGCGCAAGCGTTAGGTGGGTGCACGCCGCGGATTCGGCGCGTAGTCTCTGGATCGGAGGGCTTCGAATGTATTTATATAGGCCGTCGGTTGCGTCCGCGCACGACACTCCGCCCGCCGCGGAACTGGCTGTTGGCCACCACCTGGAGGCAAAGTACGCTTTTTACAATCTGCGAAAACCTTTGCGATTTCGAAAACGCTTTCATCAATGGGAAAGCTACTGTGTGACGTGAGCGACGAGTGACAAAAGGTCCCGGAAAAATAATAGGATACCGCAGAATAGTTGAACGTAGGAACGTACGCAGGGGCCACGCTAGTGTATACTATCGTAGATTCCGTGATACTATATTTTAAACACTTAGGTAGGTATTTACGTTTTATAATTACTAGCTTTTATATGGGGCAATAGTCGCTGGAAAAGTTTTAATATATTTTTTCAACTCGTAATCTCGACTTTTGTAAAAAGAGATTGTAAAGATCGGTATTG
Source organism: Blastobasis lacticolella (assembly GCA_905147135.1). NCBI lineage: Eukaryota > Metazoa > Arthropoda > Insecta > Lepidoptera > Blastobasidae > Blastobasis > Blastobasis lacticolella. The sequence continues at coordinate 11,517,356 of LR990041.1, forward strand.
ATCTCAAATTAAACCTAGTGTAAAATTAATTTTATTTAGACTTTCCAATAATCATGAATTTGTACATAGCTTTTGACGATATGGCTTTCAGAAAAAATACTTTTAACATATTTACATTGTACGTACATATTTCAAGTAGGTATATTTGTCATACACATTATATATTTACAACCCATGAGAAATCATGCGACCATGATCCTAAGTTTTGTCATACATATGTACCTACTACCCCAAATGAATTTAAATTTATCTCTAGAGACACTAGAATTTTTTTTATACCACTAAGGTCGCAAACAAGCTTGCGGCCTGCCTGATGGTAAGCAGTCACCGCAGCCTATGGACGTTTGCATACCAGGGGCATCACCCACGCGTTGCCGACCCCGTAAAAAACTTTTAACCCCTTTCTTGAAGAACTCCATGTTGTGTTCTCCAGGGAAAACCTCTCCAGGTTGAGAAAGTTCCTTTGGAACCGCACAGTTCGCGACCAATGTGGCTCCAAGGTGTGAGGATAAACTCCCTGTCGAGATAGGTACCTATATTACCCATATTGTTATATCGCTAATTATCAAACATAAATAGTAAGTAGTTAATTATTTATTTGATAACCAGGTACAATAATGAGACCTTATTATTGTAGTATGACTATACTATTCTTGGTAAGTATTTCATTCTTAACCACTGTAGTAGTAGTAGTTATATAAAACTCTTTTCTAGATTAGGTACGTGAGTATTATGAACTGCAGTGGTTGCCAAAACAATGCCGATTAGAAATAAGTCATTAATTTTGAGATTAGTGTAGTTTTAGTGTTTCAATCAAAATTGCAAATTAATGTTCAGTTTATGTAAGTAAGCCACTTATATTACCTACTGGCATTTGCCCGTGACTTCGTCTGCGTGGAGATAGTTTTTATGACAATGTAGCCTTTGTATTGTATGAATGCTATTACCACTGCGAGGTCAAGCTGTATCTGTGGTTCCACTTAGATTGTACCCTGGACTTCCTATCACAACCGAATAAAAATCCGGCCAGTAATGTTTTCGATCATGAAAACATTACTGACCATCAGCGCAAACTGAGAGACAGGCAAAAATTTCTAAATATTTTTTTGGGCATAGAAACCTATTCCGACATTTTTTTCTGAAGTTACTTTTTTACAGCTTTACCTATAGATTCGTACTAGTATACAGGTCACGTGCTGATACTGAAGTATCTCCCCAACAGTCCACTGTTGGACTGGAACTTCCTCCACATTAGTACAGATTAGATCAGATTCGATTTTAAAGTAGGTTGTCTATGTCATCTGGGTTCTGCAATAATTCTAAACATACAATTTTGTTTCTCAAAAACTGTTTAATGGTTATATATTAAAAAAATCAAACTTCATTGAGCAAATTTCGAAAGGACAACGACTGAATTATCGGTTTTAAATAAATAAATGAGCAAATAACGCCTGGTAAATGGTTCGCGGTGATTCATAACAACTAACATGCTCGCCGCTTCGCTTCTCACAACCCCTCTGGGACCTAACGACGTTTTTTATAGATTCGGGTTTGGAACAAATATTCCATTTTAACATTCCAGTAAATTTTCCAATTTAAATCTAGCAATTTTTAGTCTGTCGTTTGCGATTATAAAATTTGATAAGTGATGATTTCACACTTTAAATTTACATCTAGCAAGTTTCGGTTAGTCGTTCATTTGAAGACATATTTATTAGGATTATACAATTTGCCAAAAAAATCTTTTGGTCTTTCATTCGTTGTCCTTTCAAAATTTGTTCAATGTAGTTTTGATTTTCGGATTTCGGTTACCGCTTTTGTAGCCAAGGCAAAAATTTCGTGGTCGCTGCATTCGCGTAATTATTTAGGTAGCTCCCATTTATGCCAAAAATCCAAAATAATGTTGTAAATTAGGTTGGGAGGTACTATTATTACAATCACCCCAGTGTTTATAACTTATTATTTAACTTAGTAGCCTGATTTAAAAAAAGGGGAAATAGTCACGTGATTTACTAATTATTTCGAAAATAAATGTTACCCACCCACTTTACGCACTAACGATCCGAATTCTGACCGACTTTCTGTAAACCGTGTAGTCCGCGTGTGACAAGAAAACAAAGTGATTGTGATAGTTGGAATAAACTTGACGGCCTATTTGTTCGGAATCGAATCGGAAGTAGTGCGAAGTCGCTCTTACAAGCGTTAGGAGTCTTGGAAACATACACTCAGTGGCAGAAAAAGTGTCTTTAATGATTATCGCCATTAATAATAAATTATAACGTCCCAAACTGTTGGAGTAAACACAAACGTAATGCAGGATATGTTAAAGATGCTGGACTGAAAAGGTATAAGGCTGCAACACCTGACGCACTTGGGATTTCCGGATCTTATTGACGGAGTCACTGGACCATCTACATTCATATTCATTTATTCGTAGTAATACTCATACATCGTCATTTAAAATAGTTTCTTAAATATAATTACCAAAAGTAAAATACAATCAATTAAAATAATCTAAAATCTAAAATAATAATCAATCATCTTGGTTCGAAATTGTCAAATGTGAAATTCAATAATTATATGTGAATTACATTACACAATTACAAATATTTCAAAAATGTCAAATATAAAATTTTGTTATAATAAGAAATGTCAAGTACAATTTTCGAAAACTATATGTCCAATATTGATTAATCAAAATGTCAAATACGATGTTCAGCTAAATAAATATACCGGCCTATACTAGCCGGCCTGGCATCAGCGTCGCAGCGGATAGGTCTGGGTATGAATCTGGACAAAACCAAAGTCATTATCAACACCCACATCGATCCGGGACATATCGTCGTAAATGGCTTTCACTTTGAAGTTGTGTATGATCTGTCCTGTCATCCATTTTTTTGCAAGCATCAAGCATCAAGATTTGCCCCATCTTGCAACTGCTCAATTAGGCAGAAACAATTTTTTGTGGGATGCCAAAAGGCGGATTCAGCTGGGCTGGGCGACAACCTATTCGACAAACTTCATCGAGTCTTCACGTCACCACCACATTGTAAAACAAAAGTTTTTAACCAGTGCGTTCTATTTGTGACGTACTGTGCAGAGACGTGGACACTATATGGTCGACGGCTTTTATTCAGCTGTTCAAGGTCCCTGAAAGACTTTTACTAGTAGGTTTGTACTGGTAAGCCAGCCTTAATAGTCTTAATAGCCAGGGTCCTTAATAGTCTATTCATTGACAATTATACCAAATACTGCTTGAACACCTCGCCTGATCACAGTTGCAGTCAGGAAGAGGGTTTTTAATATTTCGAGATGTCAAATTGGTTACCGCGGGCGGAGGTATAGGTACCTTTTCTTTCATTATCTAGTCGAAGAAGCAACAACAACATGAAGCGTCATTAATCTCATGAATAACCTTATCACATCCCATCTCATTATTTTCTTACAGTGATAAACACTTGAGCCACTTTTTCTGGTGATGTGCGTGTTTTATTTTGGGATAAAATACATAAACCAATTCGTAGGTATATTTATCTTCGAAAATTATCAGAAGTCCTCGTTTAATTGTGAAATAGGTAGTAGATCAAAGTAACATTAAAACTAGACAAATAAAACTAACTGATAAAGACTTGGGTACAGTAGTTTTTTGACATCAATGTAAATTATATTGTACAGATTACAATGTAAGCAATAGATCATATCTAAACCTCAGTTACTACAATGAAACATGTAAGCAGGAATATTTTCTTATGACGCAACTTCCTCAAAGTTTCCTTGTTGTTATTACTAGACCAGGAGCTAGTTAGTACTTTTGTTGGTCGAGTAGTAAATAGTTGTAGAAATAAATATCTTTAAAATGACTATAGCTTTTCGCCCGCGGCACTAAGCGCGTAGTCTATATTATTGGTACTAGATTTTAGAAAATAGGATATGTATGTTTGTTATACACCAAGAGTATACCGTAGTCTCTCTGTATCTTAGGTCAAGGAACCTGATAGAAATATTGGAACCTGACCCGAGAGAGTTCTGTAGAGTCCTGCGAAGCCAGTGGTTAAAGCCGCCCAACACTAATATTGACTGGTGAATACTCTACACACCTTCTGTGAGACAATAAATAAAGAGCTGGAGTTAAATAACTATCGTTTGACGACATTATTTCTTTCATAAATCTTGGACTGGTTCAAATATTTTCTTTTCTAATCGAATTACTTATATTATTAATTATATAGAAGAGCAATATGTATTAAATATCAAGTAAAAGTAACATCGCCGATAAGCTGCAAGAGTGCCGTCTTCCATGGTATGGCCACCACGTCTTATACAGACCGGCCAATTACGTAGGAAATAAGACTGACCATTCAATCCCCGCCAGGCGCCTGGACCAAGAAGCGATGGCTTGACGTCGTTAAGAATGTTATGCTGGCCAGAAGTCACCACCGAGGATGACGAAGCTCAATTAAAGTGGACCAAGAGAAGAAGGAAGGTGGAACTCGGTAAATCGCGCGCCGTGCGAGATCGCAATCGGGGTTTGATGACGATGATGACTAAAGTAGAAAAATATGTTTTCCCATACAAATATTCCAACCCCTATTCTTAACCCTCGGTCGATTTTCCGAAAATTGTCTATTAGGGGTTTTGAAGTCTCCAACTTTTTATACGGTTTATAGTTTTCGAGACAAAGCCTCGAATCCCTGTAGGAAAAATGTTTTGACCAAAAAAAGTTAAACTTCATATAAATAAATATCTTTATTATTTATTTTAATTAATTATTATCAGACTTTATAATGGATTTTAAACATAGTTTAATATCAGGTTCAATTACCCGTTTAAATATGAATGTTTTGTTCATAACTTTTCCCACAGCGATTCGAGAGTCGATTTACTCGTAGTAAAAGTCGTAAAGTACAAGAAATCCTTTCTAACCACCGACGTAGCATCTTTCGTTATTGGCCATATAGGGTTGGATCTATACATTGTTGCCGATCATGTAGTTGAGGCCCCACAGATAAACAAAGTTTCTTTGCCGTCTTTCACCCACCTTCATGCCGACTGTCACTTCGCATGACAGACCCTTCGCTCTGCCCATTTTGGCTTGATCCCGCTTTGTGAGATGGACAGGGGCCGTCCTTGGAAGTGTGGCACTATGACAAAAGGATCATTTTCCGCGAAAAATGCGCAGAGTGGTTCAATTCGTCCAAGTTGAGTCACAGAGCATAAAAAAAAGCCAGTGAAGGTTACTTACCAATCTTTTTGGATATTTTTTTATTCTACTCAGTGACAAACGAGCAGACAGCCCACACCTGATGGTATGTGGTAACTGTTGCCCATAACATATACAATTCCTACATTTAGGTTACAGGTAACAAAAATACAGAACCGCAGGTGCGTTGTCACTGTGAGGATTAAGATGAAATGCCTTATGCCTGAAATTTCGCTTATTACCTTATCCCATTATCCTTTAAACTGGACCACAACAATCCAAGCATTGTTGCTTAGCGGAATAAATAGATAAGGCGTTGGTACTCACCCAGGCGGACTCCTCAGGCTTGACAGAGTCCTACCACCTGATAAAACCTGATGTGATGGAACCCTATCAAAGTAAAAAAATGACAGTCCTCGGGCGAACTCGCTGTGCGACGCTCCTCGGTAACCATGTTATGATCACGGTTGGAACCCAATCTAACTGTCCGTAAACTTATTAAAATTTAATAATACACAACACAAACTCATTCACTATCTGGTTGACAGAGCCCCGCTCCGCGGGGAAATCGCTAGTTAATTTTTTTAATTTTTTACGGTTATGTACCTTGAAAAGAAAAAACGGAACCCTTACAGGATCACTTTGTTGTCCGTACGTCAAAACTCATTTTCTCAGGAACGCTAGGAGATATAAAGCTGAAATAAAATTGAATACTCAGGTCTGCAATGTCTTCTAAGTCAACGCAAACAAAAGATACGGCCGTTTATGCACCGTTTACGTCGCATGTCGTCAGGAAGTCAAACCCTATAATCATGACCATCCTGTTGATCTAGAATCATGAAATTTGACTAGACACAATGCCAGATAGCACTAGTAAAAGAGAAAAATACAGAAATCCTTAAATTTTTACGCCATCATAAAAAATCTTCAACGAACTTATAAAGTGTACTTGGATTACCAAATATTTCATACAAGTTTTTACAGTATGTATGTAACTTTGTGTTTATAGTGTCAAAAAACCCTCTCTTGCGTGCAAGTTATGACAAGCAACTACGGAACCCTATACTGCACGAGGCACGTTACGCCTGGGCCGGGTTTTTAAGGATTGGCAGCTAGCGCCATCAGCAAATTTTTACATTTATCAAGTAAAATAAAAAAATTGTTAGAAAATACTAAAATATAAAATAATACAACTGAGCAAGAGCCACAGACAATAAAACTTAAAAAATGGAACAATGAAAACAGAGAATCAACTGTACAAAAGCAAATTATTGGTTAAGTACTGTAAAAATTCGATGTCTCCTGGAGTTTTACACATTTTCCTCTAGGTACAATAGTGTAACTACAAAGTAAGAGATGTACTCTAGTCAAAAATAGATGTAAATTTTATCAATGCTTCCTATCTGTGCTGGCGTGCTACACGTGAACGATCTTTTGTGCGGTAATTTATTAAATCACTGTCCTTCATCTTAGTAACTATTTTTATTTTATCAGGTATTAGTTGCTACTTATGCGTTTGCGAAATAATGCTTTCAAATGGAGTTGAACATGAGTTGTTGCAACAATGTAAGTAACTCGTCGGTATAAACGGAGATGGATCGTTTTCTGTAGACTATCTACTACTAGCTAAGAATACTATTTAAAGTATTTGTTACAAATTTGTTTCAATTTCAGAAGTCTTCTAAAAAACTATTTTATTTTGAGAAAAATACCTATACTTACGGGGAAAAGTCATGATGTTATGACGCACATGAAAGAAAAAATTAATAGAAATACTTGGACCACCGTCACGTCACGGGTTAGATACTAAAAAACAGAAACGAATCTCCGTTGTTTTACCACTTAGGTATAGTAATGCTTTATTAATCCAGAACTTGTTTTTAGACCGAACAAATTTTCTTAAAGCGTTATTGGTAACCGATGTTTTCTTACTAATTTTCCCGCTGAATAAGAAAATGTCGATAACGAACCCTTCCCCTCACCTTCACCCCCCTTTCCTCTCCGAACTGTCCCTCACTGTATTTTTTTTCATTTTTCAGTGAAACTGTTGTAGATAGAGAAAAGTAATCTACATTAAATTTCCTTAACATCAATGGTAAATTTACCACCATGATGGGTCATGACATGGCAGATTCTACTCAGATCAGATAACTACAGTGTAGCGACTGCCATCTGACCTCCGTTATTATCGAGCGATCTGCTAGGCTAGTCGGGGGTTCAAAAAAATATGATACCTACTAATTAGTAGTGTTATGTTTTATGAGCAATAAAGTGTTTATCTAACTATCTAGATGAAGATATTACATTCATTTATTTATCGTGTGCTGAAATTTTGCATTACTTAGTAGGTAGTTTGAGCGTAGTCGAACTTCAGCACCGCAATGAGCTAGCCACTCGTTAGGTGTGACTCCTTATAGCGTTTTGCTAAGGTCTTCCGCTGGGGCTGGGGGGACCCTGAGACTGATTGAACAGCCTTGGGAGCCGGTTGGCACCCCTTGACGGTGTATGTCTATAGTTAACAGAAGATCATGCATTTATTTATAAGAAAGTACTTCCTGTCAATATTTTTGTTTAAAAGCTAAATTTCGATAATATTTAAGATATTTATGTTAACATTGCCTGTTAGGATTTACATAGTATGGAAAAAATTTAAATATTCGGACAGATGTTAGTAATACCTAATAAGAAAAATGAAGTGACAAATTCGCACCGGGAAATTACTTAAATTTACATAAATTAAATTTTATTGAGATAATATGTACACCGTGATCAAAAGAATTCAGTGCTGATAATGTTACTTATACAAGGTATAATGAATGATGATATTGAAATTTCTTTATTGACTTTCAGTTATTTTGTGGAGATTAGATGGAATTTATTCACACATTATATCAACTAACATAAAAATAAATATGTACAATATAAAGGACAAAAATTAACTAATATAAAATATGTTAAAAATTTGGGCCGTGTGGAAGCGTACCCAAGATGCTGGCAGCATTACCTCTGAATAGCAATGCTTATACTTTGTGAGAGGTAGCTGCCAGCTCTTCGGTCACCTGTGGTGTCGACCAATTTCTTCGCAAGTTCTCTGTACAAAGAGAGCGCCCCGGGGCCTCACGGACCCAGGGTCTCGACACCAAATGCAACAAAATTGTATTGGGTGCCGAAACCCCGGTATTTTTAAATTTTTTGCCTTTCACGTGTCTCAGCCGCAGCAGCAACCTTTTTAGAAGTAAATGTCAGATGGGAGGGTGCCATAGTGTCGACACACGTTGCATCCCACACTAAGGCCCGACCCATCTTCCAAGGGATGAGCGACATTCCGTCATTAGGATATTAAATATCTCTTTTAATCGTCAACCGCGCTGGCTTGGCACCATGATTTCATGCACATCTTCTTAAAATTTTAATGGCGATGTACAATTTTCCTTATCGTAAAAACACGGTCATGTAGTTATAACTGTACTTATCGAGAAGGTTCCATTCTATGCAGAAGAATTAATATTCTGTGGGGTACTCATAGGTAAATGAGTATAGATAAAATTGTCCCTAGTGGGTTTTGAACCTCTGTAGCACGTTTAAGAGGCGGCATCATTACCTTCTCGGCCATCGCACCACGGCTTCCAATCCTGTTTGTAATCGCGTTTCTAAGCGCTACAAAAGTAAAGTAGCTCCTGTACTTAATACCATAAAAATTAAAGGGTGGTGTCACCCGTTAAAGTTTTGACTAAATAAAATACCTGTCACCGAATAATACGAACTACTATAACTCCATTACGAGTTAAATTACAACACAAAAGTTGAATTGTAATCGTAATTGTAGGTAATTTTTACGTGGCACCATTGCGATGCAGCTCGCATCGCATGCCCGACCAGCGTTCGTCGATCTTGGTTGACCTAACTCGGGTAGGTGCATTGCCCTGCGTACCGGCGGCAGTCCTTTTTTATTAGCGTTTTTGCGTCCCCGGCGTCTACCTACTCAGCTGTTAGCTCTTGACCTAGCCTAATACAATTTGTATTGATGACGCACCTGACGCGCCAACTACCGTTCATTAGATTACGTAACGTTTTCACTCAAGTTCCCACGCTGTTTGACGCCAGCGTGTGTTTTCCTTCTGCGTAGAGATAACATAAAAGCGCAAAGGTAGTACAATTACTTGACTAAGCTACTCAAAGTCGTAATTTGTTTTAAACATGGACATCGTGAGAATTTCCAACTGGCTGGGTTCACTCCACCTCAAAAATATCGCAAATACACTTTTACTCAAATCTAAAATGCGTCCATAAAAACGAAGTACGCCTCGACGTTTTCGTACGTAATAATATAAATGTGTCCTGAAGTAACTTAAACGAGGGTAGGACATTAAACCAGAACGTTTCGGCAGTACGCGTATGTAATCTAAACTTGAAATTCAAGGACACAGTTAAAAACCGGCGAAAAAAATTCGCGTTGTTGCATCCATACGACGGGCGCAAGTGCACGCGCATTTACATCGGCTGCAACGTATGGAACTTCTTGGTACTTTTTGTGTGATTTGACGATTGCAATTTGCAATTACATGTAGGACTCCTATGCATATAAGCAAAACGACACATTGGGTTTTCTAATTAAAGTTAGACGTGCGACGTTGTGAGATAATAGAAAAGTTAAATCTTAAGAATGAAGTTACGAAATATACCTCCATGTACATAAGATATACAGAATAAAGACGTCATGTTCAATGTTCATAAGTATTCTTACTTTGTCTTCTGACAAAGTAAAGCTCCATAAATAAAGATGATTAGATATTAGGTAGACTATTATAAGCCGCGTCACGAAAGAAGAGACTTGTCAAATGGCTGTGGAGGGGATTTCGATAATTGTATACAGCGCAAGTCGAACCACGTGACCCGCCAAGTATCTTCTTATTTGACACTAGCTATTACTACGTAGGAAGTGTTATCATCACTGCGACACTTTTAAAAATTTGAATATAGTTATTATTGAAGTACCCATGATGTTCTAGAATCATCAATGCAATAAGTACCAAACTTGGTAAGTAATAATATAATTTGACGTTGAGGCAAGGAAGGAGAGGAATATGGATGAATAGAGCATAATAGATGCCACTGTTTGCAAGTGAGGAATGAGTAGGTTAGTCATAGAAGAGAAAGATTGGTTCTACCAGAGCAGAGCCATGAGTATGTTTCATAATGAGATAAATTATTATTGTCTCACTATAATTGGAACTAATTTTCTCTTATCTAAAATAAGATTTAAATTGTTTAGAGTGATATTTATAGTCTTCATTTCGTCGTAATGGAATACCTGCCTGTTTTTAGAAGTAAGCAAAGCAGTTATTGATAAACAAAAAGTTCTATCTACACCAAAAACTGCTTACTTAGAAATTTATTTTTATCAAGAAACAATAGAAATTATATTTAGCAGCTTCATTCTTAGCGACTTATTGAAATATAAACATATTGTAACCATACTCTCTTCCTTTAAGTTTTCTTGCGTACCAAAACCCAATATAATATGTAAAGGCGATTGTGTCTTTTTGTCATGATTTTACAGGTACCTAGAATTTTGTTATGGCGTTATCTTGAACCTTGATCCTGATCTTGACCTTGATCGTTCTTGCCTGAACGAAGTCGCAGCGCAAAACAGGGTTAGTACTCGTAATATGATAATTCCTCACATTTTAAAGCATTTACAGGTTTCCTACCGCGTATCTTTGTTTACGAGTAGCCCGATATTTCGACGCAGTTGCATGCATCATGGTCATGGACCGACCCGGGACGGGGAATCCGGAACATACCTATAAAATGTGTGATAATAACCGCGATAGTTTGCGATATTCATCATCATCACAGCCTATAACAGTCCACTGCGAGACTTAGGGCCACGAAAGGGGAGGTTATTGCCATAACGCTTGGCAGGCGGGTTGGATATAGCAGTGTTATAAATATAACAGTGGAAAACGCTGCTGCTCATTTTTTTGGGGTTGGTGCTATTCTACTTTGCCGGACACCACACGGTCAAAACATTTTAAAACATTATGTTATGTTAATTCTTTTTCCGATACGGAGTATCAAGACTGGTGGCGTAAGGGTGTCGTGCCGGCAATGTCACCCCGGCAGGGTTCAACCGCCGAACTGCGAGTGGAGAAAGGGATCTTCAACGTGCGGGACGACTTACACCCACCTACATGCGCACTGGTTATACCCGAGTGCAATCTTATGTGCATACCTACGTATGGTTTTTTTGGAAATTATTAGTCATGCCTTACAAACATTTGCTGGGTAATTAATTGTTTTCCTTAGAAAATAAATGTGAAGAGCTCTCAATTAACTTGTTTGAAGGAGATTTCCTATTTTTAGCTTTAGGCATGGTATTGATTCCGTAAATAAAAGCCACACAAAGTAGAAATAGAAATAATCATAAAACAAAATAGATTGAAAATAATTAAGTAATCATTCTTATTACATACCTAGATTTCTTGTAAGTTGCCGTGGTCGTTCATGACCGATATATAATAAAAAGCGACCTTCAATTAAATAAAAATGAAATAACTCTGTAATTTTACAGTTTTCAGTGGGTGTTGTTTTCTATTTTCTTATGTTTTACTTTTTTATGGCGAAAAAATGTTTTTATCATTTTTTAAAGGAAACTGCGCTTTAATGTATTTTTCAGTGTTGTCCTTATCGTATACGCTGAGTAGCGGCTTATGTCCCGAATCCAATAGTGGAATGCTGCTGCTGATCAAAACTAGCCCTTCGAAAGGAGCAAAACTAAGTGGAGCACCAATAAATAGTTTAAAAGAAAAGACAGGGACCACCCATAGACCAGTCTTCAAACGCACACATGTGGTAGTCCTTTAAAAAATAAAATCTTGGCGTTAATGTCCCGGTTGTGCTTTCGAGCACGAGGGTCCGGAGTCCTTCATGACCATGATCCAGATTTTGGCAGATCAAGTAATTGCCATCAACTGCCATCTGACTTCCGTGACCCTGCTACCAAGGGAACCTGATCGCCTGAATGGGCAGGTGTCGACGATGTTTTCCCTCACCGTAAGAGTATCGGTTAGTGTTTAACTAATGTACTTAACTCAGAAAAGAGTCATTGGTACATTGCGGCAGTGGGATTCGAACCCCGCGTTTACGAGTGGGATACTTTATCCATTAGTCCACAACACAAAATTATCAATGTAGCTAGCTCATTGAGTTAAGAAATCACTTTATTATCCGCATTTGATATACAAGTATAAGGTTAACCAACATTATCTTAGGCTCGTTTTGGCAAATATACATCTTGTGCATTCTATTATCGTTTATGTTGCATAGTTTTAGTAGTAGTAGTAGTTTTTTCTGAAAATACAGAATTTTTTTATAAGGGCCATATAGTCAATAACCCTACACAAATACATACAAAAGTACGTTTGTACGTCGTTTATTACGTAGTAATGTTGTTTTTCAGTTTTATATTTAAAGAATCTCTCTAAAAAACCGTCTCTGCCTACCCCACCTGTGGGACAGAGGCGTGAGCATTATGTATGAAGAAAGAATTAGATACCGAGAACGAGTACTACTATACTATCTACAATATCGAATGTAATTAATGGGTTGTCTTTCGTAATTAACACTGTCTGAAAGATTTCTTCAGAAACAAAATTATAACTATTAGGTAAATACTACTATATTGGCAAAATTATTCTTTATTATCAATAAAACGTCAAGAACAAAGACATACGGAATCCTGCATACTACATCGTCGCAATACCGCTCCGAATGCACACAATATGTTTTTCTAATGACATTGAGTGTGGTCATGGACATTTTAAAGTATGACGGAATCCAGAACTAACGTTGAATATAGTACCTAAACAGGAGAAAATATAGGCTTGGTTGGTAAAATAAATGTTTTTTTCAAATAATAGTGTTAGTCACTTGTTTTTGGTGCAATAGGCGTTACGCCACTATCAATTGTTTTATAATGAAGTAATACTAACATAACCTGTATTGTCAGTTATTATTATGGTAAAAGGTACCCCATGATTAAAAATTAACGTAACCATGGTCTCATATAACATTCAACAATTTACTTGTTCGCAAAGCAGTCACTTCAGCACCGATTTTAGGCTCATAATATCGACTATTAACTCACAGACCAGTTTTAGGTTCTATGAAGATTTGTGTTTACTTTTATAAATAAGTTGGTATGGGTCCTAGTCCTGACGATTGGAGTTCGGTTTCATTAAGTTGACATGTCCCCAAGCTTATAACTTATCTTTTCACATAGAGTAGGTATCTTTCACCAACAATTTTGTAAGACATACATAGAGTGAAAATCTTGTTACATCAGCGCTCAACAGTTCGTATCTTAGTTGACAGCATCTGGATCGTATTACCTATACTTCCAGATATTTACAAATTGCTAGAATGCTCCTAATTCCTTACTTATTATTATTTTATTCTGTTTATATTTATCACTTTTGTTGCTATGCCTTAACAGAAACAACTGATTTTATTCGATCAGATTATTCTAATCTGATAGGTCGGTCCTAAGGTTTATTTAAAAAATTCAGTCACTGAAAGTAAATAACAAAACAGAATATACGAATACACAATCTTTCACTTAAATTATCGCAAAAAAATTCGTACTTTCGTCCTCTCCCAACCAGTTAGTGAGTGCATTGCCCCAAGAGCATTACTGCCGAAATTTTTAAATTGATTCATTTTCCTTGTCGCACTCGTTATAGTTAGCGAGGGTGTGAAGGAGATAGCTGCGTTTGTTAGTATGCCTGGGAGTTTAGTGTATATCTGTGTACAACCCAACGATCACCGTCTTAAGGCAGGTTATGATGCACGTTGTCATTAGGCATCACCGGTTAGCGAGCTCAGCCATGGTAGGAGAATGCTACTTCTAGTTTGCTAGTTTTAACAAGAAGTACATCTAGCTGGGTAAATGTTTATCATTGGAGGTGATATTTGGAGAAGAGGTGCTTTCAAGAGACCACGAATGGGGAAACGATGTTAGTACCTAACCCGGGCCAGCGCTTCATGCTTAGGTCATGGATCTACCAGCTATTCGTACGAGCCGCTTTGGTTCAACCTTTACAATGCGCACGGCTAAGGAATGGAACACGTTGCCTGCGAGTGGTAGAGAGGTGTCACTGGCTTGGCTTAGTTGATTCAAAACTAGCTTGTGTGACATACAAGTGTTGTCATTCTGTGGAAGGATCTTACTGCAGTGGTATTCCCGGGCCGGCACGACATTGGAGCCTTCAAGAAACACGTCTATGCTTTTATCAAAGGCCATCAATGCCTTCGTGATCTCCAGTGTTGAGGATGTTCATGGGCGGCATTAATGTGATTGACCTTATCCTGCAGTGTAATGCAGTCTGCAGTTAGCTATTGGAGGCTGTTGAAGTTCCACTAAATCGCGTGGCTTAAAATTCGATGATTTTAAGTGATGTTAGGTACTTACTTGTTATTAAATATCTTTGTTATTACCCATAGCTATAATCGATACATCCTTAATTAGTACTACATAAACTTCTTTAGCGCATACCGCAAATATGTATCATCATCACAGCCCATAACAGACCACTGCAGGACTTAGGGGCTCTCCCACGAAAGGGGAGGTTATTGCCATAATCCCCAAGCTTGGCAGGCGAGTTGGACAACGCTGCTGCCAATTTTCCAGCTTAAGGAGTCTCTTAGAAGTTTTGTCTCCAAAACATTAGTCGCCTTGTACGGCACCCACGAGTGTAAGGGGTCGGTGCACCACACGGTCACTGATATATGTATTAGTGAGCAATCCAATATTTATTTATATATAGGGTAATTTGTTTTAGGGACTACAAGGCTGAGCTTAGATTCTCATACACAAACCCGGTAAAATCTTGTTTAAAAATCGAAAGTTATTGTTTTATTACAGTATTTTTAGGGAAGATCATTATCTTAATCGTATTTTGCCTGGGTAGGGGTTGGATAAGAGCCTGGTATAGGACGTTATGCTCCTTTTAATATATATTTTGACGTATACTTTTGTAACTTATATTTTTTAAATGGCTTCGTATTAACTAACAATAACATTATTTGCTGTTGGTCCTTGCTAAATAGCTATTGTAACAAAGTTAATTGTAAGAATGGATAACACAAGTTTCCTTTGTTAGAAGATAGAGTGCCATCTGTGTCTTTATGCAAGAATAATACCAAGTTCCCAAGGCGGAATTGGAAAAGGGTCGGTCCTTCGCGGCACCATAGTCTGGACTCTGGTGTAAGTTGGCGTGGTTCCGATACATTGCTCTAGATGGCAGTTCATGTGACGAAAATTTGTACTCGCAGAACTTTAGCAGTTTTCTAGAGTTTTAATATCTATTAAAGTAAAGTTCCGGGATCAAGGATCCAGAAAGGCGGCGGGCGTAAATAGATAGGTATTTAAGTTTTATTTTTAACTAGCGATCCGCTTCGGCTTCAACGGATAGTAACCTTAATAAAAATACTCGATACTCGATCTTATGAATCGCTTTGTCTTTTGGTGAAGCCTGCATAAATCCGCTTAGTAGTTTTTGAGTTTATCGCGAACAGAGAGACAGATAGAAGCGGCGTGGGACTTTGTTTATGAACATGTAGTGATTATAGTTGGTAGGTATAACAAGCTCCTGCACACTTCTCTACATAATAATAAATCTCTAGATAGGATAGGATGTTTGTACAGTTTCATAGGTACTCGTATTTGTACTAGGTGTAATTTAAGTTACAATTTAACACCGCAAGTGATTGGTTTTTATAGTTTTGAACACCGATTTTTATCTAGCTATGTATATGTCAGATACCTTTTTACTTTATTTTTGTTGAATTTTTATATTGACGGGGACAATAGAGACCTCGCAAATCAACAGAGGACATCTTTAAAAAGCGTTGACATTAAGTTCCCATTTTTTCATAGAGTAATGTTGATTACTTTTATATTTAATATTCATTTGAAGTTCATAATATATCTTTACCCGTTTCGGAGAAAAAGCGTCTTATGTGTCCGACTACAAAGTCCTAATATGGGTTCCGATTTTACTCCTACTCGCGGCAGGGTTAAAGACGCGAGCGCCAAAGCGCAAAGCTTCGCTTCGCCACACTCAACGTTGGCTCTCTCACGGGTCGATCCAGAGAGCTGACCGATCTATTATACAGGCGCGTGGATGGCGTTCATCTCAGAGCTTAAATGGCCGAGCTCGGACTCGAAGGACGGACAGGGATACAAGCTGATTTATAATAAATCGTCAGAAGAGAGAAATTTGGTCGACATTTATCATAATCCGGCGTTATGTCCCGGTTGCGCTCCCGCGCGGCACGTGAGGGCCTGAGGTCTGCCTTCCTACTCTTCCTGGCCCACTTCTCTCGGTCTTCGGTATCCTTGGTGGTAAGCTTGTTGGCACGCATGTCATTCTTGACGACGTTAAGCTATCGCTTCTTAGGCCGACCTCTCCTTCTCGTTCTTGGCGGGGATGGCATGGCCAGACATTTGTTTCCCATGTATTTTGCCGGTCTGCTAAAGACGTGGCCATACCATCGAAGGCGGTACTCTTGCAGCTTATCTGCGATGTCACGGACACCAAGGTCACCCTGAATGTGGGCGTTTCGAACGCGATCCTTCCGTGGAACTCCACACATCCACCGATATTGGAGGGCTCTTTTTTATTTTGTGACATTGTGATGTGACGAAGTGGGACGAATTCCGGAACTGCATATTGGAGGTGAGCAGAGTGAGTGAGCAGAGTGAGTGATCGGCTTATGCTGATCTAATCAACAACCGCTGCATTTCGCATTCCTGGATTTGTGAAGGACCTTCGACAGTGTCCCTTGGGAGGTAATCTGGTGGGCTTTGAGATCACAATCTGTACCCGAGGCGAACATTGGAATTACCCAGGATACTGAAGCCGTCGCCAAAACCTTCGCAGGCCAAACCAATCCCTTACCCTGTAGGTGTTCAGTAGGATCCTGTCCTGAGTCCCTTTTTGTTCTGGGTTGTACATTATGCCCTTCAGCTGAAATTATGGAAACGCCTCCATTTCGCACTTGTGATCAGACTTATTCTAGACAGGATCTATAGGCTAGGGTAAACACGTGGAATAAAGTGCTAGAAATCCATGATTAGTTGTAGCGTGTTGTACATAATGTACATGATCTTGAAACCATCCCTATAGGGAAGGAACTTACCCACGATGGTGCCTTTTGGCCATCGTGAAATGCGGTCTGGGCCGACGTTCATCCTTATGTCGTGGATCTTTCTTGTTCGCACGAGATAGCCTTTATAATGAGTACGGCTAAGGAATGGAACGCGTTACCTGAGAGTATATTCTCTGATAATTAAGCACATCCGCGAACTTAATGCCATCGAAATGAAAATGCTGCAATAGAACCATCATTAGAAGAGGCTTGTGCCAAGCCCGGTCGAAGGCTTTCGCCATGTGCAAGCCGACCTCTAAGGCTTGTCCAAAGGCTTAAGGCTTCTCAATCGCTCAGTCCATCCGTGGGTCAGGACACAGGTGGACTAACAGATCGACCCTGATGCAATCGGAACTACTACTATTATTTTCAAGAGCAAGGAGGTGATGGCGATGGACCTGTAGTTGAGAGGACCGTAACGCTCGCTTTTTCAGGGATAAGGAGTACAAATGTTGTGTTTTGCAAGTACTGTGGCTACCTCAGAGCATTTTATCAGATTCAGACGCAGGGCATAGGCACTCTTGCTCGAGCAATATACAATACAAGACCATAAGTGTATTATGTTTTCTATCTACCCTACACCTACCCTACCCCATTGTACCCTATCCTACTCTACACCTATCCTACACTTACGCTACACCTACCCTACCAAAAGTCAATGAAATGTTGATAATTGTTCTGCATATTAGTTTTTTTTTCATGTCATGTCATGATCGCTATACGATCACGACGCTAGAATTCAGATTTCACCAAAAACCAAAAATATAAGAGAAAAGATTTGTATTTTTTTTGTAATGAATAAACCACAAAGAAAATAATATAAAAGTCTCTGGAATAAACTCAAAAACTACAGCACCGATTTTAAAAATTCTTTGAATTATGTTACATTAACACTGAGTAACTTAAACTACTTTTTATTCCGGGATAATAATGGGTTCCCACGGGAAAGTTGATTGTTTAGAGAGATCTGAACTGCGCGCGGTTGAAAGCCTCTGGGAACGGCTACTTGTTTCATATTTTTAAAACATAAAAAAAAGGAAAAGTTCTTTTAGAAACACTCGACATTAATATCGACTACTTTATGACGTTGGGTGAAAATTTGCTGTAGGTACTTACCTACTTACCTACCATATTTAATATTGATAAACTTCAATAGAAAACAAGAACATAAAACGTTATTTTCAGTAAGTCATCCCAAAAGTAAAAGAAAACTGTACAGGACAACAAATGTAGGTGTTCACTACCCACGGCATTCGTACATAACATCTATTTACCCGCACACAAAGACGTCGCCGCCCGAAGAATACCTAAAAAATACACAAAAACCTTTTTCCTCAGAATAAGCGGGAAGAGTACGGATCTTATTTTTCTCGCGGACGTTTCAGTCGCTCCAGGGGGGGGGGGAGGACCCTGGGAGGGGCCCCTCCACCCCCCTGCAATAATACTGCGTCACTATTTTGCGCCATTACCTACACTCGCTTCCTATTCTATAAGTAGCGGCTGCTATAGAACGTAACTGTCTGAAAATTGTACAGAAACTGAAGGCATGTTTTTATATGTTATGCTATAGATAGTGTATTGTAAGATATAACTGTGAAACAAAGATTATCAATTCAGTTTAGAAAATTGAATTAAAGGAGAACGACCAAAGATCCACTTATGCGTCTGGGCTAAAAGTCAACAAAAAGAGATTATTACAAAAAAGAAATCGTTAATTAAATCGAGCCTCTTGGAAGTAATACCTACAAATAGTATATAAAACAAACAGATCTTTCCTTAGGGTTTCCTTTCCTTAATCAAATAAAATAAGAGTTGCTTGTAGTACAAACTGTCAGGATTTATAATTATTTCGTTAAGACCGCTTAAATTTATCATTCGCCCCGGAATATGGATATCTATATACATACAATATAACAAAGTGGCTTCCCGCTCTGTGTCCCTATGTATATATGTACGCTAAGACTTTTAAACTATGCAACGGATTTCAATGCGGTTTTTAAAATTTTTATGTAGTCTTATTCAAGAGGCAGGTTTATAATCAAGAAGAAAGGGTACGTAGAAAGTAGGTGTATGCGAACGTAGTCTCGCCTGGTCCGCTAGTTTAAAATAAACCAAATTATTTCAGTTTCAGTGAGCAGGAGAGTTCACGTTCTCAGTTACTCGGGTTTCGAATGGAGCCCGCTCCTAGACGTGTTGCAACGTTCCAACTCGGAGGTGGAATACAACGCCGCCATGGCAATGTGTGGAGTTTACTGTGTACCCACCGGAACAGCTACCCAATAAATTTCATTTCAACATGGCTCTAGCATTCGGGCTGGTTCAGTGTTCTATTTAACTTGCTTGGCTTATTTTATGGTGTGTCTTTCCAGGTTTTTATGGTACATAAAATGAATGAAGATACTTGTGTTGGAAATACACAACGGAAAAGTTATTTTTTTTAATGTTCCAGTCATCACGTTCTCTTTGCTGTAGGCCTGCTGGAAGGAGTTTCTTTTTAGAAATAAGTAGTGCCATTTGTGTCATGTATATATTTGCCATATCTTTGTTACAATTTTTGTGTGCAATAAACTATTAAATAAATAAATAAAAAATGTTATATGAGTACCTCAGACAATCAGGCAAGCGGACCACCTGATGGAAATTGGTCACGACCGCCTATGGACATCAGCAACAACAGGGGCGCTACTAAAGAGACTCTAAGAGAGTTCCACAAATTTTCTGATCTTCGAAGGTCTTAGCTGGAGAATTTCGTCGTCTCATAGTGAAAGGTTAGGCGCTGTCCTAATTACAAACTGTCGTGCGACCATGGTCGTACGACGGACGTCGCCCGACCAATAGCCTCAAAACCGCTCGTCGCACGATCGTTGCCAATTAGGACAGCGCCTTATACACGTCAGATACGGCCTCACACAAACTTTATTGTTTTAAGAAGCAAACATTAATTCTCACAAGAAATACGTACGACTTTTTCGTGCAATACAACACGTTAGGTCTTGTACGCATAGGCACTGAATGGCTAACAAAGTAACCCGGCTACACAGTGGCGGGCGAACCGAGCGCGCTGTCCCAAACATAATAGAAATACCTGATATTTCGTCCAATAATTTAACCGAACAATGTTTAGCTCGGGTTCGGACGCTCACGAATTATTGACAATCGATACTGGCACGGTGGGGCTTTAATTCTAACCCGTTTTACGGCGCACAGCCACCGCGGCAGCTGCAATGCAACCTCCGCGTGTAATAGTGTTTGCGACCTCGCTTAATGCGCTACTGTTGCCAGATAATTGCCCTGTCTGATACAATAATATTAGGCTATGGACGTTTCGAAAATAGATACTAGAGTTACACCTGTTGTTTTGATGTGTAGGTAAAAGAAGTAGGTAGTTTTGGTATGATTCTTCAAATAAATGAATAATAAATCTTTTATCAAGTTTTTTTTATAAAATGCTAGAATTTCTCTGACTCTTAAACTATGTTTATAAAACCTGTATATCAGTCTTCAAAAGCAGCTTTCGAATGATAACGATGGAAATTGAAGTTGACCGTAAAACAACAACTTGGTTTACACAAAGATCAAACTGTGTTGTAATGCAGTTTGAGAACAGTTCAGCGGCAGTACTGCTAAAGCGGAAAGCATTCACAAAACAACTGACGAGCGGCAACAACTGCCAACAAACAATGTTAAGCTTTAATAAAACTCAGGAATAGTTATACATAAAGCTGACTGGAAATGCAACTATCTGCTCTGGGGACACCAAACATACCTGTGCTATAGGCTTGGAGACAAACCGTTTACCAATAGAAGACTTTATAACAAATGTAGAGCCGAATTTCGTATCCATTGCTGACTGATTGCAGGTTCGTTTTAAATGCTAGGTGTATATGGCGCAGTGTACGCGGTGCAAGTGGTGATTAGCGTTACCGGTGAGCGAGGGTGGGCGTGTGGTGTGGGGGCGGGTGCGAGGCGACGGTCCTTTGATTCCGGCGAGATTAAACGTGCGGCAGACGGTGGCGCCTCTATCGATTGTTGTTGTAATTACAACGCTATCCTCGCCCACTCGCAAATGAAATTGTTCCCTACAAAGCCAGCTGTGGATGCCAACCTGTTATTGCAGTTGACTTTACACTGTCCACCAGCATACGTATGCACAACAAAGGAATGGCTCGCCGTATGGTAATGCCGCCGTGTGCTGTGGTGTATGTAGATGTCCTATGTAGAATATATTGTTTGGATAACAATAAAATGTTAATTAACTGTACGAAATACCAATTACGAACGTTGCAAACTAAAAGTTCCATTTAAATTGAAGTGCTTTTTATCCGTACCGCGTCAGGAGATACGGTTATGTTTGGCGAACATTTACCGTTTATTTTACAGTGTTTTATTTGTAAACTAAAGTGCGAGGGAATATGTATTTCAAACGTATCGGCTTTTTAAACTAGCGATGGGAAATATTGCGACAAACCTGTACTTTGACGTCATAGTCGATGATGTCGAAAGTTTCGCTCTAACTACCAACTTTAAACTCCGGACCCACATAATATTTTTAAAAATCCTGCATATTATTAAATTTCTCTAAAACGAAGTCTCCATGTTCAGTAAGATAACTATTACCAAAATATGTCATCCCACAGACGAAGTTCCATAATTCCCTTAAAAGCAATACAATAAAAGACATAACTATAGAAACGTCCTGAAAGACTCTGAAGGAGTGTCTCCACGACTGCGCAGAGCGCGGCGCCGCCACGAATCCGCATCCAAATCGGAATTGCGAATAGAAACGGAGAGAGCAATCCAATAAAACATTCGAAACGTATCTACGTGTACGTGGCGCCCCCACGCATGCGCCCCGCGCGCCTCCGAACAGTACCATTCAAATCGTAGAAAAAAAATAACCAATTCGAAATGCAGAAGGCTTCGCCGCGACCAATGGGAGCGCTCACAGTCGTAATGCCGACTGTGTAGGCGGGGCGAATGATATCTAGCATTGGAATGTTCCTTGTATTTGTTTTGCCGGGTGCGAAGGCTCTACTGCGCGGTGTTTGAGCCTCTTTCCCCTTGATGGATGAGGCAATTCACATTATGTACCGAGTCCTTCGCAGCCTACGGATGGGTAACCCATATATGTGAATGTAGATTGCACACTGCACAGTTTTATTGCTTTCAGGGCCCTCGTTATACGACTGGTGTTTAAGTGCTGGATAATAAGCAATTTGTATTCGACGTCTTGGGTAGTCATTAAAACTGATAACGGGAAGTGGACATTAAAATTAGAACTCAGCATAAAGAATGAGCGAGTGGAAAATAAAAACACCCGCGGGGAGGCGAGCTATGATGGCAATAACGAAATTAAAGAATGTCTGTCGACTTATAAAAGTGTGGGTATTGATTTTCCGATAGGGAAAAAAGGAAGGCAACGATCTATGCAGATCTGGAGTGCTCTCGGCACATCAGATGGCACCGGCGGGGCAGCCTCCGCAGACAATCGAACGTGGGGGCGCCCGCCGGGGCCGCTACCGCGCGCCGCAGAGGCGACTCTCGCCACGCTGCCTACACCGCTAACTTTATTTGATAAAAGCTTCCGCCCTCGTGGAAAATTTGTGTTTTAAATTGGTCGAGTAGTAACTAAGTACTTAAATTTTGATAGGTACAAATTGTGGTGTTCTGGCAAATACGTAAGCTGATTTCGGAGGTCTATCGTATTCCGATCAGTAGATTTTCTGTGAAAGAAAACAGATATTCATCCAAATTGTAATGTTAGGAATGTTAACTTCTAGAAACTGAATATTGCGCGAACAATATCATGGATATTAACTTTAGTGTAAACGCAACGAACCTATACCAAGAGGATCTTAGGAACAGTGTCTTACGTCATGGGCGGCATATTGGACCGATGAATGGATTGGAGCGATGGACACTAGAGTTAACTCATGAGAGAAGTAGAGTCCTGTCACCAGAATGAGGCGAGGGGTTCAAGCCACCCAAGACCTAGAAAGCTTTATCCCAGAGGTGAAAACTCTATTTTTCACACCGTCTTTCAGAGCTTTCTTAATTTTTTTTCTTTTTTTTCATTTTCTATATTTGAGGTATTGTTACAGCTTCTGTCACCATACCGCCTAGTCTTTAGTCACAGTTTTTGGAATCACGCCTTTTTTCTAAATAATGAGTTTATTTAGTTTTCATGCGAATTTTAACGTTCCAATTTCAAATCACTTTTCTTCCCTTGGGAGTTCATACAATATCTCCCTGCGGATAATAATGGCTTCATATTGGTTGGCTAAGCTTTACGTTCATATTTCATGACATGTAATTGGACATTGTCGAGCAGGATCTGTAAAAATTTGGTTCTTAATTGGTTAAACACCTAAAATTATTTTGGTTTTATTTTTATTTATGTAAAAAACGCTGCGTGCAAATGAATGTGTGCTTAAAATCGCAATATATTTGTGTATGCAAGAAATAAGGCATTGTTTTCAGCAAGTTCCTAAATTTTATGCGTAACATATCATTTGCGGATAGGCTATGAGTCATAAAAAAATGATACAGCAGTACAGTATTCACCTAAACTACTTTCAATGAATGTACATCTCATTATTGCAAGCACAGTGTCGTCTCTGCGCCCGCTTTGCCGCTATCGATCCGTCGGCGGCGACTTCCCATTCTCGAAGTAAAACACGGCGGGAAGGAAACCGCGGGATAAACCCCCCTCCGCCCCCACCCGATCTTTACGTTTCAGGAATAAATATTTCATAGCGTGTGCTGGAGAAGTTAAAGTTATGTATCGCCCTCGCCGCGCCCGCCGCGCCCGCCGCGCCGTGGCCCGAGCGCCGGCAATACGAGAATGTAAACCTTTTGTGGAAGTAGGCTTTGTAACTTCCTTTCGTTGCTTCGTACTACGGCTGGTGTTTACGTGATTATGAATCGCAGTAATGTACGCGGTAAACGGAGACGGTCTCGCGGCTGACGCCGCGTCCTTTTGTGTTTAGAATTAGATTAACGTAGGCGTACGCAGATCTGTGTTGCTTATGTACTTAGATGAAAATGTTACGTGTCCATGTCCAGAAATAGACGAACGATTGGAAATGTCATACTATACTAACTTAGGCTCTTGATGTAAAAATATGTGGTCCATTGCAAGAGTTAGTAGGTAGCTAAGTACGTCTTCCTTATCCTTACATAGTATAAAATAAAGTCGCTTTCTGCGTCTGTCTGTCTGTTTGTATATCTGCTAATTCCTCCTAAACCATGTAACAAATTTTGATGCGGTTTTCACTGTCATGTAGAGATTTTCTTCCGGAAGGTTTATATTAACATGAATTTATAGAAAAAATATATACACTTAACCTATTTATCGTTGACACGATAAGTAGGAGAATATGAATGCCTAATATGTAGCCCGAGAACACCCGTGCGATGCCGCCCCGGCTTCGCTATTTACAATTCTTATTTAGCTATTTTCCCAGATTATTACAATCCAGTAGTCCTATTTTGAAACCGTTCGCATCCATGCGCGCACTCGTGTGCGTTCCTGTCTCTTTCAAATTCGTGGTAACTTGCTAGAGACAGAAAAGATAGGCATTAGAAGGCTCGCGTGGATATGAGCGATTCAAGAATAGGAATTATAAAAAAGACACCATCAAGGCAGTTCCTAGACGATGCGCCATCTTCGGCCACATCGTCACTCACCACCAGGTGACATGGTTGGATTGATTAAAGAAAATCCAAATTAGGTATCTATTACAAATGATTTAGAATACCAAATAAACTGCAGGACAGTCTGTACGTAGGGACAAACAAAGAATTTGTCATGTGTACTTATCCATTCAACTGTATTGTTGTTTGCTGCAGGTAATTGCATTTTTACTATCAGTTTGTAGAGCTACGTAGCATGCCCTCGCCAAGCCATACTATACGAGCAGCCATGCATCGCACAGCGATACGTATATAGTACTAGCAGGTATAAGTACGTCAGTGCGTAAAATACTTGATAAGTATTCACCTTGAACGTAAGATCGGCTGAAACCCGAACCTTGACGAATGGCCTAAAGATACAAGTATATATTTTATTGTGACAATAAATCTTTACGTCTTATGTTGTTGGCGGATTGTTTAAATTATATTTTGAAAATTCCTACTTCGTTATATCAATTACTTGTACTTATAACTTCTTACTTATAACAGTTTCAAGTTCGTATCAACTCATTCAAGTGAAATATTATATATTGTCAATTAACACATTTACTAAGGAAATAAATCAGGTATCAGTATAGAAAACGGTACATTCTTCGATTTCAGTTGTAAGTTGATCCTATTTTCATTAATTATGTGACACCATATGTAGTATTAGTGCTTATGTGTGAAAAGTATATCCCCTGGATAGGTACTCACTGAAATAATGAACAGCTTGCCGCCACACAGTTCACACTAACTTGTTTGGGATTAATATCACGAAACTGTTAGAAATAGTATTTGCAAAGTATTATTTTCAATAACAATGGCTAGAATCGTAACCGGCAACTACGTGGGCATAAAAAGCGGTACTAGATTCTACTATTGCACGTTGTACTTATATACCTTATACGTAGCTAATAATCACGGCGTTAGGTCCACGCACGTTTCTTTTTTTCAATTAAAACCTCCATGAGTCGGAAGTCATGATTACTATTGCAGATTTTTACGGGGACTATTATAGTTTTTCGATTGTAGTAAAGTAGTATTTTTTAATGAAATTAATAAGTATCTCAATTACGAATGCTGACAATTTTTTAATACATTACGTAAACTAAATTTAAAGAAAATACTGTGTTTTATGTTGTGGGTGCAGAAATAATTATTTTTTAATTAAGTTATGCGTAAAAACCAAAAAACAGTTTCACATTTCATAGGTGCTCTTATAGCCGTACAAGCTACATTCATATTTTAGGATTTCGAGGATATTTTTATATGAGGAGATTTTTTTTTATTTCATCTGTAGGGTTCATATTGGTGCAGATCTAGTTTACCGGCTTTTTTATGTAAGCCAATGCTTGTATAATGGGTAGTGATTATGCTAGCACGCCATGACAACTTAAACTAGCTTTTACTCGCGACTTCGTTCGCGTAGACCACTTTTACGTTTTCCGATAATTTCCCGGAAATTAGAAAAGTCGTCGTAGCACAGCTAAGTCATAATAATAGCTCATCATCATCATAACAGCCCATAACAGTCCACTGCAGGACTTAGGGCCTCTCCCACAAAAAGGGAGGTTATTGCCATAATCTCCACGCTTGGCAGGCGGGTTGGAGATCGCAGCGTTATAATATAACAATGGAAAATGCTGCTGCCCATTTTCCAGTCTACGGAGGCGCTTAGATCTTTTGCCTCGAAAACATTAGTCACCTTGTACGACACCCACGAGTGTAAGGGGTTGGTGCTATTCTACTCTGCCGGACACCACACGGCCGGCTCATAATCATCATTATCATCATCATCCTAGCGCGTATCCCGGGCCTTTGCCAGGGTCCACTTTCCTACACATTCTTCTCCACTTCGCCCGGTCTTCGGCATCCTCGCGTCGCAAGCCGTTGGCTCTCGCATCCGACTCAGCAGTGAATTTATTTTGATTTCTGTAAATAGTACTTATCGTTATCGTACTCTACTTTTATCTTTTTCAAGGATAAAAACTTGCGGTTACATTTACAGCCCCCTATTTCAATCCCTTACTTTAATAAACTTCTTGTGTAATATCAAGCTTCCAGTGGCTTAATTTTTATCTAACTTTTACAAGGTCGTATGTAAAACGAATAAAAAAAGCCTTATTGTACCATTTAACACCGAATAAATGAAATATACATAGCAAAATGTAAAGCCAAAGGTTTTGGCTGTGCGTTTATATGTAGCAGGCAGTATTGCAAACTTTCACAACTTATTTCACCTCCTTAGGGGGACGAATTTCCAGAAACATTTTTATTTTTTATTTTTGTAAAAGGCAAGTAAATCCATCGTTGGAACAAAATCTGTCGATTGAAGTAAAATCAAATATGTTCCGTATGTACGTGTGAATATGGTTTTACGTTACAGGTACGTAGTAATTGGATACGCAATAAACTTCGCTGCTTCTTACGCTGATGCAAGTATTTCAGAAATGTATGAATACAATTGCATCAGACTCCATGTCTACTGAGTGTTTCTACTTAGATAAGTGTTGCGCGGGTCTACCCCCACCCCCGAGGACTTGCACACCAACAGACTACTCTTTACGACCTTTATAAGGTTTTAAGGGTAAGTTCTGGGTTTCCTACCGCGTACCTTTGTTGACGAGTAGCCCGGTAGGTAGGAAACCCGGAACATACCCTTAAAGTGTGTGATAATAACCGCGATAGTTTAAAACATTTTATCTACACTCATAGCGTAATGTTCCAATTACATATTCGAAAACAGTCCTTTAAGGATACATTTTTTTCACGCCAGACTATAAAATTTTAAAAAATTACTTTTCGATACAGCATTTCCCATACTATTTTCATGACAGCTGTATCGTAAAATAACTTTTTAATCATTATGCAACACTTATATTTTTTAAATTCTCGTCGGGCGCCTGGACACGGTCAAATGTAGGCTGAATACCTAGATGTCTTTAACAAATTCAAATTCAAAATTTAAATTTTCCTGTTTATGTTCTGTGTAATTATTTTCCCGCTAAACAAAATATTTTTTGTAATTGTTGTAATTTGTGTTTGTGAATGTTTTTTCTTATTTTAAGCAAATAAATAGATAAATGTGAAAGTAGTAAAGTGAATTTTCCGCCGCTTGATATCCTCGACGCGTAGATACAACAGAACTGACTCGCAGCTTACTACCAGCAAAGTTGAGAAAATTATAGGTACGATATTTTAACATAAAAATACGAGTGTAGATAAAGTAGTGTATGCAACTGCATATAATTAGGTATTAAAACACTCGTGTCAAGCTATTATCATACTCGGCTACGCCTTGTATGATAAACAGACACTCATGTTTTAATACCCCCTTTTATATGACAGTTGCATAAACTACTATTTTATAGTTAGAATAGCCAGGCATTTGACCGCCATCTCACCTGGTAGTAAATGACTAGTGGTTCTGCTAGCTATGTGCCCTGCTCACTGCCACTTCGGTTTTGCGATTATATGTTATGTCGCTGACCTTGGATCTCACACTGTTACTTTATTTGTAATTCTATTATAAAGAGCAACTTTGAGTTTTTCTCTAATTTTGTGTTCTCTAATGAGGCCCTTATAGACATCGTCATGGAGTACAAAAAAAATCCAGTGTCCTTTGTAGCGATAGTAGTACGGTTAGGAGACCCACTAAACCTTGGTCTGCCAGGCACCGCGTCTCGTCATCACAGCAACATTGGTACAACACTTTCGTGAGACTGAGGTATTTTAGACTAGAAGATCTTCCGCTATTTCCCGAACGAATGACGTGAAAACCAGATATTCTAATATTTATCACTGCGGAATGTGCCGTCACTGGTGTAATAAAATGTACAAGACATAAAATTCTGCCACTATTATATTGTTTGTGGCGATTACGTCTTGCAAGTTTTATGTTTGTGACACAACGAGTCGTTGTGTATTTCCGATTGCGTGCGTAGGAGATGTCCATTTGGTAATTAATATTTGTGTGTAGGTAACCACAAAACATAAATAATATTATGTGTATTATATAAGTAGTACGTGTATGTCTTGCATGCAGTATATCTATGTATCTATCACACACATCGGTACATAGTTTGAAACAAAGTCGCTTCTTGACTGAGATCTTGTAAACTACGCAACGGATTTTAATGCGATTTTCAACAGTAGATAGAGTGATTCAAGACGAAGGGTTATAAGCAAGAATAAAGGGAAGGTAGGGTTAAGTACGTGTGTGGTAGGTGTATAGAGTAGATATAGGGTAGGTGTAGGGTAGGGTAGGTGTGTAGTACCTGGTAAAGAGTTTAAAAAAATATAAAGATAATCAATGATAATGTCATCCAATGCAATACCCCTACCCTACCCTTTTCCAAATTTCCTACCCTACCACAGTCCTACTCTTCCCCACCCTCCCTAACCTACCTTTCCCCTAACCTAACAAAACCCTATCCCTACCCTACTCCTAACCGTGGTAGGTACCCTTCTCCGAATCTACACTACCCCTTTCCCTTAACCTTGCAGGACAACACAGTAAAGTTTCATTAAAATCGATCGAGCAGGTCAAACATAATTTGTTTTTGTATGGTAAATGTATTGACTATAGGGGTTGTACCTGAAACAGAAGTTTTTTATATAATGCACATCTGTCGGTTTCGTATTTAAGACGACTAACGTTTTTTTTTATGTCATACGGTAGGCAAACAGGCAAGCTGGCCCCCTGATGGAAAGTGGTCACTACTGCCTATAGACAAGACATTAGCAACACCAATCTTGGCTAGTCACGTCAATTTAAAAAAAAATCCATGCCTTTTTTAACACTACGAGGAGTGAAAGAGGACTTAAAGTAAAAACTTTCAAATTTTTAGGGTTTTTTTTTTTTATTATTATTATTATTCCTGAACAGACAGGCAGTTAGACCAACTGATATGTCTGTGTCTCATTATTCTCAACCCATTGACATTCTCAATTAATATTTTAATTGATTTTAGGGTACAAATGACTGGAGTTCTAGGATTTCTAAGGATTGTGGTGTATAGCAGTGCTACTTAAGTTGCCGATACAAAAAATCTAATATATTAGAAAAACTGTGGTTATTTTTTTTGGATTTTCAAAAGCATCAACTTCTTTCCCAAATGGGTGAAATACTACGACGACTACTAGAGGGCTATTTCGTAATCTCATATATGAATCATAAAAGGACCAACAGCGGTTTTCAACATGGCTCTTTTCTAAATAGCTATTAACTAGTCTGAAGACAGCTCATCTTGTTTTTATCATGATCTTCTGTCATTGAATGTACATTCAACATGATTTCAGTGAATGCCGTACATTTTTACGGTACAGTTTGGTTAGTGTATATTAAGTACTTACGTTACTTAAAGCTAACTTTGCATTTTCAAAAACATACTGAGAAAATTGTTAAATATTATTGCTAAGTAATTGTTTTAGAAAGCCAATGTATAAGTAATGTTGCGCAAGATTTCGTATCACGTATAATTGTGATATGAATGTTTTTAAAACATTAGTTTTCACTTACAGCAGGTGCCATGGTGTCTAATCTTATACTATAGAGTTAACGTCTGTTAATTTAGTAGTAGCAGCGCTATAATAATATTATCTAGACATAATATTAATTAGTTAAGTAGCCTTGCCACCACCATCATCACTACTGTAACTGACGACTCATAATTGGCTGATTGGTGATTTTGCCCTTTGTGCTTCTTCTGAGACTTC
Source organism: Blastobasis lacticolella (assembly GCA_905147135.1). Classification (NCBI taxonomy): domain Eukaryota; kingdom Metazoa; phylum Arthropoda; class Insecta; order Lepidoptera; family Blastobasidae; genus Blastobasis; species Blastobasis lacticolella. The sequence continues at coordinate 11,548,164 of LR990041.1, forward strand.
CTTCATGAACGCATGGCTCTTTATGAACTCATGGCAACCTTTCAAAGACCACCACGTAATAGACAATTCGTAGCATTGTACAGTAAGCCTTCTATTACTTATCTTGACATCCATGATAAGGAGTCGGTACTGTGTTGTGAACTATTCCCATTGGATGATCTTTGAAGTTGGATGCATGACCGAGTTGGATGTCAGAAATCAGAAAGTCTCTACCTATGTGATTGACGCGGACAACTTGCGTACATGATGTGTTCGGATCTTTTCTGGAAGGTGTTGATCATTTCTGCGTCAGCAGCTAGTGAAATCCAGGCATCCAGATTATATTGATTAGAGAACACACTCGCACGCAACATGTTCCATTCCTTAATCGTTTACCTATGTAAAAGTACAAATTATTTAATTTTGTAAACTGGGTACTTTCCTATTTTAATGTTACACTTATACAAACAGAAAAAGAATACTAGTGACTTTCACTTTTCCTGCTAAAAATGTATTAGGAGAACTTTAAATATCCTCATCCCTAATTTACATTAAAATGACACCAACTTCGGTCTTGTGTGAAATCACAAGGCGTTCGAATTTTGTTTGCGGAGCGGCGCGAGCGTACTTCGCCATTTCCCTTCCCCTACTCGTGGCCAGATCTGGTGGGAACAGGGCTTAATCTGCTCAGTTTAACCTAGGCTACACCTGTACCAAGTTCCATGCTTCGGCCACCATCTGCAAGGTTCATGTTACTAACGCCCCAGTTATTAGGAGTGTCAAAGCAGTGCAACGAGTGCAGAAAGTTATTCAAGACGCTCCCGAGCGACAATGAGAAGCATATCTCTGGATTCTAAGGTCTCTAGGAAAACCTCAAAAAATTGGGTGACCCTAGAAGCTGTAACGACGACGAAGATTATTTCTGAGGCCGGAAAGCAAGGAGGAAAAATGAGTAAAGGAAGCACGAGACTGAGCACTGTAGGGGAAAATTCACACTTGCCGATTAAAGCCCCAGCCTTGAGCCTTGAACGGTGAAGGAAAAGATCGTGATGAAACCTACTAATTCAGTTGCCTGAACCATGATCTAATCTCGTTAGGTTCCCCTGTTAGCAGGGTCACGGACAGACGGTTGAGGTCAGATGGTCGTCGCTCCACTGTAATTACCTGATCACCAAAACCTGGATCATGGTCAAGGCAGACCCCAGGCCCTCGTTCTCGAGAGTACAACCGGGACATGAGCGCCATGATGATTATTATTATTACACTTAGTAGGCAGTTGGAGATTGAGAGGCATTTCGAACTTGATTTTACATTATTCGCTTTCTAATTATATGGCTTCTTGTACGGCAAGAAACAAGATCTTAAATTACAAGAATTACAGGAGAATTACCGCAATTATTAATTTGTATTATACAAAAATGATGTCAATTTAAGAACTGTTACTAAAAAATATTTCCGCAATTAGTTTATGTAAATGCCATAGATGTCATATACACGCACCGATATAATTACAATGATATAACACTATAAAAACATAAGATTTCAACTGTCTTGTGACGTTTGTAAAATGTAGCGTTATAAAACTTCAACATAAATAACTGTAATTAAGTTGTACATCGGCAGCCGCCCCAATTATTTTTTGTAAGAGTAAGCTTGAGGGGATGCAGTTATAAAAGGCACCTAAGATTAAATTTGGACTTCTGCTAGGTCAGATAGATAAAGTATACTAGATTTTCTCAACTTTAAATATTTGAGTCAGTAAAAACTACATTGCATGTATACGAAAAAGTAGTAAATATATCTGGCTGGATGGGACAGTCACGGCTCCCCGCAAGGGTACCTACTCACTGCCAAAGAATACTATTACTCCTGGTGGAGCTCACTGCGCAGATAGGCGCGGACAGACAACGATAAAGAATGATCACGACATGATACAGCATTTGAGAGCTAATAGTAAGAATAAAAGTAAATAAATAACAATGTTTATTTCGTTAAGCCGGGACCCAGAATCGAGACAAACCTTTGAGACAATGCTAACACGTCGTGTGTGTAAGTAGGTACCTATATATTTTTCGTAGATTTAACGCGTTATGAAGGCATCTATTAACTGCGGCGGGAACATTGAGCTTGTATTATTTTCCTTATATTAATCTCGAAAAAAAATCACACTAATGGCTTCCAATCAAAGACAAAATTCATCTAGGATTATCAGAAAAAAATCCATAACCCTAGAAATTCAAATAATTAAACGATACGTGCGAGTATGTAATTCTCCCTCTACGATGTAGGCCGAATTCCAAGTTTTCTATGGGTCCATAGACGAGGCGGCCGCAGGGCAAGATCGCGGTCCACAAAAATCAGTGGCGATGACTCGGCGGGGCCCAAACCCTTGCTCGCAATATGATTTGCGTCGGTGGAGACGCGCCCCGAACAGATCACTGGACGGTAACGGACTGGAAAAAGCGCTTCTCATCCGTTCGTCGGTTATCGTTTTGGATTCGAGTGGCGTGCGGCTCGCTCCCTGCGAAACAATGGCCCTTATGTAACGCGAACGCAATTTCGTTCCGCAACATTTTGTAAGATACGAGATGCTGCCGTGCTTTGTTTTAGGCGGCGCTCAGTATAAACTTCGTGTACAGTGTGGAGTAGGCTCTACGCGTGTCATAATATCTAATAAGTAAGAATAGAATTCACCGTAACGCCTTTGGATCATTGAAATACTACAAACCGTGTATTTCTTCATTTTGTTTGGCTAACAACGCGATGAGTCGCAACTCGAAGGCGTCCGACCACAAGGTGGGTAATGTTATCATTCCATTAATTACAACAACCACCCCCCGCTTTTAAAAAGTAAATTAATCCGATTAAGGAGGAAATCGAAGAACCCGCTCCGTCCGAGTTTATTCAGGCAACTTTCTTTAGAATAATTATTTTTTGTAATTAAATCCATCAACACGATTTTTTCCTAATGATTCTCCCGTGGGAGGGGCGGCGCGGTGGCAGGACGCGGGGCGCTTTATTTTTTCTTCAATTTCGTAACAAAGGTACCCGCCGCGCCGTTGAGCTAAATATGGCATGGAATATTCTGGAAATAGATGTGGATTTATTGGAGCTTCTGGACGTTTTGTTTTTATTTTATTCTAGACCGTGAATGAAAATGTCAGGTAACTAGGTTAAGTTGTTTATGTAGTCATTGGAGGGATTGGAGTGTCGTTGGAATAATGGCTAGCGAGTCTGACTCGTGAGCTAGAGCCGCCATGTAGGTACCAAATACTTCTGAGTGATAGTATGAGTACATTTGTAAAACACTAACCGATGCTCTTATGGCGAAGACACTGTAGAAAACATCGTGCGGAAACCTGCACATTCAGGCGAATAAAATTGTAACAATGATCAAATATGATCAGGTTCCCCAGTTGACAGGGTCACGGAGGTCAGATAGTTTTTTTTAACTAATACAGGTTTTCCAAAATATCACCAACTAAATAGGTGCTACATCTATGGCATCGCACCAGTCGACACCGCTGTTCGACGCCCTCTCTCAGTGATAATGATATCTCGCTTTTAAGGGCCACATCATTTACTTATTTCTTCGCCAAATTAATTGAAATGAGTTTTGGCGATGAAAAGGCAGCAGTACAAAAGAGAGGTGGCCGCTAGGTGTCGTCTTAGATAACTTGCTCGTGTTTAATTAATTTATTTTGCGGCAAAAGATGTTCGCTTTGATATTATGGCCTCTATTCATTTATTTTCACAATAATTTCTAATTACGATTTCGATTAAGAAGCTTTTCAAGTAAAATGCTAAAGTGATACAATTTATGAAATTGAAATAGGTATTATACCAATGTCCTTATTAATAATTGATTTATTTTAGAAATTGTATACGACGTTGCCTTAATGGAGTTATTTATTCTTTTCAAATAAATTAAAATACATTTCCCTATAATTATTTAATGACCATTGTAACATATCAACCTATTAAAAATATCTTAAACCACCCAATCCGACACAAATAACGAAACTGTGAAAAATGTAAATTGGCCTCTCCGGCTCCGATAGCCAAGCCTACCCTCCTTACATCTGCAGGTCACATCTGGTCGGGCAGTATGTGGGCCACTCGTAATATATCGACACAAGGAGGATCGCAGATTGATGGCCCGGACCCCCCGCCCGCGCCCCTGCCGCCCTCCCTGGGGACCGCGCTCTATTGCAGTAGATTGGACCTGTTTTGTTTCCTTTCGCCTCCCGCACAAGGGAATACGATTCCGGCATTTCGTCTTAATATCGACATGATGAACTGGAAGATTGTTTTCGTAATCAATACAAACGCGATGCTATATGGCGTGTATAACGTTGCGTTTTCACGGCATTGAGCACCAGATAAGTGTACGAAGAAAATGCCTTCCAAGCTCACTTTATTCTTGTTTGCAATATGTAGGTACAGAGCATAGAAAGATTAACGGATGTGGACTTTATTTAAAGACAATGGTATAATGCATGTTGTAATTCATGATATTTTTGTGCATAAATCCCCATACGACCACTTTTTTCGTGCTACTAGTGCCATACAATGTTAATAACGCGGCGAGAGTGACTTCCACTCATGGCTGTTCATAATGTTTTTTTTGTTCATTTCTTTTGATTATGTGTGACATCACAAGTCTATACCGATACACCTGACGCATAAACGCTTCTTTCGAATGACCCGTGACATTATTTACCCCAAAATATGGTAAAATACAACCTGGTGTACCATTATTAAATACCTTTCCCTTCTTTTACCTAAAAATTTTATGTACTTACAAAAAAACAAATTATACAGCTTATCTTCTATTGAGATATCAAGATACGTATCTTGCTTTATCGGTTCTAAGCTACCAAGTGAAAGAAAGTAAGTGTTATTTTTAGAGAAGCGATGCAAGTGCGGAGGCGTCACGCCTAAGGCGAAAAGCTGCTCGTATTCTGCATATGTATAGAACTTGATGTTTTCTAAGAGTAGGTATTTATTATGATATTGTATTTTGGTTTTATTGCCAGCCCCGGGGGGGAGAATGGGGCGTAATGTAACGCTGCTTCCGATTTCGTTTTTTTCCCAAGAACTGCGTGTGGGGAAGTGTGAAATGATGTTTTCTTTTCGTGTTATTGTTCCGTGGGGTAATAAAGATATACCCGCTCACTTACTTAACAAAAAGAAGCGTACAATGTAAATGCAAATCCGGAAATGTGTAGCAGATAAAACATTTCTCGTTATAAATTTGTGATTGCATTGTAGCTCGATCTTTACCTAGTTAGCTAGGTATAGGTATAATATTATCCGCGCTCGATAAAAAGAAGCTTACTAGACAAATAAACAAAAGGATTTTTTTTATGTATACATTTAAATATTTTGCTAAAATATCTCGGACTGGCTTTGGAATCTTTTATGGAAAAAAGTAAAACCGCGATAAAAACTAGATTTTTTTTGCCTTACTGTGTATCTCACACAGTTAGACGGTCCACGGATGGAAAGCGGCCACTGTCGTGCAGGACATCAGGGGGAGTTTATGCGGAGGCCTTTGAGGTACCTTTAGACTAGGCTTTTGAAGAACCCCTAGTTATAGCGCAAGTAGAGATCGGTGGGGAGATCATTGCACATCTTGCACGTGTGCGGTAATAAGGCTCGCGTTACCTTACGTTAATTGGATGCCAGGCATCTAAATGACTGATGATGACCATGATTAACTGAGAGAGGGGGAGATTACTTACAAATCTACCAGTGTTATTACCCTTTCATTGCACATCCTAGACAATTCTTTCGTCTTTTTCAATTTCTTATTACAAATAATAAATAAAGTAAAATATATATTTTTCCGTACACATACATATATATACGTAAGCAAGTAGGTATATACAGTTGCGAATAAATCATAACGCTCCGAGCAAGCATTGTGTTTCGCAAAGAAATTGTGTGCCCCGTATGTGGCAGAGATGGGATCGGTGAGGAAGCGGCGCGCGGTCGTGGGTCAGCGCGCGGCCGATACGTCGCGGCAACGAGCACACAGGGCCGTACTCAGCCCAGAGTGGGGGTCAACAATGGGAATATCGATATGTTTATCTATGCTAATCGGGCGTAGCAAATCATAGATTTATACCTATTGTAATTGAAAGAATTTCGATTAATATTTTTTATTAATTAAATTAATAATTATTCTTCATTAGTTGTCTTAAAGCAAGTACTGGTTTCGTAATAAAAGTATAAAACGAAAACCTCAAGATTTTGCTGGTTATGTTTCCTTAATAAATAAAAAGCCGGCCTAGATATGTCGAGTTACGTGCCGTGTAGGGTTCCGTAGTTGCTTGTCAATATGAATGCATAAAATAGGGCTTTTTAATACTATAAACACATTACAAAGTTGCTAACACACCTAGCTTCTATACAACTTGTATGAAATATGTGCTTATCCAATTCTACATTATAAGTTGATTGTAATTTTTTTTTGTAACAACAAATTTACGGTTTTCGGATATTTTCCTTTACCTGTGCAACATGGCATTGCTTGTTGCTCAATTTCATGATTCTAGGTCAACAGGAAGTCCCCTGTAGGTTTTGATTTCCTTGCGAGCGTCAAAATATGCGGAGTAAAAGGCGAGCATAAACGGCCGTATCTTTTGATTGAAGTTTTATTCAGTTAGAAATTTGAGCTTTTCACTGCTTCAACGGATGGCAGACCTGAGCTTCAAGTTGAATTGCAATTGGATCGCAACAGTAAATAAATTTAATTATAGCAGAATACCAAAAACGAGCCAACCATTGAGTTGCGAATTACAAATCCAAAAACAATTCAAGTTAGCTAATTGACTAATGAGTCAATTAGCGAACTTTAACTGTCCGCTAGCTTTCTATTGTTGAATAAAGGATCACGGGCCGATAAATAACACACAGAGTACAGTTTATTCTTAGCTTTACAGCTTTTATTTCATCGAAAGACACGGAAGGAAGTAAATGTTTGGATTAAATACCACAGACTAGAGAGAGAAGGTTGTGTGAGTTTTGCCATTAGGAGATTGGTTTTTCTAGAGGAATTTGTCTATATTCAATTTGTCTATATAACATCTATTATTTGGAATATGTCGCTTTTAGCACACATCAGAATTACTCACTATACTTTCTCGCGGCTGCTAAATGTACTTGAGTGAGGCTAATTCTAGCATCAACGGCTTACGACCGAGATAAGCCCGTCGGTACTCCTCGCTAATCTGCCTCAGTGATGACTCTACATTTCGGCATGGAGGGTGCGAATCAGAGTTATATCGCGTAGTACGATGTAACTAGGTTTTGCTAGCGAATTATGATAAAAATTATCATGTGCTATTCCCAACTAAAACACCTATTAAATTATTACTTATTGGAAATCAAGTCCATTATAGGTTAAGTTTTTCTGTTACGACGATTGTAGGTAGACAGGGGTAACGGTAGGGTAGAGGTAGGGTAGTGGTATGGTGGTGGTGGTGGGGTAGCGGTAGAGTAGCATTCACTAGTAGCGTAGCGGTGGCGTAGTGGCGACGTAGCGGTGGCGTAGCGGTGGCGTAGCATAGGCGTAGTGGTGATGTAGACGTGGTTTGGGATGCCGTAGCGGTGGTGTAGCGGTATTTATAACTAGTCCCTAACAATCTAAACTTGAGACGCGCCTGATCCTGTGGGATAGTCTGACATTAGCCGCCTTGTATGATACCAGAAATACTTACCGTATCAGAACGCTCCTACATTGATTATATTAGCAAAATAAAGAAAATATTTTTACTATGCCATGATATGAAAGAAAGAAAGTAAGAAATAACTTTGTTCTGGTGTACTTACTGTATAATTACAATTAGCAATTTAACTGGGGCAACAGTTAAAAACGACACCCGTGAAAATTGCTTTCTATAAAACTTCAGGCGCTGAGCTCCTATCGATCGGTTTCGATGAGTCCCGGCGAGGGCTCGAAGTCGGTAAGACGTTAATGATTATGCATATCTAATGCATGGCGTGGCCGCAATCGCGCTCGTGGCAAACCAATATTGACTATTATAAAAAGAAAATGGAAAAAAAGGCTTACTACATCTCAGAGCACATAACGTTTTAATAAGTATGTCAAATAAAGCCGAATGGTATCTGATGGTAATCGATATCTGTTAATTATACAGCTGTGTATGTACAGGATGTCCTACGGTTGTGCCACATGGAGGGGGCCTACTATAAATATCTAATGTAAGGAAATTTTGCTGAAAGGCTTCATTTTGATTTTAAAAATAATTTGAACTTTTTAAATCGTCTGTTTAAATCGGGAATCGATCCCGTTAAATGTGAAAAAAAGTATGTGGTTTGGTACGTAGTAATTTGGATTACTTAATTTAAGTATATTAAATAAAATGATCTTCTTCCATTAAAATTTCCTATCTACAATATTTAAAGTGCCCCTCCGTGTGGCATAGCCGTGGAACGTAAGTAATTTTAGATCTTGCAGACAAATCAGTAATTTGAAATACAGTTAAACACTCCATGGCTAACACATGCAAATCACCGATATAATTCCTGAAAAAATCAACCAGTAAAATGTACAATTAGGTACCTCCATTACGAATAAGTGTCTAACCTGTGTTTTATTTGGGAGTTTTCTTTTGCAAAACAACTTCGTATGCCGCTTTCCTCCAAACAAATAGCCACAGGCACTTAGCCCGGCAAGTTATCAATAACAGCGGAGATATATTGATTGCTCCGCCGTAACAACGTGAGACCTCACAAGCCTATTTTAATCTGACACGGTGATCTATTCCATTATCTATGTAAATGTGTGAGGCTATACCTACCCGCTCCTGGGGCCTCGTATGCGTGTGTGTGTGTGTGCAAACTCGTTAATCATCATTTCAGACGTTTGTTCGTGTGTATGTTGGTTCATATTATTATGTTTTGGGGATAAGAAATTAGTTAGTGGACATTAAACTTGGCTGTAGTGCGGCCGAGTAGTCCTGATGGTTCCAGTCTGTGATAGCGAATTTTAATCTTTCTTGGAAGGTTTAAGTAAAGATTTGAAACAATCCATACATTTATTCATCATCCTCGTGCCCTTATCTTTTCAGGTGGGGTCAGTACAACGTGTCTTTGGAGTCATGCTCTAAAAAGTTCATATTTTATGACCTGTCGCCTGCCTGACATAAACCCTGGGAATCCAAACTAATATTACAAATGCGAAAGTAACTCTGACCGTTACGCGTTCGCGTCAAACCCAATGACCTGGCAGGGAGATAGATGGCAACCTGGGGAAGGACATACATAGATATGCAACTTTTTATTTCCAAAAAGCGCAACAAAAATAGTTAAATTATAAATGCTGACTGTCAGGGTTCGCTTTCCTGCTTTTTCTTATTTACTTTGTCTGTTCTTCGGTATTCTCATGTCGCAAGCCGTTGGCTCACGCGTCCGAAACGGCGATGTCAATCCACCGCTTTTTGGATATCCTACGGCTCTTTATTCCTGATAACGATAGGTTTAAGCACTATTTCCCACGAAACCCAGGGGCTTATGCATCACTATCTACAAATATGATAAAAATTTAAATGTACATAACCAATAAAAATTTTAGGTATTACTATAACATTTGCAATGCAGGCTCGAGTACAAAAGGAAAATCTATGTTAAGGCTAGCCTATAAGACACAAATCTTCTAAGTATCAAAACCTCCGAGGCGCAGTCCAAGAAACTTGGCAAGACGCATTAAGGGCTCGCACATCGGCATCGAAGGGACTGACCCGTCATGAAATTTAAATCTAGATCAATAACCGCGCTTATATCATTGTCTTCATTAGGGATAATTGGGTGCCTCCCCGCGGCCGCAACTTTGTTTGTTCGCCGATAACTTGAGACGAATTACTTCGGACGCCACGTTGGGTTGGACCCACGTCACGGCCCCGCTGCTTGTGTGAGAGTGCCGATACGGCTCCATTCTAATTTTACTTCGGTGTCGTGTTCAAAGAATATAATAGGTTCCCCCGGAACTACTCATAGTTGTACATGTTTTGTCGATTAAAGCACGTGGACCAGCGTTTAAGCTATTTATTGCGAAGTATTAGAAGCATCTAGCGTAATCTTCAACTGTTGCTGTTATTTGGAAGATGGATATTACTTTCATCTATGTATAGGTATGTAAACGGAGCATAAATTCTTCAAATTTCGGGCAAAAATATTGTTGAAGGGACACACCACCTTGAACCCCTTGTACACTAGCGAAGATGCTCAAAAGCCAGCAAAACATGCATGCAACGATTGACACAATCTACCTACTGAAAGTGAGCTGAAAAACAGTAATAAACCGCGGTAACATGTGTTTCGGTCGTGTCCCGGCCGGGAATGCCGTCGTTTACACCGGGATATGTTTGCGAGAGCCGGCAAACACGATTAGCTGAAATTAGGTTAGTACGTTTAATGTTATTTACCTACCCCGCGGCATCCCCCGCCCGCACACGATTCATTGCTAATTAACTTTTTAATATTTCGCCTTAAGAACTGTGCAGGTGTGTAGACCCTTAGTTAATTCTTAGGTATTAGATACAATGTAACTACCAGATCGTAATGCAACTTAAGGAGTGGCGATGTCAAGATCTTCTACTTTTGGGTTTCTTTTAGGTAGCTCATCGCGCTTACGGTGCTATTGTTGCACTAGCTAAGACGACAAAAATCATAAAATTTCACGGCAGAACGTCCAATGCTCGACATACTTCTAATTTCCACACCGATCGACTTTAGTGTTTCCTGCATCCAATGGCTACGGTACTTGAAAATGTAGTGACATTTACACTAGCTAAATAAGAATAGTCACCCTGATAGTATTTTCAAACAATTCCGCCCGTGACCGTGCAGCACGACGCGCGCGCCGCGTCACGTTGCAGCTCCAGCCACCCGAGCGCCTGTAAACAAACTCAAGGCAAGCACTCCGCCGGCAATATTTGCTCTGTCGAGAATCGATTCGGAGTTGATCGTTTTCTAATCCCCATTTTCTGGGTGCCATTACGATTTTTCGAGCGCGCACCTCGCTCCATATTTCCGTGCATATCTCGGCGATTCGCAGATCCATTATTTTTTATGGGCCGAATACACGATGCTTAGCCGGAGTAAGTGTCGCCCCCACCCCGCTGAGAGCTGCGTCTTGCCGCCTTCGGAGGGGCGCCGAACGCCTATAAAGCGTGGCACGCACTTTGAAACCCATATGTTTGTGGAGGCGATAAAAGTTATCATAATTAAATTGCGGAGAATGGAGTGCTCAATCGTTGCTTAAGTAATAATCGCTCGCGATAACATGTCTATATATGAATCCTCTTCTGCTTGTGGTGCCATCTTCTGCCGGAGGTTGGAGATCTTGTTGGCTATTTGCACTTTATGCTGCTTTTATGAAAATGGAATGGTATACATACATTTATGTAAACAACTCTCTTATCTTATTCCTGAATTTTTCTTTGGATGATGAGCATAATTTATATAGGAATACTTAAAGGTATGGTAGATAAGCGCCACCTGATGTACTTCAGCCGCACTACATTACAAGTCATTTGTAAATACTTACCAACTTTCTCATCATATCATTTACAACATGAGTAAACAACCTACAGCGACATCTGTCAAAAAATTGTATTGTGCTCTTAAATACGAAGTACTTATGCAAATGGCTGAGACAGCGTTCTCCAGCATTCATTCAACGAAATCATTTCCATTCTAGTAAATACCTATTACTCCGGCAGCGCCCCGCTACGCGCTCAGCTTCACTCAATACAGTTTATCGACAAACGTCACGCAACGCTGCGTGACACTTATGTAAATATTTAAATACGATCCAGTACAAGCTATGAATATTTTAAATTCTAAGTAAACCTCTCGGCTTTGCGCCCCGGCAAAGATATTCATTCCTGTGTCAATCAGACGATACGTAGAGAAGAGATCTGCGCGCATATTTTTAAGATTCAAATTTCGACTGCGAATCGAAGTTAATGTCGGGTTTGGCGAGTTATGTATATGCATACTAAAGCGATTTGATAAGTGCTGGCAAATTGGGGATCGATATTAAAGTGACGAGTTATGCTGATTGGATTTTTTCAAGTGGCTGCGAGGGGACGCTGAATAATTGAGTGCGATTTGTTTTTTATGGGTACCGAACAACTTTTAGTTTCAAATTATTATGCAAACAGAAAATATTGATGTGGTAATCATGCCAAAGAAACTGGATTATCATTCAGTTGTATTTTAATAAGTGTCCAAATAAAATTGCTACGCTAAAATATTGGTAACTCTACATCTCTATATCCACAATTTGTCGACAACATTATTTCATAAGAAAACAATGTAGGACACAATACAAATGAGAACCATCCAACCAAAATTATAACAGATCAAAAAGCACTGGAACAGCAGAATATGAAGGGGCGAATGATCCTATCAATTGATCACGCAGGATAGCGATTGGCGCGGGCGCGGAGTCGCCGAGTCCCATCGAACACAATCTGAGGGTCCTCCTACTCCTCATTGGAGTGCGCTCCTCGCTTTCCGATCCCATTCTTTTGTCCTCCACTCGGCCCGCGACACTCGATATCTGAGAACGTCTTTGTTACAGTCGCTTTGATAAGCAACAGGATGTAGATGCCTAGGTATTGTTAGCCAGCGATCGAGAGCGTCAAATTCTTTCTTTGAAATATTGTATGAAGAAGGCAATGTACCTACTTGTAAAAATAAGCTTAACACGATTAAGCCAGCGATTGAGTCCTTTATAAAAGAGTGCCCTATTTTCCCAGGCACCATTATCCTCCTTTCTTTGATAGTAGTAGGTAAATAAATAAAGAAAAATAAATATAAAAGCTGCCGTTCCCAGTTCTGCAAAAAATTCTAATTTTGTATTTTCATGACTTTGATATTAGTTGAATATAGTATTTAATGTGCTCCAGCTACACGAGTCATATAAGCTTATCTGAACCTGATATCTACATATTCATTGAAATTGGGAACAGAATATGACAATGGCAGGCCCCCAAATCCCCGGTCGAGGATTTAAAAACATTATTTAATCCTTTATCTACAAATATTGATTTTTTTATTTTATCCTTTTTCCATTACAATGTTTATATATGGCATTCCTAAATTTTCATAACGAGTCCGTGCGAACCAGTTTACTGTATCCCGTTCATTTTTCATACAATTTCCTCACCCGCTAGTTGCGTTCTACTGCTGGACGGTCTTTTGTTAGATAGAAGTTGTTTTTAATATGACGGCCTATAACGAAACATTACAAGACCCCGCAACAGTATAGATCCACTACCCCTTGGCATAGGCGGAGATGTGGCCAAGCACACGGATCACGTCAGATATATACTAAGAAAAACCGGGGACATCGACAGCGAGCGTCGTCATTGCCCCAATATCTGCGACTTGGCGCCAAATGGCGGGAGTTTATGGTTGTAACTCCCTGCCCACCTATATGGAAACGAGATTTGGCCTCCACCTCTAGTACAGGTCCATCAGGATACTATAGAGTCATTCCGCGGCTTTCTTCCATGAGTTTGAGGGTATCGTTCAGAGATTGTGTTGGTTCTTTTGTAGGACAGGTTTTAAAGATCTCTGGCTCAACCGTATAGACAGTTTCCACGAGCCTGTTATTGTAGTCGCCCACATCGAACGCACTTCTCCTAGGTACTCGCAGTTTTGTAATTCGAGTTGAAAGCTCTCGGGGTTATGATTTCTATTGGTACAGGCCGGAGCGTAGACTTCATCAAGATTGAGATCAATCTTTAAAGCTTTAGACATAAATTCAATGTGAGACATCATTGGATGTATGCCGTTTCATAGATTTCGTAGATGCCGTTTAAGTCAATCTCATTTTATGCGATACCATCGGAACTAACCCACGTCCATCTACGATGTTCCGGCTTCCTGAAAAAGGAAGGAGAGTCTCTCCTTCTTCATGACGCCTCGCCAGGCCTCGTGCGTTCCGACTTTCAACTCCGAAAAAATCCCCTCTCCACTCATCTTTGCTTCGTTTCCCAATGACAACGGCACCGAAATATTGATTACCGACATACTCTCGATCATGACAAAATTGTTTACGAGGGATTTGTGGACGAGGAATCCGGCAAGTTCACACTGTGTCACAAACCATCTAGGGACAGTTGGTCGCTCTCATAGAAGTAGAGCAGAATTTCGAACTTCATTAGACCTTCTCCATTCTTGGGACTTCAGATAACTCTATTATATTTACACTCTAGGAATAGGATATTATTATTCTATTGTAATCTGCTCACTACTTCTTCCGGTTTCATGACCTTTTCGCCGGTCCCCAGTGTCTGGACATTGTATTTGGCCAGGGCCAAGGGTCGTCGTTTTTGGTAGCGTGGTCGCTGCTGGAAATTCTTCGCACCCCCTGTCCGGCCATTACCGTGACCGCTCCCATAGTCAGGAATAGGGACACAGGAATATGCACGTTTTACTGTGTCACAAACTTTTTTGACCCCGTGGCGAAAACTGGAACTAAGTCGTCGCAGCACTGCATGTGCCGTTATCATAGTAGTTGCAACCATCCGGGATGAGGCGCTCCGATCGATATTTCGTTTTCAATCCAAAATAACTCAAGGACAATTTTGACTAGCAGGCTCATGACCGTCTCAGACATATATTAATTGTTGTTAAGCTATCATGAATGTGAATTGTATGTGTTACTTATTTAGTTCATAATTCATTTTATTATATTTACGCTTCTATTTTATCCAGTCTCTTCGTAGACTACCCGCTCTCTGCGAAATGTTAACTCTTTAACTCTGTCTGAGATGTCCTTGAATGCCGACTTATCCGGCTGCTGCAGCGCGCCCGTCTACTGCCATCTAAGAACCTGCTCTGAAATGATACCTTTTGAATGCAAAAACCGCAACGATATCAATCCAGTGATTTAGATTAAAATGGTAACAGACATACACACAAACAATCGCATCTCTGCATCGCCTCCGTTCCGTTCTGTCCGTTGTAAGTAAAAATATCACGGTACTTACAAACGAAATAGTGTTTAATACAAAGTCTCTCTTACTACCTGATTAGTTTGCCTGTGGGAACGCGAGTCTCCTATACACTGAATGATGATAATTATACGATAATGACGATAAATTACGCAGATACGAATTCATCTGCTATACAAAGCAGATCTCAAACTTCCAGGGATTTAAAATGAATTCAAAAAATTAATTACTTTCGGAAGTGACAAAAATTCGGAATATGGATATATTCTTTTGAAGCAACGATATAGCAAGCGATTTAATTTCAAAGTGAGTCGTAGGCTAGAGGTGGGAGCTAAGAACCTACTACCTCAGGTGGCGACTAGGAATACAAAGTGTGCACGGCGGGCGATTTGCTTTTTGCCCTGTTACGTATCTCTATTTTTTAAAACAAATCTAATGATAATAATAGCAAAGTGCTGGAACAAAAAACATAGAGTCTTCTAGCTCCAAACTGTGGTGACAAACAATGCAAAAGTATGGGTTAGTGTGTGCTACAAACAAATACGTACTTACTAAAACCACAAAATAAAAAACGGCTATCCCCTAATGTGCTGAAACTAATAAGGAGATAGGAAATACCAAGACATAATTTAGATGTTAAAGCTTACTAATTCGTCGCTACAGTGCGTCATTTTTTTTTTTAAAGTGGCACTGCCGTTATAATTGCGCCGCGGTAGTAGCGAGAACGTAAAATTAGAGTGCTCTAAGTGCAAGTACAGTTGAGATGATTTTAGATGACGACAGTGTGACCAATATTAAACTGTTTTATTAAATTAATATCAATCTTACTTGATTTTAATACGATTACTGGAAACGTCCAAGTTTTGCGATCGCGTCGCTTGCGCGTACATCTTGTTCGCGCGCCGCACGCGCGCCCTTCGCGCACAAGCTACGCGCAGACCGCGTACTAGGCTTGACTCGGGATAAGGATAAATAAGATTAGATTAGTATATGGCACTGTATGCGTGCAAGCCGCTCGCGGTCACTATACAAGAATTGCGTGAGTTGAGCGTTCGAGGCGCACAGTTTGCTATATTTAGACGATTAGATATTTTTCATGTAAAATACTTGAAACACTTGACCTTCCTTTAATAGTGTATAACTTAAATCTTAAAAGTTCAGTGATATGTGGAGTCCATCGCCATCGTAGGCCACGACACGCAATGAGGCTCGGCAGGCGAATGGCATTGATCATAATATCGACGGAGGCTTACGAGGGTGATAAATGGTCTGCCGCGGCGTCACCGGGATGACGCCGGCGCCATATTTAAATCGCCCTGTCACATCCGCGTACCGCATACGCCCGGGAATTATACCAGTTTTTTGCTAGTCGCCGTGTTTTGCGCGCACTCTGGCACTTTGTGCTCTGGCTGCAGATGAAAGATATTATAATGAGTATGTGTCTTACCCTGGCGTTGGGCTGCGGCATGAGGTTTTTTATACTAGAACTGAGAAAGCCTTGGAGAGCTCAGTTAAAAAGAAAAGAGGTTTTATTTTTACGACATTTTGTGGCTCTTTTCACCATTGAATGGAAGAGTTAAGACATCCTCTCGAAAATACTTTAAAACAGCAAACAGACAAGTAGCACAAGCATTAAAAGTAAAACAAATTAAACTGAAAGTATTAGGTCTTAAGATAAATTACTCAAAGCAGTCCACGGCTGGCTTCCTCCTCAATAATGAAGCATATTGTCATAATTAATATCCACGCTCCCCAGCGAGTTGGAGATTGCAGTCTTGGAAATATCTACACTACAACACAGAGAAAAAGAAGTTGCCCATTTTATGGTTTTATGCAGTTAGGGAGATTGAGTGACTATATCCTTTGTTGCTACAGCACACGACTACGACGAGTATGTACCTAAGTGGCCAGACAGCCGTTGGTTTTGCCACATCTAACTTTATTAGATTTTTAGATTTAGACTTATTTATTCACAAAAACATTACAATCTACAATACAGCACATTGGTAAACCTCTTTTAGGTTTGTTTCAACAATAATTTCGCCTTTGCCATCACACATACAATATTAATAAGTACTTATACTGTTACTTCATTACATAATTTCTACACACCTATAATAATTACTACACACAGTTACACACATACTGTCACGCCTTTCCCCGTATTCCGGTACTTTGCCTACACATTATCATAGGAAGTTTCCTATGGAATGTGCAATAAGTCAAGATACCCAGTATTATGTACCTTAACTTATTGCACTTAGAAGTGATATAAATTTATAACTGACCATATACCCTATTTGTCAAGTATTAAAAATGTATTTTATAATAAAAACTATTGAATGATAACTACATACCGTTACCGCTCCTACTATGAAGTTCTGCTATAACAATGTAGTATATAGAGGGTTATTAAGTTCAATTTTCTATTTAGATGCAGCCATAAATTAACGTTGAGATTCTAGAAAAATCGTCGTCTCGTCGTCGCATCGATCGGATGATCCATCCATAACGCGGGCGCGCAATCAGTGAACCAAATAGGAAATTAAAATCATCAATCAAACCAAAAATACAAAAGCCCCGTTTCCCATTGTCGCCGATATGTTTGCGCAAAAACGACTTTGTCGCAGCACAGTCAAAGTAATAAAAAATCCATCGCGGATGCGTGTGAAACTAGATAGGCCGCTGTACTGGAGCAAGATTACAACTCGTGCAAAGTTCATTCGAAATTTTAGTAGAGCTACAACTCTGTAAAGATCAATCAAAATCCGTTCTATTTAGTAGTGTTTACGGGAAAGTATATAACAAATCTCACAAACTTTCACATTTAAAGGTAAAATCTGTGTATTACTTTTATTAATTTTTTATTTCATATTCACGTCAATATCCCCGTTGTGCTCTCGCGCGCGAACGCCCGGGGTCCACCTTCACCATGATCCAGGATTTGGCAGATCAAGTAATTACAGTGGACCGACTGCCATTTGACCTTCGTGACCCTGGTAACAGGGAAATCTGCCCAGATTGGATCATGATTACACATTCAGTCGCCTTAATGTGCAGGTTTCATCACGATGTTTTCCCTCACCGTAAGAGTATCGGTAGTGTTGAACTTGTTATACATAACTTAGAAAAAGGTCATTGGTATATGGCGGCATTCGGGATCGAACTCGGTACCTCTGGCTCACGAGTCGGACCCTTTAATCATTAGGCCATGGACGCTCTATTAATATTTCATTTAATATACAACATAAATTAGATAATAAGGAATTGTTAGTAAAATAATATACCATTCTCGTTAATATGGTAATTTAGTACTAATATAGATACTCACTTGCTCTCCCCAGCGGTTTCACTATACTCCAACAACCCACACAAGAAAATATCGACGGAATTTTATCTGGAGATTCGTTATCTTTTTTATATAATTCGTAATCATTCATCCATTTTAATAGGTGATTTTACTCGGAAGAAGTGCTTACTCCCGATGTAAGATTTTCCATAATACGTTTCAGAGTTTATGTCCATAATTTCCATAACAAAATACCTGTCTCACAAGTATTCAATAAACTGCAAACTGGAAATAGGGCAAATATTTTACCTATTTAAATAATTATAGTAATGTTTTCATTGGTAGGTAGTTTTAATATGTAATTCTATGTTATTTAAGTTGTAAATAAACTGCAAACCAAATATTCTTTCCCGCAAATTTCTCCAGCATCAATTATGCCTTCCAGGGACTATATGGCCGCGGTAAAAGACCTCCGCGCTTTGTGATAGGACACGTAATACGCTCACAATTGGTTATTGCGCTGCAATGACTGTGCGGTTTGGCGGGATGACGCTTCCAGGGAAAATGGATCAGGATCATCGCTTCGGTTTTTGTATACCGCTGGTTGCCTTTCAGGACGCGAGAGTGAGGGCGGAAACATACGCGGTATATGAGCGTATACGTTCCGATGGAGCGTTTTTTTCAGTGAGGTTCTACTATGCGTGGACCAGGTTTAATTTCGGCGGTGGCCGGCGATGGTTGCTAACCATGCCGTGAATCACGTGTTAGTTAGCCTCTTTATACATGTTCATTGATTTCACCTGTAGGCCTTATGAGTAGTTTCAGGTATTCAATGATAATATCGGTCGGGTATTTATAAATCTCATGCGTAGCGTGCCAAGCGAGATTTTGAAAGATGTATCGAATAAACGGCCTCCAAAATATACGCTCGATGTGGCTTTCAAGGCCACTAAAGTTGTTCAAAGTTTTACAGTCTGAAATATGTAGCAGATCTTTGGAAGCCCTGTTAAGGTCTTGCGATAGATCTGGGGCTATCTGGGTCAAATAAACAAAAGGCACGAAGTTGGTAACAATCTCGGGTCGCATGTCGGGGGGCGGGCGGGGGCGAGTTTATCGCAAATTTATTCAAATTTGATTAATAGCAAACAGCAGCGCGAGATCCGAGTCGCGATGTCGAGTCATCGCCCAACCGAATTCTTCGAGACATTAAACCGCCGGGGCACGCGTGTGTTGTACCTCGAACGTTTTTGCCTCTGCTTTTCGCCAATATCTTCATATATGTACTTATGTGACATAGAGGTAGAATGGAAAAAAGTTGTATAAAAACTAAAACCGCGGTCGGCAACGCGTGGGTGATGCCTCTGGTATTGCAAACGTCCATAGGCTGCGGTGACTGCTTACCATCAGGCAGGCCGTAAGCTTGTTTGCCACCTTGGTGGCATAAAAAAAAACCTCGACTGCTATTAAACACTGCAAAGTAATAACAAAGCAGATCACTAAATAGGTTAGTATATAATGCAATATTGTTTTATGGCTGAAATTTGTTGTATATGCCTAATAAATAAAATAAAATAAAATAATGATAACCTAGCTGTAACTATATGGATACCCCTCGACGCAAAATGACCTAAACGCATACTGACCTAAATGCATCTTCAATCGAATACAGAAGGACTTGACTGCAAAACTGACGTATGAAGAACAAGAACGCTACTGGCCGTAACGGAATATCCATAGAAACCTATAAAATAATGGTGATCCAGGGTGTACACCTGCTCAGTAACCTGTCCAACAGGATTTCACGACCTGTAGAAGACTTTGGACAGTGTTCCTTGAGAGGTAATCTGGTGGGCTCTAGCTTTTGTAGGTCCTTGTGACACACGTAAAGAAAGTGTTTACTACACGAATGTACGGAGTTACGCAGCTTGAGCCAGTCCGTAACGAGCACATCCGTGGCACTCTTGGTGTCACAGACATCGCTTATAAGATCGAAGAGGTATGCCTGAGCCGCGACCGGGTGAAATGGAGAAAGATGAGTAGGAAAGCGGACCTTGGCAGAATCTGTGATTGTTTGCTCTGATGATGATAATTAAGACCTTATGCGACCCATACGCATATGCGGTAAAGGAATGGCAACTTGGTATATTACAGAAATATATATTTAATGGCCGTGTGGTGTGCAGCCTCTTCAACTCATGGTAAAAACATTTTATTTATGGAACTGTAGTATATTTACGTTGATAGTACACCTACCCTCATTGTACTTATAAAAATACTTAATTTTATTATTTATTTCAGTCGACATTTCCGACCGTAACCAAGATATATTTTCCCAACATCCGCAGTCTCAACGCGCCGTCCGCGCCGTCATGCCGAGTTCTTTCATCGAAGCAAGGGTTCGCAATCCTCAGTGATTCGACAGTTTCCATTGAAAACTTTATTCGAAGATTACTCCTCCTGTATAAATGTAATAAGCTTTGCAGTGACGAGATTAGACCCGAATCGCTCCGCCATTAATGTCATTTTCAGTTGCGCGGGGCGGGCGGTTGTTTTGCCCGCGCGGGCGGCGAGGGCACAATTATTTTGAAAGTCATTTGGTTGCGTAGACGCCAGTAACGACTTCACGATTCGTGATAATAAGCATGTCTTTGACAAGGTGTTATTATTAGATTTAGTAGGTGTATTACCTATATTAATTAATATCATCCGAATTGGTAATATTAACACAGCTGTTGCATCTTGGGATTTGTTTGATTTGTTGGATTGATAATTTGATGATTTGAGCAGGCCTATCATGCTCTGCAGTTTATTGTATAGTCACTATTTTAAATCTTATAGAGGAGAGACAGAAACTTTTTCATACAAATCTTAGCAAAATTGGTTATTTCTCTCTTCGTTACATTCATTCACCAAATTAGTTGACCCCTATCATATGATAATCCATATAACAATATTGACTAAGTGGGTCAGATAATTAGATGTATGACTGTACCTGACCAAAACCAAAGTTACTAATGTTACCAAAGTACTAATGCCACCATGGGTCTCTGTCCATTAAAAGTATCTTCAGGCACCAGATATTATTTTAAGGAATATTGTTCGTGGGCAATCGGAATTTCAAATTTGAAAAGAAAAAACGCCGGGACCCAGATTGGAGCCACGGTTTTTTGGCCACTTTCATCGAATTAATGATTTTTTAATGCGAAATCCTTTCCATCCACTTTCAAATACATAAAATTAAAGTGAAATCATTATAAAGGCTGTAACACGTAAAATTGTACGGCAAAAAGCGGAGATCTCTGCGATATATCGAAACTCATTCGCGTCGCGCTTCAACCGAGGCCAAATTTACATGGAATTTTGTGCTTGTAATAAAGAATGATGAATTGGCCCGCAATGGTAATTATGGCCAGCACCGAGCCAGCAGCGCCAATGCGAAATTCAATAATTTTATTACGATATTTGGCGTTTTTTCATGAGCAGATGCAGGAAACTGTCTGCGTTAACGGGACCAGAGCCTGCAACCGGAAAAACCAACATTGCATTCATTAATTAAAGGCATAATCCATGTTCTGTCCAGACCCTGTTCGATTTCGTCCAGCTAAACTCCTCGTAAATTACTCTATGTTAATACTTGATAGGCGAAAATTGCAGTCGCTGGAGACAATGAATCCGTTCCCGAATGGAAGCCCACCATGGCCACGATCTTCAGACATGAGGGACCGACCTGAGAGAGACAGCCGAAAATCAATGAAATAAGTTTTCATATTGATATTTTTTGTTAGGTAACTAGGTCGTAAAAACTTTGCGTCCTTGAAGAATTTTTCTTACAATTTTTTAGTAATTAGTTTTATTGCACAATGTAGATTCCTGATTACGTGTGTAAAAAGGTAAAAAAAAATCCTTAAAAGCACATACGTGAGTGGTATTAAAATATTTAATAATTTACCTTATGAAATAAAAAAGTTGGATGGTATCAAATTTAAATTAACACTTAAAGATTGGCGGTTACAAAAGTCGTTCTACAGTCTATCTGAATTCTATAATTATAGAAATACTACCTACATTGTTAATTTCTAAAAATGTTTAGGCTTTGTTTTTAGATTTAGATTATTATTATGTTAAAAACTTTTATCTACTTTTAAAAGTGTTAAAATGGCAGCTACTTGTCTGTTTTAGTCTTAGCTTATTTATAATAGGTACTATACCTAGAATATTGTACGTCCGAAATGGGCAACACCTAATAAGAAATTATTGTCAGTGTCATACAATTAAAGATTTCTATTTCTATTTCTATTTTAATAGGTATTACAACCACTGAGTGGACAACCTTGTGCATTAATTGTTCCAATGCCGTCTAGAGGAGCCACACTGCTCTGGCAGCCCTCGGAAGCATGTGTATTGTGTATTGTATGGCTAAATGGTTTTTTGTGGTGGTAATTGGATTCCGTTGCCGCTGATTTAGAGGCCGGTTGAGGCATGGATGTTTGTCACGATACCATTTCGCCACCGCGATTATTTGCTGAACCTCGCTTTCCTTTTGACATGTGAAAAACTACGTGCTACAAGAGTTATGGGCGAACGCCTCTGAGGAAAAATCTGGTCGAGTTTGGGTTTTAAGGTTAAAAATTTAGGGGTTATTTAATCTTCTCTTGATTTAATTGTTTGTCAGGTTACTTTCGAATTGAGCATTGTCTTTGTTGTATTTTACTCTAGACATACGTTTATTTTTAAATCTTCAACTAATCACAAATTTAATTTTTTTTTGAATGCATGAATGATTGAACACTTTATTATATAAATACAGGATACAAACGGTACATATCGGTAGTCTCGCTTAAAGCGATTTCTTCCAGGCAACAATTGGGTAGCGAACTATGAATAGGGACATGTTTATACAGAATAGCCCGTTCAGTAAAATGACATGTTGTTGTATATTTGAAATTGCTAATAAAATTATACATACAAAAACACTATACTTACATAAGTACATATAATATCATCAAGTAGTATTTCTTTGTAATAAGACTTCAGTCTGATTCATAAACTCTAAAAAATACCATCTGTACAGGGAATTTTACTGTAAATGCTGGCTTAACACCAGTGGGAAGTCCACTGGTCTCTACTCGTTTTTTCCCAATGGAATGAGGAACGATGCAGTAGGAACGGACCACTTCATTTAATATACGCTAGGTGCACTTTCACTATGCAGCTGACTGTACCTATAATAAAATAACAAGGTCCGTATGGTCGTTAGTAAAGAAGCTAACGATCTTTACTTTATGTTTTATTGCACATCATGTCGGATTGTGGTATCAAAAACAACTTAGTTGCCATTTGAAACCAATTTTTCGTCCTAATGCTTATGTTACCTGTGGTTGTTTCGCAAATAACTCATGGCCTAATTGTGCCCTAGAGGCTGGGATGACTTATTGTTATTATATTACTTTTTAATATAGTACTTAAATTATATTAAATCTTATGGTAGGTGTTCAGCCCGTTTGAGTTACCATTGGGAAGTTTAATAAGCAACTAGCTTTTGACCGCGACTTCGTGTGAATAGTTTTTATGACAGTTTAGCTTTTGCCCTAGTTATCATTTTAAATGACCTCGTAATGTATGAATGCTGAAAAATCTGTTCAGTACCTTTTACGTGATTTGCGAACAGATAGACAAACCGACAGAAAAATTCCAAAAAAAATTTAAATATATTTTTTACTCGCTCATTAATAGTTTTTTAATAGTATTATACTTACTTAGTAGAATAATTACACACTTTCTATGTCAGAAGGTCAAGCATTTACAAATCTATTTAGGTACACGGTAACGTATAGACTGATTCTTGTAACAAAATACATTAAAAACCTATTTCGTGCCCCGCTCTCACAACATTTAGTGGATATTTCGAAGGATGCCATATAGAGGAAATAATGACTTTACATTCAGCAGCGAACCATGGAGGTGATATCTGTGACTATAATGTATAGACATGATTTCGCGACGCTTATTTACACTTTAACTGTAAACTGGCTGGCTATAAACCTTCGTCTTTAATCACTCTATTTATTGTTGAAAACCGCAATAAAATCCGTTGCGTAGTTTAAAAGATCTAAACGTACATACATATTTACAGAGGGACATACGGCGGGAAGCGACTTTGTTTTGCTATGTATAGATTATGAAACGGATGTGTATGTTTGTAGTTAAGGATAATGGACGTAATCTACAAAACCACTGAACCGATTTAGATTCTTTCACAAAAAGGAAGCTACGTTCTTTGCGATTGTCACGTGGTACTTTTTAACCTGGAAAATCAAACTTTCTATGTTTAGGTCAAGATCTTTGGATCCTACAAAATATTTGAATGTTTCAAAGATCCAAACAGTTTATATATAACGTTGTAGATTTATGATGGCAGTGACACGTTTTGTTTGAAGAACTATATAATGTGTACAGTAATTTCACAAAGATTTACAATTTTTTACAAGAAATACTACAGACGTAATATTAGTTCACTTTCGAGTAAGGTATAAAAAAAAAACGCCTATTGCTTTTTCTGTTGTCAATTAGAAGTATCCATTGTATTCTTTTTAAAAAGTGTTTTCATTCATCCACGTTGGCATAACTTGACAACACAATTAGGGACCAAAAACTTTAGCCAGCCCCAAAAATCGCTAACAGTCGAACCGGATTGTATAATGCATTGTTCGAATCACGTCACCCACAACACCTAACTAGCTTCCATAACTAATTCTTCCTACAGTTTTTCGCATACATATGGCAGCAACATAGCTCCGGGCGCTTCGGAGCGGCTAGGAAACCTCGTTAGAAAGGGTATCCCGATGCATGTTTTAAAATAATCAGCTTCCGTGCTAATTCTTAATTTACTGCTTGGGTGGTGGCAGCGATAATTCGATTCCGCCGGGCGATGCGGGTAGCACGGCAAAAACTAGCCGGACCCAGGTAGCGGGCGGCATCTCTCGCCGATAATTACTGTGTTAGAAACATCAGCTTATACCTAGGCTGCCAAAATCACGCTTTCAGGTTTCAGAAACTTAGCCAGTACTTGAAAGATTGAGAATAAATGTTGAGGCAGCGATCAAGCGGAACAAAGGCTCGGTCTTTGCGAGAGATTTGTTGATTGAGCAGAGGCAGTGGACGGGACGAAAACGGATGACGGCAGAGTTGTTGTATAACTCAGAAAAAGTCATGAGGACTTTGAGGATCGAACCCGGTAGCTCTGGTTTACGAGTCCAACCCGCATATTGGTATCTGTTTGTGCATATAATAATCATCTTGGCGTTAATGTCCCGTTTGTGCCCTCGCGCACGAGGGACCGGGCTCCGCCTTGACCATGATCCACGATTTGGCAGATCAGATAATTACAGTGGACCGACTACCATCTGACCGTGACCCCGATACCAGGGGTACCTGACCAGATTAGATCATGGTTACACATTCAATCGCCTGAATGTGCAGGTTGCATCGCGATTGTTCCCTCACCGTAAGAGCATCAGCGTTAGCGTTCAATTCAAAAAAGAGTCATTGGTACATGACAGCGAAGAGAAAGAAAGCGAGAAGCAAAAAGAGTTATTGGTACGAGTCGAATACCTTCACCACTCGGCCACCGACGCTCCTGTATGAGTAGAGAGAAGTACGTAAATAGATTAAATCATACCTACTATCTACATAGTAAATTCAGCGTACAAAGGGAGCGCTTATTTCATTTACGCCGGTGTATCGAAAGGGTTTAATGAAAACTAAGCGGAGTGGAGTGGGCTAATAGTGCACCTTCCTGAGCGATAGTGATCTTTAATATTGTATGAGTGGTGAAAACATTAAAATGAGACGGCGGAGCGCTATGGCGGCCGGCGGAAGCCGCGCCCGCCCGCCTGCGCCCCGCCCGCGCAATTATTTCAAATATCGAATGAGTTTCCACTACTCCATTATTGTGTTTTAATTTTTTTTTAATTAATTATTCAGCCAGACTTTAAGTGATGAGCGCATCTGAATGAGAAGATTCTTGTGTAAAACGGAGTAATTTGAATTTCGTGAGGTTTTTAAATATGTTTGCCTGATTTTTTTTTTCTGAAATACAATCTAATTTTTAGACCATGCTCCGTTTTAATCTACAGTGGCATAGGTACAGATAATGGCCGCTACGCACTTGCGTGTTATGAAATTGGTGGTTTTCAAATCGTAGCTCGTAACGGATGACCTGTTTGGATGGCATTTTCTCATTTGAAAGCCAGTTTCATCGAGATTTTTCTTCGCTTTGTTTCATTAAAATCGGTTCTGTAGTTAGTAAACTTGGTCAGAGGTATCAGATATTTTCTGTCGGTAAGGTTATTATTTAATTCTATTTATTGTGACTAGTAACTCAGAAAACATGCGGATAAAAGATAAATAATAAATTTAAGATTTTATTGGAATGAGATATCGAAAGGCGTGATTGAAAAATAAATAAATAATGGAAAGTAGCGTATTGCATTTATAGTCTATATAGAAATGGATAGTGCAATGTTGTGGATGGATATTGACCCTAAACCACTGCCGAGGTAAAACTGATCCAAGTAGGCATTAGTAATTGAAATAGTACAACCGCACCCGGGATCGCGCTCCCGGGGGCGGGGGGCCGGCCGGCGCTGGGACCCGAACCCCGAAACTTAAACTTGGGATTCGTTACCTCAAATCTTAGTTAATAATTCTATAAACATCTTTAAACAGGATGTGGTAGGGTACGGAATACGGCGTACCAACAAATCTGTATGATTAGGATAGGCTTCAGTGTTTTGAGTTTGATTTAAATATGTAGGTTTTTGTTTGCATGTACGGGGGTTTTCTCAGGTGTAGTAGGTACACGATATTTTTAAATGTATCTTCAGTTTTTTTTAAGTAAGTAGAACTAAGCGTCGGCGCACGCATTAGAAATTCATACAATTTTGAGTTGACAGCATAATGCAACCTGTGTCGCCGACGCTTGATATAATCCATCCAAAAATCTGTTTAAGTTGGTTCCACCGTCACTTTTCCGCCAACGCCCCCTCCGGCGATGGGATAGATTTCATCTAAACCATCTGAACGCCTGGCACCCAACTAACGGTAGGGCATGGCGAGCCTTTTCATCGCTCACGTGTAAGATGTGGCATGAGTTTACCGAAGCCTTTTGCATTATAACATGGGGTTCTCCAAAAGGCATGTCTAGAAGTATCTTAAAGGCCGACACCGCATCCACTCCCCTCAGGCTGCAGATGTCCTGGACGCCGGTGACCGCTTTCCACCGGTGGACCGTCCATCCTAGGCAATAAAATAATAATAATCCGCGCCTAAATACAGTTCCATACCCAGTAAGTAAGCATTTAATTTTAACTGTCTCGGGTAGAACGCATCCTATTAAGTGCAGCATAGTACATTGCATCGCTCGCAAAGTTAAATTGAAAATGTAGGTGTGTGCCGCGGGCTTCCCAGAACTACCGTTCTCTACAACTTGCAAACAGATACTCTGGTAACTATTACATCCACTGAGGGCCAATGCGTAACTTCGCGTAGCAATTACGAAAACCTAGGTATATTTTATGAATGATTAGATGATTAGAAGTGCTTCCGTAGCTTGACTAAAGGCTCTGTAGGTAATATAGACACAGCTACAACTTTTTATTGGATACTCTTGAAAGAACTTTATTATTATAAATCAAACACCTTTTGCTATAACTGTTAAATTTATCAAGGTTTCGACTACTCGATCATCTGGAAATTGCCATCGTTTTTAATATTATAGTGGAACAATTTAGTGTAGACAAAAGTAGTTTGATTTATAATATAGAATTAGTAGACCCGGCGCTAACCTACTTCTACCCTTTTTTGTTTTGCTTATAAACCTTCCTCTCGAATAGCTCTATCCATTTTTTAAAACCGTATTAAAATCCGTTTGTCTACTTTAAAATATCTATAGGACTAGACAGAGAGAAGAGCTTTTGTTGTATACTACTCGTATGTACAGATTATTACGAGCTATTAAATACACAGTTCGAATCCACACAGAGCGCCTACAAACGAGCAGAGGCACCCTGCCAGCCAGTTAAGGTGCACATTAGTTGGATACGTAACGCTTACCGCACAAGTTGTGATTGCATCCTCTAACTTTGAGCCGCACTCGATACCTTTTGTGTTTGCGGGCTTTGTGGCAGCGCCCGCTCGGTGCGTTTGCCGTGCACTCCGCACACGCTGTGTACGTACTTTGTGCACCATACCATACAGCTTTAATGAAAATAGGCTAAGGTTTTCTTGTGTCGCAGGTAGCGATACGCGGTACTCGCTCGCTGCAATTTCTTTAGGTGGCATTTTGCGGCGAATACAGTTTCCTTTTCAGCTACCTGGTTGCTGGGGATTGTTCTTTTACGTGGGCTGGTGTATTGTGCTTTGCAGCGAAATTGGCTTTGTTCGCTTAGATAACAAAGTTTGATAGCGTGGTTTTATTTTTCTTTTTTAAATAATTATTCCTAGCTAAATTTCGTAGCTAGCTACGTATTGGGATTATAATTTCATAAGTACATTACGCACATGAGGGTATGAGAATATTACAGCTGTTTTTAACACGGTATCAAATACCGTGTCTTACACTGACTTAACGCTGAATAGTGGAGAGGTATGCAGCAGGCTAGTATTTCCCTTTGTCTAGCTATACGATGCCCAGACGCTTCAAATGAAACAACTTTTAACGGATTAGTCGTGGTTTTGGGATTGGGTAGTGACTAGTGAAACGTATTTCACAACTCATTAATCGTTTCGAGCTGTTGGATGATTTGCTACTTAGATCATCTGATCGACTTGGAAATCTGAGACCTAAAAGAATAATCGCGGGCAAAAGCTTTTTGTATGCAAGACACAACAATCTTGTTGTTTATTTATTAGTATTTTGCAAAATTGTATGTAATCCTTCGCACTCGACTCGCAATGGACCTGTATGTTTTACTATAAAATGCATACTGTTTAGATCACAAGAAATAAGTTGATATATTGTGTCAACTTCGTAACAGAAGTTTTTCACAAATGACAAAAAATATTCTAATTTCGGAAACCATTAGAAAATCTCATTGCGTTGCTGGCTTCAGAATAGGAAATTGTATTCCCAGTTCATAGCCAGCTACGAATTTTGGCTACGCAATTGGACGAATGGAGCTAACAATGAACGGCAGTTCCATCGATATTTGTTACACACCTAACTTAAACTGTATCCTAATTAAGTAAAACATGTTGAATTAGGTAGTTAGTTTAGATCTCATATAAATACACACTCAATATGAATGTAATTATTAGAAATAGCTAAGTTTAAATTTTATATCTTACACTAGTAAGCCAGTCGACAGCGGATCGTCGATCAGTCGGGCCGTCGCGAGTGGTAACCGGTACATGAGATGCAGCAATAACTCGATTATCTCGGGTTAGGGGGTCGCGGGGGTGCGGGCGGGGCGGTGACTGAGGGGATTATAAGAACTTCGTTAGTCTCGCGAAGGTGTCTAACTCAGGTCTGGGACGCGAGAGATTATCGCTTATGCCTAGAGCGGTTTTCGGCGACGTTTTAGTGTCTAGCACTAGGCACTAGATGGTGATGGAAGGCGACGCTTTATACTTATGTGAGAGTGGAGGGCTTGAGTGAAGCATGCATAAGAGCTGTGAGCGTAATGGGCCTTGTATGGATTTAAATGTGATCGCATTTGTGTTTCCTGAACTTATTGTTGGTGCCTACTATACCTACTGCGGATAATGTCTGAGAATTATCAAATCAGCTCATTGGTAGCAAAATAGTGCATTATCATTTAATTTACCTACCTAAAAATTGAGTTAAGAAGTGAATCAAATGTACGTCAATAGTAAATCATTTGGAGGCTTTGCGTCGTAGTTGGTGTTTCGCACTCGACCTAGCAGGGTGCAGGGTGCCCACTATACCCAATGCGAAACCAACGTAGAGTGCTAAGCTTTTCATGTGCCTTACTCCGACATCTTTCAATATTATTCGATTTACGGTTTTAGTGGTCATAGGAACTGTTGAATATTCCGCCGAGAATGGACTCGTTTGATTGGCGTTTGGTCAATAGTAGCCAGGTAGCCAAGATCTGATGATGGTGCCTGAAGGTAGCCACAAGATATATTATAAAGTTTATTTTGTTACCTTATCCTAGTCCTAATTCTTAGTATCCAGGATCTTATGATGGAGTGCGATGGAGGTGGTGGCCAGAGAAACTAATCGATAGGACAAAACTATTTCAGTCTCATGGTAGGCTAGGCTAGCAACACAGCAAAAAGCCAGAAACTGTGCGAATGATAAAATCCTACCTACTCCATGCTGGGTAAAACTGTGTAGCGGTCTACATAAATATTTAATGATGATATGTATTGATACGGACCTACTTCTAATTACCTTGAGTTGCCATTTGTCAGTTATGTAAATAAAAATAAGTTTAATATACTTCGATAGTTCATTCGGGTTCAAGTAAATACCTAATGAGTTTTATTAATTGTCCACCTTAGTATTTTAATAATGTTTCTAAAATTATTATGCCATTTAATAACTACAACCATTCACGAGAAACACGCTAGATAATCGTAACTAATAATGATAATATTATGTCGATATTGCCGGTTTTTGTGCGTCCAATAATTACCGCTACCATTTTGCGAGAGCGATGTATGTAAGTCGTAATATTTTATTTATATGCCGCGGTAATAATGCATAATTGAATTTCCCTGGAGATATAATAACGCAATGTACTGCATGCCGCGAGGAGATACCGTTATTTATGTGACTGTGTACGTAGAACTCTGCGGCGGGCCAATAATCGCACGCAAATTGCGGACCGTTCACGATTTTAAAGCAATTCATTAACTTTTTTCTTATAATTGCTAGAATTAATACAAGTTACGTAATTAAGTGCACAATGGTGGAGCAATTAATGAGTCAATCCACTTATTTGCACTTACTTGCGGAATACGTTTTAGGTTGATTGAGGCGGTAGATAAGTTTACACGGTTGAGTGATAAACTGCTGAACTTTATATTGCCTCGGCATTAGGTACATATATTAGATATTCAAACATTACCCAATTAAAATTATTCTTTAATCTGTTTCGGGATCTCAATAATTTATAAGACTAGAAAATTTATTGTTGAAGTTCTTGCGTTCAAGGTTTATTTCGTACAATTTGATAAGGCAATATATATTTAAATTACCTAATTGTAAGGAACATGCTATTCATGATATTTTATAGAGATAAGTTCGCTATTGTGACAATTATGTAGAATGCCAGTGAACCAAAAAGAGTTTGCCGGTGAGTATACTTATATAGGTTAGCTTTATAATAAATATATTTTATCTAAGTATAAGCTATCTCCACCATAATCTCCGAAGCTTGGGCATTATGAAAGATGTCCTTCTAGGTTTGGAAAAGCCTCACCTTCATACTCCATGGTCGCGGGTTGCTGACAAGTTAGTTTGTAAGTTTGCAAAAATTTTTTAAGATTGCCCGTATATTGTTCTAATAAGTGCATTCTTATTTATTAAGCTTGTAGTGTCCTTTAGATTGACGAGTGGCGGTCGTACAAGGCAACAGGCAGGTAGGATCTCCGACCACAGTAGACGAGAAAATGAGCAGCTTCTTCTGTTGTATGCTGCATAACTGTTGCATCACCGCGATACATGTGTGCTCATATTAAGGCGTGGTGGTGAGGTTCACCTTATTGAAAACAAGCAACAACTGTTAGTTTTATAAACCTTGTACATTTGTGAATTTAAATTATAGAAAATAAAAACAGATCATTGTATGAAAACATCGACAATGGGTAAAATTAGGAACAAACATCAACTACACACCGGGGAAGGAATCCTACATCCAGGATCCTATTTTTGTAACCGCTCGCCTTCTAATGCTTGTCTTTTCTATCTTTAATAACTTACCACGAGTGTGAAAGAGATAGGTAGCGCACGCGAGCGGTCTCGTGGATGCAAGCGGTTTCAAAAATAGGTGCCCAAAAGTGCTACTGCCAAGAGAATTATTTTGCCTATAAGAAACGTATCTATCAAATAATTTTTATATAAATATGTTTTAGAGGCAATCACTTTTGTGGGTCCTACTAATGCGCCCCGAGACAGTGGGATCAACGGTAAATGCCTTAATACAGGCTTCGTAAAACGTGGTTCGGTTTAAATGTATGGAACTGTCATTATTTTAATAGAAATTCCGCGCCAGCTTTCGTAAAATGACCTCCTCAAACATATAATCAAGTTCAAGCCCAAATAGGTATATTTCAGTTCTATTTCGCACTCGACGTTCGTACTTGCTTGTATAATATGGTGATAGGCATTTATCTCCAGAATAACGGCTCGCTTTTCTAATAGTATCATGCCACCAACAAATAATAATATACAAAAAATTCTCATCTTGACGTTATTGTCGCGGTTGTACTCTCGCACACGAGGGCCCGGGGTCCGCCTTGACCATGATCCAAGATTAGGCAGATCAGGTAATCACAGGGGAACCTGACTAGATTGGATTATGGTTACACATTCAGTCGCCTGAATGTGCAGGTTTCATCACGTATTTCCCTCACCGTAAGAGCATCGGTTAGTGTTCAACTAATGTACATAACGCAGAAAAGGTACATGGCCGTAGCGGGATTCGAACCCGGTACTTCTCGCTTACGAGTCGGATACCCTAACCGCTCGGCCACCGATACACCACTAGCAAATAATATGCTATTAAAAGCAAATATTTTGTAACATTTATGTGAAAATGTTTCAAAAGTGACTCTGATAATAAAAATCATTAGACAAAATGAATAGGTTTGTCGATAAGGCGACGTGTCGCCACTGCGCTGCCCAGTGTTCCATGTCCATTACGTGTAGGAATGGCTATTGCCTTTAAAATTATTTATTATATCGTCATCATTATGTCAGCCACAGGACGTCCGCTACTAGACATAGGTAGGCCTCCCTAAAACATTCCACCGTCGTCGTCGTCGGGGGCTGTCCTATGCTTCAATTTAGTATACGTGGTCACAACTTGAGGATCTTTTCCGCCCCATAGGCCATCGGTTCTGCTAACTATATGGGCTGCCCACTAGCATTTCAGTTTTGAGACTCTTCCGCAACATGACCTACGATAGAAAGGAGCCGGTTTATCACGCTAGGGGTGGATTTTCGTAGTGGAATTCGAATAACCTCTCTTGAGTTTATCAGTTTACAAGATAGAGGAAACCTGTATCGTAATAAAAAGTAATATCTCACGTTGAAGCGTCTCGAATACCAACCGATGCTCTTACGGTGAGGAATTACATTGTGATGAAACCTTAATTGAATTCAGGCGACTGAATGTGTAACCATGATCCAATCTCGTCAGGTTCCCTTGGTAGAAGGGTCACGGAGATAAGATGGCAGTCGCTCCACTGTAATTACCTGATTTGCCAAATCCCTGATGATGGTCAAGGCGGACCCCGAGCCCTAGTGCGCGAGAAGAAGACCCTAATGTCCCATTAGCGCCAATAATATTTTTATATTTTTTATGGTTATCTCACGTGAACCATATGCTAAACACTACCGCCATACATGAGTAAGCCTACATGCCTCCTATTAATCACAAGAGACAGTAGATTTCGTTATCACTCTATACAAACATGTCTAGAGTAAGAGTTGTCGATGTCAGTCAGGGTGTCAGGGGTACCTCTCGCTATCGGTCACTTACGTCACCGCGTCACAGTCCCGATGGCGTCACGTAATGTGCGCTGGCGCCGGGCCCAGAAGGGCGGAGTAATGGCGCGCGGCACGCGACTCGCTCCTCGGCCGCAAAATGCAATTGGCCAGCGACTGCCGGCCGCGGAGTGCGCTTTTTTATTACTATTTCCCACTTTTTCCATTTTTACATTTAAATGTCATGGCGACTTGAAGGGTCGGGCCGTCGGAAGCGGGCGCAAAATGGTCGCGCTAGCTCGCCGAAGGAAAGCGAGACGGAAAACTTTGACATCGTAGCAGTTTTTGTGCTTCAAAATGTTTACTGTGGAATCCTTCACTTCGATTTGTTTTCAAACAAATATTCTTCCTTTGAGTATGTTTCGTTGTAGATCACGATTTAAGAACGTCATTCGCACAAACAAATCCCGATAAATTCAAAGGAAGTATACCTTCTTTGCGACCATTAAAAAGTCGATTCCTCTTATTTACAGGGCAAATACAGCGGTATTTTGTCTAAAATGATAGGTTATATATTTAGAACTTATTAGATAATAGCATAAAATAAAGCTAGGGCCTCTAGGATAGAAAAAATATTTTTGGAACATACTAATTGATTAAATGCACTACATAGCCCAAATAAAACCATCACGACAGTTGGCTGTTTCGTAAAAGGGTTACGGGAAAAATTTAAAACTATTGCTTCGATACGGATAGTTTTATAAATACATTTTCTACTGCCAGGCCACAAGTGTCTACAACTTTCTATTCATTCACAACAGAAAATGAACTCAGAAGCAATCACAACCATCATTATGCTTGATGCATGATGCATGTTGTTAATTAGTAGTCTTAAGTCTGACCATGACAGAATACCAGCGGGTGTGGGTCCTACCTTCACCCAAACGCTGAGTCATGGACCATTTTGTCTATTGAAGCTTTTATTTTAAAAATACATTGATATAAATTTGTAGACAAATAAATATTTCTATTACTATTTCTATTTCATTATCTTGGCTCACGTCGTAATAATCCGTTGGCTCCCCAATCCGATTCAGCGACATCAATCCATAGTTTCTCGGGCTTCCCTCCCGCGGGATCTCTTTCTTGATAGACTTAAACAGTGCAGGCGAGTAGCCTCCTGGACCCAGCAGCCTACAAATATCTAATATTGCACGCATTCTCTCCATTTGTAGGTAAACGTGTCACTTTTCCGCCACCACACTCTCTTACGATGGAATAGATTTCATTCACACCGTCTGGATGCCTGGCATCTAAATAAAGTACAGACATCGCGAGCCTTTTCACAGCGCACGTGCATGACGTGGAATAAGTCCAAGTCCCTCGCGAGGTCTGCACTATAACATGAGGTTCTTCAAATGGCATATCCACAGCTACCTCAAAGGCTAGCACCGTATCTAAGGGGAGAGCCCTTAGGTTGCATATGTTCTGGACGACGGTAGCCGCTTTCCATCCGGTCGACCGTCCGTCCGTGTGAGGCACATAATGAAAAGGTGAAAAATTATT
Organism: Blastobasis lacticolella; assembly: GCA_905147135.1. Lineage (NCBI taxonomy): Eukaryota > Metazoa > Arthropoda > Insecta > Lepidoptera > Blastobasidae > Blastobasis > Blastobasis lacticolella. Next base: position 11,583,679 of record LR990041.1, read on the forward strand.
TTTACTTAGGTATTTTGATTTTATTTAAAGCGTATGGAGTGCCGCCTGTCGTATCTATGTACCTTAATTTGCTAAGCAATTGTTTCATGGCATTTTACGTCATAGGTTTAATTGGGTCCTACCAGGTAAGAGGTCCGTAGCACTTGTCACAGAATAACTAAACACAAAGTGGTACGATTATGTTTCCGCGACGTATTAGACGCCGCCACAGTTATTCCGTAAGTATACGTCTTATATCTACTTGTTTACTATTTGGAAAGAGAAGATGCGGCCTAAGATGGAGCACCCATATCCAGAAACAGTCAATATTATTATTTAAATTCTTAATATCTTCTTTTTTACACTTTCTGCTTTTTGTACTGTCTTTATGAACATGTCGGTTTAATAATGCCTATTATTTATGAAATTATCTTTTTTATTGAGAGAATTGAGGAAATTAATGCATTCCGTGTATAATAAAACTTTGCTCTGGCTTTGATATTTTAAATTCTACGCATTGAAAAAGCGGTCTGTCTAAATTAAATCTGCTTATTTTTTTCTACTAATTGCTCACTGTATTCACCGAATCTCCCCACCTGAACCGCGAATATAGCGAGTTTGATAAGTAATATTTTATTTTTATAAAAGTTGAGGTTTACGACGGCGATCAATCATTTTTATCTGGCGCCTAATTATTGTCATGAAGGGTTAGAAGAGGATTCCCGGAATGCCCACTTTTTGCTGCCGGCCTTTTGGTTTCTACAACTTATAGATTTGTTGACAACCAAACCTGTGAAAAATTCATACATTATCAGTGTTTATCTGTATTTTACATAAACTTTAAAACCATATTACACTTTAAAATTATATTTCTTCGAAGAACATTTATAAGCAGATCAGAAAATAGACATACTTATGTATTTTCTGTTTTCTATTTCAAACGTAAAGGAGGCTCAAGTCCAATACTGAACTATTACGGGTTGCTAAATGATGAGAATAGCGAAATAGGTAAATATTGTCTTGTATTGCCAATTTAGGTTTTGGAAAAAGACAATATTTATCTACGTATCCATATTACACTTTCAAATAATTTTTCTTCGAAGGTCATTTATAAGTCTTTATAACTTCCTACTCCTACCATAATAAAATAAATTACATAAGCATTTCTACATTGGGATATATTTACTAGTTGAACACTGTAATTTTAATAAACCGCAGTCCACGCTGTCAGTCTGTTTGTCACATTATTATGGAAATAAGTGAAAAGCATTTCACATTAACGATTAGGGCCATAGAATAATATATCAGGTTCCACGTTGAATCGTTTACGGGCATATAATAATCATTAAACTGTTAGTCGTTTTTATTCGGGACCCATCCTCTCCGATTACGATCTCCTTACTTCTTTTAGAGTTCTTCGGGAGTTGTTAAAAATTTTTATAAAACAAATTACACGCCTATATTTGAAATGATGATACTGGAAGTCTTTATGTAGGTAGTGAGTAGACTCTGATTAATAATACGAATCAGAGAAATATTGATTAAAACTATAAATTCCCTATGAGTTATCTATCATCATCATCGTCTTAGCGCTCATCCCGGCCTCTGCCAGGGTCAGAGTTTGTTATTTGTCATAACTTAACTGACCTTGTATACATATACCCAAACTTTTCGAAACTTCTAAACTGATTTTAATAAAGCACAGACAAGGAAACAAATATACTGAGCCACAGATACACAGACACAGACGTCAAACTTATAACAACCCCCCTTTTTTATCGAGGGTTAAAAAGTAACCTGACATAGCTCGTGTCAGGAGAATGACATCCTCCTGAATTATCCTCTTGAGACTACAAAATAGACAGCAGAATTTTCTGTCTTCTATTTCAATTGTGGACGAGGTTAAGTCCAATAGTGAACTATTACCGGTTGCTAAATGATGAGCAATGTAAACATTTAAATTCATGATAATAGTTTATTCCAAAGAAATAGTAACATGACAGAGATAAATTAAATAATGCTAATTAGGCGAAAAATCGAATTTTTTATAAAAAAAATTTTTTTTAAAATAAAATACTTGCCCTAAGTCGGTTGTCAAAGAATTGTTCCCGAAAGACTGACAGATTCTGGTACATTTGGACCAAAACATTTCATGTAAAATACGTTGCCATTACTAGCTAATACTAATGCTTTAGCTGTTAAAAATTTTACAGATCTCACGAAGAGTCAGAATCAGAAATCAGAAATCAGAAATCATATATTGTGAAACTGTAGTGTACATTGTAGGTGATATTTTATTTATAACAGAACTATAACAGTTTACCCAAATTTGGGTGTACAATATTATATTATAATATTACAATTTCCATTACTATTAAACTAATAATGTCATAACAATATTTAGATTATGTCAATTCAATTACAAGTAATAATGTCATCATAATATCCAATTATTTTCCCAGATTGAAAAATTCACTTAAACTATAAAATTCTCTGTCAATTAACCATGCCTTTAATTTAGTTTAATTTAGTCAAGCCCCTAACTGTACAACTACAAACTTTACATTTTGGTCCCGGAAAAATAATAGGACTCCAGGGTTAGTTCAATGTTTACAGAGATCCGAGCAGGTGAAAACCTCGGTAGAACAATATAAACACAGCAGCCTAAATTTTTCTTTTTATTTCCGGCCCCGCTATTCCTTTACCTACCTTTTCATGAAGGATTTCGTCGAATTTTCAGACCCATATAACTCAATCCAGTATGGATTATGCTAGAAAGTTCAACAGGATAAGAAATCCTGCTATTAATAGCGTTGACCGTTTAATAGCTAGCTCGGGACTAGCCTACAAATAATTTTCATTATAATTCAGTAGATGAACACTTTATTATAAAACACTACAATATCAATTACTTGCGATAATAAATATCAACATTATCACATTCAAAAATTTCTTCTCTATAATTTTAGTACTTTAATATTTTTTCATTTTATATTCGGTAGGCAAACAGGCAAGCGGGTCATCACAATATGACATTTACTATGTTATGTACAGTTACTAAACTTTAGAAAGGCTTTATAAACTAGTCATATAGTTATTTAGAAAATCATGTAATGCACTTTATATATAGTATACAGAACCCTTCATCTACCTACACCAAACGTCGTTAGTCATATTCATCAAACCATAATATTCGGAGAGGGAACGAAAAACGAACGAAAACGTTTCGTAACATATAATTTTGGTAAATAGCAATTCGATACGAATCAAAAGTTATGGAAAACAAAACGATTATAAATATGGATTACAATAATTTATTTTAAAATCCACTGCATTTACAAAAATATGCGTGTTGTATGGTAACTACTGTGTAACAAAACTATAATTACATGGTAGTTTGAGCCAAGATGCCATTAAACATTTTGTCATGATGTTATTTTTCATACTGAAATAATTGTCAGTTTAGCACCTATGGTTTACTACTTACATAAATAGCACTACTTCTAATGATGATGGATTAGTTGTCTCACGTCTAAAATAACTCGTTTTATCTATGGAATTTAATGGATTAGTCTTTTCATAACTTTATTTACTTCCATTGCTTTCATTCTCATAGTAAAATAAAAGATAACACAGACAGGTGTTAACACAAGAAATTAGATTACTGAGTTGAAGAGTTTTAGTCGGGCATTACGTACTACCTTACGTATCATCTGATTCTCTTCATTAGGTAACGGCGTAGCTGCTACAGATTATTAGCAGCCAGATCTATATGACCAAAATATTTAAACCGTGAGTGTAAATACTTCATTATAAGGTCCCATCTACCAAAGCTTCAAATATAGTTAACGAAGTAAATGAAATAAATCATTTATTTTTTAATGTTTTGATGATTTCTTTGATCACTGGATTTTCGAATGCTCTGCAGGATTTTCGACTGTTAAAATATTTTACTATTGAAAGCAGTTTTAGCTTCAACCAGCACGGCTGAAATTCGTCGCAAGGTAGCCTTTTCAAACGTAAAAAAGACTTGAGCGTGGTCAAGATCTCTATGTTTCGTATTGATACGGCTAAGGCATTCTTCGATTGCCCATTAAGTTTTTCTCGGGGCAAACGTGGAGGTGCACACACACGCGCGCGCGAGGCCCCTCCCCCGGTGCCGCCTGCTCATTTTAAATTGTAATTACACATTTATTGCTGTGTCTCTGCCGCCTTCGGCTCGACGCCATTTTATTGATCAACATACTCATTGAACCGGTTCCAATGATTATTTGTATTGTTTAAATTACCTGTTTAGCTTGGTTTCAAATTATGTTTAGTGAATAACAGTTTTATTTCAAGGAAATATTAACTTGTTAGTCAATACCTGATTTAAACCAATTGGAATTGCAACCTAATGAGAAAGGCTGAACTTTTTTGAGCTTTATGAGATTCATTGACGGGATTATTTATTTATTCATTTATGAACTCTTTATTGTACATTTACAGGATAGTAAACACAGACATACTAAGATCAGAAACTACAAGGGCGGTCTTATCGCCAATAGCGATCTCTAAAAAAATATCTATTTTTAGGGTTGTTATGCCAAACGATTCTAAGTATACTATACTACTATTTTTGTTGTTAGTCCGGTCAGGGAGGTTGAATTAATTCATCACCCGCGAAGACATGGACGTTTCTGACGTCACTGGGGATATGTACTGTCAATTTATGACCAAATGTACTGTGCCATGTGTGAGATAGATGTAAGAAACGATTTTTATTTATTGATTATTTATTTATTTATTTCCTTCAATGTCTTTAAAACACCACCATTATAAACTCTTAATAACTCAGCGTGACTCTCACATACTCAGTTTTCTTTTCATTTATATGGTATTGGTTGGTAGGTATTGTAATCGTAGTAAGTCAATCCCGCGGTTTGCGATACTCTCAATTGTTGCCAAAAACCAGAAAATATCCAAAATTCCTAATCTGAATTACACCCCAGTTGTGGGTCCGCAACGTGATAATAGTGAAACAATTCAATTACGAAATCTGGAATGGAATACAATATGCAAATTGGCGCACCTCCCCCAGCGGGGAAGGGTTAAGATGTTGTCATAACCGAGTGTCCCGGGCTTTGGCCCGCGGAGAAATCGCCTTTTTGTTGCCTTTAATTGAAATGAATAAAGATTACTCGTGTCGCCTTGGTAGATTTGCAAAATTGAGTTGCGGCCGTTTTCCTGGGACTAAAGTAGCTGGGCGAGGGTTGAAAAAACACTTATAAAGTCTATGCGGAAAGTAAAGCGTCATATGTCATCATCCGAGTGGATAATCCCGGCTTCTGCCTAGGCGCGGTTTCCTGTGTCTCCACTTTGTCCGATCATCGGCATCATCACGTCGTAAGGCATCGCAGATCCAAGGTTTCCATTGTGACCTCTGTCCTGATACCGATTTTTAGACACCTATTTCACACATATCCCTCGAGCGTGTGTCCGTGTAGATGAGATATCTATTCGTTCGTCACTGCGTAGAATAGATTAGAATAGAACTACTCGATATGCAGTGGGTCGCATAACGCCGGACATGCGACGCAGATTTTAATTTTTTTAGGAAACCGTCATATGTGAGGGTGCTATATTACAATAATGGCACTGCCAAACACAAATTAGATAAGAGAGTTTCCGAATAGAATGTACGAGAAGCTTCCCGCGTAGACTCTACTTGTATTACTAGACAATTTGAAACCAAAACATGAGCTTTGATCATTATTATTCATCCGCGGTTAGGTTTCGCCAACACTGGATGGCTATTTTTATACTAGAGGGAGGTAAACAAGCGAGCGGGCCACCTGATTGAAAGTGATCCCGCCGCCCATAGACACCCGCAACGCACTAGGACTCGCGAATGCTTTACGAATAGGTGTAGGCTCGGTTTTGTCATAATCTCCACATAATGCATTGTTGGAGATCGCATTGTTAAAAATAGACGACACTCTAGTTTACAATCGTTTCTACGTTCGTTGGTCGTAATTTCTCTTCACATCGTATGCCTCATTACCATGAGAGTCTTGACTTCCACCAGAGTACTCGTACTCCTTCTCTTGGACGACGTTACGCCATTTTCGCCTATCCTGGTAAGGCATTGTGTAGATATGTGCACAAACTGCTCTAGGCACAATCATAATGCTCCAAAATTATTCTTGCCTAATTTGTCGCACGAAAAATATTTGCTTGTAAGTTTGTGATAGACTAATCTAAGATAAGCCTAAATATCCAATTAGTACGTGCGTGCGTGTGTAATAAAATGTTATTTTGTCCACATTTCTTGTTAGAAACTGACAGCGCTCAGAACACAATCAAGCGATCAGTCCAGAAACGAGACACGACAAGTAGAAGAAAAATATATCCATGGTCAAAATATAACTGTAAGGCGCTGTCCTAATTGGCAACAGTCGTGCTACAATGGTCGTACAAACGTTGTGCGACGGACCTCAAAATCGCCCGTCGCACGATCCTAAGAACGTTAGTTAGCTACTACTACGCAAGACTATATACTCATTAGATACAGTTATACGTTATTATTATATCGCAACCACTCCCCATCGCTACCCCTGTCTCCGTACAGCCAGCGTATAAAATTAATAAGTACGAAGCACCCAGCACTCGCTGTAACGTGCAATTTCAGTGAGCCGAGCTCTCTGCATGTAGCAAGACAATAAACACGGTCGTACATCACGCCGGAACATATGAAGTTATTTAATTACCGCGCCAGGAAAAACTAATCCTTGGAGAAAGGGCACCGCGTGAAAATTACGCGCCCTGTATACGCGCGACACTCGGCAGGTGCGTGTCTTGGGTACTCTTATCCGGATACAGGGCGATGAATTTTCTGGAGGCTGTGTAAATCGCTATTTTATTTTTGAAGTGAAAACTTCTTTAGTCGCTTTTACTGGACGCCGTCACGCATTTCGCTCGGGCCGCTGTAGCCGAATCGGGTGTACTCAGCTCAAGTCCGAAGTTTAGTGTGTTAATTTATTATTGTGTATTACTAACGATCCGTTCGTAATTTCTCCGCTATATGTTCATATACAAAACGTTTCCCGTGAAGTACTCGTGTAGTTCAGAAGAACTTACACAACTTTATACATCATGAAAGGGAGTTATTATTTACCGCACCCAATTTTTTTTACCACTACTATATTACTACTATGGTGGCAAAGGAGCGTATTTGGATCATGACAAATGGGGGATCGAAATCGGTACCTCTCGCTTACAAGGCCAACCTGTGAACCATAACGCCACCGACGTTCAATGCATAAAATGTCTTTTCGCACAATGCCAAAATACCACAGGACCATTGAGGTAGGTGTGGTTATTCCCAGAAAATATCAATGGAATTTTGCTAATGTAACATTTTGCTCCATGTCCACAGTGACAACTAGATATTTTTGAAATATCTAGTTGTCACTCTGGAATCGTATGCCTAATCGGAGAAAAAGGGTGCAACTTTGTCTATTCCACTGAGATAGCCTATTGGTTATCTATGACAACTGAATTTGACATAAAATTATCTTACACAACTCTAATTTGGTAGCCGCTATAGCCAGTGGCCAACGTAGATGACGTAGTGTAGAATTATCTAATGTCAAATTCAGTGCCAACTAAGTTAGACAATATCCCTGCTGAGCGCATTATGTCAGTTGACATTCCACTAGCAAGTACGCTAGTACATAGAACCTATGTTAGCAAGCAGTTGTTTTAACTTTAAAATTTTATTTGCCACCAAAATGGCTACGGTAGATTCCCGCACACCCTGTACGCCGGCCATACTTCAATAGAGACTAGAGGCGGCGAGAGCTGTCGTCGGCGACAATATTTATGCGAGCAATATCAACTCGCTACCTACGTTTCCACGTACACACCGCGCCCAGACACATTATTATTAAATAACTCCATTACCTGTGTGCTACGTTACGGCGTATGCTTGTATGTGGTCGGTCTTAATAAAGCCAAAAATAACCCGGGCATTGATTAGCTAACTTACTACTGGAATATTTTCCTTATCGTCTATAGCTATAGACGTGTAAAACATGATTCTAAAGGGTTGATGCAATACTACTCTGCCGGACACCACTTTGCCTAACTAACCTAATTGATTAGAAACACCAGTAATTAAGTCTCGTAAGGAATAATTAGAGTAGGGTAGTAGATAGGGGTAGGTACTGAAGATAATTTAAGAGAGGTAGGACATAGCGGGGTATCCCGTTCGAATTGGAGCCGCCCGACTGGGGAAGTACCTCCTACCTTACAGAATACTGCAGCTAAATAATACTCTTTAAATAGTATTGTGTTTCTGCCGGTGAGTAACGTCTCCAGTGCTTCATGGGGTGGGGATTTGGGAAACCCTAGCTTTGGCAGTGAAGTGGCATTTGCCTTTTTGCTGCCAGAGCAACGTGTTATAGAGGTGGGCAACGCATTGGCGATACTCTTGGTGTTGCTAATGTCAATAGGCAGTGATGACCACTTTCCATCAGGTGGCCCGCTTGCCTGTTTGGCTACCGCATTACATTAAAAAAAAAACGGGAAAATCGAGATGTCGGTGACACCTCAGTCAGTCATCAATTTCATCATCACAGTGTTAACTGTTGAAATTGAGAATGCTCCACTTTGAATTTGTATTTTTACATGCATACATACATACCCACAAGGAAAAGCCGGTTCTGGAGCGATGGCTTGACGTTGTCAAGAATGACATGCGTGCCAATAAGCTCACCACCATGGATGCCGAAGACCGAGCGAGGTGGGCAAGGAGTAGCAGGAAAACGAACCCTGGGCACTCCAAGACATAACCCTAAAATGATGATGATGACATACATACCTTCATACACAACGACCCGTTTTTTCCAGAAAATTGTATTTTACAACAGTATGCTACACTGATACTTCGACAGATACTATTCTTCTTCAGAAATCTTAATTGTAGTTAGTTTAGGAATCCTCCACTCTTGTTGAACATGGCAGGCAGTTCATTACTGAACGATGTAAATTCTATTAAGTTGTTGCTATTATTTTTACCTCGGAAGACAAAGTTTAAAACACACGGCACAAGTACAATTTAAATCAGATTCATTTGACTCACCTGAGCGTGAAGGTAATTGAATTTCCGTTTCGATTTTCCATTGGGAACACAATCTAATAGGAGCGTCCAACCCCGAATTATTTTCCAGCATTCGACCGCCATAGTCGAGCAATCGTACGGCGGCCGCGGCCGGGCGGGGGCGATCGCATCAGACCCACCCTTGGGGCAAATATAAAAATCATTCATATGGACAAAATAAAATTGCATCCCAAATAACCCGGTGCTCATCGGCCGGGAATCTATTAGCAATAAATATGAAGTTTTTCGATTTCACAGGACTTAAAACGGCGGGCGCGACGCGGAGCACTGCGTCCGTAAAATCGGAGCGTTCATGGCTTCCCTTGTTTATGGCACTGTAGTTTTATTGGCTCGCCCCATTAATTGCATGAAGTATCAGCAGTAGGTATGCTTCAATACATTACACTTACTGGCAGAATAAGTGACCCAAGTGTTTATTACAAAGTAAAGAAACTAAGTGTTATTTATAATATGTCTGAAGAGGTAGGTTGTTTTCAACGTTAATACCAGAGTTAAATGTTTTCTTTTTTTAATAATATATTAAATATTTTTAATCGATTGCTGGTCTATTACGATCCGATCGCAAGCCCATTATTGCTGCTTAAGTTACTTAGGCGGTCTTGTTGACCGACCAAGGACAAACAAATACAATTTTTTATACATATATTAAACGATGACTAGATGGTCAAAGAAAATGTGTACATATACTCAAACAAACATAAAGCTGTACAAGAACCGAATGCCTAACGATGCTTTTTCTCAGAGGCTCTGTGTTTGTTCGACTATACCTCCGCCCGCGATCACCGTCTCGTTATATTGGAAACACTTTCAATATAACAAGTCACTGTTACACAACGAAACACTTGTAAGGCGACTAACATCTTATAAGGCACTAATGACTTATAAGGCTACTAATGGCTTGGAAGGCGACTAATGTCTTACAAGGCGACTAATGATTCGTGTAGACCAGTAAATGGGCAGCAGTGTTTTGTGGAGATTATGGCATAATCCTCCACTAATGAAGAGGAAATTCAAATCCAGCAATAGACTGTTAAATGCTGTTAATGTAATGTAATGTGATAAGAAAATTAACCATATGGTCACTTCGATTAGCCAAATCATAAGTCATCACTATTGTTTGTAGTGTCCTAATTGTCAGAGATATATGGATAGTCGCTTCACTAATGTATTTGTATCTGATAACTACATGAACATACTGTAATTCCGAAAAATCAGCATGCAGGAGGAACCTATGACACAATTTGCTTTTTAGTTTGGGTTGGTTGTTTGTTACTTACAGCTTAAAGCCGCAATCAGGAGCTTTCTGAGTGTATATTTGATGGATTTGAAATCGAGTTTATATTTGTTTGTAGGGGTTTTTTTTTGCTAATAATAGTTATTGTATGATCTGTGTATTTGTAAGCTTTTAAAAATAGTTTGTTTTTAGTGATTTTATTTTCTTATTTTCGCTCTCCTGTGAGCGGGTGTCTCACAGAAGAGCGAAAATAAGCGTTTCAAAACCGGAGTCTCATAATAGCGCAAGTCATATCGCATGTGTCAAGCACAAATCATGCATAGATACAGCGGGATATTAGACGGTCTGTTTCGACCGTCGACAAAGGATGTAGGCGCGAAAATATTACGCAGCGGCCGTCAGACTTCTGTTACCTATTTGGTCCAAAGCCGTCGATTATAACTTTACTTGCGATATCTTTGGCGAGAGACCTAACCAGAGGCTTCTAAGATACCTACATGGAAGGCGTATGTCGCGGATGTGTTTGAGCTTAGCTCTAGCTATTTTCTTCTCACATGGCCTGTCAGAAATGCTGTCTGCATTATAATGAAGATGTCTCGCCGTGTCGTGCAACCGCCCAGGGGGTTATTCTCTACATTTTCATTGATTAAAAAGTCGCTGAATCTCTATTGCAAGCAAAATACGATTTTCGCTAATCCTTTATTGTCGAAGATATTTTAAATTACATTTTAAAAAGCGATATTAGCTAGAAAAAGTATTGAATATTGTCACAGCGGGAGAACTAGGTCCCAGGCTCGGTAAGCTACCTGTTTTAGGCTACGGCCTGTACTATGGCTAATTTCGTCCACGGTTTGGACGTACGTCACTGGTTGGAAATGAAGCACGTGGCGTGCGTGATGACGTGTTATAGAGGTGGGCAACGCATTGGCGATAGTCTTGGTGTTGCTAATGTCTATAGGCAGTGGTGACCACTTTCCATCAGGTGGCCCGCTTGCCTGTTTGCCTATCGTATGACATAAAAAAAGCATCTCATTACTAAAATATCGTCTCCTCGATACCTAGAGTGCACTGGGAAGGATCATCTGATACGAAGCATGTCTGTGTCCATGGGTGCGATGCGTAAAATTCTTACAGTTCGTCCCAATCTGCTGACTTATAGCCACAGACGATGCGAGCATAAATCATCATAAAAATCATATCAAACGCGAAAAAACTACGTAATCGGTTAACAAGTTCATCCAGGTAGTATAGGGGGTGACGCAAGTAGACCGGCCAGCGCGGCAAGCGCGGCAGAGCGGCAAAAAGTTCGGGAACTCTACCTCTCTATAACTCTATAATGATTTCTCAGTTTTTACTCTACAAACTATCATGGTCAACGGACCCCGGGCTCTCGTGCGCGAGAAAATATCCGGGATATTGACGCCAAACTATTTTTTGCCAGAATTAGAATCATAATAAAATATACACCTGTAAATTGCTACTTCTGGGGCACGGTAATCGATACCTAATCACTGTAGGTTAAGCGACTTTTTGTGAAGTAGCACGAAAACTCTGTCACGGCTTTTTACTATAATCGATATTTTTACGCACGAATATTTTCTACAATGCAGTACCGACAATTTAAAAATATACCTAGAAGTTTAAAATTATCTGTTACGGTTACGCACCGTGCCCTATAGGTACTAACCTACCTATCGTGTGGTCGTTCGGACCAGGAAATTTGAAAGTAGGAGAATCGAATCATCATCATCGAATCAATAGCCAGTAACAGACTGCTGTCGCATTTGGGTCTCCTCCACATTCGTGGAGGGTTTGAACAAATTTCCACGCTTGATAAGCAGATCGGAGATCGTAAAAGAAAAGCCTACTGACTGAGCGTAGCCACCTATATAGGTGGTTATGCTAATTGCCCGTTTTCTGGTCTGCCTCTATGGCATTTGTCGTTTACAGTGCCACTGACTTATCAGACCCGGTGATGACAGCGCTGTTCATGACAACAAATTGACATTTCGAAATGGAGACACTTCGTTCAAGTTTTGGCCACCGAGTCTGATAAATTTGTGGCACTGTATCACTACGGAAGCGATTGGTGCAACCATAGACATCAAAATAAGCTAAGTAAATAGAAATCCTATTAGCGGGTGACTTTGTCGCCATGCAGATGACACGATAACCATATTTTGCCCATAGTAGGTATCTGACATCCCCTGTCATCTTACTGTTATTGCGCAGTAAGTAGTAGTATAGTTCTGCTGACCAGCGTTCTCAAATGTATGTTTAACGAAAGCTTCCTGGAGCTTATCTTAAAAAAAATTCAGATATGTGTTCCTTGATAAGTCGAAAACCTTTATAATTAGCACATTGTCAATATTGCGCTTATATTTTAGCGCTATCTAACTTTAAAATAAGACAAAAAGTTATCTCGGATTACCTTGAATTCTTTAATTCCTTTACAAAAATACATGCTATTGGGCAAAACGGGTAGGGCAAAATGGGTAGGGCAAAATGGGTATGGTTTTGTATGAAAAATTTAATACAAAATGGATTACATGAAGAACTTGTTATTTCAATATATATGGTAAAATTACCTCAAAGGATGATTATTAAGGGTATTTTGATCTACAACTCCTGTAGCTATTAATATTACATCAATAGAAAGTTTGATTTTGTTAGGTGGTTGAGGTTTTAAGTTTGAATATTTTAACAGTAAACATAATGGTAAATGCTTACAGTCGAAATGATAAATTATAGTCGGTAGGTACAGGTTGTAGTTGTTGTAGGTTTTTTCATACTATTAGATTTTAAGTTTGATTTACCTATCCTAAAAATTATGACGTCTACCCGTTGTGCCCTAATCAGATACCCGTTTTAGGCTCATATGCGGGCAAAACGGGTTTTCAGAGGTTTCTTATTTGATAGAAAACGCTTTAAAATAGTATTTCATTTTCAAGTTTATTAAACATTCTATCTTATAAACTAAATCAAGCTAAGATATTCACCACATTTCTAGTTTATTTTTATACTCGCGCGAAACTTACCCGTTCTAGGCCTTAACCTATTTACTTACTTATCTTGTTTTTAATTTCAGTAGGGGTGACAGATATTGTTTGACGGACGTGACACGGTCTTCTGTAGCACCATATGACCCTTAGAACGATACTGAAAGGTAACGTTACCTACTCCCGTCGTCTTCGATCTTCAACACTTAACAATACTTACTTAGCTGTTAGGCGCCTAGGTCTCTTGCGAGTTCAGCATAACCAACCGGCCGGCGGCGCTGGTACACATAAGTGTCGCTGCCTTCCTCCCTTGTTAGTCCGGAGGGTGACATTATACCTTTTATTAGACGCAAAAACAAAATAATCGCTATTCTGATAAGTTTGTCTCATTATTACAGATGGACTTGTTCCATATACTACACAGCATAATACTGCTTTATTTTTTTTTATTGTACGAAGTTATTTTTGACAATAAGCTTAAAAAGGGCCGACACCGTTTCCATCCCTCTAAGGTTGCTGATGTCCTGGACGACGGTAACCACTTTCCATCGCTTTCTTGACTCCCACAGACTGACAGATCGAGAAACGAGTCTCTCGTTTCATTAAAATAAAAAAACAACTTGCTTAGTGAAACCGAACCAGGATCGAAAAAACACACCTGCTTAGCGAAACAGAGCCAGGGGGGTACTCTAGAAGATTTAATTACTTATAGAATTCTAGTCTATGCTTAGTAAAATAACTGCAGATTCAAGGGTTTACAGATTAAAACAACTCAGTGATAATTTTCCATTTTAATCTTGATATTTTCATCTACGATACAAGGCACACACACAATTTTAAGTAAATTAATAGTAATAATAATTAATAATAAATAATAGCACTTGCTTTCAGGATTACAACACAATAACAGAATTATATGAATAGGTACATTGAGAAGCCTCAACATAGTTGGCGAGAAATAAACTACTAACACAGTTCTTGCCTCTAGCAGACATGACTGCAACTTGTGTGCCGTTGGCTGCCATTGCCGCTGTAAAGTATTCACTGGCTGTCCGTGCAGTCCCGTGTTCGAAACGAGGAGAAACTATATGAAAACTTCACATTCACTCTTTTTACACAGTCACGCATGATCAGCTAAACATTTATAGTAACAACTAAGTTTGATTCATTACGACGCATTACCCATTATAGATAATATGTATGAAATTAATTGTATAAAGCGACATTCGGGATCGGCGCTTGACTATTCTGTGTTTATGTCTTCATCTGATTCAGTACAATTGTAGTACCTATATTATTCTCCGGTTTTAATGCGGTTCTTCCATTCTCTAACATATTTGGCGAGCCTCTACAGCAATGCTCATAGTTCTAATAGCCAAGCGCCAATAAACACGCCGATACAATCTCTAATTACTTATTTTAACTAGTTTAGACATTCAAAGTCGTCTCGTAAACTAAGCATCAATATAAATAACGCTATCATTTAATACTTTATGTATAATTTTAAAACTACCGCGCTTAGTACATTACATCTACCCATTTACATCGAGTTCGCGTTGTGAGTGAGATACGGCGGTTATATCTATTTACAGAGCGTCTACGATTGAAAGTCACGGAAACCACTTATGTTACATTGTACGCAACACCTCTTTATGTATTCAGTCAATAAAGTTGAATAGTAAAAATGTATTTTGAAACCACTAACTTAAATAGTCCTAACTTAAAATATCTATCGTACATCTTTATGCTTTAAGAGAATACTATAGTATTAGTTACCTCTAATCATTGCACTAAAATTGAATAAATTACACGTGTAAGAGAAGATCACATACTCATAAATTGAACATAAATCACGATTCCACAGGTGTTCTACGGCTCCCGCTGGCGACGCGCCTCCTGACATGCGTTCACTGTAGGTACGGACATTGTGCAGCAGACCGAATATTCGTAGGAACTTAAACACGAGTCGACTACCGAGGAACAAGTAGGGGAGGATTTTCAAAACGTTTCGTGAAAAAGCAGTCTTCGATCAATTCCACCTGTTCTTATGCAATAGCTTGCGAATGCTGCGGGACGCGGCGCGCTGATATGTCTGAGTACAATTCAAGCAAATCATGCTAATTTCTTTACAAACAATTGATGCTTAACACATAAATATGGCATTTAACGATAAGTTTAAAAAGGTACTTCTCCGTAAAGATTAAATGTTGACGAATAAATTACGTGAATCGTCGATAAAACCGCAAAGACTTACTCTAAAAGTATATAAAGGAATATTTACAAATTTCGCTATGGAAGAAAGTTGATGAGACTTCGCCTTGAAATCACGAAACCTATACTTAAGTCAACTCCGATAACAATATTTACATTTTTAATCTCAATAAAGGGAGTTCTCTAATCATCGAGATCAGTTACATCGAAAATTGTGATTGAAGAAACAATTGTATGAACGTTTTTAATATACATGAACTTGGGCCGTATGGGGGCCCGTCTGCCTCCCGTTTCATTTCTCCCTGAACTCCGGCTTGACGCTGATGATGGGTTTGCGGGCGTCGTCGGGGTGGCGGGGGTCGCGGGGGTCCCGCGGGGGCTCGGCCTGGCCGGCTGGCTGCGCTAGCTAAGTGGCCGAGCTGAAGAGGACCGAGTTCTTGTAGTAAGCGGCGCGGTCGGCCAGCGGGCTCTTCACGTCGCGCTCCAGCGCCTGCTGCCGCGACTTGCGCTCCATCTCCAACTCCTGGGCCAGAGATTCTGTGGACAAACACGGTCCATGGTCAGGTGACTCGGGTTCCACACGTAGAAATAGGTTTTCTGTTAGAACCAACATAAGTAGTTGTACTTATAGATTTAAAAATATACAGTGCTTCAAAACATATACACAAGTTTTTAAACATATCAAGTGGCTGGTGTGCTCATTTCTTCCGTAAAATTAGGAGGGATGACCTGTTGTGTATCGGCTCTACGGCCGCCTTTTTTCCGTAGGGGTAGGCAGAGTCCTTATAGCTCAACTTGCTACGGCCCTGAACTACTGACAGGTCTCTCACGTTTCTTCTACGTTTAAACAAAGGTTTAGGGTACTCTTGACAGAACCTTTATTTTCTATCAATGACTTGAAAAAGACCACGCCCGTAAAATGTCATTATAGAATCTGTAGAAAGTTGTACTGACCAACTCTCCTACACCAATGAGGTCTTCTCTCCCAGACGCTCTGGGAAAGCTGGACAATTATAATTACCTCTTTTATAGTGATATATATTTCAAGAAACTATTTTTCTGTTTAATGTAACCTTCTAATTTTAGTTACAATCTACATAGACTTAAGTACTTTTATTTTTATTTCATTTTGAAAAACTATGGCCAAAAACCCCTGACTGACGCTGTAGGCACATAGTACGGAAATACAAGGGTACGCAGCCGGAAAATGTCATTAGTGTCCCAATGGAAACCCGGCTTACATCAAACGGCCTTTGCAAACGTATCACACTTGCTAATTTAATATATGCCAGAGCCAGTAAAAACGTTCTCTATATTCGGCAATATTAAATTTGTCTGAAAGGGTAGAAATTTTAATTGTCTCTTAATTGATGAAAATGAAAACGGATGTATAGTAGCGATATGTCGACGTAGAGAGCTTTTTTTATCATGAGACCGTAAAAAGGACTTTAAACCAAACAGATTTTCATTACAGTTCAGACTTCAGATGAGAGATTCAAATACGCAATAAACAACTTAAAATGCAATAGCACGAACGCGTCTCGAGTAGAAAATATTCTCTCTAATACGATTTTAGGAAAATTGACAAAGTTCGTGAAGAGGCAAAGAGTAGGTGAGGTAAGGCAATTGTCTCCGAAAACGTCGACGTTTTACGAAATATGCTTATTCAATTTCATGCAACGCTTGCCGCCTCCTGCAATTTACGAGATATAAAAGATATAAACGGAATCGCGTTTTTTGCTTACTTTGATGGAACATTTTCTCAACGGGGAATTCAATTTCTCTTCCCGACATTCGTTTACAATTTATGCTTTGAGTGTCTAAATTTATAACCTTAATTTCAGGCCACACATAGAAGCGTTTTAGATTTTAATTATTCCTATAAATCAGTAAGGAAATTATCTCGTGTAAGGTTATCTTATGTTATAATGGGTATAGGAGCCTTTGAAAGTATTTGAAAACAGTCGATGGTCCACGGGAGCCCGGAGAAATGGGATTGTTTTGACTGAAACAGTCGTCACGTCTAAAAACTGTGTTGTAATCGGATTGTCGCACGCCGCGGGGCGCCACACTCGCGAGTGTCGCGCGGAGGGTTGTCGCAACAGAAACCTATTATCCCGGGCGAGATTATACGCCTAGGGCGTCACAATTAAATATTATACACTTAAAAGCTTCGGCCTTTGCCGTTTCACTCCGCTGCCACCCCTAAATGTCCCATTAGGTCTGTTTGAATACGTAATATTTTTGCATTTGCCGCTCCTAAAACAGAATTGCCGGTTCCTTTGAGAGCTATAATCTATTTGTTCTTTGAAATAACTGTAATGGTTGAGCGCTTAGCTTAATAAAAAGTTAGCCTTTAATGTTTATCTTTTATTTTCTCCGGAGCGATGTCGAATTATAATAAGAGTGGGCTTTGAGAGGGAAAACGTTTTGGTAATATCAGTGGAGAATGACATTGACTTTCACGGTGTATTGAAAGCGTTGGCTGAAAAACAGTTATAAGAACATTATTACGCCTATTTCGTTTTCGACTTGAATAGTCATCGAATGACAAAAACAGATACTCCAATATAAAGAATGCAGTTCCGTCGGCGCGAAGAGAAATAGAGGTAAACAAAATAATGCGGTCGGTAACGCATTCTTGGAATCGAACTTTTTCAATTAGCGACATCTCGGGCATGTAATTAATTGTTGAAAATCTTCACAGGGTTTAGACGGTTGATTCAGAACAAAGTTTATAAATTAACAAACTTAAAAATATGGATTACTGTGAAATTGTAGAAAGTTGCGTGGCGTGGCACTCATTATTTTTAATGATTTTTTGGCGCAATCGACACCTTTCTTTGTTAACTGGAAATTAATTATTGTTGTAAAAAATATAAACGAAAAAAGTAAGTTGATTAATTCTTTGGCGGAAACTCGAGAAGGTTGTGGACAAAGGGTGGTGTTGTTAACGGGTTCCACGGGAGAGGGGCGGCGGGTACCTGCCGCCTGCCGCCTGCCGCCGAGACGCCACCACGCAAACGGAACAAATGGACAGTCGGGACGGCTACCACCGCCACTACTGGAGCGTGTCCAATCACACTGATTGGATTGATTTTCTATTAGAGAAATTCTTAAAGTTTTTTCAAGAATCAATTCGTTCGTGCCTTCGATTCACTCGGCCACTGCACCATTCATTCGAAACAGAGTCCGTGTAACACAAACCAATTTATCGAATACCGTGTCATTATTGACTTTATAAAATATTTGGTAAATACAAATTAGGAGCGCGGAACAACAGCTTGCGTCCATGGTCTTCTCGAGAGTACAATGCTAGCTATATTACTTCAGCATAAACAAAAAAGTTAATATCGTCAAAGGTTGAGCACACCTGTGCGGTACGATTTTATTTCCATTCATTTTACAAGCTCACCTATAAAGTGGCCGGAGAAGTTTCGTCTTTATTAATTTTCCAACTTTATATTACTTAGCCACAGTCGCTTCATCCGTTTCGACGCCGGGCCAAGGCAAAAATGTTACGTCATGACATTCACAAGTTTGACAACAATGAATCACATAAGGTCGGATAATGATAGTTGTTATTTTAATCTGACGATAACCAGCCAAGAACCAAGTATAAAGCAAATCCAGAAAATATCTGGGTAAAGATAATTATTTCTGTTTTGACCCAGCGATAGAAACACGTAAAAAGTTTTCTAATTTACGAATAATAAAATATGTTTTTTTGCCCTTACCGACGGCACTGAGGAAAGTTGATGAAAGGCCCCAAGTTTTAATTTTTCTTTTTCTGTTACCAACATTTTTCATATAAATAACCCTCCAGTATTTTTGTGTCGAGTCCAAAACTCGGCTTGAAAATGGTAACGTCGTCGGTTGGCTCGGTAAATATTTAATGTCTTATTGCAATATCTGCGATGAAACCTTCGTGCGAAGATTGATGAGGCTAAACTTTAAATTGTTATTTTATTTTCTGGGTGAATCTGTGATACTCTCATGACTTAAATAAGAACACGTCAGTATTAACAAAAATACACGCCTTTAGGTTAATTCAATATTTCATGTGAAACTCTTATCTAGAGTTTCAACGGCCAGGTTCCAAGAAAAAGAAACAAACATTCCAAGTACTAATTTGGCTAAATTGTACAAGGGAAACAATATCTGATACAATTTATCGAATAAGTAAATCCTCAATTGCTGGCAATCGGCAATCGCGTGCTCGCGTGCTTTTCAATACTTGGGGTTGTGTGGGTTACACTTAAATTAGTTGCAATTTCTGCCCGAAAGCAGTGCGCCGTCGAAAGGCACTCGTCGGCAAAACAGGAAATGATTAAATCCATATCAATGTTTTGCATACTGCCACTTGTTCGCAACCCCTCGGCTGCCGGCGCCACTCAAATTGAGGGAAGTGCTGCCAAATGGTTAGCACAAATAATGCACTGGCTTTTTGTCTTTATTGCTAGACGAGTTTAGAACATCCGTCATCGTAATGCAGGTTCAAATTGACAGTGAATGTCGTGGTTCAGTTCGCCGGTCATGCGGTGCAGATTATGCCGGATGCATTCAGTTTACTCCTCGTAGCTCTGCCGAGGGCGGTGCATTTTTAATGAAATTTTTGAGCTCTCCACAAAGCGGATATGAATGAAAAAACCTCCGGTCCGATTCATGGTGCGCCTGTGATTTTTGTTTCTTATTTTGGGAAAGTTTAGCTACAGTCTGCTTTTTTTATAACTACATTGCAGTCCTTTGTGCTTTGCGTGCAAACAATTTCAATGGATTGATATTACCATACTACATTTTAGTGGTATTTTTGTTTTTGAGAAATTAATTGGTGTAACTACAATTCAAGGCTTCGATCGGGACAACAGTCTTTTGTTTACCTGTATCTGCTTCTTTTTTATCCTAATGTTTTAACTATCGCGGTTATTATCACACATTTCGGGCTACTCGTCAACAAAGGTACGCGGTAGGAAACCCGGAACATACCCTTAAAATGTGTCTTTTTTAGCTATTTTAGTACAATGTTCATTATTGTTCAAAATACGCAAACGAACAAAATATTTCCGCATTTTAAATTCCGAAATTCTTTCATCGGGCTACCAGTGGAATGTAATGAGTATAAATTGCATATGATGGAATTTTTCGTGTTCCCATCCCGGCCCCTCACATCATGGCCGTAAGTTTCCCTGCATATGTCCCGCCCGAGCCGATCCGCTCCGACAATTCAATAACTCGATTGTAGCATTAAAATTCCTCTGTGGCGCAAAAATGTTTGCCGGACGCAGTAAAAATTATGAACGATTCTCAAATTTTATGGACCGATAATTTTGATAATTCGGAGATGTGAACCTTTGCAAATGTGATTCAGCGTTGTTATTCAGTCATCGTTGAAGTTCGTGTCGGTAAATGTCAACTCAATTTCTTTCTCTAGATTCGATTTTGATATTATGTTGTTTTGGTGTTATTCAAATTCAAAACAGTAGTTCTATACCAGCAGGTTTACCCACGCCTTCCATCCATCGCCATACTTTCACCCAGTCTTCGGCATCCTCAAACTCATATAAACTAACCTTGTGGATGTCGTTGTCGTTGGAAGCCAATGAACATCTATGGACGGCTCAAAGCGGAATGCTACTGACACCCTGCGGCTAAAGTGATGGTGAAGATGAGTGTGAGACGACTTAGTTTTACAAACATTGACGTGGGTACTAACCAGAGTAGTTCTGCCAGAAGGCCGCGCCCCCGCTCATGATGTCCACTGGCGGCGGGGGATAGTTCCACTGAGGCTTCTCGGGGCTGCGCGCGCGCTCGCGGTACGGCGGCGACGCGGCCGGCGGCTCTGCACTCGGCGGCTTGCTCTCCGAGCCGTTCTCCCGGTCACGCTGATCGCGGTCGCGGTCGCGGTCACGGTCACGGTCGCGGTCGCGGGACGCCTCCAGCGGCGTCGGGGTAAGACTCTCTGTTGGGGAGAAATGGTTATTTTAGCGCTGATGTAGTTTCGGTTATAGTAGTAATTGCGATTCCTCATATTTGAATTTATAATTTTTTATTGTAATCTTGTATAGCCTAATATAGTAGCTACCTACGTACACTAAGTATTTACCTACGGTTATAACGATCTCAACTATCTGAAATTACCTACCTAATCAAAGCAAACAAGGTAGGTCTCGCGTAATACTATTAATTGTAAATTATGTTGCTTATATTTAAAACTAGAGCCCTTACGCTTTTATATTCTTAGTTCAGAGAAGTAAATTATAGACTTTTCTAAACAACATTTACTGTTGAAGGAACTGGTCTAATTAAAGTAGTAGACAGGCAATGAGGGTAGTCGCAAACAGCTATTATGCAAGAAATTGAACTCGAATGCGTGTTAGTTCACTGAGCCCCGTTCCAAATGGCCTGCGAAACGATTTCCTGACACGGAGATTAGTACAAGCCTTCACCAGCGTTTACCCGCCCTTCTTACGTCACGCACTCGGCGCTGGCTGCCATGAGTGACGTCACAAATCACCCTCGTCAACATTCGACAAGCGATCTTACATAAACCACTTAAAGCTGAACTTCATACTACACAGATGCAGCATATTGGCGCAGACAGTGAGTGACGACTGAAACGTACAGATAGTTTGACAGAAGGCAAGTTAACATGTCAGGGGCAAATAGCAAGTCGGTACTTCACTTGTTGGATTTAGTTCGCGTGGCGAGTGCCAAGATGTCTGGCTGTAATAGTATGGAGAAATTGAACGGTTGAAGACGCTTCAAGGGGTTCTAATGAAATTATTGTTTATTAAATACCTGTTGACTACCTAATAACCATCACGTATTATGATGTTGATAATTATGAGAAGAAAATCTTTGAGCATGAGAAACTATGCCTTGATCCAACGTAGCTTCCCACGGATTAACTGTAAAATCGTGGAGCATTTGTCAACCTTTATAGCATGACACATTGCCGTGTCTATCGATACCATCATCCATAACTTCGGACGACTGGTGAAATATGAAAGAGGAATTCGTAATTTTTAGGAGCTCCCTGCTATATTTTTTACTAATCTGGTATAGATGATATGTATTGACATACGTAAAAATTATGAGTTCCATAGATAGAACCAATCACAAATCAATACATTTTTAGACGCTATAAGACGAAGTACGTATTCGATTTTCACAATGAATTTTACAAGATGAACGTACAATGGCTCTTTTTTTGTATATTAGTTAGAAATTATGTACATTAGTTGACCGATGCTCTTACGATGAGGGAAACATCGTGACGAAACCTGCACATTTTGCACAATGTTTAACCATTTTCCAATCTGGTCAGGTCATACAGGTCAGATAACAGTTGCTCCACTGTAATTACCTTATCTGCCAAATCCTGGATCATGGTCAAGGCGGACCCGAGGTCCGATATTGACATCAAAATTTATTCACACATTATATCAACTAAAATAAAAATAAAAATGTACAATAAGAAGGAAAATAAATTAACTAATTTAAACTATGTAAAAAATTTGGGCCGTGTGGAAGCGTACCCAAGATGCTGGCAGCATTACCTCTCTGAATAGCAATGCTTATTCTTTGTGCGAGGTTGCTGCCACATCAAAATGTTTTTTTTTTATTTATTTTTATTATAAGCATAGGCATAGGCACTGACCAGTCACGATTCTGAGTATCTCCTGCGGCGCGCCAGACTGTTTCAACGCCTCCTCGATCTTCAGCCGCCGTTTCAGCTCCATCTCGAGCTGGTCCTGGACCTGCTGCCGCTGCTTGCGTTCCTTCTTTAACCGCTTCTGGTACATCACTGGGGACGACGAAATATATGATATTATTGGCTTGCCACTAGTTTCCACCCGCGATTCCGTCCGCGAATAAAAAGTAGCCCTTGTTCATCCACAGATGCTAAATCTATCTCAATATCGAATTTTATCAAAATCGGTGCAGTATATGTCGTAATAGACAGACAAATAAAGTTACTTTCGCAGGTCTTATACCTGCAAACAGTATTTAAGAAGACCCCAAGTTGAATTCGTTCCAACCGTGGCCATCATAAGAGGTTGCCTGTGTTTTGTACGTAGTATTCCTATACAAAATAAAATACAGCAAAGTAAGAATTGCTGAACAGCAATAAAAAGAATAAATTGACATCTGCATATTCAATGAATACCTATACGTCCCTCGTGGCTGCGGCGTGGCGAATCAACAATTACACTGCGGGTACCGAACCGACCAAAACAAAACCACCGGCCGACCACGACCGCGAGACGTACCTAAGCGCCATACTTTCCTCCACCTGCGCCTACACTACACGCAAAACACAACTGAAAATGGCTACATCTCTCTCTCTCGCTCCCATGTCATAACTTTCCCTTATCGAACAATCTCAGAATAAGCAGTCCAAGAATGTTTTGATTCGCCGCAGTAACCACGTTTCGTTTTGGTGGATCGCCGATAATCGTCCGATCGTCCACGCATCGGCGCCGTATCTCTTTCTATCTCACGGTATTATGATATTTCCATCTTTTTCGCGTTGGAGTTCGATTGACGAATGATTGAGTCCGTGCACGTGTTGATAGACGCTGGAGGCCGAGCCTCCGAGGGGGGGCGGCGCGGGGCGCGGGGGTACCGCAGTTTGTAAGCTTTCGAGCTCAACGCTATTCCTGCAAAGAGGCTACATTTCTCAGAACTATTAGGTATTCTATTTTTGTTATTCTGTTCTGTTATTGGTATTCTGTTTTTAGTGCAAATGATGGATAAAAGAAAATTGTGTTGTTCTTTACGTAAATTGAGTTAGTAGGGTAGGATTATTGGCTCTCTTTTAACTAGTATAGTTATATAAACATATGGTACTACCGTAGAGATTAATCATGTCTCCTGTGCCTTGTACCTACTTTACAGTGGCTGCCGATCTTGTGCCGAGATGCCAGTGTCGATGGAAAACGTATGTTATGTCGTCATATTTTTGTCATCATCATCTCATCATCATCTTGGCCTTAAATCTCGGTTGCGTCCCCGCGCGGCACTCGAGGGCCCGGGGTCCGCTCCTAACTGTCCTAACTTTTAACATGCTACAATTGCGAGTAGTGAGTAATGCGAATACCTAAGTAGTAAACAAACCAAGACATTTTCTCATTACGATTGGCCAGTAATTAATCTAGCCAGTAATTGAGTATGAGGCCGCGGCGCACTCCGGCGCATCATCCGTCTTCGGCGACCTTCGACACCACTCGGTAATGATCGGGACCTATGCACTACCTACTGTTTTATTTCCCATTCCATAATATTAACTGTTGTAACTGTCGTACTTAGTAATTCCATATAAATATTATCTAGCTTAAAGCAAAATGTAGCATTTCCAACGTAAAATGTTTACAACAGCATAATGTCACGAAGTGAACCATAATGTCAAATGGTACCATTATTAACATGACCGTGCATAATTTGTTTGTTAACAAAATTAGGACGGAAAGGTCCTTTTTCAGTTAATTTCTCGTCAATACAAAGGTTGGCGTCCAAAAGTCCGTTCAGTGGAAAATTCGTCGCACCATCGAGTCCGAGCACCGATTCAGTCTAACACCTCTGAAAAACAGTTTCTCACTCGAGTGACGTTCATTTTTGGATCTTTTCATCCCGCCTTTCTTGTGTATTAACCCATGACTGATTAGTGATCCGGGCTGCAGCCGCGGCGAGGCCGCCGGACCCTTTTGTGGCCGGTACGATGCGTTGCTCATCCAAATCTAAACTGCCAATCAAAGTCTTCCCGCGCATAATCCGGCAGCAAGCTTCATTGTTTCTACGAGTCAATATTTGTCCGCGGCCCGGCGCGGCGCGGCGCGCTTTGTG
The DNA here is from genome assembly GCA_905147135.1 of Blastobasis lacticolella. Classification (NCBI taxonomy): domain Eukaryota; kingdom Metazoa; phylum Arthropoda; class Insecta; order Lepidoptera; family Blastobasidae; genus Blastobasis; species Blastobasis lacticolella. The sequence goes on from LR990041.1 coordinate 11,609,111, forward strand.
CTCGTAATCCGGCCTATTGCCCGCTCGGCCCGCTCGGCCCGCTCGGCCCGCTCGGCCCGCTCGGCCCGCACCATGAATCGGAATAATTACACAATCGATTATTACGATTCACTCAATCAAAGGCTGAACGGAGAAATATAGGTAGTCCTTTGTTACATCTTTTGTATTCTCAATAGTTCTAATTTGAAGGCACTCGTACGTTATGTTAATCCTTTTGTACTGTTAAATTTTAATGATTGTGTAGAGTTTCTAAATTTGTTTCATTTTAAAGAATACTACATGAAGTATAATGTTATTATAATATAGACTAGTTGAATGATTAAGATGACCGAAATCGTATTCAAACCTAAATGCCATAAAATAATGTTTCCAATAAAGCTACTTTCTCTAATATGATATATTTTTTCTTTGTTTTATTTCAATTTAAAGGTCTCCGTCCGCCTCTAAATAAACACCCTTTACTACGCAAATCCCTAAAAGATAAAAATTAGCCCAATGCACAACAAAGCTCGTGTTATGAAGCGAAACAATTCAATGACCGAGCGTATGAATAAAAACGAACCACCGAAATATTGAAGGAATCCGTTCAAAGGGGAAAAAATGCAATAAAAAGCCCTGCCCGATACAGAATGGGAGTGTGGTTAAAAAGCAACGAACGAATATGGTTGCGAACATCCGCTGCAGACAAAAGTTGGGCTACTTGGCTATGCAAATTATATTTGCGGACCGCGGCGGAGACCGATCTCCGTTTCACTCGTACATACATAACGTGTATTCTTTTCATATTTTCATCCGATTTCCTTCCCCTCGTTCATTTTGTTCCGTTTTAAAAGTCCCGGAACAATGCCGTTTTCCGCGGGGCTCACTCGCCTCGAGCCGTTTCCTTGCACGCGGCTCCTTTCTCTTGTTATTATACCTATCTCCTTATATCTATCGAGTTTCCTTTTCTTTAATACTTTCGACTCATAAATGGCTGATACGGTCCCCTAGGGTTTGTTGCTCGAATAACATGTAAATGAGTCGGTATGAGAGTACGAATTTAAATTCCAGCCTCCATTATACTGGATACGGTGCGATTTTTAATTTGATGTTCCGATTACCTCTACTTTTTGCGTATCGTTTACCTGTATGTGAATATAATCTGTTTCAACATTTAGTACCTATGAAGAGTGGCGCTGTTGTCTCTAGCTTAGCTATATACCTACTAATAATCATGTTTGTAGTTCCGTTGATAGCCACCGGACTTTAAAGATGAAACGCTGTCTACATTGCATAGTCGACGATAAAAAATATCAATGTAGATAGATAGAGCATATCAATATGAACACGTTAATGAGGAGTTTTCCAGTAGGTATTGTCAATTGGTTTCAAAAAGCATCAATAGATGGCACTCCTACAATTTTGGTAATTTTTTACCAAAAGGTTCAACGAAATGTATTTTAAAACAAACCTTTTATATTTGTATTGCGTCCATTCTTGATCCTAGTGTCCATGAAACGAATTAACTCAGTCAAATTGATGTTGGTTTGTTTGTAATAATTTATTACAACCTCTAAAATGGTTGAAAACTATTGATAAATACAATATTATCCAATACAACGTACCCAGTGTTTATATCCTCTTTGCTAAGAACCTATTTCAAGCGATATCAATTACCAAAATTGTCGGGGCGCCATCTAGGGAGAGGTTAGGAATGCTATAGATACCTATTGGAAAACTGCTCATTGTCTACACTATATATTAGACTCTATAGGTACCAGTCTCTGAGTCTGATCTGAGTATCGCGACAGAATCGATAAAGAGGCGGAGACAGCAAATTAGCCATAGAAATTACTGTTTTTAAGACTCATAATTAGACCGGTCTTCGAGGCTTCGTATAATTTTTATGCCTAATAGCCCCAAGCGATTGTTGAATTATTTTATTTATTACAGTCTTTTATCATAAAGATGATACAAATAGTTATTTTGGAGATCGGTGTTAAGCCGTATATACCTTTTAAAATAATATTCTTGTCTCTAAGAACATTTTTATAGTAGGAAGCGTACATTTTCCGGGATTGAAAGTAGTCTTGACCTACGGGAATATAAAGCTACACTTCTCCTAAGCATGTTCGAGATAGTTTAGTAGTTTTAAAGATTACCTTTACTACATAATAAGGTACAGAAACCATATACAATTGAGTTGTGTTGTCTGTAGTGTGAACAAAATTGAGTTGCTACAAAATGACATTTTGAAAACGGCATCGTCATCGAAGCATTGCGCAAACCCCAATCGAAGCGAGCATGACGGGAGCACACGTCGGCATCGATAGACACCGCCCGATACCGCCACGTCTTATCTCCGAAACATTATTTCATACACATCTATCGGAAAGCCATTCCGACTGCGACTGATTCTATTCTAGGCAATTTATTTTCAATAAAGAACTATAAAAAAGACTTATCTAAATCGCTCGGGTGCGAGTTGCAGGGGAGTGCTCGTCATAAATGTCGATTCTTATTTACGTCGTATGGCACAAGTGGGAAAACTATCGGCTCCGATATCGGCGCATACGGTTGGTAATTAAGCTCTTTGCTGTTTATTGCGCCTACGTACAATGAGTATATACGTTCCTATTTAGGTTCTCACAAAACGAAAAACCTGTTAGATAATTATGAATTATAATGCAAATGAAAAAATAATAAGTACCTTTCCCAATCTAGAAGTAGATTAAGTCTAGATCAAAAAATTTAAACAAAGTTTCGATTTAGGTTTTTATTAACGAAAGTGTCCATATAATAAGCAGGAATTACTATTTGTAAAACTATTGTTTTAAGTTGCCCTTGAGTTTTGTATTTATCTGTAGTTACCTAAACTACAAAATTATTATTTAGAAGTCAAAAACGATTTTTGGTTACAAAGGTGAACCGTAAAGTAATAAATGCATCCGCATCCGAGGGGACCGGCCCATTGTGAACACCTCAGATAAGCCACCAGACGCTTCAATAGCGCCCTCGCCATCTTAAAAGTTCAAAGTAAAAGTAATATTTAAGATTGGTTTTTTACGTTTACAGAAATTGAGAATTGGGTGGACACTGTTTTCTTGTATTTCGGGAATTGGATATTTTAGGATTTGGACATTGTGCACTTAACTTTTTTTTTCGTTTATAACCAAAAACGTTTTAGAACAAAAGAGATTTAAAATGCGGAAAGGTTTATATTTTCATTTGAATGAATTTGAACATTGTCCGCATAAAATTTCCTTTATAATGCAGTGACCTTATAAAAAGTTAGAGATGTCGGCAAAATGATAAATATCGAAAAATCCGCATAATATGTCGAATACCGACACCATGCAAACTATAAAAAAATGTCGCGAAAGATAATACATTATCTAGAAACATTTGTCAAGCTGTCCGCGCCACCGTCCCCGCGGTAAGCAGCGTTAAGCTTTTTATCTGTTTCCTTGTTTTATTCGGCCGCAGTATTTATAGTGCGGGTGGCTGCGAAGATAAACGTTTCCCTCAAAATTGGCGGGATTATTGTTTTGCTGGATCTTGAGTTATGGCGTTTCTGGCGAGAACTTGAACATGGCAACGCGTGAATTGATTTACAGTTTTGTTATATGTATTTGCACGTCTCTAATGCAAAGCATCCTTCATGTTACATGTGTTTTTCAATCGAACACAATAATCGAAGCTTTCTAAGTTTTCATAAATCCAAATGAATAAAAATAACAAAAAGAAAAACCATATAAATTACATCAAATCAACATCATAACATTGCGCCATAATTCATAACGTACAAAGCATCAATAAAGGAGGCAGACAAAGAAAATTTTATGAAAACGGAAAAAATATAACGCACGGAAAATCGCAAGCAGTTTTATCAAACCGATCAAAGGGCCGGTCGGACATTCCGACTTCTTACGACGTTAGTAAAAAATACAATCTCTCTTTATAGTTACCATTCGAGTGGTTATTATATCGGTATCGATGAGGCGGACTTACCGAGCGTGAAATGCCCGATTCTCGATATTGCGCCCCGGGCATTGCGTCTCCCAATTCGGAATTCGGATATTGCAAAACAAAGACGACCTGCTGCCAGTAAAAATTTTACAGAAACGGTTTACAATTTAATTAATTTTAAAAATTAAATTATAAAAAGCCACGAAATTGAATAAGCTATTTGAGTCCAAGGGTAATCAAGTGCCAAATCAATATTTTCGTATTATCTCACAGATGTTTTCTTGCAACTTCTTGTTCTTTCTCTACAGACAAAATTTTACTTCAGGATATACCTTTACTTTAATTTTGTCGTTGCTACAAAATTTAATTTGATCAATTAAATTTTGTAAAATTTAACCGAATTTTAGCGGTATTCTCTCGACCTCCTTTAAAGTATGATCAATCTGAAACTACTATAGCTAATACTGATCCAGAGGCGAGTAGGATATCTTGCAAGAGAGTTTATGGGCGAGTCGCATTATGACCATGGACATAAAGTCAGAACAGTCGTGTCGTATTAACGATGATTGGTCGGGAGAGGCGCGAACTCGCTGACTGTGGACCACCCGACTGAGACCGGGACATTTTACTGGCTGTAAAATAAAATACTTATAGCACAAACACTAAACACCGCGATTCTGTCCCTTTCCCCTTGAGTATTGCTCTGTAAACAACACAAACCATTGTATTGTGTCGTAATTTACGAAATTGATTTTGGTCTTATTTAATAACTATCTCAACAAAAGTAATAATGGTCTGTGTAAGGAATTTTAAAATATTTTTAGTTCAACTAGCTAATATTATTCGTATGCTTGAAAATTTCCCGGGTAAACATCAAAAACAATAAGCTTAACAGCCTCAACTTGCGGTACAAAAAATTACGTCTACCTTCCTCGACACTAATAACAAAAACAAACTATCAATGGAACTATTTGGGATCGAGGTCAAAACATTGTGGCAACACGATCCACCTGCTAAGGATTCAGACAGGAGATTGGGAAGGGAAACGGTTCGTAAAAAATGTGGACAGTTGCGTTGGATTGCAACGCATCGGTTTGTAGGCGGGCGGCCGGGCGCGCTTCCTGCGCCCGCGCCGCCGTGTGGTCGAAACGCGACACCGCATATGAATATGCCTCAATTAATAACGTTCTAGATCAGACGTCGCCGGATCGCGTGCGAATGTACTGTGTGAGGCTTCGGTGCGACCATTCGTGAAATATATCGATTTACATAGATGGAGGGCACGGTGATATTTGGCGTTCTTAGAAGGATCGGTCGGTTTTGTGTTTAAAATTTGAAATTTTATTTTTTATACAACGCTAAAGATGTCTGGAAGAGCTTTTTGTGTTGTATTCTGCCGCGACGTGTAGCCCGTAATCTTGCGAATGTCCAACCGATTCGCGCTGTACGTACACGAGCACAAACACCAATTTATATTCCGTATAATAAAATATGAGTCTCATCGTCTGTCGTCCGTAATTATTTACAAACAAACCGTCAGAGCCCAGTTATTAATATTTATGTCAGGCTTTTATTATTGTAACGACGCAGCGATAATATGAAACTGGACGTTTGACGTTCGTTACGACCCGACTGAAAAGGATTTAATCATTATTTACGACCTTGCGCACAATTAATTTGGGATATGTAATCATGGATGTTTGTCGCAAACGATATTGATATGGTGAATTTGTAATCCTATACAGATGTAGAACTATTGAATCTGCCCCTTCACCGCACCGGCTTTACCTCTAACTCTTTTGCAGTTAAGACCATAAGGCTCTGGAACGATCTTCCTTCTGACATAAGACTATTACCTAACAAATGTTCTTTTAAGAAAGCGGTGCATGGTCATTACTTGGATGCTCCATAATACTCGTTCTCCCTCCCTGTTCGACCCACTTCACTTTTCTCTCGTCTCTTCACTTTGTTCAATTAAAATATTATTTTATCTTTGGTTTTACTTATATATTGTATCCAGTTTTAAGTTCATATGTTTATTTTATGGTTTTGTATATGTATTTAGTATGTGCTTCCGGACTAAAGTTGCATAAATGTATATCCCTCCTCCTTTTTACTCAAGTAGTTTTGTATTTTTTTTGTCTTTCTTTTCCTGCACCGCCTAGCTTTCTCAGGCTTAGATTATCCCGGTTGACTGGTAGATAAGGCTATTTTAGCTTTAAGTCCGCCACTGTACTTTTGTGCATAAAGCTTTAATAAATAAATAAATGTATGTCCATTGGCCAGCATTGAATTTTAAGCCACCTGTCGTCATGATGTAATTTGGCGGTGTCATTTACAGGAATAGTAGATTATACAACAAGGGGAGAAAGCAGTGTCTTACGTCATAGGCGGCTTATTGGGTCCTGAGCGTAGCGAAGGACTCTGGAGTTATCTCACAAGCATAGCAAGGGAGTTAAAACTTACTCCTGAGCCAAGCGAAGGAGTTATTTAGAGTCCTGAGATAAGGGAGGGGTTCAAGCCGCCTTACTCTGCTTTAGCTCTACTTTTCACACCATAGAATAGTAAGTAATTACAGGGTCTGGTTTAACGAACTTCGGAATAAAATCATTTTCGTATGATTTGTAAAAATAAAATTTGAAAAGGATTTGCAACTACTAACAACTACTAGTTAAAACTTTAATAACACGAAACACATTTTTTAATTAACATTTTTCATTTTTCTGGAATCATACGGCCTAGTCTTTAATCACAGTATTTGCATTCGCGCCTTTTTTCTTTTTTATTGTCAGAAAAAAAGAAATAAGTTGCGTTTCTCGTATAAACTCTCTTTACAATGCATACTCAGAGTTTTCATACGAAAATTCAAATTACATTATTTCTCTGCGTATTCCTTGGGTACGTTGACATGTCATGACATATAATTATACATTGTCAAGCAACGTGAAAACACAGGTGTGAAAACAGTTTTACCCTTGGATTGATACAGTTTCTTACGGCTCGCCACTATATGTAAAGGATTACCTATCTAGCTACGATATTCAAAAGATCTACCCACTTGTTCGTAATATGAGCATATTCCGAACAAACAAAGCATAACATACATTGCAATCACAGGTACATCCATACATGCGGTCCCCAATCCCGTTAACTAGCTATTGGATGATACTCTGTTTGTGCAATTTGATAAACCGCAGGCAGGTAGGTAAAACAACAAATATTGACAGTGGCTGATTGCGGCGGCCCCTCGCTCGCCGCGAATTACCGGGGACGAGAAAAATTAATCCTAATGCGATTTTAATGAAGCCCAAATGAACCAATGCAACAATGGCTCGCTAAGCCGACGGGTTCCTCTGCTTTTGTACTAAAACAGAACGGATAAAGTTAAAGCGCGGCCTTTGAGCGCTCGTGTAGCAGTGCTACGAGTATCTACAGTTTAATATCCTGAATAACATCATCTTCCTAGGTTTAATAATAATGCGAGTGAGCAAAGTACTTTGAGCTCCGCCATGCATCGGAGCTCAGACGAGATAAAATGTAATAATAATTAAGGCTCAGCAGCATTTCACAAAGACGCACGCCTTAGCATCGAGTATGGAGCACACAGCGCTGAAAATGTACACCTGAAGTCTGTGCTCGCTTTTGCATTAACGAATGCGGAAGCGGCGCTGTGCACACACCCCCCGCCCCGCCCGCCCCGCCGCCCGCAGCCGTCCGCCCGGCCCGCCCGGCCCGTGCGTTCATTACTTCCACGCGGCGACCAACAATTCACGTTTGCTTTCCGCCACACAATCTACGCCACCAGACAGACTGCCCCACTCCATGCACGGCCCAAGCACCCACTCGAATAATAAAGATGCTGCAATTAACCGTGCCGTCCTGAAAAAGAGGAAACTAAGTGAAGCTATCTCCGCCTGAATGGAGGTAATGCCACGCGAGCACTCGGAGAGCGAATGAAAGAAACGTAGTCGGGACGAGCGGCTTGTTGAAATAGAGGGTAGGTAAATGTCAACTGCGGAATAAAAACAGTCAACAGATAAATGCAAACGATAAACACGCGAGCAAACTGAAAAGACGCCGGTTGAAAGCGCATGTTGACACATCTCAAACACGGAAAATGACTTTCCGCGCGAATTCGCAAGGTAACACGATGGCGCCGTTTCAATAGTAAAGCTCCGAGAGACATAGAAATCAATAAACTGTCCGCACTAAATTTGCGCCGGCCCATAAAATATTCAATTACGCATAAGCACACATTTGCTAAGGCCAACAACGACCACGCGGCACCCCCATTAAAGACGCCTAAGGGCCATTTAATCGGTCAGTGGATGTAAATTCGGCGGTCCCAAAACAAATATCCCGAAACTAATAAGGAAACGAAATATGTAAATGGTCTGCCATATTGTTTCACAAGTGAAATCTTCCTTTAATCTTATAACAAATCCGTGTCCAAATGGCCGGTCGGGCGAATTTGAATACTGGAGTAATAGGGGTTCGGGAGGGTCAGGCGGCGAGCGCCGAGGAGCCGGCAATGTATGCAAGACACGCACGGCGGAGATAGCGGCCGTAATGTTGTCCTATGCACATATTGCATCAAATTAGTTGTCGACTTGTAAACAAGGAGCAGGAAAGTAAGGCCGCTAAGACGTCGTCGGTGGGTAGTTTGCATGGATATGAGAGCGGCAATATGGGGCTCCGCAGCTGCTGGCCGTACTCATTAAGATGTTTTATGGTCGGCCCGCCGGACCGTGTTGCCAATTTAAGATATTTCTATGCGGGACGGCACTACGTTAGTTCGGCTTCCGATTAGGGGATTAAGGTGGTCCTTTAAAGCATTAGTGCGGTAATTATTGCGGCGCCCATTATGCGGTTGGCATTGCGCGGCGCTCCCTCGGCGACACTGCGGGGATAACACGAGATAACTTAGCAATATCAATTAGCTCGTTTCAAACTAAAACAATAATAACAAGCGGTGGCACTGCATAACGATATTAGTTACATATATCCACAAACGCGCATTCTGCTGTAATCAGTCTGTGACATCTGCATAAAATGGCGGCAGAAAATCAACAATGCAAAAAACGAAGCTCAAACAAATTTCGTCGATCGCACACCTATTTCCCGCACAGCAAGTAAATCAAAGGGTGTTGAAACTTTACGCCCACTTAAAGCCGGACACTGTAATAAAACGTTCGAACTTCGTCGACCCTGGACATCAAATGGCCACCCCTTCTCGCATTTGGTCCGGGACAAAATTAAAACTTTGCAGATTTCATCGCACACGGATACAATGTATGATTTATTGAGAGACGGCTCTAGTAAACTTTTTACCAATTACGATTTTATGGACTAACACGAAACATGAATGTTTTTTTTATTAGAAGTACCTATCTGTTTTGGAACCGTTTACAGTATGTACCTACTAATTGATCATCATCATTGGCCTTAAACATCTATTGTAGATGATTTAAACAGCGGCATCATTGTGTACTAGTTGATACAAGAAAAGTAATCTATAATTGCATAAATGTATACTGAGATGCACCTTTAACCACGGGAGCTGCTGGAACTCCCACAAACTACAAAGTTACCGAGCCTTAAACACAGTACAACTTGCCTTTTGAACCGTTCAAACTGGACCAAGTTTCCAGTAATCGCAACCCGCTATCGAGTTACATTCAGGTGTTCCACGACGGGAGAGACGGCGGACTTAAGACCTCCAACTACTAAGGTGCGTTGTTTAGCAAGCTCTAGAAATTGCATTAGTTGTGTAACTTGAAAATAATTTAATTACTAAAACGTTTCTAAAAGTTTACATTTTACTGTATAACATAGAATGTATTGTATTTTTAGGGGTTTGTCCAAATCTCGCGAACGCGCCTCGAATGCGGCAGTTGCAGTCGCCGCGCGCGAGCCGTTGCTGCAACTGCGCATTTGTGAGATTTGGACGTACCCTTAGAAATCATACTCAATACAAGTTAACTTAAATATAAATTATAAGTTTGACTTTCTTCTTAATTTTCTTTAGTCTTGATTAATATGAATGTTTACTTGTATTGTAAGCTTTTTTGGTTCAGTTTACATATGATTAAATATGGACATTCACATTGATGCAAGGGATTTAAGAGACCAGTTCTTGGCAGTACGTGCATACATCCTGTCACCCTATGAGGTGACAGCTGTAGTACGTAGTTTGACAGTAATTTATTGTTGCAAGAGTAGTAGTTCCTTTTCACGACTTCATAACATAGTTTAAGTTCCGCAGCGGAGCACGGATGAAACTCTTCTCATCAGTCGTGCAATAGGGCATAGGAGCCATGAAATACATTGCTCAATTCTAAACGTGAGGGTGAGGAACCGGCAACGGGAATAGGCGACGTGTTGCCAAGTGCTGACCAATAACCAGACACCGGTTACTGCCACGGCCGACGCCAATAATTACAGATGAGACTCGCCACGCTTTGAAACACAACACTTCACTGAATTAACCAAACTTGGAAGGTATCCGAATGTAAAGAGCTCATCCGAAACCCCACTCTGTCCGGTCTCAACCCTTCGTCTTTTACCTACTTACTCCCCGGGTCCAACGTCGCGTCGGTACCTTCAAATTACGAATGTAATTTGTTATGAGCACTGAAATTTGTCGAGACTCAGTTACAACTTGTAAACACGAGTATAACCGGAGAGAATTAATTGTTTCCCAAAGCTGCGATTCGACCGAACGTGCCCCTGATTAACTAACTGCACGGGTCGGCTCGCACCGAGGGTTATTAAATAATTTATTGTCTAGCAACTATTCGCAGGGGCACTGCTCGTACGATCCGTTAAGATTCTGCTAAGTCCCGGAGTATTGCCGGAGTCTGCGAAACTTAAATTAAAACAAGAAGTGATTGTTGCGAGCCTTAAGACTTTATAATTGATTGTGAACTTTATTTAAATTTTAGTTAGTATGCAAGATCAACGGTTTCACTTATATGCGCTCTAAAAATTGTAATTCCAGTTGAAGGTACCTATTATTTCATGTGGTGACTACAGACGATACCTAAATTGAGTGTGGATGGAACCTTTTGGCAGCTTTTATTGTTCGCTTTGGCTGTCGGGCGCAAATTACGCGCGCTGCCCATTCACGCTCAAAAATCACTCCCAATCGAGTCAAGTGGGACAAAATAAAAGGCGAATTCATCACGGGGGTGCGAATCGCATCCCCCGGCGGGAAACCAAGCCGGGAAACGTATGTCCGGTCCATTTGTAAACACTAACAGGTGCCGACAGCTTTTTGACAGTGTATTATATTAAATGGTCCGTGCGATTGTTGGTGAATCGGAACCAATTGCGATCAAAGGAGGGAAGGAAATTCTATTAGGAGTGATGAATTAAGTAAACTGTGGGCAGTGCGCGCACGAGAGCATAAATATTTATTTTCCGCGGAGCACTGCGATTTTCAATAACCGATAAAAATGCACATAACTTTTTTGAAACATCAATTAAATAAAAAGCATTTTGCAGTATTTTAATTTTTTACCATTTAATAAAATAGAGTGCGCGTATCGAGCGTATGCATTTTTAAGAACCACTACAGTGAAATATTTAGAGGATGAAAGTAATGCCATGTTTAATATAGTATACAACATTATTATGGTGTTACCGGGGCTTGTTTCATAACAGTATTAGCTCAAAATATTAGTTAAAAACATTAGAACGTGCTCTAAAAGTTCTTAGGTAGGTACGCATATTTTGAACTGATGTTAACTATGAGTTAGACAAATACCTAAGAATTAAAATTCCTCGTAAGTACTGAAATACCTATTAGTGAGCTGCGTATTCCAAATAAACACTCAATGCTGGTAATGAGAACTGCTCGTCTCGTAATAACACATGGGCAAGATAAACAAGCAAACGAATTCACGATAAAAAGCAATAAGTCGATAAACCGACTGGGCTCAAGCATAAAGCGTCTGTTTGCTACCGACGAGAGTATAAATGGAATCATCTTTCACGGCTCGCCGCCAGAACAGACGAAAACAGCGATTGATTTTATTGACGAAGCACCGAGCCGGAATTAATTTTGCGTACCGGGTGAGGAGGGCCAAAATGGAAACGAAAGCGAATTAGGTAACGTCGGGTGCATGACAACAGCACCCGATATTTTTCAATTCAAATTGTGCAATGAGATTATGTGGATATAGTCTAGAGCTTTGTAAAGGCAATTATTTTGGAGTCTAAGGTGACTTTGACCACATTATTTGAAAGTAATGTAGGTGATTCGACTCTATCCAACTTCGTGCAAGATAGTAGTTTCTAAATATGATATTGGCACCAACATGCGATATCCTGCAATCAAACTGAGTACGGCTTCACTGGTCTGCTACTCGTGTGTGGTCTCGCAGTAAACAAAGATCTTAATGATCGCACACCGTCCAACGTAAACAATTTATTAGCCCGCAATCGACACAGACGTTACAATCGATTCGTGCATTCGATGTACCGATACATATTGTTCGGTGAATTGTTCAGTGTCCAATGCTTCTCGGTTTGCAGACGTATCGATTCTTAATTGCCTTGTATGAGACGCTCGTGACATTCTTTTCGCAATCGTCTTTTTATTGATCTTCTGTGTGACATTTAGTTCATTCCACAGTTTAGAGGTAACTTTGGTTTATCAACAGCAGCTCCGAGATCAATATGAGATTTAGCGAAGGCTTCGGATGCGATCTACGAGCCTCGAGTTAAATCATTATTGAATTTCCTGCGTCCGGAGGCAGCTGTCTAGGGCCCTACAAGAGGCGTTCCATGCAAATCTGATTATTGTTAGAAATCTTGAGCTGATACCATAGCTTAGTTTCCACAAATTTTAAAGTTTATGTAATGGGATAGATAAATAATTTCTACTTACACCGCATTTATTAAAAGCCCTGTCGAATTCGATATCTTAAAATCTGGTGTAGTGCCGCCAACAACAAACGGAAGAAAATTTCACCCCCCGACTCATTCTCACCCCGATAAGTCGGCGCAAACTCCTGTTTTTGTTTGTTTCTATAATTAAAGCGCGACTTTAAACTTCCAATAATGATTAACCAACTCAGTGTTACTTTTCCGGAATCAGATTTGTTGCGGATTGTTTCCCGGACTAATTTGCTTGGAGTTGTATTTCTGGGATTACTGACTTACCAAAACAAATTTCCTATTCCTTCTTAATGATCATTTAGGTGCTCTGCCGTAGGGAACTTTTAACACATTTTTATTTATTTTTGAATTGCAAGGAATTATTTGACAATACAAGAAGTTGTTTTAAAAGGGTATAATGTAAATGTCTATAATATATTTTAACTGAGTATCTTTTGGCCCCACTTCTTCCGTGTGGACATCAAGTTTATTTTCTCTGATTAAACTCCTTTCTTGATAACAAACAAAACTATTCTTAGCGGCTTAGCTATCTGCAGGCCCGATTTCGGCAAATCCGTCGGTTCATCTGTCAGTCGGTCAACTTATCCTTTTAAATATTTAGATTTAAATAAATAGCTGTTACTCTTACTATCCGTACTTCATCCTCATCCAGTGCTCTTATCCGACGTGGGGTCAACTTTCTTCCATTTGGCATATCGAGATATTGGCGAGGGCACTCCTCTCACCCGCATGTCGTCATTTACACAGTCCACCTATGAGTCAGTCTCTATTCGGTGCAGTGCAGTCTATGATGCGCATACAAAATCACGAATACGCCTGGTGATCAAAGTTACCAACAGACTGTACCTACTCGTACTCCTAATATGAACTTTACTTTTGTTTACAGACAATGTGTGGTGCATGGCGAGTCCTGGCCCACGGTGGGCGTCCGGCGGGCGCGCAGCCGGCTCGCTAGTCACAACGCTCCGGTGGGCAAATTTGAAACTGTGCTCAAATTTTACTAACGTTTCGTTGCTATAGCCCACACGGCACGGATACACTGGGCTCGGAAGTGATTGCTCTAAGGGTAAGTTGTTTTAAGTTTACTATTGTAAAAGTTACGGGTTTACTTTTTTCTTTGCTAAGAAAATTGTATTTCATGTTATTATTTTTGTAATCTATACATTATACAAACGGGAATGTGGCTGATGAGCCAGTCTGCAAAGGAAATAATAGTACCCAGTCTTAAAAACGTAATATTTGTCTACAGCGGTTTCTTAGATACTCTATCACATGCGAGCACTGCGAAAGGATTTGAAACGGGGTACAAGCTTTGAATTTGTAGATAACTATGACAAGTCGACTGGTCAACAAATTTAGAAATAGACATAAACATTTTGAAAAAATTATTCAATTAGATAATGATAAACAATTCAGTCCTCTTGCTATATCGTGTTTGATTAGCGAAATGCAGCAAGCAAGTCTCGGGTTACCGACACGGTGCGCAGTCGCTTGTGGCTAAATCGACAATCCGCTCGTGGCGAAGGCGACGCGACCACCGCCGCGCGCGCAGCTGACCTCCATTAGCGACCTAACTACGTCAGCTAAACACAATAGGGGACAAATTAAACCCCACACCTACAAAATAATTAAAAATGGAGAACCTACAGAGTTGCCAAAAAAAAAACCCAATACAAAACATGATCAGTAATTATAAAGTTCATTACCTCACCGGGCTCACCAAAACTTTACTTTATCTTCTTCTCACAACGAGAAAACACAATATACACAGAAACCTGTTCTAACAATTTCACATAACAATCATAAATTCTAATTTAGCGTGTTCGCGGATCTTGTTACCACCTTGCCTTCGGTTTCATTGTATGTTACTCCCAAGACATCGCAGCCCCACAAAACGCGTATACAAAATTAATTAGGCAAAATCTTGGGGTCTTGTAATATTTTATTATTATTTCCGCTGCTTCGCAGGATTTTATTAGCGCGTTATATTTATTGCTTTTCTCGTGTAATGAATCTGAATGGGGTCTTGATTAGCATCGTTCGTGTATGTGTGAGCTCTCTTTGGCTGTAGGTTGTAATTACAGTAGTAGTAATTACAAGGTTGGTAATATTGTGAAACCTTCGTCGGCTTTCCGTTTCGTTATCTCACTACCAATGATGATGGTTTGTTAAATTAAACGTCGTGTGCGCAACTCCTACAGTCTTGATTACTGCCGCCTATCCGCTGCTAGTTTTACTTTTAATTTATTCTTAGTAATTCCCTTGGGCCCGAGACCACATCTCCACTTACCGTATTTTACATTAAGGCGAGTGCGTTGTTGCGAATCTCCCCACAAAGGAATTAACAGAAGTATAATAAGATCTAAGTGTCCGTGCCATTCCTGATAAGGCGTGCGTCGACACCGGCTTAGGCTAGCTTAAAAAGGTGGTCAATCTGCGGAGCGCCAGCGACGCGGGCCAACATCGGTTTCTACTTAACGGTGAGTTGTGTAATGCCACGCTTTGCGATTGGGAATCCTCAATACAATCGGAGCAAAATTTAATCATGTCTTTATAAGGTACATAGGTATTTCTTGCATTTCGGCTGGGTACTACGATGGGTGATCTAATTTTAAAAAGAGTACAATAACGATATATCTTTATGCGTTGCGGCGAAGTTGATCGCGCGGGTGGGTATCGAGTGCAATCCGCATCCGATTGGCGCGAGGGCGACCGGCCGCCGCAGTCGGCTAAATCTAATCATTTGCATTAGCCACGCGCCCGCGCACTCATACTGCGCTTCATTTCACGAGAACATCGGGCTCCACGGTTTCGTTGCATTGCAACTCGAGCGTGAACCTTCATGGATCAGTACCTAGCTAGCCTATATTATATTGAGACATTAGCCTCTGGTACGGTATGCCAATAAGCAAGTCTTTCGTGTTGATATATGTATTATACAGTAGACGTAATACTGAAGCGACCGCGAGGATATCCCTTCATTGACGTGTCCTGCATTCCCCCGCAGGAGGTGTCACATCGGTAAATGCGTCACGTAGCGGATGCCAGAGCCTCCGTTCTAAGAACTGAGAGTAATCTCTGAGGCGAAGTCGCCATGATTTACGGATCGCCTCACTAAACGGATTCAGGGGCTCGAGCGATAAAACAAAAAACAATGTTTAGAAATAATTTTATTAACAGTCCATAAGACAAAAATATCCATTGAACTCTATCAGGTAGATCGCAATTAGTTAGCTACAATACCCAGTATAGGTGCCAAGTAAACCTGCAAAATAAACAATCTGACAGCAGCTGAACTAAGTATCGATTAACGTCGACTGCAGCAAAAATAGCAACTCCCACCGAAAATAAGACGTTTTAACGAAGCGGCCCATCGGATGGGTTGAAACAATTTTTCCTCGGCCACAGCCGAGCCTCAGGCAAAAAAGCAACGACCAAACCGCCGGCGGAACGTTCAAGTGTAAATATTTACCTCGGGTAGTCCACGAAAAGTTTCGTGGCGCCGATAACTTCGCACGGGGCACTTGCAAAAAATCGCAATAAATGTTCCGATTCGACCGGCTCGGGCGGTGTGCGGTTCGCGGTGGCGAGACGCTGCGGTCGCTTTTTGCGAAACAAGACAATCGCATTCCAAATTAAAACTACTAGAATCCGATATAATCCATCAATTTGCTGGTAAGTATTAATTAATCCGCATGGAATCCCAATGGCGTAAATGAATTCTCCTCAGGATCCGCACTTCGCTGGTATTCCGTCGACGAGGTCGCACGTCGCGCTGCGGTCAGGATTTGGCGTGTATCGGAAATATTTTTGATCTTTTCACTGAACTCTTTGCGGGAGGAATCACAGGCATTTTGATTATTACTCCAATGTCATTTACGAATTCCTTCGCACTCTGTTCTGCGACCGCAGTAGGATGCGTTCAGGATGGACTTTAGCGGTAATATGCTTTAGTTAGTAGCTGTACATGTAAAGCTTAATGGTGTCTGCATACTCGGACATTGCAATATCTAGGACAAATAGCCAGTTGGCAGCATAACTGCGTAATGGGAGTTTCCGTCGGGTCCGTACAATACACTGGTGAGATGCACAATCGACATCGCAGATTGTGTCCATTAGTGCGCTCTCCGACGTAACTAAATGCATTACTCAGGAACACATCCCTGTATCCGGACATGTATGACATATTTTTAATAGAGTTAGGTAGTCAATGATTTTAAAAGCATTCGTTGGCCAACATAACGTTATTTAGTGAGGCATCCGACATCGATGCTATTTTGTTCTACAGTTAGGAACCGAATTTTGTTATAGCAGATAGGGGTGAGTTAATTGGCGTTTATTTACCAATCCTAGCATGTAAACCAACCATCTTTCTAAGACTTCAGGAAGTGCCTTAAAGATTTTCGTAAGTAAGACAGTGAGTCACTGACGAAATCTATCTATTTTAGTATTAATCAAATCCAAAGTATAATAAGATGTTGTATATGTTTATTAATTTCATCTTATCCAGAGAATTTGCTCTATCTAGCATTATCAAGGGCGAAGTTATGGAGGTTTGAAAATATGATCTACCACCTCGAGAAAAGGTATGTCGGAGCTTCTTACTTTTTGTTTTCGGCCCGTCTTGGCATAAAATCTGATTTCTTTCTTGAGCAGTAACAAGCCACTGTAATATTTCATTGCGATATAATAGAAAGTTCCGATTCAAATTCCACGTGAATGAAGACCGCGGACAAACAGCTAGTACCTATTGACATTTGTGTGACAAGTGATTTCCATATTACGTAATGCCCGTTACGCTGCGGGGGTGGGCCCACAGTTGGGGTGCAAACCACACTCGGCCCAACTACAGGAACACTGACTGACTACTGACGTACGTTGATACGATTGTGCGCATGGTGAGCGATTCCATTTGAATTTGACCACTCGACTGTTGCCAGTCGCATCTCGATAATATTTGAAATAGAAGGGTGCCTGCACTAACATTGCTCTGATAGATAGTGCCGTTAATTGAAATGGTACTAGAATTATCAATTAACTGAATGAGGCTCTGTTGGTGTTTTGTCAGTTGCCCTAATGGCTCACATGGAGGGCGGAGGCATTTTGAAATGAAGGACAAATGAAAAGTTGTCTATGTCTCTGTGCCTCTACCTTGGAGACACAAGTTCAGCAGTGGACTTTTAGGGGCTATTGATGAAGATGTGCTAGTTCAAGAGCATGATTCCATTACCACCTTAAGAAGTACACTACTGTGCAGTTGTTAGAAAGTTTATTTTAGAATGTCGTTAGAAAAGGGACAAAATGGAAAAGTTTTTGAAACAAAAAGAATTTGACAATCACTTTCTTGAATGGTGATCGGCACTAGGTATGCGTCCGTCAAAATAAAAAAAGTCCAATCAAAAGTTACTTAGGCAAGTATTGTTTGTAAATACGGGTGTATGGAGAAAAATCACTTCCGAAACACTCCCAACTCAGTAATGCCACTAAACAGTGGTTGCACAAACTCCTTTGACACAAGAACAACCCACTAGGCAATCGGTGCTCACTGAGATCCCGCTACCTTTCATTACCGCCACATTTCGTTTGACACAATCATTCGCCGACTCGCCCCTATACTCGCACCAGCCATCGATAGCGCCCCATTCCGGGCATAATGTTCGCATAATTGGCGTAACATTTCCACGGAACCCTCTCAAGACGTGATGTTACGGCCTACATGTTATTTAATTACACAATCTCGAGCACAATGCGAATTGTGCCGAATAGAGAGACTCCTTTGCGTGTCTGCGATGTGTGGAGTTGAAGACGCGGCGGGGAGGTAATGGAAAGGGTTGATAAGTAATAGCTATATTGTACCTATTGTGTACGTACGTATGTGTAAATGAACATTCATTCGGCTCGTAATTGATTTTACAAACGACATGACAGTGAGTAGTTATTATTATGGTATTTCAGGCTTTTTGGAAATAATGTTAGAATTTCTAGTTGCAAATTGGTAAACACAACAAAACAATATTTATTTATGTAATACGGCGATGTAAGAATTTTTTTAAGTTTACCTCAATTTAGCGCAAAATACTGTGAGTATACTTTTAATTTACTTTAATTTAGTACAAAAAAGTTTTATTTTGGTATTTGAGGCTTTTTATACTTAACATTTTCAGAAACTTTTGGCATAAAAGTTAGAATTTCTAGTTATAAAATGGTATACGGTAAACGTTTGTGACAATAATGCATCTATGTCTAATTTAGTACAAAAAACTGTATCCATTATAAAGTAAAATTCAGGTCATTATAATTATTAACGGAAAGGATCAAATATCTAGGACATAGATTTCGTAACTAACCCTCTTCCGCCCTAAAGGTGAGCGCATAACCGGAACGCCTCAGAACACAGGGCGAGTACTACGAAATGACCTTCCCTTCCCGGCCAACTCGTACCACTCTCTATAACGAACGAACATGCGCCCCCTCTATACAGCGTCCCTTCCGTAAGATAGTCCGACTCAATTATAAGCGAATAAATCAAAGTGATGGGTAACTTCGCACTGTTTTAACCCTTCCTTGGAACTAACTTCCAATCCGGTTTGTTAGTAATTTACTTGGACAAATCTGTTTCAGCTAAGATGCATTAAATATCCTTCCTGTTTTCGCGATCCAATGTTACTTAAGTAATGCTTAAACGTAATAGCTTCAATGTAATGGGTTTCATAATAGTTTCAATCCTATTCTAATGAAATAGATCGATACCAGATTTAATGCCGGAGCTCACTACGCTGTAACTGTTTTATCAATTAATTACCGGTATATTTCAATGCAGTATCATCCCTATTTAAATGGAAGCGTGTGTACATTACGAGCGCGCTAGATTTCGATACGATACTAGACCATTCAATGCGGTGTCTATTATGGATGCCCGCTAGGGGCGTCCGCCGGTTTTGTTTTTAGATTTGCGGTACCGTTACTGAAATATTAACTAGTGGACACGGTGCGACTTCGTTCGCGTACGCCTTCTTTACCCGTACATACCCTTTTATCTTGCTTATAAACCTTCTTCTGGAATCACTCTATCTATTGTTGAAAATCGCATTAAAATCCGTTGCGTCGTTTAAAAGATCTAAGCGTTCATAGGGACAGACGGCGGAATGCGACTTTGTTTTATACTATGTATTGATAAGGCGATTTATTTAAAGAAATTTAGTACATTCGTTTAGACATAGGTGTTCTCGCAACTCGACGGACCTAGCACCTATTTCACGTGGAAATAATCTTTTCAATATTGAAATTAGTAGATACTCATGTGAGTATCTACTAATATCTGTATTTTTAGATCAATATTGACGAGAATAAAATGGCTGACGAATATAAAGATCCATATATATTTTAGTTTTGCAGTGAAATCAAACACGGATTTAATTGTTTCCTTGGTTAATAGTATTTAATTAACCCTACATACGAATCCATCAAGAATAGACATAATTTGAAAATCAACTTAAAACAATACTCCAGGGTTTTCTCTACACTGCGTTCGCGGCCTTTGATTAGGCCCGGGCTCTATTCCAATTTTCATGGCGGACTGCGATCCGCCGCCCTGATTGATTGTTATTGGCCGCCCAACACTGCCTACATGGCCGGCAAAGATAGACCCACAAAGTTTTTTGTACACCCATTTACTCGGAAATGGCAAATAGAGCCTTCGACAGACTGCCAATTAAAGCAAGGATGTTAATTAGAGAATACCACCCCCATTTCCTACCCTTTCAATATTATGAAACCCCATGTCCCCATGTCATTTCATTACAATATTAGTGAGGAAGTAAAATTTTCAAAAAGAGTCAAATGGTGATCTTGTAAGTAGAGCTTTTAAAAATCAAACCCGTGGTATGCACAAAAACGCGAATCGTCGACTGTGATAGCTACGAGTACGTTGTAAATGCGTTCGTTATTGCATGCACGTCCCACTCATTTCAAAAACGAATTACAGCGTTGCAAATTTCGATTATAAACATTGGAATCCCGAAAAGATGCAGGTTATCCTTTTATTTTCCGCTATCTACAATATCGATCTGCTCAACTTCGTAATTCCATTCGGTCCAGCGGCGGTGTTTTTCAGCTCCGAGGGCTGTTTTGAATTTTAAAATCGCCCGGTCCGAATTTTAATGGCCATCAATGAAGGATCGTATTATTTTACCCAAATGCCTATAATTTATGATTCGACAGGTGTCCATAGTTTCTTGTGCAATGTCTACGTCCATCGAAGTAATGAAAGACTTTCAACACGGTGTTTATGTATTAGTTACGATTAAATATTGCGGAAGGTGTAATCTTCCTGATTAATCTGATTAATAGACTATTAAAGGAAGATATAATATACATGTAGGTACCTAGTACAGAAAGATTTAGTCACCAGCCCCTGTCTA
The DNA here is from genome assembly GCA_905147135.1 of Blastobasis lacticolella. Lineage (NCBI taxonomy): Eukaryota > Metazoa > Arthropoda > Insecta > Lepidoptera > Blastobasidae > Blastobasis > Blastobasis lacticolella. The sequence goes on from LR990041.1 coordinate 11,630,383, forward strand.
CTTATTGGTTGGTTCCTAAATGCAGAATAATGTGTAGACATCATTCATTAAAAATATTGTTAGCAGCAATTTTTGAATTCAACATCAACTGCTGCAAGAGAAATATTGTGTCGTAAACCAACCACATATGCCTGCCGCACTCACTACTCCCAGTAATGTTTCACTAGAGTGCACCGCGTCAGCTTTTGTAACCAAAGTTGTATTTCACGAGGCGGCGCATAGAGCCGGCTATCTGATGATTGGTTTTTGGCAATTACCAGTATTGCTCACACGTCGCAATCCCGTTCATTCACCGTGTGAAATATGTATGGGACCTGTGTTTCTCTTTGTTGCCATGCGGATCCACGCCAATACAATATGCATATTGCACTCGACAAAGGTTTAATGACAGTGCCGGTGCTGTGGTTATTTGTGGTTGTCTACGATAATATGCAAAATAATAAATCAATTAAAATAATTAGCTTCAAGTTCAATTCATAAGATAGAAATTTGAAACAGAATCAGGGTCGCCTCAGGTAATCTTTTAGTAATCATTTATTTTCTACTTTTTTGTAGCGAATTCTACAATTTGCGCTATGAGATTGACGATAGACGAAATGACTGAAGATCGACCGATAAGAGATCTCTAGAAATTTCAAGAAGTATCTCGAGGGATGTTAATTGGATTGAGTTCAATCAATAGAAAAAGTAAATTTCCCGCGAACAAAACAATTAGAAAGCAGTCTCGATTAAAAATGTCAAAGGCTGTTAACCTGTCATAGTGATAACCTGCAACTTAAGCAAATACTTAGCTTAATTGTTTTGTATATTTTATTATAGTGAAGACTTATCTATATTTACTGCTAATGATGATCAAAGTATAAAATTAGCCAACCTAGTGTTTTAACATCACGTTCCAGCGCATATTAAGTGGCTACTAAGTTACAATTCTTGTGTGCCTTACATTTTGCCGGCGTATAATTTTAATACATATAACACATGTTTCGAGGCAATAATTATTTTCATTATACGTTGCGACAAGCGCGCTGCGACCTGTCGTCCCTTTATTAACATTTAAATTTATATTACATTCGCTAAAGAGAAATGTCTACCACGATAATACATCTAAGGCACCTTTATGTCGTCTATGACAGGTTAAACTGTATCGTCTATGTTTAAATGTGTGACTAAGGTATTTGTAATAGGGTTGAATTTTGGATAGTTGCGATTGGAATTAAACCCTTTGTCTCAAGGCGTCGGGTCACCGCTGCCATGTCGTCTGACATTTGTACAAAGGTTACCTCCATTCTGCCGGGTTTCTTTTCTTGTTGACGTAATGTTTTATTGGCACAAGGGGTGTTGCATTGTGTTCGAATTAACCTTTGGGGGTGGAATGGAATCTAAGGATTTATCTAGCATTTGTTGCTGTTGTAAATCATACAGGAAAATCAATAATAGTTATATTGTCGGTATTATTAATTGCTAGAGCGAGATCCCTTACATAGACACAGCGAACTATTACACGACGCAAATAAAATAAGCGAAGCCTTCAACGGAGCGAAGCAAAATTGTCATAATAAATCGAGTAATTATGGTGATTACAGGGACGTCAAAGCGGCCCATAAAACTATCAATGGACCTATAAATTGAAGGAAACGTTACAACACGCGAGATCGTCTTGGGAAAGTGTAGAAACAAACGTATGCCATTAGCAACAAGCAACCACCGTATGGAGTCCGCAACGTGTGAACAGGCTCATAAAAATAGTATTAATCGAACGCCGCGGAACCGGCAATAAACGCAGAGGCGACGGCACCAAATTGGCAACCGACCCAATAGCGCCCGTAATATGAGAAAATAATAGTTTTAATGCCACAAATAAATAACCTAGTGGGGAAGAAGACAATGGTCGTGTAACGAGATCAGTTGTTAATTGTGGCGAATGCGGAGCAAGCCCGAGACCCGAGATTTATGGACGCATTGAAATTAGATCCTATCTGTTCTTTCAATCCTCTGAGATGTGTTCTCGGACGTTGTTCCACGCAGTATTAATATGAATAAATGCTCACTATTTTGATATTGAACTAAAAGTACTGACCTCTCATTTTTTGTTCGTCCAGGAGTTGTCTTTCGAGGTTGTCCTTTACCTCCCGCTCTCTCAACACGTCCATCTTCAATTCAGCTGCAACAAAAACAGATGAAATTAGACACAATCATATTTTATTAAACTACAGAATAGGCAGTAACATAACTTAACCTACAACAAAAGTAAATGATAAGGTAAACAACAGGTTAACTGTAATAAATGGTTCATTATGCACAAAAGGCATTGTATACGTTTAACAGTGAGCTAAACCGGTAACAAGGCCGTAAGCAAGGGGCCGATTAGGAACATAAACACGGATTAACTCATTCGGAATCCCGGTACTATTGTGAAGGAGTAGAATTGAGAGATTTGCATAACTTTCAATTAGATCTAACCTGACGGAAATGATTGGGGGAGGAACTTCCGATTCGGGTATGTTTTGAGATGCTTAGCTGAATCCCGAATTAAGTTGGCGCGGGTGTTTTAATGTGTTATTAATATTAACACAAACAGTCGTGTTCCGGGATCGTACGGGGACTTTAGCAGTTATGTAGCCATGATTTTGTAATGCTAGGCACAGATACGTGAGGGTTGATAATATTCAACATTCAGTTAATTATAACTACATTTATGTGTAAAGAAAATGATCTAAACGAAGAATAAATTTCTCATTTGGAGTGTTAGGAATTACAATATTGGCGTACTCTGCCCTACCTCGAAGAAAGTTACCTAAGTATAGTTTCACCGTCGTAAGTTGTGATTAAGTTTAATCAAACGTCTCAATAGTCGGCTCGGTATCACTCTCCCATTCCCGGGCGTCGCGAAATGAGTTGAATTTGAATAGAAAGAGGTCATGCCCGTTTAATTTGGTCCCTTATTCAATTAGGCTGCCAGTGTAATGGGCTCGTAAGGGATCACACTGATTAACTCGCGTTGTTGGCACCTATATACGGGTACTGCTCTGCGGATCTCCGATCATTTTAATTTGAAACCGTGCCCTTTGTTCTGCGTTTTACAGCGTGTGTAACCTTTCGATAACAATACCGTGTAGATCTCTCACCTACGTTTTATTTAAAATGACATCAAACTTATAATATAAGACAACATCCTTATTACAAGTCTAATAGGTAGACTTATATCTGTGTTGCAATTTTCTTTTTAGTCTACACCGAATCAATTCTAATTAGGAACTTGTAATCCTGCCCGCTCCTATGAATGGGCACAATAAATTATCGATGTAAATGATATTTACAAAGCAGTTACGCCTCAATCGGATATAAGATTCTCGGGGCCCGCAACTAGCTTGTTCAATACGATGAGGATTGTTTCGCTTAATAGTTCAGTTAGCGTTTTAATTATTGCAGTTGAGTTGGTCTACGCAAGGCTATTTTACACGGCGTGTTATATTAGATTATACCAAAACAAATAGGCAAGAACTTTTCTAGGTAGATACATGTTAGTAATTTAGGTACCTACTAACAATTGTTGTTTGGCTCCATGCAAAATCCTCCACGACCACAAGGATTGAAGTACAGAGCTCGCGTCAAACTAATATATGTGTGATATGAATCTACAAGCTCATGATATGAGCATAGTGAGCGAGTAAGGAGGTTCAGCTCACGAGCAGTATCATCGTACAGAAATCTCTGCGATAACGCAGGGACAAGTTAACTTGTGCGCGCGCACGCTTATAATAAGCTGGAATAAAGGTATATCGCAACGCAGCTATCTCCATCGCGGATCTTGTAAATTGAAACGTTAACTCTCTTACTGCGTCTTTTGCTTTTCGACCATTGTTTCGCTAAAGGTTATCGATCTACGGAATTTATTTTAAATCACCCACACTCATAATTAAAGCGCACCGCGTTTCGTTAACTCAACAACCGGCACCAACGCTAAATAAAAGACTACAACGCCGTATACGGTTATTAATTTCCAGGATGGCAATAATAATTTAATCGCATAAAACAATATTATCGTAACTCATCAAAACACTTTAGACACGATCTGGCGCACTATCAGAAGTTAATACGAGACGTTTTTATTAAAAAGAAGACAATCTTGGTGGGATGCGAGATTAATTTCGAATCAATCCCGGTGTATGGTGTAATTTAGAGGGCTTTTAGTTAAGAGTGGTTTCGCACATGAGACGTAAATTACTTCGCCGAGGGATGGCCATTAAGGGATCGCGTCGGCATGCGGCGTATCTCGACATCTCGCGATTTGCGGCCGCGGCGGCCGGTGGTCGGCGCCTGCGCCTGCGCTGCCATTGTCCCAAGCGGCGACAGGCGACCGACACCGCGAACCCGCGTCGGAGCGGCAACGGCATTACGAGAAACACTCGCGAGATTTGTAATCAAGTTCTAAATAAAATATTTATACAAAACCGTTATATATAAGACCATTTGTTAATTTATGGAAACGACAAAAAATAAACCGTTCCTAAGACTTTGGAAGCTGATGATACAAAATTATATCGAAGTGGTATTAACGGATTAAATCAGAATTAGTGATCAATAAATCATAAAAGCTCAGACACTAAGTAGACATAACATAATATCGATCCAATGAAAACGTTTATCGACAAAAAAACGAGAGAAAACCGAAACTCTTAGTGGAATACTGGATTATTATTAAATCGATCTTTGTATCGGATCAATCAAATTTAAAACCTGATCGACTTGCGTCCGACGAAAAAATTACTTTATAAATAAAATAACAATAAAAACGATGCGCTCGGTTCAAGGGAATATATAATTATGGACAATTATTATGATACCGAAACTCAATGGCCGATAGATGATTGAAAGGATCGAGACCCATAAACAAAAGAATCGATTTAGGTTACGCAATTTAATGCTCACGGGTAATTAGCTGATAGCGTTGGTAATCGATTCTTTTTAATACTTGTGTAGAGGAAGAGGGACGAATACGTCGTCGAGAAAAGTCTTTTTAGGTGTTATTTTTTTATCAGGAGACAAATGTGATTCGCTGTCCCGGAGGGTCCGCGGCGAAAATTGTATTTCTCTTCAATTTCGTGCACTCAGCAAAATCAACAATAATATTTAAATTTGTAACGCTACGCGCTTGGAGAGTTGTACGATGAGATCGAGTGGAAGTGCGTTGTCTATATAAGAAATGAGTGCTCACAAAACGCGGCTCAGCTAGAAACAGGTAGATATCAAATAAAAGAAACAACAAACCGTGCAAATAACGATTTAATTAGACTGTCATAAAAGGTGTTAAACAAACCGAATACTTTATGAGAAAAGATTGCAAACAACGTGAGACTGTATTTCAATGGAACATAAGTCATAGGGCGAGCGAATTAAGACATATTTTCACGGCCCCCACTGGCGCGAAGACTAAGTTGAGCCTGCAGTTAAAATAACAATTAAAGTCTGTCTAAAATTTACGACTCAAAACTGGGAAAATAATTTAAACGAGCGTTGAGGTGAAAGCGACCGAAATGGGTCTCTCGCGGGGGAAACAAAAGCAACAATTCAGAATCTCCCTCGCTCGCTGCGCTTTCGGCCGTTCTGGCCGTGGATGAGTCAAGGAAGTCTTTGCCGGTCTTAAGGTGAAATTTTAATACTAATATCATAAGGAAATATTACCCAGGAATAACATTGATTTAAATGCTTTTACAGCGATTATTGGGGGAGAAATTGTAATTAATGAAACAAGCTTTTAGGCACATTAAAATTGAACAAAATTTTATTGTATTTCTATTCGTACGTTACGTATTGAGCGGCTGATTAGATTCAGAATACATTAACTGAATTGACGAGGCTCTTAAAAAGTAAATTCAGAGTAACGATAATGGTTGTCATGGCGCGGAAAACGAATTTTCTTTCCCTTTTTAAATTTACAAACCGGCGGCAATTTTATTTTATTGTTATTAGATTTTTCCGGCTTATGTCACGCGGCGCTGTCACCGCGTGGATTATTCCCGGGCCTCCGCGCTAATAATCATAAGAATTGCTTCCCTTTATTATGTGTGAAATTTAGAACGTAAAATCTTCGGCACCCACTCACCCCATCTGGGAACTCTCATCTTTCTCCTGACGAAATAAGGGCATTTTTACAGCCGCGGGTTGGGAATCTTCATAAAAATACGGTACCTAGCAGTACTTTATCTGCCGGGAGAGGTTCCAAACAACATACATGTGTAACACATAATTTTGTATGAATATATTATAAGGGATTTGCGTGTCGTACATTGTCAACCCGCACAATTTTGTTGATCATAAACCGAATATAATGTATACGAGAGTAGATACGTATGATAGTAAATAATGAAGTTGTCGTTGCAAAAATGGAATAAAAGCCTATGCGGCGGGCGCGGGACGAGCGCGGGCTGGGTGCGGGGCGGCGGGAATAACTCCCGCGCTATCGGCGCACGCGCACCCGATCTGCGATCGGAACACGCCGGATAAGATTATCCGGTAGCCCTGTATTATTTTAATGAGACTACACGACTCCTCGAGATTCGGTGTGATACGAGAAAGCTTAGGTAACGAAGCAAATAAAAATATACGGGTCAAGAGAGATATCACGCGGTCGCGGCGCGGTGATAGCGCCGCGAGGGAGCGGGCGCGGGCGCAAGGCGGCCCTTAATTTAGCCCGACGCGATAAACTCCGTTCATCTACATACCAGCTGACGGCAGATCGGCCGATACCATTATTGTCTCCGGTAAGGCACCGATTAAAAAAATATACACATTTATAAGCGGACAACATCTGGCGGTATTTAAATAAGATATAAACGCGAGAGTCCGCGAATGTTTTGTTTTGGGCTACATTTTTTCTTGCCCCGTGGAGGCTCCCCTCGGCGGATATATTGGTATTAAAAATGTAAGGGAGATTTATGCGAATGGCTCTAAGCTTTCATTAGTCGTTCCTTGTGCGGTGTGCGGTCGCCGCTCCCTGACCGGTAATTTTTCATTTCTGTGCAAAGTTCCCGATGTTTGGGCGCGCGGGAAATTTAACTGCATATAAAGAATATTAATGTGGCACAGGGCGCGGGCAGGTGCACGCCACGACTCCGTTTTGCCTATTGCCCCGCACTCGCCGAATAGACATAAGAAATCATTTTAACGAGAAGTGATAGAGCGGTTTTTGCAAGAGTAAGAAATTGAAAAGAGGGCACAGACTGCCGTGAATGAACACGCGATACTAGGTTTAAAATTTAAATGGAATGACTTGCGAAGGTGCCGGATTTGCAACTGATAAAGTTTTCATGACACTTTTGGGTAGGTAACTACTAAACATTCTTACCGCCATAAACAAGGAGTATGAGGCGTATTATTCCGGCTTGTAATTCCGTATGTAAATTACAACTAGAACAAGGGTTGCCATTCACCCCATAGAGACAATATTATGACCAGTTGATATTGAACTCCTTGTTACAATGCGAGATGTGCAGAGAGGGATCTCCATATTTTGGTTGGGATGAAGTTGCTCTTAAACCTTAGTTTATGGCAGTTTTAAATATTAAGAACATGTTGTTTGGAAATGTAGTGCTGAATTTGGTGAGCTTGTTACGTTACGTGTACTGCAACATTTCATTATAAATGTTTTGAGAGGTATTTAACCTTTTTTGTACCATTTTGAAGACTTAAACTGATGTGTTTAATTAACAAATACGTAAACTGTCAGTTACACATCACTGTTGAACAACAATACTAGTCAATACCAATTAGTTATACAAGTAAATCCCTGTATTACATTTTACCGTATATCTCCATAATATTACATTAACTTTTAAGCCTATCAGTTCTTATAGGCGTGCTCTAAGAGCCGGCGCTGACCCTCTCCTAGCAATTCCCGATTCGGCACCGTCACATTAAATTATTTCAGCTCAGTAATTCCGAGCGGTTAATTATTGCGCACAACACGACGCAACCTGGCAGCCGAGTTGAGAATGTAATTATTATTAAACTTTACGATTGTCTCACTTTACCCCTTCCCACCCCCGGCTCGGGAGCGGCCCTCGCATCTGCAGCAGACCGTTTGAGGAAATTGGATTGTATCCCACAGTGAGATAGTTCAATTTCGCAATGGCAAACTTTGGTGTATACGCCGTTCGTGTTTGCTGATCACGTTACATTAGATCCTAAGATCCTGAGGGAGTTTCTTGGCTTGTTGCGGCACAGGATTCATATTTGAGCTACTGTCTGAGGATTTATATGCGCGTATGGGAATATTGCACGATACAACTTTGTGGGATGCTATTGTAAGGTTTTGAAGCTTTCGTAGCATGCCCCTTCAAATATTATAGGACCTACGTACCTACGAGATTCTTATAAGCGGTACAGTACGAAAATAAATTCAGAAACAAGCAAGTAAAAAAATCCTAAAAACAGTTAGTGTATCGTAAGTAATAAAATTTATTTTATCATGTGGTAGGTTTCTATGAAGCCTGAGGAGTGCACTTGGGTGAGTACCAACGCCTTATCTATTTCTGCCGCCAAGCAAAAATGCTTGGCAATTGCAGACATGAGGCATTCCATCTAAGTCCTCACAGTGACAACGGACCTGCGGTTCTGCATTTTTGTTGCCTGCAACCTAAATGCATAAATCGGAGATATTTTGGGCGACAGTTACCGCTTACCATCAGGTAGGCAGTCTGCGTGGTTTGCAGAAAAAATAAAAATAGAGCAAGAAACATTATAGAAACATAAACGGCTTCCCAGCAACGTGGCTTCGGGCTAATACGCTCAAATAATAACAGAACCGGATTACGCACTTTTGGCATGAGTGACTTGATGTTACTTATTCAATAGCTGGGTAGTGGTGCCCCCGGCGATCTATTCTACCCCATGATTGTAATCTCTCAAAATAAGATTAGTGCTTTATTTTACATTTTATACAATAACATGAAGATACGCTATTATTTCATTAGATAGATACCATTATCTACTGTTACAAAAACAGCCAACAACTTCTCGATTTGTGTGATGGGTTACCTAAAGTAAGAAGACCTATCTATTAAGAAGCCATATACTCATACTTAACCGAAAATTTACTTTATTTACTTTTTTATGTTATACGGTAGGCAAACAGGCAAGCGGGCCCCCTAATGGAAAGTGGTCACCAGTGCGTTACCCACCTCTAAAGAGACCTCTAACATCCGTCCAAAGGAAACATTAGCTGGGAGCTCATTACACATTTGAATTGTACGAGCGAGAAACGTTTTTCCGAACTGTTGCGTGGAATCTAAGGATCTACGTAATCTTGAATCTTTGTGACGCATAGAATCGATATCGCACATAGTAAGCATAGCAGGCGTCCAGGTGTCCGGTCGGATCAGGCGCGGCGAGCTAGAAGGCCCGCAAGCCGCGCCGCTAGATGGCGCGCGTGTGGTCGAGTCGCGTGCGCACCGTAACCGGAGCGACACGCGCAAGTAATCCAATATGGCCGCCTGCCAACGTCTCCCGTTATCGGTACAATGGCATTTTAATATCCGCCGTTAATGTCACTTATTGTTTACTCAGTTCACGGAGCGAATGATACGGAAACCAGGTTTTGCTAGGAATAAATCATGCGCGTCTAACATGCGAGCGGCAGCGGGTTTGCGAGGTTGGGAACTTGGGCTAGCCGCACATCGGAACAGAACGGCAACTGGCCGCCGTTCAGTATTCTTGGTATGAAATTCCCTACTACAACTTCGTAACGGCTCCACCTCGCCATACAAATGACAGTCGAGCGACGTAGTTACGTCTCTGTCGTTCCCTTTCCACTTCTTAGACCCTTAAACAGTAACTAGATATAGACTAAAATAATAGTATGATGAACAGAGCAACAATACCTATATTACATGGAAAATAGGTTCCTATACCATTGATTTCCGTTAAAACTCTAATTTACCAACAGAAAACAATCGAGGCACGACCAACGAAATCCTGGATCGTTCAAAAAAGGAACTCTCCCATAATTCAACACGGCGTCCCGAGGTAAACAAACAAAGATTGGAGCGCGCGATTTTTGCGCACACCTCTTGCACAATGGCGCGAAAGCTGGCGCGGGCGGCAACAATGCGTCGTTGGGTCTATCGGCGCGCGCGCATCGGCGGTGGCTCGGCTCGTTAGCCGCTGGGGGCGGCCGCGCTGGGAGCTAGCCACGGCTGAGTTATGGCGCGCCGGCCAACCACCGATCAACTGACAAATTCGAAAACAATACTCCACTTTCAAGCATCTTCGATCATTGCGTCTAAACATTTTACAGCCGATTAACGTTGCAGCTACAAACTCCGTGGCAATTGGCACCTACAATATTCAGCTATAAAAATCCAACATCGTCGGAATACACACGTAACACAATAATTCAGCGACGGCCGATAATGTCGCGTCAGTTGTAAAAGCTTTCATATCAATTGAATCCATTAGCTGAGTACACAAGTCGTCTGTCTATTTGCTCATCAGTTTTTATCATTGGCCAGCATGTTTGTGCGATCGGTCACTTCCACATTATTGATGGGCCGGCCCGTGCCGACTTCCATTTGCGATTTTCAAACTCCATTTTCATCAAATTATAACTTATAAGTCACAGCAATAAGAGCTTTCCCCTGTTTCCGGCCGGAGTAATGGAAAGCTTGTGTAATTTCATTTGTCAGTCGTTTTGGTTGATGTTTGTTTATGCTTCCATTAAATGTATTGTCGAGTGTAGGTATTGGTCAACTATCGACTCTCACAGTAAGGCATCACTTCGCGATAACGGCTACGTTTATGTATTTACATGTCTGTTAGTACTTTGTTATTATACTACCTATCCTATCTAATGAATGACGGACAGGCAGACAGCCTACTGATGGAAAATGGTAACCGTCGTCCATATCAACGACGATTCAATATTCAGGTTTCATGTGTATTATTACCGTCCGTCGGTAGTTGTCGCCGTCACTTACCTGTTACATGTAAACAGCCTAACTTATCCTTCATATCGGAAAACAATTACGCTAGCATCATTGCTTGTCACCAGAACTAGATAAGGCAGTGGTATCTACTCAAGATTAGCTGTCGAGAATCGTATATCTAACTAGCTTTCGTCCGCGACTGTCGGTGTGTACAATTTTTTACGTTTTTGCGTTCTATATCATTATGAATTTCCAAAATTAATCATTATTGGTATTTGTGCATAGTCTCAACTTTCAAGTTAATAGTTTATAATAATAAAAGGTTTATACAATACAAATTACCCCCTATATTACTCATGTAAGAAAGCTCCATGTCTGTGGAGTCAGCTAGAATTGCCTCTATTTTACCCTCACAGAAGACAAATATCCAGAAACGTTGAATAACTTTTTTATTAATTATTATTATACGTAATCTTCATTATATTTTATTATATTATGGGTTTTTAATATAATGTTTTTACGAAGTTTCAATGTTGAACATTGAAAGAATAACCAGTTTCATACAAACTTTCACTCCCCATTTCACCCCTTAGCGGATAAATATCCAAAAACATTTCTTATTACTCACACGATATTATTAAATCTACCTAAGTCTTAAAAACATACACAAACAAAGTAACAACACGCAACCTCTCACCCTAAAAGCATATACCGTCGTGGGTAAAAAGTTATACGGACTATTCATGAGTTCAGCCATTTCCCAGCAGATGGCGCTACGTGTTTAACATAAAGTGCATTTGTGGACAGTTCACCAGATTACTCAGAAGTGACAGTAAATCACATTGGTAGGACCAATATTAGCCGGTCTGTTTACAAGCATCACTGGAGATTAGTGCGAAACGCTATTCTCCTTAGAGAGCTAATCCATAAAATACCGCTCTGTATCTGCGTGTGCGTCGTTTGTTCGCTGACCAGCACTTAGCTTAACAAAAACTGATAGTTGTAAAACAAAAGGGCAAATAAGATAAAAAGGCCGAGAACAAGAGCGGTCCATTTCGCCCAGAAATAAACTAAGCGGTAAGAATTAACAGGATAAAGGCTTGAAAGAGTAGCCGATGCAGATTTATGTCGCGATGATCGCAATCGGACCGATTCTGCGTGTTGCGGACCTTTTATTTGTTCCACTGCCGACATCGGACGGGAATGCGGTGATGTGCCTTACTTACTTAAGGGCTCTTGTCCAAATGCAAGGACACGCGAGCGTATCCACGGGTTTCACCCATCAAACAATACAAACAGAGTTTTATCTCTCTGTATATGTATCTCGTTACTAGTGTAATGCACATAAAAACGGCACAAACATCGTCGCGATCATCCGAAACTGTTGAAAGGGCGACAATATGACACCTATTTCCCATTCATTGCCACTAGACACGTAACAAATCGACGCGCTATGAAAGTGCAAGCCTTTCAGCTACCCCTCCGCCCGTTATCTGATAACCGGGTGAAAGCCAGACGCATTTGTCTGTCCTCGCATCACCCACTGCAGTAGTGCAAAAATTGTCAGCCACAGCGGTCAGATAGCGATCTACTATTTGCGAAGGGGACCTCGAATGTGTGCCTCCGTGTGTGAGGGAAATGTGCTCTCTGTACCTGAGTATAATTGACGCTCTTTTAAAGTGTTTGCTGTCATTCGCAATGCAAGGTATTGAGCAGAACATATATCTACTCGACGTGATGAAGTATAGTACTGCTATGTTCAAAGTAACGTATGGATACAGGTGTAGCATCATACAGGCAGGGGAGAGGGCCGGACGCGCTAAACGCAAGGCCCGCGCAGTAACACCTATCAATTGAGCCGAGCGAACCGGCGAGTGATTGCTGTAATTTCTATAAAAATCCAACAGTAAAGTTCGCCAGACACATCGATTCGAAAAAATGTTTCATCAACAATAATTTTATTATCGTAATAACAAAATTACTGGGTGCCGCTGTACGCGAATCCCACTCTTAAACCCGCTTTGATTAGGGAGTTATTCCCGTAGCTCTCCCTTTATATATCTGGGGGAGAAATGGAACCTTTTGTTGGCCTATAGCATTATTATTTCTCATTTTGTTTTGTTTATTAATACAATTGGCTCGAGGCGCAATATTGATATTCAAGTTTGATGATGACTAGCCGCGAGTTTTCTCCCCGAGCTCTCCTCTGTATTTTTATGGGTTTTATAACAATTGTGTTTCTCCTCTTTTGTTTAGGCACCAGTGAATTGAATAATGTTGACTATATTACAATGTTTTCGGGACCAACGAAAGACGTTTTCATAGAATGGTTTAATGGAAAATCAGATTTAATTTACTCGTTTGTTTTCTTTTTTCTTTTGTAGGTATTTAGGCGTCTCTTATAAAAGATTCAATTTTCGTTTCGGGGTCTTGCCCGCACAATAGTGGTCTTGACATTGATTTCTCTTAAGAAACATCTCATCCGGCAATTTGAGCAGGCCGCGGCGCGCCATAGCGCACGGATTATTTCTCATGGAGAAAATGGAATGACGTGAATAAATAACCCGCAGAAATATCAATTAAACAATTATGCTGTCCGAATGGAATCGTGTGTAATGATAGTGGGCCGGGCTATAACTCAACCGCATCTGTTCTACGGCTATTTGCAAAAGGCACGACATGCGCTGCGCGTACGCATCCCCGCCGCGCGGTCCGCGGCGCACCTACTCCGCGATTCCTATAAAGTGGCTAGCTACACTATAATGCCCCAAGACTACGGTGGTGACATCTCCAGCTCCGTTTTAAAACGATACCACATGTACCCCAGTTGCATTTAATGATGACTATGGGAGCATTACGGAGCTTTGATATGCGAGCCAGTTGTTTCCCACCTCGCGCTCTCGACACTTGTAATTTCGTGATTAACGTAATTAAGGATGAAAAGGTTTTTACGGGGTCAGCAACGCATGGGTGATGCCTCTGACTTTGCAAACGTTCATAGACTGCGGTGATTGCTTACCATCAGGCAGGCCGTCAGCTTGTTTGCCACCTTAATGGTATAAAAATATAAATTTAATAGTGCATTTCTAATAACCTCTTTGATTGACTATTTTCGAACTACAGAACTATCTCTACACTGGGGACCCCGATGGTATCAGTAGTATCACATAAATACGAGAAAAGTAAACAATAGACATAATTATAAATTGCAATTTGTTGAAAGGATTAATTGTGTTGCCTATTCAACTCTATTGTTTTACTCACATATAAATAGTCTTCAAATGTTGAAATCATATTTAGAAGGTAAAAATAAAACAAAGTGAATGAAGTATTAACTGACAGAGGAACAGTTTACATTGGAGTCCCACAAGGGTCTATATTGGGACCGTTTCTCTATCTTCGTATTACGTAGTATGAAAATAAAGTCTCTTGCTGCGTCCGTAAGTCTGTACATCTGATAACTCCCCCTAAAACACGCAACGGATTTTAATGCGGTTTTTACTATAATTTTAATAATTTATTTCAGAATGTTTAATTAATAATTGAGACAACCCGGGAATATCCTTGCGAAGCCAGGTGGGTCGCTAGTGTCTTCTTATATAATTCACCATCGTACATGGTGCTTAAAAACGCTGTTATAGTTTTATTTGCTGACGACACTTAATTGGTATTTAAAATTAATAGAAAATATAACAATATTATAGTTCTTTAGAAAGTATTTCAAGGTTTACGACTAATACTGAATAGATTAGATCTAGTTTTTTAATGCCAATAGATACTTGAAAGCCGATAGATGTTAGTGGCACATTAATCGAAAGTCGTGGGAAGCCTAGTCCAGCAGAGGACTACTCGTATATCTGATAAAATTATGAATATTTTATACAAAACTCTAACCAATGACATGTTTAATTACCGATACATACTAGTTAAAGGTGTTCGTCTCTCACTAATAATTATAAATGGGAATCACCTTTATAAGGCAAAGGGCAGTTCCGTTGACAACGTTTATTACTCGCTTAGCAAATAAGATAAAACTTTAGACCCATAGTTAATTGAATTCATAAAGTTACGAGTTATATTGCTAAGTAATGCAGTAAGTGTATAAATAAACGTAGCAGATACACTGACGGCTTCAGGTAGGCAAATTAATAGTGTACTGTAATATAAAACGAATTGTTACAAGCACATGAAATTGTCTATCATTATTCTATGAGGGCAAACGACAGCCGTCCGAAACCGCCGCGAGCGTCGCCATATGTGCTCAAAGTGCTACCTATAAATTCCAACAAAACCGCTATTTACTGACTATTTTCTAATTTCAATAATTTTACGTAATAGCGCAATAAATGGGCAACATATAATGCGATGCAAATGAATCGGCGTCGTTAGGGCCCCGCGCGACGTGCGCCCGCGCCTAAGAGCCGCTAATCAGTGTTTCTTATCCATCCGATTACGCGGAATCGATCCCCGCGAGATGTAGACCAATATCGATTATAACATTTACATCGATAACATTTCCTGCAGTGTCTCCATATTATAATCTTTGACAATTTCATATGTAAATTCTGGAACGGTACGTCTACGTTTCTAAGAAAATGCGCGGACGCCTCGCAATTTCTCAGCATCTTTGTTGCATGCAAGTGCTGTGCTCTAGGGACGCCTATTCGTAAATTGCGATATCCAGTGTGAAGACTATCATCAGGCAAATCAAATTATATATTCCCCGCGGTATTGATCACCACCTGTTCTCGAATCCTGTAATCATTTATAGGTGCGGTATTTGTTTTGAAGTAGGTATAGGTAGCTAATCTTAAGAGATTCTTCTGATCACCTATCAAATATAGACAATGATCGATGTTGAATCATACATCAATACACAGCAAGTAATTATATAAAAAAAAACTTCTCATACAAATTATTAATACTGTTTTCATACGCCTGCTTGAGCGATTTTACTACACACTCTGCAATAGAGTTTCATTAGATTCAGTCGCATTATCTTTTAGAGGTACAAAGAAGCTTAACACGCTTGTTTTTTTATTTTCAATTAAATTGACTTGACATTGACATATACTTCACACAGAGAATCCAACGACGGCTTTCTGATATGAGTTGTGACACCCTCAGCACAACATCAAAAGTTACAAAGTAATTAACATCATTATCACAAATTCACCACTGCTGATCATAAGCCTTCCCCAAGTCTTCATATAATTCCTCTCTCCGTTTAAAACTTTTACTATGTCGCAGAGTCATCTAGTGAGGGGGGTATACGCTAATATATCACCGCAAGATAGCAATGGGATAGTTAGCGTCAAAATAAACTGTCAAATCGATTGCAAACTTCAGATGACTTCAGCTATAATGTAGCTGAATGTGTCCATTGCGCTGAAATATGAAGTATTATGAACTTACCCTTTTCATAGCTGATCTGCCTCTCCTGCTGGCGGGCGTTGTCCGCCGCCACCTTCAGCAAGCCCTGGATGTTCCTGAGGAGCGTCTCCGTGGAGGAGACCAGGGTGTCGGCGGTGGGGTCCACAGGGCCGGCGGGAGGGGTACCGCTGGCCGCCGCGTAGTTCACGGGGGCCGGCGACGACGACGGCAAGTCTCGCTCGGCGTCGCTCAGGTCACCGCCTGCAACGTCCTTTTTATGTAATCTTCCAAAATTTTCAACAAAAAGTAAAGGGGCAATGTCGTAAGGTGATTTTACATATAGATCATACGATTCAGATGTGGAATAAGCTTCCAGCTACAGTGTTTCCTTTGGACTATGACATAGGATCGTTCAAGAGGTATATTAAAGGTCTCTTAAAAGGCGGCATCACATTCGCGTTGCTGATGACAACTTTCCAACATGTAGCCCGCTTGCCTGTTTGTTTGTCGTCTAACATAAAAAAGATGGATAATTGAGTTGAAAGGTTGGTAACAAATTTTTTGACAAAATAAACACTCAAGAAGATTATTACATCACATACACGAACACCGCATCTGCACCTATAGCATTTAATATATAAGGTTTTATTATTTATTTTAAAGAAACATAAAAGCACTCATTAAAATGTCAGCTACGTTGAATCTGTTGGCAGGTTAAAGAAGGGTAATGAAGCTTAATATCAATTGAATAAAAGAAGCCTTGCCTTCTTATAATATATCGGTTGCATTGAGCTTCTGTAGCGTGTCAAGTGAATGACATAAATTATCACTTTAGAATATTTTTAAGAGTTAAAATTCACTTTGTGTGAAACTGACTTTTTCGTTATTGATGCTCGTTATGCCCTTATGTAGTTTAAACAGTTTATTTCTTTTCAACCCCTGACCCGTTGAGTGAGAAAGGAGTATTTTATATAGGAAATGGGTATTACATTTGTCTGCCTATCTGTACTTCTAGCTATGGTATCGTAGCTCCAAATGTAGCTAGAAATGGACCAATTTCGATGCAGTCTTTTTATTTTAAAAACCAATTTAATCGAGGTGATTTTTTCATTAAAATCGTTTCAGTACTTTAGAAAATATTTGAGCATCCGTAGGCTTTGCGGCATCTATCAAAAATACTAATACCAATTGACCAGATGCACATTTTTATACAGGTTTAAAGTCCTCATAATATTACAGAAGATGACTTCTGTAATATTATGACCACAGAACGCAAAAAACAAACTTAAATCCAATGACCAGTAATTCAGTAAGATAAGTAATTAAAATAGTATTCCCGAGTCCCATGCCCATGCGAGAGGCAGTCGAGGCGTCCCGCATTGAATTGTACCGTGTTACTGCGAATTATAAATCAATGCAATAACAGCTTCATGAGCCCATATACGGCGTGTGTTTGGAGGCAAATCAACAGGAGGTGGGCTTCGTGGATCGCGTGCGTGTATCATTCGCATCGCAATTACGGTCCCGATGAACACTGGTATCGCTGGGATCCACGCTTTGATGGCCCGGCTATTCAAACAGTCGATCCGTTGGAAAGCTCGGGTTGACCCCCGATGATAGCCCCGTAGATTGACGCCAGTTAATTGCGAGTAAGCTGTAAAATACGGCGATTGGCTTGCCCCATATCACGTTTGAATGGCTGATAGAAGGATGTGGATATGCTTCAGCGTATCTCAGGCCGTCCCGTTCAGGGATGCCGTGACGGTATACCTTCATGGCACTATCTACCTATATGTCGTTAATGCGTGCCCGTTAGTAACCTCATTGTTAATACGCGGACTTGAACAGTCCAAAGGGTTACTACAAAGACTTTGGTATACCGGGCCTACTATAACAACCATAACGAATGAGGTACTAATATCACATCCCTAAAGATGTGTATCCCATGTGTCGCATGACAAGTAAAAAGAAAGCGTGGACCTAATTTCTTGAGCATCGTGAAATCATTTATTGTTATATTGACGTGATAATTATAGTAATAGGGGTTATGTTAAAATCGGACCACACATAAAAAAGAGAGTGTTGCGACCGGCGACTCTCACGGTCCAAAATAATCTATCGATACATTTAATTTAACTGACAAGATAGTGAACGCTCATCAAATAATGAAGACACCATCGTTTCGTCATTGTCGATGCGCACGATAGCACTCTCCGGTTGTCACAACACCATCTCCCTAATAAGGCCAATTAACAGATACCTACTGCGACGAACCATTCGAATTTGGACTCTCTGGGACCCACAGTCGTTTCAATGTTTATTAATAGCCCTTAAAAGAATTAAGTCGTTATGGACATGAGCCGGGGCGACTCCAAAATCAGACGGATGATTGAAAGAAGGAGGTAATTTTAAATGGACAAAGATCAAAGTTGAATGACACGATTGAGAAAATGCATTCCGATAATGAGGTTGCTCGTGATGAGTAATAATAATCGTAAATAAATAAGTTGGGGCACCGCCATTGGAAGCGATCTAATTTTGATACTCGGTAATAATAATTAATTATCTACATTGTATTTCCTGCTGCAAAAATGATTGTTTACACAGACTTCCCGAGGCTCATCCCGTAAAATCGTGGCAAAACGAGCATTTTCTATTATCGTCTGCAGCCATCGGTTCCCACGCTCTCCGAGCATTTTGTGTGTAACCTGCAATAACTACAATACACAATCCTTATTGTTTCACTTAATTTAGCTATTGTAAGCTTCGAGTATTTACATTTGTCGATCAATTGTTTTGATTCGCGCCTTGTCGCTCCGTGCATAGTGAACGCTCGATTCGCTATTCATTTGAAAATGTTATAAAGATGAGTTGCTAAAGTCGTGTTCGCTCCGAGTTAATTTTACGTCGAAGTTAATTTTTTATTCAACTTTCAAGTCTTGTACTTATTCTTCGTAAGCTATTGTATTACACAGCTAACTGGCATGATTTACTCGATGTGCAGTGGAAGTAAAATGGCTGTAATTGTCTCTATAAGTTAGTGACGTCGGCCTAATAACTAGTTTACGGTTGATTGATGATCCGACCGGGGATAGCACTAAATTGATTAAAATACTACGCCAATAGATTCAATGAACAAAAAGCTGTAGAATAAATGGAAAGTAGTGAGTATGTCACGTAATTGTCACGCCATCCATCATTGCTAACCACACTCGTTAAAGATTCAAGTTAATAAAGAGTCAGGAAGAACTTTCCTTCCTATAGATAATTTATCTACCTATCTCCTAGTAGATATTTCAAGTTTGATCAATAACGTTCTGTTAAGAAAAATATTAATATCTTGGCGTCAATATCCCGGATGAGCTCTCGCGCGTTAGGGACTGGGGTCCACCTTGACCATGATCCAGGATTTGACCGATCAGGTAATTTACCTACAGTAGAGCGAGGGTGACCTCTGTGGCCCTGACACATTCAGTCGCCGGAATGTGCAAATCATGAATGAAAACAACGAAACCAAATTTCAAATTAATCCTCCAAGGAACCTACGCAGAAAAAACATCAAGAACGAGTCTCAAGAAACATGGGATTGGGTCCTTTTAAGCGCTATTCATACATCATTGGAGCGATTGCGGACGATACTCGTAATAAGATTTTATTATATCGGACCATTACAAGTAAACGTGCGGTGTCTGGGCCTGAGATGGGAAAACGTATGGGAACGCAGCCGCGCGATCATCCGCTAATCGACCGCGCCGGCCGCGCCATCTCGCGAGACCTCAACGCTGCTTTGCCATATATTGTGTATTTAATCGATGTACGTAATGCGTTACTTAAACGTCATAGAACGCGTCAAGTTTAATCAAATTCACATCTGTTTGATTACGCTATGATTATAAACATCAACATACAATGTATACGTCGGAGTCATTTTACACTTATTACTTATAAGTGTTTCCAGTTTCTAAAATAAAAGGAAGGTGGTTTTATGGCTGATAATTTCCGAACTATGAATGCTGAAGGTTGGAGCTATTACTGGGTAATTTTGCCGAGCATAACATGCCAAGTAATCCGAGTATATTGAACGGGTGATACCGGTGCCCGTGTTAATGCAACACGGACACTTTCTTGTCGTGCGCGCCCGTGATTACTTCGGGAAGACGACTTATTATATCGGACACGTGGAATGTATGAGAAACTGGCAACAAATCATTGCCACCAAGCTACTTATAGATATATATGATTTATGGAACCCTACTTTCGCGGATTACCTTCTTTTTATGTTTATGTCTTTGTGATTAGGAATTTTCCATAATTTCTTTGTGGCCTGCATAAGTACTTAATACACTTATGAAGTGGTGATACCCCTGGTGTCGTTAATATCTATGGCAGCGATGGCAAATGACTTTCCAGCAGGTTCCAGCTATTTGTATACCGTTTAACACAAAAAAAAGACTGACCGTCATCCTCGTCCTTGACGTTGTGGTCTTCCTGGTCGGAAAGTGGGGCGTCGCTCTCGTCCGAGTGGGAGCGGGGGGAGGCAGCGGCGGTGACGGCGGAGGGCAGTCGCGGGGGCTGCGGGGTGCGGCGGGAGGCGGCCGAGCTGCGCCCGCTGACCGAACCCTCACCACGGTCCCCGCGCTCGCGGTCCCCGCGGTCCGATCTGTCGCGGTCCCCGGAGCCGGACTTGGAAAGGTTCAGCACCGGACTGTGGCCAGGCGAGGACCCTGGCAACGATGAAGGAAGGTTAGCAAAATGGTACCTCAAGAAGAGTTTTGGTCAGCAGTCTAGTGATACCCCTGATGGTATTGGACACACCCATAGGAAGCGACGGTAACTGCTTAATATCAGGCGGACAGTTCGCTCCACTTAACGATAAAAAAATAAGTTTTAAAATATTTTGATGCTTGTTGGATAAGGCTACGTTAGGAGAAACCTAGTCCGCTAGAGGGAAGGAACAGTAGAACAAGGAGATCGAGATGCCGTTGTTGATGGGCCCGGCACCGGACTTTGGCCGAACAAGGGTGGGGTAAGGTAAAGTTAGCAGAAGCAATAACTTGACCGCTTACATTATTTCATGTCACTGAATATCGTAAATGAAAAAGCTGCTGGTCGATCGTGGGAAATTGTCAAATTTCAGTGCATCTATCTTAGATTATACAACGAAAATACTTATTGCTACTCTGTTTCTGAAAAGGCGGCATTACCATTATGCGATCCTTCGCGGGCCTTGTCCATAGCCATAACTCGCTCCATGTCTCCTCGTTCATCGCGCAACCTAAAACAATAGACAATAATTTTAATTTTTTTTATTATTACAGGTTTGAAATTTCCCTCTCCAACCGCTATTTTTATCACGTACATATGTTAGCGCAATCAATCTTTCTTTATAACCAATCAGCATAATCACAACTTAATAACAACCAGGATACTATTAACGAGCGGAATCACATGTCAATATCTCGTTAACGTCGGTAGTGGAAGCTGGATCGGTCACGGCGCCCACAAAACGAATGCGAACAAAGCCACTGACAAACAGTTTTATCATTTGAAACCATAAAGCATGCATCCCACTGAGTTCTGGAGCTACCACAAAGGCAGAGATATAATATCGTAGTACCCCGCTGCGCTTCTTTGTGAACGGATGAAGTCGGTATGTGTAATCATTTTGTAGGCCGATCTCGCGAACCGCTACCCTAATTCCACGGTCCTTTTTGATTGTGAATTATTGGACTTCTGATGCTTCCGTTTGAATTCTCTTCTTTTTTATTAATATTTACTTATTAACTTTTGAAGAACGGGATGTTGATGTTTGTCGATTTAGAGCCGATGGTAGCATTGAGTTGGAATACTTATACTCATTTTAACAAGTGTTTATTTAGTGAGTTAAAGTTTAAAATAAGGAGAAAAGCTTTAGAAAGTCTTGAGTTGGCCTTAGGGTGTCCGGCCGAGTACCTAAATATAGATCCCAGCGCCTTCGAAGACCTCAACACCTCAGTAAACCCGAAAATTGGCAGCAGTGATTCAGTATTAGTAGGCATATATATTCATCTATAGGCATATCATCAACTCTACAATCCCCAACACGAATGCCAAACGTCGACATTTAAATAAGAGGGTCAACCCTATAGTTTTAAAAGAGACACCAACCAAACATAGGACGGTTACTACCAGCTACATCACAACATATAAATAAAATTCTCATACCAGTTCTAAAGAAACGTATAACGCTTCGCAAAAAAACATTATTAGGTACCTTTACAAAAACGAAAAGATACCTACATAGTCATTGAAAAATGGATTTCTTCTTGAAACCAATTTCATTCATTTCAAAGGGGTTAATGCTACAATTTTTGCTGGGTAATGCCTTTTGAGCATTTGAATATAAATGACGTCTGAAAGTGAAATGTAACATACATAATAAGTGGCTGTTTTAAGCCTTGGCGGAACCCTTTTGCGGTGTACAGAGTAGTCTGCGAATACAGAGGTGACACGACATTTAAAATATAATGAATACGGTAAGGGCCCGAAATGTAGATAGATGACTTAGAATCATCATTACTAATTTAAGGGCCATGCTGTCGAGTATATTAGTAATATTTTATATTCAACGGCTTGTACGCAGCTCGCGCGCCGTGCGCGAACTGTTGCTTCAACTGCGCAATCGAATCGCTGCCCGTTCGCGAGATTTAGACGCATTCCAACAGTAGGCCGTTACGGACCTATTGATGGTGTTTGTATAGGCCAAATTATTTTATTAGAAAGGTATAGTACCAAGTTTTTAGGCATTGAAAATGATGAAACTTTTATATGAAAAACCGTATATATTTAGGTATGTAACGTAATATTTACATAGAAAAAGTAAAATATAGTAAAAACTTTAAAATAATTCCGTAATCTTTCTTGCATTCTCTCCAAGGCATTTCATTGCTTGTCTCTGTACCTCGCGCTGCTCTATGTTTCAACCCTCGAAATGGAGTCGTTTGGTACTTTACTGACGAGTCACGGAGGTTCGTTTGAATTTAATATATTTTTCATTTCCGGGCCGATTAATATGCTAATTATTCTCTACACTCTTCCAAACTTTGCTTTGATCGTACGACTGCGGTATTGCAATTTTTACATAAAACCTTTGCGACAGATAACCTAAGTCATTATCTCATCATCTTGGCGTCATCTCAGTTGTGCTCGAGGGTTCCGCCTTGAACATGATCCAGGATTGGGAAGATCAGATATTACTGATATATTTGTGCCTAAGATTTTAAATTTGTATTGAAAAGTGACTTATATACTTGTTTAACGCTACATACATTAGTATGTAGTCATAGTGGTAATAGTTAGCTTTGCCTCTCTCATAGTAGGTATTAAGTTGGTACTAAGTATTATAAATATGACGGTTAGTATTTATAATTTGTTACTATCTTCGTGCACAATCGGATAGGTATAGTAACTATTCTGTAAAGTACCGAAATTCAGATAAATGCGTACATAATATGATTAAATGATATGATATTAAGTCCTACCAATAAGTAAAGCCTTCTCATCAATGTATTTAAAGGATAAAAAAGTAGTTAGGCGTACCCGTTCCCAAACAAACGAAACGCTGGGATCATCACCGCACGATGGGACAGCAGATAACGTTCGAATCGATATGTTACGTAATAAATTATATCCTGTTCCTCCAATTTATTTAACATCGTAATGTGTTACTTTGATTGATGATGTTTCTGGTATTCTAATACTCGTATGACTGGGCAAGTTTGATAAGTTTCAAAAGTAGCACTAAATTCGAGTAATAGTAAAGATAAGCACATTGACATTGTTTCCAAAAGAAGTATAGGTAATTTTTGAAATCTGTCAACAATTCCTTACCATAAGTACAAATGATGGCGGAATCAAGCCTAGATATAAAATACATACGGATTTTAATTTACTCAGGATTATTTTATCATTAGAAAATCTATTGAAATATTGTGTTTTGTTTGAAATGAGAGATATTAAATACTTAGTAAGTAAGAGACTTAAAATATATTTAATACTAAGCTAATTAAGTATTAGCTCAAAACATTGAAGTATTATTTGCGTTTTACTTGAAATCACCAAAATCCAATTTAGAGCTGAAAGCACAGCCTGCATTGATGCCGACGTGAAATTTCCGCAGTTCGAGCATCGGCTCGATAATGTAACGCGATCATTCCGTATTATGAGGGTTGACTTAGTTAGCGTTAGTTAGGCAGCCTATTACAGAATGGCTAGTGGCCTAAACAGATATTCCGGGGGCACGGGCGCGGACAATGCATTGCAATCTACCACCAGAGCCAATGTCCGCTGATTAGTTAATGGCGAAGCGTTGCGTCAGTGTAACCTCCACCGGCCGCCACGCCGGCGTGCCGAACCGTTCTTGTATGCATAATCTGATTAACGTAAGTACCAAACAGAGCTTCAATACTGCTATCATTTACATAACTACGCCAAAACTGCCGCCTATTGAACCCCCAGAAATGCTCGATCCATTCTACGCGTGTTTTTAACACGATGCCGGCAGAACTAATTACGCATTTGCATTCCCGGGGATCGATTAAGATAATCAAATCCTGTCGGCGCGCCGCCGCGTGAAACATTTGCTTGACACCCAAATCAAAAATCGTTTTAGCTCACCCTCGGGAGGGGCCGGGAAGCGTCGGCGCCTCAACATTTATTATTTCAGACATATCACTCACATGCAAAACAAACTCCGTCCGATCCATCAAAAAGTTTCCCCGCCGCCCCCGCCCGCAACACAAATCGAGTGTGTAACTGTCGTGGTCGAGGAAACGCGGCTCTGCGCTTAGGGTACAATGGCTTAGTTCAGCCATTGTCTGAGCCACTGTCGGCGTAGACTGATGATTCGGTTTCACAGTTAATTGGAGAAACTAATTAAACACTTGTTCGTACGAGCGTACTGCGATTCAGTATCAATGAAACTGTTGTAGCAGTAGATAAGAAAACACTCGGATCAGCAACTTTATTTAAAGAAAAAATTCGAACCCGCCTCAGGTGAATACACTCCCCCAAAAGGAGTAGGTTAAGGAATAAATAAGCTTGCTCATCCAAAAGAAATGAGCATTGCAACCCCCCAAACAGTCAACAGAGCTTCGAAGAAAATCGAGCGAGAAAAGGCTAAAAACACCTTAGGGGTTTACTAATCGAATAAAAAATATCAGCGGCCGATGCCAATGTGTGGGGGAGGAATAGAATAAATTATAAAGAAAATATAAGAAGCAGGGGGCGTTTGTTATGAGTAAAAAGTTTGAAAACATATGCAGATAACAAAATGTATTGCTTTTGAAATGATGTAGCTGCAATGTTGTTTGCAATAATGCGTACCTATATCATTGTAGGATAAGACAATTTTGTTATTAAAAGTAATAGGGACTCCGTCAGTAAAGTTTTAGATAAAGACTTTATGAATTGTTAATACGTTAAAGGAACTAGGATCTATATGAATAAGATTATTTACTTTTGTAGTCTATAGGCATATAGAATATAGGGTGTTGGTTTCCCTCCACTACTTATTCGTAATCGTGATGTAGCTAAGCATAACAGAAGCTGCTACCGCTGTTATCAGGCTGTTCTCGAAATCCGCGAATGACGAAAACAACGCAATCAATGTGTAATACAAAGAAGAAACACTTAGGCCGGAAGGAAGAGCGGAACGCAGAAATAATAGGAACGAAGTAACATGATGACTTGTCGGCGGGCGCACCCTTCGCATAAACGTCACGATGTCATTTGTAAAAATTGCGGCCTCCCAACTTCTCCAATTTTGCGACAGAGCGTGCTTGGAGTCGAAACGAGCGAGAGAATTACAGATGTTCGGACGACTTCGGAACTTACTTTGGACTTCCGTGCCTTGGGCGTAAATTACCCAATGCTTTTCAAGTAATACCCATTCTAGCTTTAGTATATTGATACCAAACTCCCAATTATGAATGCCATCAAGTTGTCACTTTGTGGTAATTTAGGCAAATTACTCTATTCGTTTGCTATTCCACTGCAACAACTCCTAACCAAAGTAACCAAATTCGAGGGCGACAAAAAGAAAGTGGGACCTCCGCAGGGGAAACCGGAGACAGTTATTTAAATTTGAATAATATAATATGAAAAAAATTACATCACTTAATACCGTAATAAAAGTGTACTAAGCGACCAGGGCATTATGCTTGCCAAATGCAAAGAGGGACATGCAAATTTAGCTTATGAAACGTGAAATGAAATATAAAGTATTTGTAGGAAAATAAAATATGTCTTTTGGAGCTCTCAAACTCATTACGATATTAGGAGTACGTGAGAGGATTTGAGCTGTCTGCGAGCGTGAAAAATTGGCGGTTTAGAAGTTTTCAAATAGGGTTCCTGTGGTTTGAGAGTTTTAAGTTAGAAAAATTGGATTCTTCCTGGTTTGAAGAATCGATATCGAAGGTAGGGATAGATTAGGTATACTATTTTAACAGACTAATAATTAGGTACTTGTGAACGAAACAATATCCTTTTGGATTTTATAAGGTTTACAAAAACGTAACAAAAAGAGAATAACGAGGTATTTGTTGGTGGCAGATTACAGTGGCGTAACTGGATTCCGATCGGGCCTCGCGATGTTATTAGGATTTAGCGCGCAGTCTCCGCGCGAAGGGTAATTATGCAAAATTGCTTCTACGATTCGTAGTCCCCAACTTTTAGGGGAAATACCATTATCTGTAATGGGAGTGCGTTTTGATAATGCCGAATTTGCGCGCACGATTATTAGGGAAATGCGAGTGGAATAGCCCCATTACATTTAACTGTTGTCTTGGCGCTGTTCTTTTTTCAACGTCTTAAGTGGTGTTGGAATTTCCTGAAAGCTTAAATGTGTTGTAACATTACACTGACCGCCGATTTTAATAAATATGGCTTCGATGCACATCGATATAGACCGACCGCAGAGAATTCACATCCATCGGCACACTTCCAATTCAATTCCTTGGATAATGTGTCGTGACAAACTGCTAGGGTGAATCAGCGGCTAGAGCGCTGGGCGCGGAAAGCTGGGCCGCGGTTGCGGGGTGGAGGCAGCGCGCTAGCGGCTGACTGCGCGCGCGCATCGGATGCATAGGTAATGATTCTGATCGCTGCGATCGTTCGCGTTGACCGCAACATGTTACGAACGAGACGATAATGGTACGACGACGTACGCCTTATATTTTCTGCGGTAGTAATATAGAATATTATAGATTTGAACGCGGTTTCATATATTTGCAGCACCCTCTTGCTCGTTAGGCGGTGCATATAGGTATGTTTTATGTTAGGCCTTATTGAGTGAAACTCTACAGCTTCTTATATCTCAAGACATTAACGACCATCTCTTAACAGATAGTATCTGACAGACAAACACAATATCAGTGTCGATTTATCTTGAACCAATGTCGGCACTGTGCCACATCGATCATGGTTTTGTTGAAACCATTGATAAAAGCTACAATTTCTATAGATAAATGTGAAGTTAAATAATGGTGTAGTCAATAGGAGACGTCTTCATTTTCTGAATATATTGATTACGATTTTCATGTAATTGTTTGCCTCTTATTGAAGTACTTATTGATTGCTCGATACTATACTAATTGATTCAGAAAGAAACAACCAGGTTACTGGAAGCTGATGAATTACAATTAGTTGGTGGTATGTAGGCCACAGTAGTTCTACACATACAAGATAAAAATCGCGGTTTGTAGATAAAAATCTAACTTTCGCTTATTGAAACCGAAGGTTCCATGCAGTACGTGGGAGTGCAACTCCAGCGACGCCGTGACGTCTAATTAGGAAGAAATGTTTATCGAGATAAGTAATTAATTTTATTTTAGGCTCGATAGTGAAACCTGACAGTCCATTGTAGAGATTAGTAACAGGAACCAGTTCGTACCGCCGCATAGTTTTGTAATTAAATTTGCTCTAATAAACGCCTTTGGTGGCTACACGTAACCAGTTATGCATTATTATGGATGCTAAAATATTCCACTTCAATGCTCGCACGAAAAATCGAACAAACAAATTGGATAATGAATGTAATAGAAACAAACGAGCATCTGTTAACATACGTCACCGCGCGGGCGGCGGGCGGAGTGCGCCAGAAAGTAAACAGAAAATATAATTTAGAAGCAATTTGGCGCGGATATGTCCGCAATCAAATTGTCTCGTTAATACGGCGTGCTATCAAAACATTTGATTTGTGGCCGCGTAGGGTTGCGCGCGGTTATTTAGCCATTCGACGGCCGCGGCGCTCCGTCTGATGACCCCCGCCCGTGGCTGCTTGTACATGTTATTTATAGCAAACATTTCACTCCATTTTGTGCATTGTTCTGCCTATTTATTATGGACAAGGTACACAGAACGTTAGGCTCACTCCATTCTACGTTAAATGCGTATAACATAACGTTGTGCGGTCGGTAATTGCAGTTACCTAACGTTGCACTAAATTAAAAATTGCGAGCAGAACCTACGCTATAAATTCATCGCCAATCCCGTGTATGCGTCGGGGCATATCTCCACATTACACTCAGCAATTAAACGGTCTATTTGAAATGAAAAACTCCGGTCGGTCAGTTTTATTCGCTGAGGAATGTTTGCATGGAAATCCGCATTTGGCGGTTTCCCGGCAGATTTATTATGCGTGCTCACACTCGAGTCGCACCGGGCTCACTCAGCAGGTAAACAGTGGAATACTTTTTATTCGCGTTGTGTAATTCCCCCGGGAAATGCGGATTTGCATAACAGACCGGGAAAGGTCAGGAAGCGAACGGAATGGCAAGTGTCCAGTCAGCAGGGCTGCTGGCGCCCGTTCACACGGGCCAGTCGGCCTATACGGCGCAGTGCCTACTATCCCTGCAATGCTGCCTACTCATATGTGGTATGGAAGCCGTTTCGTTGAAAATGAAATATTGAAATGGCCATCTGTTAATGGTTTTGTCGCATGCATATAGCGCAAGTCTTTTCTATTACAGCCAGCAGGTCGGAAAGTCACTTTAATTACGTATTCTTCCAGAAAAGTCCTTATTTCGCAATGTTTAAGAAAAGAGCACAAAGTGAGCAGAATGAAGGGTGTGATTAGCATGTCGCCGCGCTGCAAACGCAGCATAGAATGCTCGAATCGAGGCGTCGGAGATGCATATTCATGGCCGCCCAGCGCCACATGCAAATCGAGATTTACACACTGTAATGAATTCTTTTGATCTGCGGATTCACATATTTGATTTACCCGCCGATATTAACTCGACACGTTGATTTCATATTCATAGTTTCTGTTGACTACACTGATGTTCGATGTTCGTACGAGTTAATTATTAAAAATCGGCGGCGCGCGTGGCTGTGTTACTTGTAAAAGATTAATTCTAACTGAGCTAAAGATGTATGAGACCGGAAACTGATGGATTAGCTACAGTCTAGAAAATATCAATGTCTAGACCAATATATTGCACTTGCTAGTCACACTCACATGATACGTTTATTTGGAGTCGATCAAACGAAATAAGCATCGGCTGATCGACGGTGGACTCGAAAAGACGTCCACGACGCTGCCAAAGGGAAAAAATAAACCAAAAACTTACATAATTACTTTAGCGATCCAACTGTTCGAAAGAAACGCAGAAATGACAAGACGATGACAAATGAGCATCGCGCCGATCCAACACAGTCGGGTGGCGGACCTCATCAAATTATTCTCCACTTAAAAAATCTCCGTAAACAAAAACGGACCAAAGGAAAAAACAGTGGAGGGTAAAAAATAGGTATTGGCAACATTGATTGATGCGTACTAATAGGGCGCGAAGAAATGAGGTCCCGCCGTAATTAAAGGAAAAGTGACATCTTCTGTCAGTGGCACTGTTGGTGTTACCATATCCTAGAAATAGAATGGTCACGCCTTTTGGAGAGGAAGTGATTAGTGTTGCAAACTTATTAAAAATTATTGAGTGAAGGCGGCTAATTGATTGCTCGTCGCGTCACGCTCCGGTAACTAGGTGGTAACTTTTCGTTTTACGTCTATTTTCACTGCTGCATTATAATTATCTATACGTGTTACGATGTAGAATATTATAATGTTTAGTTAACATCATTTGTATGAGTTTTTACACTTAGTACTCAATTACTTAACATGCAAAAGCATTACCTAAGTGGGATACAAACTTTATTTTGTGCATAACATTATGATTTTATCGTGGTCATCGCCAGTCCTACTGGTTTAGATCTTTTAAGTACCGAATTCATGTTTTGTAAATTACTTTTTCGCCTCTTTAGGCGGGTAAAAACCTAATTTCGATCGTCGAAGCGACTAATCCTTAAAGCATGATAGATTCGGTCCTCGGTGTCACCCTCTGTGCCGGTGACACCCGACGCGCGACACCCGAATGAAGGATGAAATAATGAACCATCGCCACGCCCGCGCGCCGCCTCGCATAAACAATATTACAATTAGCATAATTATACATTGGGACATGAAACATTGCGATACGGGATTTAAAACCCGCAACCCCGCAAATCATAGATCAAAAGGCGCTTTGAGAATAAGAAACCACCAATGACAGTCATCAACATTCGAAAATTGTACATGCGCGTCTTGGCGTCAATGTCCCGGTTTGCACTCGCGCACGTGGGCCTGGAGCCCGCCTTGACCATGATCTAGGATTTGGCAGCTCAGATAATTACAGTGGAGTGACAGTCTTCTGACCTCCGTGACCCTGCTACCAGAGGAACCTGAACAGATTGGATAATGGTTACACATTCAGTCGCCTGAATGTGCAAATTTCTTCACGATGATTTTCCTCGTGGTAAGAGCATCGGCCAGCATTCAACTAATGTAAATAACTCAAAAAAGAGGTATTTGTACATGGCCGTAGTGGGTTCGAACCCACTCGCATACGAGTCGGATACGTTTAAGAAAAAAAGGAAGAAAGAAAAAAAGAAAAAAATTATTATAAAGAACGCCACGACATGATAATTTACATTTAACTCAAAAAAAAACTCGGAGACAATTATAGGGTTCCCAGTGGCATTTTTCGTGGGCATCCAGCGTAAATGGTTTAGTAATTCAGTAATTCAGTTTTATTGCATAATCAAGTACATTGATGGTAGTAGTACAAGATACCCCGTAAGGGCACAGCAATATAGAGATGAGCTATATAAACATAATTTGTACTTAAGTAGGTATTTGACATTGCACTTATTATTTAAGTATATATATAACGTTATTAGTTTACGTACATTGTACATGATACTTACCCCTAATTGTAAAAGTAGGTTTAAAGTAAACACCTAAGACATAACCCATATGCGATGACAAAAGGCGCGAATCCAATCGAGGGTGGTGACGCGGTACTATTTTTCCCGAAAGCATCCCTTATCTCGGTCCGTTTACATATCATTAGTAATGCAAAATAATGGGATACGGACACCTCGTGCCGTTTGCGAGCCGATGATTAATGCCGCTCGCCATTAATTCTTATTTTTGATGAGAAATTTGACTTGTGCTGTCAGCCGCCGGGTTTAGATTAATTCGGGCTGACGCTGCAACTTGCTATGACAATGTCGGCCGCTCCCGGCTTACTTTGTACGTTTTACAACTCAGGCTGTTGCGCTCTAGGGCCCGGTGTAAATTCAGTTTCAGTAGCAATGTTTCACAATGCGCGTATATTTTACAACGAATATCCTGTTTCATCCTCGGCAATAATCGACTGAATGGGAATGGAACCGGATACTTCAATGTAGAATGGTTCGGAGCCGCGAATGCGCGTCTCGAATACTTAGTTGCCGAGAAGGAGGTATGTGGTCGTATGTAAGCTTTAAACTCGCAATTGTGCAACATCAAAGCACCAAACGAATAGTTCCGGCCACCGACAGAACTAACCGAATAGTTTTCCTCATAAAAGGGCGCAGCACAAAGAGCTACATAAAATTCCTGTACGACCGCATCGGTGACAACCCGGGCGGCATTCGGAGGGCCGCGGTGACTCGGCACCCTTGCCCCCGCGCGTATTAGCTCACCGAAAATCAAAACTCGCTATTATTAATGATTCCGCGGCATGACAATCTAAATATCTCCCGAAGCCCGCCGAAAGTTATGCACTAATCGCACCAAATTACTCCCGGCTAATTCTAAAGCTGCGAAATAAATGTACCGAGTCACCAGATGCTATCGTCGGAATCATCCCTCAAATGGGAAGCAGAGAAAAATCACTTAAGATTCAAAGCATTCAGCATCTTTATCTTTCGGATACAAGAGTTCATTTTATGACCATTAATTTTGCCTTTTCCTCGGTGTTTTATCACAACGGCTGCCGTCTCTGTCGCGCGTCTCATTAATCAAAAGCATTTGTTTACAACGAAGGGAATTTGATTTGATTAAAATAATTCGCAATATCCTTGATAAATATCACCCTCGGTCTTCGTTTGATCTTCGCTGAAATTAATGGTGGAGGATTCAATCACGCAAATGTTGACGCCATCGTTCTTGGCGGTTGTCATCTCGATCCGACTCTATCGCATCTTGAATCAAAACCGAGGTTTAAGTGCTTTGTTGGTATATAAAATTATTTTTACCAGTAGCTTCGGACATCGCGGATAAGAGGTTACCTTGTCGCTACTAATAATTTTAAACGATTGGTTGTTATGTTTGGAATTTTGGGCACCTTACCAAATGATATTCTTGTACTTCATTTCACTAAAAATATAATTTTAATCTAAC
This sequence comes from Blastobasis lacticolella, assembly GCA_905147135.1. Taxonomy (NCBI): domain Eukaryota; kingdom Metazoa; phylum Arthropoda; class Insecta; order Lepidoptera; family Blastobasidae; genus Blastobasis; species Blastobasis lacticolella. The sequence goes on from LR990041.1 coordinate 11,663,419, forward strand.
TCTACATAGCTTTGCCATTCTTATATCTAGATGACGTCTGGCGTGACCTTTCATAGCGTCTCACTTTTAGATTTTATACTCAATACCCCTAGAAACTACTAGGTAATGTTGTACTAAATCTCCACACTTTGCGATAGCATATTTTCAGACTTGTGATTTTTTATTAACGTGACGTCCCTCTTCATGTTTTAAATTTTATTCTCTGTTATTCTATTATCTGTATGAAACAAATTTTTAAACATTAACATAAATACCGTCAATGGATGGTAATGGGCTGCTGATTTAATTTTGGCATCATATATCATTGCCAAAAGCACATTATTTCTAAATTTTACTCCAATGATCGATTTATCTTTACTTAAACTAAAACATCCATTGAGGCGGATGTGAAAAATTACTAAGTTCGCATGAAATAAGGAATAGAAATATTAAATTACAGTTGAATCATTGCAACAACCAACATCAAATTCTCTTTTATATCGATTACGATAACCATATAGGCATTTTAACAAAATCGCTAATGTCATTTAAAAACAGTGAAGTCCAAGTGATACAAAAAGGACTGCCCAGTTACACTCAGGTATAGACTTCTTTTAACGTAAAAAGTTCCGTGTCTACATAGTGGAACTACAAACATTAAAATAACACAGCCCTAGACGTATAGCCTTTTGAAAGTACTTCTTACCGTAAAAGTCCCTTATGCCCGATTACGCAACGCCTAAGTTGATTTTAGAAATTCCAAACAAAAAAAACATTGCACCAATTACCAATCTTAGGTGATAACTAAACTTGCTACGTCACTGTTAACTTTATGACACCGATTTCGTGACTGAAACTGTATTTTTGTTTTCAGATCCAGAATCAACAGCGATATGTAGAATTGCTATCCTAAACATGGAAACATCGGATGGAGGGTCAACAAAACAGCCTATCTGCGCGTCCGGGCCGGGTGAGTAACGAGCCCGTCACAGCGATGTGTGCCGATCCGGGCTGCGAGCCGGCTTAACCCGCCGCGCGCCGATTAATCGCCGCTAATTTGAACCGGAACCGAATTCAACCGGACCAATGCATTGAGCCCGACGATTTGTTTGATTTATTGGCCGACTGTCGCTGCTCAACAGTTGGCGAGTCAATTGGGAAGCGATCTGATTGCCCAGCGTTTGAACGTGTTGACTCAGTGTCGGGTTGAGTGTCGATTGGTTTGTAAATGAGCTTTTCTTTTTTCTCTGTTTTGATACATTGGCACATGGCAACAAAATACTGTCTGAAATGTGCCTGGTAATGTTTAGAAAATATCTATAAAGTATAGGTATAAAACCAATTTGATTTCAGTTCCCATGTTACCGTCCCCCAGGAAATTGCACAGTAATTACTAACAACAGGCAAACAGAGCTCGATGATTAAAACCTTTAATCGAGTGGCATAACAAGACGGAGCAAAACAAACAGCACAAATTATATTAAATCGCAGATAATCCTGTCAATTTATCGGAGTTAGCATTGGAACCGGTCGCGCGCGGGGTTGAGACGCGGAGTGCAAGGAAGCGCGATCCGGGCATTAATATGACTTTGCAGTGTTAACTCGTAGAGATCGCGACGCGAGTGTAGGTAAGCCGTGGCGTGACGAGTCGCGATGTATCTTGCTCGGCTCCAACAGGCGCACGCGCCGGACTCGGTATGGAAGATGAAACATACAGGCTTCGTACGGGACGGCGCAAAATATATCCGCATTTATTTTCGGTAATATCGTTTAAAAATATTGTTTTTTATAGGAAAGCAACAGTTCGAGTATAGTGGCGACGAATAGTAAAGCGTGCTGCTAATCCTCAACCGACGACCACGACCACTCTGTCAGAACAGACTTGAAAGAAAAACTTGAGAGACAAACTAAGCAACCGCAAATGTAGTGTCACCCTTACGAACTGCCAACGACATTCTTGCAAGACTTAATTGTATTTGCTTAGACACTTCGATGTAACTGTTTCGCTTAACAATTTGGGGCTATTACCGAGCCAATTTCTTTAAAAAAGGCGCCCTAATCCTGCGCAGCGGCCGGCGGCGGCGGCGGGCGATCCCGGGCCGCGGCTGACAGTGACACATTGGTACACGGCCCGCTGTCCGACTGTAATTCTACCCCGCACTCACACCGCACTGCTCGCCACACGCGCGTATGTGTGCACACGGAACGAAATGAGTAAAACAATCTACGCAATTAATTAGAGTTAACAATGTTCGATTTAATCGCTCCTTTAGGCATTCAAAACATTGCCATTGTTTAACGTCTTCCATTTTTTAATTAAGTCGTTGGTATTTTTCGAAGATGCGATTAGGTGTGTTTTTAAATTTGCACTATGTAGGCGTATTGTATGTGTTTGCATTAATCTGACAAAAATATCTTCTTAAGTAATTACTTCCCAATGCCTACATCGTGTTATGACAGAAAAAAATTACTATAGGTATGTAATGTGTTAGATTCATTCGTAATGAAATAAGTGGGTAACGATTCGTCAGTCCCGCCCACTCGCGAGGCGCGGGGGGCGTCGTCGCGCCAACATTCAATCGTACCACTCGAAACCGAAGTCAAAACCGCGAGTATCGTTCAAAGCGTACCGCCGATCAATCACCATCCATTAAATAAGTAAAGAAAAGTGCTTTCCCCCAACGATTGGCCCTCGATTCAGCCCAATTTACATGAGAGCCGCTTTTTCCTCGCATCGAGATTAGCCCCTGAATGAGTTTGATGAATCGTTCGCGCCCCGCTACCCGCGCCCCGCCGGGCCCCGCACGGTCATTTGTTAAAAATACACCCGATCCACGGATCTAATTGTCTCCTCTAATTTCACACCCCCGTGATATCTGCACCGTGTTGAAATTAAACTGGATATTTTCGTTCGCTTGTCTTTTTTTATACCATTTGTTTGGGCGTTTTTTTACGACCATTTTTATTAAACGCTTTACAATTATAAGTCGATGAAATGAATAGTGCGATGATAAGTCGAGACAGAAAACAAAACTATAAAATAAACGACAAAGGATAGTCACCGGAAATAAAACATTCAAGTGTCACCCAATTAAGAATTTTATCTCTTTTCTTTAACAATGATCGATTGTGCAGCGCTGTGGACTGTTCACTGATTATTTTTTTTATAGTTTCAGATGATGATTAGTTAAGAGTTGTGACTCTGTCATATATGGAGTGCGGCAAGCCACAAGCGGTTAGGTAAGATGAACTCACCTCTCGAGATGTTTTACGATGTCCTCGTATGCTGCTCTACAATTCTCCCAAATACCAGATCTGCAGACAAAGAAAAATAAAATAAGAAAAACGAAGAAAGGGGTAGAGAAGCTGGAATGATTAAATTAGAAACTGAACATAATGAAGGTGAGAAGATTTTTTTGGCACCCACTAACGCGGAATTTTTAATGAAACTTTTTTGTTTGAAAAGATATCGCGTCTCATCAGCTAAGACCCCGTGCTTAATAGAGAGACAAAAATCGGCAACAAAATTGTTCTGGAGCGTTTAAAAAGGAAAGTTTTAAATGAAAAAAGGGTTTTGAATGTAAAGGGAATAATTACGAGCACTCAATATTAAATGTTCCGTTAGGTTGGCGAGGGGTCGAAGAAATTAATTACGTTTTAAAAACAATCGCTTATATTTGTGCCGTGGCTACTCATGCATGGCCTTTGAAATTGTTTCTCGATTACTTTGCCTCTTTGTTTTCCATTAAGTTTTCTTCAACACTCGTAATGAACGGAACTGAAGAGTACTTCTTGTGCTTTGTTGCTTGTTGATAGACACTTATAGGATTCCAATTGGGCTTGCACGGTAGAACTAATAAGATGTTATGCTGCAACTTTTGAAAACAGAGTTGCAATGAATTATTTATGATACTTGTTAACAGCAATAAGTGTCTGCTTAATTGTAGTTTGTGATCAGTAAGCACCTTGACGCATATCGACTTGACGTCATTCAAAATGTTATCTAGCAGTGTTGTAAAGTAAAAACTTGTTTGATTACAAAGCAATCTTGTGCAGTCATTAGTTCAGAAACATTTGCAGTTAATAGAAATACACCGTTTTTTTCTAGTGTTCATTCAGTCTGACAAGTATTCACGATTCTTTTAAACATTGTATTCTGTCGTCTAATTGCTTTTTCCGAGTAAATCCTAATACCGATATGAAATCAAGCAATTATCTATTTTAAGAAGCGAGATAATTTAAGTCTTTTGTCTTAAATAAACTCTCAAGATATCTATACCTACCTACTTTAAACGAGATTATAATAATAATAATTTATTATTTGCTTCAATATTTGTTGTTACAAACAGAGAGGAATGAAATGAAACTAGATATGGATGTAAGTTGTGGCCCTAATACCGCTCCTTGAGTTACACCTTCGATACACAGACATTCAATACATTAGACGTCGGATATGAAAAACGTCTTTAATGAGTTTTAGCACAACAAAGTAAGAAAACTTTAGTACTATCTGAAACTAAGTATATGCTACAATCCAAATAACTTTTAAAACTTAGAAAGAAGAGCAAAGTATACCGAAGTTATGCTACCAGGGAAATTCTAAAGTCATGTTAGCAGACGTACTATTTATGATACCACTAAGATGGAAATCAAGCATACGGCCTGCCTTATGGTAAGCAATCACCGCAGCCTATGCACGTTTCCAAAAAACAAGATTTTAATAAGTCTAAACTGATTGTGATGTATGTTCTAATAAAATCATCTTGGCGTTTATATCCTGGTTGTGTTCCTGGATATTAACGCCAAGATGGGACGAGGGACCAGGGTCCGCCTTGACCATGATCTAGGATTTGGCAAATCAGGTAATTACAGTAAAATCTTCGTGACCCTGGTAAAGTGGAACCTGACGCATGTTTTATTTACACAAAAGTCCTTGCTGTCAGGAGTCGCGTCCCTAGAGTGTTAGTTCCACGCCACTGATGTCAGTAAGACAGTGGGGTAGAATATTGTGGGTCTTCGGAACGGAAGCGGGCGGCTGTTTATATTTCTCTAACCGGATTAACCGAGACGGTTAACCCTCGCCACTGCTGACCCGCTTAAGGGTTTCTTTGGCCACCCACTTACTGCATTTGTTGATGGTACCTAAGCTGACATTTGATTACCTAAGTTGACATTCTAACGAATGTAGGTTTTATACTACAATATGCAGTGGCAATGGACATATTTAATGGACATGAGAGAGTACAGGACCTGTAGGCCAATTACGTAACTCTGTTGCCAACAATTACCTGATTCTCAATGATTGAAATGGTTACTTTTGCGATTCAGTTCAGTTGCTAACAAAGTTCCATTGCAATAAACTGAAATAATTAAATCGATCATACGTAATCGCAGCAGTAACAATTTCAATCATTGAAATCATATACTATTTAGCAACAGAGTTACGTTATTAGTCTACTGAGGTGCCATACTCGCTAAAGCATCTATAGTTCAATAGCTAATCAATAGTTCTCTTTCTCTATATCTCCTCTGAACTAGAATTATTTGAAGCTAAACTATAAACTAATAATAAATTCAACCTGCTTTAGTAGTTATCAAAAGTCGGGAAGGTACGGTGAGAAAGCGCTAGTAAAATATTAATCTTTATTTAGAAAAAAAAAATTATAATCTACTAAAAAAGTAATGTCAACACCTCACATTATAAACCTTCCCATCCACGCATGCCAACCATTTCATTTCGAACCCAACAAACCCTTCGACATACCCACCCATTTTGTTTGGGCACATTAATCAACCGGATTATAAACAATCCTTTTCCACATCCACGCCATAACTGGCGACCGTCAGCAGCTTCCAATCGATAAAACCAAAATAACATCACCTTTTTACGACAACAGCTTTGTTATGACAACTATAGAGCAGAGGCGCCATGAAAACGCGGAACCTTAAAAACTGACCCGCGTTAAACACAGCGTGTTACAAAATTAATCCATGCTCATTTATGTTTGTGAAGCTGTTATAATTATAACCAATTTCCGCTGCACGATCACCCCGGCTCGAATTACCCGCGCAGTTAAGTTATACGACTGATCGAGGTGCTGGAAATGATCTCCTTTTTCTCCTTATTTAGTTCTTTACGAGAAATAGTTGGTAATAGAAAGTCGTACTGTGATCGGCTGCGTCGTAAATTGTACTAGGTATGTGTGTGGTTTTGACGATCGCCGAATAAATATAACATTTGCTTAAGTAAGAAATCGTTTTATTTAAGCAAATGTTTTACGTCTAGTAAATAAAATTTAAGTTTTGAAATAGAAAGCCTCTACGAAAGAAATTTGGCCAACTCCTGTACTAGGTACCTAGTAATGGAGCCAGTTCCATATATTTCTCAGTACATTTTTAAATTGTGTAATTTTTTTTATTCTGGCCTAATAGGAGCTACTGTGACAAGCTTTCTATCGCCAGTATATTGTACACGGTAAGTAAGCTCAGGCTGTCCGAGTCTAGTATAATCAGTAGGATAGGCTTACCTCGCAAGCGCCTCCATGTTGTGCATGGGCTGCCCTTTGATGATGGAGCCATCAGGCCTCGGCACGCCATGGTGTGGCATCCCGGGCGACATTAGCGCGTGCTGGTGCATGAACCCCATGGGGCCGAGGTGCGTAGGCGGCGCGTTGTACCCGTTGGCAAGCAGCGGAGACTTCTCTAAGCGCGCCATTTCTGCAACAAGGCGAACAGGTTTTAAATGGGGAAGTAGGATTTCGGTGGTGGTTGTTGTTGATTCAGTTAGGTGCCTATCTTGGTTTTGGTACAAGAGACACTGTAAGGCGTTTAGCACTCATTAAATAACACAAATGGCGATACAAATAAAACAGTTCCTCATTTACATTTCGCTACCTTTTACGGGTATCCATAAAAGCTCTTAAAAGTATCACGTGCTGCGGCAAAATCCAATTAATTCCAAGTATTATTATTTAATTACTCGTTCCAATAATCGAATCGCCCGTAAAACGGTGTATCAACAATAATAAAATGAGCAATGAATTTCGAGACTATTGTTTTCTGGGTACCACAAACAACCCGTGTAAACATAGGGGGGTGTAACGCAAATATTCTTAAAATGACCCCCCGGATGGGGTGTTTTCGGAGGTGCCGGGCGGTCCTCCGCCGTGACCCCCTACCTGAGGTCACCAAACGGACCGGGCGTCGGAAACAATTAACAAGGTGTCGAATTAAACACGAATTAACGGTCCAACCGTTAAAGGAAAACACCCTTGCCCATTGTGGAACCGATTTACAAAGGATTTTGGGATTGCTGAGTATTAAATATGTGCGTCGCTTTGTCCCGCGATTGTTACGGGAGAATTTTAATTATCACCGTTGTTTGTACCGGCTGAGAGAGGATTAGCTCTGCTGGCGAGTTTGGAGCGGAATATTACCGGTATCGCTGCAGGAGTACCTCCTCACGACAAAAATGTGCCAATATCAACCAACCGAGCGAGAACTGAAGCGTGTACGTACCAACAAGAATCGTAGGTATTCGCTCGCTTAAAATGGGTGTTCCATTGCTTGCTGAGTGTACAAGGCTGCGTCGTAAACCTTAGTTGGTCGGTGTTGGGCGAGGCGCAGTCCGTCCCGAGCCGAGTCGTACTCAAACAAACATTATGACCAATGGACCCCGCTTTAATTGTTTGGGTCTATTTACTCGGCTAACCGAAACTGTTATCTTCTCAACCATACGCCTCTAACTTTGTATTTATTACCGAACCATAGGCGATGTACCTACGTGTAGTATTTTATGCGTGCGTGAACCATGATTTGGGATGTTTGTGAATTAATATTGCTTTTTTAAGATAAAATTTGTGATGTCAGGGAATGTAAGTATGTGAAGTTAGTGTCTGCCTACTATAATACTTTCAAAAAATTAAATCCACATCGTAATCTAGCTAGAATCATCATCCGATTGGTTATTCCCGGCTTCTGCCAGGGTTCGGTTTCCTGCTCTCTCTCTCTTCGCCTGGTCTTCGGCTGGCATCCTCGCGGCCGTTGGCTCTCGGATCAGACTCAGCGATGTCAATTACGACCTCATTACAGATAGGTACCAGCAGGTTTTAAGCTCATATTTTCCACTCTTTATAAATAAATGTGTAAATGTAAACGAAGTACATGGTGAGCACCTAATTAATATTTTTTTAAATTTTGAAACCATAAATCTGTCGCCATACACCCTGTACAATCATATCATTATTAACTGTCGCAAAACGCTTATTTCATTCAGTAATCATACACAAACTCAATAATCGACAAATACATCGCAATTTCATATTAATTTAACGAATGTAATCCACGTGAATCCCACGATGAAGGTTCCTCCCGAAACCGCAAAGAGGTCACTAAACCAAAAATGATATTTACAAATCCCGGGCGCGAAGCAACCGCGCCGGTCAACCGCACTCACTAATTAACTAAATACGTGTTAAATCTCGTAATAACCTGCGGTTGAAACAACCCTTGTCACGCTCTCTCTTTCTGGCCCACGTTACTGTAATCGCCACGTCTCTTTCCAATTGCTCCGGCCAGCGGATCTACTTCGTGAGCGAAAAGGTGAGCTTGTAGCGTTTTATGATGGTAAACGGTTATTATAACATAAGTTCTATCATTTTAGTGGTATTCTAATTTCAAGCGGCGTATTCAGATTTAGAAAAGTATTATTAGCTAGAGCTCCGTGTCCTAGTTTCATCATATCCGCGATCAATCTACCATGGTTCGCTTTCGTAGGCTTCTTTCTCCACTTGGCTCGGTCATCAACATTCTTAGCCTTATCATCATGAACATCGTATATAAAACAGAAATGTGGTCGCAGGGCCTTTCCTATTAGCAACCGTCACTGTCACCCAAAGGGCAATGGGAAGGGCTACGCTCATTGCGCGGTCGAATCAGAAACAATGACATCCACAAATGAATCAAGGCCGCCGCAATAGCTCAAAGGATAGCCAGTGCGTAAGGCACATAGCTCGCAGAACATTTGGCCGCTGGGGTACTAAAGTTTTTGAGACGCAGCGTAGGGAGAGCCCTCCGCAAGCGTCGCAGGTACCTAGGTACCAGCTGGATGCGGGCAGCACAGGACCGACCTTTGCGAAGATCTTTAGAGGATGCCTATGGACAGCAGTGGACGTCATACGACTAATGACGGACGCCATACAATGAAAGACCATCGTCATCAACACAGGCCTCTCCCACGTGCTTACCACACCAATACACTTTATGCCGATGGCCATCCATCGGCTGCCTGCCATATTCCCATCTCGTTTACTGAGTAGTTATAATCAAAACCATAATAAAAATTCCTACAAAAACATCCAATCCGTCTCTAAACCCTCGCTCATATCCGACAAAATGCTACGCTTACGATTATGACTATTATGAAGGTGAATCCACTGATCAGGCATTTAAAGAAATGAAACGTCGATTCCAAACCCCTATTATATCGATTTTCATCGATTTATTGATCGAAAATCGACTGTCCTCGACAAATGATCGCACCAAATTACCCGCCATTATTTCGAATTAGAATCGATAGAATCTGAACCCCAATTATATCACTTATGTGTTTAAAGGAGGTTGGGATAAAAGCAATCATAACCGCAAAATGTGAGGACCGTATCTTTTTTTTTTATATTCAGAAAAAAGGGTGTCCGCCAATATTTTTTTTGTCAAAACAGAAGCTCGTTCTAACATTGAAGGACTAACTGGAATTAATTGTGGCCCTCTTGTTCATTGTAACAAGGAACGTTTACATTCGCAGTTCGAAAGATAATGGAACAGACATAATAACCATCGAGTTTTATTACGGGCAGATTACAAAATGACCAAACAAGCTGGGCATAAATGATTGGCCATAAAGCGAAAAGAACGATCGCCCCACTGACAATGTAGCCTTCCTTGTCGCGGCTCTGAACTGTGAACCACTCTTATTGTTGCTAATATAACGCTGTAAAACAATGCTGTACTGGCTTTTTGTTGGCGCTATAAACGCTAACACTATATCGTAATTCATAAATGAGACACTAATTAATAGGCACTAACAGAACTGAACTATGGTTACGAAAGTTAACTAAATTTTCGGTTACGTATTACGTATGTTTATTCCATATGCGCTTAATTAACGCAAATCAACACTTATACGCATTCATTCATTCGAATGAGCACTGCACATTGCACAAGGCTCATTCGGCGGTGAGCAATTATTACTGTCATTGTAACGCTTCATTTAAAGCTTTAAACATCTTTAAGTTGCGAGTTCATAAATGTCGAATGTGTTTCTCCGGCTTTGCGAACAACGCCATGCGTGGAGTGGCCACTTGCAAAATAAAATAAAATACACGGGAGCATATATTTTATTAAAGTTTAGTTGCTGTCGTAAAATAGGAAATATCTATCGTAAACGTAGCCCCCTAGACTTTATAACTCCGTGGTTTTAACTGGAAACCTTTAGATTGCCGTAATGGCCTGTAAATCACACGAAAGGAATAAATTATTAGATGCATTAACTCTCGGAGAATAAATATGGGGATAATAAACGGAATACAAAGTAGAGGCCGGAGTAATTATCATGGAAATACAACCAGAGGCATTGCCTGCCGATTTGGTCGTAAATAATCTGCAAATAGGTACGGCACGTACATGGAAACATGATAGCGAGTCGGAATACCGTTCGCGTAACGGGCGTGGGATGCTCGGGCTTTTCTGAAAACCAGCGCTGTGACAGGCATTAGCCCTCACAGCATTATGCTGAGACTGGCCCATTTCGGTTTCCGTTATATCACTGGCTGGTCTTATGTAATTTTCAATAATTATAATTTACTGTACTCACCTTAGGTTAAGGATGTAATGAGGATCCGAATAAATTGATGTCTATGTCTATGAATACGGCTCTATCGAGTGAGAAAAGTTTGAAAGGCTAAATACAAGACGACTGGCGACTCTGGTCCATGTGAGCTCACAAATCTCCATGAAGCCGACCGGGCAAAAGGAACAAACTCGAAAATGATACGAAACGAGGCGAATTAAAAGCAAATTACAGTCGGCCGGCAATCGTAGCGTTTACAATAAACACATAATTGCACGGTGTGCATACCAATGGCATATGCGATTGGCCGAAATGGCGGGCTGCAGGTTCCACGATAAATGGCTTAGCGGCCGAGTGACATCCGCGCCTGCAACATACTTGTACGATTCTCGCACAGAACAACAGATTTTCTCTGATAAGTAGGAATTATCATTATGCTGTACCCTGCATAACCTACTGGTTGTAATGGTAGCTGTGTTTTATGTAGCTTCTAAGTTTGAATTAATTGTGTGAGCATGAAGTATGAAATAAACCATATTCTATATTCTATTCTAAGAGTTTTACTCAAGTCCCTTAATTTTCGTTTTTACATAATATTTTATGTTCTCACTCTTGCGTGTTGTACCGCTAAAGAAGTTTCTAGATTCTGGTAGGGATATCATTGGATTAATTTCATTCTTCATTCTTCAACAGATCTCTACAGTTTTATGAGTCTCTTGTTCATCTCGAGGATGCTGCCAAATCTGAGGAGTTCGTCTGAACCTGACCGTAGACCTAAAAATATGGGTAGCAGCGATTAATGTGCAGCTAAGAACCATATCGATTAAACTGGCTTTTAAATAGAGAAAACCGTATTCATATTAGTCCATCCGTTCGGGAGCTACGCTACGCTAGCTCAAAAATCTGTTTATCTGTAGCTTTGTGTATCTACATAAAGGCACTGATAAACAGATACACACGGCAAACTTATAACACCCCTCTTTTTTGTCGAGGGTTAAAAAGCCATCACGCTGACTACGTTTCTTATTCTTCTAACCTAATAAATCTACAGACAGCTCCCGGCCTCACAGCTCATTTCGCGCTGACTCCATAACATAACTCCACACCCGTAACTGGACAAAGAGTCGTCCATCCATAAAACCCGTCTGTACTAGTACAATAACGCACACAAGTCACGCGCCAAGTACAATCAATAACAGTAATAACACAATCGGCGACAAAATGCGCACTGGCAATAACTTGAGTCAACAAGCCAATAGGCCGGGGTTACTAGGCGCAAGGAATTATATCCTGCACATGTTTTACAAGGCACAATTGACAGATCAGTTACACTCACAGAACAGAAAAATTCTCTTGTCGTCATAAATACAATATAAGAGAGAAATCCACAAATAAAGTTATAGTATCATATACCTAAGTTCAATAATGCTTAGGTTAAGGGGTATAATACCCTAGGGAAACAATCCCAAAAGACCAAAGTCAGAATTGCCCACAAATGTTGGTAACCAAAAACCAGTGTTTCCACAAAAAAGGGTGAGCTTCCCCCGTAGTGGCAACATCGACAGACTTATGTCTTCGCCATAAACTCTTTCATTTGGCTCGGACGAGCCTTATGAACAATAAAACGTTGAGGGCTGGAGATTTGGACTGTAATAAAATATTTGCCCTAGCACACGCTAATCCGAGTCCCTTACTTATGAACGCAATTTGAGAAGTTATGGCACGGCGGTGGGTTTACCCCACGACAAGACAGAATGCGTCGCTAGTAGCTACTTTAACTTGAAGAAAAGTAACTTTATTAGGTAGGAAATTGTGGTGGGCAGCGTATTTCCTTCATCCGGCATTCAGATACACTAGTTGTGGGTGTGAAATAAGTCTATCAAACTTAACTGTCATATCGTTGTTAGATTTAAATCAATGTAAAGACTGTCGCATCTAATTAAAAAACATTTCTTGCGCAAAACATAGAAACGATGGGGTAAAATAAACACACATTAATCAAGTTCCCGGATAACCGCGAAATCTTCACGGGATCCCGGCCAATAGGATACGAGCTGAGCGCTTGCCCGGGACTATTTTCATGAGCCAAATAAAAGTTCTCCCTCAGAAAGAGGGTCAGGCTTAATTACTCGTAAATTGACCGGGATACAGTTTTATCCCGGATATATAAATAAATGCCATGGTATAACGACGTGTCATACACGTTATTACGGACGATTCCATCTCGCCTTTCACGATGGATTATTAATATTGTACCATAGCTATTTCGTTTTAGACCTTTGGAGATACAAAATTCAATACTTCTTTTACGTAGGTACGACACCTATATTTGAATATCATAATTTAGTGATTTCCTTTTTTTTTTCTTAGTTATTTTTCTTGTTTGAAATTATTTGAATAAACGGTATAAGAGTTAAATTAATTTCTTAAATTCTGATGACAATTTGACATTTATATCTTGTTCGTTAGGTAACGTCCATAGGCTGCGGTGACTGCTTACCATCAGGCAGGCAGCAAGCTTGTTTGCCACCTTAGTGGTATAAAAGTTGATAAATGTTGATATGGTACATTTAATTTTTAATTATATATAAATAAACTAAACTATAATTTATATTATTTACAATAGATACATAGACTGAATATAAATTTTACTTTTAGTCCTCTTGTGTTTCCACTAGTCTCAAACTATTTACACTTGGCTTAACAAAAATATAGTGAAAAATGGAAACAAATATAAGGACTCTGAAATTTATATTTTAACGTGGCAAAGTAGACCATCTTCTTTATCATTTAGACAAAGACACAGACATTTAAAAGTTGTTATTGTCATCTACTCACCAGCATTCTTATATCGCGTGAACTAAATCAATTTATCAATACTTACATCAGCGTTCTCAATTTACATCATACTGAAGCGAAAGTATGGTTCGCAAGAAATTTTAAATAAGTAGCTCTGGACGTTTTTGCCAAATCCCTCCCAGCTACTACGATGCGAGTGTAGCCAGCCGTGGAAATATCAAAAGAATCATATCCATTGTTACATGATAACTGGGAAGGATGATACATGCAGTATCGAACCATATTTTTATTAATAACATTGCACAAAAGAGAGATTATCTGTCGGTGGTTTTTGGGAGCAGCTGCGCCGGAGCCATTTCTTTGATGCACTAATCAAAATCCGCATGTTTCTGTGTAACTCTTGCAATTATAATTCAAATAGGTACATTACAACACATTATTGTTGGTAGTAACTCCAGGCTTCGCGATTAAATTACCAGTTTGATATATTGAATATCGAAAACTGGCTTTATTGACCAAAAGTTCGTTTTCTTCCTTATTTATTTGCTTGGAATTTAAACTACCCTTTTAATTGCAGGACAAAGGCTTGGAAGGTACCGCGGTCGTTTTGCAGCAATTACGTTTGTCAATACGTTGATAAATTCGGTTGATTTAATTGTGAAATTAATATTTGAGGCAGATGACACGTCTGCATCGAGTTGATAGGTGGCTATTACGCGTTCTCGATTCGATAACAAACGGACTTCACCCGGCGCGCAATGAAACGTGTAATTTCGTAGCGACTTGATCGATCGAGAGAGAATTTTGTCGAATATGTACGAGCCTCGGGCCAAAACGGAATCGACTCTTTAAACGGTTAATAAATCTGTCATTCTCCTCGTCCATATTTCAAATAGATGCGAGTGACTTGAGTATTTTTAATTAAGAAAAAAGAGGGCACTACCGGGTAAACAGCCTCAAATAAAATAAAATAAATGATCGAATAATTAACTTAGAGACAGATTCGTCTGTGAAATACAATTTGTTTCTTTCTGCAATCAGTCCCCGTCGGTCGGCCTCGTTCCGCAATAAGTGCTAACTGTATGCCAATTTTCCGCTGTTATAATAAACAAGGCGAAAGAGATGAAGTCCGCTTTTAATAAAAACATAACATATAAAGATATGCGAATAATGTTGCGGGCGCGGACGCCGCTCAGCTAATTAAAAGAAATTCCTCGGCTTTGCCTTTCCCCGGGCAAAAAACAGATGAATCCACACGGTGATGACTCCAAGGTGTGAGTAATGTCATAAGTGGGCAGCAAAACAACATTATAATTGTAAACGTCGTTACACACGACACAAAGAACGACTGGAATTATACAATTTATATTTAATGCGTTATGGAAATACATGGCTGTGTTAGCGTTATTATGACGCGTGGATCGTCTATAACTAGATGCAAGGAGACCATAATAATATAAAATAGTATCTAACATTGTTCTTATTGTCCTTACACATGATTATTAAGTGGTTACAACTGAAATGTCACTGTGATAGCGAAATGAAAATGTTAGGATATAGCGACAGAGCGTACCCGTGCGCGCCAAACATAATAGAGATAACGCGAATATTTGAGGTAATCATTGTGTTATATCAATTGGAATTCAAAGGAGATAACTCACATGCCGAGTCGGTGCGCGATTCAAATGGTGGAATTCGAAACATCGCGTATGACAGAGAGCAAAGAAGAGCAATGCGGGCCCCTGCCTCGCGGCTGTTGGCTGCTATTATAAATCCCGAATACTGACGTCGAGTATTTGGAGTAGCAGCATTTCAGAAACGAGTAGCACATTGACTTTACACCTAATTTTATTATACAGAATGGAGCCGTAAAAATACGGTTTGGTTGGTAGGGAATCCATTCGTACTCGTCATATAAAAGTGGTTTAGTAACGTCCTGCTTCAAGTGGTACTTATTTGCTATGAAAAAAAAGAAACACACTCGTTAGTGTTGCTACAAGGAACTTGCCGCCAATTAATTCGAAGACAAGACAGATAATCCAATGAATTGGCGACTACAAACGTTTCACTAATTGAATGCCAATATTGCGGACGCGCAGGTGCAAGTGGGCTCCCCGCGTTAATATGCTGATGCAATGAACTCCCAGGTGGATTCGATGTGAGAAATGGGACCAATGAAGATACAAGACCTTAGTGCCTCAACTCTGAATATATTATTGTCTGATCCCAAGAAGTACCAATTGACATAAAAAATAAAAGATGCAGCAATATTTACATACTATCAACACCGACTTCTTTCTATAAACAAGTTAGAGTCAAGGTTCATCATGACAGCCCATAACAGTCCACTACAGGACTTAGGAACTCTCCCACGAAAGGGGAGATTATTGCCATAACCTCCACGCTTGACAGACGGTTTGGAGATCGCAGTGTTATAAATATAACATGCTGCTGCCCATTTTCCAGCCTACGGAGACTCAAGAAGTTTGTCTCGAAAACATTAGTCGCCTTATACGACACCCACGAGTGTAATGGGTTGGTGCTATTCCACTGTGCCGGACACCACACGAAGGTTATTTAAATTAAACTATATAAATGTCAAAAGCCTCCTTCGCATTAGTGGAAGCTTTTGACATAATCCCCACGCTTGGCAGCCGTGTAACAGCGATTGTGTTGAACAGAAACGTCTACGGGGGTCTTGGCGGAACATGTTAGACACCTTTAGTCGCGATATACGACACGCAAGAGTTGTAGCTAAATGTGGTGCAAACTCCACTCTCGCGGACAAGACAGAGCCACAACGTCTGACACTATGCGGCCAACGGTACAACACTAGTGACCTGAAATTTTCGAACGTAAGAAAGTGTTACTTTTAAGGTAAGGGAAATTTGAACTTGCATACAAGGGGGCTCCGTCACAGTCATAAAATTACGAATAGGCTTATTTTTGGGTGTAGAACATAATCATTTACACCTAGGTATTATCAATTATTTTTAATTCCAATGTATCATAGTATAACCGTTCATAGTGTCATTCGCTACTCTCCAAGTTAAGTACAAATGCAAAGTCTTCCTAGACAGAAGGAAATAAAAAAATATGACGATTCCGTTTTTTCAATTTGTCTATTAAACCCTGAAAACCGCACTACTTAACTGGAATGCGAGACCATTCAAGGGGTTAGCTCTTTAGCACGCGAACAGCGATCTACCAATACTTAAGCTGGTTGATTTGCTGATTGCTGATTTGCAGCTGTATTTATCGTAGTGGGCATTCGTTCCGGACAGGCATCCAGGGCCCCAAGCCTGCTAATTTACGAATGGCTCGTGCTGTTTGACATGTTTTTGGTATTCTGCTAATAATTTAGGACTAAAGGTTTTCCAGTGACATTCTACGGTACTGATTGCAACCGGATGGTGAACTAAAGCGGCCGTCTTTTTCAAGGTTTAAGAAGGCACCACCAACAACTATTCAACTGACAGCGTCTCTATTGATACATGTAGTATTTGCAAAATACCCAATTCGTCTCAATCGCAATGGAGTCTCAATTGAATAACAATAGCATGCAATTCAACTAAAATTAGATAAGAAGTTTTTCGTATTTTGCTACTGTCTTAAGATTAGCGGTTTTCCAAATACATTCAATTGAACTGTCCTGATTATAACTCGATGGTGGACGTTTTACGGCAGTCTCTTTCAAGGTATTAGAAGGCAACACCAACAGATATTCAACTGACAGTCAATTACGATTCCATTACGACTTTGATGACACAAGTATTTGCAGAAAACAAAATTTGTCTCAATTCAAAATCAATAGCAAGTGAGTCACAAATTAGCAGACTCAGCCCCCAGGCACCCAGATGGAACACTATTGCTGTGCAAACTGCTCAATACAAACGTGCCGCGTCGCGCGCGGTCGCCGCGTTTAATTGTTGCCAGCAAATGCGATTCTGCTATTTCCTTATAAGGTGCAATCGCAATTTATATGATTGCCCGCAATTGCTAGCCGATGTTTAAACCATTATAACCATTCTACAAGACGTGTATCGCAAGAAATTCAATGAGTGCTCGCTCCACGGCTCTTTATCGACTGTATTTTAAGCAGTGTATGTAAAGTTAAGCGATTGAGATAAATGTTTCATGTGTGCGTAGACAAGTTACACATATGAAACATTTAGGTATCGTCAATACCACAAGAATACAATACAGATGAAACGCCAAAAGTATCAATCGCGCAACGAATACGTCGCGTTGATGTATTAAATAAGCTAGATCAACTGATCCATCATACTCCGCCCCCAAAATAAACAAGCAAATCCTTACTTAATTTCACTCTCTGAATTCAATCAGTTCGCAAAGCTTTGCTCCCCGAGTCTTACGTCATCGGCAGAGCAACGACCGCGACACCGTATGGAACCTGTAATTATTATCGACACATCGTTTCCATATTACTACCCGAAATAATAGGGTTGTCACACTCACAGCGCGGCGCAAGGAAATTGTGTGCGCACCAAACTTCCATTTATCATTTCCACACACATTCCAAATTCAATTTTGTTGGTTTAACTTAATCTACCTGTCAGTAATCCCATCGCAAATCTAAGGCGCATCGCAAAATGAACACCGATTTAGATCCGCCTAAAGATAAACATCGCTAACCCTTTCGGCGCACGTGGGTCGACGCGTCCCTTTCACGCATTTCATATTCGTATTTCCATTCCGCTCAACCTCCGTAGGAGGATTATGTTCTGCCTCCGATGTTTTCGTATCCTATTATTTCACGGGGTGAAAATGGGCCACCCGCTCCCTCAGTCAGTCACCCGCGGGTGACACCCCGCCGCCGCGTCTGTTTCGTAAACTGGAAACCACTGTCAGCGACTCGTCAAAATAACATCGGCTGTGGGATCCCGTTCGTAGACGGAAAGCGGGAACTTCATACGCACACTTTATAGCGGAAGGTATTTCGTCAGAATATGTACCTAATATCTGAGAGTAAAATGTAAGCGTCCTTTAGGAATTCATGTGATGTGGGACATCTGAATTAATTTGTTTATGTTGCCGTAGCCGAAGGACGTCAGCATCACTAGTGTGATATCATTCTCTATCACTTTTTAAGGAATGTCAGCTTAACACTGCGGCTATAAGATCATATCACGAATATTATAAGAGAAGCTTTTTCGAATTCAAATGGGCTAAAATAAGTACGCAAGTTTTAAGTATGTAAGCGCCAGTTAAATATTAAATACAAAATCGTAACTACACAAGATCGTCCCCGGCGAAGATGTAAAGATTGATCGTGAGCTTCAAATCTCAAAACAAACCCCTTACCGGTCCCATCCATCTTCTCACTAATTGTAAAATAATTAAAACCAACTAAGCGTGGACGTGTCTCTACCCAACAACAAGGAACGCAGAAACTCATCTACAGATTATTAAATTTTAATATTCTATTCTCATCTATCGTAATGCCTACAGACGGAATTGAAATAATTAGGTTACGACATTTTGTGCCGCTGCGACTGTCGCAGGCGAGAAGGGTCGCAATAAGCACAAACCAAAACAACCGCTCGGCTCGGTGTTTCGAATTGCAAATTTTAGGGAAAAAAGCGAACAAACTACACTCAAAAGTCAAATGCGGCAGTGCGCGATAAGCAAGTGCCGCTTATGCAAGATCACGAATGTAATTGCTCCCTTGTCTGGCACGACACTTGGCGCGGGAGCGGGACGCGGCGAGCGCGCCCCATGGACGCGAACGAGACGGACACAACGGCGTAAGCGGCAAAAATGATTGATTGCTAGCCGTCTTGCGCTGAGCTCTATTTAATCACTTTATTCCCTTTTCTCCGTTTGTGTTGGGATAATTTTGTATTTGTGTTATTTGTATACGAAATGAGGAGGCATATCTACCTCCGGCGGAGACGGGGATTCATATCCGGCGACATCCGCGCCCGGCCTTATCACATGTCAAGCCATCGTTTGTTTTCGTGCGATTAAACGTTACATCAAAGCTTGATTACTTTATGTACCCTAATCTTTAATCCAGCAACAGTATTACAAGTGACGGAACGTTAATTGGCACAATCAGAATAAAAAATATAGACAATTATGCATAATGATGAGGAGTTATCTTAGATCGATAAATTTCTAATTAAAACATTGAAATTACGAGAAACATGATGAGTAATTACCTACCATAGGTAGACGCTGCGGCGGCCGGTGTCAAGGGGATTTTTTACGCGGATGATTTGTCACTTCGTAGATAAGATTAGCATGTGCAACGTACTAATATGTTCTGAATTAACATTAAACTGTCGTAAGAAAGCTTAACGAGGTGTGCTCCTACTGAGACGATTCATGACTACTTACTATATAGACTACTAGCTTTTGCCCGCGATTTCGTCCGCGTAAAATTCGGTTCCCGCGGGAACCACATTGAATTTCGGGATAAATTATAGTGTATATGCTATTCTGGGCTATTAGCTGTATCACTGCTTAATTGCATCAAAATCCGTTCAGTAGTTTTTGCATAAGGGAGCAAAAGCATCCAAACATACATCCATCTTTAAAAACTTTCGCATTTATAAGACGAGTAAAACATCGGTCGGCCAACCGCCTATTTGTTGGAACGTTTAATCCTACAATTTCGAAACAGACATGGATATTCGGTACACATTTATTTGATGTGCATTACAGACGCCTAGATAGCATAAGTGGTTGCTGACGGCCGCAATCGTGAGGTCCGATCACTTTCGTGACCGTCCTCGCGTGCATTTGCATAATTCGGTCGAGATCTCATCGACAGCGAAATCGATTGCAAATCGTATGAGCACCTGCAATTAGATCGCTCCTGTGGCTTTATCTAACGGCAATTTGTGAAGAATAGCACAAGGAAATTGCCACTCTTGGACGTTATTGGCCTGCCAGCTAAAGAGTTCACTTCTAAACATCGAAGCGTGTTAAGGAATCCGTCCAGCAACGATCGATAACCTTAATCAATTGCATTTTTTGTAACATAACGGTTTCGTAATTGTAAATACTTAAACGTCGATTCGTGTAGGTGATTTGCAGCATTGGCACTGTCAGTCACGCACGGGTGGTCAGACACTCGTCAGAAGCACAACAAACACTTCAATCAGCAGCTAAGACTGTGCACCCAAACAAAATTTTGGATTGTATATCACCTATTGAATTCTGAAAAAATATTGCTATTTCTAAACGAGATGGGCTGCCTAGAGATGTAAACAGGACCATACATCCACGTTTTGCCTATTGCCACATTTGGTCTATTAATTCTGGATAGGTATTTTGTGTAAATTCATACACGTTGGTATTGCAAACGTTTATAGGCTAACTTAGCCGCTAAAATACCAACTGCTTACCATCAGACTGGTCGTATTGCTTGATTTCCGTTTAAAAAACCATGTAGCTGTGTAATGACAAACAAACAAAAATGAAACTGTAAAATACACGGTTAATATTTTCATTTCATTAAACACGTAAAACAGCAAACGTGGTATGTTTATTTTACCACTAATGTGGCAAACACGCTTACGGCCTGACTGATGGAAAGCAGCCACCACAGCCTATGTACGTTTTCAATACCAGGGACATCACCCATTATTATGATATAATGAAAAGGATTACGTATGCAAGCTTGAATCTATACTGAATCTAGATATAATTGCTGGCGTAACTCGATGGAGCGTGGGTAGGCCTCCTACAAGGTGGACCGACGACCTGGTAAGGATCGCAGGTACCAGCTGGATGCGGAAAGCACAGGACCGGCCTTTGTGGAGATCTCTGGGGGAGGCCTATGCCCAGCAGTGGGCGTCTTCTGGCTGATATGATAATGATGATGAACTCGATGGACGTTAATGTGGTTACTTTATCCTTATTTATAGTCAAGGAAATGATCATGAGGAAACATGAGTACCTACCTATAAAATAACTAAAAAGATATTGAAGTGTTGCGCGTGAATTCCGCAAGGCCATCATCGTAAAATGTCTAATTACTCTCAACGAAAGTGAAAAGGAGTTGATGATGACATTTCTCGTTCCCAATTCAAAGAAATGAACTTAAAGTACGACCTGAAATTCTTGCAAGTACTAGGTAGTAGTAGCTGTAATGTACCTAGACATGTTTTTTATACTACGCTGTGACAAACCAGCAGACGATACACCTGATGGTATGCGGTAAATGTTGCCTGTAACATCTACGATTCATGTCCTCCTATCTTGAGTAAGCCCAATAATGGGCCAGCAATGTAGAATATCATGGGCATGTCTCGTGGGCGTTGACCGTGCATCCAGCACAGTGGAGCGTATCACAAATATCGTCAACAAAAGTTGTCGTACAAACAGACAGACAGTTTGCTGTTGTACACACAAACATACATACATATACACTCACGCCCGTAGGCACAGAATTTTCTGTTATGTTTTGCAATACTGGCGATCTTCAACCCACCTACATGATGAAGAAAAAAGCTTGAAGCGGCTCTTCTACAGCATCGGAATCGGCTCGTATGGAGCGGATATATTTCTTGCTTAGTATGGATTCCCCACCTCTCCGACGATGGCATAGATTTTATTCCCATCATCTAGATTTCTACATAAATATACTCGGCATTGGCATCCAACTGGCTTACGTACATCGCGAGCCTGTTACCGCAAGTGCAAGGTTGTGGAATGATCTCCCCTTCCGAAGTGTTTCCTTTGCACTATAACTTGGGGTTCTTTTCCAGACAAACTTGCAGCAAAACAAGACAAAGTTCAAACTTGTAGCTGATGCCTATAATGAACGAGTTGTCTAGTGAAACTGCATCGGTTGCCTTATTGCTGATGTCGTGGACGACGGTGGCCGACATCAAGTGGACCGTCTGACCGTGCAGCCGTGTGCCTCAGAGAGGCGAATTGAAATGTTCATGGGACCATCATGACCATAATGCAACTAAGGTTAGCGGTAAAAAACCCGGTGAATACTTTCAAATTATCAAAGGAAAAGTGGACTCACCGCTCATGTGACCGTTTTCATAGGGCGAGTAGTCTCCGTTCTCGAGGCGGTGCTTCTTGAACGGGTGTCCCGGGAACTGCGTGGCTGCCAGCGAGAGCCCGACGCCCGATGCGCGCTTCGGAGGTCGCCCCGGCCTGGAACTGCGGACATAGTAGCACGTTACTGCGGTAGGAGACCAGACACTTGGCCCGTACAGGGCTGGGCTGGGGGCTGGTAGGCGTGAGCAGAGAAGCCGTCTACATAGTTAAAATGCTATTTTCCATCTGGGAAGTCGTATACTACAGTAATTGTAAGGTATTTTTGAGACGCAAACGAGGAAGCGGGTCGCCTAATCGAAAGTGATAGCCGACACTCATAGACACTCGTTTCAAAGCGTGATCGTATGAAGCAGGAAGTGTTGCTCGTAAGGTCATACGGACAACATTTAAATTGTCAGGTATGGCGTCCCTGTTTGTTGTGAGTTGTTCGTGTTGGGGGTCTGTCAAATTTAGTTCGACTTTCATCCGCATACGAATTAACGAGTATCTTGCGCGTACTCTAGGGGCTTTGGTCAGGATGAATATGAGAAGACAAGCTGTCTATTTATAGAAAATAGGACTTATTCTAGGCAGTGACAAACGAGCATACAGCCTAACTGATGGTAAGCGGCAAATGGCACCCATAACATCTACGATGAAAAGTTCCTGATGAGAGAAAGTTGTCACTATGGTCAATAACATCTACGACTCATACATTTTGTGTTGCTTTCATTATAGTGTTGTGGGGCAAAAATGCACTCCGATGAGTAGGATCACCCGTATTCTCAAAAATACTTATTTTAATAAAATAGTTTTTTATTACTATGCATTCTCACAGTACCTACTCGTCTGCTAAGTGAACGCACTGTTCAATACGGCTTTATGATTGGTCAATTACGTTCATTTGGTTAGATAGACGCATAGTGCCGATTGGTCGCCACTCAATTATTGGCAGTTGGACTTGGAACCCTGTGCGTTTGCGCACACTATAAGACCTCATAGTAGGTACAGCTAGTCTCAAATAAGAAGTGACTTGGCGGGTCACGTGGTTCGACTTGCGCGAAATCCCCTCCACTGCCATTTGACAAGTCTCTTCTTTCGTGACGCGGGTTATAGGTAACGTTTCTGAATACGATTGCAAGACAGTAAAGACTAAATATGCCACAAATGTCTGTAATTATCAATACTAGGTAATTATACTAGCTACATTACAATGTTGCTTCGCGCCAAAGTAGATAAAGCGGTGGTACCAATCCTATCGGACTCATCGGGCTTGCCATAGTATCTTACAAGCAATCTGGTCAAATATTATCGATATTGTTGAAATCGATCCAAGTTTGCTTCAAATATGTATGAAATAATACTAATGAAACTGCTTAGTGATTGATAGACCGTTTTTTTTTTGTCGAATTTATTATTATGTAAGTATTATGGAATTTTAAAGAACAACAATCTATTTACCAGTTACTAAGGTAGGTTGGTATTTGTGACAAAGAAGGGCTAGCTTGATTCGAAACTAAATGGAACACATAAGAGCTTGCTAGTTGCGAAATTTACGTACTTGAAAATATTTTTATAAATATAAGCGACAAGTATAATTTATGTTAAAAAATAGAAAAACGGAATCAGAAATCACGAATCACAACAAAATACATTTCTTCAAATGTCCAAATCGAAACCATAATGCTCACCCTTTCACGCCATTGCGTCAACTAAGAAGGATAATAATAAGAATAAACAACACAAGCAGCGAATTTGTCGACCGGAGTGGTTCAGTGGCCACGCAAGAGGTCCCGATTTCGATTCCCGGCCGGGCAGAAATTGAAATGATGAATTTTAAATTCTGTTACGGGTCTGGGTGTTCTATGTATAATAAGTATATATATTTAAAAGTATATAAGTAGTTTATCAGTTATCTAGCACCCATAACACAAGCTTTGCTTACTTTGGGGCTAGATGGCGCTGTGTGAATTTGTCCACGATTATTTAACATTTTTATTCATTTTATTATTTTATAAACCGGGTCATTACTTTTGCTCCACCCTGAGTACCTGAGTATAAAATAACCTCGATTCCCGCCGTCTGTCCCTATGTATCTATGTACGCTTAGATCGTATAAACTACGCTACGGAAATAATACGATTTTTAACAAGAGTGATTTAAGAGTTTATAAGCAAGAAAAAAAGGGTAGGTCGGGGTAAAGTTGGTGTATGCGAACAAAGTTGCGCCGTGTAGAGTAGTATACTATAATGTGTACATTTACTTTAAACACAAAAACTATTATAGCACTAAACTAATGTACTTAAATTTTTTCTAATTTTTTACGCCCTACACGCAAATTAGAAACCGGATTTTTAAACAAATATAACTTTATCATAGACCTTGCTGTTGCTAATGCTGAGCTGGGGTCTTTTTTGGCATCGCATTGGTCCATGATTTATTGTATTTGTGTTTGTACCTACTTTGTTTTAGTTTAGTATTGAAGTGTTATAAAGTTACCTTAATATGTATTAAATGCTTATGTATTTTTGTGATGTCTATGACTTTGACATTGTCGTGTCGTGAGAAACGATCACGACATCGACATCGAGCCCGAGCGAGCAGTGCAGCGAGCATGGCTCATTCGCATTGACAAATCCACCTCTACACGCAGACGGAGAACAATGAAATCGAATTAATTAAAAACCAGCACACTTCCCATGCGGCGCTTTCCGCGGCTTATCTAATAAATCAAGTTCTCGCAGGAGGGTGGCCGCAGATTTATTTTTATTTATCTCACTCCCCCAAGATTTAATACCCGAAGACGTCGGCCGCAGTTTCCACAATTTCACGCTTATTGTTTTCCCATCCGTGATTTACGATCGCGTAATAGGCAACACTATGTCGCTGGACGCAATAAAGTTTGTCTCCTAAATCTTTGCCCTTAAGCCTATTGCGAGGCGAGACCTTGATGGTCGGACGATGCCTATACGGGACTACCCTTTCGCAACCCATTACTTCCGTGAACCAAGCGACTAAGCAATTGAGGAATATTACAAACACCAGATTCCAAATATCTGACACTGTTTTTTTTTTCTTTTTTATGCTACCCTGTGATAAACGAGATGACAGCCCACCTGATGGTAAATTTAAGGTAAACTTTCGCTCATAACATCTACGATTGATACATTTAGGTTGAAGGTAACAAAAATGCAGAACCGCAGGTGCGTTGCCACTGTGAGGACTAAGATGAAATGCCTTATGCCTGTAATTGCGCTGGCTACCTTATCCTTCACACCGGAACACAACAATGCAAGCATTGTTGCTGGGAGGTAGGAATAGATAAGGCGATGGTACTTACCCAGGCGGACTTCTCAAGCTTGACAGAGTCCTACCACCTAATAAAACCAACCGCCATAATAAGAAATCAGCACTATTTAATATTTGAGATCGGAACTTCTACATTGATAGACATTCAATCCAAAAACTTAATACCTGTGTATTCCTAAAAATTATAGCTTATTAATTATGTAAGATAGGCTGAAGGAAATCTCATTATGTGATAAGTTCGACTTTGCGTGTATATTTATGTTATTTGTTGTACATAGTCCTTTAAGCATTTATACGCAATAAAGAGTTTACATACATACACACAACCCATCTTACCCCCGATCTAACTGGCAACGTTTCGAGTGCCAACTCTGACATAAATTACCTGTTAATCCCGCTTATAAAACCCTTGAAGACAGAGTAAGTACGCCAGCAATAAGCACTTAGCCGTAGAAGTCGTCTCGTACTGGCCGTCCAGCCAGATCAATTACACCAAGAGACGTAATCCGCACTATTACCGTCGGCCAGCCAGCGCCAGTACGCGAGCAAGTTCGGCAATTATCGGAGGGGCGATGCTGTTATCATAGTATCGGCTTACGCAGAAACTGACTCTCGCCTATTTATTTTTATGTCAGCAACCGTCATTATGAGACACTCCATTAGCTTGGATTGCGGTGAGTCTCGTTTTCGGTTACGCTTTGGGGTGCGATTGTGTGTTATGACGATTTTTCCCTCACTTGGCTGGTGGCCGATAACGGGTTTTGTTGTTTCTGTCGCTTATATTTTGAGCGGATTCACTTACATGAGCATAATAACATTTCTTAATAAATTTTTATGCGAGATACTCATTTACAAACGAGCTTCAACCTAAACAGCAGACATTATGGAAAGCGGCAACTGTCGCCCATAACATCTGATTCCTGCACTAAAGTTTTATGTAACTAAAATGGAAGACTGCAGTTGCATAGACACTGTGAGGACTAAGATTGAATACCTCATGACAGTAAGTGCGCTGGCTACCTAACCGGAACACAACGATGCAAACTTGCTTGGCGACAGAAATAGCTAAGGCGGTGGTACTCAACCCGACGGGCTCCTCGATCATGACAGAGTCCTACCACCTGATAAAATTCATTTTATAATGGTCAAAATCAAGAGTAAATGGTGCAGTACAAGCATAAAAAAGAATGTCCAATAAATGTGAGGTTGCTAACAAAACCGCGACCGAATCGAATATTGAAAGTGTCGAGGGCACAGAGATAAGGGACCGTCGAAGCACGTGCCGCAGCCACTCAGCCGATGCCCGTAATCTGAATACCGCAAAGCTCACGCGATAAACACCCATTAAAACGCGTTCGATTTATTACCAAACGATTCCCGAACGATTTATTACGAACGCGTACACACTCTCTTGCGCGGAAACGAAAACGCTGGGGACAAAGCGAACCGCAGCCTCTTAATGCGGTGCGGTATCACCAATGACACGAGTGCAATGTGCAATATAGATATGCGGTATTTATAATTTTTTAGTTTTGAGAATTAGAACGGGTATTGATTCATTTAATTTAATCAGAATGAAACGCGCTACATAAATTTTTTTGGTAATAAAAATAATTAAAATTTAGCTTAGTTTATTTTTCTATCGTGAATAGCAAAATATTACCTTTGTCACTAAGGGTTGGTTGTATATTAGAGTCATAGTACATCATGATATGAGTAATCTAATTTGGTCATTATAGATGTGGCACGGCAGTCCGAGCCCAAACCGACAGCATAAGCTAAGTGTATAATGATAATGAATGAACGACCAATGCTCACGATTTCCATACGATGCTTAAAAAACAAGAGGAAAAAAATTAACTATCAGTAAAAACCGCAATAACAATCCCACAAATTAATACCTATACTCTCTGTACAGAGATAGTTTGAACCATAGGCAACGACAAACGACAACGACAATTATCATCAGACGCAGACTTTTGTCTAGTACTTGTCTAGATTTGTTAATTGGACGGATTTTTTCCACCACGCGCATTATGTGCGGCCACATAAAAGTAAAGGTACGAAACGGCCAAACAGTCTAATATTAAAAGTGTAAACCCAAATTGTTGGTGGCTCATCCCGGGAAGAACGCCATCTCATTCTTCGAACTAACATTTCGATGATCTTCCCTATTACCTACAGCAGAATCCCAATCGGCTGTAAGATTTGGGGTGAATATACTCCTCCTGACACATATATTTTTTTTAAATTACATCAAAATTTTTAGTTTAATCTAAAGAAAAAAGCACGCGTGTTTATGAACGCCACGTTCCAAACAAAGACCCACTACATGTAGGTACGTGTGTTGAAAAATGAAAAAAATCTATGTAGGTAAACTCAGAATATTACGTATACCACTAGTTACAATATTTTTGTCAATAAAACATCAAAGGATATTCCCGTACTGTATACACACTACAGCGCACTTTCGCCGAACCAACCCCAGTGAAACTAACACCGCGGGTAGTTTTGCTTTTTGTTATATTTGCCTGGCAATATTCATCACTCACCGCCCGTGTCACTGATCAAATAGCACCCACAATGGAGTCCCCAGATATATTTGACTGATATGCCCTTGATAGATAGTTTCACAAACACAGTAAGCAAATTCAGTTCGGCACGCCCCAAGTAGTTGGGAGTTTTAACAATATGCGGTAGCGATTTCTACGCAATACCCCCACGATATGGCTGCTCCAACACGTTCAAAGGATTAAAGTTGTAGAAGTCGTGGAGTTCTAACAAAAAACGTACACAATGGTTGTACATAACCCTTCAATCTTTTTATAAACCGCCCAGAAACTCGAACGCCACGTGAAGCTGTTAACAACACAAACAGAGTCAACGCCGCCAAACTATGAATAGAGGCTGGAGTCTTTGTTATTATATTTGTATTTACTATTCTCTACTCTTAGTGGACGTGTTCACACTCACTACCAATTACTGACACTAAATCATAGCGTCCACGTGGAGTAAACATCCTTCCCCTTCGCACCGGGAGTTAAAAACGTGGAAACACCGAAAGCATCTCGCTGACAGCCTATCGTAAGCTAATAGTCATAATCTGTATATTTTTTGTCGTGTTTTGTTTCGAGCGTCCGATTATTTAAGTTACAGCACTACTCCCCGTATGGGAATGTTTACATATTACATTAAACTCTTTTAAGACGTTCCTTCCAAAAATATCCTCTTGACTCTGAGTCTGTACTACAATCTTTGTCTCCATGGAAATGTATATTCTAAGACAATCGGCGAGGGCGTTATTCGTATTGACAGCGCGTTTAAAGTCCTTCATCTTGTAACTCGCTGCCGTTAAAGTTGTTACATTTGACTCTTTGTCGGCGTCTTTCATGTTGGATGTTATAAGATTTTTAAGACCCAATGTCGAACATGAAAGGACGTCGTACAACCTACGAGCTGGCCTTGACATTATACGCCGTGGTAATTAATAAAAGGTTTACATTTTCGTCACAAAAAATACTTTAGACTTCAAGCATTACCCCTTTTCAAATGTTAACCGAAGACTATGCGGATGTACCTACAGCAGGCTTCCTTAACTCGTGACAAACACCATGTTTCCTTTTCAAAATTTCAATGCCTTCCAAAACAATGAAGCACTGTCTTAAGTGGCTCACGAATCGGTCGACGAGGTAAAACAAACGCACCTAATCTTATCTGGCCACGACAAACTCAAGCGCGGTAGCAGTTTGTCCCGGGTTCACTACAAACATGATAAATTATTTCGGTTATAAGAAGTTTTTTATTCTTAACGAGTTCCGGCCGGCGTGAGACGGATTCAATCCTCGAATAGAAACACCTATTCACCTTGTGAAGTACCTGGGGAAGAACAGAGATCCAGGTTATTCACCTCCTTTCATTAAACAACTATGATAATCTCTACCGAACGACAGTAATATTCTTTCGAGAAATATAACAACCGAAAGTTCAAGGGACTCTGTTTTTAGGGGGCTTCTTAAAACCCGCGGTAGTCTCTTGGATCATTAAAAACAATGTTTTAATAAAACAACAGAGGAAAAATGTAATTGAAGCCAAAAATTAGAGGGCACATAGACAGTAACAATAAAAAGTAAAAGCAAAGCCACGTTTAAACGTGTCATAAAAATAAAAATTAAATAAAAAATGCCGAGGGGGTGGAAAGTTTCGCGACCGTAATACAGCGCGTGCAATTACGAGTATTCCGGCGAGTCCTGGCTACTGACGGCGCCTGTCCCCGGGCGCACATCCGCCGCGCAAAATAATACAGCTCATTCGATACCTATTGTGTGTAATGAAACTATACCTACACCTATAAATAGACACACAATATGACTATCTCAATACAATGAATAAAAATGAAGATCAGTAAAAAGCAATTTAGATATAAATAAAAGTAGATAAATAATAACGTACAGTGACCAAGAAAAATCAATCGGAACACGCACTCTTATCGGAGCCAATGGATCTTGATTCTTAGATTAATATATATTACAGTTCAGGATCTAAAATAAAACTAGTAGATGAAATTGCGTTCTGTAATAGAAGTTACCAGTCTCTATTTTATAAAGAGACGAACAGTGCTACCGATCTGGTAGTACTGTTCGTCTTGATTGTACCGTCATGAGTTAATGTAGCAAGTCACCGCAACAGTCAGGTAGCTGCTACGTTTCAATTTCTCCGAGGCATTTTATTTACAAAACTAATTACGTTTGTCTGATAGGGTATTAAAGAGCTCCCGGAGCCTCGTTTGATTCGTTGACAGTTAATAAAGACATTCCAAACGTATTTAAGATCCGAACCTATTTCATCTGCGATCCGATCGCTTCATAATGGAGAAATGTTATTACGCGTACAATTATACAGTTGTTTCTTGCTCCCGTTCGCACAGGTATTGTCTGTATTATTAACGAATTTAGATGTCGCAAAAAGCGTCTTGTTTTCTAATGATAGAATATGCGATAGTTCAAACATGATCGTTCTATCGCATTTTCGTTTTTTATATGTAATTTTTATTGGTGTTGGCACGAACCTCATTGTCGGCACGCCACGTGGTCGGATAATTGAAATGTCCAAACTCCAAATTTATGTTGCCGCTATGACTCTATTTCTTTTTTATCGCATCGCGTCGACATCAATCTTTTGTCTAATATTTCAAATGATATAGAGGTATCTTTAGCCATTTGTTGTTTCAATTTTGCTCTGATAGAGGAAGTTGTACTCAGGTGTTTCAAGCTTGATGCATGTATTAAGAATTTTACTAACTCTACAAATTCCTATGTTGAAGCCAAGCATTAACATTTATGACGGTGTACGTACAGGATGCTAATAAACACAACTATCGTCTGGTCCTTTTTTTCTTGATACCCTATTTGGTAGGGTTTGTGCAGTGCGGTGTAGTCGTGAGTAGGAATAGCAATATTTGTGACCGGCACATTAAAATGTAAAATATTAACGGCAACGGGAGCGCCGCGTCGCGGCATCCCTTTCGGCTCTCGCCGTAATCAGCCCCCGAGGGACAACCTCTTGTAATTAGCGGCTGTTCATTTCTTAATTTCAATATTTAATTACAAAGGAAACTCGACGACTGCGCGCAAAGAGAGACGTCATCTTCAGAAAGACTGCGGCTCGGTTTGGTTTCATTCGGATACCGTTTGGCTTCGGGACCGTTTCTTTGTTTGATGTATCAAAGGATACTTTTTGACTTCGCCAGTTAATTAATTTGTTGATCTTAAGCGGGCTTGCGATCGCTTCTTTTAATAACCGTAAAATATAAAGTAGGTTAAGTAGTATATAACTTACATCGTACACTCTGCTTAGATTTGGGTGTGAACGCGAGTGCCACATTCATTTTGACAGTAATTTGCATCTAGATAGCAGCTGTAAGAGCCCGTGCACGATTTCTGCACGGTTCCCAAATGCAAGCAATTTTGGTTTCTATGCTACTGGTATAAAGCTTATTTCCGCAAAGTCACCGCACAGCCTCCGTACAGTCAACGCATAGTGTTCGCGTCAATAGAGTAGACTACAAGTTTGACGTTTTACGAGTACAACGAAGAAGGAATCGAGTGAATTGAACGGACATTAATGTCTGACATTTGTATCGCATTCTTGTCGTACACTAGCTTAATTTTAATGTTCAAAGACTAAAGTCGTTACAACTCACGTCTTAACTGAATATCTGTTTTTCAAATTTTAATTAAAATAACGGAATAGAGCAGTTACTTTTCAATAATTCATTTCGTACAACAAACTGTCACTGTTCAACCACACACTGTAATTGCAGTGTCTCGCAGATAAGACGTCAACTACCTTTATCGCATTCGTCGACGAGCCATATCACATTGTCCCTTTGTCCCGCCCCATTGTCGAGCTTGTAATGGTCAGAGGTATTATCTTCTTATTACGTTTCTCCTTCGCTATAAAATTCCCTTTTCACTATTAGCCCTCCTACCTGTTCCTGCTTACAGATTTTGAATGAGGACACAAAATTATTTTGCATATATCTCATTGTATCCTTGTGCATGCGAAGGTAATATCGCCGATAAATTCTCTCCATCGTAAATTATTGGGTGAGGCACTCAGTGTAAATAGACGTTGGAAAGTTGTTAATGATTTCCCTTTGTTGGTTGGTTTTTCATTTCACACCTTTCAATTGATTCGGCGGCGAGGCGGCGTGCGTTTGGCATGTGTCGGTGGCCGCCATTCACGGTCATTGGACGATTGTTTTGTGCAAATTGTACAATTTGAGCGGACGCGGACTGCCGCTGACCGCCGCCACGCCCCGACGCCGTACCATTGCACATTCAAAAGAAATATTAATGGGGTTACAACCTGCCTACACGATTCTCGCCAACGTCAATTTCAGGTCATTTTGATTATTTTCTAGCTTTATCTTTTTTGCAAACAAAATAAACAATAATAAAGCAACGTAGATCCATTTGATGGAGTCTCGTTTTTTGCAAGTGGCGCCAATCCAACGAGCAGCACAATAATAGAAAATAAATTAAAATTTTAGCTCCATATCGAATGCTCCACAAACTTGCTTCCCTTTTAGTAAACTTAATAGTTTTCAATTTGTCCTGGCACGCTCTATCAACGATAATACTAAACTTGCTACCGTTCACGGGGCTACCATACACATTTATTTTTTTATTATTAAACGGTTCTTTTATGGGATCTAAAGAGGCGAATTGCTACCTGGCCAATCAATAGCGGCCGCATTTGGTTAGTTTCCTAATTAATTTCTTCTAATTTTAGCGGTTATTTTTGTCGAGTCATGTGTTGGCTTTCAACCACCGAATTAGAAAAAAAGGTTTTTTGCTCGTTTGTCATCGAGCACCATTAGAAAGACACTTGAAAGATAAACCGAGTAGCATTTAAAACGGGTCGAATGCAACCGCATGGTTTGTAAAAATAAAAATAGAGTAAAATCGGTATGGCAGTCAATGACGGTAGGATGTCAGCGCGGTTTACTTTTGTTTTACGAACGGTGAGCGCGCGCGAGTTATGGCAGGAAACTTTAAAATAATCTGCGACCCTGACAAATATTTTATGATCTCGAATAATAAAATTGTTTAGCATAACTTTCTGAGCGTTCAATGAAAATTGAAAATAATGAAAACAAACATCGCTGGAGATTTGAAACAGAATAGTCCAGGCCGGACGTGTGATCGTTCAGTGTCGAACGAAAATAAACGTTATGATTTTGTTTAACAGGTTATTGGGAAAACATTGCGCTGTTGATGATAACGCGTAAACTTTACGTACAGTGCAAGGCGTCCAATCGAGTTCGTAAGGAATTACATCACACGACCGCTTCATTAGACCTTTACCACCTATTTATATTTCGATTTAAATATATTACGACCACTAACACAAAGCAGTCTATGGAATGGTAACCAGTTAAAATACCACACTATTAATCCACAGAGGATGTACCTGAATTCCAAAACAGTACGGCGAGTCTAAAAGAAAACAGAAGTTATTCATAAATCAGTACATAATAGTTACATTCTGACGGTACGTAAGTACATCTGAAAAATCTTTTGTTTGATCAAACTCAAACATCTGGATGCTGAACAGAAGTTCATAATAAAATATGAAGAAAAAATATGTTTAAGTCCTTTTGTATCGAGCTGAGCGGTTCCGTCTGTTTTATAGGCGACGGCGACTTCTTGGTACTTGCCAGTATTATAAGTTATACATTACAACGTCTAGTGCATATCTGTTATTTATCGATCGATCTTCACCAATCAATGGGTGCCATTAAACGATCGACAGCGTAAAAATAAAATAGTCTTAAGGGCAAGCTCGTAAAACACTAATTGCGTTTATTATTATGCATCACAATTATCAGACATAAATAATGCTCGCGATCAAACGCCGTTTCACTAAATGCCAAGATGTCTGCCGGACTCCATACCGGTTTCCCGTCAAAGTCTCATGTTTCACGGTAGGCGAGTAATCACTCATTTTTTCTTAGGCATTGAATCACTTTACTTATTAAGAACGTTAAGGTTAATTTAAAATTGTTGCATGTCTATTAATAAGACACTCCTTCCAAGATATAAGGTTAAACTTATACTAATATAAGGTTAAGCTGTTTTACTGTAATTTGAATAATATTAGCATTGTATTACATGTGGAACGCACATGCCAAGACGTCTGCAACGCGCTACAGTTGAATCACAGCCGAAACGAAACGTACTCGCAGTTGTTCATAGTAACTGTCTGGATTTGTTTTGATAATACATCATAAAACTATTAAATATCGGATCGCTGAGTGAGACTAGCCGAGCTACTGTTTCCTATAGACAGCGGCTAATTCATGAGGGTGGAGCGGGAACAAACAAATCGTTTTATTTTCTTTTAATTTCATGCCCCATTTGTAATTTTTTTCGTCTTACTATTAAAAATTGTTCATACGCTGATCATGCTTTGAACGCGTGTATAATTATTTTTAACATAAGCCTTGTACAGTGCAACAAACCTATCTGACCTGATGCCCGCGTAGCTGTTGTTGCAATTGACATGACATTTGTGACAAAATGGCGACACTTAGTTCAAGCTTTGGCCACCGGATAAGTTTGTGGAACCTATACAATGCTTATGTAAAGTTATACACCCGTTACACACACGTCACCACAAACTTATCGGGCAAGTGACCAAAATAGGAACTAAGTGTCGCCAATGGAAACATCATTTGACGGCATCGCTATCATTGGGCCAGATAAGTTTGTAGCAGTACACACGCTGTGTAACTACACAAGCTATATAGGCGTGATCCTCATACCACAGATAATGCACAGTGTTTTTTTTTCCAAATAAGCATAAATGACTAATTCATTTTTAATATTTATATCAGGGAAGCATTTGACCGCTATCTCACCCGAAGGTAAACGATGAAACGGTCTAGGATGGAGCATGTCTGTCTAGAAACAGCCTAAACACAGATTATGGCAATTCACAAAGTATCCCTCACTATCATGTCTAAGCAGTCGATCCATTCCAGTTGGTAGAGCTACCGGAGCGTGGAATCCTGTTGTCAGGATCAAAGTTGGCGTTATCAGCGAGATTATAGAATCCGGCGAATAAGGAACCATTTATTTATATAGGACAAGTATTTCAGTTCTCCTGGTAGTAGGGTTACGGAGGTCAGATGGTAGTCGCTCCACTGTAATTACTCAAGGTCATGGTCAAGGCGGACCCCTAGCCCTCGTGCTCGAGAGCACAACCGGGACATTATCGCCAAGATGACGATGATGATGAGTGAAAAGTATTTCAGTGTAAACTCGAATCTCAGTCTGTACAGAAGCTTGAAAGGGGCGTGCAGCTAAATACTTGCGCCAGCGCCGGCGTAATCGCGTGTTATTCCAGTGTTAGCCCGCCGCATCCAGCGCCATTGTTTTCGACACATGTGGGAATCACTCTATTGTACTTCACATCCGGGTTCGCTATTGGTTCTTTATAGAATTAATTTTAAACTGATTGGCTACGACGCAGTTTTCTATGGACCGACGTCTATGATGTCAAGCGTTACTCGATGTCGATAATCTTGGCGTGGTAAAGTGTAAACTAGAAAAAGTGATAATAACTATGCGGGGCACATATTTAAATGAGTTACTTACATGTCTATCATAATTATGGTATGTCAATAATAGTCATTGTACTGTCTGTAATGATGCTCAATACATAATTTTTATTTCAATAGATACGTGAATTGTACCGTAATGTACCATTGTATAACGGGTTGCATACTATTGTCGACATGCATGGGATGATGTGACAAGATTGTAGAACTATTTGGTCCACTAATTCGTATTAAAGTGGAGCTTTTTTCAATCGTCACAGAGCTTTATCTCGAGGCTTGACGGGGACGCGGCTACTGACTTCCGTTCCCAGCATCTCAGAGGCTTATCTAACTCAAATATAACAAATTAACGCCAACTAACACGAGTAAATAGAAGCCCGAAGATTAAGTTCGTTTTGTTGTTTAACTTGCGCACCGTACGACTGGTTCAGTTACGAACAATTATATGCTACTGCAAACGCTACTTAAAGATGAATAAGTAGAAACCTGCTTTCCTCTCACTCTAACGTAAACTTAAAAGTATTATCGCACGGGATCAAAATTACAGAGTGAATATTTGGATACTTGGTAACGTAGGTATTAACGCAAGTATTTTTATAGAAATAAGAGTTGTTATTTTTACTAACACGTCATAGTAAGTAGGTATATTAAAATTATAATTAAAACGACTTGGAAGTTTGCGTACCGTTATGGCAGAAAAGGAGTATTAATTATCACAAAAACTAAATTAGTTACTGTAACTTGTGGATTAGCATAGGCCAGGGGTAAGCCCTTAAAAATAGACAAATAGCCACCATTTTTTTTTATTTTACATAAAAAAGGGAACACACCTTGGCAAAGAAACACTTACAATAATTATTATCACGAAATTGATTGATTTATAAAACTAAACGGCTATTTAACGTAAAAAAAGATATCATCAATATCTATGTCAATAAGGCATGTCTTTTCGAATTAATTGACTACTTCCGAATTTTTTAAATGGTAGAGAACTATTATTGTGTTGTTTAAAAATGGTCAGGGCTGCCACAGCGCAGGAACATGTTAACAGATTAATCAATTTGCCTGGTCTTGTGTATGGGAGAAAAAAAAGTGAATTTAATCCAGCCAGTCACGCGACCGCTGACGTCGAAACTGGAGCTTTCCATGCATATCGCGAATAACGGTTTTTGTACGTTCGATTCGAAATTCAAACGTTCGTTGAAGATGAACTTTAATTTACTTGTCTTTAATTGCAAGATATATTGTACTTGTTTACCTACAGAAGTGTAATTTTTGACGTGAATGTCTTTAAAATCATACTGAGTACCAAGTCAGAAAACTGGATCGTAACGAAGAGGTACCTTAATAACTTCAAAACGATTAGTCTTAGATACATGAATCTAGTGTAATTGTTTAACGTATATACTCGGCTCGCTGTTTTGACCTTAATTTTGTGTCGGGGGTGGATAGCGCGGCAGGGGATCAATGCAGCCTTTTTTAAAGTTAAAATGTTGCCTATCTAGCTTCATATATGTGATACCATTTTTAAAATCCTACTTTCGAAATTTTCGAGTTTATCCATTACAAACAAACAAAACAATTAAAATCTTTCCTGTTTATGATATCAGTACCTATAGATGACACAATTAATAGTGTGACACTAATATCCATCGTTAGAAGCGACATAAATTTCTAGCAATATTCTATCTAGAACCATTGTCTGGAATAGATAGCTTTGGCAATGCAGGCGCGTGCCGCGGTCTGCGGCTACGGGCAGCCGCTGCCAAGATGTGGGCTCTCCTATACCGGGCTGCATTCACGCCAGGGTCCAGAAGGAATTAATAGGTATCTACGAGTATTGTTTCGGAAATCTGGAAAGTATAATTCTGCGAAATGACTAGTATTCGTATTGATATTTACAAATGTGTGCAGCTGATATGATATGAATGAATAAGATGCAGTAGAATTTCGAGTAATACCTACCTAATCGTAGATGACGTGTTCAGAAAAAACGTAATTCAAGTCCAGCTCCGATTTAACACAAGTGTAAGTGCATTTGGGATTAAAAGTAACCTAAAAAAGCGATGTATCTATTTCCAAACCGACACTCTAAACGCCAAACTGCACGTAAAATTACAAACAGTACAATTACAAAGAGAACTCTTTCATATTGCAAACAACTAATCACAACGCACCCCTCTAATTAAGCAGGGGCACTATTGTAACTCAACTCCGATTGTATGTGATGAATAATGACTAAACACACACGACATATAGAGCTATGGTTGCAAAACTATGCACAGTCAATACTGTAATTGAGTTATCCCAAGTTCGAAGTAAAGCTAAAGGTAAGATCAGTGCTACCGTAAGAAATTAGATTTAGTTTTAGTAATGGATATTTGTATTATGTAGTTTAAGTAAATTATTAACTGCATTAGATTGTAAAAATATAAAACCCAAGCTAATCTGACCTAATCAGAATCTGACGTACCTAGTCCGAAACTGACTAAATAAAAAACTGACCTCAGAAGTTGACGTCCTGAGAATCTGACCTACATCGCTGAGTACGTTAATCATTGGAGAATAGATACCCAGCTATCTATCAGTAGCTAAAAAAAGATGAATCAAAGTTATTGTGGCTTATGAATCAAATCTACTACTCAGTGTTATATTTTGATATTGTTGTGTCTGAGCTATTTATTTAGGCAACATTCGGGTCTATCTGCATAAGAATATTGTGACGGTTAAATAATTAATCCAGCCAGGAATAGTTCAGGTGAGATCCCCACATAGCCACGAGCTTTGCCTAACCGGTAACCTGGCCTAACCTGGCCTGTACAGCTTATACAATCGCATACTCATTCATTTATCCCTGAAAACTGACGCTCATTAAAAAAAATAAAGGGCCAGCGGGGCGCGGGGCAATCTTATTGAATAAAAACAAAGGCTTGTTAATTCGAAGCGGCAGCACCGTAGTGTCAACTGTAACTATAGGCTAAACTAGCTTGTTCGAAAGCTGAATTTTGTTTTGAACTAAGTATGCCATGTTTGGCCGTGTGGTGTCCGGTGGCCGTATGGTGTCCGGCAGAGTAAAATAGCACCAACCCCTTACACTCGAGTGTCGTACAAGGCGACTAAAGTTTTCGAGGCAAAAGATCTTGTCCCCGTAGACTGGAAAATGGGCAGCAGCGTATTTCGTTGTTATATTTATTACACTGCGATCTCCAACCCGCCGGCTAAGCATGGAGATTATGGCAATAACCTCACATTTCGTGGGAGAGGCCCTTAGTCCTGCAGTAGACTGTTATGAGCTGTGATGATGTGATGATGAAGTAGGTATGCTATCAAGGCAAGATCTTACCGAATTACTTTAGATTTAATTTGGATTTTTATCTGCGTATTATCTTGGTGTAAATTGGTTGTAGCCCGTTGAAATTGCAGGCCCGGGGTCCACCTAGACTATGATCCAGTTCTTGTCAAATCTAGGTAATTATAGTGGAACAATTTCCATCTGACCTCCGTGATCCTGTCATCAGGTAACCTGACCATATTGGATCAAGGTTCATATTCAGTCGTCTGAATGTGTAGGTTTCATCGAAATGTTTTCCCTCGCCGTAAGGACAACGTGGATTTAACTCAATCAATCGTAAGTAATAAAAAAATTTGATGATGTAATACGACACAAGTGATATCCAAATTAACTACATACTTATTTATAGTCGGATTGGAGCTTTGTCTCATTTAAGACAAGTCTGAAATGAAATGCTTCATTGGAATACTACTTCATAGTGGGTATGTATCCTTACCAAGACGTCGTATGTATTGGGAAAACTCGTCTGATTGTCAATTTTCACTTGTCAATCGATCTCTATCTCGTGACAGATTTACATATATTATGAATCATTTACATTGTTGTGACAACTCATTGATATGCAGAATCGGTCCAATATAGAATCGGTCAAAAGTAGACTATGATGTCAAAAGTAGAATCAGACATTTGTAGACTAAACGTTGATTCAGACCCAAATTGATAAATTCGCTAAAATGAGGCCTTCATTGCTACTAGTATTTAACATAAACCGGGAGTATAGTCAACTCCCGGTGCTCTCAACCATGCCTCCATTAATCGTAACAACTATCTGTTTAAATCATATCACTCATGGACAGGCCGCATACGGCAATAGTGGGCGCGTAAAGCGCAGTCCACACAGGAAGCCCCTGTTTGCACAATAATAGCGTCGCGCCAATGTGGACCCGCCTCAATGCAACCCCAAATGCAATTGTGTACATTCGCGCGGGATTGAGTTACAATAATGATCGAAACATTTGCATCTATGCGGCCGGTGATAGTTCCGACTAGTGCACGGGGGGTAATTTAATATTCTGTAGGTTGTTACGTATCTATAATGTATATGGCTTTAGCCATAATAGGCGGGGTAATTGGTGAGATTCTACCTATTTACCGTACCTACCTGCCTATTCGGTATACGAGTACATAATTACACAAGTGAATTCTCAAGGTCTATTAAAAATACAATGCCTTTTAAATATTATTAAGTAAATAGACCTCGCTGGACCTCGCACGCGTTTGCAGTTACACAGGAAACCTGAATGTTGAAACGTGTAAAAATAAATGTTTGCACACTTTATTTCCAATCGTTTCCGTAATGTGGTCGCCATCGAACAGTCGCCCCCCTGCGTCCCCCTCGCCGGCCCTGCGTGGTCATTCCACAAATTGCTCTTTCCCAACAAAATTGTCAATAAAACTCATCTGATTCGCAGTTAAATAACATTATTAATTTATGCGTTGTAATATGGCGCAAACGTCCGCGTTATCCCGTGTAAATTATTAATAGTGCTGGGGTAAAAATTAAGCTTAAACCGAATGGGTAGTTCGCAGCGACAGTTCCGTTTTATGTGTCTATGTTGGGGTTAATTTCGCATCCGCGACAGCTTTGAATACTCAATGGATTATCGAGTAGCTAACTAGCGGGCAACCGTTGAAACTTATTGAAGTTCCACAATAAGTCTGACCTGAATATTCCGAGCGAGCGAATTTCCGTGTAACGCACTTAAAAGGGAAATGATTCCCCCGCGAGACGTTGTCTTAACAGAAAGCGATTACACAAATCTGAAGAAGCTATTAATCCGGCTCACTGCCCCCGAATGGCATCACGGTTTGTTTAATAAAATCGCGAATTTACATATCAAAACCTACAAAGGGCCATAATTGGAGCCGATGACTTAGAAAACGTAGTGGGAGCCGCCCGTGCCACCCCGCACAACAAACAAAGGAATTATACCCGCCTCAAGAAACTTTTAGCAATGGAAAGCGCCTTAACAAACAGACGCGTGTGTATCTAATGAAATTCCTATGGTTGCATAACATACCCCCGGCTGCGTTATTAGCGAATTATTTCTCCCGTACAATCTTTGAAGGCGCTTGCTCTTTCGGAAAAGTTGTTAAGAAAATGGGTTGAGATCTTTTCGGGGTTTCATTAGTTTGTAACTATGCGGTGTGCTACGCGAGGCATCTAATTTATTGGG
Source organism: Blastobasis lacticolella (assembly GCA_905147135.1). Lineage (NCBI taxonomy): Eukaryota > Metazoa > Arthropoda > Insecta > Lepidoptera > Blastobasidae > Blastobasis > Blastobasis lacticolella. The sequence goes on from LR990041.1 coordinate 11,705,034, forward strand.
TAGGCGTAGCCGGGGAGCGAATGGGCAGCGCCGTTTGGAACGGCCCGGAGTTGCCGAATCACGCGCTTTGAGCGCCGCCGCCGCGACACGATTCGTTAGGAGACAAATGTTTGGATTCAATTCCGAACGTTTTTACCACCGTCATTAGTGACGGTGGGCTTATGCCGCGGTCCCCGGCAGCTACTGGCTTTTTCAATAAATAGGTTTTATTGTTGATTTCGTTATGCTTCCGCCCGCTATCGTTCGGCCCGAACATAACGTGCGAATGAATTTACTACGAAGCATTAATTTGACACTTGTTCTTTGGAGCGATGTCTAATTGCCGTTTTACAGGTAGTCTTCGCGCTGTCTGCTTAAAAATACTTAGACATTCCACAGTAAAAGGTGTAAAAACAATACAATTCGATTGCTCATTACAACGTGGAGCCAGTCAAGCGATCATGGAATGTGACCACAAAGACGCTAATAAAACGGGTATTTCTTACAAAAATGTTTACCGGAGCACAATTCTGAGGCGCGGCGAATCGCTTACCGACTCTGCTCAAATTACTCGTAGCTGAGAAACCACAACAAAAACTGTAAGTATTCATTTCTAAGATTTTTAACCCTCGATTGCATGGGTAAAATTTAATTTGGGCAAGATAACTTTTATTAAAATTTGTTATATAATATCTGTGGTTAGATAGGCATTGGGTCACAACAAGTGGTTGTACATAGCCTTGCAACAATGGATGGACCTTTTTTGCAATTATTTATACATTAACTTCATTTCACAGTAATATATCTACATCATAGGAATACAGTGTTCATTCAGCATAATAATAATGTTATCCATAGACATTATCTGTAAAATTTCATATATACTCGTATGTAAGTACGCAAAAGACAGTCCCCGCGCGTATTTCTTCCCCGGTTGAATTTAAATCGTCAACCACTTTCACGAAAACATTCGCACAATTATCTTGTAAAAACTAATGGTATGCCCCGGCGTCGCCCGCGCGGGCCGAGGGCGCGGGGAGGGGTGCCATCAATCCCGAAGCAGCGCGAAGCGTCGCGATGAATTATCGAATCTATTAACTCGTGAGATTACGGATTCCACGGTAGTGTTACAGAGTACACGTGCTGTAGACGGGGCTTTTAGAGGAATTGAATGGGCGTACAAAAAAGAATTAAAAACAGGGCAAAAAATCTACTTATGTAATTAAAACATAATTATAAAGAGTGAGAGTAAAATATATTAATAGGAAATCAATTGCGATAGTCGAATGTAGGCTGGCAATTATTTTACTTATTTAAGCTCTCTCATTTGAAAAACTTGCCAATCAACCAATATTCTTTCAGTCGTTTGTCAAAACCCTTTAAAATTATACATTAAAAAAAATTTGCGTATCCCAGTCTAAATCTCAAGAGGTCTGTGGCGCTAAATCTCTCCGGCAGACGATTTGTACTAATTATAACGCGCGAACGAGCAACGTCGCGATTAGCCCGCGGCCGGCGACGGGATGGCAGCAGTTGCTGTCACGAGAGCGATCGGGTTCTTCCGACGAGAAGCTAAGCTGGGAAGAAAGATTTGGAAAGGCTGCAAGTGGATGCTGGATGGCCTACGTCCAGCAGTGGAGTAGTATAGGCTGATATTTTTTTTTATTAGATTATGATTCGTTATGGCATTATTTACACTTAGAGAGATATTTGTGGTATACCTTTGTTTCCTTCTCTCAATACTAAGAGATAGCTTTATCTATGTCGCGCCATGACCAAACCACTTGTGCAAGCCGTGGTTTGGTTATGTATTGCATAAGCTTTAGGGATACGTGTTAAATTATGTGTCTAAACCTGGAAAAGAGATCCCGTAAGCCAGGATTTGGCATATCAAGTAATTACAGTGGACCGACTGCCATCTGACCCCCATGACCCTGCTACCAGAGGAACCTGACCAGATTGGATCTTGATTACACAGTCAATCGCCCTAATGTGCAGGATTCATCACTATATTTACCCTCACCGTAAGAGCATCGGTTAGTATTCCACTAATGTATATAACTCAGAAAAGGGTTATTGGTACATATCCACAGCGAGATTCGAACCCGGTACCTCTCGGTTACGAATTGGATACACTAAGGATATAGAGTGATATTTTATACCAAATCAGACGAAATAGCGGATGTAAGAAAGTTTATAAACTAGATATACAAAAGTAAGTCCTGTTTGGTGTGAAATAAAAAACACAACGGATATTATTCAATGCAAGGCGTCGATTCAGAGGCGGCAGTGGTGGCACTCCACCACACGTGCTGGGCATAGCAAGGCACTTTGTAACCTAACACGTGGGGAACAAAAGAGGCGACAGGACCAAGTGTCAATATCCTCATTGGATGGCACAAGGTGCCCGTATGCAGTATGCAGATGCACTCAACTGCACAATAGCACAACGCTTGCGTGTGGGAAGTACTGGTGGAAATGTACCTACCCTATCTGTATATAAAGAAGTACACAGGGCTACACATGAAGTCACACGGATTTAAAACGGTTCTTAAACTTATCGCCGCAAGAGTTAAAATCGATTGACGTATTGATGCAATTCTGATGTTAACTTGTCACGAATTATTTTTATAAAATTTTAGTAGACAGTAACGAGTTCAATTTAGATCTTCATTTTATGACTGGCTATTCTCTTAGTTCCTACAGTCAGCTGCAGATATAAAAGTATGGTGACGAGGCCCGTTCGCTCAGCAGTAAACTGTGTACTTATTTTTCTACTCAGTGACTAAACGAGCAGACAGTCCACCTGATGGTAAATGGTAACTGTCGCCCATAACATCAATAATTCAACAAAAATGTAGTACCGCAGGTGCGATGTTACTGTGAGGACTAAGATTAAATGCCTGTAATTGCCCTGGCTACCTTATCCTTTTAACCGTAACCGTACTATAAATATCAGATCATTGGTAATTTACCCAAAGTCTAATTCAATGTGTACCGCCCTTTATACTACCTACCATATTTTTTGTATCTGTACTTGTGTTCTCTGGTGTGCAATAAAGAGTTTTGTATTGTATTGTATGTGTTTACTAGATTTAAATGTAACAAAAAGTAACAAGCTAAAACAAACGGGAGAAGCAGCATCACGTTTATTCTTATCTTTTTCCTTTCCTTTCCTTAAAGAAAATTACCATAAAGAAGAATCGCACTGAAATCAAGTAAAATCATAATAAAAGTCGTTACATTACATTGTTTCTGATCCTTAGATAGCTCATAAATTTTCGGTCCCCGCAACTTTAAGCACAAAGAAATGAAGCATTCGGAAAGTTCCCTCGTAAGAAACCTTTCAAAACCGATTAATGTCTGTATTCCGACCCCCTAAAGAGTTGGAAACACGAAATGGAATTATGCATTCCCCCTAAAAGTCGCCATTAGAATTAGAGCCACAATTTATTTGGTACCGGCCACAATATGAACGCGTTTCCTGCGGGTTCACTGAGTCGATGTGATCTCCACTGATTTCGCACTCCATATTGCAACTTCTTTTTAAGGGTATATTCCGGGTTTCCTACTGCGTATCTTTGTTGACAAGTAGCCCGATATTTCCGAACAAATATTTCGCCCGGAACATACCCTTAAAATGTGTGATAATAACCGCGATAGTTTAAAACTACTAAGAAAGACTGGTGTCTCGACACACCTCTGCTTTACTCTTGCTTTTTGTACAAAACATGTACAGTGAGGTTGTGGAATAATACCTGGAGAGGTTTTCCCTGAAGAGTACAACATGGAGTTCTTCAAGAAATGGGTGGAAAGGTTCTTACGGGGTCGGCAATGCGTGGGTTATGCCCCTGGTATTGCGAACGTCTATGGGCTGTGGTGACTGCTTCCCATCAGGTAGTAGTAGTATATATACGGTCAAATACACAAGGGGCGGTATTCAAAAGTCTCTGTAGCCTTATATTTGTTCGACTTTGACTTTGTTCAATTGACCACCATCTCACCTGGTGGAAAGTGACGATGCGGCCGAAGATGGAGCATGCCAGACTGGCATGCTCCATCCAGGAACAGCCTATTCACTCTAACCTTGAAGGCGTTTAGATTATAATGATCAGGGAACACACTCGCAGGCAACATATTCCGTTCCTTAGCTGTACGCATTATAAAGGTTTTTTCCTTTACGATATTACACTCCAACAACGAGTGGAGTAGTCTGCAGCTGAAGTGGAGCATCCTTCACTATATTACAGGGAGGCATTTTACCTGTATAAAATTTAAAACACTAATGGTAGGTAGATGTTTATCAAGAAACTCATGCAAGACTAACAAAACTCAGTGGAATTTAATTGAAAGAGTGTACCCTCATACTTTGTAAATTAACAATTCAATCAGAACTTGAGAACTCCTCAAACACACAGAAAGTTGTAAAATGATCTTAAACGGCGGCGGAGACATGCAAACACATTAATTTATAGGTACCAGAACAAACTTTTAAGTCTTGGAAACTTTTGCATTAGAGGTCGGGTCGGGAAAGCAATTATGGTTACATTTATTCCCCGAGTTGTTTGTTTGCTAACTCGCTTCCATTTCCGTTACATTTGACTGCGGGCCGGTTGCGGCCCGGCCCGGGCGCCGGCGAGTCCTCCCCGTTTATAGCCTCTAAACATACGATTCAATTTGCGATTACAGCATATGATTAAATGCTTAATTCACGCAACATTGTTGTTATTGGCTCCAATAAACATTTCAACAAAACAAGCCCGCTGTCAAATAAATCCAACAAATATTTTAATGGCGGCCGCGCATCGGCCCTCTTTATTGGCCGCATAAAATGGTCCGCGTAAAACGCGAGCCACCCTCGCGGACAAAGTCTCTAGCCGAACTATAAAATAAATCTAGCGAGTTATCGTCCACAATAAACAGTCGCCGCGGAAGGCTATCGTCAATTCCCACGCAAAGTTGCTGTTAATAAAAGCAACAAAATTATATATTCAAGAGTTAGGAGGTGGTGGTATGGCAGTTAGGGCCTTCTACGTGGTCCGAGTTACAATGCAAATTGCCGTGGAGGGGTGCGCCGATGCCCTCTAACTGTGCGACTGGCAAAGATGGCCGCCGTAATGGCGAAATGAAATTATTAAGCATTGTCTTGTGAAATCGGCCGCAGTCGACACCTGAGTCCGCCGCTGGCGAAGTCTTAGTGTGGACATTCCGCGCGTTCCGCCCGCGTCTAACCTTCAAACTTGTACGAGTATCGCTCTTGAAAACTTTTAGATAAATATAGTTCAAATTTCGTGAGTTTTAGCAATTCAGTTTAAAATGATCCTTCCGTGCAAGAGTCATGGAATCGACGCGGCCGCGACGAGCCCTCTGTCCGGAGGCACTTCCACTCGTTTCCAACGTCAAGACATTACTTACAGCCCCTCGACTGAGAGCTTTGTATTAAAATTTAAATCTACTTTGCAAAGTGTATTTTATACACGTGGTCTTGCAATTTTGATCGTTCATAAAGCTCCGAATAGCTCCTATTATTACGTTTTACCTTAGCGTTATTGGGTGTTACACATCCCCCGAACCATTCCTGCTAGCATTCCGACTAAGTCTCCTATGGATGTAGTATGCATAATGTTAATGTATTATAGATGCTTTAATTACTTGTTTGCGGTTCTGCAGCGGCTGCTTCGATACAGCCGATCGAGGTACTAGAATTTTATACGATGTATAAAACTTCTTCATCACTTCAATTTACTTATTAACAAAGTAATCAAGATCGATATTAATAGAGTAACTAATCGCTGAATCTAAATGTTGCAAGTATGCAAACGTCAACCACGTTGAAATAAAGATTAATGGGAAATCGATATAAAAATTCGCAGCGTCTTTAAAAAAAATAATTTCAAAATTTGTTTTAGCCAACAAAGGGCCGGATCCGGATCCCTTTACTTATTGGCGAGGCGAAATTCCTCTTTAATCCGACGCATGCCCAGTACGTATTTTTAATTTCACACAAAAAGCTTCGAGTCGGTGATCAATCAAAACACCCGCTCGTTTCTTTTTTTCTATACTCCATTGCAGTATACTTTCCTCTCTGTAACCGCTATAAATGTGCTTTTATTATTTTGTTTGCAAAAAATTGGATACGTTTTGAATTAAATTAGTTTGATGGATTTTTGTTGGCGATGCTGGAGCAGTGCAGGGAGCTGGGCCGCCATTAAAGTCGGATGCCTAATTATGTTGTTACTGCAAGGACACCAATGCACCATTACTTGCCAAATTGACTCGCTCCCAATTGCCCCGATGTTTTCCCTGGTGAAGGGGCAGGTAAAAAAGTTTTATCTGCCATGGTAACCCACATACGGATGGGTTAGCGCAACTAGATGTACGTGTCTTTTACTATGTTATTGTCCGCCAAATTAGAATATAGTGCCGACCGTTTCTCTTTTCGGATCCTGGGGCCCTATTTTTGAACCGCTCAATTGAAAATTTTCAATTTTGATAGTCGGTATGAAAAATTCAATTATTTAATTCAATAATTTTCGATCCCTTTCGGTGTTGCCAATGATTTTTAAAATTATACAATTTTTCACCCCGAAAATAAAAATTGAAAACCGTTGTTAAAGAAGAGCCCCTGGATGTCATAGGTACCTATTAAAACACACCGATTGTTTGGCGACTCTAAAAGCCAATGCCTTGGATAGTTAGAGCATACTAGGAACTCCGTAGACCAGAAGATGGGCAGCAGCTTTTTCTGTCGGTTTTAACACTGCTGATGTCCAACCTGCCAAGTGCGAAGATTTTTGCAAAACTCTCCACTACGCTAAAATGGAGGAGGCTCAAGACCAGCAGTGGACTGTTACAGGTTATTGGCAATAATAATATAGGTATCTCTAAAATTAAAAGGGCTGAATATCGACCATGATCTAATTAGAAAAACGCCGTGGTTCATAACAACATGCTCGTCGCAACCTAACCCTACTGTGACCTAATGACGTTTTTGATAAATTCGGTTTTGTAGCAATTTTCAAATATAATAAATAGCGGCAGTAGGCATTAATATACATCCAATATCCTCCAATTCAGACGACCGGTTTTTAAATTCAACGCATTATTTAACCTACAGAGGATAATTTAACCTTTTGACTTGTATTAGGATTAATGATTTTTCGGAAGATCGATATTAGGACATTAAAACTTTAGGACAAATAACATTAGGACAATGAATGCTTTAGCATTGATAATCAATATTTAGAAAACTATAGGAACAACAACAATAATAGGAAATTTGTAATTTTAGTTTAAAATGGGAGTACTCTCTAATTTTATTATTTCATGTGTTTAAAGAAATCTTTAGTGACCACTGGTGATAGATCTCCTAACAAATCATTGTCATGCAAGAGCATTGCGAAGCGAACGCAAATGAAGCCAGTTGGACATGTTTTTACACACATTGCAAATATTTGACTAAATAGTTTCTTCTTGATCACGAGACTATGTAATCTAACTTGTCATAGACGTAATAACAATAATAAAATACAAAAATTTCCTTAAAAAATCAGCCTTCTCAAACATGTTGTACGTTCATATGTTTTTTACTATACCTATTCCTTACACTCTTGGGTGTCGTACAAGGCGACTAATGTTTTCGAAAGAAATCTAGAAAATGGAAAATGGGCCGCAGCGTTTTCTATTGTTATATTTATTACACTGCGATTGCTAACCCACTTGCCAAGCATGGAGATTATGGCAATAAACACCCCTTTCCGTGGGAGAGGTCCTGAGTCCTGCAGTGGACTGTTATGGGATGTGCTGATGATTCCTTCATTGATATGTATTTGAGTGAAATCGATTTTTAAGATGAATGTTCATATCTAACATACCCAAACTCACATGTTCCCAGGTAATTTACAATTAACGCCATGGGACCAGAAAGTCGAGCTTTCAAAAATCTTATTCATGTCTCTAACCCCACATGTCCTGTCCAAAAAAAGCCAATAGGATTTAAAATAAATTTTAACGACAAACCGAAGCTTTTTACGTTTAAAAGATAAGATTATGTAATCTTCAGTTCAAGCCGGCAATCTGCGCTAAATCCTATTTCGACAACACGCAACGGTGGTTTTTAAAGCACGCTCTCGAAATCAGGATCACTCCCACACTCTTACAAAGATCTCTCGCGATGTAGATCCTTTTTTGTGCACCTATCTTCCTTTATGCAATGTCGCCTGTGGTGACAATAGGTTTTTCCACCATCTTTTAATCTGGTGTAATTACAATTTCTGGAATTTAAATCCTGTTACAGTTTTTATAACTCCACCTACCTACGTCAACAATACAATGATTTAATGTTGCCTAGGTTTTTTATATCGGTATTAATGTTAGGTAAGTCGTGGTTCTTTTTTCTCCTTACCTATATCTTCTAAAACAATGAAAACAGGAAGTTGTCAAATAGTAACGTTTTATAAGTAACTAATATTTGTAATTTAGTTCGGATCTATCCGGAGTCGCTGCCCGAATTTTTTCACAAACCTCGTAAGCGACTGTAACACGTACTGAACAAACAAAGAAACACATTACAAAGCCATAAACCAAGCAACAAAGGCACCGACGAATACGTGTTGAAACTGATCCATCATGTCTCCTTTTAAAATAACAAAAAACTCATACGATCCACACAACAGATGTTTTCGACAAAAAAACCGACCCCTATCGACTAGTTAGAGACGCCAGCTATAATTTCTATTAAAAATAACTGTAATTTCTTAAATTATCTTTCTATCGTAAACGTTTAAATGCAAATTTGGCATCCTGATGTATTAATGTGGCCTTAGTTTTGACAAATTGGTGGTGAGCTCGTGTCAGGGAATTAATTTTGTGGTACACTTTGGCTAACTTTGACAGGTGCTTCCTAAACGCGCTCTGGTTACGTCTTCATTCCACGTATGTTCGAATTTTATTTGAATAACTTTTTTGTTATTAAATTGAAACATAACTGTTGGACCAGAGCTTCCGCCACATTAGTGGAAAGTTTTGCCATAATTAAACTACCAATGACGAAAAACAAGTACGGCAACGTCAGCGCATTACATCAACGATCATAATGTTCAGGTAACGTAAAACGTCCATTGTTAGGAAGGTAAATTAAGTTGTTTTCCGTTATTACGTCTGCGTTTGTGTTCTAAGATAAAGATAAAAATGAGATCATTTTGTGTTTGCGTGTATCAGTTTTTAATTTGCTCTCAACATACCTACTGCTGATAAAGTAAAATCTATGGAAACTACGCGATATTTGCTTGAGTGCTAGTAAAACTGTTATAAATGTAGATAAGTTCTCGTGTACGTACCTACTTGCACGTGCCATGACAATACCTTTCATTAGGCACACCGTACAGACATTGCACAATACACTCAAAGTTTTATCGTTACTCAACCGATATAACATGAAATACAACCATCAATATCTAAAAGCAAACATAATATCGACCAATAAAGAGTCCGCATATCAACATGCAAAATTCCAATTAGATTCCAAACATATGAATGTGATAAGCCAACTGTTATTGAAGTCCTTTATCTATGTAATTAGAAAGGAACTAAGCTGTAACCATTTGTATTTATAATGGGAACATTCGAGTGCCATTCAGCTATTTACTTGATAACGTATGAAACGGTTGCATTAACGGTCTAATGGGAATTTATTGACATGGCCAGCGATTAAGGATTGTAAAAAAATAGTTATTGTTTCATCGCCATAGCCACGTAATCAATTGCATTTCTAATACAGTTGATTTTAAAGTTCCCCGTCTTTTTATTAGTGCATCGCGTTCATTGCCTATCGCAGCACGTAATCTGCGAGATCGTTTTCTAGTAATTGTGACGTCCGTGTGAAATGCTCAGTGCACAGCGCGATGCGAATGAGTGCCAAGCGAATAACAAATCTATAATCAACGTTTCCGCAGTAATTATTACGGGGAAACGCGAGAAAGCCATCAACCTTTCAACATTTGCTCATATCGAGCTGGTGTGTTGTTTAATTTTTCAACTGGTTGCCGCAGCACGGGTAATGATAAAACATAAGAAGAGGCACTGAAATATAAATGAAATTGTCAAGTGGGACGCGGGGACTAAAGGTAATGGGCGGCGGCCGTTAGCAGACATTCAAAAAATTATCTGGGTGGAATCGGGCGCGGCGCCGGCGCGGCCGGATTCGTCATGAGGGAGTGCGCATCAAATATTCAATTTTAAAACAGCCGCTAAAAGCGAAACGTCATCGCGAACGCAGACGCAGCTGAGACTAGGCGATTTACAAATTTTACTACAGATGGGGCACGCCGCACGCACTCCAGGAAAGAGATAAGTAACAAATTGCATTAGCAAAAATGAAGATGAAAAAAAAAACAACGTCTCAGATGTCGCGAGATTACCTCCCATAAATGTTTAGAGGGTGTGTTAGTGACATTGCACGAAATGTTTCATGTCCCTTGAAAATTATGCTGTCAAGAACAAGAAAACGGCGCGGAGTAGGAAAAATTTCATTAGCGCCAATCAAAATGACGAGGTCCAAAATGAAGCTCGCAAAGAGAGTCGTAATCACGGAGTGGAGCGGCGGACCCCCTCGACGTGAGGTCTTATTAAAGGAATAATATTTACAAAACGAGACGCCTCAGAAATCCCCAAATTAAGATCTCGCCGAAACCCGCCCAACTTCCACAAAGTGGAATCATTAAATTAAAAATGTAAACTTTTCTCTTAGCAAGGTAATGGGCATCCCGATGTAGATAAATAGATGGAATAGCTGCAAAAAGGAGCATTTTCCTGTTCATTAAATTTTTCCTTCGCTTTTTTATTTCGACCCCTGGTGCTAATTTTGTTGGAATTCACGCCCCTCAGCCCCACCCGCTGGGGCTCAATCACAGAAATTTTATATCCGGAATTAAATAAGTATCCGACAGTATTACGGACCAAATTTAATATGAGCTTATTTTAGAAAAGTAAGTCCCTTAATTAGACTGCGCCATGCATATTGGATTTGACTTTTAATCTGATATCTTCAATGTACTGGACGGTCGTTCAAGAAAACTTTATTATCAAAGTCGTTCCCGACATTTTATAGCGTAATTGTGGAGGTCAATCAGGGAAGGAATATTCTCATCAGTGGCGTCTTATTGCTGGGGGTGGTTTGTGCTGCTAACTCGATTGTCGGTAAGAGCAGCCGTAGATCGCTGCGGGAAACGTCAGCGCGCTCGGTAGCAAATGCAATTATTCCTACTAATATGCCGTCTGCAACCGCCGGCCCGGCGCCCGACGCGCTGCTCCGGCGATGGCGCCCTTTAACTGTTTCGAGGGGATCATTTCCAATTTGGTTATAACAATATTGCACCTGGGTTTGTTTATCAAATTCAAGCTGGTCATTAGCAAAATGTTGACCTACCTACCTCTCTCAACCTCTATGCGGTATGATCTTCCCGGAACTCTTGTCCACATTTGGATATGACGTTTGATATTATTTATACATGACACCAAATATCGCTTGCATCAACTTGATATCGAATTCCCTTATAAGATATTGATTGCCTCAAATAAGGAAATCGAATTATTCAATGTCCGCCCCTCATTTGTTTTCGCTCCCCCACAGCAGAGATGAAGAAATTCTTTCTCAGTTTTCGATTACTTGTCCAATTAATTTTATAGATTCATTTGTCTTAGGCACTGAAATTTGCTGGAATTGTAAAAGCAATTCACTATGTCGGTAGCTAATAACATTTTAATGGTGATGGACGTATCTAGTGAGATATTTCTGAAAAAGGCACCTAGTGGAGACAGTGCACGGGCTGTGTCCTACTCTCGCTCGGGCGAAGGAATGGGTCGCGAGGAGTTAGGGTATTCTGAGAGGGAAAGTTCACGGTTGCATGCGCAAGTGGGTGAGTGCGGCGAGTGGCCAGCCAACGCACCGGCCATTCATGAGGTAATTGGCAGGAGGGCTCATTACACACCGGAGGCCTGTACGCGTTAGCGCCTCTCTGGGGTCGCCACTCGCTGGCACAAATGCACCAAGCGGTGCATCATTTCCACAGATGTGTCAAACGGACGTAGCGATGCTTAGTCACGCGTTATCAGTGTCTCACATGGCTTATCACCTGACCATTAAAACGGCTGCAGGAGATTTGACACAAGGCATTCTTTATCAGGAGACCAGTCATGGAAATGACGTCAAACAACATGGGCGTACCTAATTTTGAAGTATTATTTCATTGGCGCATTTATCGAGCTCAATCGGAATGATTCAAATAGCACACCACAGCCTTCAATTGTGCCTTTGTGAATTAACTATTGAATTGACTGTGACCGTTTCAGCCAATGGCATTCAACTCGCTAGTCACTGCGGTAAATTTGGCTAGCCGTGACTAATTGTGAAGGATACCTACAGAGTTCAAATCAGTCAAAGTCAAAGAGGAACTGCCACTTTTAATTGCTTTAAGTGGTTAGCTAATACGAGTACAAATACGATAGAAGCAGTCGTCGAAACTCCTCAACATCTCAAGCTTAAAAGCATGAAAGCCGTGTAGTCATTGAGCGTGCGCTGCGCACGTGATAACAATAAGTGGTCAGACAAGGTGTTAAGAGAATACCTATTGTCTAAGCCAGCGTGATGGGCGCGGGGGCGGCGGCGGCGCGATCAAAGCTATTGACATTGAAATGTGACCACACCTAGCTCTTTAAGTAGACTAAGCAATGTGGATACGACTGTTCAATTATATTGTTTAAGTGAAGAAAATATGTATTGTAGAAAAATGGAAGAGAGGCATTTGCCCTGCAGTGGGACACAGAAGGCTCCTAAAAAAATATCCACCACCAGTTGGGCGAACTGTAAACAATCGATTGCATATTTTAAAGGAAGAATTTATTTGTGTAACTACTATGCGATACCTATTTACAATTGCGTATGTTAACTCAATCTTACGTCATGACGCAGTGAAGACGTAAATATCAAGACACAAGAAAAGAATTCATGCGCATGAAATATCCCGTAACTATGTACTTAGTCCTTAAGTTTTTGCTGTCTAGTTTAAACTGTGAAGTCCATCCAGACGAAGTGAGAATGGAGACACCTAACACCCCTCGAACTTATCAGGGAGGCGTCGGAACACGGGACCCTCGAAAATCATTGCCATTCCGTTTTCCGAAGCGAAAATTGCCCACCGACGGTCAAAGGGTTAACAATTCGGTGTTTATTTGAATTTGGCCTTTGTTAGTTTAAAAGGCGTCAGAATGTAAACGGATCCTTTGTTGCGATTGTCGTTTGTTTTGTCGAAAACATTCCGAAAGGGTCCCGTTTTGTTAGTTGAGCACTGATTTTAAATGCGGGTAAGTCAAAATGCCTACCGGCCGCTAGGAGATTGGTAACCTTTTTTTGTAGGTATTTATTTAGAGATAGGTAGGTACGTTCTTTTTAATTAGTAATAGTGAAAACCGCTGGTGACGGCTAGTTTTGAATTTCAAATTCTGATAATATGTTTAAAACTGTGTAGTTTTGTATTCCTTGACTGCCCTACTGTGGGGTCACAAAACTTACGAATTGAATTAGTATTCTGTGAGTACCACCTGATGGCAAGTCGCCACCGTTATCGAGGTTATCTGCAACCTAAGGGGGTAAAAATACAACAGTCAATTAATAAAATAAAACAGAAACAGAAATAAATCTAGATATCATTATTTTATTGCGTTAATATTTAGGCATCATATTATTATCTAGTTTTTACTTAAATATTGATAGGTTTAGCAATGCACTCCGGCAATGTATGGAAGCATCTGAATTTTTTAATTTTTGTTCAGAAGGTTGTCCATCGCTATACAGCGTGGAAATGCCGCCAGTGTTATGGGCACCTTTGCACCGGGAATGGCAAAGAGAGACCTCTAGTTTAAGTTGAGACTAAGTAATGTAGATGTTTAGTTTTACTTTCAATTTTGACATTTACTGATTTGTATACGGTTTTGACATTGACATGAAAAGAAATTTGATAAACATTTTTGGAAACTAAGTAGGTAATTAAAAGGTTTGTTGAATTTGATTTATTAATATATGGCTCAAGTTATTATCACTAAAAAGTTTCAGATATTATATCAAGACTTCCAATATAGCCTTTCACGTTGTTATAAGTATATGTCGACCAAGCAATGTTGAGACTGGTGGAACAGTCTCGGGAGCCAATTAGCACCCCGTAACGGTTGTTTTAATAGGAGAGACGATAGACTGACTAAAGGCTACAACTACAAAAAGAAAATTGTAATTTGTAAAATTGTATAATTTTAGCATATAATTATTTATTAAAGTATCTCTTCCTTCACCTTATCTTATTGTTTATCCCGCACCGTCTACCGTTTTCGTTCTTATTGTTTTTTCACGGTTGACTGGTAGATAAGGCTACTTTAGCTTTAAGTCCACCAATGTACCTTTAGTGCATAAAGTTTTAATAAATAAATAAATACATAAATTTTTCATCAATTTCCATTTTGTTTTCACTATTTTGCATTTCCAAAAGTGAATTCGTTTCACATGCATAGGTACTTCCTACAATTTCTCATGTCGCTTATCCATAATATTCAAATGTTGGTACCTAATCACAATACTAATAAAAAGAAGTCTAGTCAATTTATATTTAACGATAATATTTGAGAGGACATTCCACCTTATCTTAATGCTCTTAGAGCAGCTACCGTTCAGGATTAAGTTCTATAATAATAGAAACCACGAAGACGATACAGATATTTTTTGTATTTCATTTATAAGCTAAGGTTAATGTATAAAATAATGAACTAATACTGAAAGGCGTGACGTTATGTACCTATGTATGTAAGCGGTACTAAAACGTACTTTAACTTTTAAATTTACTATGAATAAGGTACCTACAATCTTAAGGTTGATTTCATATCTGAACAATACCGACTTCCAATCGTATATGGCGCTCACGGTAAATAAGACCCACGGAACTATGGCATAACATTATTACGTATGTAACAATAAACACGATAATTTTGTTGAGGTAATGCGGCGCTAACAAGGGCAGTCAGCGTCGCGGTGACGGCGCGGCCAGCAATGTACTGCGCGCAGGCTTTGTACCCATTGTGGGCCGCAGCGGGCGCGCCGCGGGGCGCCGCACGGTAGCGCGCCGTCTCTTTTTGTGCGACCAGCGTTTTATCAAACATGTTAATGGCTGCCTTTATACACCCAACAAAAGGAGCGTGCCAACGGAGGCGTTAAATCCCTTACGATTCCATGATGATGATGATCACGCATTTGTCACAGTATCGGCTTTGCTCGGCGCCACTCGGGCGTGCGCGCCAACTGCTCGGAGTGGAAACGACGACGGTAATCCGTTGAAGCACCCGGAAAACACCGAAACACTCACGAAATACTAATAGTACACTGCATTAATAAAATAAACAAAAACCACACAACCATGCCAAAAAACTAAACATAAACGCATACAGTAAATTCTACGGCGATGTAAATTTATCTGTGATTCATAAGGGAGTTTTATATAGGTATATACATAATTATCAAACGGCTAGCTAGGGTGTAACCTGGAACCAAACTGACGACATTGTAACAAATTTTACCCACAGAAATCCAATCCAATTACACTCAATACAGTAAAGTACTCACACCACTGAGACAATGCAATCATGGAGACAAAAATTTGATTCAATATTCAATCAAGCAAGAAATGGTTGACTAAATTAACTGATCAAAATTTGTATTATGAATGGGACCTACCTTGAATGCTATGAGTGAAATTTGCGATCAATCAAACAAAAATCAATCGAAAGAAATACAAAAAAGAAATAAAAACATCGATAAGCAATTTTGTTTGGAAAAGTAGGTAGGTATGGTCCTGTGTTGCGGGTGTGTCGTGTGGTCGTCCAGGCTACCCCCGGCTTGCGAGCGCCGGCGGACCGGCCGAGCTCGCCGAACGTTTCCGAACGCTACCGAACCCGGCCGAACGAAACCGAACGCCCAACGCGCGTCTTTTAGCGACATACCTGTCTGGCGCTTTCATTGACAGGCACCTGAAATGAAGAAAAAAATCGATCCAATTCGTTGAAAAAATTAAATGAATTTTTTATACAAATTTAGAAAGGGTCGAAACACAGATAAATTTACATGCAACATTATGTTTTGTAATAGGCATGTTACTACTACATTATACATTTTAAAACCTACAAACAATATACCTATAGCACAGATCTGAAAAATATTGATTAATCAATTACAACAACAACACGTACAATGAAATCGAAGAGGTATCAATGAATGCGCTACAGAAAAAAAAATAGAAAATGATGATCAATATAAAGGGTCAACAGCAAAAAAGAGAATACAAAAATGAAAAGTAAACAGTCGAACAAAAGTGCAGACATTACGTACAATAATGTCGCAAAAACAGTTTGAAACAACATTGCAAGATGTATTAGGACAGTTGTTAAAATATGGGGTAGAGTCGGCGGCGCGGGCGCCGGCGCGCGGCAATATGGCGCGCGCGCACGCGATCGCAGGGCAAACAGCGCTGTGGCGTTTACACGCGCAACCGCTGCGTCCGATGCGATTCTCACTGTGATTTTATTATCAATAACATTGTCTTATAATATATTCAACCAAAACTTATAATAGTACCGTTAGCAGCTATAACTATATGGAAAATGTTTGCTCCTAGGTAGATCAAGCAATAGCCAAGTAATATCTGGATATTGTATAGTGTACTAAATTAATGCAACCATTTGAAATACATCAACCAATTGACCAATAAAACTGATTAATATTGAGTCATAGAGAAGTGAAGTTCCCCTTCCCAGTGGACGAATAGATTGCTTATTACCGGACGAGATCACGCAAACGAAAACGTTATATTAAATGAAATCGACTTATTTATTTAAGTAGTTTTACGTATTCATTTTGAGCTTGACCCTAATGTTTATTAATGGATAGCAACTTAAGTAGGTAAGGTACGGACTACGGACACAAAGATATCGGTTTGAATGAAAATATCGGTAAAAACCTTGACAAGTTCAAACAATAACTCCTTTGCGTGTAAATAATTTCTCAATGACTGTCGTTTTGTATTATTTGGACACCGACACTTTCCTCTAAGTAAAGATATTATAATCGAGGCGCCTGTAGGTAGGTACTCACAAAGCAAGCGCTCACATGCAACGAAAAAAGTCACCTCATACTCGAAAAAACTAATCTATCAATATTAGAACACAAAAAATATGCAAGTCAGTTAATAATCCCGAATCGGCAATCGACAATGGAAATAAAGTCACAGTCACTTTTTTAATAATGGCAACTCAGTTTTTCTTTTTTACTGCCACCCTAGGTTCGTTTGACATTTGAACCGGCTGATGACTTGGCCGCCATGATTGATCGTTGCGACCCAGTAAATGAGTGCAATTTAGCGTTTATTTTCCCTTCTATTCAATGTTTGTTATTGTTAACTGCATTAAAACTTGTCCCAACGCTCTATTTTTCTATAGGTATCTAGAACGATTCACTACCAATTACAGCTATCATACAGCACAAGAATTCCAAAATAAAAATAAAATACACAATCATATTTACATACAAATTAACTGTTGAACTGTGACTGGTAATCATTTGTCAATCCGCAATGTCATTCGGAATCCACCAGTGAAATTCATTCGCTGTGTATTGTAAAATCATTTTACTGTCTATTATTTTAGAGTTCAAACTGAGACTTGGTCGATTTCTAAGATTTAAAAATGAGGTGTGGGCATTCCTTTCTGATTTTGAATCTTATAACCACGTCTAGATAGTTGAGAGTAGCTTATTCTCATCTTCGGAGCGTAAGAAAATGAGCGACTGTATACAATTTATCATCGGACCAAGTATCCGCCCAAGCCGTAACGAATCGCTAGTAAATAAATTGACCACAAACATTTCGGTCCATTTCTTTTGATGCGGCGTCTGCAGGGCGACGGCATTAAATTATTTCGCTGCATCTCGCTGAGTTTAGTCTTTTACGTTTCGGACTACTTCTTATTATTAGGTACCTATCAATATGTATACATTGGGCTTGTTAGTGGGATTATTATTTATGTTTGTAATACGTCTTTTTTTTATGGGCTGGTAAGCTAGACAATAAGAATTAGGGATAATAATTCTCTAAAGAGTTATGAACTATCTACCTATATTCAGAAAAAAAAATTGCATGAAAAATGTGTATTCCGCGAAAACTTGAAATGTCAGGACACTACCATTTTATCTGGCAAATTATAAATGTCTAGATCAACATTTGGATAAAAGATATAAAGTATACGGTTTTTAGTAGTATCTACAGGGAGTGACTACATTATACTGTGTTAGCTTACGTACGACAATAAATTACATTTGACAGGCCGTGGAATAGATTGATACGTTCTAGGCTAAATATTCAATTGACCGCGATCTGCCGGGATGTGGGGGTCTGCCAGCCTATTTAAGGACGGAGTTTCCTATGAAACAATAAGCAGATTATGATTTCAGTGTATGAATATAAAATTATTTAGGTATATAGTTAATGTTACGAAAGACCATAGAGCAATGAACAAATGTACAAATACGTTGCCAACAAGAAATTCAAACACTGTCCCATTAATAACGACGGAAACGTAATAAATTCTCATCGGATCAAATAACCTCTTCATCTTGTAGCAATGATCAACTCAAGAACCCCGAAATTTCATAGCTCTCAATTAAAACGCAGAAATAATTATTCGAAAGCATCCCCCACTTGTAAATCAAATTAATAATGTAAATACGAGTATCTGTCCCTCTGAATGTGTATCAACGGAGGAACTTACGCCGGGTACCTTCACATTTATTAAACTTTCGGTTGTTTTGTTGTAAGTAATTATTAGAATTATTAATAGGAGCGTCGGTGGCCGAGCGCTTAGGGTATCCGACTCATAAGCGAGAGGTACCGGGTTCGAATCCCGCTGCGGCCATGTAATACTGACCGATGCTCTTACGGTGAGGGAAAACATCGTGATGAAACCTGTACATGCAGGCGAATGAATGTGTAACCATGATCCAATCTGGTCAGGTTCCCCTGATAGCAGGGTCACGGAGATCAGATGGCAGTCGCTCCACTGTAATTACCTGATCGGCCAAATCGTGGGGCAGGGTCAAGGCGGACCCCCGACCCTCGTGCCCGAGAGCACAACCGGGACATTAACGCCAAGTTAATTTTTTTGTTTATGATAACTAGAATTGTAATTTAAAATGACGAATTTGGCCCAAGGATATTGATGGCCATAACTAACGTGAACGTCAAATGTAGAATAGAAAAGGAAAAATAACCCAAATTTTACAAAAATCCAGAGAAAACACCAAATCCACTTTCGCTGACGGAGCAGAAACGAAGTTGGATCATAAAAATAAAAGAAGTACGGTAAACAGAACAAAGACGCAGCAACTCTTCCGCGCACACCTGCCCTTAGCAAACTTTTGACACGACTGTTACGAACATTTTTGGGGAAAAATAATTGCACATTTATCCTCCTGGGGGCATTAATTTCCCTTCGCCCACGATTCGCGGGAAACAGCCCAATTAGTACATTACTTCCTACTTAAACGCGTACCTCTAAGGCGAGTTTACATTATAAGCTGAAAGCTAAATCTTGTGCGAATGCAGAAAATAGAACGTTTTCCAGAACCAGCAATTACTTATAAACTTTACCTAGGACTCACACAATGCTTAAGCACCGGGAAATTAAGACAAGATAAAAAACGAAGCACCCGTGACCATCACGTAGGTAATTATGGTATTTACTATGTTAATATAAAGTCGGATCTTTCAGAGGTGCGTGTAATATAACGCGCGTAGTAATGCCACAAATTGCTGTGTAATTTAATAATGTCAGTGGGCAAGGAAAGTGGAGGCTACATTTTAACGTCGTTGTAATAATGTAGAACGGAATCGAAGAGTAAAATCGACGACATTAACTGTCATCAAACTATAATTATCACTTGTTTTACTTGCAGCATTTTGCGATCGATTAATCAATTGATGAAAATTATGAAATCGGCAATTGTCTATTTCAGTTTTGATCATATGTTTTACTATTAGGTGCTTTACATTTTTCGGTACCTAGAACGATAATAGCTATACCATATCGCAGCTTTCGTTACAGTGCTGCCCTTCCCTCACCCTTTCTCCGTAGCGACCGGGACAACAACCTTTATTTTTCTTATTTATAACACTCGGAAGAATTTATTATATCAGAATCGTTTAAGTCCTTGCGCAGTGCTTGTAATCCCGCTGGTTGAGATTAAAATGTTCTCCCGCCGTAATTAAATGGGGTTACTTTTTAAGGTAAATGATTAATCGGGACACTTCCTTTGTTTACTCGGTTGCTCTAATTTAACCGGCAGTATTTCAAAAATGAAGACACGCCTTTAAATAGCTTCAGCATTTAGACGAGCCTCAACTTAGTCCTCCTAATTATTCGATTATTAAGTGCGTAAAGTTTTCGTGGGTTTACTATAAAAAGTCGTCCGCAACAATATTGTGCTTCACCAGCGTAAACATAAACAAGATGGATGAACTATAACTGTGTATTGAACGTAAAAGGATGTAAGTGCGCGCGGGTGTAGACTCAAGATATCAGCAGTTATGAAAAGCCACAGGAGCGATCGGCTCCGGGCGCAGGATACCTCCACGCATCCCGCTAGTCACGACTCGTACCTACTCTGCAATTCTTATGTAGGTAATGGTACCGAATCGTACGCACAACAAAGCTCAATTCCGTAGGCGGTAAGAGCTCGCTCGAGAAAGCAATTGCACTCGCAGATGCAACGGTAAATTTGTTAGGCTCGCTCAACACGGTGATGTCTAAACTGTTTAAGGCCGATAGTTGTGCAGCCGTGCATCCAGTTTGCATCGAGAACTGTGGGCCTGTGGGGTGGCTACCAGATTTGGTTATACCGATATCTGTGCTTACATCAATACGTTACGCCAGTAGTGATTCTGAAAATAATAACATAAATAATTATTTTATTAATTCTATATCGTTAAAAATAGTACTTTAAAGCTATGGTTGCTGGAGACTCCTTTTAAGCATAGCCTGTGTCAGAAGGCATCTTATCTACTTCTAACTATGAAATAGGTACATATATAATTGTTATTCTAGTTGTTACAATCAGCGAATATGAAAACAAATTATTTATTAAACCTAACCTAAAAAGACAACTATACTATAACAAAGTCTGATCCTATCATTTTTGAAAACTTTGATCCTATGAAACAAAAGGTAACCCCTTGTAAATTTCTATCAATGAAAGAATTGGTGTAATCGGCGCAGTTTTTTCGGAGATCACCTTCTTTACCCAATCTTGCTAACTTTAACACTTCGTACTTATTATAGCACTTGTAGTTATTAGTACAGAAATAACGAACTGCTAAATTGGCAGTGGCAATGACTAACAATGTAACAGTGAGACATGGCAAATTGACCGTCTCGCCTCACAGTTGATAGTGTAAACGGCGACCGTAAAACAGAATTACGTTGTTAAAACAACCAGCAACCATTTTTCTTACCAAGCTTGGCATGTAGTTCCATCACGCAAACCGTTTGGCAAAGAAATGGAATAACTATCTAATGCTAAAATATGCTACAGCATGTGTGAAATGGTTATTTCTACTGATATTGTAAATGTTGGTGTTTGAATGATTTTTGTTAAATAGTTAAGCAGATTTAGTATCTACTGGTTAGTAGGAAAAAAATGTTAAAGAAGTCATCCATGTACTTGTTGATACCCATCTAATTTTTTGCACTTTATTTTTGTAATATTTTTATGTATAATGTAGATCGCTTGGTTTGTATTTATGTATCAATTTACGAAACTATAGACATTTATCTATTATATGAATAAAGAAAAAAAAAGAAGTTGTAAAGCGTGTATACGATCAGATAGGTTCAAATGTATTTATAATATACCTATTGTGTGTACTTCATTCTTAAAGTTATTCGCAAATGATAATTGCAAACTTCTAAGTACCGCGATGTAGCTACGTAGTTATCTATTTTAAAAGTACATGATAACCTTTTCATACCAAGCTGTACCTACATATGTAAGTATGTAATGTACTTTAAATTGCGGGCAACTTGAACAATTACCGAGTCATCATAATATAAAGTATTGCTGTACAATGTAAGAAAAAGGCGCCTGAAACAAGCACGTCATGGAATGTGTATATTTTCGCTGCCACGCGCATTTCCGTTACGCATACATCATTCGGACGATATCATTAAGACATCAAAACAGGGGGTGTGGAAACACACCTTAGTCCGTGTACAAAAAAAAATCAAAAGAAAAAAAGGTGGAATAATACATTGTTGTTTTCGATTCGCAACAATCAGCTCGCAATTATACAAGTTTATCAATGTAGGTTTGGTACGTGTAGTAATTATTGGCAAATTACCGCGGATTATATGCACCAATTACCTACTCAATATTCGTTATATAGGCACACGATACTATTTCAGAGTTAACTTTGTTAACTAATTAGACACCAACTCCGATTATGAGTTAGGACGCCACAAATAACATACAGACATTAGAAAAATCAGAGGAGGGCGCACTGTCACGGCGATTTTGAAAAAGAAAAATACGACCTAAGTAACGTGGCGGTGGCCGCACTGCCGAGCGTTTTGCGATGATACAAAATCGTAGTCGCCCAAGCAACGCTTTCTGTTTAGTACAGCTAAACCAGAAAGCATAATTAGTCAGAGAGCACGCAAACGTCCGCTAAAATAACTCCAAATCCAAATTGACACGGAAAGTGGCCAGCTGCGCTAGTTACGACACCCCGCAATAATTAGAATGAAAAAATAGCTGAGAATTCCGATTGCCAGATAAAAAGCACGATTGTCTTGGATTGCATATTGAAAAAACATGCAACAGAGATAAGGAGTTACACGGTTGAGTGAGTGCGCGGCGCGATGCAGCTAATTGCATTTCCTACTGTGTTACTACACCGGCGCAGGCGCATAACGAGTGCTCTATTGAGCGGCACTCGACTAGTTATCACT
Source organism: Blastobasis lacticolella (assembly GCA_905147135.1). Taxonomy (NCBI): domain Eukaryota; kingdom Metazoa; phylum Arthropoda; class Insecta; order Lepidoptera; family Blastobasidae; genus Blastobasis; species Blastobasis lacticolella. The sequence goes on from LR990041.1 coordinate 11,728,098, forward strand.
AAATTGCATATAGTTAAGTTAGCAGCGTTAGGCCAATCATAAATGCCGACTAAATCAATAAAGATCCATTGATGTTGTTACGGTAATTACGTCAATGGTGGTTCCTTTTTATTTTTATTGAATTGGAAAGCTAGATTTTGTTGGTTTGTAATTTAAGGCATAGGAAGACGTAGCATTTTCTGGAATCCACTTTGGGTCGCTGACCCAACGGATTAAATAAGTAATTCAGGGGTTATTTTACTCCACCTCTGCTTACTTATACATTATTTTAGTTTCAATTCTACGTAATTTTATTAATTTTATTTCTACGTAAAGAAAAATGTATTTACGCAACGCTTTCTAGTCAAGTAAGCCATAGATTTGTCATAGTTCATTTCATGGATAAACGGTGACCATTCCATAATCCAAAAAACTATTGTTTCAAGTCGAGCAGACGTGATCAAAGCATTACACACTTTCACAGATCACTCTGGACTACTCTGGACCAATTCGAATCCGTTTGGTCATGACTAAAAATTTCCTTTTTCCCATTCATTACCAATTGTTTTTTCTCTCACGAACATTCGGAACTAAACTCGAAATATCCATAACTTTATTTCTGTGTTTTGTTTAATTAGTACCTCTTATCTACAGCGTTATTTTAAGCATACGTTACATGCAGTGGCTAATTATATTCATAAAGTAAGCCACAACATCACAAAAACAGGTACATCGGAGCGTCCGCAGACGCCACGACTCCTCCTCTATCTCTCATGCGGAAGTTGAATTACCGTATCTAAGTATTTCTTGAGCAAACACAGCTTTCCAGTTGGAACTGTGTCACGTTCACATGCACATCTCTCCTAGTGATTACACGTACAGTTCTTAATGGAATGGAATAGAATATTAATTAGATATGGGTGCATGTGCGAGTGCATCGCTACGGTCCCATTGTGTAACACTTATCTTAGAAGTTATGAATGAAAACATTAGTAGCAACAATGTGGCATTACGTGTATGTTTTGTTTCCAAGTTAAACACCATCTTATTTGCCGACGTCTATGGTTGGTTCATCAGCTTTGAATTCACTGAACTGGTTAGAACTAGATACTTGGTGTATATTCTACGAAGTGCATAGTTCGGTGTTCCTAAAATTTGCCTTACTAGTTAAATTGTTCAGGTACCTACATTCTTTGTAAATGATGTTTATCTCTATTATGATACCTTTACCGCTGATAACTACTTATTGCGGTGATAACAATATACTCCATTGTATAATAATAAATTTAGACTGTAATGAAAATATTTTCATAAGAAACGGAAGCTTATTGCTTATAAATTACCGAAAAATTTGGAACACCGCGGCCTCTTTGCCACGCTGCGAGTACACGCGTATTGTACAAAGGCTGTATTCATAAATATCTTCCTATTATAAATGATAAGGGCTCGGATTAGACCACCGGGATAACAGGATGTGTAAGTATCTATCTAAGTAAGATTACTTAGTACTTGTTTGCTGTAGCAGAGAGTATGTGTTTACGCCTTATTACGGGCTAAGGCCAGCCAGCTCGCAGCGTATGACGTTTTCAACAGCAGTGGGAAAGAGGATGATGGTAGCTTAGCTTTGTAAGAGATAATTAAAACTACATACTTACTTAACTTTGTAAGACTGATTTTTTATTCATAGTAAAATAACGGACTGAAATTAAGATACGCTCTATGGGTATTAGTTTGGTAACCCAACCCGGATGGGACGTACCAACCGATTCCTATAAAATTGAAATACATTTTTTTACTTGAATCGTCCTTAGAATTCGTATTACTAGAGTTGTACCTAAGTGCCAATGTATTAGTCTTTCTAGTTGTTCATCTTTTACATATTTTTATGCTACGCAGTGCCAAACGAGCAGACAATGGTGGTACAAACCTGATTGTAAGCGGCAACTGCCGAAACTGGTGCCTCTACGGTTTCTAGCTGAACCGTAGATCTGAATCTGAAAAATTGAACGGTGGCTCATCGTGACGTAACCGAGAGTAACACCGACAGCTTATTACTGGGAATTTATGAGTTTATCGACCGCACAGCGCATCGGCGATCCATGTTTACATGAGACTCGCCACCGGTCTATTGCTAGAATCGCATAATACAGTCGTACTCCACACGATGCCTACTGGACAATAGAGTTATCTGATTCTCAACAATGCATATATGAATAGGAATTTTAATTGGAAATATGAGTTGCAATGTTGCCATGTTTTGATTTAGCGCCGTTTCTATCCTGTCTTCAGTAGATCGCGCTCAGATAGTGCATGCTTTATCGCCAATAATTTCCATCCGTAACTACGTTATTATCTGCATTAGTTAACAGTGGAAAAGAAAGGACGCTATTTCGCCTTGTTAGTGGACTGATTAATGGTGACATTGTTATCTATGCCGATTTACATTGCATGCAGTCGGAGGTAATATTACCGCGGGAAAGAACACGCCGCTCTGCTCACCCACATTGCAAAACGAACGATGTGCATTTTGTTTTATGCTTCTTTAAAAGCTGCCTGCAAATAGGCACTATATAACGCTCGAAGGAAACAAATTTGCAGGATCCGATTTTCTTTTTAAATTAAACCTCGTAGCGGAAAAAGAATGGAATTAACAACGAGTCAATTACACTCCCCCTACAACAAAATGAGCTATGTCCGTCATAAAAAATGGGAAACCAAGGGTTGGCGAATTTCTTCCGGGCCCGTACATTTATTTAATTAATCACATTCTTACGATTGGGGCCCGCGTCCGAATGTCCGAATATTTGGAGTTCTTTTCGCATAAATGAAAAACGAAATTAGATTTAGAATTCTTCATCAGCTTTTATTTCGCCTAAGGTTATTAAGGGCAGCTCGCTTTCTAATTGATAGCCTTAAATTTCATATATCGTGTACCTAATTATTTTGTCTATAATTTGTGAAATAGAGAGCTGTGTTTGGGAAGGGGTCGCGCATCGAGTCACTTTGCAACAATCTCGCCTGTAATTACGTTACTCTAACAAAAATAGGGGCGCTGTATAGAGCCAATGATCTAACAGAAGTGATTCTGAGTATGACTTCTTTAATAATTCAGTAGAAACCAGTAGGTTTCGGTTCGTTTTAATATTTTGCTAATATTAGGATCCTTTGTATGTCTTTCTTTATTTATTTTTTATAATGAGCAAATGTAAAAAGCTTAGGTAGCATGTTTTGAGGAAATGCAAGTTAACTAATCGAAGCATTTTATTTTTTGTGCTACCATATTAAATTTAAATTATCGACGGAATCGGTCAACATTGCGTCATTCCAAGCCGAGTAGTTCCGACGTGTCCAATCGATTGGCAACTCTGCGCCCGCCCAGTGTTAAAAACACGCACGAAAATAGAACGAAAAAAAATAAAAAAGTGCAAAATCATATCGCTGTTACATCTCGAATGGTTCTTTTTTTATTTCAATTTTCGAGGGTTCGCTAAACGTTTGAAGTGAACTCTATTATTCGGTTCCCGTTCCGATGTGACGTAAGCATATTCCGCACTCACCAGCCGTTTGTTATTAAATGTAATAATGTATATCATAACTTATTCATATCTACGATCTCAATGGATATGCCAATTTCATTATTTTGTGTTCGCGAGATTAATACTCCGAACGCGTTTTTGTATTTTTACGGCATATGGCGTGTGCACTATAGCGTGTCTTCAGCTGTTTTTGTAACCTTAATTAAATTCTAACATTGTAACGATTATAAATTGAATGTGAATTGTGTTACTAGTACTAGGTAGGTATGTTCCACAGACGCACCTAATTCATTTACGAATTGGGCGGCGGAAACCGCAAATATCGAAGCACAAAAAACGGTACTGATTACATTAAGCCCCAATCAAGTCACGCACAATGTTCGGAAATATTAAAAGCGAAGAAATAATCTAATGGCCCACCGACAGACGCGATTCATTATTCCTTTCTTACATCGCATTACGTCAATTTCTATTTACCTCAAAATGTTTCATTTGCATAATAGCTTTTTTTACCGCCGTTACTATTTACGTTAATATTCTGATTCGGTCGAGCGGGGTCGCGCGTCGCACGCACGGAACATAAAGACAATCTGTGTGTGCTGGCCATTTATGTAAATAAATCTACGATACCGTGCTATTACGAAAATGTCTACCGCACGGGAGTGGCCTGGTATTTACATTTTTGTTTGGGCGTGGTCGTGTCCAGGAAACGGCGTGTTCGTACGCGGTCGCACCTCGCGGCCGCGAAGGCTCGCGTTTGGATCGAGACTCGTAATAATTAAAATTCGCATCCCAAAAAATGAAACGTGAAACCTTAATAACAATTTCCGTTGTATTAATCAACAAAACATCAGAAAGCAATAAGCACTATTAAAGAGTCCGATAGAATTTCTCATTTCATTCGTCTTAAGTCGTCAGAAACAAAGTGGTGCCGTCGACGGCGGTGTTATTAACGCGTCTAAATAATTACAGAGCACATCAATCAGAGGGCATATGCAGATAGAGCGTTGTGCGAGTCAGCGCGCACTCGGCCCACTGTGCAACCCTTTCCACGGGATCTATAATGATATTTCGAATCGAATTATTAATAACTCTGCCCTCCTAAAACATTCGGGACTAGTGATGCCGCTTTGCGCGTATCGATATTTATTTTAATACTAATAAATAAAGTTTATGCTCATCCGTTAAATAAGTTTTCATTTATATATATTTACGTTCCTATACTGGCTAACCTAATGATGGCCCAACGCTAATTTAAAAAAATCTTGTTATATTTTTAAGTAGGTCATTAAGTTTTAAGACTAACTCAGTATATAGACAGCACATAAGTTGCTTTTGTACGCAAACGTACGGTAAGCAATTCAAAATATGACCGTACTGATCGATAAAGCCTCCGCCCCCGGCCCTAGCAGGACTTTCCTCGGCGCAATGATCAGCACATTTCGTCTAGAACGCCACAAATTGACCTCAATTAAAAGAACAATGACTAGTTTCAATTCCCCAAACTCAATTTCCTCCGAATTTAAACGTGTAATAGGCCGGAATATAACGAATTGAGCCGAATCCTCCGTATTTAATTTGAATATTTTTAATTTGAAAAGCAATTTTACATACAAGGTATGTAATGAAAAGTAAACAATACTAAGCTCGCAGCATTGAATTAGCTGTCTTTTGTCTAAATGAAAATAATAATTAGTATTTTGTGCGTGACACGGCGAGCGTGGCACACTGCCATTGGGCACGCGTCAATATTTGACTGACGTCTTCACCCGGCCCGTCATCACATCAAATCAAAACAACGTTACTCCTACACCCGCCCGCCGCCCTTCCATACGATATTCAACTTTAGCACTCTCGCCTTAACGGACAGATTTTCAACTAACGATTTTAAGAGCAGCGATTGCATCAGTGGTTATTAATATCGCTCTGTCTTTGAGCGCAGTCTAATTAAGTTTTTAAGACTATTGAAATTCATTATTGATTGGCATATGGCGCTAACGGCGCTTTAAAACACATTCGTTGCTTTTAAATTGTGATTATTGATTATGCGTCTAAACCTTTCTGTTTAAAGTGACAGAGAATAACCCAAGAATACTGACTGGTCCATGTTAATCGCAGCTATACTTGCATTAGTTTCTACTGAACAGTAAGGTTACACCTTAAGGGCATATCGTCTTGTGAGGTCTGCAAAGTTGTAGCACGAATATGTACGGCTACAAGCATGAATTCATTTTATTGCATACTAACGCTTGGTACACGTCAAAACGAGCGCACACGATTTTATAACAATCCCGTGAACGCCCAAAAGTCATTCATACAAAGCGAGAGAGCGATGCGATTTGATTCACAGGTATTTGAGTAAAACAAACAAAAGAGGCGTATTGCGGCGTCACGAACCAGTTTTATATGCGATGCCACGTCTCGGCTCATCAAGGACTGGCTCGCAGCGAATTTGCACGTTCCTCCACGTCGGGAATGCCGCGTTTCAACGTTTCGCGTAATAACGATTTATCTAGAAAGTAAACACTTTATATCGCTAATCGTAAAAACGCAGTGTCGGGCACGACCCGCGCCAAGAATCGCAGGGAATCCATCAACATCAGCGCAACACCGATCACCAAATCCGCCATCAATCATAAACATCAGAAAGGATTAAAATCTACGTTGCACCTTCCGAAGCTCGAGTACCCTTGTTTTTCTCAACCCGCGAATACTGAGGGGCGTAAGTACAGCCGGGGGGCGGTAAATACGAGGGGGGCGCCGCCCCGCGGGGGCACTATCCCTTATCGCGAGCGTTACCCTCGCCGGCGTCGGCCGCTAGACCGCCAAAATGTGGGGCAAATCGATTCCTCTGCCCCATTTTTGTGCATCTGGACCGCTATCGATTTTTCCTTCGCTGCCACGTGGCACTAAAAATCGATTTTTTAGATTTTGAGCAGGATTCCACCTCATCTACCCCGCTTATCTTCTTAATATAAATACGCCGGTTTTCATATCGATATTTACCATCATTACAAGCGCAAAGTTTCTAGTCTCGGCCACATATTGCCGCGGGTCGTAAAAGACAATGTTATTTAAGTGCTTTGCGGCGATAATAATTGTTTGAAATGTGTCCGCTGTAGAATTAAATATCTTTATATCGGTTGTAAATAACTTTTAATAGTAGCAGGATCGCCCTCGGACCTCGGTTGCCACTGATTGAGTCAGAGGGCACACCTTACCAAGTATGCGGCGTTTAATGGCTGCTTAGCTGAAAGTGGCCAATCAATAATTGCTGTTTATTTCTTCTATGGTTTGCCATCTACATAACCCAGGTTTGTCCTTAGTTCTACCTTATTAAGTACCAAACGAATACCGTAACAAGCCGTTTTGCTTCACTAAGTTGCAACAAACCTATAAAAATGTTAATTAAAATAAAATTTAAATCCTGGCACTCGATACAATAAAAATAAAAAATAAACATCATTGGTAATAAAACGCAATTTACTATCCAAAAAGTTTGCAACCTTCCTCGGTGCGTATTTGATAGTCGCCTACTAAGTTTTTTATTGATTCCCTTTTAAATTGTTGCGAATGTTTTATTATGAATCGTATATCAGAGTTTAACGAGGGCCTAAGACGGGCCTTAAGTAGCCCTTATCGGGTTTGGTTGCTTTGTTGTGCTCCTCGGTGTTGCCGAGGACCTTGTGGATAATTGCAACAATTACTCACATATATTATTATACTGTAAAGTAACAAAATAATGAGATCTAAATTTAGACTTTCACATTGCGAATTTCCTCGATTTTACCATTAAAACCAAAAGTTTGTGAAATTACACTTTAGAAAAACTTTGTTTGTCATTTAAACTACTATAAGTAAGTAAGATTCGTTTTTATTGTTGTTTAATAAGCCTTCACAAAAACGCAATCATGTTGTGTTTACGCTTCTCGCCAGTCTCAATTTTGTTGGTTTGCTGTCGTCTCCGAATCCCGCTGACTGCCGCTTTCTATCCGGAATTTAACAATATATCCATGTTTCATCTCCTGTCACAATGATTTAGTGATAGTAGCTACATTTTCCTCAGTGATAGCAGTTGAGGCCCGATCTTCACAAATTTCAGTATAGTGAGAAACACGGTCACGATCAAATCCTTCGTACCAACGCCTTACGGTGCTCAAATGAGGTGCTTTCCTCCCAAAATCATTTTGAAAACGAGCAGTACAGTCTTGCGGAGACAGTGAACTTTTAAATTATGAAAAATCATCGCTCTATAATATTTTTGCGTGAATTCTATTTTTGCTACGGACGACGAACCTCAATTCGTGGTAAAAAACAATTGACATGCGATTTCCCGCCATTTTTTAAATCAATTTTAAAAATATAACATTCGTAATTCAAACATTTATGAGCGGCCAGGAACGCAGACCTTTCAGTGTGCTCTATGTACCTACAGTGTAGGTCCTAAACAGTACCTAGATTACTTTTTATTTTATTTACGATGTGCGTTAACAATTTTTTGGTGAGCAATTCAATAATATTCACAATATTATCAGAAACTAGAAGTAACTAACTAACAGAAACATTGTAAATAAAACATTGTTGCTGAGTTCGTAACACATGACGTAATTAATTCAGTCACAACGTAAGAGATACCCACGGATTAGCAAAAATCAAACTCTATGTAAGGTTTTAATTAATTTTTAATTATTTATGTATGTAAAGTGTACTATCATGGGAACAAAGAGCAAAACCGTACATTCAAGGGTATCATATAATAGACTAATTGTGCGAATGCATTTCTTGCCTCCTCTCCCGCAGTGTAATAACTTCATCTTGTCACGACTGAACTAGTATTTTTTTGTACATTGAACGCTACACCGTGGAGGCTATGACAGGTCTTATTTGATTTGCCATAGACAGCTTTAAACTGTTATTTAAAGCAAAACGATATTAGCAAATTCAAGTTATTCATACCCAAGTAATTGCTGAAAATTTTAATTTAAACTTTAGTTGTCTGCGCTATCAAACTGAACAACTTTATCTGCGATGTAATTTTATTACCACGGGGCAAGTTAAAGTAACGTCAAATTAACTTCTACGCTTGCCGTGTAGAGAAATGGTATCGATTTAGTTCTCTGTCACCTGAATGCAGCATAAAGTGCAATGCAATGCTAAGTACTAATTAAATGTCTGCTCTAGCAAAAACACAATTCAATTGCTGATATATTATCCTATTAACGAAATTGTTTCAATATGCTAATGGTGACAATTATCTTTCCACGTAGTTAACGTTTGCCATTTATTACGGCAAAGAAACAAAAAACTGATCAAATGTGTTGCATTAACGAGGCTCGTGTGGTGACGGTACTTTCTTAAGTGGAGCATCGTTAATCCATCATGTTCTCGCGCAGTTTGTACGTCTGTAACAGTTCCTCTCATGATAAACGGCAATGACTCCCTCTTGCCGCTGTAATTAAACATGATTAGAGCTCAACACATGGTGAGCCGCAATTATAAGACGTTACAACGGCTACCGGCGCCGCGCTACACGCCACGCCGCGGTGGAAACTATCAACCATTCAAACACTATCACGGAAGCTGAATGCTAATTAAATTCGCTCGTTATTGCTTTGTTGCCCTGTTTTTGCGGAGGTGCTCCTCTGTTGACCAGGGTAAGGTGTCGGGTAAGGTGTCGGGAAATCGCATCGCAGCGTTCTCCGTGACGCGTGCAGTCGGCGCCCTCCCGCCCCCGAGTGTCACCGCCGACGACTAGGAAACGCACGTTCAATCCCATTCAAATCTACAGTCATGAATGAACCGAATGGGAAAGAGACGGCCTTACGCGGCCCGCGGCGGGGCGAGCGAGAAACGATTTCAATGGTACGCGAAACGGAAATAGAGAGGCCGAGATAATTCCGTCTAGTCGGAGGGATTCCCTCGTGTCACTGGTGTGCGTTCGTTTTTCGAATTGTAGGAACGAATGTTTTCAGTGTCGGCGTGCGGCGTGCACTCGCCGGAGTCGAGCCCTCCCGGCCCCAGCTACTTGTTGAGCAATCGTAATAAATTGCCTCCATGATATTCCCATTGTGGAACGGTTTGTCGCGTTACTGCCTTTGAGGAAATTGCGTTTCCTTGAGCCACTCCGGTTTATTTGTCACCGCACTTTGTGAATGGGGGCCTGGGCTCTGAATGGGATTGTTTTTGTTCATTTGGAGGCGTGAATCGTAAATGTTGTGTTGTTTATGTAGTTACTAGCTAGCATTGGAGCAGCTGTTCACTGAAAGCACCTCAAGAACTCGATACCTATACCTAGCTAATTTAAGATGCATTTGCTAAAATTATTGACGGGCATTGAGGCGATTAGACAATCGAATCTAGAAAGCAAACTGTTATTAGTCTGCTCGGCTATTTGTTACGATTGGCGCTAGATAGCGCGGCCAGCCGTGACGGCGCAAAAACCCGACATCTGTTGTCATTAACAAACGGGCACTCGCTGAACTACTAGAAACCTTCTTCGAATGGAATATAAATCAAGCAATGTTGCAATTATTATTGTTGCGCAATTAGCTCCGCTGGAAGGTTGCACCTCACTTATTAAACGTCCATCCCATAAATTTAATGCGAACTCGTTTATTAATTGACAAGAAATTGTAATCAATTCAATCGATATGATAAACAAACTTGATGACTGACAATATAGCAAATATAGGTACGGCGCTAACTTGTAATTTTCATCTAAATCTTATCTCAACTTAATATCCGATAAATCCTTTTGAAATTGTTCAATATAACCAACATACTAACACAATATTATATTCCGACAGCATTGCTCCAATCAAAAAGACCTCAGTCAATTCAGTTCGACACTATAATAGATACTAATACCCGGATCACGACCACACAAGTCTAACCTCCAGTGGCGTATTTAGGGCCCTACCTGGCCGCCCCCGCCGCCAGCATTGTAAGTTTGTTTGTTCATTACTTAATCATGCGAAAAGGCTCAACAGACTAAAATTCGTCCAGACTTCGAAAACATTCCTGTGGAGAAAATCGTGAATATGAGCTTGTCAACCTTGGTGGCAACTGGGCTAACTATCCACCCGATGGAAACCAGTAAAGGTCGCCCCCAACATTTTCGATTCTGAATACATTTTTGTTCCATCACAATGTCTACGTAGCAACCGCTTCCTCATTTGGCCCCCAGGCAATGGCCCAAATGGCATGCGAATCCACCACTGTCTAGTCTAGTCATCTAGTGTTCAAGTCCTATCCCCTCGGTGTATCTATAAATCTCTGACCGCACGTCTGCAAGCGCCGCGTGCGCGGGAGCACAGCGCTGGCGCCCGCGTCTTGCCCCGACCAATATTTCAACGAGTGCATGCTTGGCCCGCCTCCAGTACATAACGCATGTCTTCGCTATGTATCCCCTCCGAGCCTTACATTGGTGCTCGGGTCTTGCGGAATTCGGAAGACGCTGTAAGTTAGGGCACGAAAGAGGGCATTTTTATTAGTTTTATAATGGCCTCATTAATATTGTTGACGCGGAATTGGGGGTTTTGGTGTGACACCGACAGACGAATGGGTACATCTCATTTTAAGTAGGTATAAGTTATTTGGCAAATAATGTATGTGTAGATCGCAGGATAGATTATATTTTTGATGTAAATCTGTGTGTGTTCATACATGTATTTGAAGCATTACATTGAATGAATGCAAATAATCCCCTACCAATAAGTCCCTACTATATATTTATTTGATATGAGGGTAGTTTTGATCCTGAAAAAACGTCTAATCTATTTAATCAAAATCTGCGTGGATAGTCTAAGACAAAAAGTAGTGATTATTATAGATGGCCGTGTGATAGCACTAACCCCTTTCCTCACACGGCACCAGCGTACAAGGCAACGAATGCGCTATAGTCTGACCAGTTAAGACCTCCGTAGACTAGAAAATGGGCAGCAGCGTTATCTGTTTCAAAACCGCGGTCTCGATCCTGCCTGCCAAGCGTGGAGATTATCACACTACCCTCCATTGTAGTGGAGGAGGCTGTTGATATAGCCCGTAACTGTTTTCTGTTGAAATGTGCCTCTTACTACTAATACTGCAACGTTGTGGAAGGTCGCAATGTTGTAAACTTAAAGCGGAAAGCGCTGCTGCAGAGCAAAGTAATCGTAGATAATACAGATAATGATCTGCTAAGATCTGACAAGTTTATATTGCATTGTGCATCCGTAAGTGGTAAGCTTGCTATTCTACTGCTACTTTTTCAACAGGTTTTGCCCCACCACAGCAAATCCTATGTAGCCAGGATCTACAGCGACGACCACACACAGGATCTGAGTTTTGACAGTCAGGAACGCCCATAGACAAGCTACACTGTCTTGGCACCCGCAACTTAAATATAGAAGTAACATGTAGGAGTAGGAAAGATAGTGATTTCGACTTTGACTATTCAACTGCTGGTAAATAGCGTCTCCCTTTCCGGATTAGCCACTTATAACGTCTGCTTGGGCCCACGACAGGCGCGGTGGGCTGCAGAGGCGGCTCTCAGCGATCTTCTGTCGGCGGGCGGCGGCCCCGCCAGCTACCGGCACAGCACAAAGGTAACTCAGTTATTTCAGTGCCTGTTTATTTACAAAATATCACTCCGTTTGAAGGCGGACCATCAAAATGAGTCGTAAACCTGAAAATTCCATAAAAAGTCGTGTTAATGACCTCCGTAATTGAACCTCGCTCTTTGTAGCAGAGACAATGGACGGAACCCTTTGCTTTCATCCATTGATTAGGAAAAAAGTTGGTATTCAATAGCGGCGCTTTTAATTGAATGTTCTTCTGGGCTCTAAATTGTGACACGGATTTAGTTTTAATTCGATTAACTACCTAAAATAATCTATAACTACAAAGGGACATTTTAATGGTGAATTTTTAACACAACTTTCGATCTGGAATGCTAGGTTTATCCTTTTAGTAAAACAAACAATAACTTTTTAACTTTAATCGGTTGGGCGCCAAGAAATTTATAACAATAGAAAAGTTATTGCTTGTGTTTCCTTCAGGCGCAGTTGTCGCTCAACGTGTTAACAATAACCGAAGTAGGTACCGAAAAATAATTGGTATCCTGCTAAAACAATGTAGTCTAGAAGCCAACTTAAAAATTAGGAACCCATACCTACCATTTAAAATTAAAATAAAATGTGTACACAGAGTACACTAGTAAAGTTATTTACAACATAACTTTGAAAATGGCATTATATTTGACAGACAGCCAGCAATAACAACTCCCAAAAATTAATGACAGGAAATATATAATTACAGCCTACTGCCGACTTATTCTGCGCGCACACTCTATGTCCAATATCCTTGCACAGAACACAAATATTTACAGTCGGAAAATACCTATTTGTCAAAGTTTGACAGGCGGCTCGAAGAAATTATTTGTATGTATAGTGGAACAAACTTATCTGACCCGGTGACCGCGTCGCTGTTGATGGGATTCAAATGACATTTCAAAATGGCGACAGTAAGTTTGTAGTAAGTCTCTGACACCGTCTCACAGCCACACAGCACAGGAAATATTAGAAACGTACTAAACTGATTATTTTTATCTTTATTGTACAAATATAACTACCTAATTTGAAAAATATAAAGAAATCAGTTTATATTTTCATTATCACAGATGTATGAAATATTAGTGTAATAAGAACTGTAACGAGTACATGAAAACTCTGCTGACATTTTATAAAATGTAAGCAGATGTATTTATGGGAATACCACGCGGGGAAGGAACTTTGAGGGTTGGACAGGAAGCCCTACTGCCGTAGCCGATGAAAATACTGATCTGCACTAAATATCAGGAAAAGAGCACCCATGTTTAAAACTCTACAATGTAGAGTCTACATTACGAGTCAAAAATCATTATAAAAATGGCCGGTTTACGAGCAAATGTAAAAAGGAATATTGAATTTTAGTTGATTATTAGTTACATTAAAAATATGCAATACTGAGCATTGGTTTAATCTTAAAATACATACATATGTTATGTATGTATGTATAAAGTAAAGAGTTAAAGTAGTACGGCGAAGTCACAACACCCCCTGCGACGTTCCGTTCTCAGCGCGCCGGGCTGGCAGTAACCCGATCCGCATTCGTTTATCTGCTGTCGAGCAATTATTGAAGCGTGAAAAGGAGCGTCCTCCTATTATTTACAACGCGTTTTGTAATGCGGGCGTTCCGTTTTTTGAAAAATATCGCGTTTCCTAGCGACGCGACGGGCGATGCCGCAGCGCCGGGACCCATACAAATGCTCAGAGCCTTGCATTGTTGAATTGAATTATTTCTAATGAATATCTTTTGATTCAAGCATTCAGTTGTTATTCAAATAAGCTAATGTTGTAAATATTCTGTGTATGTGGATAACGTCGAAGAACTCTCTGCACAAAATATTGCCGATCCCTGCAAATAGGTGTCTATTAGTGACCAAAGACCTCTTCATTGAGATTAAAATTTGAATAATAGGTCACCTTCCATGTGAAGAACGAAAATATAGACTTCATAGTACCTAGATACTAAGTTAAGACAGTGAAACTCATTGGGTACTAATTAAGGTACCTATTCCATTTTAGTTTTTATGTTATACATTTTAAATACTAAACTACTTCAAGTTTCTACCACTAACACGACACTTGATGAGAGGGGTGGAGATGGAGATGATAGGGAAGCCATAGACAACCTTTTATCGAATTATGTGAGACGAAATAATGCCTAAGTATTATTTACCTATACTTGTTATAACGTATATGCTCTGTGAGTAATCGCTACTTGAATTCAACTTATATAATTATAATTTTTGTAGTCATTAAATATTTAATTCGATACATGTTTTAATAATCTTTACTTAATTAAAACAGATTTCGCCGTAAAATTATATTTAATTTTTGTATGTTTGTTTTTAATGTGCTGTGCAATCCACACAATACCAATGCAATTAAATCCAAAGGTCAAAATACCAAACATCAATATGACGACTAAAATATAATAAATTTTAGTAGGAAGATTGTATTTTTTCTTCGTTACAATATCTGCAAAAATATCGCCTATTTCGTCTCTCCAAATAGGTATACAGGCTTATAATGAAGTATCATTCTGTTTGAGTTTCGCTGTCTTGTAGTTTGCCGTGTAAAAAAATCAAAAGAGGATTAAAAACATGATTCGTACAAAAGGAAAGAAGGCAAATGGCCAGAATCGGTGGAGTTGAAATGTGGAAACCTGTCAATACGCATTACTCGGGCCGCCGCCGGCGCCCGCGCATCCATTTTTTCCAAATCTTATCTCAGTTACATTGTACAAACTTGAATAACTTCGCATTCGGGCCTGCACTTAAATATGAATGATATAAATTAGATCAGTCATAATGCTGTGGGTACAGTACCGAAATACTTATTTTGCGATCAATTTTTTCTATTAATTCAAAGTTGAAAGTTGTTATTTTGCCAACAAATTTACAGTCTCGTAGCAACTGGCGTTTAAATATAGGCATGTATAGAAGGGTATTCGTTTTTTTTTATATTTAGGTAGAAATACTCGTAAATTTTTTCCATACCTTATCTTAGTTACATTGTACAAACTTGAATAACTTTGCATTCAGGCCTGCACTAAAAATGAATGATATACATTAGACCAGTAATACAATGCTGTGGGTACAGTACCAAAGTATTTATTTGGCGAACAATATCTTTGAAATTAAAGAAGGTAAAAGGTATTTATTTAGATAAATTTGCCTCAGCAGTTACAACTGGCATTTAAATATAGGTAAGTATGGGATATAAGTTGTTTGTTATATTTAGGTAGATTTGTTTTCAATGGGTAGGTATACCTAGGTACCTAGTTTAAAATTGGTAGAGATCCTTGCGACCCCAGTAATTTATTTTTCTATTTAAACAAAACATAAAAATCAAATAATAATCTATAGGAACGTAATTAATTATAGTTAGTAATTTAATATTATCCGATAAGTCAATGACATCACATGTATTTATTTTATTTTTTATTTTTAATAACGGTTAGGTACCTACATAATTATCATGTGTAGGTATGACTCATAAGTCGTAACTCATGATTATTATGCATGATGGAGATATTCCTAGAATAGGTACTACACAGTTGGTACCAACGTAGAAAATAAACCAACCAATTGATACCTAAATAAAAATCAGAGGAATGCAGGTAGGTACTTATTTTATTGTGCTTTAATCAGTCAAATGTAGGAAGATCTAAGTTACATTTGTATCCCAATGGCAGCGGCCGGCCCGCCACCATCGGTACAAACAACCTAATATTCCATGCACAAACCGACAATACGAGCCGAAAATTAAACTTTACGCGTCCCCAACGCACACTTCCCGCGGACATTACATTTTTAAAATCGCATCCAACCAACTTTGCTTAAAACGTCACTATAATATAGGCCTACCGGAACGAGCGATGCGCGCTCCCACAACAAAACAAGATTTTTTAATCTAACTTTAGCGTTTGTAAAAATTACTATTTAAATATTTAAGCCGCGGCCGCTAATTAACAGAGATTTAACCCTTCCGTCGCCGAAGCTCACTTGAATATTTAACCCGGTGGAAATATTTGGTGCGTATTAAAATGTGAAAAATTAATGTCGAGCGGCCGCGCTGGCGCCCAGGCCGCGCGCGGGACACCGGCCGCCTCCGCCCCGGGCTTCAAATATGCACTCATATTATCAACACTCACCAATATCACGAAATTAATTGTCATGATGCACCAGGACAAACAGGCATCTAAGCTAATATTGCTTAAAAAGACGAAAATCGTTTTAATTCTAGTTGGCAATGGCAATTATTAATCTAACAGAAAACAATAAAAATAGGTGTACCTTATAAAAGAAAACAACACAAAATAAAGGTCGTATAATGTCGAACGATGAATTCCTATGGGCAGGATAACATTCGTGGCATGAGAAATCAAAACACTGGACACGACGACGACACTGGCGGTGCTCTACACAGAGGCGGGTGCTTATCGAACGAGACGTACCTTGCGGTGGTGCAGTCCCGGTAGAGGACGTCGAAGTCCTTGCACGACAGCAGCTTGCAGCGGTTGACGCCCGGCTGGATGGCGCCCAGCCCGCGCAGGATGCGCACCTGTTCCACATTGCACACCAGCGGCACTATGTCCAGTCTTTTTAGCTTCGTGTACACCGTGTGCAGCCCGCCCACCAGGTGCTTCAGGAACAGTTCGAAGGCCTGCGGCAGGCACAGCATGGTGTCGCCCTGGATGATGAAGGCGGCGACCTTCTGGCCGCGGTAGTCGACCAGCTTGCACTCGTTGGCGGAGGGGTCGGAGGTGGAGATGGGCGGCGGGGAGCCGTAGCGCGGCGGGCCGTGGTGGTGCGCGGCGGCCATCAGCTCCAGCGGCGAGTGGTGCATCATCTGCAGGCTGCCCAGCAGGCCGAGCCCCGGCGGCGGCAGCGCCAGCCGCGGCGCCAGCAGCTGCGGCGGGCTGAGCGCGCGCGCCGGCGACGCCGTCTTCACGCGCGGCGAGCCCCCGGAGGAGCCGCTCACCTCGCTCGCGGTCGACGCAGAGTCCACGGCGGACTCCATTCTCGCGGGGGGACTACGCGCGCATCACACGCCCGTCGCGCGCGCCGTTCCGCGCAACAATAAATAAAAAGCCGGAGCGAACCGAGGGCGCGGCCGCGTGCGCGCGCCCGCCCCGCGCCGCGCCGCCATTGGCCGCCCGCCGCGCCGCGAGCCGCGCCATTGGCCGCCGGCGTCGCCGCGGAGTCTCCGCCCTTTTTTCGTTGCGTTGCGAGCGCGCGAAGAAACGTTTCTGTTTCTTTTGGGTGTCGCGCGGAGCGGTGCGGCCGCGCCGGCTCACAAGGGGTTATTGATAACAATGTCACCGGCAATCGATACGGGACGGAGGCCGCCGCAGCGGAGAACCACCGCCGGGGCCGCTTCTTGTTATTCACGTATTGTTTATTTCATTTCGGAACAAATAAAAATAATTATTTCAGTTAAAAAAATATTTTATTAAAAGTGGTTTTCTTTTGTAATTATCAATAATAGACGGATGTGAGGCACCTACATAGATAGCTTGTAATTTGTAAGGGAATTCTGTTGTAAACATTGGGTCAATGTGCTCTAGGTAGAGGCTTCGCGCGATGAGCGGGATGGATGGAGGCCTACTGAAGTAACTTTACGTCGCGAGGGAAAGTTTAACCGCGTTGGTTTCTGGCCAGTATTTCTATTTTACTGCGTTATTAAAAGTTATTTGTAGTTTTGCACGCTCTATGTTATCCTATTATGTACTTACTTACACACTTTTGCTTGTTAAAATATCGAATGCTGTAGAAAGTATTAAGTATAAATTTTTATCTATGATATTAACTAACAACACGGACTCTTTTACAACACGGAATCTTTAAAGTTGTTAATTGCGATAGATAGTAAATTATTGATTCGCTGTTATTCTTTACAAAGTCGCTATTCAATCATTTGACGAGCATGAAATATTTTGTATACTTATGTCGGCAGTAAATTAAAAAATAGCTACCTACTTGCTCCAACTTAAATTAAAATAATTGACAAATAAGCAAGTAGGTACACCTACCTACATCCAGTCATTAATATGATGTAGAGTACGTAGGTAGGTAGCAACAAAATAATTATTAGGCCGGCAAGAAATTTTGTAAGTAGCATCAATATAACTATTTGGTCAGTCAAATAGGCATACTCTTGAAAAGTAGTTCAAGGATTTAAATAGGTAGGTAACATAGCTTTGGGTTAGCTTGTTCTACTATGACAAAAAATATTTGATTGAATTTGCCCTAACATAAAACAAACGCTCTAATAAGCTGTCCAAAGCTATCAAAAGCGGCCCAAATGCATAAAAGAACACTGTTAGGTATACATTCAACCTTTAATACGATGTAAAACATGGAAAGCGAAAAAAATAAACAGAAATAGGTAGCAACAAAAATAATTATTATTTGGTCAGCAAGAAATTTTGTATCAGTCGTATCAAAATAACTAGGTACTTTATATAGGTATTTGGTCAGCCAGATAAATGATTTGGTCAGTAAAATAGGCAGGCACTTGGTTAGCAGTTAATAGGTTAGGCTTTTCAACTATGACAAAAAATATTTGATAATTTGCCCTAACATAAAACAAACGCTCTAATAAGCTGTCCAAAGCAATCAAAAGCGGCCCAAATGCATAAAAGAACACTCTAATATGCTGTCTATGTATAGATGTGTAACAATGGTTCTTCTTTTACAACTACAGCCATATGCCTACACGGTATTTGATACATCGTTAGACAAATTGAAGTAGGTAGTTGAAGGACTTATCCTTCATACCCAGGATTAATTAATTTCATACCTACATTCAGTTTCTTTCATGAAATTCCGTAATTTGCCGTAAAAATAAGTATAAGAATATGTGATGGTGCCTTCAAATTTCAATTTTAATTGGGTGCCATTTAATTAAAAGTTATTAGGTAGGTTGTCTAGTAATATTGTTAATTAACTCACAAACTGCTTCAAATACAATACATTAAAAAAGAAAACTAACAAAATAACTGAATTGGATTGCAATAAAAAATTAAGTACAAGCAATTGTTTTAAAACTCTACATCTGACTCTACTTTATCTCCTTTTTGACGATGTATTTTCATTTTCATTTTATTTTATTTATTTTTATTTGACACTTTATGCGTAAAATAGTTAAAGTTTAGTAGCTTAATCTACCAGTCTACATGTAAACTGATAATAAAAATTACAGGCGGTGCAGTAAAATTTACAATAAAATTATACTTACCTACTTACACAAATACAAGTACAAGTATAGTTGTAACGAACAATGCGAATGTGATGTGTCCATTAAAAATGATTTTAATTCATCCTCTTTTTTTACATTATTCATTACCATCATTACCTATGCGTACCTATGTGTCAACGGGATAATTCCACAGTCTTGCTGCCATTAAAGAAAAAGAGTTGCCAGAAAACCATTGCGGTGAAGCGGAAGATTTAGACAGAGAGTATCAGATGACCAAAGATTGCGGTTTGAGTACCGCAGAGGAATTAAAATTTACATTACTCTGGTACAACTTAACTTTCAGTATTGAAAAAGAAGAGAAATTGGCGGTTTAAAAAACAAATGATGGCGGTGCCCTATAGGACGCTACTTAAGATTCGCACGAGGAAAATGATGAAATGTGGTCGTAATTACATATCATAATTATAAAATGGATACAGTTGTTCAGAAGGCGTTCAAATTGATTCAGTCGATCCTGATTAACGTCAGAGTCAATAATAGGTAAAATAAGCGATTCTACGAACAAAAGCTTCGTGGAAGACGAAGAGAAAATTTAAGACGATAAAGGCATACTTTGTCAATAGCAACTTGAACCATAAACACATATATGGTTCAAGTTGCTATTCAGAGCATTAACAGCTTCGACTGGCATACAGCTGCAAGTCACCCCCATGAAGATGGTTGTAGTAACGGAATTAATAAACAGAGAAAGTAGCAGAGGGGAGAAAATGCCGCCTTGCGGAACACCAGCCGTAAGATCGTACCAATTGGACATTACTCCATCAACGCATACCACCTGCTGCCGACCGCGAATGTATGACAAGAACCAGTTGAAACCGAGTCTGAAAACCCAAGCTGCGACAAGATAGCCAGAGTAACATGTCATGATCTACATTACTGAAGGCTTCAGAAAAATCTGTAATCTGTAATCTGTGGTCTTGATAGTAAGTTTAATATTTTCCATGGCTTCCCTAACATCTTCCGTGATCTTATTTACTATCATCTCTCACATTTACATTCATTACTTATGCTTTTATATTGTTTAAAAGCTGCTGTCCATTTACTTAAAATTGTCGATGAAATAAATTATTCAGCTTTCCAACTCGTAGAAACTAACTGTTTCGCTGATCAGTTCAATAAAATCTCTAACTACATGTATACTAAGTAAATCATTTAGTTCAATGGATGGGTATAATATATACACATGAAGAATACTCAGGTACCTAGATACCAACCTACCTACATACTTTTATATTTCACTCGTTTCAATACAAAGGGTTGGAAGTGTCGAAACAATAGCGATCTTGATGGCTTTCGACAACTTCGCTACTATAGCGAAAGCCACTCTACGTTCCTTCTTCCGGAGCAACAGAATTCGCCCCTTCGCTATTCCCTGCTCCGCAAAATTCGACCTTACCGTCTGGTATTAGAGTGCGAACGTTAACAAATAAATAGAAGCTTGAACTTTGTATATCTTGAAGTCTTTGTTCAGGATGTTTTTCAATGATTATTTCTATGAAAAAATAATATAAAGAATCGATGCCATTGTTTACTCTTACGGATGCTTGAAGGAGACGCGAAGGATTTGCAAATATTGTTCAAAGTTAGTTTTGTTGTAACAATAGGATATTTAAAAAAATAAGTGACCAAAGTGTGTTTCAATAGAATAAAATAAACTTTAATAAAATAAAATAAATTGTCTTCAAATCACAAAAGTTAAAAAAAAAACTTGTAACATATGTATACGAGTAAGGTAGGTATCATTTATTTTTGGGTTCGTTGCCGGAAGGATGGGGTCTAGTAGGTCAGTCTGACAGAGACGCGACGCAGCGCGACGTTGCTGCTCCTGCTGAGTATCCCCGCGCGGCACGACACAGCACGTAGACTACGCTACGCCGCGCTACACAGCGCTACGCTACGCTACGCCGCACTACGCGCGGTTGTTACACACTAGAGGCAAACCACTTTATGTGATTCTATCACTCATTTTTGTACGTTTCTGTCTAGTACATAATAATATGTCGAGTTTCTTTTTCACAACCTCACCATACAAATGACAGTCGAGCGAGCCGGTAGCGTTCCCTTTCCACGACTTTTGACCCTAAAGCTGAATACGCACTACGCGATGGTAGAGCGGCGCGGTGCGGCACGATAAAAACATTACCTATATTAGCTTTACGCCAAAAAGCGGCCAAGACTTGTCGGGCCACGTGCAGTGTAGGGTTCTGTAGTTACCCGTCAATGTGCATATTTAAAAGAGGGCTTTTTGATACTATAAACACATTACAAAGTTACAAATTAACCTAGCTCCTATACAACGTGTATGATATATTTGGAAATCCAACTACACTTTATAAGTTGGTCTACTATTTTCTTACGGTTCTCGGATTTTTTCCTTTACTTGTGTTATAAGCTGTTTGCCATCGGGTCAACGGAGTTACTCGAAACTTTTCAATTCCCTTGCGCGCGTCAAAATATGCGGTATAAACGGCCGTATCTTTTGATTGCGTTGACTTAGAAGTTCGATTTTTTCTCTGCTCCAAGGGATTGTATATTTAAGTATTTGATATTAATTTAGGCTTGATACCTCCACGCGTTCCTGAGAAAAAGGGCCTTGATAGACTGACAGACGGACGGACAAGATAGTGATCCTATAAGGGTATATTTTTAGGCCTTTTAGAAGTTTGCAATCTGTTTAAATCTGGGTTTCTAAGGTTATATAGTCTTAGAATTTAAAATACTGGCGTAATTTTACTCACTAAACAATCTACCCCGCACCCCAAAACATTGTCTCAGAATAAGCTTAGAATTTAATGCAAATACCAACTTTCGCACTAGATGTCATTGCAGGTATTTTATAACGCGCTATCGACTCCGCCTGTACCCTCATATTCCGAGGAACAGTATTCCTCGGGAGGTAATCTGGTGGGCTTTAAGATCCACGTGATGGCCACTTCTTGCTAGGGGTGTTCGTACTGTACATCCAACGTAATGTACATTAGAATTATCCAGGACATTTACACTGCTGGAGCCGTTGACAAAAGTATCAAACTATACTTATCCCTTCCCGATTACCGTAGATGTTCATCATCACAGCCCATAACAGACCACTGCAGGACTTCGGGCCTCTCCCACGAAAGGGGAGGTCATTGCCATAATCTCCACGCTTGGCAGGCGGGTTGGAGATCGCAGTGCAGTTGATGTAAATCTACCCAGAAAGATGCTGCTGCCCACCTTTCGGATTTGTCCCTTAGTCGCCTCTTACGACACCCACGGGAAGAGATGGGGATGTTCACCAGAGTTAAAATCCGAGCCCTTACCTACTTGTTCTGCATTGTGCTCGATGTCCTCTCATCAACTGAATTCTACCTGAGCAACATAAGCAGCAATAAGTGTCACCTTTTTGTATTTTCTGGATTGAACACTAGCAATCAATAAATAAATATTAAAAAATTATTTTAATAGACTCACGATTAAAAGAGACTTTAATTTTACATACTTCTCGTATAAACTAGTTCTAGCACCCATATATTAGAAAAAATGAGTCATCATCGCCCACTGCTGGGCATAGGCCTCCCCCAAAGATCTCTAAGGCCGGTCCTGTGCCTTCCGCATCCAGCTGGTACCTGCGATTTTTACCAGGTCGTCGGTCCACCTTGTGGGAGGCCTACCCACGCTGCCTGAGTTGGTAAGTGAGTCATACCATAAGATAATCATAAACTGCGCCCTTAAATAAACTAAACAGTCACTTGAAACCTTTTCAGATTAACGTTTAAACGCCTAGGAAAAGTGAGTCACAGTAATATAAGTTAATCATAAATTACCCCATTAAACTAGTCGTGTGATCTTGATATTCTGTTTATCGAGATTACGTATTTGACTCATGTCATCACGTCATTGTGAGGGTTAATAAATCTTATAATAAAAGTTATGTACTTTAGTTGAACACTAACCGATGCTCGAAAGTGAGGAAAAACATCGTGATGAAACCTGCACATTCATACGACTGAATGTGTAACCATGGTTCAATCTGGTCAGTTTCCCCTGTCATCAGGATCACGGAGGTCAGATGGCAGTCGCTGATCTGCCAAATCCTGGATCTTGGTTAAGGCGAGTGTGCGACCGGGACTTTCAAGACAAGATAATTATTATTTATTATATACATCTCGGTTTTCCCCTTCGAAGGCTTCTGTTCGCTACTGCAGTACTGCTGTATATATTTTTACTGAATGACCATTTTAAATGACCTCCCCAATGTATGGAAGCTACTACTACGGAGAGGTCAAGCTGTATATCTGATTCTGCCCAACCGAATTAGCTGAAACATGGCCTAGATTTTATGTTGGACCCCAAACTACCAAACTGTGAAAACCCCATCAATCCATTTCCATATTTCTTATAGTTACGCTTGTCTATTATGACTGGTAAATCAATGTACCCTATATGTTGCACAGGCTTAATAGCTACACAAAAAAATCTAGCTTTCATTCAAATCTCTCCAGTAATTCCGGAGATTTGGGTGTACAAACAAATAGACAGACAGAAGAAATATTAACAAATACTGTTTCTTCGTCGCCCTTCTTTTTGTAAATATATTAAATGTACAGACCCTTTTTTTACTGTTTTATTGTATAGAGGTAAGGAACTGTAACAACAATATTTAAACTAACGTATATTTTTTGACTCCTATCCTTAAATTAGTTTCCATCCAAACGTTTCCGAGTAGATTTTCGTTAGCGAAACGCACATATGTATATCCCATGAAAATACCCATATTACCAACGCTCATACAAATGCGTACATCTTCACAAAAACGCACACTAGATAATCTATTTTTAACTACACATATGCCAACATAGTTATATTGAGGACGTTAATAAATAAAATGTACCTATCTATCTACCTATATTATAACAAACAAAACGAGTACAGTAAGTAGGCAATGAAAAATTATTCCACGATGATTTATCAATCATATTTCAAAGATAAAGCGTGTCACGAGAGCTAAAAGTAAGGACAATCTTATCTGTATTTACTGAAACACTAATTCATTACGGCTTCCAGTTCTTTGTAAGTACTCCACATATAATTTGACGAGTTAAGGCGCAGACATATTATTACTTAAAGTATTCTGTTTAGGTCGTAGAAATTAAAACTACATTAGGTGTCTCAAGTTAGTAGTAGGTGCTTAATATAAGTTAATTGTAAGTACAAAATAAAGCAAGTCTATTATAAACATAAGAAATAAATAAATAAATAATCGTGGACAAATTCACACAGCGCCATTTAGCCCCAAAGTAAGCAAAGCTTGTGTTATGGGTGCTAGATAACTGATAAACTACTTATATACTTTTTTTTTAAATACTTACTTATTATACATAGAACACCCAGACCCGTAACAGAAATCAAAATTCATCATTTCAATTTCTGCCCGGGACCTCTTGCGTGGCAGACCGGCATCTTGACCACTGAACCACTCAGGTCGTCATAATGATATTATAATGAATTTTTCTCTAATATTATAAATGAATTTTTGCATATTTGTATTTTTGTTTGTAATGAATTAACATCAAAACTACAAGACCGTTCGTAATTTGAATTTAAAAACTATTTCGACTGAACTATTTAAATCTACAAATACAAAATAATGCGTTAAATTCTAACGCCAAGAAATAATATCCTCTTATTTATTAGCTTTTACCAAGAAATATTTTAGACAAAAATCGCGCTCCAACAAAACATGACGCCTAATAGACATAGACGTATACTATTTATTTGGTCCAATAACACATAATAAGCTTCGCCTTAATTGTAATCTGTGTACAGAGCTCGGAATATTTCAGCCGGCAGATAATCTCTAGTTCTCATCTCACTATCAACCGGCGAACAAACAAACAAATTAACGGTTCCAAGCCACCCACAGTATCAGCTCGCGTGCATTTCACAACCGCTCTGACATATTACCCAAATCATAATTTCAAACTTTTAT
Organism: Blastobasis lacticolella; assembly: GCA_905147135.1. Lineage (NCBI taxonomy): Eukaryota > Metazoa > Arthropoda > Insecta > Lepidoptera > Blastobasidae > Blastobasis > Blastobasis lacticolella. Next base: position 11,753,429 of record LR990041.1, read on the forward strand.
TAGCTTTACCATGGTTAAGCCTATCTTTGAAATTTACAATGTACAAATTACTGACGCAATGACAGATGCTAAAGATAGGTGACAATGATGTCGGAGTTGTAAAATGAGTTCAATTTATGCGACGAACAGTGACTATTTATACGTTAGTCATTGTTTGCAAATTGCCTTGGAATGTGTTCGACAGGATCCATGGCGACGCTCAGGACTTTATTTTATAAGCCCGTCGTTCCTTCATTGTGTAGTTTCGTGCCAGTTCCTTGGAATATGCAATGATGATAGAAAAGTTATTTTGATATCGGATGGATTCGACTCTTATCGAATCACGAGTTCTTCTTCTTTTTAACCCCCGACAAAAAACGGTGGGTGTCATAAGTTTGAGGCTCTGTGGCTGTGCGTATCTATGTGTCTGTCAGTGGCATATTAGCTCAAGAACGGTATAAATGCGGTTTTCTTTATTCGAAAACCAGTTTAATCGAAGATGGTTCTTGTTGTTTCAGAAGTTTAGAAAATATTTGAGTATTTGTAAACTTGGTCTGGGATTGTCTTTTTCTCTCGGTTAAGTTATTAACAAATTATAGTGATGGCTGTCCATCTTTCCCAACTCATTTTTCGATAGACACACAATCAATTTTTGGAAACTGTCAATTCAGTGAGCCATCCTCCAGCCAGTGCCGAGGATCACAATTCAAAATGGATTCCCTAACCGTTTATACCAGAAAGGTACAAAACAATCGAATATTATTAAACTAATTATGTTACACATTATTTTAGTTTTATCATATAGTAATATGATACTGCTTCTAATCTACAAATCTTTATACAAAGCAAGGAATGTTATAACTAAAAATCATTCATACGTATGAAAGGTTATATTTTCTGATCTCCGCTCAGAAAACCTACGGGTTTTGCAGCAATACAGTTGCTATTTTGCAGAAACATAGACATATAACATTGTTTCTTATTATGAGTGATATGCAAAAAATCACTTATCACTTATATTACTGCGAATCAGGCAAAATTCCCAAATAACGGTCGCAACCGACGTGCTGGTCGCCAGTGAAGGAACAAAGAAAACTTGCCAGAATTTCAGTTGTCTGAAAAAATGTCTTCGCCCTTTTCATTCCTATCAGTTTTTCTATGTTATGATCTCATTGGAAACGCTCCATTTTCAGTGCATACCTCCCCACTATTTCGTGTTAAGTCCATGTCAAAAACAAAACACATAGGCTACCTCGGGTGGTATTTTCTAGGGTTCGGCTCAGATACAGTGCGTACGTAAGGGCTCATAAAAGTCCAGTGCGGTCCTTGCCTTGCATTTTTATTACACACTATCGACCCGCCCTGGCTTACTGGTAAAAACCGCATGAAAATCTGTTCAGTAGTTTTTGAGTTTATCGTGAACAGACAGACAGACACAGCGTAGGACTTTGTTTTATCATTTATATAGTGATCGTTCGTTTTGGATGGTGTTTCACTATTATGTGTGACAATACAAGTACGTCTGGGTGGGCCACTTGATTTCTATATTTATCATCATCATTATCCTCTAGCCCTTATCCCACCACGACCGTAACACCAGGTGGAGTCGGCACAATATGACTCTCGGAGTCATGCTGTAATAAGGTTTTGCGTGATAATGCTGTTGAACCCTTCCTGATATACCGTTGAACACATTTAAGATAGAAAAAGCTGCTATTTTTCGGACTACTGAGGTCCTAGCCGGTTAGCCTCTCGCCTTTTACGACAGCCATAGAAGAGGGGGTTTGTGCACTTCTACTTTGCCGGACACCACACGGCTGTCACCAAACCTTTGTGCTGTATATCATTCTTTATTTTGCTGAAAATTTAAAGGATTTCCCATTAGCTAGTGTAATTAATTAAAGGCCCTATTAGATTAGCCCTCACAATGACGCGATGAAATCAAGTTAAGGGTGACAGTGACCGCTTTCCAAGGGTTGTTTGCTCAGTATTTTGTGTACAGACAACGTATGCGACATCATCATCACAGTACAATAACAGTCACCTGCAGGACTTTCCCCTCCCAATGTGGTGGTTATTGCCATAATGGCAGGGGAGTTGGAGATCGCCGTGTTATTAATATAACAATTGAAAACGCTGCTGCCCATTTTACATCCTACGGAGACTAGATCTTGTGCCTCGAAAACATTTGTCGGCACGCACGAAACCCACGAGTGTAAGAGGTTGGAGCTATTCTACTCTGACGGACACCACAACCACTACAAGACATGTGTATGTGTATGCAACGTATGCGTATGCTATAAATGTGGGGCAATAATGGTGATGATTATCTTCATCTTCATCAATCCCGGTGGTGCTCTAGCTGATAATAACTGATGTACCATCATCATTTTCAATTTAATAAAATAAATAAAAATAAATAAATAATCGTGGACAAATTCACACAACGCCATCTAACCCTAAAGTAAGCAAAGCTTGTGTTAGTGGTGCTAGATAACTGATAAACTACTTATATACTTTTTAAATATATACTTTTTATACATAGAACACCCAGACCCGTAACAGATATCAAAATTCATAATTTCAATTTCTGCCCGGCCGGGAATCGAACCCGGGACCTCTTGCGTGGCAGACCACTGAACCACTCAGGTCGTCAGGTCAATGGGCTGTCTTTTCATTTGTTGGTGAATGTGGTGTTGCAACAGCGACAATTAGAGTAAGCACACATAATTAGAGTAAGTAGCTTCCACATGAAAAAACAGCCGCAACAAAAACTATACATCCCAAACAGATTTTGCCATCAAAGTTTTAAAAGGCGTTCGCTGATATAAGAATACCATATTTTTCCATTACCTTTTAATAATAGAAATATCATCAACAAAGAAACGTCTAATACCCACAGACATATTTAACACTTTTCTAAGAGTTCGTAGGGCATCGACTACAATCAATCCCTTACGATGTCTAAAGTTCTACCTACTGGACGACAGGCTGCCAACGATAACTCGTCACCATTGCATAAGACGAATAACGTCAAAAATAAAAAACCAAGTAATTAATCTTCGGGAAGCTGCATTAATCACGTGCATTGAGCAGTTTCTGGCAAAGAGCGGTCGCGATCAACACAAAAAGCGGCAGTGGATAGGTATAAACGGAGTTTCCGGGCAATAAATCGGGCTCAACATTGCGACGCCGCACCACACTGCGCTCTCGTTAAATTTTATTTTTATATTAAACCCGTAACTCTCTGGTGCAATGGCGACCGTCTATAATACCCCCTGATGGAGTTCCGTAAAGCCTACGCTCCTACAGTGCTGACGAGAACACAAAAAAACACTTATTTTTATTTTTCAAAATTGTTATCATCGACAGCAGTCCACTGTAGAACAGAGCTCTTGCACATTAGCGAAAGGTTTTGTCGTAAGCTCCACCCTTGGCAAGTGGGACGGTGATGGCAATTATCAACGACGACTGATCGTATTGTCGGTCGCAAATACCCGTAATAGCAATAGCGTATTACCAAAACTATATAAATTTGACTATTGTAATGCCATATTATGGTGTTTTATGTCTCGCCACAAACTGGTGGACGAAAGCACATCATTATAAACACTATATTTATTGTACATAGTGGGAATACAGAAAATAAAACAGCAATACAAAGTACCTATCTATATGCCCTGTAATTATGCCCTCCTGTTGGTTGGTAAGAACAGATGTAAGTCTCAGGAGGTAACCTATACCATTTATTTCAAAATCATGCAACTTTTTATAAGACCTTAAGATAAAAAACACTTAACTACTAATTTACCTCTATTTACAAAAAAAAACTCTTCACGACAACTCAACGTGGATTCGAGTCCTCTGTGACGTGAGTACGTTCACAATATGAGTATACAGCCGCCGACCGAGACCGCTTAAAGAAAACCACGCCGTTGTCCATGGCCTAACGCAATTACAATGCTTTTCGGGCTGCCGGAGTGCAGTTAATGCGCCATTATAATGCGACCGGTGCGTCGCCGCCCTGCGATTGGGCGGCCGCGTATTCACAACCACCGGCTGAGAACTCCACGATCATATAGAAGGCTTTGGCGATAGCAGTGGCTTTGACTGGCAGCGAACAGCACCAAGGACCAGTATAACTGTTGATATTTAACCAAACACTTCTATTGATGGGTTCCGTACATACAAATCGTGTAGTAGAAGCAAACCAGCAAGGAGTTAAGGTCCTTCGCAGCAGACCGGAATATGGAAAAACGCTACATAAAATCACGTCTTTTTCACGTAAAGATAGGCCGAGACCATATTGTTCCACTTGCTACGGTCCTGACAAATCTGTCTCGCTGCATCGACATTAATCAACCTTTTCATAAATGCTCTAGGGTACTCTAAACATGACCTTTTTTCTAAATATCTCCGATTTGATCGTGATAATTATGTTAGTCTTACCCTTTCGACGCTTCCATTCTGTCCTGCAACATATCTTTTTCGTTAATTTCCTCTCATTCATCCTCTCTACATGACCAAACCAACTCAGCATTCCTTTCTCTATCCTAATCACTACATCATTTCTACTACATTAATCCTACTTTCATATTTCTTCAATATGATTTAATTTAATTTAATAATTGACATTAAAATATTTACAGTTATAATAAAATACCTATACATTAATACCTAAGTTTAAAATAGCAAAAATAGACACTAATACATATAAAAATTAGTAGTCAACAATAGATACGAGGTTCTTAAAGTCTGCAGTTGGGCGGTCTAGGCTATTACTCAAAGGTCGCCAACACATCAGCGACTGCTAGGGCTTTGGGCTATAGTGAGACTAACTTATATCAGGTGACCCGTTTACTTCCCTCTAATATAAAAAATAAATTCGAATTAGGTAGGATGCCGCATTTTGTAATGACGCCTCCAGCCCCATGTTTCGTATATTTACTGGTAGTCAACTATGAAATTAAATTTGTGCACAATGCAAAGGTGGCCTGACTCTCGATAATTTACAGTGTTTACGAATTTCCTTTCGGTCTGACGTGATGCTTTGTGTGGAAGCTAACATTGAAAACAATATGCTATTGGAATGAAATACTGTGGTCCTCTAACTATTCAAATTTAATGAAACCAAGCTGGACAATGAAGAGGCCAAAATTAATTTGTCGTTCGAAAATATTCAAATATTTACTTCTCGTTGGACTATTATTATACTCGTAAAGTAGTGGCAGTATATTCGTAAAATGGGTATTATCATTATCGATTCAAGTAAATATTTTCAAGTATGTGTACCTACATCAGATTTTGATGATTTCCTATTAGGAGACAGGGGACGATTTAAAATAGCAAAGGTGATGTTGGCAGCTCGGTAACGTTTTAAGTTTCACGTAATTATAATTTATAATTACGTACAACTTAAACCTTAAAAGCAAGCTGCCAACTTCGCAAACCGTTCGCTTCTAGCCATATGCAGTAGCCGTATTCACAATGGTTCGGAAATCGGATTCGGATACGGAATCGACAAAGGACCCCGCAAAAGTTCTTAGGAAAATGTGGCTTCAGTTAATTTTGATGAAATTTTCATATGTTATAGAGAGTAGAGTTTCCGTGGAATCTATCGGGATTCTGAATAGTCCATAAATTTTATTTATTTGTATTGATATGTAGTAGTATTTAAGTGTATAGTATGTATGTATTTATTGATATAGTATATAAAAATTAGTCATATTCATATGTATTTTATAATTATTCATTAATTGTGCGCGTCGTATCTGCATTTCTTAGCTAAACATTTCCTTTCTGTAGGCCTGCTGGAAGAAATTTCTTTTAGAAATAAGTAGTGCCTGTTGTGTCAGTTATATCTATGTTATATCTCTGTATTTCTTTATTGTGTGCAATAAATTGTTAAATAAATAAATAAACAGTTTTCGAATCGATCGACACGGATTCGCCACCCACGAATTTCGTGTCGTATCGTTCGGAAACGGTTTCGAATCATTGTGAATACGGCTACAGGTCCATCATTTCGCATATTTGGCTTAAGACCCGCGGTCGTGGCGTTCTGCATAATTGATGATGAAACAATAAATACTGGCGATATTCTGCATATTATATGCAGACGTACTAGCGTAAGAGATGACAGTGAACTTTCGAGTGCTGAGATGTCGAGCGACGTGTTTTGACTGTTTCATAGTTGAACGATGTGCCTGAGGTCGGGTGACTCGTGTTAAATATCAAAAGATTCCTTAGTGTACACGAAGCTTTACGGAGATAATGCATTATTAGATATTTTATGTATTTTAGGTGTATTCCTTTTACAGTGGACTTGGGGCAAGTTTTTTATTTGTAAATATTATTTTTTATAATTTCGATTTTTTTCGCCTTCGAATGTGTAACCATGATCGAATCTGGTCAGGTTCCCCTGGTAGCAGGGTCAAATGGCAGTCACTCCACTGTAATTACCTGATCTGCCAAATCCTGGGTCATGGTCAAGGCGGACCCCGGGCCCTCGTGCGCGAGATCACAATCAGGACATTAAACCCAAGATGTTATTTTTATCATATAAACACTAGTATAATCCGCGTCATGAAAGAAGAGACTTGTCAAATGGCAGTAGAGCGGATTTCGCGCAGGTATCGCCTACTAAGCAAGTCGAACCACGTGACCCTCCAAGTCTCTTCTTATTTGACACTAGACTACTTGTAATACTCATAAAAGTCTATCGCTATAGTACCTATTAGGTAAAGAAAAGCCTACCTATTTTCCCCTTGCAGTGGCATCGACATCCAAGTAGGTACGTGCGAACATTGTCACTGTATACCGCCTGTATTTCAATTACGCTTTTGCTTTACTGAGCCGTCTTTTCACGGAATCCTATTGCGAGCAACGTGTTTACAACACAGCCAAGTGTGTGCCGAGGTGTGACTCATTCACCACTGTCGGCCCTTTGATGTAAAAATCATTGGTCTCCCTGCGACGACTCAGCTAATGTTGACAGAGCTCGCGCCTCCTGCGACTCCACTCCTGGCCCTATTCTGATGCCTGGAATACGGTACAGTGTGCTTTATATTGCTTAGACTAGGCTTACAATATCGTTTTAAATAGATATTTTGTGATTAATATTATTTTGAAATTTCTATGAAAAGGTATTTCATAAGTGGGTGTTTTTAAAAATGGTTTACCAGACAAGTGCCTCGTCAAACTATGCACTTGTTGCCACATGATGTAAAAATTAGTTAGGTTCTTGCTATGTTCTAAAAATTTAACACTGGCAGTCAGATACCCTTTGGCTTTTCTGTTAAGTAGAGGAAAGTTATGAACAAGCATAATATTTAAAGCTACACCTACCGGCATTTAAAGTTGTTTGAAATTATTCATACAATAATTCATCAACCGAACTGTAATTGTTTAATATTTAGTAAAGGATTTATATAGAGAGAGGATTTCTATTTTTATATAGAGTTCGTTTTTTTTTATTACTTTACTAGCCAGGCATTGCCAGCCAGACAGCCACCTCACCTGGTGGTAAGTGACGATGCGGTCGATGATGGAGCATGCCTGTCTTGGAACAGCCTATTCACTCTAGCCTTGAAGGCATCCAGATTATATTGAACACACTCGCAGGCAACGCATTCCACTCCTTAGCCGTACGAATTGTAAAAGTCGAGCCAAAGCGGCTCGTGCGGATAGTTGGAAGATCCACGACATAAGGATGAAGCGCTCGCGTGTATAAGTAAGTTTACTTACTTGCTAATATTTTTACAAACACACAAACAACATAGAATTACATATTAAAACTACATAGCAATAAAAACCTTACTCTTAATTACTTTAATAGGTAAAATATTTACCCCAAGTCCCCTGAACGCGGATATGTTCCCAGAATGCTGGCCGCGATATATTTTACCTACTCTATTGTCACCTCACCGATATAATTTAAGTACTTATTTAGTTTAGAGTATCGGTGTGGTAATCGTGTCATTGTAGTCGCATGTCGCCACCCAAGGCACTACAGTCGTGTCGAGCGGCCGCCAGGAGAGCCGCTCCCAGAATAGGCCGGCGGACTTCTAACTGCAGTGCACCTTTATAGTTTTTTCCAGTTTTCATCACTTCACGCTCGGTCTGCGGGCGCTTTGATTCAGTGGCTGTGTAATGCGGTGTCGCCGCATTTATTTTGCACTCCCGCCTTGGCGGTGCCAGTTTATTTTGCATTCTCTTGGTGTTGCCATTCCCCCGTCGCTTTGAAGTCAAAGCCTTTTGACTTTGCGGCTGGCTTGGCTGCTGACCGCGGCGGGTGAATGATACCTTTGCGTTGAAAGCCCGGCTCGCAGCGCCCGCAGTTTTAGACAGGTTTCACTGACCACCTAGATCCTTTGCTGACGGGAAAAATTGCCGGGCTACACACTATGCTTTGGTAGAGGAAACTAAGCTACCTACATAGTTACTGCTAGGTAGGTAGATACTACATTATATGTAATACGAATCAGTGGGAATGTTTTCCAAATAATTGTTATCTATTAATTACTGTAGGTAGGTGTTATAATCACTCTCTACACCTACCTACTTTTTTGAACGTAACTAAACGATATTTTTAGGTACCTATTATTTGTTAGGTAGGAAAAATTCTTCTTAATTTCTGTTTAATTTGCAAATAATCGTTCTCCATTCCTACTATAATGACTTACACAATATTAATTTTCAAAGCAAAATATAACATGGTGTTCGCAAATCCCTATTATCTACATAGGAGTCGCATGCAGGCGCCAACTACTGATACGGAGAGCGGTGGGTAATGGGCACAGATGAAAAATTATTCACAGACAAGCATTATTGACTTTATGCCTCTATTGACAGGGGCCGCGCGCGACCCCGCGAAATGCGGATAGGGTTGGTATGGAGTATTTTTTTATATCTACGGTATTGGCATTGGCAAGTTCCGTGTTAAGTATTCAGTTTTTTACCTAAGTAAACAAATGACCACTTCGGATGGAAATACGATTTTTGATGCATGATGCAACAAAAATCTCGAATGTAGGTTTTTATTTTAATGTATTGACTAATCTAATGCCTCATATCATCATCACAGCCCATAACAGACCACTGCAACACTTAGAGCGTCTCTCACGAAAGAGGAGGTTATTGCCATAATTTCCGCGCTTGGCATGCGGGTTGGAGATCGCAGTGTTATAAATATAACAATAGAAAAAGCTGTTGCTCGTTTTCCAGCCAACGGAGACTAAATATTGCCTCGAAAACATTAGTTTCCTTGTACGACACCTACGCGTGTTCAGGGTTGGTACGTGCTATTCTACTCTGCCGGACACCACGCGGCGGCCATGCCTCATATATATGTCTATTTAGGTATTTATCTGTCATTAACACAGGTACCAGGTCCAGGTACCACCAGGTCACTGTCAGGACAAAACAATTTCTCAGTATTTTGGCAGTAGCTGTGTAGGCTACCTCATCCTTCAAACCGGAACCCTTAACAATCATTGTTGCTTACAAAAATTGTACCCTGACGAAATCCTTTCCCCGACAGCAATACCTTTCTAAACCTATCGCCCCAGCCCTGCCACAAAATCGCTCGAAGCCCTCAAGTCGGATGTCATGTCAACGCGTGACGCTCTCTGAATGTTACCGCGACGTAATAAATAGAATATTTTTTATCTGGCACCCGCACTCGCGCCCCGCAAATATTGTGCCAGTAATCTCCTCGCGTGCTTTGTGCGCCTGTGAAATTTGGGCGCGGCTACGCATAAGTCAACCGTCGACAGGTGAAAGACGAGAGGGCTAACAAAAAAAGACGGGTCTTAGAAGCTACTCTGTGAGAACGCTTCGTAACTACAGATCTAGACGCCTTCAAGGCTAGAGTGAATAGGCTGTTCCTAGACTGCTCCATTATCGGCCGCATTGTCACTTACTACTGATGGGAAGTGGTCACCGCTGCCTATGGATATTAGCGGCACCAAAGCGATGCCAACCTCTAAAACTCCGGGATACGTTGCTCTGGCGGCAAAAAGGCGAATGCTCGGCCCCTCGACTAAAACGCCACTGTTCCCCATAGAGCACTGAAGTCCTTACTCACTGGCAAGAAAGTAAAGCTATTTAAAACAGTTTTGTGTATTGTATTTAAAACAGTTCAAGAAACGAATACACACTTGTTCCAAAGCTTGCAACGCTTTTTTGGATGTCCGTGGGCGGCGGTCACTTACGGTCACTTGTACTGTACGTACTTAGTATTTCTTTTCTCTATGCCATTACGGACCCGCTTGCCCGTTTGCCTCCCTCTATTATAGAATAAATTGCAAAGTAAATAGTTTTATTTTCATGGCTTAAAGATATATGGTACTAGGATGACTTAGGGAAGCACATCATTTCTGAAAACAACCGAATTTTACACAAAAGAAGCCGCGTACAAAATTCAAATTCAAATCCATCTAAACAATCCATCATTCTACTTCATTTGAAATGAGTCAAAAGACGGATTTATTTTCAAAAAAAACTGTTTAAAGCAATTACAATTATGGTAAAACACATAGTGGTAAGTAGTTCCCTAGGAAATAGCTCCTCGAAATCCCTAATTCGACGTGCTCCACGCGCTCCCCGGCGGCGGTCCGCCAAAATGTAAAATGGCTCCCTTGCATTTTTTCCCAAGTGCCATAAAGTATGACATTTATTACGGTCAGATCTGCCTCAAACACTATTGATAGGCAAATGAGAGAGTTTTTTAAAAGAAAAACGATGTCTGCTTTTTATGTGTTCTTCGCATAAGGATATTTTTAAGAAGTTTCCACTTGCAATACGGTCGTAACGGCTCCGCGAATCTGTTAGTTTTTTTGTGTCCACTCTCAGATAAGACTGCTGTTTATGACAGCTCTGCTACGTAACTGCTTTTGGAAAATTGTTTCGGAACAAAATCACCTCAGTATCTATAGAAACAATGTTGTCTTATTTGACTTAGACCTATAGTAGCATAATTGTCTTATATAATAACAATAAATACATATATATTATCTTCTCTTCACATAGGTATTATAATTATCTTATTAGACAGTAACATTTCAATTTAACTTACCGTATAACCTGCGTGAGAGACTGGTGTCCGCACTAGTATGAGAGAGATATTACCTAGTGCGAACACTAGTCTCTCTATTATTATGAGATACCTACATAGATGATCTTAATTCTCTGTAATTGAATATTACCATCAGATAATATGACAAACGATTCTAATAACACCCCGCAATGATCAAGGACGCAATATGGCGGTTAAAAGCTAAAATCTTGCGATAAGGAGCAATAACTCAAGGAATAGGTCAAGTACAATAGTGAGTGCCACCTATAATCGTATATTAAGGCCCTTATCCCAGCGAGAGCACCTTTGCCACAATAGAAAGGAATATATTGGCGAAAAGTGGCCACATAAAAATGACGTACGGTTTTGGCAGTGTGGTGGTTTACCCGCGGAGGGCGCTTCCGCGGCGATATGTCATTTATCGTTTGCGATCTGTCCTCTCGGCCATTGAAATATCGATTCTCCTTTTGGCACGGCGTACCGCTATTTACTGCTTCACCCAGTTTCATACATTTTTGTGTACAACAGATTTCGGTGCAAGTAAAGATGATTATTGCATCGACAGCTTTTGGAGCGTCGGTAGCCAAGTGGTTAAGGTATTGGAGTCGATAGCCAGAGGTACCGTGTTCGCATCCAATGTACCAATGACTCTTTTCTGAGCTATGTGAGGTGAGGGCAAACATCATGATGAAACCTGCACATTCAGGCGACTGAATGTGTAACCATGATCCAATCTGGTCAGTTCCCCTGGTAGCAGGATCACCGAGGTCAGATGGCAGTCGCTCCACTGTGATTATCTGATCTGCCAAATCCTGGTTCATGGTCAAGGCAGACCCCGGGCCCTCGTGCGCACAACCGGGACATTACTGCCAATATGACGATTTTATTTTATCGTATCGACAGCTTTTATCAATACCAGTGGTAGGTACAGTCCCACTCCACCTCCCCCTAGACATGATGAGTACGGAAATTAGTTCCTGTTCATGGATTTGGCGCGATCAGTTCACTTTGTCTATTTTCTAAATATCTAGTACAGTCAAAGTAGTACTGCACATTATTGGTATTAGAGCAGTAGTAGGTACCTACCTACCGTACTTAATCGTAAGTTTGACCAATAACTATGCACAGTGCATCAGACAACATAAACATACTTTGACACCCCCTTAAAGAGGGTTCAAATGTTAAAACGTGGCTCACGCATCGGGCGGCAAATGCGAAATCGTAATAAAACTATCCATATCATATGTAAAGTAGCCATAATATTGAAAACTTCCAAAGTCCATCAATAAATGTGACGCTCTGTGGGGTACGACGCGGTCTTATGTACGATGTTCTAGGGATGAGCTTTCGCTGTGGTTTTAAAATAAACATCGATGGAACTTTATAGACACTGAGAGCAACATGGTTCAGTATATTTTAGCGGGTATGAAAAATATTGCTAAAAGACAAACAAAATTGACGATGTTGATAATTACTAAGGTAGTTACTGCTTTTACACTCCCATCGCAAAAAGAGGGGTGTTGTATGTGTAATGTGTGTGCCTGTGTGTCTGTCTGTAGCATCGTAGCTCCAGAACTCAGTTTAAGGTAGGCTTAAAACCTCAACAGTATAAGAAATGAACAGGAAATATATGCATAGGTATATATGCACACTTTATCGGTGGCGTTTTATCGCCAGTCATGGTGCATAGCCGGTGCTAGAGCTGATTGGATTACGGACGGCCATGTTTCCTGTCTGCCTGTATTATAGGATTAAATTAATATAATGACTATATAGGTACCACCTTTCACAGACCCCACAAAACATATAATTATATAGGGGAACCTCTAGTAAATGTACAGGTAATAAAATTACTTTTCGACATCTTTACTTTTAAATACACTATTTACTACCAATTGAAACAGACATTGTTTTGCTGCTGACAATTGTCTCTAATAAATTGCATAACAATAATATACCATCACGAGGTGCCAATCAGTTCCTGAGACTGTTCAACCAATCTCAGGATCCCCAGCGGAATACCTTTTTCAACCTCGCTTCGCCAACGGTATTAATGAAGTTTCATTGCCATTAAAAATAATCATCATCATCATTCGAGCGATCAATCCCGACTGCTGCCAGGGTCCGCTTTGCAGTCCGTTTTAAAATAATTATTCGCAATAAAATTGCCATCTACCCCACTTCTATCGACATCGCGTTCGCCTCTCTATCCGAGGCGGAGGCGGCAAAACGCACCGCCCGCCACTATCAAAGAGAAATCTTTTCCGTGTATCAATAACGACGAGCGGGCGACGGGACACATTGCGCTCGTTTACGTCGCCTCCAGACACAGACGGCTGCCTACTTAGCTGCTTTGTGCTAACAACCGATACGATGTCACTATGTAATTCTACTCTGTTCACATTCCATTTTAGAGTAACGAAGAAGAGTGAAAATTACTCAAATGGTACTCCAGCTTTCATGGCTTTATTGATAAACCGTGGTACACAAATTGGGTACGATCATCAAATCACGTTCTCAAGTACTGCATATTTGTATATTTTATACCTATTATTCAGTACTAAACGAGCAGACTTATTTTAGTTAGAAGTTCGAGCTTAGAGCACTGCGATCCGGACCTCACTCCGCGGGACTTGCAGGAGACCAGCAGCGCGGCTCAGGCCATGGCATACGCTGAGTGAGGTCCTTCTGTTGTCAGGTACTACCACACTACAGTTTCGATACTGAGTGGCATGTATCTAGGTAGGTAGTTTTAGGTAATTTGTTAATTATCTTGTTATTGTGTGTAATAGAGAATTCGCACAGCGCCATCTAGCCCCAAAGTAAGCAATAGGTCCTATCTGCTGTAAGTATATTATTATGTGTATTTTGTATTGCGATGTGGTATCTTAAGGTAACAATAAATGTATTTTCATTTCATTTCAGACAGTTCATCTGATGGAGAACGGTGACTGTAGCCCATAACATCTACGATTCATGCACGTAGGTTACGTGTAACAAAAATGCAGGTGCGTTATTACAGTGAGGATCAAGATAAAATGGCTCATGCAGATGATTGTGCTGGCCACAGAACCATAAGCTGGCGACAGAAACATATAAGGTAGTTGCACGCGACGTACCTTTTCGATTTGTTTTCCCGACGTTTCGGTAGGGTTATACCCACCATGGTCACGAGACGACTGCCGTGGAGAGGTGACAGCAGCGGTGATGTGCTGTTAGACTCCTACCCTTACATAGAATTGTCAATTTGTTGTTGATTCGGAACTGCACGACACACAACACTCACGATGTCCACGGATACGTCCTACGATAAATCTTGTGTCTTAAGGTTATTTATTTTGCACACCACTGGATTCCAAGACGCCGAAAGCTTATATCCATCTTCCCGATTGAAAGATTTGTACTTTTTAATTTCAATCGCTTTCCGAACCATACGCGGATAATATTGCCGGTCGGTGGAGAGGACATTAGGCGCATGCAATTCTATCCAGTGGTTTGGGCCAGAGTTGATCAGGTGGTCTGCTATGGCAGATTTATTCGTCTGGTGGTTGCTTACTGCAGCTTTATGCTCTTTGACCCTTTCGGCAATAGAACGTATAGTTTGGCCAACGTATGAGCTTCCACAGCTACAGTCTATCTTATAGACACCTGGCGTCTGATACGGGATCACATCCTTAGGAGTACGCAGCAGGTTAGCTACTTTGAGGTGAGGATCCGATCTTATCTGTCACCCCTTTCACATACGGTAGGAACGCTAACTGCCGACTTACTTCTGTGAGCTTCTCCCTCTTTTTCCGTCTCGCCGGCTTCTTTGTCACCTTGTACCCGTTCTTCCGTAGTACCAGCTGGGCATGTGACAACTCGCTCTTTAAGTGGTCCGAGTCACAAAGATCTCTAGCTCTACTTGTGAGCGAAGTTATGACCGAGAGTAAATGTCGGGGATGATGGTGTGAAGAAGCATTTAGGTATCTTTCCGTATGTGTTGTCTTTCTGTATACGGAGTGCGCCAGCGATCCATCTTTTCGTACCTTTACCAGGACATCTAGGAACGACAATTGTCGGTCGAAAAAGTACGTCCGTGCAAGTCCCGTCTAATATAATAATATGTGTAAAGAACGCGAGTTTAGTTTGAAACAAACATAAGGTGGTGTTACTCACCAAGGCGAACTCCCCACAGGGTGGGTCCTACTACCCCAGTATGAGTACCTAAAGGTACTTAAGGTTTAAGGGGCTTTAGCCTGCGAATTCCTCTGATTTACAACCTTTTATTTATGTAAGTTGTCCGTCATTTGCAAACCATTATTCGACCATTTGTTGGTATCCGATTGAGCTGTAATTTGGTAAACCTATGTAACTTGGATGACAATGCATTAATATGGTACAAAGAGCTGGTCTAATGATGGAGTCGGAAGCTGGTCATAGCAACTAATAAACTCTTTGGAATGGTCATGATGAGTAGGTACTATAACGCGCAATAAAATCTTATTTGAAAAAAATAATAATTTGAGAACTTATTGGGAAAGAGACTTGGACTCTAAGACGGGGCGTATGCTGATTTTTATCAAACTCTACGCAGCCTAACAACTTATCAGTTCGCAAGTCGTACGCAATGCCTCGCCCGCCCAACTATCAAAACATCACCCGTCAACAAGGGAGCCACTGCGCATCGTTGTGAGGGCGTGAAATTATTTTCCTTGGCGTATGCAGATTACGGAGGGTTGCTGCGAAGACCCGGATTAGTTCTGGTTTACTTTTTATAGGATTCCGATGATAAATGTAACCATCCGATAGGCTAACGGGTGGTGCGTGTAACGTATCCAAATAGCTTTTTTACGGTCTCTTATTTGAATGTCGCTTTGTAATTTGAGAGGTTACGATAATGGCATATTTTGCAGGGGAGTAAATATCTAGATGCCTGTCTACTCAACTTATGTCAGCCGTCACCTCCATTATATTCATAGCTACCCATACAAATATTATTTTTATCTACTCTATCCAAACTAAAGCTTTTTGCTATTATAATTGCGATTGTTTTCAAGCCTAAACCGCTGAGCAGATTTTGATGAAAATGACAAGGATATACATGACATCCTGGAGAAGCACATAAACTTTTTATCTCCAACAATAAATCTAAAAGAAGGCAAAATAGTTAAGTTAAGGATATGATATGAAATTGGTCCACACGGACTGGGTACCTATCGGGAAAAACGTAGTAGGGGCAACACACAATTATCTACATAAGTTGTTTCTAGTTTCCAAATTATAATTATATATAAAGTATGTGTTGGTTACCTCTTCACGCCTAAACGGATGAACGGATTTGTATTAAATTTGGTTTTTAGCTAGATTAGTATCATAAATGATATACTTACCAATTGAATTGACTGAACAAAATCTCTTACAGCACGACAATCCTCCCAATAAGTACTACGCACAACACAGAAGACGCAACGGAAAACATGTGTCGCCACCCTTCCTCTGTGCCCACGTTTTGGCGGCAGACAAAAAACGAGCAAACTCGCCGCGCAGACGGGCGGACGATTGCCGATCCCGAAATATGATTTATAGACGTCATCGGCAATGCGCTTTCTGCGCGTCACGGGACGTGTCACCGTCTACCCCGCGCGTGATGAAGAAAAATACACTTTGTTATCAAGGCCCGGGGTGGTGAGGCGGTGCTCGGAAATGGAACGGGTTGGAACCCTGTGCGACCCTTTACTGTGATGCCTAACAGTAGCCCGCGAGTACTGTCGCTGTGGTGCTTACAGTTATGGAGGTTCTGATTTTTGTCATATGTTCTGCGTTTAGTGTTATGTTATATTGGTATGATGCGTTTACAAACTACAGAGGAAATACATTTTTAGGGCGCCCAATGTACCTTACTTGTTATATCGGCACCACAGTCTACCCGGCGCGTGATAAAGAAAAATACACTTTGTTATCACGGCCCGGGGTGGCTAGGCGATGCTCGGAGATGGAACGGGTTGGAGGCCGAGTGTACCGTCACTGTGGTGCTTACAGTTATGGAGGTTCTGATTGTTGCTTAGGTTCTGCGTTGTTCAGGATCAGTGACAACCTGTAATCGGCCCTATTATTTCTTAAAGCATGTGTTGAATACTCCAAATAAAATGCAATAGGCTATAGCACCCATCTATATTCTATACTATCCGATTCACGATATGAAACATTGCTGTGTTAGATGCCAGAGAAAACGGATTACGACGCGAGGATGTTCAAGACCAGGGTGGACCGAAAAATGACCAAGAATTGGAGCCGGAGTTGACCGAATGATGATGATGATGACCCATCATAGTAATACGTAGGTACATTTTCGCAAGAAAATGTTTGCAGAGGAGGCTTACACGGTTGACAATTTTGAGAACCTATGTTATAAAAAATGTAAAAATAAAATACGAAAGTTTCAGTAATAAATTTTGATGACTGCCGCAATATTTTTATGATGACGTCGCATTAAAACAGGACTACATGTATATTCTGATTGCCTGGGTATTGGTACTCCCTTCTCCATTAATTTCATATTTGCTATCAAACAAAGAACTTGATCAAAAAAGGTAAACCTGTCTTAAAACTTATATCGTGTCGCCTACCTGCAATGAAAATAATTAAGTAATTAGTGTTGTAATGAGCAGTTTTCCAATAGGTATCTAAAGCATTCCTAACCACTCACTAGATGGCGCCCCGACAATTTTGGTAAATGATAATCGCTTAAAATAGGTTCTTAGCAAACAGGATATAAACATTGGGTACGTTGTATTGGATAATATTGTATTTGTCAATAGTTTTCAACCATTTTAGAGGTTGTAATAATTTTAGAACATAGTGCCAACTTCTATAAATATTTCTTTTTACATTCCGTTCAATAAAATGTTTATATTAATAAACATTTTATTTTTAAGTTTAGTATTAGTTGGCTGCATGAAATCACTGCCACCATCATACAGATTAAAAAATGATTACCAAAATTGTAGGAGCGCCATCTATTGATGCTTTTTGAAACCAACTATCAATACCTACTGGAAAACTCCTCATTAGATAAGATACTACTATATACATTTTACCATAGAACACCCAGCGCATCACATACCTAATACCTACCTACACAAAGAGCACCTACATCCCTTTTCACCGTCATTATTTAAAAAAATGTGACACAAACTGTCCAGTTAAACATTTGTTTCAAATCGAACAATAATCGCTCATTTTGTCAGTTACAATACAATTTGTTGGAGAAGTCGACACGTGAGTGAAATAATAACAAATGATTCGCGCCCTAACGCCGTCTGGCGTTGAAAGATCACGCCTATTGCTCTTTGCTGATGAAAAAAGGAACACTATATATACCTATGAGTAGGCACCATACTTATTGGAAATGATACGCGAACCCGGCACGCTGCACTCTCCGTAGCTCCGTAGCTTCGTAGCCCTCTCCGTAGTACCTACTGTAGCTTGGTAGAAATATATTTTTAACTAGGTATATAATCTAGCGTTTGTCCGTAAAGGTCTACGGTGGTATCGTCAAGTATACACAGTTCATGTGGATTGGTTAATACAGCAACGATATCTGTAATCTTGGTCATCTCAGTTCTGAATTTTTATTATATTTAAACTGAATAATTGGGGATGTTTTGAGCGACAGGTACATATCACGTGTGCATTCTATCAATTGGACCATTCTGTTTGATTGCACAATTTGTGTTGTGAGTGCAAAAAGTGTTTGATGTAGGCATTGTGTTTCATTTTTGGTTAATGCTTGAGCGCTGCGCATCAAAATGTTCTTAGAGTGCTTGCGTGGGTGACATATGCCACCAATTTTATAGGGTTTTTTCATACCACTCATATTTTATAGAGGTAAATAAGTTATTATGTTCTGAATCAACTTTATTTCTTACTAAACACAAAAGTCAACATTTCTTTAAGCTATTTCACTTATAGAGATCAATCATTTTTTAGTTATTTGGAACACATTAAATTAGATTAATTTCATAAATGGATTATACTATTGCAAAGTATACCAACGAGTGGAGCGTCGGTGGCCGAGCGGTTTGAGTATACGACTCGTAAGCTCTGGCTTTCGAGTCGGGACGGGACCTCTGGGTCCCGGGTTCGAATCCCGCTCCGACCATGTACCAATGACTGTTTTCTGAGTTATGTACCTACATTAGTTGAACACTAACCGATGCTCTTACGGTGAGGGAAAACATCGTGATGAAACCTGCACATACAGGCAACTGAATGTGTAACCATGATTCAATCTGGTCAGGTTCCCCTCTGGTAGCAGGGTCATGGAGGTCAGATGGCAGTCGCTCCACGGTAATTACCTGACCTGCCAAATCCTGGATCATGGTCAAGGCGGACCCCGGGCCCTCGTGCGCGAGAGCACAACCGGGACATCAACGCCAAGATGATGATGATGAAAGTATACCAACGAGTCCTTGCCTACTCGTAACAAAATCACGAATTGCCGTACTAATCATGGTAGAATACCTACTTACACTGTATTTTCTTCCCATTTATGGGAGGATAGTTCTCGGCAGAGGAGGTTAACCGGATAAAGGTCAGTACTAAACACTCAGAAGCAAAATACTTGATTGACTCTCCAGGTTGGAGACAGGCTCTACATATTACGTCCTCTGACTCATCCTTCAGAATTACTTCCGGTAGTTACGAGTCATGATGAGCTGTATTGGACAGACAAAGCACAGCCAGTGCAAGGAGTGCTTCGGATCCACTTAAGACTTGTGTATCACCTGTTTACTTGAGCACCTTGACAACCTACCGTGCAACTCCTTCCAGGCGGAAGATAATTATTAATTCAGAATTAATCACGATACATCAACAGCCCATAATAGTCTATCTACAATCCACCAGCCTCCTCCACAGTAGGGGATCATTGAAATCAATGAAAATTATCGCCTCCGTAGCTAACGGGTTTTGTTGCGCTTGTTATATTATATGGTATTATAGTCTATTTTTAATTGTTATTTAAAAGTAAAACTATCGTAATTAATAATAAATAATATTGCCAAATAAAATTATAGTCGTTTCAGAACGAATATACGAAACTCCTGAACGATGTTTAATCTTTGAGCACATTCAGTACTAATTAACTAAAAGTTTGGTTTCTAAATATTTAATGTATCTTATAATTATTTAAAATAGTTTTAAGAACTATTTCGATGAATTTGGTTATTATCTTTGCACAATATTTCATAGTTAATTAGAATTATTATAACGTGCTGTCATTGGTTGAAATGTAACGGCTTCTAACTTCCGTTTGAATGTTGGTTATATAAACCCAGTCGAGAGACTGGGAGGGCCTTGTTGCTTCAGACTAGGGATGTTACGGAGCTTCGATTCCGAATCCGATAAGTCGGAGCTTCCGATTGATCTTACACCTCCGGTTCCGACTTCGGTTCCGATACTTTTAAATCGGAGGTTTTAATCGGAGGTCGAACCATAGCAGATAGTGGCGGCGGCTGCGGTCAACGTGTACGAACAGGGTTATGCATGTCGCCCGGGGACACGACACCACACATGTGGGAAAAGCACCCGTTCTGTCATCGATTCATATTTCACTTATTGTTACGCAATACGGATGGTTTGTTTTGTTTTGTGCGGTGTGTCAATTAAAGTTATCTGTTTTTAATTTAATTTAACTGTCATAAAAAATGTTATTATTTTTATTTGTGGCACCTATATGATAGGTATAGATTTATTATTTTTTAATTGAAATTCAAGAGGCTGATTGATTAATGTTTTATTACTTTATTTTATTGCCTGCCCTTAACACATCTTTCTTCTCCGCTACCATCTCCAACTCCGCCTCCGACTCCGATTCCGGTTCCGACTCCGAAAAACGAAATTTAGAAACTCCGACTCCGACTTCGGTTCCGATAAAACCACCTCCGTAACATCCCTGCTTCAGACCCGGCACAGAGTTAAGTACAAACTTGCATTGTTTTATTGTTGCTTTATATTTTGTATTAGTTATATTCATCTATATAATCGGTTATTGATTGAATCATACGTAATACTATTGTCCCATTTTTAGGGATTTTGTATTTTGCCATGTTTTATTATGTTCAGAATATATTGTTATATTTCCCATGTAACTTTGTTTGCTATGATTGCCTATCCTATAATATAACTTATCTAATTTGATCTAATATGTGTGTTTAAATATGCTTTTCCTTTCCTGAATAAATAGCTATTTATATTTAACTAACGTGCCCTATTTTTATTTCATTAAGCTTTCCACCCTTAGTTTTCGTTGAAATGCTAGACCACCATCATAAATATCTTCTAAATACTTAAATTCACACCCGAGATCTGTACACTCTATACACCCTATCTAACACGCTCGAGAGAGCAAGATAACTCTAGCTAGCCAGATATAGAACTAACCAATTCTATCTAAAATATTTATTATGCTTACAAACCTAACATAACGCTACATCAGTGATATTCCGCTCTGCAAACCCCTCCCAGTGCCACGCCACCGAGAAGCTCTCTACAAAGACCTATACAATTTTTTTTTATTAGTAGGTACTTGCACTGATTTTCGATTCAAGTTTCATGCATTTCATATTCATTTACTGACTTTGTCATCACTATTGGGCAAAATTCATGCGTGACGTAACATGTAATGCAGACAGGCGCGGATCCAGGATTTGGTTTTGGGGGGGGGGGGGGCAAAAGTAAAAAATATAGGGATCAATCAATGAAAAAGCCCTTAGCTAAAAAAATGTTGCCGTTTTAGTGGGGTGATCAATAAATGAAAGAGTGAGCGGAGCGAGCTCGGAAATTTTGGGTTTTAAAGGCTGGGATGAACAGTGAATGTGTGAGCGAGTGGAGCGAGCTCGAAATTTTTGACATTTTGTGTCATTAAAACTGGACTGATCAATGAATGAATGAGCGAGCGGAGTGAGCGTGAAATTTTTTAATATTTTGTCTTAGGTGCTGTGATGATGTGACCATTACAGCATCGTAACATCACAGCTGATCGTAATAAAAGACAATAAAAATAACTTAAATTGTTGAATGAGCAATCGGAGCGCGCACGAAACTTTGAACATGGTTCTTAAAGTTAGGGTGATTGTTAATATGAATATTTAAGTGAAGGCAGCGAGCTCGGATATTGAGCGCTTAAAATATAGAAATAGTATGAAAAGCAGGAACCAATGAATGAGCGACGCGAGCTCGAAGATTTTGACATTTCGCTCTAAAAAGTTGAAGTGATTGATAAAATGAAAATAATAATTGAACGAGCACAGCGAGCTCGGAATTTTTGGCCTTTTGGCTCATAAAACCGTGAGCGATTGTGAGTCAGAGGCGGGGCTGAGGGGGGGGGGTTCGTAACGCACTTCAATGTGCAACGTAGTTGCACGATGTTGACCAATATTTACAATTTATTAATAAATTAAATTCACTTTTTATCTACGGTCCAAGGGTTCCCATGCCAAATAGCACAAATATGTGGTCTTCATCAAAACTCGCGTATTTGCGCCGCTTGGCGCTTTCAGCTGAGATGGCACAGGCGCCAGCATGATACGCCGTTACTGGAAGATGGGACTGTACGAGGGTATCGACGCACATTGCGTCCCAGACCAAGGATCGTCCCAGCTTAGCGTACTTAAACACTATCATCCGCCTTCACATTCGCTGGAGTAGCTGTGGTGCTGGAGCCAAGCGGTTTGTTCCGTACTGACGGTAAGAGGCCCGAGGACGACACCTTCTGTAGCTAACATTTTTTCTCTATGGAATATTTTGGAATACAAGCAGTAAAATTAATGTTGTTGGTTAAAATAGCTACAACACAAAAAATTATACACTTTATAAAAAAAAATATCTCTGTGATGTAAATGCTATCAAAATTAAATGTTTTGTAATGTGTCAGCATTTATAATCAATTACAGTTAGGCCGGGTACAAACCTCAGGGTCAGGGCCCGGCCGGTCAGGTCCGGGCGCAACCTGTCTCATTGGCGCACACCTACCGGGCTGGGCATTCATAAAATTTGCATTCAGCCGTTATCAAGCGCTTGCCGGGAAAGGTTGATGGGTAGAAATGGACGACGACGAATTAATGTGCATCGCCTTACTGCTTGGTGCAAAAAATAATAAAAAAGGAAAGAAGGTAACACTCGTCGAGATTTACATTTCGGTGGACAGCTGTCAAACTTAAAAGTGCTAAATTATGGGAAACCATTCGACCTACAATACTAGCTTCTAATGAAAGAGGATATTATTCATCGAGGCCTACATTTCGAATGCAACCAGCGCCATGTCCGCAAACACACAGCAGAGTTCTACATTTCGTATGAGAGCCGTCAATTTAAAACTGTCGTCCTAAATGTAGATATCCACGAGTACTGTCATGTCTCTTTAGGAACTAGTGTTTTAGGATCAATAGTTTCCAAGTAGCAGGATAGTAACATTGAGCTGGACCGTGGTCAAGCCCCAAGTAAAACAGAGCCAATCCTTGACCTGGGTCATATTCATATATTCACGAAGATTAACGGCAGTAGATTGATACAGTAGATTGATGCCTATCCGCATATTAATTCTCCACCTCATCCAACAATACAACTTCACATAAACATATATGTGTACCTCTTGCCATTGGCGTATCTAGGGCTATTTTACAGGGGCCCGGCCCCTGAGGTGGCCGATGTAGCCGAGTCGATCGCCAATGTACAGTCAGTGAGCACGAATTAGCACAATTAAAGCCACCCAACGCGGATCCAGTTTTAAAGTTAGGCGTTAGTTTTCAGTTGTCACATAACATAGTCGAGCTCTGTAATTCTTTTTGAATTTTTGATATGTTGGTTTTTACAGGATTTGGTTTAGGGGGGCCAAAAGTAAAAATTATAGGTCATCATGAGCAAGCGCCCGAGTGAAAAAACCTTTTAGTGGGGTAATCAATAAAACAATAAGCGAGCGGAGCGAGCTCGGAAATTTTGGGTTTTAAAACCTAGAGGATAACAACGAATGTATTAGCGAGCGGAGCTAACTAAAAATGTTTGTCATTTTGGGTCTAAGCGAGCGGCCACCCAGAAAAGGCGCAGACACGTCGCGGACGGGGCACAGATGGGACGCGGACGCGACTTAAAACATACAGAAAAGACAGGCCACGGACGCGGCGCCGTCGCGGACACGTCAAGAGCGTAGGCAAGACAAGGACAGCAAGCGCTGCGGGCAAGGCCCGGCTCCCGCGCCCCGCCCGCACCCCCTGTCTCGCCCGCGGCGCGCCCATGCCCCGTCCTTTCTGTATGTTTTAAGGCGTATCTGTGACACGTCCGCGCCCTGTCTTTCCTGTATGTTTTGTGGCGCGACGTTTCTATACATTTAGTATGAAAGTAAATTGAACGGGCGCCGCGTCCGCGACGTGTCTGCGTCTTACGTCTTTTCTGTGTGGCCGCTCGCTTAAAAGCTGGGGTGATCAATGAATGAGCCACCGAAGCAAACTCAACAGTTTTGACCTTTCATGTCTTAAACGCTGGGGTGATAAATGAAAGATTAAGCGAGTGGAGTGAGCTTGAAATTTGTGAGATTTTGAGTTTTAAAATCCTGAGGTGATTATTGAATGAATGAACGAGGGCGCGAGCTCGCAATTTAACAACAATGGGTTACTGCACAATAGTAATTGAAAGAAATCAATGAATGAGTGACCGCAACGAGCTAGGAGAATGATAACGAAAGTACCTGAAACTTACGTATAAGCAAGCGAAGTGAGCTCGAAATTTTTTACATTTTTAGTCGTAAAAGTTGGTGTGATCAATGAATTGAGCAAATTTTTTTTTTTTTAGCTTAGGTGTTGTAATGCTGATCGTAATAAAAGACAATAAAAGTAATAAAAATGATTGAATAAGCAATTGGAGCGCGCACGAAACTTTTAACATTTTATAACATTATGGTTTTTGTAAGCTGGGGTGATTGTTAGAATGAATATATGAGCTCGTAAATTTTATGTTTTATAAGATTTGTAAATAGTATGAAAAACAGTAGCAAATGAAAAACAGGAGCGAGAGATGCGAGCTCGAAATTTTTTACATTTTTGTTCTGAGAAGCTGGAGTGATTGATATAATAATAAAATTTTGGAATTTTTGGCCTTTTGGCTTATAAAACCGTGGGCGATTGTGAGTCAGACTCGGGGCTCAAGGGGGGCGGGGCAATTGCACCATTTGCCATCCCCCTCTCTGGATCCGCGCCTGGCCTGGGCACCGCTGGTACCGTTCTAGTTACGCTACTGACGGCGAGCCTCAAACAGGGCAAATACTTACTATTGGAGGCAGCATACGACTTTGTGCCGTTCGCTGCAGTGACTACGCGGGGGCCTGCGGTGCTCAAATCAGCATAAAAAAACTGTATTAGGAGTTATGGCGTTGGTTGAGGCGTAGGGTCCCAAGATCTGGACACTTATTGGGTGTAATCAGCAAATATCACTCGCCGTCCATCGGGGGAACATTTGACGGGAAAAACCATCGTGCAGTAGGTTTTTCCCCGTACTAGTTAGGTAGAATACGTCAAAGCGGCCGCCGCGCTGGGTCAGTGACCACTGGTCACGTGGGCCAGCGAGAGGCGTGCGTCAGACGTTGTACATTGCGCGTCGCAATTAATTATTTATTTTAGGTAGCGAAATTATAAAGTCATTTCCGCGGGTATGTTTCTTTGGGAAAGTTGTTCAGTTTCATGGGTAGAATATGGGGTTTCAATTAATGCTAGCGGTCTTTTTACACCCTGTATTATACACTGATGGACTGAAAAATTACCGGTAGGTCTGTGCCGGGCCATAGGCGGTCAGTCTGAAACTGGCTACTTTCTGAAAAAAAAAGAGTTGGCAACTCTGGGAATTTGACAGATTCAGTCTGTGCATGGACTTATCATATTTAACCATGGACTTACCACCCAAAGGGACTGCGCACTGCTTTTACTAAAACCGGGCAGAGCGAGAGTCACCATCGATAGTCCTGTGTCCCTTTCTAGTGTTGCCACCATTGTGGATGCAAATTCCGAATTACTTTTATTACTTAGCGCGGACACCGACCTACCGATCAGGGCCAGGCAGAGTCGGACCGGGTGCAGCCCAAGGTTTCCCTGCTACTCGGAAAATATTTGTCCTAGAACACTAGTTCCTAGAGTGAAATGATAGCACTCCTCGAGATTTACTAGGACAGCTGTCAAAGTTAATGATTTTATAACTCGGAACCCATTGGTCCTAAAACACTAGTTTCTAGAGAGAAATTATAGTACTTGTTGATCTACATTTCGAATGACAGCTGTCAAACTTAAAACTATAATAACTCGGAAACAATTGGTCCTAGAACACTAGTTCCTAGAGTAATATAATAGTACTCATCGAGATCTACATTTCGGATGACAGGTTTAAGTTTGTGTGTAGATCTCTACAGAAACTAGTGTTTTAGGACCAATGGGTTCCGAGTTACAAAAGATTTAAGCTGTTACCCGAAATGTAGAAATCGACGAGTACTATCACTTCTCTTTAGAAACTAGTGTTGTAGAATGAATCGTTACCGAACTTATCGTTTATCGTTACTTTTGTGGAACAAAAAGTCGTAGGTTAATAATTATGTCGACTCGACGTTTGTCGGAGAAACGTTCAGTAGATCAAAAGGTATTTTGACAACTACTTTTCGGATTGTACTGATTACCTCATAATAATACCAAATTCACCGTAAATATATTTCTCCAATAATGGCAACACCAAACATGACACTTGACAATTGAGAATGACGGTGATTATGCCAATAACATTGTGTTTACACTGTTAGAAAGGGACAAAGGACTATCGATGGTGACTCTCGCCCTGACCGGTTTTAGTCAAAGCAGTGCGCAGTCCCTTTGGGTAGTAAGTCCATGTATTTAACAGGACTACAGAACACAGAACAGATGCTGTTTGTTTTTTTCTAATAGGGTGACCATATATTTTTATTTTATGGAATATCCATGGATAAATAATAAATATCTATCTACATAACATAGAGAAATTTTTTTATATACAGGGGCAGACAGTACATACCGAGTTTAAATACGAGACAAAACGTCTCACATCTTTATAACACACACTAATGCAAATGCAGTATATTTTTATTTTTTATAAATACCCCTATCTAATAGAACCATAATTTCATAATTGTACGTCTTTCCAGCTACATGACTTCATTTCGCTCGCTTCTTTCACTTCTTACGCGAGCGAGCTAGATGAAGTACCCATGAAAGTTATCTCTATTCGAGTTAAGGTTACCCATAGGTACTAACTTTATGGTCCCACTTCTACCCAGCCAGTTTAGTATTTTGCATCCCTCGTGCTTGCTTGACCGAGACGAAATTTCGTAATACATAATCATATTTTTAAATTTTGCAAAGGATTCTAAACCTATTTAACGGAGATACAAAAGTTGTGATAGTATCTCAGACCAAATAATATCCGTGTAATACGCTTTTAGAAACTTTACCATAATTTTTCCCAAAGTACCATAATTTTGACAAGCCGATGTCATAATGAGCAGTTTTCCAATACGTATCTAAAGCATTCCTAACCACTCACTAGATGGCGCCCCGACAATTTTGGTAATTGATAATCGCTTGAATTAGGTTCTTAGCAAAGAGGATATAAACACTGGGTATGTTGTATTGGATAATATTGTAATAGTTTTCAACAATTTTAGAGATTGAAATAAATTATTGAAACAATACAAACATAAATATGACTGAGTCTGTTCGTTTCATGGAAGTAAGGATCAAGAATGGACGAAATACAAATATGTAATTTTTATTAACATAGTGCATAAATATTTCTTTGTACATTTTGTTCAACCTTTAACAGTTATGTTTATATTAATAAATATTTTAATTTTAAGTATAGTATTAGTTGGCATGAAATCACTGCCACCATCATACAGATTAAAAAATATTACCAAAATTGTAGGAGCGCCATCTATTGATGCTTTTTCAAACCAACTGACAATACCTATTGGAAAACTCTACATTCCTGAGTTGGCTTATAACATCCCTGGAGCAGGGTGACAAGTGCAGTGACAGTCAGGCTGATACCAGGCAGCTATGCAGGCTATAGCTTGCTTGAGTTTCGTTCTTCATTTTCTATCATTTGTTGGTTGAATTATTGATTGGATTGTATTGAGGGTTCGTTGTAGATACGAATTGTGCTTGCATCGTTATTATTTTTCACTAAAAGAAGGTACGGTTTACGAACTCCTCTCTCTCTCTCTGTCTCTCTCCAAATCTGTTTTGGATAGTTTATTGATTTATAGTTAATTTAATTGCAATCGTCTTATTCCCTTATAGCTAAATTTTGTGCGCTATGATGAGTTGGACTGTGCATATCGACGGTGGCCCACGAAGAGTGAATCATGCTGCTGTAGGCATAGATGATAAAATATATTCTTTCGGTGGATATTGTTCTACCGAGGAGTATAAGGACTGGGAGCCAATACCCTTGCATGTACTGGATACTAATACGCTGCGATGGGCGTCAGTGAACTATAGAAAAACCTTGGTGGTACCTTTCCAACGATATGGCCATACAACTGTGGCATATGGACACAAAGTGAGTACCCATAAATTCAAATTCATCAATAAGACGTTCATGGACAGTAACAACTCCCACACAAAAAGTATATGAATTTTTTGGAACTGCTTGTGTCAATATTGTATCCCTGTAGTGTTGCTAAAGCATCTATGTCCATATCTTCTGTAATTTCTGCTATTTGATGCTTTTGTGTAACTTGAGACATATCTTTAATAAAGGCACTTGATAGAAGTAGAAAATTCTTGGCACTGTATTGATTTACAGTGAGTATAAAAAGTTATTTTATAATAGTTTCTCAAAATTTAATATATCTAACATAAAAATTGTTTCAATCCGGGATTGAAAAAAGATTTTTATTTATTTACAATCAGCCAGTAAATTATAGTTAAATTTGTTTACATCATAATTGATATTGGAGATTTAGCACATCCTATGATGTGACATCTCACTCAGTATTAGCTAATTATAGATTAAAGCTAGTCTTGTTCTCTTTAATCGGAATACACAATTGTCACTTTCCAAGAACGCTGAAGCCAATTGGTTCTTATGACTTTCCAGTCTGTCTTTGTAGGCTTTACAGGATCTGTCTATATGCTCTTTTATAGTGGGCATTTCTAGATATTCAAGTACTTCTGTATGTCTTATGAACCATGGTGCACTAGCCAACGTTGGCTAGTATTGAAAAAATAATAAAAAATTATCTGTTCCCCTTATCCACCAAAAATGTGTATAGATAAGTAAAACTTTATTTTCGCTGATCACAATAATGTAGCAAAATGTCTGACAAACACAATCAGTCACTCAGGAGGGCATGATAAAGACTTTTTTTTTTTATCTTTGTCTATTTACAATCAGCCAGTAAGCTATAATTAAATTTGTTGACATCATAAGCGACATTGGAGATTTAGCACATCCTATGATGTGACATCTCACTCAGTATTAGCTAATTTCAGATTGAAGCTAACCTATTTCTCTTTAATCGGAATACACTATTATCAGTTTCCAAGAGCGCTGAAGCCAATTTGTTCTTATGACATTCCAATCTGTCTTTGTAGGCTTTACAGGATCTGTCTATCTGCTCTTTTATAGTGGGCATTTCTAGATATTCATGTACTTCTGCATTTCTCACAAACCATGGTGCGCTAGCCATTGTCTTTAAGGCTTTGTTTTGGAATTGCTGAAGTATTTTGATGTTGGAGTGGCTTGCCGATCCCCAGAGTTCAATGCCGTAAGTCCATACTGGCTTTATTATACTTTTATATATTAAGAGCTTGTTTTCAAGACTGAGTGAGGACTGTCTGCCTATTAACCAGTACATATCTCGAAATTTGTTATTCGCCTGTTCTCTTTTAGCTTTGATATGATTCTTCCAGGTGAGCTTCCTATCCAGATGCATCGCCAGATATTTGACTGCAGTGTGCTGAGGTAGGACAGTTCCATCTAGTTTCACAGGTGGGCAATCTCCTTTTTTTAATGTGAATGTTACATGGGTGGATTTTGCAGCACTCGCTTTTATTCGCCATTTTTTAAGCCATATTTCAACTTCGTCCAGATGTTCTTGAAGTTTTGCAGACGCTGTGTAAGGGTTTTCATGGCATGACAGTACTGCCGTGTCGTCGGCGTAGGTCGCGATCACCACCTCGTCGGAATTGGGCAAGTCAGCTGTGTATACTGTATACAGAATTGGGCCCAGTACTGACCCCTGAGGAACTTCAGCTTCTATGCGGTAGAAAGACGAAAACGAGTCTCCAATCTTTACCTGAAATATTCGGTCCTGTAGATACGATTTAAGGAGCAGGTAAGCGGTATTCGGTAGGCACATTTTTAGTTTACACAGGAGGCCCTTGTGCCACACACGATCAAACGCTTGTTGTACGTCCAAAAATACTGCAGAACAGTATTCTTTTCTTTCCAGTGATTGGCGGATGGTGTGTGCCACACGATGTATCTGCTCTATGGTCCCGTGGTGCGCTCGGAACCCAAACTGATGATTCGGAACCACTTTTTGTTCCTCGAGTATAGGATGGAGTCGTTGCACAAGAAGCTTCTCAAACAGCTTGGACAAAACAGGGAGAAGACTTATGGTCTGTACGAGCCCACCTCAGTAGATGGTTTCCCAGGTTTGGCAATCATATTTATAATGGACGTTTTCCATAGTAGCGGAAAATATTGTAACCTCAGAACTGCATTATATAAGATCGTTAGGAGAACCATTCCTTTTCTCGGCAATTGTTTCAGTGTCTCTGCTGTAATCAAGTCAAAGCCTGGTGCCTTCTTTGTTTTTAATCGACGTATACAATTCCTAACTTCCGCTGTTGTTACCAGTTTCAATGGCAGTGACATTTGTTGGTCCCTGTTCAAGATGTCATCAATCTCATTTTCAGAGCACAGAGGATCAGGCTCATTGGGTTTAAATGCCTCCTTTAAGAATGGAGCGAATAATTCTGCCTTGTCAGATGGTTTCCTTGCCCATTTACCATTGGATAGCCTTAATGGAGCAATGTGTTCTTTTGGCCTTTTCAGGGCTTTTGTCATTTTCCAGAGGGAGTAATCATCAGCTTTGTGAGGAGACAGAGTTCTTAGCTTATCTTGCAAGGTGTTTCTCTTCTAGCATTCGCTTCAATTCCTTTTGCGCGTTGTTGAGTGCCCTTTTGTCTTGACTATTTCTACTCATATGCCACTGCCGTCTTAGCCTCTTCTTGGTAATTATCATTGCTTGAATTTCCAGGGTGGTATTTTGGATGTTCTGTTTATGGCCTAGGTAAGGAGTCGATAGCCAAACCGCTCTTTGGATAAGGTTAGTGGCATACCAAGTTGCGTTATCAACGTCGTCCTCGGTTTTGAGAGGAATTGACAAATTTACGTTTTCGTCGATATAGTCCCGAAAAGAGTCCCAGTCAGTTTTACTGTTGTACAAAGTCTCGGGTGGTTCCCTCCAGATAACAGTGGTACTTATTGTACATAATACGGGCGTGTGGTCGGAGGCACTGTCCACGCAAGATTCAGTGTTGGTATACGTTTCAGACATTCCCTTAGTGAGGAAGAAATCTATAAGGTCTGGAGTTTTGTTGGGGTCGGTAGGCCAGTAGGTTGGCTCACCAGTCGTAAGTGCAACGAGGAGATTT
The DNA here is from genome assembly GCA_905147135.1 of Blastobasis lacticolella. Taxonomy (NCBI): domain Eukaryota; kingdom Metazoa; phylum Arthropoda; class Insecta; order Lepidoptera; family Blastobasidae; genus Blastobasis; species Blastobasis lacticolella. The sequence continues at coordinate 11,785,199 of LR990041.1, forward strand.
TTATCAATTGCCTTCTTGAGTTCTCGACCTCGCGTTGTAGTAAGCCTAGAACCCCAGTGGGTACTTTTAGCGTTCCAGTCTCCACCAGAAATAAATCTACTCCCAAGTTTACAAAAGAAATCGGTAAATATATGTTCGTCGATTCTATGCCGAGGTGGACAGTGCATTGCAGCAACATTAAGTGTCCCCTGCCAGTCATCCACTGCTATGACCGCAGCTTGCAGGAATGGGTGTTTAATGTCGACAAGGGAGTGATGTTTTATAGCTTCCTTAATTATTACAGCAGCTCCTCCATGGGACGTACCATCAGGATGATTAGAATAATATTTACTGTATCCATTAATCTTGATCACTTTCTGGTCAGTCAAGTGAGTCTCCGAGATTAGTAGAATATCTATTCTATTGTGCTTAAGGAATAGTTCTACTTCCAGCTTATTAGGAGCTAGGTCGTTTATGTTCCATGTAGCAACCGTAAAAATTTCATTTCCGCTGCTGAGCTATGAGTGTCGTGAGAAGCCCCATTAGGGTGCTCATTTGTTACAGGAGTATATCCATTTTTTCTGTTTGCTTGACAAGGATTTGTTCGAGCAAATTTGTTGGCTGAGGCTGTATTTCCTCTGATTTTTTGTCCAGCTTCCTGCTTCTAGCTGCCCTGGAATAGGACATGGTATGGACATCTTGTGGGTTCTGTCTGTTATTAGCAGAAGTGTTATTGGTGTGTAAGATAAAGACATGAAAACAATTTTTTTATTAAATAAAAACATTTGCATCTGCAAGTAATTGCCTCATGATCCAATGGAATGTGTAATTTACCATAAGACCTCTGAGAAGAGAAGAGAAGTTACATGTATTGACTAGGTTTAGTTTGCCTTTATTCTCCACAATTTCAGCCTAGTGGGGACTTTGTTTATGTGTCTCTGCAAATTCTTTGAAGCAGTTTCCGGGCTGGTATCAGATGATAGTACTGCTGGTCATCTCTCAAGTGTGCTGTAGTTGTGTTCTAAGAGGTCGGCGATGTATTTAAGGCACAATGTCGGACCCAGTATGCTGCCTTGATACCTATCTAATTTAATCTCCCATTCATTATTTTGTTTGACTTGGAAGCTTCATTTGTCACGGTAGGATTTTAAGACATTGATGAATCAGTGTGGTAGTTGCTTCTTTACCTTGTAAATGAGGCCTTGATGCTATACTTCGTCAAATGCCTGGATTATCTAAGAATGCTGCAGAGTAGTACTTCTGACTCTCCAGGCATCTCTGCCTATGCCGTCGACAACACGATGACCTTGTACTTTTCCCTGAACCCAAATTGTTGGTTTGGTAGGATGTCGCCTAGATATTCTTTCGTAGGATGTCGCCTAGATATTCTTTCATCCTGTTGAGCAGTATATTCACGGTTCACGGAGGTCTGATGGCAGTCTCTCCACAGTGGATAATTACAGTAATTATCTGATCTGCCAAATCCTAGATGATTATTTAATATTTTTTATGTCGCTGGGTAGACGATCCGCTCTAAAACGCTGGATTCGCCCTTTTCATTGATTACTTTACTTTTAAAAATTCCAAAAAATACGTGACCGCTCTTGTTTAAGTTACAATTTCGAACTGGCTCATCAATTTTTTAAATTAACTTTTACCTTCACGCAAACTGTTTAGATCGCTCATTAATTTATTTCTACTATATTTTATTATCACAAATACGCAAGCTTTTTAGATAGCAAAAGTCCCAAAGCTCGCTGCCCGCGCTCGTTAGGTAATATCCATACGATCATGTACTTATTGGAAGTCAAAAAGACCAAAATTTTATGTAAGTCGGCAACACTGATTTACTAAATTTAATCTGCCCCTAGGTTATTCACAACTAGCCCGATACGGTCACAGTTAAGCCCCCCTAAACCAAAAGTGTTTATTTTACTTGGTGCCGTGACGATTGTATCTTAAATAATTATTTTTCTATCTATTCACTTTTAATCAAAAAATTTTTTTTTTCAGTGTGCATTTGACAAAGTATAGTTTTTTTTAAATATAATCTTTAAAGTTAAACCCCTGTATTTCCAAAATCTTGCGAATAGCACATTCTTCGTTCCCAACTACTTTCACCCGCACACAATTCGTATCTTTGTAAACATTAAACGTTAATGTCACCCGGGTATAATGTGGCTTCTTAAAAGTAGCTAGCCTAGTAAAAGAATTTTCGAAATCAGTTATGTTATGGTTTTATCCATTACAAACAAACAAACCTAGCAAACAAACTAGCAATATTTTTTCTTTATAATATTCTGTATAGATATTGAACATTAAAGGTGAAAGAGGACAACCTTGTCTCACCCCTGTTAATAATTTTGGCGCCAATTGTTGATTGTCTCCTGATTCATAAAATTGATAAAAATAATCCTCCTATTTTCTATTAATATGTCCTATCCTGTTATCTAAACCGGCATCTCGATAGATAAGATTAGATTACAACGCTATATTACTATAATAGGACCACGCTTAGTCCGAATCAACTGACAGTGGTAGAAAATATAAAATGTGGATATGGCAATATCTATTGGATAATCTGTCCTTGTCAGTCATTGTCCATTATTATTTAGGCGATCCGCACACTGGAACGCAGCACCGTACAGTTGTGCGTGACGTGCGTTAGTGCGTGACATAAAGTTATTTGAGCTGTCATCGGTTTCTATGGAAATTACTCATAGTCGAACACACTGACAACGCATCCACGCGCGTTCGTGCGGATCCGTCGTTTTTTTTCTTTGCAACATTTGACACGCGGGCTGCGGGTCATATAAGTTTTTGGCGCTGTACTTTCTACATAAAAAGGCGTCAAATAGGCCGCTGCTGTGAAGTAAGGTCTCCAGGATTGTCAAATAGGTATTCCGTTACTCAGTTCTCAAATTATTTTTCGACTTAATAATATTATTTTATGAAAAGATTATAACAATTTGGAGAATTCCTAAATATTTATTGTATATAAAACAATATAAAAATTACACATATTTCCAAATTTCGCCAAAATGAATGCTGCGCTCCAATGTGCCAATCGCCTCAACAATATTTTTAAAGTCAGTCAAATTCTTTGTTATGACTTTTATGAATGACGTTCTATGACGGATAAAAGACATGGCATTAGTTGCCATACAGAGATTTTTAATTTCTTTTTTTTAAAAAGCGATTCTGACTTAGCGTGGTCCTACTATGTATATGTACTTGCACAAATTGAACTTATAACACATTAGTGGACCCGGCGCGACTTCGTTCGCGTACACCTACTTTATCCCTACATACCCTTTTTTCTTGCTTATAAACTTACCTCTTGAATCACTCTATCTATTGATGAAAACCGCATTAAAATCCGTTGCGTAGTTTAAAATATCTAAACGTACATTAGGACAGACGGTGGAAAACGACTTTGTTTTATACTATGCTTGAAATTATCGTCTCCTTGACATTGTGGACATAGGTACAGTTATATTTTATTCATTCTTTCAATTTAACATATTTAACTTCCTACTCGACATTCAATGTTAATTTTATGTAGATAGTTATTCATCGGTGATTGATTGACCGATTCATCAATGGCCGTGCTTTTGCTACCAGCTAAAGGAAGGAATGATAGATTCAACTTGTATTTGACTCTCAAATAGTTTGATCAATGACAGATCAACGCCCGCATCGACCTTTCAAGGGTCATCTCAGCCCACATGCAACTCAGCCCGCATGCGCAAATGACCACTGTCAATTGTGTTTCTTTCGAACAGTGTTTTGTAATATAAAGGAAACCATTCAGCGACCAGTACAAAAAGTACAAAATATTTAAATTACCGGTCAACTAAATTATGGTAGAAATTTCGACTTTAAATAAGCTATAGGTACCTAATAATTAAATCTAATTTAATTAGTGCATGTGTAGGTCTATATTTGACGCGCAAAGTGACGCTTCACTCCCGTTTATTATTGAACTTTGTGATTTGTGCGCACATCCTGATGAGGAGGGGAAATGTATGACGATATTTTAAGAGTCACACGCGCCTCCAGGACCCTGCCGTCGCATACATATTATTGGGGGATTTCAACGCAAGGCCAGACCAATAGAGTGTTGAGGAGCAGATACTGAGAGGTGCAATTTGGAGTAGCGGAACCAAAGAGCTCGCGGGTATCCGACGTTCAAGAGGAGGAACTTTTAATTTTATAAACATCTACTTTAGTTCATTCATTAAGGCAATATTTGTTGTTACGGTATAATGCATATGTTGTGATTTCTCGTCAAAAAGCTGTATTTTACTTCTGTTTCTTGGGAAATCAACACAACAATTACTACCTCTTTCGATTGGCTGGCTATCTAAGGCCCAAACTCCACAAAAGCGGAGGTTTGAATTAAAAATTGAAAAATTTCGAGATTTCTTTTTTTTTATATTTACTCCACCCGCACCACGTAATCAACTCGGTTTAAGAGCCAATATACTGAAAATTCCGAGCTGAGCTCGCTGCGCTCACTCAGTCAATGGTTTATTGTACGTACGGGCCTAGAGCTAAAACTAGTATGCAGTTCTAATAACTGCTAATGGTAGAGATACGTCGATATTACTGTGGATACAAGCGAGCGAATTGATGAAAAGTGGTCACCGCCACCTAAACATATCAGGAACACCAGGGGCCTGACCCCTAACTCGAATTAGACCGCCATCTCACTAGATTGCCGAGTGAGATGGCGCTGAGAGATCGTTCCACATTCGAATAGTACGAGCGACAGATGTTCTTTCGAACCGCGTGGACACTGACAAAGGGTCTACGGTTTCTACGTAATGTGGACGAGTGGGGACGGCGGGCGGTTGTGGGGTTGAACCAAATTGGGAATGTTGTATTTAAAATGAACTAGAAATATAATACAACGAATGGTCGGAACACTTAATATTTGTAATTAAACTTAATATTTTAAACTATTTTCAGGTCTATATGTGGGGAGGTAGAAATAACGCAGTTGCATGTGACACTCTCTCCTGTTTTGATACGAAAACATTGGAATGGACTTCACCGGATGTAATGGGCATGATACCTTATGCAAAAGATGGCCACTCGGCATGTGTGATCAACAACAAAATGTATATTTTTGGGGGATTCGAATATCTCACCGATCAGTACTCACAAGAAGTACACTGTTTAGATTTAGACACCATGTATTGGACTTTCATTAATGCTACTGGACCTGCTCCATCACACAGAGATTTTCATACAGCAGTAGCTGTGGGCACCAGAATGTATGTCTTTGGTGGGCGAGGAGACCTAAACAGTCCTTACAATTCACAACAAGAAGTTTACTGCCCCACAGTATATTATTTGGACACCGTCACTGAGAAGTGGCATCAATGCCATCCATCTGGTAATTGGCCAGGAGGAAGACGAAGTCATTCTGCTTGTAAGTTATTTGAAATAGACATCATATTTCCATAGTCCATTCGAAAGTAAGGTAAGAATTTATGTTTCTGACTAACATTACAGGGTACCACAAAGGCTACATGTACATATTTGGTGGATTCAATGGCAACACGAAAACCCATTTCAATGATCTGTACAGATATTCAATTGAAGAAAACCATTGGGACTATGTTGTGACAAATGGTGAGGTTCCATGCAAAAGGCGACGTCAAGCATGTATTATTTATGAAGATAAAGTATATCTCTTTGGAGGCACAAGGTAATTTATATATTGATTGTCACAGACTTATCATAAATTTTTACTTACCAAATAAACACAACTAAATTCACACAACTGTTATACGACTCACCTCAGCAAAGTTAGAATGCATGTGTTAGATATAAGATATTTTAGTATGTTTTAATTGGTATTAAATATCGTGATAAATATTCATCATCATCACCACCACAGCCCGCAACAGTCCACTGCAGGACTTAGGGCCTCTCCCACGAAAGGGAGTGCCATAATCTCCACGCTTGGCAGGCGGGTTGGAGATCGCAGTGTTCAAATATAACAATGGAAAATGCTGCTGCCCATTTTCCAGACTACGGAGACTCTTGATATTTTGTCTCGAAAACATTAGTCGCCTTGTACGACACCCATGAGTGTAAGGGGTTGGTGCTATTCTACTCTGCCGGACACCAGTCGGCCAAATATATCGGTGATAAATATTCATTATTATTAATCACGATATTTAATACCAATTAAAACATACTAAAATACCTTATATAGAACACACGCTTGTACAACTCACGCTCGACGCTGCTATCTTGCGGTGATAATATACCGTCACTGCACTATCCTTAAACGAACACCCACAAAGATACAAAAGCTTACATCCATATTACACCTATTTCGTTTAAATGACTTATGCTCATAAATGTTTATGTATATTTATAAATAGCGACACGCCCGAGCTTCACACTAATTATACATCTAAATCTTCCTCATGAATCATTCTGTCTTATAATGGTATTGATCCTCATAAAATTCCGTTCAGTAGTTTTTGAGTTCATTGCGAACAGACAGACAGCCGCGGCGTGAGACTTTATTTTATAATATATTATGTAGTGATAAATTAATAACATACAAACATACATAACGTCACGGCTTTTTTCTTTACTGTTTTTAAATTGTTACAGCCCTTGTCCACATGCCAACAACAGACCTGTTGATTACAATGATGATAATCCAGAGCGGCTCATTGACAACAGTGACCTGCACGTTCTGGATTATACTCCTACTTTGAAAACCTTGTGCATCCTGGCAGTGTTACACCACAAGCTGGATCTGTCATGTCTGCCACATGATATCATGTAAGTCCTTTTTGTACGCTTTTGCTGGGGTTTATGGCACAACAGCAGTGCCGTAGCTAGCATGGGTGACACCTGGGGCGGATGTGGGTCGTATGATCGTCATTACGAACATTAGAGGCTTGTTTCACCACTTACGGTGCTTGATACCTATACTACGCATGTAGCTGCTCTGGCTGCTTTCGAAATGTAGGCCTCGACGAGTGTTCTAGGACCAATAATTTGAGTTATAACGGTTTTAAGTTTGACAGCTGTCTCCCAAAATGTGATGAGAAAATAAGAAATGAGTACTATCATTTCTCTTAAGTAACTAGTTTTCTATTATAACTAGAACCAATTGTTTCCGAGTGGTTTCAAGTTTGATAGCTGTCACAGAGCAATCAGAAAAGAAACTCCTTTATACTATAAGGAGTTGTGTGCTGCTACTTTCTCCAGTTACATACATCGTGGAAATGTGGTACGCGGGTCCAGCGACTCTGGCAAGTACGCTGCGCCAGCTACATGTGCCATGTGCGGCTCCATCTACAAGCACCCTAAGTGGTGAAACAAGCCTTTAATCGGCAATCGTACGAGAACAGTAATAGAGTCCCAATAGTACACACTGTAGATATGGATTTTCAAAATTGATCTATAGGGACTTTTTATCAGGCCACTAACTCTATAACAAATCAAAATTCCACCAACATTAACAGAAACCACATTTTCCTAAGAACGTTTGCGGGGTCCTTTCTCAATTTTTTTACCAAACCCCTAATGTTTTTACAAACTAATTAAAAGGAAGCTTGTTCTAAATTTTAAAATAGTTCCAGTTTTGGTCACGTCATAATTTTGTGCCACGTTACGTTCGTGTCGCATTCGCTAAAAATATACTGAACTTTCTAATTGTTTTGCTAATACCAAAACTCGGAAGTTTTTCGTTCGCATGGCACCCAATGAATTCATCATCATCGTCCTAGCGCTTATCCCGGCCTCTATCAGGGTCCGCTTTCCTACCCATTCTTCTCCAATGAGGAGTTTTCCAATAGGTATTTAAGGCATTCCTTACCACTCACTAGATGGCGCCCCTACAATTTCAATTACATTTGGGATCGTTCAAGAGGTATATTAGAGGTCTCTTCAGAGGCGGGCAACGCATCAGTGACTCCCCTGGTGTTGCTGATGTCCATAGGCGGCGGTGACCACTTTCCATCAGGTGGCCCGCATGCCTGTTTGTCTGCCGTATAACATAAAAAAAAAAAAAAAAAAAAAATTTTGGTAATTGATAACCGCTTGAAATAGGTTCTTAGCAAACAGGATATAAACACTGGGTACGTTGTATTGGATAATATTATATTTGTCAATAGTTTTCAACAATTTTAGAGGTTGTAATAATAATGGAACATAGTGCCAACTTCTATAAATATTTCTTTTTACACTTCGTTCAACCTTTAACAGTTATGTTTATATCAATAAAAACTTTATTTTCAAGTTTAGTATTACTTGGCTGCATGAAATCACTGCCACCATCATACAGATTTTAAAAAGATTACCAAAATTGTAGGAGCGCCATCTATTGATGCTTTTTGAAACAAACTATCAATACCTACTGGAAAACTCCTCATTCGCCCGGTCTTCGGCATCCTTGCGTCGTAAGCCGTTGGCTCTCGCATCCGACTCAGCGATGTCAATCCATCGCTTCTTGGGTCGCCCACGGCTCCACTTTCCTGATACCGGCAGGTTCAGGCATCTATTTCCCACGTATCCCAGATGCTTACGCAACACGTGACTAAACCAGCGCAGACGATCCTCCTCGATCTTGTCTGCGATATCCCTCACGCTAAGACTGCCACGGATGTATTCATTATGTACTCGATCGAGTCGCGTAACTTCGCACATCCAGCGCAGTATTTCCATTTCGTTGGCGTGGAGTTCGCGAACGTGTTTCGTCAGCGCTGGCCATGACTCGCAGCCATAGAGCATCACAGGTCTAATTGTATGTAAGCCCTTTGAGCTTGACAGGGATTTTAGGGTCACAGATGACTGCCGTGAGTTCCCGGCATTTGGCCCAAGCTTTAGAGATTCGAGACTTGACATCGGGGCCGATAACGCCGGACTCGAGCATCACGGATCCGAGTTATTTGGATTTATCTGTTCTATTGACAGCTTCGTTACCTATACGGATGGTGTCGGGATCCGCGCTGCAGCTGGAGGACCCAAAGATTGGATCCATGGTGCTGCAGCCCGGCCTGAAGCCGTTATGGCATTCCGTCAAGGAGCATTCCTGGCGAAGTCTCTGGTCAATAATCCGTTCGAATAGCTTCATTGTGTGGCTCATAAGTTTGTTACCTCGGTAGTGGCCGCACTCTTGCACACTGCCTTTTTCTTTATAGATTGGCGTGATAATATTTACGCGCCACGCGTCAGGTATAAGCCCCGTAGCTACAATCCTGTTGAATAGGACAGTGAGTAAGAGTACGCCCCGGGTCCCCATTGTTTTCCAGGTTTCTATGGGTATTCCGTCATGGCCAATAGCTTCTCCGTTATTCATACGTACCAGAGACCTCTCCACCACATCAAGGCTAATCGGGCTTAACATGCCAAGGTTTGCAGGAAGCTGTGGTGGTCGCAAGTGATAGCACCACCGGTAAAGACCGCAGACAAGCGCAAACTCTATTAAAGAATAGAGTTTGCGCTTGTGAGAAAAACGCCGTCCGTACCTTTAATGGCAACACACTTTGTCACATCCAGACTGGCTCGACTCCACGATTTTGCCAACCTGTAGATGTGCTTGTGCCCCTCCACAAAATCCAACGCTTCGTAAAGCGGAGTCAGCTAGGCCAATCGCGCTTTTGCCACCGCCCTTTAGATCGCCGCTTTGCTCCCATGTACACTTCCTTATCCGATAGTGAGTTACAGTGTTGCCATTTCTTGAAACATGCCTTTTAGTCCCTAACTGCTTTCTGCACCTTACTATTCCACCATTCCGTATCCTTGTTATTTCGTCGGCCGCCTTTCGACATGCCGAGTACTCCGAGGAGTCCGAATATACTTGTCTAGCGGTGGTACCGTCTATCTCCAATTGAACGCCGCCATCTTGATCCCATCATGTGGTGTTGTGGAATGACATCACAGAATTCGTAAGTACTGCCGAACTATCGGTATCAGTCAGAATGAACTAAATGAATGGGAGTTGGGTACTATAGTAACGATCGGTTTCGCAATTTGATTTTGAAACTGTTTAAATCGTAGAATATTTTCAGATTTTTTTCGTATTTTGTTATTTTGAGTGCATCCTAAGTATTCTGCAATTTTAAATTTCATTATGAAACGAGATCAAATAAAAAGTTTGAAAATTATGCTAGTAGAAAAGAACATAAAATTAATGAAGTTAGAGAATAACCAACTTCATGTCGGTCAAAATCGTATACTTCAGTCCATTCTACTGGGTAGGCTCTTAGAGTAGAGCCTATTCGAATTAGATGTTGTGACGTCATTCCACAGGATGGGATCAAAATGGTGGCGTACTATCGGAGATCGGCGGTACCACCCCAGGAGAACAGATAAATGTTACAACTACCAATACCAAACTAACATATATAGGTCAGTAGTGTAAAAGCAATAAAATCTACAATTTATTTTATTATTTTAATGGCTTCATTTGTTCTCAAATATGACTCTCTTAGGTTTCCCCCCCCCCCGGCGGAGTTGTATATAAGTGGTGCGGGGGAAAAATGTACCCCTTTTTCCGGTTATTTCTCGTAAAGGACTTACAATTTCGAAAACTGTTCTGCATTAAAGTTGTACGGCATTTAATCCTGCGTAAAATGAATCCAGGTTCTTATTTTTTGGACTACCGGTTCTCATACTAATGCTAATCAAAGTTTACATATGAAACATGTGTTATTTACACTATATTGAACTTATGTTCAAGATATAGTATTATTACTAAAGCCATAATTTGTGGCAGTCTTGTACTTAGTAAATATATAAAATACTAGCTTTCGGTCGCGTCTTCGTCTACGCTGACTTTAGTAAAAAGGCCCGTTTGGTGTTTCCTGATATTTTTTCGAGATAAAAAGTGTACTAATCCAGGTTATAAACTGTTTGTGTGCCTTTCATTGGAATTCATTCAACCCTTTTTGCGTGATTGACTAACAAACAAACATATAAACTTTTACATTTATAATACTAGTAGGAGTAGGATTAAAGTTTAAAAAAGATTATTTTTTTAATATATCTCTTTTTCAACTGATGGAGGCAGGATAGGGAACACAATTTGTTGGTCTTGAAATGACAGCACCATCGGTCTTTGATAGATTTGGCATTTGTGAGCAAAACGTCGTCCACGCCTTTTACGGCTTAGATGTGACGAGTGTGTTGCACTAAGCCGGCTCGGCTCCGCGACTTTGCCAGCTTGCAGATGAACTTCTGCCCTTCCACAGTAACTAACGCATCGTACAGCGGAGCCGACTGAGCCTACCGCGCTTTGCCATCATCCATTTAGCTCGGCGTTTTCCGAAGGCGAGTTACTGTGCTGCCATTTCTTGAAGCATGCGTTTTTGCCCCTTACTGCTACCTGCCCCTCAGTATTCCACCATCCCGTCTCCTTGCTAATTCTTCGGCCGCCTTTCGACGTGCCAAGTACTGTTCGTCCAAGTTTGATAATGGATTTCTGTTAATGGCACCAGAGCTCATTGGAATTGCCCTTAACGCTCGAATCGAGGCCTTCGGTTGCCTTTACGAACTCTCAAGTTCTTACCCTTCAAGGTCCACCACTTAAAAGGACTAAAAGGACTCAATGCTGTATTGTGAGGCATTCCCCTGAATTACTTAATAGTTTGACAAATGGCCGATATCACGTCTTCGGATCAACAGGTAGTCGATCTGTGTTTGAGGTGGACGACTTTTGTAAGTGATGAGGTGTTGGGGTTCTTTCTGAAAAAAGGCGTTAACCACAGCCAAGTCGCCGGCCAATGAAGTTCGGATAATTTTTTCTCCCTCACTGTTCGGCTGACCATAGCCAAACCCTCCGTTAACCCGTCCAAAGTCTGATGAGGTTAGTAATGCACCCTCTATCAGCGCCTTGACCAACATAAGTATATCAGCTTGTAGCCCTCCCTTTTCTCTCCATTTCGAGCCCTGCCACCTTAGTTATTGTATGAACACCACCTCAAAGCACCGCCTATGCGGAAGATTGGCCAGCTCTCTGGGCCGGCCCGTGAGAGAGCCGATGTTCAATGTGGCAAAGCGGCATTTTTTATTCTTCTAATTTCTATTATAATTTACGTTTAATTCTAATATTTTTATCTATGTTTGTTGTACTATCACTGGAAAAAGATATATGTATATTAAAAATTAATATCTTTTGTAATATTATCTCTTTTATATCCTAAAAGAGCTGATTCGAATGAAAGGCACACAAATAGTTTATAACCTGGATTAACACACTTTTTATCTCGAAAAAGAACAGGAGAATTAAACGGGTCTTTTTATTGAGATCTGCGTGGACGAAGTCGCGAACGAAAGCTAGTATTTTATATATTTACTAAGCAAAAGACTGCCACAATTTAGTTCGTTAGTTTTATGTTCAATATAGTGTTAATATCACATTTTTCATAAATGTGTAAAATTGGTCCAACTTTGATTAGCATTAGTATGAGAACGGGTAGTCCAAAAAATATGAACCTGGTCTCATTCTACGTAGGATTAAATACCGTACCTTCATTAATAATTGTTTTCGATATTGTAAATACTGTAAGAGATATAACCGTAAAACCGAAAAAATACCCCTTTTGTAGGTACATTTTTACCCCGCCCCATTTATGCACGACTCCGCCGGGGCCCCGGGGCCTAGGATAGTCATATTTGACAACAAATTACGCCATTCAAACAATAAAACCTTTTGTAGAAATTATTTCCGATTTCCATTCCAAGCCTACTGACTTAATAGATAGCATGTGGATTTTATATGAAACATTGTTATAAATACTAACTTTTGCTTACTAGGACTCATATTGGGTCGCTGCGTCATCATAGTAAGGTAAGTAGCTTTTGCCCGCAACCGTCTCTGTTCCTGCGGGAACCGTATTAAATTTCGGGGTAAAATATAAAGTGTTATTCTGGGCTAAAATAAGCTACATTACCGGAAAATTTCATCAAAATCTATTCATTATTTTTTACGTGAAAGAGTTAACAGACGTAACATTCATAAAAACTTTTCGCATTTATAATATTATAGGTATGTATTCTAAAAGGCTTTGCAACATGTAGACCGTGCTCTTCTGTATTTATGGCCGATATTAGTTTGTTTCAATGAGTATATTTGCAGTTGCATCGAAACTTCTAAAGACCTTTGCAGTGTATTCAGATAATGTCCCTAGAGATTTCAGTACACTTGCATGCCATGATACATATTACTTACATATATCTCTCTGTAAACATTGTTATTTACTTATTATTGATTTTTGCAGGATTGACATCCGTGTTATGACTTTGCAGAACCGTATAAGCAGGCCAATAAATCAGGCTGGCTGATGGACGCATTACTCCATGATACACAAGTTGTATTTCCTATGACTGGCCTTCTGAGGCATAAATCATAACCAGTGAAACGTGTCAAAGTGTTTACATATATGTATGCTGATTAGTGCACTGCTATTGTTGTATTCTGCCTGTGAAGAAGTGATACTGCCTTGTAGTCAATGAAGATTACTTCTGTAATATACCTAATTGAACAAAACTATTTATTTGATGTGTATATGTGTCTATTTAATAATATGCATTTAATAACTAACCATAATCCAAATTACTGTAGTGCTTAAACATTAAACTGGAGTGGAGTCACTGTTACAAATTGTTAACACCAGAGTTGGATTCAATTTTTACAATGAATTCCAAACATTTGATAATAGAATGTGGCTAGTCATATATTAAAACATAGACTTAGATTATTTATTAAAGCTATGGACATTAAATGTCTTGTAAATTAGAAAAAATTATTTTACTTTAATGGTTGATGTCTGAGCCAAAATTATTAATTTTATAGTAACTTAAGGCGAGGATGGCGTCCATTTGGACCCTGGATAGTAAATAAGATACATTGTATGCTGTGAAAATATTTTATTCTTCCTCTTTGACAATATGTCTTTTTCTTTCTGGTACAAATGGTACTGCACCTTTTTTGCTATGAGCACGTCTATTGCCTTCCTTCCGTTTATTCTTCTCTCTAATTGTCTTAATTTCTGTCTGTGCATTGAGGATATGTTTAGGTACATGCCTGTGTCGTGCTATGCGCTTTACTTGTGGATGACTAGCAAATTTTTCTTTTAGAGCATCTGCATAGTTAAGAGCTGTTCTTTCACGTGGTTTCAGCTGTAAAAAAGATGCATTTATCAAAATACATATTCATAATCTGTGTGTAACATTTTGCTATTTACCACAAACTAACATATTTAATCTAACATTAAATGTTTGCAACTCGTGAAAATTTGTATTGTTTCTTACCACACCAAGCTTTTCTGATGCTTTTGATTTCCACATTCTGATATTCATTTCATCAGACCCAGATAGAATATATTTGTTGTCAAGTGTCCACTTTACAGAGGTTAACCTTTGCATTCTTTTTGTATGATACACATCTCTGGAGTGGCCCTTGAGACTCTCAAATATTCTTATTGTTTTGTCATAACTTCCTGATACAAATTCTCTACCAGTTGGAGAATAATCAACATCTATTACAGCTGATGTATGGTCCATATGGATATTGATTGGTTGAGTCAATTTTCTTACATCAAAGGTATATAAGCTGTAAGAAGAATTTATAATTAGTTTTCACTTGTGGTCTACAAATCCAGATAATTGGACAAACTTCCCAAAACACTACAACTTACTTATAATCTTCATTAGCTACAGTAAATATGAAGGCTTCCATGGGATTCCATGAGAGTGCATTAGACTTGAGTTCCATGACAACTTTCCTTAAAGGTCCCGAGTCTCTGCAATCATATATAATTATGCTCCGATCACTCGCACACGATGCAAGTAAGTTTGTTTCCACCTGAAACATTAAAATTACATAGGTTAACATAGACATATTAGGTGCTTGCCTATGTTATTACATTAGAGAGCTCTTAAAAATCTTGAAAATGTGCCAATCAAAGTTTGAAATTATCTCAATAATTATTGGATATGTATTAGATAAGATCTTAACACTGTCAGGTACATCACCCACAAATTGCTGTATTTTATACAGGGTGTTTCATAATACATGTATAAAGCCGAAAGGGTGTTAAAGTAGAGCTTTCAAAGAGTGCACTGGCGACTTCATTTTATCCGAACATTGAATTTTAATTTTAATAAAAAAAAAAAATTTTTAAAGATAAATAACCATATCGACTACGTTGAAGCGCAGCTCTATTTCAAGTTGATGATCATATAAAAAACAGGTTAATAACCTCGTGCGACCCCTATCGAAACAAAGCAACCTCCTCAAGCCTACTACCAGGAGCCTAATGCTGCGTACACACCGGGCGATGTGTGACGCGCACCCGTTTCGGCTAACGATTGTCCGTTGGCGTGTGCCGGCCGGCAATCCGCAGTGCAGCGTGGCGGTAACATCAAACGGATAGAAGTAATCATCCAATCGCAGTTTGGGCGGATACCGAAGGCCAACAAACAAACGTGCAAATACGAGCCCGAATCGGTTCCCAAAACTCCCAAAGATCGTTTGCTTGACCACGAAATGCAAGTATTAGACCTTAGAAGTCCAAATAATTCGGCCGACAGCCCTTCGTTGGCGTACATTGAGTGTGTACACACCATAAGGACGAGTAATAACCTCGTGCCATTCATATCAAAACAAACCAACCTCCTTCATCTTACTACCAGGCGTCGTACTAAATGTTACTTATGAATAGGCTCTACCAAATTAACTAGGAACTTGCCTACACTAATTATTTTCGATAGGTAGGTATGCTTAAATAGTCGGAGCGTCGGTGGCCTAAGGTTGCGGTATCCGACTCGTACGCGTGAGGTACCGGGTTCGAATCCCACTGCCGCCATGTACCACTAACTCTTTTCTAAGTTATGCACAGTAGCTGAATACTAACCGATGCTTTTACGGTGAGGGAAATCATCGTGATGAAACTTACACATTCAGTTCAGACGACTGAATGTGTAAGTAACCATGATCCAATCTGGTCAGGTTCCCTTGGTAGCAGGGTTAGGAGCCAGGAATGTCAGATGGCAGTCGCTCCACTGCAATTAATTACCTAATCTGCCAAATCCTAGATCATGGACCATAGTCTAATAATTTTGTGGAGAGAAAAGAATTTGTTACAGTGGAGCGACTACCATCTGACCTCCATGACCCTGCTACCAGGGGAACCTGACTCGATTGGATCATGGTTACAATTTCAGTTGCCAGAATTTGCAGATTTCATCATGATGTTTCCCTCACCATAGGAGCATCGGTTAATTTCAACTAATGTACATAACTCAGACAGTGGCGTGCCTAGGGGTTCAGAGTAAGGCAAGCCGAGAGATGAAGTTTGTGTAGTTTTTACGGTTATTAAAAATAAATCCATCCCCTTGCCACATTACGGAAATAATTTGTTATTTTCTGAGAAATGATTATAAACTTTACCTTTTCCATGCAAATCAAAACTTGTGCACATTTTAAACCATCACAAGGGACTCTACTTCGTCTATTGTTAATCAATCTAATTAAATCACTTTTACTACAAAACAGAACACAAACACAACAAAAAACTAATTACTTATCCGCCCAAACGGCTCAAACAAAACAATAGTGAAGTTGGTACGTATTACAGCATTCAACAAACGTACCTACTGCGCATGCGCGAAGTTGCCAATTTCAAAGATCCGTGTACAACTTCATACGCATGCAGGGCTTAAAGTCTCGTACAATTTACCATATAAACAAACGTATAGTTATATCTCATTATAGGACAGTTTTCATATGTAAGAAAGAGACATACCGGCCGGAATCAAAGCCCGCTTACAATCCAGCGCGTGCGAGCGAGATGACTGACCGAGTCTCAATTTCCTCAACTTGCATGTGCGTTCGGATCGTGTTTCGTAACCTGGGCGCACGATGGCGCTGCTTTGCGGCGCGGCAGTTTGAAATGCATTAGGAGCGCGAACTTTAAATAGTTCGCGCTCGCATTATCTTTGATTTTTTATCGATAATTATTTTTATAAGGCAAGCCCGGCTTTTGGGCTTGTATGACGGTAACGCCACTGAACTCAGAAAAGAGTCATTGGTACATTGCCACAGCGGGATTCGAACCCGGCACCTCTCTCGCTTACGTCGGATACTCAACCGCCCAGCCACCAATGTTCTTGAAAAACATACTAAAGATAGCTACATAACTAAAACAGAATTCGTTCAATTGATAAATCGTTCTACACAAATAAGTAGGTACTATGTCCTACTAAAATGGTTCACTCATCTAGGGACCTACGTAGCGTAGGGAACCACTTATGAGACTAGTTTTGTTGAAACAGATTACAGACAGGTTTTACTAAATACCTACATGTTTCATGAACAGATAAAAGCGTTGTCTTTTCTGCCTATTTCCCGTCGGAAAAGAACCTCCTAACGTTACGATTAGGTACTAGCTAGGTAGCATATCTTAAAGTCTAGCTAGAGCCTAGACCTTTAAAGCATGTAGGTACGTACCTTTTTAAAGTTATTTTATGAAAACAAACAGCGTCAGGTGCCATACTTTCTTGCTTTCTTGTGGCTCGGATGACTGATAGGTATTAACTATCAAGTAAGCTTGCACTCGTATCGTAGCGTAGCTAGGTAGGTACACTCCATACACACAGATACACAACACTACGCAGGCTCTGGTTGCTATGCAATACGTAAATAGGTAGGTACCATGGTGTTTGGCCTACTGCTAGCTTGCATTCATACACAGAATAATGATTATCACAATACTTAAACGTTGAACGCTGAACACAGACAAGACTACGTTAATACTGGTACCTGAAGCTATAAATCATTCGTTCACATCGTTAACACTCTTATCACAGTTATCTTCACAATAGGTACCTACTTAGGTATCCTACAACTACAACGCAACAATCATTTCGGTCACGCGAAAAGCTAAAAACTGAATGAACGAATACGACGCGAAAGTTGGCAAATTTCGTCAATGGAAGTCGCGCCGTGGGTCAAACCACAAAATAAAGAACGGCCCGCCAAAGTATTCTATTTTTAGATTTTGTAGCTTTCAGTTTCTATTTTGATGTCAAAAGCGCCGCCACAGCTCCGGCGCCGGCCTTGACCTTGACGGCACGTGCAAAAGGATTCGTACTTAGGGATCCGTGTTTTAAGGGTCTAACTTATTTCGCCTTTTATGTTCTCTCGTTTTATGTTCTCCTAGTAGTTGCACCATAATGTTGATTTTTTTTTATTTGTTAAAGTGAGTCTCAAGCGAATCCAACTGTGGGCTTAATAATAATCCTTATGGCGATGGCCTACATTTGCTTATCACGATTTTATCGGGTAGTTTGGTACAATGACAGTAACCTAGACAGTAATTTCTAAAATTGTGTTTGGGTCCGTGCTCCACCTAGGTGACCTAGGTTCTCCAATTGGGTGAAGCATGGGATATTTACAGGTAAAGCTCCATCAACTAAGAATCATTAAGTTAATTTTAGTTGATAAGAAATGTTCGTGAAAACGATAGGTACGATTACCTACGCGACACTGAAACATGACTGACAGACATGACATGAGAAAGCAAACTCGTAAAAAGACAAAGATGTTACATTAATTAGAGTTTGCTACATTAATATGCTACAGTAATTTGAATAAGACTACTTTGCTATTAGTTAGGTGGTGGTGCACTTTCGTAAAAACTATGAATGAACCTTTTGAATTAAAATCATAATTGATTACAATATTTTTTTGTACAGAACCCTCGAAACCAAAAAATACAAAACGGATTATTTAGACCTCCTTAATATTGCGCCTAGTACGTGGGGTGTCCATAAAATAAGCCAGTGCAAATACAGGCATGACGCATTTCATCCTAGTCCTCACAGTGACAACGCATCTGCTGTTCTGCATGTTTGTTGCCTGCAACCTAAATGCTTAAATCCTAGTACGTAAATAGTGTTGCTAGGTATTTTTTCAGCTATTCAAATTTAATATTCACCTTCTTGAATTCAAACATGAGTAGAATTTAATAATTACTATTAGATAGGTACTAAAATGACATCTTTCCTTATTTCGGAGCTGGCGGAAAAGTTCAACGAGAAATGCATAAACTTGTGCCAAGACTCACCACATGCATTCAACAGGATGTAAACTGAGTGAAAAAATAGACAAAAAAGTATAACAACAATATCGTGTAGTTTTGCTGCACTTTCCAAAAATATTAAAATCTAGTGAATGTACTTTATGGACACCCTGTGATATCAGTATCCCGTACATAGTCCACCTGCTTCAGTCATGACTGCCTAGTACAATAGAAGATATGGCGCAGACGCGAAATCAAGCTGTAACTTTTTTGCCTATTAATGTTTATTGTGTTTTCGCAATTAGTTTGAAGACTATGTACCTAGGTGCAACATTGTGTTGAAGGCAACAAAAAACAAATAAATTAAAGTAGAAACAAACATCGAAATGTCTTGTTTTTGTGCCGGACTGCTCACGAGCTGCTTGTAATAATAATTTTATTAACCAGCCACTTGAGGTATTGATCGTAGTGATCTTTAGATTGAATTTTAAAACTCATATGAAACGGTAGGTAGAAAAGACTTAAAGGCACAAAACCTATATCCTATCTGTAACTGGTAAAATTGTATTATTCAGTTGATTGACCTGATTATGAACTTGAGTGATCTATTACAACTGATTTCTAGAGATGCGGTCTTTCGTTTTCAAAATGTGATTATCGACATTGAAAAAGAAAAAGTTCGATAGTCATTTTCTCGGTAACTATTCCACGCACGAAAAAAATAATTGTACCTATCGTTTTAATACGTTTAGCACTCCATCCAGTTCACGGCTTTATACATGTATTATGAAACACCCTGTATTGAAATGCACTGAAAGTTTGTGCAAATACAATCTAAAACAAAAGTAACAAATCACTACCATGATATATTCATCAAGATAATTATCACTTCCAAACCCTGATGCCAATGTTAAATAAATTGAAAAATGGCTACATACCTGATTAAATGCCACATGATGTAGGCTATCTACACCCCATTTAAAGACTTTAATAGGCTCATTCCTTGTGTTTTCCCATAGCTGACACTGTTCACCACAAGTCGCAAATATTGGCTTTGATCTGTGATGTGTAATACCACTGACCACTGACATGCTCAATAAGGTATTTACTGGATCTTCATCATCAGAGGACTGGATTTCTGATTTCCATGTCTTGATGGTTTTATCATCACCAACACTAGTAAAGGTGTCTCCACTAGGTCTGTAGCACAATGCACGGACCCATCCCTCATGTGCAACAAAGCTTCTAGTACACTTTCTCATAGCCAAGTCCCACAGTCTGATCTCACCATCGAAAGCACCACTGGCCAGAACTGCCAAACGGCTGGGGTGCTTTGCCATGCTAGACACGCCATCACGGTGACCATCTAAGTTTCCAACAAAAGGCTTTGCAAATACACGCTCTAACTTGACAGCATTCAGAGCCCTTACATATTCACGTGGAGCTTCCAAGGGGTGTTGGCTCGGGTCGTAATTCCTGGGTACTGAAAATTATAATAAGCAATGTAATTATGGTACCTATGGTAAGATGTTGTTTTAATGTGGTGTTTTCCATGGCATGGTTAGAGGATACCAAAAGGTGCAACTCAAAAAGATTCGAAATTTTACAAGTATTTTTTCCTCAGCGCCCCCTTTGCTACACTCCAACCCATGGCTTTTTTTATGTTAGACTAGCCAGGCAATTGATCGCCCGAGGGTAAGTGACGATGCAGCCAAAGTTGGAGTATACCTGTCTAGGAACAGGACTTGAGTAACAATACTTACATTTGTGTATATCTCTTTTGGTTGCACGAAGATAATCTTCAGGATTGCGACTGATTACTTTTATCTTTACCTTGGACATGTTACGTTTTCTCGGAATCAGTCTTAGATTTCTATATCCTTTGAAGGACAGACACTGAACTATACTACTTTCCCGAGCGAATTTGAACTAAATAAATGAAAATCACAAACATGCGACAGATATCACAAACATAACCTCACTACTTTAGTTGACAGACAAACTGACGTGATGGGACGATGGACGTCAATCAAAAAGTAGATCCATGATCAGAGACTTTGAAGCAAAGACTAATAACTAAAGCGACATACACACGCTCTAATTCAAACACCTATACCTTGTCTAAAATAGGATGATAATTTTGACAGATCACAGTAGGGATGTGGTTGTGTTAAATCGTTAATGAATCTATTCGATTATCGATTAGCATTCTCATAGAACTTGGAATCGATAGTTGCATGGATATGCTATACGTATTATACAAAATAAACTATTTATTTTCTTCTGAATTAATAATTTATTAATACGACATTAAAAACCCTTCTACAACGACGATTATGAAACGTGCGTATTTCTATTCGGTCAGTCATCCTATTACGTAGAATACGCCCGACTCGAAATTGTTGTTGTAAAAGGTCTCTTAAGGTGAAATCCAAACAAAGAATAAGAGTTTAGTTACAAAAAAATAATAAGGTTACCTAAATGTTAATTTTAAATATTCGATTATATTATATCAATATCGATTTTCGATTGTCTGTTGTTATTCGTTATTCGTGGCACTTCACTAAAGGGGCGGGGCCTGTCTATGAAGTACGACATTTTTGTAGTACATTTTACCGAAAATAAACACAAAACTTCATAGGCGTGCGCCAAAGACCAACAATTAGTGAGCTGTCAAAATTATCATCCTATTTTAGACAAAGCATACATAAAGGAGGCTCTACATGTTGGCATGTCCGTTACTGGCAGTGTTGCTAGAATAAGACCATCTAAGTCCGATTCGCTCATTAAAAAAAATAAAAATAAACATCTCTGTATGGCAACATTGGCAACTTATGCCAAGTTTTTTAAACGTTATTCATAAAAGTCATAAGAAACAATTTGATTTCTGTAGGATTGTTTATCTACGTGAGTTATGAAAAATATTCTTAAATAATGGGCAAAACAATTTAAAAAGAAGTGCGGGAGATAATTTTCAGCATGATTAATAGTCTAGACAAACTAACAGTGCAATTTCAAGCAAATAGTGACCAAATAACTGAATGTTTACAAGAAGGACTCACAAAGACAAACTATCCCTAGATTATTGCCATATACACAAGACAACTCAAAAAGTAATAATTTCACAAGAAAGGTATCATTTCTCAATATATTCTACTATATAGGATCAAAATTGCGACATTCAACGGATTTCGGCGCCATCATCCCTGGCAAGACACTACAATTTAAAGTGTAATAAATTTAAGAAAATCGGGCGTTTGAACCCGTCCAACCAAAATGAAAACAAATGAGGAGTTTTCCAATAGGTATCTAAAGCATTCCTAACCACTCACTAGATGGCGCCCCGACAATTTTGGTAATGAAGAGTTTACCAGTAGGTATTGATAGTTTGTTTCAAAAAGCATCAATAGATGGCGCTCCTACAATTTTGGTAATCTTTTTTAAATCTGTATGATGGTGGCAGTGATTTCATGCAGCCAAGTAATACTAAACTTGAAAATAAAGTGTTTATTAATATAAACATAACTGTTAAAGGTTGAACGAAGTGTTAAAAGAAATATTTATAGAAGTTGGCACTATGTTCCATTATTATTACAACCTCTAAAATGGTTTAAAATTATTGACAAATATAATATTATCCAATACAACGTACCCAGTGTTTATATCCTGTTTGCTAAGAACCTATTTCAAGCGATTATCAATTACCAAAATTGTCGGGGCGCCATCTAGTGAGTGGTTAGGTTAGCTATTGGAAAACTCCTCATTGATAATCGCTTGAAATAGGTTCTTAGCAAACAGGATATAAACACTGGGTACGTTGTATTGGATAATATTGTATTTGTCAATAGTTTTCAACCATTTTAGAGGTTGTAATAATAATGGAACATAGTGCCAACTTCTATAAATATTTCTTTTTACATTTCTTTCAACCTTTAACAGTTATGTTTATATTAACAAACATTTTATTTTTAAGTTACGTATTAATCGGCTGCATGAAATCACTGCCACCATCATAATGATTAAAAAAAGATTACCAACATTGTAGAAGCGCTATCTATTGATGCTTTTTGAAACCAACTATCAATACCTACTGGAAAACTCCTCATTGGAAATTGGAGACACTATCTTTGGCATGTCCATGGCGTACTACACCCACGTAAATAATTTTTGTTTGTGTGAATAATATTGTCAATGTTTTAGTTCGAGGATTGCTTTTAAATGTTCGTTTCATAAAGTAGGGCTCCTCTACCATCTTTGGTTTAAACTTGTAATTCGCTCTGCAGCCCAACCGCCTAACTCGAATTGATCGACGCCATCTTATCCTACAAGGGGTCTATCCCTATAGGACCGACAACCTGAATAGTTCAGTTCGTTACATGCCGGTCGCCACACAAAGGTCCCGGGTTTGATTCCCGGACGAACGAAATTTAAATGATGAATTTTAATTTCTGTTACTGGGGCGGCACTGCGAAACTTCAATCGCATGATACCATTACTCAGGAATGACGTCACAGAATTCGTACCTCGTATCAAACCGCCGGCAAAGTGAACGAAATTAATTAGTGTAGCAACGATCTATTTTGCACTTTTTTTTTTAAACATCGTATTCTTTAATTAATTGAATAAAATGCTAGAATTGTACTTTGTAATAGTATATTTTTAAATTATATTTGTACTTTGTGATTTTTAGTACATCAAATGTAATCTGCAGCGTTATACAGGGTGTTTCATAATACATGTATAAAGCCGTGAACTGGATGGAGTGCTAAACGTATTAAAACGATAGGTACAATTATTTTTTTCGTGCGTGGAATAGTTACCGGGAAAATGACTATCGAACTTTTTCTTTTTCAATGTCGATAATCACATTTTGAAAACGAAAGACCGCATCTCTAGAAATCAGTTGTAATAGATCACTCAAGTTCATAATCAGGTCAATCAACTGAATAATACAATTTTACCAGTTACAGATAGGATATAGGTTTTTGTGCCTTTAAGTCTTTTCTACCTACCGTTTCATATGAGTTTTAAAATTCAATCTAAAGATCACTACGATCAATACCTCAAGTGGCTGGTTAATAAAATTATTATTACAAGCAGCTCGTGAGCAGTCCGGCACAAAAACAAGACATTTCGATGTTTGTTTCTACTTTAATTTATTTGTTTTTTGTTGCTTTCAACACAATGTTGCACCTAGGTACATAGTCTTCAAACTAATTGCGAAAACACAATAAACATTAATAGGCAAAAAAGTAACAGCTTGATTTCGCGTCTGCGCCATATCTTCTATTGTACTAGGCAGTCATGACTGAAGCAGGTGGACTATGTACGGGATACTGATATCACAGAGTGTCCATAAAGTACATTCACTAGATTTTAATATTTTTGGAAAGTGCAGCAAAACTACACGATATTGTTGTTATACTTTTTTGTCTATTTTTTCACTCAGTCTACATCCTGTTGAATGCATGTGGTGAGTCTTGGCACAAGTTTATGCATTTCTCGTTGAACTTTTCCGCCAGCTCCGAAATAAGGAAAGATGTCATTTTAGTACCTATCTAATAGTAATTATTAAATTCTACTCATGTTTGAATTCAAGAAGGTGAATATTAAATTTGAATAGCTGAAAAAATACCTAGCAACACTATTTACGTACTAGGATTTAAGCATTTAGGTTGCAGGCAACAAACATGCAGAACAGCAGATGCGTTGTCACTGTGAGGACTAAGATGAAATGCGTCATGCCTGTATTTGCACTGGCTTATTTTATGGACACCCCACGTACTAGGCGCAATATTAAGGAGGTCTAAATTATCCGTTTTGTATTTTTTGGTTTCGAGGGTTCTGTACAAAAAAATATTGTATTCAATTATGATTTTAATTCAAAAGGTTCATTCATAGTTTTTACGAAAGTGCACCACCACCTAACTAATAGCAAAGTAGTCTTATTCAAATTACTGTAGCATATTAATGTAGCAAACTCTAATTAATGTAACATCTTTGTCTTTTTACGAGTTTGCTTTCTCATGTCATGTCTGTCAGTCATGTTTCAGTGTCGCGTAGGTAATCGTACCTATCGTTTTCACGAACATTTCTTATCAACTAAAATTAACTTAATGATTCTTAGTTGATGGAGCTTTACCTGTAAATATCCCATGCTTCACCCAATTGGAGAACCTAGGTCACCTAGGTGGAGCACGGACCCAAACACAATTTTAGAAATTACTGTCTAGGTTACTGTCATTGTGCCAAACTACCCGATAAAATCGTGATAAGCAAATGTAGGCCATCGCCATAAGGATTATTATTAAGCCCACAGTTGGATTCGCTTGAGGCTCACTTTAACAAATAAAAAAAAATCAACATTATGGTGCAACTACCAGGAGAACATAAAACGAGAGAACATAAAAGGCGAAATAAGTTAGACCCCTAAAACACGGATCCCTAAGTACGAATCCTTTTGCACGTGCCGTCAAGGTCAAGGCCGGCGCCGGAGCTGTGGCGGCGCTTTTGACATCAAAATAGAAACTGAAAACTACAAAATCTAAAAATAGAATACTTTGGCGGGCCGTTCTTTATTTTGTGGTTTGACCCACGGCGCGACTTCCATTGACGAAATTTGCCTACTTTTGCGTCGTATTCGTTCATTCAGTTTTTAGCTTTTCGCGTGACCGAAATGATTGTTGCGTTGTAGTTGTAGGATACCTAAGTACCTATTGTGAAGATAACTGTGTTAAGAGTGTTAACGATGTGAATGAATTATTTATAGCTTCAGGTACCAGTATTAACGTAGTCTTGTCTGTGTTCAGCGTTCAACGTTTAAGTATTGTGATAATCATTATTCTGTGTATGAATGCAAGCTAGCAGTAGGCCAAACACCATGGTACCTACCTATTTACGTATTGCATAGCAACCAGAGCCTGCGTAGTGTTGTGTATCTGTGTGTATGGAGTGTACCTACCTAGCTACGCTACGATACGAGTGCAAGCTTACTTGATAGTTAATACCTATCAGTCATCCGAGCCACAAGAAAGCAAGAAAGTATGGCACCTGACGCTGTTTGTTTTCATAAAATAACTTTAAAAAGGTACGTACCTACATGCTTTAAAGGTCTAGGTTCTAGCTAGACTTTAAGATATGCTACCTAGCTAGTACCTAATCGTAACGTTAGGAGGTTCTTTTCCGACGGGAAATAGGCAGAAAAGACAACGCTTTTATCTGTTCATGAAAACATGTAGGTATTTAGTAAAACCTGTCTGTAATCTGTTTCAACAAAACTAGTCTCATAAGTGGTTCCCTACGCTACGTAGGTCCCTAGATGAGTGAACCATTTTAGTAGGACATAGTACCTACTTATTTGTGTAGAACAATTTATCAATTGAACGAATTCTGTTTTAGTTATGTAGCTATCTTAAGTATGTTTTTCAAGAACGTTGGTGGCTGGGCGGTTGAGTATCCGACGTAAGCGAGAGAGGTGCCGGGTTCGAATCCCGCTGTGGCAATGTACCAATGACTCTTTTCTGAGTTATGTACATTAGTTGAAATTAACCGATGCTCCTATGGTGAGGGAAACATCATGATGAATTCTGCAAATTCTGGCAACTGAAATTGTAACCATGATCCAATCGAGTCAGGTTCCCCTGGTAGCAGGGTCATGGAGGTCAGATGGTAGTCGCTCCACTGTAACAAATTCTTTTCTCTCCACAAAATTATTAGACTATGGTCCATGATCTAGGATTTGGCAGATTAGGTAATTAATTGCAGTGGAGCGACTGCCATCTGACATTCCTGGCTCCTAACCCTGCTACCAAGGGAACCTGACCAGATTGGATCATGGTTACTTACACATTCAGTCGTCTGAACTGAATGTGTAAGTTTCATCACGATGATTTCCCTCACCGTAAAAGCATCGGTTAGTATTCAGCTACTGTGCATAACTTAGAAAAGAGTTAGTGGTACATGGCGGCAGTGGGATTCGAACCCGGTACCTCACGCGTACGAGTCGGATACCGCAACCTTAGGCCACCGACGCTCCGACTATTTAAGCATACCTACCTATCGAAAATAATTAGTGTAGGCAAGTTCTTAGTTAATTTGGTAGAGCCTATTCATGTAGATAAGTAGGTAACATTTAGTACGACGCCTGGTAGTAAGATGAAGGAGGTTGGTTTGTTTTGATATGAATGGCACGAGGTTATTACTCGTCCTTATGGTGTGTACACACTCAACGTACGCCAACGAAGGGCTGTCGGCCGAATTATTTGGACTTCTAAGGTCTAATACTTGCATTTCGTGGTCAAGCAAACGATCTTTGGGAGTTTTAGGAACCGATTCGGGCTCGTATTTGCACGTTTGTTTGTTGGCCTTCGGTATCCGCCCAAACTGCGATTGGATGATTACTTCTATCCGTTTAATGTTACCGCCACGCTGCACTGCGGATTGCCGGCTGGCACACGCCAACGGACAATCGTTAGCCGAAACGGGTGCGCGTCACACATCGCCCGGTGTGTACGCAGCATTAGGCTCCTGGTAGTAGGCTTGAGGAGGTTGCTTTGTTTCGATAGGGGTCGCACGAGGTTATTAACCTGTTTTTTATATGATCATCAACTTGAAATAGAGCTGCGCTTCAACGTAGTCGATATGGTTATTTATCTTTAAAAAATATTTTTTTTTATTAAAATTAAAATTCAATGTCCGGATAAAATGAAGTCGCCAGTGCACTCTTTGAAAGCTCTACTTTAACACCCTTTCGGCTTTATACATGTATTATGAAACACCCTGTATTTATTTATGAAATCAAAATTAAAAAGCGTGATAGTTATGTTAGTGTTCAGTGTCAGTGGAACGGAACATAATCAATGTCATTTACTCCCGTTCTTTGCTCTATGTAGTCCATGGCTGACTTTGGCTCTTTTTCTGCTAAGTACAAGAAAATTTGATAAGAGTACCATGGTGTGTATCATGTATGCACAACATAATGTAATTAATTAAATCGACGCATAGGGTAATATGAGCTAGCTAAAATATGCCATTCAATCTCTTTTCTCTACTTTGTGGTCGTTTAAAATCGTACATTTTCACAGATAGATAGGGACTATCCAAAATGTTGTGACGTCATTTCTGAGTAATGGTATTATGCGATTGTAGTTACGCGGTACTACCCCTGGTCTAGATGTAATATGTTTAAAAGTATGTAATTTAAAAAAAGTTTATCAATTACAATAAGATTGCGGCGTTCACTTCTAGCAAGGCGGTCGGGCTGCTGAATGGACCATCGAATCAAAAACAAATCTTATCACGTAAGTGTAAGGCTTGTATTTGAAGGAAAAGGAGCCGCGGTCTGACAGAAACGTCAACCATACAGTCAGCGTGTCCCGTTTTAACAATTGCCATGATATGGATTGGTACATTTTAGTAGTTTTCATACTACTAAAATTTACCAATTCAGGCGTCGGTAGCCAGGCGGTTGAGTTTCCAATTCGTAAACGGTACCGGGTACGAATCCTGCTGCGGCCATGTACCAATGACTCTTTTCTGAGTTATGTACATTAGTTTAATTCTAACCAATGCTCTTACGGTGAGGGAAAAACATCGCGATGAACCTGCAAATTCAGGCAACTGAATAAGTAACCATGCTCCAATTTGGTCAGGTTCCCCTGGTAGCAGGGTCACGGAGGTCACCTCCGTGAAGTTGGCCCCCCAAAGTAATTATTTTTGAATTTAATTAATGCAAATCGTTTGAGAAGATTTGAGAGTAAAGAGAAATCGTTTGAGAGTTAAAAGTTTTTCCAGAAAATTGATTTTAATTTTAGGTGTGAAATTGGCCCCCATATTCTCTATCTCGTCGAAAAATTGACTTAGACGTTCAATATTTTTTTAATCGTTTTAGAATCGTTTGAGAGGATTTAAGAGTTCAAAAAAACTGTTAGAGAGTTAATATTTTAATTGATATTACTTCATTATTGCGTGAGTCATTTCCCCTAGTTTCTCAGGGCTTCCGGCCCGCGCAATATTGCGCGGCGTACATGCGTACATTCAGGGCGGACCGTCTGGGAGGAAAAGCCTAGTTAATTTAACTGAAAGATCCGAAATAGTAAATAAGAAATCAATTCAACCCTTTAAGTTGGTTGTTGTTTGAAATATAATTTTTTCGTTGCCAGTCACGAATAAGTATTATCTACAGAAACATTCGTTAAAATTAAATAAACGAACTGTTAATTAAATAACTCAACTTAAATAACGAAACTGTAATTGAATAAACGAACGACAAAGATGCAAGATTCGATGTACTCTTCCAATCCTATAAGTGCAACATTGTACTATCCCAACCGTTTTTCCAAGTTATATGTAGCCGTTACCGTTAACCGTTACCCAAGTTATACATGTTCGGAAAATATGAGATTCGATGTAATTTTTTTATTCAATACGATGCAAAGTCCTAAACAATATTTTAGTCCGATGATACATTGTAAGGTGCACCATGCGATCTTCGTCGCCGAGTGGAAGCGAGCTCAGTCTTGTTTCTTACCCGACACGATAAACATAAAACTGCCTCGAGTTTCTTCATATTTTCAGTTTTCGATAACTCAATCTTATTTCAGTGTGACTTTCTGTTTTTCGGCACAATTTTTTATTTAGCAAATATTTTTTGCAACTGAGAAACTAGGGAAAATTAGGGGGAATGACTCACGCAATAATGAAGTAATATAAATTAAAATATTAACTCTCCAACAGTTTTTTTGAACTCTCAAATCCTCTCAAACGATTAAAAAAAAAATTGAACGTCTAAGTCAATTTTTCGACGAGATAGAGAATATGGGGGCCAATTTCACACCCAAAATTAAAATCAATTTTCTAGAAAAACTATTAACTCTCAAACGATTTTTCTTTACTCTCAAATCTTTTCAAACGATTTGCATTAATGAGGAGTTTTCCAGTAGGTATTGATAGTTTGTTTCAAAAAGCATCAATAGATGGCGCTCCTACAATTTTGGTAATCTTCTTTAAATCTGTATGATGGTGGCAGTGATTTCATGCAGCCAAGTAATACTTAACTTGAAAATAAAGTGTTTATTAATTTAAACATAACTGTTAAAGGTTGAACGAAGTGTAAAAAGAAATATTTATAGAAGTTGGCACTATGTTCCATTATTATTACAACCTCTAAAAAGGTTGAAAACTATGAGGAGTTTTCCAGTAGGTATTGTCAGTTGGTTTCAATTAGCATCAATAGATGGCGCTCCTACAATTCTGGTAATTTTTTTAAAATCTGTATGATTTTGGCGGTGATATCATGCAGCCATCTAATACTAAACCTAAAAATAAAACGTTTATTAATATAATAGGCACTATGTTCCATTTTATTACAACCTCTAAAATGGTTGAAAACTATTGATAAATACAATATTATCCAATACAACGTACCCAGTGTTTATATCCCTTTTAATAAGAACCTTTTTCAAGCATTTATCAATTACCAAAATTGTCGGGCCGCCATCTAGTGAGTGGTTAAGAATGCTTTAGATACCTATTGGAAAACTCCTCATTGACAAATATAATATTATCCAATACAATGTACCCAGTGTTTATATCCTGTTTGCTAAGAACCTATTTCAAGCGATTATCAATTACCAAAATTGTCGGGGCGCCATCTAGTGAGTGGTTAGGAATGCCTTAAATACCTATGGAAAACTCCTCATTAAATTCAAAAATAATTACTTTAGGGCCAACTTCACGGAGGTCGGAGGTCAGATGGTAGTCGCATTAAAACTCGGATTATACTCTATGCAAATTTTTTTTCTCTATGGTTTATTCGCAGTATTTCGGTAAGTGCACTTTCCTGTGGTATTAAGCGCGCTCCACATGTTCGCCGAAACTTCCGGCGAAACTTTGGCCGGGACTTTGGTCGATCCTCTACATTCTCGCCTATTAGGGATGTGGTGGTGTCAAAACGCGCGACATTTTATCGATTCATCGGTGTAATATCAGTATTCTACTGTAAACAGGGTCACAGAGGTGATAGCACCTGCTCTACTGTAATTACTTGATCTACTAATATCCTGGATCATGGTCAAGAGTATCCCGAACCTGTTACGGGAAAAAGCGCTAGGAATATAAATATAAAATCGATCGAATCGAGACGAAAACAAACTATCTCTACTTAGTCTATGAAATAGGCGAGACATGCCAAATATGCACGGGACTACACGAATACTACCTCCACATTCTCGTGTTCCCGCGGAACTGTCCACATGTGGAGCGCGCTTTATTCTTTCGATGCATCGGCCAATATGTATGAGCACCTTAATACATGGAGTGAACTTTGCTACCAATCCCTGACATTTGTCAGCTACTTGACATTCAATAAATAACTAACTTCATTCTTATTGACATTGATTATTTAATATTTGTGAAGCTTTTTCTCCTCGCTATGTGCAATTAAAACGGTGTATTTAGTAATAATTTTACATTTTACGTTATTGCCGAAGACCGCGCGAAGGAGAGAAAAAGGGTGGTAAAGCGGACCGAGAAGCCGCGATTGATTTACCTCTTGGATAATGGTAATAGCCATACAGTAAGTTGTGTACGTACCTATGTTGATCCAGATTCATTTTTAACATAATTTCATATTATTGGACTTTCGAATATTCAGTTTCCAGTGGAAAAGAGAGAGAGAGTGCTGTGGATCAGTGAGTTTAATTGTACAAGTGGAAAGCATTACTAATCATTAATAGGTATCTTTAATTCACCCCTCGTACCTTTTCTCGATTTTCTTAGGTTTTTGAATTGTTCCCTTTCGTATCTTCTGACCCTTGCCCTGTCAAAAATGCAGCTTCGTGTGGGCACTATAACATCATCATAATAGAAGAATAAAGCATAAAATTCCACCATACCATTACTTTCAGAGATTATCCCTATCATACAAACTCATAAACTTTCAAATGCACCAACCAAGTTTTCCTCTTTATATTATTAAATGGAGAATAGATTAAATGATGTGTGGAGTTTCACACAAAAATCACGTCTGGAACGACCTTATTTGTGGTATCCTTGGCATCAGTGATATTGCACATAACCTGCAAGAGCGCCACTTTCGATGGTATGGTCACATGCAGACCAGCAAATTATGTAGGGAACAAATGTCTGGCAATGCCACCCCCTCCAGTAAGATTGACATATGTGTCACGTTATAAACTCACTACAAGCATGCTGAGGACCGAGTGAAGTGGACTAAAAGGAGTAGGAAGGTGGATTTTTCTGAAATCTTTGCCTAGATATAGATGTATGTTTATCTATGTCTAGGTTGTTCTGTTATCTGTGTGATGTATGGCAGAATAGAATTTTTTTAGACCCTGTTGTTCATTCCCTGACTGATCGCAACTGCAGTAAGGACAGGATACCATTTCCAATAATCACGGGCGCAACTTATTCTATATACTTCCATGCCTCCTAATGATCATCATATTGTCTCTGTCTTCGGCATCCTTGGTGGTGACTTTGTTTGCATTGGCACGATTGTTACCTTTATTGACTTCACCATCTCTTCTTAGGTCGGCCTCTTCTACTTGAGCCTAGCAGGTGTCATTGGCAGACATGGCTAGATATTTATTCCCTACGTAATTTACCGATCTGCACGAGCCGTGGCCTCACGTAGCCATATGAAGACCGAAACAAGACTTAAAACCTAGTGTTTACGTGTTCTCAAAATTGTTTGGTGAATTTTGTTGCAGTTCACAATTTATCATAGTCTAGCTAGATTACTAGCATCAGAATATGTTATACACGGCCGGTGTTCACAATCATACGGTGACATAATTATCCCACCAAAAACATTTATATATATATATTTTTTTATGACATACGATAGGCAAACAGGCAAGGGGGCCACCTGATAGGAAGTAGTCACCACTGCCTATAGACATTAGCAACACCAAGACTATCGCCAATACGTTGCCCACCTCTATAACACGTTGCTCTGGCAGCAAAAAGGCAAAAGCCACTCCACTGCCAAAGCCACGCTTCCCTAAATCCCCACCCCATGGAGTACTGGAAACCTTACTCACCGGCAGAAACACAATACTAGTTAAAAGAGTATTATTTAGCTGCGATATTCTGTAAGGTGGAGGTACTTCCCCAGTCGGGAGCTCCAATTCGAACGAGATACCCCGCTATATAAAATTACCCCTACCTCTCTTATATAAAATTAGTTGGCCAAACCTCGTAACTGAAAGTTATCAGATCTGTTTGAAAGAGGCAAGTTTTTAACTCTACAAACCTACATTTTGGATCAGAAACCATGGCATTCATAGATTCTTTAGTTCATAGACTTCCGCGCCACCAGATATTTTCAATCATCATCATCATCTTAGCGTCTATTCCAGTATTGTCAGAATATGCTTTGCGGCAAAGAGCCATTGGCTCTCGCATCCGACTCAGCGATGTCTATCCATCGCTTCTTAGGCCGTCCTCAGGACCTCTTTCCCAATACAGGCAGGTTTAGTCACCTATTTCCTACGTATCCCTATGGCTTACGCAGCACGTGACCAAATCAGCGCAGGCTAGCGTCTTTAATCTTGCTCGTCATGTCTCTCACGCCAAGGCTGCCATGGTTTACTTGTTACGTACTCGGTTCTAACAACACATTTTCTTTTCATTGGCCTGTAGTTCTCAGACGTGCTTCTAGCAGCCATAGAGCATTACAGGCCCAATTATGTTTTTGTATGTAATCCCTTTGAGTTCGATCGGGATTTTAGGATCACAGGTGACCGCCCTGGGATTCCGCCATTTGGCCTAAGCTGCAGAGATACCGGACTTGAAATCGGGGCCGATATCGGTCTCGTGTAGCGTGAATCCGAGATATTTGAATTAATCAATTTTATTGACAGCTTCGTTCTCTAATGAATGGATGAACGTTCAGGATTCGTGCTGCAGCTAGCCATGCACTCCGTTTTGGCTATCATGCGTCCTGCTTCAAACTCCCATTTTCTAGCACTTGCTTTTAATACTGCGATCTAAGCTAACCCACCTGCCAAGCGTAGAGATTATGGCCATACCCTCCATTAATGCGCAGGGGGTTCAAGTCTTCCATACAAGTAAAGGTTGTGATACAATACAAATACTTTTTCTAATTATAGGGAACATAATGTGGAGAGAGAGTATTGCAGTAGTCAAAGGATATCAGGCTTCCATATTTAGCGGTCTATATAAAGACGATATGAAGTCAAACAGACTAAAGAATAGGTAACGTGACACAACTTCGTTTACCATCATACCTATCGTGTTCAAACAATTTTAACCTTCTACGAAAAAAGAGATATGCAATAAGTTTGACCTGTGTTTGTGTGTGTCTGTCTGTGGCGTCGTAGCTTTCGAAAGGTGGACCGATTTGGATGCGATTTTCTTTATTTGGAAGCCAGTTTATAGAGATTGATCTTATAATTTGTTGTTTAAATATCGGTTTAATGTTCAGTAGTTTAGGAAACATTTTATTATATGTACTCGTATACTTGTTCGGGGAATTTCCGACGTTTTCCTGTTGGATAGTATTTTCTTTTTTGGACTTGGGCTTGTAGTATTGCCCTTAACCATTCGAAAAGGTAATTATTGGACCATGTTCCAGGATTTGGCTGATCAGATAATTATAGTGAAGTGACATCTGACATCCGTGACTGTTACCAGGGGAAACTGACCAGATTGGATCATAGTTACACATTCAGTCGCCTGAATGTGCAGTTTGTCAGATGTCAGATGTCAGATGAAAACATCACGATGTTTTCCCTCACCGTAAGAGCATCGGTGACTATTCAAGTAATGTACATAACTTAGAAAAGAGTCATTGGTACATGGCCGCAGTGGGATTAAAACCTGGTACCTCTCATTTACGAGTCGTACACCTCAACCACTCGGCCACCGAAGCTCCTGGACTAGAGTAGTGTGTGTAGAGCACTATTAACAAATATTAGTAGGATTTAAATAAAGATTTAGGCACGGTAATACGCAAAGCCCGTCTTCCAATTTCTTAAAGAGTTTTACTGTCTGGCGACAGATGTCTTTATCTTTAAAATAACCGGTTTTTGACCGCTTACCATTTAGGAAAGGTAAATAAGGTAAAATATTGCGAACTTGGGTTGGCACTTATGCAAATCGGGTATTTTAGGGTGTATGACCTTTAGAGGTTTAAACGCGGAACTTGGTATATGTATTATAAGCAAAATACGTACTTTTGTAATTGTTATAGCATCTCAACACAACACGTACCTAAAAAGGAAGTAAAATAAAAAATCAGGCTTCTGTACTAATACCCTTCATCTCGGTCCACTTTTTAAGTATCATGTGATTTATGTTAACACGTTGATTGCCCCTGTATAACATGTGATACAATATAAGACTTGATATGTCTTTATATCTTCCTAGTAAATCCATTAAAAGTCCCTGAAAATACTTGAAAACCAATATTTTATAAATTTAAATTTTTTAAATTATACTAGGACCACGCTAAGTCCGAAATGAAATGAAAAAAAAAAAATCTCTGTATGGCAACTCATGACAAGTTTTTTAAAAGTAATATAATAATTTATAAAAGTCATAACAAACAATTTGATTTCTGTAGGATAGTTTATTTTCGTGAATTATGAAAAATATTATTAAGTAATGGGCAAAAGGAAGTGCGAAAGCTGATTTTCAGCACAATTAATAATTTAGACCAGCTAAAAGTACTTGTTCAAGCTAATAGTGACCAAATAACTGAATGTTTACAAAAAGGACTGACAAGGACAGATTATCTCCAGATTATTGCCATATCCACACCTTATAATTTTTACTATTGTGTATATTGTATATTTATGAGGAAATTCCTCCGAGTAAGCTCTATACAAACGAAGTTAGATATTATTGTCATCTTATTTAACCAATCGAAGCCAATGACATTTTGTAGACGTAATTTAGAAACCAATTCAATCTATGTAAGAAAGAAAGAGGAAATTTATTGAACGTAGACACCACGACACGATAATTAACAGTGGTCACAGGCAAGGTTATAGGCAACGTTAATAGAAGCATGTCCAACGAGATACATTGACACCGGTCGCATTAGTTTTAATCGATCGTATCGCCTTTAATATTTCTGATTCTCCGACCGTTTTTAAATCCATCACGCTGGACATGGCACAGTGATTTTTAAAGTAATTATGTGTAGTTCTGGCAACATTACTGTCGTCTGGAACATCCAAAAAATTAGCATTTACTAACTCGGAATCGGAGACGAGATGGGAGAGTTTTTTTTTTTACGTTTGTTTTTATATCCGACCATAGCAGTTTTGAGTTGTTTGTGTTATTGTTTATGTCTACGATATATACTAAACTATTCATCAAAAACAAGGCCCATTTAACCCATTTTGGTTAGAAATGTAGGTACAAAAATACCGCATCGAAATTGGTCCATCCGTTCAGGAGCCATGATACTACAGACAGACACACACGTCAAATTTATACCTTATACGAAATTCTGTAATCAAATATTTAGTCAAAAAAGGTATTATGAAACTCATTCTAATTAGAAATTACCGGTAGAAATGGTCTGCGTAAATATTGTTTTATTTGTTAATTGACAGCCATTACAAAAGTCTCATGCGAATTTGTGTACAAGACTTGGTACCTATCAATTGAGTAATATTTGAAAACGTTTACGATTTATTGATTTGGTAATTTACCGTGTCGAGAATTGTTGAGCGTTGTGTATTTGTTTGTAGTAGGTGAGTACGCACCCAGACGAATGTTCAGTATGTACAGTTGTCTGTAAAT
Source organism: Blastobasis lacticolella (assembly GCA_905147135.1). Lineage (NCBI taxonomy): Eukaryota > Metazoa > Arthropoda > Insecta > Lepidoptera > Blastobasidae > Blastobasis > Blastobasis lacticolella. Next base: position 11,822,044 of record LR990041.1, read on the forward strand.
TGATCGGATCTATCATCGTATCATGCTACCCAAACCGACCAGTTGACAAAAATCAGGCCATCCTGTTCAGACTCGCATAATTAGGCGTCTGGACGCATTTCTATCCCTCTTTACATTAAAACGCACTGTGATTGGTTGTCTGTGCACTCGACTATTCCAGACTGAAAATGTTTATCAAGTGTTATCATAATATTGTTAAATGTTATATTACTTTGTGTTAAATTTGCGATTCGACCAAAATTTGTAGAATTATGCCATGTTTTCGTGGGTTTGAATTTTGGGACAGTTTATAATCTGTGTTAATCCGGGTGAACTAGCTCTGCTAAATTTCGTTAAAATCCGAATAGTAATTTTTGCGTGAACTTGTAATAAACATCTAAATATCCATCCTACTTTAATATCCATCTAACTTTATGTAAGACTAGCTTTTGCCCGCAACTTCGTCCTCGTGTAAATCTTTTTTAGGGCAGTTTATCTATTTCCCAAGCTCCCGTTTTAAATGACCTCCATAATGTATGAAAGCTAGTACTACGGAGAGATCAAGCTGTATCTCTGGTTCTACCCAACCGAATTAGATACAATATGGCCTAGATTTTAAGTTGTATTTTAAGTTGGGTTAAATAAAAACAAAAGTACGGCATTGAATCTTATAATTATTTATTAGTAAGCCCATTTCAAAAATAACCCAAAAACATAACTTCTATGGGCATCGCCAACAATTAATGTGTAAAAACATAGAAAACAAATCTATACGAATATTATAAAGAGTAAAGATTTGTATTTTTGTTTGTAATGGATAAACTCAAATACAACTAACCGGTTTTAAAAATTCTTTCGCCTTAGAAAGCTACATTATCAGCGAATAAAATATCCTATATCTTACCTTAAAAATTTTTTGGATCCCTAGGAAAATGCTATAAACTAGGATGATGATGATAACCTAAGGTATCAAAATGTTGCATGGTAACGCATAATTTCAGAGATTTTTGATGAATTTGTAATTGTTAGTACAAAGTTTGTAAGTAAGAAGGGGTAGGTAGGTATAGGGTAGGTGTATAGTACGGATAGGGGTAGGACAAGGACACCACGCGAACGAAGTCGCGTCAGCTAGTAATATTGTACAACTAGTATTAAATAAACTAACATTGGATGTGCGTAATTTCTTTTCTTAAGGTTCAGAGTAGTTAGAATAGTCACCGTTCAATAAATAATAAACCGATTTCGATTAAGTATTTATAGAAAGATAGTAAGTACACTACCTACTATTCTAAGTATTGTTCCATCAATGTGTATGTGTGTAAAGGCTGTCTGGAAGGGATCACTTAAAGCGATAAGGCCGCCTTTGGGCGCATATAAACTGTAGTATTTTTTCTGTTACGTAAATTTAAATTTTGTGCGTGCAAGAAAGAGTGGTTTTACTTACTTACATATTCGCATAAGTTGCTTAGACCACATCCACGTTCAAGCGTTAACGAGAATGCCTGTTACACATGTCTCCTCCTACTATAATTTTTATGAATAATGGGCACGTCATCATAAGTGAACATTCAGATAAGGTCAGCGGCACGCTAGCTCCCGATTCCGTCTCGCCTCAGAACTCTGATCAGTAGGTATCTGTGCGTTGACCCGCCAGCGCTTGCGGTGCGCATTCACCAGGCTTGCTGGCATACTAAATTCGGCCGACTTGCACGTTCGACGTAAACAGTTCTCCACTGTCGAATTTTAATACCAAACTCGCTGTGAATTAGCTATAGGTCGGTTAATTCGGCTAAAATATCAAGGAAACCAATAATAAGTGAGTTATTTCGACTAAAATCTTACGGAAACCATATTCAATTTAGATCACATTCGTTCCTGGAATAGTATGTCGGTAAGTTTATGGCTTGGCGTTTATTGTTATACCATGGCTTGGCGTCTGACGTTTGCTGAAAAGCGGATTACGAGTACGGAAGCTTAGGGTTATTTTTTTATTGGTTATGTTTGTTGATAACCTAACTGATGACCTAACTGATATAGTTAGTTCAAGATATTATGGTTTAGAAATAAACTTACAAAGCTGCAGAAAAAAAAAATACAACAAGTAAATCACAAATATATTTATTTTTAATTTAATATAAATTGTAGGGAAAATATTTCCTCCGTATTTGTATAATGATAATAACATTAACATGTTTGGCTAACTTAATAACGTGTAATATCGCTTAAATTACTAACAATAAGTAGGTGTCTACTAGAATACTGGAATTAGACTCCAAATCATACTGTATGAAATGGTTTAAGACGGCTATTACTCGGTTATTTATTATAAAATAAAGTATCTGTTTATATGTCTGTATCGTCTAGAAAGTTCTAGTTCAATTAACTGTCGCTTCCTCGATATGAAGTTCTGTGTCGCATTCTAAAATTCAATTCTCTAAACTCATTCTATTTCAAAATATACTGAATGAAATGGTTTTTAAGACGGTGTGTATCTGTTTATATGTCTGTATCGTCCAGAAAGTTCTAGTTCCATTTATTGTCACATCCGCGATATAAAGTTCTGTGCCGTACTCTAACCAATTCGGATGCGACGCGTTCGTTACATTTTGGCGGCTATCGTCGCTGATTGATAAAACGGCTGGGGACCGGCGCACGCGCAGTCGGTCACGTTTACCACGCACGCTGCTATATTAGCTAAAAATTCCTATATTTAGTGTTCCTGTGTTTGTGAGTTTGTGGGATCCCTTAATTCGAGGTAAACTGGGGTCGGTACACAATCTCTATCAATGCTTTTGTTCTTAGAGTTGATTCGGTCATGAATTTGGGCTATTAAGTATTATAGTTCGTAGATTACTCGTACTAAGTAGCTATAGAATTGTTCTAGTATATCCCTATAGAGTAAATCATTAGCATTTAAAATGCCAATTTAATTTAGTAATTCTTTATGCATCGGACAGATTTTTCTTGAGACTAATTCACGTGTACACTGCTTGATGTTTTATGATAATAAAATGTTGTACCTAGTACTTTACACGTAATCCGATTTGAACCAGTTATAAACATTACGTTTATTAAGTACATTCATTTTACGTACTGAACTTAAAGCTCTTTGAGACGCAGTATGTACTTAGGTATGTATAGATATATCCGTTTTAAACAGGTTAAGAACGAACTCTACCCACACAATGAGTCGGAATTTCCGTAAATGCTACAGTTGGGTAACTCGAAAGCAACAGTGCGGTAGAGTATAGTATAGGTGTCACCCTACCATATGAACTATTGAATTATAATATTTTATTGTACAAATTATTTATTGTGCACAATGAACTGTAAAATAAATAAATTATGGAGCACCATCCTATCGTTTATCCCGGCTTATGCCAGTGTCCGCTTTCCAACTTTTTCTTCCTCCACTTCGCCCAGTCTTTAGCATCGTCCCGTTGTGAGCCATTGCCTCGCGCTACGATTCGGCGATGTCAATCCTACGTTTCCTGGGCCTTTCTGAGTTAGACACCTCTTTCCCGCGTAAATTCGTAAAGTCACCTTGCCAGTGACGTTACGAATTTTAGTCCAATGTATAGTTAGTTAGTTATTCCTGCGTAGCTTGCTATATTTAGTAGTAGGTAATCATAAATCGTGTTTGCAATGCATGGCAGTGAAGCAAGATAGAGTTCATTCTCATCCCAGGATGAGTTTTAATAATGGCCGTCACGAGTGTACAAACCGTAACCAGTCATTGCTCGATTCGATATATCATTACATTTCTAACGTAGGTATCTACCTAAGTACATATATTTCCACCATCCTTGTCATTGTCGCGTATTGTGCACTAATCGACAGGAAGTTTGTTGGAATTACATCAATGCACCTCTGATACCGTTCACCGTTGAACTCAGAAGCACGAGTTCAATGCCATTCACAATATACTATTGACAGGTTTATGGCTGTAGGTTATTTTGTTTCATATATTTCACGCAATGTCTATTGATTTGCCATTGCCACACACATTCACCTAACATAAAATTTACAATCTTATTCCACTGAAAACATATAGTAATATTGTGTACTCTAACTACTAAAGTCTTTATAGCAGTGGTTGTTGGTCCACATTAAACACAATCAACACACAAGCTCTCTATTAATAGAGGATGATTTTCTTGCGCTAGTCGTCGAGTCAGCTTTCACATAATAGATGCAATTGACCGATTTTTATTAGCCTCTAGTTGATGTCCGTGACATGCTCCGCATAGAATTTCTTTTTATTTGTGTTCGACTCTTCGTAAAATACCTGTCTGCAGCTTTTCAGGAATACGGTTTAGTCTTTAATTGTAGCGTTGTTAGAAGATTGATTAGAGTTACGAGTAGAAATACTAATGATAGTAGGTAACCTATTTTTAAAAGTTTATTGTGCACAGGAAATACATAGGTACTGTCTTGCCCACGCCGCGCGAGCAATTTTATTTTTTAAGTTTTTCATCACGACAAATTCTCGTATCCTATAGCGCACGCCTGAGATCTTTTTTTATGAATGACATATTTTATGACTTTTCCACATATTGCTCGTGCGCGTTAAAAAGGCTCGCGATTCCCGTACGTTAATTGGATACCAGGCATTTTGTTAAAAAATTAACCCTATCTTTTAGGTATAGCTAAGCGGCGATGGTCGTGGCTCTCTCCTGGCTGCTGGCCGCAGCGCTGTGCAGCTGCGTGCGCGCAGAGGTGTTCACCGCCATTTCTGAGGTAGAACCTCTGCTTGAGACCCACAAGAGGATAATCGACGACCTCGATCACTACATCAGGAAGGATGAGGAGAGATTGGCAGAGCTCAAGAGGTAAGAGACTGACTGTGATTTTGGTGTTGGACAAATGCGTGGTGGACACAGAATTTGAAATAATAGATACCTATAGGTACTAAGTAGAAATAGAACTGCTCTGTGGGGTAAATACTATCGAGAACGCTTGTCGCCACCTCGGCAACTACTGCGCATACCTGTACTACTGCGCAGTAAGTAACAGTCAGGTGTCAGCGGGTGTCGGATACTATGGGCAAACGAAAGTGATGGGGTCATCTGCACGGCGACAAATTCACGCGCAAATAGTACTACCATTGACTTATATTATTTTGATTTCTGTTGTGGATGGTGTGAATCGAAAAAAGTACCTATTGTAGTTCATAAGGGTTGACTGTACACTGATTTTTAATTAAGATGTTAACTTTGGTTTCGGATTCGTAGCAAAACACTATCCAGATTTCATCACTGTGGCCATGTATCAAATACCGTATCTAATTAAGCATCCTCAATCGTATTTCTTTGCACCAATTGGTTCAAATAATGAGGTATGCATCTAGTGTAGTCTAAAGCTTGCTCCGCTACTTCAACAAACCAATATGCCTTGGCTGGCCGGGGCAGAAGATAATAATCGATTTTTGTAGGTATTCAAGACATAACCTGTGCGAATCTAGTTGGTCAAGGTCACCTTATCAGACTATCATATGCCGCACAGCATTCTATTATCTTTACTTTAGATGCCGGTTAAGGACTTATGTAACTCACGTAGAGCATTAATGAGACTGTCATGTTCAGTTGCTTAATCGATTGAGCGTCCGGAAATTTATAACAATAGAAAATATGTATTTGTGTATCCTTAATGGCCCTGTGGGCAGGTTTTTTTGACGTAGACACAATTCCGATTTTATTGAAAAGGATATTTTACCTACCGTCACAACCGAGACTGTTTTGCTCGTAAGCGGTTGGGAATTTGAAGAAGCGTATTAAGTAAAAGTTGTAGAGAATTTTATGTAGATTACCTTAGTTTAAGAGCTTTTTATTTACAACCTGTCGTTTTCTAGTTATAAGCAAAAAACTAGAAAAAGGCCAAAAAAATTCGAGGCTTTTTGGTCCTCGTCAAGGTAGCACAGGCTCCTCGAGGTCGAAAACCTAACTTACACACCCTACACTATTCCCGAAATAACTCCTAAAATTTCATTTAAATCGCAATTGTGTCCAGGTAAGGCCCCTAATTTTTACCTGCCGACCGGATTATTAGGTGCACCTGGCGTTTAACGTGTTTAACTAATTGAATCCTTTTCAGGCACTTGCAAATTTACAAGACAGAACATGAGAAAGCAATGGAAGACATCCCCAACTACTTGGGGAACCCAATCAACGCTTTCACTTTAATCAAAAGACTGACCGCTGACCTAGATAGCATAGAAGATAGTATTAAGAAAGGAACTGGTGAGTGAATACCTTCCTTCCAATTAGTTTACAAAATTCCATTTGGTTGCCCGATACGGAACTAAACTCTTTCCTCATCCCGACTCCCGAGTCGTAACACATAAATAATTGCAGAAAACTAATATTGGAAAATTAATGTTTTAAACTGTCGCGGTTATTATCACACATTTTTAAGGAAGGTACGCGATAGAAAACCCGGAACATACCTATAAAATGAGTGGAAAACTTACACCTTAAACTTAAAACCGGATTCAGAACCTGATATTCAATATCAACGAAGACAATCTCTCCTCGCTCTCTAAGATAATTGAGTTATTTGATAGTCTAAGGTAATAAGTAGCAATAAAGTATTAAATACTGAAATAAATAAGTAGCACTCTGACTAAATCGATGTAATAAATACTGTCCTTTCCACAAATTGCTACCAAATCTACATAATTGTTTTTGTGTCAATAAATCTCTATAGCATGAGCATTTTCTGCTTTAAATTTATGTTCATTTTTATGGGATTCACGACATTTGAGAAACGTAGAAGGTTAAGTATATAATTTTTTTCATTTTGTGTGAACCTATTCTTCAAACTGCTTTGAATTTTGAGTTCAACCTTGCAATTATATTTTACATTTTTTCCCACGATTATTTTATTGAGGACAATCACAGGGGACGAATACTACAGAAGTTCATAAATAACTAATTTTAAGTTCATTATGAAAACATGAGTAACGAAATACAACAAAATAAAATGAGTCGTTTTAACAAAGAAAAAAATTAATTGTGCCATATGCGCTTATTACATATTACTAAATTCAGAAACAAAAAGCGTAAGAGCAAATCAAAGTGGTATGTATTGCTCATAGAATAAGGTCCATTTTTGTATTACTTATATTAAGTCACGCGTCGCACCGCTTTTCAAAAATCCGACATACAAAAATGGACCTTATTCTATGAGCAATAATCATAGTAGTATATAGTAAGATATACTACTAATACATATAACACCCAGACCCGTAACAGAAATTAAAATTCATCATTTCAATTTCTGTCCGGCAGGGAATCGAAGTCGGGACTTCTACGGGGCAGACCGGCATGTTAACCAACTGAACCACTCAGGTCGTTCTGGTTATGAACATGTAGTCTTTATTAAATTCTTCTATAAACTTAGCGCAACTTGCACTAATTTCTTAAACGCGTTTAAGAATAACGTTTAATTTTTTTGTATGAAGTTTTTTGTTTAAGCATTAACTTAAATACGTTTAACAATTTTGTGCAAGCCGCCCTTAGAGTTAAAACTTAATACCACAAAACTTCGAGGCCTGCTATGCAGTCAAATTATGTTCACATCTACAGTTCAATCTTGAAGGCTCAAGTCCATCAGTAGACTGTTGTGTGGCATGCAGTTAAGTAGAATTGCACGAACCCTTTCGGCTATACTTACTTACTTATTTCGCTGGCTCAGTGACCCGAAGTGGATCTTGGCTTCCGACACAAGAACTCGCCATTGGTCCCTATCCTGTGCCATTTGTTCCCAGTTCGTGAAGTTTGTGCCGGCTATGGGTGTCGTAAAAAGCGGCTCAAGTCTCAGAGGCTTCGCCAGGGCCTTCGTAGCTCCGCAGCGTTTTCTCTTGTGTGTTCTGAACACTGTGATCTCAACAGCATTCCCATAGAGCGTTGACGTCAGGCAGGCGGCAGGTCATAAAACTTGAAACATGAGGGAGACATGCCGACCACACCTGGTAGGATTATCACAGCCCATATCTGCAGCCCTCTGCAGAACTTAGGCCTCTTCCACGAAAGGGGAGGTTTATTGCATAATCACCAGGCTTGGCAAGCGGGTTGGAGATCGCAGTGTTATAAATATAACAATGGAAAACGGTGCAGCCCATTTTCCAGTCTATAGAGGCTATAGATCTTATGCCTCGAAAACATTAATCGCCTTGTACGACACCCACGAGTGTAAGGGGTTGGTGCTATTCTACTCTGCCGGACACCACACGGCCGGCACCTGGTAGGATGATTGATCACAAATTAAACTTATTTCAAGGCGCATGACTCCATTCGACGGCATATTGAAAGAAGAGAACAGTTGAATGTTCTTTTCTATATCATTCCAGCTAAAGCCGTCTGAACATGGAATGAAAAAGAAATGAAGGATTCACTCTAGTGAACATTCCTTCGAATGATCCGTCTGGTATCACCTTAAGGGCAGGGGGATGTTGATTTTACTTACCTATCTTATTATATTAATTCCAGACTACATTAAGAACATAACAGTGACCCACGCGGATGTGAAATACCCTTCGCTGGAGGACTTGTCAGGGGCAGCGCACGCCCTCACACGACTGCAGAAGACATACCACCTGGACGTGGAAGACCTGGCGAGGGGGGAGCTGAACGGCGTGACCTACAGGTGGGGTTTAGTTTTCATATCAATTTTTTTTTTTAAATAGTTTTTTGGCTATAGAATATGCTGAATTTGAGATGTCAAAGTGCGTGAATCACCAAATAAAAATTTCGTTCTGATTTTCGCAGCACGCCGATGACAGCTGGCGACTGCTACGAGCTTGGCCGAGTGCTGTACAACGATAAGGACTTCGAGAACTCCGTGGCCTGGCTGCAGGTTGCTTTGCGCAAGTTCGAGGAGGAACAAGACGGCACATACGGGTTCACCGAAGTGGATATCTTGGAGTACATCGGGTTCGCCTACTACTTGCTAGGTGCGTATTGGTGGCGAAGTTTTTAAGCGATGGTGTTTTTTCTATGTACAACTATTTTCTACGTTGCGTTTTTGTAATATCTGCTACTCATGTACGAATCCCGTGGGCCACTCAAGAAGCGATGGATTGACATCGTTGAGTCGGATGCGAGAGTCAATGGCTTACGACGCGAGGATGCCGAAGACCGAACGAAGTGGAGAAGAATGAGTAGGAAAGCGGACCCTGGCAGAGGCCGGGATAAGCGCTACGACAATGATGATGATGATGATGTACGAACATGGTTACTGATTTTTTCGATATATTGTTTCAAGGTTGTTAGCTGTCATACTTTAAAAATATATTCTTGTGGCTTAAATTAATATCGCCGCAAGCCCAAAGAATAATTTCGCAACAGATAAAGAGTAATGGATTGTTGAGAAAGATCAGATAATTAAGGTGGAGCGACTGTCATCTGACCTCCGTGGCCCTGCTTCCAGGGAAACCAGACCGGATTGAATCATGGTTACACATTCAGTCGCCTTTATATGCATAATTCATCACGATGTTTTCCCTCACCATAAGAGCATCGGTTCGTGAAAAGAGTCATTGGTACACGGCCGCAGTGAGATTCGAACCGGTATCTCTTGGATACTTTGAGCAATCGGCTACCGGCGCTCCTGATGATGATGGTGATGACGGTATGATGACCTCAGACGATGTCCGGTCGGCCCTGCAATGGACGGACCGTCTGCTGGCCACGGCGCCGTCGCACGAACGCGCGCGCGGCAACGTACCGCACTACAAGAAGATCATACAGAAACAGGAGGCTAAGATGAAGCAGCGGCGGCGCGGGGTACGCATTTTTTTTTTCATACGGTAGGCAAACAGGCAATCGGGCCACCTAATGGAAAGTGGTCACCACTGCCATTAGCAACATCAAGAGCAAAATAGCAAATGGGGGGGCAGGGCAGTGGGGACTGCCAAAGCCACGGTTTCCCAAATCCCCACCCCATGGAGCACTGGAGACCTTACTCACCGGCAGAAACACAATACTATTTAAAAGAGTATTGTTTAGCTGCGGTATTATGTAAGGTGGAGGTACTTCCTCAGTCGGGCGGCTCCAATTCGAACGGGATACCCCGCTATACCCTACCTATTACAAATATCAATGCATAATGTTGATATTTCAATAAAATTGTTTCCGCATGACGCGCCATGCCAGTCAACACTGAGCATTAGCTTCCTAAAGTTCCCGTAGATGGCGCGCTCTAAGAACTCATGCAATTGTTTGACGATTAAGGCTTTTAAACTTTCGTGATTATTTAGTACACTTTCATTATTCACGATTTCATTGGTCACGAGTTGACTACTACTAGAAGTCAACGCGTGCAACGCATGCAACTGCGTCGAAATATCGAGTTATAAATAATACTAACCGTGGTAATACTCTTTTGACGTATGGGACAAACCAATGTGTGACTGTCATCATTCAGTGCCTCAGAACCAATTAAACGGCATCAAACACTTATTATCTGCTAAATTGCTACCATTATAATATAAAGTTGAGCCTCAAGGAGTACACACATCCAAAACCGTAGAATTGATATAAAATAAAATCCATCGAAATAAAGATAAATATCAATACTATACAGCCAAGAGATAATCATAATGTTTGAGTCAGAGCGCGCCATCTGTGCGAATTTTTGGGAAGCTAGCCTTGTTTAGGGCTCCTTGCCTGGCGGATTGAAAATTGCAATGTTGAAAATATTCAACAGAAAACGAATGAAAAATGTATTGCTTCAAAATGGGGTAAAATGGGGTAGTGCCTGTTGTGTCAGTTATATCTATGTTATATCTCTGTATTTCTTTATTGTGTGCAATAAATTGTTAAATAAATAAATACAAAAAAGATGTTACAATAATAAGATACTCGCTTTTCACACTTAACCAGAATCTGGCATGCAATATTTAAAGTAATAAGTTTGTCTTATTAATGGCAAAATGTCTGTATCTAACAAATTTCACATATAATCATTAATAGATTACAAAATAAATATGTCATTCTAAATAACTGTTTGTTCATTGTAAAAGAAACCTGCTTCTGTCTATGACTTTAGCGTTAATTAATGGTGTTCTGCACTGCTGTTTATCATACGTCTAAAAGGACTAAATACACTCGCAGTGTTGTAGGCATTACATCACATTCGACGTAGCCACGAATCTTTCGTCGAGCGGCTTTTTAAGACCGAAAGTTCGCCGAAAAATATTCTTTCTGTGAGCTAAGGCACTGTCTTAATTGGCAACGGTCGCCACGATCGTGCCACCATGGTCGTACGACGGGCGTCCGACCTCAAAACCGCCCGTCGCACGACCACGACCGTTGCCAATTAGGAGTTTATGCGACGTATTGTTATTATACGTCTTTTGCTAACAGGAAACTGGAGATGAATTTGAAGAGGAGAAACCTGCAGACGCGGTGCTCTCGACTTATGAAAAAGAAAAGATATCATACGAAGCATTATGTCGTGGAGAAATAGACATACCCGAAGAAATCTCTAAAAGGTTGGTTAAAATATGAAGTAATGGAATTTATGTAAAATAATTTATAGTTAATTAATTCACTTAAAGGATAATTAATATTAGGCCAAAAACTGGAACGGCACTTTCCGGAAAAAATAATAATTTTCCTATAGTGTACAATTTCGATATTTTTATGACCGAATTATTTTTTAGAGTAGACTATAAATAAAAATAATTATCTTGTCGTTAATATCCCGGTTTGTGCTCTCGCGTACGAGGGCTCACAGTCCGCCTTGACCATGACTGCCATCTGACCTCAATGACCTTGCTACCAGGGGAACCTGACCAGATTGGATCATGATTACACATTCAGTCGCCTGAATGTGCAGATTTCATCACGATGTTTTCCCTCATCGTAAGAGCATCGGTTAGAATTCAACTAATGTACAGCCGCAGCGGAATTCGAACCCGGTATCTCTCGCTTACGATTCGGATACTCAACCGTTCGGCCACCGACGCTCCTTCGTAACGTTTTAACGACTACTGTAACGTAACGTGTATGTTTTTTCTTGGGAACAATGAACTGTTAAACAAAAAAATATATGTTAACCCCACATAGACTGAACTGCCGCTACCTGACCGGTCCGCATCCGTTCCTGCGACTTGCTCCCTTCAAGCTAGAGCAGCGCTACTCCTCGCCAGACGTCTTCGTCATACATGACGTCATCAGCGACGAAGAGATAGAGTACGTGCAACAAATGGCCAAGCCGAGGGTGAGTCAATAACAGCCAATGACAGCCACAATGACGAAAAAGCTCTGTGAGGACAGAGCATATAGTGAAATAATGTGTGTATACATTTTGATGGATAAAATGGTTGACGTATGTGACGAATAAGAAGTAGGATAAGAAATAGAATTGCCTTGCAGCATAGTACACAATATGGCGAATCGGCACGCTCATAGCCTGTCATCATCGTAGAAATTTAACCATTGGGCCTGTCCTCCTCATGGATTAAGGAGTTTCTTTCGTCATTGGACTGTCCAGACCGAAGCCTCCTCCATATAAATGAGAGTTTTTCTATATAAATTTTGCTGTAGGTATTTGGTATCCAGTATTTAGCAAAACATTACATTGACAGCTACCGAAACAGATACAACCACAATTAGATTGAGATATAATTCGTTGACAATGCAATGGGTACGTTCGAGCTGATCTTATGATGCAGACGTACAAAAAAGTTACACGCAGACATTTTAGGAAGTGGTCTTTATGTATACATAAAGCCTTTAGGAACTCCTAAACTATACATGGTTCGTTTGCTGTATGTTGACAAAAACTGTAACCTTATGTTGTGTCTGATGATAAAGACGGAAGGTGGTCATAGGAACTCCTAAACTACTCATGATAAACCCATCTAGATTGGGCTCATTTGATTTGTCTTGATAAGTATCTACTCTGACTGAGTTGAATGCTTGTTCTGAGTTTTTCATTTCATAAGTTATTTCTAAAGTCGGTCTCGTGGCTCCTAAGAACCAATTACGCAATCTTTTATAGTTTCGGAGTGTCCTCACGGATCCATTTAGATTGCTCATCCTGCACGAGCGAGCACGTATGAAAAGGTGAATGAATGTGGAAGAAGCGAGAAATATGTGTCAGGATCATAGCAAGTGGAACATTTGCTTCTAGCTATCCGCACGAGCCGCTTTAGTTCGATCTTTATAATATGTACGGCTAAGGGATGCAATAAGTTGCCTGCGTGTGTGTTCCTTGATCATTATAACCTGCTCACGTTCAAGGCTGTAGTGAATCTTCGGCCGCATCGTCACTTACCAACAGGTGAGATTGCGGTCAAATGCCTGTCTAGTTTAATATTAGACCTTCACATTTAATGTGGTATTTGAGTTATCGGGGAAGTCATTGATTTACTACCAACCGTAGATAAAGCACTTCATACAAAAATGCGCTTGAAATCTGTCGCCTAATTGACTATACATTTGTACGTAGCAATTTATTAGCCAAATACGCACGCCCCAATCAAAATGCCATTACGTACAGTATCGTATTTCCCAAATATCAACTTTTTTTCATACTTATAAAGCTCAAAATTGCTTTTCGCGCTGTGGATAATGCTGCGACTCCATTTTTTTTAGTGAGCAATCATTGTTTTCGCTTTAACGCATGCGCATGATTGAGACAACTGACGTGATGTCTGACACTGACAATATGTCTATGACTAAAATAATTATTTTCGATGGTTTTTTATGTGTAAATCGCTATATTTATGCATGATAAGATGTATAATGTGTTTATTCACGCAAAATATGAAATCCCATCCATTTTTCGTCGTTTAAGGCCATTGTTTCGACAATTTTTGAACGCGCACTTGGGCATGCTTACGTGCCAAGCGCTAATGACGGACTACGGAAAAGGACTGCTTGACTAGCGATTAAGCAGTCCTTTACCGGCCCACTTTTCAAGCGTTCATGTGCTATCTACGGTTAGTAATAAATCATTGGGGAAAGTGGTAAAAAGTGTGTCCGCGTATGGGAAAAAGGCATGACGGTATTCTATGTATGTATATTATTATTCAATATCGTACCGGTTGGTTGCAGTTCAAGCGCGCGGTGGTGCACGACCCTCGCACGGGAGAGCTGGTCCCGGCGCCCTACCGCATCAGCAAGTCCTCCTGGCTGAAGGACGAAGAGTCGGAATTGGTCTCCAGGTAGGACATTTTATGGGCGTTGGGTATACGGGCAGGACAGACGGGCCTTTTTTGTGCAACTCAGTGACGAATGAGCTGACAACACACGTGATGGTAAGCGGTAATTGTCGCCTATAACATTACGAATAATTACGATTCATGCACTTGGGTTTTATGTGACAAAAACAAAGTAACTTATCCTTCAAACAAGAATACAACAATGCACGAAACGAATAAACCTTCCGCTAGTACAGTCCAGTCAGATTGGAGACGTAAATAACTGCTGCGCGGAAATGTGTACTGGTTAGCCAGTACACCTTGGTCCTAGTGGTAGCTAGTCCGGTCTAGACTGGAGCTGAGCTGCGTGCGGCGAGGGTTGGATGTTGAGTTTGGTTTAAATGTTTAAATAAATAAATTGAGAACGAACACGACTTGCGACACATCTCTCCTCTCTTCTGCACCGTATCGACTGAAGCTAACCGGAAACGAGTAAAGACATCTCTCCTCTCTCAAATGGGAAAAAACAATTGCTTAACTCAAAGTAATAAAAATATACCGTCACGGTACCAGCACGAATCGGCCCCCGAGACTAATGAAATTCTATTGGTTCTTCATCTCCTCTACTCTCGTCTCCACTTTGAAGACCGGGCCTTTTGTTTACGTCGAAGGCTCTTAAAGAAATATGATCATAATCATCATCGAATTTGAAAATATAGGATCTCGCGGCGCGTCGCGGACTTCACCGGCCTCAGCATGGTGTCGGCTGAGGAGTTGCAGGTCGTCAACTACGGCATCGGCGGACATTACGAACCGCACTACGATTTCGCAAGGGTAAGAGACTTTCGAGACAGAAGCGGCACTGCTATGGTGACAGATAATCAAGGTTAAGACTCGCAGAGTCCGGGAACTGTATGGGTGACCGTTACGTACCTTGAGGCTTGTCGAACTTCAGCGACGCGACGAGCTCGCCACTCGTTTGGGTTGCCTCCTAATACCGTTGGCGAAGCGAGGACCAAGGAAGCGAAGGAGGTTTTCCGCTGATGATCCTGTGACTGGTTGAACAGTCTCTTGACGGTACATTATTTTTATTAGATTCTGTAGCAAAATTACGCATTCTGGTACAGCGCCTTTGTGTAGCCTTCTATTTTTTTGACCATACAACTGCTATGTTCAACTGGTTGTACGTATCACGGGGAAGTACTGTATGTTTTCCTTAATAAAGAAAATAGAATAGTATACCGTCAAGGGATGCCCTGAGATCTCGCGTCAAAATAAACTGGCTTGGCTGACTTCAGCTGTGGGACGCACCCTAGACATGTCTCCTAAGCGTTCTATGTTTGTGCAGCCTGCACTTATTTTTATTCGAATTCATACGACCTCTACAGCAGTGCTATATAGGCCATCGGTTCTCCGAGCTATGTAATCTGCCCATTACAATATTTATGGCCTTTGTTCTGCCTTAATGGATATTGTAATTTCTGATCCTGGTAGAGAGTAAAGCTAGAAGGATTCGTTATAATATTGCGTGAAGTGCGCGTTGCTATGGTAGGAGAAACTTGCAAAAGCTGGCGCAAATTGGAAAATCTGGGCAAATCTGAAACATTTTTCCTATGAGATTACTGAAGAGTCATGTTTTTGAAGAACTAGCCATGCATTTATCTACTATCTCACCTGGTCGTAAGTGACACCACCGACATCCACCACCAAACACCCTCAAATGTAAATCACTCATTTACTGTATATTTCTTTTCATTACAGAAACAAGAAAATGCATTTAGCAAGTTCAACGGGAACAGGATAGCTACAGTCTTATTCTATGTAAGTATTTACGTATTGTTTTTTTCTTCCCTCATGGAGAATTTTTGAGACAATTGCAGAGAAACGAACAGGCGGCGCATTTGCTATATGTTTGTACACACAGATACAGTGGAAGTTTACCCTTTTCATTTCAAGACACTCCTTAGTCCGTTCAATTTCTATGGCGATGAAAGGCCATGATGCTAGGGAACTCTGATTCTTAACCTTTTGACCGCCATAATATGAAGGAAGTGTCAAAATCTGTAAGCCAAGAAACAAACCATCCTTATTAGAAAATTAGATCTTAATGCTATTGCATAAAGGTTTATTCCGAGTTGAATGTTGGTCATGTATAGATGACCGTGGCATATGCGACACTTCGGCTTCTGTCACGAATAGATGCTGGGGCGGTCAAAAGGTTAGGCTAGTTTTTTTTGGGCATATCCATCCGCCATTTTGTATAGTCACAAACTTCTCTGACTCGATGACAGCGGCGCTGTTGTTGACAACAAAATGACATTTCCAAATTAAGACACTTAGATCCAGTTTTGGCCACTGCGTCAGATAAGTTTGTGGCACTGTGCACCCATTATTTGATTATGGCTTCTCCTCTTAAAAGGAGTTTCTTTCCTCATTGATTTTGTTTTGTGTAGCTAGTTTATTTTATTGTAGACAACAGTCGAATTTATTAAACATTTTTATGCAAATCAAATAAATATGTTAATTTTTTTTAACCACACACCACTTTTCAGATGTCAGACGTAGCGCAAGGCGGCGCTACGGTGTTCACCGAGTTGGGTCTCAGTGTGTTCCCCATAAAGAACGCGGCTCTTTTCTGGCTGAACCTGCACCCGTCGGGCGAAGGCGACCTGGCTACGCGGCATGCCGCCTGCCCCGTGCTTCGGGGCTCTAAATGGGGTAAGACATCTCTACGTCTATCTTCACATATATTCAGACATACATATACACATTCCCGTATATCCTAGGGGTAGCCTGTAGCCGGCGACTAGAGTGTCTATCGGCACCTGTATCTTTTTTGGATCATGATCTTTATGGCAGCTATTTACATATTTTGTTCATTAACGTGACATATTCAGCATCAATTTCCAACGCTCTTACGGCGAGGGAAAACATCGTGATGAAACCAGGCGACTGATCGCGTAACCATGATCCAATGCTTCGTTTGGTAGCAGGGTCACGGAGGTCACATGGCAGTCGCTCTACTGTAATTATCTGACCTGCCAAATCCTGAATCATGGTCAAGGCGGACCCCGTGCCCTCGTGCGCGAGAGCGCAATCGAGACATTAACGCCAAGATTATTGTATGTAGTATCAATTTCCAAATAAACCATGCATTTTTCTTAATGTACAATTAAAATGCGTACAATTGTTGTAAATGATGAATTTATTTCCATTGAAATCAGTTACACAAAATGTTACCAGGTTGCGATAGCTTTATGACTTTCGCTCGCTTGCGACCTCGCTCCTTTCTCAAGCGAGTGAGATGAAGTATGAAAGCTATAGCTTTCGAGTTAGACGATCCCACTCCAGCTTATTCGACTTTCACGATCTTAATAAAAGTTCAACATTTCATTTCGAGTTACTCAACTTATTCAGTTACTTTTATGACCATGTGTTTCGGTTTCAACCCACTAAACTCTGTGTTTTTTGTTACAGTATCGAATAAATGGATCCACCAAGGCGGGCAAGAGTTGCTGATGCCATGTAACCTGGAGTACCAAGACGAATCCATCATACGGAAGATACCGCGGCCCGTGCCAAAGTCATCGAGGTAGACCCGACCCCTTAGCAGAATCATTTTCTAACTGAATGTGCTCTTGCGATGTGTAAATACTCGAACAAATGTGAAGGTATGAAGTTTCTTATAATTTTTTACGGCTGTCTCCTGAATTCCATCTCAGATAGCTAATTATCACGACTAGAATCTGACAACTGAACTTTGCAGTAGAGTTAAAAATACTATCCTCACAAAATCGATCAACACGCGGCGGGCCACGCGAAGTGTGGAGTTGCATAATATGCGCACTTAAAGGATTTTTTTATCAATATCATCAGCTAATCGCTGTCCACTGCTGGACATTGACCTCCCCGTAGTTTTGCATAAGTCATTGCCAGCTGTTTTGCGGAGATCGTCGCTCCATCTAGCCACAGGACATCCAATACCACGTTTTTGATCGTATGTACGAGCTCAATATTACAACGTTACATATTATGGAGATATTTATAAATAACTAGTGGACCCGGCGCGACTTCGTTCGCGTAGCGTTCTAACCCTACACCTACCCTACACCTACCCTACACCTACCCTACACCTACCTTATACCTACCCTACATCTACCCTACACCTACCCTACACCTACCTTACACCTACCCTACACCTACCCTACACCTACCTTACACCTACCCTACACGATTTTCCCGCTTTTCTTTTCAAATTTTTCCAGAATTTTCTTTGCTATAAACCTCACGGAGCCCGAGACCTTTCCAACGAATGGACCTTTCCAAAACCGTGGAAATCGGTTCGTGCGTTCTGGAGTTATAGCGTCAGGAAGGAAAACCCGACTTATTTTTATATAGTAGATTTTAAAAATTGTTTCATTTTTAAACAAAGTTGATTTGTTGTTTGTCCTCGGGCAGGCTAAGTGTCAAAGTCAGTGTCATTTGGTACACAATTTTTTACATTACAACATGAAGACAGCGTTTCATCTTTGAAGTTTCGTGGTTATTAGGTGGAACTACAAACATTATGAATAGTATATAGCTAGGCTTGAAACTACAGCGCCACTCTTCAAAGGTACTAAATGTTGAAACAGGTTAAAATTAGCCACTGCAAAGTTTGTTTGTGAGACTAGTTTTTGTGAGATTTATTTTTATTTTTTATTCTCTCTAGTAAGGATTCCAAAGATAGGTAGAATATGGTAGACGGATTTTTAGAGTTCTCAATATATTAGTAAATTGAAGTACATATTTATACTCCTATCTCATGTAGGTCGTAACGTAAGCTTGTTAGCCACCTTGGTGGTATAAAAAAAATCTCAAATGTCTATGAGTTAGCTTGACCGCTTATCATCGGGCGGGCCGTAAGCTTTTTTGCTTCCTTAGTGATATAACAAAACCTTACGTTTGCTTACTCTAACGATATTATTAGTCTATATACGTATAACAGGGATGTAGGATGAAAAAATTGTTTAGTCCGTCACGTAGATTATCAAAAAATATTGTACACTAAAGTATTTTTTTCTTTTGGTACTTTAACAAAAAATAACGCCGATTCAAGACGTTGAAATGTTGCGTAACGGCACGCCTGAGGTAAAATTTTACTGAAAAGTCACGTCACGAACCCCCCTCCCAACGTTTGATTAACATTTTTTATTGATTTGATAAATAAATATGTGTTAACATTTTTATAATCTAACTGACGGACTAATTAGAATTGATCCAGTTATAGTCCCTACTAAAACAGGTGTACGGTATACCTGTACCGAGACCTGGAGGTACAGTGACACCATGTACTTGTCGCGAGCCTTTACTCGGGCTCGCGTGATTGGATCTGATTGGAGTGGGGGTTTAAAGATTTTCTAAGAATTTGTATGAAAAATATATAGAAATGAGATTTTTTTACAATTTTTAATGCGGATCGTCCGTTTCGTGCAAGAATCAGTGGTCCAGAAACAAACCATGTGTTGTAAAATGGACAGGAGATTTACTAGGCTATATCTCCAACTAATTATTTTTAATTACAATGCAACATTTACATAGTACATATAGGTAAATGATAGTCATTAAGTGAACATGCTTGATCTAGCCATATTTTTTGCATTTACTTATAAATTTATTTTACAAAAGTACATGAAAAATTAATTATTATTACTTATACAATTTAGTTGTTAAACTTTTTTGTACTTATGAAAAATATTGAAATGTCAAAGCCCAGTTCAAAGTAAGTGATACTAATATTTTAATAATATTTTTCTTTAACTTGTAACAATTCGTAAGATACTTAACAATGTCCAAAATTTGGTTTGTATTCTTTGATAAAGATTTTGATTGATTATTTATTTGAATATTACAACAAAATACAACAATGCAATATTACAACAATATTCAGATAAATATTCAAATACGGAATTACTAATTACCTAACACGGTTTTCGTGTTTATAAAATCATTAAGAATGAACAACATTTTCTACAAAAAATATAATATTTACACACTATTATTACATTATTCTTTTATTAATTTAAGATACCATGACATTATTATCATTTATGAAAATGTACAAACAATGTTTTCCAAAAATATACAATAAATGAGTTGTACTGTACCTATCTGTTTTTATTGCCTTCTAAATTATAAAGTGTCATACATACGGAGCAAAATTTTACATTGCTACAAATATCGCATAAAATAAACAATAGCATACACATTACACAAGATTTCAAGTAGGTAAATACACAAAATCGATAAGTCGCGGTGTTCTTTCTTCGCTTGTTGTGAGGAGAGCAATTTAAGACAACAAAAACGTTACATATAGAATTATACGTATACTGTACATAACATTCCTGTTGTTTATACATTACCCTAAAGCTTGGCCGCCACCGCTACGCCCGCTCCGCCCGCCGACTGTCAGAACATTACAGAACAAACAAAGTAAGTACATGCATGACGTAACTTAGCATTGCACACTACTGTGTTTGCTATGAAACACTCGTATCGCCCCAAGTGTCGTTTTTCGTTAATGGCGTGTTTTGGGAAGCTCTGCTCTGGTTACACGGCAGCCGAACGCGGATGATTGTTTATACGATTCGATTGATGTTTCCCATCCGGCCTGTGGAAATGAAATATCCAATTTAATAAGGTAAGTACAATGGAAGAGCATAAGTGCATGACCACCTTAAGAATGAATGATTATGTAAAAAATACCATGGGGGTAATTAGGCATAAGGGACAGCTAATGGTCCCTTCTTTTAGCAAACTGACTTTGGCTAGAGATGCACAAAATACCGTGAATGTTGTTGTAGCGGCAAAGGATATTTTTCTTAAAGTGGTAATTAATGCACTTGTGATCTTACAGCTACAGGTACATATTATAAGTAACGAACGACAATTAATCAATTCGGATTTGGAATTCGCGCGCGATTGGAGCGCACAACCAGGATTGACACCTAGATGATGAAAATGGACTTGTAATTTAGTGACAATCGAATATAGTTATATATAGAATATAGAGTTAGAATATCTAAGTTTTACCACCTATACTGTGGTTATACTTTGTTTGGATACTCGATCCGAGGTTCTATGAACGCAAGATCATCCAACTGTTTTTTTCAATGTCAACCGCTTCTATATAAACGATAGCCAACCCCCGTTTACATAACAACCGATCGGCATAACCTTCGGCGTTGCGTTTCACCGAAGAATAGCTCTTTGTTTTAAGGTCAACAGTGTGTCTGGGAAATGCGCGTCGCTCATGTTTCTCTATTGGCTTCCAGATTCACGGAAACGCGTTTTCCGTATTCTTAACCGTATTGTGAACGGCGGTCGTAACGCCGCAGATATGATCGCGACAGCTTTGTGTCGGCGGCAGTATTGTTTTAGCCCACTGTTCTCTTCGCAGAAGCTCCTCTGAAAACAATGACGAGGAATGTTCAGTGCGACAATCGAAGCTCGGGTACCTGCGGACGGATTTCTTATTATCTACTGACCTACCATAACAAATTTTCTTTATTTTCTAGTAGGTGTTGTTACGAAAAAATTGCTAAGAATAACAAACCGCAATAATATTGATAAAAAATAAAAACTTCCCATAATCGAAGCCCTCAACTTATGTAGAGGAGGTAATATTACGAGGAACTGCCCGAGTTCGTTACTTCCGTCCATGGTAATTATAGGTGTCACAGACGACGTGACAATTGAACAAAATAATTTTACTAAAGTGTACTATTGTGTGGTACACTTATTACAATACTGTGTACTAGCTACTCGTCTGTGGGTACAAGATAAATGAGAATGCAGAGTTATTGAATAAATGTGCCAGAACCAATATCTCTGCTCAGTTGACTTACCATGGTTCATCCTTTCGTAAATTCCATCCCATCGTCTTGATTCCAAAAAAATTGCAAGATACCACCTACATCGTTTTTACCTATAAAAACAGTTTACAAATAAGCTGGATCTTTATAATTTATCGCATGGTGAAAATTTAGGTACGGAACAACCGGATACACATAACAATAATAAAAATAAAGATTAAGAAAAAGGAAATAAATAAACAGTCATCAAGTATCTGAACCTCGCACACAAGCATACATATGTGGCAATAGACGTCCACTGAGATCATACCAGTCTAAACCAACGGCCTCATCCCAACTTATCTTTGCGGCTATCAGAAGAAATCGGGACTACGTGACAGGCCAAAAGGTAGCGAGGCTCCAGCGAGAGGTCTTGCTGGATAAAGCTATTATCCGCCGAGTCTTCTATCTCGTTCTGAAAGTCAGCCGTTCTCTGCCGAGTGGTATCCTCCCTTAAATGGGAAACAATTAATTCAATATCTCCGTAATAAATTTTGTTTTCTATGATAGTAATAGACAACTTTTGTACTATTAAACATTCAAGCAGTAGCCGTGTGCAAACCTTTTCCGTGTGTAGTAAAAGGCGACTAATGGCTAGAAAATGGGCAGCAGCTTTTTTTGGTGTGTATTTAATAACTGCGATCTCTATCTCGCCTATCCAGCGGGGAGATTATGGCAAAGCCTTCAAAGCCAAACAAACAAATAGATAATATGTTAAATTGTGTCCAAAAGTTATTACCTAAGCATTGGTTGATCAGTATATCCGAACCAGGTTCAACTGTTAATACTTGTTAAACTGTATTACAGAGCAGTAAGAACTGATATCTTTTGCGGCTGGTCATTAATAATTCAATGTTACTGGAACAACAGTTTGCCCATAAACTTTCCGCTGGCTCGATCGCTCCTTCTCAGGTGTCCAATCTGTCACTAGCTGCTGTTTGTTGGAAGTTACTTCAACTGTAAGTACTCATTTATTACCATAAACTTCTACCAGTTTCCTGACAACTTGTAGGTATTTCGTAGAATCATTTACGAACACACACAGTACATACTTAAGTGTAGGTAAGGTAGAGATTTGTATTAAGTTTGTGAGTAAGTAATTATAGGTCAATAGTGTTACTACATGGAAGAGAGAGACCTAGGGACATGAGTGTCTCCCTACATCTATACTACAGCTTATTAATAAAGTTACGTTTGATATTTCATCGTCTGAAATTGGAGTCTGTTGGTCAAGACTATATATAGTAAGCCCTCAGAGCTTTTTAGGTCATTTACAAAGTTCACATTACATTCACATCAACAGTCACTGCTGGTCTTGGCAGATCTACAAAGCTATGCGCTTTATAGCAATATAGCTTTATGGACTGTTAACTTAAGAAGTACTAATCTAGCAGAGTGGAAAGGTGGATCTTCGCCTTCTGCTACTGCTAAGTTACTGGTTTAGTTGCAATCATACTCATATGCTTAGGATAAATATCTAAAGTATAACGTGGAATTATCAACCCTAGCGAATTACCTGCCAGCTGGTAGAAACAGTTGACGTAAAAGTTAGATATTGTATCATCTTACCAGCATTCCGGTTCAGACTTATTCCAGTATCCATTGGTTTGTCAGAGACCTGGTTTATTTGATTGGTCAGAGAGTTGGAGACACTGGAGATACTTTCGGGGTTGGAAACCTTTTTAAAATATTTAAGGTAAGTTAGACCGGCCAAAATGTATCAAATCTGGCGTAGGTATTCGGAGTTGAGTGTCTTGATATCTTGCTGCAACTGATTGGTTGATTTTTGATTGATTTTTAAATTATTGGTTTTTAATTGATTGGCTGAGTCGATATGTATGTTCGAGTAGCCACAATAGACAATCACTGGATTCACTTTCGCAGCTGTCAGCTGCTCGCTACAAACTGCTGGTGCTCGAGCCCGTCGCCGATGGCTAACGACGCAACCGGAGATCCTCACTGTAAACATCCACCGTTGGAATCCTCTATAGCAGGGTTGTCACCGAACAAGCATTTTTGCGCAGGGGCTGGCTTACTCGAAAATGCGGGCAATTTACCTAGATCGTCTCAATTTTCATAGAATCTAGCAATTACAGATGTCGCCCGTATATAGGTTATACTGTATTGTTCGTATACCTTATGTATACTTATGTTTCATTAGCTTTCGCTAGGGTTTCATGGATTGTGCTACCTACGGTTTACTTTGAAATATCTACCTACACGTTTAAAAACAACTTAAACGTATGACATTGTAGATTGTCTAAAAAGTAAAAATCAACAAGTAAGCAACCTGATTTTGAACAATGAAGACGTCTTTCATCTTTTCTCATTCTTTCATCTTCCATCTTTTAGCTACTATCTTGATGATTTTTACAGATGGACATCTTCATTAATCAATTAGTTTCATCAATCTTATAATTTTCCAAGTCTTGACTTTTTAGACAGAGTCAGAAGATATATTTTCTATGTAATATAGGTAAGTAGAGATGTTTAGAACTTAAATATCCATACTAGTATTTTTTAATTCTTTACATATCTAAAACGAAGTCCAAGGCAGTGGTTTTCTATATTTAGGACTTCTTCTGAGCGAGATGGACTTCTGAGGGAGAGACACATTATATTTTAGACGCCCTGGCTTGTACAATCCAGTTCTGTTCGATAAAGTTAGCGTGCAGTTAATTGCCAATATATAATTTGACAGAGCGCAGGTGTCGATTGTTCTGATCACTCTAGTATATATATGGAACTTATTGACAAAACTAGCCATCAAATCTATAAGTATCTATCACAATGGAAAATTATAAAGTTTTTTAATCACAATCCTTACCGTTGAACCGTGGTCGAAAAGATGCAGGTTTGCTTCAGCAACGTTGGAGTTTCCTTGACAAAGAAACATATTCGTTTGCGCGAATCCTGTATATCAACATTATTATGCGCAGATACAATTATGGTATCAGCGGTCCTCGTTTCTCTACCGCCAATTTTGACGGCAAATGCTTTTATCGTCACCTTTAAAACAAATTAGTCTTCTAGACTAAAAAGTATATTGTCAGTTGAATGCTAGGTGGCAAAACCCACCTCAAGCTACAGGTACCTCAAAGGCCAGCACAGCATACTCTCCCCTTAGATTGCTTATGACCTAGACGATCATGACTGCTTTGCTCCGTGACCCTCTAACTTTGTATTTCCCTAGGCAACAAAATTAAATGTCATACCTAATACCGGGTACAGTTGCTATGGGATTCCCCGCCGCGGTACAGTCAACCCTGTCGCCAAGTGACGCTGCGCCCGCGCCGTGCCGCCTCAATAACGATCACTAATGCCTCATAAAGATAACGCTGTGGCCACCGGGGAGATTCGCTGTGCAGGTTTTGACTATGAAAACGCTTAGTTACCTGCTAATCATATCGTATCAGCTATTACGCTAATGGAAATGTTGGCATACTGGTAATGACGGTTGATGCTTGATCGATTTTCACATAATGTAACGGTAGGTAATCTTAATGAATGAAGCTAATTTATTGATAAGCGATGGTTAAGAGATATGACATATAGATTGATATTGAATCTGTCGTAACATCTGGATTGTATTTTTTTTAAGGTAATAGTGTAGGCGAACGAGCACGCAGCTCACCTGACGGTAAGCTCTCACCGCGCCGCACTGGACATCCGCTACACCATCGGGGATCGCGTATGCGTTGCCGGCCTCTGAGAAATGCTCGTTCCTTGAAGGCTCCAATGTTGTACCAGCTCGTGAATACCCCTATATGAATATAATTACATATATCTGCCAGTATCAGTAAGATGATAACAGTGATAGTATCAGTAAGATGATAAAGCTGATATTAATGGATAAACGTTAAGAGCAGCTGCGATTCAATTCGTGTGCGTTTATAGAAAACTGAAGCTAAAAATTTAAAATTTTAAGCGTTGAAAAAAAAGCCAATGATGGTTAAAATCAAGTAAGGTATAACAACATACAATAACACACACACACCACTCATATACCATCTCCGTTCCGTCGTGGGTAATGAACCGTTCATAAATTTGGAAATTTAGAGAGTACCACTGTTTTCGATATGATTGTATCGGTCTGCCACACAAGAGGTCCCAGGTTCGATTCCCGACCGGGCAGAAATTGGAATGATGAATTTTAATTTCTGTTGCGGGTCTGGATGTTTATTCTATATATGAAAGTATGTAGTTAAGTTAGTACCTCAGGTATCTAGCACTCATAGTACAAGCTTTGCTTAGTTTGGGTCTAGAGGCTGCTGTGTGAACTTGTCCACGAATATTTTTAATGTTTTCTTTTTAGTATAGAATTGTCGCACGCGGCAGGAAGTTTCTGGAAAAGCTTACGGTAGTTGACAGACACAGGTGGTGGTGGTAGTTGCCGACCGACCAAATTAGGTACCTGCAGCTTAACTTTATTTATTTATAGCCATTTTTATTCCATTCCAAAAAAAAAAGCCTTTGTAGCCATTTTATTTTTCTCCCGAAATGTATCTTACCGCGACCTCAAATAATTCGCCAGAAGATCGCCTTAACGAAATTGCTTTTTGGCTGATATGTGTCTTTTATGGTCCGTACGTACAGTCGAGTTCATTAATATGTGAGCATTACCAAGGCTCCAAATATAAATGTACATGGAAGGGTGCTTATATATCTGAGCAGATTCATCAATCAAACATATGTACATCTGCTCAGATATATAAGTACCCTTCCATGTACATTTATATTTGAAGCCTTGGTAATGCTCACATATTAATGAACTTGACTGTACAAGTGTAAATATTGCGTTTTCTTTGGAGTATCCAATAAAGTATCATAATAAGTAGAAAACGAATTCGAAACGATTCGGGTGAAAAAGCGGACTTTGTAGTTTCGGTAGTTTTGACCAGCATAGTGTAAGGGACTTGGAATGTTTCAGGTAGAAACTTTCCAGGAATACCTAAATATTTAGGGAATAATTACCATGTATTCTCAATCTTTGTTTCCTTTCTTTGAACTTCGAAATAATTTAAGAACTCCCACTTTGGTGATGACTACTGATAAACACTAATGATAAATAAGGCCCAAGTTCCTGTCCGAAAATCTAGACCTCTTAAAGTGCTAAGATCTAAAATTAGACCAAGTAATGGACACATTTCTGTCTTTCTTCGCCAAGAACTTACTGTTCCACTTTTTTTTATTTTCTTGGTTGTTGAATTTTTTTATGGATTGTGATATAATATGATGGAGAAGGTATTTTTGGGAATTCATCCCCTATGGGTATGGAAAAAATGGGCGAAAGTTTGCAATGCTGATTGATTGATACCCCTGGGTCTGGAAGTTTGAACTTTTGAATGGATGTTTTTTATAGATAACAGAGTACTGACAAATGTCTTTTTGGAAGTTTATCCTGTGTTGTGGATGAGAGATGTAACTTTTTATTCCTTCAGCGGATTCTTTTGAAACGTTGTCCAAAAATCCTCAAAACAAATAATTGAAAACAAAATTCAAGATTTTTTTTTAATTCGTCTCTGATCGGTTTAAATAAGGAGATTGAATTTTGTAATATTGACTAATTACTAACATTGCACAGACGAAACCGCTAAATATTGGATCTTGAAATTTAGCTTGGGGGTGTCTTAATGCGACGTAGGCGAGCACTAAATGGGAATTTTTGGAAATTCGTCCCCTGATCGGGTGAAAATTTGTATAAATCTTTTTATACTTTCAGCAAAAAATTTAATATGCAATTCAAGATTTTTATAAATTTGTCCTTTAGGTAGATGAAACAGGGATTGAAATTTTGTAATATTGATTAACTTTTAACAACGTGCAGGCAAAACTGCTGGATATTGGAGCTTGAAATTTTGCATGGAGGTTTCTAATGTGACATAAATGGGCACTAAGAAGGGATTTCTGAAAATTAAGTGGATATTTATACTGCCGTGCATTATTAAAATGCAGGGAGTGCATTTTCCTAGTATTGAGAAAAACGTGTTTGCAGTACAGGTTATTATTTTTTATGTAACAAATTTTGTTTTGACAAAAATAACGGTTGAAATTACTTTTCTTGTAGAAAAAAAAACGGGCAGATTATGATTTTAACATTTAAAAAGAAGATTTTTAATTATTTAAGAGAGATATTACCGCTAAACAATTAGAGTAGTGGAAACGTCAAGTAAAATGTACATGTTCACAACCCATAAACGCAGTAAGTTCTGTTACTTACTGCGGTTATGTTAAGTGAACAGCCAATAATCGCAGCAAAGCGCTGCAGTAGGATCACATACTGCCATATTAGTAAGGAACCAATGTTTAATTAAGGTATTTCACCTTAATTTTTGTTTAGTAATTAAGAATAATATATGCGTTTATACTTTTTCGTCGAGTCGATTTTCGGAAACCATAGATCTGGCTTGGTCAGCCAAGACCTGCGTTTATACTAAGGATTACTTTAAAAAGTTACTTTCTCACTTACGTAAAACCTTGTACCTACGTTGTACCTACTGCGTTTATACTAAGCGTATCGTAAATTTGAGTTATGATTTTATTTATTTCTTTGCAACATCATCACTCACTGCGTTAATGTTATGTACTTGCGACTCATTAATGTTCTTACTGCGTTAATAGCTTATATCCTTTTGTTTCCAGAGTAGGTATCACAAAACGGGTCTTTAATTCGAGTAGATCTCGTTTCCAGGATTCCGAAAATAGAATAAACCCAAAAGTGAAAAAATGCACTCACTGCATTTTAAATTTGCACGGTAGTATAGGTATGAACCTTTGCTTGTATACGAACTTTCACTCCCTGTTCCGCCCACACACACCACTATAAATATCCACCCTTTATTGTTGATGTGTACCTATTGACATTTTTAAAGACTATAATAGATCTCATAAAGAATCAGCCCTACCAGCTTAGAGTTAGCATTCTACAAATTTTGCATCTTGGAGTAACAGTACGAAGAAAGGAGAAATACCTCCACTTAAATGTAGATAAATGAGCCTGAGTGGTGACTGTCGGGGTAGAAAAGCACCAACCCCTTCCTCTTATGGGCAATTGTTGGTAAATCGCCTTCTAAGAGTCGAGTATTTCATGCCAATTTAGTAGAACAGGCAGTAGTGTTTTCTGTTGTGAATTTTTAGCAAGGCTATGTTTTGGCTGCCCTACAACCTTTTCCAATCCATTTGCAAAGCGTGAAGAATACGGAAGTACCCTCTAGTGCTGGAGGAGGCTCATCATAAAGTATTTTGTGTTACCTATACGGCAGACAAACAGGCAAGTGGGCCACCTGATGGAAAATGGTCACTACTGTGGCGCTACCAATGTGTTGCCCGTCTCTAATGCCACTTCTAAAATACCTCTTGAACGATACCATGTCATCGTCCAAAGGAAACACTGGCTGGGAGCTCATTCCACATCCGAATCGTACAAGCGAGAAACGTTCCATCGAACCTTCGCGTGGACACCAGAGGGTCTACGTCATTGGGTAAGATGCATTAATATTCCGCATATTATACATTGTAATGGTAACCAGTCTATTGGTGCGTATGTGTGGCGCGTGCCGGCGTTGTTTATCGGCGAGGAATCCGCGGAATCATTAAACAGGACGGCTGCGTGGAAGCGCCGTTGTTTCTTTTCAACGGCGATGTCACGCGACGTATTTACAAAATATTTCACCTGAAAAAATGCTGCTGCGAATCTGGCTTGTATATCCACGCCAGTGATAATAAAGCGGGGAACGTATGTAGGTTTAAAGAGAGACAATTTTCTGCGTATTCCTTGCGCGGTATTTGTTCTCTCGTTGTAAATATTGTGGTTACGGGCACGTACAAGGCTTCAATTATCTACGTAATACTTGCTTCACAATTCTCTTACGAGCTCAAACTGTTACGCCTTTTAAGGTTTCTAAAACATTATAATATTTTAGCCGTATATATATATAATAAGAACCACATTGTTCCCTGGCCTCAGTCCTACTGAATAATATATAGTAAACGGTGTTTGGGCAACTCGCTGAGAACAAGATGATAAAGTAAATAATTTCCAATAGTAATAAATAATGCGATGGAGTAAAGAAGGGTTATTAGGCGAGACTCCTCGCAGCTTTCCAATGTCTGGAGACCGTTACGGCGCAGCATTTAGTAGAAGATTATGTGACACGTTAATAATAGCGAGGCTTTATCACGTGGTACGCTGGATAATGCCAGGTATGTCCGCTGATATATAATCCCTTAAACAGTCCTAGAAACATCACCTTCAGTTTTGGCCTAGTCTCACCGTCAGTGTTCATGTTTCGTCTCGATAGGTCGTAACGGATAACACGCGATTTGGGAACTTTAAAAACATTGGCTTTATTATCTGTGGTCGGAAAGCAGCGCCGGTCCCAGCCCTGGATCAGGGTTGAACGAGATTGTCTTTATTGTAAATTCTAGATGTCAGTTTTATGTTAAACTAGTGGCCCCTGCGCGACTTCCTTCTCGTCCACCTACTGTACCCCCATCCACCCTTTTTCATTTGTTTTGCTTTGAAACTATCGTCTTGAATGGGTCTATCTATTGTTGAAAATAGCATTAAAATCCGTTGCGTAGTTTAAAAAATCTAAGCGTACTTAGGGACAGACGGCGGGAAGCGACTTTGTTTTATACTAAACGTGTTAAATTAATCACCGTTTTAAAATTTAAAAAACACATCTTATATTTAAAATATCAGCACTTATTGAGTTTAAATTAAATTTAGTAGCTCTTTATTTGGTGTAAATTTCAATCAGTAAAATCTTCTACTTATATACCTAGGTATTGTAATAAGTCATAACTAACTCAAGGAAAACTTAGTTTCAGATTCGTTATATCGATCTAGATTTAAACATTATACCGCTTTTTATCACAACTTTATAAAGTCCTGATATCAGCTGACCACAAAACGTGCTGGTTTTAAGCCTAAGACAACGTTAAAGACTAAGACTACTCTAGCCGCTCCAAACAATCAGACTTAGCTTTACAATTTCAAATTAAACATAACAAGCAAGCTTTTATCGCGTGTTCTCTATTATCAGTCAGAGTAATTATCAATGCTAATCAAACGAGCTCAAACACAATTTCAAATGAGACATAACAAGCAAGCTTTTATCGCGTGTTCTCTATTATAAGTCAAAGTAATTATCAAGGCTAATCAAACGAGCTCAAACTCGATGGGTTTACCATGGGTAGCTTATGAGTTCCTATGGTTACCTTCCATCTTTATCATCAGGTTAGCTCGATGGTATCATAAATTGCATTCTCACTGAACTTACATGAGTGCAAAATTTCAATCGGAAACTGGGATATGGGTCAAATTTAATTTGCAAGATTCTACGAACAGACATGGGGACATATGAAACTAAATAAAAACTTGGAAAAAGTATGTAGATCTACGGATTTATCTAGAGGCAATCTACTGCATCAGCCTGCGCTGTCAGGAAGCTTAGAATCCTAGAAACCCAGAATTACAATCTAAGTAAAACATCGGTGCAATAATGGCTACTTTACGGGCAACTTCGTTGAAATATTAATGCATCGTAAAATCCCACTACTACGTGCTATTACAATGACTGTCAGTCCTGTTTAGCCAAAATCTATAGCATAGGTACATACGTATCGTCACGGCTTTTACCCGTCGATTTAGGTAGACACGACATTGTTCCACTTGCTACGGTCCTGACAAATATCTCTGACATTCATGAATATTTTCATACATGCTCGTCGGTTTAGGGTGCTCTTGACTTGGCCTTTCTTTAGAATATATCCCATTTTATGTCTTGGTGTTCCCATTCCA
This sequence comes from Blastobasis lacticolella, assembly GCA_905147135.1. Lineage (NCBI taxonomy): Eukaryota > Metazoa > Arthropoda > Insecta > Lepidoptera > Blastobasidae > Blastobasis > Blastobasis lacticolella. The sequence continues at coordinate 11,853,872 of LR990041.1, forward strand.
ACGCTCGAATCTAGAGCGCTAAAATATATCTAGATACATACTACTGAATTTTGTCTTTCCAGGATTTTATAAAAGCTGCCAACTTATGATTTATGAAGTAAGACTACTTGTGTAGTCAGGTTGTCCTTAACTACTGTTGCAAGTTTCAAATTTGATCCCAGTTGTCTGTTTGTTTTAGTGTCTATATGTCTGTCTATGGCCTCGTAGCTCGCGAACGAATAGACTGATTAAGATACGGTATTTTTATTTGAAAGTACTGACTTTCAAATAAACTGTTAGCCCAAGTAGCTTTTAGCTTTTTTTCCATAAAAATCGGTTATGTTAAGGAAACATTTAAGAATCTATGTATAGGTATAGGAGGAAATTTTCAGGGCTTCTTCGATATTATATGTTATATATAAATTATGCTTCTACCATCAAATTTAAACCATCGCATTATACGAACCGAAACAATACGAAAAACGATCTAATTAATTTAGTCCGATTCCGATTACTTAACCGCCCACTGAATGAAATACTAATGATAGTACAGAAGGCAGCACATCTACATACTTACCACTAGTATAAAATGAGCTAGGTCTTCTTGTCATTAATGTCCCAGTTGTACTCTTGCGCGCAAGAGCCTGGGTTCCGCATTGACCATGATCCAGAATTTGGCAGATCCTGACCAGATTGGATCATGGTCACACATTCAGTCGCCTAAATGTACAGGTTTCATCACGATGATTTCCCCCACCGTAAGACTAATGTATACATAACTCAGAAAAGAGTTATTGGTAGGTATATGGCGGCATTTGGATTCGAACCCGGACCTCGGTGTACGAGTCGGACTCCTTAATCATTAGGCCACTGACGCTCTATGAGAGCTGCCGAGCATCACAATGGATACGGGGTACAAATCGGAGAGAGTCCAAAGTATAGGTAACGTGGCTGTCAATGGAAAAGATGAATTCAAATACCTCATATAAGTCCTGCACGAGTCGGGTTATAACGGCCCCGATGTCGAGTCCCGTATATCTGCAGCTTGGACAAAATGGCGGAAGCTCACGGCAATCATCTGTGATCCTAAAATCCCGATCAAACTCTAGGGGTTTATATACAAGAGCATTAGGCCTGTGATGCTCCATGGCTGCAAAACCGGGGTGGCGCTAACGAAACATGTTCGCTACCCGCATATACTCGTACTCTAATCTGGACCGCTTAATCGTAAGCGTATGCCATGTCACGGCGGTGCTCCCGCAATGTAAATTAATAATATTGACGAAAGCGAAATTTATGTGAATTACATAGTGTCTATTTAAGAGCGTCGGTGGCCGGACTGTTGAGTATACGACTCGTAAGCAAGAGGTACCGGGTTCGAATCCCGCTGCGGCCACTGAGCTATGCACATTAGTTGAATTCTAACCGATGCTCTTACGGTAAGGGAAAACATTGTAATGAAACCTGCAAATTCAGGCAACTGAATTTGTAACCATGATCCAATCTGGTCAGGTTCCCCTGGTAGAAGGGTCACGAAGGTCAGAAGATAGTCGCTCCATTGTAATTACTTACTTACTTAATTACCTGATCGCCAAATCCTGGCTCATGGTCAAGGCGGACCCCGGGCCGTCGTCCTCGAGAGCACAACCGGGACATTAACGCTAAGATGATGATGACATAGTGTCTTTTTATTATCGTTCCAAAGATATTGTCCTGTGACAGACAGACGGAAAGAGAGCGGAGGCTTAGTAACAGCGTTTTCGGATAGAGAACCCCAAAAACAATGTTTACATTCTACAAATCTGAGATAAAACGTGAATAGGCAAAATTAGAGCAATGAAAAACTGGTAGAGCTCGTCTAGTCTAAAATGACGCGCCCCACTACTTAGTTAGTTGATTTCGATGTGTGAGTGCAAATATTGATAACGACACTTCATCTGTGTGGGAGCCAATGAACGACGCGTGCTCCTACGTTTGAATCTCACCGGCAACTGAACGACCAATTACAACGGCATTTGTATATGTATTGCGTCCATATTTTAAACTTGCTTGTGTGCGTTAATGCGATAGTGGGGCGCGGCATTTTAGATTAGACGAGCTCTACTTACACAAATTTTTAAATTACATCCCTTAAAAAGACATCAACGGGCCTCTCTTGCGTTGAAGTCTTTTGTATATTGTATATAAAATGTAACAATTTCAATGACTATATGTTATGTATGTGTGTGTATGTATAAAAATGACACTAATATTATTAAACCCTTTAACCGTGCTCTAAATTAAAGCAATAGGAAACTAGTATTTATACAAATTTTCATTACATTCATATGAAAGATATCAACGGCGTTGCTCGCCGCGTCGAACTCTTTTACATGAAAAGTCCATATTTTCTTGCATTACATTATTGATAATTATAATATGGTTCTAAGATAACCAGCTGTCATCCGAAACTAAACGTTGACGCTGTGTCCATTATTAATGAGTCTAACACATCTAGAATTTATATTTTTTAAATGGCGTCTATTGATACAATTTCTCTATCTTCATAGTTGACGTTTGGTTAATACTGAAAAGTTACTAAATTAGGCCATCACATTGGCGCTAATAAGGATCACAATCTTCTGCCTCCAGCTGATCCTCAAGTCCCGACCCTGACGGTGGGTTTGCTGTAGGTAGACCTTGGCGTCCGACCGCCACTGGAACTCTGGTCCCCCGCGCGGTCCCTCAATCTATTGTGAGTGCTTTATAGGTGAAAGTTTTGATAGGCCAGACAGACTTTGCTTTGGGGACAGTTCAGTACAGTGGCACGGCAAGTTGGACGTAGCGGTAGTCATTTCGATAAAGTGGACGTTACTAATGAGTTAACATTTTGATAGAGTGGACTTTCTCTACAGAGGATGTTTCGGTAGTGGACATTTTAATGTGGACTTTTTAATACAGTGGTCATTTGTCATGTCAATTTTTTTTTGTGGACGGTGCTGTGTTCTGTCTCCACCGCTCTTTAGATCTCCTTTCAAAGTTTCTAAGGTTGGATGGAAGAAATCCCACAGTGGGATAAGCCCGCCTTTACTTTGTAAAATTATATTTTTATCATTTCTGTATTTAATTCTTATGCAATAAAGAGCTTACATGCATACATACATTTTCATGTACCGGACCGTGTGGGACTAAAGTCTAATGTCAAATAAGAAATAAAATTCCAATTTTATTTCTTATTTGACCTTCTAAACTTAGGTACTTAGTCATAAGCCAATTAGATTTCATTTATAATTCAGTGCGAGGCGCTACGTAAGGCCGCTCACTTAGAACTATGGTAATAGTTTAGTCGTGACCTTCACTCACCGAACCTCAATATCAAGGTAATCTACTGCTGGCACAGTAAATGTAAATGTAACAAATTGGGTAATACCCTATCAATTGCCTGGAAACAACAATCTAAGAAATAAAAAATTATATACCAATTATAATAATTGATTACATTGGCGCATAACTTCAGAACGGCTGCACCTAATATGACTAATTCTGTTTTTGTTAGGCTTGAATTGTTAGGACCAGCTTTGTATAAAAGAAAAATATTGTGGGTACCTATAGGTAGGGTAGAGTACAGTTGGTGAGGAGCAGGGATAGAGTAGGACGCCAAGCGAACTAGTAAAAAAAAAATTCCAATGGTAAAATTTTTATTGTTTCAAAGACGATATCATACATCAAAAATTAAAAACATCATAAATATTTGGCATTATCTTGTAAGATTCCCATCGACAACACATTAAAATTTCAAATACTACAACACCGTTTTATTATTATAACATTGATATTTTTAAACATCGAAAGTAAACACTAAATACTGTTAAAAACATTTAACACATGATATAAGTTTATTAAAATACCACTTTTCTACGTTGGGGAACACTACACCTACTTTGGAAAACAAGAGTGAGTCGATCTTCAAGAATTTTGCAGACAAATATAAATAGAAGGTCATAAATTCATGTAAAGATAAAACGAAAAACAACTTCCTTCTCCACTATACCCTGTATAAAATCTCACAACAGTTACCGATACGTTTCTCCATCTCTTAAAAAATAATATAATACTTATTAGTAAGATAGTCTTAAAGAGGATCAAAAATATAACTCTTCAAAATATTATAGAGATTATTTTAGAGACTAAAATATTGTTCTACAGCAGAAATGTTCATAATCAGACTCATTATTTAATCAGGATGTGCATGCTTACATCTAGGGTACATCTAAAGTGTTAGACACTAGTACCTCTCTAGGGCCGGGGCGCCTAAGACAACCTACTTTATGTATACAGAAACATTTAGTACACCGAATATAGAATACTTAGTTAATAGATACCGAGCCACATTCGAGTAACATTCTTGAGCTGACTTGATGAATATTGTGCCGTTAACACTAATTTATCAACCTTACCACTAGTATAAGTACTAATTCACAATTAAAGTTACAACACTAAAAAAGATAAAGGTAACAAATGGCAAGTTGGTGACAGCCTGGTCGTACGAAAAGAGATTAGGGCACAAAGTAATCCCTTTTCAGAATAAAATAGTAGGCCCCCATTTGAGGAGATCGGGGCAAATCAATGGGTGAGCTTAGTTTTGTGGGTTTGCAGAGGCAACTCATATTTCGTAGTTGCGGAATTTGGCGAGGACCTCGGAGGGAGGTTCCTGGTTGCCTCCGCCCCAGCGGCCCCAGAGGGCGGCGCCGCCCTCGGAGGCCCGGCGCGCGGCCGGGTTGCTGGGCCCCAGGCTGGAAGGCCCGGAGCGCCCGCCCTCGCCCTCCAGCATGCGGTCCTTGGTGTTGGGCTTGGACCAGTGCATGGACTGCTGCACATGCTCCTTCATGCCGAGCCACTGTTTGTAACCCATGGCGATGCCGCTCTGGCGCCACTTGTCGTACAGCGCGCGCTTGGAAGGGTCGCACAGCGTCTCTTTAGCCTCCTGTCATCGAACACCAGCCATTAATATTGACAAGCAAATCTATAATTGGATTTTTGTTAATAAAAATAAGACGTTTTCTTATTCTTATTAACAAAAATGCAGTAACTAAATTGGAAATATTACCTTCAGTTTCTGAAACTTGGCTTCGGCTTCCTTGTCCCCATCGTTCTTGTCCGGGTGGTACTGGAGCGCAAGCAGCTTGAACTCCGCGGTGATCTGCTCTACCTGGAGAATAGGTACACACTTTAGTCAAAAGCCGTGGCACCCACTGGCGAGACTACCCTTGTGCGTTATCCACTCTGGATCAGATAGGTTTTTTTCGCGACAAAAAAGACGCTTAGGTACTAAATGTTCAGTCTATTTGGTTATTTTCTAATACCTATGCACGGATCGCACGTGCCCCGAGTTTCCGAGGGTAAATTTAAGACTTGGCGAACCACTGTAAGTGAGCTTCGATTTCAGCGCCCATTATAGATGAACAAAAGGTTAAACGTCCCAACTGACGATTCTTGCGAAACAGAATAAATTATTAGAAAACAATAGTCATCATGGACTTAATCGCTCAATGTTACTTGGAAACTCGAGAAAATGGAATTCAATATTTCTATTGCAATTGTTTGATCGTTATAAGTCAAGAGGTCATTTGGTTGGCTCGTAGTAACCGTTTTGTTCTTACGATAGGCGAGTCCCACATAATTTTCTCTACATCCTCGGACGACGAGTAGATATTCGTAAATCACTCTCTCCTCTTCCGAATTCCGAAAGATTGTGAAATCTTTTCATAAATGCTCGTCGGTTTAGGGTTATGTTGACTTAATTGTTCTTAAAAATATCTCCGATTTTATCATGACATGTACATCTCGGTCTTCCCCTTCCAAAGCTTACAGTCACTACTGTCATATATAGAACGTTTCCGTAATCTACTCTCGTTCATGCTTTTTGTAAGACCAAACCAACTCTGTATTCCTTTCTCTATCCTCATTACTACAAAATGAGTCCAAAAAGCAGATGTCTGAAACCTAACCTAGCCCTACTAATATTATAAATACGAAAGCAACTCTGTCTGTCTGTTACGCTTGAAAATGCAATGAAATTCAGTATGCGCAATAACGCGAGTGGAGCTGCGGGCAGAAAGCTAGTCTAATTATAAAACTCTAATGCAATAATGCAATGACCACTGGTATACTGTTATAAGTATCTTCAGAATCCACTGTTGAGATAGTATCTACGTATAATCCTCACAAATCTTTGTGAGAGAGAATTAAGTCTTCAAATCACGCTGTACATAGAGTGTTTTGTAGTGTACATACACGCTGACCAAAATTCTTCAAATACATGCTCAGCCAAGGTATGTCCTCACTTCGCAATATTGTCCGTCATCGGTAAAGTACTGAGCAAAATAAAAATCTGTCCATTTAACCAATCTCCAACCAAACTAACTCAAAAAGAACATTAGAGAAAGAAAGGCCTATTCAAACAGGCCACGACTTAGTTGGATTTTAACTTGCATTATCTGCCTGTGCCTAACCCTAAGACCGCGTGGTCAGTCTTCATCTAAACGGAAGATAGGCATACTAATCACCACTGCGCTGTAATCACCAATGGACCACCACACTTGCCTCGAGTCGAACAGTTTGAATTTCAATTTTCAGAGTAAAAAAATTAATATTTTAATACATAACGCTGATTTTTCTTATCTTTGAGCCCTTCGCTTTCGGAGTTGTCAATTTAATTTAAAAAATATAGCATTTTTAAAGCCGTAAATCAAAATCAAAGACCTTTCTACTCGAGGCGAGCGGTTCAAAAATATATAAGGCCCCAGATTTACTAAAGATTCTACCTACCCTTAATTTAGTTAAAACGGCATAAGTAACCAATTTCAAACACAATAAGCTTTCATCTCTCATACATCACATCAACAACATTCCATATAAATCCACCGCGGGACTAGGGGAAGGCGTAGATTCCACCACGGCAAACTACATAAAGGGATCTCCGATAGCTAGGCCGTAATTAGAAACTGTGATATTTACAAGACCTATAATAACAATAGGTAACATTTAAAAATCATTAACGAGCTATTTTTACTTTTACAATAACGACAACGTAAAATGGTAATGCAATTTGGATATAAATAAAATCATAAATATCAATAACGCCAATAAGAATAGAATAGCATCAACCCCTTGCACTCGTGGGTGTCGTACAAGGCGACTAACGTTTTCGAGGCAAAACATTTAGTAGAGCCTCCGTAGGCTGGAAAACAGGCAGCAACTTTTTTATTGTTATAATTATAACACTGTGATCTGAAAACCCGCCTGCCAAGCGTGGAGATTATTGCAAGAACCTCCCCTTTCGTGAAGAAGGCCCTAAGTTCTGCAGCGGACTGATATGGACTCTGCTGATGATGATGGTGATGATTATTAATAACGTGATAATCGGTATATACCGATTAATAATATAATATTATATCCTCCTAATCCGTTTTGGGGCATTGAGTAGAAGTCCTCAGAAACTTCCAAGGTTACGCAAAGCCTACTTTCCGAGGGTAATCGTACCCAAACATTGTCCCAGCTCACGATTCATACGAAACACAAGAATAATAACCTAAATTAATTATCGCGATTTAATGAGAAAACAATAGTCATCGTTGGACCTAATCACCCAATGTTACTTGGAAGCTTGGGAAAAAAACTATTTCCAAATAAACAAGCCATATGCCGAGCGCGTCACAACTCACAAGTTAAGTCGAGGGTTTTCCTTATAAAATAAACACATCGTTCACGCAAACAATGAGCAATCGTACTAACGGATATTACTAGGTTAATTCCTAACAGCCACATCCAGGATCTAGGCCAACTCTCGAAGCCTAGATATAATAAGGTCAAGGGTGCAACTATCAAATCAATCGATAACATAAAGAAAAAAAAACATAACATTTAGCGCTGAGTAAAATTGATATAATTATCGCAATTCGTACTCACATTGGAGTGCTCGTCGCAGTTGAGGAGCGCGTAAAAGTCGTCGTCAGGGTTTCTTTTATAATTTAATATCTCGTCCACCCCAGTCATTTCGACGGCCCTCCCTTGCAGAACCCCGGCGGACACTGGGCACAGCCTCCGTGCAGGCAGCTGTGTGCCGCGCGCCCTTCACCCGCGCCTCGTACGTACACAGAGCCGCGCCAACACTTGCTCAAAGCGCAAACAACGGCAAATCACGACTAAGCACCACGGCACACTAGCACGCTTCGCCGTGTGACCGCCATATAACGACACGTTTGACAGCTTTGCCTGGGTTAAACCTGCTATACATTACTGGTTCACTTCGTACTTGCAAACGTAGGAGCGGTGACGACCAAGCATTGTTACGTAGACCTACAGCCTTTACTACGATAGTGTGCGTTAGTAGTATCGAGCAATACAGTGACTTTTTGCGCAGCGGCGCCAATCAATATTGTAGCGCATATTCGACGAACTTAACGCTTTACTTAACTTTAGTGTACATTGCGCGCTATGTTTCTCTTCTAATATGGTACTGTTAAACTAGCAAGTAGTGTATGACTCCTTATCTCGAACGTCTCGAACGCCTTGAATTTATCTGGAGTGTGCGTTCCAATACCGAATTTGCGTTTTCATTTGGTAGGGTATTGCCATTTAATAGATGTTTTTTAAACAGTATTTAGATAAATTTTATTAACAATAATAAGTGAGGTTTTTAGTGCAGGCCTACTTTACGAATTTTTACATATAATGTTAATCAGAAACACAACATTTTATCGTCAGCTGTATTTTAATTTGTCTTACGCATGTTAGTTTCAGAACGCATCAGAACCATTTAAATGCCGCGAATATTCTTTGGCCGCGAACGTTTAAATTTGTACTGCCACGAGGCTGCCAGACACATCGAAATTCTATCATCTATCAATACTGCAATAATGTTTAGGATTTAATCAATTAATATTATTATTCTTCACCTAAATATTAACATCGCCCACTCTGTTCCACTTGCAGTGCAAAGATGCCCATAACATTAGCAGCTTTGCCATGCTGTAGATATGGCGATGGACAGCCTCTTACCCTTATCTTTTTAAATTACTAATACGTAGTAATAATGGCGGACCCTGGGCCTTCGCGTGCCGCGCGGGGGCGCAACCGGGACATAACGCTAAGATGATGATGAGTAATAATACATAATTGTATAATTTAAACATTTTGCGACAAAGTGGACTCACGCATAGTCATAATACAAAAACAAACAGCCATACATACAATCACTATCATGAGTAAGGTACTTGGAGATACGGTTTTCGTTAATCGAGAAGGTACAAGAAATCATTAGAGGAGGCTGAGCAACCTTCTCAAAGAAATCTTTCAGACCATATTATAAATTCAAATCGGCAACATACAACTGTTTCTGATCTATAGGTACCTAGCTCGGAAGTCAGATTAGGTACCACAGCTATAATTCTTCCCGAACAGAATATACTTAGAACAGTATTATTACTAAATTACCTATTCTTTGTTTTATTAAACTAATAATATAAAAAATTTACGCCTTTTTCCCGTAAGGGTAGGCAAAAACTACACGATATATAGATAATACAAATCATTACATATTATGAATACAATAAAACAAAGTTCCACGCCGCGTCTGTCTGTCTGTTCGCGATAAACTCAAAAACGAGTGAACGGATTTTCATGCGATTTTCAACAATATAGTGATTCAAGAGGAGAGAGTTCAACACGCGAATGAAGTTGCGGTGTGCCAGCTAGTTCTTAATAGTAGTTGGCAGATGATTTGTCAATCTACCTGACCCACGGACGGGCTGAAGAATTGAGAGCAAGACCTTAACCCAGCTCGGACATGGCGAAAGCCTTCGATCGGGTCTGGCACAAGGATCTTCTATCGAAACTTCCTTCTATGAGCTGCCTGAGAAATTATGCAAATGGGTCTCCAGCTTTCTTACGGATCGCAGCATCAAGATCGTTGTCGACGGTTCGTGCTCTGATTCTAAGCTAGTGACGGCCGGGGTCCCGCAGGGCTGTGTTTTATCACTAACGCTGTGAATTAGAAGTCTTTGCCTATCCCCACTGGAAAAGGCGTAAATTTTTAATATTATTGATTTAATCAAATAATTAATTTCATAAAGCTCTTCTATAGAATATTCCTTCCTATGGGCTGTCTGAGAAATTATGCAGATGGGTCTCCAGCTTTCTTACGGATCGTAGCATCAAGATCGTTGTCGACGCGCGACGGTTTGTGTAAGCCAGTGAACGCCAGGGTCACGCAGGGCTGCGTTTTATCACTAACGCTGTGAATTATAGGTATCCTATGTTTGTGCATATGTAGGAAGCAAACGATTTATAATTATGCATTCGCGACACCACGTGTATTTCGGGGTCGTGATCATTTTTCATCTTGCTCGTATGCCTCCTACTACATATTAAAAGAATTAGTTTATTGTTATTTGTTTGTTCTACGTATTTTAAATCGTTTTGTTGCTGTTGTTGTGTAATTTATATGAAATCATCATTTTTACCACAGATACTTCATTAAGATTAATATACGGAGAGACAATGAATCATTTTTTACTGTTTGGTGTTGTACTACCAATATTGGTGTTGTTAAGCGGCTTGCTTAATTAAGCATACTCTTAAGTTACATTAAACTACTCACTAATTAAATTATATTATTATAATGTCAGAGATTAGTTATAGAGGAGAGATAAGGTTCGTAAACTTAAGAGTTGAATAAATCTAACCTACAGAAAAATGTCGGAAAACCTCCGACCAAGTACACTTACATTCAAATATTTCCTACACTATAGAACACAGCTAAGAAACGTCTCGATTAAACTAACTTTCAAACACATAAAACCGCATCGAAATCGGTCCATGCGCTCGGGAGCTACAATGCCAGAGACAGATACACAGATAGACTTACAGATGAACTTATTTCACCCCTTTTCGTCGGGGTTTAAAAAAGGAGAGTTCGACCTCCGTGCCCGGCATCCGTGATCGCAAGTCGACATTGCATATTCCGTGCATGCTCTCGACATTGGCGTCCCGGCGTTCTGCATCAAAAATAGCTCCAGAAGACGCGTAGCAGGCAAGTTTACGCGATCCGCCGTCGCCCGCGGCCGTGCGCGCGCGCGGTGCCGGGTTCCGCCGCGATCCACGAATATTGGTGTAAACCCAGCGCTCGCATGTCAACGAACTAGCCTCAAGATCCACCATCTTTGGCGGCGGAAGCAACGGCGGATGTGCCGGCAATGGGTGAGTGGATCACTCCGTGCATGCTAACGCGCGCCGGCGACTCCACCGATTCCTATTCGGCCCGCAACGCCCGAAGTTTGTCAACCTCCCGTTTTTTACGGCAGCTATTATAAGTGTCTTATCCCATTGCGGCGGTGATTTGCCACTTGAGTGATTTATGAAATTGCCACCGTATAAAACATACTGTCCCAACTTGGTGTTATCACGTCGGTTTTGGAGATTTATTTTCGTAATTGTGATTCAGTTGATTACATCGCTCTAACCGCGCTATAAAGCTTTGTCAACATGTAGTAGAGACTGCTTCATGTTTTTGTTATTGCCTACAGGTAATACAGTCAGACAGTCACCTATCTATTCTCATTCTCATAGAAAATGACTACTCTAGGCAATAAATTGTTTAATATCACAGTAGGTAAATATCTCAAACATGGGTATTATGTAAAAATCATTAATTCACCCAAAATTAGAATGATGGAGTGAGGCCAAAGCGATCATAATGCCAGGAACTGTGTCGGTTTTACTATGAGCATACATAAAATTAGCTACGTGAGCAGGTGCTACGTAAAGTTATATTATGCTATCCATACGTAACACAACACTCCGATGTTTTTTTACGGAAGTACGACTGAAACGGGAATTAGAGTGGATTCAGACGCCAATGTTATTTCAAAGGAAACGGATGCGCATCCGTGGGAATTGAATCTCTGCTTTCTTTCCGTTTCCCTAACAAATACATAATTTAATAACATTTCTTAGTACGCTCGTGATATACTTGCCAATGTAAAAACCCATAATTATTCACAACTCAAAATTAAATATTAATATAATATAATATTATTGAATGCAATTTTATTGGCTCATAAAATTCATCACTCTCAAAATATTCAAATATTGTGTCTATGGAAGTCGGACTATTATTATACCTATATGTTTTTGAGATATACTATAATAGTATAGGATTGTGAGAGAAACATGACAGGGAAATCTTGTAACTAATTCGGATTGAAGAGGACCAAGTATCTACCTATGCCTATTCTAGCAACGTATCAAAACGGAGGATTCTTGTACTGGAAAACTGGTCTGGTTTGAGTTGGGCATCCCGTATCTATGCGATAATATTTGGCAGGGGAGACACATCTCAAAAACATATAGGTATAGGTAGTTGTCAAAGTAAATAGTATGAAACAGTAACAATCAACCTTTCTAATTAGTTGAGGTCGTCTAATGTGGCGCAGCGTTGAATCGCAATGACATTGACGGTAAACGGTATACAGTTAACCGCGCCAAATGCCAGGGCGCATGCTTTCGCGCCACATCAATATAATTAAAAGTTTATTATTCTTTGTCTATAGTGGGAACTTGGAAGTGGGCAAACGAGCCCAGTTTCTGGCTTTGATGGGCTCGATATATACTGCTCTTTGTTTTCAAACAGAGCTTATTGCTCGTAAGAAACCGGAGTGGACCGTACTGTTTCTTTACTGGTAACACATTCCATATGCAGCAAGTACGTACACTAATTTCGGGAAATGGGAATTTCAAAACATACCGCGTATGTTATACGAGAGGAAAGTGTAGGTACCTACAGTGACTGCCACATACGATATCAGTTTTTTGTTTGTAAATAACAACCATGGTCTCTATTTTTGAATCGCTCGCCTTGATTCGAACGGTTTTCAATTTTGATTTTAGGTATGAAAAGTACAATATTTTTTAAATCACATTGTTAACACCGAAAGATTACGGTTCAAAATAGAGAAAATCAGAGTCATGCATAAAAATATCGAATCTTTCATACCGAAAATCCAAATTATAAAACCGTTTAAATCGAGGCAAGTGATTCAAAAATAGAGAACCAGATTTACATTATTTTTCGTCATTATGTTTTCATAAAATACCATTTAAGTTGTTAATACTTATATCATAATATAAAATAAATTGTTACGTCAACCATATTTCATAATGTTATGTAATAAAGTTATTATTATATTTAAAACAAAACTACTGAAGCCAAAACTGGACGTCTGTATTCATTGTCCCCGTTTGTCATCAAATATAACTATAGGTAATAAACATTCCCAACTTCTAACATTATACCTAAAATCGAGAAAACAGCATAAAATTTAATTTAACATGTTTTAAATACCTGTGGTCTCTTTGGGAGAGTTTTTAGGGCATCAAAGTACATTTTTGTTTACAGAGCGCGATGAATGCGTCTGGAATCCGTTTAATAAGACAGCTTGGCCAGTGAACTTTGAATTTGGAATTAGTGCGGTGGTCAAATACCGATGTCTGGTATGGTAGGTAAAAGATGGGTATCTTTTTCGACTCTTTTCGGATACACTTTTTATTTTTTAGACCATTTTATGTAATTAATGAAAACGAAGTACTTACATGCATCATTTTAAAGAAAATAGGTAGATATGTTAAATGAATCATGAAGTGACTAGAGCAGAGCAGGTACTGTATGACTAGGTATGTAGTAAGATTATAACAACAATCTCTCTTCTCGTTTTTTTGATGCCACTAAGTGGCAAACAAGCTTACGGGCTTTCTGATGTCTGAGTCCTCATGTCTGAGGTCGTGACCTCTATCTCCCATAACTTTGTCATGGAAATTGGCTCGCCATCTTCCCGTGTTCTCAACGCAGTGCAGAGCCTCGTGAAACGTAGTCTGTAATATGTGTGTGTACGGGAACAACAATCTAAAGGTTTTACAGGGTAGGCAACGTTGGGGGTTTCCATGAAAATCTATACATAATAATAAAATATCCTAAACAAAATTATAAGGTTCCTCGAAGAAAGTTTTCCAGACGGTTTATTTCGGTATTCGAAAGAAAATTCGTGTTATCTTGGAAAGAATTCAGCGTAAAGGGAAAAATCCCGTTACTCGAAATATGAGCCTTGTTAAAAGTATGCTCAGCAATCCGCCATTGTTAAGTAGATCTACTCACCTATACATTCATATTTGTTTGATGTTATAGCGTCCACCAAATAAATACCTGTTTATAAGTTAACCATAATACACAAAAAACCTTTGCGTTAATGTCTCGGTTGTGCTCTCGCACGCAAGTGCCCGGAGTCCGCCTTGACCATGATCTAGGATCCAGGATCCAGGAACAGTGGAGTGACTGCCATCTGACCTCCGTGACCCTGCTACATGGGGAACATGACCATATTGCATCATGGTTACACATTCAGTCGCCTAAATGTGCGGGTTTCATCAAGATGTTTTTCCCTCACCGTAAGAGCATCGGTTAGCATTCAACTAATGTACGTAACTCAGAAAAAAGTCATTATTACATTTTTTTTTTAATGTCATACGGCTGGCAAACAGGCAAGCGGGCCACCTGATGGAAAGTGGTCACCACTGCCTATAGACATTAGCAACACCAAGAGTATCGCTAATGCGTTGCCCACCTCTATAACACGTTGCTCTGGCAGCAAAAAGCAAATGCCACTCCACTGCCAAAGCCACGGTTCCCCAAATCCCCACCCCATGGAGCACTGGAAACCTTACTCACCGGCAGAAACACAATACTATTTAAAAGAGTATTATTTAGCTGCGATATTCTGTAAGGTGGGAGGTACTTCCCCAGTCGGGCGGCTCCAATTCGAACGAGATACCCCGCTATGCCCTACCTCTCTTAAACATGGCCGCAATGGGATACGAAGTCCGTACATAATACACAATTTCGTTTAAAATACTCCAGATAGACAGCAGTGAACCTAAGTAAAATCTATCAAAAATCACTACCTATCTTCATCTCTATATTATTGTTTTATTCAACCGTGACTACTGATGTAGGTATTGAACTATATTATATACTGACGCTCGCTCGATAAACAAACAACCGAACTTTTATTTGTACTCACAGTAGATTGGCCTTTGGCCGGACGTAGCCAATTGCACTGTATCCATGCGGTGGGACTGCTCTAAAGGATATCATACGATACCAAAGTTCTCTTCAAATATACTAGTGGACCCAGCGCGACTTCGTTCGCGTACACCTACTTTACCCCTGCTAACTTTATTTTCTTGCTCATAAACCTTTCTCTTGAATTACTCTATCTATTGTTGAAAACCAATTATAATCCGTTGCGTAGTTGAAAAGATTGAAGAGTTTTCTACTCTACATAGAGACAGACGGCGGGAAGTGACTTTGTGTTATATTATATATAGAAAGCCTAAAAATCTGATTGTCGTACAAGGTACCAGGTAGCCAGTAGATAGTGGTTGATTAAATTACAGTTTGAAAAGATCACACTTTCACCTGTAACAATTATCTACCTATAACTCGTGGTTGAATCTGAAGAATCAAGGATTTTATTTACAAAATGGTCCAAAGTAACATTACTCACCTTATACATATCCATTCAATTAACATGCTTACCTTATACATATCCACCAATCAAATCTGAAAAGATGTACCTAGGTACATGTCGTAAACTCCATCTTAAATACGAATAGCCAGTGCCTCCCTTTAACAGAATAGGACCGGCATGGCTGTCCAGATTACAGTTGAATAAAACAACATGTTTATGTGTTGCAAATAACACGTTTTTATTGCTTTTTTACAAGTGTCAGCATGAGCTCCAGCCCCGATGAGTAATGAGGTAATTCAATCGTACAGTCCCGCCGCGCTTTCCAGAAGTGCATGCGAGCGTGCGCTATGTGGAAATAAACATGCGCCGATTATTTCGGTGTACCTCGTTCAGTTTAGGAATACAGGTCATCAACTCCTTCGTTTATGTATACACCTTTCTGTGTGTAGGTACATACGCAAGTTGTGGATATGCATGTACGGAGTGTTGTTTCAACGGAGAGTGTATGGGGAAATCCGAAACAGTGATATTTTTATGGCTACGAGTGTACGGGGAAATTCGAAATGATGAAAGATAGAGCGAAACTATTTTAAGACCCATTTGCTCCTCTTTTTTGTAAAATTGATCATTGGCCATCCCCAAACACTATTCTTTGCACTAGTTTTCCTTTGTTGATTGTGAAGTTTTCGGTACCAAGTACTTTTGATAAACCTACACACGTACTCACTTGAGATTCTGGAACAACGCGTCGGAATATTCCACCCTCTCCGTTCCGATTTCCGAGTAAATGAAACGATTTAGTAAAACATGTTGTCGATAATTTGATTTTTTCATTCATCGTTGCAACTGTGTACTATGCGTCAATGACAAAAATATGCTGAAAATTTTAAACAAAACTCATTTAATTATATGCCTATTAATAAAGTATGTAGGTACTTAACTAATTTTATAGCAAACGTTGTATCAAATCACGATTTATCCTGTACGGTACGACACCTAAAGCCGGTATTCCACAGTTGTACCTTGTACAGTTGCATCCAATACCTTCCGTAAATACATCGTTTACCGCGCTGACCTCCATCGTCTTTCACACACGTGTGATTCCGGGCGTTGCAAATGCGCGCTAAAACAAATCAGCAGCTGCAATTTGCCAAACATGTTGGAAATTGTAAGGCCCGGACTCCATCTTAGCGGAGACGAGACGAGCGGAGAAATGTGTTAACAATCAATAAGATTTCATTATTTACTAGCGGGCCCGGCGCCACTTGGCGCCCTACCCTTACTACCCTACCCTACACCTACGCCTACCCTACACCCACCCGACACCTATTTTACCTCTAGACACCCTTTTGTCTTGCCTATAAATCTTGCTCTTGAATCATTCTACCTATTGATAAAAACCGCATTATAATCCATAGCGTAGTTTAAAAGATCTAAGCGTACATAGACACAAACGGCGGGAAGCGACTTTGTTTTATACTATGTATAGATATATACATAGTTATAGTCCCCGCTAGAGCAGAGAGGAGAATATTTCATATTTGTATGGCGCCATCAAGTACCTCTGTAGCCAGTACACGTCTCCTCTATCAGTGGATAATAATAATACCTTAGATGTAAAACATCTCTCGCACATCTCTGCGCGTCTCCGCCTTGGTGAAGTCCAGCCCTAAAACAAAATTCCTTGATTTAGAACACCAGGAACACATTACATACAGTTAGATTAATAAAGATGTCAATCGGCAAGTAGCACTCTCTTCACTTGCAGTTTTGATGAGGTAACAGTAAAATAGAGTTAAAATCGTCAATTTTCTTCAACCACGAACAACAAATGGTTCCTCTGTCCTCTGTCTGGTATTCTTGTTAGATAAAGCCGTACGCTCTCGTACCTATGTACGGCGCAGGCTATTAGTTTGAAACATGTCCAAAAAGTTTATTATGGATGAGACTGGAGCGTTTCAAAACATAAAAGTGGCGGGACGTCCCATTAACTTCGCCAGATCGCGCTGTACACTATTCCTGAACTCTATTACTGCGACGTAGAGCTAGAGGTGTTCAACAACTTTTGTTGCCGACTGTCCTTGTAAATACAAAAGCGGGCGTTGTTTTACAACAGATGCAAGTAAACACGGTCGGAACAACATCTGGCATATTTTTTTTACTTCCACTAACTGGGTGTCCGATTCTCGTGTCGTTCGAAAATATCTTTGGTAGAGAAAGGCACTGGTACCTAGTCGGTTCTGAAAGCGGTATTATTGAAATTGGTACGTACTGTTTCGCATAAGTATTATAATTTTGACGTATGGTGGGGTTGTGTATTTTTTAACCGACTTAAAAAAAGGAGGAAATTCTCAATTCGCGAGCAATTTTAATATTTTCAGTGACTAGGCAAGCATTTGCGTTCAAAAAAGTATCATTTGGTGAAGTGGAGCTGATGATGAAGACCACAGGCCATCGTAACTCCTCACAATTGTTACCTCAGAACTCCGTCAGTTATAGACGGGTTTGGAAATTTCTTCTCTTTTTGTTTTGTAGGATATACATTTTGATCGGGTCAGGATCTGGTGATGAAAACCCTGTGAAATCAAGGGAAACCCTTGAAAATTGTAGGCATGTGTGGGATGTTTGTTAGCTCACGTTATCATATCTTATTCAGGTGTTCGATTCAGGGCGTCATCATTTGATGCTATTGTACTGATTAGGAGTTAGAGGATATTACTACAATTTGTCGACAGAAACTACTCAGTAGTATCTAGGGGTAATATTATGCTTACAAGCATAAAACTACCACAGTTTTTTTTTTATTTTTTTTTATTTTAATAAATCCGTTTTGAGAACACAAAAAGTAAAATAAGCTTTTTATCATATAGGTAATACGAGTAACTTAGATATCGTTCATAGCCGCATATCATATAATCTAGAGTTTAGAGAACGTAAGCGAAATAGCACTCACGTTTGTACATAAATATGTAGAGAATATATTCGCCTCTGTTTGCCTAATAGGGGCCCGTGTTCCAATCGTCATTTTTTAGCAAGCTGGACTGGCACTGGCTCTGCCGAGATTGAAATTGCAATGCCGAGGCCAGCGCTTGAGCTGCACTCCGGTAAAACAACGCACATCTCAGTTAAGTAAATTGTGTATGTTTTTACGGGGTATGGTTTTAAAAAATTCTCGGTGGAAAAACAGTTGCGAACGCGGATGAAATGTCCTTACTTATATAACGCATATACGATGTACTATTCAGATTGAGATTGCATGGCGTTTTGGTTCGTTTACTTATTTACTTCGCTGGCTCAGCGACCTGAAGTGGATCTTGGCCTCCGACACAAGAATTCGTCATTGGTCTCTATCCTTTGGTTCATCATCATCATCATCATCATATCAGACGAAAGACGCCCACTGCTGGGCATATGCCTCCCCAGAGTTCTCCGCTAATCCATTGGTTCCTTTGTAGTACATATTTTCATGATAATTTCTATGTAGATAGCTCGTATACTACGGTATCTCAACAGAAGTACCTGGTTTCGAAGAATTGATTCGACTAGATGTCGCCTCCTGGAGTTTTGTGGCACGCTACTCGACTTCTGTATACCAAAATAGAGTCGTAAGCCGTAGTTTATTTTCACCGCTAGCTTTCATTCATGAGCTAGGCTTATTTCGTCGGGTTGCCGCATAGGGATCGTCGGTCCCAAATATGAATGGCCGTCAACGTCAACAATGTACGGCGTTTATTTACAAACATGCGCTGGCGCATGCTACTGGCTAGCACACGCGTAAACACTTAAAATTAAATCCCGACCCCTACCCCGGGAGTTAAACTGAACTCAATCAATCGAGTTGTATGTGAAACGTTATTTTTATAGGATAGGTTCTGTGTCGCTTGTGAATAATGCAAATTGTTTGACTGTTGCTATTGTACAATTGATTCCAATTTAAATTTAGGAAACTATAGGTCTTTATCTATTATATGCTTTTAAAACGTTATTCTGTAAAAGACTGTTTATATCTCATGATCACAGAAAAAAAAGGAAAAAACTTGCTTGTCTAATATGGAAAGCGGAAAGTGGGGCAGAATTAATCAGCCTTATTCGGCCAAATTCCCCTTAAAAGCCGCCAATACCCTATTTTCGTATATTTTATTAACGAAAAATTGCCTCTGAACTAATCTGTGCAACTAATATTTTTAGACAAAAAAATTATTGTTTACTGGCACAACAAATATTTTTATCTCACACCAAAAAGAAAATTACTAAGTTCCGGCTGCGGTCTTTTTTGGTTTGTGTCGAAGACTCGTGGTACCGCGCCGTAGTCCTCGGCCGCGGCTGCGCCCGCGCCGCGACGCTCTGCACTTCCTGTGCACGCGCCCAACGTACGAGGGTAAATAAAACGGAGCAATCGACGTAATAAAATCCCCGCCTGTATAACTATATTTGGAGTTTTAAGGCCAGTTCCGAGACCGATGAGGAAGTTAACAACCATTACTTATTATACAATTACTATTGGTGAAACGTTTGGCATTATTTCAAGCTTTTTGCTGGGAAATAATTTGGAATACTCAGGACATATGACAATATTTTTAGAGTGTATGAAATCCACAATTTCCAGGCAATACAGACAGGCAGTAAGAAAGAGGGTCTTCTGCCAAATCCATGATCATGGTCAGGGTGGACCCCGGGCCCTCGGGTGCGAAATCACAACTGGGACATTAGCGCCAAGAAGATTATTATACTAAGAAAGAGGGTGTTCGATAATAAATTATCTTTGAGGGTAGAGTTATTTGTCTTTAGCAAATTACATTATTAATGACATACTCAAAACAACTCCCAACTGAACGCAACAAACAACGCTGCAAACGCCAAAGAAATCCACATCCTGAGCCGAGAAAAAACCAATGCAGCATAATCCGTGCGTAGAGCTTTCATTAAGCTTCCTCTCGAAAGCTGCGCACGTGTGTAGCTTCCACCTGCGCGCGCGCATCGCATCGCATGCGACGCTGCGCAGAGCCCGCCGCGCAGTCGCTGGCATGTGACGTGTGTCTAGTATACAGTGGTAGCAACATGGGACCCCAATTTGACTATTGTCTACGCGCCACAAGTAAGTCTACAATTTGTACTAGTATAGTTTTTGGACGGTGTGCTACGTGCCTGTGATTTAAGATGCCGAGATTACGTAAGACCTGTTAGTGTATTGGGATGTGTGATTTGAGATTGTGTTATCGTATCGATGTACGATAATTTATGCGTAAGCGCATAAGAATTATAAACAGATGATGTATTTACTTATATTATAATAGCGCAATATTTTTCACTTTATGGTTATGCAATGAAAGAAGAACTTTCTTATTGTAAAGAAATACTATTGTTTCTGTTAAAGTGTGTTAGCTTTATTTTATATAAATTATGTAGTTTATTTTTTGGCCGCGTTTCTCTACTTAGGGTGGTTTGTTTGCACCAAATTCTTTAACACAATTAAGCTGATACTTAAAAAAACTTTATACAAAAAACGTTAAACGTGATTCTTAAGCGCGTTTAAGAATTTGTACAAGCCGGGCTAAAGTAGGTAGGTATTTCAAAGTCCGCCGTTCCAGCAAAGGCCCGCCCGCCCGCCTAAAATTGTTTACTAGTAAAACTTTTCTAATTTGCCGCCCGGGACGTCAGACGCGACGCGCGGAATTCATTATGTTTATTCTAAATTCGAATAATATAACGCGATGAAATAAAATATAGGATTTGTAGGTAATAACGTAAAGTGTATTTGAAGTATGTGTAGGTAGACTTTATCTAATAAGTTATGCGACTTGGGAAATTATAAGATTTGAGAAAATATAGAAATAAATATCTTGGTGTATGTATACCTACTGAGGGACGTATTCATTATTCAATAAGTTGCTTACTTGTTGATTTCTATCAATCTTATAATTTTACAAGTCGCTTTACTCTTTAGACAGAATCTACCGGTAACCCTATGTTTGATATTGATTGAAGTTAGATACTTATTCTATTTCTATAAAGTTACACCACAATATTGTCGTAATAATCGTTATGTGTAGAATCAAGCATAAAAAAAGAAAAAAAAGAAACATTTATTTCATCTATCTCACACATGGCACAGTGCATTTGGTCACAATACAGCATACAAGAAACAATGAGAAATATAGGATAACGTTTAGGATGACTGAATAATACCTATAATGTACCAATATGGAAATTTCATTGTTTCAGTCTCGAGGGCTCCCTTGCCATATAATGTTATTGATAAGTCAAAACTGATGGCTAAACAAATACACAATTGAATCCATGTAATCAAAAACCATTTTACCTTCTTTATGGTGGTACTATAAAATGATGAATAATAGTGTTATTACTGGCAACTTCAAATAGATCGTATGTACGATTACCGGAATTTAGTTACTCGCACGTTAGCTGAGCATTCCCGGAATTCGTCATTGATTCACCAACGGCTTTGATGATTCCACGTAGGTACAGCAGATGCTGTCTCGATTGGGTTCTATAAACAGTTGAAAGAAAACATTTGTGTTTGATATATGTTTTGCTTCTAGCGAATTTATTTTGTTTATTTATTTATAAACAAATTTGTTAATTATTTATAAACAAAATAAAACCAGATTTAGCCAAAATAGTTCCGTAGCCTTCGGGCGACATTTAAGTAGAACTAATTTGTGCAAAAGAAATTAAGGGTGGCTTGCACCAAATTCTTAATCGCATTTAAGCTTAAGATAAGCACAACATTTAAACGTCATGCTTAAATGTATTTTATGAATTTGGTGCAAGCCGAGCTTAATAAAAGTAAATAAGTATTTAATCAATCCTTCGCATTAATTTTTAAGTTAGGAGTGTTTTGTAAGTTATAATTCTTCATTTTTCTATTTTCCAAAATGTACTTATCCCTGAAATTTTCATCCCTTTCGTTCTCTCTGTGGACTTTACTTTCATCCATCTACAGATATATACCGGTAATTCTTACCTACTTACGAGACAATAAAAATGAAATTAAATAAAAACCTTATGCGTAGATGTTGATGAACTTAATAAATAATTAAAATAGTAGAGCCTAGTAAATAACATCTACCCACCAGTTTAAAGGTTTATTCCGCGTCATCAATTACCGTCACATATTTCAACAATATGTCGTGATACAGGAACACTGATACGATGATTTATAGCAATGTGCGTAACGTAAATTATTCCAAACAGTTTGGTCTACAGCTGTGTGTTGCTAATAGTAAATAGATATAATTTTAAAGTAGGTAGGTGGTCGTATTTAAATTATACCTAGGTTAATGAAATGTAAGTGATTATAATTACATAACCTATTTGTTATCTAAAGTGATAAAAAGTAGACAAAAGTCAAACGAATATCTATCTATATTCTGTTAACTATATTGACTGTCTTCTCGCTTGCCTCTGGAGTTGTATTAAAATAACTTACATTCCTTGTACCTAGTTCAGTGGAACGAGTGTTGTAGCTAACACCCACAAAATACAGAACGATGTTTTCTGAGCTAACACCTAAATCATACCAAATTACAATTTAATAGCAACTAAACACCCAAATCAGTGTACGATTCAAAATATAAATAATTGACACAATGCTGTGAGCACATGATCTCTAACGGTGGGTTATTACTACGCGTTTAGAGGGATGTCCATTGTTTGTCACTTGTTTTTGTCCCACCACATGTTCCCAGGGACAGTTCCTTTATCCAGCCCTCGGCCAAAACTGTTGAGTATAATGTGGGCGAAGCACATGCGGGCTTACAAAAAATGTGGAGAAAACGCTATGCCACTTTGAGCTGTAGGCTCGTGTCTTGTTCCCATGAAGATAGATAATAAGTTTTTTTACCATAATTTTAGATGAGATTCGAACAAGCTGGAACTGTTTTATTCGAAATACCTAGATTGAGAGAATTATGTCTATTTATTTACACCTACTTATACAAGTAGGTGTAAATAAATTTGTTTGTTTCCCATAATAAATAAAACAAAATAATGAAAATCACACCCACCACTACGTTTAAAAATAATTGTCACCTACTGAACTAGAAATCGGACAGCTTAAACAAATTAGGAGCGTCTATTTTTAAGTTAGAATCAGCCGTATCATGTCAACTGCTAGCCTAACTGTCATCCTGCTATCTTGCCAGTCGTCTAGGCGGGAGGGCGAGCGCGATTGTCTTCAATTCGCATTTTCCGGCTTACAAAAGTAGGTTGCTCCACTCTGCCCGGTGGACGTAATGGAGAGCCGTTAGCTCATTGTCGTTATTGAATAATTCTCGCAGGGCCGTCCGCGGCTGCCCGCGGCCAGCCAAGATCCTCCGTAACAGATTTTTATCACGACAACAATGTTGCCAAACGCTAAACAAATAGGGTCAAGAACCTAAGTTGGGACGCTCAATTTGTATATGGTTCCTACATCCTATTGCAAATTGAATGGCGAGTTGACCTGCATTCTTGATGTTACTAATCGTGGTGTTTGAATTTTGATGGGTCGATTGACTAGCGTGTTGATTTGTTGCAGATAACCCGTCGTATTTCGCGCTTCCCAACAAGGACGTGCCAGATGGCGCGGATTCCGCGTCCGAGGTGTACTCGCGGTCGGCCCCGGGCCGCGCGTGGCCGGAGCCCATCAGGCCCCTTGGCTCCCCTCGCAGGCGGGAGCCGGAGAGCCCTCGCCGGAAAGAGTTCAGGGCCCTGCTGCGGTCGCTGTCGGCCCGCGAGCCGGAGCAGGCCGAGGCTTTTCTCCGGGGACAGCCGCGCCCAGGCGACTGCGCCCCGGGAGACATGAGACACACATTCACTGCGCCCAGAATAAAGTGAGTTTTTACTGTTATTCTTGGCCTAATTTTCAAATTGACGTTCCCTTCCTCCAATGTACCAATTTGAGCTTAATCATGTTTTATTTATCTAATGTAAATTAGTCATGGATATATTAATTAACTTGACAAAAACAAAAAGCCGCTTTTAAACAATGCTATAAAAAGTCAACGATAGAGGTTATCAACCGCGGGTTATCGCATCGTTAAAGCGTCCTCGAAATGTTTCGGGGAATTATTTGTTTCTAACAACAATATACTTGCCTTAGGAAGGGCAAGATCAGCGCGATGGTGTCCACTCCTGCTGGGCCGCAGGAGCGGGAGGAGGTATTCTACACGATCCCGCTGCAGGGCCGGCGGCGGCACTCCGTCGGGGGCTACATGGCCACGGAGGCCGCGGGTGGCGCGGGCGAGGTCACCGCGGTCCCCAGCGAAGTGCCCCGAATGCCCGCACCCAAATTCGGCCCAAAGGAAGACGAAGCCGTCAAGCGGAGACGCCCAAAAAACTTCCCATTCAAAGGTCAGTAAATACAATATTTGAGTAGGACCTTTCTTCGAGATACGAGGAGGTGTTGTACAAATATTAACCGATAAATCGAACTATGATATCGAGTCTCGCGTTATTATGCTTGGACAAGATACGGGAAGTGTTGTTGTTTTCACCAGTGACGTTTACGAGGGGACATAATTTTGTGGAATAGGGAAACTACCGTTCTATTATTAAGTAATAATTATGTCTTTGGAAGTTCACAACGCTGATAAAGGCTCGTAAACATGTCGGTGGGTCGGAGACGCAGGGCCAGATATCGAGCGTTGCACTCTTGGTGATCTACGACCCTCGTCCTGATAACATGACAATGGAACGCGACGTATATATCAAAGAGGCTTGGGAGGCTACAGCGGCACTTTGATTGCTCTGCATTGCCCTTTTGTATCATAACATTTAGATTGTTTGATGTCTTAACTTACGCAATATTCGTTTGTGAATTCGTCTAACATCTAAATTACATATTACATACTGATACGATAAGCCTTTGATGTTTCCCGCCCAATTACGCTTATGTTTCTAAACAAAGCGGTGCTCGTACCTAGTTAACGATCGCGATAAACAATAAATTAGTGAAACCGTAACGTTCTCCCCCTTATAGAGATGCGCAAGGAATAGACACCGTTGCTGATTATGTGCGAGCTCGTGTTTGGGCAACGATAACGCCTTAGGAATATTTACACATGCGCCCAAATTTGTTTGGCGAGGAACACAGAGATAGGGAGACGTTGCGGGTTGCGATTATCGTGCGTCGCGGTTTTAGTATGCGAGTAGCGTGCGCGCGCGCCGCCTGACGCCACGACCGTCCCGCCGCCGCCACACCGCCGCGCGCGCAGTCACGGACCCTCCAGTTTTGCGAGCGCTAGGAACCTGCACTCTGCACCGGGTTGCAATGACATAGTTCGAAGTCTGAATGAAAAAAAGTTTACGTGGAGTGTCCGACAATGGAGCCGGCTACGGTTATGAGTGAGTTGTGTTTTTTTTGTTAAGTTTCTTGTCCTTATGCTTTAATGGCTATTGAGTTTACCTTTATTGTTTTTTTTAATAAGCACAAAATTAAAAGTGTCTTTGAAGCTGTTAAGAACTCTATCTCCAGTGTTTAAAGTTGCTTTAACTTTGCGAGTGGGGAGTACCTATAGCTGTTATTAATATTTACGTTTTCATATAAAGCACAATACTTAATTGGATTGTCAACGCTGACGCTTTTGTTTGTTTCTTTTGGTTTTTCTTTTTCTCTTTTGTTATACCTGCTCAAAATTTATTAAAAGAGTAGGCATTGTTAATTAACAATAATTCCATATGAACGCGAAGTTTCATCGCAGAGGTGCAATTCAGAACTCAACGGTGAGCGATTGCCTCTCTGTTTAACTTTATTTAAATCGTTCTAGCATAGGTAAATAGCAATAAATTAAAATCAAATAAAATCTCAAGGATTGTAGATGGCTTTTTATATAGGCCTTTACTTACGCCTGTCACGTATAAGACATTGTCTAGTTCGGACACAGCACAATTAAATTTTATGTATCATTCTGGCGCCTCGTACCACTGTACCTAAGTATATTGTTATTGTATGGCTTGCGTCTCAGCATCAAGTGCGTCACTTTGTTACCAAGATGTCCACTCCCGCCCAAAATCAATGGCAAAGAAAACCGTACGCCATTACCAAATTTGTAATACCGTTGTATTTACAGTGTTCACGAGCAGTCTAGTCCCTAAAACGTTTGTAATAAAGATCATAATGCAACTGGTAACCTTTTTCGGCGCGCCCGTGTACCCATTAGTTATGCAGGGTGGCGTGCTTGGCTGAATAAACATGGCGTAATTTACATGCATCGGAGCTACTCCCGTAATGTACCCGCGGTGGGAATGCAAATCGAGGCATCTAGCATTGTCCTGGGCCGGCGAGATCGCTCCCACATAATGTCCGCCCTTATGGAAGTTCGCGCTGAAGTGTTTACGACGTCCGCAGGTGCAGCGAATGACAACTTGTGCATTGCGTGCATCATGTGCTCACGACTGGTTTCCCTTTCGTAGTTAGAAGCGCAACGGCTAGGGCGGCGCCGCATTCTATGAAACGTAAAGGGTCACTCACAGGTTTAAGGAATTACTTAGTTTGATTTGCAAACAGACATCGTTATTTTACAAAAAGTAACCTAGTTCTTCTTCATCGAGTAAATTTTCGAAAAAAGTTACCTGGGTCGGCCACGGCAACTACATTATCAGTTAAAAGAAACTTACTTGTTGTTAGTCATGGGTTTCTCATATATTTATGTATTATAAAAAAATATTTTACCAATTAAATACTTGTCTATTTGTCTGTAGACCGTTGTGGTGAATGACAGGGACGTTTTAAAGAAACTTAACCAACCTACTGAGCTTGATCGACAAGTATACTACTTACTTTTTATAGAATAGCTAATGTTTAAGTGCCCACATTGATTGTACCTACAAACTTAATTGCAAGTGGCCATTAGAACTTCCATAATGGATGTCCCATCGTCTTTTGTTCGCTAGAACTTCGTTGCGAGGTCGTGCACGAGAGGCGAAGACAAAGTAAACAAGGCTGGAAACTCACCCGATAATACTAAGTATGTAGTAACTTTTATGGCAAAAAGTATATGAGTTTCGTCTATCAGATCTTAGTAAAACCATTATGTATAATTTATATTGATAAATTCATATTTTTATTTATATATTTTGCATACAAACTTTGGCTGTACATTGTAACTATCTATGCTTAACTCTATTGTAAATCGTATTTAAAATTCAAATATTCACGATTTAATATTCAACTACCTTTGAAGAGTATCAGCAGACTCTCATTGCCGTTGTAATTCTTTGCTCTTTGCATTAAACTCATTTAAAACAGTCCACTCTTCATCATTTTAACCTGCTTACCCTGAAGTCTACGACCGAAGAAAGTAGGCCTGAACACCTCTGAATGTTTTCAATTATCTCATATGGCCGGGATCCTCTTTACCGTGATAAATAGTACTTTCCCTGTTTATATGTTAGATAGATTGCAGGTATGTAGGTTAAATACACAAGAATAGTAAAGCTCTGCTCTACCTATCGGTGTAGTAAATAGAATCAGTTCCGTATTACCAGAGATTAGCGTGTTCTAGCTTTAGATTTCTGACTAGGTATATTATAATACTATATAGGTAGATTTCACTGGCGAAATTCTTGGTTTCCTAAGTCCGGGAAATATTTTTTTCCGTTGGTAATAAAATTGTAACTGAAATATTGGTGTGAGTAATGAAGAAATTCTGTGCAGTATCACGAATCTTGTACCGTAAGTTTTTAAAATTGAACGACAAAAAATATGATTCACTGCACATTTAATAAATTAGGTACCTACAACCTGTGCCTACAACTTAATAAAGTCAGTGTTATTGATAATTGGGTCGCAGATACTGAGCTATATGATTTAGTAACGCGAACGAGACAGGAGCCGGGGAAAAAAGGAGGTATTGTTTATTTTAATATCGTGAATCATACTGACAAACATACCGCGGCTCGCCTGACAGATTCATGCGCCAGCACAGTCTTGTTTGTTATACTTTATCGGATGATTCCTTCGATACCTACGTAATTATGACTATTACTCACTAACTTCCAATCCCGTAAATAGGTCGCACAAAATGTACTGAGTAACAGCGGCTTCGGTACACAGCAAAGTTTTTTAATTTCTCTCGAGGAGTATTCCGGGAACCCGAGACCAGTTAAGAAGTTCCTTCATCTTCTTCGTAAACTTGATAATTGCGGAAAATATCGGGCAATAAGTAGAGCGCGATAACGTCAAATATTATCCAAAGAATTATTTATTTATTTGATTTATTTATTTAATTTGCCAACAGATCTTCTGAAAACTGTGATATGCAATAAATGAAATGAAATGAGAGATTTACACTTTTTATCACATTGAAATATTACATGAAAGATCTTAAACACTTAAATGTAAATCCAATAACAAACGCAATAAATTCAATAAAGACACCATAGATCCAATAAATTGACTTATTCAAACAAATAAATGTAGATTCTTCTTTAGATTTCTTTGGATACCTGCGTAAAATACACAAGAAGTCGGAAACACTGTCTTTTTCTACCCGTTGCTGCCGTTGCGTCCAAGACTGTATTAGCTTGCCCTCGGGCGTTCCTAAGTATCAAAACTCAGGACCTGTGTCCTGTGGTGGCCGCTGTAGATCCTGGCTACACAGAAGTTGCAGCGGTAGGGCATATCCCGTTACCTAAATACCAAATACCGTCAATTTATTAAGATTTATGTCGATAATACTGACAGTTGTCGTGCTCTGCCTTTATATTTACTATGGAAATGTGCTTTAGATAAGTATAATCGTAGGTACCTACTTACCACAAAATGAGTTCGTATGAACTTGTATATAGATAGTATTTTACTAAGTATTCCCAGACAAAAACCGAGCAAAGTGGCGGTCCATAGTCTCTACCTATCCCACCTGTGGGAAAGAGGCGTGAGCTTTATGTATGTATGTATTCCATTACGTGCATCGGAAACCACAATATTAATTACGACTTAGATAATGCGACAACATGACATGTTTGATTAAATAAAGGAAGAGTTGAATTTGAAATATTCCTTTGTTCCACTTACTTGCAGCGGATGTAACTGTTTAAAGCTCGTTTAAAACTCTAGTAAAAAGGAAGCTTTCGAAATATTTTAAAATTTTTTGAGTCACGTCCCTAGTTTAATGAGTAGAGTCGTTTTATACTCAACTGGAACATGTTCATTAGTTACATTAAGTTTAGTAGGTACGTAACTATTTTAAAACTTATTTTTGAACCGCTCCCCTCGAATCGAACGGTTTTCAATTTCTAAAATATCAAAAAGTTCTATATTTTGGTAGTTCAAAAATAGAGCCCCAGATTTACTAAAACAGTGTGAGCGGTCTTAGCACTAACTGTCAAACTAACACTTGCGAAATAGTATTATAATAACTTACCTTTGCGAAAGCAACGTATCTGTATGTCTGTTATGTTTTTACGCATAAACTGAGAAACAGATGTACAGAGAGACAGATGACACAACCTGGGGAAGAATATAGTTTACTATTATCGATGGCAACCTGGGCAAGAACATAGTTTACTGCTCTATCTTCAAAAATTGCTGAATTTTGCGCAGACGACGTCGCGTGCAACGCTCGGATTTTGTTTTATATACCTACTTATTGAAAATGATGAATTGTTTGCAATATTGTATCTAACTATGTACCTACTGCATAATGCGCTTATTGGCTAAATTCAGAAGCAAAAATTGTAAGAACATATCAGAGTGGAATATATTGCTCATAGAATAAGGTCCATTTTTGTATCACTTATATTTAGTTACGTGTCGCTCCGCTTTTCAAAGGGCGTGATACAAAAATGAACCTTATACAGCAATACATTTCACTTCAATTTGCTGACACGCTCATTGCTTCTGAAATTAGGCGATTGAAATTTTATTTATTTATTGGAGTACCAACAATTATTTTGCCAAACCTAACAAGTGCAAGTTCGAAAAACAGTCCCGGCCTACATTTTGCAACTTATAACAAACCAAACAGATCATAGGGCGGACTGGCCGCGTATACAAAACTGCAGCCCATCAGTCGTCGCATCAAAGGCGGTGGACTGAAAACGGGCGCACTGAACCGAGCGCCACCCTGCCCCAAATCAACCAGCATGTACCTCCGCCCCACTTTGGAAAAGTATAAAAGTATAGCCACACGTCTTACACTAAAAATAGACACTTCACTTAGCTATGTCGAAATCAATAGCGGAGTCAGACCGCTGAAGTGTACCAGTAAAAGTAACTTGTCTTGTTGAATACGTACATAGAGTTAGCTACATATGTACGTTAAAGTTTAAATTGACAAGGGTTTGAGATGGGTATGGTGAAGGTTCTGAATTGGATAGATAGAATTAACTGTGGTCAGATATTTTGAGGGCCACTGTATTTACCAAAGCCGTATTTACGTAAAGATTGAATCTTAGACTAGAATTTAAAAATGAGTTCTCAAATGAAAAACATGTTTTCATAAAAAGTGTTATATTTAAACTTTATACTATCTACGATCAGTCAGACACAGTACTTGTCAAGGCAAATCAAAAGAGCCCAAACTCGATGGGTTTTTCACAAATACTTAAGGAGTTCCACCTTCCGACTTCATGTTCAGACCCTGGACATTACACACTGTTATAGTTTGTCAACACAAAGCAAACGAGCTCAAACACGAGGGATTTGTCATGTATAGTTTAGGAGTTCCTTTAGCCGCCCACTCCGTCTCCATCATCAAGATCAAGCTCGACGATACCAAGGCATTGCATTATCACCGAACTTAGTGGCCCTAATTCATCTAGCAAGATTTGACTCACACTAACGCAGCAAGTTAAATAAAAACTTGTAATTATAGTTGCTGTAGGTAGGTAG
The DNA here is from genome assembly GCA_905147135.1 of Blastobasis lacticolella. Taxonomy (NCBI): domain Eukaryota; kingdom Metazoa; phylum Arthropoda; class Insecta; order Lepidoptera; family Blastobasidae; genus Blastobasis; species Blastobasis lacticolella. The sequence continues at coordinate 11,885,246 of LR990041.1, forward strand.
TTACAACAACAACAAAAATGTATGCTGCTCAGTGACAAACGAGCAGACAGCCCGCCTGATGGTAAGGGGTAACTGTCGCCCATAACATCTACAATTCATAGTTGAGGATATGTCAATTTACCCAACTCGACACTGGGTTGCACCTACCTTTCCTGGTTTAGTGGTGATTTTGCCACTTACCTAACAACCGTTACGTCGCCATTATGTTTCCCTTTACAGGCAACGATACTAAAGTAACAACCTAATAATATGACAAGTTGCGGCACGTGTTTAGCAACGTAATAAAATACCATATCGAAAGGCGATTCAATTAGATTACCGTACCACCGTTGCCCATAAGCGCAAACTGCAGCCGTATGCATCGGCTGCGCGCGCGCATCCCGCTCACATTATCGGCCATAGTTATTCCGGGCGACGCCGATAGACGTTTGTCTATTTAGGAAACGGATATTACATTTAGTTGGGTCTTCATTTGGCGGCTGAGGTGGGGAGTATAAATCCGTATGCGTTTCCGGCGCGGGCGGCGCGCGGTGCATAGCATATTTTGTAAGCACCCGGCATGTGCGCGATGGATGCAATAAAAATTTTAACAGCCTACGTATGCTTTCATTCATGGGCCCCATAGCCTAGCGAGGAATCGTAAGTGTGTTTTTAGGACAACGATAATGTTTTCTAGGAAAGAGTTGAGTAGATAATGTGATTAGAAGAGTGGCTCTTGGGTTTTCAGAATCGAAAGAAAAACACGCATCGTTAACTAATTTTAATGACTACTCACTGCTTGCTTGGTGGAAATCTCCATATCTTTCTTCTTCTAGTTATGGTACTTAGTGAGTAGACTATCCTCCTGATGGATAGCGGTAACTGTCGCCCTTAATATCAACTATTCATGCAGTTAATCCTCAAGTGACCTAATTAAAGAACCGCAGATGCGTTATAATATTGTGAGTAACCTGAAGTTCCTAATGCCTGTACCTTATCCGTACCTTGTAGCTGGAAAGAATAAACTTACATACAACATCATCATTACATCATATTCGCTTTGTTAACGATTAAATATTATTCCTAATCTGCAATGTGGCGCACAAAATGCTTAGGTACTGAAACTAAAAAAAGAAACAAAATTGATAAGGTATGTACATGTAGTTCCATGCAGCCCTTTCAGCACTTGCAATCCAACTAATGTGCTTTTGAATTTCAAGTGGCATATTGGTTGCAGATAACATTCTATTAATAAGTAGATGGAATTAACAGAAGCTGCGTCGAGTAGAGATAATTGAAAGTCTGTGATTCTTCAGCTGTGATTGATTTTAACGGTTATTGTTGATGTTCGTGCGCCGGCATGGGGCGGGCTTCATTAAAAGTTAACGCTGTGAGTTTAATGCGCGCTTCGATAACTAACTTACTGCTTACTAGTTGGTTCTAGGAAATTATTATATTTCTCAGGAGCAGTATGGATAATTTAAAGCCGTACTTTGAGTAGCCGTACTTATTACGTTTGAATGGCTGATAAATAGGAAAAATGTGGTTGTATGCGTCTGTGTACATCACTGGCCACCGTTTGGGGATCACTCCCACCCATGTGAAGATCTGTGTATCTTAATTTGAGTAAACTACCTTGAATCTTTCTAGAGCCTGTAAAACATGCTTTGTCTTAGTTTTCATAAAGAATAAAATACCCATAAATTGCTACAATAAACCAGATTACCTGATCTGCCATATCCTGGATCATGGTAAGGCGGACCCTGGGACCACAACCGGAGCACTAACGCCAAAAGATGGTTTAGTTTTATTTACATTGTGTTTTGCTCGTACTTGTATGCCAACTCATATCTACACATGTTATACTTATTGAATCATTTGTAAACACAGGCTGTGTTATAATCTCATATCGACTTGTATACAGAAGTCGTGTGTGTAAGATAAATCGAATGCAAGCTTACATGGTGTAAATCTTTACGACGTCAGTCGTTGACCCCTGATATCGAGCGAGCCACATCGTTCATGGCTCGATTATCCCTCGACAGCATTTCCTTTCGAGCCGAGTATTTTATTTCAATCATCGCATGACAGACATGATCAATCGGTGCATTGTACAATACAATACAATACAAATACAAAATCATTTATTTCTCTCAAAAAGGCATTAGGTTACATTGTTATATATACACTTTATACATTGTACATAGCATTCAAATCCTTATTGAGAGCTGGAGTCTGTAGTAGGTTAATGAAAACCTGTGTTACAGATCTCCAGGCTCCCAAACTCCTGCATCCCTTACAATTAAATATTTTCGATAATGTAATCAGAGCAATGTTTAAGCAAACAATCTTATGATGATCGAGAAAATAAAACAAAAGTAAAAAAAAATAAAAAATAGATGAATATGAAAACCCAGTGTGTGTGTATGTGTGTGTGTATGTGTATGTGTGTGTGTATGTGTGTGTGTGTGTGTGTGGTGTTTTTTGGTGTTTGTTTGTCTGTCTATATATGTTTATCTCAGGATACAATTGCGATAATTTTTTCTGTAGAATCATAATCAAGATTCCTCAGCCACGATGTCACAATTCTCCTACACTCCAATATACACTTTGGATATATGTTTAGAATTTTATTTATTTTGTTGTAGATGTAGCTCCCGAGGAAATAAAATGTACGTTGGGCCAAGCTGGAACTGGTCGATACAGTGGAACAGACGGTGTAAGACCGGCGCGAGGTGGGCGGATTAGATAGGTCATAGGGGACATGACAATGAGTCCGCAGAGTAAGCTGAAGTATAAAAAGTTGACGCACTGAGAGAACGTTACATTTTCTGTAAAGTTCAAATGTAGGGAACCGGTATGGCAGTTTCCAGCCCACCTTTAGAAGCGCCCTCTGGGCGCGTTCAAGCTTTAGTAAATAGGTTTTATCACATCCACCCCATGAGTCAACACAGTAAGAGATTAAAGACTGTGCGAGGGCGAGGTACACCGTTCTTAGTACCTTGACATTAGCGATATCACGAAGTGTTTTAAATATAAATATTAATTTACGTATTCTGGCTGCTAGCCCGTCAATATGCGTGTGGAAGGAAAGAAGGTTATCAAGGCTGACCCCTAGGTACTTAATTGACCTAACACTAGAGAGCTCAGGACAACCGCACAGCCTGTTTATTGATAGATCTGAACAGGAGTGAGAAAATAGGGAGAATTCGTGAGGTGCAGGCAAACTCCTATTCGACAAAGAAAACGTCATAAACTTCGTCTTGTCTACGTTTAAAGTCAGCAGATTCTCGTCTAACCAGTCCCGTACAGAGTTGAACCCAGTCTGAGCACAGTTGAATGCCGACTCCCAAGTTTCACCGTAGAATATCAGCGCAGTATCGTCGGCGTACGCAAAAATGGAGCCACCACTAAGCTTAAACTGACATAGGTCGTTAATGTAGATTAAAAATAATGTAGGACCGAGTACACTACCCTGAGGCACACCGCAGGAGATCCCCAGCTCATTACTTAACCTATCTCCAATCCTGACACGTTGCCGTCTATTCGAGAGATAACTCCTAAAAAGTTCAAGCTGAGAGCCTCTGATACCAATTGACTCAAGTTTGGAAATAAGTGTTGGTACAGAGACAGTGTCAAATGCCTTCGCCAAGTCAAGGAATATACCTACCACTTTTTTTTTACTATCCAGGTGTGTAACAATGTTGGTAGTAAGTTTCAGTACCGCATCACTAGCAGAAATTCCAGAACGAAAGCCATATTGTGAAGGTGACAAAATTTTATTTTTTTCCAAATATTTTACTAGTCTGTTGTTTATTAGTCTTTCCAAGATTTTAGAGAGACTGGGTAAGATTGAAATTGGTCTATAATTAGTGACACTGTCTCTGTCACCACTCTTAAATATTGGCGTGACAACTGCCACTTTGAAAGCGTCAGGAAAAGAACCCGACGAGAAAGCACGATTGCAGAGAAAGGTAATGGGAGGGGTCAGAACTTCCCTGTATCTTTTAAGGAATGCGGTTGACAATCCATCTAGACCAGTCGCGCAGTTGTCTCGAAGATTTGCAATTAAGCTTCCTACTTCAGCCTCATTAGTGTCCAGGAGTGCAAAAGAATATGGACAAGACTGAATGACACCTGCCCGCTGTCGCAAGTCGCCAGTTGGTTTTATCTTTTCAGCCAGTATTCTTCCTATGTTCGCAAAAAAGTGATTAACCCCATTGATACCGCGGTCTGGATCTCGAGTCGAAATAAGGGAATCTGCACTAGATTTCTGTTTAGCGGTATAAGTTATATTTTTTATAGCGCTCCAAAGACGTTTATTATTACCTTGTGAATCCTGAATCAACGCTCTATCATTTTCCATTTTTGTTTTCCTGAGTAGGGCGTTACAGAAATTTCTATACCTGGTAAATGTTGTCCTAAGTATTATATCATCAGGCGATTTTTTTAATTTAGTATGTAGTTTATCCCTGTTTCGCAAGCATTTTAAAAGTCCTGTAGTCATCCAAGGCTTTCTTAATGAACGTCGGTTTGAAGCTGCTTTTAAGGTGGTATTGGCAGTAACAATTCCATTAAGAGCATTAGTAAAAAAATTAGTGGCTTCATTTATATCCGACATATTGTACAAAGGACTAAAATTAGTTTTTTGAAGTTCTCGTTCTATTGAGTCATAGTCGATTATTTTAAGAGTTTTGAGTTTGGGCAATGCATTATTTTTTTTATAGTTAGAGGTATATAAATAGAGCATTACCGTGTCGTGATCTGTTACAGTTGTATCGGCCACAAAGGCAAACGCCGGACATTTTGTTTTTAAAATGATATGGTCCAAGCAAGACTGATTGTTACGTGTGGCCAATGTGTGCGCAGGAAGCATGCCGTGACAGGAAATAAGAGTTAGGTATTCCGTAGACCGAGAGTCGCACACGTTTTCAGAGATATCAATGTTCATGTCGCCTGTCAATATTATATTTTTATATGAAGAATATATGTTTAAATGTTCATTTAATGTGACCAGAAAATCATTAATATTACGATTACTAGGTGGGCGATAGATAGATATTAAGACCGTGTCTGTACCTAAGATCATAGTGATACAGTTAGCGTCCTTTATCTTTGACTCAACAACGGTAACACAATGATGGCTGCGATAGTACACCACTACACCTTCATTTTGCGTGGAATGCTGTGATGTAGCAGTAAAGCTGTATCCATCGAGTGGGGGAATGGGGGGAGAATTCGCCAACCAGCACTCGGTAAGCACTATCACGTCCCACACCGTATCACTCCTGTCCAGAAGCGTAAGAAATCCGTTAAAGTTGCAATTAATACTTCTAATATTTTGACATATAAGTTTTAAAGATGAACGGTGCGTTATTGATAACCTTTTACAGTCCTCGATCGTACAGGTAGCAGACTTAGCCACCCTAAGGTCATCAAGTTCCATGTTTATATCGTCGAGATTATGGAATTCCAATGTGTAGGTAGGATATCGGCAGATAACTAAGTTTGTTTACGTTTAAGTGTAGGGTAGTTTGCACTAAAAATACTTGTACGAAAGATACATTATAGCTGCGAGTTAGTATCATTATTCTGTGACTATGGTTCAAAATTACAACTTGAATTTTATATTGTGGGTAGAATAACATTAAATTAGAAATTTTATTGATTACTGGATGCATGTTTTTTAGGCCATAAATTATGTTACTGCTTGCTAATATTGCGAAATAGTTAGCTGAGTGGCCGTCCGAAGAGTTGCGATAATGGCAGTGTGAGCTTGTATGTGTGTAAGAAATGACGTAAGATGTGTATGGGGTGTGATGAGTTGGATATGGGTTACCTCTCAATTTGGAAATATATACGTGTAATAAGACATTAACAATATTATGATAATAATTTAAATCTAGTCATTGTGTTTTCGTAACTTTTTTAAGATCCAGTTCAGTTTTTATCCAAGTTGGCGACGATTCTGCCGTTTTCTTAATGAAAACCTTGCCACGGTACGTCCAACAGCTGTTGCACTTATCTTGTTTTTGTAAATTTCGACCAAGGTAATAAAGGTGTTTTCCTTGGGCGGACAGTGATTCCGCGATGTAGATCGGTGTGGGCAATCCGTCCAATTTGAGATGTGAAGAAGATAGTTGTGCCTTCTTGTTCAGTTTGTTGAAAGACCTACTGGCTTTCATGACATTTTCCTTAAGTACAACCGAGGTAAATTCCACTACAACCGTGCCGACAGAGGAACGGTCTTTGCTAGGCTTTTTCCTATAAATATTTTTGATTTCCGTGGGTCGAATAGGTTGATTTATAATATCTCCAATCGTGGTGAGTTTGGAACTAAGGATCTCCCAGTTTTCGGGTTCGGAAGGAGGCAAGTTGTTAATTTCTATCATAGCAGATCGCGACTGACATTCCAAATTGTCCATCCTATTTTCCAGCTGGTTAATACGAGTTTTTAGGTTGGAATTCTCTCTTTCCGATGCGTCCAGCCGCTCAACTAGCTCATCGTATTTTTGTGAGAAGAACGTAATAGACTCCTGGATTTTAGAGTTTTGATCCAGTAAATTATTCATTGAGGAATTAAGAGCCTCGAATTTTAAGTTTTGAGTGCGCTCGAACTTCGCAAATAATTTAGTCATTTCAGACATAAGTAAAGCGGGGTCGTTGTTGGGATTATCGTGCGAGTCTGCCTCCAATTGTCGTCGCGCCCTACGTGTCTTTACACCAGGGTCCTTTTTATCCGCTTCACTAGGTAGTGAGCTCAGTGTGGGGTCTGAATGAGCGTGTTGTAAGTTAGTAGGTGTAACCAAATTCGATGCCGGCGGTGGAGTTCTTTGCGTTGACATCTCGGTGTTATAATATTTCGTTCCTCTAGGCCTAAATAAGTGCGCGGGCGCCGTCGGCAAATGAATAGGTAAAAGAGGCGTGGCCTAATAAAAAGAAATGCTGTCACTTGAGGGGCGGGGCTTGTAGGTCAGCAGCTGTCATTGGTGATTTTGCACAGATTAGGTATTGAACGGGTATGACGGAGGTATAGTTGTCAATGCAGTTGGTCTCACTCACTGGGTAGGTAGCTGGATTTGCACCTTCTTACACTTCTGTTCGCCTGGTATACTTGTGGATTATTCAATATTTTAATTTAATTTAATTTTTGTTTAAATTTAGAATAAACAGCAATAAACACGTCCGTCACTTAGAAGATCCAGGAGCGGGGAAATTGTAATCATTTCATTCACTGTTGTAGGTCTTCAGATGGCGGTATCTACTGATTTTCTGTGATGTAGGTACCTACTGATGCAAGGTATGATGTATGACACCGATTGCACTGTAGGTTTATGTTCTACTAGCTGTGTTCGCGACTTCGTTCGCATGTAACTATAGGATGTTTGGTATGTCTCATATTAAGTAACACTGTGGTTTGCGGTGAAGCACTCTTATCAAATAAAAAGGTAGGTAGTTCAAAACCTAAAAACTGAAAAGTTAAAAAAAGCTGAATGTTGGAAGTAAAATATCTAAATAAAAAAAAACGGATAATATCATCTATATTATCCACCTATACTTCCATGCCTTCTCACAAGGGAACAGTGATGAATTTCGAGCCAAAAAGTGTCCAGTGTCCTACATCGTAGTATGAACTCAAATCATACCTACCAAGTTTCATTTGAATTTATTCAGTAGTTTCGGAGTTATGCGCGGCCAAGGTACAGACAGACAGATAGACAAAAAAGAAAAAAATTACAGTTTTCGCTTCAGTATCGTTTATAGTTTCAAAATATATTTAATGTACAGAATTGGACCTGTTACAGTTTCATTATATGTATAGATTATGAGTCGTGTGTGTCTTAAATATTAAACTCGTTCTAAGTGTTTGATTAGGGACACCGAAAAAGCTCTCAAAGATGGTCGTAAAATTTTAATGTTTTCGCTACGTTTCTGCGTAAATCGGAGGCTGGAGCGCCAGATGTGAGATAAAATACTAATGAATTACGACCTTGCAAAGGGAATGGGTCACCTTTTGTAAGACAATCCTGCCTCGTTAATTAAGTTGTCGGCGAAGAGAAGTGTTTATTAATAAAAGTAATAGCTTTTGCCAGCGATTTCGTTGTGCGTTGAAGTACGATGCCGATCTCAACTCGATAACAGATCCTAGTCAAAAGAAGAGAAACTAATATCTCACTTATATTATGAACTTGTAGACCCGGCGCGACTTCGTTCGCGTACACCTACTTTATCCCTTTTTTCTTGCTTATAAAGCTCTTGAATCACCCTATCTACTGTTGAAAACCGCATTAGAATCCGTTGCGTAGTTTAATCTAGAACTAAGCGTACATAGCCCTAATCCGCCCTTCCTCTTCCCATTTGCGCTATATAAATAACGGGCGGAGCCGCGGACCGAAAGCTAGTAGTAAGTACATAATATTTTACTGATGGTTCTGGTTAGTATTTATGATCTGTTTAAACTGACTTGACTTATTTGGTGATCAAACAATGCCCAAAATCACGACTTGCCGTATCAATTACGCTCGTATACTCGTATTGTGTTTAGATGTCGAGAATTATATAAGAAACACATAGAATGTGAATTTCAACTAATACTGCCGCACATTTTCCATTTAAATACATAATTTACTTAACCAAATAAGACAAGTCAGTTTGGACAGATTATATGTATGTACTTACCTACCTACAAAATGGCCAACTTTTTTTGCCTAGGAACGAGGACGGACGGATGGTCCACCTGATGGAAAGCGGCCACCGTCGTCCAGGACATCTGCAATCTAAAGGGAACGGTGCCTAGATCGGATTGTAAATACCTGCGAGTTTTAGCGTTGGAGTTTGGTTCAGTTTCATGTCAATTGTTTCAGAGATGGAAGACATCGCGATACTGTGGAGCTCTGCGTCACCCGAGAGCGCGCTCTGGTCCGACTACTTGGTGGCCAGTTTCGACAAAATAATGTCTCAACGAGCCAGACATCACTATAGGTACGTTTATTATTCTTCCTATTAGGCGCTATTATTATTGGCAACGGTCGTGCAACGATGGCCGTACGACGGACGTCGCCCGACCAATAGGCCCGACCTCAAAACCGCCGGTCGCAAGAACATGGTCGCACGACCGTTACCATCTAGGACAGCGCCTTACACCGTCGCGCCCTATCTACGAGAAATCTTTAAGTTATCTAAAAAGGTTGTTATTTGATTAAGTTTGTCCGTAGTTACCTACTTCTAGTAATAGGGATCGTCGCATAAATATTTTCTTCTAAAGGAAATTTTAAAGACTGAAAGGAAATGTTAAGCTCTAAAAGAAAAAGTGCAACAAGCGTATTGAAAAAACACTCACAGACCTACTATTTAAGTAAGTTGGTAAATAATCTTTCTATTTCCCAAAGATGGTTGCAATGTGATTTGTGTGACCCAATTACTCGAATTGTAAGCACAATGTTCCCTATGTGAAATACGGATGTTGTTCTGTTGTCATCTAATAAAACACATATGTTTATGTCGCTGCCGCTCGCAGCGGCAGCCGCGTGGAAAATTGAAACTGGGTGGTCTATAGCGTATACCGTAACAACCATCCTATAGGATTTACTGCGTTCACACTGATTAATAACCAAATGAGTTTTCACTCTCTTGTTATGTCGAATATGTGAATATTATATACGCCTGTATTGTCAAGATTTTTCAATCCTCAGATAAAATTTATCTGCCGGATATTAAGTAATATACTCCCAAATTAAAACATACTATAATCCTTTAATTATATATGAAGTAATGATACAAATTTATGTTAGTCGCACAATAACTTACCAGTCTGAGGATTGAAAAATCGGTCCTTAGTTAATATTATCTAAACGTGGTAGTTAAAAGACTACAAGCTTTGTAAGTGGCGACAGTATTATGGGTCTGTATGAAAGTTGTGTATGCCTTTCTCACCTAATTTCACGCAGATTAGCTCAAGCAACCGTCAAACTCCTTTACCTACTCAACGCTAAAAATAGAATGACGCTTCTTGGTGACCATACAACGATACAACTCTAAAAATAAACGACGATTCTTACAGAGTGACCCCGATAACTGCTGAGGAGCTACTAGCAGCCGATTCCCAGGAAAAACTGGAGAATCTGACGAAGGCCCAGTTGCAGATAGTGATCTTGTGTCCAGGGTTGGCCGGGAAGATGGCCGACTTGAAGAAGGAGACTGGCACAGATGTGTTCAAGGCCGACAAGATCCTTGTGATGCTGTTGGGCGTGGAGAGAAACAGCGTGGTCGCTAACCATTGTGAAGGTAAAGTTGGGACTACAATATTAATTATAATACTAGTAGATAGGCATCTACATATTTCCAAATTTAAATAGGCTAATATGTGTAACATTGTACCAATTAGGTACTTACTTTCGACTTTGAAACATTACGTAAATCCTAGTACCTACCTAATAATATAAATGCAAAAGTTTGTAAGGATTAATGTTTATTATTCCTTCCCGCAAAAACTAATAAAATTTGACAGTGTTGTAGCTTATATCCCAGAATAACACATAGGCCATAATTCAACCCGAAATTCCAAGTTGTTGTCACGGGAGCACGCTTCATATTTCGAAGTCTACGCGGACGAAGTATCGGGTAAATGGTCAACATTTGTCAAATTTTGTTGAAAAAAGTATAGGAGTGTAACTTTTGTGTGTTAAAACTGCTAATAGGTATTCCTAACAAATAAATCGTACCTAACACAGACCTATTTCTTCACCCACAGATTACCCGTCAATAGACCAATGGCAGATGATGTGCGTCCGTGAGAAGGATACCTCCTTCGTTGACACCTTCCTCACGTCCGCCGTGGGCATCCTGAGGACCAAGGACTGCAAGGACACCGCCACAGATCGCACCAGCTTCTCCATCGTGCCCAAGAAAGTCAAGATTGTAAGTATATTGCATACCTATGCCAAGCGATCCGGTAGTACCTACATAATTTATAAAGCAAAAGGAAAACATAGAGGTAAATACTGGAAGGGGTCACAAAAATCATCTTGGCGTTAATGTCTTGGTTGTACTCTCGCGCACGAGGACCAGCCGGTCTAGCCATCTTTGACAGCTCCGCTTGCGTGATGCGTGTATGGTAGAAAATTGACAGGTCGAAATTCGACTATTCCTACCAACTTCTACATTGACTCTGATTGTGTAGGATCATCCGCCAATCCGCCTCCTTTGTACACCGAAAGTACGTGAATTGTCTATGGACCAAGAATTTCTACCACAAACAGCTTATGTCAGATAACGTTAGCTTATGTCAAATCCCATACATTTTTTCTACCACAAACGATTGTAGATTAACGAAACCTCTTGGCTAAGGCCGCAGGGGTTGCCTAGACCATGCTTGGACTAGGACTTGGCAGATCAGATTATTACAGTAGAACGACTGCCATCTGACCTCCGTGACCCTGCTACCAGGGGCACCTAACCAGATTGGATCATGGTTACACATTCAGTTGCCTGAATGTGCAGGTTTCATCACGATGTTTTACCTCACCGTAAGAGCATCGGTTAGTGTTCAGCTAATATACTTACTTAACTCAGAAAATATTCGTTACCTATATGGCGAAACTGCGGGTCGAACCCGGTGCCTCGGGGTAAGAGTCGGACCCTTAACCATTACGCCACCGACGCTCTTATCTTGTAATACTGAATCAGTATTATCGTTTTACCCCTCAATTCTACGATAAATTTCTTTTAGTAGGTACAGTCGAGTTCATTAATATGTGAGCATTGCCAAGGCTTCAAATATAAATGTACATGGAACGGTACTTAAATATCTGAGCAGATTACATATGTTTGATTGATGAATCTGCTCAGATATATAAGTACCCTTCCATGTACATTTATATTTGAAGCCTTGGTAATACTCACATATTAACTAACTCGACTGTACCTAGACCAAGTAATAACAGCGAAATTGAGCGAATATCTCTCACGAAATTAAGATAGTTGTCTTACAACAACTGGAGAGCCAAATTGCCTCCAGACTTAGCAAGAATAAATACGGATTCCCCGAATTAATTAGCAAGACAAACAGGGTAGGGGTTCATTGTTTGCTCTGGGCTTGTTAAGTCAGTTAATTGTGTCATTCGCAGGGCCAGAGCCGCGTGATAGCACTCCTCAACGACCCCATTCGGGAGGAGGACAGCATCAAGATCATGGTGGACAAGAAGGGAGAGGTCATACACATACCGACCTTCAAGAAGCGGAATCCTTACACGCTGCAGTTTGATATACCAGGTTAGTTCATTTATTCCACTGGGATATACCGACGAGGCTCCACCTGTGGACGTACGGATTCTTTTTTCCTTTTCTATCCACAATTTTAGAGTAAAAAGTGGGTCTAATTTAATTATACAGTTAGTTTGACTGCTACTTCGTGACACCCAGTTTACGAATATGTAAAATAGCTTGAGATGGGATTGTTCAAGAGGTATATAAGAGGTCTCTTCAGAGGCGGGCAACGCATTGGTAGCGCCCCTGGTGTCGCTGATGTCCATAGGCGGCGGTGACCCCTTTCCATCAGGTGCCCGCTTGCCTGTTTGTCTGCCGTACAACATAAAAGATAGATGCAATTTCGATTCCGGAGTTCGATTTAAGTAGGTACCTCTTAATTATGGATCACCCTACCTACGATAAAGATCGTGCTTCACAAATTAAAATACATGAAGCAACGTCGCATCTCATTTCAATACACGACCGGATGTTTGTAAGGTCACAGTAATTAAAGAAGTCAATTAGTAGGATGTTACAATATTGGACCAGTGATTACAATGCAACTTCCATTACTGCGTGAGAATGTTTCCTGTTATTGATAAATATTGGTTTTCCCACATTTATATTAAATATTAGACTATTACTTAGTTATTCGTTACGTAGGTACTTAACAGGAAATTTCGGGTTTCCTGTTGTGCAGCCTTTTGATTACGTAGGACGATAAAATGTATTGGTTCTGTGACTCTGACCAAATATGTTTTACCAAATACAATTAAATAAGTATTTAAACTCCATTAATAAACAAACTTTTTACAAGGTTTTTACGGGGTCGGCAACGCGTGGGTGATGTTGCTGGTATTGCAAACGTCCATAGGCTGCGGTGACTGCTTACCATCATGCGAGCCGTAAGCTTGTATGCCACCTTAGTGGTATAAAAAAAACTAAAAAAGAATACAATAAATATGGCTTATTTGTTTTTATATAAAAATAAAGTTTAACAATGTGGTTCATAATTCAGTTTCCACGACCGTATCTTTCTAAGTAAGCATTGACCAATGAACGAAATTTTACTGTGACGTAATTCAAAATGGCGAGTCATACATGATTCACCTATTTTCCAATTGCCACCCAGAGTCCTGTTTGGAGGTGTCGATGCTGGTGTGGGTGCGCGTCAGCAAGAACGGGCAGTCGCTCGGCCGCCGCCAGATCAAGTGCGAGAGCCGGCTCCGGGAGCTGGACCAGCTGCTGAGGGCATCCGACCACCCGCTCGAGTTCATGTGCCAGGTAATCCCCGAACAGGAATGAAAACAGAACAGTGGCCTTGCTAGGTATTAGGTTACATTGAGGATGAATAAGTGTTTCCCGAAAAATCCGGGAAATTTATATTTTATTGTAGGTAAGTAACTCAAGCTGAGGATACTGCAGTAGAGGACGATTTACGATAATGGCAACCTGAAGAAAAGGGGGATGGATCTGCTCCCTTATTTGCTTATTTTACTCGTTTTCCCGACTCGATTTCGAGCGCTCGTTTCCGCACGGCGAGTCAACTGTATCGCTGTATTGTTTCGATTACAAGTTTGCCATGTCAAAGCCATGTACGTTTAAATAATTTGGTTCACTCATATGTGTGTGTGTGTGTGTGTGAGTGACTCACACTTACATAAAGGTAGAAGTGTAAGTACGCGTCAGTGTCAATCGCGATCGGAAAAATTGTCTATAAATGATACGAAAAATGTTGTCCGCGATCGATTCGGGAACACGGCGATTTGGCAATATAAGCCCCCAGGAATGTGCAAATAACGATAACCGTATAATTGAAAGCAAGAGCCAAATTGTGCCTATTACCAACCCGACCTATTCGAATAATGGCAGATAGATTTAGGTAACTTACTTGAAATACCTTAAATTAAACTTAATTCATATTTTCCAGACATTGGGCTTCAAAGCGACAAGCAAGGAACAGCTGGACAGCTGGATGCTAAATGCTTTCCAGAAGAACATACCCCCGCATTTTAACCTGCTGTCATCCACCGAACAGTTCAACCCAAAAGCCGAAGTGTCCAGTAAGTAAAACGAATGTGTTATAGCTAATGCGCCTATTACAAATGGCTAAATTCAGAAGCAAAACGTGTTAGAGAAAATAAAAGTGGAATTACGCCTTTTGAAAAGGGAAGCGACGCGATACATAATATAAATGATACAAAAATGTACATTATTCTATAAGGAATACATTCCACTTTGATTTGCTCTCACGCTTTTTGTTTCTGAATTTAGTCGACCGAATTTAGTTAGGTGTAATAATCGCATAAGACTAATTTTCACGGACAATATGTTCTACTAACAATCTACAGTTATCCATTCTGGTTTTATTCTAACTCTATGGCGTTTAACTTGTGTACCTTATCTCAGCATTCGCGAGTACTCGCGCGTAATGAAGTGAATCTAATTTGAAACTCGTAAATATGTAATAAGCAGATTCAAAGGGAAAGTAAATTGAGTCATGTTTATTAATGTATTCATATACAGTTTGAAAGTTAATCTTGCCAACTTTTATTTTTACGTGGAGAAATATCGTTACCTTAGATTAGATTTGCAATGAATTTGTTGGTCCATATTTTGACGACCTGAGTGGTTCAGTTTGTTAACATCATAACATAACGTCTGCCACGCAGAGGTCCCGGGTTGGATTCTCGGCCGGGGAGAAATTAAAATGATGAATTTTAATTTCTGTTGCGGTACTGGGTGTTGTAAAAATTAATATTTAAGTAGTTTATCAATGTTCTTGCACCCCAAGCTTTGCTTACTTTGGGGCTAGATGGCGCTTTGTGAATTGTTAAGCATATCTTTATTATACTGTTAGGCGATCACCGCAACGTATGTCTATCGTCTATCTTATGCGCCTATTACATATACCTAAATTCAGTAGACTAAATTCAGAAGCTACTAGCTTCTAAATTTAGAAGCTTCTGATTACACTGTTCTAAATTCAGTTACTAAATTCATTTACTGGTTGAAGCGTCACGAAGTCGGACGTGTTGTGTACGAGAATGACTGCTGTACTTTTGAAATCCCGCCATTCTGTTATTTTTTCATTTAGATGTTGCGTTCGAAAACTGCACTGCTTGACATTTATATGAAAACTAAACATGATTCTTATAAGTAAGCGATCATCTTGGCATTTATGACTCTCTCGAATAATGTTTAGTAATATTTATTTTAAATATGACTTTACTAAGGAAGCCTAATGTTAAAAGGTTAAACTCACACAGTTAAATTATCAGCCAAAAATGAGTTTCTGAACGTCCATCTGAATTAAGTAAATTTACTAAATGCTATTACACCTTTCTAATTAGGCTTCTAAATTCAGAAACCATAGTTTCTTCTAAATTTAGCATCCTAACATGCTAAATGCGATTACATTTGGCTGAATTCAGTAACTGAATCATTTAGTCTACTGAATTTAGGCATGTGTAATAAGCGCATTAATCGGGATTCGGATATAAAAGGGTCAATCATACATAATTACCTACCTACTTGTTTGTTTAGCAAAACTTTAAGGTATGAAAGCAACAGTTTCCAGTTTGCTTGGTACCGAAGAGATGAAAAGTTGTATATTTCAATTTTTCAGTCGTGAACAAAATTTTTTTCTCATACGTTCGTTCACCCCACTGTGCCACTCACTGTGCTGTAGTCTTCATTAGGAACTACAATTACTTCGCGTGTTCGTGATGTAAAATCGGCTCTCGCACTATAAACCTTTGCTTTCTTATCAAATAAATAACTATTGCCCCATCAGGTGGCGAGGAGTACCCCACACTGCTTCACTGGGCGGCTCGGTTCGGGCTGGAAAGGCTTTGCTGGCAGCTGGTCGAGTGTCCTGGTGGTGGCGCGGCTGTCGCACTGAGGAACGTAAGGCACCGCACCCCAGCAGACCTGGCCAGGGACCACAAGCATCATAGACTGGCGGATATGCTAGCCGACCACTTGGTACGTATTTGTGGGCGAATTGGATTGCTTTTGAGTTCTTAGGTGTTTTGGGTGTTAAATAAATCAATAAATAAATGGTATTTATTCAGCGTTAATAATTGATTATACAAACTTATAATAGATATGGCTTTTAACAGACATTAAATAATAAAAAGAAATACAACATACATTTACAAATAAACAAACTAACCTAAGAAAATACCTAGAAAAAAAATATCAACAATAAACGCTAAAAATGTATTTAGTGTAATTTATGTAGTGTTAGGTTAGGTTCAATTTAAGCAATTTTTTTGGCAACCTCTAATTTTATAAATCTTTGTTATTACAGAAAATAAACGAGTTCTCCAACATGTACTATTACTTGAAGAACATGTCGGACAATGACAAAGAAGACAGCCAAGATGAAATAAAGCAGCAGGAAGTCCTGCGTATCGTAGAGGCTTGCGACACTGTTGACTCACCATCCGATACTGCAAACGGGAAACAGGTCGAACCACACTCAGACCCCTTTAGCGAGGTCTGTACTCAGAACCTAGAAGTAATACCAAATATTGTACAGAGCCAAAACGAGGTCCCAAATAACGAAGACAATAAGAAAGTACGACCCTCCTTAAAGTTACCAAAAATGAAAGAGCAACTTTACCAAAACGATTTCTCCAATTTCCACGACGACACCGAGTCCAGAATACAGCAAGCCATCGAGCACGATTACTTGGTTCAGCCCTCAAATATAAAGGTAGAAAGCCCTAAATTCAGACCGAACAATTTATACGTGAACAGTTCCCGACTGATGCCTCATCATTCCGATGTATTCCTGTACTCACCCACCGAAGAATCAAAGACTTTCACAATCGATACCCCCACTAGTGATATTAGCCAAATAAACCTGAATACCAAAGATCTAATACGCTACAGTGGCAGCGTGAAATCTGTAAAAGAGTCTTTCCCGCTGACCGGACAAGAGGAATTGGCTGAGATAATAAACGACTTCAAAAATAACGTGTTCACAATATCCGAGGTCGAGAAGTTAGTGCTGGAGTGGCGGAACAGAAATGAGACGCAACAATCCCTGAAAGAGAAACAAGAGCAACTAAATAAGATGAGAGAGGAGTACGACAAGATACAGGAGAAAATCAAGGACCACTTAAAAAGGCCTACGCCTTTCGAAAGAGTTAAGAAGATGTTCTCTAAGAACAAGAATAAACGTAAGTCCCAACACAAAATACTTTTTGTTATGGCCCTACGATAAGTAGCAACTAAATGTCTGATAAAACATATTAACGTTTCAGATCACGACCACCAGAACGGAACGATTGAGAAAAGGAATGGAACTAGGCCGAACAGCAGTTTGAGCGACAGTAAGTTCTAGCAAAATAATGCAGTAAAACTAGCTTAGATACCTCAATGTGCAAATCTAAACCCTAATGATGACAGGTTCGTCTTCGTCGGGCCGGCTGAGCACTGTGAGCGGCGGCAGCGTCGCCGACACCACCAGCGTGCAATCCGAAGCCGACGACAAGGCTCGCTCCATCGTGAGTATTAATTCCACCGTCACAATTACGTCTTATTTATTCCGTTCGGGCTCACCGTCAGCCAGAAATGCTTGCGTGGGTGTATTATAGAGCGAGAGGACTTATTCTCTATGCCCACCCTTGACATATATATCTGAAGCTAATGGATTCACAAATTAATTTAAATAAAATTCAAATTATTAAAAAACTCATTTGCTTGATCGTTGCTAAAATATTTACATGTATATGAAAAATACTACGTTCATGGCTCCCTATAGGTAGGTATTTATAGTATTTTCAGTATAAAAAGACAACAAACAGCACAACAACGATGATACTTAATGTGGCGTAAAACGCATTGGTAGCGCCCCTGATGTTACTCATGTCCATAGGCGGCGGTGACTACTTTCCATCAGGTTGCTCGCTTGCCTGTTTGTCTGCCGTATCACGTAAAAAAGGAACTAGCATGCAGCCTAGGATAGGGATACTATAAACAAGAAAAAGACAACTGACGCCCCCTCTCAAGCATGATTGCCGTTGTCGCGCTCAATTATTGGGGTTTTTACTAATGCAATACATACTCGTAGATAATTTATTAACCAACAGACAATAGTGAATGTTCAGGAATGCCTTCCCACAGCTGCATATACATATCAGTGGAGAGACGAAACCCTTACAAAATCCGATATACCAAACTCCTCCCCAGATATCGTCCAGTACGCTGACGATGCACTCCGCATGCGACAGCGAGGGCCGGCTTGACGACTACCTGGTCCCGCCGCCGCCGCGCCCGCTCAACGGCGGCCCGCAGTTCACCACGTTCGGACACCCCAAGAGTGACAACAGGTAGAACTTTCTAGAATCCTTCTTTTTGCGCCTATCGTAAAGGGTATAATGGCACCCTCCGGACTATAGAGGGAGGGAGACAGAGATCACTCATGTAACCAGCGCGGCCAGCCGGCTGGTTATGCTGGACTTGCAAAAGACCTAGACGCCTACTAGTTAATGGGCTTATTACACATTCCTAAATTCAGTTACTGAATTTAGAAATAAAAGCGTGAGAGCAAATCAAAGTGAAATAAATGTATTGCCATAGAATTATGTAGAAGTCATTGTGTATTGCTCATAATATAAAGTCCATTTTTGTATCTTGGATTATTGACAAGCGGAGCGACGCGTGACTTAATATAAGTGATACAAAAATGGACCTTATAAGCGTATTAACTCTGCCTAGGGAGTTCCTATAGTCGAGAAGGCTTTTTAGGTTTCATTGAACACGACACCGTATACGGGATGGGGTGCGCACGATTCTAGAATGCTCGCTCAATGCTATTTTATAGAAAAAAGGTCTGCTAGTGGAGAAACTTAGAAGGGAAACACATTCACCGAATATGATGTATGTATGCTGTTAGATTTTTTCGCCAATCGGAGTCATCCTACGCACGCTATTAGTCTTCTACCGCGCTTCGACCAATGAGGGGTTTCACGATTTCAGACGGCGCTAGTGAGGCGTATGGTTTCTTGTCAAAATACTGTCATGCTACTGGACAGAGCCACAAAGCATAGACCCCTGTAAAATGACAAATATAATATATTCCAGCCAACGACATGGCTTTATTTTGACAGCAGACCTTACGTTGCAGTAGTGCCACGTGGATTGTGGTATTACAAAAACTCTTATTGCACTCAGCGACACCTCTTCCCCCGCCAAGAATCGGTGGCAAGTACTTATAACAAAAACGTGCTGAGCTCCTCTCCACTGCAAAAATTGCTCCATGTTTACACCACACTGTCATTGATTTCTCTATACCACCTTACTATCGTTATAACACCTATCCTATCCAACAGAACCCAGCACATGGCGACCATAGTGGAGCGCGAGACGTCGGCGTCCCGCGAGCTACTCGACGCCGACGACACGCACCTGCGACTCAGTTTCGCGCGCGACCGCCGAGACCGGCAACATGTGTACATCAACGTGTCGCCGGCACACACATAAATGCAGCAAGGGCTGGTGGAAACGTATTTATTCCCATATTACCAGTAAGGAAATACGCAACTAGGAAACGTGTCAAGATCCTCAGCAGTAAGAAACACGCTAGGACACAAGATGAGGGTAGATGCTTCGTTCTGGGCGGGACGTCTACTTGGCGGCATTTTAGAGTGCGCGCAAGATAACACTGCTCGCGGCTGAAGATGGACCTAAAATTTGACAGACAGCCAACAAGAACTTCTTTTAGAAATAAGTAATGCCTTGTGTCAGTTACATATATGTTATATTTTTTAAATGTGTAAATAATAGTTAATAAATGAATAAATAAACAACTCAGACTTCCAACAATAACAATGAGGGTCACCACAACCCAAGTGCAGACTTATCTTGCGTGCACCCTACTTTCATCCTGCCACATTCATTATTATCTTTGTCGCAATCTACCTATTGTTTTGTTTGTCTATGTTCCATTTAAATACATTCTAGAAAGCTGATTTGATTAGAGGTGACATGGGCGGCATGGGCGGGTGAAACCTAACGTAACAGCACTTTCCCTCGCGAGCTTTGTGATGGCTTCCGGCCTATACCGCTACCGCAACCGTGACTCTCCAATAACGAAGGAATCTACACAGAAGCGGTAAACCTGCCGAATTTCTTGAAATAAACCATTGTGTACAATTGTGCACTATTTGCAACCTTTTGAAATTGTTTAATTGCAATTATCTATTTTCTCTTTAGTGTCTTTTTTTATATTCAGACTGATTGACACGACTTTACTCTTAGAATGTCTAGAGCAACGCTAGTTAGATTATATTTTTGTGTTTAGAAAGACTCCGATTTTACGTCAATTATGAAGACTGAAATATTCTTCTTGTAAATATGTAAAATAAGTCGTCGATATATTATAGTTTTGTTTTCTTTAATTTATTTTATTTACCTATTTCTTTGTAAGATGTCAAATAGTACAATAATATTAGGTAACATGATTACTATAATTATGTCAAGTCTCACATTAGTAAATTAACATTAATAATTAGTTCCATTAGAAAATGCATTTATATTCATATAAAATATTTAAAATAAAATAATAAGACGAGTATTTTTGTTTTAATTTCCATTTATTTAAGTACAGTGTCTTTGAACAAATAAATAATATTTTAAAGACTATCTTGTCTTTTTGAAAATAATAAATAAGTATAGCACATATGTTAATTCATTTAGTACACACAAAACAACAATCATAGTTTTTCACGAGTATTTAAATAAATCATCTCAAATGAGTAAATAAAATTAGTAAATAGGATTCGTCCTCACAATTTCATTAGTTTAACAATAATTGGTTAAGTAAATAGAAATGCAATATTATTTGTATAAAAATCACATACTAAATTTTGCGTCGTCGCAAATACGAAATATCACAATTAATTTCTTAAATACATGTACGTATGTTCTATATCTATCTCTATGTAAAAATAATATGTTAGAATATTGCCCATAATGTCCAAAAGTTAGCACACAAACAGATCATAAATAAAATTAAATCTCATTTATCACACCCTTCACCGAATACAAAGTAATCGGCGAAATCATAAATTGCACTAGTCACATTAAATTAAAAACACAACACGATACAAAACAAATATATTGGACATAAAGCATAGATGGAGCCTCGACCTATAATATAGAGAATGTACACAACTCTATACAAATGACTCAATGTCATACAAAATGCTACAACATTAGGTGACCAAGGCCACCAAATTTGACAATAACAGTGATTATGGAGGGGTATTTGACAACTTTTAACCGTCCCTTTTGGACACGTTATATGCACCATTAAAATGGAAATAAAACAAAATATAGATTGTGACTTCAGCTGTAAAAAGGCGCTCCTTCTATGCATCTATGTATAATTTCGTTGATACAAAATAAGAACATAAACCTCATTTCCTAAATGAAACGTGGACCTCTAGTCCGCATTTTCATTTTCTGTCAAAAATGTTACTAATCCAACAAAATCTTCGAAATCATAGCACAGAGTCGTATTGTACGAGTAGATATGATCATGAACTAAAAGGATTGGTCAATTATAGAGAATATAACATTTTAGTCCGTTCTCAATTTTATGAGAAGATCTGTCCAACAAAAATATTGATAAACCCTTTAGTTCATTCCCCAATGAACTTGAAACTTGAAACTTTTGACAATTCACCTGAATCCATATCGTTTTCTAAAATTTCTTTAGATTAACATTTTTAACAGAAAAACTGCCCGCCGCTGGGGACTTACATACAAAAACAAAACACGGACAGAACTTTCGTAGTTTCCTGCGTCTCTATTACACACTATCTACTGAAATGTTAGTGAAGCATCAACAAAAGAGCGACGACGTATGCGAAAGATATACCAATATCTTCATACACTGCCACAAACTTATCTAATCCGGAATCCAGAACCGGCTAAAACTGGTTATAATGTCATGTCAATGCCACTACCTTATCTACCTACCAAAACGTTGCTATGCGCAGCTCATATTATACTGGTTTTGGGTAGGTTGACTGCACTTACTTTTGTCATGAGCATTTCTCTCGCATGTGTACCCAGAATCTAAAGCTCTATTCGTTGCCCGATAGACGGTTCGGCGTATCTCGGTCGGACGTTACAATGTCAAATGTATGAATGAACAACTTCAGTGCAGCGTTTACGCCTGCGGTATACTTTTAGCAACGTTCTCTTCATACATTTTGCTACGCGACCGACATACGGTTGTACCGCCTCGGCCTTACAGTTCTAAAATCCGCTCCTTTGTCAGTGGCGCCTCTACCGGCAGGTCCGTCCACCATTCCAACTGGATAATTATTATGAACTCGCAACATACGAAGCCTGGTTCTCTCTCACCCGTTGGCCCGTAGTGACGTGTTGTCGTAGCACTATAAATGCGATTTGTCGTGACCGTTGGCGACTGGCTGGGCGGCGGGGCGCGGGGGGCTCGCAGTCACCGCTTGGTAGATCCCCCATATGGCTAGGGGACGCATGTACCCAATCGACCGGTGGTTCCCGTTGTCGTATAGCGCCTCGGGAGTCTCGTACGAGAGCCCCATCTGGACGAGGCTCTTGTATAGACCGCCGGCTGTCACGAACGCTTCTTCGTGCATGCCTGGAAACGATGAGTAGCAGTTAGGTGGTGAGAACCAATAAAGCTACGTAACTCTGTTGCTAACAATTATCTGATTTCAATGATTGAAATTGTTGCTTTTGCTATTAAGCATGATCGATTTATTAGTTTCAGTTTATTGCAATTGAACTTTGTTAGCAACAGAACCGTAATCGATACGTAATCGCAAAAGTAACAATTTCAATCATTCAAATCAGATACTTGTTGGCAACAGACTACAGGAATTTTATTTTGTTGCATACATTTTTATACATATTGTAGGAGCTAACTCTCTGCGAGTGACAAGTTCATTCGCGATAAGAAAATAGTGACTCATCTTTGACCTAGCCTAGCGCCGCCCGTCGACCAATCGGGTCGCAACACGTTCGAAAACTAAGTTCAAAGTGACCAGTTGGCGGCAGAAAATAATAAAAACGAATACCTCGCCGGTTGAAATAAACAGCAACTGGTTGCTAAGCAAAGGAATATCCATGGGGTAGCCTTGACTTAATTAAAAATTTGAGAGAATTGAGTTGGTTTTCATCTCTTAATAAACTTTATCTTTAAAAAAATATAAATTGTTGGAATTTTTACTCCATTGTGATAACACCTTTACTCACTATTTTCTTAACGCGAGTGGATTATAGGTAATTTATTAATTTGTCTTTGTTTGATAAGATCTTTCTGAGCAGTCTTATCTAATTGGTTAGGTACTGTGCGCGCGCGAGTTCATGTTCATCGGGAATGACTGCTTAAATAACTCGAGTAGCGTTAACATTCAATTATTGTGGGCTCGATACATCGCACTCGCACTCGGTTGCCGTTTGAGTGAGTAAGTTGCCAAGTGTAATCCGATCGAGATAAACGGTCAGGCCTGATGGACATGAACTCGCGCGCGTACTGTTCTATTTGAATGATGACCATAAGAGGCTTCTAAACGGTCAATATTACAATTTTTATTTTGTTATGTACTTAAAAAACCCAACAGTAACGATTACAATATAAAATAACACTTACAGGTTTCCACCGATAGACATTTTATAAAATTAATACATACTTAACTAAAAGTTTAGCATACCGAACAGTCTATAAGACTACAATTTCAAACTTAAACTAAAATATACCTACAATACCCGAAAGTAATGCAGCAATAGTTAATAAATAACATGCTTCAAAAAAATTGCTACAATGTGTCGAAGTAATACTTGAGTATGCGGTTTCTCGCTGACTCATAACTTGTGTTAAATAAATCAAGATCAATTCTCCTAAATAAGACATTAAAATTATTAGTTGCTCGCAATAGAAAGGTGTTCATTCTGTAGTTGGTAGAAGCTTCTGGAACATGTCATTGCGTCTGAAGCATCTTACAGGTGTCTTAAAATATAAACAAGAAAGAAGTTCAGGGCAGTCGACAACACCAGACGCTATTTTAAGAAGCATTGTCAGATCAGCTATTTCATGAAGAGAAAAGGAAGGTGGTGTTTCTTGCACACCCCCAAAAAAGAAGGTTATATAAAGAAATATGATGATGGTATATAACAATATTGTTACTATTTTTAATCTCATCATCATATCAGCCGCAAGAATCCCATTGCTGGGTATAGGCCTCCCCCAGAGATCTCCACAAAGGCCGGTCCTATGCCTTCCGCATCCAGCTGGTTGTTTTTTAATCTACTCAGTGACAGCCCGCCTGATGGTAAATGGTAACTATCGCGCCCATAGCATCTACAATTCATACATTTAGCTGGTAACACAAATGCAGAACCGCAGGTGCGTTGTTACTGTAAGGACTCAAATGAAATGACTCGCGCCTGCAATTTCGCTGGCTACCTTATCCTTCAAAACTGGTCATTCGGTCAGTAGAAAAAGACAAACAGACTAATAAAAAAATCATTTAACGCAGCAAATACCCTACAGAAGTATCTAAATCCCAATTACAATAATAGCAACAACAACAGAACCATTATCAGCAAATCTGAATCGAAACCGAAATAATCTGTACAGCTGGTTATCGATACATTTGGCAAATAAAACGTAATTTGCTATGTTAACCGATAGTGTTATCTAATCTATAAGCACGTGTAGTAAAGTACCTATTGTGATTAGGTACTTGAAAATTCTTGACCGCATCGATAGGTTTTCGATATGCTTTTAAATGGTCAAGCAGGCATCGATTGCGTATAAAAGATACTATCTAATATAAGTAAGATATACTTTCCGGAATATGAAGCTAATCTCTTTCGCGACAAAGATACGGAGATGGGAGAGTCAAGGCAATTTTCAATAGGCTACAACTTGTTCAGTAGCGGTCCTCGTCTCTATTCGTTCTTCTTCTTCTACATCATCAGCCTATTGCGCTAATTTCAATTGACTAAATTCAGCAGCCTAAATTCAGAAGCAAAGAGCGTGCTAACAAATCAAAAAGGAATGTATTGCTCATAAAATAGAGTCCATTTTTGTATCACGGCTTTTGATAAGCAAAAAATTAAGCCAGCTTGTGCACGGGCACACCAACGTTTTGTGGCTCTCCTGAATGCGTACTACTGCTACAAAGTAGATTTTTTCTTGTACTCAATGAGGTCCTATAACCCACGTCACCATCACAGTCTACATTGTCTCTAACCTTCATAGATCATAGTGGCGGCGAGTCCATACGTGACTCCGGTCCACATCTCCATGCTCTGCAGCGCTGTGGTGTCAATCCTGCCCTTCGCGCCAGGTGTGACCACGTAGCCATTGACAGCCCCCAGGCCGCCGTTGTGGAAGCCCATTACGTTGTTCTCGAATATGGTGCGCAGGGCTTTCCGTACGTTGCTCGTTGGAAACACCTGGTGCTTAGAGCCGGAGGCGCGGAGGAACCTGTGAGGGAAATAGCAGGAAATCAGGTGTGTCGCCAAGCGAGTAGTGGAGTAAAACGAGTATTGTGACGTGTGTTTTAATAGAAAGAACCGAAACAATTGGGGGCGACAACGATAATAGTCACCGTGAGGGGGCGTAAGTTTTCTTATGTTTGGTATAGATTCCATATTGGCGGCATGTTAGTTCTTTCTTACGCCATATTCAGTTGTTCTGACACTTTATATTGAAACGTACTGCAGAATGTGCGCAGCCGACCTCACTGCGCGCTTGACACCTTCGGTACTCGCTAAGCGACCACCCTGGGCTTCAAGGCTGCTAATTTACTAATGCCGCGATAAAATTGTTATTGAATCGCAGTTACAGCTCAATGGGAGTTTTACGCGTGTTTGGTATCTGCTACAATTAAAACTGCCGTTGAGCTGTTACAATTCAATCGGGCCAAAAATTTGCAGACTCGAGGTCTAGGTTCTAGGTAATAAATACGCCACCTATCAGTGCGACCGTAGCCTTATGCTCGCTGTGCTAGATTAGCACAGTTTTGAATTCTTGGGTCGAGTTTAATCACAACGGCTAGTTGGGAACAGTTTTTAACTAAACAACTCAACCGTAACTTTGTCGCTGTTTTATTTCTTCTTCTAGTGCCGACTCTAATAATAATCGCCAACCTCGGTCTTCAGGAATCATTATACAACATAATATATTCTAGGGCTTTTCTTTTACCTATAAAGAACGTAATACAGTTAAATACTCACCAATGCCCAGCCAGCTGGTCCGACATAACAACTTTGCTGTTACTCGGTTGCGCATCGAACTTGTACCATTCGCCGTTCCAGAGTTTCTCCTCGAAAGCCTGCTGGGCTCGTTCCAGCAATTCCGTGAATTCGCGTTCGTCTTCGTCGAGGCCCAAAGCGTGTGCCATATCGCGAACCCCGCTTATAGAAGCCAGCCACAGCCCGCCGCAGTATGCACTGGGAACCATAACACATTCCTTAAACTATACTATTTTTATTAACTATAAAGTACTGGGATAACGTTCGCCTTTCTTATTGGTTACAAGCCGGCGTTCACTTCAACCACCAATCAATCCACGCCGTGAAAGTTTACTTAATTTCAATGAACCAATGAGCATGTCGTATTCAGCCTCAGTACTTTATAGTTAAAAATCAAAGAGTATAGTAACAGACGTTCCGTTTTGCCTGGAGGTGACCATCCATCAGTTGCAGTTCATACCTTACACAGTATAAAATAAAATCGCTTTTGGGTGCGCGGGACGTGGTCGGATGTTCGACCAAGGTCGGCTCGCCAGCGCATCCGAGTTAATCCAAAAGCGACTTTATTTTGTACGTCGTAAGGATTAGTATCGACTGCAACTGACGGTTGGCTCCAGCCAAATCGGAGCCTCTGTTACTAGTATTAATTAACTTGTATTCACTTTGGGCAATAAATGAATCTAATCTAATCTATTATTCAATCAGTTTTCCTTACTTGTTGATTTAAATCAACCTTCTAATTTCACAAGTTGCTTGACTTTTTAGACAGTCTACTGAGGTGATAATGAGAGAGAGAAACGAGCTAGCGGGTCACCTGATAGTAAGTGATAACCGCCGCCTCTATACACCAGCCTTGGAGATAGGCGTAGCTTCCTTTCTTGAAACTTCTGCAACATAGTTCCTCACCTCGGCCCGGTCATGACCCACGCGTCGTAAGTCTGGTCGGGGAAGCCGCCATTTTCAATGAGTCCGTCGCCATCTTTGTCCCAGCGTTGGGCCGCGCGCCGTAGCAGCGCCGCGCATGCGCCGTACATGTCCGCGAGATAGGTCCCCGCGGACCACACGGGGGGGCTGGCCCCCGCGCCCTCAGAGGCCCCAGAGGCCCCCCCGCTACCGTTCTCCTTCATAGACGTCTCTTCGAAGGGCTCCGAGTTTCTGTGGGTACACAGACAGAGAATAATTAGAACAAATTTTAAGTCATTGAGGTGATGTTTTAGGCGTTAGTTCCAAATACAATTTCACTACTACACTGTGAACCATTTGCAAAATAAACGGAACATGATATGTAGATCAGATATATGTAAGGTCGTGGAAATGAATTGTAAATATTGTGTATTAATAATCGACGAGATTGTTGATGTCCAGTTGTATTACAAGCAGTGGTGTAGAGCTGCGCATTTATTTTTCAATTTTTACATTGTAGTATTGCGCGCATTATTATGGCATCTGGATTTGATGCCCAGTCCCATCAACCCACAAACTTACAGTCGAAGGGAGCCCAAAAACCGAAACAGAAGAACCACGCGCCACCGACAAAAAAAAGTTTATACCGTAAACGAAGACAAAATAAAAAAATATGATCACTCACAAATGTTAACAATCTGTTGTTATGCAGTCTGTAATAGCAAACCAATCACAGATGGCGCCAGTCACTATACACATGCATTATCCTCCTTTACACCACTTATGCCCTGTGAATCGTTTGCTTACTCTAAGATTAGTAATCAGTTATATGATATTACGAGTGACAATGATAACCTTCCCTCTATTAATAGGTTAACATACACTATACAATGAATCCATGCGGTTGAAAACACAACAACTACGAGTTACAAATGCCAGCTCTACCAAAAACAAGCCCACGCAAACCTACCTGTACAGGAGGTTGAGTATATCGGCGGGCGGCGGCGTGTGTGGGGCGGGCGCGGGCGACTGTGGCTCTGACGTCGGCGCCGACGTCGCCTCATCCCCGCTCCTGACGTCCCCGTTTCTGACGTCGACGCACCTCGCGTACAGATCGTCTTCGGTACCGTCTCTGACGTCGTCTATATACGCCATGGAGCGGTACCTGTGCGGCGGGAACGGCGCGCAGTGCGGCCTCAGCAGACGCAGGTCCCGAGACACTTGCAGTATGAACTTGAGGTTCAGGTCGCGCCACTCGCTCACGTCGTGGATGTTGTACGCGTTTATGTTAAAGAACGGCGCGTCGTCTGCGGCAAGAATGGAGTACATGTTTAGTCGGAGATGAAATTCGAGAAGAAAAGTTGCCACTACAAAAATAAATCTAAGGGGTGGATTATTCAAAATCATTGAAATATTTATAAAAATTATAACATTAAAAATGAAATAAAATCGTATGAATATTAAAAAAGGAAACACTATTTTATCGTAACTAATCCACCCCTTGGGTTTACTTTTATAGGGGCAATTTGGATCTTTAATTTCATCTTCATTAGTGTGCGATGCTGTAGTCCATTACAAGTAAAATTAGCGGACGGAAGCGATTGGCATCTTGGCAAGACCCGCATTATGAACTGTCAAAACAAATACGCTCCATATCAGTAAGAGAATCTAGTTAATTATCTTTGTGGGATGACGTATCGTAACAGTCAACACAAAAGCAAAACGACCTATGTACGTCTGAAATTATGAATTACAGTGTCAAAATGCAATTTATTTTAAATCTGACAGTGTTCGGCATAAAAACGACAATAAGTGTTATCGGAGGAATTTGAATTACTGCTTTGTTTGCGGAACATTTTAATATCCATTACAACACTGATTGGATCTGATTAGATCGGTGCGGTGCGAAATTCGTAAAGGAGAAAAATGCAATGCAATTAGCATTGCTATTTTACTACTATTTCGTGCGGCAAAGAGTGTTCCTTACACGGATAGTGAAAAGAGTTGCGTACTGCTATTATTCATTAGAAGATAAAGGGGAAAAATACGTAGTAGGCAGTAGTGAAGAAGAAACAACTGTGATGTAACAGCGTAAGAATGCGCGAAGCACGCGTCCCTGAGAGCTCGCATACGAATTGGCTTCGAAACGAAATTCTGTATTTCGACCCTAAACAAAATAACTGGTCATGGTAATACCAAATATAAGTAACAAAAAACTGATCTGCTTCACATCCTATTGACAGTTTCGCTTTTCAGCCACATTATACTCACCAAAAAGAAAAGTGACTTTAATGTAGCTGAAAAACGAAACTGCCAATAGGAATGTGAGGCCGACCGGTTTTTTTAATGCACACATGTATTGCATTTTTCTACTGTAACGTACGGTAGCTTAAAAATTTATATCATAGTATGATCCTAGCCTAAGGACGGCAACCGTTTTTGTGTTCAACAGTGCGCCACTGTCGTGTAACGTCTTGTCTTTGTCAAAATGACGCCCTTCTATTGGCTGAAATCCAACTGTCAACTTAAAGCGTTTGATTCTCGCCAATAGCGCAAGATATTTTGACAACGACCCTTTCTTGCCAGTGGCGCTATCTAGTGCAATTTCGAACTTGCGTTAGCCTTCATTGCCCAAATGGTTACAGCGACAACCTACCTGGGTCGCCCAAGTCATGCGGAATGGTGTCCTTAATTTTGAATTTGACAGATTTTCCATCGTAGAGCGACTGCCGACATTTTTCACTTTCCAATCCAATCGAATCCCTGTACATGTATTGTAGCACCACCTGAAATTATTGTGTGGATTTAGGTATACAATGTGGCATTGCAATCACTAGATACCAGATTATACGAACATAAATAACATATTATTATACACACGCCTAAATCTGATAGGGTTAGGCATAGACTGTCGAGTGCTACAAGCTAGAATCATGACTAACTAATCAAATACATTCACGCCAGTTTTAGGGGTGGATCAGGATCCACATTTATATGATCAGCATAGGTTCTCCTCGAGCGCCCTCTGGCGATCCTTCCGCTCACTCGCACAATCGATACCTTTCGTAAGCTATTTTCAATCCGACCTCTCCACATATCCACACCATCTCAGCAGAATAAATTGCCAAAATTGTGTAATAATGTATCCATAACACAGACTAACATTTGCCACTAAAAGACCTATTTTAGTCCTTATTATTAGGACAATAACGACGTCGTGGCATAAAAATCAATTTGTGCTATTTTATTTACCTGTAAATTAGGCCACAGTTGGGCCAATGCGAATGAAGCGTAGAAATGTACATCGTAGGTGTTGTACATTCTGTACTCGTGGCCTTCTAAATAGCCAAAAAGGCCGAATTCGTGTCTGAAACAAATTGATAATGTAAATTATTTTCAGATAAAATTTGATAATAGGTATGCACTAAACAGCTATTCTTAAATGAATAAATATAATTAGAGCTACTAGTTCTAATTACAATGATTTATTCTGATTAAAGTACATAAAATATTTGAACATTTAGTCTTGTGGAAAATTTGTTTGCATCATTATAAAGAATTAAATTAAATAATTTATTAAATCGTTATTAAAGCATTTATCTTAAGGAGAATGTTTAATTGATAAAAGTGTAGGAGAATTTCCAATAATATATCACAACATTATCGTATACTTTTTACGAAATTGCATAGATTATAAAACCTTAATAGTCGTTAAGGTTGCATAACAGTTATTTGCCCATAAAACCTTGTGTGCTTGTTAGAGTAAAAGTACTTATCAATAAATTATCCAGCAAGATTTTTAATTACATGGGCTGGTCCAAAAATTTTTAGCCAACGAAATCCAAAATCCGAAATCTTTTAAAGATATTAATTATTTTTATTACGGTCACCCCCACCTCGCTGCGCTCGCTCATCCATTATTTATCATTATTTTATAAATTCACGATGTCTTTAAAAAGCCTTCAAGAAACGAGTCTACACTTATGTCAAAAGGCCGGCAACATATTCGCGCCGGAAGTTGCGGGTATCTATAGGCGGCGGTGATCACTTTCCATCAGGTGATCCGCTCGCTCATTTACGTACCTCTATTAAAAATAAAAGTTTTAATAGTGAAATTGTCAACATTTTTAAGCTCGATGCGCTTGAAAACGTATAGTAAGCTTTTTACCAATCACGCCAGATTTAAAGGGCCAATCCATCTGTTCAGTGCCAAAAATTCCGAGCTCGCTGAGCTGGCTCTGTGTTTAACAAGCTTTTATGTTGGACAATAATAAAAATGTTGAATGATTTATTATTTTCCGATATTTTCATTACTTTAGTAGTCAAATGTTCAAACTCTTAGCGCTCCATCGTCTATTGAAAAGTTACTTCTATAACAATCACTCAATCAAGGTTTTAAGGGCCAATTCAGACTATTCAGGGCGCTGCGCTCGCTCGTTTGAGATTATAATACTTACCGATACCGAATTACGAATTGTTTAAGTTATTTTAATTTTATATTTTTAAAACTACGATCTATTAAAAAAATGTGTATATTCTCTCACCTGGGATCAGTATCAGCGTATTCATCGTGAGCGTCAAACCAAACGGTGCCGCCGTCGGCGACGTAGTACAGCTCGTTCATTAAGGCACTTTTCAACCAGTCGGGTATATTGCTGTAACAAATAGATGCTATAAGCAAGTCGAAAGTTCCACGGAGCTAAGTATCTAGGTACTTCTACGACAATCTGATTTTTAATAGTTTTCGATGTTTTGACGAAAACTATAGGTAAAGGTAATAAACGATATTATTATGATCACTTTTACTTTTATAGGTGACATTGATATTAAGTTTAAACAATGATTTATTGTAATTTTTATAGCATGATAAACGAGTTTTTAGAATAAGTCTACACATATTTTAATTTGTACGCCGAAAGGCAGGTCGCAGCGGAACCTTTATAAAGACTTTATAGTGTATTTTATAACAATTTTACCTTTGTAACACAAATATCTATTCTATTCTAGGCTAATAAATGTGGGAGACGCGGGAGAGATCTGTCAGGACCGTAGCAAGTGGAACGATGTGGTCTCTGCCTACCCGGGCTGCGGGAAAAGGACGTAACGTTATGTATGTAACTATGTATTTATGATCACTTTTGTTAATACGATATATCGCAAAGCATCGCTATCACATTAAAACTTCACGATTCCGGAAATAGACGGGGGGTCGCAAAATATGCTTATCGTGTTAGTAATAGTGGATATTGATTACCGAGAAAGTAAGAGTCGAACGAAGTGGCTGTCTCAACGGTTCAATGCTTCTAAAAGTATTTGTACGCTTATGTGCTTACAACAAAGACCTACCTAACCCAATTTGGACATTGCTGATTGACCAAAAACTAGTTAAATATAAACTTAACAAAAGTTTTTCAAATAACTATAGATACATCAATCATACGATTACCATGCGCTCTAGTGCTTTAGAATTGTTGCATTTGCATGGCATTTGCGTGGTTAGTCTTTTAACCTTCAATTGCTCAGTATTTGGCCGCTTCGTAACTTAACACTAATGAGATGGCGGGAAAATGCCAGACTGTACAAAGTAGGTACGGTATAAAATGAATTATTAATAATAAACCCTTTTATCTCGTTCATTATTGAACACCTGCGCGCAAGACTAAGCTTAAGTACTTAGTTTTCACGATAACTCAATAATCAAATGAATATAATCGCGAGCACGATTATTTTCGACAGGAAACATTTAAATTAATGAAAAAACGTAATTTATTCGTTATTTAATCTTTATTCACAAAAACGGCTGTGGCAAAAAGTTATATGCCTAAATCTATAACGATGATATTATCGCCACTTATAATAAGTACTTCTTCCCAGAACGACATGACGTCATGGTTATCGTTAAATTGGTCGTTCTCTATATTATTCAAATTAAACATGTTTTTTTATATGTTCTTCACAATGTAAATGCAATGTTAAAAATATATACAACTGATTTGATGCATCGTTGAATGTGTAATTAAATTAGGCTATTCGATATTTATTAATTTATTTAGCACTTGTCAGTAGGTGCTTCCACGGAATGCAAGCGTCGAGCGGTACCAAAAGGGATGCATGCAGTGACGTAATTTTTGGCCGCAAACCGTCTGTGTAAAGTAAATTCGTCTTTGCGAGCAAATAATAAAACTCCTCCATCACAACTGGTTGCGAAACTTAGTTACTATGACAGCCGGATGTTGGTCACAAGTGTAAGCTCTTTAGAAAAGTAACCTAAAGCCCGTTTACATTAGTCAGTCTTATTTAGGCTCCATTAAACCCGACCCATTATTACCTTTTAGCCCGACTTGCACCAAATTCTTAAACACGTTTACGTTTATTGTGCGAAGTTTTTTTTAAGTATCAACTTAAATGCGTCTAAGAATTTGGTGCAAGCCGCCCTTAATGACTCTAAGCTAAGATATTCAACATCAATACACTAAATACACATTAGATATCAAATAATTACACATCAACTACATCCATGATAACGAATCGCCATTACGTCACAAAATACCACAATACAATAACGGACTGTCAGAGATAAGATCGCGCATGTCCGTTAATTATACCTAACGAATTATCAATCGTTACTTCCCTCTGATTCCAGCATAATAGTTCATTGTGTAATATCCATGCAGTAACGAGTACCAAGGACAAGCAATCATAAATAAATTAGAGTGATCTTGGTAATGTACTCTTCGATCCACCAGATTTTGTAACTGAAGTCTTTGTAAGACTGCTATTTTACGATCGTAAAAAATCATGTACATTATTCTGTTTCAATATAATAAAAACCTTGCAAGAAAGGCGTAACGGTATTTAGATATTCGCAATGAAGGCACAATTTTTACACCGCCTGCGCCGCATGATCAATCCCGATTTTTACAGGCAAAAATCCAAACATTGCATTCATTAAATATTCATACTAATCGCGGCGCGTGCTTCATTCTGATTTATTGAGCCAATATGTAGGTTACCAAAAAATCTGAGCCGAGCTCACTGCGTACACTCAGTCATTGGTTTATGTTATATTTAGGTATCATGTTCACCCCGAGTCAATACCAAGAACGTAAATTGGAAAAATTACACACACTTCCCGCTTATATAATCAATTTGGATTTAAAGGACCAATATACTGTACATTATCGAGCTCGGTGCGCTCGCTCTTTTCATAAATATTCACACTGTTCGCGCCATTACAGCATTTTAGAAACCAATATACAAAAAAATCGGGGTGGAGCTCGCTGCGCTTACTCAGTCATTGGTTTATGTTACATTTATCATGTTCACCCCGGGTCTTTTGAGACAAAATCCAACAAATTTCGAGCTCGCTGCGCTCGCTTATTTTTCAATTTGACTTACTTTTATTACGAACATCCTAAGTTCCATTATATGAATTTGGTTACTTTTATTACGATTACCCCACCTTTACAAGGAGGGTGATGGTACGAATCGAAATTTATGTCTTGATCTTGAACCCCCACCAAAACCAAAACCTGGCTACGCCCGTGAATTAAACCTATCTATGATTCCTACAAAAGACGGCAAAATATCTAGTCTCTGTAGGCTGGAAACTGGGCAGCAGCGTTTTATATATATATATATATATAACACTGCGATATCCACACCCGCCAGCCAAGCATGGAGATTATGGAAATAACCTTCCCTTTCGTGAGAGTGGCCCTTAGTCTTAGAGTGGGCTGTTATGGGCTGGGATGATAATGATTCCTACTTTTCGTTAGACCCTTCAGCGGCGCCATTGGTCTACTTATAATTAAGCAACTAATACCATACAACACCTTCTACCCAGGGTATAGTTATGGAAAAATCCAGTGACGAAAGACGCTCATTCATATGTAACAGTAACCACAAAACGATGGACATTTGACTAACAGAACAGGTTTCAATTTTTTGGATTAGCTAACATAAGCTACCTTATGCTTCCACTTGGAATACAGCAATAGAATACAGCAGTATTGCTATTTAAGGGGATAAATTGCTTAGCATTAGTTACCATCACGCTTTGCCCGCAACTTCGCCCGCTTGATAATAGTTTTTCTAAATACGACATATTTAATGACCTCCTTTATGTATGAATGCTAGAAGTAGGTACGGAGAGGTCATGCTGTATCTCTGGTTCAACTCAACCTAATTCGATGAAACATGGCTTATATTTTAAGTTGGACCCCAAACCCCAAGCTGCCAAACTATGAAAACCCCATCAAAATCCGTTCAGCGGTTTTCTTATTTTTGGGCTTGCTTATCTACGTCTCAGCATACTACGCCGATTCTTTTTTTTTTATATCTTCAATATACAGACTTACACGGCTTTTTCACAGTTTTTAATAGTTTAGGTAGGTAGATATATGTATATACATACGTGTTTGCCAATTACTGCGATAGTGTAGTGACATTGGCATTTTAGGTGTCATATTTTCAAGAAAATGCTCTTACGGTGAGGGAAAACATCGTGATGAAACCTGCACATTCAGGCGACTGGATGTGTAACCATGATCCAATCTGGTCAGGTTCCCCTGGTAGCAGGGTCATGGAGGTCAGATGGCAGTCGCTCCACTGTAATTACCTGACCTGCCAAATCCTGGATCATGGTCAAGGCGGACCCCGGGCCCTCGTGCGCGAGAGCACAACCGGGACATTAACGCCAAGATGATTATTTTTTTATTATATTTTCAAGAAAATTTTATCAATGAAGTTACCTATTATTCAATATTGGGTTCTGCCAGTCATCCAGCATTTTCTCCCAATTTTCGAAGTTCCTGAGTGCGTACGACGCTATGCTCGGCCCAGCTATGCCGTCACTGCCAAAGTACTTTGTGTAGTATCTGAAAAAAAAGACAAACTTAATTATTAAGATCACTAAGATGCTAGTATACGACTTTTTTCGCAGAATTGAATGTAAAGTTACCTTTTGTGTACCTTCTTATCTTTCTTGTATTTTATAACTGGCATGTCCCAAGCCAGACAGAATTCAGTGGTGGCACTCCCATTTGGAGCTAACGTCATCACACTTGACAGCCCTATTGAATCAGCTGTAAAGGTGGTGAGGTAATGGTAATAATTAATCAGAAATAATAACATCACTTGCCATTAAAAAAAGAAAAGAAACATTATTAGGTATTTGCTATCGGGTAATAATATGACGCTACTGTTAATAACCAAATATATTATTCTATTACTTTTGGTACTTAGTTTGATGTATCTCTGTTTGCTTAGTACAAATCAAATCTAGACGGTCAGAATGACGCGATAAGTCCCGTATCAGTGCAAACGGTGCTCGATGGCTAGGTACAGGTGCACTTACCTTTATCAACAATCAAAACTTTATCAGGGCATTTATGACCTGTGCCGACTACATTACTTTGCAATTTCGATAATGAAACCAAATTAGCTGTATACCAAATGAAACGAAATGCTGATGAATACAAACTGAAGGCAAAAGTAGGGGCTTTTGTACAAATAAACAAAGTTATAAAATGTTATTATGATAATAACAGACGTTTTCGTAATTTTTATTTTTAGATTACTGTAACAATTTGTGTCTTTACTTAAGACTTGATAAATATCTGAAATGCCTGCCAAATTTTATCTAGTACAAGACTTACATTCATTTTAAGGGTATGTTCTAGGTTTCTTGCCGCATACCTTTGTTGCCGAGTAGCCTGATATTTCGACGCAGTTGCATGCATCATGGTCACGGGACGCCGGGAAAGGTATGGGGTAGGAAACCCGGAACATGCCCGCCCTTAAATGTGTGATAATAATTGCGAAAGTTTAAAACATGAAGACTTACATTTATAAACTTTCTTGGGTTTTTCTTTCTTTTCTTTGTTATCCTTTTCTTTAGTTTTATCTGGTACTTTTGGTGGTGGCATTGTGAGGGTTGGGTCCGGTGAGAGTTTCCCAAGCCTTTGGATGCACTCCCATACATAATTTGAGGACTTTGATGCATTCCAGAGGCAGTAACCCTCAT
This sequence comes from Blastobasis lacticolella, assembly GCA_905147135.1. NCBI lineage: Eukaryota > Metazoa > Arthropoda > Insecta > Lepidoptera > Blastobasidae > Blastobasis > Blastobasis lacticolella. The sequence goes on from LR990041.1 coordinate 11,922,675, forward strand.
GAATAGTCTCATTTTCTTGTTTCTTCTTTGCAATAGTAAATGTACAAGGCGTATCTGCTATTTTCTGCTCTAGTGTGACTCCACATGTCAGCTCTTCAGAGTATCGCTCCAAATCCAGTTTTGCTACAAATTAATTTACAGTTATCTCATCAGAATTTCTTGTTACTCACGAAACTAGACAATTATTTATTATTGCATCAGCATCATAGCACATAATCCTTTTTCTATAAAATTTTTAAAGAATGATAATACCTACTTTTTGCACTTTAAACCTACCTTGGCTGAAGCACAAAAATTATCTTTGTTATATTTAATTGGTTTAACACCAGAAAATTTATACAACAGATTAACCTTTGTTTGTGTTTCCAAAAGGATACACTTAGCATTCAGCATGTTCAATTAAAATATCAAATGCACAAACCAACCTAAAGATTTTTTTTTATTAGGTCCTCCTAAAACTTCAGTCCACGTGAATGTAATGCTCACATGTCTCTGTTCATTGCTTACGTTTTTAGCAGAGAAAACAAACACAGCACAGGGCAGACTACTATCCTGTAAAATAAATTGCTTATTACATATATATTTCTCACTCCCATAGAGATAAGGAACACAATTAGTAAAAAAGATAGATTTATATGGATTGAAATACCAGAAACCCACAACAGTCAGTTCTTCAACTCTCTGATAAACAGTGCTATTTTAATGTTTAATTAATAATGTTTTGAAAGGAAACTGTTAGTAGTTGATTACAATTAAAAGTTTAAAAAATGCAAATCTTCAGTCAAAATTTGAGTTAATCAACAACCAAGTAAAGCATTATAATTCATTCATACTGACCTTGTAATTATGTGGTATCACAGGTGATATTTGTCTGCAAACCAGTTGCACTCCATATTTAGACAAATCATATGTGGTCCAAGCACGGGGATATAACCCTGTGTACTCACAATCAGAGGCATTTAGATTCCATTCCCACATGGGCAGCTTCTTTTTAGGTTTACTACAAAATAGAATAGGTATAGGTGACCTTTACAGTAATAAATTTTCATTGTGCATGTGCACACATAAAGTGGGGCATTACTCTACAGCCTATAGCTAGAGGCTTGTTTATAAAAAGTTTACCTAGATAGGTTTTAGCTATAGTTTGGTCTTGGTTGGTGTTACTATAGTAGGGATCCAAAACACAGTGGTAAAATGACAACGGGAAACCGTTGGGTAGCAGTTTTATTCCTCCTCATTAATTAATATGGACAAAAAACATGGATACTCACTCGTATGTTGATAGCACAGATTGGAAAATAGTTTCCTTGCTTCCATTTTGAATATTAACAATAAATTGACATTCTGGCACAGTAATATATTCATAAATACCAGGATAAAGTTGGAACCGACAAAATTCTCCTTTAAATCCTCTTCCTATGGTCCCCCCTCCAATACCGCCAATGGGACATCCTTAAAAATAATAATCAAAATAATGTGAATACTCAATATAAATTAAACATTACTACATTATATTGAATAGATACATACCATACATTCTTTGTGCAGAAACCATATTAATATAATCCATTATGGGCTTCTTTTTGTGCATTCTTTTAGATACATAATATCTAAGATATCTGTAAGAAAATTAATAATTAGTGCGTTGAAATAAAATTTTGCAAAGTCGCCGAAATGTATACCTAAAATATTCACCTTGCTGACAGAGGCATCATTTCCAAAACTTGTTTAGGTTTTGGTATTACACTCTGCTTGCTTTGTATGGGATATATGTGGTCTAGCGATAATTTTAGGCCGTATTTTGGTGGCTCATCAAAAGCCGGACCGTGGTCCCCAACAGCTTCCATTTCCATCTTTTACGTTATGTTTTGAAACTCGCGCACAAATAAGTTAACACGAGGCACACGTGTATCGTACACGGGACTACATATTCGAATGAAAGATAAGATTCTCTAAATTAATTTTATCGCTTCATATGATAAGATCCCACACAGCTGCACACAGCGAAGCAAAACAAAACTTCACTTCAATCAAACTACTTTTTTTTATTCTTAAGGCTCTGCTATACATGGCTGCCATGGGCGTAGAGGGCGTACATATTTTGATTCTCGATCCATGGCACATATATTATGTAACACTCTGTATAATATGAAATAAATCTATTGCGAAAAGATTAATATTTCATCCTTGTATTTTATTATCTATTAATTTGAAAATCATAAATAAAACCAAATTTTTAACATATACATTAATTAATGAGTTAAGCTCGCCTTTGTACATCTCTGTTACTGTACTGTATAATCATGTCATGTTTGTGTACAATAAAGAATAAAGAAAGAATATATTCATCCACATTAATTACCTCTCATAATTCTTAGAAATTGCCTTCAAAATACGTTCCCCTAAATTTTCTCCACAAATTTTATTTTCTCAATCGTTCCTTAAAAATATTATATGTATTTCTGAAAAATGGGGATAACCCCTGTTGTCCATCCCACAATCTAATTGTCCTCGCTACGCTCGATATTTATCGTGATCATAGAGAAAAAATCGTGAGCAGAAAGTAGATAAAACACACACACTAATGCAAAAGCAGGGACGAAACAAGGCAACTAATCTGCAGATAAGTTATTTTTTACTACGAATTTCTTCTCCGTAACGGACACAAACAAATCTGTTTTGATTTATACTGTATATACATTACAATATAAGTACAATGGAATAGTAATCCATGTGTATTTTCGTACTTTACGCTTTTACATAAATCTGCACTACATTATACCGTCCTATAAATGCTTTGATTTAAATATTATTAGGAAATTAGGTGGTGTGTGGTGCCGCCACCTCAAAGAATAGCACCACCCCATCTCTTCCCGTGGGTGTTGTAAGAGGCGACTAAGGGACAAATCCGAAAGGTGGGCAGCAGCATCTTTCTGGGTAGATTTACATCAACTGCACTGCGATTTCCAACCCGCCTGCCAAGCGTGGAGATTATGGCAATGCCCTCCCCTTTCGTGGGAGAGGCCCGAAGTCCTGCAGTGGACTGTTATGGGCTGTGATGATGATGAGGAAATTATAAAATTTACACCAATGTTTCAAAAGAAACGTCTGGTCTGTAGGAGCGATAGCAACGTGGTGAACGTTTAAAACATTGCGCACTTCACTTTCTGACAGGCTCGTTCCTACGGGTGAAAAAAAGGGATAGCAAATTTCATAATCATTGTAGAGTCATCATCATCATCTTGGCGTTAATGTCCCGGTTCTGCTCTCGAGAACGAGGGCCCGAGGAGCGGAGCGACTGTCATTTGACCTTCATGACCCTGCTACCAAGGGAACCTGACTAGATTGGATCATGGTTACAAATTCAGTTGCCTGCATTTGCAGGTTTCATCACGATGTTTTCCCTCACCGTAAGATCATTGTAGAGTGAGCGAACATTATATTTGTGATTTGTGTCTAGTCTGGTAGGTTTGTATGTGATCGTGATACGTGGATGAATTTTATTAAGATCTTGGATCACGATATTAGCGAGTGCGTAGGACTCACGGATCGTGATACGTATCACAGGATTTCTAAAAATCGTAAATCCACGAGCCGTATCGATAAATATCGAGCGTGTAGATCATCCACCTACACACACGAAATTAATCGTGATACGTGAATTGCGATCCTGGATTACGATATATATCGAGTGTGTAGGACTCACAGATCGTGATACGGATCACAGGATTTCTGGTAAATCAGAAATCCACGATACGTATAGCGATAAATATTCCCCATCGACTTGCATTTGATCTTAACTTTCATGCAAAGCGACGAAGGTAAAGATGTAGCAGGTGTGCCTAGAAGATACTTATTTACTCTTGATTTGAAGACCCCAAGGTTATACTTATCGGGGAACATGTATGTGTAGACAGTTTTAAGTAGCTGACGTACGTACTTAAAGTACGCGGTTTTTAAGTTCGCGAGCTTACTTGGCTCGACGTTGGTGATAGACTTACGGACTTAAAGTACGCGGTTTTTAAGTTCACGAACTTACTCAGCACGTTTTACTATAAATTCCGTAAATAACTTGAGTCAATTGCTTCGAAAATCAGTCACTTTTGCAACAGAAAAGCATGAAGTTTATTAAACTTTAACTAACTTTATGCATAAAACAAAACTGCACGAGATACATCACAAAAAAAATGGCGCGCACGCGGCTCGCGGCGCTGACAAACGAGCGAGCCGAAGCCGCGAGCTTTTAAGAGCGAACCGTCTATCAGCCACTTAAGATTTATGGCTGTATAGCCATGTAATTCGTTGTCGCTTTATAGGATATTGATAAAAAAATTAATAAAATCGTGTCGAGGTGCATGCGAGCGAGTTATTTTTGTTTGTTTACAAAAAGCTATGCAAAAAAGATTACCAAAGAAAGGAAGCTCTGCTTTATATTAAATTCAGGCATTTCACGAGGTTATCAGGAGTCATTACTCTACAACAATCATGGATATTCCTGTACAAATCGCAGTTAGGCTGAAGCCCCCAAGTCTGGCAGATTCTTCACAGTGCATATTTAGCAATCCTGTTACCCAAATAGTTATCACAGAAAGTGGGCAGACTTTCCATGTGAACAGGGCCCTTCCTGTGGATTGCACTCAAGCCAACCTCTTCAATTCTTTCATGATTCCGCAAATAAATTGCTTTTTGGATGGTTGTGACACTTCAGTAGTGGTTTTTGGACAATCTAGAACAGGGAAGACTTATACATTGTTCGGTCCTGGTAAGTTGTCTGGCTTTCTTACATCTTTTATTTAACTCATCACGTCCCGGTAACTGTATCGGGTTTTGAGAACAAAATATAAGAACAGATTTGAGAAATTAATACAAAGTTACCATGTTAATGTCTGACATACATTTTATAAGAACTATCCAGCCATTGACCACCATTTTACTTGGATTAAATATGCAGTCTGACTGACCTTATCATTGATCTGAAATGCAGGAGTGTACAGTCATGAAAACTAGTTACAATATTACCTCCACTCCACGCTCAAGTACTGGTACTACTATGGGATGTTTATATGACATTCATATGATTTCAATGTTATTATATTATTCATTGTGTAAAATATGTTAGAATTATATAAACTTCATAGATATATAATATTACTTTCAGGTTTTGAATGTATACACAGTGAATGTGACCAGGGAATAGTGCCTAGATTTCTAACAGACATTTTCCACAAATTTAATCAAATGCCTGAAAGGGAGTTCATATTACATATAACATGGATGCAGGTTGTAAACAACAATATCTTTGATGTATTGGGAGCTGGATTAGTCCGTTGTTTCAATGTGGAAGAGGCTTTCCAGTATTTGCAGTTAGGATGGAGACAAAGATGTCAAGGAAATAACCATACAGTCTTCACTGTAAGCGTGGAACAAAAATGGGTTGGTACAAATGGTGTACTGAATCACCGAATGTCCACAGCCAGCTTTTGTGATCTAGCTGCTTATCCAGATCCAGGTTTGTTTGCACTGGAAAATATAATTAAGGAATTACTAGCAGGGAATCCACCAAAACAAATTAATTATGATCAGTGCATACTCACTGCGATGCTTAGAGATTCCTTTGGTGGGCGGGCATTCACATGGGTCATTGGATGTATTAGTACTGAGCCTGAAGATTATCAAGATACACTGAAAATTTTAAATCTATGTTTGTGCTGTAGAGGCATAAAGAATTTTGTCACAGTGAACTTGTTTGCTGATAATAACACTCCAGTATATAATGAAAAAACGGTTCTACAACCAGCAGATAATTTCAATTTACAATTTGCAACAACACAGTGGATAAAACTCGTATCAAATGCTGAGGGTTTGTTTAACAAAATTTTGCAATCCAAATCTCTGACAGAAACAGATATTAACCAAGTTAGTGAATGGTTGTTTTTAAAGGCTGAATGTGATGAATGCTTGAACAGTGATGCAGGTATTGATAACAAAGATGTTGGACCTAAACAGGGTCTACCCAGAATAGCTGAAGATACTGAACCAAGTGAGCCCAGTGAGTCAGATGTAGAGTCAGACTCTGAGGACAGTCAGTCCGATACAGTGTTTCAAGATAAAGTCGAAAAGTATATGGAATATTTTAGAGAGAAAAATGATCAATTATTTGCTGATAGGTGTGAAGAGTATTTAAATCATATTGATTCAGATGATATAACAATATCAGAAACTAGTGGTTCACAATCATTGCCAATATTGACATCACAGTCTACCTCTGGTCGCAGAAGAACTATTCAGCCAGGTGAAAGTTTGTCTGGAGCTGAACTAGAACTATTAAGGAAAGTAGCAGCCAAAGCTATTTCACCAGAAACCCAAAAAATACTTATAGAATCACATAAAAAAGATCAGGACCCAGAGCCAAAACTAATAGAGAGGGAATTACTCAAAATGATAGATTCACCTAAGACCACAGAGATTTGTAAAAAATATAAAATAACTAAGGAGAAATACACACAAAAACAAAGTTTAGCTAGGAAACTATCTAAAGAAATTAGTAGTAGTCAAACACAATTAAAGGAATTAATTAATCTTTGCATAGCAAAAGAGAGACTCATAGATGACCTTTCAAAAACGATGGGACAAAATAAACATTATTCAGAGAGATTGGAATATAATCTTGTAGATCAAGATGCTATTAAAGAGATAAGGAGGTATGAAACAAATTTGAAGACATACAAAAAACAAATAGAACAAATAAAAAGGCAAATCAAGAAGGACGAAAAACGCAAAAATACTTTAGATGTTGAATTGGTTAAAGATAAGTTGAAATTAGATGAGCTTTCTGAAAGTTCTGTAGAAGTCAAAGACAGAAAGACAAATTCGTTAAAACATTTTACTCATAGAATTACCCAAATCGATAGTATATTGAAAGAGAAAACAAATGATTTGGAAAATTTGGAGTTATCAAAAGAGAAGGAGTTAATGCTGAGGAAGGAAATAAAAAATCTAAGAAAGACTCGGGAATGTTTGCATGAGCAGAGGTGTAGTTTAGGCCATAAACGGAAAATGTACAAGTCTCTATCAGATTCTGAGGTGGGTATTAGTGTTTTGTTAAGTACCTATGAAGAGTTGTAACACACTTTTTAAATAACAATTTATATTACAGGAACGTAAGCTGCTCGAATGTGAGGAAGCCATAGAGGCTATAGATACAGCAATTGAATATAAGAATAACTTGATATGTGGTAACTCACCATCGGCTTCGCTTTCTGATTCTCTGGATAACAAGGACACGCGCAGCCGCGGCGAGCAAATGCTTATGGCGAGGCTTGATAAGCTCTCACATGACGAAATGAAGACATTACTGTATAGATACTTCCAGAAGGTGAATAATTTGTTTTTTTGGGATTGTGGATTCTTATTATAACTACATGAGTATTTATATGATTCTGCTGCACAGTCATCATCGTCCTATTGGTCCCCGTTCCGCCTGGCTCCACTTTCCAAGCACTTACCTCGCTAGTTGCGCCAACTGGTGAATAAAAATAAGTCAGCCCCCATTTCTTCTTTACAGTCTTCTTATTACTTTGTTCATGACAAACATTATTTTGTTGGGGCCCAAAAACTTAGCCATGTTGTGCCTACTCCAGTGACAGTTGGAGGGACTCCACTTGAAGTTGTTGACGACTCTACATACCTAGGACAAATAGTCCAGCTAGGTAGGTCCAATTTCGAGAAAGAGTTCAATCGACGAATCCAACTCGGTTAGGCAGCGTTCGGGAAGGTACGCCATATATTTTCGTCCCAATTACCGCAGTGTCTCAAAACGACAATGTGTGTTGCCAGTTATAACTTACGGAACTGAAACGTGGCCGCTCTCTGTGGGCCTTATAAGAAAGCTCACTGTTACCCAAAGGGCAATGGATAGAGCTATGCTCGGAGTTTCTTTGCGCGATCGAATCAGAAACGAGATCCGCAAGCGAACCAAGGTCACCAACATAGCTCTAAGGATTGCCAGACTGAAGTAGCAGTGGGCAGGTAACATAGCTCGAAGATCAGATGGCCGATGGGACAGTAAAGTTCTCGAGTGGCGACCACGTACCGGAAGACGCAGCGTGGGTCCTACAAGGTGGACCGACGACTTGGTAAGGATCGTAGGTACCAGCTGGATGCGGAAAGCACAGAATCGGCCTTTGTGGAGATCTCTGGGGGAGGCCTATGCCCAGCAGTGGGCGTCTTCTGTCTGATATGATGATAAAAACTTAGCCACATTCACAGTAACATGAATTCTATTTCTATGTATAAAGTGATGGACATTCGTGGGGCGTGCGGAGCCCTAAGTGCCGGTCAAACTCACACAGCCTCTGTGATATCAACTCTATTCCTGTGTAAATATTGTAATAAGGTCCTCTGTTGAACTCCACACAGCCACTGTAATTAATATGCACTCTTAACACCCTATAATAAGGCGATGGACCTGCGCGAAGCGTGCGCAGCGCTATGAAGTTGGTGGGTGATAGCCGGCCAGGCTCACACAGCCTCTGTGACATGAACTCTATCTCATATTATAGACTATCTGTGCCTTGGTAGATATTGTAATAAGATGGGTCACTGTGGGAATCCACACAGCCACTGTAATATGCCCTCTATCCCCCTGCAATAAGGTGGTGGACCTCCGCGGGGCGTGCGCCGCGCTGGAGGCGGGGGCGGCGGCGGCGGCAGCGGACGCGGCGGCGTGGCGCGCGCGCACCGCGGCGCTGGCGAGGCACGCCCATCGCACCAGGGCACACGCTCATGCGAGGTGGGTTGTGTTGGAGGATGGAGTGATTTGTCGGTTTCTTGTAACATTTTCGAACGTTAAGGGTATTATAACAAACGACAGATGTACGAAAACAAAGACTATTATATTACATACTGGTGGACCCGGCGCGACTTTGTTTGCGTGGCGTCCTACTCCTATCCTACCCCTACCCAACAACAACCCAACAACTACCATACACCTACCCACAACTACCCTACACCTACCCACAACAACCCAACAACTACCATACACCAACTACCCAAGAACTACCCTACAGTGCCTTACACCTACCGTACACCTACCTTACACTTATCCTACACCTACCTTACACTTATCCTACACCTACCCTACACTTATCCTACACCTACCCTACACTTATCCTACACCTACCCTACACTTATCCTACACCTACCCTACAACTACCCTACACTTACCCTACAATTACCCTACACCTACCCTACACATACCCTACACCTACCCTACAACTACCCTACACCTACCCTACAACTACCCTACACCTACCCTACACCTCCCAGTCAATTAAAAAAAATTGTATAAAAAGTATCCTGTCCTTCTCCTAGTTCTCAGCTACCTCATTTCAAAAAAAACAAGAAGGATAAAAAGCCTATGCAGACGGGTAGGGGGTCTGTATACAGTAGGGTTTTCTACCAGGGTACCCGGGGTCGGGTATACCCAGGTATAAGGGGTTTCGTACCCGGGTACAATCTGAGTGCCAAACCTGGATACCCGGATATTTCAAAAAAATTCGTTGATGCGGTAGTGTAACGCCTTAAAGAGTTTAAATCCTCCGATATGTCATAAGGCAACTAAGAACAAACATATTATAAGTCAGGATAAGTTCACGTGTAGTTTATTTTTTGATAATTGTTTCCATTCTTATAAATCTTTGGTTATTAAATTGAAATTAAACAAAGAAGAATAGTCGATAGGCGGCTACATTAGGTGGCCCGCTTACCCGTTTGTCTTCCCCACGTACAGTTTCGAGTGGAGTTTTAGTTAAAATTTACGCGTTGTGTACTAGTCGCCACCTTGTTAAAGCGTACATTGCTCGTACGCTCGCTCGTGATAGTCTCGGAGGCTAGCTGACAGTACGTCCAATATCACGCTAAACAAAAATGGGCTGGGCACAGAGCCCTGGTGTACCGCAACGGTAATAGGGAACGGGTTGTTGAGTTGGAAACGCGTTACTTAGAAACGTCCAGAACCGCTTTGACCTCTCGATCGTGCCAACTTGATAACGTGTTTTTGACGTTTTCCCTTCAGACAATTCCAACTTATCGTACAAAGACCGTAAGTGGTCTCGTCTGGCTTTGGCCACCACCGCTCGTTTAGTTGCACGCTTTCTTCATCCTAATCTCCCTCTGGACTGTGGCGTTCCATCCACCACCAGGTTTCCTTGTCTAGCCTGCGTCCGCCCTTATCCACCCCAGTACCGTCCTCGCCGCCCGCGCCGGTATGATTGGTGCCTGAGTTCTGCCCCAGAATTGTTGAACGGCCGTCTGTCGCAAGATCGCAATACTAAGGTTGCTGACAGTAGCGGCGAACTCGTGGGACTTGATTTCTTTTCAGCAGCCACTACCGGGTTTGGTGTCGGCACCTTGGGGCTTAATGCTCAGGTCCATCACAAGGACCCGGTGTTGGGCAGAGTGAGACTCTCTCCGGTTTGACTTTACAGGTAACTACTTTACCGACGTGGTCTCTCCGAGTGAGAAATTAATCGGTACCTATGAGTGGCGCTTCTCCCACTATTGTAGGTGATCAGATGCTTGGATTTCTTTTGGAAATACGTATTCACGACGATCAGATCAGCAGCCGTACATATCCGCAGAATTTATTTCCTTTCTGTGTTACGGTTCGCATCATCAGCTCTTGCTTTGATCCACCACTGATAAGCCTTGCAGGAGAGTTTGCTGATGAGCAGTTTTCCAATAGGTATCTAAAGCATTCCTAACCACTCACTAGATGGCGCCCCGACAATTTTGGTAATTGATAATCGCTTGAAATAGATTCTTAGTAAAGAGGATATAAACACAGAGTACGTTGTATTAGATAATATTGTATTTATCAATCGTTTTCAACCCTTTTTAGAGGTTGTAATAAATAATTGCAAACAACACAAACATTAATTTGCCAGAGTCAGTTCGTTTCATGGACGCTAGGATCAAGAATGGACGTAATACAAATATAAAAGGATTGCATTATAATGAAACATAGTGCTTACTTATATAAATATTTCTTTGTACATTTCATTGAACCTTTAAAAGTTATGTTTATATTAATAAACATTTCATATTTAAGTTTAGTATTAGTTGGCTGCATGACATCACTGCCACAACCATACAGTTTTTAAAAAAAATACCAAAACTGTAGGAGCGCCATCTATTGATGGTTTTTGAAACCAACTGACAATACCTACTGGAAAACTTCTCATTGCGAGGAGTATATTGTACCGAATTAGACAAATATGATACTCGGTACATACAGAATTAAATCATGAATCAGAATTATCATTATGTATAAGCACTTATAGAGAAACATATTCACTTATAGAGAAACATATTTTCTCTATAAGTGCTAATTTCCGAACTACAACTATATTCCAGTTTCTTACAAAGTTGAGGAAAATCATGGCTATTAGACCTTGGTTTTCTACTACATTGCTTCGTCGAATTATTAAGTTTTAGTACTGATTAGACGCAAAATTGTATGCGCTATAAATTGTTGGTAAATACTTTTTCAAATAAAAAAAGGTCCCAAGCTGTAGTGGTTATTTAGCTGTAACCTTTTTTCCCGAGATTGCCACTCGATTACCATTTCTCATTTACTCAGGGGCCTTATTTTTGGTTTTTGGTGGATCTTTAGTGGGTGGTGGACTCGCGTCACAGCTTGCGCCGCGAGACAGCGTTTATTGCCTTCTTTCAAAAATTCAAAAATTATTTATTGATTAGGACATTAAATATCTCTTTCAATCGTCGAAAAGGAGGGGGGGGGGTGGAGGGGTGGGGGGTAGGAAAGTAGGAACGAAGCACACAGTGACACGCTGGCCGCCCCATGGCAAAAGCAAACTTACCCCACGCCAGTCACGACCGGACCGTGCCCGGCAATGCCAGGCAAAGCCGGACCGCGCTCAATATATTATATAAATATGTCTAGTAAAATTAAGAAAAACCACCTAAAACTACAGCAAGAGTAAGCCAATCTACCAAGGCAGCACCCGTTCACGAGTATAACGCATTTCAATACTAAGATGAAAGAGATAGTCGGCTCTGTCGCGCCTTTTCTCAGATCATCGGCCCGATGCCGAACGTCGAGGCCGTCATTATAATGGCGGATTTTGGAATCGCAGACACACATTATATCGAGTTTAATCGAAATCAGAAAACCCTTCCCGCCCTCCATCAATCCATCGGGTACCGTACACCGTGTCAACTCCCGTCTCCTTCCAGACACTTCCAATCGGTGCAGCGCTACGTGGACGACGCGAGCATGGAGCGCGCTTTGGCGCTCGGCGGCACCGACTCTGACACCTCGGACGACGCGATGCGACTCGTTGCGCGCATGAAGCAGCTAGCGCGGTGTCCACCGGTAAGACAAGACACTAGCTTTTATTTATATCATTACACCTTAGTGTATAAGCTCACGGCCTGCCTGATAAGCAGTGACCACAGCCCATTGACTTTTGCAATACCAGTAATTACGAAACCCTGTTGCCAACAATTCTCTGATTTCAAACGTTTTCCTCAGGCGCCGGTGATCCCAAGCCAAAACCTGCGGCAACTCATGCCGGCCACCGCGCTGCCCGCCGCCAAGGTCACCAAGGAACGCAACAAACTAGTCATAGTACAACAGAGCAAGAAACACTGATATTTACTCATGGTCTTTCTGACTGTGTTCAATGCAATATTCGCGTTTGTCGCGTTCAGGTTAATACAATACATAATAGCTATATCTTAATATGTATTGTGACGATTGGCATCCCGTGAGGGTATATTATTATTATAAATATGAAGGTATTGTCATTTTTACATCACCCCAAGATGGCCAGATCTCATTAGAGAGTACTTCTAATCAAATAACACAAAATTAAAATAACTCGTAATTGCACAATTTATTAAAACAATTTAAGTTACTACTTTCACAATGCGAATGATTGAATGAATAACGCTTTATTGCACAATCAAAAGTATACAATGGGTAACTTAAACTTACTTTGGGAATGAATGAAGAATGAGAATAAGAAAATTCTTTAAGTAAATGAGATTATTATTTTTCGAGCAGCTGCACTAACTATAAGGTTGTGCCAATGATTCTAAGACTGCAAAAATTATGTGTAAATAAGTAGGTTATGCTTACGTAAATTTATTCGAATTTTCTAGAATAATCTATGTATAAATACAGTGATAAGATGAACACATGATATTAACTAAAATAAATTTATTTTTGATCTAACATTTCGACATTGTAATAATAGTAGTATTTATTTACATAAAATACAGTTAAAAATAAATCTTGATGGTATAAACATATTTTATTTGAAATTCCATGGTATACAAAGTGCTCCCTCAGATAAAACGGAATAGTAGTGAGTTATGTATAATATGTTGCCTCTTAGTTTCTGAAAATAAAGCAAGACTGATATAAGATTTTCCTAAATAGAAGTCAAATACTAACACCAATATTACAATATGAGCGACCATCATATTGGTCATGTAGCACTGTAGAGTGGACACGGATTAAAATGGAACTTGATTTCACTGACAGCCAAGAAGAACAACTATAACAACACCCAATAATAACATTAACAGGGACGCCATATTTTGGGCACCGAGTTATCTTAAGGGCGCTACAGATTAACAGTTCACCGGACGATATAAGTCTGTCAGTTAATCGTCAGTTCGGACTGACGACTAATACGAACTGAGAGTGTGTGGCCGCTGACAGATATACAGGCCGGACAGCCCGTGGCCTTGAGGCCAAATAAACACACATTAGCAAGAAATGACGGTAGTCTGACTACCGTCATTTCAGCGCCTTCACTTTCAAGTTTTACACCTTGTTGAACTTTTTGGCAAAATGGACAACAGACCCAGTGTTGCCAACTCAGTAAAATTTCCATTAGATCTGGTAGTTTAGACTTGCCTTATAGCAGACAAATTTTTCGATAAAATAAAATTGGCGACACGGGTGTGGCCTTTCGACCAATGCCGGCCGGTGAAAAACTGACGATTTCAAACTGCTATTGTGTTGTCGCAGAGGTGGCGACAGGCCATTGCCGGCAGGCAATAATCGCTTTAGTGTGTAGACGTATTGGTCTAGGACGGCAGGCCGCCGGATACGACCAGAGACTGCAGGCGGACTGTTAGTCTGTGTTGCCCTTTACGCGTACTCTACGTTCCCCTTCTCAGCGCAGGTCATCGCTGACTAGTAAGTCGAAAAATTAAGTCGGTGCTGAGCGATTGTAAATGTAACGTAAGCAGGAAATTGACGACCAAAATTGTACTTACTGTGTTTAGCTTATCTATTCGAGTTAGTAGCCTCTCGCAACACTCTATCATGAGCGCTGGAGTTATACTGTCATCCTTATGTAGTTCCAGCAAGCCAAATCTGTCCTTTACTTCTTTATGTAGCGCCTTTTCCACATGCTTGTTGCTAAAACAAGCGCTCAATTAGACATGTACATCTGCTTAAGACCGTACAAACCGGAGCTCATAATACGCTGTCGCTGCGGTAATGCGGCTCATTGGCTCAGGCCCAAACTCCACCAGAGCGGAGACGTGTGTGACGTCACCAAGCGGAGGGCAGTTGCGCGCGGCGAGCCAAGCGGAGAGGAGACTAGGTCTTCTCAGTCTCGGTCGGACGGTCGGTAAACTCTCGTTAAAACAATTTTTATATTTTGCTTCATAGAAAAAATTCGATCGCTATAATGTCTTTTCTACTTAGCTCGCCGCGGGCATTTCTCTGCTTGATGACTTCACACATATCGGCTTGTTCCGTTTATCCACCCTAAGGTGGATACTCGGAAATGCGTGTCCATCTATCCACCCTAAACGGGGTGGATATTCGTCATAATCAGTTAAATCCCGGTTGCACGCGGGTGCCCGGGGTCCGCCTTCCTGCTATTCCTAGTCCACTTTGCTCGGTCTTCGGCATCCTTCATAGTGAGTCCGTTGGCACGCATGTCACTTTAACGACGTCTAGCCATCGCTTCTTGGGCCGGCCTCTCCTTCCCGTGCCTGGTGCTGGCGGCATCTGCTCCCCACATAATTTGCCGGTCTGCGCAAGTTCGTGGCCATACCATCGAAGACGACATTCACACACACTTGTAGCTTATTTGCGACGTCACGGACACGAAGGCTACCGCGGATGTGGGCGCTCCGCACGCGATCTTTTCGGGAAACTCCACACATCCACCGCAGCATCTTTATTTCTGTGACTAGCAACTCCTGCTTGTGTCGCTCTAGTAGAGGCGGTGTGTGGATATTCGTAATTCATATGAAATATTTCTTCCGATTTTTTCCCCTGCCTATGTACAGAAACATACACAAACCCGGTTAAGTTTTTGGAATGCGTGCAAAAAACGCACAGTTCTTCGTTAGTACGTCTACTGCAGCACAAACATTTAGAAAACGATTGCAAATATACATTAAAAGGGACGAATTTATCCAGGATACTCAGCTTCGTCTACTCAATAATTAAATAAGTGTTGGTCATTTTCTGGACATATTGCAAAACTTATTAAATACTGCCAGCCCCGCCTCGGCTTCGCATGGGTGGGCTTTTTTATTTATTTTTAGTTAGTAGAGAATTAATCATTATTTTTGTTTAGTGATCGTTATTTTTAGAAATACAGGATGCAAGTTTTTATTTAATAGTTAATTTTATTATATTCACACTACTTGGGGTAAAAAGACGGAAGAACAATCAGATGTGAATTCCGGTTATCCGGTCCACCCCTTTCAGGGTGGACACGCGTTTCCGTGTATCCACCTTAGGGTGCATGTTTTAGGGTGGATAAACGGAACAAGCCAACATTATCTCCGCTTGATAATGTGTGTGACATCACATTTCCTCCCCGCTTATATCCGCTCTGGTGGAGATTGGGCAGCTACTACTGTCCTCGGTCAAAAACGCGACGCATGAGCTGATGAACCGCGTATACGCGGCGTTATCGCAGCAACAGTGTATTTTGAGCACCTGTTTAGTCGGTCCTTAAAGCTGTTAAGATCTATTTGAGAATTCTTACATGCTATATTCCGTCAACCTCAAAGTAGCCTCGTCCAGGTTGTTTGCTATGAAAGCTATAAGCTCTGTAGCCGGGCAAGACGCCGGTGCGATGAACTGTCCCGTTGGAGATAGCATCAATGGACCGGAGTCCCTGCAGACAACAGGTAACATTGATAAATTGATTCGATAAAGTACACTAGGTACCTACTTTTATGAGAGGTAGAGATCACTACTAACTGTAACTATACTGCTCATAAGTTCTTACTTAAATTGGGTTTGCCACCAGGGAAATATCGAGGTTAACATACTAAAACATAAAAACCGTGACCAGATATTTATGTGCAGTGAATAATCACAGTCCTATATTGTAAACATACTTTCAAGGGACCAGTTTTGGATCCACTCGACTGGGGAAGTATGTCCAGCTAACAAAATAAAATAATACAACAGACCATCTTCGTAAAGTGATGTTTTAAATCTGTCGGATTGGATGAACAATTTTGCATCTTATTGGCTTGATACAAAGACAAAACTGTTAAACCCTTCTCCAATTATCGAACACCATTTTGCCGCTTCGCCAATGGGGAGGTTAATGGCGCCACAAGCGTTGGCACCAAAATATGTTGTTTGGTTTGAATCCGTAGAGGGAGTATCAATAGAGATGACAAGCTAATAATAATACCATGCATGAACAGGATCACAACATACAAAAACTGCTAAGAATGAAAAGGACGAAGACATTATTTGTTGTCCTTGTCGGAATATGAGATTTTTTTGTTGGTCGCAATTGCAATTGCGACCAACAATCGCTATTCGACCAAATTGGGAATAAGTTAAGTCAAGCTACAGTCTATTCGGCATTTATGATACTTTTTATTTGTCCGGTTTACAAGTGTTTTAGGGATACTAGCTGTGGTATTGAGAAATTATCTTAGTTGTGGGGTTTTAATTTTTTATATGGACCCTAAATTTATCTAGTGCTGTAAGGCCCAGTGATACATAGTTATGTTGGTCTACGTACCTACAGATTTGATGCTATAGGTAGTATAAAATGATAGGAATTGTATACTCTATCTGAAAATTACAATAGTTCTTTCTGGATTTCGAGTTTTTGGTCCAAAATGAATGATATCTTTTGCTCTCTGTTTTGAACACTGTCATCTTACGTAACTAAACGCTTTGTACTCTTGTCTTCGTTTTAATTAAAAACCGAAGTATAGGGTGCAAAATGGAACTAAATTTGATAGTCTAGTAAAATTGCAAAGACTTTACGTAGTATAGAGTTTATTTTATCATTGATTTATTCGTAATGACGCGCACTCTAGTAAATTTATTCCCATGATGTGCGTGTGATACGTACTATCTCATATCTAGCCTATTACATGATGGGGGATTTTTGAAACATTTTGGGGCAAAATTTTGGTAGAGGTTGCAACACTGGTACTTTGCGTCTGTCCCTTTCGGGTAGGTACGCGCTTGTCATATTCATTTGATTCTTTATCCTAGTTTGAATCACATCAAAACTTGACATACTTGTCATTATGACAAATGCTTAACCAATCAACAGATTTTGGGTACCAACGCAATTTAATTGCTTTTCTTTTATCATTCTTGGCGTTAATGTCCTGGTTGTGATCTCGTTCACGAGGGCCCGGGGTCCGCCTTGACCACGATCCAGGATTTGGCAGGTAATTACAGTGGAGCGACTGCCATCTGACCTTCGTGACCCTGCTACCAGGGGGGCCTGACCAGATTGGATCATGGTTACATATCCAGTCGCCTAAATGTGCAGGTTTCATCACGATGTTTTCCCTCACCGTAAGAACATCGGTTAGTGTTCAACTAGTGTACATAACTCAGAAAAGAGTCCTTGGTACATGGCCGCAGCGGATTCGAACCCGGTACCTCTCGCTTACGAGTCGGATACCCTAACCGCTCGGCCACCTCTCTCATTGCTTTTCTATTATAGTTCACGTTTATGCAGGACACATTTGGGACCGGGTGTTACTTATTACATGATTATTTACCTCCCTGTTATAAAAAGAGAGAACCCAGCCAAAGAAATTAATACGTACGGTTCAACTACAATTTCGTATTTGCTAAGAGATACGGGCACTGATGGCGGGAAGTCTCTCCCGCTGCCATAGAAATCGCCAACCGATGTGATCAACTGCCTCAAATGGCTGCAGTACTGCATAGCCGATACTTTTGGCATGAATTTCCTGTGAAACACAGATAACTACTCTCAGTATTAGATTACACAATTTTATTAACAAAGTTATAATCTTTTAAGACTATTCGAATAGTTATCGTTTTTATTTAATGATGTCTTAGTACAGCAGATTATAATTGGGAGTTCGACACGGGTGCGAATGCCGAAAGCACGAATAATACAGATTAAAGAAATAGATTCCACAAAACAGATTAAAACTGCTATGAAAAAGTGATTATTCATATTAATACTTTTGCTTCGCGCAGCAGATAATTCGCTCGATTAAAACATCGCGCTTTTAAGCTATCGCGCAATGGAATTGTCGAACAACTGAACGTTCGCTGTTTGAAGCTTTACGGAATTGATTTTTCGCACAAATGAACCATCGCGCATTCAAGCTTTCGGCATTCGCACCCGTGTATTACTCCCATTTTAATTATATTGCTGATTTTATTCCATTTCTTTGATGTTTATTTATTACCCTTATTTTGGACGAAGTGTGATTATGAATTACTACGAGTATGAGTTGTACTATTGACATTAATTCAACGTAACATCTTTAAAGAGTTGTACTTACCTTCTTCGTATGTGTATGCATCTCAGTATGTTTGTTAACGATTTTTCGTAGTTCGGTATCATTGACAAAGCACTGTCTTCCTGACTCACTTTCTTGATAAGCTGTAATCATTTTCACAAAGATGATCAATAGAAATAGTTGCAATGTAATGCAACTTGCGGGTAATATGTATAATTAAAATAGAAATTGCTTACAGATATCCATTCATTTCTTACGTCGATAATGTTTAAGTAAACATCGCCATCCAAACTGACACCAGTAAACTGGCCTAAAGCGATAGTTCTACCTGTAATATAAAAAAACAACAATGCAAGATATGGAATTGTACGAAAACATGAAATGCTATTTAACTTTGTGAACATTACCTTCCAAATTTGCCATAATTGACGAATGCTGTGAGGCCAAAGAGACAAGGCTCTGCAATGCTCCCCGAATGTGACTAATATTCCACCCATTATCGTACTTTACCTTTAACATACAAACATTATGTTAATAGTATGTAAGGTTTTATGTTATTCTAGCGTGGTATGGTATGGGCATGTTATGCGAAGAGATGAAAGTCATGGTTTGATAAGTAAGGTGATGAATATGTATGTATGTACTGAAATAGAGGCCGACCTAAGAAAAGAAGGATGGACTGTGTGAATAACGAACAAAATATCATCATCATCACGTGGCGTTAAATCCCGGTTTCCCTTTCTACAAAATTATCTTAAACGTTAGGCCCGGGGTCCGCCTTCCTACTCCTCTTGGTCGGCATCCTTGGTGATTTTATTGGCACGCATGTCATTGTTAACGACATTAAGCCATTGCTGGCGGGGGTGGTAAGGCCAGATACTTGTTCCCCACGTAATTTCCCGGCTGCGCAAGACGTGGCCATACCATCGAAGGCGACACTCTTACAGCTCATCTGCGATGTCACGGCATGAATAACGAACAAAATGTGGATGAAACGAGTGAGTACTGAGATGAAGAGTGATAGTATCTAATGGAAGAAAGAGAATTGTGCTGACCCCACTTAGTGGGGTGGGCACAGCAGTAGGTGGATGATGTCGGCTGAAATGCAAGGACAGGGATCTTATTTTTAATTTTAGGTCTCTTCGGTAACTAACACATCGATACAGTAAAAAATAATCATTTACAGAGCACCTGAACGGGTCGTAATTTATTACAAGAGTGGGCACGGCACTCATATAAAAGTGCGCATTCGCCTTTAAACAATAATTTCGATGGTGGAGTAAAAAGTGATATATTATTTGTCGTATCATATTACGTGTAGTTTTACGAACTTCTTTAATACCATATGTGTTGCACAGATGTTTCCTTAGTGCTTGCACTTGTTCGCGGGTGGGCCTAGTCAGTTCATATTTTTCTTTTCCCAATTCACTGTTTTCAAATATCCATTCTCTGAAACATAATAAATTTCGTTTCGTACATTCTATGATATGTAGAGACATTAAGTGCCAAGCATGTGCGGTGAAAATGATCAATACTTACACTATGTTTTGAAGAACTTTTTTCTCTTCCATTTTTTGCCACATCCGTGAGGCTTTTTCTAATTCATCATTGTGTTCTTGATAGGCTTTTGCAAATTCATGTTGACTGAAAATTTATATAAGCGATGTAATGTAATATTAAAAGTTAAAAGTAGATAATAGAGAATACTAAACAATATACGGCAATTTTGGACTGATTAGTAATAGGCATTGGTACAATCTTTACCTAAATTTATCAATTTTTGGACCAGTTCTGGGTATTTTATCAATATATTTTGTAGAAATATCACAAGCACTTAGGACTTTTACCACTGTATCTCGTACATTATTTCCATTTAATTTAATTTTTACTAGTTTAAATTCCCCTGTAACAAAAAATTATAATTAAATAGGCATCACATAAACTGTCCTTTGAAAAGTTTTAGCTTTTTGATAATGTTAATTCTAGATGTGTGTAAAAACCTGTTATTACCCTCAGGCATGTTTTTCTGACGTAGATAAAATGATAATGGGGGCATGGCCATGGTCCTCTTGGATTGTTGCGCTTCTAATAAGGCACTAAGTTGTTGTAGAGAATGTTCATTTGTTTTCTGAAAAATATTGTCAGTTACTATTTAAGTATGCATATAGAAGATTAGTTACTTTCAATACCTAATTTGTTATGATAGTAAGTATATTGTAACATGAATGGTGGATATCCAGTGTGGTGATGGTAAGACGCAGCCTACCCTCTACTTACGTATTGAATAATTTTTTTTTGTTACTAGGTACATAGTGCAAAGCGAAAGTTATAACGTTTATAGCTATGGGTACAAAAGTACACATAACTTTTTTCCTGTGCCGATACAAACATAGAAAGTTCTTTTTAAGACCTTACAAATGATAAAGGTCACAAGTAACAAGAGCAAGTGTTACAAGAGTAGGGACATCATCATCATCATCTTGGCGTTAAATCCCGGTTGCATTCTCGCGCAACACGCGGGGGCCTGGGGTCCGTCTTCGTGCTTTTCTTAGTCCACTTTGCTCAATCTTCGGCATCCTTAACGACGTCAAGTCATCGCTTCTTGGGCCGGCCTCTCCTTCCCGTGCCTGGTGGGGGCGGCATGGCCAGACATCTGTTCCCCACATAATATGCCGGTCTGGGCAAGACGTGGCCGTACCATCAAACCCGGCACTCATGTAGCTTATCTGCGATGACACGGGCATAAAGGCTACCACGGATGTGGGCGTTCCGCACGCGATCTTTGCGGGAAACCACACACATCCACCGCAGCATCTTTATTTCTGTGACTCGCAACTCCTGCTTGTGTCGCTCTAGAAGAGGCCAAGTCTCGCTGCCGTATAAGAGAACAGGTCTAATAATGGTATTGTAGACCTGTCCATTCAGCTTGATCAACATCTTGGGGTCACAAATGACAGCCGTCACCTCCCGCCATTTGGCCCAAGCCGCGGATATACGGGCTTTGCCGTCGATGTCACCAAATGCGCTTAATAACGACCCCAGGTATCTGGCCTGATCCGTTCGTTTGACCACCTCTTCACCTATACGAACGGGTAGGGGGTCTGTATTGTTGCAGGCCATGTACTCTGTCTTCGCCACATTTATCTTCAGACCGTCGTTGTGAAAGGAGTCCAGCGACTCCGTCCACTTTCCCACCCGTTGGACAAGTCACCTCTTGTCAGTCTGTCAACGCGATATCGACAGCATATATGAGTAGCCACGCAGGTACTTCATGATAGTTTCGGATGCTGTCTGACAGTACGTCTAATATAACGTTGAACAGAAATTTGCTGAGCACAGAGCCCTGGTGTACCCCAACGGTAATAGGGAACGGGTTGGTGTCGCCAATAGCAGTCCTAACTATGGAATCAGAATCGCGATACATGTCTCGGATAATGTCAATATAGACCTCAGGTACTGACTTTAACCGCGACGCCCACCAGACCATCTCACGAGAGAGACAGCCAAAGGCCTTCTGCATGTCCAAAGACAGGAAATACAAGTGCGTGTATTTTGATCTGTATCCCTCCATGAGAGTTCTCAGGGCATATACGGGGTCCATGGTCCCACAACTCAGTCAAAACTCATACAATCTAAACCAGACACTCCAATATTGTACACGCCCGTTGCATCCGAGAGTCCATAATGCGTTCGAAGAACTTTATGGTGAGAGACATCATCTTTATACAGCGATAGTTGGTGCACTTCCGCACTGAGCCTTTACCTTTAAAGTCTGGGGTTTATACTGAGTCTCCTTTAGTTAGGTATCTTCCCCGTGAGGACGATGCGATTATAAAAAGATGAAACCGTCCATGGCTTATGGTACAAAAGTGCCTGTTACTTTTCCCTGCAATAGATCCGAGGGTGCCATAAAAACATTCAAAGGTTTTACTTCTAAAGGGCATATTATATGGATCACAAAGTGTTACAAGGTAATTGCCCTTTTTACAGTACTGTTTCGTTCAGTATATTTTGTATTTATTATTATTCACTATTACTTTAAGTGAGTAGCTATTTTTTCTACTGGATATCATTAAATAGTAAATTCTACTAGTTGCCATTGCCACTTACCCTTTGCTCAGGATATTTTCCAAACAAATCTGGATGTACAGTAAAATAGAATGGTCTCAAGGCAGTAGATACTTCTGCAGTACTCAAATACCTGCCCAGTACTCCGTTTGTGTACCTATTTGATTTAAAAAAAATAGAAATTTCAATTTAACAAACAATAAAATGGAAAGCATTCATGACTCATATGTTTAAATTGAATTAGTGAGGGTAAGGGGTAGGGCAACCTCCTCCCAAAATTTGGATGTGAGGAGGTTTTACAAAAAGGGTGGTTCAAAGTTTTGAGGATATGTTACCCAAAACTCAAATAACCATCCAAACCAAACATCAATTTTTATCATTGCCTAGGGAGACACATAGGCGGTCCACCAGATGGAAAGTGGCCACCATCGTCCAGGACATCTGCAACCTAAGAGGAGCAGATGCAGTGCCAGCTTTTGAAGCCAAATTAGGTGTTGTGGGGGGTGGTTGTATGGGAGGAGGGTGTAGTGGAACCTTAAGCCAAACAAACAATAAACAACACTCTCCTGTAAGATTTTCATCCAAAAAAGCAAAATCCTAGGTAATATTTTTACACGAGCTATTTAACAAGCCGAAGGTTGGAGTGTAGCAAAGGGGGTGCTGAGGAAAAAGATTTGTGAAGTATATTTTTATGAAATGCCCCCTTTCTTACCCTCTGACCAATAGTTATATAAATAAATAAATAAATAATAGTAAAGTAAGTATGCAAAAACTAAATGTGGTTAGTTTGTTAGGTACCGTATTGATGATAACTAACTAAATATACAACTAAAAGTAAGTACCTAACAAAATGGAGAAGTTACGTATACGTGTTTTCCATCCACATAGTAAACTATTAGGTAATGGAACGGGATGAATGTAAAACATACCGGAAAAACAGATTTCAGGGTTGTTTACATACAAACAATAACTTTAAATCGTACCTGATATTTAATCTGGTGTACATGTTTGTGAAGGAATTTAAATCAGGGCCTATATTATATACACATTTCTACTCCATTTAGTGTTTATTTACGCAACAATTTAATGCAAAAGCCACATTTTTGTCCAGATTTTTGGTCGTCCTTGACTTGACAGTTGACAGTAGACTTGACGTTGTCGGTTGTAGACAGGATGAATGACTTTACCTTTTTTAATTTTTTTAGGCTCTAGATTATAAACTTACTTCCAAACTTTTTGCTCCAGATTCGATTGACTGATGTTTCAAGTTTCATCACGGAAGTTTATTATTTTAACATCGCCAAAAAGGTAGAACTAATATTACTCTACTCTGTAAGATAAAAGTTAGGTAGCTTCACACTAGAACAAATTATGGGTGACCTGGGTGAGCACTGCTGCCCATGGACATCGGCATAGTAAATCATGAATACGTTGCTGGTCTTTAAGAAAAGTGAAGGCTCAAATATTATGCCGACACGGGAATACCACGGGAAAAGACTACACTATAGAATGGTTGTACGCCGTAGGAAGTTTTTTGCCCACAGTAGTTGCTGCCACTTATCTAGGCAGGTGGTATGGATCGGTAGAGCTTTAAATCTGGGCTAGTAGAGGAGCGGTGATGATACTCGGCTGCAGGCATTAGTCCAAATACTTCCTCAAAACACTCCCTAATATGCGGTAAAATATGCACGCACCATCTCTCTGCAGTTCCAGATGGTGAAGGCGGCGGGTAAGAACTTCGGCGCGACGTTGAAACGCGGTCAAAAGGAATAGCTTTAAAATTATGTCGTAGTTATAGGATCCATGAACAGGAGTAGGTTTACTTTAATTCTTTAATAATAAGTAGGTTACCTTTTATTATCCGTAAAATCTTATGTCTGATTGTACTCAACTTTAGGCGACGCTTACCTAATTGATATAAGATAGGTATTTTTAACAAGGAAAAGCGTTGCACCAACACCAACCTGAAGTGAAAACTATACTCAATAAGGCTTTATGACACCGATTTTGTTACTCTTAAATGCTTAGGAATAGGCATCTTAAGCCGCCAACTTAAGAGTCGCCTAAGTTTAGTGCATTCAGTCATTAATCCGAAACTATTGAAAGCCTAAGTAGGTACCCAAATGACTGAAGATTATTATTTTTGCATGTAAGTATTGCTTTACCTAATGTTTTTGAAAATAATATATTTGATAAAGAAGCACCTTGGCCCGAATTATTTAACGATAGTTCTCTTATACGCTATACGTCCGTGATACCTTTAAATACGGAAATGTACCTGGAATATCAATATAATATATAATGGTATAAGTTGGAGGTTAATGTAAATAAA
Source organism: Blastobasis lacticolella (assembly GCA_905147135.1). Classification (NCBI taxonomy): domain Eukaryota; kingdom Metazoa; phylum Arthropoda; class Insecta; order Lepidoptera; family Blastobasidae; genus Blastobasis; species Blastobasis lacticolella. Next base: position 11,947,858 of record LR990041.1, read on the forward strand.
ATGACGAATAACAAGTCGGTAAGCAGTGGATTGATTTGTAAAGGAGATACAATTTGAAGGCTGGTCGTCGGGCTGCGGCCGCGCGCCCGGGCGGCGGCGGCCGGGAGGCGGCGGCGCGCGGCGGCCGCGGCGGCGCGTGACGCAACGGCGCAGACGCGGCGGCCGCGCCCGCAGCAATGCCCCTCGCCGCCACTCGCCGAGCTGCCTTTATAATTGTTACACGACGAGTTAATAATTAAGCGATAAATATACCAGCAGCGGAGCGCCGGGGAGGGCGGCAGTCGAACGGTGACCGCGCCGCGAACCACACACTCGCGCCGAGTGATGGACCAGAAGTTCGTTCGCCATTTTTCTATCGGACGCCTTAGGAATCTCACCGGACTGGTTCCCGCGCAACGCTGCGTTAGTGCGCCGCTCTGGTGAACCCTTTCGCTTGTAAATGTGCCGATATTTGCATATGCGCGCTTGTTCTCGCTTCGAACTTTCGATCTGTACCCGAGGCTCCGAGTGCAAAGCGCCCCGCGAGCGGGCAGGCGCGCCTGCGCCGCCCCGCCGCCGCCGCCCCAGCGCGCGCGCACTCTCCGCCCGCACGACGTGAGATGATAGACTACGTATGTCATATTCCTTTTATTCACTCACCCATATGCCTATTCAAAAACATATCCAATGTTTACTAACAACATCCTTCATGATCATATATAGGTATACAAATTACAAAGGCAGGCATCTACTTTAAGTAGGTACCTACCCATTGGTGGTAGTGTAGTACATAGGTTTTCTAGATTGTTGGCAAGCCCTCTCACCAACATAAACTACTTATTAGTTTTGTTGTTCCTTCCAATAGGTACTAATAAACGTAAAAGTTTGCGAGGAGGTTGGATAATAGCTCACCAAAAAACTACTGACTAGGTATACCAGAATCACATAGGTAGAACAACTATTCTACGCTATAATTAGATGTTGACAGTTGGTATTAAATATTATTTAGGTACCTCTAGCTAGGTACTACTACCTACTTGAGTAATAATCTTTTCCTTTCTTTTCATTTCGCCATTTACAATATTGATAATAATTTTTAGGTATTTCGCTAACCTATATCTATTGTTCCTACTAATTACGTAATGTGTGGTGTCGGGCAGGATAGGTTCCCTTCTGCTAACGGCAATCCGCTACATGATATTAATTGGTTCAATTCTAGTCGTAACAGTGCGAACCAGAAAATGGGCATTTTGTCTTCATTTCCTACTTTATTTTCTCACCATGACTTGGAAGAAAAAGTTTTAAGCCTCATCAACAGCAGCATATGTGCTACACTTCAGCCTCTTCTACATTGCTCGCAGATCGCAGTGTTGAAAATGAAAATACCTATGAACCGATGGCCATATCCTAATTTGTGCCGACGGGCTAGGGTACGGTAGACGAGTTCTTAAATGGAGGCTGTGGTTCGGCAAGTGTAGTGTTGGATACCTTCTGCTAGGCCTGGTGTAGAAGCAATAGATGTAGGTGCTACAAGCCGGCCGAGGAAGGGTACTTTGACGCTTATTATGGGAGCTTGAGTCTTAAAACATAGAAACATTAAAGAGTTTACGTTAATGCTGTAACAGCAGTGGACTGATGTTGATGACAATGCGTAGGGTTTAGGTAATGGATACTTACACATATTATTATCGGCGTGTTAAATAAAAATATTAGGTACTTATTCTTCTTCTCAGAGTACATATCTATTTGTGTAAGTAGGTGAATGTATGACACCTTGTCCCAATTAATTGGCTGGTCTGATAAAGTGGTGACTTTTTTGAGCGTATTAATTTACCTAAATATTATTATTGGAATGACGTAAATTATCCATCCTATTTACGTCTTTAGGTCTAATAATAGGCGAAATACGACTGGAACAAAGAGATATCGGCATGTAGGTACAGAGAAGCTGTTAACGGGTGCATACTACTCGTATGTTGTGAAATTTAGTCGAGTTATCTAATTGACTGACAGCTGTTTACATCGTTTAATATGTTTCCTTCTCGTTTAATATTATTGATTCGACACGTTACCTTCCACGTTATTGACTTGCACGTGTTCATTACCCATTTGCCACGAGCCTTTTCGTGTTTTAGTGAGAGACTTTTCTATGAAATGTCTTGAAATAACGTAACGAGTACAGCCTTGGCGTGAGGGATATCGCGGATAAGGTCAAGAAGGCTTCCCTGGTATGGTCACGAATTGCCTAAGCCCCAGGGATACGTGGGGAATAGGTACCTGAACCTGCCGGTAACAGGAAAGAAGCCCCGAACAGCCCAAGAAGCGATGGAGTGCAACGGCGACGCGAGGATGCCGAAGACCGCGCGAAGTGGAGAAGAATGTAGGAAATGGCAGAAGCCAGGATAAGAACAGGACGATGATTTTCAATGGAATATCTGTGGCCTAGTAGTAAAGGGGTCCGACTTGTAAGCGAGAGATACCTGGTTCGAATCCCAGTGCCAGTAACCGATGCTCTTACGGTGCGGGAAATCATCGTGATGAATCTGAATGTATAACCATGTTACAATCGGGTCAGATTACGTACCCCTGTTAATAGGGTCACGGAGGTCCGATGTCAGTCGCTCCGCTGTAATTACTTGATCAGTCAAATCCCGGATCAAAGTCAATGCATACCACTGACACAATGATGATGATTTTCAATGGAATCTCTACCGGTAGCACCGGGTTACTGATGCCCTAGACGACGGTGGTCCCTTCATTAGGTGGACCATCTGTAATCTGACCATGTGTTGCCTTAGGCAAAACTGCAACAATTGCAGTGAATACGTCTGTGGCTAGACGGGGCGATGAACTGCCTAAAACGGGTAGCTGTGACCTGATGCCGAAAGAACACTTAGAGATAGTCTAAACAGTATGTTCAGTGTTCAGCAGTCGCCTGCAGTTAATATAACAGTACCCACAAGGAAAGCTTACTCTAACAGTTCCTATTTATATATTTACATATCTGGTTACCTATATCCCATAGGCATGCAAGCCTAGTTGGTGAAATAAGTGTCTTCTGTGAGAAACGACAAACTTTAGGTACCCGCTTGAAATTAAAAGTTTAAAAATACAGAAAAAGCACATTCTAAACTATTTCAGTATATTTCAGAATATTCAGTATATTGTCAATAGACTGAACACTTTTGCTTAGATAGCCAGCACCATGGTATTGTTACCTAACCGCTTTCCAGCGTTGGATTGGTGCCCACCAGAGCGTGGCGCGCGCTCGGAGGCCATCGCTCGCTCCAGTGGGCTTCTGACGCCGCCCTCTCGTCTCTTAGAAGGCTAGGTTAAGAATACAATGAGTTAGGGCGCTAAATTACCAACAATGACACTGCCAAATATGTTCCTATAAACGCCTGTTTTCTTTCGGCACAGACTAACAAGCTCATGTCGTATGGTTTACGAAGGAGAAGATATAGTAAGGCAGTAAATAAATAACTTTTATAGAAGATACGTTTTCTGGTGGTGAGTGACGATGCAGTTGAATTTCAAGCATATAGAACATTCCATGAGAGAGACAACCAGAGAAACAGCCTACTAACGCTACCCGGGGAATACATAGGGATGTTATGATTAAGCAATTTCACCACACGCACTCACATTACTAAATCAACTGGTAACAGACCGGGTCGAAGTTGATATCTTTGGCACTACTATTCAAAATATTATAAATATATGCACTAATTGGTTAAGCTGTTGTAACATTAATTAAGTTTGACTGTTATATATATATTATGTACAGGTTCACTGTACATGTATTACAATTTATGCGTGTCACTGTACTACGGCCGGCCGAACGCCACAAACTGCATACTATGCATTGCCCCAAATTCATTGTTAACTAATTCTGTATGACAAATAAATCAGTGTTTTAACCGCACTCGTGCAACTCGGTCTTATCATTTTATCATCCCCTGCAGATCGTTTTGCACTATATCATCTTATACTAGTGGTGGATTAACTCCATCATATTAAGATAAGTACCTAAATGTAAATAATGGCTCTCCAGACGTTTTGGTTACTCAACTGTAAGTCTGAAAGCATTTGAATAATAAATAAATAAATAAATAATAATATTATACGGGTTTCAGTTCCGGATATTAGATTTATAAGGAATTGGTTATAAATAATTTGCCTTTTTTCATTTGGTATGACCAGTTACATAAGAAATCTTTTAAGAGTTCTTAAATTTTTTTTTATACCACCAAGGTGGCAAAAAAGCTCACGGCCTGCCTGATGGTAAGCAGTTACCGTAGCCTTATGGACGTTTGCAATACAAGGGGCATCACCCACACGTTGCCGACCCCGTAAAAACCTTTTAACCCCTTTCTTGAAGAACTCCATGTTGTACTCTCCAGGGAAAACCTCTCATGGTAGTTCATTCCACAACCTTAGTGTGCGTGGGAGAAAGTTCCTTAAAGTACTTAAACGGTAAACAAAAACTGGTCATAACCTATAACATTTAGGCGCTGTCCTAATTGGCACCGGTCCTTAATTGCGACCATGGTCGTCGACGGACGTCGCCCGACCAATAGAAGACCTAAAAAAGTTATTAGGTCTCATGTAGAGGAAAGATAAACTCTACATAGATCTCGGTCTCGGTCGTTGTGAAAACTTATCAGCTGTCATGAAGTCAAAAAAGCTTTCTCAATCGTAGATACAAACTCTAGATAGATTTTGGTTTCACCGATTCATTACACCCGGAACTAAAATTAAGGTTCATAACTCCTCTGGTGAACGTGAGCTTTGTTTTGCTATCATCTCCACGCTTGGCAGCCGGGTTGGATATCGCAGTGTTTTTAGTCACATGTCACCACACCCAGTCGAAGGGTTGGTGCAATTCTACTCTGTCTAACACCACACGGCCAACGCTCAGTGAATGAATTCATTAGGGGCTATAAGTCGTAAGTCAACAGACTCGACCGGAACTTGGCATTCTTCCAACCCAGAGAACAGACAGGATTTCGTTCAGACCAACCAACGACCATCTCCAAACACTTAAAACGGTAATAGAAAAATTTAAGAAATACAGGGCACTACTTACCTTCATCGATTATAAGAAAGCGTTTGACTCCATAGAGTGGTGCGAGAAAAAAGTACCAAACAGCAGAAGTAGGCAAAAGCGTGGTTTATATTCGGTGCCAACAAACAAATAGTTCTACGTGGCGAAATATCAGTGTGTCATACCCGTGCTCACATCTTACACAGAAGTAGAGAAGTTCCGAGTTGCGCTGATGGGCATGGAGAGAACAATGCTAGGAATTACGCGACCAGAAAACTAACGAGTGTCATCGAAGTAAACCAAAGTTAAGGATGTCATGGCGGGGCACATTCCAAGAATGCACGAGAGTCGCTGGACAAGAAGGGTCCTAGAATGGAATCCCAGTGCCGATACCAGGGAGCGCAGCAGACCGCAGCAGCGCTGGACAGACGACATCCGACAGCACGGAGGTCGAGTCTGGATGAGTCGGGCAAGAGACCGCCACCGCCAGGATTGGAAGAGGGAAGAGGTCTTCATCCAGGAGTGGGTCATTAGAAGGCCGACATGATGATAATGATGATGATAAGTCGTAAAGCCTTGAACGTGAAACGACAGTGGAACAGCCAAGCAGAAGATAGGGAATCACCGTACTCGTAGCGGAAGGTATGGGAAGCTGTTTTTTTACTAGTTTAATACTAGTTTCCTTCAATGTGGTCGCTAGAATATAATTATACCTTTTAGTACTCGAAAGTCTTAATAAATAAGTAATAGAGTTTCTGTTATCGGTCATATTTTACTTAAAATAAAGTTAGTAACGGTAAGTAATACAAGATGGCGCTAATAGTATCTATCTACGTACATTTGGAGCAGCAATATCAGCGAAATGGTCTACCCTCGAAGTTAAATAGAACCTGTTCCACAATTAAATTAATAATTGATACACAATCATGGGCAGAGACTATATGGGAACTGTGCGTTGCCCTATAGAGAAAGACTATTTGTAAGTTTATGAGCATTCTTGTTCTCTGATAATATTGTATACGTGTTACATGCTATGAATAAATGATTTATTTATTTATTTACATGTCCCCAGACTTGTGCTAAATAGGTGTAGGATAGGTATAGGTGGTAAATGGGTAGGGGGGAGGTAGGTTGATACACCATAACTGAGATAATTGGTGTCTTATTAAAACGCGTGGCAATGTAACTTTTTTATTTAAATTCTTGTTTATAAACACAATGGGTAGCGGCGGCTTTGATAGCAGTTTTAACGTTGTCGCAGCTTGAAGGCTCCAATAATGAGAAAATTATTTATTCACAGGATTACCAAAATATATCGGTGTGTCTTGCGTGCAGCGATTTCTAACGGTGTGTGGACATTTTATGTCTGAAGTGACTACGACTTTAATAATTTTTTGCAATCCATTTTCTTATAAAAGAGGAACTCATGATAGCCAAATGTTATTATGCTAAGCCCATCTATGAGTTGTAGTGCGAACGGATTATCCTACAAGTAGGATTGTAGATCAATTAAATGGGTAGGAAAGATCAATGACGTGCCAGTGGATGGAAAATATAGGTAGTTTGATTTAATCATATACCAAAATTCCATTTAATCCCCGCCGTCATATCCCCACCAGTGGGGATCGGAGGTGATAAGATTCGAAGAAGTGATCCGGTGAATTGTATGGATATTCCAAATACCTTGCATCCAGAATACTTTAGCTACCTAACGTGAAGTGACCACTACGTTTTCGAATGGCTTAGCTTAGTAGGACCTAATACTGGTCCTCGCAAATTTAACCAGCCACAAGTCGACACGTCAAGAAGAAGTAGATAATACGTCACCTATGCAAACGAGTGACGCTATCACTATGCTTTCTAATTACGTAACGGGCACCGGAGTCGTAGCGTAGTGTATGTATCGGCCACCTTAACAGTTTTAATTGTGAAACTCAGCATGAGGCTTTATCATTTATTTAAATTACTCAGTTGTATCGAACGGTGGCTGAGGTGTATCAACCGGTCCGCACACATGCGCGCGCGCACACTGCCGCCTGCGTCCACACACGGCCGTCCGAACCTGCTGCTCAAACGAGTATTGATGTGTCTCAACTGCGACACTCCACAGGAGAAGGGCTTCTATTCTATAGTTGACGTCAGACGCCTAACAGTAGTCTCAAGGTAGGTAGTTATACATTGCCTTCACTGGGCTGCTTTAGCTAAGCAAAAGTCAACAATACATAGAAATTGAAGCACAAGATGTATTTTGCAACTTTATCTCTCTCGGCATTTATTTACGTGGCCAATAAATGTACTCTATTTTACGCCAGGCCCATTACCAATGGTTATTTTTCAGTTAAAGCGTTGACTAACCTACTACTATGGATATTCAAATATTAAAGCCGTTATTAATTCAACCACATGCTGGTGGTGGTGTAGGTCGCAATTTTTTAGTAAATTTATTTTTGACCTATCATGTGAGAAGCGGGATTAGATACTCTAATAGTTGTACAAAATTAAGAAGATGAACACATTTAGAAACAGATGGTCAAAATCTTTTAAAAACGAGTAATGTTAAACAGCGAACTAGTCAGTTTATACAACTTGATTGGCAACATTACGTTTTCAAAATGGATTAGGCACACCAAAATTAATGTCAAAAATCTATTTTCTTTACAAAGGTTTCTATATATTTTTTTATTGTATTCTCTTATACATACAAGATTCCTATATTTATATCTAAAAAATAATTCGACACACCTTAATTAAATTATTAGGGAGTAGGTACGTTAGAGAGTGTCGTTGGAATATTGGTTAAGGGGTCGGACTCGTAAGCGAGAGGTACCGAGTTCGATCCCCAGTGCTGCTTTGTACCAATGACCTTTTTCGGAGTGATGTACCCGCATGAGTTTAACATTAACCGATGCTGTAGGGTGAAGGAAAACCTTGTGATGAAATCTGCACATTCAGGTCACTGTATGTGTAATCAGGATTTAATCTGGTCAGGTTCCCCTGTTAACAGAGTTACAGAGGTCAGCCGGCAGGCGCTCTTCTGTAATACCAAATCCAAATTCTGGATCATGGTCAAGGCGGAGCCCCAAGCCCTCGCGCACGAGAGCACAACCGGTACGGGATTCAAACGTCAAGACATTGCGCCAAGATGATTGTAAGGGGGATGTTAGACAGTGCGAAAACTTTAGGGGTACATAGACTTTATTTATTCACACACCCATAAAATCCCCCTCCTCCCCCCACTGCCAAAACCACGGTTGCTCAAATTCCCAGCCCTTGGAACACTGGAATCGTCACTGACAGGAACACAATACTATTTAAAAGAGTAGAATAAGGCTGTAAAGCTGGAGTGATAAGTAATAGGCTAAAGAAAACGGTCAAAACTCAAAACATAGTTTGATATTGGTAAGAGTTGGCGTTTATCAGGGCACTGCTCTGAGCTTTTTTCTTCATTTGCTCTTCAATGCTTATGTAAACAACTTTTTATCTTAAAACTGTGAAGAGTTATTTCACTGTCACGATAAAATAGGTAGGTAATATGCATATAAATCTGATAGATTACCTAGGTATCATAGCTACAACTTGAATTAAATCAGTCAAAAGAAGAGCTACTTAAAAATCTACATTACCAGCACACATAATCTTTTTACATTTATTATATAAATTAAATTATTGAATTACATCGTTTGATACAAATATCTTATATCTTTATATAGGTATCTTTGATTTGATTCCTATACACGAAATGTAAGTTTATAGTGAAAAAGTGCAGAATGCAATAGAAATAAAACGCAAATGTAAAGCAGATAAATTGCAGGAAAACTATTAGTAATCAAATATTAAAAATTTCTCTGTTGATTTAGTGGTAATGTTGTATCGGAATATATTTTGTATTTTTGGGCGTGATATTCTGTTTTAGCATAACCAGTTCTCCAAGGCTGCGTCGCAATGCGGACGGTGTAGATATCGTTCGGTGTTCGCCTCTCTTCACATTACCATTTTTTTTGTTGTTTTCTTCGACGACCACATTCTTGGTATACAAATTGATAACACTTTATTTTCAACTGATAATATGCAAATAATTCTCTGTACGGTCTGATACAACGTGGATTACTTATTAAAATAAAAGTAATTAAACAACTCAAATATATTTTCGGTGACATCCAACTTAAATAGGTACTTACTTAGTACTAATCTTTTGATAATACTATTATGATCGTTAGTAGTATTTTCAATTCACTCGTTCCTCCCTGCATTCTTGTAATACTTAATACTCCTACCTGTCAGACATTTGTTAGAGGCAATTGCTGCGACTAAATGATCATGTCTCTTTTCTTAGTAATGTTAATTGCTCTAATTGGGAAGTGTGATGTAAGTCTGGTGTTCTTGGCAGCTTACTTGTTATTATAGTGAAGGTACTAACGTTTTCCTTGTTGGTTATTGGATATAACTGGATTAATTAATTGGATTACTTGGAATCTTAGACAGATTCTTGGGGGATAGACGAGCCTTCCTAGCTTGACACAGTCACTATGCCTATACTATTCCTGTGACAGATCTACCACCGGTATAAAAATATGTTAGAACGTAGGTTAGAACCTACTTAGCATCTAGGCGTCAATGTTCTGATTGTAATCTCGTGTGCGAGGGCCCAGGGTCCGCCTTTATCATGATCCAGGATTTGGCAGATCAGGTAATTACGGTGTAAAACAGCCATCTGACCTCCGTGACCCTGCTACCAGGGAAACCTGACCAGAATGTTTTCCCTTACCGTAAGTTATATCCATTTAACCTATATCCATATAAACATCACGGCACGATCTGCAGATGACCGTGTCATTTATATTGATATGTTTTAAAATAGAGACGCGAAGCAGGTCAACGTACTATTACTAGTACTATTGTAGTGGAAACGTATTGGCAACAGTATAATATTACATGTCCTTTGTGCTGAAATATAACAAATTCCAGCCGCAAACTAGACTACGTAACCTATCTTACAATCAAAGTTGCACAAAATGTAAATAAAAAAGGGCATTGACCTGTGTGCCGTGGCTGTAATGTGCGATGTAGTTAAGTGAAATAAGTTAAATAAAAATGTGTGTGATCTACACATAGTTTAAAACAAAGTCGCTCCCGCCGTCTGTCCCTAGGTATCTATGTACGCTTACATCTTTTAAACTATGTAACGGATTTCAATGCGGTTTTCAACAATACATAGAGTGATTCAAGAGAAAGGTTTATAAGCAAGAAAAAATGGTAGATAGGTGACGTATATGCAAACGAAATCGCGCTGGGTGCACTAGTTATTGACTAAATTTATGAATTCGGCAAGTTGGTTGTTTACCTTCTGTGGAACTTTGATTGAAAGACAGTTCACTTATACCATGCTTGCCTGATGCATTCGCAAGTACCTGAAGTTAATACAAGTTAGCAGTAACAATATTTTTGGAAATTACTGCGGGATCCATAATTACGCAAAGCGTAGCCCGCTAAAGAGCCCGATTTTGATTTCCATCAGTTGCTAATGTAGTTATAGTATTGTCACAAATGAATATTGTATTTTTGTCAGTGTGTAACCGTGTGGTGTCAGGCAGAGTATCCTTCTCTCAATTACGGGTATCATAAAGAGCTATTAAATTAGGAGATCCTAGCTAGTTAGCCTCTATGACAGCAGATTCTATGATGAGTAAGTCTACATTGCTCAGAGTTGATGGAGCCCCACTTCGCGGGACACTTCAATGGAATTTATGACACTAACTTAATCGATTTTATACCTAATTGACTGTGAGAATTGGTGAGACAGTCGACCGACACCTCACCTAGTTGTCGTGACTACCTCACTGGGGTAGTATGTAGATACTACCAATTCTAAAGCTAGTTTATTTATTATAAAAGACCAAGTTATAGGTAATCAGCTTTATCAGACGGTAGGACTCTGTCATCCCCGAGGAATCCACCTAAGTGAGTGCCACCGCCTTATCTATTTTTGCCGCCAAGCAACAATGCTTGCATTGTTGTGTTCCGGTTTGAAGGATAACAGGCAACGCCTTAGTCCTCACAGTGACAACGCATTTGCGATTCTGCATTTTTGTTGTGTGAAACCTAAATGCATGAATCGTAGATGTTATGGGCGACAGTTACAGCTCACCATCTGGTTAGCGAAAAGTACCTATAATGAAAAATGGTGTTCGTATATTGATGTTGTCTTTAGATTATTTTTGTTGGAATTCTAAAGACGAAATATTTTATTAGGAGCCGGAAGTAGTTTTTAAGTCGCCCAAACATAAAAAGCAAGGAATAGGTACTATTCCCCATTTCTGTCAAGCAGGCCACCTGATTAAAAAAAGAGCGTAATCTATAAAATTCCGCGCACCCATGTAAGCTGATTTTTTGTTACTTGGGCTACTCCTAAACATAAATGATTTTATCGCGAAGATCATGAAAACAGAGAGTAGAAAGAATACTATATACAACTGTAATACTACATACAACTGCCAAAATAATCTAATTTTGAAAAAAGTTTCGTTAGTATTCGCAAGTAATTCCTTATAGGAATCCTTAAATAAATAAATAAATCCTTTACCGCAGCCTGTACCCTCTAGAATAAACAACTTATATAATTTAATTTGTTCCCAACTTTGACCTATAAAAACATCTCACCGCAAAGTCATTCTCACTAGTACCTCGGTCAGATAAAACGGGAAGCGAAATTATAATTCATAGAAATTCGAAGCTGACACAGTCGACTTTACGATTATGAGCTGACTAATTGGTTGGCTTCGTAGTATGCGTACCTACACCGTCCTTGGGTCGTCATCGTTGACCTTGTAGACGACCTTTATGCTCATTAGTCGTCAAATACAGACATTGTAATAAGACAGTGCTACTGTGACACCTGCGATTAATAAAAATGTTAACAGCTCGTCTGGTATGGTTTTTAGCGTTCCGTACTCGAAGGGTAAAAAAGGAACCCTATTAGCTCCGTTTATCAGCTTTCTCCGCTGTCTGTCTTGTATATTCGGACCCGTGACAACTAGGTATTTCCATGGCCGCTGTAACAACTGTAAAAGTTAATTGAAATTGAAACTTTTTCGTCGTTTCTCAAAGGGTCTTTTTATAATTTCTCTATCACTCTCTATCTAGTTAAAATCCGAATATTAGAGTATAACAATAAATCGATTTTAAAAACCGGGCAGGTGCGTGTCGGACTCGTGCTACAAGGTTTCGAATTTAATAAAATTTGATGAATTAAATGTCGCTTTGCCATCAGAATCTTGTTGTTGGTAATCGTACGGCACCCTTTGTATGCGAGTTCGACTCGCACTTGATCGGTTTTTTAAATGTTATTATCTATGTTTAATGAATATGAAACTATCGAGATTTCTGGATAGCTTGGAGCGAAATACGTTGCAGATCGAAGAGTTTTTAAAACGCAGAAAACGGTGATACTAATGTTCTGATTCACAGTGGTGGTGGCTGGTCCGGTTCTATCACCAGTATCACCATAAATAATACTGTCTAAGTTAAGCAGTGTTACTATGCGAAGTAAGACACTTCTGACAGCCGCTCAGAATGAAACAGAATGCGTTCAATATGCCTTTATAATAGAAATAAAAATAATTTATTTGAGACAATTTTGTCCATATTGTGTTAGTATCAAAAGTCTTAACAACTTAGTTAGTATTTTTATAATTGGCCAATTTTGTTCAGTTTGACGGACGTATAGTGCCGAGTTGGTGCTCTATTCTTTTTTGCCAAACACCCATGTTAAGAATGGATCAGTTGTCGTCAATTGAGAGTTCCTTGTGACAAAGAAACATTTTGTGGCGTGAGGATGCTGAAGACCGAGCGAGGCCGAGGAGGATAAATAGTAAAGCGGACCACGGCAGCATTATCACCGCTCGGTAATAAGTGATTAATATAACTCCAATGTGATTACATTGTTAAGTGGGCCCTGGATATTTGAGAAAACTCTATTATTTATTATTAAAATGAGCTCTCGACACTTTTGCATTGCAGTAGGTAACTGAGGTGGGTATACTAGGAATTTTAAATCATCTGATTTTTAAAAGTTAGTTGAGATTTGATATCTTAGATTTTTGTGACGTTTACCTCTTTAATTAAGAATTTCATCGTAATCGGTGCAGTATAGCTGTGAGAGCCTAACAAACAGACAAACAGAATTAGGTACTTTCGCATTTATAATATTACAGGTATAGTAGGGAAGTAGAGATGACATTTATACTGGTCGTGATAGACGAGTATTTATGTCATTCACCCGCGCAAAACCCTGATAGCTCAATAATGATTCGGGTAAACGCAGCAGCCAGCAGCCAGCGACCACGCAGAACGTGATCATGCTAAATAGGGCACGGCTGGGCATTATGGCTAGTGGAATATTAGGGCTTCATTATTGGACTAATAAATAAATAACACGGTCTCTGTGAACTATTAGGTTAGTTGAATAACTCGTCCGAGTCGCCTTTTACCTGTCTGTGTAATTTGAAAAATACGTGTATGTATAAATGCCATCCACAAGAACCGGTAGATACGTAGTAAACCTCGGAAGAGATTTATCGTAATAAATGATGACTTAATAAACGGTTCTAATTTGTAATTAAGCTAAGTACAAATATTTTAATCCATCTTGAGCTTAAAAAATGATTTTTAGTGCCAAATAAATACGTAAGTTTTAAATGAAAATGGCGGGCTTCTCTCGTTAAGATATTCATGTTATTATTTCGTATAATTTAAGAGTGGCTTGACTCAACAAAAATGTTTCGAGGAAATAAGTAGTTCACTGAGACAAACGCCGAACGTGTCCATTTCTATGGACCATAGAACTGTGATTTATTCAATTCAATCGCGGCAATTTTAACTTGGAGGATGATGCGAGGTCTGGCGGGCCGTTAGAAGTGACTACCGATAATAACATTGGAAAACTATTGTATGAAGACCGACGTATGACATCGACAGATCGAGTGAACCCACAAGGTAAACGGCCATTTGAGAGTACGGAAACTTTGTTCTCTCTGGGTGCCACACTTGATGACTGACGTGCTGAGGGAGCAGCATGAAACTTGGTTTCGTGATATGTTAAAAAATTTGAAGACGGGTGAGATACCTTCGTGAACTTGATTGTCACATGTGACGAAAACTGGCTGTATTATTTCGAAAGTCTGGGTGTTTGAAGATGAATTACTGCCGACGTCTGGGAATATTTCTCGATCCGTAAAGAAAAGAACGGTTGCTGTATTTTTTACTAAGCGAGGAATATTGGCTGGATTATGCTTGATAAAGGGAAGACTGCTGCATGGTATACATGTATTAGAAGCCTTAACAATTAACAACCACCCTCAAGATTTGCTCTTTACTTTGCTCTTGCATCAATCGAGCATAATCACGGACTAGCTGGAATCAACATGCCCGGGTCTTAGCGGTAAGCGACACAAAGTAATTACGAAAAAACGTATGTAGTGGTTCTTTATTTGTAATTAGGTAATGGCCATTAGGTGTATTATATTTTATCTGACTTCCGAAATTAGTTACATAATCTGTGTCAAGTTGTGAATATCTGCTACAGTGGAGGTAACCCCAAAATCTGCTGATTGGCTTGATACACGTCAAAACTTGACATATTTATCACTAGCTTTTACGCGCGACTTCGTCCTCGTAAAATTGGTTTTTTACGTTCCGGACCCGTTCCCGCTGGAACTACATTAAATTTCAGGATAAATTATGGCCTATGTGTTATTCTAGACTATAAGCTACATTACTGCTAAATTTCAACAAAATCCGTTCAGGAGTTTTTGCATGATGTTTGACAAACATCCAAACTTCGCGTAAAATACGATAAGATTTCGACAAGTATTTAGCAATCAACAGATTTGGTGGTTTGTGGTGCTACTAGTTCTCAGATTGCCTCCCCATTAGTAAGGAGCATTTCATCCGTTTTATTGAATCCAACGGAGACACAATGTAATTGTAATCCTCCAAACAGGGACGAGCTTGGACATAAATAGATCCAATAATATTTAATACTAGGTACCGTAAAACTGCTATTAATGCTAAGTGATTCCAATTAAATTAATATATATAATTGTAGGTACATTGTCATTTAAACTTGTTATAATATAGGTTGACCCATGAGACAAGAAACATACCTATCGATTGTTTTTTACTTCGGCCTATATTGGAATTTCGTTTTTCAATACAAACATTCATAGGCTAGGGTAACTGCTCCGGCGTCACCATAAATAGTGGGATAGTGGTATAAAACATTAATTTTATTAGGTACCAATGTTACTTATGTTAACAGGTATCTTGTTAATTAAGTAATGTGTCATATTTACTTAATTAACAAGATAAATTTAAGAACGTCGGTGGCCTAATGGCTGGCGGATTCGTAATCGAAAGGTACTGGACTCGATCAAAAGTGCCGCCATTTACCACTGACTTTTTCTGAGTTATGCACATTTGTTGAAGACTAACTGATGTTCTTACTTTGAGAGACAACATCGTGAGGAAACCTATATATTCAGGCGACTGATACCAGGTTCACGGAGACCAGATGGCAGTTGGTTTTCTATAATTATCTGATCTGCCAAATCCAGGATCATGGTCGAGGCGGACCCCGTCGCACCGGGATTATGATTTTATGGGAACATGATTTTTATTATACAATGTTAACTTAATTAGTTTCGCAAGTCCCGGTGTCCGTCTTGCAAGTTAAATTTGAACCACTTTCTGGTTTTTGATTGAGCTGAATATTTTTGAAGTAGTATTGCAAACTTAAACTTGTTCGTTCATAAACTGCATAGTTTGCTTGTATCTAAAATACTACGAACGCTAACTAAAATACTGTTTTAACTAACACTGTCTTTAATAGATAAGTGTCGATAGAATAGGGAGTCATCAACATCATATCAAAAGTCAAAATTCTCTGGGCAAAACGCGCACTACTTAGAAAAAGCAAATTGTCTTTAAATCTTTATTTCATTAACAAAGAGTACTTAAATCTACAGTTGATGGAGTCTCCTTTAAGGCAAAGCCTGTGAAAGCACAACTCCATGCAACAACTCAAATCCTTTGTCCGTACCCGAAATCCGAACGGTCGAAAGCAGAGGCAGCCCTATATCCGGCTGTTTCTGTCGGTCGTTGGTCTAATTGAGTGTATGAGTGGTGCGTGTGCTCTAATGGGCTAATTACGGACATGAGCCGTGAATTGGCGCGGCGTCCTGCGCCCGCGGCCGTGGGAGGCAGACGGCATGGCTCCGGCGGGCCGCGCATGACCCGCCTAGCGCACTCCGCTACAATGCAATGCGTGGAAATATTACGGAGCCTACTTACAGCCGGTAATATTGTTGGCGGCTTTGCTGCATACGTACGTCAAGACAAGTAATTGAGGACCGGTTTGGTGCTAGTAAGTGAGGTTGATAGAAATGTTGTTTCGATTGTTTTTTAATAAATTGTAGGTAAATATGAGAATTATCGGACATGGTTTTGAGTATTAAATTAATGGAATTTTTCTAATTGTAATTACCTACCCACATATTAGAAGCGATAGCATCGATCCCAAATGCGTGATTACAGGTACCCATCAAACTGTAGATCCTCGGAAAAAAAAACTGATACTTAAAAATGGCGAGCGACTTCTCGACGGCTTCGCTAACTTTCGCTGCCGAGAGCCGCGGATAACGGCCCGTGAGCGACACGCGCCAAAAAACCGAGAATAAAAAAACAAGAACAGTTTTTTATTCGCGCGTAACGGCTCCGGTAGCCGCGGCACGGTAGCGGGGTCTCAGCAATTTCCACTTGATATACGAGTATGTGCGACTGCAATAATTAATATCCGACTTTTATCTTTGGGCATCTCACAAATGTTTTCGGTTGCGAGGATTCTGTTGGATAGAATACGGTGTTGTGCGCCTAACGGCAATGTTGTAAACAGGCTGAGTAGGTAATCTGTTACGGCGAATTAGTGTAGTCGGAATAAGATGAGTTTTGAGTCCACAGATGTATGACTCAAAGCTAGAGTGTAGCAACTATTGCTAGGTTTCTGCGAAGATTCTCGTACAGTTTATAGTAGGCGCGCCACCTGTTGTTCTCGCCGCGTGAATGGCTGCAATCAAAATAGAATCTCTCGCACCTGATCGAAAGTTTGGATCATTGTTCGCGCACGCGCACTCATCTCCCCAATATTTACCTTAGCGGAGACATGTTCTCGTAACGAGCCAGGTGCATAGGGCCAAGAATGAAAACAATCTTCTACTGAATATTTTCTATTTTTTTATGCAAAACACACAGCTGTTTCTATCTAGACTCTTGAGACCAATGAAATGAAACAAGTGAAGAATTTAATAAGCGGCTCCTTGGTATGATGTCGGTGTGGTATCTCAGATTTTACTTCTACCAATGTTAACAAAAATTTGTACTAGGTACCTCGCTTTTACGCTATTATTTGAATCGTTTTAATATTATATCCAAATCAAAGGTACTCGTTTTAAAATGTTTGCTCTTGGTGGTGGCCTACTAATGTTGTACGAAATTAAATCCCATATCTGAGAATGAAACCACAAATATCAGTAAAACAGTCGATGTTTTGCTTAATTGGTATTTGTGGTTTTATACAATTCTATTTTAATTCGAAAAAAATACAAACGCTGTTTCGTTATCTAAAACTGTAGATCTTAAACCTTTATATACTAGCATCTTAAATCAATTTATTTACAACCTCGCCTAGTGTTGTCGACAAGTTTGGGGGTTCTTGATCTAATTACTTATCAAAATATTGATACAAGGTTTGGTATTAATTGCACCTTTATTAGTTTGGTGTACCGGAAACGCAACTGGGAAATTCCACCACAGTTGAAGCGCATTGTGTGAACACAGTGATAAAATGTGGGTCTGCGATTTAGAAATCTTATCTTACACTTTGTAACGATGACTAATTTTTACCCGAACTTGTGGGAAAATTTTGGATGCGGATGAATGACAGTTACGACAATGTCAAGCTTATCTAAAGATACATTTTAAAGTTTCAAACTGTTTTCTTAAGCTACTTTGAGATAAAGTACGTTTAAAAAGATAAAATTTTCTGCGGCACTTCTTTCTTCTCTTGTCTTCCTAAGGTGCGACGTTGTTCCAAACATATCTTTATTGGTGTAGAAATGCACTAAAAATTTGTTATCAAAGCAATTTGTAAGCTGTAACTTGTAGATAAAATTTAAGTAGAAATATTACATTTTTTTATAAAATTTTTTGTTTTGAGGTTTTTATGTTAGGAAGGTTTCATTTGAGTCAGTTATGAATCATCATCGTCATTTTGGCGTTAAGTCTCGGTTGCGCTCCCGCGCAACACGCGAAGGCCCAGGGTCCGCCTAGTTATGAGTAAGTACCCAATTGTTTATTTTTCAAAGTCACTCCGTGCAATGGAAAGAGCTAGTCGCATGCTCGAAGGCTCTCTACACGATAGTTATCTGTAGCAGAATTAATGTCACCGACATAGATTCTCGAGTAGCAAAACTGAATTGACAGTGGGCAGGCTACGTAGCTTGCAGAGCCGATAGCCGACGAGTAGGAAATGTCCTCTAGTGGCGACCACGTACAAGAAATCGAAGCGTATTTTGGCCCTCCACGAGATGGAAAGACGGCTCGGTAAAGTTCGTGAGGGCCAGTGGATGTGGCCAGTGGAAAAGGCAGAGATCGGTGTGGGGCCATGTGGGAGGAGGCCTATGTCCAGCATTGGATTTAAACAAATATCCATGTTTTGATCTGATATCACTAAAGTTTCTCAAAGAGTTACCTAAAAATGTATATCTTTCCTAACTTATATTTTTGATGCTACATTCTGACTAGGGAACTTCCCTGATTTCTGGATAGTATCTCAGATTTTTAGAATACACAAACCGGGAAAACCAACACAAGATGTGACTTCGTATCGCCCTATAAATCTTACACTTGTTCTGTCATGGTTATAGGAATAAAGGATTCCCAATTTGAAAGACACGGCCACAAGCCACAAGAATAGAAGTCATAGCATATGACCTTGCAAGCTAAGTCATTGTAACCAACAATTTTGGAGTGAAGGCCCGCATATAATTTGTAAAAATTCTTCATATTATTAGCTAAAGAATCTAGCTTAACGTTCAGGCGACTAAATTTGTAACTATGATCCAATCTGGTCGGGTTCCCCTGGTAGCAGGGTCACGGAGGTCAAATAGAAGCTGGGATGATGAATATTATATTATGTCTTTAACGTTTTGTGTAGAATAAATGGTCAAAACTGCAATTTCGAAACAGGCGAATTTTTCAAATAAAAAAGAAAGGCTAAACCCGTTTAGATTAAACTTTGTAGGTATGATAGGACAATATTAAGCTAACTTTCTAAAATGACAATTTCTTTATAACTACCTACATGATAAATTTATATCTGGTTAAAGAAGCATAACTGACGACAAATAAATAGTGATATATATATGAATTATCTTTAATTATTTTAAATGACTTGGTGGCATTTAGGTATACTCTACTTTTCATATTTTTGATAAGTTTTTACATGTTATATAAAATAAAAAATTTATGCCAAATATATATATATATATATAAATTATTACTTAAACCCCTATTAATATTATATAGTATGATAATAAACTACATTTATAGATAGCGGATCCCATAGGCACGTTGGTACTAACCTAATTTCTTTGCGCAGCAGACTGACATCTGAGTTATGAAAACGAAATATACCTTTTTAAATAGGCGTTTTCCTATCTATGACTCATCATCATCTCATCTTGTCGTTAATGTCCCGGTTATGCTCTCGCGCACGAGGTCCCGGGGTCCGCCTTCACCATTATCCAGGATTTGGCAGATCAGGTAATTACCTCCGTGGCCCTGCTACCAGAGGACCCTGACCAGATTTATTCATTTATTTGTTTATTTGCATGCCACATGGTCATGGATAATGGTAAAACTTAAGACAAACAAGCATGTTGCACCCCGTAGGGGCACGCTTCAGGGAGGAGTGGGGGGTAGATTGAATCACGGTTAGACATTCAGTCGCCTGCAGGCTTCATCCCGATGTTAGTATTCAACTAATGTACATAACTCAAAAAAGAATAATTGGTACAAGACCGCAGTGGGATTCAAACCCGGTACTTCTCGCTTACGAGTTGGATACCATAAGCACTCGGCCACATTCCAACACGGAGTTATGAAAACTAAAAATACCAAAGCGTTTTCCTATCTATGACATTAACACCAAGATGATAATAACGAGTGGGCGTGAATGATCCGATGGTCTTAAATGAAATTAAGTTAAATTGAAATACCAGGTTGGTATAAGAAGGCACTAAACTATACAATAACTTGATCGGATGATCTGAGTCATTCCAAACCATGTAAAATCGATTACTGGAAAATAAAAATTGACAATTTGCCGAATTATTTGGTTTTCGTAGCATCTCGTAGCAGTTTCGTAGAATTCGTAGCAAAAACAAAGTCTATTGTTTAAAGATATTGAATTTCAATTTGAAATGATACGGTTTATTAATAGCATTGAACGATATGCTATGAGTATTCTATTTACTTAAAACTAGAGACTTCGTGACCTCTGAATGATTATATTATTTTACCCATTGCTCTAAGTAAATGTATATAATCACTTGATTGAACTTGTTAACAAAAGGTGCGTGCTAAATGATCTATTAACCTGTCTTTGAAAGTTAATTAATTAATATACACTAATAATATTGAGTCTGCAGCCTCTATAAACACATAAACTCTGATGCCAAATGTAAATTTTAAACACAAAGTATAGAAAATGAATTCGTATTTAATTTTGGGAGTGTCGGAACCTGGAAATTGGTACCTGAATATTGGTCGTGTCGTCGGGAAATCGTGTGCATGTAGTGTCGGGGATAGTTGGGGTAGGAGTGGGGGGTGAGGGTGCGTAGGGCGGGGCCTCGCGGGCGGGGGGGCGGGGCGCGCGGGCGCGGGCGGCGGCGGGGCGCGCGGGGCGGGGCGGGCGCGCGACGCCGCCGCGTCTGGGCGCTCCGCCGGCCATTCCGCCCGCGAACGTCGC
This sequence comes from Blastobasis lacticolella, assembly GCA_905147135.1. Taxonomy (NCBI): domain Eukaryota; kingdom Metazoa; phylum Arthropoda; class Insecta; order Lepidoptera; family Blastobasidae; genus Blastobasis; species Blastobasis lacticolella. The sequence goes on from LR990041.1 coordinate 11,968,965, forward strand.
ACGTGATGCGCGCACCCGAGCCTCCGTCGGTCGCCCGCCCCCGCGAGCACGCGCGCGCCAGTGATGTCCCCACACTGCTCTGTTGTTATGTGCCATCGATCAGATCGTAAGCGAGTGCGATTCCACCTGTTCCCCAAGCGCTGACTGTGAGGCCCGGAGGCCCAGCGGATCGTGCACCGCCGACGTTGGATGCGTTAAAATTTCGGGTGAGTGAGAGAGGCGAGCGGCCGTGCGGCTGGTTTGACCGCATTATTTTCGAAATACGTACGCCGTGATCCGGTCGACCGTGCTAGAACGATCAAAACATTATAACAACAAAATACGTACATATATTATGTATATCTCACATTTTCGGCATCGACCTGTTCGTCTACGCGCAGACCCGCCGAACTCTTAAATTATTAAAGCTAGCTGTCTACATATAATTAACTTCAGTGACCAGTTTTCGTGCTATATTAATGTAATAATATTTTATATTCTGATACAAATAATTCTTGTGAATTGCGGAATTTTCCAAGTCAATCTCATGATATTTTATTGCGACTCTGCCGAACCCCATTTAAACTTTAGGTACTGTGCGCTTTTGGAAAGTTTTGGTGTTGTTTGCATTGCTCGTTTATGTAACTCCACGGCATAACTTGGAGTTTTTAACAGTTTGCCTATTGATAAGGTTCTCGACATTTTCTAGTCTAACAGGCTAATTTAAAAGTTTAACATTTATATAGTCTCAAAGTCAAACTAAAAGATTTCGCTCCACACACAAATCTGTTAAGATATTCTACAAAATTTAAACTTATTGGAAAAAAATAGGGTAATATAATTAAATTTGCCTTCTCACCGCCGGTAGTACCTGCATAACGATTGCAAAACACTTGACAGCATGGTGTTGAGACATGCGTGAGTTTATCTCATTTAGCGTCGAGGCACGAATACTCCGCCAAGTGCATAAAATAAATAAACATCATTAAGCATTTGCATAAAACTAGAAACGTTTCTACGCGGGATAAGGTATTTGTTGAGGTAGCATTTGCTGGGCTCAGCGGCCAATTAATTTTATAACTTAACATGTTGCCAACGTAAATAAATACTTACATACGAGTATGTTGTGAGCAGCTAAGCTGTTCTTAACTTATTAATCGCTGACCAAAACGTCGTAAAATATTTGCCTACTAAATTATACTTCGGCTGTTAAAAATATGTTTTATTTTATTAAAGTTATTTTGGTGTTTAATAACGTAATTAGGTATCTACCTACCAAAAACAAGAGTAACTCAATGATTACCATACACTCCGGTGATATTATTCATTTCGAAAATTTTCATTTAAAGAGACCACTAAAACTAAGTAATCCTATAGGAGTTATGTTCGCGGCCTATAGTTACAAAGAGGGATGACTTCGAGCCCATACATACGTACGCGATTTGTCCCTAATGTCAATGCAATTTTGGCAGACTACTAATTAAAGAAAGCTTACATTATTATTTGTAAACAAACGTGAAGCGTTCACTTCGCGGCTGCACAATCGTCGCGTCGCGCCCGCCTAGTCACCGCGCCATCGTCCGCGCCAATAAGTAAGCTGTTCCTGGACTCGAGTCCGCTAAATTACTTAGCTCGATTGAATTGTAATTGGATCGCAAAAGCAGCTCAACTAATCGTAAGCTCGATTAGTCGTAATAATATATGAAGTACTTACCTAATTATTGACCTGTATCTTTGGACGTGCCTTTGACAAGAGCTGTGAAAATGATCTTACTCACGGCGCCCCGAGCCTGTAGTGACTTGTTCGTAGGTTTATGGAAGTGTTGCTGGTTAGTTAAAAAATATTTGTTTGGGGTACCTATAAGACAAAAATGGTGCGTGTTCTGTTCTAAAAATGTTCGCAGCGTTCACAAAACTCTGGACTTATTTTATTTTAGTCTGTAATCAGGTTACAGCTGATAAATCTGGAGGTAAAAAAGAAGAAAGGACGCCATTTCTAAACGGAAAAGTCGGATTGGAGGCGTTACGGGGACAATTTTCCCATGATAATTGCCCAACGACCCAGGCGGCCGTAGAGTAGGCAAATTTAAAGAATTTATAGTGCTTTATGCAATATCTGCTAAGTGTGTTACCATTGAGGAGGACGCAAACAAATCTGCCGCATCTCGTTGCGAAATCATTACTTTTAAACCATTAGTAGATCTGCTTGGTTATTTGATACATTTTACATCTATAAAAATTGTAGTTCCTAAATCGGTTTTGGTGATTTCTGTAACTTATATCTTGATGGTCATTAATTAATAATTATACTTATTTAATTTAGATACAAATTATAATTGTGCCTACCCAGGTTTTATCGAAAATTCTAAAATGTTTATCTACTTATGTAATATATAGTTTTACTGCATTGCACATTTCACTCCACGAACGCTAACAATCTAAATGTAATAATGGCATAGTATTTAATTACAATGTGTTGTGTTCATTAGAAATACAGATAAACACTACCGGTTGTTCACAATATTGGCCTTTGTCGCGGTCAGTAACTGTCACTAGAAACGCTCTGGTAGCTGGGTTTCTCTGGAAATCCTATTTACTCACCCAATGAACTTATAATTATTTACATTACAGAGTTATGTTATCGATGCATAAGCTCCCTTTGATCGCGAGTGCACTCTATATATCCATTCACTACTGTTAACTTTTATATATTGATTCCGAGAACCGCATTGAACTCGACCTTAACAATAAATTGCACTAATGAATACCGATCGTGGGAAAACTCATACTTTTTACTTTAAAATTGATTACTTTTAATAAACTTAGAACATACCAATGTTATTTCAACCGAATACATTGTATTAAGGTTTTTGTATATTGTTTCATTTTACATCCGTAGCACCCAGCCTACTCATATTGGAAAAAGCATGTTTTGCCAAAAAATAAGGACTGCGTCCCGCACGACACGACAACAACAAATAATTACTTATACTGAATTGTTGTCATTGTTTCCAGGTGGGCCGAGGAAAACTATGCGTGGGGCGTGCGCGTGCGCGGTGGTGTGCGCGTTGGTGGCGCTGTGCGCGGCCGCCGCGCGGCTGGACGACGCGGCGCTCGCCGCCGCCGAGCGGCAGCTGCTGGCGCTGCTGGGGCTGCCGCGGCGGCCCGCGCGCCGCGCCGCAGCCCCCCCACCCGTGCCGCCCGCGCTGCGCGTGCTCTACGACGGCCGCGCGCTGCCCGCCGCCGCCGCCAACACCGCGCGCTCCTTCCACCACGCGCCCTCCGCCGTCGACGACCGCTTCCCGCACGAGCACCGCTTCCGGCTCTACTTCAACGTGAGCGCCGTGCCCGCGGACGAGGTGGCGCGCGGCGCCGAGCTCACCTTCCAGCGCGCCGCGGCCGCCGGCGACGCCACCGGCGCGCAGCGGCTGCTGCTGTACGACGTGGTGCAGCCCGGGCGGCGCGGCCGCGAGCCGCCCGTGCTGCGGCTCATCGACTCGGTGCCGATGCGGCCCGCCGAGGGCGCGGTCGCGGCGGACGCGCTGCCCGCCGCGCGCCGCTGGATCGCGGAGCCGCACCGCAACCACGGGCTGCTGGTGCGCGTGATCGAGGAGGACGGCGCGAGCGCGCAGAGCACGGACGCGCGCGTACCGCACGTGCGCGTGCGCCGGCGCGCGCAGGAGGAGGAGGCGTCGTGGCGCGCGCGGCAGCCGCTGCTGCTGCTGTACACGGAGGACGCGCGCGCGCGGGAGTCGCGGGAGGCGCAGGCCTCGCGGACGCAGCGGCGCGCGCGCAGCCGGCGGGCGGCGGGGCCGCGGCGGCCGCACCGCGCGCACCACCGCCGCAAGGTGGCGCGCGACATCTGCCAGCGGCGGCCGCTGTTCGTGGACTTCGCGGACGTGGGCTGGAGCGACTGGATCGTGGCGCCGCAGGGCTACGAGGCGTACTACTGCCAGGGCGACTGCCCGTTCCCGATCGCGGACCACCTGAACGGCACCAACCACGCGATCGTGCAGACGCTCGTCAACTCCGTGAACCCCGCCGCGGTGCCCAAGGCGTGCTGCGTGCCCACGCAGCTCTCCTCGATCTCTATGCTCTATATGGACGAATTCAACAATGTGGTGCTCAAAACCTATCAGGACATGACAGTGGTGGGGTGTGGCTGCCGATGACGGCCTGCCTTCGGACGGTTCGGACGGACGACCTAGTGATGCCGGAAGACTCGTGGACCCAGTGTAAATATAGTTTGTAGCGGCCTCGAACATTGTACATACTCTATTGTGTATATATTCGTGTAATTATTATTTTATTAAAATGATGATATAATAAAATAATTAATTTTATTTAATTGATTTAGTTTTGTAGGTCGTAAACATGAGATAGTATTCCCTTTCACGTAAGTGGACAAGTTATTAAAGTTATTTAGGTCGAGACGAGATATAAATTTCTCTGATATTGTAGTATATTGTTGGGCCACAGCGGCCGCGCTGCCAGCGCTCTTACAATATACCGCGCGAGATAAGTGAACACTGCAACACTGATAGTAATGAGATACACACGATTGGAATGAGAATAGTTGCTTTATTAATACATCAATCAATGAAGTAATCATTTAATCGAAATTCAAGTCATTGACCATGCGGTCGCGTCCTATGCACGTACCTACTCGTATGTATTACGCGGCCGTGTCGTATTGTAACGCTCGCTCTGCATGCAGCCGCCGAAACTACTGCTAATTAAGCTATTTGTTTTGGATAAAGCCAATAGAAATAAAATTAACAATGTAACATATTTATTGCGATCTACTTACCCGTTAATTATCTCCATCTTAAACTTATAAATTAAAGGTTAGGTGAAATAGGATATTAATGCTCAAGAGAAGGAATGACGAGTTTTAGCCAAAAGGTACAAATCGAATTCATCGTTTTTCTCTAGAGGATAACAAAATTATAACACTACCTGATGAAGAAATAATCAAACTCGACACCCATTATGTATGCAAATAATGCAGGAGTGCGTATATTAATGGTATAAATATTAATTACGAGATCAGGAGGGTCACTAGGCCCGCGACCTTGATCAGTAGTGCAATGGATGTCGGCGTAGCCAAAATAAGGCGGTCGCCAGGCGCCGGCCGGCGCGGCGGCGGTGACATTGCCGAACAACACTGCTACACATCGTAGCCAATGACCTCACGATAGTGGTCGTCACACCCATGGCACTTGCGCCAGGGAACCGGCGCAAGCGCATCATTTTACAAAGATGTCAAGAAGATATGCCGATATCGAGCTAGTTATGAAGTCGTCAACAGAGAATGTCTCAGATAATATTTGGAGTGGATTCCATTTATAACGTGGCAAGTCTCCGAATTTGAAATATTTGGTCGCAAGGCGGCTATATATCATGTTTTTGCCGACCGGGCGCGGCGGGCGCGCGGCCGCTGGAATGCCCGCCCGTATAATTTGGCCGGCCACCCGGCAACCGCGCGTCTGCCGCGCCCGCCGCCCTACGTCTATATTATCAGTAGATTTAAGCTTTGTCTTTGCCTCGTATTTCGTCCTCTCGAGATTTTGCTTTTGTTTTTTTCCTTTCGCTCGCCGCGCACGGCAACAAAAAACTGAGTGGAGGCGAACGAAGTGGGTATAATTTATTTTATAGTCGGCTCGCTCGTAACTCGGCGGTGGACGGCCGGACGCCGATTTATCCCCATCTCGGCGTAATTAACGTAAATGGATTGGCCAGCGTCGGTGCCTGTGACGCGCCGCGCCGCGCCCGCGCCCGCCGCGGGCCCGGCGCACCCGCCGCACCCGCCGCTCCCTCCGAGGCCAGCTCGGCCTGATTCAATTAAGCAAATACTTTTTCTTAAACCGCAGACCGAATGAGATATAAGATACGAGAACGGTCGCGATTACGCGCGCAGTTCCCCAGGGAGCAGCGATTTCTCCCGGGGGAATTATAATTGTTTTGCATTCTTGCACGAGTATAAAAACAAAAGGGCTGGGCCGGCCCCCCGCGAGCGGCCGCCCGCGCGCGCGGACCGAAGTCTGACGACTCGCATTCCCTTGAGACAAAAAGCCTCCGCCGCGATGAATCGCCGCGCAGCCAGCGCAGGCGCAGCCTCCAACGTATGGGAAATTAATATTCGTGGAGCGCACTTGCATTCAATACATGTCTAACCTTTAATTATTGTAAAATTTATTTGTATGAGGGCAAGCAAGCGAAGTAGAGGCACATCTACTTTATGACTATGCTCTTACAGTACATGCATTTAACTGATATTCCATTGGTGAAAGAATATTAAAATCGGTTAAGTAGTATTTGAGTTTATTCGTTATAAACAAACAAACTTTTAAGCTCATACAAGCTCTTACGGTGAGGTAAAACATCTTGACGAAACCTGCACATTTAGGCGACTGAATGTGATGAATGTGAACCATGATCCAATCTGGTCAGGTTCTCCTGGTAGCAGGGTCATGGAAGTCAGATGGCAGTCGCTCTACTGTAATTACCTGTTCTACCAAACCCTGGATCATGGTGAAGGTGAACCCCGGGCCCTGTGCTCGAGAGCACAGCCGAGACTTAAACGCCAAGATGATGATGATGAAACCGACAAATACACAAATCCATTATATTTACAGTTCGTACATAAAAAAAATGTTTACCAAAAAATTTTAACCGAAAAGACCCAGAATTATTACTCAATTTGATCATAAACTTGACAAAATCCAGGTTTTGATCAAGACCCTTCTGTTTAGTTTTTAATTAAATATAAGCTTGCATGCGATCGAATAGAACATTTTGGTGGATAGTGACCTGGGGGGCGATTCTCGTGACATCTCAAATTCGACATATCAAAAAACAGTATTAAAACGTTACTGAAATTGATCTTCGACAATATAAGACTGTCGAGGACAGTTGAGAAAATATGTTATAGACATTTCAATGACATTGTTAGTGGAGATTTGCCGCTAGAAAAGATGTCAAGAAGCTCGCTGCGCTCACGCGTACGAGTACTCCCCTCAAGTCTCTTGTTCAGTATCAGTTGCAGTTTGTAAAACTCATCACCATCATCTAAGGCATTACAGCTACGGTTGGGTTTTAGTGTCATTCAGTAAATCTCTGTTGTCCGATCTGCTACCGGTTTCTGAGATGCCTAGATAGGTACATGAACACAACCCCGATTTCATCACAATGCGATATATACCTATTTATATTATTTTTGTCACATATTCCTAGGTCACTAGGTATTATATGCAACTAGCTTTTTCCCGCGACTTCGTTTGTGTGAAATTCGGTTACTACGTTCCGGATTATTTTTCGTCAAAACCACATTGAATTTCGGAAAAAACTATAGTCTATGTTACTCGCTGAGTAGCGAATGAAGCTAATGTAGCTTTCTTTCAGTGATAGAATTTTCTAAATCGGTTAAGTATTTTTGAGTTCATCCATTACAAACAATCAAATATTTTCTCTTTATAATATTAGTCTAGATACATACATACCGCTGCTGTCCATTTTCTTCTGGGCTATAGCTAGTTCCTAGCTGGTTATAGTCTCTCAAAGGACTGAAACCCAGGTTTCCAATAGAGTGGCATTGATCAACCAACCAATCTACGACCACGTATCCTCTCGTTGATTGGATAGTTGATCAGGGTCACTCTTTTGGCACCCCTGTAACAGCCCCTTGAGACACTAGGCTCCTTTTACGACACCCGTAAATCGAAGGGGTTGGCTTAGTTGCATACATTTTTATCTACACTCATATCTTCACGTTGAAATTTTGTAACTACAATTTTCTCAAATTTGCTGGATGTAAGCTGCGAGTCAGTTCTGTTGTACCTACGGCGCGAAATTCACTTTACTACTTTCACATTTAGTTATTTTTTTGCTCCAAACAAGTGAAAACATTCTCAAACACAAATTACAACAATTTCAAAAAATATTTTGTTTAGCGGGCAAATAATTCCATACATAAGTACACAATGTATATAGTTCATACTCTGTGGGTAGTAGGAAAGGTAACAAAAGTAGGAAAGTTTGAGTTTGATAATGATATGTTTAGTTATATGCAGTTGCACACACTATTTTATCTACACTCATATTTTCATGTTAAAACGTACTTATAAATTTCTTAACTTTGCTGCGAGTCAGTTTTCTTGTACCTACGCATCGAGGATATCAAGCGGCGGGAAATTCACTGCACTACTTTCACATTTATGTATTTATTTGCTTCAAACAGGAAAAAAACATTCACAAACACAAATTACAACAATTTAAAAAAATATTCTGTTTAAGTACTACACAATCACAAACAAAAACATGAAAATTCGAAATTTTAATTTTGAATTTGATAATGACATATTTAGATATTCAGCCATGATTCAGCCTTCATCGCTGCGCCTGGGTGCCCGACAAAAAATTTAAAATTTTTATCTACACTCATAGCGTACTGTTCCAAATTCATATTCGAAAACAGTTGTTTAAGGACTTACTTAGAGGTTACTTTATCTACACTCATATTTTTATGTTAAAATATCGTACCTATAATTTTCTCAACTTAGCTTGAAGTAAGCCGCGAGTCATATCTGTTGTATCTACGCGTCGAGGATAACAAGCGGCGGGAAATTCACTTTACTACTTTTACGTTTATTTGCTTTAAATAAGAAAAAACATTCACAAACACAAATTACAACAATTACAAAAATTATTCTGTTTAGCGGGAAAACAATAACACAGAATATAAACAGGAAAATTTAAATTTGAATTTGTTAAAGACATCTAAGTATTCAGCCTACATTACGCCGTGTCCCGGCGCCCAACAAAAAATAAAAAAATAAAAGTGTTGCATAATAATTAAAAACTTATTTTACGATACAGCTGTAATGAAAATAGTATGGGAAATGCTGGATCGAAAAGTAATTTTTTAAAATTTTATATTCTGGCGTGAAAAAAGTGTACCTGTGTAAGTGTGTATGTAAACGACTGTTTTCGAATATGTAATTGGAACATTAAGCTACGAGTGTAGATAAATTACTTTTCGGTACAGTATTTCTCATATTAATTTCATTACAGCTGTAACGTAAAATAACTTTTTAATCATTACGCAACACATTTATTTTTAAAAGTTTTTGTCGGGCTCCGAGACACGGCGAAATGTAGGCTGAATACCGAAATGTCTTTGACAAATTCAAATTTTCCTGTTTATATTTGTGGGTAATTATTTTCCCGCTAACAGAATACTTTTTCTAATTGTTGTAATTTGTGTTTGTGATTGTTTTTTCTTATTTGAAGCAAATAAATAGATAAATGCGATAGTAGTAAAGTGAATTTCCCGCCGCTTGATATCCTTGACGTGTAGATACAACAGAACTGACTCGCAGCTTATTTCCAGCAAGGATGAGAAAATTATAGGTTCGATATTTTAACAAATATTAGTGTAGATAAAGTAGTGTATGTAACTGCATATAATTAGGTATTATGTGACAGTTGCATAAACTACTATTATGTTATAGTTGTAATGAAAATAGTATGGGAAATCCTGTATCATAAAGTAAATTTGTATTGTATTGTAATATCTCGGTTGTGCTCTAGCGCAAGATAACCCAGGCCTTGACAAGGATCCTCCTGGATCATCAGCAGCAGCTGGATTTGGCAGCCTGGCATAATAAATGGCATGAATTGTTGATGCTATTTGCAATCAATTCAAAAAATGTAATGTTAAGAATTGACTAAAGACTAGTGGCACCACCAGTACAGTGCGACCAACTTATCTGTGCAAAGGTGGCAGGAACTACGGCCACCAGGTTAAGATGTCATTCGGTTGTCAGTGTCTATGGTGTATTTGTAGAATACGTTTGAATGCGACGGTGGCGACAAATGCCAGTTCACAGAAATTAGTTGGTTGATCTGTAGTAAGGTTGGCGGTTGAGTTGGCGTGCTGCTGACAGTTGGCGGTTGGTGGTTGGTGGTTGGCGGTTGGCGGTAGGCGGCTGGCGCGCGGCTAGTAAGCCCTGGCCGAGCTAGGCTCGGGCATCGACCGCGCGCCTGCTCTCAAATATTCCAAGCATGCACAAATTAAACTGGTTTTTCCTCCATATCACTTTATTACCTTTGCACAAAAAACATTGTAAACTAAATAATTTCGCCGCGCACGAAACGAAGCCGAACGGGATACCATGTTACAACAACCTATTTCTTTACGATTTCGTTAACAATGTCGGAAATAGTTTTATAGTACTTGCCAGTATAGTACTTAGTGCTTATAGTACTTGCCGGTGGCTTTTTCCAGGTACTACGTACTGCTTGACATCCCACACATAAGAAACATTAATTTGGGGGATTGACCAATACAAGCCAAAAAATAAACTTCATAAAAATGCTGATGACGAATGGACACAATTAAGTACATCTGTATAATACTCATTAGGAATTTCCAGTTTCCCTTATTTTTGACCATTGTATTCGGAAAAACATTTACAGTCGGTTCCTTGAAATGATAGCACCAATGGTATTTAGTAGGTTAGGCACTTCTGAGCAACACACATTTTGTCACATCTAAACTGTATCAACCCTTCCCTCTGTATGCTCCTCCATAGTATCCAACGCATCGTAGAGCGAAGCTAGCTGAACCGACAGCGTTCGGCTCGCTTTGCTCACAAGTACACCTCGTTATCCGAAGGTGATTTGAGTTAAGACGCTCCTATTTCTTGAATAAAAACATGTATTGTTGTTTCTAACAGCTTTTTGCACCAGCTCTTACATGATCCCGTGTCCTTGTCAATTCTTCGACGGCCTTTTCTACTAAACTAGTAATAGATACATAGATTGATGTATCCGGGCCGTTTTCTGCATTCAGGCGAACCCGCGCCCATTCTGCGTGGATATGGTGTACTCCAAGATACCCTATTGTTCCTGCCATCCCAACTCCTCTAGGAAACGCAGCAACCCTTTCAGTTTTACAAACGTCTCCGGAAGGGTTTGTGGTTGTCCGAGATGCTCATGCCTGTATGATGCCATCCCCTCGCATGTCTGCAGGATATGTGCTGCTGTCTCTTCCTCCTGCAGGCAGGCTCTGCACAAGGGGCTGTCGGTGAGACCTATGGTGAAGAGGTGTTTATTAAATGGACCGTGTCTCGTTAAAGCTCCGGTTACCAGACGGAGTTGCTTTTTGGTTAGTTTTAAGAACCTTTCAGAAAAGGAAGGGTTAAAATCGGTAGAGCCTCCTTGGCTTGTCTGCATCCCTCTAGTGATGACCAGAATTGGCCTGTGGGCTTCGTACTTGAGCCTCTTCTGGCCAACTCGTCAGCTGCATCGATCCCCCTCGATCCGCTGTGTCCTTTAATCCATTGTAGGGTTATGGGATTTGTTTTACATACCTCATTTAAGCATTTGCGGCAGTCGAGTAGAAGCCCCGAGGTGATGTTGTTGTTTTCAAGGGCCATGAGTACTGCCCTGCTGTCTGATAAGATCCTAATAGGCTGTTGTTCTACTTTCTTGTCTCGTACCGCGTGCGTGGCTAGGATGATTCTGCAGATTCCGTGGACTGCATTCCTTATAAATAAATCTATTCTTCTTGAGCTGAATGTCACACTAGGCTTTCCACCTGTCTGCGAAGGATCCTGGCATTTTTTGGTCACATAGCCCGTATAGGTGGACATAATCTCGAGCAGCTTATCGTGTCAAGCCGAGAGGTTGCAGCCCTACTAGATGGTCCGATCAAATTCGCTCGACGCTTAATATTAAGCTGCATGATGTATTTCATCACCACCCATGTGTATAGATATCGTAAAACAGATATTAAGCCTCAGTAATGAGGAACATGATCCGAGGAGGAGGAGGAGGAACATAGGTGCCACAAGTTGTGACACACGTAAACTAACATTAGGAGAGTTGTGTATGGGCCTATTTTAATTTTCTCATCAAAGTTCAGTTCAATATTGTTTCTTACAGATGATAGAATTAAGTACGTTATAATAAATTAAATTAAAAATAAATTAAAATATAAGAATCATGACCATAGGCCCTTCATTGTCGCAACCCTTTTTGGTCCCTACCTTTTCCCTACCGCCCCTTTAGAAAAATCGTATTGCTTGTCACAATTTCCTAACACAAAAATAGGAAAGTCGGACCAAACGGTATCGTATCTAATCACTGAAAATCAAACGTTAGTTTCTTACAGCGTGCGCTGCGTTTATCTCAAGCACGGCGTTTTCTAATTCACTGCGGGTTTAGTACGTGGCGAGCGCGACGGTATGTCTGAAAGGCCAGCAGTGGATTAGACGCGTGTCCACGCGCCGGGCTCTCAACAGCGCACGCTCTTGTACACATGGCCCGCTAACAATCAATTTCAAGGCTTCTGCTTGTTACTAGGCATGTGTCTGTTACCGGTTTGAAAGTTATAAGAGTGCTCGCGCGCAGCATTCTGTAAATAACAGCAGCAGTGCGATTCCTCTCTTCACACATGCCACTTTGACAGCCACTAGTTAACACTCTTTGTCTAATAGATTAGATTGGGGTTCCGTCCGAAGTTTCTACTTTGGAGACGGCGATTGAAGTTATCGTTGAGTCGGCTGATAAGAAGCTTACACTTTTAAATTACAGTCATTTATGGCAGGCTTGTAGACCGATAAATGCATTTTATTGTCTAGGATTACTTAATAAAACAAAGAACCTCTGTCTATCTGTCAGTCCTCGGCTTAACACAAAAACTATTGACACTAGAGCACTAAATTTTGGTATGGTTACACATTTATTCCAGCCGATAAACTTGTAAAATAAAATCTTTAAAAATAATATTTTTCAGTACACGTAAAGTAGGGATGAAAATTTTTATTTCACCCCAACATCAATTTTCTTTTTTATTTGAACGTATGGTACGCTTATTGAATAATATATTTTAAAAACATTTCCAGTATGTACTAACATTTTAGCGTTTAATGGTATAATGGTTCGCCATTTGTAAAATACATGTTCGAAGTTTTGGTCGATGGAAAGTGGTCATTGCCGCCTAGCAATAGAAACACCAGGGGCGTCACCGCCAACAGACTCTTATAGAACTTTTAAAATAGAGTTCCAATTCTACTAAGCAAACATTCCGTACAAGATTCCATAGAATGCAGTTTGATCTATGTGCAATTGTAACTTTTCAAAAACCCTTTTTTGCACTCCATTTATGACAGAAAATTACGGAACCCTTATACTGCATGGGGCCGGCACACGTCTTGTCCAATTTTTATTTAGGTGTTGAAATAAAGTGTACCTACCCACCTACATTTAAAGTCATCGAGCACACTGAATCTCTGTTATCCAAAATGTAACCTCAACCATTGAGCCGAACCGTATTTACGAGTCAAAAAATCTAAGCAAGCGAAGCTATTTCGTCTTCATGTGACGAGAATAACATAGCTGTTTCTAGTGAGATAACACTGGCTGTTTGGAGGAAGCGTTCTAAACTGCGCGCGCGCCGATGTCGCTCCACGCGTAACTTTCACCCGCGCAGGGCTCAGAGGCGCGTGCGGCCTGACATCGCCTGCTGGGATACACAGTGACTCGGTGACAATGGACACCTACCACGGTAGAGTACGTTTCACATACGAAGTCCCTAGTGGTTGTGGTTCTACTGACTACCTAGGACTTCTTACGTGAAGCGAACTGTAGTTTATACCTACGACATATATGCCAATACAAAAGCCAAATTAACATAATTCTTAAACTATCAAACACTTATTTAAAGAGCGAGTATGAGATATTGCCAATATCTAGTAGTAACATTTGATGTTACTGTTAAATATTTACTCTTTTGTTATATTAGGGACATAGAAAATCAAGACATTGTTTAATATTGTAGACGACAACATTTAAAGGTTCTTAAATGTTGTTACCAGAAATTTCATTTCATTCAATTTTATTCCTCGTAAAATACCATACCACCATGTACCATTGCATCATCATCATCACCATTTTGGCGTAAAATACCGGATGTGCTGCCGCAGTCCACTTTCCGACTAATCTTGGTCAGCTTCTCTCAGTGTTTGGCATCCTTGGTGATGAGTTTCTTGGCACGCCGCACGCATGTCCTGTCCATATGACTCTTAGAAATAACGGATAACAACCTGTTCAATAGATATAACCGAGTTGTTAATATTTACTTCATCATCATCATCATATCAGCCAGAAGACGCCCACTGCTGGGCATAGGCCTCCCCCAGAGATCTCCACAAAGACCGGTCCTGTGCTTTCCGCATCCAGCTGGTACCTGCGATCCTTACCAGGTCGTCGGTCCAATATTTACTTAATCAAATGGAAAGTCTAAAATAGGATAAATTTTGCGTGAATAGGTACAACGAATTTATCTAAGCTAATAGTACAATACTGTAAGAGCGTCGGTGGCCGGGCGGTTGAGTATCCGACTCGTAAGCGAGAGGTACCGGGTACGAATCCCGCTGCAGCCATGTACTAATGACTCTTTTCTGAGTTATGTACATTAGTTGAATTCTAACCGATGCTCTTACGGTGAGGGAAAACATCGTGATAAAACCTGCAAATTTAGGCAACAGAATTTGTGACCATGATTCAATCTGGTCAGGTTCCCCTGATAGCAGGGTCACGGAGGTCAGATGGTAGTAGCTCCACTGTAATTACATGATCGCCAAATCCTGGATCATGGAGAGCACAAGCGGGACATTAACGCTAATATGATTATTGTTATTTATTACAGTACAGTACTATAAACAGAAAAGATTTGATTGCTTCTCGGTTTATTTGTTTGTAATGGATAAACTGAAAAACAACATAGCCGAGTTTAAAAATTTTATCTCCCATAGTACGTCAGAAGTAACAAAGGCTACTTTATACCTTGATATCCCCCGGGATCAAACGGGGTTGGAGACTCTAAATTGAACCCATGCGATGCTGAGACAGGTCGCTAGGACAATAACTAAGACAATATACAAATATACAAGACAATAGGCGGGTTGCACTAAATTATTAATCGCATTGAAGCTTAATACAAAATTTCATACAAAATGACTTTAAACGTCATTCTTAAATGTGTCTCTAAGAATTTTGTGTCAAAATCCGATTATAGAAAATTGTTTTTTCTAGAAAAAACAATTTATTTAAATGCTATATGTAATAATAATAAAATAGTCGAGTTAAAGGAAGAAAAATAACAAGAAAATACCCACATTTATAAAAAAGAAATTATAATAGTCTATCATCATAAGCAGAGCATCATCACATGATGACATTCTGAAGCGAGCATACATGCGCACAATTTTCGTGGGTTGCCGCTATTTCTACAGGGTCCCATCATCAGATCCTGACCTGATGACCACAAAAATACCCTTGAAACAAAGAAAGAATTTTCTAAATCGGGTCAAGGTCTTCGACTAATCGGGGAACATACATAAAAAATTTCATCATAATTCGTTCAGTAGTTTTTGCGTGAAGGAGTGACAAGCAGCCAATTCATCCTTGTTGACTTTCGCATTTATAAGTGGGCGCAAGCCAGACACGCGCATTTGTTTGATAGCCACGCCATCTCCGAGGCTCGCGATCTCACAGTTGAATTCTTTTGTATGGCAACTAGCGGTGGTCTCGTTGATGTCGTTTGTATTGCAAATTGCGGAAGTCGTTTTGATGTCTTTTGGTAAGATGTCATTGATGTCGTTAATTGCAGTTAGTCAGGGGCCATACAAAAGACTTTAATGAGACCTTCGCTATTTGCTTACAATTAGATAAAACGGGATCAGCGACCCTATTTTTGAATCGCTCATCTCGATTGAAACGGTTTTCGATTATCATTTTCGGCATGATAAGTTTGATATAATTTTTAAATTACATTAACAACACCGAAATGTTCGAAAACAGGGAACATCAGCGTCATGCATCAAAATAGTGATTTTTTCACGATGAAAATCGAAATTACTCATTCGAATCGAGGCGAGCGATTAAAAAATATCTCGTTTTATCTAATTGTTAGCAAATAGCGAAGTTCTCGTTGATGTTTTTTGTATGTCAAATAATGTCGTTTGTATTGTAAGTTACGAAGGTCGCGTTGATGTCTTCCTCATTATAATTTGACGACTTGTCGTTAATGTCATTTTACAGTGCTAGATCTCATTTTATCTTATTGTATTGTTACCGTTTTACAAATACAAAAGTAATAATCGTGTTATACCCGTGTGTAACTACACGGGGTATAACATGTCCATAACGGACGTTGAAACTTACGCATCGATTGTCAAGCCTGTGTAACTATCCGCTTCGTATACAAGAGATGCTCCGAAACTCTGTTCATTATTGATATTGCTCATTAAGTATGGCAAATAATTACTGAGGTGCCTATTATGATAAAAATTATATTTAAAAAATCACAGTTTTCGTCAAAACTGTCTATAAGTTATAGCTAATACCTCGACTTGAGTGGTTCAGTGGTCTGCCACGCAAGAGATCTGCTCGATTCCCGGCTGGGCAGAAACTGAAATGGGTCATGGGTCTGGGTGTTCTACCTATACATATAATAAAACAGTAAAAAAGTTGATCTCTACATTGAACATATTTACAATAAATAATTTACGATGAATAAATAGTAATATAAACAATTTTTTGTTTAATGTTTGTCTGTCTGCTTGACTTTTGTTTATTTGTACACGCTAATTTCCAGAACTACCGGACGGATTTGAATGAAACTTTTTTGTTATGTAGCTGTATTATTAAGCCTAGGCAACATATATGGTATAATTGCTTTTGGAAACTGAAACACCTGATGTAGAACCATAATAGACCAGCTGAACTACAAGAAATATGGTAATGGCGCTAAACGATTTTGATGGAGTTTTACAGTTTGGTAGTTTGGGGTCGCACTTAAAATCTAGGCCATGTTTCATCTAAATGCGGTTGGGTAGAACCAGAGATACAGCTTGACCTCTCCGTTGTAGCTTTATGGTCGCTCGGGAAAAAGATAAACTGCCCTAAAAATTATTTCAACACGGACAAAGTCGCCGGCAAAAGCTTTCTACATTGCTTCTAAAAAAAATTTTAGAAGCAATGTAAATTTTAGAAGCAATGCCCAGTCAAAATGAATACAGCTACATAACTGTTCTGCAAACTTATAATTAAGATCAACAAATAGTCCTGATTGCCTTGGAAATTGCTGGGATAGGTTAGGCTAGGTTTGTGGTTATCCAATGCAAACCGAGCGAAGCGAGCGAGGCTCTATATGCTTTTGACCACAAACGTTTGAATATCTATCTTAAACCACGAGAATACCCTACGGATACCCTAGTAAGGTAGTAAGTACCTTTTCGTTAAATTACAGACTTGGTTGCGGTGGTTTATAACAACTTACAGAACGTTATTTTTGATAGATATGGTTTTTGATATGAGGTATAAAAACACATTAATTATTACTCTGTTCAAAAAGTGACGGACATTATTCATAATGCCCGGATAATTGAATTATTTCAATTGTAATTACTACATTGCCCTCTCATGTTTGTTATTTTTCATTATCAAATAATCCCCTGTAGCGACGTCTATCGCTCCAATAGGAAAACTCAACAATACTCACATTACAAGTACATGAACACAGTACGCGAACACAAGGTTGGTAAGCATCCGCACACAGATGGCGCTGACCGAACGGTCAGCACCAAAGCTTACATATTTCTCAAGTTTTTGACACATTGTCTGCTCATATTGGATATAATTGATATTGCCCGGGCTTTGTATATAATGACCTATTAATCACATTGTCCATTCCATCTAGCTTCGACTTTCCGGAATGTACCTGTGAAAATTACTGACAACCTACAGCTCCTTGGTGTTGAGATATCTACCCATCACAACTTCGGTCAGTATATCGAATCAAAGACTGCAGCCAAAAAATCTGACTTTCAAGTGTACCAAGTGATAAAAACTGTAAGTATATATGTTATTGGCCAAGTGATTAATTGGGCTTTGGCGTTGTAATGTGAGTATATTGTTGAGTTTTCCTATCGGAGCGATAGATGTCGCTATAGTCCTCCCCCCGGAGGCTGGAGGTCGATATAGACGCGAGAAAAACTGAAGAGACAATGGCAGTGACGGCTGTGTGTAGAGTCAGGTAGGGAAGACGTAAGGATCACGTCAGGGTCACCATTTTGGCGGTGAATGGATAAGGTTTGCAAGGGTAGATGGAGAAGGTGGAAAAGCGTGGCCAGGTGGAAACCCACCTGGCCGGGTGCTGTGACTAGGAAACCAGGGATTCGACAGTTGATCGTCGGAAGTAGTATTTATACCTTGGAAGTTGGCACGGTCAGCGCCAACTATGTGCGGATGCTTGCCAACCTTGTGTTCAGGAACTTGTAATGTGAGTATTGTTGAGTTTCCCTATTATAGCGATAGATGTCGCTACAGGGAATTATTTGTTTAAAAAAGGACCAATAAGAGAGGGCAATGTGATAAAAACAATTGCCCGGGCATTATAAATAATGTTCATTACCTATTGGAAAGAGTATATACTATTACTCCTTATATCAAAGACCGAAACTATAAAAAATTTGGTTCTGTTACAGAGGGTTAGGTTGCGAGGAGCAAAGCGACGAGCGTGTTGGTTGTTATGAACCACCGCGCACAAGTCGAGCAAGCGACGCAAGCAAGTGCACAAACCGGAGTGGGATTTTACAAACTGGAGCCCATTCGTAAAATTACTCCAGCGGCTATGACTCGATTGTTTTTTGACCGCCGAAGTAGTGGAATTCCCGTGTTTTTCCATGACCTCAAAACATACATATCCTGCTACTATTTAAGAATCGCGTTCAATATATAGGAAATACATAAATGTCTAAAATTGGTGGTCCAAAGCCGAACGAGCGAAGTGAGCAAGGCTCAAGTAGAGCCTCGCTCACTTCGCTCGTTTGGCTTTTGAAGGCTAGAAATATAAACTAGAATCATTTGGTTTCCTAATTAAGCTTAATTATCATTTTGCCAAACAGTTACGTAGCAGTATTCATAATGACCGGGCAATGTAATAAATAACGAACTTTAATAAGCATTAATTACATTGCCCGATTTGACTTTGTCATTATTCATATTTCCCGGTCATTATGTGCATAACATATAAATTTGTTTTAAGATACACTACCCTCATCGAAAGTGTTTAAGGATTGTTAACTTTTCTGTCAACTACGGAAAATATTTATTTTTATTATAAATTAATTTAAAAAATTTAAATTTAATAATAAGAGACCTGATTTTCAGTAATTGGCAAAAATATGCGTTATATATATATACAATAAATATATATGAATAAATAAAGATGCTTCGGCAATTCACACAGCGCCGTCTAGCTAAAAAGTAAGCAAAGCTTGTATTACGGGTGCTAGAATACTGATAAACTACTTATATATCCTTTTAAATACATACTTATTAATGTCTTTTGTACGGCAAGTAGCGGAGGTGACACTGAGATGACTTTTGTACGGCAAGTGGCAGGGGTTTCGTTGATGTCTTTTGTACGGCAACTTTCTTCTTCCACTTTGCCCAGTCTTCAGCATCCACCCTTCGTAAGCCATAATATTGGCTCTCGCAATATTATGGCTTACGAAGTAGTCAATGCATCGCTTCCTGAGCCTCCCGCGGGATCTCTTTGATGGCAACAAATAGAAACACAAACAGCGTCTTACCTTCATATTGGCTTCATTTTTTTTACAATAGTCGTTATCAATCTCGCCGGTCTGGCTCCACCTAGTAATTTCGGGCTCTGTCCGGCTCCGCCAGCCGTTTACCGTTGTCGGCTTGGGTTGGATGAGCTCCGGTTCTATGGTGTATTTCCTGCCTACCTTCCTATCAATGTCCTATTTGAAGATTGAAAGAGATACTATACAACTACTCAATAAAGAAATTTGGATTTTATTTTATTCACATGAATTCCCTATGTGGTGGCCATGTGGTGTCCGGCAGAGTAGAATAGCACCAACCCTTGTACAACCCGAATACACTCGTGGGAGTCGTACAAGGCGACTAATGTTTTTGAGACAAAATATCTAAGAGTCTCCGTAGGCTGGAAAATGGGCAGCAGCATTTTCCATTCTTATATTTATAAAACCGCGATCTCCAACGCACCTACCAAGTGTGGAGATTATGGCAATAACCACCCCTTTCGTAGAAAGAAAGAATTTATATTTATATATTTATTTATCGTATGGCTTTTAAGTTCCCACTGTTATTAAATTTACGTTTCGTCAAGTAGGCGAGAGCTTCGGCCGAAAGGGACTGAAAATCTTCCGCTTGCCCGCTGTACTTGCTATCCGGACATATAATCGTATATATTTATTCGACGACGCGATGTTACAAAAACGTTGTTAAAAAACATCATTATTATGTTTTATGTATGTTAGGAGAGGCCCTAAGTTTTATATTGAACTGTTATGGGCTATGATGATGAATTCCCTATAAAAGAATTACTTGGCTGGTACTGTACGCAATTCGTTCCAGTGCCAGAGATTGGTTCGCAGCTCGCGGCGCGCGGCGTGCCAACGTATTTTACGCCGGATCATCGATGCACTTGCGGCTCTCTTTTTGCATTGCTTTGGTGATCAGATCTCTAATCAGCGCGGCTGGGTCACAAACCACAGGGCTGTCAAGGTTAAGGTTAATTTAAAATATTTAATTTTCATTTCATTTGATTTTTGGTATTGTTTTAGGATTTTAATTCGTAATTTTTTTTATGTTGCCTTCAATGAATTTGAAGTTGTTTAATTCTCTTTGTTCCTTTGTTTCTAAATGACGTATTAGTAACGTAAGATTATTGTTATGGAGGAGCGTTCTCTCTAAACACAGACAGAATATTCTTGTCTACGAGGAGAGATCGATTTCTTTAAAAAACAAAACAAAATAAAGGTCTTGTATAGCGGTAAAGGTCTCGCATTGTCAATAACTAGTAAGTATATACTGTACATGTATCAAACTATACCTAATATTATTTTTAGAACACAATGACTTTGCATACCAGTCTTTGTTAGATAAGGATAGGTACATATGTTACGTCTGTTTTTTGTCGATATCTTCGTTTATGTGATTCTCTAAATAGAATCTCCACTTATCTGTCCTACTAGGTAGATCGTAAAGTTTCCGTTTGTTTTTTATACTACTAAGCAAACAAGCGTACGGCCAGCCTGATGGTAAGCAGTTACCGTAGGCTATGGACGTTTGCAAATCAAGGGTATTACTAACGTGTTGCCGACCCCGTGCTAGCGCTGTCAGAAATAATTTACGGAATTAATGTTAGACAAATAGTAATCTATATCTATCGACGACCTGAGTTGTTCAGTTAGTCAACCTGTCCAGTTGGCCAGGCAGAGGTCCCGGGTTCGATTCTCGGCCGAACAGAAATTATACTTATAATATGTATGTATTAAAAATATATAGAAGTAGTTTACCAGTTATCTAACACCCATAACACAAGCTTTGCTAGCTTTGAAGCTAGATGCCGCTGTATGAATTTGTCCTGCATAAAAAAGAAGATTTTTTGCGTGTTTGTAAGAAAATAATAACTCTAATACAGAAGCGATTTCGAAATAGGAAGCTAAAATATTTTCGAATAAGTTTAAGCTAAGGGGGTAACGTGCATACATGTGAAAGGAATTCGCTTTCGTAATGGCCATCAGAAAATATAAAAAAAATATGACAATAATTAAATCAAAATCACAGTCGATAAAAAAACGAACGAGTCTCTTTAGGCAGCTTTCCGTTTCTCACTCAATATATGCCTATTGTACAGAAATGAAACGGGCATCATAGCATATGACGTCAAATACAAGCTTTATCGGAAGTTCTTGTCTATTCCCACTAAATAGCTTTGAAGTGGTACGTTACGTTAGAGGTACTCCATAAAGTATTTTCAAAAATTCTTCATCCATCTAAGAAACCATAATAATTATTAAAGTCAAGCTTATCTCTATAAGAGATTTGTTCCAGCCAACCTGAGAGGTGTGGTATGCAATGAAAAGCTACCAATTGATCGCCATTGAATGGATGATACGAATCAATAGATGTATCATTATTTTTAGTCGCGAGATAGTGCGGCACACAATAATTACATCTTTCCTTGCTTGGTTTTACTTCACCGTTTTTTCTGTGAAGGTACACTTTCTTATTCAACTGTTCCCATGGCTATATGGTATGGCTAATTTTCATTTATTTTGATAAAAATAACTATCTAGGGTTTAGACCGCTAATAAGATATGATAATAAGATCATTGCCGCTATGACGAGGAAATAAAAATATTTTACTATTTATTTTATTTGGTGGCAACTCGCCCGAAACAGATATTCACACGAGCCGTGGCAGTGCCTACTCTGCTACATTTACTTTTCACAGCAAACTACTGTTTGGCAGCCCTACACTGCTGGCTTGCGCAGTAGCAGGTGTCCGGTAAAATATGTCATCACCGTTATGCCGCCACGTGACAATCCGGCCGCTACTCCGGTTGGGTAACAGAACAAATGAGCCACAGTTAATGACTTTTATTTGGAGCTATCACGGAATGTTCATATCGACCGCGTATATGAGAAAGTGAACAGATGGTCTCGTTTCAGTGGGATGTAACTGTTTAAAATGTTAGGTTTATTATGGGTGTTCTGTGTACATATGTCTACTACTCTAATAAATTAATATGAATAATATGCTTGGACAATCTAGCCCTAAAGTAAGCAATGCTTGTGTTATGGGTGCTAGACTACTGATAAACTTTTTATATACTTTTAAATACATTCTATATACATATGATACACAGACCCGTAACAGAAATTAAAATTCTGCATTTAAGTTTCTGATCGGCCAGGAATCGAACCCGGGACCTGTTGCATGGCAAACCGGCATGATAACCACTGAACCACTCGGGTCGTATAATAATAGCGTAAAATACGAAAGTGGCGAAATCGAACTGAAGAAAGTTATGGTTTTTTGTACGGTGTTGTAATTAAATATTTATTCCATTATTTTTTAGTTGCTGTACTCCCAGGAGTAATAGCCAGCCAGATTTGTCATGTAGCTCGGGTAGCGTGTTCGTCTTGGATTCCCTTTTTATGTATTCTTGCAGGGAATTTATTGGCAATGTTGTGCAGCGGCCGTTATCATAGCTCATTATATTGGCAATAAAGCAAAAAGGAAAAATGCAACAACATCGCACCTTGGAACCAAATAAACAATACGGTCGTGGAATGAGCTCCCTTGAGAAGAAATCCCTGGAAAGTACCTACAATATGAAGTTCTTGGAAAGGGAAGGTAAGATTTTTACAAGTGCAATGCTAGGGTATAGCTAGTGATAGATACCCCAATTACAGATTATCGCAAACGTCCACAGGCTACCGTAGCAGCTTACCAACAGAAAGCCCGCAGCCGTAAGTTTATTTTAGTGATATAAATAAATTTAATATCTACAAAAAAGGGAATTACTTAAGTTACAGGTCCATTTAAAGCTCAGTCTCATCTAGTGAGTGACAATCAGGCCCTCAAGCCCGCTAATTTACTTGGTTCCATCTACATCTGAGATGTATCACATAGAGAAAAATGTTTTATCGTTTTGTGCTGAAGTACCGCTCCTACGGTACTCGAAATAATAACCATTGTTGTTTGTATAAAATAGCAAAAAATCAGGTTCCATATAACTACAATTGACTTGATATAACTACGAGTAAGTAGAGTAGGTAGTATTAATTGCTATGTCTACACATCCCTAGTCACCCGTTAATACAACGACTAAAATAGACTTGTACATAGATTAATATACCTAGCACTTTACAAAATCGTAGCAGTTATTATATTAACATGTTACGTTATTCAACAAGAACAATCATAATGATTATTGTCTTATGCGCACATTCCGGCCTAGTCCAATCATTAAATTCCAGTTCTTTTTATAAGCTATATGAAGCATTTTTTGCAATTGCTCTAGTTTTTTACTAGTGTTTGGTAATTACAAATAGTTAATTGACTGCTAAGTAGCATAAATAAATCATTTGAATTTGATACCGAGTAGAAACGACTGTGAAAATTGCTTAAGAGAACCTAAGTGACACGTAGGTATCAAAACTTTGTAAGGTCATTTATATATCTAAACTTGTTTGTCGTTTATTATAATATCACAAGCAAATAGACGACACTTTAGTGGCTCAAAAGACTTTTAATATTAATAATCGTAAAGTTTTACGACTATTTTAGAGGTTCGTGTGATTGAATTTTGTGTTCAGGTTGGCGCAATTGCTTAGACTAATTAATTTGTCTATAGCTAGGCACAATGTGAATATCATCGTATCATCCTTTAGGTAAAAGTTAGATATTAACTCTTTATTACAAGATTAATTAAATGTAAATTCTCCCTAGACGCGTAATGACCTAAAACCAATAACGGACCAAAACCCAAACCTATAGGTTTTAGTAAAACCTCCATAGGTATTCAAACCTATAAAGCAATCTGCTTTTTTATTGGTTTCATATACACAATTATTAGAAAATATACCTACTTAGTATTTGTTTATGTTAGACCTAAAGCAATAATCAAGTCTACTCAGAATTATCTTAAAATCGACCCAAAAGTAGTTCGTGCGGCACACCACGTAGCTTCTGCTAGCCCAGATTGCGGCTTCTGCGGCCACTCCTCTCGCGCCTCGTCTATTGTACGATAGACAGACATAAACAGAAATTTATTTCTGGCAACGACCCCGCGTCCTTGGCGCCGACCTTAAATTGCGCAACACCGGTTTGAAATGCGCACACCACACGCGCTATGTGCCCGCCCGGTCTCGGCTAGCATCACTCGACACTCCTTGTAAAAAATCTCCCGATGTTATTGAACAAGTCGTAACGTTAACTTTAATTGTAGACACTTAAACTGTGCCCAAGAACTCACCCATAGTTCGTAAACTGGTTTCAGTTAGCAATTCCGTGGAATTAATGTATTTGCTGGCTTGCTGGACTGCGAAACTGATTAGGCTCTGCGGAGACCGACATTTCTACGAGTACAAGCTTATGTTACATAGCCACCATTACCATTACTATTCAATTGTGATCTGGTTTTTTGTGTTCCGTGATTGTGTGTCAGTATTTAAAGTTTCCTAGATTTATATCTCACTAGTGGACTCCCGCGGTTTCACCCGCGTACTTCGAAGCTCTGTTAACACTCGGCTATCATAACATCTCTAAAATACTCGAGAGATTTTTCTATTTGGTTCAGTAATTCCGACGAATATCCAAAATTACACACATACAAACTTTTCCAATACATTTCCAATTGGCATAAAATTGCCGGTATATACCTACGGAAAGATGTTTTTATTTCATTTGGCTCTCCATTTAGTTTAGCGAGGATTCCAGGCTCCATGTCAACGTGTTCGTTTGTACTAAAATATGAAGCAGGAGGTACCTATACTTGTTCAACACGTAATACACACGCCAGGCCGCGTCCGCAGCGACCCAGTAAAGCTCTACCTTCGATATAACTAAGGAGCAAATCGTACAGTCGCGAAGGCGCAGCAGTGGTTGCATCGAGTGAGCCCTAACAGCTAGGGCACCGAAGACTTGCAAATGAGATGGCTCATCCGCGGCGCACCGGGCGTCGCTTCGCGCGGCCGCGGAGTGAAAGTGGCGGCGGCCGGCGACTCTCGACACCGAAGGCCGGGCACCAGGCCCCGCGTAAACATATCCGCACCGAAAACCTCCACCGACCATCGAAATAAGGTTAGCGATCGGAAAAATTTAACACAATTCCAGTACAGGCCTAACAGACTCGCAACAAAGTAGAGCTTTATAAGTATTAAGAATAGAACAGTTGCAAGTTTGGTATCTGGTTTGTCGGCCGTTGCGGTTTGACAATGACTTTATTCCCTGGAAGTAGGGTGATGTCACGTTTGCGCGGTTGATTAGTTAGTAAAACAACAACGAACGTACAAACGATTCAGTTGATTTGTATTTGAGCTATAACGTGGAGATCTAAGCCAGTTTAAGTGCACGTTAGGGAGACTACACCGGTCTGTTCTGACAAAGTGAGCAGTTAGTGCTAAAGAATGTTTGTTCCTAACGGACCCGCGAGCTGCATTCTCGCGGCCACAGCCAGACAAATGGCTTCTACGGCGAGAACATAGAACTAAAGAAGATATAAATCATGTAACAACAGTGTTGCAAATGGGAAAACGAATCGTGTTATATTATTGTGGACACTAGTGAACTAGAATGATGGTTTAGAGAATAATAATGTTGTCCAGAATACTTATTTTTTTTAATTTTAGTTTAGGATTTATTTTTTGTAAATTGCATGCACATTACAGTACAACTGCCGAGTCATGACAATTAGCAGACAAGATTAGTCTGATCTGAAGTACCTAAGTACTTATACATTTTCAATGTAACTAAACGATCTCTGATTGAAAGTAAAATAAATAGAGTGAGTCATAGAGATGTTTACCTGTGGAAACGTGAAAAATTTATATATTACGAAAACTAGGTGTTACTTTTCACAGCATTATCGAATGCACATGTTGCGTACGAAGTAGTTTATAACCTTGTATTAGTAACGGCGCCGACAGCACTGGGCCGACCGTTTTTATATAACACTCGAATCACTAAGCGAGCAAGTGTGTTTAAAGAGAGGCCAAACACCCAACACGCCTATTGCGGTAAGTATGTACCTACGCGTATTTCTTTATAATCACGA
The DNA here is from genome assembly GCA_905147135.1 of Blastobasis lacticolella. Taxonomy (NCBI): domain Eukaryota; kingdom Metazoa; phylum Arthropoda; class Insecta; order Lepidoptera; family Blastobasidae; genus Blastobasis; species Blastobasis lacticolella. Next base: position 11,995,637 of record LR990041.1, read on the forward strand.
AACATTCCTTCGTCACTTTCTACGGGTATAAACAAGCGCGAACCTTTGATTTTAATGAAACATCAACAATTTGGGACCTTAGCACCGTGTCAGCGGCGTCCACTTGACACCGATTCCGCAGCGCGCCCGCGACTCGCGCGCTCCCGCCGCCGTCTCTATCGGCTACGTTCAATCAATTTACGAGTATAAACTGGTAGCGTTGAGGTTGCAGATTAGTTGTTTTAAATTACAAAACTTAACTCAGTTATTAGTTGGAGAATCCGGATGTAAATAAATCATGAACGCAAAAGCTCGCACGGGCCGCGGGGCCGCGGGCGGCGCGGGCGCAGCGGCGCGGGCGCGGGCGGCGGCGAGCGAGAGCCGCGGGGCGCGGGGCGCGGGGCGCTCGCAATTACCGCGTGGCCGGCGGGGCATTCCTCCGCGCCGCCTAATTAGCGCACTGCGCGATGAGCCTTTGTCTAACAGTTCAGTTCACCTTGCGCCGGCTTTTTGCGCCCGCGCGCCCGACCTCTGCCGGAGGACGGCCCTTCTAGCCCCGAAATCTCGCCTCGCGTGCTATCGTGACCTACGAGTGTATGCATAATTACAACGTCCGACGTAGGTTCTTCTATCTATAATTTCGAGGCATTCGGTTATCGATAATTGCCTATGAAGAATTATGATGGCACGATAAACGGCCGTTTCGTTTGTTTCGTGTAGTTCTGTAAGTGCTGTCCGCTGCCCGGCACATGGTTCAAAGGAATCCCGAGGCCCACGGACCGGATCGGAGTTTAGGTAGCCGTGTAGAACAAACGATTTAGCTAAGTAATTAAAGCCTAATGTTTTCTAACACGAGAGCGGTGTCGAGTGAGGAGCGTGAGCAAACAGCGGGCGGGCGGGCGCTGGGAGCGGCGCGCTCCCGCCGACACTGTTACGTAAACATGTCCGACACGACAAACACACTGATCGCTAGAAATAATATTTGAACTACTACCGTACAGATCGATAACTGTCAACGCTGCTGGGACTGCGCGTCGCCGCATTCCTTGGGGGTCCGCCTCGCTATCTCGGGTACTTACTCGCTCTTACTACTTATGTCGACTCGTTGCCTTCGGGTCACCGCTGTAAAACCTGGCTAAACGGACAGGGCAACTGAGGGAAAGAGTGGTATTACCAGCGAACTACAGGGATTGAACGAATCAATGTATATGTCTATAATCTTTTAGATTTTTCCTCGATTTTCCTAAGATCCTGACCTAATGACAACGGGACCACTCCAGAAGGTTACCTGTCAAGCACTTTCAAATCGTAGAATTTTTTCCCTAACTAGTAATTGTCAAGGAGTTTTATGGCTTCATCATCAGCTCAGCAGCATGAGATGATGACTTCCAAAAGCAAAAACCGAATAAGTTATAAAATTGTGACAAACACACTATGGGTAAAATTTCTGAGTGTTGCCCTCGATTTGCTCGAGATTGCACTATTAGATTCTACCTTCATTATGATACTGCTTTATAAAAAAAAATTTTAAATGGGCTCGCAATTGACGAAGATATCACACGGAACACAAATACAAAAAACATTTAAAAAAATTAAAAGTATATTTATTTGAATTGAGCACCTCCTTCTTTTCTGAAGTCACTTAAATAAACTAAATTAATAGTAATATATAATCTAAACTAGGCCGAAATCAACTAAACGCGAACGAAGTCGCAGTAAATTAGTTAATAATAAATTGCAATAAAACATAAATTCTTTGGAAAATTACCTTACAAGACAATATAGCTTGCTAGATGAAAATTTACGAGCACCAAGCTTATCTTTATCACGTATATAACATACAAACGCCAATGCTAATTATATACTGGTATGTATTAAGCATTTATTTAATACAAAATAAATATTTTGCTTTTTGTTCTATAATGTCTTGTACAGGGTCTAGGTGTGCTGATTTATAAAAGTGTGTATTCTGCGAGTCTACGAACTTAAAGAAATAAGTACCTCAGTAAATTCCGTCGAGTCCACGTTGCATATAATGCCAGAAAAATGAGTAAATAAATAAATAAATATACTTGGACAAATTCACACAGCGCCATCTAGCCCTAAAGTAAGCAAAGCTTGTGTAATGGGTGCCAGAAAACTGTTAGGCTACTTATATATTTTTAAATACAAACTTATTATACATACTACACCCAGACCAGTAACAGAAACTAAACTTCATCATTTAAATTGCTGCTCGGCCGGGAATGGAGCCCGGGACCTCTGCATGGCGACCGGCATGTTAACCAACTGAACCACTGAGGTCGTCAATGAATAACATGAATAAACCATCACCATAAAATTGTACCGTCTAAGGAACAGAAAGCGTGCTTTTACATGAAAAGACATCAACGCGCTAACTAATGACGGCTTTGCAACGACATCGATTTCTTGTTTGTTTGAATTAACAGAATCTAATTAGTTTCTGATAATAATACTTGGTGAAAGAGGGTGAAAGAGACAGTGTATAAGTGTGTAGCGTAGGAAGTACAACGACGAAACTTTTGCTTGTTACCCACATTTAGTCGGAGCGCGTTGATGTCTTTTCTATTGAAAATGGAATTGAAAAAAGTTTTTTATTAATAGTTTTGTAATTTGTATCAATATCATTGTCAGCCAGTATATTATGTTAACTAATGGACAATGGTACTGCGCAGCCAAAGGTTTCCCTCGACCCTTCTCAGGGGCTCTATATTGTAATCGCTCCCTACGTGAGCGTACCCTACACTTACCCTATACCTAGTTTACCAATACCTACCCTTTTTTCTTGCTATAAATCTTCCTCCTAAATCACTCTATTGATGAAACCGCATTAAAATCCGTTGCGTAGTTTTAAAGATCAAAGCGTACATAGCTCCATAGGGACTGAGGGCGGGAAGCGACTTTGTTGTAAACTATGTATAGAAGACAACAATGCGGGCAAACTTAAAAAGAAAAAAATAAGTATTATAATTAGTTTTTTAATAATTTCTATTTTTTCTCGAACGTTCTCAACCGATTTTTTTTTCATAACAAGCTTTTATGGCGCGGTATAGTATTCATTTTATGACCATTCCAAAGGACCCAAACACGATGGGGATACTTTGCTGCGCTCAGTAGTTCCTATGGCCACTTTCAGACTCCATCATCAGAACAGCTCCATGATACCACATTAATGCATTGTCATCCAAGTTACACAATCATCATTGGCCTTTGACGTCTATTATAGATAATTTAAACAGCGTCACTGTGAATAGTACGGCACTTTCTCTGATGGCTGTAGAGGCCAACACGGGAAAGACAGATTCCATATATAGTTTTACAAAATTTCAAGCGAATTGAACGCCGGGAAGTGTTTAAAATTAAGAGTGCAAGATACCAGGACATACACAAAGTGAAGTTAAATAAAAGCTTGTAAAATACCAAAGACTTATATTTAAACTGAGGACATAGAAGTCTTTGTAATTAATGCATACAACATAATATTAACCGCGTTAACTTATAAAAACTGTACCTATTCACTTTTAAAATGTTTTAGTCTTCAACAAATGCTTTGGCACTTCATTAATTCATTCACCTCTGTTCCTTCTTGCCACTTTTCGGCATTACTTGTTAGTTACTTGGTTTGTACGTTTCGATAAATAGTCAAGAACGCGTAGGTCTACACAGTTAAAGGCGATTGTGCCGTGGAAGTTGGTTATAAATAGCAGCGGCGCAGGCGCAGGCGCGGCTGGCAGACGCGCGGACGCCGCGCTTCCGCGAATCCGCTGCAAGCGGCAGGGCTGCCAAGCCTCGATGATATGAGTACTACGCCTACTATACTTATCAACGTTTTTAGGGTTCCGTAGGTAAAGAAAATATACGTATAGGGTAGTTTTGTCAAGTCTGTCTATTTGTTTGTCAGTTTAACTCGGAGATTGTTGGTAGCTCAGATTTGGTATGGTTGATGCAGTGACGGATTGCAAATTTATGAAATGGTTTTCGAGAACCACTACAGAAATTGAATGTTTTGATTTGGAAGCCTACGTTTGGAATGAGGGCTTCGGCCTTATTAGTTATTAATTTCAACTTTATATTGTTACCCGCACCCGTAAGAAAATTATTTTGCAAGATGTTTTGACAAGATTTTAGAAATTTTTATTCACTAGTTCTGTACCTTGCATCTTACCAAATTTCAAAAATCTAGGTCTGCAATAAGTACCCCAGTTTTTAATAACGGAGTTTGTTTGGAAGGATCAGTATTTACATTTTTGTGTCAATTTAAAGTTAAGAAATAAAAAAAGTTTACTTTATTTATCGTCGAAAATTAAATATAGGTACAATATTTAAATAAAAGTAAGTACATCAATGCACAACGATATTGTCAATAAAAATTAATACACAATGTCCAAAGTAATACAAATTATACCAACCGTAACTGCGGAACCCTACACTGCACGTGGCCCGACACGTCTTGGCCGGATTTTCTTACCACAACGTGCCACAACTCAGTCGCAAACGAGCAGCTATCCCACCTAACAGAAAGTGGCTTCTCTCGCCCATAACACCTACGACTTAGTTGCATCCTTAGGCGCTGTCCTAATTAGGAATGGTCGTGCGACGGATGTCGCCTGACCAACAGGAGACCTCAAAACCGCCCGTCGCACGACCGTTGCCAATTAGGACAGCGCCTTTATCCTTACACAGTATAAAATTAGCAACCCGCCCCGGCTCCTCATAATCTTAACGAATTATATTACCTCTCTTATGAATCACCGCGTTCAATTCCGTTCATTGTTTTTGAGTTTGTAGCGAACAGACAGACAGACGGATGGACAGACGCGGCGTTAGACGTTGGTATTTATTATGTAGTGATAAAGACGCTTTTCGCGTCTGTCAGTATATCCGTTAACCCCTCTTAAATCGAGAAATGGATTTTAATGCGGATTTCACTACAATTTAGAAAAGAAATGTTCCGGAAGGTAAATTAGTAAATTAAACCGCAGTGCCTAAAGTGCACTATAGGACGAGGGATATAAGCAGGGCCCGTATAAAATGTGTCTCCAGTACTGTTATCCGAATCGCAATGAATTTCGACAATGGCAAGCATATAATAATATGAAGGAGGAACAGAGCTGGAGACAGCACCGAGCCTTGCCGTTGGGAACCATTGGGATACCAGCGTTAATTTCCGGAGCGTCTACTGTCAACTACGGCTTTGATGCATCTACTAAACTAATACTATATCATCCGCGTAACAGATCAGCCTAATATCTTGAAAAGACGCAGGTGATGGATATCTTTCATATAAATAATAAACAATATTGTACTGAGCACACTTCCCTGGGCAATCATTTATCAGTTTTCCGCTTAAGAGAACGGTATGGGTTTTACGAGCAAGAAATAAATGATAAAGCAATATAATACATAGTTCAGACATATGGCTTTACTATCAGTACTGAGACACCCCTGGCTCGTATTCTACCATCGAGGACCCTTTTAAGGCCCACCTGTTCACCCGCCAGTGTGGTTGGCTCGGCAGCGAGCATTGATTCGACTACCGGTTGGACATGGTATGATTGTACACTCGATATTGTGTTTGAAATATTTGGTAATCACTACATATTTCACTGTGGAACCCTAATAATAATAATAATAACCCTAATTTGTAATTCCTACAGGGCAGGAATGGCAACACTATGTTATGATGTCGACAAATTGTACCTGACTGAACTGACTGACGATATCGTTGTCAGTCCAAGAAGAAATAAAAATGAATAAATACTTAAGTTTGCGGTAGTCAAGTATACTAAAGGGAAGTAATAAAAGTTAGTCAAAATTGAAACAAATAATGTCAAAAACCAACTAACATACCAAGCCCTGTCAAGTTGTATAGAGGTTGCATTGAAAATGCCTGTGGTTCCTGACACGCTTGTCAATATTAATCATCGATTAATACTCTTTCCGTCTTTATAAAATAAGGATGGCGAATTTTAATTGATGATTAACAATAGATTAACGTACGAGAAACTGGCCGATACAGTTAAACAGCTTTATCCTCCAGTCATCCAGAAATCGAATAATAAAATTTGTAAAGTTAAGCCCCAAGGGGCACTAACATTCACAAACCGTTAAATTAATAAAATATCAATACCATACAGCCAAGAGAGTATGATTTCTTTTTATGGTATACGGCAGACAAACAGGCAAGCGGGCCATCTGGTCGAAAGTGGTCACCGCCGCCTATGTACATCAGCAACACCAGGGGAGGCACCAATGCGTTGCCCGCCTCTGAAGACCTCTAATATACCTCTTGAACGATCCCATGTCATAGTCCAAAGGAAATACTGTGGCTGGGAGCTCATTCCTCATTCGAATCGTACGAGCGAGAAACGTTCTTTCGAACCTTCGCGTCGTGGCCAGCAGAGGGTCTACGTAGTGAGGATGAGTACCCAGCCCACGGCGGGTGGTGCGATGGCGGAATTGTGCTGTGGGCACTAGATCGAAAAGTTCCTCGGAACACTACCCATTGTACAGCCGATAGAACACACACAGGGAGCCAAAATCCCTTCGGTATGCCAGTGGTCCCAACTTGCTTGATAATGTTGTCAGTCGTTAGAGCACGCCATCTATGAGAATTTGTAGAAGGCGAGCCTTGATAATAGCCAGGAGTAAAAGCATTCTGTGCAAACATACTGTCCACCAACAACCAACCATCCATTTTGGGGGATATTAGTCTTCGGCGGGTTTACACCCTCCCTTCACTCAGTACAGTCAGGACTCTACAAACTCCTTCACTTCGCTCAGTAGTTAAGTTTTAAATAAATGTTATTTTAGACTCCTCACTATGCTTGGGTGTTACCTATAGAGAAGAAAATGCTTTAACCCTTTGTATATAACTGGGGGCACGGAAGTGCCCCCGCCAAGCCGAGCAAAAAGAAGGGGGCACTGCACTACCTACCTTCTCTCGAAACGTTTCGTCGGATTTTCAGACCCTCGTATCTTCGGTTAAGATAATGCCTGTGAGCTTATAAAAAAATAATTTGAAGGGCCCTTCCCAAAATGTGAGAAAGTATGCAGAATCTACAACTTTTAACCTCCAACCCCCATTAAAGAGGCAGATCTATACTATAAAGAGAAAAGATTCGTGTTTTTGTTTGTAATGAATGAACTCAAAAACTATTGGACCGATTTTTAAAACTCTTTCACTAATACTTAGAATGCTACATTATCTCTGAGTAACATTATCACGGGAAAATAATAGGTTCCCGCGGGAATGTTTCTTTACAGATATCCGAAATGCGCGCTGTCAATATTTAATCATTATTACTTTCTTGTTGTTACAAAAAGGTAACGATGCAAAAATAATCATATGCAATATGTATGTCGCAGCCATATGGTTAAATTAGCCGGTTAACTAAACGGCTAGCATTTTGAGCAATTATTTAGTTGAAAATTTGCCAGTTTCATAAGATTTTAAAGTGATGTTGAAAGAACGATATTGCCTCGAGTTTACGCAGCTCTTTCACACATTGTTCCAATCCTAACCTACCCACAATAACTTCAAAGTATAATAATAGTTTGCATTAGGTTTATATTCGGTTAGTTTAGGTTAGCATTATGACAATGAATGGAAGAGCTCCGTAAACTCGAGGCAATATCGTTCATTTGACTTTACTTTCAAAGTTCATGAATTTGGCCAATTTTCAATTAAATAACTGCTTAAATAGCTAGCCGTTTAATTAACCGGCTAATTTAACCATTTGGCTGCGACATGTACATAACATTTAACAAATGTCATACCTAAAATATTAGGAACTTCGATAACAATTTTCATAAAATTCGTACTATCAAAATATTTAACAAATTAAACATTGTCTAAACACAGAGTAATGTAGGTATATCAATGTACATTGTTTGTACGAAATGTTGTACGGCAACTAGTACGTCGATGTCTAGAAAATGGACGCGAACAGAGCATTGCATCTACTTGGGCGCAGTTTCCTCGGAGTGTGCTCAAACTAAGAGATGTATACGGTTAATTTGTAGACGCGACTTGTTTGAGCTGCACTCGGGAGCATTGCTCGGCGAGTGCTCTGTGCACAGGAAAACAGGGACAGATATAAATGGAATCCCGATCCGATGGCTCGCGTCTACAACCAGTGTGGACACTAGACAGGCAAAAGGTATGCACAGGTAATTGTACAATGCAATTATTATGAAGGTGTATGTTAAAATTAATTTAATTTTCAATCAATTGATTTTGAGGTGGTATTTTGATACTCCAGCCGCGCCAACTGCTTACTTAAAATTGTTTGGAATATAAGAAAAAACAACTCATTAATAGATTCCTTGAACTTATTTCCAATTTTATACAGATTTATCTGGGGGTACGCTAATGCCCCCGTCAACACGAGCCATAAACAAGAACGAAGGATCACTATATGTATTCTCGTGGATTTGGCTTAGATAACGCTATCGTGCTTAACTGTTTAGGATAAGAGCTAGTTGGCAGACTTATAAACACGCAAAGTTATATTTCTCTTTTATACTTTGGTTTATTAATAATAAAATACGTCGATTTTCACTAATTGACTTATTGATACATAGACTCATCAAAATCTAGGGCACCTCTCGAAGATCTAGAAAGCTTAAATTTGGTAGGCTAGGCTAGAATCTGCACACAAATGATAAAAAAACTAAAAATACATACTTGTAGGTAACTTGGACAATACCGTATGAAAATGGCACAAAAATAAATGAAATGCCACCAACATTTCAAATACTACAAGCCTTAACACTTTAACTGTTAAAAAGTTATCAGAACTCATGAAGAACCAAGTCCCTAACCTTGCAAAACTTAACTCTAACAATCCTAATTATTAAGTGTAATTTTTCTTTTGTTTCTCGCAAAGCTGTATTTTACAGATATTATAATAAACAAGCTCGAAAGTAGTGTAAGTGACGGAAAATATGAGTATGGGCATGTTGATGGAAGTCATGTGACAAGGAAGGCGATGAATATGAATGTGGATGGACACTTCAGTATAGGCCGAAAAGAAAAGAGGGATGGACTGTGTGAATGATGATTCGCGGACGAAATAGGGTGATTACCGAGATGACGAGTGTCATTTTTAACCCCATCAAGAAAGGGGTGAAAATGTTTTTCAGATTCGACAACAGGTTAGTATTGCAAACGTTAAGGCTGCGATAAATGCTTACCATTAGACAGGCCGTAAGCTTGTTTGCTTAGCTTGTTTGTTAAGCTTGTTTCGATACGCTCATCTCGAATCGAACGATTTTCTATATTGATTTACGACATGAAAAGTTCATTCTACTCGAAATTTGATAACTCTTAAGCAGTGAAAACGTTATGAGTATGAGCTTGTTATTAAATAACTGTAAGTCATATAATATTGTTAGTATTATTATTCACCCTGTCTGGTGTTAGCACACCGTTAATTTATTTATTACATCTTATATTTCTTTGACACCCAACAGCACCTCGTAGTACGTGGTGTCGATTGTAATAATGCTCTCTGAGTGTTTCGTAATGGATATTATGTTATAATATGAGGTACAAGGCAATGCAGGAAACTCAAACAAGTTCCATATTCATACATTATAATATTTCGTAATCACATGATCAGAGCTCACTTGGCATAGAAAAGAGTACTTACGTACTGAGTCGCCACTTTCGTACTTGCATATTTTATTACAAACATACGTTATTTAAGTAGGTATGTACTCGTATCAATAACATGCAGAACGAATTTGTTTGCAATTTAGGGGTTTTCTCTTGTGATATTCGTTTCATTGTATGTAGTAGGAAGACAAGACACAAGATTGTTTGGAAAATTTTGACTTCTGAAAACGTTCTGATCTTTGTTTAACTTTCATAGACAACAACGTCATGTGGACGAAAGTATATGGCATAGCATCCGGAACGCTGCCCAACCGAGTTGGATTCGTCGATTGACCTCGAGAAAGTCGAAATTGGACCTGCCGAGCTGGACTATTTGTCCTAGGTATAATTGTCAACTTCAAGGCAGTCACCTGTCCCCGGAGTAGGCTCAACATGGACATTTATAATATAATAAGTTCTCAAATGAAAACATTTTTTCACAACAAGCTTTTCATCAAGACCATTCCATAGAGCCCAAACACGAAGGGGTTATATTATTGCATTCATTAGTTCCTATGACCATCTTCCGACTCCATCATCAGATCAGCTCCATAATATATCAGTTATCTAGCACCTTACATAGTACAAGCTTTGCTTAGTTTGGGGCTAGATGGCGCTGTGTGAGTTTGTTCACGAATATTTATATTTATATTTATATTTATATTTATATTTATATTTATATTTATATTTATATTTATATTTATATTTATATTTATATTTATATTTATATTTATATTTATATTTATATTTATATTTATATTTATATTTATATTTATATTTATATTTATATATGAATGAATCATCCAGCTCAATTGAACGCCGGAAAATGGGTTAAATAAGGCTTGCAAGATTCCAGGACATACAAGTGAAGTTAAAAAAAAGCTTATATGAATAAAGTGTACGAAATAATTTTCTTATTATGTTAAAGTGGATGTGGAAAGTAATACCGCAACATCACCCTATAGAAGAGAATAAGATTAAACGAGATCCTACTATTTTCTGCGGATCAAAATCCAAAAAAACACTCGCGAATAAAACTCGGCGGAAAAATACTCGGGAATAGTTATAAATCGAAAGAGTAGTTTCGCATATAACCTATCTACATCCAAACTTATATACTACTATCCCTCTAGCTAGAGTACTAAACTATCACAAACAATGTCGTATCGAAAATAGTTCCACTATTTCTGATAGCGAGGAGGCGAGCTAACTTTGTTTTCCTGTTTATCTGCATAGGTACGTCAAACTTATACCTAACAATACCGATAATTTTGTAATTAATTTAACTTGTCGTACTTTGCACCCAAAGACTTCTACATACTATCAATGTTTGCCACATACAACCACTAATATATTTAGATATCTACCTAAAAATATACCGCCACGGGAATCGGCTCCCGAGATTGTTACCAAACCAGTGTCAGAGGGACCAGCGCAGACCTTAAACAACTAAGCAACTTTGCTTAAAGGAACCTGCAGAGGAGACCACCCCGCCTGCGCAGGAGTAGCCGGAATGCGTAAAGAGAGAAACAAATATTGACCCAACAGCGTTGTTGGTTCCGCCGTTATCGGATTAATCTCGTGGAGGTCGCATGTGCCGCGTTGGCACGTTTGGACGACAATAATGATAGGCGGTAGACGACAGGGCGCCGCGCGCGACGCCGCGCCGGCCGCGGCGGCTCCGTGCGTCGCGGACACACTGCGCGCGCGCATGGACAGCGGGTAACGAGGTCATTCGATATTTGATTTGTTAGAGGTTTGTGTTGCAGATAATAATTTAAAGTTCGTCTTATAAAACGACACTAGTGGCGTCTCCTGTAGCGCTTTTATTATCGCATCTAGTGGCGAAAGTTAGTACGCCTTTTTGCCATGCGTCGATTTTTTGGGGTCAAGCTTTGAACTAATGTCCTTTTTGTCCACAAAATTACGCTTATTATTTAGGATTATTGATATCACTACAGTTACGTTGAAACGAATATTAAATCTAATATTCATGTTAATTGGTTTGCTAAAATCACATCACACCCTAAGTGCTCAAGGAAAGCTTGTACAGGGGAAAGGCAATTCGAACTTATTATGAACCAACCTAACCGACAGATGTCGAACTTGACAAATTCTACACATACATAAATTTTTAATTCAATGAAACAAAGCTCCCTTCCATCCGTCAGGAGCCACAATGCCATAGGACAGACACTAACAAACACTTGTGGCAAGTTTGTAAAAACTGTTAGCCGACCTATCCGGCAGTGAGTCGATTGTGTGTTACAGTACACGCACCCACCTGTGCGCTCCAGCACTTGCGTCATTTACAACTTTAAAATAATGGAACTGGTTCCGATTGTGATCTCCACGGGTTGAGCGTGGTGCGGGGGGCGCGGGAGTAGGCACGCCGGGACGGGGACCAGGTATCCCGTAGACGGTCTGTGGAAGCCCACAGAAATAGAGAGCGGCCATAAATTGATTAAGCGGTTGCCGCTTTGCCTCTTCGTTAACCTTTGCCAATGGCTCAGGAAGGCAATGCATTCACTATGAGTGCGATCTCCAACATTGTAATCTGGAATCTAGTGTTAGGATAGGTATACTTTACCTTACTAACTAAAATATTCCTAAAATCGCGTTAAGTGCGCGTCTCCACGTATGTACGATGTTCCTGCAATATTAGGATAATGCAGGAAAGCAGTAACTGGAGATCTCTCTACACACCAAAGACACAGGCCAGCGGTCTCAATGTGGATAGAATGATGTCAGCTAAAAGAATCAATTGGAGTGTAAAAATGTAGTGTCACCTGATTGTCAACATGCTTGTGGAGAGACATAAAAAAAATTGAGTAACTGTTCGGGCTATGTGAGTGGTGAGTTTAGCACACTTGCGGATTTACTCATTTCTGATTCGATTAAGCCAATGAGACTCCTAACATAGCCCTTTCCATTGTCCTTTGGGTGCCAGTGAGCTTTCTTATAAGGCCCATAGCGAGCAACCACGTCTCAGTTCCGTAGGTCATTACTGGCAACACACATTGTTCATAGACCTTCGTCTTGAGACACTGCGGTCATTGAGACGAAAATATATAGCGTAGCTTCCCGAGCGCTGTCCAACCGAGTTGGTTTCGTCGATGGACCTCTTTCTCGAAATTGGACCAACCTGGCAGGACTATTGTCCTAGACCTATACGAAGTCCGTCAACAACTTCAAGGTTAATATGAAAGTTGGATTCAATGACGACATTTGATTATTTTAATTTAATTTTGTGCAGTGTTTGTAACGGAGCGGCATTCGCGGCGTCGGTGGCTGCGCGGTCGGCGCGCGCGCACCGGCCGCGCGCACCTGGCGACCCCGTGCTGGCACGACACTTGATACCTCTAACCTATGGCTTTTACCATAAAAATCACATTTCATTTTCATATCATTATTACAGACATTATTTTAACTACGAGAACTGACATAATCTGACTACATTTACATCGTGAATCATTAATTTATTCATGCCAAAACTAATGACATATGTAAATTTTGTGTGTTTTTTAAGCAAATCTTGACCATCTGCTAAATATGAAGTGCAAAATTTTGATACAAAATAGTAAATAACCACACCTACTATTTTATAGCTTTTAACTATCTATATTTACTGAATTCAGACACTCTATAATCCAATTTAAGATTTTCTCAAAGCTCATGCCTTAAATGACTGCCGCCCGAGTGTTCAATAAACAATCTGCAGAACAAAAGAGCTGGCGCACACAAAACGCAACCACAGTCGTTAAGTACCACAAAGACCTTTCATTTCCTGTATAGTTTTAGACAGACTACACTAATGACACGGGGAGTTCTCTCTCATTACTCACTCCTGTTGGCTTTCAATACACGTAGAGAGACAAGTGTTATTTTTTTAACAGAGACGGAGCATCGACCCGGCGTCCTGCCCTTATTTGGGAGCGCGGCCGCGAGAGGCCTGCCTCTGATGCTGCGGAACTCTTATGCCTTCCCGATATGCAATACAAATGCAAATTTATATGTTGAAAGAAATGCACTCTTATCACATTTGCTTGCAACTTTGTTGCCAGTACGTGCGCGGGTAAATAAACATATTATTGTAAACAACTGCGAATAAAATTCCCAGAAACTAAACTGAACTAATAAATGGGTAGACCGGGATAAACCGGTTTTTGTTATTATTGCGGCATATTAAACATGGCCGAAACCGTGCAAAGGTTTTATTACCAAAAAGTTCTCTCAGAACGGACACACGTGCCCGATTTGAATAACTTTTCACGAAGAAGGAAATTAGCATTTTAGTGGGGTACGCAATCGATATTTTTGTAAAATGACATAAAATGCGAATTTGAATGGTCTATTAGAGGCGTTGACGCGAGCGGCCGCGGCGGCAGGTGGCGGCGCGGACGGTGTCGCGTTACACTAGGTTTCACATTAGGAAATTTATACGACGGCTCGTATGACTACCGACGCTGTTAATTATTGCTCTATCGGGAAGATAAATTAATGTGATTGTTAATCGATTCTCGGAACCAAGTGCAAAACAAGGTGACTCAGTCGCTCGTTTCGCCGGCGCAGATGTGCGCTGGCGCGGCGGGGTGCGTTGATTAAATTATGTGACATTTCGTTTTGATTCATCGTCGTGGGTCGGTGTCGTCGGCTCCGCGAGGCGTTATCGGCGCGGCCGGCGCGGGCGGCAAAGGTCCTCGGTGATAAGGGCGCCGACGTCGTGTCTGCCGCGGCTCGGCCCGGGCCCGAGGCGCGCGCGCACGCACCGAGCCGCCACGCATTCTAACGCACTTTGTTATGACGCTCCTACGACCACAAACGATTTTTTATCAGTCATGCAAGTTTTGGCGTTATTTCTTTAGTTAGCCTGTTTTTAACTTAAGTGTTTGGATCAATACGCGTAGAATGGAAATAATGCTTTTTAACAAACTGACGACGTCGTTGTACGATGTTTAATCAATACAACGTAATACTTTTTTCTGTCAGGTATTACAGTACTGTGAGGCACTTAGGCAATTATACTAGAAATTTTCGGGCGTGTGCGTTTCTCCAGCTTTCATCGCTACACCGAGCATTCAGTTGGATATATCAAGCCATATCGCCCTCACTTTGCATTTTAGGTACATTACCTGAGTGCCTCAAAGGAATTGAATTAAATAATCGACTACTGCTTTTTGAATAGACAGCGTTTGAGTAGGAAGTTGCTGGAAAGTTATTGACTATCTAATTAGGGCCGAAGCATGTTCCAATAAATTGGTTAATCGGAGATATTAAGGGTAGTGGAGCAGAGATATCAGTTCGTGTTTGGCCGCACCTTCGCGGCCGCTGGGCGCGGACCGCTCTTACACGTCCACTTCACATATTTGCGTATATTTTGTTTGTCAATAAGCCGCATTTACATACATATAAGCGCAGCGAAGGAAATATTGCTTCAGCCAACTATCGAACTATGCACCTTATGAAATATCTATATACCCTACAACGGTGGGTTAAACGTAGAGTGGATCTATCAAAATAAGAGTGCTGTAAGCAAAATGAAACATTGTCAAAATCGTCGTGATGAAAGCGCACCAGACCGATATGGCCTCATAAAAACCGAAGCAATATCCAGCCAACCAAAGCCAACTTTCGATCGTAAAACTTTTCGTAAGAAAACGAAATCGACAGTCAATACGCAGGACCCGAGTCTCCGGGTGC
Organism: Blastobasis lacticolella; assembly: GCA_905147135.1. NCBI lineage: Eukaryota > Metazoa > Arthropoda > Insecta > Lepidoptera > Blastobasidae > Blastobasis > Blastobasis lacticolella. Next base: position 12,010,998 of record LR990041.1, read on the forward strand.
AACCCGTAAACAAATTTACAACAGGTGGTGTTTCTTTGGAAAGTTTCCTCTTTCTCTAATACAAATTAACCTATTTGCGATGCTATTACAGCGCTGCGAGGCTGCGCGCGTGCAATCTTAGGTACATAAGCACTACACAATACATATAGATACCTCCATTTTGCAACACAATCGGCACGATAGCTCAGTAAATGCCGCTCCTTATTAACATGAGTATTTACGACTTTACAGTAAATAAATACATTAATGCAAATTGCGGATTCACACTGCTGGTGATCGTAATAGATTGTAAATTACTACTTGACAACTTGACGTTTAGCATAGCCATCCTCGTTATGTGCTAAATGCGTGTTATGTTCAGTGGATGCAATTATCTCATTAACATTCCTTTGTCCTGTTGCAAGGAAAATTGTGGGAAAAATTTATGTCTCGAGTTCCTTGAAGGTTTGAACCTGCTTTTAAAGATTTTGTGTCTTTTAGTGTTGTTTTTCCTCAACTAGCGGCGTCTATAACACTTTGTGATTTCCTTGTTATTAGTTATTATTTATTTAATTAATTATGTATATAATCGATATTTGAATAAAATATCCATAATATTACACGATGACGGATTTTCCCTATTATTTACTTAACTTTTCCTAAATAGGTATTAAATAATAAAAGCTTATTACGAGTATAATAAGAATATAAAACTTTGTCATTGTCGTTTAAGTAAGAAAAAATATTTGGTTTTAGTTGCCCTAGCTAGCCAGGCGGCATTAGATACATCAACACAAATAAGTGAAAACAAAACTCGCTAAGTGACTCTTAAATTTTAAAACACCGTTTTTGTGACCACTAACCTAGGTTTAGTGCAATAGGGCATTAACCTAAAATTGAATTTAACTTATATCAGAAATAATAAACAAAAAAATTCCGTAGGTGTCCCTTCCTACGTATATTTTGTTCCGAACGATACTCGACATAGATCTTCTGGCCTTTCATGCGCTATGACAGGCGTGAGCCCTGTCTGAGATTCTTCAAATCATAAACTAGGCAGACTTTTGACCTTCATCTCAGCTGATGGGTAGCTGGGATATAGCTGACGGTGGCATTTCAGTTCCCTATACATCACTGGTTGGTGTCATCATCATATCAGCAAGACAACGCTGCTTTACATAGGCCTCCCCCAGAGATCTCCACAAAGGCCAGTCTTGTGCCTTCCGAATTCAGCTGGTACCTGCGATCTTTATCAGGTCGTCGGTCCACCAAGTTAAAAGCCTACCTAAGCTGCGTCTTCTGGTACGTGGTAGCCATTCGAGAACTTTACTGGCTGGAGAACTAGCTGATCTAATGATACAATAATATGAATAATGCAGAACCGAATAAAGAGTTGTCTATATTTCGCCGGCATCGGTAGTAGCAACTCGGCAGCGATTTGGCCCGTCCCAGCGCGGTGCAGTAGCCGACCTTGCGGGCGGCGCGGGCGCAGCGGTGTCGCGTTGCAGCCACATTGCTGGCGCTCGCGGCGCGTGCGACCCGCGACGGAATGCCCCTCAGACGCAAGACATAGGCTAGCGGCTTATTCGAACTTGCTTTGTGTGCTCAGCTAATAGCAGCACCTATACATAAAAAAAAGCTGCTAATGTATTCCCTGAACAATAAAAATTTGAACTCTTTTCAAGCTTAAACGAATAGGTTCTTTCTAGACACGCATGCTCCATCATTGGCCACATCGTCTAATGCTTACCTACTTAGTACCTAAATAGTAATTTTTTAAGCTACATAATGAAAAATAATTATATTGTCATCCAAATTACATACCCATGCAAAGTTTCAAATCTATACGATAATTAGAACTATGTTAAAATCGATTGCCAGTTTTGTTTATTTGTTACCAACATACACGTGAACTTAATAAAAACGTATTAAAAAGTGTGTAGGTATTATGTATTATCGTTCAAGCCAACTGATATCTCTAGTACCTCCGTTTCCAGCAAATAACCTGTGATCTCGACTTGGCGGTGTTGAGTGGCTGAGTGAGTAGAAACCACCAACTGAATTATTTTCAGATTAGATACATTAAACAATGAAGTGAGTCCATATCATCACAGCCCGTGATAGTCTACTGCAGGACTTAGGGCCTCTCCCACGAAAGGGGAGGTTATTGCCATGATCTCCACGCTTGGAAGGCGGGTTGGAGATCGCAGTGTTGTAAATTTAACAATGGAAAACGTTGCTGCCCATTTTCCAGTCTACGAAGACTCTAGATCTTTTGCCTCAAAAACACTAATCGCCTCTACGACACCGACCATGTCCATATATATTTTAGAAATAAATGTATTAGTTGCAACGATGCTGCAGTACAGTACAGTAGTAGAACAGTATCGCTTCCGCTCTCCGTCTGGACAGGCGTGTTCTCCCGAATACGTTAACACTCGATCCACTCGAAGTCTCCACATGGCTGGAGTGCCTCGAGCCCAGCCAACGTAACCACGCTCGGAATTTCAGGACACCCAATATACTTGTAATGCTATAATGGTTGAGTGTCTCGCGCTGTGGAATGCCCCAGTTTATTCAGGTTCTCACAAATACAACTGGACGACCTGGTTACGAGAATGGTAGCCGTATTGTGTTAAAGTGAGGAGAAGATAAGCCTTGCACTAGACGAACTCTCAAGTAATTTAAAAGTGTTATTATGTAAATTGTAGTGGAGCGGTCGTGATCAACCCCCAAGATGTAAAACATTGCCATCACAACAGTGAAAAAAAGGGAAAACATAGTCAAAATATCAAACATTTCGAGCTCGCTCCACTCGCTGATTATGAGTGATATCAGATGGGCCTGGCAAATAACAAAATCGTCATGGTCCACACATATTTTTGAATTTGTCTGTTTACATGCAAGCTTTTGACAGATTTTGCAGATATTTCGAGCTCGCTGCGCTCGCTGCCTGCCTGATGGTAAGCAGTCCCCGCAACCGCATCGCTCCCTAATTGTTCTAATTTTATCGAATTACAATCTCGTAACGGCTTTAAGAACCAAAATGTCAAAAATTTCGAGCTTGCCGTTTCTGGTCATCTTAATATATATAATTCTTCTGTGAGTGTGTATGTCACTGAACTTCTCTCAAACGACTGGACCGATTTTGATGAAATTTTTTGTGTGTGTTCGAGGGGATCTGGGAATGGTTTAGATTCACAATTTTGATTAGATTCAATTAGATTCAAAATGGTCCAGAATGTTTTAGCTTATTAAAAAAAGTTTGAAATTTTCAAATTAAAGACGTGTAGACAGGACAACGTCTGTCGGGTCAGCTAGTATAATTATAGAATCGCATTAATAAAATAAAATCATCTTGGCGTTAATATCCCGGTTGTGCTCTCGCACACGAGTACCCGGGGTCCGCCTTGACCATGACCCAAGATTTGGCAGATCCCTCTCAATAATAGGTTTTAATTATTCTTATCACGTGGCCGTGTGGTGACCGGCAGAGTGGAAAAGCACCAACCTTTTACACTCGTAGTTGTCGTACAAGGCGACTAATGTTTGACTAATGTACCTATAGGCTGGTAAATGGGCAGCAGTGTTTTCCATTGTTATATTTATAATATTGCGATCTCCAACCCGCCGGCCAAGCATGGAGATTAAAGCAATAACCTCTTCTTTCGTGGGAGAGACCCTTAGTCGTTATAAGCTGTGATGATAATGAAGACTCTTATCACGATCCCGAGGCAAAAGAGGTGTGTCGGGATCGTATCTTGTGGTACACGACTCTCTGCCTATCCCTACGGGATATGGGCTTGAGTGTGTATGTACGTAAGATCACCCCAGCTTTTATGTCTTGGTTATGTATTGTTGGATACCCGGAACTTAAATGTAAAATATGTGCTTGCTGCGCTCGTTTATCCCTTAATATATTTTCATTTCGACCACGCTAGCTTGGGCAACCTTCAAGAAACGAAGTAATGCGGGTATCTATGGGTGGCGGTGATCACTTTCCATAAGGTGACCTACTTGCTCGTTTGCCTCTATTATAAAAATCTCTCCAGCTTTAATGTTTGAAAATACATGCTCAGATATTTTCATTACGAACAAGTACGCTAGCTTTAGATGTTCAAGCTCGTTGCCTTGGATCTTTTATTTATAAGTTATTTTCTAAGGGTGCGTCCAAATCTCTCAAAGCGCTCCTATTAGTAGAGCGGACACTGGCTGGCAGTCACTGCTTGCTGCATAGCCGGGAATGATCGGTAGGATCATGGAGAAGAATTAAACCAACGCAACGGCCGGCCGTGTGTCCAACACAGCCACGTCGGAATTTTCAACCAAAGTTTTGACAATATTTTTACTTAATTTATACTCTTTCAGATTATTTACGAATATGTTGCCCAACCTTTCAATTAATAAGAAAGAGATTGAGATTGAGATTTTTGAAATGAGAAATCGAATTCATATTATCAAGTAATGGTACCAATCAATAGTGGTTAAATTGTCATTATATTTGACCGAGTTTATAATTTGAGGAGTACTTATAGATAATCATACTATTAAAGAGGTGTTCATAAGCGAGTACAAGTCCACTAGGGTTGTGACATATATATAGTTTAGCGTCAAATTAGTCATAGTGTTAGACCACGTCCTCGATTTCCTATCTAACAATGCCTATATATTAGTACTTACATATTGGACCCTTACCTGTAAGGTCGACGTCTACATTATTAATAATTCGTTTCATAATATATAGTCCAAGTTGGCGACAGTCCGCGAACACGCTATATTAATTGGATTCCGAGCAAATCCGTAACGAATTTGAATATTCAATTACTGTTTTAGCATTAGTTTTATAATTAGCGAAATAGAAAACGTATCATTAGTATGCCAATGCTCTGGAAAATTAATGGGATTTAACTATATTATTTTGTTAATAGGTTTACCGCTTTACGGTGTAGGTATGTATGTATGAATAAATTCTTAAGGGAATGAAGCCGTTGGTTGTTATCAATTAATCATTTTGGTTTATTAAAATGTCACTGCTATGTGTTTAATCTTGAGTAATATAACAATTCAAAATTTAAGGCGTGATGTGTCTTCTAGCCTTTATTTTCTACTACTGGACCCGGCGCGACTTCGTTCGTACACTTACTTTACCCTACCTACCCTTTTTGCTTATAAACCTTCCTCTTGAATCACTCTATCTATTGTTGAAAAGCGCATTAAAATCCGTTGCGCAGTTTAAAAGATCTAAGCGCACATATATACATATGGTCAGACGGCGGGAAGCGACTTTGTTTCATACTACGTTTAAAAATGTATAGAGCTCAACCTTCTCTAAAGAGCGAAGGGAATCAATTTCAGTAATTACACATATCAATGATATGCTGAGTTCAGTCATTATCCTAAACGTAGGAATGAACTTATTACAGAGAGAAGTACTGTGGCGGGGGTTGAAGTTCATCAGTGGACTGTTATGGGTTGTGCAGGTAGAATGGTTTAAGTAAATAATCTAGAAAAAGTAAAGTAACCGCGATAAATCACAACTGCAAAAAGTTTCTTGCTACTCGAGGGGAAACCACGGACAAATTGCTAGTAGGTACAGTCATTCAATAACTGACGACCTGAGTGGTTCAGTCGGTTAACATGCGTCTGCCACGCTCGATATCGATTCCTCGAGGTCTCGAGTTCGATTCCCGGCCGGGCAGAAATGATGAATTCTAATTTCTGGGACGGGTCTGGTTTATCGGTTGTGTGGTACCCATAACACAGGCTTTGCTTACTTTAGGGCTAGATCGAGCTTTCTAGGATAAAACGCTGTGTAATTTGGCGAAGTATATTTTTATTATTTATTTAATGAATTTGATGATCACCTTACCATGTGGTATAATCGATATGACAATATGGACCTAAGTTGTCAGCTTAATTACGTAGTATGACTGTACCTACTAAGAACATGAAAGAGATTATTTATTAGAGACTAAGCCTTTACTTACAGTAAGCAGTTACCTTTATGAATGAATTAATGATCGAATCGAGTAATTATCAAGTTTGAAACGCCAACTGTACATTGCTAAATACGCGCTATCAGCTGTTTATTTATAGTAACGCTTGTTAATCTCTTATTTAAGGCGAATATACCACTATAAATCATTGCCATTTAAATACTGCAAATAAAATGAGATTACGATTTTGTATTATTAACTGTGATAAGGTTAAGAGTACAAATATTGTCCTTTGGCTTGGTTAGTTATTTATTATTTATTTAACAGTTTATTGTTCACAAGATAAAACATACACGTTATGTTACAGAAGTATAAGACACAACAGGCACTGTTTATCTCTAGAAAGATCTCTTCCAGCAGCTCATACGTTGTATTTGTTTGTTATGTTGGACACCCGGAAGGTATATGCCTACTACGTGACTCTCCAGTCTGGAGTCATGATTTATCCTCTGTCCTTCAGAAGATACGTCCCGTAGTTACGGGACATGATGATCCTTGGGATCAATCCTGGCTTTCACCAGGGTCCTATTATCTGCTCCATTTCGCTCCGTCTTCATCATTGTGTTTAAAAGTGACTTGGGCTTATTATTTATTTTTATCAGCCTGAATCATCTCACTGGGCAAAAGCCACTCGGGTTTAAAATACATTTTAAAGATTATGTTTTAAAATAGTGGACAATTTCATGTAGTGGGAATTTTCACACAGTGAACCACGAACCTAAAGGAATCTCACGTCGTGTGCCGTTGGCTCTTGAATCTGACTGAGTGATATCGAAGTTATTGGTGAAGACGTCTCATGTCTATGCCTTATTTAAAGTATTAGCGGCTACGTCCGCGTCGACCAACTTTATAACATAATTGTCTTATATGGTACGTAACGCGTTCAGTCCGAATCCCGCCTATGCGGGGTCCTGTTTGTTACCCTAGGACCATGGGGAAGAATGTTAGTGTAAAAGTAGTTTTTCATGACATCTGCTTAGTAGTTTCGGAAATTGCTGCATTAAAAGGTTCAAAGCATCGACAAGTCAACTCCATAAAAGAAAGTTTTCTATCCTCATTGATTCAAATTGGGTTCAAAGAAACAAACAAAAAACAAATTCTTCGACTTTCTAATATAATTATAGATTTACCTATAACCGTACTATGAAGGAAAAAAAATAATTAAAATCAAACAACTACGAGCACCCTTTAACAGAGTGCGGTTGCGATAAATGGGGTTCAAAGTGTAACGCACTGTGTGATTTTTACATTGACACAGTTTCTAATTATAGATAGGATTATTTCCATTGTTTGGGTTTGCCTTTGACTTTAGAATTTAGTGCGGTTTTAATATTCAATGTTATTCTGTACTAGCTTCTGCCCGTGACTTCATTAATGGAAAATTCATTTATAATAAATACATTAATAAATAAATATGCCACGACAATTCAAACAGCGCCATCTAGCCCCAAAGTAAGCAAAACTTGTGTTATAGTTGCCAGAGAGGTAATGAATAAACTGCTTATATTTTTAAATACATTCTCATTATACATTTAACACCCAGACCACCCAATTTCTGCCGGGCCAAGAATCGAACCCGGGACCTCTGTGTGGCAGACCGGCCTGTTGGCCAACTGACCACTCAGGTCGTCAAACGTTCCCGTGGGAAGGTTCTTTAGGTCGTTTTAACGTTTTGACCTATTCTATGCTATAAGTTACATTACGACCAATTTCATCAAAAGCCATCATCATCATCTTGGTGTCTTGTGTGAGCCTTCCAGCTTTTCCTACGTTTGTTAGCAAGCATGTTATTCTTATCGACGTCAAGACATCGCTTCTTGGGCCAGTCCTTCCTACCCGTGCCTGGCGGGGTTGGTATTGTCAATAAGTATGTCTACGCACCTTCTTCGTGAAACAAACTTGTGGTCATGTTAGCTATGACATTCTGTCAGATTGCTTTTACCTGTTTTGCTAGAGAACTTTTGTTTTACAAAAAATACTCGTTATAACTTCCTCAATCAATTAGTTTTTTATTAAAACGGTAGCAGAAATTTATTAACATTTTAGGTATTAAAAGCTGTTGTGATCAGTGATTAAATGAGCGAATGGAGCGAACTCGACATTATGTACCTACATGTTGGCTTAGGCGCTGCGATGATGTGTAATGCTGATAGTAATAAATGATAATAGAAGCAACTTAAATTATGGAATGAGCAATCGGAGCGCGCACGAAACTTTGACATTATGATACTTAAATGCTGGGGTGATTGTTAGAATTAATATTTGAGCGAATGCAGTGACTACCGAATTTTAGGTGTTGAAAGTTTGGTGTGCAGTATAAAATAACTGAAACCAATGAATGAGCGAGCGAAGCGAGCTCAAAATTTTTAACATTTCTGTTCTAAAAAACTGGAGTGGTCGATAAAATGAAAAAAATAATTGAGCGAGCGTAGCAAGCTTGGAATATTGGTCTTTTGGTTCATAAAACCGTGGGCGATTGTGAGTTAGAGTCAGGGCTCAGAGGGAGGCGAGTCCAGACAAGAATCTGTGTGCAAGGCTGGGAAGTCGAAGTTGAATAATTCTCAAAACAATTGTAGCCAGTCAGAGTACAATAAATTAAGTCTTGAGTTTTTGGGATGCAAGTATGGATCAAACGAAGTCAATACTGTGGAATGAGTAACATGCTGGAACAGAACGCATGTTGCATGCAAGCCAAAGATGTTGATATAGCACAAGGGTTTCAAACTGGAAATTAAGACGATGTTTACGATGATACAGAAAACGATGAAGCCCAAATTTAGATATCTGAAATAAAGAATGGAGGTAGAATGACTCTGCTCAACCGTGATAATCTGAGACCTCCGTATCGATACCGAGACTTTGTTTGTAGCATATGTCGTGCACATAAACAGACGAACCGATATTAGAATCGACAAAATTTTTGCATAGTTGATAAATATAAAGCTTGTTTGGTGATTAAAGGTTACTTTGCAGAAGAGAGGACTCGACTACTATCCTGTGGCGAAGACGAGCACAATAAGAGTAGATATGAGCGTCGCTGCGCAAGAAAATTTTGACTTTATCTCAATTTTATCCTTCGACAGCCTTTTTGTATAAATATTTGAATGAGGAAATTTACATGAAGCTTCCTGAACGCTACAACGACAATTTGGGTAAGGTATTTAAACCCAGGAGAACTTTATGTGGTCTAAATCAAAGCAAGCTTCCGGTGCTGGAACCATTGCATCACCGAACATATTCTGAAGATAGGATTCAATCAGAGCGAGAGTGATCATCACTGTCTCTATATAAGAAACAAAGACAATAAAGGTAGGAAGCAGATCCTAGCGTTGTATGTTGATGACGGATTAATCGCCTCAGAGAACCTGAAAGAGACGGAGAGATTTTACGCCTTTTTACCTAGCTATTGGAACAAGACCAGACATAGTCTATACTGTTAATGTTGTCTCAATAACCTTAGACAATGTAAAACCAGAGGATACGGCGAGAGTCAAGAGGATCCTAAGCTATATCAAAGGAACTATAACCTACATACCAGTCTTTCACGGCGGCGAAGTGCATTCGAAGTTATAGTGATCACACTCAGATCTACTTCCAGAATGATCTGTGTGTACTCCAAAGGAGCGATCGCCTGGCAACGCAACAGGCAAAAGACAGTTAGGGATTTCTTCAACAGAGGTGTGGCTGTTAGCGAAACGGCCAGAGAGGTCATATTATGGCTGAAGAACATTTTTAAGTTTATGGTGACTGGAGAGTTCCACAAGGAGTCTGCGATTCGTTTGTCTGGTGGTCTATGATGCTAGTTTGTTATTTATTTTTTATTTATTATTTATTGTCGAGTAATAAAAAAGCACAAATCTTGTGAATTACGTCTTCCCGTGACGGATCACACAGTCAGAGTACCTAAGATTGCCATTGGTGAAGACTTTATAAGTCTGCAGCACAGTGTTTAGCCTTGGAGTCTCTCGAATGTATCATAAAAGGATCCTGAAAGCCGCTGGTGAGTGTGTTTTTTGCAGAATTTGTGCATTAAAAGCTTTCTTTTTCGTCATACAGTCTACACACTTCCACTTTCATAGATATTCAATTACCAACTTCATCGAAAATACCCAGAATAGGCCGAGCTATCGCTTATTTGAACTTATAGCGTAGGTAACAGGACTGTTCTACAAGGAGCTCTAATATTATAGGGAAAATATTTGATTATTTGTCATTTTGTTTGTTCGTTTGTAATAAATAAACTCAAATACTACTTAATCGATTTTAAAAATTCTTTCACCTATAGGAAGCTACATCAGCGAATAAAATGGGCTATATTTTATCTTCAAAAACAGTGATAGATCCCTAGAAAAATTGCAATAATATAACAATGGTAACAAATTTTGCATGTTCGCGCATAACTTCAGAACGGCTGCACCTATTTAGCTAATTATTTTTTGTTAAATTTGTATGTATTGATGTATTTTTCCATACAATAAATGCAATACCTATTCAATCCGTTCTAAGTGGTGTATACAAACTTTCACTCGCTATTCTAGAAATTCCTTTTTTTCTTCTTATTGCTCACTTAAGTCACATTAGAGACCTCTATGTTAAATTTAAACCTCCTATATTCAATAGTCTCGCCTGTACGTTTTTAGAAGTTAGTCAATATAACAACATTTTAACCCCTGTATCACTTCCTTAAAGGACAAATTTATAAAAATCTTGAAATGCATATTTAATTATTTGTTTAGTGGAAAATTTATACGCAGTTTCAAGTAAATCGACTGAAGGTATAAAAAGTATTATTCAAATTTTCAATTTACAAAAATTCCCATTAGGTACTCACTTAAATTATATAATAAACCTCAATACAACATTTCAAGCTCCTAGCGGTGTCATTTGTGCATTTTTTGCAGTTACTCAATATAACAAAATTCCACCCCATGTTTTACCACTAAGGAACGAATTAAATAAGAAACTTTAAATACGTTTTTAATTATTAGTTTTGTAGAATATGTGTACAAAGTTTAAAGTAATTCATAATTTAAAGGAATACATAGTTGCGTGTAAACTTTTACCCCCCATTTCATACACTTGCCTCTGCCTTGTCATTTAGCAGACAGTGAGAAAAGTCAGACTTCCAAACTTCCATCCCCAGTTTAACCCCCCTAGGAAACATATTTCCAAACATGTAGAATTACATTTTTCATATACATTTTTAGAATGTTTGTACAACGTTTCAAGAGAATCCATTGAAGCAATCACGAGTTGCATATAGACTTCAACCCCCTAGTTCACCCCCTTAGGGGGGGAATTTCCAAAAATCAGAACTTAGTGCGCATTTACGTCATATAATAAAACTTGGTGCAACATTTCAAGCTTCTGGACCCAGCGGTGTCGACTCTGCATTGTCGCACAGATTCTGTCAACAGTTTTATATAAATAGTTTATTTTGTTATTTGTGTCTACATACTCATATTTGTGTCACATGTTCTACCCTAGAGGTTTAAATGAGCCAGTCAGTCTGGCGAAAGTTACCGCTTACCATCATGTAGGCTGTCCGCTCGTTTGTTACTGTGTAACATAAAAAAACGTTGAAAAACAATTACCTACTTAAATTAAAACCGGACAAATACTCTACATACCAAAATTAATACGTCCCACTGTTAACAAAAGAAAATGCGTTAAGTATCCTTGTTAATATTGACCGTGAGATTTCGTGTTATAATATAAGTAAAAAAGAAATTGTATTTGCGTACCCAAGGGCCAAACGACACGTAATGCCCAGTGGAATTCGGGCGCTACACTTGACAAATTCAGCCACCACCGGCAGGTAAGGCGACCCTCTAATGCGAGATAACGTGTGTTTTAAAAGGCCCAAAACAGAGCTCTACCGATCCATCATTGGACTTATTCGTTTTTGACGGTGACAGGACGCCGACTGGGCTAGTGATGCGATGGGACCAATTTAAATTGCCATCCAACTCAAGTCAAGTCATATAAAGTTAGTGATTTTGATGAAACTGACGTATTAAGTGACCAATTCTGCCGCTAACACGCTACGCATTAGCTTAACTCTTAAAATAACCATACATTATTCAAGATAGAGAGATAATATCAACACAAGGAGCCACCTACTCCAAGAAAATCGTTGGCCGTCAAAAACTGTGAACGTCTCAAATTATAATAATGACCATAAGAATTTGGCCTCGCCGTTGATTGGTCCATCACTTGGCAGGTTAGGTGGACGTGTTTCGGTCGTTATCTACGGGTTGCATCGGGCCATTCGTCATGCTGTCACGGGGACAGGGTCCGACGAAACAATCAAAGTGGCCGCGCGATAACGGTGGTAGGCCGAAGTGACAGGAGCCCTGGGCTTGCGTAAAACCGCACGTATTTCCTAGGACTCGATGAGCTTGCCTTACACGTCCATATTTGTAATAAGAATTGTCATATATACTATGACAGGCCTGCTACGGGATAACTTTGCTATAAAATCGATTAAAGTCTTTCTTATAAATTAATGCTGGTGATCGATTGCCGGTGACCTAATGGCTAGTGGATCGGGCTCCTAAGCGAGAGGAACCGGGTTCGATCTCCAGTGCCGCTAATATCAATGACAGTACATTAGTTGAACACTAACCGATGCTCTTAATGTGAGAGAAAACATCACGATCCACCTCCACTGTACATTCATCATCATCATCTTGGCGTTAATGTCCCGGTTGTGCTCTCGTGCACGAGGGCCTAGGGTCCTCCTTGACCATGATCCAGGATTCGGCAAATCAGGTTATTGTATAAGCAAGATATTCTGATCTAATTAGATACCTAGGCACAAACAAATGAAATTAAGAACCTACAAAAACATACTCAGTAATTGTCATTACTGAAACATAGATTGTGTTCGTAAATAAACCAAACGACTATGTTATTTATAACGCTGCGGTTTTCCGCAAAGATAAGCGACCTTGTTATAGATAGACCATGTGCTGTAATGATATACTACTCAACTATGCCTAGACCGACTGAATTTATTCCATTAACAAAGAAATGTAGTACATTTTGTTTTATTAGCGGTTCCCCACGGTTTTCACCTGCCCGCCGCCGCGTGAAGTTTGAAATATTGTGAACATTAAACTATTTCGTTAAATTTCCATACAAAACAACGATTTAAAGACAAATCTTTCACACAAAACTGGCACGACAATTTTTTGTTGTGCACAACAAATAATCAACGAAGTCAGTCAAGGTACAAGCGGCAATTCATTTTATTTAAAAAAACTAGATTCTTAATATTGGCCGACTACCATTATTATTGAAATTTAAGGGGGATGCTTGGATGTTTGTCATTCTCACACTAAAAACACTGAACAGATTTTGATGATACAATTTTGCAGTGTTGTGACTTTATATTCCAGAATAAAACAAATTAATATAGTTCAATGTAAACAGTTCACTCTGCAACCGAATTTTACGCTTGCTGATTTGCCCCCCTCTTTCATAATAAAGGAAGTAGATATATCTTCATCATCATCATTTTCATACACTGTGGTCCGGTTGTGTACTTGTTCGTCCGTACTTCGCTTTACCACTTCTCCTCGTCCACTTCGCTCGATTTTCGGCATCCTTGTTGGTGAGTGGAGACGTCATCCTTAACGACATCAAGCCTTTGCTTCGTGAGCCGGTCTCTTTTTCCTGTGCCCGGCGGATGTGAAGGAGGAAGGCCAGACATTTGTTTGCTAAGTAATTGACCGGTCCGAAGATGGGACTCTTGCAGCTTAGCCGCGATGTCTCGGACGCCAAGACTTCGCGAACTTAGCTATATCTTACAGTGGGAGTAACAAAAAATTACCCCACCCACAACCAAAGCGAATTCCTGGATATGTGAATATTCCCCAAATAAACAGCTGACGTAGGTGACTGCCGATTACATTATCGCATTATTTACGATAAATATTTCGCGGAAAAAAAAAACAACAATTTATCGTTGCAACTATTATTCGGTCTCCTACATTAAGAGACGTTTAAATTGATGGTACTATAATTGAAATTGATGGGGCAATTAACAATTACCAGCAGTGATATCCGTTACATTGACCGAAGTAATAATCAAGTTAAATTATAATGTACACGCATAAGTATGTGACGCTGGAATATTTGCAGAAATAATAACTTATTGACGTGAGCCTCGAGGACTCGACTGCTCTGCCTTTAGGTGCGTCTACGTGCAAGTAAAATGTAGACGCTTTATTGTAGGTGTCCCTTATGTACTACACAATAAGGCCCTGAGTTGACTCATTGCGAATTCTGGTGATGGAAAGTGGTAAGTTTGCTTGTGTACGTGAGATTATTGAAGCCGAGTTTTGCATACCGCAGGCCACGTCCATAAAATACAGTACATTACGAGCTAACCGCCGGCTCCTGTGTTACGTGTATAAGCGCGGTTTTTAAAGCACATCAATAAATATCGCAGCCAGCGAAATCGAACATTTTTATATGACGGCTTTCTATACTACCTACCTATCAAGAGAAGTGAGCAAACGTAGGTATTGTTACAGCCCAACACCGTAGATAGTCCCCATCGTTTATGAATAAGTAATGGAAAATTCCGTTAGCGGAAAAGTTATACCCACTTTCGAATGAGGTCCCGAGTAAAAAACATATCGAAAGGATATCAATTTGTTAGCCAGTTTTTGTAAGGCGCAGGCGCAGGCCCGCCGCAGCGCGAGCGCGCATCGCCTACGCGGGTGCTCTCAACGGCATAGAATCCGATTCGAAAACATCGTTATCAGCGTTCCCACTCTAATCTGGAGGCAATAAAATTTCGATGGCTTCAAGAAAAACGGGCCAGCTCGATAACCATAAATTTGGGCCGAAGCGGATGGGACAAATTTTTATAATGGACCTACCCCATTTGGACCGTGAGTCGCGTTAATGACGGACTAACAGTTTGTTTTAACATCATTATAGGAGCGTATCGGGCATTCCATCGCGCAGGTACCTGCTCGACACGCGGACATGTGTCGCCGCGCCTGCGCGCTGCCGATTGATCCGCGATACCATCTCCGAGACTAATTTGATATGACCACACGGATTTAGTACTTCATTAGGTACGATCACAAAAAAAACATTTAGAAAGAAAGAAAGAGAGAAAGAAGGACATTTATTATACATAGCACACCGCGACACAATAATAGTTACATAATTGCAAAATATGCGTGCCAATAAGCTCACCACTCAGGATGCTAAAGACCGAGCGAGGTGGGCCAAGAGTAGCGGGAAGGCGGACCCTGGGCCCTCGCGTGCCACGGGGGCGCAACCGCGAGATATAACGCCAAGATGATGACGAATTGCAAAAGGGAACATTAATAAAAGAACATTTAAAACAATGAGTAGCCTCCTATGCCACTGGTACCACGGTACGAGAAACCGGGTATACCATTACGTTATCGCGGGTTATCACTCTGTAGTTTTCAAATAATACTACCGCAAACAATAACACGTAGCTGTATAATTCTCGCACAGATGCTAGTAGGTACCTCGTACACAGAAATCAATGTAAACACGACGATAAAATGTTGAGATAAATGAATCATATTATAATGCGCCACACACGTAGTTGGTTTCCCTTATCGTAATAACAATAATGTTGTGTATAACCCTATCTTAGTTTGGTTTTAACTATAGAAACGAATTTGCGAAAAAGCCTACCAAACGACCCAACCTACCTAAGATAAACCTAATAGAGAGCAAGGCCTACCTATCCTAAAGCCGGGCCTACACTAAGGCGTGTCCTAATTAGCAACGGTCGTACGACGGGCGGTTTTGAGGTCTCCTATTGGTCGGACGACGACCGGCGCACGACCGCTTTCAATTAGGACAGTGACTAAGGTCTGCCAGAACATTCAAGCTATAGTACTAACAATAAGAAGTATTATAGGTAGGTACTCGCACAATTCATAGTCAAGAGACAACGTTAAAAAACTATAATCCATACAATAAACTGAGTGGTAATGTGGCAACCGAAACACAAATCACATAAAACCACTGCGTGCTCGGATATGGGTACCCACGCCCAATAAGAAGCAAATGACGACCTATACTTGTGTTAATGTATTGAGTACAAGCTCGCGGAAGGTTCCGCCGGCCCATCCTTGGGCAATATATTCAAGCGACAGATACACGTATTTACAATTACGTTATCTCCCTGGCTCCTGACATCACCCGACAAACATTCTGTGAACATCGACCCAGCGACGGACCCTTATGGTCTAGAGTTCGTAAGTGCTTTTCGAATCAGTTTCATTGTATTTGCTTGTATACTTAGTAAATCTAATCGTAAGTATCGATATTAAACTACAGAGGTTTTCAGATTTGACTATTAAGACGCAAGCTATTGGGCCAGTGAACAAGGCTATTTAATTAAATATTCAGGCAAGTATAAAGCCTCCGAACTCAAAAGAAAGTTAATTAAGCTCCGGTGGATACTTAAAAAGATTAGGAGCGAGCGAAACTCGGGTCTGGCGCAAAGAAATTGACATTTCAATAGCAAAAAAGGAAAGCGGGATGTTGCGGGCTGCGAGTGATTTAGCGCGAGGCGCGCGGGCGCGGTTCCCATGGGAAAGCAGCCGCAAATATTGACACTGCGCTAACATGTTTATATGCACTTAATGCACCGCGCACCTTTTTACATTTGTACGGGCGCGCGCAGACGCCGCGTCGACCCCCACCCGGCGGTTTTTTGCCGCAACTCCGTTTAACAGGTAGTATCTAATGCTGGATGCGTGCCACCTAATGAGTTCACATCATATTTCACCCAATAAATTATTATCACCAGCCACCCGAGATAAGGAACTGAGGAGTGCGTCAAAATAAATAATCGTCATCCGGGTATTTTATTTCCCGGCTCATCTCGACGTCTTCCTAAAATGCAGATCCGGGCTCCTCGCATTTTTATATAAATGATGGCGCACTTTGGTTTAACGTCTTTATGTAAATTGATGTCCTTTTACGAGCCGTCGCGGTGGAATATTAATTTTCCTCGAGGCTGCGCCGGCGCAGACTCCATGGCGCGGTATTTGCGCTTCGCCATATCAATTACGGAATTTCTTGATTACTCTGATGCGCTGGAAGTGCAAACAAAAGCGCAATGCCTTATGTAAGAAGTGTATGACGTTTGTTATGGTCTTCAATAATAGGTCGGTAAAACGTGTCGTGTTCTAAGAAAACCCAAGAGGGCTAAGGGTGGGTAAACCCCTCTTAAATTATATTTTTATGACTGTAAAACTAAAATATATCTTAAGAACATTTAATTACCTATATTATGCTCGCTATTGTGTGTTCGAGAGTTAATATCCGCATACATGTAGGTAGGTATCTATTTATTTCCGCATTTTTATTAACTTATTTTGAGATATATCGTATGATATTAAACTTCGTACCGGATACGTTATAATTACGCTAATAACACAACAAATATACAAAATAGCTATGCCGTTTGATATGTAAAACCAATTTGGCCAATAATAAATGGGACTGAGCCTGAGGCATTTTGAGTGCCGGACCGTTTTGCTCCCACGATTTTGATATCTCGGTTACTTTGTTTCATTCCTCTCGCACCGAAATGTAAGCGGACTTGGTTATTTTTAGACTGCGTTTTGTTTTATGGCATGTCGTAGTTTTCCATTGGGGGATAATACATTTTTTTAAAGTATGTTTCATGAAGTTATAATTTTATAGACAGTCCGGAAATAAAAATGACGACTGATGACGTTAAGATATTCTCAACATAAATATAATATATAATCCACGTCTTGGTTTCATGGGAGTAGGTAGAGACTGTAGTTGACGATAGGATAGATTTCGTCCACACCAACTAACTTACAGGCATCACGAGCCTTTTTACCACGCACGAGAATGGAATGAGCTCCCTTCCAAAGTAGTTCCTGCACCACAACCACAGGTTCTCCAAAAAGCATATCTGCAGGTACCTCAAAGGCCGGCAGCGCATCCGCCCCCCTTAGGTTGCAGATGTCCTGGACGACGGTGGCCACTTTCTAGCAGATGAACCTTCCGTCCGTGTGCCTCCCTAGGCAATAAAAAAACACAACTTCCAAAACGTACCTAGTTTTAACATATGTAGATATAAATTTTAATTACAAGTCACAAACGTTAAATTTTTATGAATGGCTGTAGTAACCTCGAAGCGTAGACAACCACAGCGCGTATGCCGGGCCTATTATTCCCTAGCATCACGTTCGCGAACTCTCACGGGCTGGCAGCGAGGCAGCCCCAACACGGTGTGACAGAGTACAATTTGCGGTCAAAATAATGGGTCAAAATTACGTGTTCTGTCCTTGCGGCGACCATGTGGGAATGTGCAAGCTATTGCGTCACGTCCCCCCTAATTACGCGTCCAAGCGATGGGATGCACAAATTACAGGCTGTCGATGGGATGAGGGCAGGCCATTTTGGTTGGAATGCCTTTGATACTTTTTGGTCTAATGTGTGAGGACCCGCCTTACTAGGCCGTAGGTAGCGGCGCGCGTGGTAAGCTACCTTGTTATTTGCAAATTTAAATTGCCAGTACGAGTAGCTACATATATGATTTTCAACATTTGTTTCTGTGCTCGCTGCTGAGCTCACATCCACTTACATACAATGATACGATAAAAATCAAATTCGAATAAATCAAATACGATTACAGCCAGTCTAAGTAGGTAATCCAAAACGGAAACCACTAAACAATAGCCAACAATAAAAGAACATCCACACGATCCGAGTTAACGATATTCACGCGAGGATGTTTAGTTTAAGACATCAGAATCAATTATTATATTCCAACTGGACTTATTCTCCGAGTTATTTATCATCATGATCTCGATCACAAAACGAGAACATCACGGAATAACTTATTTAGTGGCTGCAAGGAAATGTGTGCTTTAAGCGTGACTTTTCAAGTGTAGTTATCGGGTGCGGCGAGGGAGGGCGATGCTCGGAGCGATTTCGATTTGGGATACATGAATGCGTGCAAAGGATTTGGACTGTTTACGACTACGTGGGTGGTTGTGGGCGGGGCGTCTCTTGTCCTGCTTCTTCCAACCCATCCTGGATAAGGCCGTTTCACCCCGCGGCCGCTCCCACAGAACCTTTCTTGTTAAAGTATTTTTTGTTCTCTTCAGGTTGGTATTAGGAATGGTCAGAGGAGCAAATATTTACTCACGATTTTGAAAATCTTGTTTTGATGACTTGTTAATTGGTGCTTTATGGAGCTTCGAGCTGTGAGTCAACGTGGGACCAAGGCACTTAAACGTCTCATTTTGCAGACAATTGTACGGTAGTTGTCATAATACTTACATTATGACTCTTTGTAGGTACCCTTGGATTTAGAGGGTTTCCCTAGTGAGTACGATATGGAGACCTTACAAATGTTTGAAAAGGATTTTACGAGATCAGCATCATGTCGTTACCAGGTACTAGAACTTAGAACGAGGAGTCCGCCTGGGTGAGTACCACCTGGGTGACTTTCTCCCGCCAAGCAGCAATGCTTGTATTATTGTGTTTCGGTGTGAAGCGTAAGGTAGCCAGCGCAATTACAGGCATGAGGCATTTTATCTTAATCCTCACCTGTGGTTTTGCATTTTTTGTTGTCTGCCTAAATGCATGAATCGTAGATGTTATGGGCGACAGTTACCGCTTACCATCAGGTGGGCTGTGTGCTCGTTTGTCACTGCATAGTATAAAAAATCAGGGATGTTTATTTCTCTGGTATGTTTTATTGCAATCGTCCATAGGCTACGGTATCAGAGTAGTAGTGTTTTTTACTTTACTTGCAGTAACTACTTACCATCCGTAAGAATTGTTTACCACCTTACTGGTATAAAAATAAAAATAAAAAATATTCGTGGACAAATTCACACAGCGCCATCTAGCCCCAAACTAAGCAAAGCTTGTACTATGGGTGCTAGATAACTGATATACTACTTAAATACTTTTTAAATACATACTTACATACATACATAGAACAAAGAAATATGTCTTAAAAGAAAGAAAATCAAGACCTAAAATCTATTCTTTAATATTATAAAGAGGAACTATTTCATTGATTGTTTGTTTGCATATGGGTAAACTCAAAAACTACTTAACCGATTTTATCAATTCTGTCACCTAAAAAAGCAACATTATCAGAAAGTTTCATAGACTATATGTTATCTTCGAAAAAATTATACGACTAGGACAATTGCAATAATACAACCCAAGGTATCAAAATGTAAGGTTGCATGTTCGCGCATAATTTCAGGACGGCTGCAGCTGTTTGACTAAGTAGTTATTGTTGGGTTTGTAATTTTCAGGACAAGGTTTGTAGGCAAGAAAAAAGGGTAAGTAAGTGTTGGATAGGTGTAGTGTAGGGTAGTGTAGGTGTAGGGTAGGTGTAGAATAAATGTAGGGTAGATGTAAGGTAGGTGTAGGGTAGGTGTAGATATGGTGTTTGGTAAGCGTAGGGGTAGGGAAGGGGTAGAACGCCACGCAAACGAAATGGCGAAGGCCCCACTAGTATTATTAGTATTAAATAAAATAAATTTAATAATATCCGTCGTTACGGAGTAAATATACGACCTATAAGGCAATTTTAGAAGCCAAAGAAATGTGTTGTATACGTTAGTCGGCAAGAGCAAAGGAGGGCGGACCTCCCGCGAGCTTCAGATAGAGAAATTACCCTCAGAGCTAACGACCGATGCCCGCTTGCCTAATTGGGGGCTGTCGAACAACTCATTCGTTCTGTGAAACGCAGCCTTCCAAATCCACCACGTATTTATGAGTCACGCCATCCTTCTAATTGTTTCTTGAGCGATGTGACGTCAAACGTAAAAGCTTTGTCGAATTATAGGGAGTTTTGTAGCTTATGGAGACTAAAGGACGTATTAAGTTGTAGATGTAATATTGTGATGAAATTTCGACTTTTTGGTTCCCTTAGGTTAATATATCATCATCTTGGCATTAATGTCCCGGTTGTGCTCGCAGGAGGGCCCGTGGGCCGGCTTGACCATGATCCAGGATATAGCAGAGCAGATAATTACAGTGGAGCTACTGACATCAACCCTCCTTGACCCTGCTACCAGGGAAATCTGAACAAATTGGATAATGGTTATATAGTCAGTCGCCTGAATGTGCAGATTTCTCACCGCAATAGCATCATTTAGTGCTCAACTATTGTGCATATCTCAGAAAAGAGTCATTGGTACATGGCGGCAGTGGGATTCGAACCCGGTATCTCTTACTTACGAGTCGGATACCTTAACCACCCGGCCTCCGACACTCCTTGAAGTATTTTTGGTTTATTTACAAATTTTAATTACATTCATAGAAAAGATATCAACGGGGACGCAGCTCGCGTTGATCTCTTTCTTATGAAAAGTTACCCCCGACGCTGGTGGTGCTGGCCTGAGCGACAGGTACGCTGTAGATGACGGCGTCCAACTGCTGACCCTCTGGTCCCCAGCGCGAGCCCTCAAAGTCTCTTGAGGATTGTTTTTAAGTGGGTTTTATAGGCATTAGAGAATTTGCATGGCGGACAGTTCGGTTCAGTGAACAATACCGCAGAGTGGACATTATTTATTTACTGACATATGCCATGCCAACCTTGCCAGGTACGGGAAGAAGAGAACGACCTACGAAGCGATGGCTTAACGTGATCAAGACTGGTATGCGTGCCAACAAGCTTACCACCAACGATGCCAAAGACCGAGCGAAGTGGGCCAGGAAGAGAAGGAAGGTGCGCGTACCACGCGGGAGCGCAACCGGGATATAGGATAAGGGATTTTTTACTCCGACTGCGGCAAAGCTATGGGTAAGTATAAACATACTACTAAACGGCTGAACAGATTTTGACACTTAATAGTGGCGCGATGGTCACTGGATCTTGATATACTTTCTTTGTACAGATTTTGGCCGAAAATATACATTTACACCTATTTAATTATGACAAGTCTTGCCATATCCATTAAAGCTTTCATAGGTAGTACATGACCTATCAAAAGAGCATTCAGTAATGGAGTCTGCGTTGATGTCTTTTGTACTGAACCGAAAAAGTTGTCAACAACTTAAATAAGCTTAAAATTAGTTTCTATGAACAAAATTTGTTCATAACAAGCTTTTATCGCGGTAGTACTCATCAAAACCATTCCAAGAGCACAAACACGATTAGGTTATCTTGTTACGTTCAGTGGTTCCTAAAGCCACCTTCCGCCAACATCATCAGACCTTGAATATCACACCTAGGGGTATAATAATCATTAAGACCATTCCAAAGAGCCCAAACACGATGATGTTATCTTATTGCAATCATTCTGTACTTCCTATGACCACCTTCTGTCTCCATCATCAGACTAGCTCATATGCTATAGAAATAGCTAGATACATAGGTATACAAAACTTCAGCTCAATTGAACACCAGGAAGTGGGTCAAATGAGCAAATCACCAGATTCGTCCTGAACATACAAACAATGCAAGTTCAATAAAAGCTTGTATTTTTACACCAACAACATTTTTAACCGATGAGTAGGTGATTGTGCAGTTACTGATTCCCTAAGTGTCAGATAGTTTTACAAATTCGAGAATCTGCATTGTCAACAAGCAGGTTGAAACTTGTCGAAATGCATTCTTCAACGATTAAGATAAGGGCCGAATATTTGTTGTGAAAAGGTGCCCTTGAGTCACCCACGGTGAGGGTGAATCACGCACGAGGCACTACCCGCAACCTTCTAACGTTTCACCGATAATGGCAGATAGCATTCATGCACGACAGTATTGCTCAGTAAATTATTTTCGACCCACTGCGTCACGGAATAAAGCTCCCTCGACGTGTTTGAAGAGACTCAACACAGAAGCCTTTTTGCGATGCCGCTGGCGCTATCAGGACAATAGCTTATCGAAGTGGGCAGACAAAAACAAACAGAGCGCGTCGACATTACACCGCAACGTAAAAAATGACAGCTCAGGGAAAGTTAACAGGTACACAAAGGTCCGGAGGTATTGCAAACACGCATATCGAAAATATGCGTACGGTACCTCATTGTGGATGGAAGCATTGTCATCCCGCCTTTGTGATTCTGTTACCGTAACCTGGTGACGTCATTATCCTGTAATTTATTGCCTAATTATGTACTTAGTAAGGTTAATAAAAGTTCTTATAAATGTTATTGTTATCTATTATCACTACATATTATAAAACAACGTCCCACGCCGTGTCTGTCTGCCTTTCTTGCGGTTTTTATACGGGTCGTGCCAGGCACTGAGGTTTAGCACTTATGTCAAACAAGCGACCCGTTTCTATTACAATGTGCATGTAATTTCATTTACATATATACATTCCGGAAGTTTTTTTTTTCTAAATTATAGTCAAAACCGCATTAAAATCCGTTGCTTGGTTTAGGACGAGTTAACGGATATATAGACAGATCGACGCGATAAGCGTATTTAACAAATAAAACAAAGTCCCACGCAGCGCCTGTCTGCCTGCCTGTCTGTTTGCGACAACTCAAAAACTACTGAACGGATTTTCATGTGGATTCACCAATAGACAGAGTAATTCATGAGGAATTATTTTACGTGCAAAATAAGGTTTTATGTAAATCGGTTCAAATATGACGATAATTGTTGAAAATGCATCCAATTAGAACGGGAACGGGTTGAATAGGCGTTGCATTTGAAATAAACGGGAAAATGTAAAAAGTGGTTTACGCGAACAAAGTCGCGGGCAAAAGCTAGTATAGTATAAAACAAAGTCGCTTGTCACCGTCTGTTCTTCTGTATGTATGTATCTCCGGTTAGATCTTTTAACGACGCAACGGATTTTAATGCGGTTTTCAACAATAGATACGATACAGTGATTCAAGAGGAATGTTTAAGGGTAGAAAAACACGCTAACGAAGTCACGGGGTGCTAAATAAAAATTTGCTATCTCTATAATGCGTATATTCGTAATCATTTAATTGTCAAGGCACTCAGCTTATGCGGCTCTTCTGCACAAACTGTGAAACGAAATTAGTTTGCTTTTCTGCATTTATGGTAATGAGCCATTGTTAGTCCACTGCATTTTAAAATGGGTTTCGAGCGGGACACCAATTACCGGCTACTGGTGAAATTTCGTAAATTCTTTTTTATGTTTACGACAGACAAACAGGATAGCGGGCAACCTGATGGAAAGTCACCGCCGCGTATGGTCGTCAGGAATCAGGGGCGTCACCAAAGCGAAGCCCACCTCTAGAGAGACCTCTGGCACTCATAATTTTTCGTTAGTTTATAATCTGTCTGGAAAATTGCTTGTTACGGATTATAAACTTTTTTTTTTATGTCATACGATAGGCAAACAGGCAAGCGGGCCACCTGATGGAAAGTGGTCACCACCGCCTATAGACATTAGCAACACCGAAACTATCGCCAATGCGTTGCCCACCTCTATAACACGTTACTCTGGCAGCAAAAAGGCAAATATCCCTCCACTGCCAAAGCCACGGTTCCCCAAATTCCCACCCCATGGAGCTCTGGAAACCTTATTTACCGGCAGACACACAATACTATTTAAAAGAGTATTGTTTAGCTGCGGTATTCTGTAAGGTGGAGGTACTTCCCCAGTCGGGCGGCTCGGGCGGCTCGGCCCGCTATGCCCTACCTCTCTTAAAACGTAAAGTATTAATTTTAAAAATAATGCTTTTTGTGTGTAAGTACGTAACGGTACAATTAAGAATATTTCAATACCTAGTTCATATAATAGCGCGTTAGATTATAATCTATCGCTTTTTACAAATACTTTGTAAATACAAATCAAGAATTTTGATAACTGTTCATGGTGTCCATAGCATCCACGACATAGGCACTCCTTGTGTCTGTCATTTAGGGAATCAACTTGGGGACCCCTTTAGGGATTTGATTGCCTTCAGCATTTTTAATTAGAATAATTACATATATAATATACGAGGACTAAGAGGAAATGACAGTGGATATCGGGCCTTAACGCCAAGATCATCATGACATATTATATAATGTATTAGCGGACCTGGCACGATTTCGATAGCGTGGCGTCCTACCCCTACACTACCCTATCCTTACCATACCCCCATATCCCCGATACCTATAACCTATGGGGTCTTCAAATCTTCTAGGCACGCATGCTACATCATCGACCTCTTCGTCGCTTTCCATCAGGTGTTGTTGAGATCAAAGGCAAGCCTATTTACAACAAAACAAATACATTACCCTACCCCTACTCTTAACAATAAAATTTACTGATACTGATTCTCATTCCTACCCTACCCTACTACTATACACCTACCCTACATCTACCGCACACCTACTCTACACCTGCCTTACAGCTATTCTACACCTATCCTACACCAACCCTAAACCTATCCTATACCTACTTTACCCCTACCTACCCTTTTTTCTAGCTTGTAACCTTACTCTTGAATAACTTTATTGTTGAAAACCGCAATAAAATCCGTTGCGTAGTTTAAAAGATCTAAGCCTATATAGTTATAATTCAAATGTTAAAACTATGTACTTACTACTTATTGTTCTGCGGAAACCAGCAATTATGTAACTATATCTTTATTAGCCCGAATCATCCCACTGCTGGGCAAAGGCCTCCCCCCGATTCCTCCACTCTTCACGATTAAGTGCCAATGTCTGCCAGTCACTTTCGAAGGCCCGCAGCGAATTATGTAACTATTTTTTGTAAATGTAAATACCTGTAGGTAATTAGATAGGCACTAACAAAACGATTGTAGGCAATAGATACCATAGATTAAGATGTTAGGTGTAGTGTAGGTACTAAGTGCTGGTAAACCTAAAAAATAAAATAAAGACCATGAACCATGAGACCATGAAGAACAGACGGCGGAAAGTGACTTTGTTTTATACTATGCAAAGACGAGTAAAGTCTCTGAGAAGAGACTGCCCAATCAGTCTTCACGTCCCCAGCGGAAAACCTTGGTCAAAGTCCACACCGTGATACATAATTAAACACGTATTCGATGTGGTACAGTTAGTCAGGTAGTCTGCAGTTCATATTAAATTAGTATGTACTTATAATTATTTGATCTGCCAAATGCCATGATCCAGATCATGATCAAAGCGGCCCTCGTGCGAGAGTGCACAACCAAGACGATTATTATGAAATTAGTAGCTAATCATTGTCTTTAATTATCCGATCTGCCAAATCCTGGTCAATCTTGCCAAATCATAGTCAAGGCGGACCCCAGTCCCTCGTGCGCGAGAGCACAACCAGGACACTATTAAATTAGTAGATAGGCATAATTACCCTCGCATACCACCCGCACGGCCCGAGTGGCCAGCGGCCAGCGCGTGGGGGCGCTAACTTGCTAATGCGCCCGCTGTGTCCGAACTTAGCGCCACCATAAAAACGCCGACGGAAGTAGGACCACAAAGCGAATACCAACGAGCAAAAAGCGGCGAAAAAAACTGCGCATAATGCGACCCGGAGGCCAAGCCGAGCTCCGCGGCTCTTGTAAAATTTACAACAGCTCTATTTTGTTTACCTGCGACTCCACTCCATATTGTCCCTGTGATTGGGCATTTGACGATGAGTTATTAATTTATTGTGCGTAGTCTCGCTTCAGTTTTTATGGCGGTGCTAAAAGGTGCTTCGGCGTTTGCTTTGGTAGTTAATGGCTTTGTGCAAATGTGAGGCGGTTTTTTGTTCTCTATTTAAATAAGTGGAGCTCCTTAATAGGTATTGTGCGAATACGTAACAAGATCACTTTAGTACTGTTGGACTGTTTTGTACAAATATATTTTGAAGACCGACGCGATGGAATGTTAACCGCGAATCCCATACAAACGCAAGGTTCGTAACATTGTAATTGCGTTTCCAATAGGGTTGACCGTATGACCAAACTGTCAGACTAAAGGTTATTCTGAAACAAAGCAAAACGAGTCTTTTCCATCCCCCCCGGTCTTATAAGAAAAATAGTTTTGTCAACTAATTTATTACCAGTATTTCTGTCCCGTTCAAAGAAATACTGTGGTAAATTATTCTATTTTGATTTGTGCCTGCCGCCTCGGGGTTGATAAAACTATATTTCCCATCCACCCCGTTAACGGACAAAGCAACCGGGGCTAATGGGATATTCACATAAATAAAGTCCCGAAACGTAAGTACAATAAATCGTAGCATCCGTATTCAGTACATCCTTTTACAAATCTACTAATAGTACCAACAGACGTAGACAACAGTAGGTAAATAGGAAATAAGTAGCGCATTTTCTAATTAGGAGTAGGCATGTAGGTACGTAATGTTAAGGTAAAACATAAAATAACAGCGAAGGAAGAACTATTGAGAAAGCAAATAGTTATATACAACTGAACACTTAAATCCATAAAGGGTCACACAATAAATGCATTCAAAATAACGTGACCTGAAGCCAAACATGATGCGACATCACATTGCAACGTACAGGTACGAGCTCCAACCTGTTCGATTAGATGGGGAATGCCGTCCGCATAGGCCTATAGATAAACTTGTTACCGGCTCGAACGTTACATGTCGATGCCTATAAATATCACGGCTCAAATATCTACTCGGCTACAGTTCAGTACGGGAAACAGGGAAATTGGTCGACATTGTTTTACTTGGTTCGAGTACCTGTCTAATTATTGATTTACCTAGTCTACTTTACCCGGTACCCTGATCGGGCATTTTGAAGTAGGTAAGTAAAATAATGTTCAAACAAAATTAATTGGCTAAAATTGGATTTTAGTGATTACATTTTTCTTAAAGCAATTTTAGATTTCAATTAAGTATGTACTTTTAATTGAGACTTAGGAACTAGGAATCTACCCAGAAAAGCAGCGTCAAGAGACTTAGTAAAGCCTCACAGGCAGCCAACCCCTGCAAAGGCTGGATGGCCTCGTGCTCTTCCCTGGTGCTATTAGACGGGAATCCGATGTCTGCACATAAGTATGTGATTGATCCCTGCGAGGCGCGGCGCGGGGCCGGGGCGGGGGGCGGCGGCAGTGACCGCTGCAGCCAGCTGCGTGCGGCCATCGACACCATAAAATTAATAACCCGTCGAGTCTCCCAACCAATGCAACTCTCATGAGCATTTCACACATGGTTTGCCCAAAAAACCAGGACCCTGTAGGACGTACGTGCTCAACTTGCAACAGAAAATAACCGTTCACAATTGCTGGAAGGTACCTAATCTCTTTCTAACGATGTAAGTATCAGTTACGGCCACAACGTGTCATGTTGTGAGAAAACTATTACAAATTGATGAGCAAATCATACAACTACTTATTCGATCCTTGTACCAAATACATAAAGCCATAAATACAAATTGAATACCTACTTCGGACCATAAAATTATAGCTCTATGATTGCCGAGTCGTGAGCCAATAGCAAACACAAAACATTCCCGTCGAGTTCCCACAATTGCATTATTATAAATTGGGGTTTTCAACGCGTTCTGCTTCATTCAGCGTTGATGTTAGATTGGTATTTAATAGGGCTTAAATAAAGGTGCGGTGCATCGGCGGCGGCTGCGGCGGCGGGTGGCGGCGGGCGGCGGTCGCGCTCAGACGGGCCGACGGCGGCGCGGGCGCGGCGCGGCGCGGGCGGCGGGGCGGCGCGCTCAGGGAGGGCACTCCGAGACGGTGAGTCTGCCTGATAAAGGAGGATTTTATCCGCTCGATTTAGCATGAAATTGGAATACAAAGTGAATAAAGCCACAAGATTGTAAACATTATGAGGTTCCCCTTTTTTATTGCGGCATTCGGGTTATTTATGGTTTTCTTTTTATTGGTCACTGGCTAGTGTCTGTATTGAGACCCTCATTTATAGGCTTGTTAAAGTTTAGTTAACGAAGTGATCTCTCGGCGTGGTGGTGGTGGTGCGAGCCTGCGCCGCGAACGCCGCGACGCAGTTAATTGAAAGTTTATCGTCCCCGCAGCGCGGCGCGGGCGCAGCTTAATTGATTCGCGCCGTGAGCAACCGTAAACTGGAGTACGCCGCACCCGCCGCACAATCCAATTTGAATAAAAAGAAAATCAACGAGGCTATTTCTTTTCGTAAAATTTTCGAAAGGCTCGTAAAGGTAAGGCGAGCGGGTGCGAGTGTAAATCACGATTGTTATGGGTTCCCACGCGCGGCGCTGCAGCGCTCCGCCGGAATGAATGACTCACTAAACTCGGAGCTCCATTTCCACAAGTCATAGTGCAATTAATAATATGCGGCATCCTGTCGAATTATCTCTCGCCGTGGCAGGGGTCCGGTCGGCTTTAATTTACCACAATGGAACTCGGTTCTGAGAAGTGTTCAGCAGCGCGGGCGAAGCGGGTCGATTCTTCGACGAAAACAAACAGAAAATAATTATCATAAAGATGAAGAGCGGCCGCTCGAGCCCGCGCCGCTAATGGGGGCCCACCTGGCCGCGGCGGCCCCCGGGCCCCGCCGCCGCGGGCCGCGGGGCCGCGCATTCCCGCCTCGCCCCGCGCCCGCGCCGCGCCCCGTAATAAACACTTGATTGCCTTTTAAAACGTACGGCTTTTGATCACTCCACTCCACAGCCACAATGCAAGAAAATTAATTAACGTCAAATGTCACACACCATAATAAAGAGTACTGATGAAATATTCCCTGCTTATGTAGGTAGGTAGAGAGGGTTTGTGTAGGTTCTGTTATGGTATTTGACACACATTTGTAGGTACGCACGTTCTGTACGCTTCCACTACCCAGTGGTATATAGGTTCAGTAATTTTTTAAGATATTTTTTTAAATGTAAGTTGTCCTTTCTCTAACAAAGCTATAGGTACATAGATATAATAAAGCTGGAACAGGTCCAATTCTGCACATTAACGATATTTTGGAAAAAATTTAGAGGGTACTAAATACGATACAAAATATTTTTTTCGTTTTTGTCTGTCTGTCTGTCTATATCTTAGCCACGCATCACTCCAAAACTACTAAATGAAAATATCAAATGAAACTTGTATGATTTGCGTTCATACTACGAGATAGGACACTGGATACTTTTTATCCCGTAATTCATTACGGTTCCCTTGGGAGATCCCATGATGGAAGTCAAAATGTGTACTTAGTTGTTCATTAACGTGTAGTCCGATTTCATTCATTCATTTTTTGTTAGAATGGAGGAACGGAGGTTGTCCCGTCAATATTACAAGGTCATCGATGTAGTAGTTCAGAAATTACACCTCATTAGTAAGTATTAATAACTTGAAACCCGGAATGTACAGGCTCCTTTGAACGTACGGCTCATCTTAAGTGGTGGCTAGTCTTTCTTTTCTCTGGCACTTGGCTGTCAAAGAAAACACGACCGTCACAATAGACGGACATATTAGTTTATTCAGAGTTATCGGGAAAGGGAATCCGAATAACTTTTGCCTAAGCCTGAAATCGCGCAAAAGAAAATCAAATTACAATCAGAAAACAATTCTAAGAATTCATTGCAGCGCGACGAATGTTTGGAACAACAGATTTTCTGATAAACACCTAACTATTTGCTGACAACGTCCATAACACAGAGCTTAGCGCATACTTTTGCTTAATTACGGGCTAGATAGCGCTCTGTGAATTTGTCCAAGCATATTTTTTTAGCTAAATTAAACAAGGAAGCGAAATTACAGAAGAACTACAGTTCGTACTACTACAGTAGTAGACAAGTTATCTGAAATTCATATGGTAGGTACTTACAAAGTTGCAGATTTCTCCGTTTTCTTCTAATTTATGTGAAAACCCTAAACGACATACATAACAAACCTCCAAATAAGTGCCCTTCGAATTTAATTTCCTTTATGGTGGTTGGAAGGTGAAAGTTAAAGAACTATTTTCAGCTTTTTAGGACTTCAAGTCTGCGCTATAGGTTTTTTTTGATATTTCTTTCACGAGGGGCTGCAGTTTAAAAGTTACAGATTTCTAATTTTTTTTCTTATTTGTACAAAATGTGTAGCCTGTAATTTAGGCTTTAATAAAATCCAAAATATAAAAGCTTGAAAAACGAAATTTCGTATATTTTATAAGTTTGCTACAGACACCTGATTTTGAAAATATTAGCTATATACCTAGCATTATCCAGACCGAAGACATGAAGGTTTGAAAACGATGCAAACGCGTCAAGAAAAGGTCTTGGCGTGGGTACTTCATTAAAACTTTGCTATATCTTAAAATTTCAGACTACATGGACACACAAAAACTATAAAACAATCAGATAGAACATTATTCAAGTGCCCAAATTGTAGGCCAGGTTCTCCCATTATCCTATTTATCCAGATCCGATTTATTTCCCATTATCCGATTTATCTCCCATTATCCAGATCTTCAAAAAGTTCTGAATACAGCTGCCTATCCTGCCGACGTCCTTTAACAGTATTTTACACAAAACAACAACACATTTACATAAAATAACTAGAGGTTTCTATTTCTACTGCTCAACGTAGGTATGTCAATCTTCCGATAGTGCGTCGGAATTCGTCACTTCTACTAGATCATCCCCAGAGCCGTCAAAGGCAAACATTCCCTTTGCACCGAACCGTCAGAATCCCCGATAAGGCTTCAAAGCATCTCACTCGGCATAGATAACTTTGTTCGAGCAATAACTTAACACTGGGACCTCCTTCGAACTGCGAAAGCCTCAGATAAAATACTTTGACGAATTCCGTGGCTACCTCAATGGCGAAATACTTTTCGGTATATTTATTTCGTTTTAGTATCGTTTTTTCGGTCGTCGGTTTTTGCGTGCATGCCGCCGACGTGGGCATAGGCCGGGGGTCCATTAAGGCAGAACAATGGGGCCACTCAAGTTCTATTACCAGTTTATCTAACTTTGACGCAGATTATGTGAATTCTGTCGGCGGGATTCTCCTTTTAATGTTCGAATAATGACGTGTCGCCATTAACATGGGTGGCGGGCGACTTATTTAATATTACGGTCGAAAAGTGTTCGAGTATATTGACAATAGCAATCCGTACCACCGAATAAAAGTTCACGAATGAGTAGGTATCACAAAATTCTAAACCATTATATCTTTATACATATATATAAAATGTCCATGTGTATCTAGTAAATACGTTTGGATCTTTTAAACTACGCAATGGATACTTATTTTCATGCGGTTTTCAGCAATAGATAGAGTGACTCAAGATGAAGGTTTTAAGCAAGAAAAAAGGGTAGGTAGGGGTAAACGAGGTGTAGGGTAGGTGTAGGGTAGGGTACGGTAGGAGTAGGGGTATGGTAATGTAGGGTAGAGTTAGGATAGTGTAGAGATAGATCGCCACGCGAACGAAGTCGCGCCAGGTCCACTAGTACGAATACTTACAGATAAATAAACTAACTAAATTAATAAAATAACTGTAATACTTACAGTACCAATACCGCGGCCGCGTGAAACGTGTAACTAAAAGACAACAATAATTTTAGAGAGTTAAAAATAAAATGGTACGGCCATAAGTTACGACGATGATAACATCATTAATGCTTGTAAAACAATTATGAATATTTGTGTGGGATATGAGTCATTCCTTGAAATTGGGGAATGTTGGGAGAGTGCGGCGTGTTCAGAATTTTATCAATAATTATACAACGGACCCAGCGCGGGGCCCCCCGCAGGGCGCCCGCCCATAGCGGAGAGGGATTCCGTCAGACTGTTTGGAAAACCTTGGAAGTAATGGTAACAATAGCCTCAAATAGGCTACGGTATCTGCTTACTATCAGGCGAGATATGCGCTTTTTTGCCACCTTAGTGGTATGAAAAAAAAGTAGCCACTACATATCAAGGGTTTATTTACTATTCGCTTAGTGCTAAACTATGCGATACATTTATAATCTTCGGAGCGACTTCGTTCACGTCGTGTCTTACCTTACACCTATCCTACATCTACCCCTTTTTGCGTAAAAACCACCCCTGTATAGCAAACAGAAAAAAAAATTATTCATATCGGTCAAGCCGTTCTCAAGTTATGGCGTGACTAAGGGAAATAGGGATTCATTTTTATATAATAGAAGATGAATTTTATATAATATATTCACCGATGAACAGAAAGACGAAAAGTTACATTTTCTTTGTTTCTAATAAAGTAGCTTTCCACGTCTGTCTGTATGTATTTCCACTAACTCCTCCTAAACTACACAACAGATTTTGATGCGGTATTAACCATCAGTTAGTATAATACATGCATATTATAGTCAAGAAAAGCCGAGAAAACCCGTGCGAAGCCGAGGCCGGTCATTAATTGATTATATTTAGATCATACCTATAGTTTTAACCGTGAGAAGTGTATTACCTAGTTTACTTGTAATGCGCCTTGGCTCTTGATACAGTTTATAGATAAATATGAGACATCAATGAATGATTAATGTCATCTCACCCTTGATTATACTTGATTATTTTTTTATTATTTATTATAATTGTTTACAAAATTTTTATCGATTACAATGCTACTACAGCTACAGCTACTTTAAAAGTAAAAAGTGTAGTTTGGCGTGGCTCACTAGATGACGCTGCTTAAATAAGATTCTCAAATAGTAAATTTGGTAACCGAAGTTACTCTGAAAGGTGTTTCGTGAAAAGATACTTAGTTTTAGTACCTTTTCTGAGAAGAATGCTCAAATTGTCTACATTTTTATACATCTAACAGTCTCGATTTGATTTATTTATTAAGAATCGTGTCTGATCAACGCCATCTATTACAATTATTTAAACTATTATTTCTTATTAAACGGGAAAATATAAAGCGTTTTCTTTTGCGAAAAGCCTTTGCCATAGTATGCCGCCAGCTCTAGGAGTCTGGCGGCGAGACATTGGTTGGTAAACTATTCCAACGATATTGCTTCGCGTGTGTCCTAGACGGATTCCGAAGCTGGCCAATAGCATACAAAGACACATTCTCACAATCTAATAGCTTTATCACTCGGAGGTTGTTTTGTTTGAAGACAACAACTGTTCTTTAATTTATTGATAGGCATTTCAAGGTTTGATTTTGTCTGGACGTCGTAAAATTTGTCTAAGTTGCGGTAGGTATGGTATGTTAGTGCTATTAGTTGGGGCATGACAAACGCACGAGTCATGGACTTCTTATAGGTTTTGCCGGTAGTCGGTAGTTTCGGAGAAAATTGGCTGTGACCAAAAACATTGGAAAGTTAGCTACCTTCATGGCTGAGCAATTTTCTTTTTTTTGCTCTATAGTTGTGACAGACAGACGGACGAACGCACGAGTGTTCCTGGGGTCCGTTTTTTTCCGACGTATGGAACCCTTAAAACTAAGACAGTTATTTAATAAAATATGTAGAAGTTGATCTCCCAAAGACCAAATGGTATATAAATAAGACACGTGCCACTAGATCAAGAAGGATAATGAACGCAATTATCATGCTTTATTTTTGTCATTTCCCTTAGCTACCCCTTCCCCTATGTACCTAGTTTAAAATTTCTATTCTCTCTCTAACCAATAACAAATAGATACCTAGTATCTACTTGTTTTGTATAATGCTTCTAGCAATTCATACAAATGCGCAGTTACTTTCGTCTCATTCGGATTTACAAAGAAACATTGTTTAGCGCGAATCTGCGGCGAGCACTTCACTGTAACGCATCGAAATAGAAGTTTACTTAAACAATGAGCGTGATTTACGAGTAAACACATTTTGGAAACCGCTTCTTGAAGTTTTCAGCAATTAAAACCGTGCGACTCACATTTCACCCTACATTGCTGGGATAGAGTAGCTTTTCCTGAGCACTTAGTTTCGGATTCGTCCAGATCGTGTACGTGTGTGGTGTAAAAACGCTAATCGATTTTGACGGTTAAATCTTTGAGGGGAGGATTGGTTTTTCGGTGGCGCCTCGGTCGCTAGGTGATCCGCGAGCGTGTTACATGTTAGCTGCACTCGCCAAGGCCTCGGCGCGTTTACAAACACTGCGGTGCTGTTTTTCGTTCACCGCGCGATGTAACATTAAATAATTTTCCATGAAAGTAGGTAAATACGATCTATGATTTAACGGGTTAGTCAGAAGCGCCCTGTTTTCAAACAACAATGTTGAGGCTGGTGGCGTTTAATGGTGCGCTAACTCTAAGTACCTACTATTGATAGTATTTGGCAATATCAATAAACCTCATTTTTTATTATCATCATCATCATCTTGGTGTTAAATCCGGGTTGCGCTGCCGCGCGTCACGCGAGGGCCCGGGGTCCGCATTACTACTCCTGTTGGCCCACTTCGCTCGGTCTTCGGCATCCTTGGTGGTTAGTTTATTGGCACGCATATCATTCTAACCATCGCTTCTTAGACTCGCCTCTCCTTCCCATGCCTGGTGGGGGTGGTATGGCCAGACAATTGTTCCCACGCATGTTGCCGGTCTGCGTAAGACACATCCATATTTGCGATGTCACGGATGGGAAGGCTACCGGGAATGTGGGACTCCACACTTCCACCGCAGGATTTAAATTTCTAAGACGCGCCACTCCTGCTTGTGTCGGTCTAAGAAGTAGAGGCCAAGTTTCAATGCCGCATAAGACTAGGTATCTAATACCTCTACAGATCTAAAAATAGTCTTGAACCTTTCCTTTCAGCTTCATCGGCATTTTGGGCTTACAAATGATACCCGTCACCTCCCACCATTTGGCCCAATCCGCGAATACCTCATCTTCGCCTAAGCGAACCATGTAGAGCTCGTCTAGTTTAAAATGACGCGCCCCACTTCTAGTTGATTTCGATGTGTGAGTGCAAATATTGATAACGACACGACGCGTATTCCTACGTTTGAATCTCACCGGCAACTGAATGACCAATTACAACAGCATTTGTATATGTATTGCGTCCATATTTTAAACTTGCTTGTGTGCGTTAATGCGATAGTGGGGCGCGTCATTTTAGATTAGACGAGCTCTACTACCTTCGCCACATTTAGCTTCAGACCGCCGTTCTCAAGTGACTCATTCTACTCAAACCCACGACCCACCATATCATCTCACGAGGGACACAGTCAAAGGTCTTCTGGATAACCTGAAACAGGAAATGCAGGGGTGCGTTCTTTGATCTGTATC
Organism: Blastobasis lacticolella; assembly: GCA_905147135.1. Classification (NCBI taxonomy): domain Eukaryota; kingdom Metazoa; phylum Arthropoda; class Insecta; order Lepidoptera; family Blastobasidae; genus Blastobasis; species Blastobasis lacticolella. The sequence goes on from LR990041.1 coordinate 12,047,030, forward strand.
CCTCCATGAGAGCCCAGGCCGAAATCCATACTGATACCCCGAGACCGTACACTCGGATCCTGTCGGAACCGAGAGTCCATAACACGTTCGAAGAGCTTCATGGTGTGAGACATCACTTTTATACCGCGATAATTGCTGCACTACCCCACCGAGCCCTTAACTTTAAAGACTGAAGTAATTATACTCAGCCACCATTGGTCACGTATCTTTCCGTACGAATATGAATAGCGGGCGTTGGATGGAATAAAGTGGAAGGAGTTGGTATTGGGAAGCAACCGCCCATAGGTGGGAGCAGTACTCCATATGTAGACGAACATGTGCTTTGTGTAGTTAAATCGATGCCCCTGGTAAGAAGCATTGATTAGCTTGCCCCAAGTTTTTTTCATCCATCTTTGCCCTTAAGTGACCCCAAAATGTAATAATTAGAATCAGTGAAACAACTATTCAAACTGTAAGTTACGCGTTGTGGTAGTAGTGCAGTCGCAATAGTTTTAGAGGAACTAATGGTAACAGAAATAATTTTTTGGCTTTTCGTAAATGAAAAGTTGTTTGCGAGATATTAGGAAAACCCTAAGATGGGATCTTTTGGGCCTCCTCAGACCATAAGCATCAAAGGTATCGATGTAGATTTTTAGTACTTATGTTGATTAGCAGTGTATTAATTACATTTGCAGTAATAATATTATTTTTTATGTCATTCGTTAGGCAAACAGGCCTTTAGACATTAGCAACACCAAGAGTATCGCCAATGCGTTGCCCACCTCTATACCACGTTGCTCTGGCAGCAAAAAGGCAAATGCCATTCCACTGCCAAAGCCACGGTTCCCCAAATCCCCACCCCAAGGAGCACTGGAAACTATTTAAAAGAGTATTATTTAGCTGCGATATTCTGTAAGGTGGAGGTACTTCCCCAGTCGGGCGGCTCCAAATCGAAAAAGATACCCCGCTATGCCCTACCTCTCTTAAACATTTAGTTCCACCTCAAGCAATATTTTCTGTTAATTTTACTCCACTATGGGACTATGTCAAGCCTGGGGAGTTAGCCTGAATGGGTTTCTTACTCTGATGACGAAGCGACCTAAAATTAGCTTGGGCTTCGATACAAATGAGCTCCGTTTCACTCTGTCCTGTGTCATCTTACTGCCAACAGTCAGCCCGGAGTTCCAACAGATCCCTTTCCATTTCGTCCGTCCAGCGGTAACTGGAGGTACCACCATCGGGTACCTGGAGTACTGGTCGCCACCGTCGTCTCAAGTACGCTCTCTTCACTTCCCGATTCTCTCCCATTCTCTCTACGTGGCCAAGACAGCGAAGCCTTTGGGCTATTGTTTCGCCAATTATATTAGGCTCTAATGTAATTGACTTTAATGTGGATTCGAGGCAAAACGATATTTTACTTCTAGAGCCCACACAAGAGGATAAATAAGTACCTACTATCGTTAAGAAAAGTCGAAGTTTAGGTCCCAATTTTTTTTGTTACAGGTTTTGCACGGGCAGACCAACATTTTGTGGGTCTCCTAAACCGCTACTATGACTACAAAGTGGAATTTTTCTTGTACTCGATGACGTAGGATAACCTACGGCGCCCTCACAGTCTATAATGACCGTTTTGTATGTACAGATTTTAGTTTGTTTGCGCACAAGGACTTTATGTAAAGCAGCAATACAACGGAGGGTACCTACTAAGCTCTGTATCAGTTGTAGTGCAGCAGATTTGAATTTATCCATGCTTTTCTGTATTATTTTTAGGCTTGTATTCCGTTTTACCCTCATTTTTCAGATATACATTCTGTGAATCGGCAGAATTTTAGCGGCCTCAGTCACCTACTTCAGCATTTTTCCCAACAAGGCTAGGTCATCTGCGTAGCCTATCATCCTACGACATCTGTTCAGCTGAACTCCGCCGTTCAATATAACAGACCGCCGGATACAAGCAAACACCTGTCGTATGACGTATTTCCCTATTTTAGACCTGTTCGGATGTTTGATTACTGCTTCACTCACTACCCACCTACTATCTAGAGGCGATTTGAATCATATTAACTAATATTTGTTTCAAACTAAACTCGCGTTCTTTACACACATATTGACTAGTTTAGAGGGTATCTTATAATTATTTAATATTAATGAATAGTTTCGGTCCCGGTCCCGAAGCGTCGGTGGGCTAATGATTAAGGGTCCGACTCGTAAGAGGTATCACAGAAAACAAGTTCACAGTCACAGTTCCCGTATTAACAGGGTCACGTAGATCACATGGCAATCGCTGCCCTATAATAACCTGATCTGCCAAATCCGGGATCATGGTCAAGGCGGACCACAGACCTGCGCGCGTGAGAGCCCTATCGGGACATCAACACCAAGTGCACAAAGACAGTGGACACTCTATGCATACTCCCAAATTTTCCTCTATCATTAGTTTGGGAGAGGGAGGCCTCTCACTTTCGTGGGAGAGGCCCGAAGTCCTGCAGTGGACTGTTATGGGCTGTGATGATGATGATGATTAGTTTGGGGTTGATACCACCACCCTCTAGATATTTATTTCTCCTAATAATAAAAATTATTTGTGATTAAAAGTGCCAAAGAAATTTTAATCTACTTTATTGCTAAAAACATTTAAATTAATAGGTCTCTTCGATAAGGAATTCGTGCACTGATTTGTTATATTTATTGGGCAGTAAGTCCGCAAGTTCGTTACGTGTTAGCCAGTTGGGCTTGCTCGCTGCACTTGGAGCGCCGTCCTTGTAGTTTGCGTAGTAGAAGAATACCTGAAATGTAAAATATTATTCTTTACATCAAATAATCTTTATCACGTCACATTACATTACAAAACAACTCATAATATTCCACTGGTGGACTTGAGCCGACATTAATGGACGACTGCCATAATCTCGAGACTGAGGTAATAGATCTGAGGTCTGCCTCTACGACATTAGTCGATTTTTACGACACTAGCTAATGGATTGGGTGGTCGCTACGATAGCAAATGATAATGGTATATCGCAAATAAAGAAATAGACGAGCAACGTACTTTTCTTATATCTATCTGCCTTTATTGCACCAGTAGGCTAGTTACATAACGGTGTTGCCAACAATTCTCTGTTACTTTTGCTATTACGTATGATAAATTTATTAGTTTCAGTTTATTACAACGCGTTCCACTCCTTAGCCATACGCATTATAAAAGTCGAGCCAAAGCGGCTCGTGCGGATAGCTGGAAGATCCACGACATAAGAATGAAGCGCTCGCCCGGATCGCGTCTCCCGATGGCGGAAAGGGGCCGGCGGAATGAGGTCGTGCAGCTGCTTTGCACTCTCCGAAATGTAACCTGTAGACCGACAGACGAGCAACCCTACGCCGATGCTCGAGGTTCTGCACCCTAATATAAACTAACCGACAGAAAAAGGATTCCTCCGACCAAGTTTACTGAAACTCAAATAGTTTATAAACTACAGAATTTTAGTTTAACAAAGCTAAGAACCATCTCGATTAAACTGGCTTTCAAATAGAGAAAACCGCATCCAAATCGGTCCATCCGTTCGCGTTCTACGATGCCACAGACAGATACACAAAGCCACATATACACACGTCAAACTTATAACAACCCTCTTTTTTCGTGAGGGATTATAAATAATGACATTAATGCAAATTGACAGCTTATAGTTTGTTTGCCACCTTAGTGGTATAAAATGAGTTTTACCTTTGCTCCTACTTTCCCATTGATGTCAGATGGATATTTGTACTTGTAGAAGCCGCAGGGTGCGTTAGAGAGGAACTGAACATTTAGTCCTGTGCCACACTGCTCAGACACTATCCTTTCAGCGGTCTGCAATCACAAAAATAGAACCCTTAGTTGTAATGTTATTGTTCCTTTGCATACCTGAAATAAATGTTCACATCATTATAAGTTACGTTTTTTCCCTTTAGTAAAGAAAACTAAATGGCCAAGCGTCAGGACCTGAGAGAGATGCATCGCCAGACAATTCTTGTATTATCCAGCCTCTTATAAAAATTATGTGATACAAAAAATATTTGTTCATGATTTTTAAAGCTTCCCGCCGGCACTGTACCATGACTATGTCTTGCTTAACGTAGCTAGCTGGCTACCTTACGCTATGCGTTCATTTGGCTAACGCATATTGCCGTTGCACGATAGTATGGTACATATCATGAAGCAATATTGAAGCAAACCTATTCATAGACCATTCTATGAATTGGTTTTTGGAACCGTATGCGCTCACTGTGAGAGAATATTAGGTTTGTTTGGGTATATGAAATAAGTGTTACGATTCATTTTCAAATGATTTCTTATTGCGACAAAGTTTCATAACTACGAACAACACGCCCATACTGCCATCTAGCGAGGAATGCTGGCAACCGGCAGTATTATATCGGATAGTTACACGTTTTTTGAGTTCTCTTTCGGTTCGTTCGATTGCTCTTTATGTACCTAGATGAAGACTTTTTACTTTTTACATTCATACAAATTATAAATCTTTATTTGGTTTGGTCACGTGTTGCGTGAGCCCTAGGGATACATAGGTACCTAAGCCTGCCGGTATTAGGTAAGAGGTCCCGGGGAAGGCCCAAGACATCGCCGAGTCAGCTGCGAGAGCCAATGGCTTACGACGCGAGCATGCCCAGGACCGGGCGAAATGGAGAAGAAGGACCTTGGCAGAAGCCGGGACTGACCGCTCGGAAGATGATGATAACTTAACTTTAATTGTAATTTACATAGTTTATCCTTTCATTAAAATCAGTAAACTGACTTTTTTATGAAAGTTTTATTATCCTAGTGGCAAAAATTAGTTCCTTTTTTCCTCGCGCCAATGTTAATTTGACGCCGTTATTGAACATATTATGTCATTTTAGTTTTTACCTATACTACCTATATACCTGAACTGTATCAACTTATGTCTTGGGCAATGAGTGTCACATATACGTTTGATATTGTCGGGCGATGTCCGGCTCTACTTGACCTTGTCAGACACGGTCTGGCCGTTATCGGCGTGAGGTGTGTGCTCCGGTCCTGGGGCGGCCAACATGGCACTGTGTTTCCTTTCTACTTTCCTACCCCCTCCTCCTCTTTCGTCGATTAAAAGAGATATTTAATGTCCTACTCAATAAAGAAATTTTGAATTTTTGATTTTTAAATCATTTTTCTATAATTTACCTGTCGTAATGTCTCTCCTTCCTTCCACAACCCTTGAGGCAGCAAAGCCTTTGTGTCTTTCCCTAGTTTCTGTTCTGTGACCAACACTAAATGCCGTTGTAAACACCTCTCCGTCGAACTCTTATCGCCTTTCCTGTCAGCCTCTGGAAGTAAAAAATTATGAATTAAACCCTTACCAATATTATCCTATTCTACTGGTCATCTTGGCGTTAATATCCCGGAAATGCTCTCCTACTAATATGTATTATAACTACGCAAGTTCGGGAAGATGGATAGTTTTATGTCTGAATGGATGTTTGTTACTCTTGTACGCAAAAACCAGAAAAAAAACGTTGTAATGATATCCACGAGAAACCAAAACCCGCTTCGGTTTCTGATTCTAGCCCCATCACCAGTCTGTCTAAGTCGTTCCAAGCTGCTGGAAAGTCCATTTCACAACGAACTCGGATACATTTCTCAGCACTTTTCAGTTAGGTTTTCTTCCCTCCCTTTCACAGCATGAATAGTGATGAATATTTACTACTGATGAAATCCATTTCGCGATGAATAGCGGTACGAAATCGGGCTGTCTTTTGGCCTCTTGGTCTCTCCTAAATCACACGCCATTATTGCGGGCAGTAGCCATTTGAGAGGTGGTTTGCCTAAGTGCTTGCCCTCAGTTTAATAATTGTATTATCGAGATACACTTACTACCCCTACTTCGACTCCAGTTTTTTATCTCGTTAAGAAGATCATGATCGGTCAAACCAAGCTTTAACCATGCAGATATTTCAGAATTACTTTATGATGTTTCGATAATCTTTTGATATACGACTTGAATTTCATACGAATAAAAAATAAATCCATGCAGACGTTCCATGGACACCAGTACACCGCTGAAGAGATGGTCAGCAAACTGGCGTACCTACTTACAAAATCTCACAATCAGATTTGTGTTCGTTTTGCGATCCTATTTCATAATAAGTACCGTTTGCGTCTGAACTGGATTTCAATTCGGCAGCGTAGAAGAACATTGCCACTCTTCTTTACAAGGTACTAGGTAACCCCTCTCTCTTTCCCTAAATATATCGATCCGGTTGATATTCCACACCTCTTTTTCAAGTCATTCACTGTCGAGGCTGCGTAACCTTGGAATAGTTCACCCGCTTACATTCGTAACAGTCCATCTGTCAATGCTTTAATCCGTACTCCAGCGCCCTCCGCCGCGCACCGACATCGCGACAAAATCGTTGCGTCGTGACATCGACTCTACGTGAATCTGCGGTGTTGAAGCCAACCATGGGCTCCTGCAGTGAACCGATATAAAGAGGGATTTGTTACGGTCCAGAATAAGACTACTACTACACAACGTCTACTACTACACAACGTCTACACGTTGTGCTACTCAAAATTGTCTTCTTTATTCTACAGTAACCAGGCCCAACTTCAAGCTGCGCATTGCGACACCGACGACGGCCCCTACGGTCGGTCCGTTCACTCTGCATCTTTCTGTACTGTGTACAATAAAGTATTAAACCTAGTACCTGTTTCAATACTTGCAAATTTAAATTGTGAATACTCTTCATTGGCAGCATCTTCCATATCTTGTGCTGTGATTTTACTGATAGCATCCATATCAACATCTGCAGATTCATTTTTCAGAAGTTCCGCTTGAATTCTGTAAATAGCAAAAAATAAAATGATAACGATGTTGTAAACTATCGCGGTACTTATATAAACATATTTTAAAAGTATGCAAGTAGTGTCGGGCTACTCGTAAACTAAGGTACGCGGTAAACATAAACATACTTTAAAAAAATGAAATAATATTATTTTTCTTCGTCAAAGATATCACAAAGACTGTTCAAAAGGCAGCAGCATAATCACACATCTAAAGTAAAACAAGTGACGGAAATAGTCTAAATCTGCCTCAATACTTAAAAAACAACATAGGTATTAGAGAAAAGGCGTGTATGGCAACCAAGACAACATCCTGCAAATAAGAGGACATTTATTTAGGCTGCGACTGAGCTGGGTTCCTTTCTGATTGACATTGAGTAAGAGACATAATTACACCTGCATAACCTCAAACCATCTGCACTGCATTCTTTGTGGAAGCCTGTAAAATCTGCTCGAAATTCAGAAACAATTCAATACTCTTTAAGAACTTTGACAGATTAATGGGGTAAAAAACTGTGGGTTAGAAAATGACGTAAGAGCTTTATGGCATTAACAGGTATGCAAAAAAGGTAATTATATTTATGGCAGCTAAACAAAGCCACGAAAGATCTAAAGCAAGTAATTTTTGAAGCAAACAATAGAAGCCTACAAGCCCACTTAGAATCACTTACAGCTACAAGAACAACCGACTATTCTCTATGAAAAACCTGTAAAAATCTTGATAAACCAGTAAATGCTAAACCACCCACCAATCAGACTGCCAGGGAATACTTGGGCTAGAACTCCCTACGATAAAGCAGAAGCATTTGCAAAATATCTCTCTACAGTCTTTAAACCTAACATAGTAGATGAAAGTGATGATTCGGAGATTGTGGATATCCTTAGCCAAGATCTGCAACTGGATTTACCACTCAAAGCTGTAACACCACAAGAAGTCAAAAGACATATAAATAATATGCAAGACCAAAAGGCTCCCGCTTTCGATCTAATTGACAAAAAAGTGCTGCAAGAACTGCCCCGGAAGGGTATCTTATATATAACTATGTTATTTAATGGCATAATGAGAACCAATAAATTCCCTAGCATATGGAAAGTCTCGCAGATAATAATGGTGCTCAAACCAGGTACATCAACAAATGATGTGACATCTTACAGACCAATAAGCTTACTTCCGATAATGTCTAAGCTTTTTGAAAGAATACTTCTGCACAGACTCCAGAAAGCGCTTTTAGAAGAAGGCGTTGTGCCCGACCATCAGTTTGGTTTTCGCCAAGAACACTCCACAATAGAGCAAGTCCATAGAGTGTGTGATGTTGTCAGGAGAGCCCTGGAACGTAAAGAGTACTGCTCTGCTGCTTTCCTGGATGTGAAACAAGCATTCGACAGAGTGTGGCACAAGGGTCTTCTCTGTAAAATTAAACAGCTATTACCTCACAAATTCTACAGCATCCTTGACTCATATTTGAGCGAGATATTATTCCAAGTAATAGAAGGTGATTCTGAATCAGGGTTTCACAGTGTTCTAGCTGGTGTTCCACAGGGCTCAGTGCTGGGACCAATATTATACACCATTTTCACTTCAGACCTACCGCAAGTTACTGGAGTGACAGTAGCGACGTTCGCAGATGACACAGCAATACTTGCTACTGATTCATGCCACATCAAAGCTTCAAGGACCTTGCAAATCGCATTGGACGCAATCAATAATTGGTTTTTAAAATGGAAGATCTGCGCTAGCCCATCAAAGTCTGTGCATATAACATTTTTTTTTTTTTTTAACGATTTATTGTACACAAGATTGTGAACATTCACGCTACGCAAAAATGACTGCCCACCCGTCATCTTAGGTGGAGCTGAGCTACCACATGAGAATACTGTTAAGTACTTGGGAATGCATCTAGACCGTAGACTAACATGGAGGACGCACATCCAAGCTAAAAGAAACGAAGTCAACTATAAATGTAGGGAATTTTACTGGCTCCTTGGAAGAAACTCAAAGCTGTCTATTGACAACAAACTTCTCATATACCAAGCAATTTTGAAGCCGATCTGGACCTATGGCATTCAATTGTGGGGCTCTGCCAGCAACTCCAATATTATGATTATACAACGAGCCCAGAACTGCATATTAAAGCAAATATCCAACGCTCCTTGGTTTATCACCAATTCGGAAGTCCACGAGCTCTAGGGAGTGAGAACAGTGCAGAAGGAAATAAAATCGTGCTCCTTGAAATACAAAGCTCGCCTTGAGAGGCATCCTAACAAATTGGCGATGGAACTCACCATCCCGGATGATATGAGACGTTTGAAGAGACGTAAAATAATGGAAATCAACGACAGTTAGATTAACTGATGAGGCATTACCATTGGGGAATGTTCTCAGCACGCTTCTTGTCTTTCAACTCATCTGCTCATAGTCCTAAGACTGATTGCAAGATTCTAGAAGGAAAAAAAAAAAAAAATTTATTGCAGTGTTATATCATAGGAACACTGAGACGTCAGTTTTCCCAACCATCTGGAATGTGTCCAAGATAATAATGATTCCCAATCTGGAAAACACAAACACTTGACTGATAAGTTTCTGGTGCTATTTAAACAATTCGAAAAGACTAAATGGTCACCTCAACCAAGACAAAATTATGGAGCTACATCCCAATGCTGTCCCGACATGAGACCTATCGACATGCCACAATCTAACAATGTTACGACTACCACATTTTCTGATGTTACTGACTATCTAACCACTGAACCTAAAAGTCGCCATAATAGAACGAACATTCACTAACTGGAATGCAGATTGTCAACCCTTGTATAGGGAACAAACAGATTATAAAAGAGTTTTAAAGCCAGTGCAAAGATTCAAATGTGGAAATTGGTGATATCAAAATTGTGTATTGAACATGATTACAAATGTGCCTTGGTACCTACATAAGATTGCAGGAACTTCATAATCACATTATCCAACTTAAACATACAATACCAAAATTTTTAATAATTCTTTATCATTCACTTGATACTGTCATTCTACAAGTGTAAACAGGGATTAACAGGTGTCACAAGCCCCAAATCTGAGACTCTTCTTTTGCTTTTTCTTCAGTCTAAAATCAGCGAGTGCTTCTAGACCACTGGTTTAGAAATGGCTCAGCTGACTGGGTCCACACACGCATTTACAACTGTGAGTGCAATTTATCTGGCTGCGTTTGTTAGCACCGTACCTGAGTCTTTGATATTTGGGTTTGCAGCGAAAGTGTTAACTTTAGAATTAACATAGCAATTAATTAATTCATACATAAACTCTCCAATTCTGTAGTACCTACATATATTTATTCTACACTTTCAAAATTGTATAAAAAAATATAAATTATGTGAGTGAATAAAGCCACTACATCAAATTACAGCATGGTTGCGAGACCAATATTACTATAGAGTCCGGTAACTGAATGGGTGTTCAATCGTACTTTGAGGCTAGTCAAACTTCAGCACCGCAACCAGCTGGCCACTGATTAGATGTGTCTCCTAATACACCTCCTAATAGACATAGCAAGTTTGATGATGGTCTTCTGCTTAGGACCATCTTCTCTTTAGGATACTGAAACGCGTTGAACAGTCTCGGGAGCCTATTGGCACCTGCTGACGGAATATTATTATTATTTATTTAACTTCGTAAGTCTTTTCTTACTTGTCATTCTCGTGTCTTAGTTCATGACTTGATTTTAAACTCTTTTCAACCTCCATTTCAAGCAACATTTCTTGAAATTTCTTCTGAATTTCATTCAGCGGTGGGGTAACAACAGGCAAACGTTCTATACAAACTCCAGTCACAATATCCCATGAACTTTTACTACTCTGAGCTGCAAAATTAAACCTGCATTATATTGACGCACTGATTGCGTTTACAAATAATTATAAAACCACAAGAACTAGAAAAAGTTTGAAACTCGTAGTCTTTATCTGATTATTTTTATTTAATCAATTGAAAAATAAAGAAGTTCTTGAGTTTAACACAGGTTATGTTAGAAAAATACCTCGTACAATATTCCGAATACAGGTGTTTCGTTCAACAAGTAATAACGTTCGTAGAAACATTGCTACAAAAAAGATATATCTAGTTTTTATATGATTATTACAGATAAATAACAAAAATTATGCCGATGGCGTCTTGGGTCCACACACCCCAAGAGAAAAATAAATATACGATGATGATATACTGAATACTGGGAACACTGAGAACAAACACACCCCACGAGATATAATGACAGTTGACTTGACATGTAACAGCTGTTGTAAGACACTATGCTTTGTCTAAAATAGGATGATAATTTTGACAGCTCACTAATTGTTGGTCTTTGGCGCACGCCTATGAAGTTTTGTGTTTTTTTTCGGTACAATGTATTACGGAAAATGTTGTACTTCATAGACAGGCCCCGCCCCTTTAGTGAAGTGCCACGAATAACGAATAACAACAGACAATCGAAAATCGATATTGATATAATATTATCGAATATTTAAAATAAACATTTAGGTAACCTTATTATTTTTTGTAACTAAACTCTTAATCTTTGTTTGGATTTCACCTTAAGAGACCTTTCACAACAACGATTTCGAGTCGCGCGTATTCTACGTAATAGGATGACTGACCGAATAGAAATACGCACGTGTCATAATCATCGTTGTAGAAGGGTTTTTAATGTCGTATTAATAAATTATTAATTCAGAAGAAAATAAATAGTTTATTTTGTATAATACGTATAGCATAACCATGCAACTGTCGATTCCAAGTTCTATGAGAATGATAATCGATAATCGAATAGATTCAATAACGATTTTACACAACCACATCCCTACTGTGATCTGTCAAAATTATCATCCTATTTTAGACAAGGTATAAAGTAATGAGCAGTTTTCCAGTAGGTATCTAAAGCATTCCTAACCACTCGCTAGATGGCGCCCCGACAATTTTGGTAATATAATCGCTTGAAATAGGTTCTTAGCAAGCAGGATATAAACACTGGGTACGTTGCATTGGATAGTATTGTATTTGTCAATAGTTTTCAACCATTTTAGAGGTTGTAATAATAATGGAACATAGTGCCAACTTCTATAAATTTTTCTTTTTACACTTCGTTCAACCTTTAACAGTTATGTTTATATTAATAGACATTTTATTTTTAAGTTTAGTATTAGTTGGCTGCATGAAATCACTGCACCATCATACAGATTATAAAAAGATTTCCAAAATTGTAGGAGCGCCATCTATTGATGATTTTTGAAATCAACTATCAATACCTACTGGAAAACTCCTCATTGTTTATGAGGATAGTTAAACTGTTTTTGCCAAATTGCCAATGTTAGAAATCTCATTATTCGCACAAAAATTGTGCTAATAGGCTAAAGTACTCAAGGTGAATCGACTCAAAGGCACTACTACACGCACAATATTTTTGTACGTGTACGTGAAAGATGAACAAAATATTCCATGAATATCTACGATCTACGATCCATCTATTGGATCGTCAGAGGTCACCTAATCACCTTAACCTTGGATGTATGTGTCAACCAATCTGGATTTCGGTACGATTGTCTCAACTTTTCCGTACCGCTGATCTTCAATAGAACATCGCGATCTTGATCCAATAAAGTAAAATGACGTAACAACATCCAATGAGCCATTTTCAAGGCTTGCTACCCTCAAATAAATGTGCAGCCCTTGCCCAAAAAAGGCAGCCGTGCCGACCCTTCCAACTACCGCCCTATTTCGGTCACTTCCATACTCTGTAAGATTATGGAACGTGCACTGAACAACAAACTCCTTGCGCATCTCGATCTCCTCAGCGATCCGTGTTCGGTCTACTTCTGCTTCACCTTCTGTAGCCGTATTCACAATGATTCGACACGAAATTCGTGAGTTGCGAATCCGTTTCGATCGATTCGTAAACTGTTATTCAGAATCCCGATAGATTCCACGGAAACTCTACTCTCTATAACATATGAAAATTTCATCAAAATGAACTGAAACCACATTTTCCTAAAAACTACTGAAGAAATACTGGTGTATGCCACACAATTATGGAGTGAGGCAATTGAGAGACATGGCGAGGCCCTTGCTGTGTCTCTTGATATCTCTAAGGCCTTTGACAGGGTTTGGCATGCAGGCCTTCTAAGCAAGCTTCCTTCATTTGGTATTCTTGTTGGCTTTTGCACCTGGATATCGGATTTTTTGAGTGAACGTTCAATCCGTGTAGTTGCAGATAGCTACTCGTCTAATCTCCAGGCTATCGACGCGGGAGTTCCCCAAGGATCTGTACAGTCCGCGACTTTATTCCTGCTGCATATTAACAATCTGCTTGTACCAGGTACCTTTGGGTATGCAGATGACAGGACAGTAACGGATAGATATTTATCAGAGGCAAAAGCCAACAGGGACGATATTCAGTCTTGTCGAGAGCCCTTGGTTGATCGTTTGGACAAAGCTCTCAAGGCAGTTTCTGATTGGGGCGAAGCCAATCTGGTGGCGTCCAACGCAACCAAAACTCAGGCGTGCTTGTTTTCCGCCAAAAGGAATCCATTCCATCTAACTTCAACTTTTCGGGATGTTCCTGTGGAAATTACCGACAACCTACAGCTTCTTGGTGTTAAGCTATCTTCGAATCTAAACTTCGGTCTATCGGTCTTCGAATCTAAACATAGAATCTAAAGCAAAGACTGCAGCAGAAAAACTTGGTATCCTCTCAAGGATTAGGTGGTACTTTACTTCAAAACAGTTGCTTCAGTTATATTAAGCCCAAGTGCGATCCTGCATGGAGTACTGCTGTCACCTCTGGGATGGATTAGCCAAATATCAACTGGCGGCTTTGGGTTCGGTGGAAAACAATGCAAAGAAGTTAATTTGTGGCCCGCGGTTGATTGAAGCTAGGCTGCAGAGCCTTGAACATCGGCGTAGGGGTGCGCGTCTGTCGGTCTTTTGCGGATTACATTTCGGAGAGTGTGTGAATTCCACAATACCTTTCCGCCATCGGGAGGCGCTTCATCCTTATGTCGTGGATCTTCCAGCTATCCACACGAACCGCTTTGGCTCGACCGTTATAATGCGTACGGCTAAGGAATGGAACGCGTTGCCTGCGTGTGTCTTCCCTGAACAATATAATCTGGATGCCTTTAAGGCTAGAGTGAATAGGCTGTTCCAAGACATGCATGCTTCATCTTCGGCCGCATCGTCACTTACCAACAGGTGAGATGGCGGCCAAATGCCTGTCTAATATAATAAATTAATTAATAAATGGCGCGATCTCAACTGACGACTTTGTCATAATCAATGAGGAGTTTGACAGTAGGTATTGTCAGTTGGTTTCAAAAAGCATCAATAGATGGCGCTCCTACAATTCTGGTAATTTTTTTTAAATCTGTATGATTTTGGCAGTGATATCATGCAGCCATCTAATACTAAACCTTAAAATAAAATGTTTATTAATATAAATATAACTTTTAAAGGTTGAACGAAATGTACAAAGACATTTTTATGAATAGGCACTATGTTCCATTTTATTACAAGCTCTAAAATAGTTGAAAACTATTCATAAATACAATATTATCCAATACCACGTACTCAGTGTGTCCCCTTTGCTAAGTACCTTTTTCAAGCGATTACCAATGAGCAGTTTTCCAATAGGTATCTAAAGCATTCCTAACCGCTCACTAGATGGCGCCCCGACAATTTTGGTAATTGATAATTGCTTGAAATAGGTTCTTAGCAAACAGGATATAAACACTAGGTAGGTTGTATTGGGTAATATTGTATTTGTCAATAGTTTTCAACCACTGTAGAGGTTGTAATAATAATGGAACATAGTGCCAACTTCTATAAATATTTCTTTTTACATTTCGTTCAACTTTTAACAGTTACATTTTATAAAATGTAGAGGCCGACCAAAGTCCCGGCAAAAGTTTCTCCGGAAGTTTCGGCGAACATGTGGAAAAATTCTCGCCTATTAGGGATGTGGTGGGTGTCAAAACGCATCAATATTATATCGATTCATCGGTGTAATATCGTTAATCTGCTGTAAACAGGGTCACAGAGGTGATGGCAGTTGCTCTACTATAATTACTTGATCTACTAATATCGTGGATCATGGTCAAGTGTACCCCAAACCTGTTACGGGAATAAGCGCTAGGAATACAAATATAAAATCGATCGAATCGAGACGACAACAAACTATCTCTACTTAGTCTATGAAATAGGCGAGACATGCCAAATTTGCACGGGACTACACGAATACTACCTCTACATTTTCGTGTTCCCGTGGAACTGTCCACATGTGGAGCGCGCTTAATATAGGATGATAATTTTGACAGCTCACTAATTGTTGGTCCTTGGCGCACACCCATAAAGTTTCATGTTTTATTTCGATAAAATGTACTACGGGTAATATCGTACTTCATAGACAGGCCCCGCCCCTTTAGTTAAGTGCCACTAATAACGAATAATAACAGACAATCGTAAATCGGCATTCAAATAAAATAATCGAACATTTAAAATTAATTTTTGATAATGAAGTTGTTTTTTGCAACTACAACTCTAATTCCTTGTTTGGATTTCACCCAAACAGACCTTCCACAACAACGATTTCGATTCCACGGAATAGGCTGACTGATTAAATAAAAATACGCACGGGTCGAAATCGTCGTTGTGGAAGGGTTTTTAATGTCGTATTAATAAATTATTATTTCATAAGAAAATAAATAGTTTATTTTGTATAACATGTACTGAATTACCATGCAACTATCGATTCCAAGTTCTATGAGAATGATAATCGATAATCGAATAGATTCATTAACGATTTACCATTACCCCATCCCTACTGTGAATTGTCAAAATTATCATCCTAAAATCAAGGTATAGGGATGAGGTGGTGTCAAAACGCGTCGACATTATGTCGATTCATCGATGTAATATCGCTAATGTGCTGTAAACAGGGTCACAGAGGTGATAGCACCTGCTCTACTGTAATTACTTGACATACTAATATCCTGGATCATGGTCAAGTGTACCCCGAACCTGTTACGGGAAAAAGCGCTAGAAATATAAATATACAATCGATCGAATCGAGACGACAAATGCGTCTAAGAAGACAGACAATCGGATTTGGTCGGACCATCGGACGGACAGGATCAGATGCATTTGACATTTTGATTATTTTTTACAAATCCTTGCAACATTGAAGTGTTCTCTTTTCCGGCTCTGTGTCAAAGAAGTGAGCGAATTTTATATTTTCTTTACGAAATCCAAAGAAATCTTAGAGATTATTAGATAAAATAGTGTTATATTTGTGTTACTAGACATTCTAATACTTTTTGAGTGCTGCTCCATTTTTATTTTGCATGAAAATCACATTATTCTACAAATAGTTTGTCAAACTTGTAGCAATAGGTTATCTTATTGTATCGTATTGTTTCTGATTTTAGGCCTCAACATGAAGCAAATAGTTGCGAACCAAAAAGTGAAGATCCCTGAGGGGCTCACAGTTCATGTGAAATCACGGTTGGTGACAGTGAAGGGACCTCGGGGAGTGCTGAAGAGGAACTTCAAGCACTTGGCTGTGGACATTCGCATGGTGAGCCCTCGTCTGCTGAAGGTGGAGAAATGGTTTGGCTCTAAGAAAGAGCTTGCCGCCGTGAGGACTGTCTGCTCCCACGTTGAGAATATGATCAAAGGTTTGTAAACAATGTTTTTACATGAATATAATTCTGTAATATAAATAACGTGTAAGTATGTACTTCGTGGTTTATTTATGGTTAGTTTTTTATGATTATGATATCTATCCTAATTTTCTGAGCTTATAACTACATACCCATTAGGTTATCTAGGATTATTTTCCAGGGGAGGCACGTGCCTCTTAAAAATTATGTTAGTATGAAGTATTTTATGTACATACAGTACATCCTGGGGTGGGCACGGCCCACCCCCCCCTTCCTAAGCCTATGTACATACCTTGATTTGTAGATTATATTTATAATTCATTTTAATGCGAAATGCTAATGGGCTTATAACATTTGGCTAAATTCAGAAGCAAAAAGCGTAAGAGCAAATCAAAGTGGAATGTATTGCTCTTAAAACAAGGTCCATTTTTGTAACACGCCTTTTGAAAAGTGGAGCACCGTACAATATAATATAAGTGATAGAATAACAGACCTTATTCTATGAGCAATACATTCCACTTTGAATAGCAGTCATGCTTTTTGCTTCTGAATTTAGCCAGGTGTAATAAGCGCTTAAGAGATCAATCAATCCTTTGATTTAACAGATGACTATCCTATCCAGATCTAATATGATTGGGTTGGGGTCTACGATATTTCGTAGCTCTATTGAGCGTAAAAAAGTTGCACACTTATTTAAAATTCTTGTAGTACGTACATATTGGTTGGAGTGTAGCTGACTTGTAAAATTTATTTGCACCATTTGGTATCCTCTAACCCTGCAGGTGCATTCTTACTGTGAGGACCAAGATGAAACTCTTAACCTACTTACTTTATTTTAATCACAATTTTTCTATTTCAGGTGTAACAAAGGGATTCCAGTACAAAATGCGTGCTGTGTACGCTCACTTCCCCATCAACTGTGTCACCATTGAGGGCAATTCAGTTATTGAAATCCGTAACTTCCTCGGTGAGAAGTACATCAGAAGGGTGAAGATGGCATCAGGTGTCACAGTTGTCAACTCCCCCAAACAAAAGGACGAGCTGATCATTGAAGGAAACTCCCTGGAGGATGTATCTAGCTCAGCCGCCCTTATCCAACAGTCTACCACTGTCAAAAATAAGGATATCCGAAAATTCTTGGACGGTCTGTATGTTTCTGAAAAGACCACTGTCCTGTTAGACGAAATATAATAAGGATATTATGTACACATAATAACTTGTTTCATTTTATGTATTCTGTATATTCAATAAGGTCTGACTGAACCAGGTTTTACAGTTTTGGCCTAAGTTTCGAAACCAAAACTTACTTAAACTAGTATTTATTACACATATATTTGGAATTACATATAAATACTTAAAGGATATTAAGTAAAATAAACACCAATTAAAGTATGTAACATATATGTTACTAGCTTCCTGTCCATGAATTCAACTGCATTGACTATTGTGTCTTTATTATCTTGCAAATTTGTGAGGGAGTAAAAGTTGCTTATGTCCATCAGTTAAGTATCTCTGCACTAAATTTCAACAAAATCGGTGCAATGGTTTAGCCGTGAAAGTGAAAAAAAACAGACCAAGCTACCTTAGCACTTATAATAAGGGATTTATATACAATAACCTCTTTAGTGTAAACTTAAAAAAAAATAACAGCTAAAATAAGGCCAAACAAAAACATTGATAAACTACAGACTCAATGGAATATTTTAGTATTCTGATCACCATATGTGCTACTTAGTGAAAAATGAGCAGACTGGTAAACTGTCACCCATAGTATCTTCAATTCATCCACTTACACCCAGTTTCACGAAACAATTTAAATTCGACCTTATCTACGATGAGTTGTAGATAGAGACGGTAAGGGTTTTATTATGGTTTTAACACAGACGGTCCCCATACAAAGGCCAAATTAATAAGTCTCTCAATATGTGGTTCCTGGAATTGGGTGGCTTGTCTACTGGGACACAAGGTACCCTGAATTAAAATAGACAAGCGTATCAGAAACTGGAGGTTAATATAAGATTTCCGAATGAAATAAAAATATTATGTTGGAAGACCCAGTGATGTTGGTGGTGTATTCGATAACAAAATTACATTTCTAAATGGCAATGTTTAGTTCCAGTTTGTGGCGCTGTACTGCCAACATAATAATAGGTATAATTATGTTGATAGTACAGTATAATATAATAAAACGTATTAAAAAAAAATGCAGAACCGCAGGTGGGTTGTCACTGTGCAGGATCAAGATGAACTCAAACTCGAAATTCCCTTGTGCCTCATGCCTGTAATTGTGGGCTACCTTTTCCTTAAAACCGAAACAACAATGCAAACACTTCACAATAGGATTACTACATTCATTAATATAATAAGTGAGGTCATGGATAGATGTTCAAAAAGGCACCTTCCTTTGCAAACGCACCGACTAGCTAGACATGAGACTTCCATCTCACTTGGTGGAAAGTGACAATTAGGCCGAAGATAGAGCATGCCTGTCTAGGAACAGCTATTCATTGTAAGCCTTGAAGGCGTCCAGATTATAATGGCCAGAAACGACACTTGCAGGCAACGTGTTCTATTCCTTAGCCGTACGACATTATAAAGGTTGAAGCAAAGCTGCTCGTGCGGATAGCTGGATGGAAGATCCACGATATAAGGATGAAGCTTTCGCCCGGAGCGCGTTTCGCGATGGCGGTAAGAGGTCGTGCATCTGCTTCGCACACTCCGAAATACAGCCTGTAGAAGAGTTCTGGGTTTCTATGCCACTTCATTAAACATGGGTAACTAGACTTCATTCCCCATAGGTAACTAGACGTCCATTCTCTTATCAAAGAGATGGTAAGTAATGACTAAATGACTCGCAAAGCGCGAAACAGATCGCGGCGAATTCTCGCCTGGGCATGGTCTACCTAAGTTACGATGCGTCCGACGAAGGATCATGATTGTCTAAACACAGCAGCCTATTCACTCTGGATATTTTTTTACACTACTCAGTCACAAACGAGCAAACAGCCCACCTGATTCTACAATTCATGCATTTAGATGGTAGGAATCAAAAATGCAGAATGGCGGGTGCGTTGTCACTGTAAGGACTAACTTGAAACGCCTCATGCCTGTAATTTCGCTGGCTAGGTACCTTATCCTTCAAACCGGTACACAATGTAAGCATTGTTGCTTGGTGGCAGAAATAGATAATGCGGTGGTGGTGGGTGGATAATTCACTCAGGTGGACACCTCAGGCTTGACAGAGACCTACCTGGTATAATGGCTTGTTACAATATTTTTGCGACGTGCCATTGGTTGGCCATCCCTGGTAGCACGTTAAACCCCCCTTGGCTCACCATATAGGCCAAGTGGGACCTCCCGTTCGAGCTGATGCGAACATCACAAATTCGTTGTTACATTTTCATAATACCAAACAATATAAACTATAGGTCAACTATTTGGATTTCATACAAATTGCATTTGTAACTTAGTAATGTGTTGAAAGTATGAAAAGTCCTCTTTTCAAGCATGCATATTGACAGGCAACTACGGAACCCTACTCTGCACGTGACCACAACACGACACGTCTTGGCCGTATTTTTTTAATAATAACGGGAAATGGTAATATTTTCTTTGAGTGGTTTTAGGATATTACTAGTATCCCAACAAAAACCGTATAATATTAGTGAAACCCGAAAACCAAGCCGAGCATAATGTTCTGTTAGGCCATGCGGTCTTGTTCTCATTAAATGTTTTTGAATTCATTCGCCTTATCGTGTAAAATGCATTCAAAGGGATTCCGCATCGCGGCTCACATAGTGTGCCCACATTGGCCTGAACGGAACAAAGAGGGTTCACCGGTGTCAATAGACTTTTCCTCGGCGTTTATCGTGCTAGGGAGACCACGGACGGACGGTCCATCTGATGGAAGGCGGCCATCGTCGTAAAAGACAATCTGCCACTTAAGGGGACCGGATGCGGTGCCGGCCTTTGAGGTACGTGTTTTGAGATGCCTTTTGAATTACCCTATGTTATAGTGCAGACTAAGGAGGTAGCTCTTTCCAGATACTGCACACGCTCGGTAAAAAGACGCGCGATTAGTTTGTTGTCAGGAACCTAGACGATGTAGGTGAAAACTATTCCATCGTCGGAGGGTGCGGTGGTGGAAAAGTAACAGTGGCACAAGTGGCTAAACAGTTCTTCGGAACATTCCCCGTTGTACACCCAGAGAGCCAACTTCTCTCCGAAGGTCTAAACGATCCCAACCGCCAGTGTATACGTATGTAATTCCCCGGTGTTGGATGGAATCAAGTTCAAGTAGAGCTCGTCTAGTCTAAAATGACGCGCCCCACTACTTAGTTAGTTGATTTCGATGTGTGAGTGCAAATATTAATAACGACACGAGTTTACAAGAAAACAACAATTGAATTTTCAACGTAAATAGTTTTATTCAAACTAGTCTATTGAACATCACTAACTCATAAACATTGTACATCTGCAAATATGGATTCAATAATAAATGTTAAAAGCTAATTGTTAAAAGTTATTAAAACATAATTATATAATTTATTAATTTATACAGAATAATGCTACAAGTAATTTATATTAAATTCAATATTATTGGAGAGAATAATAATTTGACTTTCTTTAATGTGTGTAATTGTATCATTAAAATATACACATAAAGCTTCAGCTACAATAAAATTAACTCTTTCAGCCACTAATATTGTATATGTCACTGTATCCCGTCATATAGGAGAGTAGTGCAACTGTGCCTTTATAAAAATAGGTATTTCGGAAGTATACCTAAACCTGTAATTAACCTTAAAAATTAAAATGTTAAATACATCAATTCTACTTTAAGAATAGTTAGAAATAAATTAAAACATATTTATTTACATTTAAAATCGACAATTAAATAGAGATAATACGAGTACAATAATTTGAGGGAAAGAATTACGATAATAAAACTAATCAATCCTCATTTTAAGTACATACATTAAATCGATCTACATGTTCCTACTAGGGTTTAGTGAAGTTGCCAATTAATACAATCTTTGGTACTATATTCTTCATTCTCCGGGTACGTATCGTAATTCTTTCGAGCAGCACATTAAAAGTGATTATGTCATGCAGACGAAATTAAATTACATTTCAGACTATTTAACCACAATACTATAAAAATAATTTAAGTACAGAAACGATATAATATTTTACAATTATTGCTGAATAATACGCACAATTTGTGTAATAAAAATAATTATAAGTAATGTCGTTCGAAGTAAAATAAACTATTGCAGTTGCAATCTAAAGCTTTACACACTCGCGTCTAGCGCCATATTTGCAGATGAGCATCCCATTAATTCGTAAGAAAATAAAATTTTCAATAAATAAATGTCAAACACTATTTAATCGATGTGACACTTCACATCGTATAACACAATTGCTTTACTATAAAAATGATCAACAAACAACTTTGCACCTCGTCTAAGTGTCAGGGACAATCGGTGTGCAGATAATGTCATGAGATTCAATGGCTACTTAAAGATTGCCGCTTGAGCAAAGAATCCTGATAATGTAAGTCTTAGCCTAGCCATGCAGGACTCGCGTGAGGTGGGATCGTCTACGCAGCGTCTTATGGTAATTATAATAATAATTTCAACATCACTGGTGCACCGTGACCGTGACTCGATTCATACAACAACATCACTATGACAGGGCGAGCCCGGTGCTGTGGCACTGCGGGCCTCCGCGCCTTTCACCATCTAAAATATCTAGCAACCTGAGTAAATTAATATGAATAATACCACTATAAATATATTCAATATACAATCAATTTACATAGTTAATTGAAGCACAATTATTATTGGATTTGTCAAGACAATTAAAAATTATATTTCATTATAATATAAACATTGCATTCGACGAAATGTTATTTATTAGTAAGTAGACTTGCATGATAACGTAAGCGTATAAGTGTCCTACGGTGAATGCTATAAATAGCGAGTTCCTTGGTCAACATTTTACGCATAAGTGATAAAATTTACATTAGAAAATGTTTTAAAATAACTCTTATTCTATATGAACTCAGACAGGGGTGTCTATCAAGCGGTGATATACATACGAAAGTTCGATAAATTCTAGAGACGATTATTAAAATCACATGACTATCTAACGCGCGGCGGGGCCGCCTCGACTTTATTGCTATCATTTCGAGACGAGCGATGCTGTCGCTGGAGCATCTAACTTTGTGACCAAGAAAAGGAGATTCCAAAACCCCGGGCCCTCGACAACCGACGTTGCAAGAGCCCTGGGTGTCGATATGACATCGTTTAGAAGAGGATAGAGTGGATCCCATCCGTTCGCTCAATTACCAGCCTGGCCTAGTTGTCGAATGAAGTAAAGGCCACGATTTCCTGTCGTCAAATACACAAATTAATGGCAACGAGATAAAATGCATGCAATAAATTTCTATAGTAGTTATAGTGCGATCCACTCGTGTGACGTCGATGTCCGCGTAGGGCGAGGTTACGGTCGGTCGTGGTCGGCAGTGGGCGAGGCACATGTCAGGTAGCGCCATGGAGCATATGGCTTCATAGGTGATGGAGCATATGGCTTCATGGGTAGCGCGGTATGGCACGGGGCGAGGCACGGGGCGGGCCGGGGCCTCACAGCGGCTCGCGGCGGGGCACCCACACCATGGGGCCCTCCTCCGCCGCTATCACCGTCTTCACTTTCGAGTATATCTCCTCCGGAGTGTCGCCGGTCACCACCGCTGCGGAAGACGGGAGCGGTCACATTTCGTAAACTATACATATTCAGCGGAAAGGATGTGTTATGAAATGAGAGGTCCTGCGCTACAGAAATCTACTATAGTTCGTAAAGTCTAAGCTATATTCTCGCTGTGACAGCTGTCAGACGTGAAAGATGCGGACAACAATGTCATTTGTTTAGTAATTTGATAAGAATAATAATACCTTATCTCTTATTTTTCAATGAACAGATAAATAGACGAAGTATAATTGAATATGCCTTCACGGAGTGCCAATCGGCTCCCGAACCAGTTCAACCAGTCTCAGGTCCTAGGGCTAAATGGGAAGAGAGAGATACGGCAAATGATAACGAAGGTCGCAAACTTACCAGTGAAATACTCGGCGAACTCTTGTTCCATTTTCAGCGCTCGTTCGTATGTTTTCTTCGCTTGATCTTCCGTCATTCGCTTGTTCATTTCCCTAAAATACAGTCACGTCATTACTTGAAGTATTTTACGAAACATGTTTGCGTTGTTTTTGTTTGTTACACGTAGCACCTAGTTGTTTTGCAGCAACAAGTTGAATTTGAATAGAAAAAATTAACTGTGCCAAGTTCTAAGAAGGCTGTTTGTTAGGTTATTTTCTTTACGTCGAAATGGAGCATTGAATAACCTACTCATCATCACAGCCCATAACAGTCCACTACAGGACTTTGGGCCTCTCCCGCAAAAGGGGAGGTTATTGCCATAATCTCCACGCTTGGCAGGCGGGTTGGAGATCGCAGTGTTGCAAACATAACAATGAAAAACGCTGCTGCCCATTTTCCAGTTTATGGAGACTAGATATTTTGCCTCTAAACGTTAGTCGCCTTGTACGACACCCACGAGTGTAAGGGGTTGGTGCTATTCTACTCTACCGGTCACCACACGGCTAATAACCTACTACTTGGCACAAGTATAGATCCGAGAACCTAGGCGATAAATATTTGGGTATAAAAACACTATCAGATCGTGTTTGCATACATAAATATTATTCTTATCAAGTCGATGGATTTAACTTATAATAGTTCACCCCATATTGAGCGCTATAGATTCTATACTTGTATTTTGAATAGTTGCATTGGCAGAGTTAAGCAATTTCCGTAACTCCGTAAACAAAGATCAAAATTAAAATATTTCAAAGGAAAGGTGGGAAATTAGGATACTCACATTATAGATTCTACACTCTTTGGTTTGATAAATATGGCAATTGGATAAAGTTGCGCTACTTGTAATCTCTTGATAGCGTTCCCGCTGACGTCCAAAATGCAGTGCTTGCCCTGCAACAACAAACAACACGTTATAAAATCCTGAAACTCGAGAAAATGAAATTAGTAACTATTAATATGATTGGAAAAGCCAATAGCTCGGTTCCACGAGGGGTTACTTTAATTAGTTAATATTTTTATACACACAAAAGCCGCCGTACGGCAGACAGTCGGAAATCCCTCGACAAAGTCTACAACAATCAAATATTTCCTCTACCGAACCGATTTTAATGAAGCAAAGCTAAAGACCATTTTGTTTAAACTGGATTTCAAATTGAGGAAACCGCGTCTACACCTGTCCATTTCTTTGGACGCCACGACGCCAAAGAGAGTCAGATACAGGTCCAACATTACACCCCTGTTTTTGCGTCTGGGGTCCCAAAAAGCCGCTTACCTTCTCAGCGACCTCTCGAACAGACGCCACCGATGTCCCGTACAGGTTGTCGTTGTACTGGCCCGCCTCGATGAAAAGGTGGTTCTGGATGTCGCGCTCCATCTGCTCTCGCGACGCGACGAAGTGGTAGTCGCGGCCGTCCACTTCGTAGTCGCGGCGCGGTCGTGTCGTGTCTGTGGGGAGATGGTGTGTGAGCATGTGCTATGCTTGGAGTTTTATGAAGATTAACCGTGCTATTCATAAAAGTTATTTGACGTCTATTAAAATTATTTTAGGAAAAATATGTTTTGGTTTTTTCTGTCACTGATATGGTTCAGTTGAAAAGACAGTGACAAACTAAAGTTTAGCCAAAATAAATAGACATACGCCAAATACTTTTTATAAATAAGACCATAAGGCTTTAAGAGGTGCAAAAGTTCTGTCACTTTTCTGTATTAAAAAGGACTTCTTGCTAACGAAAATAATGATAAAAAATCTGCTCACTGAAATGAATGTTCTGTCTAGAAATAGAAATGAAGTATTTTTAATAAATCATTATTGTGGTTATCAAGAACCGATTTATTCTTAAAGTGGCAACTCCCCTACCTCATAAGGCCATAAAATCTGTCACACTGACACAAACGGCGTGTGGCGTGCTGACTGACTGGGTCTTCAAATCAAATCAAATCAAATTTTCTTTATTAAACATCTCTTACGACATTAAATATCTCTTTCGATCGTCAAAGAGGGCGGGGTAGGAAAGTAGGAAGAAATGTACAGTGAAATGTTGGCCGCCTGAGGAGTGGAGCAGACCCACCCTACGCCGACAACGGCCGGACCGTGACCGACTTCTTCCTCCTTGTCTATGAAGGCCTATAGGTCTGGTCAATAAACGCGGCCGCTATCTAGCGGCTCTCTGGATGTTTGTGGTCCGTAAGCTATATGTAGCTAGTGTTGGGAGCGTAGCGCCCCACAATGCGTATATTTATTTGCTAGCTGCCCGACGCGAATTCGATCGCGTGGTTTCAGGTTAATGAACTATACTACCCTACGTCTATACTTCCACCCATACCTAACCTATCAGTAGTCATCGGTTTCCCTCACTCAGTCACTGATCCAACATGGTGAGCAAGTCAAAATTGTTTCGAATTGACAGAGCGCGCGGCTCATATATTGATTGAGACAAAACTTTTTATTTAACTGATTGCGAATGTGGATTTTCGTGACTCTAAAATCCACAAGATTGGCTCGAATCAATCAGACACTTTATAGTTGTTCTGTCCAATAGCCGACAGTATCTTAACATGACATCGGACTGCACTTCTCTGTAGCGCTATCTGTTGGATTTTCAATTCGCAAAAACCATAAATTCAAAGACTACTCACGTGGCACACAGCTGCCGAACTTGTCAGGGAACTCCGAAATGAGATCGTCATTGATCCTATCCTTGAGGGGTCCGAGGATGATCACCGGCCGCATGTAGCTGATGGAAAGTTGCTGCACGGTCTCGTATGACAACACAGTCTCGTCTTGGCCTGGAAACGCGCGACACATTACAATACATGCTCTGAATGCAGCCACTACACAATGAGTGAGGTAACTAGTGTATGGGCCGTTCAAGTAAACCAGTATCAATCTTCAAAAATGTGGTGACTAACATGGCTCGACTGTAAATGTATGCAAGTGGAATTTATGCTGCGACTCTGCGTATTCGGTTTATCGCACGGTTCATTCGAACATTCAATGTAAAGTACTTATTTTTATTAAAGTTTGTGCGCAATGTGACTATATTCTACTGGCGTGCATTGCCTAATGGTGCTATCTAATCTCCAATTTCACCGCAGAGTACTTGTGGTACACTTACTGTGACTTACTGAGCTTAAGGGCAAGTTGGTAATTCGATTGAAGAGTGTCTCAATTAAATATGAATCGCAAAAAGCATAATTCTAACAATGAACTTTTTCTTGCTCCAACATAATGGCTGGCTTTATGGTCTATTCCAAGAACCACACTTAAAAACACAATGTTAGCATCACACTGTGCGGTGCTTGCAATTTACCTTACAGTCACTATTATAATAGCGATACGAGTACATGCTTTTACGACATACTATTAAAACATGAGTTCTATTTTAGGCTAGAATTAATAATATGATTTACACGTCTCGTGACAAATATCTATAAGAAACAATAAAATGTTCACATATTAATTCCAGCATAAATGCTAAATCTAATAAATGCTGTCGTAAAACAAATATGAAGCGATAATATACATCGTGGTATTAAGGTACGGTAAACCAGCGATCGCTTGCTAGCCAGGCTAAGATACGCAATAAATTACAGCGTCCCTACGGTGACAGAAGCGACAACAAACTGGCTCTATGGTCGTCGAGAGCAGAGCGTGAATCCGAAAAGAGGAAAGCCGATGCGGGGTGTCGGTGGGCGGCGATAGGCTGCGTGCTGCGTGCGAGCGAAGCGCGATTGCGCGGTTGCGCGGTTGCGCGAATGCGCGGTTGCGCGAAGGGGCGCCGAGTCGCGAGTGCTTCCAGTGCCGCCCGCCCCGCCCCGCCCCGCCCGCCCCGTTGCCACGCAGAAAATGACCCACTGTCAAGAGCGCGATGGTACATTTTCGAGTGCGGAGAGGCCATTAGAGTAAACGCGTTGTATGATAAAAAAAAAACAACTGAACAAAGAAAATATGACAACATAATAAAAAAAAAACTGGAGTGTTATTGAAATGAGAACTACGTTTCTAATTGATGATCATAACCAGAATGCGGGAGGTAAGGTATCGGCTACGGCACTCGCAAGCTACGCCTCACTCCCAAAACTTACACTCGTCCTCGAGATATATGAGCGTAATCTCCTCCATCATGGGAAGTTCCACTCGATACAAGATTTCCCCTACACGTAGAAAAATTAACGTTACATACATTTAAAACAATCTGCATTAGATGAGAACGCCCGGAAAGCGGGCGCGGGGAAAGATGGGAAATCTATTCTGACAGAAGCCACCATTGTCAATCATTGCATGGAGAAGTAATAACATTCTGATAGTGCTCTGTCGATATCGGATGGTTTGTTTCGTAATTAGCAGCCGTCTAAGATTCGTGAGTAGCGCTTGGGAACAAAAAGAGCAAATAAAACGACGTAACATTAATCGATGGATGTTAACATTGGCTCCGGTTACAGGCAACTAGAAGCACGGGACTGACGGCCGACGCGTCTCGAACCACCGCGTGCTCGCCGCGAGCTGCGAGCTGCGACCCGTCACCATCGGACACATGCTACGGTGGAACATCAACCAGTCTAATCCCTAGAGCCACACAACCGTGGTCGAACGCCCACGCTGCACGCGTGCCGACACGACACAGTGACTTTCGACTCGCGACCTCCGCGCCGCAATCATCATCGTAATCAGTTAACTGTTTCAATGCCGTGACGAAATTGGTCCAATTGAATGGGCATTGTTCACCTATTGCAATATGTCTGGGTGTTACCCAGATGTGAATTTTTTGCGCAATCAAACACAGTCATGTGGCCAGGGAGCTGCCGATTATGATAAGTATAAAACTATCTAACACACAGAGGTAACGAGTACATAGCTGGCCGCCGGGTCGCCTACACCGCCGAAGCGACGGTTACCGATACAGTAATAAGGCTAAACCTATTAATTATTAAGCACCACCATGCTCCTCCATACACTACAAGCGACAGTTTACTCACACAGATCCGGTACAAATCAGAACAATGTTAGCGGTCACAGTAATAACGAACAAGTCACCACATTTGCTATTTCCAAATTTTTGTGTCGCAGTTTTATATAGAAAGTTACCCAGGAATATATTTTTGGGGTGGACATTGTAATAAATCATTCAACATCCCTACTGTAACTATTACATTTTTTATTGGAACTTCATAAAACATAAAGTGACATGTATCGTTCGCAGCATTAATAAAAATACATTAAATTAAAATTACTCAAATCGTAATACGAAGTTCTGTGGTTAGAAATAAGCGAGTAGCTTCAATGTAAAATCGACCCATTTGTTTAAATACAGTGGTTATTAGCAGCCGCATGAAAGAAAAACTGCGTAATAATGACCTAAGTACGGTAAATAGCAGAGTAGCGAATGTAATAACGTTGTAGGGATATCAACAGTGCACTTACCGTCCGCGTTAGCATCCTCCTGTGTGTAACAAAGCATGAAAGCTGTAACAAAATGGGCATATTAGCTTAAGGGTCAGGTGCTTGGATGTGACGGCCCCGTATGTGTGAGGTTCAGAGTACAGTACTTTGCTTATACAGTCGAGTTCATTAATTTGTGAGCATTTCCAACGCTTCAAATATAAATGTACATGGAAGGGTACATATATATCTGAGCAGATGTACATATGTTTGATTGATGAATCTGTTCAGATATATAAGTACCCTTCCATGTACATTTATATTTGAAGCCTTGGTAATGCTCACATATTATTGAAATCGACTGTACCTAGCACAATCGACCAGGCGCGCTTTGTTCTTTAGGAACGAATCAATACGCAACAAAGTAGTAATAAACCGACAGTATATTAAAGTTTTTATATAATGTCGGCGATATTAGAATGCATTAAGTATTGTACTTGATGATTGGGCTGGGGTAGATGTATTTATTTACCTATAGGCTAATTACGTAACGCTGTTGCTAACAATTATCTGATTTCAATGATTTAAATTGTTACTTTTGCGATTCCGTAGCATCGATTTCACGGGTTCAGTTGCAATAAAGTGAAACTTTTAAATGGATCATAAAAAATCATCTTAGCGTTAATGTCCCGGTTGTGCTCTCGAGGACGAGGGTCCGGGGTCCGCCTTGACCATGATCCAGGATTCGGCAGGTCAGGTAATAACAGTGGAGCGACTGCCATCTGACCTCCATGACCCTGCTACCAGGGGAACCTGACCAGATTGGATCATGGTTACACATCCAGTCGCCTGAATGTGCAGGTTTCATCACGATGTTTTCCCTTACCGTAAGAGCATCGGTTAGTACATAATGTACATAACTCAGAAAACAGTCATTGGTACATTGATACATTGAAATCAGAGAATTGTTGGCAAAAGGGTTATGTAATTAGCCTACTGATGATTGAAAGATTCGGATTTGAGGTTGTAACCTTTACCCAATTTTATCAGAGAATGAAGTAATTAGGGGTGAATTTTTATTGACATCATTATATTTCTGGCATTTGGGTGCAAATATACATGGGAAGTGAATGATTACTTGACATTTAATGGATAGCTATACTGTAGCTTGAGTTACAAGTTGTTACAGGTTAGTCAATATTAGGTATTAGGTCTACTTACGTTCTTGATCTGAACCATCTTCAGATTTTCCGTCTTCCCGACTTTTCATGAAGGGGAATTTTCTGCTGAACGATAGTGTTTTCTTTTTCCTTTCTAATGTTGATTGGCTCTGAAATACATTGCATTCGTAGGCTAAATTATATGTTAGTGACAACAAATGATATAACAATATACAGTGTTTGATTTTGCGGACATAAAGCTACTAAAAAGCTGCACAGATGTGCTTCAACTATGAGTGCATAATGACTAACTACTATGCTAATTTACATCAGATGGTTCGTGTATATCCATTGTCTACATCGTTGTGCAACTTTGGCCCGTATTACAGTGATGAATCTAGTTTTAAAACTGGTTTTGATCTAAATTGATTTATGAAGATTTTTAAAACAAATGGCTAGTTTCTACACAAAATAAGAATACAAAATGGTTGACGACTTTACTCCATTCTCACTTTTATGAAAATATCTGTGTGTGTGTAGGTTGGGCAGTAAAGTTCCTGCCGGGAAAGCGGCTTATAGAATGCGATGTGGTCATAATTCAGTTTCCGCGACATTATGAAACCGCATTATGGAGACGCACTGTAGACTCTATATGAGGCGAATTCTCAGGAACCAAGTACTTTACTTGCAAATGGTCCAATTTCCAAACTCATGGAACAAATGAATGGTCATATTCTCAGAGTGATCCATTCACCGTTCCCAGTTGGTCTCATTCCCAAATATCCAGATCATCCCATTCCCAGGTAGTCCCATTGTTACATTAACGACTGAACTGGGGTTTGTTTGTTTGTAATCTCTTTATAGTATAAAACATTTGGGTCATATGGGAACGGGGCAATCCGGAAAAACTACCGTTCGAGTTTGGGATTAGGAATATTTACTACTAAACAAAACCAGCCAAGCTTGGCAACACTCACAGTACTGACTGGCGTGCCCTGGCCCTGGAACTTCACTTGGCGGTCTCTCGCGCGCTGCTTGCGCTCCCAGCGCCGCTTCGACGGGATTATGCCGATCGCCTCCGGATCCGTGGAGTCTATCCGCCTGCGAGGGATAGAGAGGTCAAGTTATAGTGGACGTATAGGTTTACGACTTTCGTGGTTTCGACAGCTAGTATAGAGGGTAATCGTCGTATCCGAAAGAGGGTAAACACAGCTAAAGTTATAGTGGACATATAGGTTCGACTTTCGTGGTTTCGGCAGCTAGAAGTGTGGGTAATCATCAAATCCGAATCAGGGTTGACTGATTTGTATGTCTACTTCTGACTTTGGACTGTATAACCGCTGCGAAATATCGTAGTAAAAATAATCTTAACTGTGGTGACAAACCAGATATGTGTGATGATTTATGTGTAGTGGATGTGTTATTGATCACAAGGAGATATTGCTAAATGACGTATTATAATGTGTTGCCGGCGAGTAAACCCTCCGGTGCTTCAAGGGGATCTGTGGCTTTGGCAGTGGGGCCTTGCATTTGTCTATTTCATAAAATCGTCACAACTTCTCGGATTCCTGCGGTACGGGAATTTCACGCAAATCTTGTATTTTGACAGTGAATCCTACTAGTAATCTGTACTAATATTATAAAGAGGAGGTTTGATTTTTTGTTTGTTTGTATTGAATAGGCTTCGAAATTACTGGACCGATTTCAAAAATTCTTTCACCGTTGGGAAGCTACACTATCCCCGGGTGACATAGGCTATATACCCGTGTACCCGTAGTGGTACCCGTGCGAAGCCGGGGCGGCTGCTAGTTTATTATAAATGTGTAAGGACAGGAGATGAAAGTATGTAAGGACGGATTGATGTTTGGCAGTAATGGATGTCTGTTACTCCTTCACGTAAACATTACTGACAGGATTTTGATGAAATTTGGTAGTACTATATCTAGCCCAGAAAAGCATAGGCTATCATTTATACCCGAAATCCAATGCGATTCCGACGGGAAAAGGCCTGGATCGTTATAATCGCATTTCTGAAGTCTGAAGCTTTTATTTTATATCTCTATGGACGTTTGCAATACCAGGGGCATCACCCACGCGTTGCCGATTACATAAAAGAAGAGACTTGTCAAATGGCAGTAGAGGGGATTTCGCGCAGGTAATCGCCTACTGAGCAAGTCGAACCACGTGACCCGTCAAGTATCTTCCAATTTTCCACTAGTTGTACAGTACAACATACTTGGCCTGCCACCACTCGTCGTCGGAGGCGTTGGTGACGTGCAGGATCTCGCCGTAGCGGAACGGCAGCCCGCGCGACGGCAGCCCGTCGTCGCGCACCGGGTCGTAGTCGAACAGCGCCCTGCGAACGGATACATTTATATATCAATTTATTGCACACAAGAAAATTAACGAGATTGTACAAATTAGAGATTAGACAACAGGTACTATTTATATTTGTTTCAAGCAAATCTCGCGTTCTTTACACATAATATTATTATATAAGACGGGGACTTGCACGCGACATACCTTTTCGAAAAGGTACTATTTATCTCTAAAAATAAATCTCTTTCAGCAGGCCTACTAAAAGAGATGTGATAAATATACGCAGATACGACGTGCACAATAATTATATTCTATAACTAAATACATACATAATATTCTATACATACTATTAGGTATACATGAATATTAATACATAATATAAAAAGGCATTGTAATACGTGTAATACTACACACTGTGAAAGATAGTGATTACAGTTTCCGTCGTTTTTGCCATCATACAAAACGTTAATTTCATAGGTAAGGACCCAATATTATACGAGTATATACACCGTCACGGAGAGTTAATCGGCTGCCGAGACTATTCAACCAGTCTCAGAGTCTTCAGAGGTAAACCTTGGTCAATTTCGCTCCGCCAACGGTATTAGGTCCGCATCTAACGAGTGGCGAGCTCGTTGCGGCTCTGAAGTTTGACTAGACTCAAAGTGCGAAACGGCCACCCATCCAGTTCCCGGTCTCTGCGAACGTTGCGTAACCTTGGTTATCACTAGACCCATAACTATGACACATAATTATGTTCTGACTCAATATTTATTTAAGTCATTCATCATCAGTATGTTATAGATCATGTTGATCTTGAGTCTTCTTCAATGGGGACTTAGTCATAAAATATCAGTCATAATATGGCAGAATAAGCAGCAGAAAGAGCTGAGCCTCGGACCAATTTGTTTTGTGTTTATGAGACATACTTGCTATAAATACATTTTCAGTTTGTAGTAAACAAATAAATAGGTTTACTTTTTTTGTTTTTCAATATCCGCATTTGACAGGCAGGTTGGAACTTGGAGGTTGCAGCTTAAAAATATTCAATAGAAGACACTGCTTCCATTAGCTGGTCTTGATCTATGACATTTGTAATTAGGAGGAGATGGTGCTTTATTCTATTAAATCTATTGGCCGTGTGGTGTCCGGCAGAGTAGAAGGAGCCACTCATCACACTTTCAACCCCTTAATCAACGGAATAGTGAACCTTCTTACCTGACGTATATGGATTTTTTCTGCGAAGTCCTTAGCAGCGTGTGGTGTTGCTTCATCTCGTTGACGCGAGCCTCGAACTTGTTGTACTCTTGCGGCCGATACACCACCGTGAGCTTCACTTGCTGCCCGGTACTCTGAAGAGGGAAGGTATATTTAGAGTATTAAGCAGACAGCTACTATACTATCATCATCATATCAGCCGAAGAACGCCAATTGCTGGGCATAGGTCTCCCCCAGAGATCTCCACAAAGGCCGGTCCTGTGCCTTCCGCATCCGGCTGGTACCTGCGATCTTTACCAGGTCGTCGGTCCACCTTGTGGGAGGCCTACCCATGCTGCTACTATTCTATACGCTGGTGTTAACAGTATGTTTTCTATTATTGGTCATGTATTTGGGTTACACATTGGGGAAATGACGATAATACGCAAGATGGACTTACTCAAATATTTGAGACACCACCATATTTGTCGTGCTTGTTGCTTGACACCAAAATAAGATTCACAGTCTCATGTGACTAAGTGCATGCTACTCCAAGGCTCACGACATCATTTTCCACATGTTGCTTAACGGGCTACTGAACGGCGATATTTATACTGCAATATGACTCTAAAGCAAGACGGTCACCATGTTTTCTATAGTTCTTTCAACGCGCTCAAAAAGTTTACTCACACACTCGACATGAAGTTTGCCGTAAGCGACGACTTGATAATATTGCAGTAAAAATCCCCTTAAGCAACACGTGGAAAAGGGTGTTCTGAGTCTTAACAAAGCAGTGCGAAGCTATACATACCTTCAAAGCCTTGGCGGCCTGTTCGTGCGTGGCGTGGGTGATGTCGACTTCATTGACTGCCAGGAGCCTGTCGCCTCGCCGCAGCTCCCCACAGCGCTCCGCCGGCCCCCCAGCCAGGAGGAAAGACACGTATATCCCGTGGCCATCCTCACCGCCCACTATGTTGAAGCCAAGGCCCTGGGTACCCTTCTCGAGTTCGACGACACGCGGCTCTTCGTTCGCGTTGTCGGTCACGTCTTCGCGGCGTAGAGAGTTCGCGGCGCTCGATGCTGCGAACGGGGATGGGTCGATGGGTAAAGAGTGTTGGATAAGGTAGCGAATCGAAATAGTGCTAAGTGGTCAGCTGGAACGCGACGTCCGATTGTCAAAATACATCTTGCAAGTAGTCAGTAAAAGTATAAGATACGGTAGCCACCTTCGGGTAGTGGACAGTAGGCATGCACGTAAATTGAGCCGTAGTGGAAGGTTTGTGCAATTTACATGTAAATTTGCTTTTTCGCAATCAAGGTGATCACTCAAGATTGCAGTCACCATTTCGATTACGTTGGGAGTTACGATGAAGAAAATTATTGAACACTATTAGTAGTGTCTAAATTTCGAGGATCCCATTCCATTTGGGGACCCTAGACGCTCGATATTTATCGTGATACGTGGATTACGATCCTGGATCGCGATATTTATCGAGTGTGGACTCAGGGATCGTGATACGAATCACAGGATTTCTAGAAAATCAGAAATACACGATCCGTATCGACAATACGTATAAATAAATATCGAGCGTATAGCATCCGCCTTAGGAAACGATTGGGCATGGCATATTATTGGATGCCCATTATTCTGGGGTATAGTTTTACGTGGGACTGCTTCTGGAGCGACTTCTGACCTTCATATGTTATCATTCCTAGGTACAGTCGGCCAAAAATGTGGTCTACCACTCTAAAGTTGAAGTTCTCACGGCTTAGTAAGAGTTTACAGGGACGATTCTATTCGGCAGTCGCTAACAAGAGCGTGAAAAAAATGTACGTCACTGTAAACTCGCACCTAGCCCTCTGTTGTACGTCATAAAACGAGAAGGTTGATTTTCCCGTGCAATAATATTCTAGGCATCTAATTCTACGACATTTCTGTTGTGGATACAGTGCTTATTTTACATATTTCAACGTAGAATAGAATATTAAGGAAACGTAATTTTTA
Organism: Blastobasis lacticolella; assembly: GCA_905147135.1. Classification (NCBI taxonomy): domain Eukaryota; kingdom Metazoa; phylum Arthropoda; class Insecta; order Lepidoptera; family Blastobasidae; genus Blastobasis; species Blastobasis lacticolella. The sequence goes on from LR990041.1 coordinate 12,082,768, forward strand.
CCGATTCTTACATACAGGTTTTTGACAATATTGTACACATTTGGAGACATATTTTAAAAGTAGCTACAGAGCCTCACTAATTAACAATAGGCCAAACCAGTTATCAGCTAATGTTTAAGATTACATAGCCATGTTAATGTCTTCTGCTATTTAGTAGAAAATCGGTAACGAGTGTGGAGGAATGTTTTGCCTTTGGTGAAGGAAAATGTTAAAATAAATTAATCAGCATAACACGTTTTACATTCCTTCTAGTAGTATCCTGTTAACGTCTTCGAGAGGAAATTCAACTGTCACAGTTTTCTGAAGTACCACATCTTGGGAAACCCTATTTTATTCACTCACTAGTACCGAAGAGAAACAAGAATACGATAGTACTCAATATTATAGTATTGAACAATTTGGACATTTGTTATAAAATTATAAATATGTTATAAGATAACATATAAAGCGTAAGAGACTGTAAAATATGCTACAACAAAATTGATCAATGAAAAGAATCGAAAAAAAAAACGAAAATGTGTACTCCCATATTTCGATTTAATCTTAATTTTTATCCCAATCAAATCATTCATTAATCTGAATAAATTTGAATCGTTTGACCCGCGAAACTTCAGGAAATAATTTCGAAGTGTTTTTTACTTAATGAATACAATAGAAGTCCGTATCCGTAATCTGTCCGTAACTATCGTAAGAAATATTTAAAATGAGCTAGACGAGCCTCGAAAGCCGGATATCCTTACATAGTATAAAACAAAGTCGCTTCCCGTCGTCTGACCCTAAATATGTATATGAGTATGTACGCTTAGATCTTTTAAACTACGTAACGGATTTTAATGCGGTTTTCAAGGATAAGGTGACTCAAGAGGAACAATAGAGTGATTAAAGATTAAGGTTCATACGCAAGAAAAAAAAGGATAGGTAGGACGCCACGCGAACTAGTCCAATATAAATTCTTCTTTCCTTCTCAACAATTAACAATATAACCTAACCGACGGATATTGGAAACCCCCGACAAACTGGTTTTCAAATAAAGAATACCGTATCGAAATCGGTCCATCCGTTCATAAGCTATAATGCTACCAATTGACACACAACTACGTGAAACGTGAAGCTATTGGTTTAAAACTACAATATCTTCACAGCAGTTTTGTCAGTGATGGCTATGATATTTATTATGCTGCTCAGTGACAAACGAGCAGACAGCCCCACTGCTGATCAGTGGTAACTGTCGCCCATAACATCTACAATTCGTACATTTAGGTTGCAGGTAACAAAAATGCAGAACCGTAGGTTGTCACTGTGAGGGCTAAGATGAAATGCCTCATGTCTGTAATATCGCTGGCTACCGTTACATTTGGCCGGTTAGACTGTAGATTTTACATTAAACTCACGTGTGTTCGCTCGGGAGGTCCTTGGCGAGGGCTGGCCGTGTCGCGGTCCCGGGATCAGTACGAGTTGAACCCGCTCCCCGGTCGCTTTCAGCGCCGCCACAGCATCTTCGTGCGTCACATTGTCCAGGTCTACGTCTCCACGCTGTTTCGGTATTAAGATACAATATTTATTTAAAACTTTATTGCACAACAACACAATTGGTGGACTTAATGTGCGTTGATAAAATAAATAGCAAGCAGGCAACAGGCTTAAATCATTATCATTATATGAGCCGACGCCCACTGCTGGCATAGACCCCAAAAGACCTCCACAAAGGCCGGTCCTGTGCCGTCCGCATGCAGCTGGTGCCTATAACCTTTACCAGGTTATCAGTCTACATTTCAGAAGGCCTACATACGTCACGCTTGACTCAGTATTAATCCCCATTAATACAAAAGGGGTCGAGATGCAACTTAAAATGCTCACCACACTGCAGAATTCGGCATAGCAAGATTAAACAAGTGCATATTAATTTTCTTATGCCAATTTCAGCCGTATGAGCTACAAATTGAGTTGTAATTAGATCGCTCTCGTCCTCGATGGGGTACGGATCATGGGCACAGCGGGATTTCCCAGCAGCGGCACGGTGTAATCAGCTGACGTAACGGTACTTTTTCGCGCGAATTTCTGAAGACTCGCGTGGTATCTAGTATTGTTAATTTTCAAGATTTTTGGATGTGTTATATTATATTATAAGATTAGTCTATGTAATCGATTGACGTTATTGCACCCCTTCCATACTGCTCTCAAAGCGCAGGAAACTACCGTATCTAACATAAAAAGTTAAAAAAAAGGTAACCAACAACAAATTTTAATAGCATGTAGTGATTGTAGAGTTTAGTAGATGCAAAATGCAAAATGATTTGTCCTACGCAAAGTCTATAAGTACAACTCAATGCTAACCACTTTGCTGTTCGAATTAATTTTCGATATTGAACTTCCCTATACAACCAGCTAACACAACTACTATTAGTAGAAAACATAATAAAACAACACAAATATTTACATCAAGATTTAAACAGGATCCAAACACTTTTCTCACTGCACTGGGCGTCCTCATTATAACTAAACTGTTTAATTTATCACCGATAATCACGACACTACTAACACAGCCGCGGTTACTTCATTACTGCGTACTCACTGTGTCATAGTTTGGCGTCTAAGGGGACAACAATATGTTAATTCTGGTGAGTCAACGCCGTATTGTCTATGACGTCATGACGAGACTCTAAAAAATGTAAACAATGCGAAGCGTATTACTCAATGTGGCGCGTCTGTTTAACAGCAGCGCTGTTACGGAAGTGCCAAACTTCAATCGATTTGTGGTACTTTGCCCGGAAGAAATGTTTCTGCAGGGGCACCTATTATATAAGTTAGTTTACGGGTTATCCAAAAACTAAATTTTAAAGTGTGCGATAACAGATAGCCGCGATTTTACGAAGATTCAATTTTGTTTATACACACTGACGCCACTGACACACTTTTACCTTTAAATAAATATTTACTGCCATTACGACGTTAATTTTTACTTTACGACGATGGCCTACAGTAAATAAAAGCGTGTGTTTTGTATGTTCTTTCTTAGGTATGTAAGTTACGTAAATTAAATAAAGTGGAATGAAGGCTGAGCAATAATAGTTATGTAAATATAATGAAGGACAGCTCTGCGTGTGTACTGTGTAGTAAATTGTAAGTACGATGTACCTACTCAAGACAAGAATGAATGTAGATAAATATTCTCTAACTCGTAAGTATCAATCCTCATAAAAGATCATGTTTTTTTTATCATTAATGGAAACCTTTACTTGTGGCCGATTTCGTGAAATATTGATGTTAAATCTATATCTAACGTAGACGCATAATAAATCTTATACGTATTTAAATAGGATAGTATTATATTAGTTTGAAAAGAAAAAACAGACTTTAGAAGAGTGTTATGTACAATATCCCAAATCCCTGTCATCACCAGCCTTGTAACTTTAGTTTTTGTTGGTTAAAACTAGTTTCAGCCAGTAATAAAGCAGTGAGACTCACAGATGTGTTCTTGACCACGAGGAGTTTGTCGCCGACGCGAAGCCGGCCGTCCCGGTGCGCGGCGCCGCCGGCCATGATCTTGGTGACGTAGATGCCATTGTCCCCAGGTATATGCTGGTTGCCGACACCTCCAGCTATGCTGAAGCCCAAGCCAGCGCCACCTTTCACCAGCTCGATCTCTACGGCCTCCTCCTTATTCGTGGGCTGAGACACGTTTAACGTGTCCTCTGTCACACGGCGTTTTATTTTCTGTAACCATTTAGTGCTGGTAAAGACACTGTTCTGATTGATGTTACGAGATATTGAGAGATGGAGGAACGTCGGTGGCAGGGTGGTTACGGTATTCGACTCGTAAGTGAGAGGTACTGGATTCGAAACCCACTGCGGCCATGCACCAATGACTCTTTTCTGAGTTATGTACGGTGAGGGAAAACACCGTGATGATCCAATCTTTTCAGGTTCCCCTGGTAGCAGGGTCACGGTCACGGTCAGATGGCAGTCGCTTCACTGTAATCACCTGATCTGCCAAATACTAGATCATGGCAGACCCCGGGTTCTCGTATGCGAAAGCATAACCGGAACATTAACGTCAAGATGATTATTTTATTATGTGCTGCTAAAGACACTGTTCCGGTTGAATATTATATTTTCAAGTTGTATTGTGTGTCATATGCATTTGAGTCATTTTAAGCATAATAAATGTGGCAAGCAAAAACGCTCCACAAAACGCGAATTGGTAAATATTATGTTTAACATCTTTATGCGATGTTACGGCGTTGTTGATTTGATAAACGTGTTGCCTCTAATGAATGGTTTTGATCCATACGTTCGTTGTATATACTTGTGGCCTTGAACATTTGTAATGTAAACAAAATACTCACAAGCCTGACGGTGTTCCCGGCCTTTTTCAATGCGTCCACCGCCTCCGCATGCGTTACGTTTTCGACCACAGTGTCGTTTACCTGAAACATTGTGACCACTTCATTTCACATGCACACTAACTAGATAACAAGGCGGAGAATCCCTTTAAACCCATGAATTATTTAACACTGGCAAAGCCAGGCTTTAACTACTGGTTTATTCATGTTAATAGCGCCTTAGAGGACCTCCTTCAACAACCACACGTGGGTAACTTATTATGTGTAAATAATGCTGTCCATAATTAACCATTAATATTTCCAATGTCATTCTGAGATGCCTTTGTTGTTTGCTTGACTTAGTTCAAAATTTCAAAAAGTGTTAAGTCTAAGAAGTCTAATAAAGTATCTGAAGAAACTGTACACTGGATTACAGAAACTACAGGCCTAGTGCATAAGTCAGTATGCTTCTGTGGTTTGGGAGCGAAAGGGTGTGTGGTGACATCAGCTGATTACCACAGGCTCCGGTACTGCAGCCACATACAGAGTGAATTGCTAGGCTTATAGTTGATCATGTAATGGATCAACAAACCTGTAATATGGCATCATTTATTTGTAGTTGGCTGGCTGCGGCAGCTCCTCCTGGTATGAGTTTGGTGACATATATGTGTGAGTCAGTCTCCACATGGGGATTGTCCGATCCCCCTGCAATGCTGAACCCAAGACCGGCACCCCCCGCTCGTGATAGCGCCACCGTCATGTACATAAATCCATTCTCGAGGACACGTTCAGTGCCACCACCCTCAATACCATTTATCTGCAACTTTCACACAAGTTCAGTTGTAACAATACATTTGAACAAGGTAATAATTTTAAATATTCATATAAGAATATTATGTAATTATAGATTACGAAATTTTAAGAATTTACCACTCAATACAATTGGCATAGCTTAGCCTGATTTGTATGGGGAAGAGAACTAAATTTTTCTTTAAAATTCAGCAAAGTTGTAGAACAAACAATGTTTGTTTTAATCACAGGAACACCAAGGACATTAAGCGGTTATAAGTGGTTTGAAATCACCTGTAGTGATGTCACTTTACTGTACAAACAGTTTTTAATGCAAATCCTAAAACTTTGCTTACACAATACAGTATATTTAATTACTTAATAACATTATTAAATGCCTACCTGCTTCATTTCAGATGGAGCAACGTGAACCTGTAATCAACAAGCTGATGTCAAATTTTGAAAGTTAACATTGTGTTAACTATTTCAATTGTGAATTCTTTCTTTAACCAAGTGGTATGATTGATATCTCACTTATTGTTTACTTTATATACTTCATTAAATAAATCAGATAAGATATGTTAGTACAAAATATATTTTCATTCATAAGGTTTTACATTTTAATATTAAGAATCAAGTGGAAAATGGTTTTTATACACAAAACTAAGTTATTAGAAAGAATTGAATGAAAAAACCAATTCAACTGGATTCCTATAGTGAAATAGAACACTATTGCACTTAACACAAAAGTTTATGCAAGTAGAGTCAGTAAAGTATGACAATGGTGAAACTTCATTTCAAAACAAGTCTTGTTTCTGAATTTGAAATAAACTGTTACCCACTCACCGTGTCAAGATTAAATAAGGAGGACACTTTCCGCAGAAATCCATTATGAGATTTTTTCTTCCTTCTCTCAGTCATTGTGGAGATCAAGTGTGCATAGCCCTTGGATATGTATATTTATCTGGGCACTACTCTATGTACACCACATGCATTGTTAGTTACACACTCGTGTCCTTCAGCACCCGACGGGATGGCGGTCTGCATGCACCATTCTCTACCTAGAACCCACTGCTAACTTGCACCAAAATGTTTCAAATATATGTGACCTCCTTTGAAATTTGTGACCTCTTTTCATGTTTGCAAGTAATCCCATAACTGAAGCTGATTATCATGTTAGCTCAGGGTTTAGAAACTGCAGTTGTTCTTATCTAATGATTGTAATAATTCGGCCGAGCCCTTTCCTGATAGTGGATTTAGTAGATATGTATGAGTGAGTAATTATTAGGCATGTTACCAACTTGTGTTCAATGAAAGGATGGCATGAATGTCAAAGCGATGAACTTTAATTAGAATGTCCGTGTTACGTTACTTATTAGTGTGCAATTCATGATCAATTGGTACAATGTATAGATACAACATCAGGTAGTAACACAAGACTTGTTACAAGCAAAACTAGAGCTCAGAAGTCACATTAGTCTCACCGAGGTTCGGAAACGTTCCCAAAGTGTAAAGAAATTACTAAACGTTTAAAAATAGATTAGTGTTTATTAAATGGCCTTACTTGCGACGAATACGAAATATCAGCAGTGTGAATGTCAAAATTTTGTGTGCAATATCATTTCACTGATTATCATTTACGAGCACAATATGCCTTCAGTCGATGTAGTCGTACGTCATTCGCACAAACGTAAAATTCAACGGCACCAATCCACAGAACGAAGAAACGTTAGCGCACATATCGCCGAAAACTCGTACTATATTTTAGGTTATAAATAGTACTACGAGACGCGAAACACCAACCATCCGCCATTACACCACTTGTTGTATGTGTAGCGTTCAGCCACCTCCATTGGTAGACGTCACGTCATCACATTGAAAAAAAATCAACAAAACGGAACGCAACGACCAAGTCATTGGTTAATCTCATCGGTTGTACGTGATAGTATTGCCATTGCTGCAAAGATGGCGCTGTAACTATGAAAACTTTCAAACTATTTACGGAAAACTTTTGAAGTCTCACCATTGCTATACTTACTAAACTTGCATTACAATCCAAATACCTATAACTTTATCTAGGTAACTATAAACTTATATGTTTAAATTCTACCTACCTTCTTTTCCTCTGCTTCCTCATTGGGCGGTGCCACAATTTGCACATTGCTTGCTTGTATCTATAAAAAAAATAACAGCAAATAAGTATCTCATTAGATCGAAAAGAATCACGAAATGCTTAAGAGTCTTAGATCAACTATAATGAGTTCCTATATAAGTAATGGATTGACATTGTTGGCATTCAGCCGAATGCCAGAGCCAACGGCTTACGATGCGAGGATGCTCAAGGGAACCGGAAAAACAGGCACACCCTGCTGCGCCTTGCACGTGATAGCATCATCGTCAAGTATACAGAGCAGAGGAAAGTACCATGGGCCCATTGCAGAAGCCGGGTTAGAACATGGAAGACAATAAGAAGAAGAAAGTGAAAGTTATTAAGTATAAATAGAAAATATGGTCGCTATCTACAAGTTGACAATCTATCTGCTGTCGATGTTGTAGTTCTGAAATTGCTTTAACTAATGTAAATAGGTAGTTAATTATAACAAATTACAGCTACCGACTGATAGAGTCTTGGAGTTGGAGCATCCGCCTCGCGTCAAATGACTTTATATGCTCGTGGAATTTTGCTTTTTTCAGGGAATATTATTTTTCCGGTACAAAGGGTAACATAACAAAGAATTTTGGAAATCCTGCATAGTTTAAGAGAGGTAGGGCATAGCGGGGTATCTCGTTCGAATTGGAGCCGCCCGACTGGGGAAGTACCTCCACCTTACAGAATATCGCAGCTAAATAATACTCTTTTTAAATAGTATTGTGTTTCTGCCGGTGAGTAAGGTTTCCAGTGCTCCATGGGGTGGGGATTTGGGGAACCGTGGCTTTGGCAGTGGAGTGGCATTTGCTTTTTGCTGCCAGAGCAACGTGTTATAGAGGTGGGCAACGCATTAGCGATACTCTTGGTGTTGCTAATGTCTATAGGCAGTGGTGACCACTTTCCATCAGGTGGCCCGCTTGCCTGTTTGCCTACCGTATGACATAAAAAAAAAAATAGTTTCTGAGATTACCATCTAAATCAATATTCAAAGTTATAAGGAGGATAAGGACGAGTAGGTACAATAGGTACATCATAGTAAAGTCGGACTCTGTCAAGCCTGAGGGGTCCGCCTGGATCTGCTGTGAGGACCACCTCAGTATCTACGTTTGCCGCAAAGAAGCAATGCTAACATTATTTGTTCCGGTTTGAAGGATAAGGTAGGCAGAGCAATTATCAGCCTTGAGGCGTTTCATCTTTTTTTTCGTCCTCACAGTGACAACACTCCTGCGATTCTCATTTTTGTTGCCTACAACTAGACCATGACCATGGTCGCACGACGGTTGCCAATTAGGACAGTGCCTAACCGAATATTCGACGTTTCGACCAAGAGCCTGGCCGAAAATTCGGTATTTGGCCAAATCACTATTCGTGATACTCTACCTGCATTCATAATGCATGAATCGTAGATGTTATGGGTGACACTTACCGCTCACCATCAAGTAGGCTGTCTACTCGTTTGTCACTGTGTAGCATAAAAAAAGTAATCTAAGTAGTTAAAATGAATTTATGCACCTTGTTCGAATCAGGAGAGTCATTTTTGGGAGTGTCTGTCTTCCGGTTATTATCTTGTAGGAATGCATTTGACACGGATCTGTAGTCGCTCTCTTCTATGCGTATCTATAAAAAGGCAAGTTAATCCATACAACACAAGTAGCACTGATACAAAAGTACAAATACGTACGCTATTCGATAAATAAAATAAACAAGAACCTACAGAGAATTTTTCAACGTAGCAAATATTCGCCGCATTGTTCATTAGTGAATGCCAGACAGAGCAACAATCAGCGCAACTGTGTAACGTTACGAACTCCCTGTTTGCAAACATGCAGTCAGTAGCTGTTTGCCGAGCTTTGTAAATTTAAACGGAGTTATGATGGGCCGGGAATAAACCGTACAAACGGGACTGCGGGCATTACAGCCGTCGAACCACCACTTTTAACGAGTTGATGTTGATCCAATATCCGCTGAATATTTTTGCGAGGGAAAAATGAGTATAATAACGAGATGGACGAGGGCATGGTTTTAAGTTTTTAGGTAAGTAGTGGCCGGGGTAGCGAGCTAGCGAACCTTTTGGTAGCTTTTATAGAGCTAAAGATTTTTAAATTGCCCGTTTTCATCATTATCATCATGTACATGTACTAAAGCAGGGCCAATTTAAGAAATATCAGATTTGATATCTGTCCTTACGTACACGTCATAAAGTTCATTTTATATCTAATTAGGAGCAACCGCGTGACCACGAAAATAAATTTTATGTCGTGCGTGGAAAGACGCAAGGAAATTATGACAGTTGTCAAAGGTGATCTATTAAATTGACCCTACTTTATTCAACTGCTGGACATAGGCCTCCCCCAATGAGCGCCAAATACACCTTACGCAGTAACCCTGGTTTCATAATGAAAAAAAAAAACGGCTGATTACCTCGCGACGCGTGCCATCTGCCTCCCACTTGTTGGCGATGCGGATGGTCTCCGCTGTTTTCTGCTGGACCGACTTTGTTTCATCGAGGAGTGTTAGCTCGTAGAACTCCTGAATATCTGGAATCAAGAAAGGTCTCATGTCTATATGGATACTTAATGAGTAATATCTACCTACTTATATACAGAAGTCAGCACCCCAACAGATAGTACAGGGTACTGTACTTCTTTGGACCAAAGTCCAAACGATTCTGAATTTCGTAGCCTATGTGTTATTCTGTGATATAGTAGTCTTTGCGTTAAAGGAGTAACAAACGTCCAAACTCCATACAAACATTCTTAACTTATCTGTGTTCTTTGATCTTTTCAAACTATCGCATATAAAATATCAGTAGGATAGTCAGTACCTACTGTGTAAAAATCTAGTTCGATGTAGCAGAAGGTAGGTAGGTACTCGTATGGGACATTTCATCTTAGTATTTACAGCTACAACGCACGTGCGGTTCTGCAATTTTGTTGCCTGCAACCTAAATGCTTGAATCGTAGATGTTATGGGCAACAGTTACCGCTTATCATCAAGTGCTGTCTACTCGTTTGTCAATGTAGCATAAATAAACCTAATGAAGTAGGTACTCCATTTTACCGCTAACGCGTATCAAATGCTCTTAAAGCAAACGTTTTTCGTATTCATTCGTATTTGGTTACAAACGTGGGCATGGCGTCACGTTGGTTTCTTGGTTTGAAACTGCGAATACTGCGTTTGAAACAAAAATATGTACCTGTTAACTAAACCTACCTACTAACTAATAATAATAAAGGAGGTGAGTGTGCTAGGCGGGAAGAGTCGCGTGATTCCGACGCAATCGATATCGACCGTGCGCTGTGGTGCGGCCGACTGCCGACCCCGCCATGGAATGTAACGGAGTGACCATTTTCGCGCCAGACAGGTTGGGAACAATATAATGCTGATATTATTATCATCAAAAACCAATAAATGCAGGTACTTAGGTAAAAGTTTGTTCCCATTCCCACTAGTTAGTTCCAGTGGTGAATTGGTCCGGTGGAAAACTTATTCGTCGTTAGGAAGGTAACTTAGATCCTAATAGTAGGTATTTATATACTAGGTAGGTATTATTGGAGCTTGTGAAACTGTTAAATTAAGGTTGTGTTAATTTTAGGTTGGCGTGTTGGCCCTATTTTACACAATATAGCTACCTACAGTAGCTACATCAGACTTTAAAATGCGTGTATGATGCAGATCACTCAATTTGACGCCACTTTGCTAGTATAAAATTTGTACATAATGTACTTTACATATTGAGTTCATACACGTCGTAAAAAGATTTTTTTACGTTAGAGCTTTCGCAATAGAAACATTACTAAAATTATAGGTGTAAAAATAATCATTTTGGCGTAAATATCCATATTGTGCTATCCGCCTTGACTATGATACAGGATTTGGCAGATCAGGTAATTGCGGTAGAGTCACTGACATCTGACCACCGTGACCCTGTTAACAAGGGAACCGGACCAGCGTGGATGAGTCGCATGAATGTGTAGTTTTCCCTACGATGTTTTTCCTCACCGTAATATGTCCTACATAACTCAGAAAATGTCGTTGGTTCATGGCGGTAATGGGGATCGAATTCGGTACCTACCTCTCGCTTACGAGTATGAGTCGCTAGCCACCAACGCTCTAACATTACTAAAAATATACTGGATCATATGACGAGTTTACTAATAACTAAAATAAGAAATAAAAAAGCAGTTTACGGAGCAATAAGAAGACAAAATGCAAGCTTTATTGTTAGTGCATAGAATTTACGTATGAGTACTTAGTTAATTCCAATTCTGCACTGGCCTATAATAATAACAATTAATTTATATAGACCTACCTATGTACTACTTGTTCACTATTTTGTGATAAACGAGCAGACAACCCACCACATGAATAGCGGTTTCTATCGCTCATAACATCTACAAGTAATGCACAAGGTAACTAGTACTTAGATATCTACTTGCGAGTGGTTAAACATGATTTGGCATCTTTACATAGTATTTAGAACGTCGGTGGCCGAGCGGTCAGAGTATACGACACGTAAGCCAGAGGTCCCGGGTTCGAATCCCGCTCCGGCCATGTACCAATGACTGTTTTCTGAGTTATGTACATTAGTTGAATACTAACCGATGCTCTTACGGTGAGGGGAAACATCGTGATGAAACCTGCACATTTAGGCGACTGGATGTGTAACCATGATCCAACTTGGTCAGGTTCCCCTGGTAGCAGGGTCATGGAGGTCGGATGGCAGTCGCTCCACTGTAATTACCTGACCTGCCAAATTCTGGATCATGGTCAAGGTGGACCCTGGGCCCTCGTGCGCGAGAGCACAACCGGGACATTAACGTCAAAATGATTATTATATACATTGATTTACTATAAATCAATGATTACATAGTATAAAGTCGCTTTCCGCGTCGGTCTGTATACCCCTCCTAAACCACGCAACGGATTTTGATGCGGTTTCCACCAACAGTTAGATAAATTTTCACGGAAGGTTTTTGTGTATATTACATGCATATAATAATGAGAAAAGCCTAGAATTAGCCTTGCAAAGCCGGTAGGATGCTAGTAAAGAAGAAAAAAACTCTTATACAAACTATTATATAATCTGAACGGTGCCTAGATATGTACGCAATAAACGTAAGTAATATAGTATATTGTAACATATACCATTGTAGAGACAGTTGGTAGAGCGATAGAAGCGACAGGATTTCAATAGAGCCTCATTCATCGGAGCCACGTACGTGTTTGGAATGGGAAAATTTGTTCTATGGTTCTATAGCACATTGTGTGTGATAAGAATAGTATTGTTGATTTGTTTACTGCTTCCCGTATCGTGATTGAACCAATTTATTCACCACGCAATTTGTACCTTCAACTTTTTTAGGCGATACGGTGCCCTATAGCTGTTTTATACCAGTTTGGTGGCAAAGATATGGTGGTGGCCCCCTGGTGGTTAGTCGTGACCGTAGCCTAATATAAGGTCCACTATATAAGTACCTGTTTGACGTTGGTAGATACTGTATGTAGGGATAGCCTTTTCAATGTACCTATATGCAGAAACGACGGCATAGGAATAAAAATATTGTGTTCGTTTCTGAAGTACAGTTTTTTGCTGTACCTTAGTGCTTGCTACATCTATATCACAACATAAGCAATGAGTTGCGGTTTCGACAAACTCTTGGTCAATTGTTTTGAGTCGGGCCTGAAAAATAAAGAAACCCTACATTATTCCTGGCTCCCAGCAGCAACTCTTGGTCGAGCCTAGATTGATAAAAATAGTTCAGAATTAAATGAAAAGAAATGGAGCTCAACGACGCTACTTGTGAGCTTTCAGAGAACTGAGCCAGTGATATTGGAGCCGTTAAATTATAAATAACAAAACCAGTTCGCTGGAGCCGTATGCAAATTCCGAGAAAATGTTGTAGTACAAAACTCTTATATTTATGGGTGTCGTACAAGGTGACAATGTCTGATTATAAGGCAGACAAACAGTCAAGCGCAGACTGATGAGTCAGGCCAGCTATGGACACCGTATGTTTACCATTGCTGCCCATTATCCAGACTACGGAGACTCTTGATCTTTTGCCTCGAAAACATTAGTCGCCTTGTACGACACCCATGAGCGTAAGGGGTTGGTGCTATTCTACTCTGCCGGACACCACACGGCCAAATAGTACTTAATAGTACTTATATCTATGGAGGAGTATCTCCAACACAAAAATCGTTTAAATACAAACTCCGGTGAGCTTACAAACTTAAAACACATTGTTCTCGGAAATAGGTATTTTTTATCGTCTTTACCACACCACAGTTATCTAATAATACTAATAATATACTGGAAGATATATCTCATCTCATGCAATCTTAGAGCAACGTAACTCGATCACACTGCGTGGGCCAACTCACTTTCTATATTTCAACACCCTAATTGCTTTTGTTTCGGTTTTTGCATAAACTACAATTTCAAATTGGAATATTTTACTTACTGGAATTTTAATCAAAACTAGCAATCATGACTGAAAATTAAAACTAATTTTTATTTACGAAACTTTGCTATGAGTGAGCGACAGCCAGCCTGTTTCTGATATGCATTTAACTCTAGCGTGGCCATCGCTGTTAGGAATACGTTTCTGCACAGTGTCCAACAATGGTAGGTAATTAACAATGGGTATCATCAGCGCCGACGATCGAGTTAAACCAAGAACATGCAGTTGGCAACGAAGCTGAGGCGAGCTGAATATTAACCATGGGTATACACGTTTTGATGTTATGTCACTAGTTATAATTATATCGGCGAGTTTGGCTGTCGAAAGCCTCGTCTCTGCCTTTGGGTCTCCGGCGACAACTCTGCGGGTGTCCTGAGTGTTAAGTTGGTGTGTGTGTAGTTTTTAAGATTTACATAAGATTATTTTTATATGTTAGTTTATTACCTATGTATTAGTTAAGTATATTTACAACTTGTTTGTATTATGTCTATGGGTCTCGTTTACCTAAAAATAAATGATTAAATAAATAAATAAATAAAATCACGCCTTGTATTGTGTGTACATTATCAGGACATCCGAAACGGTCTGCGTTTAAAGGACATAATAGATCAACCACAGAACTGGCATAACGCCCGCGGTGAGGTAGGCGGGAGGGGGACGTTTCGGATGTTTCGATATTCGATGTTTTGTAATGTCACAAACCGCATACATGCAGCACCGAAAGCACAGTGCCCGCATATTCACCGCGTAGCGTCCACGTAGCGCTCGCATAGCTACCGCGTAGCGTATACATAGTGTTGCGTGCGCCTAGATCAACGTAGCGTCTACGTAGCATCCGCGTAGCCTCTGCGTAGCGCCCGCGTAGCCACCGCAAAGCCACGTACTAATAGCGAGGCTACAAAATTGCGTTTCGATGTCGCATCGCAAAAACGGCGTCGAACCGCAATAAAATGCAGTGCCGCGACGCAAAAACAGCATCGTGCAAGAAGACAACGATCATGACTTCAGTTTCCAGTAAGACCTTTGGGTCGGGGCGCACCTCAATTAAAGAAACGAAATAATCGATGTCAATAGAGAAATCGTTTTATTCAAATTGGGTTTTACATGAAACACTTATGTGAGTTGAGGTCAAATGCAAGCCTAATGATAATAAAAAAAAAATCTTTACGTCACGACATCATCGAGCCGGCAACGGTTTGTTTGGCCCATTGATGTTGTGGCCAGTGCGGCGGTTAGCAATAATATTATACAGGTTTCAGATACGGTTACGGATATGAAATTATTTCGGATCATCCGTTAGTTTCAGATCGTTTCGGTTACGGATATTATATTTTTATGGAATTGTAAAATAGAAATAACAATGGATAAATTATTTGACTGACAAACACAAACTTGTAAAAACTAGTAAAATAGACTCCGCCCCTATCCGAAACTTTTGTACGGTTACAAATATTTTAATATATCGTTTTATTAGTCATCTTGCACTGAATTACGTGCCTGTTCCAAATGTGGACACTGACTGAATGGTAAAACGTGGTCGCATCTGATAATTCCACGATGCGTTGTACGTCGTCGTAGGTTTGCGCCGTCGCAACGCAGTGTTGTAGCTTCGCCCTTATTAATTACACTTCAAATTATACCTGCCCTTATTACAATTTCCTCGTTTAGCCATTAGTGTAATGAGTGCAAGACCATTATTGATGACCATCTCCACTTCCTTGCCGTGGAAACAACAAATCTAAAACAGATACACTTTCAAGTTTGTGAAAGCGACGCCGTCTGATCTTTTTCTTGACAGACTGTCGCTTGCCGAAACATGAACGAACGTAAAGCAAGAGAGAAGCGATTTGAAAAGACACTTAACCAAAATTGGTTCTATCGGAGCGCATTAAGCGTTAATACAAGAGTCGTGTTCCTGCTTCTAAAATACTTGTTAGCCCCTTTTACGTATGCAAGACGTTGAGACGTTGAGGAAAAATGCAGATAGCATATCAGTGATTTTGTCAACCAACGAATATTGGAGCGTAATTCTTACCTAAGATGTACAGAATGTACTGGTGGAAATGTATTTTATCAATTACCCGGCGCGAATTCGTTTGCGTACACCTACTTTATCCCTACCTACCCTTTTTTTATTGCTTATAAACCTTCTCTTGATTCGAAAACTGTATTAAAATCGGTCGCGTGCTTTAAAATATATAAGCGTACATAGGGACAGACGGCGGGAAGCGACTTTGTTTTATGCTATGTACGAGTATGTTGTGCCTAGAGCACACAAGCTACCGGCGAACCCGCCGGCCGTGTTGATCTAAGTTCAACACTATGTAAGTGCTACATACATATCGTCGAGTACTATAATTTCGTCAACTCAAATGATAAACGTCATCATCATATCCCGGAAGGCGCCCACTGCTGGGCATAGGTCTCCTCCAAAGATCTCCACAAAGGCCGGTCTTGTGCCCTCCGCATCCAGCTGGTACCTGCGATCTTTACCAGATCGTCGGTCCACCCAGTGGAAGATCTACCTACGCTTCGTGTTCCGGTACGTGGTCGCCACACGAGAACTTTCCTGCCCCATCGGCTATCTGTTCTGCAAGCTATGTGCTTCTCACTGCCACTTAAGTTTGGCTATCCTTCGGGCTATGTCGGTGACCTTAGTTCGCTTGCGCCTATCTCCTCATGATAAACGTTCCTAACCTATATTTAGAGTACGTAGCTACAGCTATGTTTAGAGTACGTACATTCCCCCACATGTTTCTCATTATATCTGTAATTTTACCTACAATTTAAAGAATTGACTTAAGACCCCGTTCAATTCAAAACACGGGCACGAGTTTTAATCTCAGTGGTCGCGGTGTTGGTGTAAAGCGATAAGGTACTATCTTCATGGTTCATTATGCCAGTAGGTATGCGACCTTACTAAATCGCCGTTACGATACGTTCATGTTAACAAACGAATACGTGATAAGTATTCGCTATACTTCTTCGCAAAACATTAGCTCTGATATAGGAATTTACGCAACGGATTCTAATACGGTTTTAAAAAATTTAAAGAGTGATTCAAGAGGAATGTTTATTAGCTAGAAAATTAGGGTAGGTAGGGGTAAAGTAGGTGTAGGTTAGGTGTAGGTTAAGGAGGGGATAGGGGTAGGGTGGGGTAGGGTAGGGGTAGGACGCCACTCGAACGAAGTCGCGCCGGGTCCAGTAGTAATCAACCACAAGTATTTAAGCTTTCTTTAGGGGGGCTATGGGGTAAGGGATGACCCCTGTTATATAACTGTTTTAAAATTCGAGTCAGTAGAATGATAGAAACATTAGTTTTGGCTGATAACCCATTGCAATCTAAACTGTCAGTTTAATTGTCATTTCACTGACTAGAATTACATAACACTAGCGATCTGTCTCAGGGTTTGTCTATTATAATTATGCATGTAGGTATTATACAAATAAACCTTCCAGATGAAATTCACTAAATGATAGTGAAAACCACATCAAAATCCGTTGCGTTGTTTATGAGGAGTTACAGAGAGACGGACAAATGCGGAATACACATTATTTTTTAGTATGTAAGGATCTTTGCAAGGATATGAAAGGACAGATTTCAGAAATCCGGGAAAATTTAAGCTAATATTTTTATTAGGTATAAACATTTCCCAAACCACTGCGCAGATTTTAATAAAATATATCCATCCCAATTCATCCTTCATTGATTCATTCCCATAAATAAGCGTCACGATTAACCTGGTGACTTACGATGCCACTGACTACTTTATAACATCCTTAACAAGCATACGGTAGATATAAAGAGGTTGTGTCGCAATGGCTGTTGAGTTTAAGTTACGATAAAACGGAAGAGATCTTCAAACCTATTAAACGTAGATAGTGTATATAATACCGTGATAAAGCTGCTCTAAAAATGCATGACACATACACACACAGCTATTTATATTTATATATATCTATACTTTTCTTCTGAATTTTATTCTGACTGACTGACTGGTGTAATCTAGTTTCATTTCATACGCAGTTCCGGCACCAGCTCCCACAAACAATTTACTTTGTGATAAACCTGTTATATATTTTGTGCATGTTTGTGGAGGAATAAATAACTTATATATAACAGTTGTCGGGTCGGGTTAAATCAGAGTAGTGAATTACTACGACATTATTAGTGCCTCAAGGCCCGCAGCTTGCATTAACTAAATGTTTGTGGTATCTAAAGACTACTCTTAAAATGTATTTCTGATATTTTTAGTATGTCGATAACGCGGCTGTTCTGAGAATACATAACCGAAATCATTTCATGTTTCAGACATAAATTTATTTAGGTTATTGACGAAAGCGCTATTGGAGCACCGACTGCGGTTGCACTGTTGCGGCTGTAGTTTAGTTATAATAATGATAATAGGTCCAACTAATACAGTTAAACCTACCTTGTTACCTAGATGCCACTGAGGAGCTTTTGAATAAACTGGAACGTCTCCAAAATCTATGTATCCGTTTCGTCTATGGCCTGCTTTAATATGACCATGCTAGCTATCGATCTCAGCTTAAGTTGCTACCTATCCGTTTGCGAAGGAATGCTCATATCCTATCCCCCCTTTACAATATCCTTCATAACCCTCCTGCTCCTTCAGATCTCCGTAAACATTTCCATTTCTCCAGTTCACAAGACAAACCCTGTCGATACAGTGTAAGATCCTCATTAGCAATTCCTATCCACCATTCCGATTTCAATCCCTACGCCTTCACTGTTCATGCGGCAAGACTTCGGAACTCTCTTCCGCACGAAGTGCGTGACAGACAGTCACATCACACTTCCGAATGCCTGCTGGAAGAGATTTCTTTTAGAAATGAGTAGCGCCTGTTGTGCCAGTTATTACTTTGCCTGTTATTCAGTGCACAATAAACTGTTAAATAAATAAATAATTACTACCTTCTTACAATTAACCCATGGATTGTTGTCCGACACAAATATTTTTTATTTTGATGTCGTACTACGGAACTTTAAAATCAATAAATTTCACTCTTATTATAAAAAAATAATAATCATCTTGGCGTTAATGTCCTTGACCATGATCCAGGAGTAGGCAGATCAGATAATTACAGTGGAACGACGGCCATCTGATCTCCGTCACTCTGTTACCAGGGGAACCTGACCAGATTGGATCAAGTTTACACTTTCAGTCGCCTGAATGGGAGTCTTTTAACACCTATTACCTAGATACTTTACTAAAACTTAATTATAATTGAAGTCACCACCCACACAAGTTGGCGTAGTAAAACTTAAAATAGGTATCATCCGATTCGGGATAGGCGTGCAAGCGGTAGGGTAACTGTGTCAGCAAACGTCAGCCGTGAGTAGCCGACCCGTGGCCTGATTTGGGTCAATCGGTTGCGTCCACCCGACGCAGGCGGCTCGGCACGGCCTCTAAATTACTCAGATCGGTCCGCAATCTCGGATAACCTAAATACAAATTAACGACATGGCCTGCACTGGAGAACTATAGGTGCTACGAATATTAAGACAGTGTGAGCTGGCTGAGCTGATTGATCCCAGATTTTCCGGTTACAGGATAACCCAGGTGGCGCTTACACCGTGCATCCGATCCGAGTTCGTGAAAATACGTTACAGATCTTAAGTTTGTCAAGTTGTTGACATGAAATTATACTAGGTTGTGTACTATAATCTCGGTTGCCATGAAATAGGTGCTGTGGCTACCTTGGACAACATTGCATTTTCTCATAATCGGATTGGATGCAGCTCCAAAGCACTCATAATGAGTATAATCCTTTGTAGGATTAAGGTTTTGAGACCCGGTGACGGCGGTGCTGGTGCTGATAACATAATGACATTTCAAAATGGCGACAATAAGTTCTAGTTTGTGGCGCTGTAGGTACTGCCAATAATATTTAACACTAAACACCTCAGGCAGGTATTCTGAAATACAGATTAACAGTTCCACAAACTTCTCGAAATTCAAGAAAATTCGCTCTCGAATTCTGGACACTGACAATCGAATTACATCTCAAACTTATGTTCCTTATTTGCCCATATCAAGATAAGTTGGTGGCACTGTACAATGAAACCTATTCTACTTTACACTTATTTTGAACTATTGTCATGGTTAATTCTTGCGTGTAAAATATAAACTGTCGGTATTCCATTACGTGATTTGTTCTGCTTTCCGGTGTCTTACTTCGCTTATTATTATGTTAAAATATCGTTTATCTATTTATATTTAAACTAGTGGTGATATTTGACCCAGAAAGTAGGCATCTACTTGATAGTACGTTTATCTAATCGTGTGTTTTGAATTAGGTACATATGTTTATGTTTAAGTTGATGCTTTTTGCATTATCGTTTTCATTTTTACCCCCGACGGAAAGGAGATGGTATATGCGTTTAGGAAGAGAGGTTGTGTGTTTGTGCAATTAAATGTCATCGCTTTTCTCCAGAACGGCTTGACCGATTTAGATATAGTTTTCTATAATGGATTTGTGAGTCAGTTTCTTTGGTGTTATGGTGTTAACTCGAATGGGGATGCTGCAATCAATATTTATAGAGGTGGGCAATTCATTAGCGATACTCTTGGTTTTGCTAATGTCTATAGGCAGTGGTGACCACTTTCCATAAGGTGGCCCGCTTGCCTGTTAGCCTACCGTATGACATAAAAATATGTTCCCATTTATCTCGAAAACGGTTTGACTAATTTAGGTACGGTTCTCTGCAGACGATTTGACATTAATCCGCAATGGTTCTTAGATAGGTGTTATGGTATTATCTCACAGGGGCTGCAACAGTATAAAATCACTTTGTGGACTCATGATTGTAATTGGGAACAGAATATGGCAATGGCAAGCCCCAGCAGATATTTTGAGCGATCTCTAGTTGAGCGGGGGTTAAAAAAAACGATTTAATACATTTTCTATTATAATTATGTCACTCATCGTCGAGGGTTTTCAAAAATGATTAATCTTTGATAAACCCGCGTTAAATTTCACGTCTTTTGTTATGAGTTGGAGTTGGTAGGGACTCTGTTTCGGGAGAAAGAATTGTAGGTCAATCAGACGGCGGGATGGGACTGTGAATGCGGGCGCGGAAAGGCTGGGATGAAAAAACAGAGATGCAGGTCACACTAAGAGTACATATGGTTCTAGTTTATATCTATTGGGATTTTATGGTGTTAGACGAAGGAAAATTTAAAAAACTAAGAAATATTGTTAGTAAACAGTAGCAAACGGGCCGACACGGAAATATATCATGGTGAACGAATATTTGGAAGTAGGTATGTCCAATTTACCGTGTTAGTTTTAATTACCGTTACCGTTTTTAGTTACCGTGGTACTGGCTTCAGTCAGCCTAGTGTCCGTAACGCCAAAAATGTTCGTGTTTTGGATTTACTGTTGAATAAATTATTTATTTATTATTAATACTTATACTGATTTAGTCTTAGTGATTTCGAATTGTTTTGTGTACAATTAAATGACGTGCGTACTAAAAACGTTGTGATAAAAATACGTTCAATGCGTGAGCAGTGAAGCCCATATGACGCATGCGATCAGCTGCAATCGGTGCAGTCGCCGGGGCAAGGTTAATCCAATGTTGCTTACACGGTTACGCGGCGCGAGGCCCTGCACATTGACGCTCACTTAACATCAGTACTATGTAGGCACAAGTTTCATCGGGTAGAATTCAAACTATGATTGTGTATCTTCGTAAACATACTAGGTACTACTTAAGGAGGTATTAGGTATACAAGGTTTTACTTAAACAGTAAACAAGTGACATAATTTACGTGTTTATTAATATACAACAATGATTTTAACCGAGTTTTTAACTCGATAAACAGAATTAGTAGGTAGGTCAGTCAGGATGATTCTTCATGAAGGCTTTGGTCGATGACCTAAGAGTGTGCTATTTATACAAAGTAGTAGGTATTGCTACTTAGGTAGGTATTTTAGATACATCTGCAACAATTCTATCGAATATCTTTCCGTTCAAGGGACCTCGGACGCGGCTTGCCTTTCATATTTGTATTATAGGTATTCAAAATCTAAATTATGCTCAGTTTTGTCCATTGGAATGTAATGCAAATCGTATTATTCGTTGTGAAGTTAGTATCTAGCATTACGATCCGGCGAACACCACCTTGCCCGCTCTCCCTGAACTTGAACACGACTTGGAGCCCTGCCACCTTATCTCATGTCGGGATGCTACATGAACGCGTCGTCTGCAAATAAGGTCGACCAGATCTCGGGAGCGGCCGGTTAGAGCCAATGTGCTGTTTAGCGAAGCGTAGCTTGATGGTAGGCGCTTGCCTTGGGCGCTGCCCGTGGGTGGCAGGTTTGCCCTAGCCCACTTTTTGCTGGTTTAGGGAGAGATCCGAAGTTATCCGGCGATGCCCTATTCCTAAATTCATTCCTACTCGATGTTTTCATTTTAATTGTGGTGTTTCTGCTTTTTACGTGCGGCGACTACCATCTGACCTGCATAGCTGGATATGGAAAAACCGATTCGGCAGAGCCTCGTTCGTCTGTTAGCTGGGAGAACACGTGCAGGCGAGGTTGGCTTGGCTTTGGACCCATGGGATGGTAGTAGAGCTCCATAACCCCGATTAGATATGAAAGATGACGATGTTTATTATGATGCCAAACACGAAACGCCGCTACGATTATTTGGACGATCGCTAAACTAGGTGGAGGTTCAAGCCAAGATTTTGACATATACATAATTAGTCTGTGGTTCAAGCATATTCCCTAACATTTATACTTATAATATAAAAATCAATTGTGGTTTTGCTACAACTCGAAAACGGCTGGACAAATTGGAATAATTGTTTTTATTTTGCTCTGTTTGTTACAGGGGCGGCTTAAACACAAAGAAAAAAGGGTATGTAGATTAGGTGTAGGGTAAGCGTAGGGTAGATGTAGGGTAGGCGTAGGCTAGGTGTAGAGTAGGGTAGGGTAGAGTAACGTAGAATAGGGATAGGACAACATGTGAACAAAGTCGCGCTGGGTCTACTAGTTCAACAATATAAATACTTTTGTAACCGTGTAAGAATACAGCGAACTGCTATATTATGTTGGCTGGTATATAGGCTCCTTTACACTTAATTTGTGCTCGTAATTCTTTATTCATAGTGCTCTAGATAGCTGTACTATAATGACATAAACTAAACATTCATTATTATTCATTAAAGATTATTATGGCTGCAAATTGACCTACTTATAAAATACAGTGGTTGCCCTGATTATTATTATTTTTCAATTCAGTTTCAACAGAAAGCTGTTGCTACTAGTTAACTTTTTAGATAACTTACTATTAATTATTGTGTACAGCTGTAGGTACTAGAACGTTTTATTAAAATTATTTTATTCATAACCATCAGAAAAACTTCGGAAATCGCCAGATAAAAGAAAAAAAATTACTATATTATGGCAGCTTGACGGCAGTTTTAATTGTAACACAAAACCAAAAACGTGTAATACTGCTGCGATTGTGATCCTATTTCAATTCACTCGAACCATTAGTAAATTTGCGGACTTGAGGCCTAGTCATCGTAGTTTAGAAAATACTCAGGATCAATAGCGTGTTAGTACCTGCACTATCAATACCGCTTACGAGTTCGAAAGTTTGTGTTTAAATATCTTTTTTATTATTACTCCTTCGGATCGGAACGGATTTTGATATAATTTGACAGTACCGAAAATAGCTTATAGCTAATTCATAAGCTATAAAAGCTCAAAATTCAATTTGGTTCCCGCGGGACAGGCCGGAAAGTTATAAGGAATCTAATATGAGTATTACGCGGATGAACCCGCGAATAAAAGCTACTACATTATAAAAACACGCGGAACAGACAATGTCGAGGAAAAATACTGAAATTTCCATACTTTAGGTAACCATGTGTTCTGTGGCTAACATAGCTACTTCGTCGACTACCCAGCCGCAATTTATCAAAATTCGACGCAACCGACGACGTATGCGTAAATTGTAGCGGGATGCACGACAATGACAGTTGCTCATTGCAACTGGCTAAATATAATACAGTCCGCAATGGCAGTGTCGTGGTCATCAAGAGCGCCGGTGACGTATGCGCGGGCGCCGATCACGCGCGCCCCCGGGCTATTTATATCCGGCATCGGCAATCTGATTGATCTACTCCCTACGAACATTGAACTGATACTACTACGTGAAGTAGGTGTAGGTACATTTGTATTTGGTCCATACTTTTTGTGGTCTTAAAGTCAAGCTTGTTGAATTAAATAGACAAACAGCCGTTCTGATTGAATGCCGATATATCCGCCATAATGTAACTTGTTTATATATTTCAATCGTCAAATCTATTTATGTTATATTATTTATTGTATACATACTTAACTAGATACATCATACAAAAATGAGTACAATGGCGAACTTATCTCTATGAGAGATTTCTACCAGCTAACCACAAATGATGTGAAGCAAATTGTACCTATAGCGGGACAGGCAAAGCATACAAAGCTAGAACATACTTATACTGGTAGGTATACTATATAGGATAACTAAAAACTAATTATCTACTACAAAAATACCCTCTCTAAAACTAATCACAGCCCATAACAGTCCACTGCAGGACTTAGGGCCTCTCCCACAAAAGCGTAGGTTGTTGCCATAATCGGCACGCTTGGCAGGCGAGTTGGAGATCGCAGTGTTATAAATATAACAATGGAAAACGCTGCTACCCATTTTCCAACGTACGGAGACTTTTGCTCCGAAAAAATTAGTCCCCTTGTACGACACCCACGAGTGTAAGGGGTTGGTGCTATTCCATTCTGACAGACACCACACGGCCAATCAATAACAATGCCAGTGGCAAGAGGTTAAGAGGACGGTCACTAATTAGGTGGACTGATCAATTGAAGGTTGCGCCATCCAACAGATTCTGCGATGCGGCGAGGCTGGCGATGGATAGGAGCGGTAAGCGGTTGGAGGCATTTTGTGCGTTCAAATATTTGCTCATCAGACCACGATCCTCAGTCACGTACAAGGGACCGACTATATATACATATAGAGAGAGACATCTCATCAGTATGTACACCATCAGATCTCCAACGCGGTGACGAACAAAGTCAGAAAGGCTTAGGGATGGACTCCTTCACGAAAAGCAGACATCAAGGAAGAATGGTGGCTAATAGTGAAGCATGCCACTATATAGTATACTATAGTCAGCGTATCCATTACTTCATGCCCTTAATTACACTAGCAAGGTACTCTATCCTTTAAACCGGAAACGCAAGCGCCGGAAATAATTAGGACTGGCCATCCATGAATGGGTTCATATGTATGCTTTATGTACCTTAGTCAATTTGTAAATACATCCTATGTTTTCATGTTATTGGAGCATCAAAAACTATAGCTTGCTTAAGTAATGTGTCTGTAATGCATTGTTGATAACAGTTTCGGAAGCTTTGATTTCGCGGCGGGTCTCTCATTTTTGAATTGTAAATAATCTCTAAGCAAAGTTCGACGACAAACATGACCTTGAGTTAAAAAGAGTTTGCCGAAAAGGGCGCTCCTGTCATAGATCCATGTCAATGAATTGTCTGTCGCGTAGTGTTGACAACAAAAACAGTTGTTTCATATATAAGTCATCTATCTAGAGCACGCTACTTTCATGGTGTTTTGTGTATAGCTCGGTGGGACGAACTAGTGGGCGTATGACAAAACGGGGGCAATAGGAACCGGAAGGTTAATGATTTCCTTCCTGAATCATCATCTTGGCGTGAAATATGTTAGCCGGTTGTGTCCTCACGATTGCGGGCCCGGATTCCGCCTTGACTATAATCCAGGTTTTGGCAGATCAGACAATACAGTAGTGTAAAGAAAATAAATATAAACAAAGTGAGAAAAAATTTGATAATTTCACTAATAAAGTTTAAACTAATAAAGACCACCACGACCCCTAATGCCTATAGGCTACACATTCAGACATTTACTCGCCGAAATGTGCAGGTTTTCTCACGATGTTTACCCTCACCGTAAGATACCTATTTCCTTATTGAGATATGTACTTGCATTAATGCGGGTTAAGGTTTATTACGATCTTGCGTTTAGTATAATAATATATATTTTTAATTAGACTAGCCAGAATTAAACATAATTGACCTAAAATATACATAAAACATATTAAGGTAAGTCTTTGCTTATTAGAGAAAATGAACATCAAAGTAATAACTTAGCACATTTAATTTTATCTAGAACACGCTGTAGGTATAAATTTGTTATAAGACCCTGAATAATTATAATAATGATCCCTGGAATAACTAGAATATAGAATAGATATAGTTTTACCCACGTTCATAAGCTACGGGAACTGCTTACCATCAAGAAAGCGGGTCATACGCCTGTTGCCCAGCTTAAAATAGTGCATGATATAAAAACAAAAATTGGCGGAGATAGACGACAGGACAGGACAGCGTGACTGTAATAAAGTATGTAATTCACCGATAGGTAGAACAATAGATACCTAATCAAAATAACGAGAAAAGTAAAGTGTCTGTCACAGGAGGAAATATCCAAATTTATGTAATTTTAATAAAGTAACTAAAGATAATTTTGGTATAGATTTGAATAAAGTATACTAGAAAGACCAAAGCGTGGATGCTGAAGACTGAGTGAAGTCGGGAGAGAAGAAAAAGGAACAAAGCGGACCTAGCTCCTAGACTATGGGTGAATGACTATGACTACTCTATGGGTGAATATATATATCTCTGGTTAGTTAGTAGTGGTAGTTATTCTTGTTCCTACTACATTTGTCTCTGTATTATTGAATAAATGATGATATCACTTATTAAATACTTTATAGATAGCAGTGTAAGTAAATGCATTTTGAGAATAACTTTCTTTGCAGTTCGTACAGCCTTGGCGTGAGAGACATCGCGGATAAGATTGAAGAGGCTCGCCTGCGCTGGTTTCTACGCGTGCTACATAGGTATAGGTACTTCAGGGATATGTGTGAAATAGGTGCCCAAACCTGCCGGTATCAGTAGCCGTATTCACAATGATTCGAAACCGTTTCCGAACGATTCGACACGAAATTCGTGAGTGGCGAATCCGTGTCGATCGACTCGAAAACAGTTATTTAGAATTCCGATAGATTCCACGGAAACTCTACTCTCTATAACATATGAAAGTTTCATCAAAATTAACTGAAACTACATTTTCCTAAGAACTTTTGCGGGGTCCTTTGTCGATTCCGTATCCGAATCCGATTTCCGAACCATTGTGAATACGGCTACTGGAAAGAGGTCCCGCAGAACGCCCAAGAAGCGATGTTTGAGCATCGGGATCCGCATTCTCTGATTCATAATTCGAGTCAGTAGTATAGTAGTAAAACGGTAGGGTTATTACCACAAGTTATTACTCAAAACTAGCACGTTACTGACAAGAATAATAAATCGGACAGCTAGGTAGGAAAATAGATAACCTAGGTAGTTAATCTTAAGACGATTGCACATTAGTACCACATACCTTGAGAGCCTCGTGAACCAGGTGGCCGAGCGGTTAGTGTATCCGACTCGTAAGCGCGAGATAGCGGGTTTGAATACCAATGACTCTTTTCTGAGTTATGTACGTTAGTTGAACACTAACCGATGCTCTTACGGTGTGGGAAGACATCGTGATGAAATTTGCACATTCAGCGCTGATTCAATCTGGTCAGGCTCCCCTGGTAGCAGGGTCACGGAGGTCAGATGGCAGTCGCTCCACTGTAATTATTTGATCTGCCAAATCCTGGATCATGCTCAAGGCGGACCCCGGGCTCTCGTGCACGAGAGCACAACCGGGACATTACCACCAATGATTATTATTAATTTTTTACCACTTACCAAGTAGAGCCTGGAACAGCCGCGACTTGAAAATTCTGATGACCCTCTCGATAGCGAGCCTCAGCTGCCGGTCCTGGGGCTTCAATAGCTTGCCGTGGTAATCTTCCAGCAGTTCTAGAGCTCGGTGCGCCTCTGCCGGGGACAAATGAATGCTTTTCAGAACTACATTAGCTGCGGACTGTACTACTTAACAGAAGAATTATTTTATCGTCATCATCACTCCATACTAAGCTGAAAATATACCTCCCCTAATCTGTGCTAAATACACCCAGTCTTCGACTTGCTGCATCCAGCCTTCATCTGCAGTCGCCCGCAAATTCATACCCCACCAGGGAGGGCGTGCTACACTGACCTTGCTTATATTCAAGTGATAGACAATCTGTCAAAGAACGTAAGAGCGAAGTCGCGGGCAAAAGCTAGTGGATCGAGACGTGATCGAGACATTATAAAATTTATCAACTTTACACATTGCTGGTGTCAAAATTTTATACTGGCATTTTTCTTTGTTCGATAGATACAGAGCTATATTTAGAGGCCGCTAGAGGAAAATTTCTCGAAACGGGATCCGAGCACCCACGTATCTAGTTACTCGTTGACCTAAGATCCGACCTCTACCTATTCTATTTTTATACTTAGTTTAGATCAGGTGGTAGGACTCAATCAAGCCTGAGGAGTCCGCCTGGGTGAGTACCATCACCTCATCTATTTCTGCCGCCAAGCAACAATGCTTGAATTGTTGTGTTCCGATTTGAAGGACGGTAGCCCGCGCAATTACAGACACGAGACATTTCATAGTCTTCATAGTGACAACGCAATTACATTTCAGCATTTTTGTTACCTGCAACCTAAATGCATTAATTATAGATGTAATGGGCGACAGTTACCGCTTACCATCAGGTGCCATCAGTTCGTTTGTCACAGCGTAGCATAAAAAAAGCTACGTAGAAAATAAGCCAGTACATTGACGAAACAACTTTGAGAATGTACTTTTAGGAAGGTTATCACCTAAAATGATCTACAAATCACAGAAACCTATTATTTTAATTATTCTATTTTGTTTGAAAATTAGTTAGAGACATACTGCAAAGCAACGACAAGACACTGCGATCTCCAACCCTCCTGAGGAGACTACGGCAAAGGCCCTGGAGGCTATTTATGTGAATTAGAAATTTACAGACGCAGACACAATCACCACTCACAAGCTTGCAGGTAGGTAAAATCGTATCAGTTTACGCACAAGCTTGGAGTCCGTACTTGGAGTATCAATCAAGGACAAAAATTCTGTGGCGGAAGTACCTAATTCCGACTGCTTCCTCTACAGTATTGTAGGTAGCAATTAAATTGTGCCCGTAAATTGAATGCACTTTGTTCCGAATAAGCAAATGCGTCAGTTCTCTGTTCAACAGATGTGAAACTAGGCCATCCATTAAATTGAGTCAGGCCTGTCCGGGGCAGTCTCCTACATGTTGCACTTGTTTATGAATCGAAAACACATTGGGTCGCAGTAAACTTGCTCAGTAGCACTAGCCAGTTATTTTTATGAGAAATAAAATAAGCGAATGTTTGGTAAATACAACAATTTTTTAAACGGTCGTGTGAACAATTTTGTAAATGTTTTATTTCAAGTACAGATTAGGTAGCTATTTTTGACATTATATAACTTAGGTATTTTTGATTATTGGTGTTAACAAGACTGCTGTAAAGACCTACTTATGTACCTTTTTTATGTAGTTGAAAGTTTTTTAATGATGGCCATAGCATTAAAATTATCACAATGAATGGATAATTTTTTTTTACTGTGTTATATACCTCTACAATAATTAAAAGGATGTAAGCAAATTAAAATCCTTAACTGTCACCATAATACACAACCGCAATTTCATAAGCAACTACGAACCAACCGTAATTTTACAGCCGGGTAATAATAAAAACGAAATTATCGCATGACATCCAACAATTGTTCTAATCAATTTGTAAAGACGTAACATGGTCGGTAGTGGGCGTATTTGATATTTCGGCACCACATGTGTAAAAGTAATCAACAAGAATGTGACGTAATGGTTTTATTATTCTTGGGGCACGTTCGATATGAATTAGATACAGGGGTTTTGTGCGGAGCGCCTGTCAACTGGCAGTCTTGTCCCGTCGATAAGTATCAACAGACAGAAGGGTGCATTGGCAGGGGTTAGCCCCGCCGCCCATCGCACGAATCCACTTCACTTACAAACTCACTAAGACATTGCCAACTAAAACATGCTGCCAATACATTTTACAATTCGTTGGAAATTCACCTTGCTTACGAACTGGCATCACGGCACCACCCTCAACGTAATAGTAGAAACCTATACACTTATTCCACTTACACAAATAACGGAAACTAAAAACAAAACTAATTACAGCGACGTCAAAGCGGTAGAGTTCATTTTAACCGATTTTAATAACAAATGTGAGTGTATTTGAATAGCACATTTTGTCGCACAACGAAAACATTAGTTACAGGATAAGGTACGAAGTGATGTGCGGTATTGCTCTAACTCCGTCTGCTAGGGGCGCTGACTGCCCCTCCCGGATTGGTCGATTTTCATCGTGACGTCAGGGGGTGGAAACATAGACAATGGAAAACAAAGAGTGGCGAGGGTGAGAGCTGCTGAGGGAGGATAGGTACAATAATATTATCTATGGTAACAAAAAAGAAAATCTCTTGGCTATTTGTAATAACTACCATACAAGTATAATAGGTCAGTTAGGGTAGTTAGGTTATGAGTTTATGAGGAACACTTTATCATAGAGCTAAAAGCTGTTTCACCAGTGTTCCTCTTAGCCTAACCGATACTTTACTAACTACAACGATATTTTATAAAATTAAGTAGGAAAATATTTATAATTTTTTAACCTATAAGTCAAGTTATAAAGAGTTTTGTAGAGAGACAAAATTATAGAGTAGAAACTCTTGAAACGACTTAGACTTTTTTTATAACCAGGAACAATTAT
This sequence comes from Blastobasis lacticolella, assembly GCA_905147135.1. Taxonomy (NCBI): domain Eukaryota; kingdom Metazoa; phylum Arthropoda; class Insecta; order Lepidoptera; family Blastobasidae; genus Blastobasis; species Blastobasis lacticolella. Next base: position 12,113,358 of record LR990041.1, read on the forward strand.
TCCCGATACACTTCAGTCAAACGTATACAGAGCTTCGAATATTGTAAACGACGATAAATATGTATTTTGTCAATTGTAATCATATTTACAAGTAAGTTTTAATATTCCTACTATGAGAATAAGTCATGGTGATAACGGACTGATATGAACCTCCATAATAATACCTAAGTAGGTCAAGTACCTATTTATTTGCTTACGTAAGTAAATATTATCATCAAAGTAAGGAAAATATAAATAATTTGTGACATCCTACTAATTTTAATCATAAACTTACAATTTGATGTGATCAAACTATGGGACCACAGGTAAAAATATATTCGTTCAAGTAAATATTCAATATTTAAAGTTACACAAGTTTTATCTTTATTTGAATTCTTGTTTAGATAATTTTTTGTACGAATACAAACATGAACTATAATTGAAAAGTTAACGATCGTTAAATAGTTCACTAACAATCCAGTAGATGGCATGCAAAGGGGATTGTAAAATGTCAGTCTAATGATTTGTGTTACGGCGCACGAAGTTTTCCAATCGTGCAAAATAATGTTATTAGGTTTTTGTTGAAAAAAAATATAATGCATGTCAAACTTTAATACTACAATTGTTGCTACTATTTAAATTGACTATTTTATTTAACGACAATTACAGATAGTTTATTTTCTAGTACCTATTACGCATTGAGTGCAACGTTTTATGTATAACGAAACGCGATTTTTTTGACAAATGGCATGACCTTGGCTTGGGCGCCCCCTGCGCATTCCGTTTATCCGTGAGCCTGAGTTTATTGTTCTGTGGGCCAGCCAGTCTCAATTCGATATACTACGTAGACACGTAGATAATTTTTAGATAAGTAGTGGTGTTAATCTACAAACGTGAGGCTTAAAGATGCCTCTATTCGGCAAAAAAGACTTTGGTAGAAAATCTAAGAAAGAAAGCCGAGAATCCGAGAAACAGCCGTCCCTCGAGGACAGATACACAGTTAAGGATCTACTAGGCACAGGAGCGTTTTCTGAAGTAAGGTTGATTGAGAGCAAAGAGAATGGCCAGCTTTTCGCTTGCAAAATCATTGATAAGAAAGCTCTCAAAGGAAAAGAGGATTCCTTGGAGAACGAAATTCGGGTGTTGAAAAGGTTCAGTGAACAAGCAAAAGGTGAGGGCAGTGACAAGAAAATGTTTTCCCATCCAAATATTGTGCAGCTGCTGGAGACATACGAGGACAAAAGCAAAGTCTACCTGGTAATGGAGCTCGTAACTGGAGGAGAGTTGTTTGACAGGATTGTTGAGAAAGGTTCTTACACTGAGAAAGATGCAGCTAATTTGATAAGACAAGTGCTGGAGGCTGTGGATTACATGCATTCACAAGGTGTGGTGCACAGAGACCTTAAACCTGAGAACCTGCTGTATTACAGTGCTGATGAGGACAGTAAAATAATGATCAGTGATTTTGGCTTATCCAAGATAGAAGACTCTGGGATAATGGCTACAGCATGTGGTACCCCTGGTTATGTAGCACCTGAAGTTCTGGCTCAAAAACCGTATGGTAAAGCAGTAGATGTGTGGAGTATAGGAGTTATATCTTACATACTGCTCTGTGGGTATCCACCATTTTATGATGAAAATGATGCAAATTTATTTGCCCAAATATTGAAGGGGGATTTTGAATTTGATGCTCCATATTGGGACGACATTAGTGAATCTGCTAAAGACTTCATCCGGCATTTGATGTGTGTAGATGTAGATAAAAGATATACATGCAAGTAAGTACAAAACTATATCCTTTGATTTTTAATTTAAATTTTAGGTCTGATGTGGGTGTGTTAAAATATAGTTGAAAAATTAAGTAACAGTACTTTTAAGTAAGAAGTTAGTACCTTAAATTCAAATGGAATATCAGACAAAAAACTAGAACTGTGGGTTTCAAAACTGGAGTACTATGTGAAGGAGAGAGTGGTGTTAGAGGCAAATCTGTCTAGAACAGTGATTTGATTTCAAATCCATTTATTCCATAATAAATCCATGATTATTTTAGATTGCCAGGCATGCCATTTGAATTGTTGAATTCTACATGTCTCCGGGGTTTATATACCACTAATTGAGAATAACCTAAGATGAGCTTGTGGCACTAGACAGTCTCTGTCAACCCCTATTCGTTTCGGGTGTGAGTGTGTATGTACATATTTATTTAGAACTGTAGTAAACCAAAAAATGGAAAGCCTTGTTTTATGATTGAATTCTCTCTGTTATTCCTTCACATATTGGATCCTTTTGGCATTAATGTCTCAGTCCTGGAATGGCCAGTCAGGTTCATGTCAAGCAGTGGATGAATAGAGTGGAAGTGTCTGTAGATTATTACTGTTCAGTTTGTAATATAAAATTACATTCTTCATGTCTGTCTTGTGGACTGCAAAGTATCACATATAATTATATGGTTACTTATGCCTGTATACTACAGGGGTAGTAAGAGACTATAGAGTGCCACAAACTCTGACTCTGACACTTTCGCCTTTTGCCTCTTCAACATTCATACATCTTTTCATACATTTACCCTGGTTGAGGTTACTACTGACCTGCCCTTTTTGGAGAAGGTTGAAACAAATAGGAAAAAGAAAAATAAGAAATTGTGCAAAAGATCTTGTAAAATATTTCAGTTCACCATGTATCTAATTAAGTTTTATTTATTTATTCTGGAGTGCAAATTGAAATACAATTATCTATTAAACTATAAAATGTCCCACACCCTCCGGCGATTTCCTTTGTTGCCTGTTTTGGGCAGCCATTCACCAGTAATGGTTGTGCAGTCAATCTTAGTTCAGTTAATATTTCTATCTACCATGCTGTCTTCCTTTCATCCATTCATTATTATATCCAAGTTAATGATCCATTTAATCTGTGCCAAATTTGAAATTTTCTTTACACTTTTTTTATTGGCTTTCTTGTTATTTGTATGATTGGTATCCATGTATAATTAAAATAATGCCCATGAAAAATTTACCAATACCTAAGTAATATTCAGTTAATGAGGCCATTAGATTTAGTTTCCAAGAGTAAAACCAGATAGATGGCAAATGGTGGCTTCTACTCATCATCATCATCATGTTGGCGTTATGTCCCGGTTGCGCCTCCGCGCAATATAACGATATATATCCGCACCGGGATATATCCGAACTGCGCGAGTGAAAGCCGCTGAGAACGGTTAGTGTAATATAAAATGCGCAATCAATAATAATGTGTATTGAATGGGCAATAGGATTTTAATTTTTTTATTAGCATGAAAATAATTAAAGAGCACATAGAGTATCACACTGATTAAGTATACGTGGTAGGAGTTGTGAAACATTATTACGGTTTTATAATACGTAGTAGTAGGCGGACCCAAGGCCCTCACTTGAAAGCACAACTGGGATATTAACGCAAAGTTGATTATTAACATTTTTTGTAAGCTACTGATGTTGCTGTAGTATTAATTCATAAGAGTCGAATTCTACGCAAGTCTTACTGCGGGAAAACGGGCATATTTTAACTGCAACTGTTGCCAAAAGTCCGATCTGACAGCTTAAAGAAACTACTATTACTATCTGACAGTTCGGTAAATACACATCCCGGAGGTATAAATTTGAAGTGTTTATCTGTGTGTCTATGGATGGACCGATTACGATGCAGTTTTGTTTATTTAAAAACCAGTTTAATCGAAATAGTTCTTAGGTTTGTTACATTAAAATCAGTTCCGAAGTTCGGGTAATATTGGAGTATATGTAGATTTTGTCAGGTGTTTTCCGACATTTGTCGCAACAAGCAACAAGATTTTGATGCCAGGACAACATGAATTCGACAAATTATTAAACTCCAAAACATTGATGCGGGAGTTCGACTCACGCTTGACCGGTTTTAAGTATTTCTGCCGTCATAAGAAAGAGTACAGTACCTAAGTTACTGAAAATCGTTTTTGAGATAAAGCCGTTTAAAAGTTGCGCGCGATATTTTGACTGTGTGGAAATCTGTGTAATACCTTATAAAGTAAGGTATGAAATCCACTTTGCACTGTTTGTTAGTTATATGATATTGCTAGTGAATAATATAATATATTAACTAAAACCTAACCACTTACTGTTCTATTGCTTAGGAATATTTAACATGTTACTCAGACATACTGTATTTGTTTATACAATTCGCAGGAAAACATAATACATCAGCGAAACCTAGACAGAAAGACGCGTTATTTTTCAGCGATCAGTTCGGTGTAACTAACTTAATTATGTCAAAATCACGACTTACTGTACTCTTTCTTATGACGGCAGATTTGTTGTTATACTTTATGTTTAGTTTTATAATCATACAAAGTTTCGCGCTTCTCAAAATTGCGGAAGTCAGGTAGCAGTCGCTCTACTGTAGTTATCTGATTCGCCAATTCTTGGATCATGGTCAAGGCGGACTCCGCGCCTCGCGTGCTCTACAACCGGGATATTGATGCCATGATAATTAAATAGGTGTGTAGAAAAAACACTCTTAACTCAATATAAAATTACAAGCAGGACTGCAGGCATATCAGCTTAGTCTTCTGCTAACTGTAATAATAGACATGCGGTACTGCATTTTTGTTAAATGACATCAACATGTACGAATCGTAGATATATGAAGTGTCGCCCAGTTGCCGCCTTTCATCAGGTGCCTGCTTGTTTACCGCTAACGAGATATCTGCTTCTTGCTTTATAGGCAAGCGTTAGCACACCCATGGATCTCCGGGAACGCCGCAAGTAACAAGAACATCCACGGAACCGTTTCCGAGCAGCTCAAGAAGAACTTCGCGAAGTCCCGCTGGAAACAGGCGTACCATGCGACGACTGTCATCCGGCAAATGCAGAAGATGGCGCTTAGCAGCAGCAGCTCCAGCCGGAACACCACCGGCAACTCCACCACCCAATCCAAACAGTAAGCCTGCTAAACGTCACAGCGGACCCGACCTGACCCTCGACAACTTAAAACGTACTTAATTTTTAACATAGCCCTTCAATGCGTATAAAAGGAGTTCAAGCTAGACTCAATTAGACATGTTACATCTTCAATATTTTAATGTTCATCTCTGTGATTTCTTTCTGTCTTACGTTCTTCTGATTTGGACCAAGATGGTTCAATTTATAGCTTCAGTAGAAAAAATTAAAAAGCTTGCATTTGCTTTATTTTTTCATCTAATTGAGATTAGTTTGACATCCTTTCGCTGTGTAGGTATTCTACAAGGGGCTCTGTGTACAAGTCATGACACACATAGATCTGACCGGCCGCGTGGCGCCGTGTTGTCGTCCAATTCGGACATCGTCGCATCGGTTAATTGAAATTCATTGTAACAGTTGCTACTCACAAGCTCGCCTCAGATTTGTGTCACCACTAAAATTAACTGGGTACCTACAATGTCTCAACACAAGTCTGTCAGCGAATAATTTGGAGCAGTGCATAAAAGTAATTATTATATAAGCGTGTTAAGGTAATTATTCAAATCAACGAACTGTTAAATAAGAAATGCTAGTCATTGTATACTATCAACTTTAATAATGAAGTAAAACTTTGAAAAATACGTCATTAGCAATGTTAATTGGTATATCATGTTACTCGAACTAAGGCTTCATTTCTATTCATTCTTAAATACTATCCAATGTTCCATATTAACCTACTACAATAAACATAAAGGAACTAAAGATCTGATTACCAAGTACCTGGGTTTTCAAATCCATGACAATCTATAGATCTTTGTATCTTATACTTTACATATTTCAATATATACCTATTATCGTCTTTACTCTTGACAATCCTCTATTTTTTGGGAATAATAAATAAGTAGTTAGGCAATTAAATAAAGTTCTCTTAAAACATACTGACTAATAATAACGTTAGGTTTCGTGATAAATTTATCTGATGATAAGATCTGTTGCAAAATTAACTAGTTATAAATGAAAAAGAAAACAATAATATGCTTACTTTAAAATATAAGTGTTCGATCATTCACGTAAGACACAAGGACATCACCAACAAAATCCAGATGCGGTTATTGTGTGAATGCGAAATGCTTGTCAGATAGGTTTATCGTCAAAAGGCATTAATTTGGAAAATTTTAGTTATTAAAGTAACTGGTTACATGCTGGGCGGTCGAAATGTTTTCAAAAAGTAATCAGTGCTTTATTTGATCTGATTCTATGTGTAAGTTGATAAGCCAGGCGGCGCATTGCCACCGAATTTAAATAGAAACCTCTCAAGTGTCATTGTCACGCTTTTCACTACTTATTTAAGCAGTTACGGTTCATTTTATATACCCTACTTTTTATATGCCTAGACAAAGTTTCATTTAGGTATCCCAGTATTTTTTTAACGGGGCAAACATTGGGGTAGATGGGAGCGATTCAAGTTTATTAGATAAATCATTTAGTTGTATCAAATTCCACGTAGACATTATATTTGAATAAGAATGGGCATTCTGCGGTTCGGCTTATCAGTACTTCGATGAGTTGACGTCCGTTTTCCGTATGGGCTTATGATGAGATGACTTCGACTGCTTGAAATGTTGGGCTCTCGGCATGTTTGACGCTGTCATTGTATAAATATATTCCTCTCTATATTCGGATGACTACTTTCGAAAATGTAATTAGAATCGTAATTATAATTATATCCAATACCTATTACCTATATTATACCCTATTTAATCAGTTAACGTAGCTATTTTAATTCAAAATCGAGAATGAGTCATATAAGTTATAGTACATAATATAGTGTTAAGATTTAATGATTCTGATGTCAATCATTCCTATCTCTGTAAACATATTAAATACCTATTTCATGCGAGTTGTATGTACTTATAACAGAATGCAGTATAATACTCTTGTTATTATGAAATCCGTACTATGCCATTGCTTTCATACTGGCTTTCTTTGCTTTAACTTGAGAATTTACGAAACAAGAGCGTGAGAAATATATTTAAAAATATCCTTTTATGTTACGGTACATGAATCTCACACAAGTAACTTGTGTTATGAATCAACAAAAGGGTTTATGAGCTGTGGGTAATTGTGAACCAATTGCCTGTGGGCAGCTCTGCAGTTGTAATGTTACAGTTGTATGAAGACAATGAAAGGGCTAGGATAGGAAGTTTATTCGACGGTATAGACGGCGACTTGAGAATATCAGGATTGAACATTAAAATTATAATAATGTACCTAACCATATCACAAACACTAACCGGATGATATGAGTTATAAGTATGTAAGCATTTAGTCGAAATTATTGAAAAGTATGTAGTTTTTAACAATATACGACATTCCATTATCCAGTATTGTACAAAAGTACACCTGTCTTATATATATTTTTAAAATAGCAAACATTTTATGCGATGATGTTGTGCCGTATTTTTATAAAATGTGTGAATTTTTTATACGTAAAGTGAAACAATGAAATTACAAATTAGACATTCCAGTCCCAGTATTTTAAATTTAATAATGATTTGTATGATATGAGAGTCATAAATTAACTCGACGAATCGATTCGTTCATGTAGCAAACAGCACTGATATTGTACTCGTACAATGTTATCGTATCGCATTTTTAACATGACCTACTGCTATTTGTAACGCTATGGGTCTCTTTATAAAAGTTTTATGTAATTCTCACATTACGGAATTTATACTTATGGAATTATGAATAATTTTAAGGACGTGATTTCGAAATAGTAGACTATATTATTTCTGCCGTCATGCATTTTTGAATAGTAAAGGTATTTTCCGTCCGGGGTTTTTGCCAAAACAATTAGGTATTGGTTGTCATTAGTTGGCGAATATCTTATCCGATAAAGATCTGAATCTGGATTAGGTACCTGCTTATAATGAATGCAGAAAGAATGAGATGCTAGAAGAAAACGGGTGAGGTGATTTGTTCATTGGTCTTCCTTCCTATCTTCACGTAAACTTTTGCAGTAGGTACCTTTCGCGGTATTTTATCGTAGAATGTTTTGTAGTATGTTCATGTTGTATCCTCCAGTTGTTTACGTAAACGACTACAAAAATACCTTGACGATTTTCGGTGATCGCATATTAATTACCATGTTATGTATTGTGTACTACTATTATTAATACGAATGCTTAATTGTTATAAAGCATTGCACTGCTTATAAAGTCCTTAATAATATTGTAAGTGTAGTGACGTGTGGTGAATAATCTCTAATCATTATTACTGACTGTATATTTGCAAATGCGCCTTAATATCTGTCTAATAATAATAATTGTAATAATAATTCTTGGCCCTTCGAAACGTATTTGTCTAAACTTGTTTCTGTAGTTCATAATGATATATTCTCAGAGGCTCCATTGAATTCTCATTATATCGGCATTTATTATTAAAATATTGTAGACAGGTGTAGACCCCATTCAGTGCCATCGTAAGTCTATTTCTATTCGTTTAATTTAATTATGTTGTTTGAATTTATTACTATGGTAAGGTCAATATTGTTTAATCAATTGTTGTTGTGGTAGTCTATAAATATTTATACATTATAGAGCTTGATTTACTTATGTACTTATTTTAAAACCTGTTAACCTTGAAAAATAATTTGTTGCGCACAAAATTTAAAAAATAATGACATACCTAATGTTTTTAATATTAATATTTCAGAACATTTTAATTTATAAGGTAGGAGTTAGAATTTATTTCTTATATAATTATTGATAATCAGTTCTTGGTTCATGCACAAACACCTGTAATCCCAATGTAATTATAATATATCTTGCCATAAGTAATATGCCATGTAACGTTTATATGCTCTCTTGTAGTAGATGTCTGTTGTTAATTGTTCAGTTGTTTTACTGTGCCAAACCATATCATGATCAGTGATAGATATTGTAATTGTTAAAGTAAGCATTCTTGTTATGTATTCAGAGAAAATTTAACGGCTTCGACATTATCTGTCATGATATTTGCATGCTCACAACCAAATCACATTGTCACAGACTCGCGTTATCACGAATAGCGATAGCTATGCGTATGTTGTTATCCGTCCATCTGTATTAGTGGTGATCTACCCAAATAGACTTCTCATACAAGGCAAACACTTTCATTCAACATTGGTGCCGCTCGTTGGCACGTAACTAGTCTGCCATTGTTCGCTGTGTATTCAAACATGAAAGAAGTGAAGGGCGATCCTAATGGGAAGGCTTTGACACAAAATGACTGTTGAATCAGTCAGTAGGCAGTGTAGCAACATTTTCGCTTCGACTCTGTGACAATTTGTAGACGTATCGTGAGTTTACACTTCAGTGGGTTACGCGGACGGCTTAGTTCTTAAATTGGCGTAAGAATTTGAAAGTGTCACTACCGAAAATAGTAGTTCTAAAAATTATCCGCCATTCTGAGAAAGAATTATTGCAAAATGTCAGCAACTCACGCGTTGTGTAAATTCATGGTAGGTTTACTGTGGCCCACTGCATGGTGGAGCCATTTTGTATTTGCATTTATTATTCCATGTATATTACGGCAGTAACTAAATTGACAGAATAACAAAATTGAAGCATCGTAAATAGAATTTTACCTGTAACTATGAAATAGCTTCATGAAATGCGTCCCTGTTCTAGGTACAGCCGCCACGCAGTGTTAAGAGACGTTGTGTTTTTCATTGTAATCGTAGAACATATTTTCTATTTTTCGAGGGTTATTTAAGAATGTATGTATCGTAACATACGCAGTTTAGTTTTTATATAAGCACAATAGTTTAAGGGCTGGGTTAAAACAAATGTCGACAAGTTTAATTTTATGTACTACGTGAATTTACCGCTTTATGATGTTCGGTTGTGATGTTTTTATTTGGACATTTCATGACAAAAACTGGGTGGAACCAACTGTGGGTCAAGATCTGATTAATATTGAATTACTAATCTTGTGATTTAGATTTTATACTTCTTGTTCAAAACAATCAAAATTTATTAGTAGATTGTTAGATGTTAGCTATATTTTCAATGTCAATGTAAATAAAATGCCAACTTGTTGAAAATTTCTCTTTCATTTACATTACATTTAATCCAAGGTCGGGTAATGCGAATACACCTTAATAATTTAAAATATCATAATTTTATTATACAATATTGTTTAAACAATGACACCAACTTAGCTATGCTTCAAACCGGAATGTTCATTGTATTTCCTCGCCCAGCAATGAAAGTTGTTTTAGGAACTGGGAAGCGTTCGGCAAAGTTGTGGCGCCGTAGATCAGCTTCCGTTGTATACCGCTCGCGGCTTGTTGCTGTAACAAAACAAGTAAAACGACTATTAAAACTAGCATAGTTTACTACCTAATATCTATTGTGAAAGTTAGTATTTGGTTATTTGACCTTCCTTCACTGCGAATTGGTATTATTTCTGGTACAAACAGTATGGTTGACCTTTCATTTCGCAATTAATACGAGAATAAACCGCGGATAGAGGCTGATAGAGAGCAAAGGTGATATGTTAAGTACCACATAATAATTATTTTGAGTAGGTCGCTGGTTCGATTATAAATGACGGCCACCGGTCTTAGCAGACTAAGTATTATAAGTGCAGTAGGAAAGAAGATCGACCAGTCGATACGCTAATGGAAAGTGGTCACCGTCGTCTTTGCGGCTGCGGTGCCGGTCACCAAGCGCCTTATTAACTGGCCAAGTTAGTAAGTATGTTCTCACGCTTTTTGCTTCTGAATTAAGCCAAATCTAATAAGCGCATTACACCTAGCGGCACGTTAGTCGAGCGGTGAACGAAACATGGAGGGGATTTCTGCGCATGGGTACTAAGACTACCGCGTCACTGGCCGGTGGCGCACAGGTAGAAACCAAGCCTACACCTATCTCAAAGGCCGGCCCATTCGCGAATACCCGAGTGTCGCGAATGTCTACGTTCTGCGGTGATTGCTGTACGGCGGTCTGGTCGCTTTGACGAAATCGTTAAGATTACTGGAAGTAGTTCCCGCTGTTAATCACAAAGATACCGCGTCGGCCGGCGGCGGTGCGCGTCCTTGCGACGAGACTACCTACCTCAAAGTGACTCCAAGGCTGTTGCGAGCTAGCCGGGGCACGTGTCGCTCGCTTGTTAAACAAAGAAGCTCACAATCCGAGCACGCGGGTAGAAAGGGCCTACATTAACGGCGACGTATTCGCGACTCCCGGGGTGTTGCTTGTTTCTATCGGCGGCGGTGATCACACACCATCAGGTGACCAGCTCGCTCACTTGCCTCCCTCTAAAGAACGAGGAAGCCGGGACGTGTTGTTCTTCATTCACGAAATCAATGAGATTGTGGTACTCGATGTAGTTCCCGCCGTCCACAAAGACCACCGCGTCGGTGGGCGGCGGCGCGGGTTCTCGCTACGGCGTCCGAGCGCGCGGGTAGAAACGAGTCTACCTACTTTAAAGGCGGCGCATTCGCGACTCCCAGGGTGTTGTCAGCGAGCCGTTTGCTAAAGAAAGAGAGCCCCCAATAAAGCCTACCTTGACGAAATCGTTGAGATTGTGGTACTCGATGACGACGAACACCACCACGTCGCTGGTTGATGGTGCACGGATAGAAACCAAGCCTACCTATCTCAAAGCCGTCTCATTCGCGAATCCCCGGGTGTCGCGGATGTCTACGTGGGGCGGTGATTGCTATACCCTCGCGACCTGGCCGCACGTTTCCCCTAAAACAAGATAGCTTACCTTGACGAAATCGTTGAGATTGTGGTACTCGATGTAGTTCCCGCCGCCCACGACGAACACCACCGCGTCGGTGGGCGGCGGCGCGGGTTTACGTCACGGCGTCCAGCGCGCGGGTAGAAACGAGCCTACCTACTTTAAAGGCGACGCATTCGTGACTCCCAGGTCAGCAAGCCGTTTGCTAAAAAAGAAAGCCCCCAAAAAAGCCTACCTTCACGAAATCGTTGAGATTGTGGTACTCGATGTAGTTCCCGCCGTTCACGACGAACACCATTTCGTTCGTCGGCGGCAGCGCGCGCGCTGCGCGGGTTCTCGCTACGGCGTCCAAGCGCGCGGGTAGAAACGAGCCTACCTACTTCAAAGGCGCCGCATTCGCGACTCCCAGGGTGTAGCGGCGTGAAAAAGCCTACCTTGACGAAATCGTTGAGATTGTGGTACTCGATGTAGTTCCCGCCGCCCACGACGAACACCACCGCGTCGGTGGGCGGCGAGGAGCGCGCGGCGCGGGTCCGCGCCACGGCGTCGGAGCGCGAGGCGCGCGGGTCCATCCACGCCAGGTCGGCGTCGCCGTCGCCGGCGCCGCCCAGCGCCTCCTCCACTACGCGGGACACTGGGAGCTTCTGTTTGGGGGCGAGAGTAGTATGTATAGTCAGCTGCAGAGAGGTCTGACCGCCCATTGTCTTGGTCTTGGTCAGAACGGAAGTATCGGTGAATATTGATAGAAACTATGAATGAAAAGTAATTTATGAATGTTCACCAATATTTTTGACTAATTTTTGCATATATTGTTGGATAGGGGAAAGAGACATTTAACATATGACTTGAATAAAAACAGATGAGGGTAGATTGTCTCCATGCATTTTTCCTAATTATGTAATATTCTTTCGTTTAATGCACGATTTTTTTTAATAACAGGTGTGGGAAGATATTCTATGGCCGGATCTTTGACCAATTGATTGTGATTGGCTTGTGACTCCATCTATACTTTGTCAAACATAGGATGATAATTTTGGCAGTTCACAGTAGGGATGGGGTGGTGTAAAATCGTTATTAAATCTATTCGATAATCGATTATCATTCTCATAGAAGTTGGATTCGATAGTTGCATGGTTATGCAGTATATATTTTACAAAAAAACTATCTATTTTCTTTTCAATTAATAATTTATTAATACGACATTAAAAACCCATCCACAACGACAATTTCGACGTGTGCGTATTTTTATTCGGCCAGTCAGCCTATTCCGTACAATACGCGCAAGTCGAAATCGTTGTTGTGAAAGGTTTCTTAGGGTGAAATCCAAACAAGTAATGAGAGTAAATGAGAGTTTCGTTACTAAAAATAATATAATTACCTAAATGTTAATTTTAAATGTTCGATTATTTTCTTTGAATACCGATTTTCGATTGTCTTTTGTTATTCGTTATTCGTGGAACTTCACTAAAGGGGCGGTACCTGTCCATAATGTACGACATTATCCGTAGTACATTTTACCGAAAAAAAAACACGGAACTTTATAGGCGTGGACCAAGGACCAAGAATAATTAGTTGTCAAAATTATCATCCTATTTTAGACAATGCATAGACTTTTATCCTGAAGAGGATAGGCAAATGGGATGTATCTATACAGCCATGAGTTTTATCATATTCCTTGGAACTCTGTTTTGTAAGCAAATTTCAGCACATTATATTTTTTTGCGACTTGGCCTCAAGCGATTTTATGTGTTTGGCTATAAATTCATCAGAGCGACAATATGATGAAGCCAATCTGTATTTTATCATGCCTTTAGTTATGAGAGGTTTATGGAACGTTCATGAATAAGGAATGTTATAGGCAATAGTTTTATAGGCCTAATGAGTGTTTTAGTTCTTTATTTCTATGAATAAGACCTATAGCTTATAGTAAGTAAAATATGTTAATAGAGTGCCACAAACTTATCTGATTCGCATACGCATCTGGTGCATCACGCTGATCCGGTGGCAAAAGCTGGAACTAAGACATTTTGAAATATCATGTCAATTCAAATAACAGTGATGCTGTCACCGGGTCAGATAAGTTTGTTACACTATATAAATTTTTCCTTGATCTGTCAAAGTAAACTGTGTTCTTGGTGGATCTTTATCTTTTTTACACAGCTTTGTGTAATAACCTAACTGCTATGTAACAACTATTCGAATAAATCGACACTAACATAATGAAAATTATCTACGTAGGTATCCGTCTAAGCGTATTATTTATTATACTGCTAGACTCAAACTTCAGAAGCACAGTCATAGTTCATGACTTGTAAGTAGACTTTCATCATGACTTGTCGCTTATTCCCTTCTCCTGTTTCCATTTTTTCTCCTTCTCGTATTCATTATTTCGAAGTTTATACCATACTTACGTGCAAAGAGAATCTAACCACTACGTTTACTTACGTGCTTTTTCACTACTAAATTCTTGACGCCTTCCATAACGAATGAAGAGCCCTGTGACACTAATTTTGAGAACATAGACACGGTCTTCGTGCCGCCACCTTCGTACTGGCTGGACATTTTCGTGTAGCCCCTGAAATAGCAAAAACGAAACTATTTACCTACTGTTTGTAGCTAGCTATACCTACTTTGCTAGGGAAATTATCAAGTCGAATTTTTTTTCTACTCAGTGACAAAACGAGCAGACTCCACCAATGGAAAGCGGTACTTGTCACCAATTAGATCTACGACGCATTTATTGTTCCATGTAGCAAAAACGCGTCACCCTACCGGACTAAGAAATGGTTGGCTACTTTATCCTTCAAACCGGAACATAACCACGCAAACATTATTGCTTGATAGCAGAAATAGATAAGGCGGTGGTACTCACATTCATCGCCATATTGGCTTTATAGCGATAAGTAGATGCGAAATGCGAAGATTTGTTTGCAAGTTTGTTCTATATCTTTTCCTAGGTCAGGTCAAGAGTAGGTAGGTACGCTATACATAAACTAAAAGTTGATGAATGAGCAGGTGAGACAATGTGATTTCTGCTTGCCCCAACAGGATTACGGATGCCATCTGAACTTTGCCTATAAGATAGATCGGCTTAGCCAACTAGTCGGCCTTTTTGTAGTGGGCTAGTCGGCCAAAACCATAGTCGGCCCACCTAGCAAGGGATACATATTAGAGATGAAACGGATAGTTGTTTGGCTGGATACCGGATATCCGGCAACTCCGATAGCCGGCGGCCGGATATTTGGCAGGATATTTAGTCTCTAAACAAGTCTGTGCAAGCTATGACCGTGGGTGGACAACTAGACAACTCACGTGATTTCAAGTTGTCGTTAAATACAAATAATTAGAACTTTATTCTAAACAATTCTTCCGACTTCGGGCGGTACCCTCGATTCCAAATACGGGTAATTAGTCCCAGCATCGTGGACCAGCAGTGAAAGATTGTCATAAGATTACAAACGAAACCGCATGCTATCTCACAATGTAGGAGCAATTCGTTATTAACCCAAATTATAATAATTTATCTTTATTTACCTTAGATCAAGTTTGCAAAAATTACTTTTTTGCTAACCTATCTACTAAATGAATAACGGGTAGGTACCTAATCAACAGTGCTTTGAAAAAGGAATATTTACAATTTTTGAGATTATTTTTCCTATGAATTTTATAACTTTTATGTGTTTTTCATACATTTTTTGCTATCCGGTATCCGGCCGGATATTAACGCACTATTCGGTATTCGGCCGGATAGGCCGGTTACCGGATAGTAACCGGATATCCGTTTCATCTCTAATACATATCGAATAATAAATAAAATTGAAACCTACTTCCATCTCCTCATATAGGTCATTGGCTTGACGTCGCAGTTGGCAGCCAGCAGTGCGGTTTCAAACTTCTTGAACTCATCCTCGGATACTTGGCCGGCACATAGATAGTATATGATGAATAGTCGCATCTTGTCCTCGGGAGTGCCCGCGGTGGGGTCGGCGATCAGATCCACGACGGCTTTGGTCTCGACGGCGCTGCTTTTGCTCATGATCTTCTCTTCCAGCTCGAAGAATGAGTCCAGTCGCCTCGACTTGATCGCGTTCAGTATCGCTGCAATGGGAATCTAATCTAAACGGGATTCTGGTATATTATGGGTGCTCTTAATCTGCGGTTGGGTCAGCCGGGAGAATAATGTGGAAAATGCGAAAATTCTTGCCCACACAGACTAATGCCCAGTTTCTGAAGCAATTGTCATTGATGAAACTTTTTCCATCTCTGTCTACAACTCACCATAGATAAGGATTGCGAATATTAATTGATGATTAACAATAGATTATCGTACGAGAAACTGGCCGTAAAACTCATATTTTATGCCACTCCAACTTTACCATGGTCATAATCCAGAACATAGAAAGTCTGCAAACGCTACCTGTAGCAATGGTGGTGTGCATATCAATCAGGCGTTTCTTCTCCATGAGTTGGGGCAGGGAGTTGACGGCGCTGGTGAGCCGTTGCGTGTTGTCGCTCACCATGCTGAGCGCCACGTCACTCTCGGAGTCAAGGCCCATGGAGCTCTTCAGTTTCTTCACCTCCGCCTCTGAACTCCTAGATATACAAAGTAATATGATTAGTAACTTTATTTGCCATTTGATTTGAAACTGGTTAACAGAATGTTTTTATCTACACTCATAGCGTAATGTTCCAATTACATATTCGAAAACAGTCGTTTAAGGGTACACTTTTTTCACGCCAGACCATAAAATTAAAAAAAAAATACTTTTCTATACAGCATTTCCCATACAATTTTCATTACAGCTGTATCGTAAAATAACTTTTTAATCATTATGCAACACTATTATTGTTGAATTTTTTGTCGGGCGCCGGGACACGGCGTAATGTAGGCCGAATACCTAAGTATCTAAAGACAATCTAAATGTCTTTAACAAATTTAAATACAAAATTTTAATTTTCCTGTTTATATTCTGTGTTATTTTCCCGCTAAACAGAATATTTTTGGTAATTGTTGTAATTTGTGTTTGTGAATATTTTTTCTTATTTTAAGCAAATAAATAGATAAATGTGAAAGTAGTAAAGTGAATTTCCCGCCGCTTGATATCCTCGACGCGTAGATACAACAGAACTGACTCGCAGTTTACTTCCAGCTAAGTTGAGAAAATTATAGGTACAATATTTTAACATAAAAATATGAGTATAGATAAAGTAGTGTATGCAACTGCATATAATTAGGTATTAAAACACTCGTGTCAAACTATTATCATACTCGGCTACGCCTCGTATGATAAACAGACACTCATGTTTTAATACCCCCTTTTATATGACAGTTGCATAAAGTACTATTATGGCATCAAGAACGCGCCGTTGCAGCAACATTTTTTTTATACTACTCAGTGACAAACGAGCAGACAGGCCACCTGATGGTAAGTGTTAGCTGTCGTCCATAAACAACTTGTATCTGTAAATGTATATTTAGGATGCAGGTAACAAAAATGACGGACCGCAGTGTGTTGTCACTGTGTGGGCTATGATGAAAAGCCTTATGCCTGTAATTTCGCTGGCTACCTTATGCTTCAAACTGAAACACAATAATGCAAGCATTGGTGCTTGGCGGCAGACGTAGATAAGGCGGTGACCCAAGGGTCACCCAGGCGGACTCTTCAGGCTTGACAGTCATACCACCTGATAACATACGAGTGTTTCGTATGATGAAACTCGGCGCAATCGTTACGTCGTAACGCGTGCGCGAGATCTGGGCGCACATTAAAGTTTGTATACTTGGTATAGAGGGATTCAAACTCTGTACAAACATAATAAACTATTATACAACATAAAATCAACATTGATACCTGTATTTATCTAAATCTTCCTGTATGGCTTCAGCAACAGTTGGGAAAGGGCTCCCTTTATGCTCAGACCAGAGAATGTCTTTCGAATCTAGGTCACAGATTCGTGTTCTAGCCTTTTGCCCAGGTAAAGGAGCTGGACCAGCAGTCTCTGGTACCACTGCCCTGAAAAATTGTAAATGATAAGATTAATTGCTGTGTGTTGTCAAGTAAGAGTAGAATATAGCCTAATTTGTACATTTAGCTGCAGAGAAAGGAAACATCTACTGTCTTTATGACTGTATATGATGACTAATGTAGGGGCAGATATGGAGAACCTCAGTAAACAAGAAAAAGGTTGATTAATGATCTAAAGAGCTGATCGGATTATGAATAAATTTTGGTGAGTTGCTGAGTATTGAGAAAAAGCATTCAAGGCACAACTAACTTAGACACACACGGCATAAATAGATTAGTCATGCTAAAGCTGATGCTGATTTGTTACAATAATAGCCAGGTTTTCTTTTACTTTCAACACCATCAGTTTTGTATGTAATAAATCACATCTTTTCTACTGTTGTCATGTGTTTGTTGTGAAGCGTGAAGATGTCCTATCGAACAGTGGAATTGGTTAAGGATACTTCCATACCTATTTAGAGACAAATCCAGAACATCATGTGCCAGGGCCTGGTATGTCCATGTGTGATGCAAGGGTGTTGCCATGTCTAAGTTTCTGTCCAATAAAATTAGCATTGGTCTAGTGAAACTAAATGAGCCACTTTGTCCAGTGTTGCCTTGAAATAGATTATTTCTTGCATCCCAAAGGTTCTCTCTTAGCTTTTTATCTAGTTTTTTGGCAACCATTTCAGCCGCATTGCCTTTACTGCTTCTTATTATAGGAACATTGCCTGAAATACAAGATTTTGTAATAATCTTTTTTTGATAATGTTATTATTTATCACAGTTACATCCAATCAAACTTACCCAAAGTCACAAATACAGAGAATAAACTTTCTACTATATTGTCCATAATAATTTCCATTTCAGTGTCTTTAGTATCACCTTTGTTTATAGCTGGAATTAAAAAACATGAATACATAATTGCTGTTGAGATGGTTCGGGCATGTAGAGCGAATGGATAAAAGAAGATTGATGAAAGAGGTGTATAGTGCGAATCTGGAAAACCGGCCCTTAAGAGGACGACCCAAAAAAACATTTGCTGATCAGATCAGTAATGTTCTCAAAAAAGCTGGGGTTTGAAGTGGTAAGAATAAAAGGAGATGTATGAAAAGAGTTGTGGATATATGCGAGGCTAGGGAATTGTGTCAGGACAGAGCAAAGTGGCGGCCCATAGTCTCTGCCTACCCCACCTGTGGGACACAGGTGTAAGCTTATGTATGTATTTATAATTGCTGTTGTATTGAATGAGAATTGGTTAGTATTTTTTTCTATCGCACTCACTAACCATTCACACATTCTCTACTTACACTTATATAAAAAAAGTTTATTTACCATAGTATGACAAAGAATCAGACTGTTGATGTTTCATGATGAACAGATCATCTTCCAGGCATATAAAATTTAAATACTGATCATAAACTTTGTGGATGTTCGTCACACTGTTTGACTGTATAGCTGATGCAGCAAGATCTTCCAACTTTTGTCGACTTATTGGAGATATAAAGTTCAAATGATACTGTTCATACACTCTGTTATCCAAGTCCTGGCATATTCGACCCAAATTCTCTTCAGAAGGAGCACAGAAGTATACAGCGGGCACCTCTGGTATAGGGTCTCGATCAGAATGTAATTGTCTGTGTGTAAAAAACATAGACTTTGAACTCCATTACTTGGATTAGAAGTTTAGAAGCAATAATTTTAAGTGAATTTCATTAATTTGTTATAATAATATTTTTGAATAATGGTAAAAAACATATTACTATAATAGATATAAGAGACTTACACATGAAGAGTCACGCCTAATTCCCTCAACTCTTTTATAGAGATGAGTGGCGAAATTATGTCCTGACCTACACGGTCGTAAATGAGCACTTTCCATGTGGGTTCTGTGGCTATACTCTTAGTCAAAGGTTCATTCAGGTTTAGCATCTGCTTTAGAGCATCTGTAAACGATAATACATGTAATCATGCATCAAATAACACTAAAAATTAGAGCATAAAAATTAAACAAACTTACTAAGTTGTCGTTCACGTAAAGTCGTCATTGTTACTTATAAAATTAACAGCCATCAATACACAATAACTGAAATAGTTGTTAAGTTCTTTCTTGAATTACTCTTTGATTAATTAACTAAAATGTTAAATACTAACACAATCCTAAAACTGAGCAACGAACTGAATTGAAATGTCAAAAATGACAGCAGCGCCTGACACGTTGCGGATAGAACATTCGTTTTATTGGGAAACAGTGGTATCGATCGTCCAATATTTTTTTTAGGAGCCTGCAGGGCAATAAGGGCAAGAGGGAGAGAGATCTTTGTTCTGCCATCCAATATATTATTTAATCAAAATCTTCTATAACAGAAAAATTAAAGCAAACTAAAGGGGTTAACCCTTCTTCATTTGTTTTAGCAACTACAAAAATAAATTATTGAACCAACTAAAGGGGCTTCCACAATGGATCTCGTGTGGATGGAGTACTGACTAGATCTGATTGGAGAATCTGACTAGATTGACAAACAGATTGTGTCATGTGGATTTTAGATTGACGGTGGCCCAGCGGGGCTATTGGCTAACTCAGTTGACAACTGTATTTGACACTAGATAATTCTACACCACGTCATCTACGTTGAAAACTGGCAATAGCGTCTACCAAATAAGAGTAGTGTCAGATTTTTTTATGTCAAATTCAGTTGTCCACTGAGATAGCCGATAGGCCCTCAGTTCAAGAAGTCCCTATGTCCACTTAGGGACTTTATGCACTAGCAACACTGCTAGGTTGTGCACGTCATTGTCTATAGTTTTCTGTATGTAAGTCATTTATAAGATGTTCCTAAGTGTGTTTTTTGCATTCTTTGTTTATGCCCAAGTCCAGTGATTTGAGTTCAAAAAATCCTTATGTCCAAAGAAAACCCTAAGTCCAAGTTTTTTTTCTTTAATATGCATAAGTCCAAGTTCTTTTAAAAAAAATCCTTATGTCAACAGAAAACTGTCAAATATTTCAAAAATGATTCTTTCTGCTAACCGAAATTTGCTGTGATTGAAGTGAATATGCTACGAGATAGTATGCTTGCAAAATAAGTTAACGGAAAATGATGCTGTTGCCAGAGTTATCGAGGTGAAAGATCATAAACTGTTGTACGACAGTCTCATTAAAGCAAGCGTACCAAGTATATCGAGCTGTCGTCAAGTAAATTTTAGGAAAAATGGAAAGCCAAGAATGTCACAATCAATGACGTCAGAAAATTAAAACCAGTTCTCTCTCTATAAAACAGGAGTTAGAAGATTACAAACAATATTGCCTGTAAGCGCTTACACAGGCCAAATAAAATTAAAAGAGGCCAAAATAAAAGACATAAAAAGGCGCTTAGAATATGTTCCGAATCATTTAAAAGATTTTTATTCAGACATTATTGAGATGCAGGAATATGGAGATTATGCAGCAGAAGATGAAGCAGAAGAATTAGAATAGTAACTAAGAGAAGGTTTAGATTATGCAGCAGAAGATGAAGCATAATAATTAGAATAGTAACTAAGAGAAAGTTTAGATTATGCAGCAGAAGATGAAGCAGAAGAATTAGAATAGTAACTAAGAGAAAGTTTAGATTATGCAGCAAAAGATGAAGCAGAAGAATTAGAATAGTATTTAAGAGAAGGTTTATATTATGCAGCAGAAGATGAAGCAGAAGAATTAGATTAGTAACTAAGAGAAGGTTTATATTATGCAGCAGAAGATGATAATTAAAATAGTAACTAAGAGAAGGTTTAGATTTAAGTGTAATTTTTTTCGAATAGTCGTTTAATTTTTACTGTTGCAATGATTAAACATACTTTGCTTACTTACATGATTGTTTTGTCTTTTCTCCATACCCAAAAACAGAAGTTATAAGGAAACCTGTGTTTTTTACAGTCATGTTAGGATGTATTTCTCTAAGTCCTAAAACTTTTGGAGTAAAATCCCTAAGTCCAACCAAAAGACCCTAAGTCCCATAAAGAAATCCCTAAGTCCAAAAGATTTTCGTTTAAGTCCAATCAAATTTTTCAATACTTTTCTTCTATGAACTTTATTAGAATTTCAAAATTTGATATTTACTTAAAAGAACCCCCTATAATTTGCTTTATGAGCACTATCAATAGTTCAAACTGGTTTATTATTCGTTTTAATATAAAAAAAAAGTATTAAATTTTGTGAATACGCAAAACATTAAAAATTGACTTAAGGACTTCTTGAACTGGGCCATTCAATTGGACCATGGACAATATTATGTCGCGGGGACACCCCCGAATGCTTTTTACAAATTATGTAAATGTTTAAGAAAACAAACATTTTTTACAAGATTTTTATTAACTTGCAATGTTTGAATGTTAACTACAATATACATGTTCAGGGCAAATCCAGCAATCCTAATTTGATTCACTTGCTGATGTTCAGTTGAGCTATGTACTTAGTATACCTATATACCTACATTGGCGTATCTAGGCTCATTTTCCAGGGGGGGGGGCTAGCCCCTGAGGTGGCCGATGAAGCCGAGTCAATCGCCAACGCCATGTACAGCCAGTGAGCACGAAATTTTTCTCTTATGTTTGTTACGGTAGACTTTTGGAAAATAACTCAATCTTTCATTGTAATTTAATATAATAGTAGAATTGACTTATTGTTAAAAAAATGCGATACAAGCTGAAAAGAGCAAAAGCCAGGCAACCAACCTAGAGTCGAGGTTTTAGTCCACCACTATACAATATATATACCTACCTATACTCCTCCAAACGAAAAGTAAGTAAGTTTGTGCATTCCTCGGTGGTATTTAATTAAAATTATGTTTGTATGAAGTTTTTTATGTGTCCAGCGCAGAGTTTTGTATCGATACATCCTGGCACGGACGTAGCCAGGTTTTGGTTTTCGGGGAGTTCAAGATTAATGTTTATTAATTTCTATTCTTAACCCCCTTTCATAAAAGATGGGGTAATTGTAATAAAAATAACCTTTTTCATATTAAGAGACTTAGGAAATTCGTAATAAAAGTAACTTAAATTGAAAAATGAGCAAGCGCAGCGAGCTTAAAATATGGGGTAGTTGTAATAAAAATAACCAAATTCCAAAGACTTCTATATATGGGCCGGCGCATTGTACAAAGGCAATGAGGCCACTGCTTTAGAGCTAAAACTGCAATGGAGCTTTAACGTCGTCTCGGCATTTCGGCCATGTATACGAATAGTCGTTACTTTACAATCTAAGAATGACGAGTTGCGTAGGAAACACATGCACTAATTCCGATAAACAGCAACCAAAAACAACGATGGAGTACCTTTTTTCCTTAAAGTAATAACAAAAATCATGTATTATTTGTAAAACTTATGTTACTAACATTTCCAATACCTAAATATTTCAGTGTTTATTGCAAAATTATTAACCGACCATGATTAGTTGGTATGTTTAATCAAATTTAATGCACTTCATCTGTTTGTTTTTTATTTGTCCGTCTTACATGCATGCGCACGACGTGACTTTGCACTGGCGGTATAACACCTTGGATTTAATTCTGACCATTAAATGTGCGTAAAACAGAAAAAAATACTTATTACTGTGATATGTTTAATACAGCATAACCCGGAATGGACTAATATTTAGAACTAGCGCCATAGTTACTTTTGTTCAGCTCGAAAATAGCTATTCAACCACGTATTACTCATAGCTATTGGAATGGTTACCTCTGTCCATACTTGACAAGATTGTTGACAAACCTATTCGACTCAGTCGCTAAAACCGGAACTAAGTGTTGCCGTTTTGAAATGTAATGTCAATGCCAACAACAGCGACGCTGTCACCCGGTTAGACATGTTTGTGGAACTGTAGACCGCGCCGTTTTATTTACTACAGTAAACGTCAGTGTTATTTGTTCGTTCAACCGCATCCAGATGTATAAATCTATGTCAAATTCATATTAATAAAAGTAACTTAAATAAACCAGGTTGAACATGATAAATGTAATATCAACCAATGCCTGAGTAAGCGCAGCGAGATGCACTTGGAATTCTGGTTTTATTGGCTCTTAAAAGCCGAATCGATTACAAGGCGCTGGTGATGTTAACATTCTAAATATGAGTCAGCGTAGCGAGCACGAAGTTTTTTGAATTTTGACTTTTGTGAATTTAAATGAACGTGATAAATGTAACATAGACCAACGACTGAGCGAGAGCAGCGAGCTCCGCTCCAAATGTTTGGTATATTGGGTACTAAAATCCGAATTGATTACATGGCGCGAGCAGTGTGAATATTTATAAAAAGAGCGAGCGTAGCGAGCTCCAAAATGTTTGGTATATTGGCCTTAAAATCCAAAGTGATATACGGTGCAGGTAGTGTGTGTATTTTAAAAAGAGCGTGGATAGCGAGTTCAAAATTTTTCCAATTTTGGCTTAAATAACTCGAGGTAAACATAATGTAACAAAAACCAATGACTGAGTGTGCGCAGCGGCTCGGGCTTTTTGTATATTGACTTTTAAACTCCAAATTAAACATGCGGCGGGTTTGATGTGAATAATTATAAAATGAGCGAGTGTAGCAAGCTCGTAAATTGTCGAATTCTGGCTAAAAAGAGCTGGAACGAAGTTATTAAAGAAAACTAATGAATGAGCGAGCGCATTAAGTGCTAAACGTATTAAAACGATAAGTACAATTATAACACAAGCTTTGCTTACTTTGGGGCTAGATGGCGCCTTGTGAATTTGTCCACGATTATATATTATTATAATTTCTGTCGTACGTGAAATAGTTGTATCAGTTCACGGCTTCATACATATATTATGCAACAACCTGTATATTGATAATAATGATATTAAAAAAATATTATCCTGGAATAAAAATAAGAATTTCTATATATTTAGAGGTAGTATACGATGTCGTTATCCTCTACGATGTGTAAGCCCGTATTTTAAAACTATCAATCCGTATGAGGGCGGAAGAATTGTCAATTCAACGTTCAAATTATTGACGACCTGAGTAGTTCAGTGGTCTGCCACGCAAGAGGTCCCGGGTTCGATTCCTGGCCGAGCAGAAATTTAAATGATGAATTTTAATTTCTGTTACGGGTCTGGGTGTTCTATGTATAATAAGTATGTATTTAAAAGTATATAAGTAGTTAATCAGTTATCTAGCATCCATAACACAAGCTTTGCTTACTTTGGGGCTAGATCGCGATGTGTGAATTTGTCCACGATTTTTTTTATTCACATTTATTTATTTATTTATTTGTAGGAGTACCAACAGCTGTACATTACAATGTATAAAGTTCAAGTATAAAACAGTAAGCCAATTATAGGTCCTCGCCAGAAAAGACATCATATGTAAAAAGCTACACAAGCACACAAACACGCAGTAGCGCGTACAATAGGCACTTAGGTAAATTATCAAATAGATTTAAAACGAGAAAATAATAATAAGGAATAGAGAAGTACATATCTAACACCTACAGCTATATTAGGTACAAACAAGAATCACACAAACAACATACACCTTGACTTCATGGAACGCCGTCAAAGAATGACCGCGTTAACGACCGCCGCACAGATTCGAGTTTACTATTAAATAAATCCAAATCATGATCCTTGCACAAACCATTAAACAAACTACATGCACGCCACAAGAATGTATTACGCCGATAATTAGTACTTGGATTCGATAATGATATTATACCGTTTGAACGCAGGACTCTGTTTGGAGATCTAAGTGATATTGCCATCAAAAGATGTGGACAATCTATGATACCCGAAGCAATCTTAAAAAGGAACCCCACATCTGCAATTTCACGCCTTTTAAATAGTGGTAAAATGGTGGTTCCTGAGTGGTTCAATGGTCAACATGCCGGTCTGCCACGCAAGAGGTCCCGGGTTCGATTCCCGGCCGGGCAGAAATTGAAATGACGAATTTTAATTTCTGTTACGGGTCTGGGTGTTCTATGTATAATAAGTATGTATTTAAAAAGAATTTAAATACTATATCAGTTATCTAGCACCCATAGTACAAGCTTTGCGTAGTTTGGGGCTAGATGGTGCTGTGTGATTTGTCCACGAATAAAAAAAAAAAAAAAAAAGGTGGTACTTTTTACAAAAGATTAAATAGTCTTCAGACCGAAAGTGGTGACCAGTACGGAAGTATAGGTATCGTAGGAATCTCTTCTGGATACTTTCAATACGATGCAGGTACGTGGCATAGCAGGGATTCCATACCTGAGAGGCATATTCAAGGTGACTCCTTACATAGGTACAGTAAAGTATCTTGATAGTCTTAACAGAAGTGAAATCCCTCGAAGCGCGCATTATAAAGCCCAACGCTTTCGAAGCCTTGGCAACAATGCTATCCACATGGCTATCGAAGAGAAGTTTCGCATCGTGAACTACTCCCAAATTTCGCACTGTGACCTCTCTGCCAATCAACTCATTCTTGAGGGTGTAGTCATAATGAAGTGGAGCTCGCTTTCGACTGTAAGTGACAACACTGCACTTCGAAGGATTCAACTCGAGATTATTAACCAAACAATAGTGCTGGAGCCGATCAAGGTCTAATTGTAAGGCCTCAGCATCATGCAAGGAATTAACGCTGGCAAATATTTTCATGTCATCTGCGAAGCAAAGTAAAGTAAAATGTGCGTGACGGAAACACTGGTCGATGTCATTTACAAAGATAACAAATAATAATGGCCCGAGCAAGAATCCCTGGGGAACACCGCTGGGAACAGATACCCACCCAGATATGTAATTGTTGATGACCACAGCCTGTGAGCGGTTGTCAATGTAGGAGGAAAACCACCTGAGCAGGTCTCCCCTTACACCAATCTTCAATAACTTCGACAATAAAATGTTATGCTGTATTCTGTCAAACGCCTTACTATAGTCAGTATAAATGACATCAACCTGTGAACCGTCTTCCATGGCTTCTGTTATGAAATTATTAAGCAAAGTTAGATTAGACACAGTTGATCAACCTCTAAGAAATCCGTGCTGAGTGTCGCTGAAAGATTGTTTAAGGGCTGGGTACAACTGCTCGTAGACGACTCTCTCCAGAACCTTAGAAACAATACACAGCTTAGAAATAGGGCGATAATTTGTGATCTCACTTTTAGAACCTTTTTTATACACAGGTGTTATGAAAGCGCGCTTCCACATACTAGGAACATAACCGGTAGCTAGGGATTTCTGAAACAATAGTGTTATGGGATCAGAGATAGTTTCTGCGCACTTAACTAAAAATAAGGCAGGTAGATGGTCCGCCCCGGCTGATTTGCTCGGATCCAAATCCTTGAGCATCTTAACAATAGAAGTCCCATCAAAATAAATAGTGGAGATGTCCGACACCGTATTCAAGGGGTCGCTGTCATAGTTGGTTGGAATAGAACTAGGTGAATTCAAAAATGTAAAATGGAAGTATGTCGAAAATGCATTACATATACCTTCTCCTGTTTGCAATACCGAATCGTTGTACTTCAGACTATTGGGCATTACTTAAAATATGACCAAAAAAATTTAAGGTTTTCCCTTATGGAATTTTCGACTAACTGAATATAATTACAGTAACAAGATGCCTCCAGTGTTCTGACTCTGTCACGTAGTAACTTATAACAAAGCTCATCGGACCGGTTACCATAGGTCCTAAATTTTATTAAATACTTACGTTTTTCCTTAATCGCTTTGATTAATGCTTTAGAATACCATTTTGGATACGATTTATTTGAAACGAATGCCGAAGGGACATAAGTATCCCTTAGACGCGCAAAAACGTCATAAAAAAATGAGGTAGCATCCTCCAATGAACGACGACCCAGCTTATCAATCCAATCCACACTCAATATCTCCTTGTTTATAGACTCGTAATCTCCTTTGTCATATAGGTATTTAGTATATTTAGATCGATCCAGGTACTCCTGGATAACAAAGGAGATTTCACAAGTGAGAGCACCATGGTGTGGATCAACAGGGACAAGAGGGTCATCACTACAGTCCGAGACCACCAATTTAGTTGACGCGAGCAACAGGTCCAGCGTTTTGCCATAACTATTTTTAATGTTATTATACTGTTATAAATTCAGTGAGTTAATGGTATCAATTAGTAGCAACTCATCACTGGTGGTGTAATTAGAAGGGTCGCAGGAGCCTTCATCCGATGTAGAAGTTGACCATGTAATGTTACTCATATTAAAGTCCCCGGCAATGATAAAATTACTGTCACAATGTCCATTAATCAATAATTCTAAATTATTTAAGAAGTTATGCAGTTGTTCCGAAAATGAAAAGCCAAGATTCTGTTTACATAAGTAAACTACACAGATATGCAGATTAACTGTATCTGCTGCACGAATACCCTTTAGGCAAACCGTCAACCAGAGATCCTCGGCACTGCAGTGGAAGGCAGGTTGAGGTATGACAGTTAATTCTTTACGAGTAGCAATAAGAACACCACCACCGTACCTCTGTTTCGTTTTTGTATAATCGCGATCTCTCCGGCAGACAACATACCTATCGTCAAAGAATTCCGCGTCCAAAAACCCCTCCAGCAACCAGGTTTCGGTAATTATAATTATATAATAGTTTCTTAAACAGTGGCTACGATAAAAGATTGCTGATTTAGTTCGCAAGCCCCTAGCGTTCTGATAATAAACACTTAACTTACGATTAGAAGCCATTTAATATAAGAAAAAGCCCACTAAAAACCAACATTCCATTAAAGTAACCTCCCATTTTAAGTTAAAACTTCCATTGTAACTGTAATATTGTGTATATTTTATCAGTATTAAAGAAAACCACATGACATCGTGAAACAGGCATTTACTGAATAACCTCCAAAGCAGACAGCTGTCAAACCCCCAACCCGCGCGAAACACACGTTCGGATATTTGCTTAGGGATGCTATGCTGTTCGGATACATCATACAACATCTTTCCCTTTTACATATAAGTGAACAACAATATTAATAATACTGAAAGTAATGTAATGATCGCTAACCTATCACCCTTTACATCTCTACAAATACTTAAGCTAAGCTTACCTTAACATACATAGCTTACAGAATAGGTTAACTATTAACTAGTATTATTAAATATCAATCCATACAACTATGTAGTTTTATTTTTTCTTCTTTCAACTAATTAAACTCGGTTACATAGTCCTTTAAATAATCTGGTCTTCTTACAAGTCTTTCAGAACGCCTATTTTCCTGCTCTGCTATATGACTGCTGTTCGAGTCAGGTACTGATGGCTCCAGAACTTCCACCTGTTTTTCTGAAGGACTTGTAGGAGTCAGTTGAGAATACTCATTACATTCCGGTTCATATTTATCAACATTCCGACATGTTCGATCCACTGCTGAAACCTTTTGAGGAACCAAGTTTAAATGTTTTCTATTGCGTCTGAACATACCTCTATCTGTTGTAACAATATATGAACGAGGTTCTGCACAAATCTTAGTTACAATGCCATAAGTTTTTAAATCTACTATCCATACTTTGTCCTTAACATTGAGGCTTTGTAATTTACCTGCTCTGTGCCTCCTATTGTAGTAGTCTGCTTCTTTATTTTTCCTTTCTATATTTTTATTTATAAATGTCTGTCCACTTATTACTGGTTTATCCAACATTCTTGGTAACATTGGGAGATTGTCTCTTAGTTTACGATTAAACATCAGTTCAGCCGGGCTATAGCCACACACAGATGGTGTATTCCTATAGATTAGTAATGCCATGTAAATATCCTCATTTTTCTCGAGTAGTGATTTGGCTATTTTTACTCCGGATTCCGCCAATCCGTTGCTTTGTGAATAGTATGGACTACTAGTAACAGATTTAAATCCATAGGATTTTGCAAATGCATTAAATTTAGACTTAAATTGTGTACCACAATCTGACCTGACAACTTCAGGGATACCATACCTGGAAAACACTTGTTTACAATGCAGTATTACAGTATCTTCTAAAAGATCTTTTAATTGTGTAATTTCTAAAAATCTAGAAAAGTAATCCATCATGACTAAATACCATTTGTCTCCATATTTGAAAAGGTCTATACCTATTTTCTGCCAAGGTCTACCAGGTATAGGATCTATTACCATTTCTTCTGTTGTATTTTTATGCATCTGTATGCACTTTAAACACGTCTTTACCTTTTCCTCAATCTGCTTAGACAAACCTATCCACCAAACAGATTGTTTTGCCCGTTCCCTACATCTCGTAATTCCTAGGTGACCTTCATGTATTCTATTTAAAATAGTGGTTTGCATACTGATTGGTATAACAATCCTACAATCATATAAAAGCAAATTCGATTCAATTGAGAAGTGATGTCTGTACTGATAATAGTTTTTAAGATCACCTAACTTATTTTTGCTCGGCCAGCCCTGAACAGTATATTCTTTTAGTTTCGTGCACATTAGGTCCATATTTTGCTCCTCTATAATTGCTCTAAAATCTGATTCCATTGAAATAGTTTCACTAATACACATTTTTAAATTAAATTCTTGGTCTTGTTTGCTCAGATCTTTTTCATTTAGTAAAGATTGTCTGGATAAGGTGTCAGCCACCGTTAAGTCTTTCCCCGGTGTATATTTTACCTCATAATCAAACCTCATCAATCTGAGTCGAAACCTTAACAACCTCGGACTGAGGTTGTCTAAAGGTTTGGTCTGCAGAATTTGCAGTAAAGGCTTATGGTCAGTTTCTAACTGTATGTGAATACCTACTACATAATCATGAAATTTCTCCACTGCCCAGACCAAAGCAAGACATTCCTTTTCTATCTGGGCATAATGTTTTTCAGTGTCTGAAAGAGTTCTACTAGCATAAGCCACTACACCCCTGTACCCCTTATCATCCTCCTGCATTAGTGCAGCTCCTAGCCCATAAGAACTGCTATCTGCTGAAATAGATATTTTTCCCCAAGGGTTGTAGTGTGCCAATATTGGAGCTAGCATTAATTTCTCTTTGATATGCTGAAAAGCTGTCCTTTGAGCCGGACCCCAGAAAAACATATGATCACTTTTTAGCAACATATGTAGCGGTGCCAAAATATGTGATTTATTGGGAATAAATCTACCTGCAAAATTGACCATCCCGAGAAACTGTAACAACTCTTTTTTGTTAGTAGGTGCCCTAAATTCACTAATGACTTTAACTCTATTAGGATCCACTTTAATTCCATGTTCATTAATAATATGACCCAAATAACAAATTTCTCTGACATTGAACACACATTTACTTTTGTTAATAGTAATTCCTTCCCTTGTGAGCCTTGTAAGTACTTCCCTAAGTAATTTATCATGTTCTTCCCTACTAGGTGCATAAATTAGTATATCATCCATATGTATGGCAACTGGAATGTCCTTGAATAGACTTGAGAATTTCATGCTGAAATAATCAGGTGAGCAGTTCAGCCCAAATGGTAACCGGTTGTATACATATCTCCCAAAAGGTGTAATTATTGTAGTTAATAATTTGGAATCTTCATCCAACTTTATCTGATGAAACCCAGAAGTAGCGTCAATCTTAGAAAAATATTTTGCTCCTTGCAATCTAGCCAATGTATTTTCTACCTTAGGAATGGGGTAAATTGGACGTAAAATATTTCCATTTAACTTCGTATAATCCCCACATATTCTAACTTTGTCTCCTTTAACCACTACTACAATAGGTGATACAAAATCTGTAGGTTCCTCAATAGCGCTTATAATTCCAAGATTTTCCAATCTTTGCAATTCCTCTTTTACTTTAGGTAACAAAGGAATAGATACATTCCTTGGAGAAGCCTGTACAAAAGGCTTTGGGTTGTTTATTAACTTAATGTGAAATTCATCTTTAAATACTCCTAATTCATTAAATATCTTAGGGAACTCTTTTTCTACCCATACTGAACATGGTGTACAACTATCGGTTGTACTTGATGTTTCTACAGAGCAAATACTTATGAGATTAAGTGCGTCAATGGCAGGACACCCTAAAATTGGCATTTTAAGCCCTTTTATTACATAAACTTTACCTTCATAAGTGTTAGTCCTATAAATTAACTTTAAATTTACAGTACCTGCAACATTTAACCTGGTTCCATCTGGACCCTTTACTCTATCCCTACATTTCAGCAGTGGAGACTTCCCCCGTAACATCTCATGAGGTATTGCACTTACATCTGCTCCTGTATCAATTAAAAATGGAATTTCATTAAAAAATTCATCACTGCAATAAATCTTTACCTTAATTTGATACTTCCTAAGATCACCTATCATACTGACTTTATATTCTTCTTCTTCTGTTTCTACCATCCTCATACTAGCTGCTCTGGAACGACACAGTTTAGCAAAGTGGCCGGTGCGTTTGCATTTGTGACACGTTGCTCGACTGGCTGGACATTTTTCTCGTGGGTGTCGCTCCTTTCCACAAAACCAACATTTCCCTCCTGTAGCACTCTTGAGTCTATTTATTACTGTTTCATGCTCTCCAATATTTTGAATTAATTTATTCTCTTCATATTGTATTTCTGCTTGTTTGCAGAGTACCATCGCCTCTTCTAGGGTTAGTTTGCTATGTAACAGTAATCTCTCACTCGTTTTTTTGTCTTTTATACCGATAGTAATTCGATCTCTTATCAACTCTTCTTTCAATGGACCATAATCACAATGCTCAGCAAGTCTATATAGATCTGTCAAAAATTCGTCAAATTTTTCACTCTCTCCTTGAACGCGCGAATTAAATTTAAAGCGTTGGTAAATAACATTTCTCTTGGGTGCAAAAAAATCATCGAAATTCTTCAGCAACTGCTCATAGGTTAAGTTTTTATCAAACTGAAGAACGATATCCTCGGCCTTCTCCCCCATAGCGTACATCAAGCAGTTTATTTTATCGCTATCGCTGCGCTTTTCGTTACCTGTAAGACTCATGTATCTTACAAACCTTGATTTATACTTCGGCCACTCTTCCGGGATAAAAGAGTACGGCCCGGGCAATCCAATCTGAAAGCCTTTTTCCTCCATTTTCTTTTCCGGTATACTTTTCACACTGATTTTTCCTTTATCCATTCCGATTTACCGCTGCCACCATGTAATATTGTGTATATTTTATCAGTATTAAAGAAAACCACATGACATCGTGAAACAGGCATTTACTGAATAACCTCCAAAGCAGACAGCTGTCAAACCCCCAACCCGCGCGAAACACACGTTCGGATATTTGCTTAGGGATGCTATGCTGTTCGGATACATCATACAACAGTAACAAGGATTTAAATTTTTAAATCCTTGTTACAATGGAAGAATGAATGAAAAAAAGATGAATTTTCATCGAAAATAAATAAACTGCGCGAGCGCAAACAGACATAGACGAAGACTAAACGAAGTTAAACGAAATTAAACGAAGACTTGAAATTACATAAACACATGCAGTCGTATAAAGTCCACGCCGCGATCACAGCTTGCACAAACTTGTTCAGAGACTATTTCCTGCCGAATATCAGATCGCCGGATATCCGGCTATCCGGCTAGGAGGCTGGCCGGATATCCGGTATCCGGTATCCGGCAAAACAACTATCCGTTTCATCTCTACTGCCTATCCTACCGTTCTGTACTGATAACAATGTTTTATAATTATCTACGTGAATTTTTCTACGGCTGCATCATACATACACTACATCAACGAATCAAAATATAAATGCAGTATTTTTGCTAAGTTAATAAAGCGTTTAATAATTTTTGCCTACCCTATCTAAAAACTCTGTGCACGCCACTGCTTTCAATGTAGGAGCAATTCGTAGTTTAATATAATTTATATAATTTACTTAAGAATAAATTTGCAATTTTTTTTTTGAGAACTTACTAAATGAACTTCAGGACCAACAGCCATATTAATAGTGCTTTGATTAATATTTATCATTTTTAGGATTACTGTTTTCTGATGTACAAAATCACTTTTATTTACTTTTCATAAATTTTTTGCTATCCGGTATCCGGCCGGATATTAACGCACTATCCGGTATTCAGCCGGATAGTAAATTAAGGCCTGATAGGCCAGATACCGGATAGTAACTGGATATCCGTTTCATCTCTAGTCTGAACTGCCTGAGAAATGCGAGCCTTTAGGTTTTATTCCATTAAATTCAGATTTTAGTGCAAATCCAACATGAAGTTTTGATGCTAGCGAGAGTTGTAGGTAGTGAATGGCACTCGCACGACACTTCATTTTCTGGGGAAGGTCAAACATATTATAATTTTGTATTGTCGCCGGATGGATCGTCACAACGATACACTTAACTAAAATTTTTCTAACTTTTAAACTTTAGGAGTATCTATGAAGCTTTCAAAAGTACTGTAGCACTGCGTGTTACATTGAGTTTAAAGTAAAAATGCAAATGTTTAATTGATGTTATATTGAGAACTATTGTTGGAAGAATGATATAAAATACATACCCTACATCTAATTCAAATGGAACACATTTGAATTATCACCTAGCCAGTGCTATGTGTGCTCATAGACGCAAGCTAATAGCTTGCGTCCTACTCGCTCCGACCTATCTAAACCTACACGCCTACATCCTACTTGCTCTAACCTACTTAACCGACTAGAGCCCCGGTTACCCTACAAGAGCAGCAGGCCAACCCGAATGCCTACGCCCGTCCAAACATACGGCCTCCGACACCTACCTGTCCTAGAACCCGTCCTTACCTAAGGCTTGCACTAGCACACACGCTACAGTACACATCTTTCTTGACAAAATTATTCTGCAATGCCCGTTGGGACGATGAGGAAGATGTTAATCGAATTCACGTCAAATAAAAGGCACGGGGTGACCTATATTCTGCAGAAGATGGACCTTATCAGACTTGAAGTTTAAAAATGGTAAACGCGCGCAATGAGAATGGTCCCGTTTACCGAAATGATTTACTTTGTCACGGTTTATTTTTATTTATTGGTATTGAAAACGTCCATAGGCTGCGGTGACTGCTTACTATCAGGCAGGCCGTAAGCTTGTTTGTCACCTGTGTGTTATAAAAAAAAAGTTCTGATTGCGCACGGATTAAGGACCGACCAAACCGTAGCTCAAACTACGCTATTTCTGCGATAATGCGGCTCATCGGCATAGTCATCGGCTCAACCCCGTATTGTTTGTCTGTCAAAAAAGTGATAGTAGTAGCAGTGTTATCGCAGCGACAGCGTATTTTGAGATTTCCGATTCGGTTGGTTCATTATAGTTTGTTTATGTAACACAATGGCAAAGGAACATACAGCCCACCTGATGATAAGCGGTTATATGAAGAACCCTTCCTCTTGCGACTGTCAATAAACTAGTGCAATATCAATGTTACATAGCCTTTTCTGAACTAATTTAAAATACACTGTAATTTGAGGACTAGTTTAAAATAAACAAAACTTAAACACTTCTTACGTAGGTACTTCGCGGCTCATGCTAGACTGTCGGTTCTACAGTATCACAATATTTATTCTTTAGTTAATATTTTCACACTTTCTTAACATCTTATTAATTAGAAGCCTAACATTCTGCCCCCCAAAACACCTACGATTCATTTATTTAGGGTATAGGCAACAAAAAAGCAGAACTGCAGACGAGTTTTCACTGTGAGGACTAAGATGGTGCCTATGCTATGCTACTCTAATAAAAAAAAATGAAATGCGTTATGCCTGTAATTAATTACACATCGATAAATATATACCTTAGGTTATTAATATACCTAGGTACCATCACACATCATACGTTTTAATTTGCAAAACCTCATAACAACGTCAACACAAACAGATTTGTTTGACAAGCTGGACTTGAGTGTCAAGCAAGAGGGTTTGGAAGGAGAAAGCCGTCGGCGGAGCGCGGAGGCCGGTCGAGCTTGGCAGCGCCGGCGCCGGCGCGCTCGGCTCGGCCCTACGCAGTGCGCGCGCGACGGTGAAAGGTGCCATGTCGCGGATCGGACACAACTTGCGGACAGCTATGGCCGGCGTACCATACATGCGAATACTCATATTCAGTGCCATTTTCGCTAACGGTTCGTAATATTTTATATTGACTCTATTCTATTTATTTAATTTGACTGTTTACTTAATTTACTATGTGTTAATCAGTACTAATGCGCTAACAAAGTTATGCTATGTGAAAATGTAGACACGCGTAATCTTATGCAAGCGGTTCGTAGTAGCATTTTAATAGGTACAGACCCATTCAACACGTTTTATTTTATTATTATGATTGATGTGCACAGTACCTACCCAGTATCTAGATTTTGAATGCGACCAGTTTCATTTCGTTTTTGAATTTAGCGACTCATAAAATGCTTCGGTGTACGTACCGCAAGATTCGATAACGTAATCGTTACATGGAAATGATATGTGAAAGCTATTACAAAGCAAAATTCCCTATTTGACCGACCGTCTGTTATACCACTACCTCATATGAAAGCAACTGTAGAATCTATCAATTAAACCGGTGAATTATGTTACGTACCTATTTTGCATAAAATTGCAATGATACCTACTTATGATACCGATTACTTCCTTATTGGTCAGTTGGTCTACGGGATTTTTTATTATTAGCTTAAAATTAGGTATTATTGGGAAGTTTATATCGATCATATCTATTTTAGATACAAAATCGACCTCGTATTGTAAATTTGTAATACTACCTATTTACTATAGCATTAGTGCAAATTACTTATAATGGAACATTTTAATTAGTGAATTAGGAATATTGCAGGTACTTTACCTACCTACCTACTCAGAAACGTTAGTTTTTGAAACATTCGTTTATCTTAAAATTTTATTTTATTGTTTCTGTATTATTTCGTACAGCTTTCACTTCTGTTTGAAACGTTATTTTATATTAAAATTTTATTTTATTGTCTGGGTATTATTCCATATAGCCTTCACTGAGTGTTTGCTTGTTTTTAGAAAGTCATCTGTAAAGTAAAATAAAATTGAGTTAAGTACTTACCTACTCGAACGAGCATTACCGGTAGAGGCTAAGTACCTAATTACAATTCATCAGGCACGTCCTTTCTTTCACTTGTCACTTGACATTGGCCAGTGGAGCCCGCGACCGGTTGCCGGCGAGGATGTTGACACTACACCACCTATACTACCTGCTTAAGCACTATTTACCTCTATATAAAATACAGTCGATTTTTAAAGTACACAAGTAAGTTGCAAGGTGGAAAATAAGTGTATAGGTACATATGACCGGCCGTACAATAGGAACATAAGTGCATTACATTACCACTTCAGAATTATGCTTAAGTTTTATATAATGTACTTAGCAAATCTTTGGTAGAGAATTTTCGATGAGCACAATCTGTTTCAGTTATTTCTTCATTGCAATGCAAAGTTGTCTAAGAGGTAATTAAAAAAGTTGACGTTCCATGCAAGTTATTTTTAACTTAAAGGAACCATGCAACAATACTTACCGATTTAAAAATAAAAGGAGTCGGTATCGTTATAACATTTATGGAGCAAATTATGGAAATTCATTAAATAAAATTTTTGTTTTATAAATAAAAAAATTTTAGAGACCAAGAATGAGTTCTTGGGGCCTAAGGGACATGTAAAGGCCTCTTCTTTCATTAAATTCAATTTGGCTAACGTTGCACCAAATACCCTCTATACCTACATGCCAAATGATTGGCAATAACGTGCCTTGACCACTCGGTCAAGAACAGGCATTATCTCACAAAAATATATGAAAACTGTTATAAACTGTTCTATTTCACTTCCTGTCCTACTTAAATTGTAAGGATTACGACTATTGAAATAATTATAACTATCGATGTGTTAACGTACAGATTCCTGACCGTGAGATCAACATCCGCTATTGCCAAGGAATAGGTAGAGATTTGAAAAGAATTAATATTTTATTTACTTTTACCTTACGAACTAGGAACATATCTTCATCGAAGCATAAGCTTCTTAACTTAAATGAAGAGCTTGTTAGCTTGTTAAGAGAGTAATTGGTTGTAGAAAAGGCTTGCCTGCACTGCTGCTTTGTTTACATAATTTCTAATCTAAATGAAAACGAAGTAAATACCTACAGGTAACTTACTAAAGGTATTGTTTCCATATTATGTTAAAATAATGATTGATAACTCTACATGCCTACAGCCGTAAGTAGCACTGCCTAAGTCCTATTTATAGGTATTTCTTGTCCAATATATTTCACCTTCAAAATCGGTCGAAATAATCGAGAACAAACTTACATACCTACAGACGAATCGATTCGATTACAAAAGAACTTTAAATTTTATACAAAATTTAGCAAATTATGATTTCACTTTAGATACTACGAACCTTAAGGAATTACGGACCTAGAGAGTGGAGCCTCTGACACACGAATCGTCATTTTGTTTTATACTATTTAATTAAGACCATTAATGCTTCAAGTTTTCGCTTTTGGAATGGATGGACGGAAGTACCAATTGGTACTTATATTGATTTTGGATTGAAATCAATTAACACGTCACCTTCCTTACTAGGTTAGCTCAGTTGTGCAATGCTATAGCAAAGAAATTTGAATGTGGTCTAATCATGATGTACCTACGTATGTTGAAACTTACCTTGATTTTGTGTCTTTAACATTCATGGAATGCTAGTACAAGAACAATCATCTTAAGTCTTTATTAAATTTTCTTGTATGGTAAGTAGAGCACGAGATACAACATTCAATAATTAATTTTTAATCATACCCTGCTTTGGGCACCTCTTCATAAAACGGAAGCATCATAATTTTCGATAGCTTTTCAATCTCTGGCAAAATATTTAGTCGGAAATTAACAGAGCTGCGCTTCCTACTTAATACTTTATAAGAGTTTAGCAAAAGTGAAGCAGCGAACGTCACAGGAATTGATAAGCCGATTATCTACCTAGTTAAATCTTTTCTTTGCGGAAGTATTTAATGAATGTACATTTTAAAGACAGACAAAATGTGAAAACACGCAGGTACTACTGCCAAATCGGTGACTGCTTACCATCAGGCCGGAAGTTTGCTTGTTTCCCACCACAGTGGTATAAAAATATATATGCCATTTCGGCAAGCCTGTAAGAAAATATTTCGTAGTAACTTTTTTGTGTGGGTGTCTATTTGCGCCATGTAGGACTCGCGTGGCGTTTGTTTTTGGCGAAACTTGCTTACGTAGGTAGATTCCGTCCCGGCGTCTATTTATAAATTACGGTCTTTTGGTGTTTTCACAAACATTTGTACATTACCTACCTTGTGTGGTACGCGGTTATTTCTTTACTATAACTTTGTGACATTATATTAATGTTTTTTCAGTTTGCTGCCAAACAAAGGACAAAGTGGAGGATTACGTCTGTCCCGAAGGCACACAGGGTAACGGAAACTTCGCAGACCCAGCGACCTGCAGGCGATTCTACCAAGTGAGATCATACTTAGATTCCATTAAACAATGGCTGACCTTCCCCAGCATTCAATGGCGACTTTCATAGAGGTTGTATACACAAAATCACATGGGAACCAAAATACTTAATTATGACTTGATAAACTCATGTTAGATACAACGCTGCGCCCTGAAGGATGACATTATCTTTGTAGACAACTTATAATTGGCAAAATGTCGTTGTTGGGGTGGAATTGCGATTCCGAGAATCTTTCTAACGTACCGAGTCTGCTTTGAATAGGGATAAATGCTCCCTCGGGAATATTTTTCGCTTCTCCTGGTTCTCAATTGCAAAGAAAGACCCATTATTAGCAGGCGTTACGCGCTGTA
The DNA here is from genome assembly GCA_905147135.1 of Blastobasis lacticolella. Taxonomy (NCBI): domain Eukaryota; kingdom Metazoa; phylum Arthropoda; class Insecta; order Lepidoptera; family Blastobasidae; genus Blastobasis; species Blastobasis lacticolella. The sequence continues at coordinate 12,152,765 of LR990041.1, forward strand.
TTCGCAATATGGGGGCTTGACATTTTGCCGCGCATTCTGAGCGAAAGTGGTAGCTATTATGAGGAAACCGATTAACATATTACGGTTATCTTTTTATGGAGATAGAGCCGTCTCAAAAACGTGAATTTCATTTCAAGGTCTAACCTAACCATACTCTATTATCGAAATCAAGTATTAATTTTAATCTGTTATGTAGCTACAACAAAAAATATCTGAGCAAATGTACTCATACCTACTTGAAGTAAAGACCTATTATATACTAAAGTAAGTTGGTCAATAAGTGTAAAAGATAAATGAGATGCTTGGAAAAGAATGAAATATCGTGCGGTCCGGACCGGTCGAGCTGGCATAAGAACAGGATTTTCGGACACACAGGCCAGCCGTCTCATCGTAATCCCTAAGTTAATATTGATGTCAAAAGCGAATGTGTATAACATTGAAAAATTCATTCGTTTGTATGCATATGCATACGTGACACGCATCGCTTGTAAGCCCAGATTATTTTATTCACATGTGTACCTTTATGATATTTTAATATTATACATTTGTTTTGTTTACGAATGTAAAGGCGTGACGTTATGTTTAATGTTGAGGAGTCAGGGTTTAAATACGCGTTTTCCTCCTTAGGGGTAGACACTGACCACATTCTTCCACTTGTTACGGTCGTCACACATCTGGGCCCTGTTTCATAAAACCTGACAAATCAACAATTTGTCAAAAATGACGTAATTTGTCGGATTGTCACGACAATCCTCGTTACATAATTCTTGACAAGTTTGTTATTGTCGATAGGAATATGGTGATTGTTGTCATTTGTTGTCAGGAAGTTTCATAAAATCATTGTCATGATAAGTCTTGTATGAAACATTTGTCGGGCCTGCAACCTAAATGTATTGAATCTAAATTGCATGAATCGTAGATGCTACGGGCGACAGTTACCGCTTACGATCAGGTGGGCTCTCTGCTCGTTTGTCACTCCGCAGAATAAAAAAAAGTTGATACTACGATATCCCATCCAACGCAACAAATTTAACAGCTGTTGCACGTGTTCGCGAGTTGTATTTGTTAGGTGATGCAATTCGCCTTCTATTTTAGATAAAATATATTATATTTCCACTTTACTATTCTTCTTCTCCTTCTTCTTCGGCTTTGCTTTATTATTCCCATATTTTTTGGAGTCAGCACTCCTTGTACATTTTTGCCGGATGGTGCTATTTTAGGTCTATCGCCACTTTACTGATACGGAATTTTTTTTTGAACATAAGAAAAGTTATTTAGATATGACAATTATGCGTTCCATAAACGACAATCACAATCGACAAGGTTGCGGGATAAGCTCGCCTTTGCTTTGTAAGTGTTTTCTTTTGAAATGTACCTACTGTATTGCAATAAAGAATTTACATACATACATACAATCAGAAAATCCTTAACTTGAACTTTCATTGTCACTTGTAAATTTTATGAAACGCTAAATTGTCGTGTTTTTCAATTACAAATACCTATTACAGAACAAATGTTTAACGAAACGTACAATTGTCGAATTGTGACCTGTCGGTTTAGGTTACCCACTATCACGTATTCTACCGTATTTGAAATTATTATCAAATTAAAATTATGTACATGAAATCTTACGACAGCAATTATTAAATTAGAAACGAACTACAATGAAATAGATTTGAGTTCAGTTTGTACAGCGTTAACAAAGGCGTGTGAAAAACTTTCTTTTCCCACTTTCTTGTACTTGTTTACATGTTTTGTATGGCACTCGTTTTCCAAGCCTAGTTCACAAACTAATCAAATCATAAGTTGGTCAAATGCGATCATTCACATGAAATATTTTGGGTGGGCACCTACTTATTTCAGGGCACAAGTCAGGGTCATAATGGTAAAGATTACTTTTATGAAGAAATAAACATTTGAGTATTGAGTATTACTCACTTAATCTTTAAATAACGTAAGTAAATTCCATTTCAGTGCGTCGATGGATATCCCTACCTCAACAGATGTCCGTCTGGACTCTACTTCGATGACATAAGCAAGTTTTGCACATTCAAGGTCGAGGCAAGATGCGGCCCCATACCTACAAGTAAGTTACATTCACTTATAGTAAAGTGCATTGTCCGATCCGTAAAGGTATCGTTTGGTGTCAATTATACTAATATTCTATAGAGGAAATGTTTGGGTGTGTGTGAGATTGTGAGTTGGTGTGTTTGGGGTAATGTCCGAAACTACTAAATAGATTTTAAAAATTATTCCACTAATAGGGACATACGAGTACATTATTCCTGAGAGCTACTTTTTATCACGCAAAATAATAAGGGAGCGGGATACTTGGATGTTTACAAAAATCCGAACTGCGCGCGGTTGAAAACCGCGGGGGACTGCAGAGCAGCTAGTTTCAAATGAAACACTTTCTGATAATCTAGTGTTTAGTGTTTTATTTTAAACGTCTGGGCATTGCGTAAACAGAAAAGAATAAAATCGCAATTCAATTCGATTTATGTAAGCTTTTTCAGAAAAGAAGTAAAACTATTACCTTGAAATAAAAAAAAGACACCTTGACACTGCGTTGTGCTATTTTTTCTTGATAGTGTCGTCATAGTTTAGCGAAATTTTGTGGATGTGACAGTCTTATAAATTAAATAATCTTTACACCGACAGTGGAAAGGACAGTAAGCATACAAAAATCCACCTGTTGAAACTCTAATAAGTATTGTGCTTCGTAGGCTGTGTTCAAAGTACATACCTAACAGATAAACACTTCTGCTGCAAATAATGCTGATCTGCGGGTGTCTGACCAGACTACCTACCACTAAGACATCTATATGACACGTAACTGCAAACAATTTGGTGCAATATTAGTCTACCGGTCACCATATCACTTTTTACTTTATAAATTGAGAACCTAATCTTCGCAGTTCTATTAATACTATGTGATTAAATAGTAATTATTATTATGAATTAAATTTCCTTTTGTACACTAGTTCTTATTTATTACACAAATTTATTAATCGAAACCGGTTGCAATTTAATAAATTCATAATAATGGAGTTCTATCACGAAGTCACAACACAAAGTGTAAATAGTAATTATTATTTAAAGTCTCAGAAAACCAATTCATTCGCTTATTTTCGCTACATATGAAAGACATCAACGCGCGCATACTTCAGTATTTACTTTTAAGGTATTCATTTTTAATTAGGTTTTGAAGTATCTTTTTGACAGAAATTGCTCGCAAAACGAAATTGGGTATCTACAGTGACTATTATTGCCCTTCATTTTAGCTGGATATTCAAAATAATAGACATTGATTAAATATAATAGAAATGGAATTTTCCTTGATTTCCTATGATGAAGGTTCATTTTTATCACTCCAAAATTCCAAATTGATTGACAGAGGAACAGTAATGAATAATTTCCAGGGTATCAGAATTCAGTAGATAAGTGAAAATTGCTTACTAATTGAATTATCAATACTGTTTTATTTTCTAAATGCCATCTTTTGTAACATCGTATTTCCTTATTTTAGTAAGAACTGAAATATTGAACAGAGTATTTCAAGTCCACTGTTTGTTACAATTGTAATACGAATACTGCTACAAAATGGTACTTACTTTTACAATTTTTTTGTGTGTAGCATAAATGTTTCATTTCGCTAGAACAAAGAATATATCGTTTTGAAATATTTGCCGCAACAATCGAGCGTCTGGTATAAAAAGCAGCAAAATGTATCGGATCGAGAGAAGCTTTTTTCAATGATAAATGGTTGTCATTGTAGTTTTCCGAGAATGACTTATTGTCCCTTTGTATGGCTGCCATGTATCAAGCCCTACATTGAAAGCTGTGCCTGTTCGTTGCAAATTGTAATATTAAATATGAACCTACATTTACCTACCTAATTGTCAGGCTAACGGCGATGTTTAAGTATTTATAGCGTAATTAATACTTCCTAGTCTATTTTGTGGGATTTAAATAATGAATAATGAATTGTAGTCATTTTGGCCGTGTGGTGACGGGCATATTAGCATCTACATTTGGACAATTTGGCGGCTGATTAATGTTGATGATTTTATTCCATAGTAATTTATCTTACACTTGCCTGGATGAAACAATCCAAATACATAACAGCGACAGGTTTTGGTCGCGTTTTCGTCTCCTTCAAATTCGGCTTCTTATGCCGTTTAGGCTCGTGGTGTCTGGAAGAATAGATTGAAGGTTCCAACATTAAAGTAAAGCTCTTTAGATTAACATCTCACCTCAGAGGCCGACACCGCACCTGCTAGGTTGCAGACGTCCTTTTCAGCGGTGACCGCTTTTCATCAGGCGGACCGTCTGACCTGAGGGAGGTACATCTCCCTAGACTAATCGTAAGTTTCCTGCACTAGCGCCCGCGCCCCTGACCGAGGCGCCGGTGGATCTGGCAACGAAGTGTGACCTCGCCGAGTGCGTGCTTCCATACTGCTTCTGCTCCAAGGATGGCACCATCATACCCGGCGGGCTGGACCCCGATGATGTGAGTTTAGATGCCTTGTCTGTAAATCTTAAGATTTCTTAGACTGTCTCAAACCAATTTTCCATCGATATGAGTAAAGAAATGGAAAATATAAAATAATAATTGTTTGTAATCAGTTGTAGACAATGTTTACAAACAACTACAATCTAGCCTTAGTAACAATATTAGTATTAGTAAGTATCTTCATTAGTATAATCTAGAGATCTCATTGAAGGCGGGTAACGTATTGGTGGCTCCTTTGGTGCTGATATCCATATGCGGCGGTGATCACTTTCCATCAGGTTGCCCGCTTGCCTGTTTATCTGCCATATTAAAATATTGCAGATTAATATGACATCAAGTTTTAGTCATTGCTATTGTCTTATTATTCCATTCAAAATTTCTGACATTAGGGCTGGGATATAGAATACTCGGTATATTACATCAGCGAACTTAGAATAGTATTTCGCTGGATTACAAACACAATAGCATAGGAGTCAGTGGCATAAGTGGGAGATATCGTAGCAAAACCGGTGGCATAATGGCAAGCAGGACCGCCTCGTAAGCGAGAGATGCCGCTTTCCAGTGCATGCAGTACGTAATCATACTCTTACGGTGAGGGAAGACATCGTGATGTAACCTGCTAGAGCAAGAGCCCATGAGGGCCAGACCTTCCTATTGTCCGTAAGTATGAAAGTTTTTCCATGTGTGTCCCCAACACAGGTAAGAATGATCCCCACCCATGAAACCTGGATCGTGGTTCCTTTGGCAGGTAACAGGTAACAAAGGTGTATAAAATCTTGTCTCCAATTTCTTAAGTTACCAAGCTCAATTTTTTTGTATTTTATTCGTAATAGCATTAATACTCACGATGCTCATTGCCAGACACATAGTATAGTTACAACCCTCCGCCGGACACCCCTAAACTATAATTCTCTGTAATTATACTTACCTTATATTAGGAAAGCTGAATTTTATAAATGTTATTCAGAGAATTATTAAACTGAGTTTTCTCAGTAGCCAGACAGTTTTTTGGGTTCTATAATCCTGCCAGACGCATTAAAAGTGTAATAGTTGCGAGAGTGGGGCTCATATACAAAAACTGGTGCGAGTGAGACAGAGCGCTCGGTTCGGTGCGATCTTTTACTGCGCATCAGCTGTCGTCTATACTAATATTATAAAAAGGAAATGTTTGATTGTTTGTTTGTTTTTATTGAATAGGCTTCGAAACTACTGGTCCTATTTCAAAAATTCTTTCACCGTTGGGAAGCTACACTATCCCCGGGTGACCATCTTGGCGTTAATGTCCCAGTTGTGCTCTCGCGCACGAGGGCCCGGGGTCCGCCTTGACCATGATCCAGGATTTGGCAGGTCAGGTAATTACAGTGGAGCGACTGCCGTCTGACCTCCATGACTCTGCTAACAAGGGAAACTGACCAGATTGGATCATGGTTACACATCCAGTCGCCTGAATGTGCAGGTTTCATCACGATGTTTTCCCTCACCGTAAGAGCATCGGTTAGTATTCAACTAATGTACATAACTCAGGAAACAGTCATTGGTACATGGCCGGAGCGGGAGCGTAATTTTCTAAAAAATTACGGATCATTAATAAAACTCCAATAATGTAACCCAAGGTGTAAAAAAATACCCAAAAAGTTCCTTACATCGCGTGGGCTGCGAAAACTATTGATTGATGGAACAAAATAATGTACTACGACTTTGCAGAACACATCATTATCTACAGAAAGTGTCACGACAGTATATGTCTAACTATTATAGTTATGTCACATGTATGCATGTGTCCTTTTATTTTCAAAATTTAATTGAAATGCCGCCGCTAAAAAACGCTATTTATTGGTACCTTGCTATTAATCCTTATCAAAATCAATTACTTCATATTCACGACTGCTTCAATACCTTTATATAACTTTTTGAATGATGCAATTCAGACATTCCATTCGAGAGATATCACGAGTTTAAAAATGTGAATATTAGAAAAAATTTACTGATTAAATGTGAATATTAGAAAATTTTTACTGATTATAGATTAAAAAATTTATTATTCTGACTGTAATAATTTTATTTTATTAAATTTCTTGATGAATTATAAAAAAAAAATCACTAAACAATTTGGAATAAACGATAGTATATGTTTAGCATAACATTGCAATGAACTGAGCGCTCTGTCTCACTCGCACCAGTTGTTGCATATGAGACACTTTTTATGCGTCTGGCAGGATTATAGAACCCAAAAAACTGTCTGGCTACTGAGAAAACTCAGTTTAATAATTCTCTGAATAACATTTATAAAATTCAGCTTTCCTAATATAAGGTAAGTATAATTACAGAGAATTATAGTTTAAGGGTGTCCGGCGGAGGGTTGTAACTATACTATGTGTCTGGCAATGAGCATCGTGAGTATTAATGCTGTTATGAATAAAATACAAAAAAATTTAGCTTGGTAACTTAAGAAATTGGAGATAAGATTTTATACACCTTTGTTACCTGATCCCTGCCAAAGGAACCACGATCCAGGTTTCATGGGTGGGGATCATTCTTACCTGTGTTGGGGACACACATGGAAAAACTTTCATACTTACGGACAATAGGAAGGTCTGGCCCTCATGGGCTCTTAGACTATGCACATTCAGGCGACTGAATGTGTAACCATGATCCAATCTGGTCAGTTTCCCCTGGTAGCAGGGTCATGGAGATCAAATGGCCGTCGCTCTGTAATTATCTGATCTGCCAAATCCAAGTGCGCGAGAATACAACCGGGACGTTATCGCCAAGATGATACTTTTTTTATTACTTGGAGAGTTACTAATACTAACCCTCCCAAAGGTTATTATTTTCTCATCACGCTGGTCTTTTTTACTTCGAGCTTCATTACATTCTCATAGAGTACGGCTAAAGGAAGCTACAATTAGCCCACCTACAACAGCTTTCCGGCCACGTCACATTATTTAGAGTTACGTGACCAGAAATTCGCTCACGGTTCCGCAGACGCCGCAAATGATCATGCTAACTTTCGACGGCGCTGTCAACCTGAACAACTTCGAGTTGTACAAGAAAGTTTTCAACGACAAGATAAAGAACCCAAACGGCTGCCCTATACGGGGGACTTTCTTCTTATCACACGAGTACAGGTATGCTACACGCTTATCTATTTATCTTCGAAAGTAATATCTGCAAGTTTTTCTTTAGATCGTGCGTTGGGTCACCGTAAACACAAATATTAGGTGGATTACCTACCTATAAAATTGACATTTTATAAGGTGAAAATAACGGAAACTGAAAGCAATGTTCTCAATTTCTTCGAAATGGCCAATCCGATAACAATGAAATTTTGTAGGTATAATAGACAACATAACACTAACTGGTGCATACCATTTCATTTCGATTACTACCCTTTTCCTAAAATTACATCTTGTTATAGATGCAAAACTGTAGACAAATGAAAAATTTCGAACTCTTATATAAACTTGAGAAAAGATTTTTTGTTCAATTTTATTGACTTACTGGCATCAAAACATACTGTAGTTTCGAAAACAAGTATTAATTTTGACATGTTAACTACAATGAAATAGTTTTAAACAAATGTGTAATGGCCGTGTGGTGTCCGGCAGAGTAGAATAGCACCAACCCCTTACACTCGTGGGTGTCGTACAAGGCGACTAATGTTTTCGAGGCAAAAGATCATGAGTCTCCGTAGTCTAGAAAATGGGCAGCAGCATTTTCCATTGTTATAATTAAACACTGCGATCTCCAACCCGCCTGCCAAGCGTGGAGATTATGGCAGTAACCTCCCCTTTCGTGGGAGAGGCCCGAAGTCCTGCAGTGGACTGTTACGGGCTGTGATGATGATGATGTGTAATTGCGAAAAAGACGCAAATTTCATAGGTAAGGTAATTTCACCCAATATTTATCATGGTTTGTTGTTTGTTGACCAAGGTCTTCCGCTAGGAACCCGGAGATTGGTTGAACAGTTTAAAGCACATCATGGTATTTTTTTGGTTATGTTTGAGACCTAGATAGATTTCAATGTAATATTACTAGTAGTAAATCTCAGATTCGCTGATGATATTATTCTTTTTTCCTCTTCAGCCACGGATCTTGGATCTATGATCGCCCAATTAAACAAGGCAAGCCTCGAGGTCGGACTGAAAATGAATATGTCAAAGACCAAATTAATGACAAACAGCAAGAAACGTAGGTTAGAACTGGATGGCGAAGAGATTGCATACGTCAATGAGTACCTATATCTGGGCCAATTAGTTTCTTTCCAGACGAGACAGGATTTAGAAATTACACGACGTGTCGAAAACGCCTGGAAAAGCTATTGGTCCATGAAACACCCCATGGAAGGTAATCTTCCTTTATCATTAAAAAGGAAATTGATGGACATGTGTATTCTCCCCATCCTCACCTACGGTGCTCAAACTTGGTCTTTGACAGATCATCAGAAGTCCGCACTCGGGGTTTGCCAGCGAGCCATGGAGCGCAGTATCTTGGGAGTCAAATTGTCAGACCGTATAAAAAACAGTGTACTGCGCTCCAAAACTCAAATCGCTGATGTGGGTTTGAAAGCAGCCAAACTGAAGTGGGACTGGGCTGGACATGTATGTCGCATGCCAAACGAATTGTGGGCAAAAATATCCACTGACTGGACCCCACAAAACCTAACAAGGAAGCGCGGAAGGCCTAAACGGCGATGGCGGGACGAGTTGGACGCCTTTTCTAAGGATTGGCCGAGGAAAGCATCCGACCGTGAGTCGTGGAAGATCGAAAGGGAGGCCTTTGCCCTGCAGTGGGACAGAAATGGCTAAAAATAAAAATAAAAATAAAAATTACTAGTAGTTGACACGTAAAAAGTCAAAACATCATAAGCGCTGCAGTAAATCTAGACGCACTTTCCCAATAGATTGTTACCGCTAGCGAAGAGCGGGCCCTGGCTGATATTCCGCTTGCCTCTGAGCTGGGTTAACCGCCAGGATAAAGATAAAAATAACAACGCTATTACTAAAATTACTTATTTTCTTTTTATTCGGTGTACCCCGTATAAAAAGAAAAAAAGGTAAATTTTTAGTATTCCTGTAAGGGACAGTTACGCTCAGTGCAGTCCCCTTCGAGAGGAAATTAATATTAAATGAAATTCATTTTCTACTGGCATTTTTGCCCTTCCAACGGTACGTTTTCCAACAATCCGAATTGAATATTTTGGTAATTTTCTTTTATGTTAAAAATATAATATCATTATCTTATTTTGCCGGAGGCGTATTTTCATAAAAGGGTCATTACGAAAGGGCTTTTGCAATGGAAAATGTAACCACATTTAATTATATTTAAATTAAAACAAAACACGTAGAGTTTAATATTTTCTTTTTGTTTTTTTTTTCAGCAATTACGCGATGGTTCAGAGGTTGGCTCACGACGGCCATGAGGTGAGCAGAATTAATACTAACATTATATGAACATACCTACACCAACACCAACAAATTATCTTTACGTGACTGGGTTATTTTTACACGTTCCCTGCAGCGTAGCTTTGAATTATTCTACAAAGTAACGTTGTATGATTTCGCACAAATTAAGTGTTTGACATTACTTTGTAGGTACGAAACATTTTTGTTGTTTGAATTTAAAAATCGAAGTGAAACCTAAGGCAGTGTAGGCGTTTTTGGTGGTACTTATACGTAAAAGTAACGAATTATCCCTGACGGGGAACAACAGGAAAGCTATGTACGAACACCCATAGAATCCTGGAAAACAATGGTGACCCGAGGCGTACTGCTGCTGACTGACCTATTTAATAGTACCTATCGTAGCTACGGGGCTTATACCTGAAGCGTTGCAAGTAAATAATATTTGGATTATATAAAGAAGGGTAGTGTACAGTGTGTACACTATCAAGTTATTACATAACACAAATAAATAAAGTAGCAAATCCACAGTAACTTACGTCGCATTTTAGTACTTTAGGTCCACCGTTCATCTCAATTACTCCCCCCCCCCGCCCTCATAAATGCTGAAGCAAATATCTTTTATGACAGCACATGATATACCTACTCGTACGTAGGTAAGGTACTTATTTATTTAAACAAAACATCAAAGGATCAGTAAATGACGTGATATGTATCGACCAAAAATATTGAAAAGTTAGCTTATGTTATGAAGGTTCATGGCTGAGTAGAACGGGCCTTTTGGTTTGTCAAAGACACATTTGTAAACATATAATATTTGTTTATTTATTGGTAAAATACTTTAATATTTTGTATTGAAGGTTTGATATTTTATTATATTAGTTAAGTGCTGTAGACCACCACCTTTTAAGTATATTATAAGTCGCTCTTTGTCGCACGTAGAATGTGTATAGAGGTGTATAGAATGTGTGTTAAAGAATCTTGTTTCATGAGCTTTTCTTTTTAAATATCTCGACGTTTCAGTAATTTCTTGCCTTAAATAATATGGCAAGCTCTGCAATATATACTGTGAAAACGTTGATAATTCATAACCACTCATTAAATAAAAAATAACGTATTAATATTATGTCAAATTAATTTGGGTCCGTAAGCCGTCAAAAGCCACTCTACAGACTAGCAATTTTTTTTTGCTCTGTGGTACCGACGCGCGAATCTGCCGTCTAATGCACCTGTCCTTGACGTGTTTCAAATTTCAATATCAACCGAAGCGGCGCGTGCCCACATAAATGATCGGGGTAGCCTGTTTGATTTTCCTCCAAGTTTCTTTGTCTTTCAACCTATATTTGACGGCAAAGATACACGAGGCTTTTTGGAAGTTAGTTACTTTGTGGAGTTGGAAAGTTCATACCTGCGGCGCAGGCAAACAAATTGATAGAAAAGTTCGGAGAGTCTGTTGCAATATTGGTTTGGGGGGAATTAAATTGTTTAGAGGTATTACTGAATTAATTATCAGTTTATTCGATTCGACTTAATAATGCTGTTTGAGGTGGTGGTGTGTTTTAATTTGGTACACTTTAGCTTAGTTTAAATGTTGTTGAATTATCAGGTACTTCTGAAATATTTAAGTTAAGATAGGTATTGAATACTTTGGGATTAAATAAGTGATTACGTGACTAACCCTTTATTTAGGTTCTAATATTTCCTATTTACATTTCATTATATTTCTTTTATTTATCTTCACATGACCCCGTGTTTGTTCGTAATGAAATTTTGCAAGTTAAATTTGACCCATTTCTCGGTTACCGATTGAACTGTAATTTTGCATACTTATGTAAGTTCGGTGACAATGCAATGTTATGATACCATCGAGCTGATCTGATGATGGACACGGAAGGTGGCCAGAGGATCCCCAAAACTACGCATGATAAACCTATCGAGTTTGGGATCGTTTGATTAGACTTGACAAGTACTCTTACTGATCATAGATAATGTGCCATGATAGGTTGTATGAAAAAATATTTTTAATTAAAGAACTTGTTTTCAATGTCGACTTTCTTTCATAGATATTTCTTATTATCTAAAAGCTGGCTTCGTTTCATTCATTCAACTCGGGTTAAAGAAGTAAATATAATATCAGAATAGCGATAGAAATACGATACTTATGTGATACGATATGACACAAGAAATCGTTGTGTTATTCCGTTAAAAAATCCTTTTAGAAATTCGTTGTAGAAGTTTCCAGCAAGCGAATTATCTATACTAGGTAATATTTAGGTACATTGTCGGAATACGTCATCATCTTGATGTCAGTTACGGTTGTGCTCTCGCACGCGAGGGCCCGGAGCACCTACGTGAATTTAAGGAATTCTCTGTTTTACAATGGGAGATGTTCCGACAGTCGATTAAATAAAAATAATTCAAGTCATTGTAAAAGATGGCGTTGATAAGATATGATTCTTAAAAATAAATAAAAACGAGACCGTTAGATGTTTAAAAATGTACACGTTTTCAGAAAAGGTACTAAAACTAAGTACCTATCTTATTTACGAAACTCGATGCTTGAGAACCCTGTCTAAACTACGTTTGAAAACGTACGTTCAGAATGCCTCACTTGATGACGGTGAAAATCCCCCATTGCTGAAAAAAAATAAGGAATAACCACGTGGGGAAACGTGGTGAAAACGGAATAGGGTAACTTTTTTCACACTTAAATGTACCATTATTTTTTTGTAATTTGTCTTATGTGGTAAACTTGCGACTTGCCGTACCAATTACGCTACAAACATTATGTATAGATGTCTTGAATTATATAAGAAACACATAAAAGGGAATTTCAACGAACATTGTTGCAAATTAATTATATAAATACGTAATTTCACTGAAAACATAAATTTCACATTCACTTACTGCCACAGATTTTAAAAATCATTGGCATATTGACATTCCGAAATCTATAATGTCTAATAATTTTAGAGATGGGAGAAGTAGAATGAATGAATCAACCAAAGAGTTTTACATAATATTAAACTCTTTGGAATGCATCGACTCCCACATTGTTTCCACACATAATCATGCACGATAAATCTTTATTTAATTTATGAAAGGACATCAAAATGGTGGACCATATAAAAATGATGAAAAAGTATTTATTCTGCCTTCTATAGAAATTGGTACACAACGTGTTTACAACCTCTTTTGACTACTTACATCAATTTGGCAGAAGCTTGTTTATAAATACTTTATTTCGGTAGTGTATCGATCTAATTAAATTGAATTAAATCAGTTTACGTCATTTTCGTTCTTATTTCACTAATCATTCATTCGGTGATTCCTCAACCCTATAAATTATCTTTGGTTGCTAGTACGCCATATTTGTTTACCACATAAGGCAAATTACATTAAACTAAATATAGCAGAATACGCTGAGCCAACAATAGCGGTGTTCGAAATTAATTGTGTGCAATACTCCATCTTCAATACAAGTTAGCATTCAATTAAATCAATATTCTAGCCCGACTCTCATGAAGTGATCCCCTTAACTAGACTTGAAAACTACCTAAATAAGCTTAACTCACCCAACTCAAGCCAACACCCAACGTAATATGTAGTTATTAGTTTGTTTTATTCTAGTGTGCGGTAGGCTAAGTACGTAACTCGGTTGCCAACAATTCTCTGATTTCAATGTTTGAAATTGTTTCTATTGTTGTGTCTTGTTTGTGAGAAAAGGATTTGCCCGTTAGTGTTAGACTCTCCAAACTGTAAGTACCTATCTACACCCGATTTACGAATTCTATCTGGTACGTCTAAGTTTGGAAGTAATTATATATAAAGGGATTGGTCATGGCCCATAGAAAATTATTCAATTATTCCGGGTCCGGCGCAAAAGAAAGTTATCCCAAAATGTTCGTAAATAGTAAACCGTAAGTAACTCTAAAAAGCTCGTGAAGTCAAAATCAGTGAGCTAACACATTAAAGTGACCTAATGTTATTGTCTAGATGCATTCATGCAATGCAATTCAATGTTCAGTTGTTCATGGCACTACTCATTCACTTCCAATTAGAGGAGGCTAACCTGCGTCTAGCATAGACTCAATTTACATCGGAATGATAGCGGTTGGCAGCGGTTGTAGCGTCGGTGACCTAGCGGTAAAGGTGCCCGACTCGCAAAACGGATAGAAATCCCACTGCCGCCATAAACCTTTTTCGTCATCATCATGACTCTTTTCTGAGTTATGTTGAACTAACCGATGCTCTTACGGTGAGGGAAAACAACGTGATGGAACCTACACATACAGGCGACTGAATTTGTAATCATGATCCAGTCTGGTCAGTCTTCCCTGGTAGCAGGGTCACGGAGGTCAGATGGCAGTCTGTATGGCAGGGATGGATTAAGCCTATGGCAATTTTTATTTAACTAACCGAGCAAAGCAGCGGTTTCAGTTATTACTGGGGGCTTACCATTAGCTCTTATAGCAGGACCTAAACAGAACTGCCCAGTTTAGAACGAGACAAGCTTATGTGACACGTATAGCGTTGTCTTGTTCTAAGCAGGGCAGTTCTGTTTAGGTCCTGCTATAAGAGCTGACGGTAAGCCTTTTGAGTACCTTTTAACATTCCAAATCCAATATTGTCATGGAACCAAAAAATAGTATTAATAATATGATGTGATAGTTCCCCCAAAATAGAGACTTACCGTCTTTCGTCCATCTCCGTGTGTGGCATCTCCGTTATTATTTATTGGGACTTGTTGTTGGATTACTTTCATTCGCGACCAAACTTATCGACCGCGCTCTACCCTTCCCACCCTTTCCCCCAGATCGCGACAGGCACGGTCTCCCAGCAACAGGGCCTTCAGGACAAAGGCTACGAGGAGTGGGCGGGCGAGATGATCGGCATGCGAGAGATCCTGCGAAAGTTCGCGAACGTCACCCGGGCAGAGGTCACCGGCGCGCGCGCACCCTTCCTCAAGCCTGGCAGGAATACGCAGTTCAAGGTATTGTTTTTTTTTTATTTTTTTACCAACAGATAGTACACTATATCTAATAACATGCCAATGAAATGAAATGAAAATGCTGCGGTGGATGTGTGGAGTAACGGTACTCGATCGAGTACGTAACGAGTACATCCGTGGCAGCCTTGGCGTGAGGGATATCGCAGATAAGATCGAGGAGGCTCGCTGGGTTGGTCACGTGCAAGCCTCAGGGATACGTGGGAAATAGGTGTCTGAACCTGCCGGTATCGGGAAAGAGGCCCCGTGGGCGACCTAAGAAGCGATGGATTGACATCGCTGAGTCGGATGCGAGAGCCGACGGCTTACGACGAGAGGATGCCGAAGACCGGGCGAAGTGGAGAAGAATGAGTAGGAAAGCGGACCCTGGCAGAGGATAAGCGCTAAGGCAGCGACGACGACTACACTACATCTAATATCTCAATCTAAAGTATTACAATCGTTTTGTTAGTGAATATCCAATTACAGGTAAAAACATGATTTAAAAAAATTGTTGCTGGTTTCCGCCGAACAATAACATTAGTTGTAAGTAGGTACATAACATCCTCATTCAACCTATCTGATTATAGTTTGGTGACTAATTTTAGCTTTGTAAAAAAAAAAAAAAAAAAGAGTTGTTTAGTTATCTTTCTATTTTGGGTTAACCATTTAGACTTTGTGAGTATGTAGTACGTGTTTTTAGCAATTTAATATATCATGCAAATTAAACTAGTCACAGTCGTTTTTTTAATATTAGACTAGACGGGTATTTGACCGCCAACTCACCTGTTGGTAAGTGACGATGCGGCCGAGTATGGAGCATGAGCCGTCACGGAAAAGCTAGCATCATGGATTAATGCATTTAGGTTGCAGGTAACAAAAATGCAGGACCGCAGGTGCGTTGTCAATGTGAGGACTAAGATGAAATGTCTCATGTCTGTAATTGGTTACCTTTTCCTTCAAATCGTAACACATCAATGCAAGCATTGTTGATTGCCGGCAGAAGTAGATAAGGTCTAGAAATCACAGTATTCATCTCTTTGTGGCTACGAGCGAGGGTCAGGGATCCGCCTTGACGATGATCCCGATTTGGCACATCAAGTATTTAGAATTACAGTAAAGCGACTGCTATCTTACTGCCGTGATCCTATTACCCAAGGAACTTTACCAGGTTGGATCATGAATGTGCAAGGTTTCCTCACGATGTTTTCCCATAGGCGTAGGAAGAGGGGGGGCCGGGTGGGCCGTGAAAACCCCAGAATGGTCTGGTGCCCACCCCAGGATGGGGTGCTCACTAGCTGTACATTGGTGATTGACTCGGCTTCATCTGCCAACTCAGGGGCCAGGCCCCCCCTAGAAAATAGCTCTAGATATGCCAATGTGTTTTCCCTTACTGTAAGAGCATCGGTTAGTGTTTAACTATAAATTTAACTCAGATAAAGTCATTGGTACATGACGGCACTTTGGAACGAACTCCAAGCCTACCTCTCGCTTACGACTCGGACCCGCTATCCATGCTTCTTATGCGGTAACTTTCAATAAGTACCTACATTGAATGATCAATATGTCTACTATAAACTACATAACTAATCGGCTTAAATTCTATTTCCCTATCAGCTTGAACATCATCTTCGACATTGATCAAACTGCTTACTATGTAGACGACTAGAGTACGGTATGCTTGAAAATGTCTAGCCTTTATACACGGAAATTACGTTAGGAATGTATTCAGCGGAGATATGCCCCGTGGCTAGCTGGCATGCAAGGAACGCACGACCTTCTGTACCAAACACTTTGGCATGTCTATCGAAAATTTCCCCAATTTCCAAGGTAATACACTGCCTGTAGTCGTTCTTCTCGCGTTGTTCTTTGAGAAAAAGGAGTATGGAAGAATCTCTCTGTGACGTTGGTACTCCTACTGAAAGCGTCTGTGGAATATTAATGTATAGCCTAATAGACCGTAAGGGGGGTTTTAAGTTATTGTAGATAATCGAGTACTAGAAATATTCAACTTTGTAGCGATAGTAGAGTTTTAGACCTTCAAAACGTTGGGCTGCCCGTTCATAACATGGTACAATATGTTACCCTCGATCAGTGGCGTGCACAGAGTTATTAGACAGGGTAGGCAAAAATTATTAAACGCTTTATTAACTAGCTAAAATAAATCTAAATTTTAATTAATATTTAAAATAAATCTGCATCTAAATTTTGATTCGTTGATGTAGTGTAGGTATGATGCTGCTGTAGAAAAATTCTCGCAGATAATTATAAAATATTGTTATCAGTACAGAATGGTAGAGTAGGCAGTGTATTTTGCCTTTATGAAGGGCACGCCACTGCCCTCGATGACGTAGGGTAACATAAGATGCCTTCAAAGTCTATAATGTAATAATTCTATACCGTAAACGGTATAGAATTTTAAAATAAATACGGTATAATTACATGTAATAAAGTGTAGTACATAAGTACCTATTTTAATGAGTAAATACCTACCTACTTATTTTATATTCAGGATAAAAATTAATAAATCGTTTGAGGGGCGACAATGCCCGTTGCAAATAAAGCTATTTCACCACAAAACGGCTGCTGCGGCTTACGTAAAGCGGCGCCGTTTGTGATTTCATTGCGAGTTGCCTTTACCGAGCATTTATTTCCGAACACCGCTTGATTGACACAGCGTCTGACCAGACTAGCTGAATCCATAATCCGAGTCCATTCGTAGCAAAAGCCAAAACGTTACAAAGTTGCCCGCGCCGGCCAGTTGTAACGGGAGGTAGCCAGGGGTGCGTTCACGACCTTTCGCTTGGCTGTTTTTTATCTCGCACGTGCTTGCACCATGCAACTGAATGGCCACGGTTGTTCTATCACAAAACTTTACTTAATGAAATAAGTACACAAAGTACACACACACACAGTACAGTAAGTGGTTCTTTATATTCAAATAATAACACGCAAAACCATTCAATTTTGCAGTGATGTTTTTTTACCTTGTGATAAAACAATTTAAAAAATTAAAAACATTTGTTCGCAAAGACTTCTATATTACGCTGGTATTTATTTCTATGACTGTTGGTAACCTTTGAATAAATAAAATATAAAAATTACGTATCAGTAACGAAAATTAGGATCCATCCTGAAATGACAAATAATATTAAAAACAAAGCAATAATAATTGGACATAAGTCCAGCAAACTTATTTGACCCGGTTATAGCGTCGCTGTTATTGAATTTAAATGACTTTCGAAAATGACGACACTTAGTTTCAGCTTTGGCCACCGGGTCAGATAAGTTTGCGGCACTATACGTTTTCAAATTCTAGAATATTTTTGACATCGAAATTCTACTTGTGATAGTTTACAAAAATCAGAGCGTTTTATAATCATCGAATTCGATGGTTGGAAAGTTGTAACGGGCTATTTGCATTTGGCACTGAGGCTTTAAACACCAATAGAGTGAAAAGGTTTCAAACGCCTGCTATATCAAACTGGGCATGCGCCCCTGTGATTCCCAACAATGTTGTGTCTTACAATCTCGCTTTAATGCCGTACCGTTGGTCAGGGATCGTGCCTGTACGTAATTAGAAGCGTGCGACGTACCCAATACAACGTTGCTGATCCATAAACTGTTAAGTGAAAATCTCGGATAGTATCTCGAGGTATTTACCTACTCTAGCTTAGTCCACTTCGAATTATTTCAATATTGCAGCCGGGATTTTTACAGATTTTTGAAACGAACCTTTGGTATTTGAATTTGGTATACCTGTCCAACCTAAAAAAGATTGTTGGAAACAGTTAAATTTACTTGTAATTTATAAAAAAGATTGAATTTTTAATAAATAAGAGTTAAGAAATAAACCAGTAAATAATGGGTATCAATGAATAAATCCCTCTATAAGCAAATGCATACATCGCAGATGTCTCTTGTTCAACAAAAACTGTTTTTCACTTACACAGTCACAGTTTTTGTATCAACAAAAACTGTGATTTGTTATTTCGCCATCAAATATTGCATTTACTTACCCGTATTTTTACGATACGTATATCTACGTTTCCTTTTACTTACCTATTTTCATTATCGGGTTTTCTTTCCCTGCAACATTGTAGAAGGCAGATACTCAATTATTTAGAAATCGAGGCTGAATAAAAAGTTGTTGGAAAGGTAATCATTGGACCTCGAGAAGTCTGTCGCAAAGAGCAAGATATAATAGTGATTGCAGTTTCGATTAGCCTGGGAAACACAGTCTACACTGGATAGTTCTTAGTTCTAGGTTTGTTTTTGGTCAGTATTTATTATTTGCCTATCTTGTATAAAGTAACGTAACATTTTTACCCTAGCCCCCCTTGGTTTTCATCCGTGTGCAGTTCGAGATCCGATATTTTTTTCGCGTATCAATAGTATTCTTAGTTAACTTAAGTATGCGACTTGGAATTATTATAGCTTACTGTTAGTAAAAGAATTTTCAAAATCTATTCAGTAATTTAGGTCAACAACATCACCTTCAACATCCAAACTTACAAATATACACGTTTATGATATTAGTGTATACTAACATCATAAAGAAGTGTAGGTAAACTAAAATCATGGTAAGCTCTCAATCTGTACAGATTGATATACATAATACGATCAACATTTCCAGAAAAGCGATTCACGACTTCGTGTATACCTTACAAAGTTTAAAAAAAAGCTTAGTTGAAAACCGGTTCCGATTCCTCTTGTGCGTAATGCCTGACCTATCGGAACTATCGCTCGTGACCTAGTACAGCGGGTTACGCTTCATTTGACCAGTTGAAAGCGATCTGGTGTTGCGCCCCTGTGCGTCAGAGTGGAATAGTGATAAAGGAGATACACGGATACACTTTTACGAAGCTCGAGTTGTGGTTGTACAATTGACGTCAATATTATTATAATAACATGGGAGCCTCGGTGATCTAGTGGTAAAGGTATCCGACACGCAAGAGGTACCGAGTTCGAATCCCACTGCCGCCACTCTTTTCTGAGTTATGTACATTAGTTGAACACTAACTGATGCTCTTACGGTGAGAGTAAACATCATGATGAAACCTGCACATTTAGGCGACTGAATGTATAACCATGATCCAATCTGGTCAGTTTCCCCTGGTAACGGAGGTCAGATGGCAGTCGCTCCACTGTAAGTAATTACTTGATCTGCCATATCCGGGATTATGATTAAGGCGGACTCCGGGCCTTCGTACGCGAGAGCACAACGGGACATTAACGCCAAGATGATTATGATTTTATTGTTCTATTAACATAATTGTAATTATTATAAAAGTACGAATTAGTAGGTATTGTGTGTCATTACTTGTAGATACAAAAGTGTGCCTAGTGATTAATGAACAATGCACACGAGAGTCATACGACGTTTTCCGATTTACTGGCGAGGAACAAACTATAAAATAACCTTTATTCATGAGTCTGAAGACACAGCTGGTGCGACTCGAACACGCCACAAGGTTACCAACACAGTATCGATGCTGTTAAAAGCTTTGCGTGAATTGTTTTCAATAAACTTTTTCATTGCATTTGTCTAGTTCGACGTTTTATGTTTGGAAACCCATTCAATCACCACAAAAACATTTAGACAATATTTGTGAAAACAATGGCAACCCGCTGGGCGGCTCTTATTTTATTTTTTCACTGGCCCGGGATATTCTTTTTCACCGGCGCGCAAGCAAAGGCATTTGCAAATTGAAACCTAAATAAATTTGAGAACATTTATGGGAATTCAATAAGAAAATATGTAACAATTATTTATTAATTGAAACGACTTTTGCATAGGTGTAGGTATAATACAGAGCGTCGATTTAATTAATAAAAATATTATAGTCGTAAAACATCATTACTTCCATCTAAAAAAGATTGCCGCACGAGTGCGGTAATGTGAAGATAAAGCACGTGTGTGTAATAGGCAACATTGTAAACCGAAAATCGGTCAAATAATGGCCCCTTTATGAGTATTAAGTCTGTTGAAAATACTGTTTAACGCTACCTTCTTGTGCGCCATTTTCAGTTTTCTGCTGGGTTCCATGGTAAGACTTTGACAGAAGTTTAAAGACGTTTAAAGAGTAAGGTAGTCAGCACCATTATGTTACTCAATCCTCACAGTGCCAACGCACCTGCTGCCACCTGCAAGACCTGCAACCTACATGAATCGCAGAATTCCCAGATTGTTTGCAGTTACCGTTTTCCATCAGCTGAACGATGTACCCCTACGTAAAACGAAATCTTCCTCCAAAGGTGTTGGAAGACTTCGGCTACATCTACGACAGCTCCGTGGGTGTCCCGCCACTCCCGATCCCCGTCTGGCCGTATACGCTCGACTACAAGATCGCGCACGAGTGCAAGTCTGCCACTTGTCCCACCAAATCGTTCCCAGGTGAGATCTACGGTCTCTTCGGTCCATACGGTCGGCTCTTACGAACAATGTAGAAACCATGCACATGGAATACGGCAGATGTACTGCATAGATTTGTAAGGAGTTTCTAAGAACATTACCCATAACCTTGGCAGTCGGGTAAAAAGTAGGTACCAAAAAGTGTAGAACTGAAACCTGAAACTGAGAAGTAGGTAATTAGTTTGATAGATGCAGCGTGGGTAGGCCCACTAGGTGGACCGACGACTGGTAGAGATTGCAGGTACCAGCTGGATACAGAAGGCACAGGAACGGCCTTTGTGGAGATCTCTGGGCCTCTCCTGATCTCTCTCAGCAGTGGGCGTCTTCCGGCTGATATAATGAGTTTTATAGAACGCTCTATTTTGAACATTTTACAAGCTTTTATTTAATTTACTTGTATGTCCTAGTATCTTGAAAGCCTTATTTGACACACTTTCTGGCGTTCGATTGGGATGAAATTTGGTATACCTAATTTCATAAAATTAGGAATACCAAATATTATTAGTATAGTAAATTGGATGACAATACATGAGTCGACTTGATGAGTCTGAAGGTGGTCATAGAAACTAATTAACGCTATAAGATACCGCCATCGTGTTTGGGCTCTTTGGAATGGTCATGATGAGAGTACTAAACTCCTAGGTGATATTTAAGGTCTGATAATGAAGACGGAATGTAGCCATAGGAACTACTGAACGCACGAAGATTAACCCATCGTGTATGAGCTCTTTAATTCCAAATAGCCATTCGGCCTTAATGAGTACTATACCACTACAATAGGTGATATTCAAGGTCTGACGAAGATGACGTAAGGTGGCCATAGGATCTACTGAACGCAAGAAGATAATCCTATCATGTTTGAGCTGTATATAATGGTTTTAATGAGTACTTAATACCCCTAGATGATATTTAAGGTTTGATTATGATGACGGAAGGTGGCCATAGGAATTACTGAACGCAACAAGGTAACCTGATCGTGATTGGGCTCTTTGGAACGGTCTTGATGAGTAGGCATCGCACGATAAAAGGTTGCATGAAAATATATTTTTTATTTGAGAACTTATTTATTACCTCAGCCATGCTATACGACCATTACTAGATTTGTTACTGAAGCTTGAAAATCTAAGAAGAAATCTAGAACAACTCTGGGGTTTGCCGTATAGCACGACGGTCCTAATAAAAAAAAATCACAATAATTCGTGCTGTCAAAATTGCTACCATAATTTTGTAGGCACTTTAAAATTTTAGTACCTACTTTTTGTATGGTCCGTGAATGATCTCCTTTCTACGAAATTATTACAGACCACTAATATATTTGTTATGTTGACAGGGCTGTGGGAAGTGCCGTTCAACGCTCACTACGTGGAAACGTACGAGGGTGGCCACTGCCCGTACTTGGACCAGTGCGTTCTGCACAATCATGACTCCGATGAGGTAAGGATAAAAAAAAAAAAAGTCAAATTTCAGCCCTATTAGTGTGGCATTGGGTACCGTAAGCCCTAATTCTAATTAGATTAGATACCCTAATTCCACTTTTAAGTGGAATAGTCACATTATACTGGTAATTTAGACATCGACATGTGGGTACACTGGCGAGTGGTTAAGATATCCAACTCGTAAGCGGGAGGTACCGGGTTCGAATCCCACTGCGGCCTTGTGCCAATGACTCTTTTCTGAGTAATGTCCAATAGTTGAAAACTAACCGATGCTCTTACTGTGAGGGAAACATCGTGAAACCTACACATTCAGGCGACTGAATGTCTAATCATAATCCAATCTGGTCAGGTTCCCGGGCAGGGTCACGGAGGTCAGATGGCAGTGGTTCCACTGTAATTATCTGATCTGCAAATTTTGCCGATTGCTTATCCACTACAAGGCACAATCTCCCCGTAGGTATTCGAATGGCTCCAAGAGGACTTCAGCCGTTACTACGAGCAGAATCGTGCGCCGTACATGATGCCGTTCCACACAAACTGGTTCCAGATCAAGGAATTGGAGAGGGGACTGCACAAGTTCCTGCATTGGGCCGCTGCACAGTAAGATATCTTCCACTTATCTTTCTTTTATGGTATTCAGTGAGAATGTATTTATTAAGCTGTGTGGGAGGCCTTTGCCCAGCAGTAGGATGATTCAGGCTAATATAAAAATCATAATAAGTCATTGAAAAAAGAGCGGATAGCCAACCTGATGGTAAGTGGTGGTGGCGGTGGTCTACAGTGGCAGTCATTATACTAAGAACGGTTACACCAGAACGATTTTTTTTTAAATGGTGCCCTAAAACTTAAATTATGTGTTCACTATTATTATCTATTCTATCTCAAAATACATCTACAGTATTTGTGACTTAATTGTGTAAATAAATAACTAATAATAAATTTGAATATTGCCTGAACAGTAAATATAGCAACTAAACCAAGAGATTCAAGTATCTAGGTGGACATAGGTATAATTAAGAACGTTGAACATTATTATTTTTTACTTTAGTTTAAGTGGTAAAAAGTTGGTACGCCATTTTTTCTGTTGTCTACGATCTAGTTAATATGTAAAGAATACTAAAAGTTTGTTTATTTTGATTCGAAATATAAAACTATGCTATTAATAACATGACATCTAAAACGTAACGTAGCATCAACTGTGAAATAAAGAACAACCATGTTAAATTTCAAAATTATATGTCCAAGCAGAAATCAGAATCTCTGGCTTCATCATATCAGCCAGAAGACGCCCACTGCTGGGCATAGGCCTCCCCCAGAGATCTCCACAAAGACCGGTCCTGTGCTTTCCGCATCCAGCTGGTACCTGCGATCCTTACCAGGTCGTCGGTCCACCTTGTAGGAGGCCTACCCACGCTGCGTCTACCGGTACGTGGTCGCCACTCGAGAAGTTTACTGCCCCATCGGCCATCTGTTCTTCGAGCTATGTGCCCTGCCCACTGCCACTTCAGTCTGGCAATCCTTAGAGCTATGTCGGTGACCTTGGTTCGCTTGCGGATCTCCTCATTTCTGACTCGATCGCGCAAAGAAACTCCGAGCATAGCTCTTTCCATTGCCCTTTGGGCAACAGTGAGCTTTCTTATAAGGCCCATAGTGAGTGGCCACGTTTCAGATCCGTAAGTCATCACTGGCAACACACATTGGTCAAAGACCTTCGTCTTGAGACACTGCGGTAATTGGGACGAAAATATGTGGCGTAGCTTCCCGAACGCTGCCCAACCGAGTTGGATTCGTCGATTGACCTCTTTCTCGAAATTGGACCTACCTAGCCGGACTATTTGTCCTAGGTATGTATAGTCGTCAACAACTTCAAGTGGAGTGCCTCCAACTGTCACTGGAGTAGGCACAACATGGACATTCGACATAATTTTCGTCTTGTCCATGTTCATTTTAAGACCTACTTGTTGAGAGGCACTACAGAGGTCATCGAGCATTTTGCCCAAGTCTTCCAGGGTTTCAGCCATGACTACGATATCGTCAGCAAATCTGAGGTGCGTGAGGTACTCGCCGTTAATATTGATGCCAAGTCCGTCCCAGTCCAGAAGCCTAAAGATATCCTCCAGTGCAGCGGTGAACAACTTCGGTGATATGACATCACCTTGTCTAACACCTCGCTGCAGCTGAATAGGTTCTGTGGTCTTGTCCTGGAGACGAACTGACATAGTGGCGTTTTCGTACAAACACTTCAGTGCTTCGATATATCGATAGTCAATTTGGCACCGCTGTAGAGACTGGAGCACCGCCCAAGTTTCGATCGAATCGAAGGCTTTCTCATAGTCCACAAACGCCAAGCATAATGGCCGGTTATACTCTTCGGTCTTCTGTACAACCTGCCGCAGCGTATGTATGTGGTCTATGGTACTAAAACCTTTTCGGAATCCGGCTTGTTCGGGAGGCTGGAAGTCATCAAACCTGCGTGCGAGACGATTCGTAATGACTCTTGAAAACAGCTTATAGACATGGGTCAGCAGCGATATTGGTCTGAAGTTCTTCAAGAGAGCCTTATCACCTTTCTTGAAGAACAATATGACTATGCTTCTGTGCCATGATTCCGGCGTTTTGCCCTCGAGGATGACGGAATTGAACAGCTTCTGAAGGGTCTTAAGCACAGGTTTGCCACCAGCTTTCAGAAGCTCAGCCGTAATTCCATCATCACCCGGCGCCTTGTTGTTCTTAAGCTGTTTGAGAGCCATACTAATCTCGTACAGGCTGATGTCCGGGATATCTTCGGTGTAGTGTCGGGTCAACTTGGCTCTGGGGTCTTTTGCCATACTGGTAACAGGTGCCCGTGTTGTCGTGTATAACTGTCCATAGAACCTCTCGACTTCCCTCAAAACCTCGGACTTAGTCGAAACAACTCTGCCGTCATCCGTTTTCAGTCTCGTCAACTGGCTCTGTCCAATCGACAGATCTCTCGCAAAGACTTTAGAGCCTTTGTTCCGCTCGATCGCCGCCTCAATATTGGTAGTATTGAAGCGGCGTATGTCGCGAGTCAGAGACTTGGAGATCTGTCGATTAAGTCGCCTAAATTGAGAGACATCATCAGGGGATTGCAGAGTCATTCCGCGTCTTTCTTCGATGAGTTTGAGGGTATCGTCAGAGATTTTGTTTGTTCTGTTTGTACGGCAGGCCTTATAAAACTTTGACCCAACCGTATAGACAGTTTCCACGAACCTGTTATTATAGTCGTCCACGTCGACGCACTCTCCTAGGCACTCGAAGCGATTTTGTAATTCGAGTTGAAAGCTCTCGGGGTTTTGGATTTGGATGGGTATAGGCCGGAGCGTGGACCTCATCAATCTCGATCTTTCCAGCTGGGGATTAATATTCAATGTGCCTCTTACCAAGCGGTGATCACTGCCAATTTTAACGCTATTGATCACCGAGACATCATTGAATATATGCCGTTTCGTAGATAGGATGAAGTCAATCTCATTTTTTGTGACACCATCGGGACTAACCCACGTCCATCTGCGATGATCCGGCTTCCTGAAAAATGAGTTCATCATAAAGAGTCCCTCCTTCTCCATAAAGCCGGCCAGCATCTGGCCACGGGCGTTCCGACTTCCAATTCCAAATTGCCCCACTCTCAACTCGTCTCCGCCTCGTTTGCCCAGTTTCGCGTTGAAATCCCCCATGACAACGGTATAGTGTGTCTTGGAGGTATGCATGGCTGTAGAAATATCCTCATACATAGCCTCCACTTCATCGTCGGAGTGAGTCGAAGTCGGTGCGTAGACCTGTATGACCTTCAACGAATACCGCTTGGTAATTCTGAGTATAAGGTACGCTACCCTAGACGACACACTCTCGATTTTGACTATGTTGTTCACGAGGGATTTGTGGACGAGGAACCCGACACCACCTAGGGACAGTTGGTCGCCCTCCCGGAAGTAAAGCAGATTTCCGGACTTTAGGATTATCGAGTCCTCCCCCTTTCTTCGGACTTCAGATAACCCTATAATATCCCAATTTAATCTGCTTACCACTTCCTCCAGTTCCACGAGCTTTTCGTCGGTCCGCAGTGTCTGGACATTGTATGTAGCCAGGGCCAGTGGTCGTGCTTTGTGGTAGCCTGGTCGCATCCGGTGATTCTTCGCACCCCCTGCCCCGCCGTTACCGTGACCGCTACCATAGTCCGGAATAGCGGGGCCGCCGGGTACTGGGGGCCGTGGCCGGTGTGTGCTTGTCATCAGGGGGGGGTTGCCATAATCGCCACGCTTGGCAGGCGGGTTGGCGATCGCAGTAAGTAGATGTAAATGTACCCGAAAGATGCTGCTGCCCATCTTCCGGGTTATTCCCTTAGTCGCCTCTTACGACACCCACGGGAAGAGATGGGGTGGTGCTATTCTTTTAAGTGGCGGCACCACACACCACCTCTGGCTTGTTTAGATAATATTAATTTTTTTTTACAATTAACTTAGAAATAGTTCAGAAGTATTTTGGTATACAATAGATAATGATAGTGAATACACAGTTAAAGTTTCAGGACACTTGTTGTTGTTCTTGTGAATTAGTTCCTAATTATATAGCTGCCACAAAGGCCTCGAACTCCCATACCACTTAGAACTAAAAAGATATAAATCTATATACCAAAGGACCCCGCAAAAGTTCTTAGGAAAATGTGGTTTCAGTTAACTTTGATGAAATTTTGATGAATGTAATAGAGTTAAGTGTCCTGTTTAAAAGTCACTTTGGGCGCAACCACTGTTTCCGAGTCGGTTTCCGAGATACGACCGGATTTGTACAATCCATAGCTACAGAACTCCTTCACATTCTAGTACCGTTCTCTATCAAATTGACGTTCGATTTGACGTTTGTCTGCCATTAAAGGCTTGTTTGACCTAAATCGTGTGGCACGACCATAGCCTAGGTCCCATATGACGCTGGTAACATGTGCACAACAACCGATTGTTCTGGCCCCTGTCTTGCACTTGCAATAGTACCCTAGAATTGGTTCTTCTTCGTTTGTTTCACTTTCGCCATTTTCAAGAGAACAGCAATAGAGTCCCAGGCGTACATACTGTAGGAATGGGTTGTACAAAACCGGTCGTATCTCAGAAACAGTGGTTGCACACAAAGGGAGTTTTAATCGGGGTATTTGACTCTACATCATATCAAAATTAACTGACACCACATTTTCCTAAGAACTTTTGCGGGGTCCTTTAGATTTTGGATTACTACGCGTACAATTCTGTGTACCCCAGGGTAACTAGCGGCGACTTTACATTGACGGAAAATGCTAAAAATACATGAAGTAAAATAACAGCGAAAGAAGGTATCTAAAGTTTAAAGTAAAGGCAAAAATACGTTTACCTACTTCAAGATAATGCAATTTTCAACTTCGAATTCAGCAACTGAAAAGATGGATCGGATAGTCTAGTTTGAAAGGTTAACTTGCTTGCAGATGCTATTCGAGCGAACCGTCTAAACACTGGCTTATTTTTCTTTTAATTATCCTCTCGGTTGGGTACCAGAGCGCCGCGGCTCGTTCAAACTTCAAACAAAACTAAGAAAAAGTGTAAAATAGAACTTCCCGCGCATTAAAACGCTCGCGAACCTATAAAGGTCACTCTACACAAAAAACACTTAAGAACTAGTATTTGTACCCGAGTGCGTAGATATGAAGAACACGCGCCTGCGAGCGTGCGATTCCATCTGGCTGCATCGTGTCGTATAATTTTTACAATTTTTGCTTAAATTACACATATTTTTATATGGATCGATTGTTGTAGACAAACTCAATAAATACACGCAAATCATGCGTATCACGTGTGAGTCGTGAGTTACGCAGAATAGAAATGCGCGGGAAAGCGCGTGTCGTTTATTTAATGCATTGACCCTCCCCCGCCGCTCCACCCTCCCACGACGCAAATGCAAAACAGCGAACTCACTATATAGCTAAACAATGACACATGTATCATGTTTCTTAGATTAATACTTTTGCAGTTATTAAGGTAAAACGATTTAAACCTTTTCGTTATGGTCCAGTTTTCTGACTTTTTACTCAGTGTGATTTTATAACCGTCTCAACTCTCACGTCAAAATAACCTATCCAAATTAATCTAAATCGGTCTCAACCCAAAACCAGCAGTTGAGTTTTAATCACGGAAATTAGTCCACGAAACGTCTAGTCCTCCCGTCCTATTTGAGATTCCTAACTATTTCGGGATTGACGTATCGATTGACGTTTTAATATAGAGACCCGAGCTCCCACGCCGCAGTTCATTAGCCGTCAGTTCGTTCGAAATTACCTGTCTCTTTTAAAAAAAATACACCATTTAGCAAGCACGAAGCGGGGACGTGCCCGGGATATAGATAGTGCGTGGGTGCCGTGCTATTTGCTTGTGTATGGATGTGGTTATAGGTTTTTCGATGCAGTTCATTGGTCGTATGTGAGCGGGTTTGATAGCATACGATGGCAATGCCATTTGAATTGGTTATTGGATTTTGCTGCGGATTGTAACTACGTACAGAATTGTTTTTCGGGGACATGTTTTTGGGGGAAAAACTGACTGTTCCAAAATCAGATAAAAGCAGGCTAGCAAACGGAGTCACCGGAAAATGAGTGCATTACATTTTATCTAATGCCAGTTTCCGGTATGTCGCCAGGTGATGCCATGGTATTGCAAACGTTCATAGGCTGCGGTGACTGCTTACCATCAGGCAGGGCGTAAGCTTGTTTGCTACCTTAGTGGTATACAAAAAAGTTACTGCTTATGAGGTGGGCCGTATTTGTCGCTGCCTAGAATAGTAAAAAAGCTAGTACAATAAAAAATCCATGCCTAAATTCCTGAATCTGTTCCAGGCCAGACGTCTGGTTCGTCACAGTGACGCAAGCGCTGACTTGGATGACGGATCCTCGCCCCGTGAAGTCCCTCACCAACTACGAGGCTTGGCGATGTGACAAGAAGGACTTGCCAGCAGCCGCTTGCAATCTACCCAACAAGTGTGCTCTGGCCTTCAAGCCACCAGACACCAATATCAGCGACACGCGGTATATGGAGACTTGCACCGAATGCCCTAACCAGTAAGTATTCTTCGATCTCTGTTCATTACTTTGTCTTGATTTTGTGAGCAGGTGTGGAAAGGTGAGTAGAACTCGGTGTCCTTGGTCACATTGACACATCAACTAAACAAAATATAGCCTAGACATGAGTGCTTCAGAGTGCTTAACGTGTCGGTCGGTCACGCAAGAGGTCCCGGGTTCGATTCCCGGCCGGGCAGAAATTGAAATGATGATTATAATTGCTGTAGGGGGTCTGGGTATTTTATAAAGATATATTAAGTATATATTTAAAAGTATTAGTATATAGTAAAGTATCACTTATCTAGCACTCATAGTACAAGCTTTGCTTAATTTGGGGCTAAAGAGCGCTGCGAGAATTCGTCCAAGATTATACAAAAGGAAAAAGTATTGATTATTTATTTTATTTCACATACAACTAACTAATCTTTGCGTTTCTAAACACGAGTCTATAGTTACTGAAATGTGAGATCGTAGATAATAGAACAGTAAGTTACTTACGTAACTCTGTCGCCAACAATTCTCTGATTTCGATGATTGAAATTGTTACTTTTGCAATTACGTATAATCGATTTAATACTTTCTGTTTAAGAGCGTCGGTGGCCGAGCGGTTAGAGTGTGCGACTCGTAAGCCAGAGGTCTCGAGTTGAAATCCCGCTCCGGCCATGTACCAATGACTTTCTGAGTTATGTACATTAGTTGAATACTAACCGATGCTCTTACGGTGAGGGAAAACATCGTGATGAAACCTGCACATTCAGGCGACTGAATGTGTAACCATGATCCAACCTGGTCAGGTTCCCCTGGTAGCAGGGTCATGTAGGTCAGATGGCAGTTGCTCCACTGTAATTACCTGACCTGCCAAATCCTGGTTCATGGTCAAGGCGGACCCCAGGCCCTCGTACGCGAGAGCACAACCGGGACATTAACGCCAAGATGATGATGATGATTTTCAGTAAGTTCAGTAAAATCTGAACCAATAAAATCGATGTTGCGGAATCGCAAAAGTGACAATTTCAATCGTTGAAATCAAATAACTGTTGCCAACAGCGTTACATAATTAGTCTACTGATGGCAGACAGGCTGAAACAGCTTCGTTTACAACACGAAACCTGTTAAAATTTCGTATTGGTTGGATATAATTTGGCTAAAATGAGGTCCGCTATCCAATGCGTTTCCAATACCTGTCTGAATGCGATACCAATACTAACAATGGACGCTTCAACCACGCAATTACGGACGATATCTCGTAATTGCAAAGTGGAATAGCTATGTTTTGTTATGAATTGGATTTTTAAATACGTATATCTGATATAGCAAAATCTATGTTGTATAAAATACTAGTGCGGCCAGCGTGACTTCGTTCGCGTGGCGTTATGCCCCTACCCTACCCTACCTCTACGCCTACTCTAAATCTACCTTACACCTACCCTACACCTACTCTACACCTACCCTCCGCCAGCCCTACACCTACTTTACCCCTACCTAAAACTTTTTTGACTACAAACCTCTTAAATCACACTATTTATTGATAAAAACCATATTAAAATCCGTTGCGTAGTATAAAAGATCTAAGCGTACATAGATACAGATGACAGGACAATAATTTGTTTTGTACTATAAAACTTTGTTTCAAATATAGATTTACACTTCTCTATTTGAGGAAAATCATATACCTCTTTGTAAACTCTGGTAGCTATTAGTCCAATTACCAAAAGGATCCAAATATGACATTCGGTTGGCATTGATGCGGTGATTATAACTACTTACGTACTGTAAGCTTTTTCATGAAAAATATAATTTAGCCTCTGGGAGTTTTATCCCTATTTGTTTCCAATGGGAACGTTCCTAGTGGGAACAACCTGGGATTTGGTTGGGGAACAAGTGGATAAACTTTTTTTTGTTTTATTTATCGAAGCCTCATCAGGACTAAAAGATGCAGAAGATATAGTACCTTTACAGCTCGCTCAGCTACTTGAAACTGATCCTTATTAACAACATTCAAAAGTCCAAATCGAATTGAGCCCTACAAATAAATTGGATCCACTTTAGGCAGAAGTAATGCACAAAGATGATCATAAAGTGTACAGTTTATTTCAATGGACACATTAACGTCGTCCGCAGCCCGACTCCTCGTTGTTGCTCTTTGTTCCGACGTTTACTTCAATTGTTCACATTTATGCCAAGAAATTTCGATTTGGTAGGGTCTCATTACATAAACCAATAGGAAGAGATTGTTTTTCGAGAAAGCCTTCCGAGCTAGATTGTATGTCTTTAGCATCCGAATGGGTTGCTGAGGGGATGTAGTCTGATATAGGATTCAATAACGGACAGACGTCCTCAGATGGTAGGTATTTTTTTGCTAAGTTTAGGCTAAACGGAACCGCTCTGGCGCTGGTAATGGATTGTAAAAATCCTAATCCTAATTTCCTAACAAATATTATAAATGAAAAAGTAACTTTTCCTGTCTGATTGTTACCTTTCCACGGCTAAACTACTGAACGAATTTGAACCTAAACATGCGAAGGACGGCCGACCCTGCCTTCCCGGCACCTGCGTCGCCACCGACATAAGTTTTTTTGTGCTACGCGGTGATAAACGAGCAGATAGCCCACCTGATCGTAAGCGGTAACTGTCGCCCCATCTATGATGCATGCATTCAGGTTGCAGGCTACAAAAAATTTTAAACTGAGAATAACTGTGAGAACTAAGATGAAATGCCTCATGCCTGTAATTGCGCTGGCTACCTTAACCTTTAAACTGGAACACATCAAAGCATTGTTGCTTGGCGGCAGAAATAGATAAGACGGTGGTTCTTATCCAGGCGGGCTTGCTAGAGTCCTATCACCTGCTAATCAGTGGACGCATACTTACCTAAGACTTTTGCATTGGCAGGGGTATATAAGAAAATATGAGGAAAGAACCTAAATTTTTAATATGTTTTATATATGTTTTTTATTATGTAATAAATTTATTCATAAAACAGTCAAAATGGAGGGGTATTTACAAAAAAAAAATGCACTACCTAAACATACGCATTAAAAATTAAAAATATGCCCCCGGAATTGTGCCCAGAAAGCTGGCAGCGTTATAATCCGCGTCAAGAAAGAAGAAACTTGTCAAATGGCAGTAGAGCGGATTTCGCGCAGGTAATCGCCTACTAAGCAAGTCGAACCACGTGACCCGCCAAGTCTCTTCTTACATGACACTAGTTATACCTCGTTGAATAGCTTTGCTCATTCTCTGACCGAGGAAAGAGCCAGCTCTCCGACCACCTGTAGTGTTTATTAGTCTTTTAGAAATTCCTGAAAATAACTTTATAGCCCCACGGCCCCAATATCTCGTTAATTAAATAGAGTTGTATTAATTGAAAATTGCATTACAGGTACCCCTGGTTGGGCGACTCGGGTGGGACCGGTATACCCGGCAAAGACAACTATATACCCGACAACCTCAAGAGGAAATAGTCACACATATTATAGGTACCTCAGCACGGGGACACTTTGAAATTGTGCGCACTACTTTGTGAAGGTAACATTTTCTAAAGCATAGCGAACTGGCAAAGGAAAATCATCCCGACAAAGTGTACGTGCAAAAGAGTCGACATTTTTGTCCGCTCCAATTACTTCATAGGCTTAAAAGGTTTGCTGGTTTGCTACACCAAGTAAGGTACCAACCAAGCCAAAAGTACATTCTACTTGGGATTTTGCACAACTTTTATTAGCTGTATAGTACATGAAAAATATTGTATTAGCAGAATACAATTAAACTGTGGCACCAAAATTCCCTGCTCGGCTAGATCGCGTACTGACATCAAATTAAACCGGCAAATACAAAGTAAGATCTACCTGTTCTGAACATTTTGGTCGAGTAAAGCGCAACACTGTGTTACAAAATCCGTTTTCGTGAATAGTTGACCATTTCACTATTTGTGCCATAGTGAAAGTGACAAGTAGAATTCATTTTCGGTTTGGAGTACAACCTAATAAGGTTTTGTGTGTAGCGCCTTCCTTTGTTGCCATTTTAAACTTCTGCCCTCTCGTGTACAGCATAATTTCAAAATGATCCCCTTTTTAATATATATTTACACCTACCCTCGTATAAGCTATTCAGAGCATCCCCCAGCGTATGAATGGCCGCTCAACTCCTTTGAACAAACATGATCCATCATGGGGCGGACATTATGCGCTGAGGCTAAAATTTGTTCACTTTTTATTGAAACTTGAAATATACTTTGACAATGGCTGTTTGCCGCCCGTGACACAGGCATATGCTGTAATGTGGATACAAATATCCTATTAATATACTTTTCGACACACTTGATCGTAAATGGGCTATAATTTAACAGATTTTTTGCTTGCAATGTAGCTAAATGAACAGCAGGCATTACGTAACTCTGTTGCTAACAATTACCTGATTTCAATTATTGAATTTGATACTTTGGCGATTACGTATCTTCAATTTCATGGGTTCAGTTGCTAACAAAGTTCCATTGCAATGAACTGAAACTACACAGTCGAATCAAAAAGGTTTTATAATCAATTTGAGTAAAATAAAAAATATGGGACAAAAATATAATAATCTTCTTCTACAATCTTCTAAAACACTTAAAAAATATTGCATTTCTAGCTTTCTTATTCCTTCCGAAAAAACATTTTCTTGAATTTTAAAATACGGCAGCCATAACCGCGTCATCATCTTCAAATTTTGTGCCGAGTACTTTAATTTTGGGAATAAGTGAAAATCACTCGGGGCTAAGTCCGGAGAATATGGTGGGTGATCAAGTATTTTGAAGCTAGCGCCTAGGACTGCTTTGAGCGCAACTTTGGAGCGATGTAGTAGTAACTTTATCCTGAAGAAACAACACGCCCAATGTCAGTTTTCCACGACGTTTTATTTTAATATGGTCCCGCAATTTTGGGATTAACTTTGCATAATATGGCCCAGTAGTAGTTTCTTATTTAGGCAAATAGTCAATAAAAAGGATTCCTTCACTAGTACTAACGTAAATACTTTTAAAAAATGCCGAGCTACTTCCAAAAATTTAAATAATATAAGCGCTTCTAAGAACTCTGATTCATCCTCGTATTAAATCGATTTCAATAATTGAAATCAGAGAATTGTTAGCTACAGAGTTACGTAACTAGCCTCCAGGCGTTCCTCGCAAGTTTTACTCGCAAGGGTGTTGAAAAACGTCGTATGCCACTCGTGTGTCTCGTTCCAGAACGTAGAATACTCGAATTATCATGTACTGTTACAGTATAAATTAATATTGTTCTCATATTTAGATAATGCAGATACGTATTCATAATCTTTTGAACTAGAACAAAGCCATATAAGGTCCTAATCCTTCTTGTCTTTCACAATGACAATCCGCTAATCCCATCTTAAAGCATATCTAATTTCCATTAGTATTCCGATTCACAATAATTTCCTTTACAATTTCACCTATACCTATATAACAATCTACAGGACCAAAAGTGGGTCACATGACTATTTTTCGAAAGAACGTGATGAAAGCATACTTTGACGATGAATATACGAATGTTTTATACCTTCACGAAATTCATGTTTGATTACGGTGAATAACAACAGTTCCACTGTCTGTGAGTAATTGTTTTGGATATAGCATTTCAATTAGTGTTAATAATGTCGAACTTGTAACAGATACGACGTGTATTAGCAAAATAGAAATGATTTATTTGAAAAGCCCAACGTTATTATAATAGTCTTGGTGTGGAATAATTATAAAGTTCAACCATTATGGGTGCTATAAAGTGTTTTCAGATAATTATGAGCTATTAATGTATAAGTTTATTCCAAGAATCGATTATTTTATTATTGTAATTTCCAGTATAAATGATGGCGTAAAGAACGATTACAGGTATTTTAATTGATAACCTACTACTTTGCGGGTGTGAAGTCTAGAATAGTTTATACATTTGTATATATATTTTAAATTTAAGTATAA
Organism: Blastobasis lacticolella; assembly: GCA_905147135.1. Classification (NCBI taxonomy): domain Eukaryota; kingdom Metazoa; phylum Arthropoda; class Insecta; order Lepidoptera; family Blastobasidae; genus Blastobasis; species Blastobasis lacticolella. Next base: position 12,188,576 of record LR990041.1, read on the forward strand.
AACGTGACTAGTCGTCGCAATATGTAAAGAAATAAGACATGTCTTAGATTTTAAGAATTTTGTTACAAAATAAAGAAATGCGAAAAACGGCGGGGTTTTCTTTTGTGTTTTTGATTTTAGAGTTTATTTACCAACCCGCACTTTCTGATAGTTATAAGCTCTATTTTATTAGGGTTTAACATATAATAATACTACTGGACCCAGCGCGATTTCGTTCGCGTGGCGTCCTACCCCTACATATACCTACTTTACCCCTACTTACCCTTTTTTTCTTACTTACAAACCTTTATCTTGAATCACTCTATCTATTGTTGAAAACCGCATTAAAATTCGTTGCGATGTTTAAAAGATCTAAGCGTACATAGATACTTAGGTACAGACGGCGGGAAGCGACTTTGTTTTAAAGAGATTGGCGGCCTAGTGGCTAACGGGTCACCCTCGTCAGCAAGAGGTACCGAGTTCGATCGCCAAAGCCAATGTACCAATGACTTTCTCGGGCCGATTTACAATAATTGAACACTAACCTATACTCTTACGATGAGGGAAAACATCGTGATGAAACCTGCATATTCAGGCGACTAAATATTTATGATTCAATCTCCAATCAAGATCCAGTCAGATACCCCTGGTAGCACAGTCACAGATGTCAAATGGCAATCGCTCCACTGTAATTATCCTAGGTCATGGTCATGGTGGATCCCGGGGCCCTCATGCGCGAGCGCACAACCGGGACAATAACGCCACGATGATGATGACGATAATATTAAAAGCAGCAATAAAGGAAAGAATCTGTATGAAGGAAAATGTAATATCTGAAACTACTGAAGCGATTTTGAAAACGAACAAATCGGAACTATTCTTGAGTACAAAAGGTATCACGAAGTAAGTTGTAATAAAATTTACTGTTTATCCATTTTGATAATTACAAAATACTTACATCGAAGTTCAACAATAAATTAATTTAGGCAATAGTTATCATTTTGGGTGTATCTAGTTAAAACGATATTCTATAAGTATGAAAAACTTTGTAGCCAATCCAATATTACACAAAGTAGACTATATTGTCTAGAATTACTTAAGTTGTTTGCGCGTAATTACTATCTACCAAACAGTTTACTCCAATTTATTGTTGTTCCGAACATATTATCAGTCGCCCAATCTTCTATTGAGAATATTATCTAAAGTCCATCCATTCGACATGGCCAACAGCGTCCAGTAGTGTATAACTAAGTCCATGTTATGTATGTCCAGTATGGGCACCGGCCGATAATAATATGTCCGTCACCAGGTGACCGTATCCGCACCAGGGAGACCTACAGTAAGAGGCTTTTCTCCGTCAGAGAAGTGTTAATATGACATTTAAACTTTTGCGACCTGAAAATTATATCAGTTTACCTTTTGTTATTTAGAACGATAACCAGCCAAAAGGTCTCAATTAAATATACGAAAAGTGGGTCGGTTTCTTGACATATTTAATTAATGATAAAGATAATAAATAGCGGCCATGTTTAAATTTGAAATGGGTTTGTCATCGTGAGAGAGAATTTAATTAACAATTTCTTTTGATTAACGATGTGGTTAATTTACATTGAAGCTTTGATTTACGAAAGCGGAAATCAAAAGATACAAACTTCTGACATTGTTATCAAGCTTTATTATTGTTATAGTTACCAACCTATATTTTATATTTCATTAAACCATTATAATTACGTTCAATGCGGACGTAGGTCGTCCGTCTGTCCTCCTGTGACAGCAATTTATTTTCCTTGAATCTGTGTACAGTGATGTGCTGAAAGAGGAAGGCAAAAATCGAGAAAACTGTGGAGAAATTTAGTTATGATTGAAAAAGTGGCTCTAATATTTATCTATACTAAGAAATGGTCAAGGCGGACCCCGGGCCCTCGTGCGCCAAGATGATTTTTTAACCAAACCTAAAAATTCTTTCACCAAGTAAAATACAAGAAAAGAATACGTTCACGCGAGAAAGTTGATTGTGTACAGAGATCCGAACTGCGCAGATGAAAGCCGCTGAGAACGGCTAGTTTTAACTAAACTCGCAAGCTTAGCTCATAAGCTAATAATTACACAAGAGCAAAGATAAAAAGAAATCAGTTCCTGTCCCACTGACATTGTATTTCGCGTTACGGTGCCGGTGCGGGACGCAGAGCGCTTCCCAACCAGATTTAATTTCAGATTGCGCCGTCCGCCCGAAGCGAGGAACTTTACCCATATTCGCCTGCATTACCGGCCCGTTACCAAAGCAGCCGTGGCGCGACAACGGGGCCCCGCTCACACTCCATTTGCTAACATTCACACCGATCCGCGGATCAAATGTTCGATTTCGCGATTGTTATAGGGCGTTCGAGTTATCATTGTCTACGGGTACGATGTGTGTGATTGTGTTTATGTACATTGAAGCTTGAACCGTTAGTTTGTTTATTATTGGAGCGGATAACAAGTGCTTAGTTCATCAGTCTATAGTGGTTCTACTTTTACAATGCATTTTCGACAGTGAGTTAATTGGTGCATATAAGTTCATTTATTTTTTAAAAGAATAGGTATAGCTACTTTAAATTTATCTTAATTTTAACCAAACGCAAAATCGATTACATTAGCTAGTACCCCTTTAAACCTGTATCCACAGAAATCAATCTGATTTTGATTTCTGTGTCGGTACTGGGTCAACCCTTCGAGCACAATGGTGATACGAAGTGAAGGTAACCCCGCAACTTTACTGAAAGGGGAACTCTTGATTTACTATCTTGCACGTTTATGAATGAGGAGCTCCGCGATCTGAGTCCACGATTTACGACTGTTATCCGAACTAATACCTCGTAGCCGTTACGTGGAACTGCGGCCTTCCTTTACGGTGTTTTATAACACGCTTTATAAGTAGATACTTATATAGTAAAAAATACCTACTTTTGTTTACTATGTTCAATTCTTAAAACGAGTAGGTACGTCTTAAATTGTCAATTGGAAAATCAAATTTTCACGAACCATTGGGAAACTGAAGTATCGTTTTCCTTTTTTATGAAATGTGCACGGCCCACTCAATCGCAGGAAGGTACGGACTAGGTATCTATCAACACAATCTATTGATTACAAAACTGAAATAGCTGGTGTATGTAAACCTTTTCCCAACTGCAATTCGAATGTTTTCATAGAGATAGCGCTTTCTGCATTAAGAGTAGACTATCCAGCAGTTACGCATGTAAAAAACTGTCGCCTGCAGATGCACCCATATTGAACTCTAAACAACTTTTGTTCTAACGACATCTATGTGAATGGCAGTCTCTCAATGGCCATTGTTTTTCAGACAATAGTTTGTGTCGAGCTAGATACGGATGGAGTTGCAACCTGCACATTGTCGATTGAGATGAATTGGGTTTCATAAAAAAAGTGGTATTCAGGTTTTCAGGTATTGTCGTATTTTCTGTATTGACTGATTGAATTGCATTACGCGCGAAGCTGTTGTTTGAATATGGAATGGATCGAGCACAATTGGGGCGACTAATGGACTAGGTATATCCTAAAACATAGTTCAATGAACGTTCAATTATGGTAAGTGCACTCAGGTAAGTTTGGTCACGTGGCTACACTGCTTCAATGCGAACGGGGAAGCTTCAATGGCGTACAATAGGTATTACTGGAACTTAATATCGGAGAATGCCCGGAATACACACAGCTAAATGTCAACATAGGCCATACAACGTAATAAGGCCTACTAGGGAGTAAGGGAGGCATTCAGGGCGAGTGGCGCGCATTACACTGCCTGCGAGGCATGCAGAGAGCTTCATAAAATATAATAAGACTATTACCGCAAGATGGAAGCGGGTCAGCTTTGTAGCAGTTGTACAATATTGTATAGCAGGACGTAATATCGCGCAACAACGCTAAGGCTTTATACTCTTGCAGTCTCTAAGATTAGACAATAAACTAAGGCAGTGTTTCTTTAAAATTTTAAGGTGTTGTATAGGTGTTATAGGTATTTTTGAACTATGTTATTTTTCACTTCCTCTATTCCTCCTTATCCTTACTTTAGTTTCCATAGGTCAAAGAGGAGTGCAGCAATTACTGCGGTAAAAAGGTTATGTCTCACCCTGAAGCTCTTTGAAAGTACCTAAGTTTTGTGAACTCTCGGATCCGTGTGTAGCTTCGGCCAGGGTATGGAACCATGGAACCAGTATTTGTCGTTAGTAGTTCCCTATTACAGCAGGAGTCCAGGGCTCTGTGCATGCAACGTGCGAAAGGAGTCACTTGAGAACTGCGGCAGTCTGAAATTAAACATGGCGTGCACATGACCTGCAAGATGACAGACTCCATAATTGTCCAGATAAGCGATTAGATTTCCACAGGTATTTTAAAACCCGTGCAACTTTGAAACTATATATTTTAACAAAAATCTGGCAGCCTATTCATACCAGCATAGATATTGGTGTCTGGATCATCTCTACATTATTTCATTGGCTTTGATAGCGTAATATTGAAAATATGATCAAACTACGTTTGTGGGAGCGCGCTGGAGCGCACTCGGGGAACATTAGGCTTAATGTCTACTATACCCCTAGATGACATCCAAGGTCTCATTATGATGACGGAAGGTCGCCATAGGAACTACTAAACGCAACAAGATAACCTCATCGTAAGGGGACTCTTTGGAATGATTTTGATGAGTAGGTACTACAGATAAATACTGCGCGATAAAAGCTTGGTTTAAAAAAATATTCATTGAGAGCTTATAATAACATACGCACACTCGAGATTTAAAATATTTGTGATTAAATTTATGCAAAAACCGTTTCGTTTTCCTTAATATTTAATAATAAATAATTGTTTGGATTGTTTTGGCCTGAATCAATAGAATTTAATGATTACCTATTAACCTATGGTTTTAATATTTGGTCGTTTGGCAGTTTCTCATGCGCGCCCACGAAAATCGGCATCTTGTCACAAATATTGTTTTATTGTTTTTATGAGTATATTCAATAAATTTCCAAGTTACAATGACCAAATCCTTTGCTGTTTATATATCTTTGAAAAGAGCGTGTTCACGTTTTAAACCATTATTAAACCAATTATCATAACGGATTATTAGACACGCGCGATATTTTGTCTTTTTTAAAAGTTGAAATAAGCGCTTCTTTTAATTACGATAGGAAATGTTTTTCAAACAAAACGAGACAAGCTCAGTCCGGAGACTCGAAGAGACGTGCACCCATTAGAATAAAAAGCAGGTAATTGGCTCTATCCATCACAGTAACGCGGAATATAAATGGACCACAAATAATGTAACGTAATAGGATCAGTGTCTCTACCGTCTTGGCATTCATTACTGGGGCTTTATTTCCAGCCAATGTTGTCAACTTAATCGGAAGGGAAGGAATAAGAGGGCTCATTATTTTATCTTATCAACGTACGTAGCGAATAAAGGGCGGTCTTATTCGTACGGATGACATTTTTATGTTGTCGGAATAGGGAAATGACGAAGTCATAAATGGAAGTCGGACTATAAACAAGCTGTATCCAGCGAGATAAGAGCGCGATATGGATGCGGCAGGACTGTGGTTCGGGAATGTTGGTATCGAGGATTAGAATACATATTTGTTTCAAACTAAACTCGCGTTCTTTACACATATTATTATATTAGACGGGACTTGGACGCGACGTACCTTTATGATTTGTTTTCCCGACGTTTCGGTAGGGTTACACCCACCGTGGTCACGAAACGTCGGGAAAACAAATCATAAAGGTACGTCGCGTCCAAGTCCCGTCTAATATAATAATATTAGAATACATGTTTGTTCCGTTATAAATAACCTTATTATTGTAGGGAATGCGAAGGAGGTACGTGGGGTTCATTACGTAGGTACCATATCACGATTTACAAAAAAATCGTTATAATGATTTCGGACAGGAATTTATTATTATTTTATTTATTTTAGATTTTAGCCTATATCAGTAGTTTTGTGTATTATACAAGCAATACTGTTGATAGTGGTCAAATGACCGAAAATGAGTTTTACAGGAGTTTTACATTGTATATGATTGGAAAGAGAACGTTCTTATTACTAAATTTATTGTTTACATGCATTAAGTGGCTTAATATTAAGTTAATATTTAGTGAACTACCTACTTAACAATTTAATACGTGAGCCCTCCAAACTAAATGTGATTTCTTGTTGTGTATTCGTTTGAGGTTTTAAAGCTCAGCAGAGTTAAGCGAAGTGAGCATCCCCGGTTGAATAGGCGAAGTTTGAAGTACGTAGATGTCAAGCAACTTCAAAGGCGTGCCTCCCTCAGAAGCCATGAATTCTCAAAGGAAAATACTGTCCTCAGAATTTTCTGCTTATAAGAAAATGTGCTTGGATCCGTCGGGAATATTTGCGAAATTAATTCTGAAACTCGACGGTTTCAGTTGTTTCACTTTGGGATGTAACATGGCTTTTGGTTGGCGGTATACCTATAACCTTGTTGTTTCCATTCCATATTGGCCTGCCGGGCGATCGCGCGCTTGGAGGGTATATGTGGTCGGGATTGACACTCTAAAAATTTTTTTTTTTTTTTTTATGTCATTCAGTAGGCAAACAGGCAAGCGGGCCACCTGCTGGAAAGTGGTCACCACTGCCTATGGACATTAGCAACACCAAGAGTATCGCCAATGCGTTGCCCACCTCTATAACACGTTGCTCTGGCAGCAAAAAAACAAATGCTCCTCCACTGCCAAAGCCTCGGTTCCCCAAATCCCCACCCCATGGAGCACTGGAAACCTTACTCACCGGCAGAAACACAACACTATTTAAAAGAGTATTGTTTAGCTGTGGTATTCTGTAAGGTGGAGGTACTTCCCCAGTCGGGCGGCTCCAATTCGAACGAGATACCCCGCTATGCCCTACCTCTCTTAAAATATTCTTGTTAACATAAAATCTAAATGTAATAAAACATCATATATTTAAGAGTATAACTCTTCCACTGCCACTCCTCTCTCCTGTCTGCCTATCTCTTCATCTCCTTATAATCCCCGGCGTTAATTTTTTCCTTCACGTTCTTCCAATATTCAAATCTTGGCTTTTCACTTCCTCTCTTTCCAACCTTGCCAAACTTAACCTTGCCAAACTTAACCTTGCCAAAAATACATTACAAACACATAATCAAAATCACAATGAAAGAATCTGGATGAAATAAATAACATAAATAAACAAAAAGGTACATGTGGGTGTAAAAGTGGTAGACATTCTGGGAGTTGATCTACCTGCATTTGTCTTTACTCGATACAAAGTGTGATAATCAACATAAAAAAGTAAAATTTTATACCATACGCAAGCACATTTTGTAAAGTCACGAGTGAGTTTGTGTGTTTCATACTAATTCGTCCTTTAATGCCGACTCATTCGCGATGTGCTTACTTTTACAGCCTTTCGAACCGAGAGTTACGATCGCAGCGATCGTTGCCGTAAAAGTAAACCTTAACATGTGCGATCCTCAGTCCGGTCACGCATCGTTTATGTCGCAATGGCATGATGTGGCATTGTGGCAACGATTTAGAACAACGCACAATAATGTTATCTGACGATATTATCATCATTATCAGACTACACTAGTCCACTGCTGGACCTGGGTCTTGGGGCGCCTATGCATCCTGTTCTCGACTTGCCGCATCTAGACTTGCAAATGGTCACTCCACGTGGCTGAAGGGCTATCAAAATTACGCTTGGCTACTGACGCTATAGGTAGAACTCGGATATGGAGTAGGCCAGTAAGAACGACTTATAAGTCTAGTACAACATTAATTTATACACTAGGTAGTACTTGCTTCACTAGTTGTTTCTCGCGAAATCGCCCGCGTGGACTAGCGAGTTACGATGGCTGCGATCGGGGGATCGAGAGCAACCAGGAATAGAGGTTCACAACTAACTTATTAAAAAAAAAGATTTACCTAGATATTAATTACAAACTACAACTAGTCTAACCTAGCGACGAACGCCTAGTCGATGTTAGACTATTGAGTAACTCATCTCAAGTATCTACAGAACTATGTACTCTACGTAGTTCACGGAGCGCAGAAAGGCATTGCGTAAAGGCAAGGCAGTACGTGAGCTTCAGTAATCTCAGCAGCGCCAAATGTGAAAATATAATGAAACTAGCGTTTATATACAGTTAATTTTTTATACAATATTCCATTTCGTTTTCATCCCCTTCTACACTTGGCACAATAGCTAATCACGACACAGATAATAGGGCGAAATCGGACCCGAAAGTAAACTTTTTTGGAATATAAACAAAAGTGGTTTTAGGTTGTTCAGTTTAATCCCATATTTTTATAACAGGGAGGCAAACAAGTAAGCTTGTCACCTGATGGTAAGTGATTAAAACCCATTATTTATTTTATGTTCTTATAAACCATGGCAATAAAATGTACAGATCATGCAGAACAACAACAGGTTACATACCTACGTACGAGTTACGTTAGAGTATATACGTTATATGGATGTGAAAAATTAATGCTAACTCAGAGACTCAGAGTTGGACATAAATGAAGACAGATGAGAAAGTTTGGGGATTGTAAATGAGAAAAGAACCTTGTGAGATACCATCGAGAATAGAAGGGGGAAAATGATAGAGACTTCTTTAAAACAATATTGGTAGAGAAAATTGAGGTTTGGGAAGACCTAGAAGAAGCTATGTGACGTACCTACGTGAAAAAGAAAGTGGGAGTCGTGTTATTTTATTTTCTAATAACATCAAAATCAGCGGATAGAACGAAATGGCGATTGATTCACCAAGAAGTGCATGACTCTTAAATTAACAATGATAATACAAAACTGCACTCATGGTGGATCACGTGAAAGATTATGTTGTTATTTGTGAGAGAAACACATTTTCCATTACCTACAGTAATAATACTAATCAAGCCTCAGCCAAGTAATTGTCCCACCACAGAGCAAAAAAAAGAAAGCCACCGAGCAGAACAAAAATATTCACAGCCTTTTGGGTACCACCGTCTTGTCTATTTCTCCTCCTTATTATCATCATCATCACAGCTCAAAACAGTCCACTGCAGGACTCATGGAATCTCCCACAAAAGGGGAGGTTATTGCCATATTCTCCACGCTTGGCAGGCGGGTTGAATTATAACAATGGAAACAATGGAAAAGGCTGCGCCCATTTTCCAGCATACGGACAATCTAGATCTTTTGCCTCGAAAACATTTGTCGCCTTATACGACACCCACCAGTGTAAGGGGTTAGTGCTATCGACACGGTCACATGGCTATTTCTCCTACGAAGCAACAATGTTTAAAATATCACATAACCTTTTATGAGAGTGTGATGGTTTAGCACGAGTATTCTTCCTTCAAGAAATTACTTGCCCTAGACCGTCCCGCTTATTTCAAATACCTGGCAAGTCCACAATTAGAAAAAACCATAGCTCATTTAAAATTTTAAATTACTTCACTTTGCGATGTCCAAGGAACAAGGCTAAAGTAAGTCACAATAATTATAGAGCCTCGCCCGGCGACACCCTGAGCCGGCTCCGTTTGCAAGCGGCGAACTTATCTTGTGCATATTTTCAACGTTATTTGCATTTCGCAGCTTGCAGCCCGTATTTTTGTGGAGGGCGCATCTCGTATTCCTAAACAGTGCGCCGGCTTTGAGCTGTCCGGGGCAGGGTATTTGGCTGACTTTTGTATTTCCCCGGAACGTTCCGGGACAAATAACATGTTCCATCTGATAAGAGGTTGTCGTCGGCTCGTCTGTCTCCCAACCAATCGCTTTGCGGACATCCCTATGTTATTCCATTTTGTTTTTATTGAACCTAGTTGCGGGGAGCGCGCGCATTTTGTTTTTGTTAGAAGCCGATTAAGATAGGAAAATGTTTGGCCAGAATAAGTAATGTTTCCCCAAGATTGGTTTGTCTAGACGAAAACATTACGCTTCCTCGAGAAAGATTGATCGTTTCGCCTCCGTTATTATCCCCAGATAGGCCCGAGCCTCGATCTTGGCTGGGCCGCTTAATTATTAGATATGTCATTAACAACACTATTAATCCACAGTGTGTGCGAGAATCAATATTACGACATTATGTATAATTACAAAAAATTCACCGTACAATAAAGGTTCTCGCAAACGCATGCAGGTAAGTAAGCAATAATAACACGCAATGAATAGCTAAAAGTGTAAACAGCGCTGGCTGTGCACGCCGCTGTTTGTAATAACGGGTGGGTTTGCGGAGCGGAATGAAGTTGTCGCGAAATTCCTATTCAGTTTGTGTACAAACATGAAACTTAGATGAGCCTACATTAATAACGAACTATTGTTCGTTGTTTGAAAAGAAACATGGCCGTTGCGTTGTATCCGGCTGTGTGTGGCTCGTATTTGAATTCCGCAGAGGCGCTGCCTGTGGCCGCGTTGAAATATAAAAGCAGCATGAGTTGCTGAAATTTAACCCGAGCTTCGTTCGAAAGATTTTGTTGGATCATGCGAACTCTATACTGCATTATATTGCGATTGGAATGAGGTGAACTTGTTGTTTTTAAGATTTTGCGTTTCATTCAAGGCAAGCGGGACATCTGGTGGAAAATAACCCCCGTCCCCATGGACGGGGGTTATTGCGTTGCGGGGGTGACGTTGCGCCATCGCAACGTCACCTTTTTATGTCTCTAATGAAATCATTCTTATTCCTCTTGAAGATCCCTAGTCATAGTAATAAGAAAACATTAATAAGAATAAGTTCCCAAACGAAAAACATACCTTCAAGTGAAGTAAATTAAAAGCTTGTAAAAAGGAAAAGCAAATACATTAATTATACATGACACATCACGACACAATCACAAATACTATCAAATAGAAATTTATACATAAAGAACCTTGCGGAGCGTGTGGCTAAGGTAGAAACGAGCGAGACGTTTTTTTTCAAACTATCGCGTGGACACTAACAGATGGTCTACGACGTAGACCTACGTAGTGAGGATCTACGAACGTCTACGAAGTTAAACAGTGTATGTTTTGTTGAATAATTAAAAAACTTTATGTAAAAAGAAATATTAGCCGTGTGGTGTCCGGCAGAGTAGAATAGCACCAACCCCTTACACTCATGGGTGTCGTACAAGGCGACTAATGTTTTCGAGGCAAAAGTTCAAGAGTCTCCGTAGTCTGGAAAATGGGCAGCAGCATTTTTCATTGTTATATTTAAACACTGCGATCTCCAACCCGCCTGCCAAGCGTGGAGATTATGGCAATGACCTCCCCTTTCGTGGGAGAGGCCCTAAGTCCTGCAGTGGACTGTTACGGATTGTGATGATGATGTAAAAATATATTTTAACTTTTTATTTTTTTAGCTTATAATAAACAACAACTATTTATTGTCATATCTATGACAATAGTGATATTTTACAAAGAAAGGGATTTGCTGAAAGCTGCAGCTACAGCGGCCGGCTAGCCCCGGCGGCAGCGCACGGCGCAACCCTATGCCCGAACGCAGCGGGCCCGCTGCGCCGCCGCTGCATTATGAATTTGTACTCTATTGTTCCCAGTTTTTAATTCTACCGGTAAAATGTATTGTTCGTGGAACAAAAGTCCCTGGTGTCATTGTTGTTGGCCAAAGTTCATTTAAATTCCGTGCCCGTGAGAGGGAACAGTAGCAAATATGAATTCCTTTACTCCTATTGTCAAACTGCTTTCGGCCTCTCTCGAATAATGCTGAAAGCCACATTGTGTATTATGTGCGGGTCTATTTTAAATCTCTCGCGGTAACTACCTGCCATTCATGGGGAGTGGATTAATTTGCGATGTTAGTCACGTAGATTCCGAGCTTCCGACTTTCGTTTTGTCATATTTCAGGATCTCTTCGATCCACTAGCGTTGTTCAGTAGCTAAGAAGCATTCTCTACTTCTAAGAAATCATAATAGCTGCACAATATTTCGGTGTGTTGGTGTTGATATGGCGGCACTTTTGTCATCCGCTTTGAGGAAAGCGACGTTCTGCGTCGTACTTTATTTTAGAAGCATTGAAATCTACCTGAACATGAACCTGGCTGGTCTATTTCTTTACAAACTTGAAACGGTATTTAGGACTAGGTATATACCTGCGATATACCTACTCGTATGAGGGTAAATCTGCGTTTGAGTGTATAGTTCCTGGTACAATAAACAGAAACACTGTTCTTCCGATATTAAATAACACAGCAGAAAGCAGTTCGGCCAACTATCTCACTATAACTTGCGTAACTGTTCCGAATAGCAATCAAACCGCGTAAAAGTTACTCCAGTAGTAAAGAGGTGGTCGGGGCACTGGCTTCGGTCCAACGCCGTCGGTTTCCGGCAAACGGCGGTTTCGCACGACTCGCAACAAGTTATGGGCTTTTTGAGCGACGCTCGTCTATCACAGCAATAAATTATGTGCATTTATTGTCCGAACATAAAATCTGAACGGGCGACTGAAAGTTTATAGTCGTTAAAACAGTTTGAAAGCGCCTGTGGTGTGATGTACGTGATCGGGAATACTCTATGAGCGTTCGTGCGAATTATTGTAAAATCGCAGATGGCAGAAAGAGTTTTAATTCTTGTGGTACAGAATTTTTAAATCAAACTCGTATCAAATTTATATGTTGCCTCGACCTAAGTATAATAATAAATACTTAAACTACAGAAGAGTATCCAGTTTCAGCCTAATGCTCTTGTGTCTGCTGTGGGTTCTACATATAATTGCTAGCATACGCCTGCTGACTTTGTCTGCTCCGGTAAGTGTGTACCTAGTATTAGGAAAATAGGAAAGGATAGGTCCTTTCCTATTTTCCTACTATGTTTATTAAGCGAGAGATGTCGAGTTCGATACCCTGCAGTGTTGCCATGTACCAACGACCTTTTCTGAGTTATGTACCTATATTAATTGAACACTAACTGATGCTCTTACGGTGAGGAAAAACGTCAAGTTGACAACATATCTCTTCTAGTTTCTTCTAAATATTTATCAGGGCGAGGGTGTTTATTGGCGTCTGGATGCATTCTGATAAATCCTGATTCGTCTCATCGAGATTGAATTGTATATTGAATCGCATAGCGATGTCGTCGCAAATAGTACGGTAATAATAAGACATGAATGAAAATCCACGAAGGGATATGAATATCTCCAACACAATTTGGAGAGAGGAGCTACAAAAGCAAATTAACGTTTAATAAACAGAATTGCGAAGCACGTCGCATAAAAGAACACGTAATATTTCGGCGGCAGAATAAAAAGGCGGTATAAAGGCTCACAAGGTAACACTTCTGTATTCGACTCAGTAATTCGAGTTTAATTTTCCAAACGGGGTCGCTCCATTTATTTGTAGTGACGTACAAGCGTTTGTTGTTCGCGGGAATGCCACTGGGAGTACAACGTCGGCTATGAATAACAACAAATTGCTCGTCTGTTTTCTAAGCATGGGTAAGATACCATACTGCAGCTAATTTAAAATAGTAGCATAGTATTAGATGCATCTAGTGACCTACGGCAAAGGCAGATGATTCTAAAGCCAAGATCTGGTGCAGTATTTAAATAAGTTCTAAAATGCAAGATTGGACAGTGTAGTCCATCATGCATGTTAAATTTTCCCAGATTTCCCTAATTTAAATTATTAAAAGCTTGTATAAATAACTATTGTTTATAATAATTAATTAATAAATGCCTATTAATTTTCTTTTTAATTTTTTTACTGGAATTATTTATAGAATTTTTTTCTTGAGACCCGGGACGAAATTTCACCGTGATCAAAATCGGAGTGGCAAAATACTAAAAATAAATCCAGTTAAAAAAACCTTATATTTCTTCATTTATAACATAGGTTATAAAGAATAATTATTTATAAAAGTTTAAAAAAATTTCAATTTATGATTTACATAAATGGCCTGAAATGACGCTGCTCAAACGAGTTGGATGCGTCGATTGACCTCATTCTCGACGTTGGAACTACCTAGCTGTACTATTGGTATGAAGTCGTCAACAACTTCGAGTGGCATCAAATGGACAATTTTTGTCTTGTACAATTTTAACACCTACTTGTTGTGAGGCACTATAGTGCATTTTGCCATGTCTTCCAGGGTTTCAGCCACAAATACGATATCGTCAGCAAATCATATGTGAGTGAGGCGTCGTTATTAAAAAACAACTAAGTCGGTCTCAGTCCAGAAGCTTGAAGACATCCTCCAACGCAGCGGTGAACAGCTAGTGGGTGATATAACTTCACTTTGTATAGTTCCTCCTCGCTCCTCCTTCGAGTTCCGGACCTGGAGACTACAATGACTGAATGACTACGATGTCGTGAGAAAATCGAAGTTAAGAAACATAGGTACTCGCCATTAATTTATTTAATTACATTTAACACGGATACAATATTACCCGGGCGAGAGAGATTTATCAGGACCTCAGCAAGTGGGACAGTGTGGCCTCTGCCCACCCCACACAAATCTTAATTTATCTTTGGGAATTATTTATCAACGGGAAAAAGATAATAATTTATACATTATAACATTATATAAAATAACACTATTAATTATAATATTAATATTAATTAGAATATTCCCAACGGTATCATATAATACAAAATAATATCAGCATTGAATTTAATGCAAGTGGATATGCCCAACGCTACCGCCTGCCCCACTGTTCTTAGTGCCTCGACGTTACCAGTCCAATAGCTTGAAAATGTCTTCCTTTGCAGCCCTAAACAGTCTTACGAGTCTACAATTGGATCGCTCCTATGTACCACACAAAAATGAAAAACTGATTGTCAGTAAGAAGTTATTACAGTAAAATAACTTAAATTTTATTAATCGAGCATCCCAGTGACAGAGCAAGTTAAGGAAAAGTGCAGAAATTAAATTGCATTGAAGAGGTTCCACGACCTAAGAATATAAAAGAGTAGGTCTTGGATATAATTTGATTCGTATAATTATCAAAGTCCATTTTCAACATTCCCCGCATTAAACGCTGGGTTGCGAGGGCGAAGCAATTTCGTCCAACAGAAAGTTGAAAAAGGAAAATTATACAATTTGCTAATGGGCACGGCATGGATAATAATAATTCTTTATGCGGTTTATTGCCACGACAGGAAGATATTAATGAGAGTTGAAATTTATATTTATGACTCCGCGATCGAAGGCGATTTGCATGTCAAAGTCAACTCACCTGAGCCCATAATGTCCGGTAATCGCTTTAATGGATTCGGTGATGCGTCGCCTGTAGTTCGTTCGGGTTTACTGAAAGCTGAGCGCACTGGCTAGATGTTCGAGTTGTAAAAGCCGTGTAAAAAGAAAAAACTTTATTAAGAAGTAAGTGTCCGTGGGCTCGTATATCGCGGGCAGGTGAGCTCAATTTCTTTTGGGGTCAGATTAGGGGCGGCGGTTAAGGCGCTTGAGGTCAGATGGGTTGCATAAACGCGCGATTTGTCGGCAAATTTACAACTTTTTCTCCGGTCCGCTCTCGGCTACAGGCAGTAAACTGAGAAGCAATCTCGCCTCACGGCTCCCGAGTTATTTCGCAGAATATTGCGGGGCGTGCGACTAATAAAATGACAAATAGCACGACCGTCCTTTGGCTGGACACAGGGCTGGGTGCGGCCGAATCATGGCACGTGTCGAATTACTATCTTTTCGCAAACATGGGAGTTTTATACTGACTGCCGTGGCTGAGCTTTAGTAACTGAACTGAATGCGTAAATTAAAATTATGTTGGGTGAGACACCACGCGAGTGAAGTCTCGCCGGGCTATTAGCTAGTAACGATATAAATCTCATTATTATTTGATACCCATATCAATTTTATAGGGACCTATATAATTATAATTCCATTAATGCGGTGAATTTTTATGGAATAAATGCACTTCCATATTGTATTCCATGTCGGTAGTTACGTATCTATTTGCAATGTTGCAACGAAAGCGAAAAATAAAAAGAAATCGAAAACTTTTAATCTCAATTCTCAAATCTCTTTCAATTTTGTGTAACAGCGTTACACAAAATTGTTCCGTTCAATTAAATCGGATCGATGTAGTTGGCAGTGCCGAAAAGTTGAAATTTAGTTAACCAGTTGTTACACGTACGTGTGGTAGGCACTTCAAAATGATAAATTACTTTTCAGCTTGTTGTTTGCGTATTCGATTATCCCAACAAACAATTATGTCACAACACACGTAGCTGGAGCAGGGAAACGTAGAACGTACCAATAAAACGAAACAACTGGGCTATCAGAAACAGACGCGCGCGTCACGGCCCCGCTGACATTGACAAATAAGCCGTTCTGAAAAAGATCCCATTTCCTCCGGGCCCCTACTACGGCATTAATATCAATTAGTGCGGCACAAATACAAATTCCATCAAAATGGAAAAAAAAAGAGTGGCGAGGTGTCGACTAAACAAATTGCCGCTCCAGACCACAGGGCCGGTTTGCTTCGCACCTTTTTGTGCGACCCGCGGTAAACTGATTTATATCGGCGCACTTTATAATTTCAACTCAAACGACGACGTGATGGAATTTTGTCTGCACAAGACTGAAATGAGGACGGCAACCCGATGAATGATCGTTTTGATGAAAGAGTTAATTTCTTTTTATAAACAGGATGTCTTGGTAGGTACGTACGGAATTTATATTGAAAAGAAATGGTTTTTACATACATGTATTTCGAAACTCGACTATACCGCTTGATCCTAAAGTGTTTATTTCACACACAATAATCATCATAAAAAGAGCTTCGATCTTGTTAGTGGCGCAATAGCCATTTTACTCTATCATCCGCTTTTGAGTTCATTTCCTTGTATGACACGTCTCCCACTTTCTCTTTCACTTACCGCACTAACTTCTTCTTGGTCTTCCTCTACATCTCCTTCCCTCGCCGTAGTGGGGTATTAAATATCAGTATCGTTTTGTTCCTTCTATTCGAGAATACCATGTTGTTTCCAAAAGTTAAAAATATAATTAAAGTCCCCACAATAACCTACCCCACAGGAAACAACCTTAAATTAAAAACTTGCAGCTACAACGACAAACCATAATTCCTTGTTCTGACTTATAAACCACTGCAAGAGCATACTGTCTTGGAATTCCAAGACTTCTTAACGACCAAAGAATTCCTAGTGCTTTCTCGATGAGAACCATTGGTAGGAGAAGTGAATAAGCGAGCGAAGCGGCCCAAACGGAAGCTGTATTACGAATTTAATCTCGCAGAAATGTGGTACGGCAGGCATTGCAACAAAACCTGTTTACGGTGCTCGCTTCAATAGCATCCCCTGGGCCTACTCCACCAATATTACATTTTATTAATAAACAAAAAATATCCACCAGAAGTCCTACTTATTCCATATTATTCGACGCAATTTGGTTAATACTTCAATATCTAACAGGCGTTTGTTATTTAGCCGGCTTCTGGTATGCAGTAAACTATTTTATTACATTTTATGTGCCTTCTTTATTTGTCATCACCCGACTTTTCCGCGGGTCTAGGTGTGTTGTGCAAAAATTTATGAGAAATAATTCCAAGCACATAAAGTAGTTTTTGAGTGATTGATGCACAAAGTACTACTACTACTACTTATGTAAATTCTGTTTATAAAAATAATATCTTATTAGAAGGTACATCATGATTCGACTATGCTACTAACGCTCACTTTGGAGTATGTGGTCAACAATTATGGAGCGTTATTAGTCGGAAAAGTAAATACTTTTTTAGATTTCTGTGATAATATTTCTGTCGATAATGAAGACATCTTCTGTGATAGAATCCAAGTTTGTCAACAAAATGTGAATTCATTTTCATAGTAAAAGCCAGAAAGTAAACCCAGTGAAAGAGTTTTTGTAATCCATATTGAAATGCTGAAGTTATAAAGGGTTAAAGGAAATGTCAAGCGAAATGAAGTATAGTCTGGCAAGAAAGGGGTGACAAAAATTGAGGGCGCCACTATCGTTAATATCGTATCATTGTTCTGTATCAGTCTGTAAAAGAAAATATTGAAAAAATAGTATCTTCACGTCTGTGCTTTGCCTCTATGTTCAATTTCTTTGTGTCTGTGTCTCCTATACTTCGACTAGAAAATTTGATACTTGTGAATATTTTACATCATATCGCACGACTACAACACGTCCTCCTACAACTACAATCTCCACCTATTTACGACAGTCCGATGCTGGGCTTAAACCACATCAGCCGAGAGTGCAATTTTAGTATAGTTAGTATAGACAAAGTGATTGGTAATATGTCATTTTGGCGTTAATGTCCCGTTTGTGCTCTCGCGCACGAGGGCCCGAGGTCCCTCTTGACCATGATCCAGGATTTGGAAGATCAGATAATTACATAGCAAGATGGAAAAAATGGGAGGTTTATTACATGACTTAAAATAGTCAGACCCTAAATAATCTGAAAATGTCAACAGATCTCGTTACAAAGCCCTTTTATCTGCCCTTGTAATTTAGAGTATCATGATGAAGAGTAGGTAATATAAAATAGTAAAGTTTTTCGTTTTAGGAACTACTGCTCTTGCAACAATAAGTTACCTACTGTCAAACTGAGTACCCACTTCAGCTGTCACATTTTGGTGGAAGATTGAAAATAAGGGGAAGTATTGAAAATTTAAATAAGAGTCTAGTAAATATTTACTCTTATTAATTTATTAACACCAACACTGTTGCACCGAACGATGTTATGTCAAACTGTTATCTATCTTCTGATTTTCTCTCAGTTCGACCAGCGACCTTGATAAACTTAATAATATAATATTTTTAAAATTCCTTGATCCTGGGTTTATTTCTCCAGCCCGAATAGCGTAATGTGTCTGGATAATATACTACAATACAGAAGTGCCGCACTGCTTTTAAGCACTCCTGAATGCAAAAATATCAATGAATATTATATTGACGGAAAAAAAACAAAAGGATCAAAACTGTAACAGTACACTATAATTTGACGGATCATTTTGTAACCTTAAATAAATGTAACCAATACTACAAAACACATTAATTTTACGGAAATTCAAATTGAGGTACATTTTACGTGCCGATAATCTTTGCTATTCGGCCGTAAACATCTTCCAAATGACATAGCAACTTATCTGCTCTAAACTCGGCCATACATTTATGAACAACTCTAAATATTACATTTTTCATGCCGCTTTTACTAGTTTTTTGCATTCAAAGCGAAAATAAATCTCCAACACAGTAAAAATCTAGAAATATACACATATTAACTTAAACATAACAACAACAAAACAACGACAGTGTTCAAAATGACGTGACAGCTGAAGTCAGTTTGACCACAGATAGGTATAGAATATTTGATTTTGACAGTAATTTATTTATTTATTTATTTAACCATTTATTGTACACAAGATTGTTACAAAAAGTATATTACATAATATATTAGACACAACAGGCCAACTTATTTCTATAAAGAAATTTCTTCCAGCAGGCCTACAGCAGAGAGATCGTGATAATTAAATGCAGTAAAGACGTGCACAGTAGCAAAAACAAAATAATGATGCTTAACTAATACAATACATAAATAAATACATACCTATATACCTACATTGAAAACAAATACATATACATACATAGATACATATACACATACTTACATATCTTAGACAGATAGAGAAAGGTAGTGCTCTTTTACACGTTTCTTGAAGATGAAAATAGAAGTGCTATCCCGTATTTCATGCGGAAGAGAGTTCCACAATCTTGCCGCATGGACAGTGAATGAGTAGGAGAAAAAATCAGTGTGATGGGGAGGAATGTCTAACATAGATTTAACGGAGGATCGACAGGGCTTGTCTTGAATTTAGTGTGGCCAATTTAGGCGAGAACAGTAGTTCCCAAAACATTATTTTCACGACTTTCTTGCCAAACTATATGTGCTTTATTAGTACGATATCAAAGTTTACCAAGTGCGAATGACGTCATCGTTCATGCCCAAATTTCTCTTACTATTTGACTAGCCAGGCATTTGACCGCCTCCTCACGTCTTGGTAAGTGACAATGCGGCCGATGATGGAGCATGCCTGTCTAGGAACAGCCTATTCACTCTGGCCTTGAAGACGTCTAGATTATAATGATCAGGGAACACACTCGCACTCGCAGGGAACAAATAACAAAGTACTAGAGCATATATCTTCTTTTGTTGAAATATCGTGAAAATTTCTTAACAGTTATTCAAGTGATACTTATAGCTACTGAAAAAGTTACTTATCAAAATCTGAAAGACTTCCTCATTACAGTGTTTTCTCTTTCTCACTCGTATTCGATAAAGGGAACGACAATTTAGTGGTGGCTACTAGAATGTGATTCAATGTATTTTTAGTGACGTGAAACGGCACTCCAGTGACTGTATGTTTTTCAACGTAAACATTTACATTGCACTTTTAAACGCCGCACGCACGATAGTTTTTATCACAGTATTTATTTTTAGACCAAAAGTTTGCTTTTTCTTCAAAAGTAACGCTGGTTATGCATAGGTATAACAACGTCACATTGTCACATCCAGAGATCATGTTATGGCCTGTTAGTCTACTGCTGGACTCAAACCCCCTCCACATCAGCAGAGGGTTTTGTTATAGCCTCCATGCTCGGCTCCAGCTTTGCCTTGGGTTGAAGATCGCTGAGACATCATAATTTACTGTTATATAAAACCTACACCCAGTTCCCAGTCCTTTTAGTTTACGTTCATAATATTCAAAATTCTTGATGGATTTAAACTGAAACGATCTGTAGATAAGTTATATTTTGCTACGAATTTCCACTCGTAACGAACATAAACAAATATGACTTGTGGGTATATTTCACTCCGGACGAATTCGTCATTTTTTAAACTTGTTCTTATAATTTAATAGTCATTATAATAAAAGGTAAGGTGTCTAGTGAATCAAACCCACGCCCTGATACCTACCACCGTCTTTTTGATCTCTTGATCCTACATACCGTGAATTGGCAATGCTTGCTTTTGCAAAAAAGAGGGTTTTGATGATTTTGACCGATAAAAATGTTTATTTGTTGCCTCATAACTTCTAAACTAAGTAGGTACCTACTTACTTATCGTTAGAAATATCTTCATTATATACAGGTTGGCCTATGTAACTTCACAATAAATTGAATATGATGCCCTCTAGAGGCTATGACTATGTAGTCATGAAAAAAATTAATAATGAAACGGATAGGTGCATTAATATATTGAACAGGCAGCATATTCTTTATTATTAGTAAAAATTCATATAATGATGGTGCACCAGGATAAAAGGGCCTTGCATCTACTTATTATCTTGTTCTTCAAAATGTTTACAACGCTGCACTTCCAATTTGTAACCCAGACATCACCATGTCTGGTCTTTAGGAAACCTAGAGAAACAAATTATGTACAAAGACGTAAAATTGTTTCATAAAATGTCTGAACATTTAAAATGTCATTTAGGTTCATTTTTGAAATGAAATCGGTCTTCTGTATAACCTGCCGCAACGTATGTATGTACTTATTTAGACACCGAAATATAACTCAATTTGCCAATAATTTTAAATCTATCTTTAATGGCATGTTGTTTTAGGGTGAAGCATTTCAATTATTGCAAATTCACACTATTGATGAATATTTTGTCATAATTTCAAAAACTGAGTCCCGATCGCCGCGACCACGCATGAAATTACTTACCGATGAAAAGATAATCCAGGTGTATTTCCATATTCTGCGCTTTCACATAAATGAGCAATTAATTACACCGTCTTTTAAATGGTTTGATTTAAATTTTATTAGGAAATTATAAAATTTACACACCTCGCTCACGCCTGTGGGTCACAGCTTTATGTATGCATGTATGTATAAAATTTACACCGATGTTTTAAAAGAATCGTCAGGTCTTTAGGACCTTGAGCAACATGTCGAACCTTCAAAACATTGCGCGCGTCATTTTCCGAACACTTATTCCAATAGATGAAAAACCGGGATAGCAAGATTCATAATCATTGTAGAGTGAGCGAACATTGAATATTTGTGATTTGTGTCTAGTCTGTTATGTCTGTGGGCGCAAAAAGAATGGACCTTAAGTGCCACAAACTAATCTGACCTGGGGGTCTAAAAAGGCCACATTAGCGTTTCATATTATGATTCATATTAATGTGTGACAAACTTATCTACAGCGTCGCTGTTGTTGACAATGACATGACAATTCAAAATGGCGTCACTTAGTTCCAGCACTGGCCACCTAATCAGATAAGTTTGTAGTAGTCTAATATGAATCATAATATGAAATGCGAATGTGGCCTTTTTAGACCCCCTGGTGGATAAAACTACAACTAAATGTCGCCATTTTGAAATATCATGTCAATGCCAAATACAGCGACGCTGTTACCGTGTTAGATAGGTTTGTGGCAATGCAAACTTGACTTGTCACCTGCTTGTCACACGCTTGACTCAACAGTGCCAATATAAAACCTCACGTTCGGTTATTATCAAAGACAGATAGGTACGCGGTAAAAGCCCGTATATTTTAGAATATGTATAATACTGTAACAAAAAGTAAAACCCGTTAAAAGAAAGAGTCTTTTGAATATTATTGACTTTTTCTTACTCATAAAATGTGCTTACCGTGCATTTCAAAATTGTGACGCCACAGTTTGCCATCGCCCTCAAGCAGTTTCAATAATAACGTTCAATAATTTTTAAATATTATACCAAAAATTGATTGGTTTGCTATTCGTTAATCTAGTCCTTCGATTGAAACAATTAAATACAAGTCTACTTACACCTCTATTCTTAACACAACATTATAAAATAAATAAGATCACGTGTACAAAATAAACGTTTAAAGTTATACTACAAGTCCAAACGCCAAGTTTGGGCGATGGTCGCAATCTTTCGAATTGAAAGTGTTAAAGACATTATAAAGTATCGCAATAGTGACAATATTATGAGCGTTCGCTCAGCAGCGAGCAGCGAGCGGTAACACGTCGGATAGAAGTTTTCCAATCTAACTTTGTGGTAGATCAGGAAAGGTTCGCTTCAACCAGTGGCAATTGTAAATAGTGGTAATTTTAAGACATGCGAATACAAGTTGGTACAAATTCACTTGCAGTTCGCAGAGGATTCTCAATTAAACTTGTGTCCTTACATGCGACAGTCCCACGAGGATCGATGGGATTTTCTTGCTACGTATAGAAGTTAATCAATGCAATTTGACAACCTGAGTGGTTTAGTAAGAGAGGTCTCGGTTGGATTCTAATTTATGATGATGGAAATGATGAATTTTAATTTATGTTACGTTGCTGGTCTGGGTGTAGTATGCATGATAAGTATGTATTTAAAAAAATTACATAATAATAATAGTTTATCAGTTATCTAGCACCCATAACACAAGCTTTGCTTTCTTTGGGGCTAGATAGCGCTGTGTTAATCTGTCTGAAACATATTTTTTTTTGTTGTTGGCATCAGTGACTCCCCTGGTGTTGCTGATGTTCATAGGCGGCGGTGACCACTTTCCATCAGGTGGCCCGCTTGCCTGTTTGTCTGCCGTATAACATTAAAAAAAAAAATTTTGTTTATTGCAATAAACTCTTAAAATTTTCTTCAATTTTGTTAAGTTTCATCATCACAGCCCATAACAGTCCACTACAGGACTTTGGGCCTCTCCCGCAAAAGGAGAGGTTATTGCCATAATCTCCACGCTTGGCAGGCGGGTTGGAGATCGCAGTGTTGCAAACATAACAACGAAAAACGCTGCTGCCCATTTTCCATTTGTTAAGTTTAATTGTCTTAATTTTGTTAGCTATATTTTTAGACCAGGTTTCCGCTCACGGGTCCGCATGCGTGAACTATTGTATTTGCAAGCTTGCAAGTGGAGAGGAATAATGTAGCCTATGTCCGTCCTCTATTGCAGTAAACTGTCTCCATACCGAATTTTATCAAAATCTGTGCGCTAATTTAGCCGTGAAAGCGGAACAGAGAGGCAGAGTATCTTTCGTATTTTGTAATATTAAGTTGAAGTTAAAGGTTTTGTAGAGTAATGTACGCAGTTTTTAGTAAATAGTTCTAGAATTAAATTTTTGTATAATTAAAAAAGATAGTCCATAGTCTTTGCCTACTCCACCTGTGGGACACAGACATGAGCTTTATGTATGTATGTATGTAAAAAAGAAATTATCACTTATTTTTATATACATAGTATAAAACAAAGTCGCTTCTTGTCGTCTGTCTGCCGTATGTATCTATGTACGGATTTTAATGCGGGTTTTGACAATAGATAGAGGGATTCAATAGGAAGGTTTATAAACAAGAAAAAAAGACTAGGTAGGTATACAGTATGAACGAAGCCGCGCCGGGTCCACTAGTACATAATAAACACATGAGATACATGTGAACAACAAAATAACTAATTTTCATAAAATTGTGTAATCAACTTGGGAAATGCGGTTGTTTACCTGCATCGGTGGGAAAGTGTCCACACATTTTCGATTAAGTCTAGGCAATGTTATTAGTGGACGCAGGTCGAAAACTTACTTACTACGGAAGCTCTTTGATACACACTTTCCGATCGGGTCATCTATACATACGTAGTAATAAACAAAGTGGCTTCCCACCGTCTGTATTTATGTACGCTTAGATCTTTCAAACGGATTTTAATGCAGTTTTCATAAGTAGATAGAGTGATTCAAGAGGAATTTTTATAGGAAAACAAGAGTAGGAGGGGTAAAGTAGATGTAAGGTAGCCGTAGCGGTAGGGTAGGGGTAGGATGTCACCTGAACAAAGTCGCGCCGGGATGGTCAACTATAGGTAAACCTAAAGCCAGCTATAGATCAACAACTTAACTGGTGTGTCGCCTGCGGTATGAGGGGGGCAGAATGGGTGACGTCATATGACGTTTCGGCTATTTCGGGGCTGAGCGCGGGGACGCGGGGCAGGGAGCACAAGGGACGTTACTCAGTGCGCCCCCGGACTCCGCACAACGCGGTTGTTTTTTTTGCTACGGACTCTTGGAATAACGCACGCGACGTTAATTTACCGATGATAAATCCCGAGGTGGAGGTTTGAAAATGTATGCTATAAAATTAATAGAAGCAAAGGGGTTTCCAAAGTATGCGCTGTGGAGAGTAAAGAGGGGCGCTGTGAAACTAAACCTAGATGTTCATTTGTACATATTAAATCATCATCATCATATCAGCCGTAAGATGCCCACTGCTGGGCATAGGCATCTCCCAGAGATCTCCACAAAGGGTATTGCGCTTTTAACATTCAGCTACACCTGCGATCTTTACCAGATCGTCGACACACTTAGTGGGAGGCCTACTCACGCTGCGTCTTCCGGTACATGATCGCCACTCGAGAACTTTCCTGCCCCATAGGCCATCTGTTCTGCGAGCTATGTACCCTGCCCGCTTGGCAAACTTTTGCAATAGTTCGCTTGCGGATGTCCACATTCCTGATTCGATAGCGCAATGACACTCCAAGTACAGCCCTTTCCATCGCCCTTTGGGCGACAGTGAGATTTCTTATAAGGCCCACAGTGAGCCATAAAATAAATATGAAGAAAAACTTACATTTTTGCACCGAATTAAAAATCGAGAATCGAGTTTTAAAAGCCAATGGCAAAGATTAGGTTTCTCGTCTTGGGATATTATTCTTAATCTTGGGACAAGTTCGGGAATAATCGTGCATTCTCTTTCCGAGGAACGTCATCGACTGACATTTCGCGGAAGAAAATGCTCACTCCCCGCACCCCCGCGTTCATCAACGAAAAATCACCCTCCTACCTACATCACCTACCGCAGGCAATATACCAGTTAAGTTGTCGACCTATAGTTTCCATATAAATATAATCTTTATAGTGATACAATAATTCTTAATCATTATGATTCATTTTAATGAAGCAGGTATATGCACTGCCTACGTATCATTTTCTCATCCAGTTAAAATATTAGTATATCTCAGAAAGAATAAATGTAAATTCAAATACATAACACGTGAAACATATTATGTTATCAACTATCACTTTGCTTAATCACTCAGCCTTGTCGTTGGTTTTTATCACGCTAACAAGTTTAAACAAAATCAATAAAAAGGACGGCGCAAAAATAAAATTGTCTCGAAACTGTCCACAGTATCGGGCGGCAAATATGGGAAACAAAAATGTTGTTTGTAATTATGGACAAGGGTATTGGGTTCAAGATCCACGTGAATTATATAGCAGATAAAACTACATCCGTATTCAGGCAACTACAAAGAGTGGCAAAAGTCACGTGGGGCTTGAACCCGGATATACTATACACAATTCATACGTGCGTTGTGAAGCCCATCGCAATGTATGCGGCTGGGGTGTGGACGGAGGCGACTCGTAGAAGCGGAGTGGCAGACCGCCTTTTTTTTTTTTTTTTTATAACTTTACTAGCCAGGCAATTGACCGCCACCTCACCTGGTGGTAAGTGACGATGCGGTCTATGATGGAGCATGCCTGTCTAGGAACAGCCTAAACACTCTAGCCTTGAAGGCATCCAGATTATATTGATCAGGGAACACACTCGCAGGCAACGCATTCCACTCCTTAGCCGTACGCATTATAAAAGTCGAGCCAAAGCGGCTCGTGCGGATAGTTGGAAGATCCACGACATAAGGATGAAGCGCTCGCCCGGATCGCGTCTCCCGATGGCGGAAAGGGGCCGGCGGAATGAGGTCGTGCAACTGCTTCGCACACTCTCCGAAGTGCAACCTGAAGAAAACCGACAAACGCGCAACCCTACGCCGATGCTCGAGGCTCTGCAGCTTAGCCTCAATTGACTGCGGATCACAAATTAATCTCTTTGCCCGTTTTTCCACCGAATCCAAAGCAGCCAGTTGGTATTTGGCTGATCCATCCCAGAGGTGGCAGCAGTACTCCATGCAAGATCGGACTTGTGCTTGATATAATTGAAGCAACTGCCTTGAAGTGAAGTACCGCTTGACCTTCGAGGGGATTCCAAGTTTTTTTGCAGCAGTCTTGGCTTTTGATTCGATGTACTGTCCAAAGTTGAGATTGGTTGATAGCTCAACACCCAGGAGCTGTAGGTTGTCGGTAATTTCCACAGTCACACCCCGGAAAGTCGGAGCTAGATGGAATGGACTCCGTTTAGCGGAAAACAAACACGCCTGTGTTTTGGTGGCGTTGAACGACACTAGATTGGCTTCACCCCAATCGGACACTGCCTTGAGAGCCTCGTTCAAGCGACCAACCATGACCTCTCGACAAGACTGAATATCGCCCCTGCTAGCTTTTGCATCTGACAGATATCTATCCGTTACTGTGCTGTCGTCTGCGTACCCAAAGATACCGGGTCCAAGCAGATTATTAATATGCAGCAGGAAAAGAGTCGCGGACAGAACCGACCCCTGAGGAACTTCCGCGTCGATAGCCTTAAGTTCAGACGTGTAACCGTCTAGAACTACACGGATTGATCGTTCACTCAGAAAATTCGATATCCAGGTGCAAAAGGCAGCAGGAATACCATATGAGGGAAGCTTGTTTAAAAGGGCTGCGTGCCAAACCCTGTCAAAGGCCTTGGAGATATCGAGAGACACAGCAAGGGCCTCGCCATGCCTCTCAATGGCCTCACTCCACATATGAGTAGCATACACCAGAAGGTCCCCAGTTGACCGACCACAGCGGAATCCGTACCCGTGATCGCTGAGGAGATCGTTACCTTCAAGATGCACGAGGAGTTTCTTGTTCAGTGCACGCTCCATAATCTTACAGAGTATGGAGGTAACCGAAATAGGGCGGTAGTTGGCAGGGTCTGCGCGGCTGCCCTTCTTGGGCACGGGCTGCACATTGGCAAGCTTCCATGTTTTCGGTACAATTCCAATATCTAGTGAGAGGCGATACAGGCGCGTGAGAATAGGAGACAACTCGGGGGCACAACTACGCAGGACTATTGCTGGTATACCATCTGGTCCACTAGCCTTGTTCACGTCTAGACTCCGCAGGATTTTAAAAATCTCTTTCTGATGTATACGCACCTCTGCCATAGTGCAGTCAGCGCGGGGTGAGATAGGTGGAGTTTTACCTGCAGTATCCAAACGTGAATTCGCCGCGAATTGAGAAGCAAGTAAATTTGCTTTCTCTTCCGCAGCATGCGCCAGTGTCCCATCCGGTTTCAGCAAGACTTGGCGGCGAGGTTAAAGGCTTTCTTCAGTTTTAGAGTATCCGGAGACATATGCGCTCGAGCCTTAGCCCAGGCAGAGTATGCTGCTTGCTTCAGCGCTTCAGCGCGACTGCAGTCAGCACTAAACCATGGACGAGACTTGCCATTCATCGCTACGTCAGAATATGGAATGAAATATTCCATTCCCTGCCGTATAACCGCGGTAACGGCTTCAGCACAACTCGACGGATCGCCCGAAGAGAAGCATGCCTCCCGCCAAGGATAGGACGAAAAAAAGTGACGCATTTCATCCCAATCTGCTGATTTGTATCGCCACACCCGTCGGGGGTTGCATGGGCTTTGCTCGGGTGGGGAATAGACGTATACAGATTTCACCAGACGGTGGTCGGATATACCCAGTGGTGCGGAAACCGATACTGAGTGTCTGTCCGGATCAGTTGTCAGCAGAAGGTCTAAGCAATTGGCGGAATGGGAGTCGACATCCGGTACCCTCGTGACGCAGTTTACTAGCAGGGTGAGATCTAGCGACAGAGCTAGTTTACGCACCTCTCTCCCAGCATGATTGGTCACCTGGTATGGGAAAAGCCACTCTTGGTGGTGGGCATTGAAATACCCCAGAATGACCAGCTGCGCCGCGGGATAACGTTCCCTTAGAGCATTGCAACCCGGTACCATTTTGAAAATAGCGAGGGCATACCGCACTGTGCCACTCTACCCAGCACTGGTCATAACAGGTCTCCTGCCGGTAGATATGAGGATGAGACAGGCAGGAAGACTATTTACAATTAAAAGAGGGCGCCTATTGCAACCTTCGGGTGGCCTGGTGTAACGGTCCTTATGTGCCATAACTACGTTCCAGTAGATTAGGTCTTACCTACATCGCTATAGGTATGTGATTTTGAAAAGTATTCGTATGTTGTGTTTAAATGCGCATTTACGGGTGACAAAATAATAGCACACAACTTTAATGGCGAGTTTTATATTGGGGTGCATTGTGATCGCCTTAGCAATTTGGAAATACCACAGAACAAATAAAACAAAGTATCGTTTTTGAAATGCCTTCCTCGGGATTTTAACCGACTCCACTGCGCACATGTGGCCTATTGTCAAAAACAGAATTTATTGAGATGGTTTGGGACGGCAATTAACTAAGAAACGGCGGTGACTTCCTTCCTTCACAGCAAGCATATTGTTCCCTAGTGTCTATTGTAATATTTTTAGCAAAAAATGGTACGCGCGTTTGTCTTTATGGCAGGCGAGATCATTTCTTTAGTTTTATGACCTGTAGTTGCTATAAGCGTTGCGTCGATATATATTTTTTGTTACAAAAGCGATAGATAGTCCCGGAAAAAAACAAAAAGTGTCAACATGCGGACCTTGTCATTCATGGAGAAATTGAGTAACACGTGTTCGTAAATTGTTGGTTTTTTCACGCTTTAGGATGCGGGGTTGAGGGAGGGAAGAAAGACGAGAACGACAGTTGGTCTAAGGTCTCGGGACTGGGTGGTTGTTCTTCGGCTGGGGATAGTTCCTTGATATGAAGAGTGCGCGCGCGCAGGTACCGCGTGGTATTGTCCAGAGTGTTGTCGAGTGCTGGTGTCGATGGTCTACTTTTTGTACAAACATTAGATATCTCTTGGTTTCATAGTGTTGTCTATCGTCCACTATTTTAGTTTATACTCAGGTATAATAATAATAATAAAATAAATAAATAAATATTCGTGGACAAATTCACACAGCGCCATCTAGCCCCAAACTACGCAAAGCTGTACTCTGGGTGCTAGATAACTGATATACTACTTAAATACTTTTTTTTTTCTTCTTTAAAGACATACTTATTATACGCGGTGACTTGCGTTTTGTACGAGCATTTGCAGTAAATCAGATATTGAATTATATATTTTAGGGTGGCTATAATTATATTATTGGTAGGGCCATCACGAAGTTATACTAAAGAGTGAAAGATGAAGATAGGCATAGTTTTGTGTTGTAGATACTGAAAGTTGTTTAGTCGAATTAAACCGATCACTAGTTATTCTCTTTAAAGAATAAAACTGCTTAGAATAATTAAATCCGATACACCCGTAAAATAAATTTTCAACTTCTAAATAAATAAAAAAGCTAACTATCACTTAGAATTCATATATGGGTACAGTTCTGGTAATGTGCAGCGCACCTCTGGCCGAGCCGAAAGGCACCTGTTCCATAGCCAACATCACTACACAGGGAACCAAGGCCGGATCGGACGTAGACCACGCTTTGTTGAGTAGGATCGGGAAACTGATTTGTGCTCTATGTACTTTTAGACGGTTTATCACCGTGGGTTTGCCACCGGATCTTGGAATGTCTTTGCCCCGTATCCGCTTAAAAACGTTGTGCTTTTAATGCTTTAACGACATTTATTTCGCGGACATGGAAAATTAAGTTTGTTCGATAGGTGGGCTCAGCCATTAGCGTCCCGACACCAATACTGATAAATACCACGTGCGCGTAAATGAAATTAAAATAATAGTCTCTCGATCGCTTGCAAGCAAAATAGGCCGGAACGGAAGTACGACGAGATGATCAGTATATGTGTGACGGTTTGAGCGAAGTAGAGAATAGGTCACTGGTTCGTTTGATGTCAAGGTTTCGCTGGACGCATGAGCAGGACCTTGTTGGCCTGGTGTGTAAGATGGCAGGGAGCCCAGGTTTTCCTATAGTTTAGGCTATTTCCGAGACCTAAAGGTCCATATTTCACAACTCATTAGGGTCAGGTCTGTGTTAGGCGATCTTGCAACCATAGGATTAGAAGTGGCGACGAAGAAAGAAGAGGTTAACGCTCGGATGCCGCGACGTGCGTCGATCGCCCGTCATTTATCGCCCGACGACCAGATACGATGACGATCTGTTCTAGAGCTAAGTTGCATGTTTCTTAATTTATGTTTGCTTGTTTTATCTCACATCACAGCCCGTAACAGTCCACTGCAGGACTTAGGGCCTCTCCCACGAAAGGGGAGGTTATTGCCATGATCTCCACGCTTGGCAGGCGGGCCAAGCGTGACACCCATGAGTGTAAGAGGTTGGCGCTATTCTACTCTGCCGGACACCACACGGCCACTTGTTTTATCTACTCATACAAAATTTAATTGTCACTTCTTTATGTGTGTATTTGATGTTTCATTTGACTAGCGTATTTTACACGGTATTTGACATTTGTACATATATTGTTGTGGTTATTTTCTTATGTTTTAATTGTTTCACGGATAATTTTGACTCCACTCGTGCGCGGCTTTTAATATGTTTATCTTGGTTGCGGATTCGATCTCCCGCTAGTTGTATGATTTACTTTTCCGTTCGGTGATTCTATATAACGCATTTCCTTTAAATGAGTTTTCCTTTAATTGAGCGATACTTTATAAACTTTTAAGGTCTTATTTAGACATACGATTTTATTAAAAACACTACGTAGAGGGTCCTTGTAATGAATCTAAAGCTAGGCGATCACGATGTACGGACGATGTATTTATGTTTAATTTATATGTCCTAGAGACATCTCAGTCATGTAAGTAAGTAGGTTTAAGTATTAGGGGCAGGGGAATGGGTGTTACACTGGGGAGAAAGGTGTCGGCAGTGATCGAGGCGCTGCCCAGCGCAGTCTTTGAAAATCAAATTGGATTTGGAGGA
This sequence comes from Blastobasis lacticolella, assembly GCA_905147135.1. NCBI lineage: Eukaryota > Metazoa > Arthropoda > Insecta > Lepidoptera > Blastobasidae > Blastobasis > Blastobasis lacticolella. Next base: position 12,220,373 of record LR990041.1, read on the forward strand.
GAAGGCAGGCGGGGGACACTCTGTCCCCTCAACATCTACACCGACAAAGCAAGATAGAAGGAAATGTACCGCACATACCGTCTGGAACCGCACTGCACTGTATTTCAAGCTGAAATAACACCTAACACTCCCGGATGGGCAGTGCCAGGTTCAGTTGATAAAGAAAACTCGAAGAATCAGGGTATTGGGTTATAATATTTCAGTCCAGAAAGCTAGCTACTACAAATGAATTTATAAAAATACTCTAGTAAAGCACGAAAAGTCCAAAAAGAGTCTACTCCACATAACAAATACAATATTTGATCATTTATTTTGAGAATTATATGAAACTTTATGGTAAACTATTTATATGTGTGTGAACCTACCATCTAAAGCAGAACTACATAATATAATTAGAAAAACAGAGAGAGAGAGAGAGAAAGAGACAGAAAATAATATACCTAAACATATAACAAAAAGAAAAAAGTTCATATACAAAAAAAAAGGTTAATATAAGAAGAAAGTCAAGAAGAACAGGAAGAGACGAAGACAATACATACAACCCGGCGCACAGACTCGAAATTGGTCAAAGAAAGAAAACAACGACATGAAGAGAGAAGAGAGGGGAAAAACAATCGGTAGGGATATATTCAAACAAACATGAATACACGCACAATGTAATGTAAGCTCTCTAACAACAAATCCACCTGGAATAGAGAGCGGGATTGCAATTAGAATATATCAAGGAATAGCACTGCACTCTTTTTCTTATTAAAAGATTTTGCAAAAAATGTCTCCGACCTATATCGGAGGATTAATTACGGATATCACTATTAAAAGAAAAAAAATGGGAAACACCACTCTACATAAGTAGATCAGGATATTAAAATTTTAACCTCATATTTTTGTATAGCGTTGAATTTCGTCTCGAATAATTAAATATTTTGATAAGTAGTAAGTACTTAGGTTTAATCTCCTCCACAAAATTCATTTTAGATATCAGACGTCAGGATAATAATGTATAATCTCGGATAAAATCGCGACCTTTTCGTGTTTTGGTATGAACTGCGCATAGTAATCTGCTTACGTTCTCTCCATAATGTACCAAAGTATTCCATAATGAAAGCCACGCGAAGCTTATCCGAAAACTCTTTTATGTAGCTCATACAACTCTGAATGGCAAGCTTTTAGCCTTTTGTTTATTCATACATAGATAAAAGGAAATCTGTTTGCAAGGTGTCCAGCCATATCAGCTTTTGAGAGATTAAGGGATGGCTTTATTCAGTATATGTCAAGCGGGCGAGCGAAATGTTCTGTATAAATAATCCGGAATAAAGCCTTCACATAAAATGGGCGACACAAGTGGGGGAAGGAGATTTATCTTCTTGAATCTAATCTTGCGGATGGCGAAAAGAGCAGTTTCTTCAAAAAAATTTGTCTCAATTCCCGGGGCCGCGGCGGGCGCGGCGGGCGCGGCGGGCGCGGCGGCTGTGTACATTAAAACAATTCCCGACTGTCTACAGGGAACTCATTTGTCGGAGATGAAGGGACTTACTTACTGTAGGTATTACGAATTTAATAATGCTTGTCTGGCCAACCTTTTTAATAGCTCCATTGTGGCCGCTCAGGGAGCTTTCCTTTTTTGTCTAAACTAAACTTAAATACAGAAAGGTAGCATAATGAGTCTCGAAATTGACAAGACATAAAAAACGGCAAATTACCTTCAATTTCCAAGATGATTCCCAGACCGGTTCGTAATTGACTGCGATGAAAGTTTTCTCAGAAAAATGGACGAAAAAGAACTTTAAATAAGTAATTGAAATGGAAATCATGTTAAAAATTAACCAATACAATTCGCACTTCGGCAACTCGCGTAACTGCTTGCATAAAAAGTTCCAAACGTAGCAATTTTCTCTCAGTTTCCCTTTGGCTAATTAAGTTTGGCGAAAAATCTGATTACGGCTTTGGCATTTGAAGGGGGAAAAAATGTGAAAAGTAATTTAGAATTCAAGTTGCGACGTCCACTGGTTACGGGCGAAGCGGAATACGGCTAGAATGGTTTGAGAGTTAATTTAAGATTAAAAGGAAATAGACGTTGCGGGCAACCACGCGGTACGTGGCCGCTGGCTGCGCCCGAGTGGATTAGCCGCGGAGTTTGCAATCGGAGAGCTACTTTCGAAGTGGGGTCCCTCGTGCATGAACTGCTCACATTACACGTTGTTTGTTTCCTGATGGGATTACGGCAAAATATCGACATATAAACCATTAAATGTTTTTTTTTCATTGAAACCTATAATGGGATTCCTATCTGGAATCGTACTTATGTAAAAATTGTCAAGGCGGACTCAAGGCTCGTGCGCGAGATCATAACCGGGACATTAACGCCAAGATTATTATTTTTTATTACTTACTAAAAAGCCGTCACGCCTTATAAATACGTCAAACTGGCTGCTACTGTTACTGGCTAGCTGCTGAACTGATCATCCAATCCACTTACTGCATCATCACAACGAATAAACTTTTTCGGGACTAGATATTTCAGGTGCAAGCTCAGGATTAAGGCATCAATGTCATACCTGGCTCTGGTCTTTAAATAGACAAGCGGCCAGTTAAATGGTTTAAAGAACAGTGGCTTATATCAGTAGGACCTTTATTAGATTTATTTTGAAATTCAATTTCAGCATCATAATAAATCAGGAAATAATCGTGGACAAATTTACACAGCGCCACCTAGTCCAAAACTAAGCAACGCTTGTATTATGGGTGCTAGATAACTGATATACTACTTAAATAATTTTAAATATATATTTATTTTAAATAGAACACCCAGACCCGTAACAGAAATTAAAACTAATCATTTTAATTTCTGCTCGGCCGGGAATCGTGGCTGATGATTCCCGTATTGACCACTCAGATTATAATTGTGAGCTAGATTTTGCATTCATTTAAATAGAAGGATCTCTAAAGATCTTATCCTAGTAAACACATTATGCTTTAGTTATTTGTATTAAATATCGGTTTGTGTACATAACACGCAGATCATTTTGGAACGGACCACACCTACGTATAAGGATAAGGATAAGCCCGCCTTTGCTTTGTAAAACTATTTTTGTATTTGCTGTTTTTATTAAGCAATAAAGAGTTTACATACATACATTCATACGTTTATACTACGGTACGAGGACGGCGAGAAAGATCAAAGTTTGTTGAAAACATCGAAGTAGATAAAGCAGACAAAGTGCCCATCGCCGTCGGAGATACCCTATTCTTGGTCAGCCCAAGATAGAGCTGAGGTATTTCCCCCATACGGCGTTTGAAGTCGTAAGTCGTTCTCGGTCACGTCCGTAAGCCACCGCCCAAACTACTTCCGTAGTTCTAATCTGCTATCGAACTTACTTTTTATTACTTACTAACTAGTAAACAACGAGGGAGAATTTGTTATCCGCACATGGCGGGAATTAGGAAAAGAATCGGGGAGTCTGTCTTAATGATCTTCATGAGAAGTTTTTACGCTAGACTATTTGCTACAACCAAAGACAGTTAAAGTCACGTCATATCGGCAATTTGTATAATTTCCGTAGATGAAAAAAATAGTATTGATCTAAGTTATTTTTTCCATATTTTCAGCGTCCTTTTCACGAGGCAGTACGAAATATATTATTAAAAAGACAATAATAGTTACATAGAGCAGTAAGGTACTATTTCCTATCGTAAAATATTCAAGTTATTGAAATGCTAGGTTTAACGTAGCCACACCGAAAGCCGCGCCACGAGTCACACGAGAATTTCAATCCTCAGAAGAATAGAGCGGTTATTGAAAAATATAAGGTTTGAAAAGTGAATTAGTATTACATTTTCCATTTTAATCATGATTTTCCCGGGGGAGCGCCGGAAGTTGTTGAATCGAATCACGGTTGCGGACGTGAGAAAGTAATCAAAATTTATTATTCTTTTCGCCAATTCCGACGACATTACACGAAAAGTTATTTTGATAAAAATTCGATTTCATCGGAATCTTTGATTCATATTTCGTTCATGGATTACCTTCGCTTCCGTGGAGTGATTTGCATATTTTTGGAGTATGTAGGTGTGTAAGACCGGGATACTAAATATGAGGGCGCTTACGCACTACATCTGATGAGAATCGGATTAAAAGTTAGAGGCAAGCACATTACCATTTCTAAGACCGCTTCCGTACTAGTCATCCGAGTTCTGTTCAACAGCGAGTGGAAAGAAAATAATACGTGTAATTTTTTTTGGTGGTAAAGTTGATAAGACGGAGTATGGATTGGATGTATGGATTCGGTCAAAACCAGTTGGTAGATGTTCGTAAATACTAGCTTTACACCCGCGGATCCGCTAGCGTGGACAACACATTATATAGCGCAAGTGGGGAAAAGGGGAGGGGATAAAAAGTTGACTATATCTTATTCCAGACTATAATGACTTATCTACCAAATTCATCCTATATTAATGGGATTTATTTAATATAAACGTCTATAGGCTGCGGTATCTGCTTACCATCAGGCAGGCCGTAAGCTTGTATGCCACCATAGAGGTATAAAAAAATATACCGAGCAGCGACCACGATGCACAGGATGGTCCCTCGCGCGATTGTATTTATTAACTCCTCGCATCTACACGAGCACTCGCACTGTCTCTTTCACCTTCGTAGTAAGTTGCTAGAGATAGAAAAGACGAGCGTTCGCGTGATAGCGAGCGGTTTTAAAAATAAGGCCCCTGGTAAAGTTCGTGTAGAATCGGTTGATGGCGGAGAGGCATAGATCGATGTGGAAATCTTGGTGGTGGATGATGATGCTCCCTTATCCTTCAAATAAAAAATAAACATTGTTGTGTGGCGGCGGAAGTCGATGAGGACTCTGGCAGACTCCTTCAGAGTTATACCACTTGTGAAAAGAACCGGCCAAATGCAAGTCGAACTCGCATACAATGGGTTCCGTAGAATTAACACAAGTAATTATTAGGTTAGCAAGGTTTTGGTGTCCTACGTCACCAAGTACAAGAAAAATTCCACTTTGTAGCGACAGTAGACGTTTAGGAGACTCTGGTCTGTCAGTGCACATCCAGGCATGACAATTTTTTTAAATTGACTCTATCTTCGGCTTTTCATAGCGATAGTACTTAGATATCTTGTGTGGGTTCTAGAAGTAAAAAACATCTTCTTGGCAGTTTCGCTTTTCAGCCACATCATAGTCATAAAAAAGTGACTTTATTAGGTACCTACTGCTAACATAATAATAACTATATTTAGTTTTGAAATAGATTATACCGCTTACCTTCAGGTGGGCTATCTGCTCGTTTTTCACTGCGTAGCACAAAAAATCCAAATATCCAATATCACTATAATTATATACATATAAAGATAAATACGCTTGTTTAGGTAGCACTCGCTGTTTATTGTGTCATAGTGAAAAGTAAAGTACCTATTCTCCTTTGGGACAAAGCCTGTCTTAGTCTTGGGCTGATTGAACCCCTCGCTTCACTCAGGAGTTAACTCGTAGCGTCCGCTGCGTTCAGGGGTTCCCGCACAAAGTAATATAAGTAAGACATTGCTTTATCCTTTGATGTATAAAAATAATCATCTTAGCGAGTCCCAGTTGAGCTCTCGCGCACGAGGGCCTGAGCTCCGCCTTGACCGTGATCCAGGATTTGGCAGATCAGGTAATTACAATGGAGCGACTGCCATCTGACCTCCGTGACCCTACTACCAGGCGAACCTGACCAGATTGGATCATAGTTACACATTCAGTCACCTGAACGTGCAGATTTTATCACGATGTTGTCCCTCACCGTGAGAGCATCGGTTGGTATTTAACTAATGTACATAAGTCAGAAAAGAGTCATTGCTACATGACCGCAGTGGGATTCGAACCTGCTCGCTTACGAGACGTATACCTTGACCACTCGACTACCGACATTCCTATCCCGCACAAAGTAATAAATGGCCCGTTCCGAGCCTTTAATGTATAATCTACTATTATAGGGTCGTAAAAAACGGCCTGCCCCGTCTAGTATTGCAAACGTTAATACTTGGGCTGCGTTATTTCATAAAGTCTCTTACCAACCAACTTATCAACACCGTCACCGAAAACCATAAAAGCCATCCAATTCGACACGTTCCCGTGTTACACAGAAACATCCGCCATAGTAGGGGCCATTGCTCTGTAGGGTGTAGTTACTTTCATTTTAACTTCCACAACGATGTGAAAATATTTCTCCGGGCGTTTATTGCCAACGGGAGAGCTGTGCGGTCGAAACTGGAGGCTGAATGTATTCACTGAGAGTTATTAAAACCACCTACCTATGCATAGCGTGCCGGGAATGTTTGTACGCAACTGTATGCAATAATAACTTTTTACCTGTATTTGAAATGTTGAATGTTATAGTATTCTATTCTGTTCTAGATACTTCGGTTTATAACGGATTGACGCAAGAAGAGGAGATGGAAGAGTAGGTAAAGTATTTCTAGGACGATGATACTATTCATCCTTTTTTTAGGGTTCCGTAGTAAACCAAGGAAACCCTTATAGTCTTGCTAATATTTTTTTTGCGTGTAGTCCATTGTGTGTTCGATTAGGTTTTTTATTTGTTAGAAACGTCCCCCCCCCCTCCTTACTGTTAAACCGTGTACCCCCCCCCCCCCACACCTTACTCTTAAACCGTGTAAAGTATTCAATATAATAGTATATATAATGAAGTTAATAAGAAAAATATCACAGCTAAGTGGCCTTTTCATATTAACGAGTCAACTAACTTATGAAAAAAAGGTCGGTTTAATATTAGCGAACCAAGGTTTCAATTTATTAAAATTTTACGAAACACACGTTGCTCTGGCATCGTTCGTGTTATTTGTGTTAAAATTATAGAAATCTCCGACTCGCACTTGACCAGTTTTACGTGACTCTTTCACGGCTAATTACAGTACAGACTTTGATGAAGTTCGGTTAAGTCGTTTAAATTCTGCGGAGGATGTAGGATAGTTTATTTAAATATTCTAGTCTAACGAAGGCGCTGGCAGAAATTAGTAATAGTTAGTTGGAGATCACAGTGTTATAAATACACAGAATAGAACTGAGGTGGTCTTTGGACAATTTATTATTACTTATTTGAGAGTGATTGATCATGAATTTATGATGTGTACAGAAATACTACTAACTCGCGGTCTTTACACTCTTTACTAAAATTTATTATCCTTTCATCCACCGTACGCAACTGTTTTTCGCAACCAGTTACGAAACAACAGTTTCCTCCATATTTTCGCTACCGGTTATCGAACAAGAATATTTCATTCACGTAAACTTAAAGCAGTTGATGGTAAGCAAAATATGATCTTCATATTTTTTTTATTTTTTATTTCAATCATTTATCTTAGATGGAAGCCACTTGTATCGACACCCTTGCACCTTCTTATCTTCCAGCAGAAACTGCTTCTCTTCGGCTGAAAACGTGAAACGCCGCAAATATATTTCTCTACAGAGATTATATACATTTCTTAGGATTTCTATATTATTTATTTATTTATTTATTTATTTAAAACAACATGCACATTACAGTACAATGGCGGACTTAGAGCTACGTAGCTATTATGACGAATTACATACAGTTCCGGTAACATACATGTATAATTATATATATTTCGTATTATGTAAATATTGTTATTTTAAGTGTACCTTAGAAAGAAAAAATGGAACCCTTATAGCAGTCATGTCAAAGATACGGCCTGCTGGTCGCAACCGCGCTCAATTAGGATTTTATTATCCAAAATACTAAAAAATCAAGGTTTGAAAACCCGAAAGGAGACTGGGCAAAAGTGGTCTATGAACCAGCAGCATTACGGTGATGACCTATGGGTTGGGATGCCTCAGCTGCATATTTGTACAAGATGGCATCAAAATCGGTCCAAAATCGAGAAAAAAAGATTTTATTTGTCACATTTGTATGACGAGTGCCGTACTGTTTGAACCAGCAGTGACATGGTTACGGAGTATAGGTTGAGGATATTAAGCTATGCTCAAATATGACATCAAAATCGGTACCGGCAGTTTGGAGAGAAATTGATATCTTTTGCACATTTGTATGACAAGTGACGTATTCTTTGAACCAGCAGCGACATGGTTACGGAGCATAGATAGAGCACCATCAACTATTTTCTTATGCCGCACAACACCAAAATCGGTACCGGCAGTTTCAAGAAAAAAGCATTTATTTGTCACATGTTTGTATGGTAATTGCCGTATTCTTTGAACCAGCAGCGACATTGTTATGGAGTATAGGTTGAGCACCTTCAACTAAGTTCTTATGCCACACGACATCAAAATCGGTCCCGGCAGTTTCGAGAAAAAAGCATTCTTTTGTCACACTTCTATGACAAGTGCGGTATTCTTTGAACCAGCAGCGACATGGTTACGGAGTATAGGTTGAGCACATTCAGCTCTGTTGTTATGCCGCACGATATTAAAATCGTACCCGGCAGAATACCGCACTTGTCATACAAGTATAACAAATGAATGCTTTTTTCTCGAAACTGCCGGGTCCGATTTTGATGTCATGTAGTATTAGAATTGAGTTGAAGATGTTCAAGCCATATACTGTAACGATACCTCCATTGGTTCATAGTTAAGGGCACTTCCGAGGGAATTGTCGATCACATTTTGATGCCCTTCTCTACAAGGATGTATTTGTGGGTGCTTAATGTAAATACTTAGCACCCTCAAATACATCCTTGTAGTTACTAATTATTTGGCCATAGTCCACTTCCCCTACATACTTACCCAGTCTCCTTTGTAGTTAAATCACATATATTATTTATTGTATTGTTTAAGTGAATAAACTATTGACATTTGTAATATTAGATCAATTGATTCATTGAATCGTGTATTTATAATAATTGTAATAGTTACCTTACCGTAAATTCCATTATGTTATCCATCATTTGTTACGGAAGTTTCAAGTCATACGTAAAAGATGTTCATACATTGCAAGACTCATTTCCACTTAATGTATTTCTTCATAAACGAGCTAAAATGTGAATGCACTGTTAATTAGGTTATGTTTACTTTAATTGTTGCATATTCACAGGTGTGCACTGTGTACCTACTAGAAAATGCGTATGGTTGTGATTTAGCCATTAATTATTAGGTTTTACGGTTATCACCTTTGATATATAGTTTTTTTTTCGTGTTCGTATAATATTTATGTTATATGTGCACAAAAACAACGCACGCGGCGCGGCACTGTGCACCGTTGATTCGGGCGGTAAGTCAAACTGTCAAGGTGACAGTGACAGACAGTGACAGTCAGTCCAATTCTGGGACTAATAATGTCTGGAAGGCACACCGGCTCAATGTTGCCACGGCCCGCAGCCCTATTTTTCTAAATGTTATTTGTAAACATAATTTTGTGTTTTATGACGTTCATAAGAGTTTTGTAAACGTAAATGAGGAGTTTTCCAGTAGGTATTGTCAATCGGTTTCAAAATGCATCAATAGATGGCGCTCCAACAATTTTGGTAATTTTTTACCAAAAGATTCAATGAAATGTATTTTAATACAAACCTTTCATATTTGTATTGCGTCCATTCTTGATCTTAGTGTCCATGAAACGAATTGACTCAGTCAAATTGATGTTTGTTTTGTTTGTAATAATTTATTACAACCTCTACAATGGTTAAAAACTATTGATAAATACAATATTATCCAATACAACGTACCCAGTGTTTATATCCTCTTTGCTAAGGACATATTTCAAGAGATTTTCAATTACCAAAATTGTCGGGGCGCCATCTAGGGAGCGGTTAGGAAAGCTTTAGATACCTATTGGAAAACTGCTCATTGAATAAAAATTATTTGACTTTGACAACAAGGCAGGCTTGTTTGCCACTTAGTGGTATATTATAATATTATTTTGCGATTATAATTGGAAGAAGCGGAAAACATTGAGACTCGATTTTACTGGTGAACAAACTATTTACATACCTTCAAGTTTGTATGAAACCTTCAGTGCGCGAATCAGACTCGCATTTGATCATATTTTTATTGTTTTTTTGAATATATTAAAGTTCATTTTCTAATGGAGTGTACAATACAGTTTCATGAAACTGTTTTTCATGTCGGTAATGCTTTGGTAGAATTTATCTTTATAATACTAAGAACACGTTTTGTATTTAAATATCCATTTGTCTTGAGAGCACTTTCTCGGAAACGCATGCATTTTTTCTTTCAGGTTTGCAGGTTTTAATACTTTCAGGGGTGCACTATTGTAGACGTAATTGCTCATTAGTTTTTTCACGCTGCTACACGTTTTGCTACTATGCTACTTTTTGATCTAGATAGTTCTGAAGTGCGATGCGATAAGGAATAATATTTATTGCAGTTTGCAGTGCATCATTATCTCGCTTCAAAGGGTATCGCTCGTTATTTCCGAAGAGTACAATGAATTCCATGTACTTCAGAGACTATAGGTTGGAAAACATAAAGTACTATAAATAATTGGTGTCATTGATTATTACTAATAATATTAATCTTGGCGTTAATGTCCCGGTTGAGCTCTCGCACAGGAGGGCCCGGGGTCCGCCTTGAACGTGATCCAGGCAGATCAGGTATTGGTGGCATTTATTATTACGTTTTTGAGGTTTTTAGTTGTAAGGTTAATAACGTTAAGCCGTGGTAAAACTTAGGGGACTGATTAAAGACTTTTGCAATCGAAGAAAGTTTTTTATTGCGTGACTTTTGACATCACTTAAATACAGACAATAACAAAATATAAAGCTTGTATTTTGTGTGAACAAAAATCTCCAGCATGATATCTTTGAGCCCCAGCGTGTGGGCAATCGTGTATGCAGAGTACCAATGCAGGAGTTCGCTCGAAAGCCATGAATTACGAAGCGTGTTTCTGGCCTGTCTCGGCTCGTTCGTGCACCATGGAATATTCAAGGGTTGGTGCCCCATAACACAGGGCAACGCTCCGTCAAACGAGCGCAGACTTCACGTATATTGTCAAAGTATGCTCGCACTTGGGTTCCTATTTTTGTATCTATACTAGCCATTTCCCGCGAGTTCGTGCTCGTGGCGGAATTGAATATCTGAAACTTCGGAAGTTATAATTTCGATACACAAACTTTCAACACCTATTTCACCCCCTTGAAGTTTACTTTTGGAGATAAAAAGTACCCTACGTCCTACTCGAGGTTGTCTTCTATCTTTGACGAAGTTTATCCGCATCTGTTCAACGGTTTGAGCGTGAAAATATACAGATAGACAGACAAACTTAAGTTTCACATTTGCAATATTAGTTATTGTGTCCCCGAGATATCATCCCTCATAAGTTTTTTATTCTGTGCATCACCACGTCTCTCAATAGAAGTGGGTTCGAAATATAATTTCATATTGCAACTTCATAATATCATGTAACCTACGCTATAAAGGAATTCGAAATGAACTTATTCAATACTCCAAGTATGAAATGAGGCGCTTCGTAAAATGAACACTCGACGGAATTATTACAAATTCCAATGATATGCGTTCAAATACAGAACTTTGAGTCACGTAAACGTGAGCGAGCTTTAATTTATTGGCAGAATGTAGCACCGCCGCGTTCGATTGGCACAATAAATTTCAAATTTCATTATTTGAAAAGGAAGTCGCGAGTTGCCAATTGCGTTTGGGTTTTCCGATCACGTCTCCATACTATTGGCGGGGATATTCCAGCCACCTGTGCTCGTTCTCTATGAGGCTTTAAACGCAGCTCCGTTCTTTCGATAAACCGAGTGTGAAATATCCGCGGTGCGCGCCCCACGCCCCACGCCACACGGCGCGTCACACGCTGCATACCCCACGCTCGCGCCACACGCTGGCGGCCATATTTCCTCATGAATGATACATGCCATACGGGTCTCAGTCTCGCAGTTTTCAACCAATAAAACTCTTAGGTTTTCAACGGAATTTTTATGCTACTTAGAGACAAACGAGCAGACGTCCCACCTGATGGAACGCGGTGACTGTCGTCTAAAAGATCTCCGATTATGACGATATACGATATATGTAACAGAAATGCAGAACCGCAGATACATTGGAACTGATAACTATCCCTCATACCTATAATTGGGCTTTCTGCCTTATTATTCAAACCGAAGCACAACAATTACAAATATTGTTGAGCGAAGATAACAGATACAATATTTTCTGCTGGACTTACTCATTTGTTTATAGCTTTACAATGTACATTAATACTTTCTTTAACATTTATGGTTCATGTTGATCATCATCATCCCTTCAGCCGCGAGATATCTAGGCAAAGTTTGTATAAAACTACAAATCGTAGACTATCTGAAGTACCAATATAAAGTCATAATAATAAATTTTAATAACCAACACAACGCAAATGTTATTTCTATTAATTTTAATCTATCTAATAATCTGACGAAATCACTCTAAGTTAGATGTTTCGTGCACGTAGGCAACTCACGAGCCACAAGATTCGCCAAGTTTATAAAGTCGAATGCTTTGCGGGTTTGATGTAGTCGATTTTCACCGCGCGATGTGCGATATTAGATCGCAGATGTCGGAACTTGTACCCGCAATATACTCGTAATTGGCGGTTTGTCAACAAAATTTACATGTTTGTAGTTGTTCATTGTCACTGTTAACGTAACTCGTTATAGAGTGTCGTCTTTGATGGATTATGTAGCAATTTGAGAGTAGGTATTCATTGCTCATTGCCTAGATATTCGCTGTTACGAACGAAATTTCCACTCAAGGCTATCTCGATGTGAATAAATCAGAAACTTTTTATCAGTTAATTGCCAATTCAGGCTGCAAAACCCTCACGCTATCTCCTGAATGTGAGTTGGCATGCTGTCAGTGGAGCCTTCCAATTCCATACTAGGAAATAGAGTAGCAGCACAATATCGGAGTCAACAATAGCAGCTAATTCTGTGTGGGTAGGTAAAAAGTTGGCGACGTCGGAGCGTGGTCGCGACCGTATCTCAAATTAAATCTCACCAACAAATCTTCGCGGGGGGATGAACCGCGGATACCCCTACCAATAGCAATTTGGAATTACATAGGGTAGTATGTGTGAAAAAAAAACAATAAATAGAATTACACTTTCATTATAGTAATTGGCGTTAGTTACTTAATTATGGTAGCTAGGTATGTAGCAAGTATTCAAATTATTACACGAACGCAATGCTAAAGTATGCCTCGAACTGTTTGAGTAGTTTATTCTAGCATTTTACGTGTCTGTCTTGATGCGTTTCTGGCATTTTGCGTTTCTGACCAGATGCGTATAGGTACATCTTTTCGCACCATGGAAAATAGGTATAAATATTAACAATATTCACGGAGTGCAAATCGGCTCCCAAAACTGTTCAACCAGTATCAAAATCCTCAGCGGAAGACACAAATATTTATTTATATACATACACACACGCCCGTATCCCATAGGGGTAGGCAGAGATTATCGAGTGCTGTCAGCTACGTTCCTGACATACCTCTTTTGCTTCCTCCATATTCATACATCTTCTCATGCATTTATTTATATTTTACAAATATTTGCAGGTATCATGGTCTGAAAGATTACTTTTCTCGAGTCAAGCACGGTATTTATTGAGCACCCGCCCTGAGACCCTCAGGGAAAAGGTTGCTCAGACTCCTCTGTATTATTTCTCGTACCTCCTCGATTTCATAATAAAAATCGGGTAATATATAATAATGTCCATAACAGCCCACTGCAGAACTTAGGACCTCTCCCACGAAAGCATATTGCCATAATTAAACGCTTCGAGATCGCAGTGTTATAATATAACAATAGAAAACGTTGCTGCCCATTTTCTAGCCTACAGCGACTCGATATCTTTAGCCTCGAAAAAAATACGATATCATCATCGCCTTGTACGACACCCACGAGTGTAAGGGGTTGGTGCTTTTCTAATCTGCCGGACACCACACGGTCACAGTGATATAATAAAATAATGGCATCGCATGTGGTCACTTTTCTCGTATACCGCCGTTCGAAAGCCAGTGGTAGCGGCGCGGCTCATCCCGCGGCCGAACCGAGGGCGCGTCGCGTCGCAATTTGTTCCCGCACAGCCTTAAAAATCCGCATTTTATTGTTCCGCCTCTCATTCCGAGTCCAACTGCGAGTTGGAGAGCCGCGCAAACCTGCCCGCGTGTTATTGCTGCTTGCGAGTCTGTGCGGTGCGATGCATGTAATATTGGGTGTGCTGTGTCTCTAATTACGATATTTTCCACTGCTTTAATACAGTTTTTGCCCATTGGTGGATGTTGTGTACACCTGTTTCTTTTTTGGGAAATTAATTCACACAGCGCCATCTTGCCCCAAAGTAAGCAAAGCTTGTGTTATGGGTGTTAGGCAACTGATAAACTACTTACATACTTTTAAATACATAACTTATTATACATATAATACCCAGAAGCGTAACATTAGGAAAAAAAATATTTATATGCTACTCAGTGACAAGCGAGCAGACAGCCCACCTGATGGTATGTGATAACTGTCGCCCACAACATTTACGATTCCAACATTTCGGTTGCAAGTAACATGCAAAACCGCAGGTTGTCACTGTGAGGACTAAGATGAAATGCCTGTAATTTGTCTGGCTACCTTATCCTTCAAACCGGAACACCACAATGCAAGCATTGTTGCTTGGCGGCAGAAATAGATAAGGCGGTGGTACTCACCCTGGTAAAATCACATAAATTAAATTTCATCATTTCAATTTCTGCTCGGCCGGGAATCGGGACCTCTGCGTGGCAGACCGGATGTTAACTAACTGAACCACTCAGGTCGTCTTTTATTTAATACTTTAGAGTAATACCTTTAAAATTGTATCCTATATCTAATGTTTACATAGGTGTACTGTTGGTGTACCTTAAATAAATAAATATTGAACGTTGGGCTCGATACCTGTTATGACTTGTCCTAAAGTTACCAAATTAAAATAGGTAGTTTGGCCAAAACAAACACTAATTGCAAGATTCTTGAATACCTTTATTGATTCAAACATAATTTTAAGGTAAACGGTGCATTTTAAAATGTGCCCTCAAAACCTTTTTGTTATGATACTGTCTTTATGTGACGACTACGATGACCACCGGTCCTCTGTAGACTAGAAAATAGGCAGCAGCGATATGCGCCTTCAACATACCGATCTTAAACCCGCCCGCCAAATGTGGAGGAAGCTCAAGCTTAGAAATTGACTGTGGATGATGATGCGACATAATTAATAGTTTTCGTAGTTATATCTCTCTATCATATTTTAATAAAAAATACATAATAAAATACCTGCCTATCATTCGCTCCTAGCATTAGATTATCCTTCCTTCCATAGTATACAATAAACTGTTTTTACTATCATTTAGAAAATTTCTTTCGGAAGGTATAGATCCTGCATCGAAGACCGAGCGAGGTGGGCCAAGAATAGCAGGAAGGCGGACCCTGGGTCCTCGCGTGCTGCGCGGGGGCGCAACCGGGACATAACGGCTTCTGCCAGGGTCCGCTTTCCGACTCACATTTCTTCCAATTCGCCTGGTGTTTGGTATCCTCGCGTCGTAAGCCATTTATATGTACCTATACCTGCATATTGTAATAAAAGCATCGAGATGGCAGGAAATTGTGAGGCGAGCGACAGCTGCTCACAACACATACCGACCCCGACCGCTCTGTCAAGAGCGTATCACCCAAGAAGAAGAATATTGTAATGATACCCTATGAACAAAGTCGGGGCGGGTCGCTAGTAAACAATAAAACAATTACCAGGAAAAGTTGCGGCGCAAATTTCAACTCCACAATAAAACGTTTTCCATTGAATTAATCATTTGGACAATCCCAATTAATTATTTCGGTTCGTCAACGTCATTTTTATTGGACAGAGGAGACTCGGGCAACTCCGACAGTCGTAATTATATTCAATTCCCCTTGCAATAACTTTAATAGCTCGCGCGGCCTGTACCAATGGACACCAAATTAATGCCTCATTTATTCCCCAATTTTCAGATAATAGTTTTAACTGCGTACACTGCTTCTATAACATTTTGAAAGGGTTTTATTTAAATAATCAATTCAAAGAATATTTCAAATAGAATTCTTACTGATCTGTGAAGTTTAACACGTAGACATTTTTGCATGCACTTAAACCACTTTGAAAAACCAATTGACGTTGGAAATGAAGATTTTTGTTCCGGGTTTATACTGATTAAGTTAATCACACACACACGAAATCATCCGTTTCTATAGGTGTTTTTTTTTAATTCATTTACCGTACAAGATGTTCACCTCCTTTCACACATACCCGGAGGAATTTTCGAAAGTTGTTGTTCTTGTTGTTATCTGCGGTTACCATGATCATGATCATCATCAGTCCATATTAATCCACTACTCAGTAGAGGCCATTTTCTCCTGACTTGATGAATATTGATGGAAAATTAAATTAACACCGTGAAATCATCACCGAAAAATGCTCGAGCAAAATGTTTCCAGCCGGTTTGTTTCGGGCCGCCGTCGGTCGGTTCTCATTCGGTTCGGTCTCGTCGACTACATTAAAGTGATTGCAGCAATTAGCGAATGGTGTAATTCTCGTTTTTCAGCCTCCCTCCGCCCCCCGCCGCCCCGCCGACCCTGGCCCCTCTTCGCTCCTCCAGGAAATTACTTGAGCCCCGCAGGTCGTGGCGACTTTCGGGATTAAATAAAATTGAAGAACTCCACTGAAATTGTTTTGGATTTCCCGCCTTGATCAGTTTAGTTGTCTGTATTCGTCGCGGACTGGCCTTAATTATAGTGAGTGGTTCGCTAATCGTATTTATTTCGGGATTTCGGGAGCCGCGCCTGGGGGCCGTTTTGGGGGTTGTGTGCACCCATTCACGACGGACGCGTAGGGCAGTCAATTCATTTTGTAGAGTAAAGAAGTAAGGTAGAATAATTAATGTGCTGTTTTGTCGAAGGATTAAAATAAGAAATCTAAAGCTATTATCAGTGTAGAACCTACCATATGAAGTGTATATTATTGACAGTTTAAGTTTTACATGTAATGGTAAACACAAAAACAAATTATTATTTTTCTTGTTTTTATATAAAGCTAGTACCGTACGCAATCTTTGTCACTGGTACGTGTAAACATTGTAAACTTAATAAACACTAATATTTCAGTACCAATTATATGATTCGTTTTTACAATAAACCTAAATAATTTGTTTAAAAATTATTTGAGATAAAAATCACAGTACATGCATTTTTACACATAATAAGATCTCATTAATTAGATATCCCCATGTTCCCCAACTGAATACGACCCTGGCTCTGGAATTTGGAGGAAAGTAAGTACGCGAAGATTTCGACTATTGTGTCTAATGTTATTGCTTTCGCTCAGCATTAGCGCTGTTAATTTGCGTGATAAAATTTGTGGGGACCAAAGTAATCTTCGCTTAAGTGGAATATCCGAAGCCGCCTTTAACTGTCAATGGAATTAAGATAGGTATTCCCGGAGGCGATAATTATAGGAAGCTGAAGGACTTCGTTGACTGAAATAGTACGGTGTCAGTTACGGAAATTGAATGATTTCCGTCATTATAGAATTACGGAGTTGGAAAAACAGTATGGATTTAAGAAGGAATTTGTCTTCGTAGGTATCTTTGGACCGATTTTGGTTACAAGATCTAATTAATGTAAAGGATAATAGGTACCTAGTTGAACTGAAAAATTCACTTCATCTCTAAACAGTACCTAATCGCTCCATCCATTGTTATTACGAGTTTAGTCACTGTCTTCATTTTCATATACTTAGCCCGGCCTGCACTAAATTCTTAAACATATTTAAGAATGTCATTTTTTGAAATTTTGTGTTTATCTTAAGCTTAAATGCGATTAGGAATTGGTGCAAGCCGCCTTTAGTATAATTCTTTTTTTTTAAGTTCTTGCTTTCGCTTGACTGGCTTACCATAAGCTCTTATAGCAGTACCTAAACAGCCCTGCTTCGGGCATCAGGGCAGTTGCCCTGCTTAGAACGAGACAGCGGTATACGTGTCACGTAAGCTTGTCTCGTTCTAAGCAGGGAAGTTCTGTTTAGGTACTGCTATAAGAGCTCATGGTAAGCCTCCTGTAGCGATTTTGCCAAAGACTATAAATAAAGTGACACCAACACGTCATTAAATAACATAAATCATTATCGATGACGGCTGTCACAAGGAAGTTATATTTTACGAAATAAAGTTCGTGGCAGTTACCGCTCCCGCTACCCCTCCCTACAATTCAATTATCATTCTTCAGGTGTCGCTCAGCATTAGTGAGGAATTATGGCTTATTCCGTCCGTTGTTATGGTGGCAGACAGTCATAACTTTTCATGTCTCCTTTTTATTTTTATAGTTGCACAAGACGGACGTACCTGTGTAGGGAGGGAAGCAAGATGTGCTTATATTAAATACGAGGGAACTATAGCTCTGGAGTAAGTACTCTGGAGATCTCTGGGGGTGGCCTGTGCCCAACAGTAGGCGTCTTCCAGCTGATAGGATGATGAAGGCTTACTAGGTGTTTGCTGTAGGTATTTCTCTATCGAACGGGGAACAGTGACAAGGGGGCAGTAATTCGAGTGAATGATACATTTAACAGCTCGGTTGCCCTGCATCCAGTGCCTCTAGTACTGAGTATGTAGTTATCTGTTCAGTTGAATAGATATTAGTACATTTTTTGTAAAGAAGGTAGAGTTGTTCTCATAAACTCTGTCTTTTGAACTTTTGTTGTTTGGAAATGGGATGAACTTTTTTGTAAACAAAATCAACATTAGTTGAGTTATAACGGTATGTACAATTGATATTTACGTGGTACCTTACGTCCCTATTGTATGTATATATTTTTAATTCATTCATCAATAATAATTTCATAAATAAAATATCATTAAACCATCCGTTATTGAAACAGAGTGCATTCCTATGAAATTTAAACTCACGATAGTTTCACTATTACATTGCATACATGCGCAGAAAGCGGAAACATGTGGGAATGTTTCATCACCTTAACAGGAATTTTGCAATATCTACCGTACGTGTGTAATATCAGACTTGTTTATCGTTTTGTGAAGTCGTGTCCACTGTACAGATTGTGCTGGGGAGGTATACAGAGCGCGTGAACACTCGCTACAGAGGGCTTTGTTGCCATGGTTACGGCTGAGTTTATTGGGAAATTTCAAGAGTCGATTGTTTAAACCAATGCGTTAAAGGACTTGGACAACGTATACGAACAAGGCACACGAGTTATTAAATAATTTATTTACTGCGGTGACTGCTTACCACCAGGCATGTAAATAAAAAAAGTGAAATAGATATGCCTAGGTGTATAGTTCATTTTTATATTACAAAAGCTTGAAGCTCAAATGAAGATCAAAAGATAAAAATAATGAGAAGAAAGAACTGATTTATAGTCTAAGCAATCGTTAGATAAGCGCGACGAAATTTTTAGATAAACGAATTTATTTTTAAATAATGGCGTAAAAAAATGACTTATCTAATTGCTTATCTACGTATATTATTTCATTACGACTTCATAATTTAGCTGGTTTATAGAATCACTAGTGGACCCGGCGCGACTTCGTTCGCGTAGCGTTCTAACCCTACACCTGCCCTACACCTACCGTACACCTACCCTACACCTACCCTACACCTACCCTACACCTACCCTACACCTACCTTACACCTACCCTACATCTACCCTACACCTACCCTACACCTACCTTACACTTACCCTACACCTACCCTACACCTACCCTACACCTACCCTACACCTACCCTACACCTACCTTACACTTACCCTACACCTACCCTACACCTACCCTACACCTACCCTACACCTACCCTACACCTTAGGTGTGAATCTAAACCATTCCCAGATCCCCTTGAACACACACAAAAAATTTCATCAAAATCGGTCCAGTCGTTTGAGAGAAGTTCAGTGACATACACACTCACAGAAGAATTATATATATAAAGATTATTGTACAGAATAAGAAGAAATTGAAAATGTAATAATTATTGGCACATCTGAAATACCAGCTGGCAACATTGACATCGCTGGGGCGGCAATGATAAAACATGGCAACGTCGAGGGCGACACGTGAGCCTGGCGCCGAATATTAAAATCTGTCAATAGTATATGATTGATGAATGCGGAGGAGCAGCCGGGTGCATCCGATGCATTCAAATTACCTGGATAATGGAACTGATGAAGTATACACTCGAGTTCGCGAGCGCTCCATGTCATGTATAGTACTTTGGTCACTGATAATTTATTACATTTTGGTAACCTATAATTTACTTTTTTTTCTTTATGTAGATAAAGAGTTGGCAGGTAGAGTGCGCGCGAGATATTTATTTATTTATTTGCATGCTATATGGTACTACAATGATAGTAAAACTTAAGATAAGTCTTTACTTACAGGTTTGGCGTTCCAGTCATTATGATGTTGCGAGTTGTTCTCGTTCCGATATCGATTAAAGCTTTTCTGTAATGGCGGCTTAGTGGCCAACGGTTCATAATCATTAGCAAGAGGTACCGAGTTCGATCCGCAGTCATGCCATGTAGCAATGACTTTTTCTGAGTTATGTCCGTTACTTGAACAATAATGATGCTCTTACGGTGAGGAAAAACATCGTAAGGAAATGCACATTCTGGTGACTTACGCTGTATTCACGAACAACACTGTAAGTAGTGATATTCGCAGTGCTCATCTGATAAGTGAACGCACTTCGATCAATACGGCTCTATGGTAGGTCAATTTTACTCCATACCTTAACTATGCGTTCATGTCTACAGTCTACAGGTGGAGACTTGTAATTGGCTTCCTGTTATACCTTGTCTAAAATAGGATGATAATTTTGACAGATCACAGTAGGGATGTGGTTGTGTAAAATCGTTAATGAATCTATTCGATTATCGATTGTCATTCTCATAGAACTTGGAATCGATAGTTGCATGGTTATGCTATACGTATTATACAAAATAAACTATTTATTTTCTTCTGAATTAATAATTTATTAATACGACATTAAAAACCCTTCTACAACGACGATTATGACACGTGCGTATTTCTATTCGGTCAGTCATCCTATTACGTAGAATACGCGCGACTCGAAATTGTTGTTGTGAAAGGTCTCTTAAGGTGAAATCCAAACAAAGAATAAGAGTTTAGTTACAACAAATAATAAGGTTACCTAAATGTTAATTTTAAATATTCGATTATATTATATCAATATCGATTTTCGATTATCTGTTGTTATTCGTTATTCGTGGCACTTCACTAAAGGGGCGGGGCCTGTCTATGAAGTACGACATTTTCCGTAGTACATTTTACCGAAAAAAAAACACAAAACTTCATAGGCGTGCGCCAAAGACCAACAATTAGTGAGCTGTCAAAATTATCATCCTATTTTAGACAAAGCATAACTACCTACATAAGATGTCCATTGTAATGTAATAGCTGAAAATCTTCCAAAAATAAATATAAATTTTAACGCACGCCTCCGTTCCTGCAACGGAAAAATCTTTGTTACGAGACTTAGTAAAGAAAATATGCGATCCGATCTTAACGACAACGTAATTGGGAAGTAGAAGAAATCGAGAGAAACGTGCATACTTGGGCCGAATGGCCGGCAAGCGCCCGCTGGGTGTCTGGATGGATGGATGAAGTACAGAAAGACCTGTCCAAGTCCAGATCTTAACATACTGGGAACAACAGGCTAGGACCAATAGCGAATCTTTGTGTTGGAGGTCAAGATTCATTTCGGTACGCTCAACCAGAAAATTAAGTGGTTCTAAATTCATCACTTGCTTGTGAGATAACATTTTCAGCCATGAGGGCGAAGGTCCAAGATTCGACGTATTTAGTTCTTAATTTGTTCATATGATGACGGTCTAGGTAACATCAGTATCTAAATCCAAAGCTATCCCATATTAGGTATCCAGTTTCTCCGAATCGGATTACAAAAATGTTCGTCGAAACTTCTTAGTTCGCAAACAACTTACTTTAGGGATGTGGAGTGCCTAATTCTCGTAATACACTCGCTGAGCTTCGTATAAGTAAGTATATTTTCACTCCATTGGATACAAGAAATTTAAGGTACGGTCGGAAGAAAAACTATTGGGTAAGTTGTTCGTAGTCATGAAAGGTTGATTAACTTTTAACTCTGACTTACGTTACCCAAACGGAAATTTTATTAAGTTAAGAGTTCGGTTTGTGACTTCTATCGACATGAATTTCTTATTCGAAAATTCATTATTTTGCTTCTACTGACGACATCGCTCCTTATGGGAGCTTTAATAAAACTTGCATAAACCAAAGTGTGTTTAATTGTTTCATACCTTCTGAAATACGTCACTGTGTAATGGACATACCATTCAAACAAAATGACTGGAATATTAATACAGCTCTAATAATATGAGCTCTCAGCCATAGTGTTTCCCTTGGACTGTGATATGAGATCGTTCAAGAAGTATATTGGTAGAGGTTTTTTTAGACACCGGCAATGACCACTCCATAGGTGGCGGTGACAACTTTCCATCAGGTGGGTTGTTTGCCTGTTTGTCCGCCGCATAACATAAAAAAACATACCGATCAAATTTAATAAATGAACTAGCTTTCAGATTTACAAATACGATAAATACCCACCTAATGGAAATTGGAAAATTTTATGTTAAAGTACAGTATCAGTATCTGTGTGGGTTGAAGGCGAAAATAAAACGAATCACTTAGCGTAATTCTCATTTCGTTGAGTAGGTACTGCCTTTACCTGCAATAAAAGAAATATTCACCCAAACATTGCGTAGAACTCTACCTACGCACAATAAACACAAAAATAAAGGTTAATATCGTTTACTTGTGCAATAAAATATATTAATGTCAGTCCCATATACGGCCACTAACAACACAGTGTGTGCCACGTGACAGTAACACCAATTTCATTCTTACTACAACAGACGTGTTAATTGTTGCATTTTTTGTATATTTGACATTCGCAGAATATTATCAGTTAATGTTTCAAGAAAACGTATAGGGATGAAATACAAGAATCACTGTGCGATGGAAATTTAATTAGTGCTGGGTAGTATTCACCATTAAACCAGGGTCTTAATATCGATAAGACACCTGTTATCGATAGTGTAGTACGTAGCCGTAATCCAATCACCTATAACTATCTATTGCTTAGTTGCCTGCGTGAGGTGAAATGAGCTGCTGCCATTCATAGCATTATGCCGAGGCTAGTTCCATTTGGTCAGACAACGCATCGCCCTGCTTACTTATTATGTTAGTTTTAAATTTTTTTAACGTGTTATTGGACCAAATAAATATACAAAAGTCATATTCTAATCTATTACGGTAAGTATCGGTTATGGATAGGCATAACTTTGCAGAGTGACAGTGACATGAACGTTTGATCCCAGTCTTATCCCAGTAATTCCAGTCATTACTTTCATTTTGGTACTTCTGGAACTCCTTGTCACACTACACAACTAATTACCCAAGTGTGCTCACAAATTGTTGTGACGTGTCAGCTGAATTGCTTCTAGCGAGAGTTTATACAGAAGCTCAATTATTATATAATAAAGTCAATTATCTGAGATAAATTATTAAAACTATAGTTTTCAAAGAATTTTGCAGGCTATTTAGGGGAATACCTGTTTTTAATCGTATCTATTACTTTAAGACACGATAGGATTAGAGATGAAAATATCTGTAGCAGAAAGGTCATCTACATATATTAAAGAATCCTAAAGTGGCAATGAGCAGGCCACGTAGCTCGCAGAACCGATAACTGATGAAGAGAACAGTTTCACCGGTGGTGACCACGCACCGACAGTCATAGCGTAGGACGGCCCCCACGAGACGGACGGCGACCGTCATGATTGTGAAGGTCAAAGGTAGGTAATGGATGGACGCAAGAGGTATCACCCATGCCTTTTCCACCTCTATAATACGTTGCTCTGGCAGCGAACAGGCAAATGCCCCTCCATTCCCATAGCCACGGGTCCCCATATCCTCACCTCATGGAGCACCAGTGCTCTATCCATTCAACTGGAGTTTGAATGCAATAGAAAAAAAAAACAGTCTTCAGCATTTGCCCTTCATTTGGGGTCGGCAGAGAAAAAAAAATCAGTGTTGCGTAGAATTTAGAAAAGAGATAGGTATAGTGAGATAGAGAGAGAGAGAGAGTGGGAGTAGATTAAGTACTTTTGTATTTTTTTTACACCTGATGAAATGTGGTCACCGCCGCCTATGGACATCAGCAACACCAGGGACGCTACCAATGCTTATACTAATATTGTTGTCATTGTTTTTATAAACTTGTAAGTAAACAACCGATTACAGCCAGTGACAGCTGCCCACTGTATCTAATTAATGCGTGTGAGCATGACGGTCCAACGATAAAACCACCGAGAATTGTACAGAGATACTTCGCTACCCACAACTGGGTGCTGTGTGCGGCGGCACTCGACCTATTTTATGTTACTACAGCGTTTCCCGGTGAAAATATTTTATTTCAACGATCCTATTCTACGCTGCCGCGGTTAGTCGAGTGTCGGTAATGTTCTCTGTTCTGTGTTTTTTTATACTTGTGTTATTTTTAATGCTCCATGTTCTCGACAGGCAGCTTTTTTGTTAAATTGTTTTGATTTGTACGCGAAGCAAAATAAGTAAATAGCCCGAACGGTAACCTATTATTTAATTTTTAATATAGGTTTCATGACTTTCGAGGTTATTCACTACACTTTCACCACACATAATATAATCGGGTTTGTAACCGTAACCGTATTCGGGGAGGTAACCGTGGTAACAAACCCGATAATATGTGTGGTGAAAGTATTTAATTTACTTTGTTCAGTGCGCAAAATTTAATGGGTATATGTTAAATTTATCTGTAATCTTTACGGAATCCTGCTGAGAGTAGTACAACAGAAGGTAAACTTCAAGGAAAACTGAAAGTGTATTTAATTGCCCCATAAACTCGAAGGCGAGACGAGTCAGTTGTGAGAGAAGTGGACCCGAAACAGACGTAATCCAGGTAACATTTTATGTAGTACCACGTTCACATGCGACTCAGAGATTACTACGCCAACGAAGGAGTAGGACTATAAAATAAACATTTTACGACATTACGCCGGCAAATTGCGACATAAAACCCAATCATCTCGAGAATGAGGCCGTCACAACAATGCACCGTATTGTTTCTAGTCCACTATTCGTGAGCTATGGGACAGTTGTTCGGTTTATGTCTCATTAGGCGACTGCCAGGGATACCCGTTCTATGGCAGGGACGCTGGGGTAACCTGCTTTACTGTTACGTAAGCACAAAATCACATCCAAACTTTCAATGTGATTTTATTATCAGTTCTACTTATCTACGGTTGCCTGGTTATGGTAGGTATGAGTAGGTTTGGTCTAACATTAATACTTCTATCTATCGATGATGACACAATGACCCAAAACGAGTCTTGGCCTCCGACACTAACATGTTCTATTCCACTGTCCTGCGTCACCTCCTGCCAACAACCTCCTGTCATTAATACTTAGTATAAAATATTTTATAAGGCTCCTAAGAACATTCATCATCACATCATCACAGCCCATAACAGTCCACTGCAGGACTTAGGGCCTCTTCCACGAAAGATAAGGTTATTGCCATAATCTCCATGTTCGGCAGGCGGGTTAGAAATCGCAGTGTTATAAATATAACAATGGAAAACACTGTTGCCCATTTCATAGCCTACGGCGACTGGATGCTTTTCCTATAAAACATTAGTCGCCTTGTACGACACCCACGAGTGTAAGGAGTTGGTGCTATTCTACTCTGCTAGACACCACACGGCCACTTGCATAATTACTTAGTATAACATATTTTAATAGAAGGGAGAACATTATAAATATTTAATTCTTCAATTAGTCCCCAGTGGAAGTCCTTTGTCAACCTCGCCTTTACTTTTATTTATATCATTTTTACATTTTTTACATTTTTAATAGTTAATTAGCTTTTGATAGTTTTATCACCCCAATATCCAATTATCGGTGTTCATTAATATTAAAATGGATATTCATCAAGTACTTAAACAATAAGGCATATAAATTACCTCCATGCCCCAGCTGGTGGTCATAAAAGGTGAATAATAGTAATACATCTGAACATTTCAGATACAACGTATTGCAACCCACTAAGATTAATTGGCCGCAGCCTATTCAGCCATGCGGGTAAATGGGATTACCGCACGTTCAATTCCAGCTTTCAGCGGGGGTGAAATCACTCTATTTCTTCGTTCAACCACATTGATAGATACTATGTGTGTTTATGTGGGTTATAATATATTGCAAAAAATCGCGATCTGTGAGCTTTGGTATGCCTATTACATTTTTTTCAAGCGAGAAAACTGTTGGAGGATTCTTCACAATGACTTCTAAATAATGGGAAAGTGCAGGGTCTGCATGGGTCTGCATTTAAAAATCGCATATCTCAACCTTTTGTTCGTTCCGACAATAGGTAACTGAACCCGTTGCTGAAAAAGAAACAATGGGGTACAAATTTATAATACAGTCTGTGGCAGGGATGTGCCAATTCATTGTTAAACTGAGACCATTTTAAATATAAAATTTTATTTATTCAATAGAAAGTTCCAAAAATTATTTCCTGTGCACAATAAACTGTTAAATAAAATAAATAAATAAGAAACTAAACAGAGTCTTGTCAGAGGTCGGAAAAATATTAACCAAAGATATTAAAAGTCTTTAAACTCTTAACGTTAAAAGACGCAACTGTTTTGTAGTGTCTGTCTGTTCTAAAAGTGACGCTTGAGCATAGGCTTGAGTTGATGAGCCGCGTATACGCAGCATTTTTTGAGCTACGGTATAGACAGATCGCGTCTAAGCGCGTCGCATGAGCCGATGACTCATCGGACGATGAGCCACGTATACGCAGTGACAGCGTATTTTAAGCTGCGGCGTGGACAGCTCGCGTATACGCGACGCATGAGCCGATGACACAAGAGGACGTTGAGCCACGTATACGCAGTGACAGCGTATTTTAAGCTGCGGCGTGGACAGCTCGCGTATACGCGACGCATGAGCCGATGACACAAGAGGACGTTGAGCCACGTATACGCAGTGACAGCGTATTTTAAGCTGCGGCGTGGACAGCTCGCGTATACGCGACGCATGAGCCGATGACACAAGAGGACGTTGAGCCACGTATACGCAGTGACAGCGTATTTTAAGCTGCGGCGTGGACAGCTCGCGTATACGCGACGCATGAGCCGATGACACAAGAGGACGTTGAGCCACGTATACGCAGTGACAGCGTATTTTAAGCTGCGGCGTGGACAGCTCGCGTATACGCGACGCATGAGCCGATGACACAAGAGGACGTTGAGCCACGTATACGCAGTGACAGCGTATTTTAAGCTGCGGCGTGGACAGCTCGCGTATACGCGACGCATGAGCCGATGACACAAGAGGACGTTGAGCCACGTATACGCAGCGACAGCGTATTTCGAGCCGCGGTGTGGTCAGTTAGTTAAAAATGTTCATTCATGTTTAATTTCCCACATAAATCTCGTAATTCTCTCATAAATTTAATTCCCCATCCAGGTTAAATCAAAGTAATCACTGTAGTTCTCAAAATACTAAAATCATTTTCATTTTAATTTCTAGCTGCTACTTACGCTAATCAAAAGTTTCTCGTGGCATTAAATATTAAGAAGCACTTCTGTAGGTGATTAATTTTGTCTGACGGATTTAAATTAGGTTTCAGCTTTGTCGAGATGTAGGATTAATTTAATTATATTCCATTAGATACTTAACATTGAAAAATGTTATCTTTGTAATATTTTTGAAAAGAAAATATTGCTAAAATCCTTTCACAAATAAAATTACATACATTTTTGATTGTATGTCTCGAATATTTTGAAAATATAATAAGACTACGATAAGTCCGTATTGGCTGACTGTAGTAAAACTTATAAAATGTGGATTGGCAATAATCTGGGGATAATCGGTCCTTGTCAGTCCAATGTAAACATTCAGTTACTTGGTCACTATTGAACTCATACTTTTTGTTTGTCTAAATTATTAATCATGCTGAAAATTATCTCCCCCACTTCCTTTTTAATTGTTTTGCCCATTATTTATAAATGTTTTTCATAACTCACGAAAATAAACAATCCTACAGAAATAAATTTGTTTGTAATGACTTTTATGAATGACGTTCTATGACGTTTAAAAACTTGCCATACACGATTTTTTTAGTATGTGATTCCGACTTAGCATGGTCCTATTATAATTGAATTTGAATCGCGGAAATGATCACAAAGGCACTCTTAACTCTGGTAAACAATTATGTGTATATAAGTGCCCCGCCATCCGTAGCACGCCAGTGTACGCGTGCTTTTTATATCTCTTGAATGAATGGTGGTTTGATATGGTGTCTAATCCGATTTTGTGGAACAAGTCGTAGGGGATATATATTGACTATTGATGCTCTTTAGATGGCATCAACGTCAACAGCATCCGCTATGCGGATGATATGGTGCTGATGAGCCCGTCCGTCAATGAAGCTGCTGCAAGTTGCGAAATTTATGCCGAAAAAACTCATAGGTTGCTTTACTACACCAACCCTGTGTAGGGAAAACCTAACAAGTTTGGATCACATTCAGCTGCCTGAATGTGTAGGCTTTTTCACGATATCTTTCCTCACCGAAAGAGAATCGGTTAGTGTATTCTAAACTAATCTATCACCTCGTTTGCCACCTTGGTGGTATATAAAAAAAACTAAAAATAGAAAGTCTCATTCGTAATTTGAAATTTTTATTTGAAAGTTCTTTCAAACCATTGTTTTGAAGCACCACCCCCAGTATCTACTTGCCATTATTTGGTCTCGGTCAGTACATAATCTGCGTTTCAGCCCATCCCTACGGTAGGAAATGAATCACGTCACTTCTCGGACCCAGCGGGACTGCCCTGAATGAAAATGAACAACAATGCTGACTCAACGCGGACATGAATATAAATATTTTTCATAACACATTTGGAAGTTAACTGGATTATTGCGTTTCCAATTTCGTTATTGAGAGAAATTATGGCCATAGCTTGATTGCATTTGAATAAATATAAGTAAAATAATAGTATGAGTAATATGATATCCTTTTTACAACTTTTAATTGTTTAGTTTCACATGTCCCCATGTCTGTTCGTAATAGTATCTTGCAAGTTCAATTTGACCCATTTGCCGGTTTCCGATTGAGCTAAAATTTTGCACAATCATGTAAGTTCGGTGACAATCCAATGTTATGATACCATTGCGCTGACCTGTTGATGGAGACGGAACGTGGCCATAGTAACTTCTAATTTGGGAGTTTAGTCTAGTGTGATTCGTCTTGACAAATACTCGGTCTGATCATAGAGAATGCGCGATAAATGCTTGCTATAAATTAAAAATTCATTTGAACTTGCTTACTATATATTTGGTAATCTCTGTAAAGCTGAACCAATATATAAACTTTACTAATATGCAGCTGCACAAAGTGGGTAATTTGCATATGTATTTTTAGTGATAATCTATTAATCTATTTGTGAATTGGTTGGGTTAATACATGTCAGTGTGGTAAGTGAGAGGAGTGTATTAGCTGTGGAGGAGCATCGGGGGAAGCGTTCTTTATAAATCGCAAAACTACAGTGATATTTACTTATTTACCATAAGTCATCGATTCCCTTTCCTTTCGGTGACATCATTCATCGCTAAATTACAACTGCTTTAATTGTTATATGGGTAGCTATTTAATTTTGTAGTAAAAATATAATCTTGGCGTTAATGTCCCGGTTGTGCTCTCGCACACGAGGGCCTGGGGTCCGTCTTGAACGCGATACAGAATTTGGCAGATCAAGTAATCACAGTGGAGAGACTGCCATCTGATCTCCGTGGCCTTGCTACAAGGGGAACCTGGCCAGATTGGGTCATGGTTACACATTCAGTTGCCTGAATGTGTAGGTTTCATCACGATGTTTCCCACACCGAAGAGCATCGGTTAGCATTCAACTAATGTTAGAATAACTCAGAAAAGACTTATTGGTACACAGCCGTAGTAGGATTCGAACCCGGCACCTCTCGCTTACGAGTCGAATACCTTAACCACTCGGCCACCGACGCATCTCATTTAATTTTGTGGTAACTATTCAAATTAAGGTAGATAAATCAGAATGAATTGGTTACAAGGAAGAACATTGTACTGTTCTTGGTTTGTCGCTGGCAGTAATGGGTTGTAGGTATAGTTCGTGCTAACTGCACATTGGGTGTGATATTAATGTATGCGCCATGCATCCGAGTCGGGTCCCAGCCGCTCGCAAATGGCCTATACATCTGGCTTAGTGGCGGAAACCAGACAAATAATAATATGACAATTTCGCATTGTAGCGTTGTAATGGTAGTCCCGTGTAATAACAACGTGTTTTAGTTGAGTGTGCTTTGAAATCATGCGGAGAGAACAATGTGGTTATGCTAGCTTGTTCTATACACGCCGTAACTAATAGTTAATTTATAATGAACCTGTTTTGTTGCTTGTTCGTTCTGCTTTAAACTGAACGATGTATATATTGGCCTGTTTATAGTTAACTAGCCGTTCTCAATGGCTTTCACCCGTGCGCAATTCGGATCTCTATAGACATTAAACTTTCCGCGGTTTATATTATTTTCATAGGATGAAAGTAGTGTATGTCACTCGGGAATAACGGTCTAGTAGTTTTTGAGTTTATTCATAAATGTTTTCTCTTTATAATATTACTAGTGTGCGCGACTAACCTAACCTACCCTACCCTACACCACCCTACACTACCGTACACCTATTTTACACCTACCCTCCATTTACCCTACACGTACCGTCCACCTACCCTCTACCTACACTACACCTACCCTGCACTACACCACCCTACACCATCGTACACCTACTTTACACCTACCCTCCACCTACTTGACCTCTACCTACCCTTCTTTATCCTAGCCTTTTTTAACCTTTCTCTAGCCGTGTGGTGTACGGCAGAGTAGAATAGCGCCAACCCGTTACAATCGTGCGTGTCGTACAAGGCAACTAATGATATCGAGGCAAAACATCTAAAAGTCTCCGTAGGCTGGAAAATGGGCAGCAGCGTTTTCCATTGTTATAAATATAACACTACGATCTCCAACCCGCCTGCCAAGCGTGGAAACTATATGGCAATAACCTCCCCTTTCTTGGGAGAGGCCCTGAGTCCTGCAGTGGGTTGTTATGGGCTGTAATGATGAAACCTTTCCCTTTAATAACTCTATCACTTCCTTCTGCTTCTTCTTCTTGAGTCACTCTATCATACAAGTACCTATTACCTCGTATGAGACCGCCCAGAGGACGCCACAAGGCTTTCCACCGGATACCATATGATTTATTAAATATGGTTTTAGCCTTTGGATTGTGTAGTACGGTACGGTTCCACGCATTAATTTATTCTTATAATCATGTGCTGTATGTAACCCACTAGCTGGGGTGACCGGCTCCTGTATCTCTCTTTTACGCTACGACTCTCTTGTAACCTAACCAATAGAGAGACCTATTCCATTAAAAGAATTCAGGTAAGTCCGGTTTCCTTAGGTTTCAATGTTCCATTGAAAAGTTTAGAGCTCACTTTCTCGCTGAGACCCACGTCGCCACGGCAACTAAAAAGATTTCCGGCTCGCAGCGCAAAATGACTTATTCGAGTGCACTTGTGGGTATATAAATATCTCGTTATTCTGCCTTTGAGTGGTATACGCGCCCCTAGCGTCGGAACTAACAGCCCCCGCAGCTGTAAACGTCTCCGGCGACTGACTTTTGGTGATTTACTCCAATTTTATGTGTCGCCTCTCCTCTGGATTTATATTAACTTTATTTTACGGCGCACTTTTACAGCCCTAAAACATGGCGCGAGGAGCGTTCGCCCTGTCTCCTAAGCATACGCTTAAAAACTCATCAATGGTTTATTTTTCATTAGAGAGCGGTGTCGATAACGGAACCCAGCTTCTTTATGCCTTTATCGGACCAAAGTCCAGATACAGATACCGATAAATATTTTATGGAAAATTGTTAATGATACTAAATATCGTGCACTATTCATATTGAAAATTGTTTGTCGAGTTTTGACGGTAGAACTTAATTATTGCTCTGCCGAGTAGGTAGTTCAGGTGCTGAGCTTATTGCTTTAGCTCGGGTGAGCTCACCCTGTGCGAGAAACTAATTTATATTTTCCCTTTGTTGAGGAATAAGAATAAATATCACCGTGTTATTATTCAACGTGGCTCGTACGTTAATTAAGAAATATAATTCTAATTTACAACTACGCCTGCAATAAAGATAAAATATTTAGTTTTATTCGAGCCATGAAAACGTTGAAAGCGGAAAACAGAAGGCCGTGACAAATGACCAATTGGAACCAGGCTACAATCAGTGGTGCCCATAATTCTACCACCTGGTGATTTATACCAAAAACACGAGCATATAAATAATGCGACACGTGTAATATCCCACATAGTTACAAAAGTGATTTAGTGGCTTTAAATAACTCGCTACCAGTTGTTTCACTCGATAACTACGGGTCATTAGCAGTGAGGATATGTAATTTTCGATAATTTTCAATATTTCGAATCATATTGTATTCTAGGACATGATATCATATGAATATGTAATCTGAAATTTTAATATTAATAGCTACCGATTCTAGAAGAAATTGTAAAAGAATATTCCGTAATAAAGTTTATGGTTTAATTATAGAAAAAAAGATTGCCACATCAAAAGTAATACGCGATGAAACGTTTGTAGCTTAATATCCGTTCTTTATTAAAAGGGAATGAGTTATCAACCGGGGCATAAAAACCAATAACGAAGAAAACGACAGTTAGCTGGCTTAGCTAAGATTAACTTTGGCGGAAAATTAAATGTGGGGGATAATAAAAGCATTCGGCGAAACTACGTGACCAATATGTCCCTCTAGGTTCGCTGCTGTGGATTTCAAAGTTTTATGTGGCGCACGTCTGCCGAGTTTGCTTTGCCAACGTGCGATGGCTACCTTACAGCTTACGGTGGATCGCATCAGACGCCGCGCCCTGAGCATACTTACATTCAATAATGTGGTAAATACGGTTAGAACCGGGCTCATGCTCTCGCGGAGATCGTGTTTCGTAGAATGTTTTTCTGCGGTTTGATTTTTTAGTTTGTCAGCCGAAAGTTTCTTCGTTTTAGAGCGAATAAATTGACAAAAATTTAACTCCGTTTGTTTTTGCAAATGCTTTTACTTAAGTATTTCGCAGTCGACGGGGCGTTCGCCTCTGTATATGGAGTTAAGCTAATTTAGCAGAAATTCCTATTCTCTGTAATTAAGGGTCGCCAGGGTCTTGGAGGGTAAACAGGGGCGTCCATTCGTCACCCGGCTGGCAACTATGTAAAGTTTTAATTAAGCCTTTTATTGAATAGGAAGGTTTGGACGTCGGGTAAATGAATGCGAGGGCACCACGGGTCAGTCCCCAAATGAAAGGGTGCGATGACTATCAGAACGGCAACAGTTCCAATCACGTCAAAACTTCGCTCGTTACGCCACACATTCGAGCCTATGTGCCGTCAGAATGTCCTTTCAGAATATTTCATTCAACTTTACCCCTTTATGTACAGAGATGCGTTATCGGCATACTAGCCCGACGGTCAAAACTGGACCGTAATAACAGGCGAGAGTACTTTGATATCAATCGGAATACGGTATAGGTAAATTAATTCATCAACTCGTGATGTGGTTTTCAATATAAAATTATTATCATCTTGGTGTTCATGCCACGGTTGTGCTCTCGTGCGCGAGGGCCCGGGGTCCGCCTTGACCTTGATCCAGGATTTGGCAGATCAGATAATTACATTTTAGCGACTTCTATCTGACCTCAGTGACCCCGCTACCAGGTGAACTTGACCAGATTGGATCATGGTTACACACTCAGTCGCCTGAATGTGCAGGTTTAATCGCGATGTATCCCCTCACCGTAAGAGCATCGGTTAGCATTCAACTAATGTACATGACTCAGTGATGTGGCTTTTAATGAATACGTGTAATAGTTGCATGAAAACCATACATTATATTATTTGGGTGGCTCTAATGAAAACCGGTAATAAAATTAGAACGGTTACCGATGTACGAACTGGAAATAGGCAGGATTTCAAAGCTATTACAATGAACAATCTAGGGAAGTTATATTCGCATTGCCCACTTTTAATACAAAATATTTTAAAACATATATTTTACCACCGTATCTATATTACAAACGTACCTATATAATAATTATAATCAAGTATAATAAGGAAATATATTTATTCCGCATCTTCTAATTTAGTAGCCTTTTGCAACCACGTTGAATAGACGAATGTAGGGCTCGGGAAAAGCCATTTAATAGCCATATTTAATGTTGGCCTCTTGATCCGCTTACAAAACGAATTGGTCGGGGAATTGCTTCCCAAATTGGACCAGTTCGATGGTAGACAATTTGGCGAGACATTTGTATTCTTGCGGAGAAAAATAGGATGTTAGTAGCAGGTCTGATAGGACATGTCGAAGGCCGCGGCCGCACCCGCCCGCCGTTTGGGATGCGGCCAATCGCAGCTAAAATGAAAACATTCCGTAGGAAAATGAGCCTTAATGAAAATCTAATGTATTAAAAAAGGTATTTCGTTGGCAGTAAAAGCTCCACTGCAAGAAAAAAAGCAGTGTAGGTAAATGAGATTTCTATGATATTGTAGAGACATTACGGTTTTTATAGCTGCAGAGCTGAAACACTCATATCGTCATACACATTTTAACATCCTCATTTGAATAAGAGCTTATGCAATGCAATGTACGCTCGCCGAATGTAAGGACACTGAATCGTGAAATTGCGCGGGCTACCTACACAGTGTAGGTGTTAACAGTTTTTTGCCATTGCGTATAAATTGGATGCTACGGCAATTTGCTCGTCGTGCTGTTTTTAAAATGGGAATTTTATTGTTCCCTCTTTTATTTAAACTGAAATTACTCCTCATTCATTAGGACGAGGACGCGGCGCAGTCCATTCCATTTTTATTTTCCATTGTTGGTTTTCAAAATTAAGCCCCAGCAACAATTGCTTTGTTAATAAGAGCCCGGCGATTAATCTGCGTTTTTTTTTTCGTTTGCGAGGAACAAGAGTCTTCAGACGACATTTGTATTTATTGTTATTTCGTTTCAATTTAAACGAGGCCTACATTTTGTTTTACGATTCGGTTTTGGCAACGGCCACAATTAAATTTAATGGAATCTATGGTCTACTGAAGCGGTTTCGCTTTTAGTCGTAAATTTGTTTAGGTAGATAATATTTGTATTTATTGGACTGTTTTCATTATTACGTGCCTTTTCTGTCAAAATTTAATGTGGATATTAGATTTTCTTCTATAATTGCAAATAATAATGACGTATCGAAGGCCTTTGTTTCTATTGATTATATGTCTTTTTCTGTTCGTATTCACGGGCAACGCACGAGACCGGGCCGGGATGGCATCATTAACAAAGATTCCGCGGTGGTGACCTCCCAAATATTGTTTTATATTTCGTGATGTTTACTTTGCGCAGAAAATGTGGTAATTTGTTAAGGGATTAATGCTTGAGCCCGTTTATGAGAGCGTGATGCGTCCATATTTGTTTGTTGCTCCCGGCTACAAAACGATGGCGTCATCTGTCAAGCTCAACTGGTGACAGAGCAAACGGACGACGAATAAATTGCCCATCATCTATATTCATGAGTGGCACACAACGTATTTTAATATGTATCAAACGACACGGCTAGTACGAATGCAGAATTTTCAGTGCGACGACCTCTAGGGAAATTTTGTGAAAACTGTAGATATTTCAGCTGCCTTTACGGTGCTTTGAAATGGCTCCCACTGTTACAAGCGCTGTTTAAGAAAAATTGTAGTTCACGTTTCTGCTCTATTATTATATATATATATATTTACTTTACTACCATTAGTACTTTCATACTTCTACTTTCATAATAGGTACCCATAGTAACAAAAATTACGCAATTTCTCAAAACAGCTTCAAAAACTAGATCCAATTAAATAATTAAACATTAATTCCCTTCCGCTTTGTTCGCATATAAATTTCCATCCTCCGGAACGGCTGTACTAGCAGAAATATGACGGCACATCAATCAGCAGCGGGGAACATCTTGATCACGGAGCCAATCTCGCCAATGCGTATGTAAATTAAATCAATGTCTATATAAAGTGCGATGGCAAACCGCTGATTGCCGGCGCGGCACGCAATTCGGCAATAAACTTGCAACTACGGAACTAAAATTTCAACGCAACTTTATTTTTATCAAAGGAAGTCGTTAGACGGTATCTGAGCCACCTCGCACGTATTAACATACATAATTATAGGTAGTTTAACTACTGGAGCCGTGCCAGCGCTACCCAACTTATATTGTAGGGCTATTACAGTTTTTAGGTTTCCGCTCGTAGAGGAAACGATATGTTTTCACCGCATCTTCCGACTCGGGAACGTGCTGTGGCTATCAAATAAATCATATCGACCCTCGGCTGTTTCGTAACATCAGTGCTGATTATTTAAGCGTAAAATAGCCTTCTCACTTACGGCGTAAAGGTGTTTATTTTTTAGCTTTTTCTTCCATTTGTGCCTATGTATACAGTTATACCTACTCACTTCATATATTTGATAACATTTATATACATATCTAATCCGCCTGCCAATGGATATTATGGGGAAGATTCTCCACTGACGTAGAAGAGGCTCGGGTCTAACAGTAGGCTGTAAATGACATTTAATGACGGAATATACAACCTTGCTCAATAATTAATGGAGCTGTATTCAACTTAATCGATTGCTTTCATTTATTTAAAGAAAATGTAAATTAAAACTTATCAATAATTAGAATCCTTGGAACGCAAAAATAAAAAGCGGTAACTGTAGACCATAATTATGTATCAGATTAGATTTCACGTCGATACGATTTGATTTCTAAAACAGGTTGTAATTTTTTTCACCGTTACCAGAGTATCTGGTGATGAAATATAAGGGGTAAAACTATAATAAAATTGTTATTATTTTCAGTACTAAAGTGACTTCAAAAGTAGCCGCATCTCCCTAGTCAAAAGCTGACGTAATTCATGCCTAAAACATGCCTGGAACACAACATCGTAGGATAATTATTGCATGCACGCTAGTGGTGTCGCTTCCCGCATCTATCTGTCTGACTATATGTATTTCTGCTATAGGTCGACAAGTTAACTGGTATATCGCATGCGGTATGAGGGGGGCAGAATGGGTGACGTCATGTGACGTTTCGGGACAGATCGCGGGGGCGCGGGGCAGGGTTCACAAGGGACGTTTCTCAGTGCGCCCGCGGACTCCGCACAGTGCGGCTGGTCCTTTTGTTACAGACTCTCGGAATAACGCACACGAGGTTAATTTACCGATAATAAATCTCGAGATGGAGGCTTGAAAGTGATTGTTAATAAATTATTAGAAGCACACGGGTTTCCAAATTGTTCGCCGTAGAGAGGAAGGAGAGCCGCTGTGAGGCGCTTCCATCTTTTCGTCTCGAAACTAACTTAGATGTTCATTTGTACATATTAAATCATCATCATCATATCAGCCGTAAGATGCCCACTGCTGGGCATAAGCAGAGATCTCCACAAAGGGTATTGCGCCTTCCGCATTCAGCTACACCTGCGATCTTTAACAGATCGTCGGCACACCTAGTTTAGGCCAACTCACGCTGCGTCTTTCGGTACCTGATCGCCACTCGAGAACTTTCCTGCCCCATAAGCCATCTGTTCTGCGGGATATGTGCCCTGCCCACTTGGCAATCTTTCGAGATATGTCGGTGACCTTAGTTCGCTTGCGGAGCTCCTCATTCCTGATTCGATCGCGCAATGACACTCCGAGTACAGCCCTTTCCGTCGTACTCGGAGTGTCATTGGAGAGTTTTCTTATAAGGCCCACAGTGAGCCATGAAATAAATATGAAGAAAAACTTCCTTTTTTCACCGAATTAAAAATGGAGGTTTAGTTTTAAAACCCATTGGCAAACATTAGGTTTCTTGTTTTGGGATATAATACTTAATCAAGGGGCAAGTTCGGGCATAATCTCGTGTGCATTCTTTTCCCGAGGAATGTCATCAACTGACGTTTCGCGGAAGAAAATGGTCACTTCCCCGCGCACCGCACCCCTCGCGGTCATCAACGAAAAATCTCCCTCCCATCCACCTCACCTACCGCAGGCGATATACCAGTTAACATGTCGACCCATAGTTGTACTATAAATTAATCTAAATTCCGATTAGATTTTCGCAGAAAGTCCACAAAACTCTATCTCTGGACTTGATGCTTCGCCATAATCTCCACGCTTGGAGGACGCTTGGAAGGCACGTTAGCGATGCGAGTAAATGCAAAGACAAAAAATTGTATGCCTGATATTAATACTGAAAAAATGAAAAAGTATATATTGAATTAGGATTACGTTAATTAATCTCTTTTCAAAAGTCAAAGATCTAACGGAAAACAAAGGGAAGTTATCGAGCTCATCCAGATAGGGGGCGACGCATGCAGACCGATCAGCGCGTACGAGGGCTTACTCCGGCGAGACACCGGGCACCGATACGCGCCACGCACAGAACCGCCTAGGCGAATCATGTGCGGCGCGCGCCCGGCCCCAGCCAGCCCGCTGGTGCTCACACCCGCACGCACCAGCCAGCCTACCCGCGTCGCCCCCTGAGCTCGGAACAAATAAGTAAAAAGAATGTCGTCTGTCTTTCAGTATGCCGCTTCAGTTAGAAAAATGACCATCTGTGGGAAAAAGAAACGGCAAGAAACCCACAGGTACATTTAAATATGATTACATTGCATTGATACATTTGTCAATGCAATTACTTATATTTTGTTTATATTAACCTACTCTTAGTAGACTGTGAGGGCACCGTAGGTTATCT
The DNA here is from genome assembly GCA_905147135.1 of Blastobasis lacticolella. Taxonomy (NCBI): domain Eukaryota; kingdom Metazoa; phylum Arthropoda; class Insecta; order Lepidoptera; family Blastobasidae; genus Blastobasis; species Blastobasis lacticolella. The sequence goes on from LR990041.1 coordinate 12,259,406, forward strand.
TAGGCCATCGAGTACAAGAAAAATTCCACTTTGTAACGAAAGTAGACGTTTAGGAGATCAACAACACGTTTGTCTACCCGTGCACAACCTGGCAAGGAAAACAGACCAAAGTTTTGTGGGTCTTCTAAACGTCTACTATCGCTACAAAAATCGCTACAGTGCATAGTATAAAACTTGTTACGTAACGTTTTTATTGTCTGAATATTGAAGTAGAAAACCTTACTCAATATTCTGTTTGTAGTGCAGAGTATGTCATTTCTGAGAACAAAAGAGGATAGTCAAAATTAATGTCCATATATTTATTTGATCTCAGCCATCTATTATGAAAATCAATTACTGTGCGTCAGTCTCGCTAAAACACGGGAACGGCTTGACTGATTTTAATATTTTTTTTGTTTTGTTTTAGGTACAATAGTTAGATTGTACGCAACATAAAGGGTGGGGTAGTGTAGGTGTAGGGTGGTTGTAGGGTACGTGGATAGTAGGTGTGAGGCAGGTGTAGGGTAGGTGTAGAGTAGGTGTAGGGTACTCGTAAAACGTCTCGTAAAAAGTCTCGCCGGGCCCACTAGACACTGATAAAACATTATGTAAGCTAAGACAAGACAAAATTAAGGTTTTATTTAATAAAAGAATCACATATAAATGGATAATAACGCTGTCCCACGCTTCAGCTGTAATCACTGTGTTGCCCAACTTTAATTAATATTTTGTGAAAACATTTCCATACCCAGGCTCTCGTGTAGAGTATAACTTTTAACGATTACCACGAAACTAGGTAATTACATACGCCGTGAACAGACAGTAGGTACGTTCGAAAATTGCGTCGTAAAAATTCTACTTTAAAAAATGCAAGCAAACCTCTTATCGTGCGAGTTTAACACACGCTTCGGTTATTACCACACTAATGTGAATCTGAAAGAGAAAATAAAATAAGGACACTGTCTTTTCTCCATTGTCAGGCGCAGGAGCAGTGTTAGTGACACTTCGATTTAGTGCCGGCCGCGCTAGCTCCCCTCTTTGATAACCCCTTCAGTCCCACCGCTATAAATACAAGGACAAACGGAGCCTACTTCATTATAACGGTAAGCCTTTTCTGGGACATCGAACATTGTTTCAATGACAGAATGTAATGAGCAACGAAATAACTCGATTCGACTCAACTAATGAAGTGAGGGCCCGTGATCGTTTAGCAGGCCTTTGTTCTTACTTTTATTTAATTTTAAGGGATATAATTCAATGGCCCCTATTGTAAACATTAGTACAAAGTAACATTGTATTGCTCATTAAAACGGAGAATGGAGGCTCGTCGACGAGGGCTTATGAAGAGGTAGAAGGTTTGTCGAGGCTCGTGTTTACGGAAACTTCTGTATTAAAAGTAGGTAGATGTTGATAAAAATGTAAAGATGTGTAAAGTTTGTCAACCCATTGACAATTTCTTGCATACCACAAAGGTGGCAAACAACCTTACGGCCTGTCTGATGGTAAGCAGTCACGGCAGCCTATGGACGTTTGCAATACCAGGGGCATTCACACTCACGCGTTGCCGACCCAGTAAAAACATTTTCACCTCTTTCTTGAAGAACTCCATGTTGTACTCTCCAGGGAATTGAGTAAACACACACCTATTATAGCTTATGGAGAGATTATTGCGTGTTGTAACTTTACCGTACTATAAAACAGACCGTTCGGGACATATTGAAAGCCAGTTTTTGCTGCAAAACGGCGATAAAAATTATCGAGGCCGCTGTACATAAAAAGGTTATTTAATCCATTTAGGACACGTCTGTCACTCTGTATGATGAACCGTTCGCTAAATTTTAACGCTCCCGGGCTGGCACCGTGAGCCTTTAACTAAATTGAAAACTCGTGTCACCTGTGCGTAAGCTCCATTTATTTTTATTGTATTCTTCATACCGTCGACTTCAATTCGATTTTATTTGTCAGTATTCAGATTCCAGTTAGTATAAAGGAATAAGTATTCTGGTTTAATTAATTGAATTACATCTGTAACTGATGTTTTAAATGCGATAGTTTCAAATTATAACTATATAACGTACATCGAAATTGACCTACTGTGAAGATGAGTAACCTAGAAAATTACGTTTCTCTAAATTGTCTTTTCAAGAAAATAACCTGCCTCGCCAAAGGGCTATATATTATATTTGTTACGCAATTCAATATAACGACTTAGATCTAGGGACACGGCAGTACCCCCGCCAAGTAGAACAAACAGCCGCACCATCCATCATTGGATAGGGAAAGGCTATTTTATGTCTAAGTTTGCGTACATCAAGTCTACTCTTACAGCCTACTCCACGCTCACACTTCTCAAGAAGCTGCGATCAACACAGAGGTTTACTTTGTTATTTATCTCTTTGGTAATCCAACTAAGTAATGTACACAATTTATGTGAATAAACAACTGTTAATATTAATATATAATCACTGCGCCTTTCACGTTACACGAGCAGAGCAGTAGCTATTTAACTTTTAAGTGTAGGAGTGTAAGTGTAGGTATTCATCTTCTTTCCTCTACTGTACATGTACAACAGACACGCTTTTTAGCTTAGGGAGACGCATACCCAAATACCAAGCTGCATCGCATCTACGAAGCCGATTTACTGGAAGGAGAATTGATGCTAAAACGTCCCTTTTTGCACCGTAACAAAGAGCCTGAAAAATAGCACGTCTGAGGGAAAAGAGGGAGAGTAAATTCGGCAATTTATTGTTTAGGCTCCGGCCCTATATTTGTTGCAAATGAAGACGGCAGCGAGGTGACAATTTTCGGATGTCGCCCGGAATGACCGCCTGGGGACCGCCCTCTCTGGCGCTGTCGCGGTTCTCAACTTTTATTTTTATTTCGTCACACGGCCCATTCGCACGTGATACTACAATATACTATCTACTATTTTATATAGCTCTGTTAACAGTGGTAATCTAAATATAGAGAGTGGTAACTATTATGGGTTTCAGAATGGGAGACAAACAGGCTCTCAAGTCCGTAAACTGCTGGACACAATAGCAGCTTAATAGGCAGATTTAATTGTATTAGAATTCCAAAAATACATCAAACAGCTATCACGAAACAGCCAAACAGCTGAAATAGCGATCCAATTACAATACAATCGCAGTATTAGTAACAGTAGCAGAATACCAAAAACGTGTCAAGCTGCTATTGAGCTGCGATTGCGTTCCAATTACAATTCAATCGATTCATAAGTAAATAAGCAGACTCGAGGCCCAGGTGGGGTAGAGCGCGCGCACGATAACTTTATAATTTCAATTTAAAAAAAAAATATGGAACTTAGCCAAAAATATTAACTACCAATAAAAACAATGACAGCGACGCTATACCTAAGTGAATATTTATCTGGCGCGCACATTAAATTTTGCTAATTCATTATTTGCCTCATCAACCCCGATACTCAGCGCGTCTCATTGGATATATTTCTTGTAATGAATGAATGTTCTTGCGTTACCATAATTAACTATAACCTACCTTGTCAGTTTTTCTATGAGTTTTATTAAGAAACTAAGTTTTGTATCTGTAGGAAAATAAAATTTAACGACATACCTAGTGTGCTTTATAGGGGCTGGAGAGACATTTACTAAGTAACAGGATGATTACTTTTTGAGTGTAAATATATTTCTGATAATAAAGTAAATTAGATATAGATCAGAATTGTAGCTTGTGGCACTCGATAGTCTGTCTACCCCTATGGGATACGCAATGTGTATGTATGTAGATATAGATAGGTAGGGATTGTGGGTCACGGGGCTCCACCTCCATCTCACCTGTCACCTGCTCGCGGTTCCCCTGCTGACAGACAGACGAAGCTCTGGCGAACCGGCTTTTCCCTCGGGTTGTGCGGGTCGGGTGGCAGTCGCCAAAATACAATAAATTGGTTACTGGTAAAAAACCGTTTTCAGTAAATACCTATGATAGCGCTATCCGGGCTAGCCAATTTACCGCTACCTGCTGTAACGGGATATACCGCTAGGATGAGGAAGTGGACCTTGGAAAAGGTACCTGAGGACATGAAAAATGCTCCGTTATGGTAACTAACTTTTTAAGCGTATGTTCCGGGTTACTTACCGTGTCAATAAAAGTACGCGGTAGAAAACCTGGAAACATTGTGTTCTCAGCTTCAAACCCTTTGAAGTACTCTAAAGATTTTTATTCTCAGATATTTTTAAAGGAAAATCTTTTACAATCGAGAGAAAGGTTCCATAAACCTAGAACTGATGTGGGTGTATAATCCAGTCCCAGTACAAATTCAATTAATACGAATTTATCCAAGTTTCGCAAAAAAGGGAATCAAGCGCCAGTGCCATGCATTGAAAGTTCTATTAGCGGAGTAAAAGGAAATTGTAGCATTTAATTCTCTGGTTAATTAATGCTTCAGGAAAGTTACGGCAAAAATGTACCTTTATAAATTGAAAATCGTTCATGAATCTTAGGATTTGAAGCCAAAAAAATGAGCAGATAAATTTTTCGTTGTTGTGCGCTACTTTCATTCCCTTGCTCACTGGCGATCCGCCGTGACTGATGATGGTGAAGGAAGGGTGGCCATAGGAACTACTGAACGCAAGGTGATATAATAAGACCACGATATGTCCGTATTGACTGACAGTAGTAAAAATTATAAAATGTGGATATGGCAATAATCTGAGGATAACCCAACGTGTATAACCTCACTCAACGTGTTTCAACTCTTTGGAATTGTCTTAATAATTACTATACCCCTAGGTGATACCCAAGGTTTGATGATGATGACGAACTTTACTTTCTTATTTTTTATTTTGTTGTTACTAGCGTGGACCTGTAATTGGCTGGTTGGTTCTAAAATAATATTTATTATGTTTTATCTAGCTGTTGGTACTCCAATAAATAAATAAATAAGAACTACTGAACGCAACATGATAAACCCACCGTGATTTGGCTCTTTGGAACGGTCTTGATGAATATATAGGTACTATACTGTTAGTTAGTAAGTAGAGGGTAGGCTGCGTCCTACTCGTATCGGGCAGTCGTAAATATACCTTCTAATCGTAACGCCGTGTTTTACTGTGCCGCTCCGTAGTCCCAACTAACAGTGGCGACGAATTGAACTAATTACGCGTGTACATTATTTCGTGTGCTAATTTCACCATGGCTAAAGTTTCGGTCGGTTCCTTATGCAGTTTTAATCACGAAAACCAGGATTGGTCAGTGTACAAGGAAAGACTAGAACAATGGGTTTTAGCAAACGAATTGGAAACGGACGTAAAATCTAAAGTGAAACAACGAGCGATATTGTTAAGCAGTTTAGCGGAAACCACATTTAAGTTACTTAGGGACTTAGCATTACCTAAAAAAGTGACTACACTCGAGTATGAAGCGATCGTGAAGTTGCTGGATGGCCCTTTTGAACCAGCTAAATGTGGTTTTGCCGAGCGAAACCGTTTCTATATAGCGATTCAGGAACAGTCGGAAGGATTAGCTGAGTGGGCAGCGCGGGTGCGGGGGCTCGCTGTGGACTGTGCTTTTCCGTCGACTCAACGACTTACTACGAGACCGTTTCGTGCTGGGCATGCAGACAGGGCCCGAGCGCGACAAGCTGTTCACCATGGACATGGACGACCTAACGCTGAGCAAAGCGTTGGAGACCGCCCAGGCTCGCTGAGGTGCCGGTTAGTGAAAATGTACAAATTACAAAAGACTTATTGGGTGCAAGGTGTGATAGACAGCATCATGGGTAACTCATTATACATGGTACGCATACTAGGAGATGTTTGCAATCAAACAATAAAAAGACACGTCAACCAACTCTTGAGATACAAGGGGGAAAGTGTAAGTACATCTTCCCATCGTGGTACTGATAGTAGTCCTACGCACGAGAGTGATGGTGATATTGACGAGGAACCCATCGAGATGCCACCAATTATGATGCCTTCATCATCGCCTCCGCAAAGTCGGTGCGGACCTGTCAGCGGCTGCTCACCGCCACGCGCCGACGCCGTCATGGAGCCTGCCCGCGCCGGCGCGCCGTCGCAGCTAGCCCCAGCCGCGACTGACAGCCCCAATCACAACGCCCGCAGTGACTCGAGCTTTGATGCATTTGCCACACCTTCTCCACCGCGAACCAGTCGCAACCCTCTCAGGGATTTGTTTATTTTTAGGCAATAATTTTGAGCTCAAGGTGGAGGGATGTTAGTTAGTAAGTAGAGGGTAGGCTGCGTCCTACTCGTATCGGGCAGTCGTAAATATACCTTCTAATCGTAACGCCGTGTTTTACTTAGCCGCTCCGTAGTCCCAACTAACATATATCTATAGAGAAAAAATTTTATCTACAGAAGACTTTACCACACGATAAAGGCTTGATAATTGAAAAAATATTTTTCATTTAGGAACTTATTTTGGTTATTCTCTAGCAGGAAACTGAGCTTTTTGGTTATTCTCTAGAAGGACAAGCAAACAAATGTCAAGTTTGACTTTGGCGACTTTACAGAAGTGCCCTGTCAGAATTTTTATGAGACTGTTTCCAAAGTTAATTATTTTCTATTAATTTATTTTGTAAGACTTGTGTAATTGGTGTGAATAAAACAGAACAGGTACTTATGTTCCGAAACAGGTTATGCCATCATTAACAGCCCGTAACAGTTCATTGTAGAATTTATGCCATCTTAAGGGGTTTGTTTATTTATTTATTTATTTACCATAATCTCCGCCCTTGGCAGGCTTAGACATTACAGTAGTATAGTTAACACGTAACAGTAATTGTTCCAAAACTCTGCTGATATTTCAGTGCTTGTGTCGTTAGGTTTAACCTGGAGTACACTCAATGGTTTAGCATTGAAAAAGGTGTTAAACAGGGATTTGTTGTAACGCTGTGACTGTTTATGAATACATGTTAACAGGTTTGAAGGAAATATAGCAGGATGAGTGGATTTACCGTCAATATGTCTTCTGTATGCGGACGACCAAGTGCTATTGGCATTGTCGAAGGATTTGCAGGAGATGGTTAATACTTTACATGGATCTTTGCAAGAGAATAAAAGTTAATACAAGGAGCGCAAGCAAGACGAAATTGATGGTTTACAAAATATATTCAGATGTGACTGACTGTGAAATCATGATTGCGGATGAGAAAGTGTGATTTACCTTACCTTAAATAAGTGATATTACCTTTTTTATTTTCTTTTAGAGGACTGGAGTTTCGTTAGTTATTGATTTTTTGGACTGCGAAATATTGTTACCTTTAGAACAAATATTTAAATTTTCATGATGATTAGGCGTCTTAATGCAAAAGATGACATAAAACCGACAGGACTGAAGGTTCAGACAGAAGTTGGCACATTGTCCCCCAACTCAGTGTAAGTAAATACTACTGATCTATCAATTACTCCAGTAGTCATCTCTAGCACTGTCTTCCAGGATGACAAGCTAGAATTTTCTACCCAGCACAGCAGCAGCTGCTGTTAGCATAAATAAGTAAAGGCGCGACATAGATATTGCTATCACTTTCATCTTAGTGTTAAGAGAAGGGGACAAACGCTTTCGCGGCGCGAGATGTATCGCGGGTATACTTGTGCTAGTCGTGCAGTTGTCAATCGCGTGACAAATCTTCTTAGCTGTCCACTTCCGCTTCATGCCAGAGGCTTGGTAGAAGTTGTCACTCGGACGAAACTTGTTCTATCTGTAATTAGGAAAACGAGCTATGTTGTTATAAAATATTAATTGTTCAAGTGAAATTTTTGTGAACATCAACTTTTAGGAGTTGGTCCATTCCTGTTACAAAAAATCATCTTGGCGGTTATGTCCCGGTTGTGCTCTCGAGAGCGAGGGCCCGGGGTCCGCCTTGACCATGATCCAAGATTTGGCGATCAGGTAATTACAGTGGAGCGACTACCATCTGACCTCCGTGACCCTGCTACCAAGGGAACCTGACCAGATTGGTTCGTGGTTACAAATTCAGTTGCCTGAATTTGCAGTTTCATTACTATGTTTCCCTCACCGTAAGAGCATCAGTTAAAATTCAATTAATGTACATGACTCAGAAAAGAGTTATTGGTATATGGCTGCAGCGGGATTCGAACACGGGATTCGATACCTCTCGCTTACGAGTCGGATACTCAACCGCCCGGCCACCGACGCTCCAGTTGGTTCATTCCTGTTGTCCCCCCAAATATCCCGCGAATGGGGGCCAACGAGAATTCTGAAATGGGGGACAAAGGGAAAAAATCCCGGGTTGATGTGGGGTAAGTGGGTTGATGAATTGTAAGTGAGGTTGCGGCCGAAGATGGAGCATGCCTGCCTAGGAACAGCCTATTCACTCTAGCCTTGAAGACACCCAGATTATAATGATCAGGGAACACAAACGCAGGCAACATGTTCCATTCCTTAGCCGTAAGCACTATAAAGGTTGAACCAAAGGGGATCGTGCAGACAATAGCTGGAAGATCTAAGACGTAGATAAGGATGAAGCGTCCACCCGATCGCGTTTCTCGATGACAGACTTCCACGTAGTCAATTCAGTTTTTTTTGTTGCCTAGGCGGGCACCCGGACGTACGGTCCACCTGATGGAAAGCGGCTACCGTAGTCCAGGACATCTGCAACCTAATGGGTTCGGATGCAGTCCCGGCCTTTGATGTACCTGTAGATATGCTTTTTGAAGAACCCCATGTTACAGCGCAAAGAAAAGACTTCGAGATGGAGCTCATTCCACATATTGCACGTGCGCGGTAAGAAGGCTCGTGACGCCTGTACGTTTGGTGGATGCCAGGCATCTAGATCTGTCAGGGTTCGCTTTCCTACTCTTCTCTCTTCACTTTGCTCGGTTTCTGACATCCTTGCGTCGTGAGCTGCATATTAAGTACCTATTTGTTTTAAATAAACTTAGCTTGACTGGTTGACCGGTCTGGTCCGGAGGCACCCCATGACGGTATTTCAATGATTAAATTGAATTAAATAATGGTTTTTAATGTATTTACGAATATTCATACCTAGTTTAAAATGTTATTGTGGTTTCAACAGCGTTGACTCAGAGGGGCGCGCACGATGGTACACCATGATGAAGCAATTTAATGCGGCAAATGAGGTAAAGTGCAGGTCAGTGAAGAAATAAACCCTCTAACTGTTTGTAGATATTGTAGACTCATAATAATAAAAGATTATGTGTAAAGTAAAAAAAATAAAAACTTACCTAACGAAGAGATTCCAGAGATATTGACAAGCGGACAGATCATAATTGCACGTGTATGTGTTTGACATAGTTTCCTGTAAGACTAAATACTTTGCCATGTAGAGGGCCGTGTGTATAAATAATAAGACTTGAATAGGGCAGAGTGGATTAGTATATTAGCAACTAGAAATACAACAAGCCCCAACGACTGACGCCAACTTGATGTGACACAACGCGGTTAAATTTTGGAGAACTATTGATGTACATTGGGTAGGGTGGGAGCGGTTACCCATCACATGCAGCTTGTGCATGCTCATTTAAAAGTCTGTCTGGCGGTGGCGTGGAGGCCGGGTCTTTTCCCTCAAATATGGTGGAATTGGTTGATGGCTGGGCCCTGCGTTACACTCGTGAACGGATGCTTCTTTGGTGGACTGGCTTAGTCTTGCTGTAGTTTTACGTGGTTTTTCTTAATTATATTGGACATACATCCCATCCAAATCCCATCACATATAACTAAGCAACAAACCCCTATCAAAAGTCGGGCTCATTCGAGATCTTGGAATAACACAAGACTCAAAATTATTATACGATTCCCATGTTGACACCGTGGTAAAAAAGGCATCGAAGTCTCTAGCATTCATTAAAAGATCTACCTCTAAGTTTAATAACATTAAAGTTATCAAACTGTTATATTGTACCTACGTGCGAAGTATTCTTGAGAACGCTTATTTAGTATGGAACCCGCATTATAAAGTACACATTAATCGTATTGAATCAGTGCTGAAAAAGTTCTTAAGATACTTACAATTGTAAAGCCGACTGATTATTCATGGGTATGAGAACCGCTGCAGGAAATTTCTTGCCTCTTGAAATTCGAAGGGAAGTAGCTGATATTATTTATCTATTAAAACACGCGAACGGAGCTGTCAATTGTTCAGCTTTGCTTGAGAAAATTAATATTTTCGTACCAAACAGACTTAGTATCAAATACTTTCAATCATTAGCTAATGTGCAAGGTGATACGAATTATCAGCGAGGGTAATTTTTCTCGAGGGTCGAGTTCTTTTAACATCCTACATAATTTGCACATTGAGATGGATTTATTTAACATAAAGCTGGAGTCAGTAAAGAAAAGTTATTTCATTCTTCCGAAGATGCAACATCAAATTCATGAACTATTTTACACTAAGAGTAATCAGACTTTTTACGATAATTTATGTAATTCTGTACAAACTGTTATCCTACTTCTATCCCGTATCATTTAAATAACTATCTGCGAGCACCTGTTAATGGCCTCGCTGTTATATATGTTTGTAAGTATTACTTGTAACTTGCTGTTGATGTGTTGAATAAAGTAAAATAAATAAAATACCTATATAATATGTCGAGCGCTGTCCGGCTCTGGTGTTGTCGGGCACGGTCCGGCCGTGGTCGGCGACGGGCACCCGCCCGTCGCCGACCGGCTCCGGTGCTCCGGCTGTTACAAACGTGGTCAAATTATAACTGTATCAAGTTTCGTATCTAGTTTCTTATGTTCCATGTTGAACCACAAGATGGCGCTGCGAGTCATTTAGAACGCGCTAACGATGTGTCCGTTACATTAGCTTAAGACGATGGTGTAACTACCAACCAGATGACCGCTTTTAATGTTCCTTGTTTTTGCAATATAGGCTTTACAACAGTTCAAATTGGTTTTATTATCAATTATTATAGTTCAACCTAGATCAAGTTTAGTTGCTTAACACCGGCCCTGGAGCGACCAACGTATCACTGTGTGTTTCCTACCTAATTTCCTACTTCCCCTCCTTTTTGACGATTGAGTTTACAATAGCACTAGTGACGTTCACAACATGCCATACAATGGCATGCCGCAAGCATTCGTAGCGAAATTCGAAAAAGTCGCTCGCAAAATAACAATCCGATGTTTACTTTAATGTACTCACCAAATTTTCCGCTCGAGTATTGTGCCCGAATTCGCGACGCGAGTAAAAGTTTGCCCAACAATTGCTCGTCCGTTGGTCCATATAACAAATGGTCCCATTGAGGAATGTAGATAACCCACAGAAAAGCCTGTTGTCATATTCTTGAAAGGTGTTTCGATTTTAAGATCTAGTTATTTATAGATTTGTTAATTTTAGGTCAATCGAAGAAGCAAGCACAGAAATTGAAATGCGGCCTCTGAAAACATTTCGGACAGGGTCTGCCTATGAAGGCGGATGGAACGTGTTGGGTATGAACGGCGCCGAATGTCGCTATACGTACCCCAATGGTTTGTTCCAATATATTTTATAAAGTTTGCAGTTATTATCTATGGTTATAATATAAACACATAGGGTAAAACATTAATTTCTAAACAATTAAGCATACAATTGTGGACGATTATTCCTGATGGTATAAATCAGTTCTTATCCTGATAGAAGATAGTGTATATAGTGGATAGTGTAGCAACTTTTAAATAGATTTCTCATCTTAAAACTTTCCTTTACTTATACTTAATCTAGCTAAAAAACTTACTAAGCTACACGTCATCTCTAATTTATGCCGAACTTGGGCCCTCGGATTAACTAAAAGTTTTCTACTTTCTACCGAGCAACAGTTTTCCTGCAGTATCTTGACTTATCTGGCGGTATGTCATTCTCCATCAACCTCACTGTTACGCGAGTATTACCGTCAAACTTAGAATTCCGGCTTTGTAACTGTCACTACCCCATAATGCCTAGCCGCACAACTGAAGATGTTTGATGGACGCGGTGTTGGCATCGACAGGGCTTCGACATTCGGTCTTGAAGCAGACTGCCGATGCAGACTGCGAAACTAGCAGTTCTCTTATACTATAACATGAACTGTTTAACTATACAGTGATAGGGTTATTACCCTACCCCTGCCAGTGAACTATTACACAAGCTTTTAGTCAAGAGGTCCATTAATTGGTTAATTGAGCTTATTTTTACAACACCGAATGCACCTTTGAACAGTGTCTTGAACAAAGAGTATCATATTCGTCTGTTTCATTGCCCATATCGGTATGCCTTCGAAAAACACTAGCTTGCGTGATTCTTCACTTGCTGTAACAATATTTCTGTAGGTACTTAGGGCATAAGTTCCAGCATCTTGGTGCTTGTTTTTAGTCCTTTCAAGTTTCTTAATGGCCGTACTTTGAGGTGCCGCCACTAATCCGACGGCTTCTTATAAGATATTTTCTTAATTTTTTTTAAATATTAGAGCTCGGCATCATATGCAGCTTTTATTACGCGCTGATACCTGACACTTAGTATAATATAATTATACTGAGTATAATTAGACCGGTAATGCTCTATGGCTGCGAGACTTGGCCAGCGCTGACGAAACACGTTCGCGAACTCCACGCCAACGAAATGAAAATGCTGCGGTGGATATGCGAAGTTACGAGACTCGATCGAGTACGTAACGAGTACATCCGTGGTAGCCTTGGCGTGAGGGATATCGCAGATAAGATCGAGGAGGCTCGTTTACGCTGGTTTGGTCACGTGTTGCGTAAGCCTCAGGGATATGTAGGAAATAGATTCCTGAATCTGCCGGTTTCAGGAAAGAGGCCCGGGGGCGGCCCCTGAAGCGATGGATTGACATCGCTGAGTCGAATGCGAGAGCCAACGGCTTGCGACGCGAGGATGCCGAAGACCGGGCGAAGTGGAGAAGATTAAGTAGGAAAGCGAACCCTGGCAGAGGCCGGGATAAGCGCTAGGACGACGACGACGACCTAACAATCCTCGAGCATTGTACAAGAAGTAATACACGAACGTTGCAGGTGTTGTGTATCACGGTGATATGGAGAACGGCGAGTTCCACGGCGAGGGATCCTTCCATTTCTGTGATGGCGCTCGAATTGTCGGCCAATTTGAACATGGCGTCATGACGAGGCGAATCATGATATTTTGCGACGGTCTGGAGTATACTGAGAGGGATTGGATGTATTGCCGCGGCGATGATAGGAGGTAAGTTATGCAATTATTTGGACTAAAGCGTTCGTCTTTAAGATACCCAACTTCGTTGGTGCTACCTAACGCTGTTCTATATTCGACGATAAAAGGGACTCACATTTTTATGTTTCCTCTGAACTTATATCAACATTAAAAAAATATATGAAACCTGCAACATCAGTTTGCAAGACAAAGTTGGTTATGCGATCAATTCATAAGTGAATTACAACAGTGTAAGGCAAGCATCACCATTTCTTCTCTACGAATATTTTTCGCTTCTGAATGCGTACTCTGTGCATGCAGTTTGCGATAACTTCTCAATTAAATCGAGGCTTGGACTGTGGGAGGAATAAGGTCTGGTTTCAAAATGACCGCGCTATAAGCCAGACATAAAAGCTGTAAAATGACGGTACCATATTTTGAAAGCAGCCGCTGTCAGAAGTGTTCTAAAACTAGCAGGGTCCAGGAAGCGTACCCTTAAATCAGTGCCTACCTATAATTATTTACAATTTCACGTTCCTATTCCTGGAGTTGGAAGCAGTTTGTGTAACTGACATCATTAAAAGTTTTCGCGGACTCTGAAATCAAAAGTTGAGTTCTAAAACTTTGTTGTCAATGAATTAATTAACACAATTTAGTGAGGACCCATCCTTTGAAAAATCAAAGCGTTTTGATTTTTCAAAGCTAATAGACCTCATTACTTACAAGTACTTTTACTAAGGCACGAAAAAATCGGCTGTTGTAGGTACCGACAACCGATTGGCAGATAGGCAAGATAGGCAACCGATTTTTCAATCGTTACAGTGCATATTTTTTACTAGTGCCGATTATTTATGCCGCCATTTCGTATATAAGCTGGCATAATATATCGTACGTATCGAACATAGCCGGTTTTTCATGCTTACATGTGTGATTTAGAATGACATAATTGATGTCTATACCACAACTTCTTACACGACATCTCAGAGCTAAAGGATCGTAATTTAAACCTTTTAAAAAGGCTTATCGGCAATTTCTTGTGATGCTTCAGGCATCTGATAATGTTTCCCTATACCGATATTTATAAGTAGTAGTTGGTACATGTAATCAGTAAATGATAAATATTTGTAATTATTAATAATGTTTCACTACTTTTGTGAATTTGATATTTATTATTATATTTTTAACAGGTTCACACGTGAATACTTACTGGGTTTGGAGGCAGCTGGAAAGTCCAATATTACAGCGTCTCAGCCGACAGTCGTTGTGCCGGAGGGCTACTATGACGTCGGCGATGGACTATGTGATCCTATAAATGAGACAATATACAAATATAATGACATGAATGTCATACTCAGGTATAATTTTCAACAGATAACTCCTATAATTTAAGAAGATTATGCGCACCTTATTTTAAGTACCTTAAAGGTATTTTCATGAATGAGTTACGCAAATGTGTGAGATATAGGAAAAGATATACATTTCCTAGGAAATGGCGAGCCAGTTCAGGAAATGTGTAAAATTATTTGTCAAATGTTCACATTTCCTAGGAAATCCATGTATTTCCTAGACATTGTACACAATTCAAAAGTGATTGAGATTGTGTTGATAATAACATGGGAAAATTCCACTGCTCCGGCGCTCGAAACACACTCGAGTCGTAGTTGCAATAATCATATTATAAACGCGCATCAGTTTTTAAAATGGAGTTCCGAGAAATTGTGGATTTGGTTCTGGCGCGGTGTTTCGTAACAACTAACTAACCTAACCTTTGAATACTTTTACCGTTCATCAGGAGAGCGTACCACGAGGAGATTAAGTGGATTATGAGAAATTGTCGCGGCCCCGCCACCGACATAGTGGGGCCCGAGACCCACGAATCGCAACGGCTGTACGAGCGCTGGCCGGAGCCAGACCTGGACCCCCCCAACCCGCCGCCCCCCGCCGCCATGACCACGGCTGACTCAGACTCCGACTACGTAAGTTACATTTTCGTGTTTCAAAGACATGGGGCCTTGTTTCTTAACCGCTCGCATCAACGCGAGCGCTCGTGTGCGCTACCTATCTCTTTCATATTCGTGGTAAGTTGATAGAGATTGAAAAGACAGGCATTAGAAGGCGAGCGTCGCGTGGATGCAAGCGGTCGCGAGCGCTACTTATCTCTTTCATATTCGTGGTATGTTGCTATAGATAGACAAGACAGGCATTCAAAGGCGAGCGCTCGCGTGGATGCGAGCGGTTCAAAAATAGGAACAGTCGGACGACTTTCCCTCTTTTCCCAACTCTTTGACTTCCTAACTGGTGCATTTTCCTGTCTCGTCCATATTCCTAACTTGACCACTTTTGACTCGTCCATATTCCTAACTTGACCACTTTTGACTCGCCCATTTTCCTGAATCTTGAAGAAATTAGTTTTAAATATATTTAAGTTCATTACTACTTTGAGAATATTTTTATTTGCATCTACAGCAATATACAGGTTACTTGGTGCATCTATAGACAATTTGAGTCGGATAGTAGTAGCTATCTTTTAGGTCCCAAGATTTAATTAATCCTTGACCCCCCGGTCTTTTGCCTGAATAAATAAATTTTATTATTATTATTACCTATCAAATTAAAATTTCGTTCATGAATGCTGTTAAAATCTTTTGACAACTGAACAGGAGTTATGCTTTTGTATTGTACATGTCGGCGATACTAGCCAATTAGTGTTCCTGGGAATTACTATCACCTCCATGTCCTTTGATGAGCTTTTCATGAGTGTTGCAATTACATTGTCAAGCCAGATAAGTCTATCTGAATGGGTTGCTGCCTTGTCTATTTATCTGTTATGCTGCCACCTACAGTGCTTGCATTGCCCTGTTTCTTTTGACTGATTGATGAAATAAACTTTAGAAAGATTGTGCATTCTAAAGCAGGACTATTTGTAGTTCGTATTTCTTTGATAAGTAACACTTGTGGGGCCAATGTGTTTCCGCTTTGTAAGAAATTAGGTATCTGGCACGCCAAACCGAGCAAAAAGAAGGGCCTATGTTTTCTCGAAGTGTTTTGTCGAATTTTCATACCTTTATATTTTCGGGCTGGGTAATGCTACACAAATCAAATTTTCAGAATATGATGTACGTACCAGATATAAATCTCACAAAGTTTCAATACTTTTATAGCTTTTAAACTTTGGATTTTATTAGCACCTAAAATACGGCGATTTCGACACTGACTGACTGATTTCGTGTAAAATTGGTTGGCCAAATCTCTTAAGCTCTTAACGGTTTCACTGTGAAAAAATTATCAGTTCTCATGAACAGCCAGGCTTATAACTCTACAAAGTCTAACACTACAAATATTTTCATTTTGGTTAGAAAGTATGTCTTGGCCGTTTCATAGAACAGGCGGATCTGGCTGGATTTAGCGCTCGGCCTACGCGACGGTCAGAGCTGACGTCATTTGATCATTGTCTCTGATAGTGCTATATTTAAATCTATGAAACGGCCAAGCTATTCTTTTTGTAGAGTTAGGGTTTGAAGAGTTATGAGATCTGATAACTTTGTCATAGTGAAAACATTAAGAGCTTATGAGGTTTTGCCAACAAGATTTGCATTAAACATTTTTGGTTGGATAGCAACTTACCAGTTATGGTAAGCCGTGTCATAACGAGAATACTAACAATGTGTACGTATACTGCATAATACTGTATCTCTTGAAAAATACCCTTTGCCTCACGTGAGTATACACATACATACACACATGCACGTGAGGTACATGATTTGAAACATCATAGAGTAGGTTAAGGCATCTCGCTTGCTTGGTTTGGTAGTCATTTATATTACCACAACCATTCATCCTGGAGTTGGATGGCTATTATGGTTTTCGGTGACGGTTGTAAGTTGATAAATTGGTAAGAGACTTTATGAAATTACCCAGCCTATGGACGTTAGCAATACTAGCACCTATAATAGTAGATTAAACACCAAAGGATACGAGCGTCGGTGGCCCAGCGGTTAGTGTATCCGAGTTGAAAGCGAGAGGTATCGGGTTCGATTCCCGCTGCGGCCATATACCAATGACTCTTTTCTGAGTAATGTACATTAGTTGAATGATTAATGAATTATGCTCTTACGAGTACGGTGACGGAAAACATCGTGATGAAACCTGTACTTTCGGGCGACTGAATATGTAATCATGATCCAATCTGGTCAGGTTCCCCTGGTAGCAGGGTCATGGAGGTCAGATGGCAGTCGCTCCACTGTAATTACCTGATCTGCCAAATCCTGGATCATGCTCAAGGCGGACCCCGGGCCCTCGTGTGCGAGAGCACAACCGGGACATTAACGCCAAGATGTTTTTATTCATCTAGTTGCTGGTCCAAACCGTCTATTGCAGGGTAAACAACAAAAATAATGCTAGACTTAAAATTTCAACCTTTTTTTAGGACTTTGATGAATATGAAGATACTCAGTGGAGAATTAGTAGGCGATCAACACAAAGCGCTAGAGCGAAACTATTCTACGTCCCTCCAGACCAGTCCAGAACATCAAACTATAATCAATGTAATCAATCGAGGCCAAATTTTAATCTGTGATTAAAGACACCATTCAAGACATCAAGGCCTGACTGTAGTCGTATGTTGTGTTGATACAAATTGTCGCATTATACTTTGCTCAAATTGCACCTAAAGGTCAATAAGAAATTATGACTTCATTTTGATTATTTTACAGAATTTCAGAACAGAACTTTTACATCAGCCGACATTAACTATAGTAAAGTAATTTTTCTCAATTTATACGTATTGATAATCATGATAGGGTAGAAATATTTACATTAATTTTATAGCGAAAATATAACTGTCGTAAACTATAATGGCCTATTTGTATGACTCAACGCAGAGTTTATTTACCGATTTTCATAAAATATCGATTTATACTAATACTTCCATGAGATTTCTGTCATTTTATTTGTTTTTCATACCTTAATGAGTATATGGATATTTATTTAGCCGCTACATATTTATTTATATTCAAAGTGATATTGTATTAATTGGAAGTCTAAAGAAACAACATTATAACGCGCCCTTTGGGTTCATATTTTATTTTGTTTGTATCAATGGGCCTTTTAATTAGCGACAGGTAAAATTATACTTAATTTTAGAGTTCATGTTATTTATAGATTCCTTTTGTTCTCGATGAGAATAGAATTACTTTTTATACTTAAGAACTGTACCCAATTAACTTTATAAAGCGCTTATTTATAGATTCTTTTGTTCTTGTTGCGAATAAAATTATTTTGTATACCTTGCCTACCCACATTCTGTTTTATTTTCGTCTTCTCTCTGTTGTCCAGCCCTTACCTCGTTTGACCCATACTTTTACCCTGAGGCACTACCATTAGTAGCTGAGTGAGCTACAATGGACACAATAGGCACAACCGAATGGCACTACCAGCAGTTGCCGAGTGAGCCACAATGGACACAATAGGCACAACCGCATGGCACTACCAGTAGTTGCCGAGTGAGACACAATGGTCACAATCGCCACAACCGCATGGCACTACCAGCAGTTGCCGAGTGAGCCACAATGGACACAATAGGCACAACCGCATGGCACTACCAGCAGTTGCCGAGTGAGCCACAATGGACACAATAGGCACAACCGCATGGCACTACCAGTAGTTGCCGAGTGAGACACAATGGTCACAATCGCCACAACCGCATGGCACTACCAGCAGTTGCCGAGTGAGCCACAATGGACACAATAGGCACAACCGCATGGCACTACCAGTAGTTGCCGAGTGAGACACAATGGTCACAATCGCCACAACCGCATGGCACTACCAGCAGTTGCCGAGTGAGCCACAATGGACACAATAGGCACAACCGCATGGCACTACCAGCAGTTGCCGAGTGAGCCACAATGGACACAATAGGCACAACCGCATGGCACTACCAGTAGTTGCCGAGTGAGACACAATGGTCACAATCGCCACAACCGCATGGCACTACCAGCAGTTGCCGAGTGAGCCACAATGGACACAATAGGCACAACCGCATGGCACTACCAGCAGTTGCCGAGTGAGCCACAATGGACACAATAGGCACAACCGCATGGCACTACCAGTAGTTGCCGAGTGAGACACAATGGTCACAATCGCCACAACCGCATGGCACTACCAGCAGTTGCCGAGTGAGCCACAATGGACACAATAGGCACAACCGCATGGCACTACCAGTAGTTGCCGAGTGAGACACAATGGTCACAATCGCCACAACCGCATGGCACTACCAGCAGTTGCCGAGTGAGCCACAATGGACACAATAGGCACAACCGCATGGCACTACCAGTAGTTGCCGAGTGAGACACAATGGTCACAATCGCCACAACCGCATGGCACTACCAGCAGTTGCCGAGTGAGCCACAATGGACACAATAGGCACAACCGCATGGCACTACCAGTAGTTGCCGAGTGAGACACAATGTTCACAATCGCCACAACCGCATGGCACTACCAGCAGTTGCCGAGTGAGCCACAATGGACACAATAGGCACAACCGCATGGCACTACCAGTAGTTGCCGAGTGAGACACAATGGTCACAATCGCCACAACCGCATGGCACTACCAGCAGTTGCCGAGTGAGCCACAATGGACACAATAGGCACAACCGCATGGCACTACCAGTAGTTGCCGAGTGAGACACAATGGTCACAATCGCCACAACCGCATGGCAGTACCAGCAGTTGCCGAGTGAGCCACAATGGACACAATAGGCACAACCGCATGGCACTAGCAGTAGTTGCTGAGTGAGATACAATAGACACAATCGCCACAACCGCATGGCACTACCAGTAGTAGCTGAGTGAGATACCATAGGCACACAATAACTAACGAGCTGAAAGAGACACAATGCTACTTGATGAAGAGCGATAACTTGATCTGGCTGTGGTGCATGTAGACGATCCAAGTGGCTAATTTCTAGTTGGCTGGCGAGGGCATGTGAAACGTTCATTCACATTCACTGCGCGGCGGCTCAGTGTCGACTCGTCGCACTTGGTATGCGAGGGGCATTCTATTTGCGAGACATCCTGTTAGGTTTCCAATACATCTGGCCCAGCGCAGACCGATGGCGCGGAACGTGAACGAGTTCAGAATGCACCGCCCGTGCCTGCTGCAGTTAAATGACATCGGAAAACATTTCCAGGAATACCTAAATGTACCTCCCGAGAACAATATATAATTATAGATTCGCGGATGCTTGGCATGTGAGAGTTTAAATAGCCGAATTCAAACAGTGACGACGCACCAGCGGTTCTGCATTTTTGTTACCTGCTACCTAAATGTATGAATTGTAGATGTTATGGGCAACAGTTACCACTTACTATCAGGTGGTCTGTTTGCTCGTTTGTCACTGAGTAGCATAAAAAAAGTTCTAGGAGTGGCTTTGTAACCGGTTTAAGGTGGCACATTCGAACCTTATCTGGAAAGAAAGTGCATACTCTAAATTTAGAAGATTGTACTCCAAACTTCATACTCTAAAATACAACAAATCCGAAAAATGAATAGCTTTATGTATTATTTGCTTAATCTATAGGCCGTATCCCATTAGCAATTGACTGACCGATCTAGTGAGCTACCTCGCAAGGCTTCATTGGTCAACAAGCGAATGCACTCCCGCTTACACAGTTGAAGCAAATCAGCCACGCCGGTTATTGTTATTTCTGCCTATAGTAGGACCACGCTAAGTCCGAATCGCTTTAAAAAAAAAAAAAAAACCTCTGTATGGCAACTAATACCATGTCTTTTATCCGTCATAGAAAGTCATTCATAAAAGTCATAACAAAGAATTTGACTGATTTGAAAAATATTGTTGAGGCGATTGGCACATTGGAGCGTAGCATTCATTCTGGCGAAATTTGGAAATATGTGTAATTATATTGGATATATTGTTTTATCTACAATAAAAAATTTAGGAATTCTCCAAATTGTTATAATCTTTTCATAAAACTATATAATTTAAGCGAAAAATAATTAAAGAACTGAGTAACTGAATTCCTATTTGACAATCCTGGAGACCTCGCTTCACAGCAGCGACCTATTTGACGCCTTTTTATGTGGAAAGTACAGCACCAAAAACTTATCTGACCCGCAGCCCGTGTCAAATGTGTCAAAGAAAAAAAACGACAGATCCGCACGAACACGCGTCGATGCGTTTTCAGTGTGTTCGACTATGAGTAATTTCCATAGATACCGAAGACCGCTCAAATAACTTTATGTCACGCACTAACACACATCACGCACAACTGTACGGTGCTGCGTTCCAGTATGTGGATCGCCTAAATAATAATGGACAATGACTGACAAGGACAGATTATCCAATAGATATTGCCATATCCACATTTTACATTTTCTACCACTGTCAGTTGATTCGGACTAAGCGTGGTCCTATTATAGTCGCGGACGATAGCTAGTTGTCACTATTCTCGGGTGACACAAGCTGATTTTGATCCCAAATAAATGTAGGGAACCTGCAAGAAAATTGAATACTCATAGAGGCCGTCTGAGCTTCTGAAAGCTGGTGGTAGACAATGCTTAAGACCCTTTAGAAGCTGTTCGTCCGTTATCTTCGAGGGATATACGCCGGTAGCATGGCACAGAAGTATAGTGATATTTTTCTTTAAGATAGGTCATAACTTGAAGACCTTTAGACCAATATCAGTGCTGCGCCGTGTGTATAAGCTGTTCTCAAGCAAAGAGATTGGAAAGTTAGCTACCTTCATGGTTAGACTGGCAAGAAGGTAGCTAACTTTCCAATCTTTTTGTTCTATTACATTGCACAGACATAACAGACTAGACGGACACAAATTACAAATATTCCCTGTTCGCTCACTCTACATTGAATATGAATCTTGCTATCCCGTTTTTTCGTCTATTCAAATAATCTCTAAGAAAATGACGCGCGCAATATTTTGAACGTTCGACATGTTGCTCAAGCTAACAACGACCTGACGTTTATTTTGAAACATCGATGTAAATTTTATAATTTCCTAATAAAATTTAAATCAAACCATTTAAAAGACGGTGTAATTTAGTGCACATTTATGTGAAAGCGCAATTTATGGAAATATACCTGGATTATCTTTTCATCGGTAAGTAATATCATTCGTGGCCGCGGCGATCGGGAATCAATTTTAGAAATTGTGACAAAAATATGCATCGTAATCGTGTGAATTTGCAATTATTGAAATAACATGCTATTAAAGATAGATTTAAAATTATTGGCAAATTGAGCAATATTTCGGTGATCAAAAATATTTTGATGCTAACAGGGTCGGATTAAGTATTAATTGTATAAAATTTTAATACTCAAATCTTGAAAATAGCGGCCCTCAATTTGATATGTATAAATTAGGGTTTCCTACCAAAAATGTACATAAATGACATTAATGTTCTGAAATTTTATAAAACAACTTAACGGATTAATCGCGTATTTACGTTTATTTACATTTATTTGTTGTTGTAGGTTTCCTAAAGACCAGACATGGCGATGTCTGGGTTGCAAATTGGAAGTGTTGCCTTATAAACATTTTGAAGAAAAAGATAATAAGTAGATGGAAGTCCCTTCAGTCCTGGTGCATCATCATTATATGAATTTTTACTAAAAATAAAGAATATGCTGCCTCTTTAATATATTAATGTACCTATCCTTTTCATTTTTTTTTTTTAGAGGGCATCATATTCAATTCATTGTGAAGTCACATGCCTATGTGACTTCAACCTGTGGATAATGAAGATACTTCTAACGATAAGTAAGTAGGTACCTACTTAGTTTAGAAGTTATGAGCAACTAATAAACATTTATACCGGTCAAAATCATTACCCTCCTTTTTGCAAAACCAAGCACTGCCGACTCACGGTATGTAGGATCGAGAGATCAAAAAGACGGTGGTAGGTATCAGGGCGTGGGTTTGATTCACTAGACATCTTACCTTTTATTATAATGATAATATTAAATTATAAGGACAAAGTTAAACAAAGGGCGTATTTCGCTCCGGACAACTTCGTCCGATTTGTATGTTCGTTACTAGTAGAAATTCATAGCAAAATATAACATATAGCGGCCCGCCCCTGCTTCGCACGGGTACCACTACGGGTACACGGGTTACACACGACCGCTGCGTAGGGAGCCGACCGCGTGAGTGTGCCGCGCGGCAATTTATTACTTAACATTGACTCCCCTCTCGTACCCCGTGCTGCCTAGATAGCCGAGCGGACTGAGCGGCGAACACGCGACTTTTTTCTTTCGTGATATCTTTCGAATGTAATGTCTGAATTGAATAATTCAAACAGTTATATGAAGGTATTGAAGCAGTCGTGAATATGAAGTAATTGATTTTGATAAGGATTAATACCAAGGTACAAATAAAGAGCGTTTTAAGCGGCGGCATTTTAATTAAATTTTTAAAATAAAAGAACACTTATTGTGACATAACTATAAAAGTTAGACATATACTGTCGCGACACTTTTTGTAGATAATGATGTGTTCTGCAAAGTCATAGTACATTATTTTGTTCTATCATCAATAGTTTTCGCAGCGCACGCGATGTAAGGAATTTTAAGACTCATTTTTCTACACCTTCGGTTACATTGTTCAAATTTTACCAAGAATCCCTAATTTTTTTTAAAAATGAAATGTAGCCTATGTCAAATTGGAAGAATGTAGCATTCTATTGGTGAAAGAATTTTTTAAATCGGCCCAGTACTTTTTGAGCCTATTCATTACAAACATACAAACATACAAAAATAGGTACAAATCTTTCCTCTTTATAATATTAGTGTAGATCTGCAGATGGACTGCCTTGTTCCGTCCCTGCATTTGCATTAGTGTGTGTGTTATAGAGATGTGTGATATTTTCCCTCGTATTTAAACTCGGTATGTGCTCTCTGCTCCTGTATATAAAATTATAACTCGGTATGTGCTCTCTGCTCCTGTATATAAAATTATTTCTCTAAGTTACGTTCAGCCTCCCGTACAAGCCGGGTTCCGAAAAGATTAGTAACGTAGATCGTTATACAGAAGGCCGAAGAGTATAACCGACCATTATGCTTGGTGTTTTTGGAGTACGAGAAAGCCTTCGATTCCATGGAAACCTGGGCTATGCTCCAGTCCCTACAGCAGCGGTACCAAATCGACTATCGATATATCGAAGCAAAAGTGTTTGTACGAAAAGGCCACCATATTTGGACGTCTCCAGGATCAGAAAGAACTCAGAGGCTATGCTGTTGCAGCGAGGTGTTAGATAAGGTGATGTCACATCACCGAAGTTGTTCACCCCTGCATTGGAGAATGTCTTCAGGCTTCTGGACTGGGACAGACTTGGCATAAATATAAACTGTAAGCACATTCGTGGAAACCCTGGAAGACTGAGGCAAAATGTTCGATAATGTCTGTAGTGCCTCTCAAAAGGTAGGTCTTAAAATCAACATGGACAAGACGAAAATTATGTCCAACTTGAAGTACTGCGATGTCGTTATTATAGAAATTGGTTCTCATTTGACGAAGATATCGGCAAACAAAAATTTTTTTTGACAAATTATTTGAATCCCATGACGATTTAAAAATCAGTGAGAGAGGAAAAAAATATTTTTTTATTCATTACTCACAAAGCACTGGCTTTAAAGTATACTCTTGCTCATCCTAAGTATAATTAAAAAGATATAACAAAAAAACATTACGCAGTGTAGGTATAGGGATGTTTCACAGTGCGCCGTGATAACACATTCGTGAATTTAAAGTATTTAAATTTAAAGGCTCTTCACGCCAATAATAGTCCAATCGAATTGTCGTCGATAAAATGCTATCGGGTATATTTTGTTTACCGATAATTTTATTATGGCACCTTCTTTAATATGCACCCATGTAAACAATAGTCACGATTAATCATATAATTGTGACTATTGTTTGTATCGGGACTATTTCATAATGTATTCGTTATATTTACGTCGCTTTTAAATGTTGACCATTGAACCACTCAGGTCGTCTAACTCACAATAACTCTGAAAGAATGGAAAAATGTTTCCATAAATACCATGAAGAAGGAGCAAAAGTATCAAAGTCAAAAATCACAATTGGGCGCAATATCAGGGAGTTTCATTATAAACATTTCATAATAAAACGTATATCATAACAATATCATTGGACTTCGCGAAGGTACACCAAAATGGCAGGACAGTTTCGTGTCTACGAGTACGATTTATGTCACATGCAGAGCGTTGGAGCGTACACAGTAAACATCCTCGACTATTCCTAGAACACATCGGCATTACGTTAGAATGCACTTCCTTTCGGGGGAACGGGGAAATTGTTGCAATTTAAAACGGAGATAACAGGAGGCACATGGAGAAACTTATAAATATAGCGCTATCTCTACTATTTACGCTCGCCCAAAGATAACTATGGACTGTGAGGGCGACGTCCTAGAGTATAAGGAAAATCCACTTTGTAGTGATAAATGTCAACGTGTTAAACGTGTAGACGTTTAAGATACCCATAAAGCGTTGGCCAGTGCAGAGACCGGCACAAAAAAAAGTTTTTTAGCCACTCGCAACGAAAATACTTACATATCCTCTTGTGTGGGTTTTATAAGTAAAAAAACGCCAAGGTGCCTCACATCCTCTGGCAGTTTCGCTTATCAGACACATTGTAGTCACAAAAGAGCACGGGTAGACCGTGATTGTTTTGTGGGTCTTCTAAACGTCTACTGTCACACAAATGGAACTTTTCTTGTATGCGATCACGTAGGATAACCGACGGCGCCCTCACAGTCAACTAATTTAAAACGATAATTCCGTCAGAGTATAATTCTGATTCGTCAGAATACACACGGCGAGTTCGACACGTTACGCTGTGATATCATCTATGATGCCTAGTTTATGAACACGGGGTGCACAGAGAAACCGAGAAGAGAACTAGTCTCTGTCGAAGAATCGACAGCCATTGCTGTAAATGAGTCCCTGGAGATCCCGATTCGGCAAGCGTAGTGCGCCGTCAGGCCAGTAGGAGTGACCACTTTGGAAAGAGTGCAAGTGGAAGCTGGATGCGGCAAGCTGAAGACCCTACATTAGCGCTCATTAGGCCTATGCTCAGCAGTAAAAGCACAGGCTGATGACTAGTGCCTGGGGCCCCATCGATGACGCATGCTACAGTCTAACGTTACGTGCTTTTTTTCTACTTTCACGCTGCTTATCAAACAAAAGCGTTAAATGACACCACTATGTGCCATGCCAGATTAATCTTTATGTGTGCTGTAAAGACCTGTAAATAGAGATGCCACGAATATTCGACTTTGGCCGAACAACCAGGGTTCGAAGAAACACATACCTACTGTCACGTGTCGGAATCATACAGCTAGCTCGGAATTAGTGTTCAAAAACTATCAAAATTCGTGTTTTCTCGTAGTGCAGGTATAGACTACATCATGCAATCGCCTCGGACAATTAGTTTGGTGCGCTTCCGTGCGAACGCCCCTGTTTGAGAGCTAAACCTGCCCGTCGAAGCAGGTTCCCGCGGATCCCGAGTACGGGATATGGGTACGTAGGTACCCGGGTGTTTCCCACATTCCCCGCGGCCTCACAGATTTATCTGCGTGCCTGGTGCCCGCTCGGCCGCTCTCCACGCTCCATACAAATTGAAAATCAATGAACCGCGGAATTCAATTTAATATGAAAAGCTATTCGTCTTCATGCTCGTACAACGCCGTTATAGACAACCGTGGACGAAGTCCCGTCATGCTATTGGGTACGGTGATTTTTGTGAGATAGAGTTGGTTTTGTTGAGGTAGTTTTATAATAATAATAATCTTAAGCCGTCACGAGGTGTCCGCAGTCTCAGAGTCCGCAGCGGAAGACCTTGGTCAACCTCGCTTTGCATACGGTATTGGAATCACACGAGTAACGAGTAGCGAGCTTTTAGTGGCGATTCGTCTATGGTCACCCATCTAGTTCAAGGACTCTGCATGCGTTGCTTAGTCTTGGTTATCGGTCTCGCAATCACGCTGCCAGACCTCAAAAACCCTTTTCGCTAACAAATGGCTGTAGTTGATAACTGCATCGCACTAGTTAGCATTACCCACAGAAAAATAATCAAACAACAACACAAAGACTACTAAATACCTATTTTACACTTAATAAGTAAACCAAAAGGTTAAACAGAGGCTCAATGTCTTAGCGTATTTGTCGGTGGAAGTGAGTGGCTTTGTTTTCATTCGATTAAAGCTCAACCGTGACGGGCCACGTCCGGAATTCATTTGGGGGCGTCAATGAAACAAAAACATTTGTCACGTGACGGGCGGGCGGCTTAGTCGGGTCCCCGGCTGGGGCGCAGAACCGAGCGAATGTAGGTATACGATAAGCGAAAGCGCTAGTTCAGAAAGGGACATGGAAGTTGAATAAGTTTAATATTTCTAAAAATATCGTCTAGCTAGTGCCAGTTATAGAAAATGCATATATTTGCTGTGAGATGAGATTATAATTTATCTAATGGACATTGTATGCATAAATGGATTACATTAACCAGAGACCATGAGATGGTCCTTGCGTTATTGGCTTTCGACTAAATCTGTGTCAAAAATAGTTAGAGCAACTCCGCAACTCCAGCTACTGAGAATTACAGCGACGTCGCTTTCATAGTTTCACAAGTATCAATAATCTAAAACCTAGAAGCTAAAACTGACTAGATTAAATCATGGTTACACATTCAGTCGCCTGAATATGCAGGTTTCATTACGTTTTTAACGGTGAGAGTATCGGACAGCATTCAAGTAATTTAAATGACTCAGAAAAGAGTCATTGGTACATGGGTGCAGTGGGATTCGAACTTGGTACCTCTCGCTTACGAGTCCGATACCTTAACCACTTGGCCATCGACGCTCTTCCTCACTGGGTTAATCGCAGTAAAATATGGTAACAGTTACCATCAGGTGACCAGTATGCTTGTTTGCTGAGTAGTGTGAAATAGCTGTTGATATTATGGTAGACATTGGTCTGAACATGAATTAACTCGCAGCATCCTTAAAGCAAGTGGGTAAGTGCACTAGAGACTTGAGCACGACGATGCCACTGCAGAATTTAATGAAATACTAGAGGCAACGCACTGTGCGGCTACAGAACTTTGTGACACAAGTTAACAAATAGAACAAATTTGAAACACGGCAAAGCTGTGGTAAAGCCTCACTGCAGAGTTCCACTTTTGCAGTTGAACTCGAGTTCACTCAGTTTTCGGAGGAAAATAACTACGAGGTGCGGCGACGACCGGGTGCAAATGAAACAATTATTTGGCACAAGCTACCCTAGTGTCTCTTCATAAATAATAACCCCCATATAACGCCCTAAGTCATATTCAACGATCCGTTAACGGTAAGAAATATAAACCAACCAGATTAACACCTTTAGAAATAACTAAACTTCTAAAAAGCTAAAGTCCGAAGTGGTAAGAATAAAAGGAGATGTATGAAAAGAATTGTGGATCAATGCAAAGCTAGGGAGTCAAATTGTGAGAATTGTGGATATTTGCCAATCCCACCTGTGCGACAGAGGCGTGAGGTTTATATATGAATGTACGTAAATTGAGATTTTCCGTAATTCTGTTGACTCGATGTCAGTAAACGAAAGACTGCTTAGTTACTATTTTACCATTCATTGAACGTTGGAACCGGGCTTAAGGACCCAAGCATCTAGAATACCGGTGGACAAAAAACATCTCCAAGTACTCTAGTAGTAAGGTACATAACTACTGCAACATCCATAATTAAATTTTAATTTTGAATTTGTTAGGATGTTTGGGTTTGTATGGCGTAACTTTTTTTTTATGTTATACGGCAGACAAACAGGCAAGCGGGCCACCTGATGGAAAGTGGTCACCGCCGCCTATGGACATCAGCAACACCATAGGAGTCACCAATGCGTTGCCCGCCTCTGAAGAGACCTCTGATATACCTCTTGAACGATTCCATGTCATAATCCAAAGGAAAAACTGTGACTGTAACTGCAAAAAAATTAATCAATAGTACTTTTCCTTAGGAAAGAGAAATTTTGAATATCGCGCAAGTGTATGGATTCTTAGTGGTATATAAAAAAGAATCCTCCGAAAAAGCAGAAAAGATTACACTATTTGTAAATCTACAAAAAATATATCCCTCTAAGTTCCTAGAATGAACAACGCTGGGCTGGAACAGACAAAGATAAACTTCAATATTCCGCGGAGAAATAGTCATATAAAAGATAGCAGAATCTTTGTAATTAAATTGTGCAGGTATTATTTGGGACATCACTCCACAATTGTCCGTATTTGTCGGGAGTCCAATATTTTGTGTGAGACTGGGGATGTAGACATGAACACACCCATATAAAAACATAGGTACATTATATTCCGGAACAATCAACGCAACGTTCACACTTTAATTTTAAACACTTCGGCGAGTAAGCGTGCGCGCGACGGTAGGTACCCTCTTAATTAAGTGTCATATTATTCTGTCACAAGCTGGGACGGCATCTCTCCGGAGTCTTGTCACGCCCGTTTGATACCCAAGGCATGAAGGGAAGGCAATTAGACGCCTATAATTACTATGTTAATTACAGACACTGCGCTCTTCTCATCCTGCTATTCCGACCGTTTTCTTGTTATATAAACATGAATTCGTTGGTCCAAAGTAAGCCCTAATTAACGTGTGCCAGTATGATTACAGAGCAACTATTTGCTTTGAAATTGTCGTCCGTGGAGCGGAAACTTTAACGATTACAAGCTAGATTTAGCACCGAATTGGGGAATAGGTCATATATTTTGGTTAATTTTATTCCAATATACCTGCCCTCTCTCTCTCTCTCTCTCATACTTTCAGAAGACCAACGGTTTCCTTTTCTAAATTCGATTTCATTGTGATTAAAATGATTTATTATCGTTCTGCATATATTTTCGTTCTGTTTCATTATTATGTGAACGAGTTTTAACAAAAAATATTTAAAACAATTTGTATGCTATCTTATATTCAAAATTCGTTTGTCACGTCTTCTCTTTAATCTAGCCTCTTAGCTTCCTCGTACATGTTTAATGCCTACTATAATTAGCTAAGTGATCCGTGTACATCCGATAATATACTCATCCACCATTCAGAGAACACCAAAGTTCGACTCTAGGCATGCGCAGAATTCGAATGATTAGCTTAGATTTCTGTTCCAGTCTGGGTATTCAGTGCTTGCCTTTGTATTTGACCATTCGCTCAAGGAACGTTGATTTATTAATTGATGCATACTACTGCTACGACATGCTACGCGTCGTAGAGTGCTCTACGAACAAGAAACTCGACTGTCGAAGTAAATTTTACCGCAGTTTCGGGTTTCCTAGCTTCATATTGATAGATTAAAAGAGGTCAATAATGGGTTGTAAATGAATGTCATTACAATTATATTTTCCACATACTCCAGTTGAAACATAAAGGAAGTTAGTATGTTAAAGATGGTTGATTTCTTAATACTGTTGAAAAACTGTACTAGGTCTGCAATGTCAAATACTCGTATATGTAAATTGCTGAAAACCTTTTACTATTAAAATTATATAAATTAAATTAAATAATATTGAAATTTTTTCAATATTCATCAGATTGTAGGACTCTGTCAAGCCTGAGAAGTCCGCCTGAGTACTACTGCTTTATCTATTTCTGCCGCAAAGCAACAATGCAAGCTTTGTTCCAGCTTGAAGGCTATGGTAGCTGCGCAATTACAGGCAAGAGGCATTTCATCTTTGTCCTCACAGTTCATTCAGTTCACATTTTTGTTAAAGTGTAGATGTTATGGGCGACAGTTACCACTTACTATCAGGTGGACTGTCTGCTCGTTTGTCTCAGTAGTACAAAAAAAATGGCCTAGTAGTAAAAGTTGATCAAAGTATCATCGCTCAGAGAGTAACACAAGTTAGTGAAGAGATAAGATTATTCGCAGAATTTACTCCTGAAACATAACAACAATCTTTACAAATCCTTATATCCTTATAAAATTTTGTAATCATTATTATTTTTATCTTGAGTTCAATTTCCCCCTTTTCACAACATTTTACAATAATAACATCGCACCGCAAACCAATTTGAACTTTAACCGCTCAAGATTAGATGCGAACAAGTTGCGTCACGATATAAATCATTGTCGTTAATGCGCGGCCGGTTGCAGCGTTAATAAACGACTTAATATATCATTGTGTATTAGTGCGGCGCCGGCGTCGCAACACTGCAGGTGAGATTAGGTCTGCGATGTGCAATCCCAGCGTTGATTTATATCAAGTCCTCCAACGCTGGGCTAACTTCGCATATTACGTGCGAATATGGTGTGCTCTCGGCTATGTACGAGTATCTACAGTTAAGACTGGCCCGTGGTGAACGCTCGAGTTTCATGGTATAAACGATAGGTATAATTTCGTCCCAATTACCGCTGTATCTCAAGACGAAGGTCTTTGACCAATAAGTGTTGCCAATGATGACCTACGGAACTGAAGCGTGGCCGCTCACTATGGACCTTACCATGGGCCTTGTACCAAGGGCTTTATAAGGAAGCTCACTGTTACCCAAAGGACAATGGAAAGGGCTATGCTCGGAGTCTCGTTGCGTAATCGAATGAGGAGATCCGCAAGCGAGTTGAGTACGAGAGTCATGGAATATTGGCTGGCTATTAGGAAATGGGTACTGGCTATGGCGGTCAGAAGAAGCTAATACTGCTGCTACTGCGATAAGTTGGAACAAGATAAGATGTGTCATGTAACTGATAACAATATAGGCATATTTTAATGTATTTATCGCTGTTTTATACCTACCATCAGGAGTTATATTAAACTGTCATACCATTGTGCCATGACATCATCGATGATGACTTAAATATACATACCGCCATGTTCCTGGTTGAGATAAGTCGGATACTCCTGAAATAGATGTCACATTCTTTCACCTGTTTGTATCGTGAGCGTGCCACTTATCGCACATCAACATAAGCTTTATCGCATCAACATTATAGGTATAACGTAAGCTCGAACAACTGTGTAAATGTTTGTACGGCTAAACAACACGGCGCAATCTCGACTACCGTATATTGTGATACACAATGCAATGCACCAGGACAATGCATTGTTCGCAGTAAGAGCTCTTCTACTGCGAGATTTATGAACAATATGGGAATATCTATAAGATGAGATCAACGCAGTTATCGGTATTGGTTTTCCTGGTGTCGTACGTATACCTGCGAGTACCTATGTACTTGCAGATATTACACATTTTAATGGTATGTTCCGGGTTTACTATTCTCACGGGTAGTTGTCCCGTGACCATGATGCATGCAGTCGGGCTACTCGTCAACAAAGGTATTCCGTAGAAAACCCGGAATATACCATTAAAATGTGTTATAATAACCGCGATACTTTAAAACATGATGTTGTAGATATTATTCTATAAGACAATACTGCAGCTGAAAATGATGTACCGATTCCCACTCGAGAATCTGTACCAATGGCTCTGTAATACGTACAGATCATTCGATCACCCACAACATGCTCCGTGCGTTGGAGCGCACGTTAAGCTGCAGGTGGCACACACGATTAGTAATGGTTGGTAGTAGCACCCAGAAGCCACGTTAGAGACTTCTTGGATGGCTCGAATCTCTTATAGCAGTAGGTGGATATTCAGTACTATAAATAATACTATTAATAGGTATTACACAGTCCTAGGATATCACGATTTCGTCATGTGTTAAGTAAGCCTCAGGGATACGTGGGAAATAGATGCCTGAATCTGCCGGTATCAGGAAAGAGGCCCCATGAGGATGCCGAAGACAGGGCGAAGTAGAGAAGAATGAGAAGGAAAGCGGACCCCGGCAGAGGCTGGGACGACGATGATGACAGTCCTAGAATATCGTTTTAATAGGTTTACGACTAAAGTACTCTGTTGAAAGCAAAATGTTTATTAAAGAGCTTTACACACCTACTTCTATAACTAGGCTAGAATACAGCATTAACCCATTCACTGTGTGGGTGTTAATGCAAAAGGCATTATATAATATTTTAGAGGCAGACCAGAAAATATGCAGCATTCTGTGTCATGATTTTACATTGCGTACAATTAAATATGCTTGGACAATTCACACAGTGCTATCCAGCTCAAAATAGAGCAAAACTTCTGTTATGACTGCCATAAAACTGATAAACTACTAATATACTTCTTAAATACATATTATGTACATATACAACACCTAGACCCGTAACAGAAATTAAAATTCATCATTTCAATTTCTGCCCAGCGGAGAATCGAATCCGGGAGCTCTGCGTGGCAGACCGACCGGATGTTAACCAACTGAACCACTCAGGTCGCCAAATTGCAATGGTCATCATGGCGTTAATGTCCTGGTTGTGCTCTCGCGCGCGAAGGGGCGGGTTCCGCCTTGACCATGATGATTAGATTATTACAGTGGAGCGACTGCCATCTTGCCGTGTGGTGTCCGGCAGAGTAGAATAGCACCAACCCCTTACGCTCATGGGTGTCGTACAAGGCGACAAATGTTTTCGAGGCAAAAGATCAAGAGTCTCCGTAGTCTGGAAAATGGGCAGCAGCATTTTCCATTATATTTAAACACTGCGATCTCCAACCCGCCTGCCAAGCGTGGAGATTATGGCAATAACCTCCCCTTTCGTGGGAGAGGCCCTAAGTCCTGCAGTGGACTGTTACGGGCTGTGATGATGATGACTGCCATCTGACCTCCGTGACCCTGTTAACAAACGAAACTGACCAGATTGGATCATGGTGACATATTCAGTCAGCTGAATGTGCAGGTTTAATCACGATGATGGTTTCCCTCGCCATAAGAGCATCGGTTAATGTTCAACATGAACAACAACGTGAAAAGAGTCATTTGCACATGGCGGCATTCGAACCCGGTACCGCGGGGTATAAGTCTCCCTAACTATTTCCACTCCTTAACCATTGGGCCCCGACGCTCCTACATTGCGTACAATTGTAATCAACCCTTGCAATGAGCATAAGCCTGCCGCCCCTAACGTAGCCGTGTTGGTTCCGCGGTATAGGTATTTGAGCCATCGGGAGACGCGATCCGGGCGAACGATTCATCATTATGTTCGACCTTTATAATGTGTACGGCTAACGAATGGAACACGTTGCCTGCGAGTGTGTTCCCTGATCAATATAATCTGGACTATGGAATATGGGATATGCCGTAATCTCCACGCTGTGAAGGTAGTTTATCAGTTATCTAGCACCCATAACACAAGCTTTGCTTACTTTGGGGCTAGATGGCCCTGTGTGAATTTGTCCACGATTATTTATTTATTATTATTTATTTATTTATTTGTATATGTATTGCCTCCATTTTTTAAATTTGTTTGTTTGCGTTAATGCGATAGTGGGGCGCGTCATTTCAGCTTAGACGAGCTCTACCTAACTATTAGGAAACGGGTGCTGGTTACGGCAGTCGGAAGAAGCTAATACTGCTGCTACTGCGATAAGTTGGAACAAGATAAGATGTGTCATGTAACTGATAACAATATAGGCATATTTTAATGTATTTATCGCTGTTTTATACTCTCAAGCGAAATTAATGTTGGAGCACTTACCATCAGGAGTCATATTAAACTAATTTAATTTAGTTTATGTGTAATATGTAGATACTGTAGTAGTGTACTAGTTGTAGTAATACTGTGGTACTGTATTAGTTTTAAGTGTCCAATTTATTCTCGGTATAGGTGTATCAACAGATTTTCTTATTTGTATTCCAAAGTCTATCAGCGAAGAATTGGCTATCAGATAAGAATTGGCTTTCTGTTTCGTAAGATTGTTATTAATATGTTGTTGGATAGCTGTTGGTCTTCCAAATAAAATAAAATAAATAATAAACTGTCATACTATTGTGCCATGACATCATCGATGATGACTTAAATATACATACCGCCATGTTCCTGGTTGAGATAAGCCGGATACTCCTGAAATAGATGTCACAATCTTTCACCTGTTTGTATCGTGAGCGTGCCACTTTATCGCACATCAACATAAGCTTTATCGCATCAACATTATAGGTATAACGTAAGCTCGAACAACTGTGTAAATGTTTGTACGGCTAAACAACACGGCGCAATCTCGACTACCGTATATTGTGATACACAATGCAATGCACCAGGACAATGCATTGTTCGCAGTAAGAGCTCTTCTACTGCGAGATTTATGAACAATATGGGAATATCTATAAGATGAGATCAACGCAGTTATCGGTATTGGTTTTCCTGGTGTCGTACGTATACCTGCGAGTACCTATGTACTTGCAGATATTACACATTTTAATGGTATGTTTCGGGTTTACGATTCTCACGGGTAGTCGTCCCGTGACCATGATGCATGCAGTCGGGCTACTCGTCAACAAAGGTACGCAGTAGAAAACCCGGAATATACCTTTAAAATGTGTTATAATAACCGCGATACTTTAAAACATGATGTTGTAGATATTATTCTATAAGACAATACTGCAGCTGAAAATGATGTACCGATTCCCACTCGAGAATCTGTACCAATGGCTCTGTAATACGTACAGATCATTCGATCACCCACAACATGCTCCGTGCGTTGGAGCGCACGTTAAGCTGCAGGTAGCACCCACGATTAGTAATGGTTGGTAGTAGCACCCAAAAGCCACGTTAGAGACTTCTTGGATGGCTCGAATCTCTTATAGCAGTAGGTGGATATTCAGTACTATAAATAATACAATTATTAGGTATTACACAGTCCTAGGATATCACGATTTGGTCACGTGTTAAGTAAGCCTCAGGGATACGTGGGAAATAGATGCCTGAATCTGCCGGTATCAGGAAAGAGGGGATGAGGATGTCGAAGACAGGGCGAAGTAGAGAAGAATGAGAAGGAAAGCGGACCTCGGCAGAGGCCGGGACGACGATGATGACAGTCCTAGAATATCGTTTTATTAGGTTATAGACTAAAGTACTCTGTTGAAAGCAAAATGTTTAATAAAGAGCTTTACACACCTACTTATATAACTAGGCTAGAATACAGCATTAACCCATTCACTGTGTGGGTGTTAATGCAAAAGGCATTATATAATATATTAGAGGCAGACCAGAAAATATGCTGCATTCTGTGTCATGATTTTACATTGCGTACGATTAAATATGCTTGGACAATTCACACAGTGCCATCCAGCTCCAAATAGAGCAAAACTTCTGTTATGACTGCCATAAAACTGATAAACTACTAATATACTTCTTAAATACATATTTAGTACATATACAACACCTAGACCCGTAACAGAAATTAAAATTCATCATTTCAATTTCTGCCCGGCGGAGAATCGAATCCGGGAGCTCTGCGTGGCAGACCGACCGGATGTTAACCAACTGAACCACTCAGGTCGCCAAATTGCAATGGTCATCATGGCGTTAATGTCCCGGTTGTGCTCTCGCGCGCGAGGGGGCGGGTTCCACCTTGACCATGATGATTAGATTATTACAGTGGAGCGACTGCCATCTGACCTCCGTGACCATGTTAACAAACGAAACTGGCCAGATTGGATCATGGTTTCAGTCAGCTGAATGTGAAGGTTTAATCACGATGATGGTTTCCCTCGCCATAAGAGCATCGGTTAATGTTCAACATGAACAACAACGTGAAAAGAGTTATTTGCACATGGCGGCATTCGAACCCGGTACCGCGGGGTATAAGTCTCCTTAACCATTTCCACTTCTTAACCAGTGGGCCCCGACGCTCCTACATTGTGTACAATTGTAATATACCCTTGCAATGAACATAGGCCTGTCGCCCCTAACGTAGCCGTGTTGGTTCCGCGGTATAGGTATTTGAGCCATCGGGAGACGCGATCTTTATAATGTGTACGGCTAACGAATGGAACACGTTGCCTGCGAGTGTGTTCCCTGATCAATATAATCTGGACTATGGAATATGGGATATGCCGTAATCTCCACGCTGTGAAGGTGGCCAAAGAAACTCTGTAATAAAACAATGCAACCCTATCGTGTTAAGGCTCAATTAGGCTCGTGTTTAAGGACAAGTATTCTGATGGAGATATGAATCCAGGGTCTTATGGTGCAGTTGGAAGGTGGCTACAGGAACAAAATTAACAAACAAGACTAAAAAGCGGAAAATATTAATAAAAAAAAACATTAAAAATATATTTACGTTTTTGAAACGGACTAAAAAGTATAAAATAATGGACTCAGAATAGTCTGTATGGGGTTAGGAATCTGTATGAAAGGGTATAAATATGTAGGTAAATTACTTTATACTTTTTAGTCCGTTTTTAAAACGTGGATAATTATTTTTTAAATGTATAATTTTATATACCACTGCCAGCATTTTCATATTCCCTTTTCGGTGTACTGAAATGGTATATTGTCTTTATATGCACCGCTGCGCCCGCCACATGCCGATGTGTGAAATCATAACCGGTGTTCAGTGACATGTAATAATGTGATGACCGAGGAGTCTTGTCAATACACATAACATAAATACCCCTAACTGCTGTTGCTGTATTTGAATACCGCAGCCAACAAACAATTTGAAATTGTTTCCAGTGCTCTATTAATACTTAACCATGGGTTTGGCAGTGGACGGACCTATAATTTGTCTATTTGCTATAGAGGTGTTGCCCACCTTTATTTGGTAATACCCCTGGCGTTTCTAATGGTCATAGGCAGCGGTCAC
The DNA here is from genome assembly GCA_905147135.1 of Blastobasis lacticolella. Classification (NCBI taxonomy): domain Eukaryota; kingdom Metazoa; phylum Arthropoda; class Insecta; order Lepidoptera; family Blastobasidae; genus Blastobasis; species Blastobasis lacticolella. Next base: position 12,297,253 of record LR990041.1, read on the forward strand.
CGCGGTTGACCCGCTTGGCTGTCCACCAATTGACATAAAACAACTTGAACCTCACGTTAAAGGTGTAATCCGGATTTCCTACCGCGAACCTTTGTTTACGAGTAGCTCAATATTTGGGCGAGGTAGGAAACCCGGAATATACCTTTTAAATGTGTGATAATAACCACGATAGTTTAAAACGGTAACATATACCTCCTTAAAATAGGTTTTGAAATGGGTAACACTGGAAAGGTAGGGTAGGAAACGCTGCTACCCATTTCTCTGGTATACGGAGGTCCTAGCTTGTCTACATCTAAGACAATAGTCATATTGGTAAGACACCCATGAATAAATGGGGTTGTTCTATATTCTGCTTATTCCGGACACCACACGGCATCTGTCGATGCACTTGGCGCTAACTGTTGGGTTCTATATGAGCATAGTGTATTATCACCAATCAGTTTTGACTATAAGCCCCCGTGCGGGGGCGTCTCGTCTCTCGTCTCGGAGGTGTCTGTCTCGCGCGGCTACTAATGATGTTAGCGCCTGTGATGATTAGAGAGCTTGTATTATGCACATACCTATAATGGCATATTTAGTTTTCGAGTACACTGTGTTTGGCTTCATAAATAAGTGGCCAATAGGTGGGACCTATTGACTTATTCTACCGTCCTATGACTTTTGATGTCTACACTAGTCACGTGACTGCGTAACGGTTGCGATGTCTTTTGAATTTTTTTCGTAATGTGTCAAAATATGAGTAATTTTTAAATGTAATATTAATTTGTTGTAATGTAATATAATTAAAAACGAATTCCGAATTATGCTGCTTTATGCAAAACCATCGTAGGCCAATCCCTTCCCGATTACTGTAGGTGTTCACCATGGTTCAGTGCTGAGCCCCTACTTGATTTGCGTCGTGGTCGATGTTAGGAAATTCAGGACATGCCTGAATACGCTGATGACATCGCACTGGTGAGCAAGCACTGGCAGGATCTTGAGAACAGAGTGAACACCTGGAAGAAAGTGAAGAAAATATAATTAAAAAAAACTCTGCAGTATTATTTTATCTATCTTACATTATTATCTACTTGTAATAATTTACATGTAACTTTATAATATGTTGTTGAATTCTGTGGTTGGGGAATCACAATTTTATTTGATTTTGTAAATATAAATATACCGCCAGACATCCTGTACAAGTTGCCTATATTTCAATATAGGCATCCGCTTTTGCATCCGCAAAAGCTGTTTATTTTGAATTCATAGTGTCCATGGGTAATAAGCTTTATCGATCAAATAAGCTTCACTGAATTGACATTCGATGTTGCCAATATTGCGTAGCCATTGGCAGCCATCATAGAAATAATATTACGTTGAGGTAAAATACTTAACTAAAGTCCCTCGTGCGTGTGTGTACAGTATGCAAAAAATTAGAAATATTTTATATCTTTTCATGATAATAAATATCTAAGTGCATAGGAAAAATAAATTTAATTTGAATAAATAAAATGAGCTTGCATACCGTACGTTAGTAACAAAATTTTAAATTTGATAAATCTGTCCGAATATATATGTCGCAGCCAACTGGTTAAATCAGCCATTTAATTAGAAGGCTAGTCCGTTAATTAAACGCCGGCATTTAATTAAATTGCTAAAGGATAACAAGCCAAGTTGTTTAATGTAACGCTTAACTACTTGGCTGAACGTTATTAAGCCGTTTTGTTAAAGGGTATACAGATAGTTGGTTAGAGTGACCATAACTTCGCGACTTAAATGATAAACTTTATTTAAGATAAAAAATAATGAATTTATAAATATCTTACTTACTTACTTCGCTGGCTCAGCGACCCGAAGTGGATCTTGGCCTCCGACACAAGAACTCGCCATTGGTCCCTATCCTGCGCCACTTGTTCCCAGTTCGTTGTCTGGAGCTCGCGCAGGTCTTTCCGGACTTCGTCTATCCATCGATACCTGGGCCGTCCAACCGGGCGTTTGCCGGCTATTCGTCCCAGGTAAGCACGTTTGGCTGCACGATCCTCTCCCATTCTCTCAATGTGTCCGAGCCAGCGAAGTCGAGCAGCTTTAATCTCCCCGATGATATTAGGCTCGGACACGAGCTCTTCTATTTCTACATTCTTTCTCATTTATAAATATCACATTTATTTAATAAAACATTATTAGTGGCAAGGTATACAATTAATTGTATTGCGTAAATAATAACTTATTTACTACTTGTAACTATGTAGTAGGAATAATAGCAACAGTGCACTTTCTTATTTAATAATATTAAATATAAAATGACACGAAAGTTTGACATTTGTTTCTAATTAAAAAGAAAATGAACATATTAAGTTTTCTTAATTCTTACTTAAAAACATGTAGGTACCGCATTTTAAATTTAGTTAAAACGAAAAAAATAAATTGCATGCTGTGCGAGCTGTCTGACGCCAGATTTGTTTTGGTGACTACCAGCGCAGCTGTAGATAATATGTTAATTAAATTCAAATCACCTGCCTGGTTTTACTTCAGCCGTCTCCAAAGGACTGACTTTAATAAGCCAACTAGTTAAACGTTGAGTAAAGCTATTTAAATCAACGATCGGCCTAGGTATTCAATTGAATGCCGGCGTTTTATTAAAGGACTAGCCTTCTCATTAAATGGCTGATTTAACCAGATGGCTGCGACATATACATCACATATGTAAGAGAATTTAGTCTAACTTGTCTTATGTGGTAAACAAACATCACTCGTAACCTTATCACGACTTGCCGTATTAATTACGCTACGTAGGTACATTATGTATTTTGACAATTCGTGTTACAAATTATCCATTTAAATACATAATTTCTCGCCTGCCACGCGTAGAGATTATGGCAATAACCTCCCCTTTCGTGGGAGAGGCCTTTAGTCCTGCAGTGGACTGTAATGATGATGATGAATATTTTTATAGATCGTCTTACGGTGAGAGAAACAATGTGATGAAACCTGCACATTCAGGCTGAATGCGTTACCATAATCCATGATCCAATCTGGTCAGGTTCCCCTGGTAGCAGGGTCATGGAGGTCAGATGGCAGTGGCTCCACAGTAATTACCTGATCTGCCAAATCCTGGATTATAGTCAAGTTGGACCCTGGGCCCTCGTGCTTAAGAGCACGATCGGGAAATTAACGCCAAGATATTTTTATAGATGGGAGAAGTAAAATTAGTGAATTAACTTATTTATTTATTGAAATTTATATGTAATAAAAATATTTTTGGAACGAACTGAATAGACTTCCACACATACTCTGAAGGACAATAAAAACTGTATTTTATACCACGACTTCGGGTTACTTTGACAGTTTGCGGAAAAAGAGTATACTAAATTTATTTTACTGGCAATAATAAACCACATAGAGGAAATATTACTAGACGTCATTGAGTATTTAATAAACACAATAAGCCGCCTTCGTTATTGGTGGTTACCATTTGATATTAGTCGGTTTATACTGTATAACTTTGGTGTCAACGACTACTATGTCAAATGTTGGCATTTAACAAGAATCACGATTCCATAAAGGAAGGCGCTAGGTCTTTTTCTGAAACGTCATTATTTTAATTTTACAATAGTCAATGGGGCCATGTTAGTTTATTTATCCGTCACGTTCCTTATTATCCATGTCGCATTGTTGGTGGCATTCGAATTCAATCATATAAATGATTATAGTATAGTATCATAGTATAGTATCATCATTATAGTATACTACATGCTTCCGGTGTTGCTACATAAAACGCAGGTAGCGCCACCATTGACAGGTCACCTCTGTCGTGGTCAAGCTACATTAATGAAATGACATGAAAATGGTATACAACCTCTATGGACCACATAAATATGATTAAAAAGTTTTTATACTGCGTGCTATAGAAATTGGTATACAACCTCTTTTGACTACATCAATAATGATTAAAATAAAATAGTTTATTCAGAAATTGATATACAAATTCTTTGATCCATACAAAAACGATTAAAAGTTTCATTGATTTAATCACCTATACTGTAGAAGTCATTGCCTATACTATAAAAATTTGCTCACTACGACAGCCTGGCTTTTCTAAAATAATACTTTAAAATAAAATTCTGTTGTGATTGGTGATTTAACTGGAACGACGACTTACAGCTTTTCTTTGATGGGCTTTGAAATATACTTTGTGACAATTCTATCTGAAACGAAGGCTTACGCCTTTGATACAGGGAAAAAAGAAATTAAAATTTTTCTTGTCTTTTAAACAAGGTAAGTTTCTTTCATTCCATTTAAAATTGTTCTTAAATATCGTTACCTTGAGCTATTCAAAAACAACACTTACTATTACCACCATAACAATATTTACGTTTAATTAATTACGATACACACACCAAAACGCACAACGCAGTGTTGTGTTAACAATTTGTATTGAAATCACGCATAGTCGTTGGACACTGAAAACGTATCCATGCGCGTTCATGCGGATCCGCAAAAACGCAACACGTCCTCGCGCGTTACCCAAGCAGTCTTTTGCGACTCTTTGCTATTCTTCTTATCGTGACAATGATAGAATAGGTTTAATAATATATATGGTTTGCTATTTACAAACCGATAAACAGACGGGTGGTCCGCCCTATGGCCCATGTAAAAATCTAGGCCTAATGCGCTTATTACATTTGATTAAATTCAGTAGCCTAAATTCAGAAGCAAAAAGCGTGAGAGCAAATCAAGGTGGATTGTATTGCTCATAGAATAAAGTCGATGCGCACTTCATGCATATGTTATCGCTTTTCAAAAGCCGTGATACAAAATGGTCCTTATTTTATGAGAAATACATTCAACTTTGATTTGCTCTCATGCTCTTTGCTTCTGAATTGAATCTACTGAATGAATTTAGTCAAATGTAATAAGCGCAGACCTCCTTATGTTGAATCTCTTTATGACGAGCCTCTTTATGTCGAGGAGTCTCCATACGTTCGGGTTTCTACTAGTTCCTAAAGAGAAATGATAGTGCTCGTCGAGATCCACATTTCTCATGACAGTTCTCAAACATGAAACTGCATTGATTCGGAAACTATTGGTCCTAGAACACTAGTTCCTGTAGAGAAATGATAGCAACAAACTTGAAACTGTCATTTCTCTTTAGGGAGTAGTGTTTTTGTACCAATCGTTTCTGAGTTAGAATTCCAGTTTTACGTTTGACAGATGTCCAATTTCCCTGATAGTTCATTATCAGATCCGGCCCTGGTGATAAAGATACCACTTCAGGAGTATACCTAACCTTTCAAACATCACGTCAGCCCTTACACTACAAAAATGTTCCTGACTAGGCGCAGTCCTTCTGTGGTTTCATCGTCAGTTCTAGCTCAGAAAAAAGGTAAAGTGTAGACTTATCTCGTTTATTACAGGTTCAATAAAATTTTAGATTCAGTGGAAGCTGGGTCGTTCGTAGTAAAGGACAATGCTTCATACCACCCAAGACACGCCAAACGAGTGCCAAATTTGAGATGGCAGAAGGCAGACATAAAATCTCAGAATCATAAAAATGACATCGATTTCGATAAAAAAGGAAATAAAAGCTAAGCTACAAATAAAATTTAATAAAGATTTCCATAACAAAAAAGGTTTTTGATGAAATGACACCAGCCTTTTACACCTCCCTCGATGCCACTGTAAATTAACCCTATCGACGTACATTGACAAAATTAAACCACATGTTGGCAGACACAATAAAACTTTTAAAATGGCAGAAACTACGGAATTAGGGAAAGAATAAATAAATAAAATAAAATAAATAATCGTGGACAAATTCACACAGCGCCATCTAGCCCCAAACTAAGCAAAGCTTGTACTATGGGTGCTAGCTAACTGATATACTACTTATATACTTTTAAATTCATACTAATTATACATAGAACACCCAGACCCGTAACAGAAATTAAAATTCATCATTAAAATTTCTGCCCGGCCGGGAATCGAACCCGGGACCTCTTGCGTGGCGACTGGCATGTTGACCACTGAACCACTCAGGTCGTCAAGAAGGATTAAATAGAATAGGGTCGGAATCCTGGACAAAATGCATCGAGCATGGATAATGGATAATGAGATTATGACACTTGATGGCATAATGGATGCGACGAGTGAACCGGCTACAAGTTTAGTAATACATGTTTCGGATTCAGAAAGTGACAATGAATTAAATACAAGTGAGTTGGATGAATAAAAGAAAAACAAAAGTATTGTTACGGCGGTGGGCTGCTGAAAAGTGTATCGAGAACAAATCACGCCATTCTGTGGCAATTTCTAAGGTATCCATAACCATAACAGAACAAAAAACTTTCCATTAGCACTAAATATTAACTACTTATAATTATTTAAATTAAATTATTTCATTTTTAAGTTGTAATGTAGAAAAAAAAAACATTTTTGGGAATTTGAACAGATAAAATATGTAAATTTTACATGATGTTCAAATTTTTTGTGAAATACGTCGTATTTACATATTATTATATTCCAGCTGAAGTAAAAGAACTGTCAAATTCATATAAAATTCAAATTACAAAAGGCCTTAACTCTCTTACTCCCACTTACCTCAGCAGGTAGTATCGAGCGGGCTTACAGAGTAACCTACTATGCAAGCCTCATTCTTTCCGTTCAAGTTCCAAGCCACTTTCAGGAAGTTGTCTGAACTCCTGTTAAAACAGTTTTTAATTCACCTGAATTAAAAACTGTTTTAATCACACCGAACTTATGAGGTGCGACCACACCGGTGTTGAGATACATTTGTAAACTTTAAGGAACATCCGGTGTGAGAGCACAGAAACTACAGAAACACAAGGAAACAAATACAAAAGTCGCCATGCAATAGTAACAAATGGGGAAGATATATTTAGATAGGTACTCCCGTCACTTTTCCACGAACGCACCCTCCGACGTTAGGATAGATTTCATCCATCATCATTTAGATACCTGGCACCCAACTAACGTACGGGACTTTTTATTTTTACGACATATGCAAGCTGTGGAATGAGCTCTCTCCCAAAGTCTCTCTTTTGCACTAGGGTTCTTCAAAAAGCATGTATCTAAAGGACCGGTACCGCATCCGTTCCACTTAGGTTGCATATATCCTGGACGACGGTAGCCGCTTTCCATTAGGTGGACCGTCCCCCCCTAGGAAATAAAAAAATACGAAGAAATATCTACAGTTTTTCAACTTTGACTTAGAAACAGTTTAAATCTGTTTCCTACAGTTTGAAACTGTTCCCAAGACAACAAAACAAAAGGAAACTGTTTGCAACCTTTAAAAAATGTATGCTGACTGACCAACGACGAGTTTATACGTCACCCGCATGGAAAAGGTTTACAATAATTTTGAACTGTTGTCCAGTCACTGTCAACGAGATATTGTGTTATCCAGGCGTAAACGTAGCTAACTTTTCAATCGAAAACATATATACATAGGTGCTCTCGATAACAATCTGTTTTTACAACTAAAAATTCAGTGCATTTCCCGAACATGGTGTCAAGATAAATGAAGTGTCAATGCATCATTACAAGAACAGTCGTTTTCTCAGCGACTCAAAGTGGATCTTGGGCTCCGATACCAGAGATCTCTTCGTATCCTGTGCCATTCCTCGCCAGAGGTTTTTTTAACACAACAACAGTGTTACCCAAGCAAACAAACAAATATTGACTTTAAAGTCAATATAATATAATAATAATATAATAAACAGGATATCTATTTACAGCTTTATTAAATATCAATCTTTGAATGGCTTTTTAATGGATGCACTATAAAAAAAAACATCTTTGGCAACTGTCATGATTGTGCTTTAGCGAGGGCCTGGGGTCTCAGCTCTCAAGTTTAAATTAAACTAACATTGCACAATATTCACCCATTTACTTCCAACATTCGGCTGTTTTTAACTTTTCAATTTTTTATTTAATATCAGACTAGACCAGACATTTGACCGCAATATTATCTGTTAGTAAATAACGATGCGGCCGATTTGGACCCTACATACATAATCCTCTCCGTGTATCCCATCCCACAGCCACTTCACATCACACTACAGGAACGTCACAGGACTTCATACACAGTTTGCGCTGTGTGATAAACTGTGAAATCTTTATATATATAATTCTTCTGTGAGTGTGTATGTCACTGAACTTCTCTCAAACGACTGGACCGATTTTGATGAAATTTTTTGTGTGTGTTCAAGGGGATCTGGGAATGGTTTAGATTCACACCTAAGGTGTAGGGTAGGTGTAGGGTAGGTGTAGGGTAGGTGTAGGGTAGGTGTAGGGTAGGTGTAGGGTAGGTGTAGGGTAGGTGTAGGGTAGGTGTAGGGTAGGTGTAGGGTAGGTGTAGGGCAGGTGTAGGGCAGGTGTAGGGCAGGTGTAGGGCAGGTGTAGGGCAGGTGTAGGGCAGGTGTAGGGCAGGTGTAGGGCAGGTGTAGGGCAGGTGTAGGGCAGGTGTAGGGCAGGTGTAGGGAAGGTGTAGGGCAGGTGTAGGGTAGGTGTAGGGTAGGTGTAGGGTAGGTGTAGGGTAGGTGTAGGGTAGGTGTAGGGTAGGTGTAGGGTAGGTGTAGGGTAGGTGTAGGGTAGGTGTAGGGTAGGTGTAGGGTAGGTGTAGGGTAAGTGTAAGGTAGGTGTAGGGTAGGTGTAGGGTAGGTGTAGGGTAGGTGTAGGGTAAGTGTAAGGTAGGTGTAGGGTAGGTGTAGGGTAGATGTAGGGTAGGTGTAAGGTAGGTGTAGGGTAGGTGTAGGGTAGGTGTAGGGTAGGTGTAGGGTAGGTGTAGGGTAGGTGTAGGGTAGGTGTACGGTAGGTGTAGGGTAGGTGTACGGTAGGTGTAGGGCAGGTGTAGGGTTAGAACGCTACGCGAACGAAGTCGCGCCGGGTCCACTAGTAATAAATAAAGTTACCTAACACCTGTACCAGGGAAAACCATTATATGTATATTAGTATAGCGTTGTATAATATACCTCTAGCGTAATTTTCTCGCCCACAAAGGCACGGGTTGTACTGTCACACGATATTTATACTTTTAATTTCACGCACGACGCACAAAGCGGATCACGTCTAATTTAATTTACGAGTGAATATTACCGAATATAATCCCCATTCAAGGATTTGATTACAATAATTACAAATTTGATTAGGTAAGGAGTTGATAATATTATGATTGGCAGCCATTCATACAGGAATTACAACTATATGTAATCATTAATGTGCGTAACAAATTGTTCATGATTGATTCATTTATGTGAATGTAAGTAATACCAATGTACAACAAACTACATTTTATTAAGAAATGAATTATTGTGGTCATCAAGACAGTTAGTCCACGTCCAGTTAGTTAGGTCACGTAATTTGAAAAGCTAACAACGCGCAACTAACGCGTAACAATTCAAAAATGGACCTTATTCTATTAGCATTATTTCGCATTGCTTTCACGCCTATTGCTTCTTATTCTACGAGTAATACACACTTTAACTTGCTCGCACGCTTTTTGCTTCTGAATTTAGTCGACTTAATTTAGCCAGGTGTAATAAGCGTATAAAGCCGCGGACACGAAGTCAGCGGCAAAGCAGCGGGCAGCGGGGCGGCGGCGGCGTGGCAACGCCGACCCACAGGCGAACGTAAAGCGGCGTAGTGTTGTGTTAAGAGAGATCTTTGTTCGCAACGAAACATCGGATATATTATAATAATTTACACCACCACGCCCGCGGGCATTTTGAAAAGTTTTTAAAACAAAAAATTAAATGCACTACAGTACGTCAATGCAGCCGCGCGGGGCACCGTTTGACTGGAGCGCTTCAAGTTTACTCTACATGTTCGCCGCAACTTTCGGCGAAATTATTGCCGGGACTTTGGTAGACGCTTTACATTCTCGCCTATTAGGGAAGTGGTAGGTGTCAAAATGCGTCGATATTGTATCGATTCATCGGTGTAATATTGCTAATCTGGTACCTTCTGCTGTAAACAGGGTCACAGAGGTGATAGCAGCTGCTCTACTGTAATTACCTGATCTATTAATATCCTAGATCATGGTCAAGTGTACCCCGAACCTGTTACGGGAAACAGCGCTAGGAACATAATTATAAAATCGATACATCGGTCATCGGATACATCCATATTTTTATGCATAGCAAATAGCCTTTGCTATAATGCTATAAGCATTATAGCAAAGGTGTCTATTGCATTTGTACATTTTGTTTGTAGTCAGTGAATTTACTTCATTGTGAATTTTGTAAATTTTTGGGGTGGCCTAGTAGATTTTCGACTAGAAAGAACCAAAGTGATGTGATTCAGCACAAGGCGAGACGACAACAAATAATCGAATTAATATCTCTGCTTAGTTTCTGAAATAGGCGAGACATGCCAAATATGCGCGGACTACACGTATATAGGCGAATACTCCCTCTATATTCTCGTGATCCCGCGGAATGACGAACATGTGGAGTACGCTTCACTCGTACGCCGTCACTATTGGGAGAGTATGTATGTACTGTACCTACCTATTTTTATTTAACAGGACCTCATAACGTATTGACCGCCGTTAAGTATCTAATTAAAATTATCATTCCAATAAAGCTAGGTACTAAATACTTTTTCTTTGTTTTATTTCAATTTAAAGTTATCCGCTTCTAAGAAAACACCCTTTATAAACGGGCAATTATTAAATATGTACTTCTATGCAGGTCATCGGTTTAAGGAAAGGAGGTGACAGTATGATTTTAATGATTTATTTTACGGTTTTGTTGGTAAAATAAAACTGCAATGCTTATTAATAAAAGTACCTTCAATAGGTATTAACAACAACATTATATTGATATAAGCATAGATTAATTTGACTGTTCTACTGGAAGTCGTTAATAAATGAAGTTGTTTGGTCGCTTGGTTGCCCACTGCTACTGACTCTTTGTTTATTAATAAGGGACGCTGCTTCGGGGACATCATCACAGATTTACTGCCGTATTATACTCATAAATAAAGATTCTTAATTGATATCGCATTGCTCCCATGAGTTACGGCTAACGAGCTTCGCAATCAAGATTGAAATAATGTTTGGTACTAGCTATTTTTCTTCCTTTATATGGCACTCGTGTGATACAATTAAGAAAAACAAGTTTTCTATCAAGACTATTTGTACCTAGAGGAAATCTATGTAATGTTTATTATGTACAAAGTTGTTTATTGTTCTTTAATATCAACTTTAGCAAAAATAATTTAAATGCGATTAAAGTACCTATATTCTTAGAAAGAGCTTTTTTAATAGTGTTTGGTGGTTCGAGGGAATTATGTCTTAGTAGTGCCAAAATCCTAGTACCTAGAACAAAGAAATAATGACTTAAAATGAGGGACTATTTTGGCAAGACAAACTTACTTTAAGTCTGTCTGAGTCTTTAGCTTTCGCGCGTTAAAAATTTCCAAGAAAAGTAGAGAAATAATTCTATCTACGCTACCTACATTTAATCAAAATTGAAGACAACCATTTATTTCTTAAAGAAGTAAAACTGAGCTACAAACGAACCACAAAATAGCCCGTAAGAAATGCTTCTTTGAATCTTTGTTATGTTCCGCGATACCGTCAACAAAACACAATCGTCACAACAAACAAGGACAATTTGCTGAATGCCAAGTAGAATGCTCCACGTATACTCAGTTACCGAGGTAAAATTATAACATAACTGTGAGACTGCGAGACTCGGGCTGAGCCCCGCTGCGGGCTGCGGGCGCGGGCACGGGCAGGCGCGGGCCACGTCTCGGAATTTCGACACGGCGAATTTTTATGAGTGCCGTCTCCACACGACACACCGGGGAGCCAGTGGCTTTGAAACGACTGGCAGTCAAAGAGAAATGGAGATTTCCCAGTTACAAATGTGTAACCAGTAGGTGGAGGCTGTATTTCTTCGCGGATTACTTTCGCGGAAGCGCACTGGTAACGCGAGACTCGGAATTTTTATTACTTGCGGCTCCCAAAGGTACAGTTTCACGACAGAGATACATTCGGATCATTATTATTTTGTAGCGAACGCGCGTGCTTCTTGTGAAAAAGTAACAAGCTCCATTCGCTGCTTGCTCCAATAAGAGCAAGGGTGGGGTTAGTAGTGAGTATACCTACTACTAACCCTACGCACGCAGTGAAGTATCATGTGTTAAAGTAGTCACTTTTTTACGATTGTATTTACATCATATGTTGTTTTGTAATGTTTGATCAAAAATTGGAAGATGAATGAGATTTACGAGCACCCAATATTTCAGCCATTTTGAACTTTTGGTCGTTATTTAAAAAACTTTTCATTAAAATTAAGTCGTCATTTAAATATTTATTTTTGAAAAGCAACAGATATTGTCTATGGTTACTTTGACTAAGGTTAACATAGGATATATTTTTAATCTGTGGTTCAGTGGAGAGTCCTAATATTATATAATTGTAATAGTGGTTCCTTTAATACAGGAGTTGTAGTGTATTAGGAGGAACAGCGAATCTGTCAAAAACATGCCAGCTATTTAAAGTGAAGAAGAGTTGAATGAAAAACATTTATTTAAAAAATAACTTAAATAAAAATACATAGTTTCGTTGTAAAACAAACGAATTGAATGTGTTGTGTTGCTGGTATAGTCAGGCCAAGAAAGTGGTTTATCAGGTTTGCCATAATCAACTTCTTCTATAGTAATCCCCATACCAATCTCTCCCCTCCCCTATATCTCAGCCAACATCCCATTCAGCCCGTGGACCTAAATGACCTCTAGCTATGAACTTAAGGATATTAATGTACTTACCAAGTACTGCAGGATATTATTGAAATAAACATTTATTTCGGAAAGAATCCATTAGGTAGGTACGAATTGGCTTATAATTAGTAGGTACATTGATTTATTGATACCGCACTCTGCTACGACCGACGCATCTACATTACCCTACGGCAGTCTGCGGTTGCCACTAGCGCCGCAGCATTGGAGAATCCCACCTATTCGCCAACACGTTTAATGCACACGTAGTTCACGTCGCGCAGAGTGGCATTCTCATGATATCGCATGCGCGCAGCTTCCGCAATTTCAGCAGCGCCGAATGTGAAACTCGCTATTTATGAGTTTTAAAAAAGTCATAGTGAAATAAATGACTTTGTTATGGAGAACGTACTGAGCAATTTAGTCAAGTTCCTATTTGTTTCGTGAAAATCAGTGGCTTTCCTAGCGAGCGCGCTAGTCACTGGAAATGAATTTAGGTTCTTAACGAATTTAGGTGTCAGCACACCGTGGCGTAAACATGTTTGCCTTAAAATATTCGATGCGTCAATAACATTATCGATACCTTGTTCCTATGTCATCACCAATTTTTTTATTTTATGTCTACCTAGCCTACCTAGGGTTTCTCGTTTTTTTTACTATAATATGCATGTATTATACAAATTATCTTATCATCATCATCACAGCCCATAACAGTCCACTGCAGGACTAGTGGCCTCTCCCAGGAGAGGAGGTTATTGCCATAATCTCCACGCTTGGCAGCGTAATTTGGAGATCGCAGTGTTATAAATATAACAATGGAAAACGCTGCTGCCCATTATCCAGCCTACAGAGACGACGACGTTGGAGTTGGCTGTCTATAAAATTTATTCCCATTTTCAGCAGCGAGCAAAATTATCTTGCACACACTCTAGGATAGAAGTAAGCAAGGTTGTACCTATAAAATCTAAACCTTGTAAATTACTGGTATCATAACATAATTTTATATGACTTTTTGTTACCATACGAGAAGTCAAGAAGTATCCCTTCCTGAATTCCGACAACCTGACAGTCAGCTGTTGGAAGATGATGATGGAAATATAATATCTGACCCGGAACAACTGAAATCCACATGGCGCTGTTACTTCGAGCAGCTGCTGAACTGTCCACCAGTAGAAGACTAACCCTCGGGAGATATTGAAGTACCGCCGACGAGCTTCGAGGAAGTCAGAAGAGCGATAATGAAGCTGAAGAACAATAAATGCCCAAGGATCGATAACATCCCCGGAGAGCTGTGGAAATATGGTGGGGGAGCGGGGCAATCTCGATTACATGAACTAATTTGTAAAATTTGGGCCGAAGAACGACAACCTGATGAGTGGAATATCGAAATGCTTATAAAATCTTTTTCTACATACTTCTATAGTGACTGGAGCCATATGCGGAATACATATTAGGCAATTACCAATGCGGCTTTCGACGTAATCGTAGCACCATAGACCAAATATTTTTCCTAAGACAACTGATGTAGAAGAAACAGGAATATGCGCAAAGCCTACATATGCTATTAGTGGACTACATATCTAAGATTACTTGGACAGTGCAAATAGACCGTAAAAGGTCTAGCGGAAGCCCTTGAGGAGCAAGGAGGAAGAGTTAGCCTCAGAATAAACCAAGAAAAAACAGAGTACCTACACATGAAGAGGTACAGTGATAAGTATGCGAGACGAGAATCTCTAGCGGTAGTCAGTGGCACCATAACCGACACCAACCAGCGTGGAGATGAAATTGATCTTAGAATACAAAATATGCTTAGGTGTTGTGCAGCGCTCCATAAGGTATTGATGTCCAATCTGACAAGCAGGAAAACCAAGATTCGGATATATGAAACGGTTATTAGACCAATCTTGATGTACGGATCTGAGGCTTGGACACTGACACTAAAGGAGAACAAGTTATTGGTCGCTGAACGTAAGATCTTCCGGAAAATTCTGGGGCCAAGAAAGGGGGAGGACGGCATGTGGAAGAACAGAAAGAACGAGGAGGTGGAACAGCTTATTTCCGAACCCAATATTCTGGGAAAGATCAAGGTCGCAAGGCTGCGTTGGCTTGGGTAATGGGTTCGTATATTTACAAACTCGGATATACAGGCGTAAACGTAGCCCTACCTGTGTTTTATAGCTAGCTGAAAAAATAATTTTCCTTATTTTCTGAAGACTCTTCTGTCTGTTTTCATTTCATTTTGTAACTAAGTAATGAGAGCCGCTTGTTGTGAGTTGAGCGTTGAATTTTTTTTCTTAAAAAAGGGATTAATTAACCAAATCCTAATTTAAAAAAACATTTTTTTTTATTTCGGCAATATTTTAAATTTTTGCGATATGGCTCCAGAGCCATACCAGAGAGATACCAGTATCTTTGTCAGTCCGGAGTTAACGTAAACGAAGGCGGTCAACTATTATTTTTTATTACCATTCTATTCTTTCCCTTATTAGGTAACATTAAACACTAATTGACAGTTGTGTTAAGAATTAATATATTATCACGTGGATAACTTAGTATAAATTATTACACAATATTATGAAGCTAATTTAGCGAATGAAAGGCAGCTTCCTCTCAGAACAAAGGGGCTACGGCTGGTGCAGTGCCAATATACAGCCGCCTCGTCGCCTGCTTTATTAAGCTTGATGAAAACTTTACATCATCATATTTCCTGGATCGCTCACCTAAATTAAAGGTAATTTATATCCAGTGTACACAGCCGGTGCCTGTCGGAGCTTTATTAAACAAATAAAGTAATGAATTGGTGAGCTTTCATAAACAAGCGTGCGGAAATTGAAACTTTATTATTTACGAACGGTGGAAGAAAACAAATATTAAAATTAATGAAGGGCTTCTTGAAATGAACAAAAGGTTTAGGGTTGTTTGATTAACAATACTGTCCATAAACTGCCTCCGGTTAAATCTACCTACAATATTTTCGGCTGGATTAACAAGTTGTCGAGGTTAATGTCGTAATGCACGGATGAAATGTTAATACCTATAATTGTTATTATTATTTATTAGAAAAATATTTATAGAAGTAAATATTTTTTATTGAGTATACTCAATTAGTGACAAATGCGTGTGTGTAGTGCACACTAGTGATGCATTCTCAAACAATTCGGTACACGACATACCTAATGTTCTGTGTAAATGCTTCAGTTTCCAAACTTATTAGGAATTGCATTAGAATGTAACAGTTCACAATTTTATTTTGCGACAGTATATTTGAGTACCTATAGGTACTAACCAAAATAGATTAAAAATTGGTGCCATATACAATTGTCAGATATTAAATATAGCTTTATAAATCATAGCTTTTTTTTATAGTTTTCGAATATCATGACTCCGGTCGTATGCCACCTGGACAGAGAGTTTCGTCTGTCAAGTACCTGGAAGGCGCCATCTGTTCAGTTTAAAACGTACAGACCGACTTCATAAATCCAATTCAGTTTCCGCTAGATTCTCGACCAAGTTTGTCGCAATTTAAATTCGTGATTATTTTATCGTTGGAGACCTGAATAGTTCAGTGGTCTACATGGCCTGTCGCCCAGAGGACCCGGACTTATGCTAATGACTATCTTACCCTTTTTCGTGAAGTACAGTACAGTACAGTAAATAGTGTTTTTGTCTACCTATACGAATACTGGTTCGAAGAAACACATGCTGACACTTGTCAAAACGATCAATTAATGTTCAAAAACTATTAATAGAAAGACTGCGTCTTACATTAGTTGAAATGATGAATTTGAATTTCTGCCCTATTTCTATTTCTATTTCTAGGGGTATCTTGTATGTATATTAAAAAAATATAATAATTAAAAAAAAAACATGTTCCAGTCGTGCTTAAAATAATTTGCATGTATGATTTGGCTGATCAGGTAATTACTGTAGAGCGACTGCCTCTATCGTTCAATTGCTTTTACGACAAAAATTACGCCAAATTGATGATAATACTTGCTTTATATGCAAACTACAGTAGGTTTATTCATGAATCACATTCAAACTGACAGCTATTGTATGAGAGACACCATCAATTAATTTTCTTTCGCAAGCATACTTTCGCAACCAACTGCGATACAAAATTTGACGCCTCCATAAATAGCTGTTGGGACGTTCGCGTACGTAAATTGTACCGATTTGGCTACTGTTTCTAACGGGGCGTACGCTGCGTGTGGTTTAACAATTGTTAAATTTCGGCGTAGATGCCGCACTGCTGGCGTAGGCCCTGCAGTGAAGCGGCGCGCGCGCTGCGGTTTGGAGCGCCGCCACTACGCGCGCACTATAAAAGTGCCCGCCCGCCCAAATTGTTTCCAACCCACAAACTCACACGGCGGAGTTAGTGCGACAACGAAACACAAAATTAATCGCAACGCCAAACTGGAAAGTTTGATTAGAGTTCGCTTTAATGCAGTACCTAGTTACGCCAGCCTCCAGGATTGCGAGGTTGGTGCTCACTCGTTGGTTTAACGAGAAATGAATTTTGAAAGCCGGTATCTGAAGTTATTTGAGTGAATTGTAAATAATGTGTTATTTTATGAATACTATTTTCTAGTACAACGAATTTTCAGAATATATTTTCCACGAACAGCAGGAATAGTATTGCGGCTGCGATTTTGTTGCTCCTCTGGCAAATTTCTAGCTTCAGTCCATCAGCGAACACAAAAATGAGTTTGTAAAAAATTTAGCTTTACTCACCAACAAATAAAAATTCATATTTTATTTTAGCGCCAGCTCCCGAACGTTAAAATATTCAAATATTCTGGCGGCACACTTGAGCCTCCAGCGCGGGCCGACATTTCGAAATGGAAATGGACCTGTTCGTGCCTACAAGGGGAATCGTATTCGACATTTGACGCAAAATGATGATGCAAATTTGGTGAAAATGCCAAATATTATGCGCGGTTAAGTATCAATGCCGCCGGATCAGCGGCCATTCAATATATATGTGCCAGCGCCCAGTTTTATGAACGGGGATAAACTGGGATTGCGAAGAGCGATAGTTTTATCGATTATTCATAGTACACTAGGCGGCAGCTGGGCCATACGTTTTGAGGTACGCCCATATATTAGCCATGATAAAAGACAGCGCACTGGAACTGATTGACCGTTTCACTTCACGGTTGTGACGCGAAATTGCTTTATTATGATGAAAGTTTCAGTTTTATTGCCAATTTGTTATCTATTGTTATTGAGGATCAGGACAAATTATAGTTAGATGAATGAGTATAAAGCTAGTTTTATTTTATGTTTTATCTTTAGTATATTAGGCACGTTACATGTTCATTAGGCTGGTAGGAATCTCTAAAGCCTGAAGAGTTTAAGGTATCGTTACCTTATCTATTTCTGCTTGCATTTCATTCTTAATCGTTTTATTAGAGGCACTATCGCTTATTATTTGAATCTCATTAAAATAGGTATGCAAAACGAAAGATATACCTGCTCAGTTGCAGTAATTGCCAGTAGGCCCAGCGAGGTAGGTTACTACGTGAAATAGAGGTCCGGTCAAGACGGGGCTTCGGTTTCGCAATTAGAGCCCGAGAGGCGCTCTTCGTGGTTAGGCGCCATAGTAGCGAAGCAACATTTCGAGCATGCAGCAAGCCAGTGACTGAGAGAAACTGCCTCGAGGAAATGCACGGAGTAAACGAGTTTGTAACGAGTTACTTGAGGCGCATCACTCACCATTTGAAATTCATATTTTGGTGCTGAAAAATGTTTAAAATATACTCAGTGAAAAAAATCCTAAATGCCACCCGCAAACTACTTCTGCGGATACCACGGGAAGGTATGTAAATTTGATTCCGAGTAAGTTTCTAACTCTGCAGTTTCGCAAGTGAGCTATTTCATCCCATTTAAAGTAGGAGGTATCTACTAGCGACAATATACCTAAAAAATAGAAGAAATAAATACGTCCTAATAAACTAAAAGCAGGATCTTGCGTACCACCTAAAACACTCACTTAAGTGGCACTAAAACTATTCCATTACCACAAATGTGAAGAGCTCACGGTAAACAAGTGGATTTAATTTTCCAAAGTACAAATGCTTAAGAGCCCATACCTACAGACGTACACAATTTCCGCGCGGTTTTCCAAACGATGCACGTATAATTTAAATACTAGTGACAGAAAGCTTATTTTATCAATCATCTTGGCGTTAATGTCCCGCTTGTGCTCTCACGCACGAGGGCCCGGGGTCCGCCGTGACCATGATCCAGGATTCGGCAGAGCAGGTAATTACAGTGGAGC
The DNA here is from genome assembly GCA_905147135.1 of Blastobasis lacticolella. Taxonomy (NCBI): domain Eukaryota; kingdom Metazoa; phylum Arthropoda; class Insecta; order Lepidoptera; family Blastobasidae; genus Blastobasis; species Blastobasis lacticolella. The sequence continues at coordinate 12,316,259 of LR990041.1, forward strand.
GACTGCCATCTGACCCCCATGACCCTGCTGCTGGCAGGGGAACCTGACCAGCTTGGATCATGGTTACACATCCAGTCGCCTGAATGTGCAGGTTTCATCACGATGTTTTCCGTCACCATAAGAGCATCGGTTAGTATTCAACTAATCAACTAATGTACATAATTCAGAAAACAGTCATTGGTACATGGCCGGAGCGGGATTTGAACCCGGGACCTCCAGCTTACGAGTCGGATACTCTAACCGCTCGGTCACCGACGCTCTTTTAGAAAGCTTATTTTATTATCTGTCATTAAACGCGCATCGCATAGTCACCGGTCACAGCATAGTCACCGTGTCGCACCCGCCTAGTTATCGTGCCGCATCCGCGTAGTCACCGCGTCGCGTCGTGTACGCTCCAATAGAGTACATTACACGTTTTCTGTCCGGTTGTTACGCGGTGAGTATGCAGGACACCATACGTACGTATTTTCTATTCAGATTGTTAGCGGCGAGGTATAAACAGTTAATAGTGTTTTAATGCTTTCAATACCGGTCTATTCACTTACCTATAATCGAGTAACTTAACCGCGCTATATTCAGTAGCCAATATGTAAGAGCTGATGGCCGTTTCATTATGATAAACCGAGGGAAGGGCCGCGCCTGCAGCCGCCCCGCCTACGGCGCAACATTAGCATTGATACTCTCAAAATCCTCTCCATTGTTCGTGTCCTATTATTCCAAGTTACATTAGTAGTTGAAACTTTGCGTGAATTGTTAAATTCGATCACTGAAAAGCTATTCTGCGCCAGAGCGGTAGTTCGTAACTAGAAATTAATAATTTATGTTTGGAGACCGTGTATAGTTCGTTATTAAGTATTCAACTTCGATCTAGCTAGATAGTCGGGGCGTGCCGCGTTCAGTGAAACTGTGACAGATTGCGCTCGCATAGCGAGTGGCACCACTTGGAACCCGGGACAATTATATCCAAAGAGAATGGATAAGGAGGACCCATAACAGAGCGGAGTGACAGGCACGTGAGTGAGCGCACATTAAAGTGAAATCAGTTTTAACATGCATAAGGTTTTAAGCACTTAGCCTTTATGCTTGTAGGCAGAGCGACCTATTTACGAGTGCACAGGGAATATATTCACACAAGCTTGCATAGCACTCGCTTGTATGATTACGTACATATTTCATGTAGGTAGCTTAACTTTATTCCCGTGGGTTTTTATTTCCGAGTTGATTTTGGGAGTTTTGTTCATTGCAATAGTAGCTGGAAAAAAAATGTTTTTACCCAGTGTAAACATATGTTCATATGAAAGTGCCATACTCAAAGTTCATAACCATAAACTCCTTTTAGACTGAGGTAAACATTTAAGTAAAAATTGGTACATCCCTCCTCGACCTCCTCTACTTATATAAAACTAGTGGACCCGGCGCGACTTCGTTCACGCACACGTACTTTACAATTTCCTACCCTTTTTTCTTCATCATTACATCATCATGTTTAAATATAACAATGGAAAATGCTGCTGCCCATTTTCCAGACTACGGAGACTCTTGATCTTTCGCCTGGAAAACATTAGTCGCCTTGTACGACACCCATTAGTATAATGGGTTGGTGCTATTCTACTCTGCCGGACACCACACGGCCAACCCTTTTTTCTTACTTTACCTTTAAACCTTTATCTTAAATCACTGTCTCTATTGTTGAAACCGCATTAAAATCCGTTGCGTAGTTTAAAAGATCTAAGCGTCCATAGATACATAGGGACAGACGGTTTGAAGCGACTTTGTTTGATGCTGTGTAAAGAAGATATAGTTCTAATTACATACTGGAAGTGTACATAAATTTACAATATAGGGCGACAAGTTGCTAAGAAAGATTTTCCGGGGTTTTGGACACCGCTGAATCCCAAAATCGCTATTGACACTTAACTCCTCAAGCCCGAAACCCGAGAGGGCACCCAAAAAATAGTACCGCGTTGGGTATTCAAAGAAAGAGATTCTCCTTCTGCCTCTTGACTAACTACGAATGGCGGTCGACCAGTCTACGTATTTACGAGATTGGTTCAGCCATTTATTAGATTTTAAGAGACTAACTAATAAATGAATATTTTATCACTTATTGTGTATTCGTGACTATTTTTCTTTCCTGGTGACTAAAATAGTGATATACTATCTCGCTTATATACAAATGAAAAATAAATCTTCATCTTGTTGACCAAAATATATATACATCTATTTTTGTACCACTTAGGTGGCAAACAAGCTTACGGCCTGCCTGATGGTAAGCAGTCACCGCAGCATATGGACGTTTGCAATACCAGGGGCATCACCCACGCGTTACCCACCCCGTAAACACATTTTTACCCCTTTTTTGAAGAACTCCATGTTGTACTCTCCAGGGAAAACCTCTTTAGGTAATTCATTCAACAACCTTAGTGTGCGTGAGAAAAAGTAAATTAAATTGAAAAAAGAACATTGGAATACATTTTTCAAATATTCCGTTGGAAATAAGTTATATCTTTTAACGAAGGTTCCTGTTTAAAAAAAAATATCCTTACAATAGCTTCACGTAATTGGTTCAGTATCGTTAGAATTTATGTTGCATAGAGTCGTGTACTGGTAGAAAGCATCCCTCAAAAGGAGCGATATCGAGCACCTACTTATCTAACAGAAAGCTCTAATGCAAAATTGGATTTCGTGGTCCATTAATTTTCAATTTGCGTGATTGCAATTTCCGAGGTTTGCTTCTTTCAGAGGCGCCTGGATCGAGGACAAAATAACAAAAAGGATTTAGGACGAGATTGGAATGAATAAATTACTAAATCCCTACTTTCAAACTTGTTTTGTAAAAATAAGAGCTGTTTTGTAAAAATACAACGTATTACCATACGTACGAATATCGAATTTTACATATTAATATTTATGAATATAGTGAAAGTGAATAAGACAGGTTTTTCAGGTAGGTATATATATATTCACCTGCACGTAAGACCTGTTGGTTTAAATTAGAGATGAAACGGATAGTTGATTGGCCGGATACCGGATACCGGATATCCGGCCAGCCTCCTAGCCGGATAGCCGGATATCCGGCGGCCGGATATTCATTCATATAGTCTCTGAACAAGTTTATGCAAGCTGTAATCGTGGCGTAGAACTTTATACGACTGTATGTGTTTATGTAATTTAAAGTTTTCGTTTAATGTGAATAATTTGAACCTTGAACTAAACAATTCTTCCGCCCTCATACGGATTGACAGTTTCAAAATACGGGCTTACACATTAGCCCACAGCATCGTAGAGTATAAACGACATCGTATACTACCTCTAAATGTGATCCAGAACCAAGCTCAATACAGCGGTCAACAGGCTGCAACGGTTCCAGAGAATGGCATGGTCTGCCATAACGGGCTGCATGCGCTCGACACCATCAGCTTCACTTGAAGTATTACTGGGACTGCCACCTCTTGATCTGCATATACAGCGGGAGGCAAAGATGGCAATTTTAAGACTTAAGATAACAAGACAATGGAACAATAACCTTGGCTCCCATCAAACCTTATGGGAAACAATGGTTCAGAGTAACCCTATATTTGAGGCCAAGTGTGACCGAATCGCAAAACAGTTGATATTTGGCAAGAGATACCAGATACAAACTGCGGAAACGGAGGCAGACTGGTCTGGGATAGGAGAAGTCCGTATCTATACGGACGGATCCAAGACCGACCAAGGCACCGGTGCAGGGATCTTCTGGCTGGATCTGAATATTAAGAGTTCAATACCATTAGGGGAACATAGTACCATATTCCAATGCGAGTGTGTAGCAATCACACAGGCCGCCATGCGAGTAAAGAGACTTGGTATAAGCGACAAGGTATAAGCAAGGTATCCGAATTTTATCGGACAGCATATCAGTCTTGAAGGCATTGGGAAAGAACAGCATAAACTCTGCCCTAATCCTGGAGTGGCACCAGGCACTGGAAGATATCTCCCTGACGAACAGGGTTACGATACAATGGATCAAGGGTCACAGCAATTCGATGGGGAACGATGCCGCCGATGAGCTGGCAAGAAAGGGATCAGGGACGGAAATTGCTGGTCCTCCTCCGTCTCTACCCCTCTCTTTTAACACACTGCGAGCATGGGTGAGCAAATACACTACGGACCAGCACAATAAACGTTGGCAAAACACAATAGGATGTAGACATCGAAGTTGATTGTGACCGAACGATCACCTAGACTAACTAATAAACTGCTAGATCTCAAACGGACAGAACTCAGGACAGTAGTTGGTACAATAACAGGACACCTCCCCCTGAACAAACTACTGTTCACAATAGGAGCTACAGACAGCCCTTTATGCAGGGGATGCCTAGTAGACGAGGAAACAGCGGCCCATGTGGTCCTGGAGTGTGAGGGACTAAAGGACCACAGGGTAAAAGTCACATTAGGAACAGGGTCCCTCCGAGAGATCTGCGAGCGTCCGAAGAGACTGCTGGACTTCTGGAGGGAGCTGGGCTGGCTAAATTAGCACGCCTTAACTACGTACAAAGGACCAAGTTTGAGTTCAAGTACTTACTTACTTACTTACTTAACTACATCTAAATATAAAGAAATCATATTTTTAATCCAGGATAATATTTTTTCATATCTATAATATCAATATATATCTTGATTGGCTTTAAATTATTACACTAAGTACATCATTATACTAAACAGCACTTGTCAAAACTACACACGACAATGCGCATTTTTGCTGATCAGCGGGTGTCACCCTGTTGGGCAAAGTACGTAATATCCACACTCGTGGAAGTTACAAAGTCACACCTATGCCCGAGAAAATTTAAGAACGCTCAACGTAGCGTAGTGCTAAGATCACCTTCGTGCAAGTAGCCCTAAATTTGGCGACGACGACTCGCTGATGCGGAAGACACCCACACGCCACCAGGCTGACGACGGACCAACGGGACCTGAAGGACAATATTATTGACGCTGCTACTGCTCAAAATAGAAAGAAATGGAGGAAGCAGACAAGGAGAGTTGACTCCAGCTAATGGAAAAGGCAAAAAGTGCAAAAAGAAGAGACCAGAAAACTATTACAAATTTTTGCTAACCTACCAAATGAACGATACGAGTAGAATAGGTGCCGATGCCGACATAATCAATAGTTCTTTGATTAATATTTATGGTTTTTAAACGTTTTAATACGACTTTTTACTCGACTGCTACAGAAGGGCATATATTTCCGATGAGCAAAATCACTTTTATGGGCTTTTCATACATTTTTTACTATCCGGTATCCGGCCGGATATTAACGCATTATCCGGTATCCGGCCGGATAGTAAATTATGGCCGGATAGGCCGGATACCGGATAGTGGCCGGATATCCGTTACATCTCTAGTTTAAATAGTCCTTGTATCTAAGATAAGTTCCGTTTCCTATCACAAGATGTCGCTGGGCGTACTTTAGAACGCGCTATCGAATTCTTTTTGTCAACGTATATAGGGTATTTATTTAGGAAACGTGTAGAACATCATCTGCCGTAGGGCAACGGCGGCTCCATGGTACGTCCGCAATGCGGACCTACACCACGACATGGACCTGCCTACCCTGCAGCAGTTTCTTAGAACGCTCTCCGAGACCTTTTTCAAGGCCGCGGAGGAGCATCCCAATCCGCTCGTGCGAGAGGCAGCAGCCTACGCTCCCCGCCCGGTCTCCGGCCACGTGGTACGGAGACCGAGACACGTCCTCACGGATCCCCCCGACGAACTGTCGAGCTCCCTGAACCTCCTCCTGGAGGCTCAGGTCGACTCGACAGAGCCCCTCCCTGCCGTTTCAGCGGCCCCCGTAGGCCCCCAATCCCAATCCACAGCAGCGGGACCCCCTTCGGGGTCTCGCTATAAATTCTCCAGCGTATGCTCCGTAAGGAGTGACGTTGAGCGCACCCCGTCCCTACGGGGTGTAGCATCCGATGAAACCTGAAAGGCCCTTATGGCTACAGGTGCTTCCAGGGGGTTTTAGTACGTATGCGCCTAGGTTCTTTTGGGGAGTCGTGCATAACCAGTCCGGCCGGCCGGCTGGGATACTCATGAGAGTTCACCTCCTCCCTCCCAACCGCAATACCGGAGGGTGCCCATTTCCTTTGCGTTGGGCAAAAAAAAAAAAAAAAAAAAAGAGATTGTTTTGAGAATAAAAAGTATAACAGAGAATAAAAAGTACAACAGTGAGTAAAGCATAACGTGTGTGAGTATTATTTCGAGTGAATTTATACACCTTGATTAAATATAATGTTCAACTTGCTTCTTTTTTAAATTTTTTTTTTTGGTTTCGTATCTATGAAAGTTTGTGTGTGGTTATGTACAGTTTATTTTTCCAAAATATGATAGAGATATTTTAATCTTTAATGACCGCTTGATCTCCAAAGTTGTTGGAGCTATATATCGCGGTGTATTGTCAGAGTGAAAGTTACGGCAAGTTAAATCAAAATTTCTTTATTGATTACATTAAATATATCTTTTAATGGGCAAAAAGGAGGGGGTAAGAAAGTAGGCAGGAAACACACAATGACGCCCCAGGGCCGGAGCACATCCACTCTACGCCGTCAACGACCGGACCGTGTCCGACAATCCCAAACAGAGCCAGTCAGTGCCCGACAATGCCAAGCAGCACCCGCGTCCGACATAATCTATAGGAAAAGGTATTATACTTAAGAAAAAAGCAAGAAAATATCTTAAAACGCTAATATTTAGTTATGGCCCGTTTCATCTTAAGTCCCGTCATTATCAGCAGAACTACTCTCATGGTTTTCAGCACCTGTTTTGCTAGGAGCTAAATGTTAAAACGATAAATGTGAAACAATCAAGTTCCGAGTTTGGCTCCTGTCATATATTCGAGCTCGCTACATATAATCGCCTCGCCTTAATATGCAAACAGACGCTGCTGCGAGTTGGTGCTGTGAAAATAGATGCGAAACCAAATGCAAATAAATTACTCGCTAGTTTCTTTATAATACGAAGATAGGAGGTAAACGAGGAAAAGAGTCACCTGATGGAAAGATGGACATCCGCTACACATCGCTTTTTTCTTTGTTTTTTTCTACACCCGAGCAGACGCTAATTTGCCGACCTTTAGTGATATGTGTAGGCAAATTTTTGAATGGTTTTCATCCAGTTTCTGAAACTCTTGTCTTCAACTCACCATAGACAAGGATAGCCAATTTTAATTGATGATTAATAAGATACTAAAGTACGAGAATTTGGCCGTTAATGTCGTCTTGGATACAATGCTGCATGAAGCTCGTTCCAAAGCCTGGTTCCAAATCATCATCTTGGCGTCAATATCTCGGTAGCAATCTCGCACGCGACCGACCGGGGTCCGCCTTGTCCATGTTCCAAGATTTGGTTGTTCAGGTAATTAAGGGAGGTATGTAGGTAAGTGGATTTCTTTAAGACAAGAGTGAATAGGTATTTAATAAACTAATAAAGAATGAATGATTCAGAGATAATAACCATAGATTGCATCTGTACGAGATGGCAGTCAAACAAGTGACTATTTTCGATAAAAAATAAAACTGTCGAGCGACTCATCTGACCTTCGTGACCCTGATAACAGGGGAATCAGACCAGAATGGTTCATGGTTCACATTTACCTACACCTACGATGTTTTCAGTATCGGTTAGTGTTTCGAACCACTAGCCATTAGCCAGCTAGGACCCCGACGCTCCAATCTGCGGCGGGATGTATGGCGATGAAATTCTGCAGTTGCGATCTTATCGGAGTTTGCTTTGACACATATTACTTGGAATATTTACTGCATTGTGTGAACACAATACAGTCATCTGAAGGAAGGGTGTGTTAGACTGACACGTCCTAAACTAGCTTATCACGTGTAGAAGGCGCCGCTTTATATATCAACTCAGTATTTAACACTTCCATATTACGTTATACGAGATACAAGTGGACCCGGCGCGACTTCGTTCGCGTCCACGTATTTTTGTTTATAAACCTTCTTCATGAATCACTCTATCTATTGTTGAAAACCGCATTAAAATCCGTTTCGTAGTTTAAAAGATCTAAGCGTACATACATACTCGTATATACGTAGGGACAGATGGTGGGAAGCGACTGTTTTACATTCATATTCATATTCATTATGTATATTTTCGATACAATTTAGATGTTGAGGTAATAGTTTAAGTGTGCGTTTTCTTGACGATTAAATTCGTACTTTACACAACTTTTGAAAATATTACACAAAACTCAAGTAAACTCACTAAATACGCAGTTGATTTAATAATGCCATGAAACACTTCTTCCTAATTACTACTGTCGTATTTAAAATGTTGGTTCTGCCGCACTAATCGAACACCCCATTTCAACACATGATTTCATTGATTTAATATAGCCGTTCCTTTTGACTGAATAGCCGTTCCTTCTGTCAGTCAATACAGTGAGTAGTCTTGCTTGGTACTCGCAAAATAAGTTAAAGATAATCTTCTCGACTCTGAGCTATGTAAACAAGGTAGACAATATCAGCAAAAAGTAAAATATGTTACTTTTTACACCTTATTTCATAGTTAATAACACTTTGCCCGCACTTATACAGAACACATATGCATAGGCGTAGTCGGGCATTGGAAGAACTTGATATTCCAGTGCCCGATACGCCGCAATGGATGAATGTACTGAACTGGAAACTACATTAACATAAACCACACTACGCAACAATGAGATACCTATCACATGATATAGTTGCAGTTTCTCTACCTAACATCGACTTGCCTACACTAAAGCCAACGTAGCACCAATCAATCAGACAACAATCACTCCATTAGAGCTCTCCTGACCATAAACGAGCAGATATGACCATCTATGTTGACAAGATTCCGAAATGGTATGTGCTCAGCGGATTAACTGCAACCATCTCGAGAATTCTATAAATATGTACCATCAGGCAGACCGTAAGCTTGTTTGGCACCTTTGTGGTCTATGAAAAAAAATATACTGCAGTTTTTTATACCACTTTGGTGGCATACAAGCGCACGGTTTACTTGATAGTGAGTAGGTATCACGATCACGTTGCCAACCCCATAAGATCTTTTCAACAAAGTGAGTATGAACTCATGAAGATTTCCTTAAATGTGCGAACACGTAGATAAGACATTGGTATTACCGACTTTACCTACTTTTGCCAGTGATTACAGCATAGAAAGAAGTCTTTCTACTTATGTTGGTAATTACTCGAAAACCTCAAACTCACTGTGTTGGAAAACCTCAGCAGAGAACTCATTCCACAACTCTATAGCGCGTCGAAGAAAGTTGCTCTTATTAGTTGTTTTATTCGTCCTTTCTAGTCGTTTCTTCACAAAATTTATTTACCTAAAATCAGACAAAGTCTATTCCTTATTCCCATCACTTCAGATCCTCAATACATGACAGAATCTAACAAATTGTATTTCCCAAAGGATGGACCTAAGACCGATAGAATGTATGTTAAATGTTTTAAATTCTGGACCCTAATTTTTAACATTTCCTGAGGCAAATTGGCCGGTACCTGCCTAATTTCAAATAGAATTTCCTATCTCGTATCACAAAAAAACTTAACTACTTACTTACATTTGTTCGGATAACACAAACAACATGTGCAAATACCTATAATTTGTCAAATAGAAGATATACCTATGCTTATAAATGTATTGTTCGTGTAAAAGGTTTTAATATAATATAATCTTTCGACAGTCGACGATCCCATACAAACAAGCAAGTTAGAAGCACTGGTCAACCGAAGGGACTTTGGCTCCCTGTGTGTGTTTTATCGGCTGTACAATAGGGAGTGTTATAAGGAACTTTTCGATCTGGTGCTTACAGCCCAATTTCGCCATCGCACCACCCGCCGTGGGACTCACCACGTGAAGGTTAGAAAGAACTTTTCTCCATCATACGATTCGAATGTAGACTGAGCTCCCAGCCACAGTGTTATGGACTATGACTTGGTTTGTTTCAGAGGTATATTAGAGATCTCTTCAGAGGCCGGCAACGCATTGATAACGCGTTGATGGCCATATGCGGCGGTGACCACTTTCCATCAGGTGGCCCGTTTGCCTGTTTGTCTGCCAAATAACATAAAATAATAAATAATAATAATTATATCGAGGAAGTAGTTGGAGATCGAAGCATTTTTCATTTATTTTCTGGGCATGGTTACACTTCAATGGTTACTTTGAAGTAAGTAATAGGGCACTATATTATTGATTAAGGCTTTTCCGTTCTCCTCTTAGCAAGGCTCTTCCTGAATGGCAAGCCGGTATTCTTACCTCACTCGAGGTCTAATTATTTGACAATTCAGTTTAATTGACGATTCAATTTGTTGAAGTACAGCCTTCCGCCATCGCCAAATGTTAAGAAGGATAGGGCAAGGAATAGCTTGTGGTATGCTTTGTTTGAATTCATGTAAATAGCGTCCTCGTCATCCATACCGGCTGCACAGAGCTTATTAACAAAGCAAATCCGTCTCTTTCACTCCAACGATGGCTAGAGCGGGTGCTCACATTGCATCTAATGCGCTTATTACACATTCCTAAATTCGGAAATTAAAGTGGAATGAATTGCTCATACAATAAGGTCCATTTTTGTATCACTTATATTATGTCACGTGTCGCTCCGCTTTTCAAAAATCCGTGATACAAAAATGGACCTTATTCTATGAGCAATACATTGATTTGCTCTCACGCTTTTTGTTTCTGAATTTAGTAACTGAATTCAAGATTGTGTAATAAGTCTATGTTGAGATTATATTGTTTATATCCACATTACCGCCATTATGTCATTATTATGGTAATTTAAAATAAAAATCCCGCAATGTAAGCCTCAAATTAAGCATATACGTAGGCTTATTGAAACGTTATGATAGTGTTCCTATATTCATTCAGTAGACGTCGTCCACATACACAAAGTCTGTCCGAGTTACCTTAGTAGAAATACTGTCATCTACTATAAAAATATGACAGTGTTTAGCCCGAAGTTAATTATAATTTACTGTAACTATGCCAAAATGACGCAAATTATTTTATCTATTACGTTTGTCAAAGAAAAGCGTAGTTGAAAACTCATTATTCTTTTCGTTGGCCTTTGTAACTGAGATTTGTAACAAGCTACGAGAAGAATGCTGTTTTTTTGTCGTTTGTTACATTAGTTACCTGCTTTTGAAAGTAACATAATACATACTAAAACAGCTAAACAGATATCACACCTTTTTCTGTTAAAATGGGACAATTTCAGTTTACATCATTTTTACTTAGCGATGGTAATTTCCGAAAAAACGGCATAAATGCCTGTGTAAAATCGACTCTGGAAACACCTGTTTCTGTTAAAATGGGACGCCATCCTTCAAAAAACAGGTGAATTGAAATTTTTACTAAGAACTTGTGAAATAAGTACCTATTTTAAAATTAGACTAGCCATACATTTGACCTGCATCTCACCTGGTGGTAAGTGACGATGCGGCTGAAGATGGAGCTAGAAACAGCCTATTCATTCTAGCCAGATTTTAATGATCAAGGAAAACACTCGCAAGCAACGAGTTCCATTCCTTAGCCGTACACATTATGAAGGTTGAACCAAAGCGGCTCGTGGGGACATCTAGAAGATCCACGACATAAGGATGAAGCGCTCACCCGGATCTCGTCTCCCGATGGCGGAAAGGGGCCGGCTGAATGAAGTTGTGCATCTGCTTCGCACACTCCGAAATGCAACCTATAGAACACAGAGAGACGTGCAACCCTACGCCGATGCTCGAATCTATTTGTTTGTTCAAAATGTTGAAGAGACACTTCACAATATCACCCAAGTCATAAAATAATAATAATAAAATATGTTTTTTTAACGTTCTCATTTGACTAAAATGAGGCATGTATAGATACTTTATAATAATAATCATCTTGGCTTCAATATCCTTTACACAAGATTCCTTATCATTCTGAGCGCGCACGGATTATACCTATTTTCAGAAGCCCATTTTTCTGTAGGCGCGTTTCTTTTTAATCTTTCAAATTTTTATTCTCTAAAAACAAGAAAATTCGCACCAATGCCTACACTGTCTCCGAGTTCACACAGAAATAGCTTCACGTCCGACGGCAATTGAAGCTCTAAACATTGTGTAACGGTCCACATGTGTTTTATTTTCTATTTCCTATAGTGGCGGTAGTTATGTTCCGAGCCATTTGTCGGAGGGACGTTTAAACGGCGAAAAAACGTGACGAGAAAACAGAACAGTCACATTAAGCTTACTTTATTGTCCGTCGACGGAGCGTTTTGTTCTCAGTGCAGATTAAAACATGATATTTATCGCCTCCACATTGGATATTTATTAAGACGACCGCTCATAAAAATTTAATAGGCTTATTACTTTACTTACTTGCCGAATTCTTTTAAAGGTTCGGCACGTACTTTGGAACGGGCCCGTTATTTGTCTTCGCGTCGTAGTAATATTGAGTACTGAAGATTTTTTTTTAAGTTAGGTTTCACGACCTAAGTGGTCATGCCAGTCTGCCATGCAGAGGTCCCGGGTTCAATTCTCGGCAGAGCCGAAATTGCAATGATGAATTTTAATTTCTATTACGGGTCTAGGTGCCATCATCATCTTGGCGTTAATGTCCCGGTTGTGCTCTCGCACGAGGGGTCCGCCTTGACCATGATCCAGAATTTAGCAGGTCAGGTAATTACAGTGGAGCGACTGCCATCTGACCTCCAGGTCTAGATGTATCACGGGTCTAGGTGTAATATATATAATAATAATATTTAATTTTAAGTATAACACCCATAACACAATCATTGCTTACTTTGGGACTAGATGGCGCTGTGTGAATTTGTAAAAGCATATTTATTTACTCTACTAGATAGGTCACTAAATATTCTTTTGATTTTTCGCTCCATTAGGCATAAGTCTAATTGATATTTATTACCTGCTTAGATTGATATGGAGACTACAAATACGACATAAATAAGAATTCTGTATGTAGTTGTAGCAGAATTCTGTGCAGAAATAGGCGAGAACCGCTACCTGGTCGGCACATACACTTTAAATTTGCCGAATATATCTCTCACTTTGCGAGCGAATATTTTTAAAAGGTGAAACTAGATCAGCTATTACTCGACGTTTTGCAACAGAAAGAAGGCGGTATCTCCTGCAGGAAGAAATATATTCATGACTCAAGTGCCTTTGTCTCGAGCAGTAATTTGAGATAATAATGAATCTTCTTTGAATTCTATCAATGCGAGAGTCATAAGTGCTGTATCGATTGCAGATTCTATAATTGTGACGCACATTCAAGATTGATTATTTATTATTGATATTAAAGACAATTTACAATTTTTAATTTCATAATGGTTAAACAACTCAAACAAGAAATATCCCCAACTGATGGAGAGCAGTAACTGTCGCGCTCAAACATCTATGAGTATTACGTATCATGTAATAAAAATTCAGACCCGCAGGTGCACTGTCACGCTGGTGTCTCCAAGCAACAATGCAAGCATTGTTGCATGGTGACAGAAATAGATAAGGCTGTGGTATTCATCCAGGCGGACTTTAGGGTTGACAGAGTCCTACTTAACTGAAATGTTTTATTGTATCCCCTTGTTCTGCAAAAAACAAAATTAAGTATTAAAAGCTTTCAAATGTTACTTTCGGTTACGGTTCAAATGGCAATTTTTACTCCCAAAAAGTTTACAAAGACATGCAAAATATGAAATAGTTGATTGGGAAAGAGGAGTCCAAACTAGGTTAGGTTAGGACCTCCTGACCCCCTCTTAGACTCTTAGAGATTTCGCAACTGTAGGTATTTACGAGTATCTCTTTGTATACGAATAAGGTCGCGGTCGATGTTATTTTTCTGAATTCTATTTTTATCTACCTACAAGTAGGTATTTGTCCTTTGCATACGAATAAAGTGCGGTCGATGTTGTCTATCTTTATTCTATTTTTGTCTACCCACAAGAGCTACGGGCTACGAGAATATCTTACGACGTAAGAAGTTACGAGCCACCGAACAATTTCAAATTGAAAGCGTACTTCAACATTTTATCTAAGTATAAAACGTTACGTGAACGACTTTATTGGAAACAGACGGTGGTTTCAGAATCGAGTGTTTACGGACTTACGATATTGCTCAATGCATTATTGTTATTATTTCACATTCAATGCGGCATTTTTCTTTAAAAGTAATAAAGGTATTGTTTTCAATCGTTGGTTTTGACCTGCCCCGTCGCGCGTTGTACTTTTATTAAAATATATATATTACTAGTCTGGCATTTGATAGCCATCTCACCTGGTGGTAAGTGACGATGCTGCCACAGCCTATTCACTCTAGCCTTGAAGGCGTCCAGATTATAATGATCAGGGTATACACTCGAAGGCAACGTGTTCAATTCCTTAGCCGTACGCATTATAAAGGTTAAACCAAAGTGGCTGGTGACATTTTGTTGAATTTAGAGGTTCCGTTGCACACAGAACACACTGATGTTATTAATTTCAATTGCTTTCCAGATCATTGTTGGTACTTACATATGTAAAAAAACTTGAGATTTATATGGGTAACACACATCACGTGAATAAAAGAATATTAATAGACCTTCGTCAAAACGTAGAAGGTTTCCCACTACAATAGTTTATGAAGCGTCCTGTTCCTCGGGTCTCGTCCATGCGTAAAAATAATAAGTTTCAACAATTAAGCGCGGAAGAGAGGAAAATACGGAATGGGAGCGCACGCTCTATTAGGTTTCAATTTGGGGATGGCGCTCGCGTATATTTTGTTTTTGGGCTGTCGCTTTGTATTTGTGTCTTCTAAGAGGCTTGGTGCGTGGCGGGAATGCCTAATGTTATTATTAAGCGAGACCTACAAAGGAGAGAGAGCGAATCACGAAAAAAACAATAAAAAAATCAGCCTATTTTGCATAAAACGGAATTGCGTTGTCAATGTTTCTGCTATTGAGATTTGGCTATATATTGACCTGACAGACATTTGAGGCTTCAAAATACGAGTTTACACCTTTGTCATACGCCGGCAACGCATTCGCGACACCCTTGGACCTTGGGGTTACGAATGTCCGTAGGCGGCGGTGATTATTTACCATCAGGTAACCTGCTTGCTCGTTTGCCTCCCTCCCTCTTACCTACATAAAGAAGGCAGTAGGCAGTTCTGAAACTGAGCGTATTGTGGAGCTTCCATTATCAACCATTTTTATGGAGATCAGTTAAAATTAACGCAAATACTATTTTAGACTGTGAAATCAAACAGAAGAATGCTCTCTCATACTGTGGCCACAATAAAAGTCGGTTATCGACTATAAATTTTGAATGGATAGAGGAGAACGGCGCAAAATAAAATTAAAAGTGTGCCTTTGTGCATCGGACTGGATCATGGGTGAATCGGGGCAGGCTTGCCCTGGAGGATTTGGCAACCGATACATGATTGTGCACTTAGGGCTGTCGCCCGCGCCGCCGGCCTCTCCATTAGAGCCTGCATTTACATCTCCGCCCCAAAATTGAATGCGACATCATACGGCGGTACTAATGAACCAATCTATACTGTTCGGCTTTTACAAATCTGCATCAGAGGTGTTACAGATTAGGCGCAAAATAATTTCGTACAATATTATTTTGACGTTACGATACATTCAATGAAAGGTGTACAACGGTAGAGTGTGTTTCTGTACCTTTTTAATTGACATTAAATAAATAAATATGCTTGAACAATTCACACAGCGCAATCTAGCCCCAAAGTCAGCAAAGCTTGTGTTATGGGTGTTAGATAACAAATGTACTTTTTTTAAATACATACTTATTGTACATACAACACCCAGATCCGTAACAGAAATTAAAATTCATCGTTATTAACTGAACCACTGAGGTCGTCCTTTGTATCCTCTACATTGTAAATGCAATGCTTTGTTTGCCATAGCAATAATCAGCTCAACAATAAAGGCCTTGCCACATACAAAGCTCGGCGCGAGCGCGGCGCGTTATTTGCTAGGCAACCATCGCGCGGCGCGATAGTTGCTAGGCAACCATCGCGCCGCGCGATGGTTGCCTAGCAAATAACGCGCCGCGCGATGGTTGCCTAGCAAATATCGCACCGCGCTCACGCCGCGCTCGCGCCGAGCTTTGTATGTGGCAAGGCCTTAACCGACCCCATGCCATGTATGAGAAAAGTTTATCTGGCGTCAAATCCAATTGCTACCTACCCCGTCTCATCATAGGAATGTTTAATAACGCTTACAGCTTTGACGTCAAAGAAATAACTCGATATCACTCGCTGAATATTACAGGGCGAGGCGCGAATTCTGCTACAAAATTAGAGTCTCTCGTTTCTCATTAATAATTATTTATTTCTGTTTAAATTAAAAATAAAAACATTATATTTTAAATGTCCACCACGCTCATTAATGCAAGTTCTGAGTCTAGCTAAGATGCAGTAGTAAGATGGTGGCACGTAATGTAACTCAGGTTATGGCTTCGATAGTTCTGACTACAGATGTTTTAATTCCTCCTTGTTACGAGGTATAGTTTTATAAACTTCTTGCCTACAATATTCCCACTAAACGCCAAATATTGAACGCAGGGCTTCCATAACTAGTACTGCTTATTGAAATCATTGGTACTGTAGGTCTAGCAAAAGTTGCTCTCGCGCGCGATAAGCGAGAAAAAGCGCGACGTAGGCATTGCTATCTCTTTCGTTTTAGTATTGAGAGAAAGAGACACGCTCTCTTGCGGCGCAAGCTTTGTCGCGGACACTTGTGCTAGGGTCACTGATTGAAAGGTATGCGTGGTGCTCATAATTGTGGACAGAGAAAAGTGTTTAACATTGCCAAATAACGATCATCAGTTTACTGTAACTGATGTACTTTCATAAAAAATAATCAACTTGGCGTTAATGTCCCGGACAATGATCCAGGATTTGGCAGATCAGGTAATAACAGTGGAGCGACTGCCACTGAGCTCCGTGACCCTGCTACCAGGGGAGCCTGACCAAATTGGATTATGGTTACATATCCAGTCGCCTGAATGTGCAGTTTCATCATGATGTTTTCCCTCACCGTAAGAGCATCGATTAGTCTTCAACTAATGTACAGTCGAGTTCATTAATATGTGACCATTGCCAAAGCTACAAATATAAATGTACATGGAAGGGTACTTATATATCTGAGCAGATGTACATATGTTTGATTGATGAATCTGCTCAGATATATAAGTACCCTTCCATGTACATTTATATTTGATGCCTTGGTAATGCTCACATATTAATGAACTCGACTGTACATAACTTAGAAAATAACTTGGTACATGGTCGCAGTGGCATTCGAATCCTGTACCTCGGATACCCTAACCACTCGGCCACCAACGCTCCACAGTAACCGTTACACTGTTTTCGTAATAGATGTATGTGCCGAGAACACAATTTGAACAGCTATTAACTTCAACGGCTGCAGCAACTGCAGCAATATTGTTTGACGTTCCGGCAATATGCTTCCGAAAATTTGTATAATCTTGGTAGAATCATCAGAATCATCTAACGGCTCGGAGGGTCTCGATTTGTTTGTCTCCTATATGCTCTCAGTACTAAAATCACCGGCTTCAGCTCATGGTACATTTGCACAAATTTCATTTTGAATCTTCGTTAGACAAATTACAACCTCAAACAAACATAAAATAAAATTGTTTGAAAACAGCACTAAAATTAAAGTTTTTTTAACAGAATTCGTACCTCAACCTTTACAAGACTACTTTGCGCTCGAAGACTATGAATAAAATTTTATATTAATTTTATTAAGTATTCAAAGATAATAATTATACCAGAGATAAAGTTGTTGGTATTAGGTAGTGCGGCCGCAAACAGTCTTTTTTCGAGAGCTAATGATAACATTAGCTATAAAACCGTTATAATGAGTCTTTTCAAAGAGGAAACATACCCGTATGTTAGAAACAAAATTAATTAGTAAATACTTCGAGGTTATGTCTATTCTTAGACTGAGGATTTGAGTTAACGTCTGAAAAAAAGTCTGGGGCTCCACCCAGTTCAGTAGCGCCAGTGCTCCATTCTTCTTTTCGTAAATTATTCAGTGCTTTTTAAAACTTCAACCCCTCATAGAATATGAATATAATGACTAAATCCTGGTACCACTCCGAAACGAACCGATTGCGAATATTCTACCGTTTCGCACCTACACTTTACTCGAGACTTTTAATTAATATAATCCCGAGGTATATTCTAATTAGAACAGCCTTGCCTCGTTTTTGAAACGGATTTTGCGGATGAAACCGCAGAGAAATGCTAATATTAGTTTTAAACTTGTAAAGATTATAAACAAACGGAATGTAGAGACTAGGTAAAATATCTTTATTTTTACTCCCATAAAGTTTGGATTCTGTGAACTGATAGATACAGTGCAGGGAGTCGGTGGTATTCCAATAAAAACGAAAATCGAATATTGCCATTGGAAAAATTTCCAGTAATACGACCACATTATGTAGATACTGTAGGAACACTTTTTGAAATGTTTTGCACTGTTCCTATGAGTTTAAAGTAGTTTTGTGGGTATAGCAGTACTACATTAGTAGTACTACATTATCTTTCCTAAACCTTTTCCGATTTCCATTATATATCTTCTTCTGCGACAATATTTGTTTCATAATATCACCTTTACATAAATAAGTTGTTACCATTACTGTAACAAAGCAGCGTATCTTACAAGGTAAACGAGAACATCGAAAGTAAATAATAAAGCAGAATACAAGTTATTATGCCGAGTTCGGGTGAAAGAAGGCCGTTATCGTCGATACAGATTGTTTATCAGTCGCTATATTGTGCTTTTTTGTAATTCTAACACGTCGGGGGGCGCCGTGTTGCTGCTTTGTACAGCGTCGGTTATTTGAATATGTATGAGGCGATATGGCGGGGTTCGTGCTACTCGGCTGTGTATGAAAATGTGATGTCCCGATAAATTGTCAAAAGGGTTGATCGACAACAGCGGCCGGCCGCCAAAATATGCCAGCTGAATAAATTGGACAGCTTACCGGCTGCCCGGGTACGAAGTCCGTTTTTTAAAATGTTGGGTATGATTTTAGTAATCTTTGCCTTAAAAAATTTATAACATTGTATTGTATCCTATACGCTTAGCAAGTTTCAGGATACCCGTCAACCAGTTCATTTTGAATGCGTTTATTTATAATGATTAGGTAAATTTTTTACGTTCATATGTGTTATTTGAGTAAATTATTTACTGTTTTTGTAAACTAAATATAACCTAAGTAACAAATCTTATTGATCCAATATTACTTGTCGTCCAATTTAATGGATAGAGATGTTTAAATATTCACTTAGCCATATTGTGTAACAACTAGTCGATACTCATTTGATATTGGTAGAGTACATGTGGAATAGACGACAAAGTCAAAATAATTATGAGTTACTCTAATATATATTGCCTGTTGTATCTTAATCTTCTGTTACATAACTGTATGCTCTATCTTGTGAACAATAAGTTGTTAACTAAATATAATTTTAAGTTTATGGAAGCAAGGACGTACTACCTAGTTTATTTATGTTTGTAAATAGGCCACAAGATTCTAAGGTGACATGATTTACACGATGTATTTTCGTGAGGAAACCCACGAATATTGTAGAAAAGAGCCGAACATTGTGCTCGTGATTCGGCAACCAGAAGGAAAATGTTCCCGAGTCTACACAGTACTATGTAGACTCGGGAACATTTTCTTTCTGTTACTCAGTGACAAACAGATAGACAGCACATCTGATGGAAAGCGGTAACTGTGCTGAACGACTTCTGCATTGGTAGTAAGGCTCAATTTCCTCTACATTTTGTGAGAAGTAGGGCTCAGCTGCAGAAGGGCGGTTCCCGGGAAGCGAGAAAGTTACGCGCGAGCTACGAGCAGTTTGCTCACAGCTGGGCCGGGTAGGTGTCGAATTGTCGTGGTGCTATTATTCTATAGGTAGGTACTAATATTATAAAGAGGAACAGTGTGAGTTTTTTTTGGGGGAAACTTCGAAACAACTGAACCGTTTCTTTTTTCAAATAATTTTTCTAATTAGGAAGCTACATTATTCCCAAATGATATACCTAGGCTTTTCATACCGAAAAAATATTAAGATTTGAAATGCGTGCGGGTAAAAACCGCGAAACTCTGCTCTAGTACCTATATATAATAAAAATACTGGACAAACATACTAAGCCAAAATATGATTTACTAGCGACCCGCCTCGGGTTCGCACGGGTTCGCACCTTAACAAATTATATACCTAAACCTTCTTCATGAATCACTCAGTCTACAGGTGAAAATCGCATGAAAATCCATTCCGTACTTTTTGAGTTTATCACGAAGCGACAGACAGACGCGGCGTGAGATTTAGTTTTATAAAATGTGATTAATAGGCTACGATAAAAGGTACTTCTAAATTACCATTAATGACACAAACATCATCATCGCCATGACAGTACACTGCTAAAGTTGCAGGTGGGTTTGAGATCTCAGTATTTAAAATCAGAACAGAAATCGCTGCAGCACATTTTCTGGTCTATGGAGGTCCACTTGGTTAGCCTCTAAAATATTAGTTGCCTTGTACGTTAAACGTAAGTCGGAAGGTTGATACGACATTCTATTCTCCCAGACACCACATGACATAATTATCCCGGTATATTATAAGTACTTGTTACATTGTAATGTACATTACATTACAGTTCATTATAGACCATAATAATATGGTCTTTGTGCCATACGTACCTATAGGCCATACACGGTCTACAGGTACGTGTGACATACACAATAATGTACGTATACAGGGCGGGGTCTATGACTACCTAAGTCAGCAATCGTATGTACCTAATTACTTTTAAAATCATCGAAGTACTTTCTCTCTGCTTCCCATAGCCACGGTCTCTATATACCTATGTAGCGATCTACATGAACAATTACATAAGTGTTTGTCCGTATATTGGTTGATAATGATCCTCTACTACATTTGCAATTGACTGTTTCGTTTGCATCGAGCACCAGAGTTCTCTCACCGTTCGATTTTAGTAATTGCCAATTTGGTCTCTGGACTCTAGCCCTTTGTGAAGCACTCACGAAATTGTGCGAATTTCCGTTATGGATATGGGTGTTCCAACTTTTTTAAATGGTGGTTTCTATTGCTTATGTGTAACATATTGTAATAATATATATATATTTTTTTTCTGATTGTTGTGAAGAAAAAAAATCTGAACCTTATAGGAACACTTTGTTGTCCGTCCGCTCGTCCGTCTGTCACGATCCTTTTTCTCAGGAACGCGTCAAGGTATCAAGGTGAAATTAATATCAAATACACAGGTCTTCAATCCCTTGGAGCACTAAAATATCAAACTTATAAGTCAACGCAATCAAAAGATACGACTGTTTATGATGCATATTGTGACGCTCGCAAGGAAATCAAAACCTATAGGGTACTTTTCGTTGACCTACGAACATGAAATTTGGTTGAAACATGAAACAAGATAAAAAAAACCGGCAATAGTCAAGTTACATTACAAAAAAATTGTCAACCAACTTATAAAGTGTAGTTGGATTACCAAATATTTCATACAAGTTGTACAGGAGCTGGGTGCATTTGTAACTTTGTAATATTTTTATAGTATCAAAAGCATATTGGCCTATAGGATATACCTAATCATTATAAATAAATATGCTTGTACAATTCACACAGCGCCATCTAGCCTCGTAGTAAGCAAAGCTTGTGTAATGGGTGCTAGACAACTGATATAAACTACTTGCATACTTTTAAATATATACAGTTATTTCTGCTTTGTAAATAATGCGAAGTGCATTACGAATACGAAAGACGGTAGGTATCCCGGAGACGACAGGTGTGCGGGCAATCCTCTTCCACCCTCAAAGCTTTCCGACCCATGAAAACCCCTTTTAAGTAACATGACTTTTAACTTTGTGACCCATCTTTGCTTTAAAGTTATCTCAGACTGTGTACTCTATTCATATTATGGAATAACTTTCCAGTGACTTATTAGCTGAACTGTGTGGTGAAAGAAAATTTTCTGTGCTCTTTGCATTTTTTCTATAAGTACCTATATAGTTTTACACTGAAATCTACTATTTCATTTTGTTTACTAGAATATCTACCCAATTACAATAAGCAGATACATAATGGGTTGCAAACAAAGATTACACACTTACTCGCACTCCTACTTCATAGGTCATCACAGAAATTATGAATTTGAAGTAACAAAAAAACGTACTTATCTAAGAATAACCAAATCACATAAGGTGAAAAAGAATTCCTTACATAGTTTTAATTTTACTAATAAATGCATGAGCTCTGTCACTCTTTAGATCAATATCAGGTATCAATTGTGTCACTTCAATTATAAATTATATTTTATTTCAGGCGACAGTTGCATCCATAGGTACTACAAACTGTAGTTTGCGTGTTGATTTTTTAATCGTATATTTCAAAGGGAGTCCCAGCCCTCCATCATTATATGTTTATAAGGGTTTCATCCCTGCGCATATGCTCGCCCATGGTAAAAAATATACCATGCTGGGCGTAAAAAATATATTTTAGTATTTAAAGTCTCTTGGATGTCTAGCATCGGCTTGTAAAGGGCCTCAACCCTATGCAATTGTTTGCTTATGGCTCTTTACGTTACGAACCAGTGATTCTTCGACATTTAATATATCAAAAACTGTAGGTAAGTCGAATTTTTGCGTGGATATTCGAAGTCTCATGGATGTCCAGCTTCGGCTTATACAGGTCGCATCCCTGTGAACATGTTGGACAAAGATCAAAATCATTTTTACCAACAGTCTAAAATAATCATCTCCATAATTTGTTAGTGTTCGATTAAATTAAAGGCTGTTGTATAACCGTTGCACCTTACTCGTAAACTCAAAGCTACCTATACAAAATGTTCCTTTAAAAATCGTTGAAGAAGTGAATTTGAAGTAATTTTAACTAATATTTGTTACACAGCAAGGATTAAAAAAATACTATTGATAATATACTAGTGGTCGCATTAGTTTGCACTGCAGTTTTGTTTGTCGCATTTGTTATATCCATCACCTGCACATTGTAGTAGTTTTCATGTATGTCTGGGATTTTGTGTAATTTATGTCAATGGGAAATGAATATTGCATATGTAATATAAAAACAATTTCAAAGTACTTGAAATTACCATTTATTCATGACTGTAGTTATTTCAGCACAGCTAGCAAAAGTATGCTGTCGCGCACGAGAAGCAAGAAAAGGCGCGACATACTAGAAGATATCTCTTTCATCTTAGTATTGAGAGAAGTAAACAAAGGATCTCGCGCCGTGTTGATGTCTCGGGCACACTTGTGCTAGCCGCGCAGCTGTATTGAACAAAAAGTTGAGTTATGTACAGCAGAAAGCAATACAATGAATGGTCAGTCGAGTACATCTGCTTACAATACAATTTTTTTCCCACTTGCTTTAGCACCGGAATCGTCTTCGCGTCGTCCGTTTCGCGAGCGCAAAATAATCGTTGTCTCTTGTAAAAATATCACGTATTTTATATTTAAGGTTAAGTAGATCGGCGCGGGCGCGGGCGGCCATTAAATCACAATTAGAGGTAATGCGGGTCTATGCGTGCGCCGTAGGGGCTTACAGGGCGGCCCCGCTGAAGGCTTTGCCGGACTTACCGGCCCTAGGCCTTCGCCCCCTTCCCGCCCCATCTTACTTATTACTGGGGGCAGGACCTGCGAAATTGTTTAATTACGATTGCTTGGGTTCTAGGCGAGAAAGCGTATTGAAATGGGACCCAGCAAGCCTTGGATAGCTTATAATAATGAATTGCAGTACTTTTTGGAATCTGTAATGAAAACTTAAAATCCGAATGCGCGTTCATATCCGTGGCATAAGCCTGCATCTAGTTTAAAAAACAGAAATGTGGCAAAACTTAGGTAGGTAACTTGTTACTTAACTTGATCATCACTAAGGAAATAAGGAGAAATGTTATTAGTTGGGATCAAAGCCATTTCTATTTAATACGCCAATATGTCATAATAAATACGCATGTTAACTTTCAAGTCAAACCACTAAGGTGGCAAATAAAGTTTTAATAAATCCAGCCTTACCTCAAATCGCAGATTTAGTAGGTAATATGACTAATGAGATTCATTTGTACTGGCTATTGCCCGCGACTTGTATTTCGGTGCGGCCGATGATCGAGTATGCCTGTCTAGGAACAGCCTATTCACTCTAGCCTTGAAGGCGTCTAGATTATTATAATCAGGGAACACACTCGCAGGTAATGCGTTCCATACCTATATTTTTCTTGTATGTGCCTGTGTATTATTCTTGTTTTCGGGTGAAACAATACCATGCAAACATCCACCTTTACAACCTTTCGCATTATAATTAATTATTTCTATTAAGTAGGGAAATAAAAATATTATCATAATTTAACGAGAAAATATTTTATAATTACTAGCTGCTCATTAAGAAATATCGACGTTAAAGAATATCGAGCCTTGAATTATGTAATTAAAAAAAAAGAGAGGCCAGATGTCAAGGCCTTTTGTTTGAAATAACTAGACTTTTCTTCCAAATTACAGGATCGAATGGATCAAATTACAGGATCGAATGGTTGAAAATTTACTATTAAAGGGTCCCTCGAAGTAAATTAATGGCGATAGGCTTTGGACCTTCTATTTCAAAACGATCCGTGGGCTTAGGGTAGAGGAATTAAATAAATTCTTTACTGTTTCGCAGGAAAATTAGTAAGCCTTAAGATTTACAGTAATTGCAAGTTATTTTCTCAATACAGGGGCCTCTAGTTGCTGCTTCTAATAAGTGAAACGCCTACCTCATCGTGGCAATTTAGTTTATATATTTTATTTTATTTACTTAACGAATAATTGGAAAATATGGCTAAAATATTGGACACTCGTGAGTGTCGGTACAAGGCGACAAATGTTTTCGAGGCAAAAGTCTCCGTAGGGCGATCTCCGCCTGCCAAGCGTGGATATTATGGCAATGACCTCCCCATTCGTGGGAGAGGCCCTAAGTCCTGCAGTGGACTGTTGTGGGCTGTGATGATGATTTAAGAAAGCCAACAGCAGTTGTTACAAAAATAATAATAGCATTGCATAGCCTATATAAAAGTTCCTAGCATTATCCTAAACGTAAACTTCGAGTCTAAAATTAAGTTTTTAAATAGTAACGTTGACATCTTATGACGCTGACGATAAATAATCCCGTAATGAAACAATCCATGGGCATAGCTGTAAACAACGGAATTAAAAACTTGACCCGTACTGAGGCAAAACAATTATGACAATTTCGCCGGAATAATTTCGCGACTGCGAGCGTCAGCACGTCGCAACCCTGCTAATTATGATTTAATGGCGTTTCTCTTCAGTTTTTCCCTAATCTAAGGAAGAGAACCTCAGTTACCAAATTAATTTATAACGTGCTTTACTATGGTGTTGCTATTGTTAAGAATTTTTTTGACATAAAAGTATTGTTTGAAATTTATTTTATAAGTGTACCTAATTATTATTTTGGTTAATAAACTTACAATATATATGTTTAATTTAAAAATTTATTCACATCATATTTATATAAAAAAGAACATACAAAAATAATAAACTAAATAAATATGAAAACTTAATTATCTACTTCAAATTAAATTAATCTAAAAATCTATATATAAAATATATGCTTCATCAACCAATTGTTAAGATACATCGATAATAAGTAATGATTCTAGGAGCCAAACAGTCTTGTAAGATTATTTCCAATTACGTATATATTTTCTTGGCTAACCGTAAATTTCTACAAGAATAAGGAGAATGGCATTAGAGTTGAGGACATCTTTAAGTCCTATATTGCTGCTCTGTAAGTATTCCAGTCTTTTGTAGAGATTTATTACTTGGAAGTTCGAAATTTAGAGGGTTTCAAGACTTTAGTCTAAGTACCGAACAACGAACCTAAGTAGAAGAAGTGTTGAGATTTAATGTACGCGTGGTTCAACATAATGGCGCCTATTAAAACCCGTGTGCTTTTTAATTCTGTTACGTAGATGGGTTACTTTGATTTGCGGGAGACTCTGATTACTACTTTTATCTGTTAAGTTCATATTATATTCGTATTCATATTATTTATTTGGTAATATAAATTACACATAAATCTTTATTTATATAAAATACGTACAGTAGCACATAATTATTCCATTGGTTGTTATATCTATAACACTAAATAGTCGAGAAATATGCCAAAATAGGTAAACATAATTATGACAATATTAAAATAATAATAAAAAATGACAAATAATAAATTAAAAATTACAAATACAGGCCATTATTATAATGTCAAATTAATAATAAAACAATGTCGAATAATTTATTAAAAATGAAAATATTCGTTATTAAATACTTACTGATTATTGTAAATATTCATCTAAAATTATCCTTTTAGAAGAAATTCGTAAATTTTATAGAACGTTTGTTCAATTAGCCAACACTTTAGTTTTACTTTGAAAACATTGTCACTGGCAACTTCGATGATATGTTTATAAATGCGGTTGTACACCGATGGGCCCATCACATGCGTCACCTTACTTGACTTTGCCAGTCAGCGTGAGACGGACGCCAGGTTCGCCTTAAGCGAATTGTATGCGTGGATTTCCTCTTTCCTCCCCCTCTTCCTCCTCTGAGGGTCAGGTTCCTCACATTCCTCACATACAACGCTATTTGCAAAATAAACAACGATGGTAGGGTAAGAATTTTCAGCGAGTTAAAATACGGCCTCGCAGACGTATCCTGTGGTACACGGGCGATTGCGCGTACAGCTCGCTTCTGCAATCTGAACACTCTCTCCCACTCCGCCGCGCTGCCCCACAGCTTAGCCCCCCTACTGCAGCATCGAATATACCAGAGCAAAATCGCACGTGCGCACCGACACGACGCACGACAATCTACCGAGCACAAAACATGCGCCACTCAGCTTGACTGCCACACAGTCAGGTCAGGCGCCTATCAAGGTGGAACCCTAAGAAGCTCGTGGATTTAACCTGCTCAATACACTACTCTCATTGGCTTCATTGATCTTCCTGATAGTTCTAAAGGAAAAATTGCTGATTTTCGGTATATCCATTTATCAGTGTAGTGTAGTGTATCAAGTAATAACACTTGATTAATAGAGAAAAGTAAGTGAGCAATGTCTCCCCACAAATCAAATTAACCCCATTTAAGCAGTAATGTACCTTTTTTTCTTTTGACTTGGAGTAATAGCCGGGTTGGCAGGCAGGTAAACATTAGGGGGCCTTACCTGGACATAATTCCAATTTTAATGAATTTTGGGAATAGAGTGATTTTTTTAACCATTTTCATATTGTTGTTGGGTTAATTTTTGTTTTTATCAAAGGATGTTTGTGGCAGTTTTACTCTTTTGGTGAACAACCCTAAAGGATTGTGCGGGTTGGATGGTAGTCGGTCGCCACATATAAAAAGCTAAAACATTGTATGCATTCATGAAAAGGTAAACTCTTGCGAAACTCTTGGTTTATAAGAACAAATTACGCTATTTAGGTATTAAAGATTCGGATTCCTTTTCGCTCACCCATTTGGATTACTCAGCCTGTATTTTAAAATAAAAAATTATTGTTCTCTTTTTATTTGCTATACATTTTCTAGTCAGGTCACTGCATCACACATATAATACCGTAGGTCTGCATCCATGTCTCACGAACGCTCACGAACGCACACGAATGCGCAGTTGCAGCAACGGCTCATGCGCCGCTCGCGAGCTACGCGTAACAACGAGCCGCTCGCGACGCGCAAACCAATAAAAAAGAAACAAAAAATAGATTGTGACTTCGGCTATGAGTAAGCTCCTTCTATGCCTCTACGTCCAATTCCTTTGCGCGAACCGTTGCTGCAACTGTCCATTCGCGGCGCGTTCGTGATATTCGGACGCACCTTTAGAACTCAGCTTACATAGCGCTCGAATAACGTATTTTTTTATTCGACACAAAATAAAAACGATGCAGGTATTTTTCTATTTTGTGATTCGAGCGAGCACCGCTCAGGTAAAAGTCAGATAAAATATTCAGCTAAAGTTACCTATCACACGTCCCTGTGTACATAAATAGCCCGCCTGGGAGGTATGCGCACTTCGCTAGTTCGGCTTCGCCAATGCCATAATATCAGCATATCTGAGGAGAAGCACAAAGGAATTTCATGCCCGAATTTTCGGGAAATGTTCCAGCTAACCTAAAGTCGATTCTGACCCAAATAAGATATTATATTTTTGTGTAGAAGCCTAGTATTAAGAAATGGATGAGAAAACCATTCTGATGTTAAAAATGTGATGTGAAATCAGCTTTTTGTCATCAATTACTACTAACTCAAGAATGTATGTCAGTTGTAGCACGAGAGTGATTTATTTATATAAACAATTTTTTTGTCTATATAGACAAAATACAGAGAGTATATATTAAATACTCTGTTACTAAGTTACACATTTTATTGTCACTTACTTATACTTATATTATCTTAAATATAATCGAGAAAATGATTTTTTCTTTACAAGAACAAGAAGTAAGACACAGTTCAGTAGTTTAGGTATTATCATAACTAATAAATTAATATTTTTAAAAGGTAATATTTGATTAAATAAATAATAAATATTCTTGGACGAATTCATGCAGTGCCATCCAGCCCCAAAGTAAGCGAAGCTTTTGTTATGGGTGCAACTGATAAACTACCAACTTATATACTTTTAAGTACATACTTATACATAATTTTAACACTCAGATCCGTAACAGAAATTAAAATTTATCATTTCAATATCGGCTCGACCGGGAATCGAACCTGAGAACTCTAGCTTCGTAGACCAACACTAACCACTGAACCATTAAGTTTCATTTATTTTGAGTCTTGCATTATTCATACATTTATCGTAAATATTTCTAACCTATAAGTAAAAATCTACCGTCCTACCTTCCTATATATTATTATTATTTATTACTCAGCTTTGTTCGGAATGAAATGTCGGATGTCAACGCCCGTAATTGGAGCACACATCTCGACTTCTCAGCGGAGATGGCTTTCCTTGGTTCCATATGACAGCGCCAGATATAATACGTTACGCAATTGAAATGTATTATAGCAACATAAAAACTAGAGGAAGGAAAGTGTTTTCTGTCTCTTATATTCTTATACTAAGGTAACGTGTTCACGTTCCCAGAAAATCACAAAATGTTACTTTCTGCTATCGGCGTGAAACAGGCGTCAATCGAATGTAACCACGTAACCGGAGCGAATGAGCACCCCGGCCCTCTATCCGGCACATCGACGCTTACAACTCGCCGACCGCTGACGGTTGACGCCTAGTCGTCAACGTGGCTTCACTCGAGACGGATTGATGTCAATGGATCTAATTTCAATCAATTTTAATACTGTGATTTTTTTTAAATACTTAAACTACTCCCATAATCTACATGATCATCATCATCATATCAGTCGAAAGACGTCCACTGCTGGGCATAGGCCTCCCACAGAGATCTCCACAAAGGCCGGTGCTGTGCCTTCCGCATCCAACTGGTACCTGCGATATTTACCAGGGCGTCGGTACACCATGTGGAAGGTTTACCCACGCTGAGTCTTCCGGTACGTGGTCGACACTCGAGAACTTTATTGCCGCATCGGCTATCTGTGCCTCGAGCTATGTGTCCTGCCCACTGCCATGTACTGCCTATAATCTACGCTGTCTAAATACTACTAATATTCGCCATTAATGTGTCCTTATGTTTAAAGTAAGTACCTACGTACCAAGTTCTTAAATGTATTTTTATCAATACCATCTTTTATTGCGCGTTCTATTTGATTTAGATACTATTTAAATACAATGAAATAGAGTACTTGATAACTGATACGAAGTTTCGGAGTTCCTGTGACACCTTCTGGCTTCGTTCCTGGCCCTAGCCCTGGGCATCACTCCAGGTTCAATTTCAACTCAACTCAACGACTCCTGGTCATCACTAATGCGCTTGTGCATGTAGGTGCTAGTGGTGCTACCAATAATCATTACCTTTAATTTATCAGGGTTAACGAGTAAGCCGTAGTCTTTTGCCCATTTCGAGATATTGGCCAGCACTGAGTTGAAATACCTGATGGCATTTTCAGTATCATCGACACCGAAATGGTGGCAGAGCTGCAAATTATCGGCGTAGAGATGGAAACCGTAAGGGATAACCGAAATAATAGTATTTATGAAGACAGAAAAAAGAAGAGGGGGAAGAACGCCACCCTGGGGTACGCCCGCATCGAGATCACACCAGTTTGAGTTATCCTCATCAAGCTGCGTGTGATCCCTAAGATAGGAATGAGAAGGACAATTGAGGGAGCGATGGACAGCCAGGAGTAAATCGAAATCCACTTATTTACAACAGCTCAGCGGAAATTCTTATTACGATTAGATATATTTACATATTATTTTGTTACATTATAAATAATACATTATATACAGAATAGGATGACTTAAATAAAGTTGCAGTATTTAACATGTTAGATACAGTAACAGTAACTACTTTTTTATCTGATGTCCCTTAAATCTCTAATAACATCTTACACAGTGAAATTTTGGTAATGTAAGATACAATCTAGCTCAACATTTCAATGTTAGTGACCAGCTATTTTTTAAATTATCATGTGTTCTTATATTTGGCGTTTATAACATGAAAGAATGAGAAATCTAAGATACTTTGCCATAGGAAGCATTAAAATTGGTACTCTGTATAAAAAGATACAGAGATCTTGCAAAGTCGTGTTTTCTACCTCGTTTTAAATGATATTTCCAGTAACGATAAATTATCAAAAGTAAAACATATCGTACCTACGTTCTATCTAATAAATTATATATTCTAGCAAATGATCCTATTTCCAGATAATGAAAATAGGATCATTTAGTATGCATTGGTTTAATATGGCCACAGAGCCTACGTTAAAAAAAGAATTAACGTAGGCTCTGTGGGTTTCTTGCCGTTTCTTTCCCCCACAGAGAACCACCTTGGAAGCGGCGTTAATTTTCCTTCCTCTCCCACACATGGTGTCTCCTGTCTGCGCTAGGGTAGGGGTAGGGTAGTAGTTAGAGTAGGGGTAGGGTAGGGTAGGGTAGGAGTAAGATAGCGGTAAGGTAGTATAGGGTGGGGTAGGGGTAAGATAGTGGTAGGGTCGGGGTAAGATAGTGGTAGGGTAGGGGTAAGGTAGTGGTAGGGTAGGGTTAAGGCAATGGTAGGATAGGGTAGGGGTAAGGTAGCGATAGGGTAGGGATAGGATAGAGTAGGGTGGGAGCAACTACTTATCACATGCAGCATGTGTGATGCACGCTCACTTAAAAGTCTGTCTGGCGGTGGCGTGGGGGCCGGGTCGCTCTTTTCCCTCAAATATGGTTGAATTGGACGATGGCTGGGCCCTGCGTTATACTCGTGAACGGGTGCTGCCTTGGTGGACTGGCTTACTCATGCTGTAGTTTTAGGTGGTTTTTCTTAATTATACTAGACATACCTACGAGTATATAATATAATATAGCGTTCCGGCTCTGTCTGGCATTGTCGAGCCCGGTTCGGTTGTGGTTGGCGAGGGATACGTTTATTTACAGCCATAGGGCGGTCAGCGTGTCACTGTGTGTTTCCTTCCTACTTTCCTACCCCCCTCCTTTTTGACGATTGAAAGAGATATTTAATGTCCTAATCAATAAAGAAATTTTGATTTGATTTGATTTGATTTTGATTTGAATAAAAGCAAATATTTGTCTGAAAATTGACTGAATACCTACTGTAAATATAATGTCGGTAATACTTTGCTGGAACTAAATTTCGCAGAATTTGGTATTTTGCAATTTGCTTTTAAACTACTATGTACTTTCGATAGAAAAGCCGTAATTTAGTAATTTATGTAAAATTATATAGGTTACTGCCCTAGCGACTGTTTAGAAGATACTTCAAATAAAATAAAGATTAATAATTAATAATATTATAACATGCCAAATTGATATAAATAATATTTATTATTATTAGATACTATGCTTATAAAATGTCAATCTAAAATTGTTATTGGCACTACAACTTGATAAGGTATCTTATTAAAATATAATTAAATTATATCATCATATCGTATTTCTTTAATCGCTGTCGATCTGTGAAATAAAAAACTAAAATTATAATAAATAAATAAAGGGACAGTCTTAAAACGACCTGACGTTTCTTTTGAAACATCGGTGTAAATTTTATAATTTCTTAATATAAATTAAATCAAACCATTTAAAAGACGATGTAATTTAGTGCACATTAATGTGAAAGGGCAAATTATGGAAATACACCTGGATGATCTTTTCATAAGTAATTTCATTCGTGGTCACGGCGATCAGGAAACAATTTTAGAAATTGTGACAAAAATATGAATCGTAATCGGAAGTGTTGCGTTGTAAACATTTTGAAGAACAAGATAATAAGTAGATGCAAGTCCCTTCAGTCCTGGTGTCTCATCATTATATGAATGTTTACTGAAAATAAAGAATATGCTGCCTGTTTAATATATTAATGTTACCTAAAGGTACCTACTTAGTTTATAAGTTATGAGATAACAAATAAACATTTATACCGGTCAAAATCCTCAAAACCCTTCTTCATGCAAAAGCACGGACTGCCGATTCACGGTATGTAGGATCGAGAGATCAAAAAGACGGTGGTAGGTGTCAGGGCGTGGTTTTGATTCACTAGACACCTTTCCTTTTATTATAATGTCAATATAAAATTATAAGGACAAGTTTACAAAAATAACAAAATCATCCAGAGCGAAATATCCTCACAAGTCAGATTTGTTTATATTCCTTACGAGTGGAAATTCGTAGCAAAATATATCTGCCTGATGGGCTGTCTTATTCCGTCCCTGCATTTGCATTAGTGTGTGTGTTTTAGAGATGTGTGATATTTTGTCTCGAATTGAAACTCGGTATGTTCTCTCTGCTTCTGTAGATAAAAATTTTTCCCTATGGAAATTATGAACACACCCGGAAAAAGGTATGGATTCACAAACTTATCTGACCCGGTGGCCACAACTGGAACCAAGTGTCGCCATTTAAAAATGTCATGTCAATGTCATTTAGAGCGACGCTGTCACCGGGTCAGATAAAGTCATGGACTTACTACCCAAAGGGACTGCGCACTGCTTTGACTAAAACCGGGCAGAGCGAGAGTCACCATCGATAGTCCTGTGTCCCTTTCCAGTGTTGCCACCATGGTTGATGCAAATTCCGAATTACTTTTATTACTTAGCGCGGACACCGACCTACCGATCAGGGCCAGGCAGAGTCGGACCGGGTGCAATCTGAAGGTCATATTTTCACCAGGGTCCAGCCCAAGGTTTCCCTGCTACATGGAACCCATTGGTCCTAAAATACTTGTTTCTATAGAGAATTTATAGTACTTGTTGATCTACATTTCGAATGACAGCTGTCAAACTTAAAACTGCAATAACTCCTAAACTATTGGTGCTAGAACACTAGTTCCTAAAGAGCAATAATAGTGCTCGTCGAGATCTACATTTCGGATGGCAGCTGTCAAACTTAGAACTGTTGTAACTCGGAAACGATTGGTCTTACAACACAAGTTCCTAGAGTAATATAATAGTACTCATTGAGATCTACATTTTGGATGACAGTTTTAACTTTGACAGCTGTCACCCGAAATGTAGATATCGACGAGTACTATCACTTCTCTTTAGGAACTAGTGTTGTAGGATAAATAGTTACCGAACTCTTTTATCTGTTATATGGAACAAAAAGTCGTAGGTTGATAATTATGTAGACTCGACGTTTGTCGGAGAAACGTTCAGTAGATCAAAAGGTATTTTAATTCCTTGTAATTTTTGGTAATTGTTCTCTGGTTGACTGGTAGAAAAAGCTACGTAGCTTTAAGTCCGCCATCGTACTGTAATGTGCATGAAGTTTTAAATAAATAAATAAATAATATTTTGACAACTACTTTTCGGATTGTACGGATTACCCCATAATAATACAAAATTCACGGTAAATATATTTCTCCAATAATGGCAACACCAAACATGACACTTGTCAATTTAGAATGACGGTGATTATGCCAATAATATTGTGTTTACACTGTTAGAAAGGGACAAAGGACTATCGATGGTGACTCTCGCTCTGCCCGGTTTTAGTCAAAGCAGTGAGCAGTCCCTTTGGGTAGTAAGTCCATGGATAAAGTTTGTGTACTACATAGACAGACAGGTTAAAAAAATCCTATGTTTGGACATTGACAATGACAGGCATGTCTTTGTCATACACTGCCACTAATGACGAATGACTCCTTACTCCGTTAGGAGGACCTGCCCTGTGGTTGTGATTTTTATGGCAATGACAGGTTGTAAAACCAAGTTTCGTTAATGATTGAGTTACGTACTTTAGTTGAACACTAAGCGATGCTCTTACGGTGAGGGAAAACATCGTGATGAAACCAATAGGCTAATTACTTAACGCTGTTGCCAACAATTCTCTGACTTCAATTATTCAAATTGTTACTTTTGCGATTCTGTATTATCGATATCATGGGTTCAGTTTCTAAAAAAGTTCCATTGCAAAAAAATCAAAAATAGATCATATCCCTAGATTTAGTTTAGGGAATTTAATGAGGTTTAGGGAAATGAAAAAACACGTATTTCGCAAGAATTTTAAAATATTTAGTATTTATCATTTATTTGACATTTTAGGGAGTGTGTCATTACTGTAACATTGAGTTACAATGTAATAAAAAATTAAGTAATATTTTTTTCTAATTATTTTGTCTATTATAGCGCAAAGCTACACCGCATTTTTCACAAATTGTTTGTGAAACGCCAGTGCACTTGTACATCTTGCAACGTATTCATTTTTGAACCCAAATCGGCCAGTGGCTGACCTGTAGGCTGATTACGTAACCCTGTTGCCAACAATTATCTGATATCGATGACTGAAATCGTTACTTTTGCGATTACGTATGATCGATTTAATAGTTTCAGTTTATTGCAGTGGAACTTTGTTCGAAACTGAAACCATGTAATCGATGAAACGGAATCGCAAGAGTAACAATTTCAATCATTGAAATCAGATAATTGTTGGCAACAGGGTAACGTAATTAGCCTACTGGTCCTGGCTTACTTCCAATGCAGGAACTTGTTCTGCAGGGCCCTTATGTTTCTTTGGCTTGAACTTCGTTTCCTAAAGACCTTCGTCTCTTGATGTTCGGCTTCAGGCCAAACTTGCATAAGGTTTTACCTATCTCAAGTCAAAATTCTGCTGAAGACATTTGTTTGTCGTTGAGATCTTTTGCCTTTCTTACTCCTCGATATAATATACCAATAATTTGACATATATCTCATCATTCCGCATCCATCGTGAGGAAATTTAAATTAAAATGAGACATTTTAGCTTCAATACTTGTATACTTTACTTACAACTTACATTACCGTTGTCACTCAATGTAACAGGACTGTTACAAACATAAAAAGTTACCAATGTCATATAAAAAAGATAAAATGTTGCATTGCTAACACGAAACATATTACTTTATATACATACCTACAGGTTTTCACGTAAACAACACAATTATATCCACTATCTATATATTCTTTTAAAATTAAAAGCCTGTTATTGTTCTAATCTGTCACTGTAGTCAACTCGCAAAATTCAAACTCACACAAGTCGCTATAACCCATCTATTATTTTTACCTGATACAAAGTTATTCAGTGATATGTTATAGTATAGCTACAAAGATTTAAATGAACTAAATAAATGTAGTACGTATTTTAGAGGGATTATTTGGGTTTGTTACAGAAATGTCACATAAAGCTATAAAGGGATATGCAATCGCAAAAGTAACAGTTTAAATTATTTAAATCAGAATTGTTAGCAACAGAGTTATGTAATTAGCCTACTATACTTCAGTCGTAATTAGGCGACTAAATCCATGATCCAATCTGGTTAGGTTCCCCTGTTAACAGGGTCACGGAGGTCAGATGGCACTCGCTCCACTGTAAGTACCTGATCTACCAAATTCTGGATCATGGTCAAGGCAGACCCCAGGCCCTCACGCGCGAGAGCACATCTGGGACATTAACGCCAAGGCGACCATGTTGTACATACCATGATTCTAACGAAATCTAGTTCTTATGCTAGTTCATTTTGGGCACATCCGTCAGCCATTTTATGTAACATCAAAAGATATGTCACGCGGCACGCAAAAACGAACGACGAAAAACGATATGACGAAAAAACTTCTTACTCTCTCACTCTTCTTCTTTCGTCATTTACTCCACGGCTTGTTCCAGTGTTGCATGAGTGTCGCCTGAGTGTTGCAGTTTTAATAAAAATATTTATTTTTCAAAAATTAATTGCGGAAATTGGCTAGACTTAAATTTCTTTTTTCAACTGACACGAGTTCCGTATTTTACATTCTTCCGTTTTTCATTTACTTTGTACCGGGTGGATCTTAGTGATCACCTATAAACCGCTAGACCGACGACGGGCTATGTTGAATTGCCCGATCATGTACTCGAAGACGACTGCAATATCCTATTTTATTCGAGAACGTACGTTTGAGCATACAGTGGCAACACGTCAAGACTCCGCCTACATAGTTACGAGGGTGAATTGAAAAGTTTTGAAGCTGACCTTTAAAATACAGACTTTAGTTTTATATCAATTTTATTTTTCTACGTTGTCTTCAGAACGAGACTTTTGCCATCTTATCTCTAACTACAGGATTCCTTGTAAAAAAAAAGAATTTACAAGGTCATCAAAATATTTACTTACAGCTTCTTGTACCTCGATATTCGATTTCGAATTTACGTCCTG
Organism: Blastobasis lacticolella; assembly: GCA_905147135.1. NCBI lineage: Eukaryota > Metazoa > Arthropoda > Insecta > Lepidoptera > Blastobasidae > Blastobasis > Blastobasis lacticolella. The sequence goes on from LR990041.1 coordinate 12,353,175, forward strand.
CAACGTGTTTTTTTAGGTTGGAGAAAAGGTGATAGTCAGAAGGAGCTAAGTCCGGCGAAAAGGGTGGATGCGGCAACAATTCAAACCCACTATTATGTACGTGTTCGATTGGTTTTCCCGTAGTATGGACAGGAGCATTATCTTTGTGAAACAATCATTTATGAGTCAACATACCAGGCCTTTTTGTTTTAATTTCTTCACGCAGTATTCAATAGCTTTACCCTTTTCAAGGTAATCGATCATTTTGACCACTCTAAAGTCTCAAAAACTTTAGCCATTCTCTTCTTAGCTGTCAAAATGGATTTAGCTTTCATGGGGTATCTGACCTTTTCCGTTGCTTAGATTGTACTTTTTACTTAGTTATGAAACAGCTAAGAAAATCTTGACTATCACATTGAAACAGATCCAAACAATCCTGTGACACTGTATGGCGGGTGCGTTTATTTTCAGCTAAAAGCAGACTAGTTTCCCATCTGGCGTATACCTTAGGAAATCCGAAACCGTTGGTGATTATGTTCAGCGGGGCTATTGGCTAACTCAGTTGACAACTGTATTTGACACTAGATAATTCTACACCACGTCATCTACGTTGAAAACTGGCAATAGCGTCTACCAAATTAGTACCAAATTGGAGTAGTGTCAGATTTTTTTATGTCAAATTCAGTTGTCCACTGAGATAGCCGATAGGCCCTCTGTACTGATTCATAGGACATGGCTATTGCTTCCGCTATCCTTCAACCTTTTATCATTCATAAGTAACCGTTAACGGCCGACCACTCCTAGGTTCATCCTGAACTGCTTCTCTGCCGCGCGTGAAATCCGCTACTCACTTCTTTACAGTGGCATATGATAAGGAAAAATCCGACAAAATATTCAAAAAATTGCTTTGGCGTTATCCCGTTTCAGAGAGGTAGGGCATAGCGGGGTATCCCGTTCGAATTGGAGCCGCCCGACTGGGGAAGTACTTACACCTTACAGAATACCGCAGCTAAACAAGACTCTTTTATTGTAATAGTATTGTTTCCGCCCGTGAGTAAGGTGCTCTATGGGGTGGGGATTCGAGGAACAGTGGCGGGGCATTTGCCTTTTTGCTGCCAGAGCAACGTGTTATAGACGTGGGCAACGCATTGGCCATACTCTTGGTGTTGCTACTATCTATAGGCAGTGGTGACCACTTTCCATCAGGTGTCCCGCTTGCCTGTTTGCCTACCGTATGTCATAAAAAAATCTTTTTTTGTAAGTGCTTTGCGGCGGAACAAGGCTCAATTTTGTTCATTGTTAACTATTTGATCACTAATTTAAGATTGTGACAGAAGAAAAACAAAAGATAGCGCATTATGATGAGAAATCATTCGAGTATTACGTGCCAGTATTTTTTTTTTTTAAATTTCAATACCGACCTTTGGTTCAAAACTTTTCAATTCGCCCTAGTAAACTAAACAGCAGCTGCTGGCCAGGCCCTGTGAGCGTCACGTTGGCAGTCCAGATATTCTCTGCTATTCAAAAGCATTTACCTTATCATGCAATATATTCATTCCTACACTTAGAGCGATTATCGGCATGCTTATGCCAAGGTTCAGTGCTATCTCCCACGCTGTTTCTTCTGCATATCAATGATATGCTGAATATTTCCAGTATTCATTGCTATGCAGATGACAGTACTGGAGATGCTCGTTATACTGGCCGTGCGAATATCCCTCGTTCCGTGGTGTCGGAAAGCCGAATAAGACTTGTGTCAGAGATTGAATACTCCTTGGAGCAAGTTGCTCACTGGGGCAGACTGAACCTAGTGGAATTCAACCCCTCAAAGACACAGGTCTGCGCATTTTCCGCCAATAAGGATCCTTTTGTCATAGTGCCGCAGTTCCAAGGAACACCCCTTTTCATCTCAAATAGTATCTGGATCCTTGGTGTCGACATATCGCATAACGTGCGATTCCGGAGTCACCTAGAAGGTAAGGCCAAACTGGCTTCGAAAAAGCTTGGAGTGCTTAATCGGTCCAGGCGATACTTCACCCCAGGGCAGCGCCTGCTGCTGTACAAGGCACAGGTACAAGGACTTTGGCTCCCTGTGTGTGTTCTATCGGCTGTACAAATGGGGAGTGTTCCGAGGAACTTTTCGATCTGGTGCCCACAGCACAATTCCGCCATCGCACCACCCGCCGTGGGCTAGGTACTCATCCCCACTACGTAGACCCTCTGTTGGTCACCACGCGCAGGTTCAAAAGAACGTTTATTCGGATATGGAATGAGCTCCCAGCCACAGTGTTTCATTTTCGCAAATCTTAATGGAGTAAGAAAGAAAATCAATGAAATCATTTAATAATTTTAAGATATTTCAGTGTAAAAATAGATTTCATCTATTTTTTATGTATATTTTCAAAGATTCATTTGTCGTGTTAACCGTCTCCCTTTGCCGACGATGCCAACAATACTAACATAAAGGTTACATTAATCACATCACAGCCCATAACAGTCCACTGCAGGACTTAGGGCCTCTTCCACGGAAGGGGAGGTTATTGCCATAATCTTTACGTTTGGCAGGCGGGTTGGAGATCTCAGTGTTATAAATATAACAATGGAAAACGCTGCAGTCCATTTTCCAGCCTGCGGAGACTCATCAATAGAAAACACACATTATAAAAAACACACTCACTCCTTTTTTCACTATTTAATACACTAACCTCCAGAAAATAACCCTAGACTATGTTTACTAAAACTTGAATATATTCTAAACTACAAAACCGATTTCAATAAACAAAGTTAAAAACCATCTCGATTGAACTGGCTTTCGAATTAATACCGCATCCGAATTAGTCCATCCGTTATGAAGCATACTACAGATAGATACATAAAGCTACAGATACTCTCTTCAAACGCATAACACCTCTCATTTTTCGTCGGGGGTTTTTCGTCGGGGGTTAAAAACAGTTCGCGAATACTGCGGAAACGTTTTGACTGAGGAAATTTTTCATTGACAAATCATTGAGATGATCCTATAATATTGATTATAGTTTATTAGACTAATATTACTAATAGGCACTAACAAAATATTAATAGAACCATAACAAATAAACTACTACAAAAACAAAAACATTAAAAAATAAAATAGTTATCCACTTCGTCATAGGATAAGTTAATTAAGAATATTTACATGGAGGACGAACTAATAATTTTCAAACTCGCTCAAGGGACCCTCCCGCTGATGGCACTAGTTACCGGTGACGTTCTAGAGTAGATTGATACCATTCATCCCATTTAGGAGCCAAAATTGGTAGTTAGCTACGTGATGGGAATGAAATTTCCCATTCTGAAGCCAGCTTCCAAATGGGAATTTTTAATGGGTAGTAAATATACCGTGTGTGGTGTGGTGACTTTACCAGACTTACTGGAGCATTTAAATAACTAAAGTTTACCATTTAATGAGTGATACCCATGGATAATATTGATTAGTTTGTGAGATATGAATACCAAAGCACTTTAAGTTGTGGTTTTCAGAAACACACACGAAGCGAAACAGCCCCATGGGAAATCTAACGCTATCATTTTAACCACCGCGAATTTATTCCAGAGAAATATCGAGGGCCTAGGCAATAAACTGTTCGTACCGAGTTCTCGCCTCTAGCGAACGACCCAAAAATACAGGAAATATTTTCTAAGTTTATGGACGCATTTAAATATTTTTTCATCACACTTGCTCGTAACTTGGGTGTTATTGTATCACGTTTAAGCACATAATCCAAGGTATTACGTAAATAATTGTGAGTGGCTACAGTTGAAGGTGAAACAAAACAAAGACTTGAACTGATATTAAAAATTATTTAATCTTCTACAATTTTACTTACATAAATCTTAATTATAGCAATCAATTTTGAATACTTCTGATGTTAGGATCGCAGTACCGAAAAGTGCCTGAAATTACATTAAAAATATGAAAACTAAATCGTAAGCGGCGAGCGCATAGTGCCGCCTCAGTGCCTTTCAGGCGGTTTCAATTTCCATACACGGGCCGATGCCGATATCGTAATTGGGAGGCTAAATCCATATCACGTACGCATACTTTTTACTTTACTATTACATATTTTTCTTCTTTTCGCGCCCTTGACTACCTAGCACCTGCGGGCGACATTTTCTATAAATAGTTTGTAATTGTTCCTCGCAAGTGTGATGAAAAACGTCGTAGTAACCAAATGCCCCATATTTTGTTATACTAACAATCTAGCTGCAATTTGTAAAGCACAGAATTCAAACAAAAACATAATCCCTGTCTCTATATCATGAATGAGGCATGCAAATGGCCGCCAAGTTATATGTGTGCGTGATTTGAGGGTCACATCATCCATTTTGCCCTCTACACAAATTTATGTATTAGGTTAGCAACACAACTTTACAATAACAAATGAATAAAAATTCTTCATGTCAGACTTGTAAGTCTTTAATTATAATTAGCAAGTGGAACGATGCGGTGTCTGGTATTGTCGGACACAGTCTGGCCGTTGTCGGCGTGGGGTAGATGCGCTCCGGTCCTGGGGTAGCGAACATGCCACTGTTTGTTTCCTTCCTACTTTCCTACCCCCTCCTCTTTGACGATTGAGAGATATTGAGAGATATGAGTCCTACTCAATAAAGAAATTATGTTTTGATTTGATAAGTAATGCCTGCCACTCACCTTCATGCCGCTTGACAAGATAGATCATTGTCATGCAACTTTGCATGACAATAATATGCTTGATCACGCCCATTGGCAGTACGTCCATCCAAAGTACAAAATCCCTTCACTGACCATCAGTTTGGCTCGACAAGCATCGTTTATTTCTTGAAGGTGAGTATAGTGAGACTGGCATAAATGCAAAATCGTTCGGATTCTGATAGTTTTTCAAAATCTGTTCGGTCTAGATCGGTCGGGTTTCGGAAATCTGATTCGGATTTCACATATGGGATTACGGATTTCTGATTTCGGGTGAATAGCACCAACCCCTTACACTCGTGGGAGTCGTACAAGGCGACTAATATTTTCGAGGTTCCTTAGGCTGGAAAATGGGCAGTAGCGTTTTCCATTGTACAATACTGCGATCTCCGAGATCTTGAGATTATGGCAATAACTTCTCCCCATTTGTGGGAAAGGCCCTATGTGCTGCTGTGGACTATTATGGGCTGTAATGATGATCTTCGGATGCGGAATTGGTTATTTTGACAAACTTTGAGCAAAATCGTGCTTCCGCCCTACTCGGATAGCCGCAAGCAAATTTCTCGGAAAGATCTTGGATTTCGCATATCGGGTTTCGGGTTTCGGATTGAATCACGAAATAACATGAAACTTTGATGGAGTGTAACTATTGTTATGCTAATGTAAAACTAATACGCTTGCTGTTAAGTCATTCGCGGGTAAGTTTTCATGAGAAAGTATGCGCACTGTACTGTACTACCGCCATCCCATTTGTTAACTTCGACGTGCTTCTATTAATATGATCAAACGCCACTCAAGTCGTGCGTGACTTACGTAATTAGGGAACATGTAAGCAGACTCTGGTCCGGCGAAATAAATGAAACACATATGCCTTTCGATTCGCATTTGAAAAGAAATAGAAAAAAGTCATCTTGACGTTAATGTCATGTCAATGTCATCTCTCGTGAACGAGGGCCCGGGGTCCGCCTTGACAATGATCCAGGATTTGTCGATCAGGTAATTACAGTGGAACGACTACCATCTGATCTCCGTGACCTCATCTGCTACCAGGGGAACCTGACCAGATTGGATCATGGTTACAAATTCAGTTGCCTGAATGTGCAGGTTTCATCACGATGTTTTCCCTCACCGTAAGAGCTTCGGTTAGTATTCAACTAATGTACATAACTCAGAAAAGAGTAGTTGGTACATAGCCGCAGCGGGATTCGAACCCGGTACCTCTCGCTTACGAGTTGGATACTCAACCACCCGGCTACTCCAACGAAAAGAAATAGAAATATAAGGCCCTAAACAGTGCGACTTATTGAAAGTCCCATTAACCATAAAGAAATAATAAACAATGAGTAGGTAAGTAAGCGACGCGTGCGAGCCGACAACGGCTTTGTTTTGCCCAACGAAGACTCCTACGCAAAAACGATGCATGATCAGTCACAGTCTGGATTAAATACTACGAATGTTCACTGCGACAGAGACTCTCCGCATCCATGAGCTATCCGCTGACGGAATTGTCAAATTTTTATTCAAGATTGTACCAAAATTTAAACCGAGATCCGCTACGAACTGAACTCAATTCATCTTCGAAGGACAGTGTTCGCTGATCCGCTAGCGTTTAGGGCCTAAACATAATTCTGAGCAGAGATTTATTTATTTATTTTATTTAAAACTTCATGCACATTACAGTACAATGGCGGACTTAAAGCACGTAGCTTTTTCTACTAGTCAACCAGAGAACAATTAACAAAACAATTAATCAATAAAACAAACAATATTTTGTCGTAGGTACTCAAAACAATCAATGACAATGAACGATCTACCTATATTTCTTGGCATACCGTTTTCATTAGGGCCTAACGGAGCTGTTATTTAACTAATTTCTTACATAGCACAACGAAATTGTAACATAAACAATAAACTTATAACGGTCATACCAACCAATGAAATGTTGAAAGTAAAGTCTGTTGGGAAATAACCAGGAACCTATATATAAAAGTAACTGAAAGCTTATATCTACCACCCACTACCTTGTTAAAAGAGTCTTATTTCTCAAGGGACTCCATTGATATTACTTTTCGTATTAAAACTCTATATTGAGGTAATAGAAACTGTTCCAGTTCATATGAGAGATTCATTTCTATGCCCATTTGACTGGAGAAATGGAACTAAACTAATATTAACGTAATTTCATTACTTTTATTTAATATATTAGATACATTTGCTAATATTTGTATTGATGTAGGATATCCTATTATGACGATGAAATAGGTACGTACATATATTATATAACATACAGACATCTGGTATTGTAATCTAGCTAACAGACTGTATCTACAACTTCAATCAAATTGAAATCACCTTTGTGATTTTCTGCCATAAGACCTACGCGTATATAAGCTTCCAAAAGAGTCGTTGGAACACGAACGCGTTTCATGTCAAAGCCGTATATTACACCAACATAGGGCGTTATCTTACAACAGTGTAAATTGTTTGGAACATTGATAGAAGAGCACATGAAATTTAGTGGCGCGTACGTAATAATGTTTAGCAGCTACGGGCGTAGCGCCGCCCAAAGAAGAATCCAATTACGATAACGTTATGTTCCGTACGAAAGTGTCGCATTTATGGTAAAATATTAATGTATTTCAATTTGGGCGGTTGGTGGCAGACCTCCATAAATATCCCCAAGGCCTAGTGGGGAAACGTAAATACTGCCACTAAAATTGAATGTTATTATTCTTAAACAACCCCCAACTCCGATAGACTCCTCTCGACGCGATACTTCATTTTGTTATGTTTTATAGATAGTAGTGTTTGTACCCAACAAGGGTGTAAAAAATAAAAATTCGTTATTTTCTGATAATAATATTTTTTTGAACGTGTCGTCAACAGAGTGGTTGCCTAGTGGCTAGTAGGTCCGACTAGTAAACGAGTGGTTCGGGCCCCTATGCAGTCATGTACTCCGCTGTAATTCCCTGAACTGTCAAATCCTGGATCATGGTCGAAGCGGACTAGTTGCTAGTTGGTCCTGCGCGACTTCTTTCTTATATAATTACATTCGGCAGACAAATAGGCAAGCGGCCACCTAATGGAAAATAGTCACCGCCTATGGACATCAGCAACTCCAGAGGCGCTAGCATTGCTTGCGTTGCATTGCCCGTCACTAAGGAGACCTCTAATTTACCTCTTTAACGATCCCATGTCATAGTCAAAAGGAAACACTGTGGCTGGTAGCTCATTTCACATCAGAATCGTCCAAGCGAGTGAGTATTTCGTCCGCGTGTTGTCATTCCCTTCCTCTACCCTACCCTACACTTACCGGATACCCTATACCTACCCTACGTCTACCCTTCACCTACCCTACTCCCACTTTACTCCAACCTTTTCTTTGCGTTTAAACTTCCGCTGTAGTATTATGTATAGCGAACATATAAGATTAATCTATTGTAATCGGTCCAGCCATTTTCGAGATTTAGCAAGACTAACGCACTTGCAACAGCAATTGATATTTATAAATAGAGATAGATCCTTTGAACGTGTCGTCATACAAAAAAGAAAGGGACAACGCTGCAAATTGCTGGCGTCGAGACAACAACTCCTCGTTTTATGCAATTATTCGCACTAATTAAACTGCAAAGCGCAGACACTAAGCAGTTTATCGGCGAAACAGTGGTCGTTTGCATATTTTACAACGTGAACGAAATAAAAAGGAGCGCTATAATGTTGGTATCAACACACAAACACCATTTGGCACCAACTTTTAATGCAATATACCGAAATTGGTTTTCCAGAGCGGCGGCGCGGCGGCGAAGCACTAGACGCGCGTTAAGAAGAACTTAGAGACAGATTTATAGGTCGAAACAAACACAATACAAGTCAAGCACCCGATGCTGTTCTATCAGGCAAACAAGTTGTTTGTAGAAGCCGACTTCGGTCATTTAAATGCTGGGTTTGATAAACTGCAACTCGAAATTGCTTCGCCGCGACGGAATGTTGGGGATGGGGCGGAGTGAGCCCGAAATTGTAATACGCAAATGTTGTTTGTGTTGCCCATTTATATTGGACTTCGGTTTGTTCTGCTGGGAATAGAAATGATTATCAGCTATTTGTGTTTTGTAAAGTGTAAAGCTTCATTACGTGTTCATGGGGTTCGTTATGTTGATTAGTCTGGCTACCGGAAATATAGGAAAATGTGTTACTAATAAACAAGAAACTGAAGTACTGCAGTATTGTTGATGATATTTAAGAGGAGTGTTTTCCGAGCGCGATCCATACAAACGTAGTTTGATCAAATTTTCAATATGACGTTTGTGGTTTATCAGATTTTCGTTTAAATATATCGTTTGATAGTTGCTCCGGACTTTAAGATTTTCATATAAATCTAAAACCCTTGTTAAAAATGTTCCACTTTTAAACGATATATTTTATCAAAAATCTGACAAATCACAAGCATAGATATTCTAGATTAAGACTACAAAATTTCATTGGCTTTGATATTGTAATATTGAAAATATGATCAAACTATGTTTGTAAGTAAATTAAAATGCATTAATTATTATCTAGAGATTGCGAGTATTATAATCGCAAGAAACATTTCAGTTAACTGAAATTATAATTTTAAAATATTTCTTCTAAAAGAAGAAAATGTAAGGAGTAAATGGCGTGTCCACAACGCATCGCGGTCTCCTTCGCCGCTCTGGGGGCGCGTCCGCATCGGCGAACAACAACACTCTGTGTCGTTTAAATTGAATTGAAAAATGATTTATGCCAACAATCTCTGGCGATACTCTCGTTTCTTTACACACTTGATCGCTCCACGCTCCAAAACGAAAATAATAAATAAATTGTGCCCCGGCGGAATTGATCGCGCTTTTTATTTACGACCCAATGTTTAGGGTAAATAAGTACCAACTTTTAAGTAAGTGTTTTCTTCGTGTGCGCCCGCGCGTAATTCATTGCCTCTGGACTTTTCTTTGCCTCTAATTTCTTTGATAATTCACCGAAAGTGAACCGGAAATTAATTTTGGACGTTTTCCTAGAAGGACCTACCTACTCATGGAAAAGTCTTATGTAATAAAAACATAAGAACTTAGCTTGTTCCTACCTAATCATCAATAGATAATATTGCAGGTAGGGCATCAATATTAAGGTAAACGTTGCCAGGAAGAAATCGCATGAAGCGATAAGGCCGGCTGTTGTTTTCTCTGTTGCTACCGATATATACCTACTGTATCCTGTATTTTTGCGATAAAGTGTTCATTCATTCATTCAATAATCATAACACCTAGCACGTTGAATAATGAACTTTTGCACCGCGTATAATACAATAGTATGTTAATAAATCTATTACCTCCCTGTGCAGTGCAGTTCTTAAAAGGGGATAAAGTTGAGAACTTTTACAATAAAACCAAGATCACAACTGCTTCTACTTTTTTTATTACAACGCAAAGTTGTCTCGAAAAAATCGTTTGCGATTTAAAATGCGAAATCGTTTGTACGTTATGTACCCTATGAAGTTGTACATCGATACTGAAGCACTATAATAAATTGTAGAGCACGTAGTGTCGTTTGCGATTTTATTTGGCAGTTTAAAAATAGCAACGAGTAAACCTCGTAGTGCGCGCATAGCCATAAATAAAACAGGTAACATTGTCAGTCGTTAAGTATTTTAGGAGGTATCCAATAGGTATTTTGTTGACGCTTTAAGCCTTCGCCTGATCTCAACTGCGGACATCTTGGTGTAGATACACATTGTCACTATCAGTGCGGGTAGGGGTGTGTCGGCGACACATCTAGCGCAGCGAGAGAGCGTTTGTTTCCTTTTGTCAATGCTAAGATGAACGATATAGCAGTATCTATGTCGCCGCTTTCTCGCTTATCGCGCACGAGAGTGTACTTGTGATAGCCCTACTTATCTCTGCTGCGGAGATCGTGGTGGAGATACCTACACCTTATTTTCTACTACTAGGGGCTCCATTTTTAAACCGTTCGCCTCCAATCGAACGGTTTTCAGTTTTGATTTTCGGCATGAAAAATTGAATTTTTGTAAATTGATTGGCAACACCGATCCCGAACGGTTTAAAAATAAAGGAAATTAGAGTAATGCTTTAAAATATTGTGTTAATCATGTCGAAAATCGTCTCGAGGCGAGCGGTTCAAAAATAGGACCTCTGGTCGCCATATTGTGTACAGTTCAGTCTCACGATACCTCTTCAAATCTTAGGGTGGTAGGCGGTACATTATGAAATGCGGTACCTACCTACGTGAGGTTCGTTACTGATGGGGCATCAGACTGCTTGAGCAACTTGACCCTACTGGTCAGTATATAAGTGGAAATGTTAACATTTAAAATAGTGTCCCCAGATCAATGTTCGAAAATTAGAATATTAACTAAATATTTAAGTATAAGTAATTATACTTATATTTTATACTTATATTGCTTAATATTTAAGTATAATGACTTAAATATTTTGCAACTTGCTACTAATCTTACTTTTTTGTTGATTTCAATCAAACTCCTATTTTCTCTATTCGCTTTACATTTTAGACAGAGTCTATTAATATTCTCATTATCATCATCGTCTTAGCGCTTATCCCGGCCTTTGCTAGGGTCCTCTTTCCTACTCATTTTTCTCCACTTCGCCCGGTCTTCGGCATCCTCTCGTCGTAAACCGTTGGCTCTCGCATTCGACTCAGTAATGTCAATCTATCGCTTCTTGGGTCGCTCACGGGGCCCCTTTCCTGATACCGGCAGGTTCCGGCACCTATTTCCCACGTATCCCTGAGTCTATCAATATTCTGTTTTGCTTGAACTCTTGTATTGTACCTAATTTAGTTTCAACGATGTAATCATCTCTACTGTCAATACCGGTTCCTGCCAGGGTCCGCTTTCTTGCTCTTTCTTCACCTCTTCACCCGATTAGTATCATCGTGTAAGCCATTCACTTTCTGAACAAGGTAATGCTTGGTACAATACTAGTAGATTGTTTAAACAAAATGTATAAAAATATGAAGTACCTAGGCCCAATTATTTACGTTAAAGTTCTATACAAACAATATCCCATTCCTTATTGCGGTCACGGATCACGAGGAAGACAAGTGTAGGCAACATTACTTGTAACGAAAAATAGGACGCAGTGAACAAGATTAATAACAGCAATGAATTAGTCACGGGAAATTGCAGTTTCTTGTTTAGTGAATTTCTCAAGAGGGCCAACAGAGCCAGGGGCGAACTAAGCAGGGACGTAATAAAAATTGCGTGCGCCATTGGCTCCCAAACTTTAGTGCACAAGTATCCTGGGATATTCGATTCAAAGAAAGTGCAAATCGGTGGTTATGGTAAGGTGGGACTGAACGGATTTTGATGAAGTTTAGCAGTACCGACAGAATAGCACATAGACTAAACATTTTCTCGAAATTCAACGTGGATCCCGTGGGAGCGGGTCCGGAAAGTAATAACCAAATTTTATGTGGATGAAGTTGGAGGTAAAGTTAGTTAGGTAACTACACTCCGTTTCAAAAAACGGGGACATGGTCAATTTTATACAATCTATCGATTTGGAGAACTTGGATCTGCCCTTCGGAACTTTCTGGGTGCAATTCGATTATGCATGTAAAGCATGGATGGAAGAGTTTTAGAGTTCCTAAGGTACCTAACTAATCCAAAAGCTGAATTTCGAATTCATACACCGCACCGGTTTAATGCAATCCTCAGCTGAAACTGGTTTTGGTCGGTCACAAATGGAAATAAGTACCTAGACTTTTACTATTTTTCTTTCAAGGTTTCGGCCTAGCCATTTCTGTGTGCTTACTTACTTACTTTTTGGCACAGCGACCTGAAGTGGATATTGGCCTCGGACACAAGAATTTGCCATTTCTGTGTGCTAGTCAATAATGATCAGTTTTACCTTAAATAAATCTTTAGGTTTAATCTATTAACTTTAGTATTTTTTTGTTCAAATCCAACAAGAAGGTTTGATGGTAGCAAGAGTTGTACTAAACGGCACCGTCATAACACTTTATTTTCAGTACTAACTTCTGCGTTATATGACGTCATAGCGGAAGATGGGGGGGAAGGTTCCTATTTCTACCTGTTAAGTTATACCATGTTTATTAATAGGGCCATACGAGTTTAAAGCTTTAAAAGTACACACCTTACGTGACACAATATTTCTGGAATACCCGTTGGGACGAGAAAGACGTTAATCGAATTCACGTCAAAACTTGTAGATATTAGCGAAAGGGGTACCACATTAAGTTCAGTTTGAGAACCACTGTCAAGTACAAGAGAACTCACGAAGACGAAGTGGAGGAATTAGGGATGTTCCTATTAATATTCCCAAGGGCACAGCTAGGTGAGCACCATGCGGACGCGGCGTCGTGTGTAAATCATTCATGTGACAATCCGCGGTGACAATATTACATCTCATAGAGATAAATCATGGCTCTGTGAAAATTGTAACAATAGTCGGAGGGAAATTGAAACCGTAAATTTTGGGTAAACGCATATCTAGGTATAGGTAGATATCATAGGTACGTTGGTCGAAAATATGTCCTGGTTTTTATTTTTAATTATAGTAATGGGTGGTAAGTAGCTGAATAATGTATTTTTAAGTACTAGGCAATCATTAAACCGCCATCTCACCTGATGGTAAGTGACCAAACACTTATTTAAACTTAAGATAGTAAGATACACTTTTTATTTAATTTTAGCCCTACGGTGGTCGCGTATTAAAAAAATAACTAATAGATCGCGCGGAGTACTGCCACGAATTAATAAAAATAAAAATATATCTAAGATCCAATTTGTTTTATTTGTTTTCTTATCTTATAATTACAGCTTTCTTTCTTAAAAATAAATTAATAGAAACGAATTAACACTGAATTTAAAAAAAAAGAAACAAGCAATAACAACTCTAAATAAAACGAAAACTGTCATACGTGGGTATGATTAACCATGCGGAATCACGCCAAAATCCGCCAGAGGGACAGCTGTAGACCACAAAATTCATTGAAAAACGCATATTGACTCTGCCCTCATTGTTTATTTTGGAAACGGCCTTATTTGTCAGAAATAATTTATTTATTTATTTAACTGTTTATTGTACACAATAATGATATACAGAGAAATATAACAGAACAAAAGACACAACAGGCGCTGCTTATTTCTAAAAATCGTAATAATATACAACTTTTCAATTATAAATCCGACATTCCCGCCTTATCGAAACTTAGACCTAGAAATCAATTAGTCCAACCTGACTCGACTATGCAATTATTTCGAAAAGGTCCCTGCATCATCTGCTATTAAAATATATAATAAAATACCGGAACACTTAAGAAATGAAATAAACTCTTGGACAAGGCATATTACACAATTGATGAATTTTTAAATAACATTTAATCAAATCAATCAGCTTGATCTTGGAATTTAATATTTTTAACTTTGTATTATGAATTTTTTTATGATTATGATTATTATTTATGGACATTTTATGTTTATATTTGAATGTATTTAAACTTTTACATAATGTAATTTTTTGACAATTTGCTTTGATTAATTTTATACTAATTGAATGGTTTGTAATCCGAAGACATGTCTCATTATTAATTATTAATTGTATTCACCTACCTGACATTCATAGTGCCTTTTATAAGGTGTTAAATGTGAAATGAATACTATTTATTACAACCATATTATACCATTTAACAGCGAATAAATGAAATATAATTTGAAATATGTTTCTTAATTCTAATTAATATTTTCTAAACAAGAAATAAAATCGTTAAAAAAATATATTAACTGTCTTAACAATAGTATTTTAGAACTACACGAATAAAAAGTAATAATAGAATCAAGTACAGGAAATATGTTTTCACGAAACTGCTTGAAAATTAAATTCTGCTTGATTTACAGACACGTAATAGTTATTCCATTTTAATTAGTTTATTTCATTCACTGCAATTCATTAATACAATTTCTGTCGTAATTAAATGTTCGATTAAGTGGCTTTCGGGTCCATTAATGCAATGAGTTTTCCCGTACTAGTGAACTCCGGACGTACCTAACCCGTGTGCTGTTCAAAATTGTTGAGATTAAATTGCCAGCTTTTCACTACCAAAAACATAGTTAGATTAAAGATTTATTGTAAAACTTATAAATTAAGCGCCTTAAATAATACTAACATTTGGTACATTACATTAGTAAAAATCTCAATTCGTACATGAGCCAAGTTGACAGCAGAGTTCTAAATTTTTAAAGAGTATATTATCTCTCTAGGTAGTATTAAACAAAGTCGCTTCCCGCCGTCTATCCCTCGGTATGCAAGTATGTATATGTATGGTTAGATATTTTAAACTATGCAATGGATTTTAATGTGATTTATACAATGGTGGATAGAGTGGTTCAAGAGGAAGATTTATAGGGTAGGGCAACACGCGAACAAAGTCGCGGTGGGCCAGCTAGTAGATTATGAACTAACGACATTTACAATTTTAAGGTGACGTATCCATCGTATGACGATTCAATAAGAGAAAAATATGAGTGTTGAAACTGTTGAGTTTCCAATTTTCTTTTAACCTTGGTCATAAATGCAAAGTTGTTTTAATGCAGTAGTTGATAGTGTTGGCCGTGTGGTGTCCGGCAGAGTAGAATAGCACCAACCCTTTACACTCATGGGTGTCGTACAAGTCGACTAATGTTTTCGAGGCAAAATATCAAGAATCTCGGTAGTCTGGAAAATGGCCAGCAGCATTTTCCATTGTTATATTTAAACACTGCGATGTCCAACCCACCTGCCAAGCGTGGAGATTATGGCAATAACCCCCCCTTTCGTGGGAGAGGCCCTAAGTGCTGCAGTGGACGGTTACGGGCTGTGATGATGATAGTGTAGAATGTAGATCTACACTGTTGAGTAAAAATATTCATTTGCAATTATAATTGGCACCCCGTGACGGTATATTATTATTTATAAAAATTTACCTGTTCCTGAAGTCACCTTGGAATGTTTAGATTACGCTTGGCGTTATGGGCCCGCAGTATGCCTTGATCATAATCCAGGTTTCTTTTTATAAAAGACCATCCAGGCATTTGACCGCCATTTCACCTGGTGGAAAGTGACGATGCGGCCGAAGATGGAGCATGCCTGTCTAGGAACAGCCTATTCACTCTAGCCTTGAAAGCGTCCAGATTATAGTGATCAGGGAACACACTCAGGAATTTGGAAGATCAGATAATTACAGTAGAACGACTGCTATCTGACCTCCGTGGCCCTGTTAACAGGGGAAATCGACCAGATTGGATCATGGTTACATTCAGTCGCCTAAGTGTGCAGGTTTCATTACGACCTTTTCCCTCACCGCTCACCGTAAGAGCATGCCAACAGCTTTGTCAAAAGTATATTAGACTCTACAATTCGGATCGATTTCCCGTTAGATAGAAGTTGGCAGCTAAAACAGTACTTATAATATATCTGCTAAAGCGTATAAAATATAGTTCATGATATAATTCAACTAAGTAGATATCATTAACTAATTCACATTTTAATATAGAGTGGCTACCTTGCTCCCACCACTTGGTCCGAGACAAAAAGCACTCTAATGTCCTATTCCAGGTCCTCTTTCACTTAATTTGTAACGATCCAATTCTACACGTACTTACGTTCCCCAGCAAATAATTACAGCAATTTTGTTTAATCAGCGTCGCGTAGTCCCCACCAGAAATAAGAAACTAAAATGGAGCAAGGATCTTCTCTATCTCGGCTTCATTTTCATAGTAATTTTTAACACACTAGATCCGACGTTGGCGAGGACAGAAGCGGCTGCTGCATGCATAATTAATATACTACCTAGCGGGTCAAAATAAGCAATTTGGACTCGGAGACACTGCTTTGTGGCGCCGTTAACTTTTAATGCAGCACATTTACTGGGCTAAGTGGTGACCCCCTTCGCCCTCGGAGGTAGCGTTATGAGGTTGGAGCTCAATTTTGCGAGTATCTCACGTTAAAAATTCATAGTGGACGAGTGTGCGCGGGCGGGAATTGTATTAGCTTCGGCAGAGACCAGGCTGTACAACGTAAGTACTACAATCGCTTTAGAACGAACGTGTGACCCGCTCCGTTATAAATAGAAAGCTTCTGTGGGAAGCACTTTTTGAAATAAAATTAACCTCGACTGCCAGACGGGATCGTGCAAACAAAATCACCTGAAATGGATAAAGTACTTTCATTCAAATTATACCATAATATATACTACAAAAATAGTTGGATTATCAGGGGGCACGCCAGTGCCCCCCCGCCAAGTCTAGCAGACAAGCACGGCCGCACACCCTTTTCTTTTACTCAACGCATTTTCTAGCTCTTTATATCTTTGTTACGGACTGAAGAAACTGCCTGAATTTAATATTGCATTATCTACGTAATGTACACAGCGTATATTCCTAATTACAACTTTTTACCTTTAAAGGTGTTTAAATTATCGTTTATCGATGTTTCAATATTTCGTCAGTCACTTACTGACTGACTCATTGATCGTCAAAAAGATAGACCACTTCTTTGTGACTTAGAAAGTTGAAATTTTAGCATAGTGATAGGTAATTGGCAGTTTAAAAGGCAAAAATCTATAAACAGCACATATCCATGTCTCTCTTCTATAGGCCTGCTGGAAGAGATTTCTTCTTAGAAATAAGTAGTGCCTGTTGTGTCGTCTTTAATTTTGTAATTTCTGTATACTTTATATTGTGTGCAATAAATTGTTAAATGAAATTAAATTAATCCACCCCTGGAGGGGGTAAAACAGAGGTTAACAGTTTGTATTACATTACATTATGTTTGTGACAACCATTTACATGAATATGGTGGAAATCGGTAAAAATATGTTTATTGCATTCGCTTAAGGTACAAAAGTACATACATGACAATAACAAAAAGAGAAAATCAAAAAATATTTACCTAAAAATACGCTTATTGTCATTAGCCGTGCCATGGAGTAGTGCAATGGGCCGCACTCAGCATAACTTCTGTCTGTTTGTCTGTCTGTTCGCACATGCAAAAACTACTGAACGGATTTTAATTCGGTTTCAATAGTTTGGAGGATACAATCTAAGCCATGTTTCATCTAAAGACAGAGATACAGCTTGACCTCCCCGTAGTACTAGCATTCATATAATACGGAGGTCATTTAAAATGGTAACTCGGACAAAAACTGAAGTCGCAAAAGCTAGTAGTAGATTACAATCGTTTAGTAGTATTTACCGCCCAGACTTGTTTAAATTGAATAAGACGACATCTCGGAGAAAACTAATAAAGACCGGGAGATAGCGGAAAAAAATTCTAAGAAAAAGAAATGGATCCTTTAAAAAAAAAAAAATTATGTAAAAATTCGCCAAGTCAAAATGTAAGGAGATTCTTTTCAACTACTTTGGTTAATAATAATAATAAAATATGTCAAATTTAGAAAAGTCGAAATCATGTCGAAACACTAACAAAAACAAAGAGTGATAGGTATTAGCGAAAATTATTAGTAACAGTGCAAGAATATACATACAAATAAATACTTTAGTGATTGTCAAGTGAGACAAATATCTTTATTTTTACTTATTTTATTTATTTTTTCATTTATTTCTGGCAACTGAGCCCTATATTTATATAAGTTGTTTGTGTAACAACATAAATATAAAATAAACTGATACAAAATGAAGACAAATATAAAACCTATATCTACATACTTTTTATAAATTGTAAACTAATTTATAAATGAGATCAAATAAAGTTCTGGACAACAGAGATGCATAAAATGGATCATAAGTTAAATTATTATTATTTACTCAATATGTTCAAAACGAGAACTACGGTGCAATTTGCAGAATATTTATTTAAAAAAGTACTGTCTATCTTAGATCTCATATAACTTGACTTGGCGAATTTTTACATATAAATATTTTTGATGGGATCAAAATTTCATCTAACTTGATTCCCTGTTCTAAAATAGAAAGGAATCAAGTATACGCCGCCACGCCACAATATTCGTACCCCATTTGACTTTAAAACGGATTTCTCTTGTAACTACACGCACACTAGACGTGTGTCCAGTTGTGGCGTAGATTCCCTCACAGAATGTCGCCATCGTCCAACGATATAGATTTTCTAATGTAGCAATTAATAAGAACAAAAGGCGTTATTGGGCTCATCCGTTTTTACAAATAAGAGCAAATAATTCCAAAATTTTACAAGTTGAAATCTGACGAAGAAAGTTTCAGTTATATCAATGAATGTCTCAAAATACATACAAATGATTGGACTTCAATCATCTTTAAGAGAACAAAATACCCATTACAAAGAGTATATTTCCATTTTGATAGCTATTTGTTGTCGACACGGTCATTGTGGCGCCACAAAAAACGAACACGTTCAATTTTGAAAACGTGTGGCGCGGAACCCGCCTCGCCACAAAATTCACCCGCTACAAATTGTCTTTGGTGTGCGTGCTTGCATTTAAATACATATATAGGAGCGATAAATGTGGTGCGCTACAATTATCGCGAACACGAGACTTTTGTTATTCGTTAGAAAAAAGTATTGATTTTTGAAATCGGAATAGGACACTTGGTTGATGAATTTGGAAAGGTTGAGGAATATGTGTTCCAATTATAAATTCATTATAGCCAGGATCAGAGAAATCTTGTGAAAAATCTTAGTAAATTGCTTGGCTTGACGTGAAACTGTATTGAAGGCCAATGAAAAAAATACTCTATTGAACTCAATAAAATACACATAGAAATATCACAATTACTTGAATGATAACACAGTCTACAATACCCAATAGCCAATTTATTCCTAAAATATTTTTTTCCAGAGCCCATCCCCTACTTAGTTTCATTTCGGTTTCTATATAACTCATTTTCAATTAATAACTCAACAATAATAATTATTACTAGTATCTGAACAGTTGCAACGAAACACGTGAGCGGATAGAAATAACAGGTTACTACAGCAGTGATTACAGTCGAGTGACAGCACGCTACAGGCTGCCCATAGCTAACCTTTCGTGACGGTGCCGGTGGAGGCGCGCAATAATTATTCAATAAAAGCTATCATTTGTCACCGCCGTCCGAATGTCACCAAGTCGACATTGTGATGACTAATGCAACAATGTTCCACCCATTTGCGTCGAATTCTCTTATTACCTGCTTTTTACCTGGTGTCGGGGGACCATTACTCACGCCATTGTGTCGTGTTGCTTTGTTTAGGCCCGTGTTGTATTAAAATAATTTGTGGTATTGCGACTGAGCTTTGTGCTGTGTCGTTCGACTTCCATTCATGGCTTGTTCAGATGTATTCCTTTTTTATCCAGCTTCATACAGTTACAGGTGCTTTTTATTAACGATGCCGGGATGAGAATGTGTCATGTACTGAATTATTGCCGCAGTATTTGCTGTGGAGCTTCTTAATTATTTATGAAACATTAAAGGGCACGTGATTAAATTTTTGCCGCCCATATTAATTTGTTAATTTTAAGTAGGCCTATTGTAACAGCAATAACCTGCAAGAAAAAATTGTGTTTCAATAAATAAATAACACAGACAAATAAATGCCTAAGAAAATAATAATCTAGCCATAAATTTATTGCTCCCTCTACGCTGTAGTCTATAGTGCGGACTCTTAGTAGAAATACCAATAGTGCAGGATGATTTATAATTGCTGGTATATAGTAGCGTGCTTCTTATCATCGATCAAGTGAATACTAACGAACCTATATACATTTATTAATAATAATAGGCTTGTTAGGATCTTTAATTCCATTTATACTAGCATCACTCCGGAGGCATGATGGAACGGGAGCATGATGGTTCTATTCTTCAAGGCAAGGGATACAGCCAACCTAAATAATAGCTGCTTCATTTGCCTCCTGTGCCATTTATACGTTATACATAGCAACTCGATAAGTTAGAAGTTGAAAGTTACAGCCTGTTGAGCTGAATAGATTACACCGGAGAACTACAATCAATTTTCTCATAGCAAACGCTGACTACAAAATAAAATAGATTTCGACGAATTGAGAACCTCCTCCTTTATTGAAGTCAGTAAAAATTTTAATGAGACATGACCAGTTCTTGTAGGTATGTCCAGAGAGGATGATGATGTTAGATTATTCAAGTGTTGAGATGCTTTTATCAGACTAAATATGTGATTGTTAAAGTAAAGAATCGAGTTACCGGTGATAGGACCTTGTCAAGCCTGAGGAGTCCTGAATCCCACCCACTTAGCTACTTCTCTCTCTTTGATTGATACTGAACATCTGCCAGGCGGAGAAGGTGGAAAAGGGTTTATCCACCTGGCCGGGTGTTGTAACCGGGACGACGACGACGACGACGACCAGGGGCCCGACAGTTTATTGTCGGAACTTGTATATATGCCGCGGAAGTCGGCACACGTCTCTATGTGCGGATGCTTGCCAACCTTGTGTTCGTGTAGGTACTCGTAATGTGAGTACTGTTGTGTCTCCCTATTGGAGCGATAGATGTTCTAATGTTTTCAGCTTTATAGTAAGTATATATAATGAGGTTATATTCAAACTTACCACAGTCGGCTTAGTCGATCAACTTATAAAGTGTAGTTAGAAAAGAAACATATCGTCATACAAATTGTATGGAGAGAAGTTGGAGCCAGTTGCATTTGTAACTTTGTAAAGCGTTTATAATATTGAAAAGCCCTCTTGTGATCATACAACTTCGGAATCGTACACTATACGGCTATGCGTGTCTTGGCAGGTAATTCAAAATAATTGTACACTTTATATTTCAAACTGGAATAACCCGTGATCAGTAAAACGGATTATTATCTACTGGACTTATATATTTCGCATTTTTCCGTTTGTTTTCCAAACATTTTTAAGACCTGGTACTTCAGGCCATGTTATCGTGGAATAAAACGTTTTTTTAATGGATCGGATGAAAAAAGTACGAAACCATTAAGAACATTGAAAATAAGTCTGGGGAAAATAACCACAAATTTTTTATCATAACCAATTCAGAGAAAGCTGTTGTGTACATTACTTTCTATTAACTCTGTGTGTAAGATATAGTAACTTATTTGATATTAAAAACATACGAAAAAAAAATCTGATTAAAATCCCATCCCAGAAAATACTTTTCAAAATATGAGTTTCGGTAGCCTCGGGTGTTGTGTCTCGACCATTACCTAACTCGATTCAAAGTTTTCTAGCTGAAAACAAATTTCGATCAAAAGGAACAAAAACCTGTCCGAAACGTGTCGGGCTACATGCAGTGTAGGGTTCTGTAATTGCCGTAATATTGCTTGTCTACTGTTTTAATATCATAATCCTGCACATTACAAAGTTATAAATAAACCTAGTTCCAACTTATTTAATGTATGCCATATTTAAAAAAATATATGAAATAAGTATTTGCTAATCCAACTAAATTTTATAGGTAAGTTTGTCATTATTACGCGTCTACGAGAGTTCACTTAGCCATGTCAGTGTTTCTTTCCTTCGCGTATGTTGGTACACTCTAGGCTCTAGGGTTTCAAAATTAGTGTCTGAGTCAATCAAGGGTTTGGTTTCATGTTTTATGACCGGACGCCTGGACGCCAGGACGCCTGCCGCCTATTTAACTATTATATTGAAAACTTATCATATATCCAAATATGTCCGGCTTAGCCCATACTGGACTGGGACGACAACAAAAATGACAATAACACGTGTTTGTACCAAATAATACCACGTTAAAGCTAAACACAGCTCGCACAATCTATAATCTTGCGCCCGTGTACCGGACGCAGTAATTCCATGGACGCAGAATTACTGTGGGATTTCTTAAGAGTGGACGAAAGATATATATCATTAAAGCTAAATACTTCGTAATATTTGATGCAAACTAAACTCGCTTTACAAAACACACACACTAATTAAACACATATTATTATATTAGACAGTACTTGACTTCGTAATCTATCAAAAAAATAATTTGAAAACTTTATCGGTGTGCCAATATTTTACCAAGACGCCGAATTAAACCGCACAGAGACGGAAAAACGGACTTGGTTGAGCTAAAAGGGTTCTTTTCACCACGGAATCCTAAAAAAGGCCGAAAACGAGTGCGACAGAGGAAATTACAAATTCATTAAAAAAGTTTCAACGTTTTGGTGGCAACCCTTTTTGCTTGGACAATAGAAAGAGGCAATCGAGTAAAAGTTTAAATAGCCACCGTCAGCGGTAGGTTGGGGCGCATTCGTGTGTCGCAGTGTTCATGCTGATTTATTTTTGCGGCTTGTAATACGAACCCTATTATAAAGTGGGGCTGTAAGTATATGAAACAAACCTGTAGGCTATTTCGAAGCCTAGATTTAGTGTGGAGGCTAGAATTTGAACACAAATTATTTTTTTCAGTAAGTATGTCGCCTGCAGGGGGGTTGGACCCCAACACATACATTTGCTAGAATCAAAACATCAAAAAGAGAGTGGGGAATGAAGAAAGGAACTGCTGGCTTGACACAATTATCTATCAAGTAGGAAAGGGATATGTCATGGGGTATGACGCACAGGAAATACCGCCTGTTAAAATAAAAATGGGGCTAAATTAAATGAAATTAAACCAAAACAACCCTCGCAAGCTCATAAAGCTTTCACATTTAAAAAGTTATCAGATCTTATGAAGGGCCAACCCCCTAACCCTATTTGGCCTAACTCTAGAAACCTTGCATCGGTTTAAAAAATGAAGTATAAAGTTCTTGAGTGGTTTGAGTGGCGATCACGTTACTAAATTTGGTTAGGTTAGGTTAGGTTAGGTTAGATTGGATTTGTATTGTGACAAAGTGAAAAAGAACCCTGCTACTCGGGGCTCCGTCAACTCAGCCATTTTCCGAAATAATTACAGTTTATAATAATCAAGAGTCAAGAGTCACTATAATAATCAATAAGTCAGACAAAGTTAGATTATAAACTACAGATTTACACAATCTTAAGGTGACATATACACCAACAAGAACATAACTTTTCGTCCTCAAATTATTTAATAAACAATTTGGATAACGAATTCAAGTAAATTATTTCTGTTAAAAGTACGCTTAACCGGATTAACTTCAGAAAGTAATAAGATATAGAAGATAACAGTCTACCCAATTTGGCAAAAATAATAACATCCCATTAATATTGTTTTAAACTCTATGATTTTAGATACTTAGAGCTTAGCATTACATAGAGAGCATAATAAGGCCATGACTTTAATTAAGTAGGTAGTTGTATTTTTAATATCGTCCTGCCGTTAGGTTTTCCTAAATTGCGTTGCAACAATGCCGTACTTTCCATAAAGCCCCGTTATCGTTTCGGAACGGGGACCTCTTCTAACGGTGCGACATTAGAAGCAATATTGGGTCCTTCGTGAACAATATCGGCTATTAATTAAAACAGAATAAAGGCGCAAACTGTTAAGGTATTTAAGTACTTACGTAAAAGTTAATTAGTCGTCAAACAATACTTCTATGGTTTATAACAAAGGGCGCCCGGACGGTGGCGGCGGAGAGGAGTCGGGACGGCATCAAGACATTTTTCGAGACGGAAAATGACTCCAGCGGCGACAATAGGACGTTTTCATATAAGTTCATTCAGACCGCCAAAATACCTTATGTAACAATAAAGGGAAGCATGGCGACTAATGTCACCGAGGCAGACCATATAAATTACCTCCGTAAATCAGAAAATGGGCAGCAGTATTTTATGCTGAGCGTTTTCGACACTATAACTGCCAAGCAATTATGGCAATATTCTTCCCCTACTAATCCAAAAGTGGACTGTGGATGAATAACATAAAATATAATTGTTTTTGGCGATAAAGCCAAGTGATCAGTAGCCCCTGGTATTGCAAACGTCCATAGGCTGCGGTGACCGCTTATCATCAGGCGGGCCTGCTGATAAGCAAGCTTGTTTGCCACCTTAGTGGTATAAAAAAAAGTACGTTCGTTCGCCATATAGGCATGTGGACAACATTTATTTGAATCGCTTTTAAGCTTCTTCTTAGTCTTAGAAAAAGTGTTGTACGCTTATTGATTTTATTTTCTGTAGTCACAAGTTGCTTTGGCAGTCTCACAATATCCTTTTTCTTTACGAAAGGTGCTATTTATACCTACTTTACTAGCATTTAGATGAATTCACCTGAAATACTAATTTAATATCAGTACAATCCCTAAATTCTTAGAATATTTAGTAGCCTTTATACCCCTTTCATATTTGAATAAGTTCGTCTGCTTTTGTTCTTATTGAATAGATAGGTATCTACTTCACTATAGTCTAAAATATTACTATCATAAATTGTATTATTAACAAAGGTATATTAAATTGCCCATAAGCCAGTACTGCATACAGATTTGCATATTGATTGAAACATTGTTACAGATGCGTGCATTTACATATGAATTATAATTTATACATCCCACGCAACTGCTCGGGGCTGGTTGGGGCCCTATTCTCTGTTTGCCCGAAAAGGTGTGCCAGGTAATTATTCCCCCAAAATGGCCCCCATTTGAGGCCTCCATTAGGACCCACTAATGTCTGCACCCGCGAACTTTGTGTCCCGTGAAAATAACAACTGATCCGTTATCGCAGCAATAAAGGTAAAAATCCTACCCACATTAGTCCGCTTTTTTTAAATGTTAAAAACCGCCATTGACTTCGCAATGCAATGTAAGTTGACTATTTACGAGAAAATATTATATGTACAAAAGAAAATACAAGTTTTATTATGTACCTACTCATCACATTGAATCGATTAGATATGAATATGTCGCAGCCATCTGGTTAAATCAGCCATTTAATGAGAAGACTAGTCAATTAGCTAAACGCCCGCATTCAATTGAGTGGCTAAAGGTCGACTAGCCAAGTAGTTGAATGTTACGATCAGCTAGTTGGCTAAACGTGATTTAGCCGTTTTGTTAAAGGATGTTTAGTTACGACGTAACTTATATAAGTAAGTATATAATTAACTGGTTTACGAGTACCTATGCATTTACATCAATAAAACCTTTAACATGCAATGGCACGAACTTTGACAGTCATCTATGTTTCTAATTATAAGTATAAATAGCAACTGAGCAAATTAAGTTATTTTAATTCTTACTTAAAAACGTATTAGTACCACAGTTAAAACGAAAAAAATACAAAAACATTGCTTGCTGTGCGAGCTGTCTGACGCCATATTTGTTTTGGCACTACCAGCGCCGAAGTGGATAAAATTTTAATTACATTTAAATCACCTTCCTGATTTTGCGTTAGCCGTCTTTAAAGGGATAGCTTTCTATAAGCGAACTAGTTAAACGTTGAGTGTTGCTAGTTCAATCAACGATTTGCCTAGGCATTCAATTAAATGCAGGCGTTTAGTTAATGGACTAGCCTTCTCATTAAATGGCTGATATAACCAGATGGCTGCGATATACACACAACAGTAGTTCCACCTACCCTGATGAGACGTTGGGTGGTTTCCGGTTTGTATGTGCATCCACATTGATGACACATTCGATTATTTTTATTGGGTAAGTATTTGTTTATAGTTATAGGAGACTATCCCCATCTCTTCCCGTGGGTGTCGTAAGAGGCGACAGGGAATAACCCGGAAGATGGGCAGCAGCATCTTTCGGGTACATTTACATCTACTTCACTGCGATCGCCAACCCGCCTGCCAAGCGTGGCGATTATGGCAACCCCCCCCCTGATGACAAGCACACACCGGCCACGGCCCCCAGTACCCGGCGGCCCCGCTATTCCGGACTATGGTAGCGGTCACGGTAACGGCGGGGCAGGGGGTGCGAAGAATCACCGGATGCGACCAGGCTACCACAAAGCACGACCACTGGCCCTGGCTACATACAATGTCCAGACACTGCGGACCGACGAAAAGCTCGTGGAACTGGAGGAAGTGGTAAGCAGATTAAATTGGGATATTATAGGGTTATCTGAAGTCCGAAGAAAGGGGGAGGACTCGATAATCCTAAAGTCCGGAAATCTGCTTTACTTCCGGGAGGGCGACCAACTGTCCCTAGGTGGTGTCGGGTTCCTCGTCCACAAATCCCTCGTGAACAACATCGTCAAAATCGAGAGTGTGTCGTCTAGGGTAGCGTACCTTATACTCAGAATTACCAAGCGGTATTCGTTGAAGGTCAAACAGGTCTACGCACCGACTTCGACTCACTCCGACGATGAAGTGGAGGCTATGTATGAGGATATTTCTACAGCCATGCATACCTCCAAGACACACTATACCGTTGTCATGGGGGATTTCAACGCGAAACTGGGCAAACGAGGCGGAGACGAGTTGAGAGTGGGGCAATTTGGAATTGGAAGTCGGAACGCCCGTGGCCAGATGCTGGCCGGCTTTATGGAGAAGGAGGGACTCTTTATGATGAACTCATTTTTCAGGAAGCCGGATCATCGCAGATGGACGTGGGTTAGTCCCGATGGTGTCACAAAAAATGAGATTGACTTCATCCTATCTACGAAACGGCATATATTCAATGATGTCTCGGTGATCAATAGCGTTAAAATTGGCAGTGATCACCGCTTGGTAAGAGGCACATTGAATATTAATCCCCAGCTGGAAAGATCGAGATTGATGAGGTCCACGCTCCGGCCTATACCCATCCAAATCCAAAACCCCGAGAGCTTTCAACTCGAATTACAAAATCGCTTCGAGTGCCTAGGAGAGTGCGTCGACGTGGACGACTATAATAACAGGTTCGTGGAAACTGTCTATACGGTTGGGTCAAAGTTTTATAAGGCCTGCCGTACAAACAGAACAAACAAAATCTCTGACGATACCCTCAAACTCATCGAAGAAAGACGCGGAATGACTCTGCAATCCCCTGATGATGTCTCTCAATTTAGGCGACTTAATCGACAGATCTCCAAGTCTCTGACTCGCGACATACGCCGCTTCAATACTACCAATATTGAGGCGGCGATCGAGCGGAACAAAGGCTCTAAAGTCTTTGCGAGAGATCTGTCGATTGGACAGAGCCAGTTGACGAGACTGAAAACGGATGACGGCAGAGTTGTTTCGACCAAGTCCGAGGTTTTGAGGGAAGTGGAGAGGTTCTATGGACAGTTATACACGACAACACGGGCACCTGTTACCAGTATGGCAAAAGACCCCCAGAGCCAAGTTGACCCGACACTACACCGAAGATATCCCGGACATCAGCCTGTACGAGATTAGTATGGCTCTCAAACAGCTTAAGAACAACAAGGCGCCGGGTGATGATGGAATTACGGCTGAGCTTCTGAAAGCTGGTGGCAAACCTGTGCTTAAGACCCTTCAGAAGCTGTTCAATTTCGTCATCCTCGAGGGCAAAACGCCGGAAGCATGGCACAGAAGCATAGTCATATTGTTCTTCAAGAAAGGTGATAAGGCTCTCTTGAAGAACTTCAGACCAATATCGCTGCTGACCCATGTCTATAAGCTGTTTTCGAGAGTCATTACGAATCGTCTCGCACGCAGGTTTGATGACTTCCAGCCTCCCGAACAAGCCGGATTCCGAAAAGGTTTTAGTACCATAGACCACATACATACGCTGCGGCAGGTTGTACAGAAGACCGAAGAGTATAACCGGCCATTATGCTTGGCGTTTGTGGACTATGAGAAAGCTTTCGATTCGATCGAAACTTGGGCGGTGCTCCAGTCTCTACAGCGGTGCCAAATTGACTATCGATATATCGAAGCACTGAAGTGTTTGTACGAAAACGCCACTATGTCAGTTCGTCTCCAGGACAAGACCACAGAACCTATTCAGCTGCAGCGAGGTGTTAGACAAGGTGATGTCATATCACCAAAGTTGTTCACCGCTGCACTGGAGGATATCTTTAGGCTTCTGGACTGGGACGGACTTGGCATCAATATTAACGGCGAGTACCTCACGCACCTCAGATTTGCTGACGATATCGTAGTCATGGCTGAAACCCTGGAAGACTTGGGCAAAATGCTCGATGACCTCTGTAGTGCCTCTCAACAA
Organism: Blastobasis lacticolella; assembly: GCA_905147135.1. Taxonomy (NCBI): domain Eukaryota; kingdom Metazoa; phylum Arthropoda; class Insecta; order Lepidoptera; family Blastobasidae; genus Blastobasis; species Blastobasis lacticolella. Next base: position 12,381,867 of record LR990041.1, read on the forward strand.
GTAGGTCTTAAAATGAACATGGACAAGACGAAAATTATGTCGAATGTCCATGTTGTGCCTACTCCAGTGACAGTTGGAGGCACTCCACTTGAAGTTGTTGACGACTATACATACCTAGGACAAATAGTCCGGCTAGGTAGGTCCAATTTCGAGAAAGAGGTCAATCGACGAATCCAACTCGGTTGGGCAGCGTTCGGGAAGCTACGCCACATATTTTCGTCCCAATTACCGCAGTGTCTCAAGACGAAGGTCTTTGACCAATGTGTGTTGCCAGTGATGACTTACGGATCTGAAACGTGGCCACTCACTATGGGCCTTATAAGAAAGCTCACTGTTGCCCAAAGGGCAATGGAAAGAGCTATGCTCGGAGTTTCTTTGCGCGATCGAGTCAGAAATGAGGAGATCCGCAAGCGAACCAAGGTCACCGACATAGCTCTAAGGATTGCCAGACTGAAGTGGCAGTGGGCAGGGCACATAGCTCGAAGAACAGATGGCCGATGGGGCAGTAAAGTTCTCGAGTGGCGACCACGTACCGCTAGACGCAGCGTGGGTAGGCCTCCTACAAGGTGGACCGACGACCTGGTAAGGATCGCAGGTACCAGCTGGATGCGGAAAGCACAGGACCGGTCTTTGTGGAGATCTCTGGGGGAGGCCTATGCCCAGCAGTGGGCGTCTTCTGGCTGATATGATGATAGGAGACTAGATGCTACATATTAATATATCGTCCCTATACGTACTTAAACGCGTTTCAGCCGTGATGCTTTAAAATAATACAAATAATAAGAGATTTTCCCAAGAACCAATAATTTTTTTATTTTTCTAATAAGTATAATAGATAGCGTTATTTAGACATGATTCTCAAAAATAAATTAAAATGAGACCGTAAGATGTAAAAAATTTAATGACGGCGCTTTCTTTCTTTAAAATGCATTTTGCGTTTTCTTCTCAGAAAATGTACTAAAACTAAGTATTTTTTCACAAAAAACTTTTCCGAGTAACTTCGGTTACCAAATTCAATACTTGAGAATCCTATCTAAGCAGCGCCATCTAGTGAGGCAAAGCCGAACTATACTTTTTACTTTGTAATGTAGCTGTCTGAAAATCCCCCATTAATCTACACATACACTTGCATCGGCAGCCACCGCCGGCAGCTGAACGGCAACTTTTACCATATTTGCTGTTTTGTATCTTTGCAAGCAGCATGGCTTTATAAGGCTCCAATTTTGTGGCTCTTATCTGAGCAGCCAATCCCGGTTTCTGCTTCTATAAATAGCCATCAAAGCTGAGTTTCTTGATTACCAATTTATTTTATCTTATTGACAGAAATCGCGGTACGCGCTAGCGTTAGGTAATATGAGCATAAAATTATATATTTTTTTTATGAAACAGTGGTTCTTCCGGTAAATTTTAAAACATTAATTGGGTATTTTCCACGGTCAACAGTGGTCAAAGAACCCATGCTCCTTTCATTCTTTACGTCGCTCTTCGACACCAATTTCACTTTTAATATTTGGAAACTTTGTAATTAAGATTGATAGATCTTTTATTTCTATTTTTTGAGATAATTATGTTGTAATTGACGACTTTTTCTAAGTAGTTCGTCAGAGAAATGGAAAGCAATAAAGAGTGGCCACTGTTGAAGAACTCATTCAAAAGCGATTTAGCTTCGCGGGCCTTCCGTATCATTAGCATTTGTTATTTGTTTCAGTGTTTTTGTGTAAAATGATAAGCATATATAGATATTATATTGAAATATATATTTCAATATAATTTCTCTAAGGGCACAGAGGGACATAAGAAGACATAAGGGGTTGTTGTTACTAATTTGAGCAATGGTTGTTCAATCTTCCAGAACATAGAACATGAAATCTAAATAAATTATTGTGAGTTTAATAATAGAAGCACCTTTATATGAAAGTCTAAGCGTAAGGCCTTAGAAGCGAATCAGCCTATGAACAGATTGTCCTTTAAGCGATATGACCTAGTAGCAAATGGTCCCAATGTAAAAAAGCTTTTTACAAAGCTTTTTTAGATGAGTGTCACTATATTTGCTTACCAAATATCAAATGAATTTAATGCTATATCGGGCGTTCCGTTCTATTGCTTCCAAATCCATTGAGTGGGAATATTTAACACAATTAAAATAAACAAAAAAACAGGTAGATTCTTTTTTACCTAATAGTCATCATATCAGCCAGAAGACGCCCACTGCTGAGCATAGGCCTCCCCGTCTCCACAGAGATATCCACAAAGGCCGTCCCTGTGCTTTCCGCATCCAGCTGGTACCTGCGATCCTTACCCAGGTTGTCGGTTCACCTTGTGGGAGGCCTACCCACGCTGAGTCTTCCGGTACGTGATCGCCATTTGAGAACTTTGCTGCCCCATTGGCCAAGACCCACCTAATAGTATTGGAATAGAATAGATCTCCACCTACGTTGAAGATTAATCATTCAATACCATTGGCGAAGCAAAGTTGACCAGCAGGGCTAGCGCAATTTTGCCCGTGACTTAACTCGCACCGAGAAAGAACCTTTGTTTCTTTCTCTCAATAGGTACTAAATGAAAGAGAGAGCAGTATCTATATAGCGCCTTTTTTCGCTTGTCGCGCGCGAAAGCACACTTATGCTAGCCGTGCTGCATGTCATGGCAATGGTGTGCCCGCGACACAGCTCGTACTGCGAGAGAGCGTCTGTTTTCTTATCTTCTTACTAAGATGAAAGAGGTGCAGTATCTATGTTGCGCCTTTTTTGGCTTGCCGCGCGCGAATGAATGAATGAATGAATGAAAGCACACTTGTGCTAGTCGTGTAGTCGTCTTCCGCTGGGGACCGACTGGGGTCGACTGGTTAAACAGTTTAGGGCCCCGTGACGATATTTATTTTAATTTTTATGTACCTATAATGCAGGCAACAATCTGCTTTTCAAATCTATAACCGCATTAAAAATTTTGTCTTGCCTATTTTTTACATTAGTGTTGCCTATTTATGAAAGTATTCGTTATAAATGCTATATAGTTCTTGATATAGTCACCTAAAGAGTTGACGCAAAACAGACACCGAAATTTTCATTGCAGCCCAAAAATACTAGGAGAAAAGTTTCCTGGAAAGCGTGGTGCCGAAGTCTCGCTGTTACGTTTCCACTCGCTCTCGAAGAAGCGGCAAAGATGAATGGCTTTCAATATGAAATTGAATTCCGCGGTTCATTGCTTTTCAATTTGTCGGGGGGCGTGAGCGGCGTTTACCCCCGATATCTACTCCAAGGTGCGGCGCACAATACAATACTGTTCACTCGGAAACTTGAAACAAGCAAGGGTAAAAAAGTGGAAGCCAACCGACTCGACTTTGACGATCGACTTACTCGTCTATGTATTTGCGCCGCGGCTGTGGTGCAGTGCACTCGCGTTTCTAGACGACCTATTGAAGTTAGCAAACGTATTAAAAAACTAAAGGTATACATAGTTTCAATAGTTACTCTGAGTCTGGATATTTAGGTACTGTTTCACTGTCGCCTACTCCCATGGGATACGGGCGTGAGTGTGTATGTATGTTTACTTTGATAGATTGAGAAGTTTAATGTTGTAGTGTCTATTAGTAGTAGTAATGTTGGTATTGAATCGAAAATATATACGACAAAGAAAAGAAGATTGGTAGTCATAATGCAATCAATACCAAGAACAATGAATAATATGTCTAATAAACAATAATGTCCTACTACAAATACTTTTCCAAGAAATACTGTCTTACAACTGTACAAGTATAATAAAAATGTCTGATTATTATCAGGCAGCTCCTTCCGTGCACAGCACTTTGTTTTGCGTTTCGAGCACAAAATATAATTCCGGCCGTGTTTCGATATAATCCTTTTGCTAACGATTCTGCATTTAAGTCTCCCCTCTTTCAGTACGTAGGTTTACTGAAGGTTATGTATCTATATAGTAAATACGTATTGTGTCCATTTCGTATTCTTTCATAACTAAAAGACAGATGGACGAGCAATAGGACTAGCGCGAAAAAAATACAAGGACACGAAATAAAAAAATCTCGTATCGAACCTTGCATATTTGAATTAATCGCTCTGGTCAAAGGCATACTCCACCTCGTAATAAACTGGACTTGCACTGCCCGCATTTTACAGTTTCTCACGTCTCTGAATAGATCGTTGGTTCTCTTTCCCCTGTCTGCCAAAGCAAACATTTATCAATAAAAATATTAATATCTACGTGAACAGAAAACTTTTTACTTTATTTTTAAACCTTTTGCACGCAGAGAGCGGTGGAAGATAGCTAAAATTTATCCGTGTGTCGAGATGAATAAGGCGTTAATGTCCCCATTGTGCTCTCGCGCACGAGGGCCCGGGATCCGCCATGACCATGATCCCTGGCAGATCAGGTTATTGCAGTGGAGCGACTGCCACCTGACCTCCGTGACCCTGTTAATAGGGGAACACGAACAAACTGGTAGAATATATACTAGTATAGTAACTCAAATAAAAAAGACGAATTTGTGTCACTGTTTGATCTCTCATGCTATTCTCTAACAATTTATTAATAGGCGTCCTACTCATAATTAATCAATAGATAGTCTACTGATTCAAAACATGTACCTAATCCAATTGCAATTTTATTTTATTGTGGTGTACGGCTAACAAATCAAATTCGAAACAGCTACTTCACTCTCCTGATCCAATTTTTGGGCGCCCTAAACGCCTGTGATATTTGGATCATCGATTGGGTAATTTCCCTTTCCCTTTACGCCGTGGGGATCTATTTCCTTAATTTCATAAACAATACGGCCCGCTCTCTCACTGGAAATAGCCACGTTGAACTAATTCTGAGAGTGAAACGTTAAGCGTTTCATTATTCCAAACATCGCAGGCCCGACGCTCGGGCTACACCGGGGCCGCTATAATCGTTGAATCGTATTACCATTACAACAACTGTCCACGGCGCCAGCTGGCTCTAACAACTTTATTTCATGAATCGAGAACCTTTCTAGTACGAACTCGCTTTTAGGGGTACTCTGGCGGGCGTTCTAATCAAATAGCAGTGCACACATGCGCCCAAAGACTGCCAGCCGGATGTAGTCCATAAAATATTCGATAACCACTGAAATATTCTCCTTCATTGCCTCGACTCGGGTAATACATCGGGGATGCCTGTTTTCTGCCATAAAATTCAAATGAGGAGTTTTAAAGATGACATTTAAAAAAAAGAGCTTCTCCTATCGTCAATAGATGGCGCAATTCAGTGCTAAAATGTCAAACACCAAAGGACCAATATAATTGAATGATTAATTGTTTGGGATTTTTTAATTAGACAATTTATTTACAAGGAGATAAAACCTGTTTTTTTTAACTTTCAAATTGAAAACCTCTTACTTTTTGGTTTCATCTAAGCATTAGACCAATTACTTTAGTAATTCGCAAATTGGGTGGGGTCTTTAATAATTAATAATTCGCAGCCGTAATACTGGCTATTACAGTCGTGTCGTGCTATGTGTATTTATTGTGAAAAATATTTTGATATGACGTCAAAAGAACGACGTGACGTGACGTGTGGAAGAGAGTGAACGTCTTCATTTTCAGAAAAGGGGTGCACGACGGAAATTCAATCGTCATAAAAATTGTGTAGGTACTTTTACGCAGCGATTTCTCGAAAAGCATTATAGATGTAAAGTGAAATCAACGTCGTAAAGTTCATTTCGGCGCCTTGTTGATCATGTGCCCTTTGCTATGAAATTATTTGTTTTATCAAGCACATCAGGTCTCTTTTTAGAACGGTAATAGAAAAACCAATAATCATCACCAATCTCCGCTCCGAGCAGACACAGTTAGCAAAATAAGGCACTATCTAACACCAACCATCACCATCTTCTTAACAATAGCAAGTGAATTTTGGCTGTTAGTTTACATTACATTTCGGCCAGTGGAAGACATAATTCTCAACCGAACATTCTCTTGTTTGTAGAGTAACTGTAACACATAACTAACGTTATACTATAATGTGACAGTTTTAATACAATGTACGGTGCACGAATATTCGTCGGGTAAGTTTCAGTTGCAAATTCTGGCCATGCAGTCTGATAAATTACGGGCGACATAGGTAGTTGTGATTTCTGTAAACGAATACAAAATGTTATGGCAATTTTCGACAGATACATAAAAGTAAGTAAACAAAAGAGGTAATTCCAGCTGGGTTATTTATTATGCCTTGCCGTGCCTTTCAATTTAAGTCAATCGAATTCTGTTTGTTTTGTTTCGTTTGATCTTACGTTGTAATTTGTATTTTTTTTTCTCGTTTAATATGCGAGGAGGCAAAGCTTTAGCCAACGATTTCACTTTATAAATTGAATTCGATTGTAGTTCAATCATTTGCCTTTTATTAAATTTGATAGGACGTAATTACGAAATTTGGAAAAATAATTCTCTGGCTTTACTGGCTTACCTATTTTAGCTGTGAGTTGAAAGCTTTTATTTTCCACCATGGTAACATTGGTGGTAAAAGCCGTTTTAATTAACCGATGGTCAGATTTGGTGGTCAGTTGGTAAGGGAAAAGACCACGCGTGAGTCAGATTCACGCAGTGAGGATTTCTATTATTAATTTTTGGATTGAGCTATTGTAATCTCAACTAATTGGATATAATATATCATACTGTATTATAGTATAATGCACATGGAGAAATATTAAGATTAGATAAGAGAAAGTCTTATTGAAGTCAAAGGAACATTGAAGTAGGTACTTATAATTCATTATAGTAAAAAGATTACAATGTATAACATAAAATTCTTTTCAATACTTAAGTATACTTTTTGTAAAGGTTGTAGGTTGTGATACTTTTAGTTTATAAAATATCGTCTTATTTGATTTTGTCTTAATTAATTATTTTGAGCCAAAGATATTGGAGATAATGAAGAGCCAATTTCTTTTGAGTCTTTTTCTCTTCTCAAATTTGTCTTTTTTAATTTTTCTTCTGAGTCGTTTATAAATGACCAACGTTCACATCTTGAAATGTCTTATCAATGCTAACAATAGTGACGCTGTCAACGGGTCAGACACGTATGTTGCACTTTGGTTGCACTGCACTAGAGTTATTTTTGTTATTAGTGATGATAATTCTAAATTAAAAAATGTAAAAGTGAGTCTATACAGAATAGACGAGTCCCATAACGTCGTTTTTGTCGTAAGGAGAATTGCGCCTGAGCGAAGTCGCCATCACCAAGCAATGTGCGAACTAGGGGTCGCAAACCGGGAACCCGGATACCGAAAATACCGGGATCCCGGACCAAAAATATGCCTTCACAATATCGGTATTTATTTGACTAATACCGGGATTTTTGGTATTCAGTAAAAATAAGATTATATATTTACGCTATTAGAATACATTTTATACTCTTATTAGACTTAAAGATTATTAGAAATATTATATTTAAGATTTTTATTCAAGACAAAGCGTTTGTTACTGATTTATATTCCAACTGACGTGTCTGACTTGCCGACTTATTCAATAGTCGAATGCTTTTGCCTGAAGCTTAAAATATCTTAATATTATTAGTCTTAGACAGTTCTTACTTATATTTTGTTCTGGATTCGTACCGGCAAAACGAATAATAGTTTGAATAAGAATTTGCTCAAACACTATATCAAAAGAAAAGATTTATCATACTGTAATGTTTTTCTTTTAGAAAATAACCTTTCGTATGAAATCATCTAACTATTTGGGAGTAGCCAGCCTTTTTAAGTACTATTTATTTAAGTATTATAATGGAATCCCGGTATTGACCGCATGTTAATACCGAAAATCCCGGTTTTGAAAAGCAATACCGGTATTGCGACCCCTAGTGTTTACCGTATAGCGGTTACGGAGGCGCCTGGCAGTGAAGACGTCGCCTTTTTACGGCAAAAACGATGCTATGCGATATAACTATAAAGTATATGTTAGATTTCTTTGTTTATCCGTCTCCGCCGCGCGCTTAACCTGCGTCTCTTCTGTATAAGCCGCGCCTAAATCTCGCGAACGTGCAGCAAATGCACTGTTGCAGCAACTGCCGCTCGCGCGTCGCGCAGGAGCTACAATAGCGCGCAAGCGGCGTGTTGCATTTCATCGTATAAACCAATTGAAGAGGTGCATGGCGAGCCGCAATATTTCAAAAATGGAGCTCGAGCCGTTGCTGCAACGGCGCCTTCGAAGCGCGTTCGCGAGATTCGGACTTAGCCAAACTCAGATTTTGATTTTAAAAGGGCTGTGCCTGTCAAAACAGACAAAAAACATAACTCTTTTTTCAACTGACTAATTATTAAAAATATAGATTTATATGTACATACCTAATGGGCAAGACTCATTTTGGGTCGTTGCGTCAACATAGTAAGTAAGTAATCGTTTAAATACACCTATATGCTTTTATCCGTACCTGAATCTAGCACATTGTTGTTGTTACCTAGGCATCTGCATTTTTATGAAGCCGTTAAAATTACAAAAAACCACCAGTATCGCGCGGAAAATTGCCCAGGGAGCATTATCCGAGTAATGTTGCGCACGGAAAATTCGCTCCCGCTCGTTACGTGGGCACCTTTAGTGTGAAATTACATGCGATAAAACTCACTACGGATCCGCGGCAGAGACAGGCTCGGGCCTGAAATTTTAATGTAACGCCCCGTTGAGTGTTTCCTAGAAAATCTGGCGAGCTTTGATTTCGGGTTTTATGCTGCTGCCGCCTCTGTACTTTGGTGTTCATTTGGCTGAATTATTAAAAGCCTCTGCAATGCCGGAGCTGGCCTCTGGCCTGCCCGCCGGACCTGATTAATCGTCTCAACCGCAGAGTTAATGCCTTTACCGCTATGCTACTATTTTCGTATTAGCTTTATTGATTTATCTAGCTGGGTAAACAGTTCGAGCTCGCCACTCCTTAGGTGTAGATAACTCTTAAAATTGTAACGAAGACAAGTTGATTAAGAGACTGGTTCATTAGCCAATTTGCATCCCTAGACGGTATATCATTTACTATTTATTGAAATGTTCATCAGGTTTCTATTGGTTTCTATTGGTTACCTATCTATTGGTTTTGTGTAAAATTACCAGGTTTTTTAAATTTTCGTGTTACAAATTGATCTAATCCAAGACATTGAAAACCAGCCCCATAATAGCCGCTTGCAGTTTTACAACCGACATGCAAATGGCTAATTTGAAAAATACATCTGCACAATTTTTTTGTTAACAATTCACTACGTGAGTTTCAGCACAGCACAGTGATATATGGCGACAAAATTTCCCAAAGTGCGCTTGTTCGACACGCGGAATGGGGGTAGGTGCGACAGAATGGCAACTGTGAAGTCTCCACGACTAAACTTGCTGGGCATTCATCTCAAACTTGGGCTGCCACCTGAGCGGCCCGCTGCGAGACACGTGACGGCTGCATCTGTCTTTTCCTACTGCTTTTAGTTTCCTGGTACCTGAAATGATGTTTCGGAATATGAGGGATACTGGTATGACGATGCTGTAAAGGCGATCCGCCAAAATTGACCCGTGCCCGGCGCTAAACAAATGAATATCAGATTTATTAGTAGTAGAGTATTAGATTTATTAGTAGATTTTAGAGTAATAATATCTAATCAATATATTGTGAAGAGGCGCTATTGTGACATTCGGCGGATAACATGTTTTAGCCCGGACTAGGTGCTAGATGGAAAAATAGACTCTCTAAAGAAAATTTCTTCTATTTGTCGATGCGGAAAATGTCGTGGGCGGAAAAGCTAGTTATTTATATAATAATACATTTTTCATATTTTATTATTTACTATTTATTATTTTTTCTCACGACTTCATTTGCGTGGAGTTTTAGTAAGTTTCACATCTCCGTGAAAAACGAAATCGACGCTAACCACAAAATTTAGCAGTAACATAATTTTAAAATATTTTTACAATTGTTGCTCTAAAATCTACCTACATTTATTTTGAGCCGGAACTGCCTTTTTTTACGAGACTTGGCGGACCCCTTTTAAGGTTATAAACTGCTGCGGTTATTATCACACAATTTAAAAGTATTTTCCGAGGTTCTTACTGCGTCACTAAATATTTTACTTCATAATCAGTTGACTGAAGCAAAGAAATGCAAGTGGATAAGTCCAGGCAAAGTTGCGGCGCGCAGCGAAGCCGATCAAGCTTTACGTCTACGAAAAGCTGATAAGCTAAGCCTTAGAAACTTAAAGCTGCTTGTTCGCTTTTCAGGGTAACTGGAGAAAATTTGTTTTGAGTTCTTTCATTGAGGAATTCTATCTTAGTATAAGTGAATAGAAGAGTTTGTAAGGGAAAGCCCGTACCTACATTTGTTGTACGACCAAACAAAGAAATGTTTTTTATTTCTAACTGGACGAGTAAAATGTCAAAGGAGCGAAAGACTTTGTCAGGAAAAAGCCAGTTTCATAGCTTTTTCAACGAGATCAAAAAGCAATCTTCCCTTCTTTTTAGAGAATCTGTGTTCGTTTTTAATTATAATCTCATATTCCTGACTATGTACTGTCCAGTTAATTAAATATCCAAATGACAAACACCCTCTACTTGCGTAAGTTGGCTCTGTGATTCTAGCTCTATCAAGCGTTTGACTCAATAAAAGTTGGCACTGCTTATCTCTCCGTTCAAGCGAATATGTAGGCACTTATAGCTCCGTGCTCCCGGGGCAATAAATACTGCTGTCCACTCCACGTACAACGGTACCAATTATCGGAAACAAGAAATTAGACAGGTAGCTATATCCCCGACGACGCGAACGCAAGCCAATGTCCAATCCAAGCAATTATCGCTGGAGCGATATTATATCGAATCGTATAATACCAGCGAGTAGACGGAAGGTAATTATGATATGGTAATTGGAGCGCGTGTGTTTGAAAGTTGGAAAGTGAATGCGTGATGTAGTTAGTGCATCGGCCATTTGCTTTGGAATTCATGTTTTGCCTTAGGTACCTTTAGATATAATCAACTAAGGAATCAATATAAACTTTAGATAACTACATTCCTCATAGAGTGTACAGAAACTAGGGTAGAAAATGTAGAAATATAAAGTTTATATAAAGTTTAGCCTTAGTTTATATAAGGCAAAACATTAATTATATTAAACAAAATGGCCACTCCCTTAAAAAGCGCGGACAAATTCGTTACATATTTATAAACAATACGATGGGTATTTTGACCTACGACCCCTGTAAGAACGAACGAAATAACTCATTATATTCTAAAACACTTAATAATAGGTACCTACTTCAACAGCCCGAACTTTCCTTATTGAATATTTAACTCAAATTGAGTCACAAACTTTGGGAAGTTTGAAATTATAACCCTTCACAGTTTCAGAAAAAGTGCTCTGGAAAAACATTGTGTTTATATAAAAGCCTGTATAGTTGTCTCCCGTAGGGCCTTTCCAGCTCCGTGGGCCGGGATGTGGAGGCTGCCTGAGTTTGTTGCGAATTGCGGTGGAAAAGTGCGCGCGCAGACTCCACAGCAATGCAATTAGTGTCCCAATCAAGATCGTCCAGGATTAACCTGGAACCGCGTACTCCCTCGGCGCCAACCGGCCGCCCGAATCTTTGATTATCCAACCGTTAGTTAGCAGCCAGATTTCCATTCGATGGTGTCCCGATTATTATAAACTCGAGCTTGGGGACTCGCTACATTGGTCGTGTTCGTGCTAATTTAGATAAGGTTCGATGTTTCTGTAATTGGGTAGCGAAACATGTACCTCGGGGAGTGACCAATTTACGTAACTTGAACAATCACTGTGCGATGTGTTTAGTTTTTTGTTTTATAAAAAATATTACTTCTAATGCATTTATTCTTCTTTGTGATACCCTACTTTCGCTTCGCTATATTAATGTTGGAACGAGGACCCCTCCATGAACAGCCAGTCGGGCATTTTTGTACACCTAGCTGTTCATTAATGTATATAAAGTCATTCGTACATGGAGGCACTGGGGATCAAACTCGGTACCTCTCGCTCACAAGGCCTACCTGCTGTCACTTATGTCCTAAGGGCTTGCCCTTTACCCCCAGGGTATTTTTTAAGAAATAAATTTATTTTTAGTTCATGAATGCTTGATAAAACCATTTAACAATTGCACAGTACTGTAGTGCACAGGAATATAATTCCTAAGGTGGTCATGTACTTTTCCTCTTGCTATAATTAACTTAGGTACCTAAGTTACTTATTTCTAATACAATTGTTAAAGCTAAGTACGTAATCACACAACATCTAAACACTGTCATAACCAGTTTATTCGAATGAATGTACCTAAGCGATTAACCAGATTATTTTAATGTCACAACGCAACCGAAATGATTTATGTGTTCGTTGAATTCCAGGACATTAAGCAATGTCTACGACAATATAATCATATTTGGGGTCGCTTTGCGGATTTTTATTTACTTGTGTAAACCAAAAATGTATTCAATAACGCATTTCTAGACATTTTATGCAGCGTAAGTGCTACTACTGGCTAGCGTATAAAATACCTATAGTATCGTATTTAACAAGTACGTAGTAGGTATAATTATTGAGATCATAAGATACCTTACCTTACCTTAAATCATAAGATACCTAAAGAGCAAACATGCACATAACGAACATATTCTTTGCCAGTATAGAATCTTTTTGCTGACGCGAATATCTTTTATAGTAAAAATATTACCTACTTTTAGTTTCTAAGTTAATTCATGATATAATATATGTGTACTTCGTCATATTTTGCTAGTGATTATTTTAATATGTATAGAAAACCATTCTTTGTTAATTGAAGATCTGTAATTTCTCGCCTGAAACACAGGGTATCATATTATACTAGCTCAGGCAAAAAATATGTTTTATTTTTACCTTTTACGTATTTATTTACATCTAAAATTGAAATGTATTTAACAGGATTTAATAAACTTTTTATTTTTATTATTTATTGACTGTTGGTTTTATAGTGTAGTTAAGTAAAGTTATGCAACGAATTAGTTGACCACTTTGTACATTATCGTATATTTAAATAATTTTTTATAGTATTTATTTGTATTTCATATTTTCATTTTCATCGCAGATTATCATATGGTCATGTTTTCATCATCAAAGCCCAAAACAGTCCTCTGACGGTCTTAGGGCCTCTCCCATTATAAGGGAATGCTCCCCAATAACCATTGCCATAATCTCCACGCTTGACACTTGGAGATCCCAGTTTTGTAAATATAAAAATGGATAGGTAACAATGCTGCTGCTCGAAAACATTAGTGGCCTTGTACGACACCCACAAGTGTAAGGGGTTGGTGCTATTCTACTCAGCAAAATAAGCAGCTCTGACGCCTCGGCCCGACTGGTGTTCGGGTTTTCCCTACATACCCCCATTAATATGGATGCTAATGCATTATGTTTAAACTACCCACCTACGAAGCCTACCCGCTTTGGGCTTACTTCCCCTACATATCATACGATAAAACGCCAATATGTTATATATATACTAACACATTGGCTGTGTGAATTTGCCCAAGATTGTTTATTTATTTATTTAATATAGCACTAGCTTTTGCCTACGACTTCTTTTCATTTCAAACGCTTTACCTATTTAACCCGTTCCCGAGGGAATTTGCAAAAACCCTTTCTAAGCCGTCTTCAAAATAATGAAATCTTTATCAACACTTTAAATCCACTAAAGGGGTGGGGTAAGGTGCAGTTTTGTTAAGAAACTTGTCTTGTGTACAAATTTTCATACCCTATTTCATCCAATGTAGGGGTGAATATCTAAAAATCCCTTCTTAGTAAGACACGTCCATGCAAAATTTAAAGCACCTGTATCCAACAGACTGTACGTTATTAGCAGTCAGTCAATACTATAAAATTCGACCCCCTATTTTACTCACCCTTAAAGGACGAACATCCAAACATTCTTCTTCAATACTCATTTACGTTATATTGAAACCTCCATGCAAAGTTTCAAGCTCCTATGTCTAGCGGTTTCGGCTGTACGATCTTAGCAATCAGTCAATATTAAACTCACTAAAATTAAAAGTTAACTTCATGTTTCACCCCCCTATGGGATGAATTAATAAAAATCTTTAATAACTTACATTTTTTTTATTTATTTCGCTCAAAATTTGTACGAAGTTTCAAGTAAATCTCCCCGTTCACCCTCTTAGGGGATGAATTTCCAAAAATGTTATATTGTACTTACATACGTCATACTATTTAAGGGATCTCCGCACAAAATTTAAACCTTCCAGGCCTAGTGGTTTCAACTGTGCATTGTCGTAAATATTAACCTAACATTCCACCCGTGAGTCTCGAGTCTAGGCAGATAAGCTTGTAGCCTCGTTTCCAAGCAACCGGCTTCTTAGCTGCCGAGATTGTTAATAAAACTTATAAGTGGCCTCAGTAAATAACTCAGCTGCTGGCCTACAGAGTAATAGCTTGTTATCTAGACTTAATATAAAGGTATCTAGTTCATCTTGTTAGTCTGTGGGGAGCTAGGCATTAAAAACGTAATTATTTGTTTATTTTTCAGGCCCAGGTCCAACCATGGATTGTTATGAGCTTTTGATGATGTGATGATCAAATGTATGGTCATTCTCAAGCGTTTCACTATAGTGTAGATTTGTTGTAGGACTTCATCAAGTTTGTGAGACCTTAAATACCTTCGATTACTTCGTTTCAAATTTTGTCTTTCAGAGAGACTTTTACTGAGCATATCATGTTCCATAGCACGCTAAGCGACCTTGAACTGCTGGAACAAGTCGTATCGTAAATGTCCTCGTCTCGTCACCATAGGTTGCACGCACTAGTTGCAAACTTTTGTTTTTAAGCATTACCATACGGTAATGCTTAAAAACGAAAGTTTGCGTGACGTGAAGACTCGACAAAGTTTTCCGAATGCCGCTCAGCCCAGCTAAATCACCCTCTTTGCGTCTTTCTCAAATTTTCCCCTAAGTAACTGTCTCAGGTACGTGTATTCAGAAAAAAATGTCAAGGTGGAGGCCATTTACGGCAGCAGGTCAGACGTTCCACCTAATGAAAAGCAGCCGCTGTCGCCCAGGACATCAGCAAATTAAGGGGACTGAATACGGTGCCGTCCTTTGAGTAACCTGTAAACACGCCTTTGGCTGTAGAACCCCAAGTTATAGTGCAAAGGAAATACTTCGATCATTCTACATATTCTTACACGAAAGTGGGAAAACGGCGAGGTAAAGATATTAGCGGAAGGTTTTAAATAGGTAGATTAGTTATTGTTACTTGGCGGGTGGGTTGGAGCTTGGAGGGATGTGCGTCCGTTGTATCGGAATCCGCTCATACGAAGCAGACGAAGCGTTAATGTATACAAAATGGCATGAAACGGTTGATGCAAAGATCCGATTGCAGTGGACGTGGTTTCATAGCAATCTCCGTGCGAGAGCTTTACTTTTAAAACATTGGGAAACACAACACAACATCACACAACAAACAATAAAACAACATAAGGAAACGCGTTGAATTTAGTATAGTCCTCTTAAGATCTCATCAACAACGCTCTCAACCTTAGCCAACCGAAAGTGCAAAAAAATTTTAATACGTTCAAAAATATTTGTCCTTAAAATATTATTCCTACCTTGATTTTTTCATCACCCGAAAACCGCTATCCACGAAGCTCTTTTTTTAAATTGGAAAATCAATAATAGTCACTAGGGGCTAGGTATGGACTATGTGGTCGGTAGTTAGTTTCTTTCTATAAAGTCAGTAGTTTATTTCTGGCACAGCAGCATTTGGAACGCTCGCTGTGTGAACTGGTTTGTCGTTTCTTTGCTTAGTGGTTTTTCTTAATTTACTGTCGTGGACAGTATTTGTGATTGAGTATTCTTTGACCCCTATTCGTGTATTCTATTAGTAACATTTCTTTATAGTCCTAAAACTATAGCCATAATCTTTCCGACCGAGGAACTGACTTTGAATTATTATTTGAGAGATCTGTACTTTCTTTGTGCCACTGCATGAACTCTTGCTTAGTTTTAGGATAATAATTTTTATTTTAAACGATGAACCCAAGTTTCATATCAACAACCCGGTTAAAATTACTTGGTGGAATTTCATCACGAAGCTCCACAAACTCCGCCACGGTTTTCTTTTTTTAAACATTGTCGTGTCGGTTATTTTGGTGCCGCTCCATACAGTGTTATTGGCTTAGATCAAAACAATTTTTGTTTTCTATGGTTATTGTATAACGACTGATCGTAACTATCTAATATTCAATTTTTGTACCTCCAGCTAGTTACATTACTTATTAAAATAATATAAATGCCCACATAGTTATTAAAAGTACCCGTTACCGACAATATTTTGAACTGTACATAGATACAAAGAGCGCACTGAAAGTTCTGCGCTCCTGGCCGCTCATAAATGTTTGAATTTCAAATGTTATAATTTTTAAAACATACGAAACTCTTTTTTCTTTTATTTAAGAAAATGGCGCGTAATCGCTATTCAATTGTTTTTTATCATAAGTTGAAGTTCGTCAGAATTGCATAGCAAAAATGTAATTTAGGGCGTTGAAAAACATCAAAGATTTGACGACAGGATTGACACTTACTGGGCCAGAAAAGGCCGTGATAGCTCACCGTGGCATGAACGCCTTTAAAAGAGGCGGTTAGACTTTAAAATTAATTGCTAATGTCATTTGTTAAAACTTGTAAGGGGTAAGTACGAGTACAATGGTACAGCAGAAACGATTGGTCACATTCTGGGCTCCAAGTTGGGGCATGGAGACGACCGTGGTTTAGGCCATGCAGAGAGGCTCTGCATGGCCTACGTACGGCTCTGCGTACGAAACTTGGACCACTGCTCCTCTCAATCAGGACCCGAATATTGCTGAT
Organism: Blastobasis lacticolella; assembly: GCA_905147135.1. Classification (NCBI taxonomy): domain Eukaryota; kingdom Metazoa; phylum Arthropoda; class Insecta; order Lepidoptera; family Blastobasidae; genus Blastobasis; species Blastobasis lacticolella. The sequence continues at coordinate 12,398,717 of LR990041.1, forward strand.
GCAAAGCGGAAGTTAAATGCTGCCTCGAGGAACAGCAAGAGAGCGATCGCTAGAGCAAAATTCACCTTTGTTAGGAGGATTGGCGAGCGACTCACAAGCTACCCCTCTGGCAGTCAGGCTTTCTGGTTGCTCGCCAAAGCTGCCGAAGGAAACTTTAGTCAGTCGTCCTTTCCACTACTGCGTTAACCTGACGATATCCTGGCCCATAGTGCAATAGAGAGAGCCAATTTATTGGGTGCTCTCTTTGCCTCAAACTCGACCCTGAATGACGAAGGAGCCGACCCGCCCACCATCCCGTGGTGCGGCAAATCAATTGTGGAAATATCCATTTCACAGCGAAAGGTACGGCGGGTTCTGCTCTCTCTAGACGTTCGAAAGTCGAGTGGCCCTGATGGTATTCCGGCGGTGGTGCTTAAAGTGTAGGCTCCCGCATTGTGTCCGGTACTAACGCGCCTCTTTGCGCTTTCATACTCCACCGGAATAGTCCCGTCTTCATGGAAGACTGCCCACGTGCACCCTGTGTCCAAAAAGGGCAACAGATCAGACCCATCGAATTACAGGCCTATCGCTATAACCTCCCTTCTCTCTAAGGTGATGGAGCAAGTAATAAACGCACAGCTCCTTAGTTACCTAGAAGAGCACGATCACTTGAGCGACCGTCAATATGGTTTTCGACATTGTCGTTCAACGGGTGATCTTCTAGTGTATCTTACACACCGTTGGGCTTTAGCTGTTGAGAGTCAAGGTGAGGCACTGGCTGTTGGCCTCGATATGGCGAAGGCTTTCGATCGGGTCTCGCATAGGGGTCTTCTTTTGAAGTTACCATCAAACGGGCTTATCGATCGATTGTGCAATTGGGTAACTAGCTTTTGTCCAGCAAATGCATGAAAGCCGTAGTTGATGGCTTTTGCTAAAATAGCTTGGACATTAACGCTCATGTCCCGCAAGGCTCGGTGCTGTCTCCAACTCTGTTCCTTCTACATGATGACAGTATTGGAGACGCATTTTATACGGGTCGTGCCAATATCCCTCGTGCCATAGTGGATAAAGTCGCGAAGTACTTGTGTCTAAAATGGAGAGTACTTTATGTAGAATCTCCGATTTGGGACGACTAAATCGAGTCCAATTCAACCTCACTAAGACACAAGTATGCGCGTTCACCGCCAAGGAAACTCCATTCGTTGTAGCTCCTCAGTTCCAGGACGCACCGCTTGCCATCTCTAAGAGCACACATATCGACTTCTCCTTTACAAGGCTCAAGTCAGACCCCATTTGGAGTATTGCTCTCATCTATGGGCGGGAGCACAGGCATATAAGCTTGGTCCTTGTGACTCGATCCAAAAGTACGCTATGAGAATTGTCGATGATACCATGCTCACAAGTGGTATTGAGCCGCTGAGCCAGCGGAAGGATTTCGCCTCCCTTTGTGTGTTCTACCGCTTGTACAACGGTGTTTGTTCTGAAGAACTGTTTGACATGATGGCTACGTTCTATTATCGCACCGCTCGCCACCGACAGGGAGTTCATTCTCACACCTTGGAGCAAAATTGGTCGCGAAGTGTGCGGTTCCAAAGGAACTTTCTCCCACGCACACTAAGGTTGTGGAATGAACTACTTGGAGAGGTTTTCTCTGGAGAGTACAACATGGAGTTCTTCAAGAAAGGGGTAAAAAGGTTTTTAAGGGGTCGGCAACGCGAGGGTGATGCCCCTGGTATTGCACCATAACGTCCATAGGCTGCGGTGACTGCTTACCATCAGGCAGGCCGTAAGCTTGTTTGCCACTTTGGTGGTACCAAAAAAGTATAATACAAGGTAATAATTATTCAGATTAAGCGGTAAACGCAGTAATGCGAATCAAATGTTATTGACATAGTACGGCTTCATAACCGAGGGAGGATAGCGCCGATGTTATTCCACAGCCCGAGATTATTGGCTGAATATAAGTAGCGAGGGCAGTTTGTTTATTTTCTTTCTTACTGGAAAGGCTTCGGCTTATCGCCCGGGGGCAGGCGCGCACATACGACCGGACCACGGCCCTGGCCGGATCCCGGATAACTCATCGCCATTTGGGAATCGACCGCAGGTTTGTCCTGACGGGATGTTTAATTTGAAAAAAGATAAAGAAGAAAAACAAATAAGAAGAGAGATGAAGCTGTTGAGAAAAGTAAATTCGTAAATTTTATGAAAAGCAAATGTCTTATAATTAAACTTTTGCAATGGTAGTTAAATAATACTTTTTAGATAGATATATTTATAATATCCATATAAACCAGTACCACATCGATTTAATACTAACTTGATTTAAAAGTAATTTATATCAAAGGAATTATTACAAGCGGAACCTTTATATTGTTATTACATCAACAATTCTTACCTGTAAACAACAAATAAATTCATTCTATTTTATTCCAATTCTGTAAAAAGGGATCTGGAATACAACGCTATTAAGGAAAAGCCCACTCGCCAGAGCCTCGTCCGTGGACCACGATCAGGTGAAGTTGGCTTGGGTCCATGTGAGGCGCTGTCCTAATTGCAACGTTTGTGCGACCATGGCCGGACGATGGACGTCGCCCGAGCAATAGGAGACCTCAAATCCGCCCGTCGCACGACCAGGTCATGCGACCGTTGCCAATTAGGATAGCGCCTGATAGTGGTAGAGCTACCCCACCCCTTACCCACGATTTAAGAAGTGACTGACCAGTTGAACGAAACCATAAATTTTATTAAGGAGAAAGAGAGAAACGAAATTAACGCTTCTAGTCATAAATTAATTACCCGTAATATTGTAAAGGATATGTCCAATGATGGCTTTCATTAGTTTAAAAAGTGTGTAGTACAAATTGATTCTGAATATGATCGGCCTTATTTTAAAGTAAAGTGTCTGAATTCTGATCGATCCGAATCTTCGACTTAACAGTTCGCTGCTTGTTCCGTCTTCATCGAAGAATATAATTAATTAAAATTTGATACCGGATATTATCTTTGAGAGAAATCTTCTGTAGTATTACAGAACAAGTACAAAACTGACTACAAGAAATTTATTACAATTTGATTACAGAAACCGGTAATAGGTAATTTCCTAATATTTTTGAATTTTATATAATGTAATTATCCTAAATGGAGGATATGGGCCCCACCACCATCTCAGTGCCCGCCCTGCTGCCAGACGGACGAGGCTCTGTCGAAACTGCTTTTCCTTAACGGTTTCTGCAGATAAGATGGGAGTCGCCGAAATAGTCAATTGAAATGGTAATAACAGTAATGGTAATAATCGAAAAACTGAATTCAAAACTAAACGTTTAGTACTTGGACAGCGGTACCCTAGGAGGTGATGAGGTGATCTACAGCTCCTCATTCGAAAATTCAATGCCATACGTCTGGATCTAAATTTCTCGAAATGTGAGTTGTATATCTCTTAGTAATGTCCGACGGCAAGCGCTGTTTTTGTAGCTTTCAGCATCCTAGCCCCAAATATCATAATCTTCAATAACAATCTTAATCCTATATTATCACCTATTTTTGACGTATCTCTCTAACGTTTATCATCCCTTAACACGAGCTTCGCTTGCTTTGGGGCTAGGTGGCACTATGTGGTATTTATTGTCCTAGTATTTTTTGTTGACGAAAAAATTAAATATTTCAATTTAATTTCAGATTGTCTTTTTTCCTACATAGTCCTATATGCCATAATCCTGTATTGCCTTTTTGTTCCATAATTCATATACGTTTTGCGGTGTTGTCAGCTTTGGAAACATGCTGTCTTTTAGAACACCTAGATAATACTAGAATATGGTATGTAGGTTGATATTTTTGTAGTGTAATGTTCTAAGTAGTGTATAAATATTTTATTTATCTAATAATTAACAAAGTAAAATAATATTTATTTCAACACCAACCGATTCCAACCCAAATTCCTAAGCCTATTTAAACTAAACACACCTTAAATTTCTAAAATACTGCTAACACGAACACTGACGAACTCCCGAAGCTAATTGTATGTTTAGCAACTACAAATTAGTTCGTGTAAATATGACCAAAGGAGAGCAGCCCGTTATGAGCGGCCACCTCGTGCCTCTATTTGGGATATAAATCATGGGAAACACACATTTCCTTTCCACAAAATGCTCAGGGCAAAATCTATTTTCTTTGGGTGCGACGTTATTGATAAGTAAAATACGGTAAAGTGGTTGTGTGTGTGATACAGTTTGCTTATTGCATTGGTGGAGAATTCATATAAATCAGGGTGGCTCCGTTATTGATATTAAGTGTATATGCCTAGTATATATATTTTAGGCAACTATCACACGATTCATGAAACGGATTTATTGACTAGGAACAGTGAATTTTAGATATTTCAAGTTTGGAGCGTCGGTTGCCGAGTGGTATTCGACTCGTAAGCGAGAGGTGCCAGGTCCGAATCCCACTGACTCAATATAAGGTATGTAGGTACACATATGTACATGAGATAATGCTGCGTAGACCCCATATTCTGGAACTTGGCTCACTGTAGATATGGAGACACCCACATTTTAAATTACGTATATTTATTATAATTTTACTAGGCTGGACATTACATGCTACTAGTTTTTAATTATTATCACATACCCACAATTATATTAATATGTAAATTTTCATTTATTTATTGGACATTATATGATTTATATTATTATGACATACTAGGATAGCATGAGACATATAATTTACTTGGACAGTATACCTATTGTTAATTTTCTTTTTCGCGACACTCGACAAGACTTCTCTATGTTGGCGGTCGAAACTCAAACTGAATGTCGAGTAGTGAGCAGGAGACTGGCTAAACACCTACACACCTTATATTAAATATATACATGTATTTTAAAGCGCACGTAGTATGGGTAGCGGTCCGGACCTCACTCCGCGGGACCTGCGGAAGACCAGCACTGCGCCTTTGGCCACGGCTCATGCTGAGCGCGATCCTTTTATCGACCGGAAGGGCCACCGCACGGCAATGCCAAATTGGGTAATTGTATTAATTACGTAATTTTGTTACATTTTTTCTTTTTGGTTTGATTTTATTTTGTATAATTGTAAGTGTGTGATGAAATATGTACCTATGTAATTTTTTATTTAAATGTTGTATTCTGGCGTCCTGTTGATAATAGATGATTTTTTTATTAACACTTTTTACAATAAAATCAATGTCACAATCAATTTCATTGAAATGTCTTCTTTTATTTTAGTTCGCAAGTTATTATACTATTACTGCTGACTGTACTAGTTTTTGAATTTTCCGCACAAGAACGTTTTCCATATTATAATACACCCTCCTTACACCCTTCCCGTGGGAAATTCCGGGATTAAAGTACTCTATGTTACTCCTATCAGTGATAAAAATCTTTTCAGTCGGAGATTGTTAAATATAAACTTACACACATAGGTACATATAACATACATACTTTCCACACGCGAGATTATCGAGTGCACAGCTACAATTATTACCCACCTCTTTGGACTATCTTTGCATTCATACATAAACGCCGGTTGAGTGCTCTTGATCTGCCCCTTGTGTAGTAGATCGTTAATTTGAAAAGTGTCTCCTCGGCCGCCCAAATTAAAAAATATCCACCGTTAAAATTAGAAACAGAACTTACACGCTTACAAAAGTGACATCCGCTTACAAAACAAAGCGACCACGACCGCTCTATTAAGTGCGTATCGACCAAGAAGAAGAATTGAGCCATATAAAAAGTGATGACAACATTTTTCCATACAAAAAATGGTAACTGAACCACATTCGTCGCACAGTAACTAAGTAAATAAATAGTCATCAAGTTCAAAGAACCCCTCCGAGTCAAGATCACGTCAAAACCGAACGTGGAATATACTTCCTAACGTTTCCCCTAGACAATTTGTTACGAAACTGTGAAGAATGACGCGCCTTCAAAACCGATGTTCCCATAAGATCTACGGCACGCGAAATTGTTTTATGAAATTTCAGCAAACTTTCAGGGAAATATTTCCGTCGCGTCGGATGGCTGCGAGTGAGAAATTTTTCGAAAGATTTATAATGGCCGAAGGATCCCCAGTGTGTCTATGGTAAATGGGGGAGTAGTCGCTAACAAATTGAAAATCAATGAACCGCGGAATTCAATTTGATATTGAAAGCTATATCTCACGTTCGTCCGTGCACCAGCGGAGACCACTCCGGGATATCTCTCTAAAGGCTCACATTGACGCTTCTAATATTTTTGAAAGTCAATTGCGTTGTTCAAAGTGTTGGAAATATCGCGATGCTGTATGGCGGCGATTCTAAATCCGTTAAGATTGAATGGATCCTTTTTTATGTAATATTTTTATTTAATACAGAGTTGGATTCCTTTGCAATTCCAATTACCTCCTTGCCTCTCTGGAAACAATCCTTTGACAAATTTCAAATCAAATCCTTTTCCATTAAGTTTTTCCTAATAGGTCTTTGATTAAGATTATGCGCCACATCGCGTCGCGTCGCGCTGCTCAAGAATGTCTTGTTCCATACAATCGAAATGAGCGAAAGACTCCTTTGTGCAATATTTATTCAGAGTAGGCTACATTATGTATTAAGACCAGCTCTTGTGACATTTGTTTTTGGCATATTTAGTACTTATTGTGTACACAAACTAAAATTATGTAAACACAGGGTGATCATAGCGCAGCAGTGTGGAAAGGAATAGGAATGCATTATCGCAAGAACATATGCGATAATATAGTGCGTTCGAATCGTGTTTATCTAATATTGATATAATACAATTGGAGACTATTATAGCCACCTGCATGGACTATCTCTGTGGATGTTTTAAATTTTATCGATTTTAGTATTGTGTCGGTATTTGACTGTTTTTATAAGATATTATTTTTGTAAGTATAATATTGGGAACCAAAGAATATCGGATATACCAAGGATATGGGATATCTTTTCGCTCGTAAGTATTATTCCTAGAGTAAAACAGCTAAGGTATTAGATCGAATTAAAGATAAAAAATGTAAACAAATGGGTTGCCACTATAAAAAAAATACCCAAATGGTGGTTTATTTAAAATCATTGAAATATTGATTAAAATTAAGATAAAGTCATATGAATATTTAAAAATATTTTACTGATTTGAATAGGGAAAATGTTTTTTTGTTGCGTATTTGTGCTGCTTCAATAAAATATGTGTAATTTTCATGGTAATGGTGAGAAATTCTAAACAGTTGGTTCGTTGCTACGGTACATTATTGCAAAGGCTCGGAAAGTGAGGGATAGACGGACACCGAGACATATAGACTGCTTTTCTCAAATAATAATACATAAAATAATACAAGATTCAAAATGGCGGCCACTTCTTTCTGATATTGAAGTTTACTAACTAGTATTCTAGGACTAATAGTTTCCGAGTTACTTATTACGTTTTTAATAAATTCAATAAATGTGGGTAAATCGATTTGTTTCGTTTTCGAATGTTTACCAGCCGTTACTTTTCAGTGTGCGTGATGCATATCATTTGGTAAATAAATACATTCGATAAGAAAGGTTTTATACCCCTGGATAGTCTCTTTGCTAATGACAGTTGTGTGTTTACATTTTTTATCTTTAATTCCATTCTCAACCTTAGTTGGTTAATTTTAGTTTGTTTTATTATGCTGGCCAGTCAAAAACAAGCAGATAGCCCTCTGATGGCAATCGGCCTGTAGGCGGAGGGACCTTAAGATATTACAATTTATTATAATCATAATAAATTTATTTGCATGAAGACAGTTTTATAATTCAGGTCTTAAATAAATAATAAATCCAATGCATTCAGTCTGCATGCAGACGTGCAAATATTAAGTATAAAAATAAAAATGTCACAAAATTATAAAGAATAAGTCACAAGTTAGGTAATTAAATATCATAATAATTTGTAAAAATGTCAATGTCTTAACAGTAATAAATTCATAAGCATTCACAATAAACTAAAATCTGCCTGTCTCTTCTACCTGTAGCAACTTACCACGAGTGTAAAAGAGACATGTAGTTCACGCAATGTAGTTCAGTCTCTTCTACCTGTAGCAACTTACCACGAGTGTAAAAGAGACATGTAGTTCACGCGAACGCTCGCGTGGATGCGAGCGGTTCAAAAATAGGGCCCCTAGCACCGCGATTGCTCTTAGATTTCAAGAAACACAACTGCAGAACAGCACGAAAAGTCATAAATATGATGTAAAATATTACATGCCTCATACCTGTAATTATGCTGGATACAAAAAGATTGGAAAGTTAGCTAAGCCTAACCTTCATAGAGTAGCAAATTTTTTTTTTGCTCTGTAGCTGGATACCATATTCTTCAAGCTGGAATTCAGCATTGCAAATATTGTTGTTTAGCGGCAGAAATACATAAGGTGGTGGTATCCGTGTAGACAGACTCATTAGACTTATTATCAATGAAATTTATCTCTGTAATTACCGACCCGATACATAACGTCCTTTCACTAACAAGCGCAATTCCTGAGTTACCCACACATCGGAAAATTTATACGATTTTTATAATCATCGACAATAAAAAAAAAATGACCTCCGGATATCGCAGCTGAAGCTAAACCATACCTTGTTCACTCACCCCTGTCATTAGCTGTACTTTTAATCGTCGTTTGGCATTTAAATGTATCAGTCGTAACTATTATAAGTAGTTTCAACAAACACTACGAAAGCTGTAACACTCTTGCGACTGCGATAAGCCAGCTTGAACTCTTCGGTGGTGTATAATTAAATGTAATACCTCGCCTACTCTGTATGTTTACAGTGACTTAACATGCAATGGGTTTGAGGAAAGCAAAGCTTTTTGCCGCTTAATGGCACAGTGGGCGCCCCATCTATTGCTTGCATACAAGTTGCGAGGCTGTTGGAAGAATATTAATATTTTCGAGGCCTATAAATTGCCTTATGTTTAAGGAATTAACGACGTATCAGATTTACCATAATTAAGGGTTTATTTTATACCACTAAGGTGGCAAACAAGCTTGCAGCCTGCCTGATGGTAAGCAGTCACCGCAGCCTATGGACGTTTGCAATACCAGGGGCATCACCCACGCGTTGCCGACCTCGTAAAAACCTTTTAACTCCTTTCTTGAAGAACTCCAGATGTTGTACTCTCCAGGAAAAACCTCTCCAGGTAGTTCATTCCACAACCATAGTGTGCGTGGGAGAAAGTTTCTGTGGAACCGCACAGTTCACGACCAATTTTGCTCCAAGGTATGATGATGAATTCCCTATCGATGGCGAGCGGCGCGATGAGGGTGGAGTGTATGAGAAAAATTTCGCCGGGTCTTCAGCAACTTCTCGTTCTTCAGCAGTCTTTTTAAGAGGGTTATTAATTTAGAAGTGTAGGCAGTTTAATGCTCTATAAACATTTTTAAATTTTCGTGTTGGGAATTAAACTCGTTATATTGAGCTTAGCGACAACTAAAACTGATATTACGTAAGTCTGTAGGTAGACTGAAAATACCTTGAAAGCTTCAAAGTATCAAATTTTCTATTCAAGTACGTCTTTTCATTATGTTATTTCGATTGTATAATTTCGTTTCTTTTACCACTTACGCATTTATTTCTACAGTAGTTTCAGAATTAAATTCTTACTCATAAATATTATTAAGTTCCTAGATTCCTGGTAGAGGTGACAGTTACCATTGTCTGTCAGGTGGACTACCTGATGCTCGTTGAGTTTTAAAAACACATAAAGATCTCGTTGTACCTGAAGGCACATTTAGGATGTGGAATGAACTCCCAGCCACAGTGTTTTCTTTGAACCTCATATCTCTGAGGTCTCTTTAGAGGCGGGCAACGCATTGATAGCACCCCTGGTGTTGCTGATATCCATATTCGGCGGTGACCACTTTCCATCAGGTGGCCTGTTTGCCTGTTTGTCTGCCGTAAGTGTCACATAAAAAATATTATTTCTTTCACAATATTTACCTTAAAACTAATAACTGTACCTAAGGTCCTCATTGAAATGAAGAGAAAAAATGTTTCCCCATAAATTGGGTACGAACAATTTTACCGGAGGAAAAATACAGCACTTAATGTGACAGAGGACATACACAAATCATAGTGACGTAAACTTTATTGCACAGAACCCAAAGTAGGTAATTGCCAACAGGATGATTTGGTATATGAATGACCTCGTACATTATTTCTGTGACCGATTTTATTTTGTGTTAGGTACTTTTTTTGTAGGTAAATAATTTAAATATTATAAAACAAAAAGCGGAGAGAGTATCGTAAAAATATAAGTGACTTTAATGTGTCTGAAAAGCAAAACTGCGTAGAGGATGTGAGGCCGACTAGTTTTTTTACGAATAGAACCCACTCAAGAGGATACGTAAGTACTATTGCTACGAAAAGTCGAAATACAATCTAAAAAAAATTTTTTATGCCTAAACATTTTTTTTTATACTTTTAGTGGGTCTCCTAAACGGCTCCTATCGCTACAAAGAGGATTTTTTCTTGTACTCAATGACGTAATGATAACCAACATCACCCTCACCATAGAGAAAATATTTACTAACGTAATAGAGCAGCCATCACAAACAAAAATATTGTACCAACCTGTCACGTGCGGGAGGTGCGGGGGGAGGCTGCTAAGTCATAGAATGACCGATGAAATGTTATCATTTTCTTTATTTTTGGCCCTCGAATGGTTCGTACAGTTTTTAATGCACAAGATGGCGTTTTTTTGAATATCCAAGCCACTGTCAGATTGGTCCGCGTCGCGCAATGTCTCAGAACTGACTGCGGCCACTGTTGTCCATGGACCGCAAAGCGTGGTTCAAAGAAAATACTTGCGGTGTCTCCTCTATTACTTTAGTAAATATTTTCTCTATGACCCTCACAGTTTTTATGAGGCGACTGGACGGATCGGCCGACACACATTACGTTACTAAAAAAGCATCCCCTAAGAAAGATTTTTTGTAAATACAGACAAAAGGGATAAAACCGAGGAGAAGACGACAAAAATTAATCCAAGCCGCCAAAATTGCGGCAAAACCTTAACGATAATAGATATATTCTGTGTCGATATCTAAAACTTTCTTCACAAAATGCCTTCTGATGCCGGAAATACTCATTTAAATTCATCAATAACGAAACACACCTACGTTGCATGTACAGTCAGCTGCAGTGTGAATAGACCCCTAGCATTTATTAAATGTATGATATGGGAATCAGTTTTATCTGCACCTGACCTACACCTAGTGTCACGCCTTTATCCCGTTCTTTTTTAAACCACTAATGTGGCAAACAAGCTTACGGCCTGCCTGATGGTAAGCAGTCACCGCAGCGTATGGACGTTTGCAATACCAGGGGCATCATCCACGCGTTGCCGACCCCGTAAAAACCTTTTTACCCCTTTCTTGAAGAACTCCATGTTGTACTTATACAGATGCGAATCGAAAGAAATTCTACAGTAAGCTACAATAATACGCAAAAGGCGATAGTAGGTAGTTGTTTAAATCGCGGCGCCTTGGTAATGAAATTCGATCCCAAGCTAAGCGGAGAAGGGCAAGTGACGGGACTCGGGGTCTGCTCGACCCTCTGCCGGGTCGATCTGCCTCTTAATAATAAAAGTCCACGTGACCTTTCGCCGTTCAATAATTTCGTGTGCTTTTCTATCTTTGAATTTTTAGCTTTTGTCTTGTTTTTTTGGGATAGCTATATGTATACATTTCCATGGATTATTTTCTCAATTTACTTTCAATAAAAAATATAACAAAATAGTTAGGAAGAATATTTTTTATAATACCCTATATGAAAATAATATCCTACTTATCTTATTAAGTGCCATGTGGTGTCCCCCATTTACCCACCTCTCAATTTTAGAGTATCTTTCGTCGTAGCGTAGAGCAACCAATGAGGAAGGAAAAAGGCACCTTGTGAAGAGGAGAAGGCATTATGCGGCGTGGCATATAATAATAATAGATAATCGTGGACAAATTCACACAGCGCCATCTAGCCCCAAAGTAAGCAAAGCTTGTGTTATGGGTGTGTAACTGATAAACTACTTACATACTTTTTTTTTTTTTAGGTACATACTTATTATACAAAGAACACCCAGACCCGTAACAGAAATTAAAATTCATCATTTAAATTTCTGCCCGGCCGGGAATCGAACCCGGGACCTCTTGCGTGGCAGACCGGCTGTTGACCACTGCATGTTGACCACTGAACCACTCAGGTCGTCAAGCAATATATTTTGATGGTACATAAAATGAGGGACGGATGTGCACAAAAAGACCTAGCAATTAGATCTAGATTTCTCTAGCATCACAGTACATTTATGTTATATGGTTTATTACCACAGTTGGTATTATTTTTACCTCGATATTTCCACGCCATGGTCACAAGTAAACTTCTACTCAGGTCTGTAGTAGGTCTACTCGATGAAAGTGTAGTGAATAACCACGAAAGTCTTAAAACCTATATCACAGTACATGTTCGTTTTGGCGTTATAATCCCGAGATTCGTTTTGACGAATTTTTTACTGCCTCGGGAGGCATATAGCCGCTTTCTCCATAGTCCAGAACATCTGCAATCAAAGGGGAGCGGACGCGATGCCGGCCCTTCAGGTACCTGTAGACATCTGTAGACGATAATCCAGAAATTTGGCAGATCAGGAAATTACTACCAGCATGGTGTGACTACCATCTGATCTCCATGATCCTGTTAACAGAGTCAGATTAGATCATGGTTACGCATTCAATCGCCTGATGTTTTCCCTCACCGTAACAGCATACGATAATGTACATAACTCAGAAAAGAGTCACTGAAATACGAACCCGGATTACGAGTCGGACCCTTTCCTTCGGACTGATTAGGCCACCGCTCTTTAGCTCCAGCATCATAGTACAAAATAATACGTTTTGGGAAGAAACCCAAATAAGGGTACTTTTAAAATATATTATTTCACAACTTTGTCGGCGTGAAATAATGTACAACCATAACGAATATTAACTTTCTTGTACTAACAGTTTTTAAAATAAGCCGCAGACGGACAGACGGATAGACATGGCGCAACTAAACCAAAGTGTTATTTGGTTTCCTACGGAAGCCTAAAAAAACATACCGCCGACCATAAATCCACCTCCTTTTTAGAAATCGGTTCAAAAATTAATACAATAAATGGTAGGTGTAATTATACATACAGCCTTAAACATAAAAACATTACGTCTGTACGTATAATCTGCGTATATAATATGTACATATTTAGATGGAAAATCATTATTACGATCCGCTTACTCAGGCAAAGGATCAATTCCCGATAATGTAATTCAATTTGCTTTATCCCTTGCCGAGAAAATGGCGGCGTATTTTCGTCGATAACCTAAATTAATAATTTCAGATGACGCCGTTGTACCGTCACCGTACTGATAAATTAATCTAATAGGTGGGAGTTATTGAATAATACAGTTGCCGCCTTAATTATTGAATAAACTCGTTAGCATTCAATTTCAATGCTAACGATGTTGGCAATTTTCAATCACTATTTTCCCATTGTTGTATTTTGTTTTGGTACTCAAATGAGGTGGGTTTTTATAGCTTACACATGTAGTTTTGAAAAGGAAAAACAAAGCGCTTGAGATGTGGTGCTGGGGGCGAATGGTCATGGTCATGGTCAATGGTCATGGCGAATCCCCGACCGCAAAAGTAATAAAAATAGCTCAGTACTCAAGCAGCTCAAAATAAACAACAATCTGGAGAAATTTAAGTAGGTAAAGTAAATGACAAAAGACCTCGAGGCCGTTAGGCTAATTACGTAACTGTTGCTAACAATGGTCTGATTTCAATTATTGAAATTGTTACTTTAGCGGTTACGTATTATCGATTTAATTGTTTCAGTTTATTGCAATAGACTTTGTTAGCAACTGAACTCATGAAATCGATGATACGTAATCTCAAAAGTAACAATTTCAACTATTAGTGTCTTTTTTACTATTATTAATTGCTTAAACATTATAAAACTGATTCTTGTGCTTGCCGTTGCTAAGACTTGGTCTTCAATTTCCTTTATTCAACTTTCCCAAGCGTGCGAAACAACTCACTAAGTTTCGAACGAAGCGGTTTACGAGCGCAAACCGATTGCGCAAAAGAATACCTAGATAAGTATCGTCCTATCTTGCCTATAGCAGAGTTCTAGTGTATTCTCCACGCTAACAATAAAGAAGGGAGAATTAAGGACTTACCTTTAAACCGGGAAAAACAAATCCAATCAGCTGCTTAGACTGAGCTTAGGGTGGACGAATACTACGTATTATGCCAAAAACACTTTTAATATGAAAACTGCAGATTTTAATTCAGATTAAGTCCTTATTCGTCAACCTAAATAAACTATATCAAATAAGTCTGTGCAAATTTTCTGTTAGAAGAGAAAATCAAAGTCTTGGAATAAAAAGCATTCTTAGGTAAACATTTCCTTTCTGTAGGCCTGCTGGAAGAAACTTTTAGAAATAAGTAATGTCTGTTGTGTCACTTATATCTCTATATTTCTTTATAGTGTGCAATAAATAGTTAAATAAATAAGAAAAAAGAACAGACAACCTGTTAGAGAACAAGGAGTCTACATTTATTTATTTGTTATCATTGTATCGATACCCTACAGTACCCACCCAACCACCCAGCCTGTTAACCACTTAGTGAATCCTCTTGCTATTGGCTATACAGAATACGCGTACAGTATAAAAGAATCACACGCACCAGTTCAACGGCGTGATTAAATTATGATAATTGTGTTATTACTTCTGGCGAGTGAGCGGAGGCGTGGATCATTCGATAAGGACCTCAGGCGCGGGCGCCTCACGATCCTATACAAATATTTGAACCGCAACCATTCTCACACCCTTCGAACATCTACATCATAATGCACGATTTATGCGTGAACCATCATCGGAGTGCCTATTTAATATGCATTGGGATGGTTTTGTATTTTTAATCAGGATATTAGGATACGCTGTGTAAATTTGAATTTTGTAGGTAGATTACTATCATAATTTTAGGCGACCACAACGGCCATTGACGGACGGTGTGTTCGGATGAAATTATTATGAAGGGTACTTTTTGTGTCAATGTTGAAAGGATTTCAAACACGTACGACCTTATTTGAGGAAAGCTGTAATGGGCTTTCTGATACCTAGGCTTAGTAGCTAGGCTTATGTTTAGGCTTATTTAATCTAAACCAAGGTCGTCCGCTGGGGACCTTTGAGACTGGTTAATAGGTCTCGGGAGCCTGTTGGCCACCGGTGACGGTATATCATGTTATTATTATTCATGTTACAATAGCCGTTGACCTTCTGTTATTTATACTAAAAGGTATGTCAAGCTTCATGACCGTAGATTTTTTAACCTACAAAGTTACAATAGAATATTACTGACGTTTAAAGTAGGTACACATTAACAAAAATAAGTAAAAAAAATAAAGTAAAATAGGTAATTATTTTGCTTTCATATAACTTTGACTTCGAGTTTTTTATGTTTTTTATCACTGTGTACGGTGATGTGGGGTGGTGCCGCATATTAATAAAGGAGGCACAATATCTCGTATTGTATACAGGGTGTAAAAAGACCGCTAGCATTAATTGAGACCCCATATTCTACCCATGAAACTGAACAACTTTTCCCAAGAAACATACCCGCGGAAATGACTTTATAATTTCGCTACCTAAAATAAATAATTAATTGCGACGCGCAATGTACATCGTCCGTCGCACGCCTCTCGCTCGCCCACGTGACTAGTGGCCACGGACGTGTACTGCCGGCCGGCCTGCACGCTTTACATTGCGTGCTTTTACTTAAAGTGCATTTATTTCAACTTAAATTTGGACTTTGTGTGTCTTAATTAATTGTGAACGATGTAGTTACTTGATTTTTTAGTACAAAAATACAACTTTTTTTTTAAAAGAATCTCGATTTCTGCCTAAACTATGAGTTTCCGCGGGTATGTTTCTCGGGGAAAGTTGTTCAGTTTCATGGGTAGAATATGAGGTTTCAATTAATGCTAGCGGTCTTTTTACACCTGTGTAAATACTCAATACTCAAATGTTTATTGCCGTAAATATGTCATACCTTAAAATTATTTACACCTACCACCATTCTAGGGAATGAACTCCCATAGAATGGTGGAATTCACGTTTATTGAAGCCTTCAAGAAACGAACTTACACCTTCCTCATATCTAGGTCGGCAACGCATTCACGACACTCCTGGTGTTGCAAATGGTCATGGGCAGCGGTGATCACTTACCATCAGGTGGACTGCTGGCTCGTTTGGCTCCCACTATATAAAACAACCAGCTGACTATTCTACCCTTACACTACACTACCCTACTACTACGACTACTCTACATCTACCCTATTCTAACCCTACCCTACACCTACCCTTTCTTTCAACAATTGAATAATGATTGAAATAGGTGCAGCCGTTCTAATGTTATGTGCGAACATAGCATTAGAACGAACCCCCATTCGGCAAATTGATGTTTATTTATACAGATTGATTCTCAGGACAACCTCTTATGGAATAAGCTTATACTTTCTACTAGAGACTTTTTCTTCCGTTGGTCGGCTGGAAGATATTTCTTTAGAAATAAGCTGTACCTGTTGTGATTTTTTCTGTATGTCTATTTTGTATACTATTTATTGTGCACAATAAACGTTAAATAAATAAATAAATAAATAGAGACGAGAACAGTGACAACTCCATATAGTTAAGTCCCACTTTAAGGTTTGGACTATTTATAATTATGGTTTAAGAGTTTAGTTGTTGTTCCTTGAACTTGAATTGTCAAAATTATCGGGTTAATTACTTCAAGGTAAATAGGCGTTCGGGTTGGCCTGGTGCTCCTGTAGGGTAACCGGGGCTTAAGTCCGTCAAGTAGGTTAGAGCAAGTAGGATGTAGGCCTGTAGGCGTAGATAGGTCGGAGCAAGTAGGGTGCAAGCTTTTAGCCTGCGTCTATGAGCACGCATAGCACTGGCTAGGTAATAATTCAAATACGTTCCATTTTAATTAGATGTAAGGTATCCTCTGTATTTTGTATCATTCTTCTAGATACTTTCACGAATATAACTTTAATTAAGCATTTGCGTTTTTACTTTAGAATCAGTGTATCACCCAGTGCTACAGTACCTAGGTGTGAAGGTATCTTACTTGTCTTTTAGTCTTGGAAGCCAACTTGAAATTTATCATGGATATAACTTAGTTATTAGATAATGAAAGTAATATTACTTTGTCTGTTGTTTCATTGCTTTGGTTTTAGGTATTACTTTAAAAATTATCAAATAGAAAAATTTTATCATTTCAAATAGTCCTTTACAGTTTAAGGCGACATTTACTGAAATACACATAAAATATTTACAGTTACAATACCAATATATCTATATACATATACCTACCACTACATATAAAATATATACTAAAAATTAAAAAAGTTGTCCACACCGCTGCCCCCCGGAATGGCGCCCAGAAAGCTGGCTGCGTTGCCTCGTTGAATAGCGATGCTAATCCGTTGCCATTTAATTTTTTGGAAAGTTCTATAAATAACTTTCTCGCACCAGGGCCCCACGGTCCCAACGTTTCCACACCAAACGGCTGAAATACGAAGTCTTGCGCTAGACTTTCGTATTTCCTCCGCTTCAGGTATTCCGCAGCTGAAGCCGCAGCCCCAGCACAGCTGGCAGTGGAGGCCACATGCGAAGGCGCCACTGTGTCCACACAGGTAGCGTCCCACACCAGCGCCTTCCCACGCTGCCACCCAATTAACGTCATGCCGTCGGGCCTCTTGCCATCGTCACGTACGGTACCTTTCGGCTCTAATATGGCCGGTACGTTGACGGTTACAAGTGCCCTATGAATGACGTCATTGATTGCTGCGTGCCTGGAGATTCGGCCTGCGCTGCGGGTACATGAAAGACCGTGGTGCCCTAGTGGATCCACAGACGCACCACAAGGACAGTAGTGTGGACGAACCAGATTGACCCCCAATCTTAAACCCAAAAATATGGACAACGACAAGTTGTCGTTGTCCAGGACGGTGCCGATATTCGAGGAGGGGACTGCTTGCAGCCAGAACCCTGACTGTCGCTGTGTCCCGGCTAGGAGACGAGCCCGTTCCGAAATATTGGCTGAAGAAACTAATATATATTTTAGAATGTTTTCGCATAAAGGGTCGTCCCATAGCCGTTGATGCATCGGAGACTCTGGGGGAGGCTCATTCGGACATATACTCATCCAGGCTTTTTTAGCATCTGTGCAGCAAGGAATGTCAATAAACCTACATAATTTCAAAATCTGTTTTCAAATGAATATACGTTTTATTTCAATTTTGTTAAATGAATAGCTTCGTTCTTTATTACTAGTCTCTTATCTTGATGAAAATGTAATACAACGGTATTTGTCAAGTTACGGCGAAATATAAAATGCTTCGTCTAGACTGAGATAACATTTTTCTAAGACTTAGAGAAAAATGGAAAACATTTTCAGTTAAAGTAAATACTTGGCCTGAATTTTCGATATCGGCATCTGAAAAGATTAAAGAGAGAGTAAAATCACTTTTTGATTTCATAATTTAATGAATAATATTATGTTATCATAATATTATGTACTTTTATAAACCTAATTCAATTCAATTCAATTCATTTATTTTGATAAACATAAATTTACACAGTGTTTGTGTGTTGTAATGCCTCCGTCCCACAGGTGGGACAGGGAGAGCCTATGGACCGCCACTTTGCTCTGTCGTGACACAACTCCCTAGCCCTACTTATACATCTACACTAATATTATAAAGAGGAAAGATTTGTACCTATTTTTGTATGTTTGTATGTTTGTAATGAATAGGCTCAAAAAGTACTGGGCCGATTTAAAAAATTCTTTCACCAATAGAATGCTACATTCTTCCAATTTGACATAGGCTACATTTCATTTTGAAAAAAATTAGGGATCCTTGGTAAAATTTGAACAATGTAACCGAAGGTGTAGAAAAATACCCAAAAAATTCCTTACATCGCGTGCGCTGCGAAAACTATTGATGATAGAACAAAATAATGTACTACGACTTTGCAGAACACATCATTATCTACAAAAAATGTCGCGACAGTATATGTCTAACTATTATAGTTATGTCACAATAAGTGTTCTTTTATTTTAAAAATTTAATTGAAATGACGCCGCTAAAAAACGCTCTTTATTTGTACCTTGGTATTAATCCTTATCAAAATCAATTACTTCATCTTCACGACTACTTCAATACCTTTATATAACTTTTTGAATTATTCAATTCAGACATTCCATTCGAAAGATATCACGAGTTTAAAAATGTGAATATTAGAAAAAAGTCGCGTGTTCGCCGCTCAGTCCGCTCGGCTATCTAGGCAGCACGGGATACGTACGGGAGGGCAGTCAATGTCAAGAAATACGGCCGTCAGGAGCCGGGTCGCCCCCTTCCCTCTAAAATGGTTGAGGAGACGGTTGGAACTTTTGTGATCGTAATATGGTGTCCTGTTTGTAACGGGACACTACTCAGTACATACTTAAGTATAATATAATTACTTCATATTATAAACACGAAGTCCCACGGCGTGTCTTACTGTCAGTCTGTACGCGATAAACTCAAGAACTACTAAACGGATTTTCATGCGGTATTCACACACAGACTACATAGTGCGGTTTTAGACAACGTGATTCATGACGAAGGTTCAGGTGTATAATTTGTTAAGGTTTACTACCCGTGCGAAGCCGGGGCGGGCCGCTAGTGTTATAATATATTAAATTTTCGCTAATATTAGGGTAGAGCTATAGCTCTTCATGTTTAAGGGCCTAATTCGGGCAACCGTGTTAACTAAACTTTTCCCGGAAGCGCGACTCAAAACGACGGTGTAGGTAAGGGCTCCACTGCTAACTAAGTTTGTTTGAGACATCAAAAGTGATTACTGGACGGGTTGTAACAACAAAACGGCGACAATTGCGTACAGGGAGGGGCGCGGGGGGCTCGGCCACTGTTTGCATACCTTGAAGCAAATTGAATTAGTGTCACGGCACTGTGCAAATTACTCGGGCAGTTTAAATTAACTTGTTACGCCCGAGGTCGACTTTGGCCCTAAAGTTCCCTAATTTTGCGAGAGCAACATCAAACTGTACTTCGCCCATATTGCCCCTGTTTGGTCCCACGTGAATTTTCTGCACTAATTAGTTTCCACCATGTTTATTTAACCTAAGTTTGCGGAACTAACATTATTTATGACTGCGACGAGTGCTGGAACAGATAATGTCGTTAGCAGCGTCGGAAGTTTTCTCGTATCGTCGGATTAAAAAATCTTTAGGTACAAAATGCCTAGCGGTTTTCGAAACAACTATCGGCCCGCACGTAACGCACTCTCCTAAAACATTTTCACACTTTATCGCACGCTGAAATAAAACTAAGTGGAGTGCTCAACAAGTACCAGTTTTGTTTTACTTTTAGTTGGTTGCATGGTACGGGTGAGTGCGCTCCGTCGTGTAAAATCAATTTCTAGCGCATGCAGCCTGCGCCCGCGGATTAACGGATTACCTCTGGCTTCAAACAAGTCCATCCGTGTTCACTATTTTACGACTCCGACACTGCCTTTGACACTGCGCATCTTACATAACTAATAGGTAAAGGATTATTGTGCTTGTCGGATTCGTTACAGGTATAGTGCGAGTGTGTTTAACTAAAATGTACGTTATGTGCTTGGTAATAGACTATAGAATATATATACGAATAGATATATTGCTTGACGACCTGAGTGGTTCAATGGTCAACATGCCGGTCTGCCACGCAAGAGGTCCCGGGTTCGATTCCCGGTCGGGCAGAAATTGAAATGATGAATTTTAATTTCTGTTACGGGTCTGGGTGTTCTATGTATAATAAGTATGTATTTAAAAGTATTTAAGTAGTATATCAGTTATCTAGCACCCATAGCACAAGCTTTGCTTAGTTTGGGGCTAGATGGCGCTGTGTGAATTTGTCCACGAATATTTATTATTATTTATTAATAGAGGCTTTTGTTTAAATATTTTTTTTTTTTTAATTTATGTTTTGAGCATTCCAATTGTGTTTTTATGCTTCTATAGTTTTACCCGGAACAAAATATTACGTAATAAAAGCCTATCGAACAACAAGCAACAATCTCAATATCGTACATCACGTTGTTGCGTTGTGTGCGGACGGGAGCCATGTCACAGATTCATTAAATCCTCGGGTTCAAAGCGACTTTCGGAACAGTTCGCCCGATGAAATTTAAACATTGAAATCCCTGATACATCAATATCCGTCGGGCATCAACATTCCTATACAATTCAAAGTCGTCCCTATTGTCCGTTTTAATCGATATCCCAAAAGAATTTCCATTAAAGAAACACCGTTCTGTAGGTACTGACGTGTACAAAAAAAATCTTTTCACATAATTTTCAATTCTCACGCCTTCCGTTCATCCAATGAAAGAATTTCCCAGCTGGTTTAATTGAATTTTTTTCCGCTTTGTCAGATATTGATCGCTTACAGACTTTCAATACCTTTCTGTTTTATTCCACAAACACTCAAGGGGTGGATAATAAATCACTTGAAAGTGAAAGCTGCTTTTTAAGCGCTTGAAAGTCTATAAATCATATAATGAATAAGGCGGTTGTGATTTAATATTGTTGTGTACTTTTATAGGTAGGTACTCATGGATACATAAAGAGTGGTTTTTGATGAATAGGCAACCTTAGTATAAAGCAAAATGTCCATTCAAATCTTCACGTACCTTTCTCCCTATTGGAACATTATTTATTTTCCATTAGAATTTTCCTTTTTTCCGAACTAACCCATCATGGAAAAATTATGTCATGGCAAACGCAGATAAGTGATTGCGTGAACCAAGTTTTGCCAGGCAAGTTGTCCTCTCGTCACATCTGGATAGGAGCACTCAAAATAATTACAATCTTGCAAAAATCTCTAGCGGCACGGCTGCGGAGCCAGAACTCGGAAACTAAATAAATTTTGATCGATGGCCGTAAAGTCGAGACTTATCTCGTGGTTTATGGAGTATACCTTTCGGATGATATCTGCTGTGGGAAATAGACTTTGAATAATTTAAATAGATAGGATTTTCATCCTTTGAGAGTTGAAATGGACGATTCTCTTTCTATTAGGGGGCTTCTAAAAATAATAATCTTGGCCTCAATTTACCGCTAGTGCTATCGCACGCGAGGGCCTTGGGTCCGCCTTGACCATGACTTAGGATTTGGTAAATCAGATAAACGGAATCTACAGTTTGTGGCTTAAAACCAGGGCTAATATTGAAAATAGAGACTCTCTAGAGTATTGGTATTTTTTCTGAAAATATTCTAGTTAACCAAAACCAATACATTACACACATTACGAATTTAAAGTTACAATTCATAATCAGTGATTATTGCAAAACGATATCATCGCTAACATTGTCAATGTCGTGGTACAGGGCATAAGATAATACCAGCCGCCACATGTCAACGAGACGTTCCGAGTAGCTCCGAATACGTACGATGCAGAAAGAACTCGATGTTAGAAAAAAAACAAAAAGTTAAGATTTGATTTGAATTAGTTGGGACCACAGAACACGATAGAAGTGGCATCTTCGCCATTAGTACCGAAACCGATGCCGCCGTTCCCGACCCCACTATTTTTACTACTACTCATGCAACTTAATATGCACAGGCTTACGCACGCACACGCAAAGTCAAACGGAGCGCCGTGATTAGTCAATCGGTCACTACCACATACACACATTGCGTTGCGTGTGTGCTGTAAATCCTCTCTGAATTTACATTTACGCTAGTGATTGACAAAATCGAATTCTTGTCGATATTATTATTTCGATAAAATTCTAACTATTATTATGGTATTTATTATTTGATAATAATGAATTGAAATTGTTATTATATTGAGGGGGGTGAGGCGGGGTTCAAGGACGCGTTCAAGGAGATAGAGAGAGTAGGGGTACGGTAGATTTAAAGTAGGGGTATGGCAGGAATATGTCAGGAGTACGATAGTGTGTGACGTCCTGATTAGTTCAGTGGTTAACATGCTAGTTTGCCATAAAAGAGGTTGCGGGTTCGTTTCCCGGCTGGGCAGAAATAAAAATGATGAATTTTAATTTCTGTAACGGGTCTGGGTGTTCTATGTATAATAAGAATGTATTTTAAAAAAAGGGTATAAGTACTATATCAATTATCTAGCACCCATAATACAAGCTTTGCTCAGTTTAGGGCTAGATATCGCTGTGTGAATTTGTCTACAATTAGGTATTTATTTTATTTTAGTGTTAAGGTAACTGCATCATACCTCTACCCCACCTGTACCCCACCCGTGCCCCTGCTGTGCCCCTACTAAAAACTAATATCAAAATCGGTCCGCAATTGACGAAAATTTCAAGGAACACACGTACCTACAATAAAAGAACATTCAATCGAAATAAGAATCTTCTCCTTTTTGATATCAATTCTACTATACTACAAATATATTATATTGATAAACAAAATAATTTATCGATAAGGTCATGGGCGCAAGGTGTCCTTGAGCGCGGGTGAATATTTTTCGTAAAATATTGATAAATACAAGGTTTTTAGACTTAACGGTGAAATGAAATCACTCCTTTTGTTTTAGAAGTATGTTAGTTTCTTGCTCGCAATTAACTATTGCGCAAGATGGCATATTTTTAACATTTTAGGCACAGCTTTTTTTGATGCGCACTCCGTTGAATTCCGCAAGAGACTGAGACGGCGCGTTCGCGCCTTTTGAAGGAAATTAGCTCATTAGCGCATAGTTGTGGCGCGACTGCACCGCCTACTTAGCTTATCTTACTACTTATTTTTCTATGGTTGGGACCATGATGATTTAATTACTGGTGCTCTATAGAGCCCCCAGTTTTAATATTTGCCCCGGTTCTAGGCCACACACTGTATATTTACAGAGAAACGACTGCCGTTTGACTTCCATGACCCTATGATCAGGGGTACCTAACCAGATTGTATTATGAATATACATTCAGTTGCCTGTACAGGTTTCATCACGATGTTTTTCCTCACCGTAATCGGTTAGTGATCAACTAATGTACATAACTCAGAAAAGAGTAGTTGGAACATGGCGGCGCTGGGATTCGTACACGGGACTTCTCGCATACAAGAATATGCTAAAACTATTGAGAAGTTTATATTTATTTTTTATTTGAAGAGCTAAAAACTTATTTACTATTATTATTATTCCATGCCATTCCCGAAAATGTACAGCTAAATGCGAAGCGACGAAATAACTAATATGATAATAAGTTTTATTTTGCTATTTCACTTCTTTGCTTTTCACGGAGGGAGGCAAACGAGGAAGCAGCTCGCCTGACGGTAAATGATCGCCGCCCCCCATGGACATTCGCAAACACCAGGAGTGCCGGATAATTAAGCGAAAAAACGTCCCTCTCATATAGTATTCTTATTAACTTAATGAAAAACATTTAGCCCGACTTGTACCATATTTTAACACGTTTAAGAATTATGTTTAATTGATGCAATTAAGAGATTACATACATACTTACATACATTTAACGGTTTTTTATGTAGTTTTTAAGTATCATACAATCATCTTAAATGCGTTTTAGAATTCGGTGCAAGCGGCCCTTGGTATATAGTACGTCCCGAGAGATTTACAAGTTACAATATTCAACGAACTGTCGTCGGTAAAAATACCTGAGCCGTCATTCGATTACTGACATCGAATCAACAGAATCAGCTATAGCTTTCGACATTTTCTAAAGCGGTCTTCGTAATTATATTCGGAGCTTTGAAGTTAATATTTCTTTTCTTACGTCAATTCGCATAAAAGTGGCCGCCGAAACATGATTTCAATCAAAATAATTGAATTGTAGGTTTTCCGCAAGGTACAATATTATTCGGTCCTTACCTATGAAATTGGCGTTTTTATGCCGAAAATGCAGGAAATTGTAATATTTTCATACAAGCCAATTTTAAATTTTTTTGAAAATGGCAAACCCGATTACAATGAAACTTTGTGGGTATAATCTGACAACATTAAACTAACCGGTGCATACCATTTTATTGTGACTACCCTTTTCATAAAATTACCCAGTTAAAGAGGCAAAACTGACTACAACTGAAAAGGGGTATATTCAAACCCCAGGAAATTATCGGCATCTAAACATACTCTATTTCCGAAATTAAGTATATTTTTTTGTTATAATACTATTTTAAAAATATTTGAGTAAATAAACACTTGCGAATAAAACGCCAATTTCATACAGAGCTGGACAAGAGACCGTTAATCCGTTAATTAACAAAATTAACATTTCGACTAACGGATTAACTTTCAAGTTAACTTCAAAATTTGTTAACGAACTCGTTAACTTCCGTTAAATTTCTACAAGTCCGTTAAGCATTCATCCCGTAGGTACCATTATTTATCAAAAAGTGGGCAGGGATCATCTTGCAAAAATGCCTCTGAGAGACAACCTTACTAATTGGGGGCGAGCGCCACGGTGCTTTATAACCTTTGTATTATGTAAGATTTTGTATGTAAAGATCTTCTAAATTATTGTAACTCCTATTCTCTTTTAAAGCTATACACATGCATACATAGTACATAGAAATACATCGAAACAAAGTTAAATCATAGCAACAAAAATTTTGAAAAACAAATACTACGAACGAACTCCTAAAATTATTATAGCTCCATGGACTTTTGTCATGTCATAATTGTGATCGATTCAAATTTGACTTTTGAATGATGAGTTTCCTTTGACTTCCAGAACTCAAACCAATAGCTTTATAACTAGATCACTAACGTAACAACATAAAAAATGCAATTTCTATCAAGTGTTAACAGATTAACATCAAACATATATAATAATTTACTGCAAAATCAATGTGGTGGCTAGATATTTTGTTCATAAATGATACAATCTCCATACAAAAAATAAATTGCTCTTCATAAATCTCGCTATAACTCGAAAACGGTTGGACCGAATTGAATAATTCTTCTTTTGTTTTGTTGGTAATATACAGGGGTGGTTTGTACAAAAGAAAAAAAAGGTAAAAAGCCTACTACTTTTCCCCTTCATACCCTTTTTCTCTTTGAGTTTAAGCAATCCCAATATTATAGCGAACAAAACAAAAAAAGAATTATTCAAATCGGTCTAGCCGTTTTCGAGTTTTAGCTAGACTAACGCACTGCAATTGATTTTTATATATGGAATAGAATAAAAATGTTATTACATGGTTTAAGAGGCTGATTTTTTTAAAACATAATGAGTTTACTGTATTGAACCCATTTTTATTCATTTCGTTGCTAGCGATTCTGGGTTACTTGTCTATGACTTTTTAGCCATGCCCTTTAACGGTTTAACATGTAACAAAGTTAATTTTTAGCAACGGATTACCGATTAACGGAGTTAACTTTTAGACTAAAGGTGCCCAGCTATGCCTAATAGAAAGTAAATTGAAGAGTACAGGAGAAGAAGGGGCTCATCGCCATTTTTAATGGCAGTTGATAGAATGAGAACCTGTCTTTTATATGACAAACACAAAACAAACAAAAAGAGATTTCTTACAAAATCCGGCAAAAAGAGCTAAAAAATCCTAACGCTAAACTAATCCTAAAAAGGAGTACAACCATCTTTCATTGGCCGTTTTCTCGGATTATGCTAATTGTAGAGGAGCCCCTTCTTTGCCTGCAAATAAAATATTAGGTCCTTACCTATGAAATTAGCGTTTTGTATTACGAAAATGACGGAACTGGAATTTTCATGCAAGCTGTTTCTTAATTTCTTGGAAATGGCCAGTCCGATTACAATAAGGCTATTCATAACTGGCGCTTTGCCGTTTGACTTTGAAAACTACCCTTTTCATAAAATTACATATTATGGTTTAACAGGCGAAACTGATGACTGAATAGAAGTATTTTCAAACCCTTCTAAATATGAGAACACATTTTTTATTAAATTTTAGAGACTTTTAATATGTTTCATACAATTAAAAATATTTGTCCAATAGTATAATTGCCATAAAAGCATTAGTGAAGACGTTGTAATTTACCCGTTTGTATTATTTGTCCGCAAGGTTTGAATATAGAAGTCGCTCAGTGGTGTGTCTGTGCCATATGTCACGTGCGCAGCCCGCCAATTTGTCTGTCATTTGCCAAATCCGAACGCGGCCCGAATGGAGGCCGAACGTCTACTAAATATGTATTTCGTCGTTCGCCAGCCGCACCATACGCGCTTAGACTATACAGGGGGCGTAAGATTCGATTGCACATCGAGAAGGGTACAGGCATTCATCAGTAGGCTATTTACGTAACTCAATTTATTGCAATGGAACTTTGTAAGAAACTGAACCCATGATATCGATGATACGTAATCGCAAAATCGCGATAGTAGCAACAACAATTAGCCTGCAGGTCTAATTACGTAACTTGTTGCTACGTACGGTCTAATATACAATAGCTTGCCTGCTCCATAATAATAACCTACCTACTCGTACATGCCAACGTACATGATTAAAAACTAAAGTTTTAAACATCGTCTCATCGTCAATGTTACAATGTACCTTCTTATAATTAAACTCTTGAATTTTGGTAAGCACTTTTAATTTTGACGGGCCGCTTAAATAAATTTGGTCGATAACAGGTCGTTCGTTTCATGAACGTTTCGGAATCATTGCGTGATCGTATTGCCGACATGTTATAGACGGATAGTTTGTAGGTAGTGTTGTCGATGGAGCTTCGGTGGCCAAATGATTAAGGTATCCGACTGATAAGCAAATTCCATTGTGGTCTTGTGCTGATGACTCTATTCTGAGTTTTTAAAATTTTCTCAGATCTTCATAAAAAAAAAAGCTTTATTTTCTCTTCACATAGGCTCATTAAAATATACAAAAATAACAATAATCTAAGATCTAATAATTTTCAGAGAGAGAGAGAGAGAGAGAGAGGGAGAGGGAGAGAGAAAGAGAGAAGGAGAGAGAGATAACGAAATAGCAGAGATGCACTTATTTAAAAGACAACATAGACAAAGACCCGTTAACGAAACGATCATGATCCGTTGGCAACCGAATTACGTGATAGCACTACATACGCTACGAGAGACCCTTGTTATGGGCTATACCTAAACTCTATAGGTTATGTGCCTACTAACTAATTTATATTCAGATTACGTACCCACGCAGAATCTATTAACTGTACCTACAGATAGAAAGACTGTTTTTTTTTCTGGAAAAACTCCTCATACCGTTTAGCAACCCATTTTTGTGGGCATCCTGTATAGGATTCGCTGTATACGCGTTTCGACTATAATTTATCATACACTGCGCATTAGTATGCCATAAAACACGTCAATTTTCGCCAGAATTTACGGGATCCGGGCTGATTAAGAGTCAGTTCGGATGAACGTGGTGTAAGCGCTCAACTAGAATATTAAAGTCAAAAAATGTGAGCCAAATGGGACGTAGAGCAGCGCTTCAATTCAATTTCGACATATTTTTTCACGCTTTCACTAAAGCGCACTGTTCGCACAATTTGCTTTTATAAGAGGATATTTACGTGGGTGCAATATTTCAGTGATATTCTCGTCCAGTCCTCAGCGGCTTTCACCCGCGGGCAGAGCGGATCACTGTCATTAAACTTAAATTTATCCGCGGGTCCCTATTATTTTCCCG
Source organism: Blastobasis lacticolella (assembly GCA_905147135.1). NCBI lineage: Eukaryota > Metazoa > Arthropoda > Insecta > Lepidoptera > Blastobasidae > Blastobasis > Blastobasis lacticolella. Next base: position 12,427,425 of record LR990041.1, read on the forward strand.
GGATAAAAAGTAGCCTATGTCACTCGGGAATAACGTAGCTTCGTATTAGTGAAAGAATTTTTACAATAGGTATAAGTAGTAGTTTTTGAGTTTATTCATTACGAACAAAAATAAAAATAATTTCTGTTTATAATATTAGTATGTATATCTAGATGTATTCATTAAAATCATCTTAAGGGATTTTAGTCTTTGTAACATTTTCGCATGTCTATACCTAGATACCTACATAAAAATCAGGACCTTTCTTCAAAGTTTGAAGAAATTTTTACAATTAAGTAAGCCACCCGTGATAGGCACCTAGATAGAAATCAATAAATACTTCACTTTATTTGTAATATTATTCGAAATGACTGGCGGGTACCTACTTATGATAAAAATAACAGTTTCCAACTTCCCAAAGTACTTAGCATACCAAACAGGTAACAAATTTATAAACTTAACTAATTAGGCGGGTGCTCGCCGAGTTTCATGTTTACCTCTCAACTTCTTCAAAAAGTTTCTAATTTGAAACGCCCGTAATTGTATTGTATATCAAAAACATGAACGACCTTTTGACTGACGAGGTTTTTGGGATTTCACTTGGAAAGTGTTCAAACCAATTCTGTTTCATATTTCCATTCATTAATTCACTTTTTTAGTGTTTATTTATTTATTTCACAGTTTTACAGCATATAAATTAATTATATGCTGTAAAACAGTATAATTGATTTGGTGTAACGTAAATTATTCACTTCACAGGAAATCTGCACATTCAGGTGACGGAATGTATAGCCATGATCCAGTTGCCGCTATCATGCGTAAAAAGAACTTAGTTTTTTATATTATGTAATCTGTTAAGCTAGTTAAATTACGGCCTACGTAAAATACTGCTTTCCGGCGTAAAATCCTGCTTTATAAATTTAAAACAAATTATTCAATACCCTATTGTTGAAAAACTGTAGGATTAGGTAGATACTTGCGCTAAAGAGGATGAAACGAGCTGAGAATATTGCAAAAACGGAAAAACTGGACGAAAAGACTAGTAAATGAATAATATTGAAAACAGTGAAGGGTTTAAAAGATTTATGGTACTTAAATGTAGGTATATTATATACCTGTATAATAACGCGTGGGCCGACAGACAGACATACGGGTAATTGATAAGGGTCACATTGGAAACGGTACCATGCCCCAACAGACAAGTTAAGTATTTTTCCACGCGGTTGAATAATGTATTTTTGTCTACCTCACAATTATGATGAGCATACACGGAGTATTCCCTTGAATAAAATATGAAATTCCATATTGATGTTTTAAAGCCTTTGCATTGCATGACGGCCTTTGTCGCGTTTTTATCTTGCACGACAAATATTGCCTCCCGCTTACGTCAGTGCAGAGAGAGATACCTAGAGTTATCTCGCTCTCTCGTGCGCGACAAAGCCGGTCATTCTACAGGTCATGCGACCTTTTCTCTTTACTTTTTCCCTCGAGCTTCACTGAAAATGAAATCTAGTAGACTGTGAGAGTGACGTAGGTTAGCCTACGTCATCGCGTACAAGAAAAATTACATTTTAGTAGAGGTTTAGGAGACCCACAAAACATCGGTCTGGTCGTGCACAAACTAGGTAGAGCTTGTCTAAGCCTGAAATGACGCGCCCCACTACTTAAATAGTTGATTTCGATGTGTGAGTGCAAATATTAATAACGACACTTCATCTGTGTGGGAGCGTCGACTGCTCCAATCGAACGACGCTTGCTCCTACGTTTGAATCTCACCGGCAACTGAATGACCAATTACAACGGCATTTGTATATGTATTGCGTCCATATTTTAAATTTGCTTGTGTGCGTTAATGCGATAGTGGGGCGCGTCATTTCAGCTTAGATGAGCTCTACAAGAATAATGTTCGCAAAAATGATTATTAAAAACGACCAAAAAAGGTACTGTCAACCCCGTCCTTCCCCCTTTATCTTCAAGTTCAAGGAGCAAAAATTCTGAAACAATTTGTGTTAGTCAAGGTCTCTGCCTACCCCACCTGTGGGACATAGGTGTGGGCTTTATGTATGTATGTATGAAGTCATGGTTTCTCTACATGTTACACTATTTTACAGATTACTTCAACTAAAACTATTCGTAAAAAAGCGTTTGAAATAGCTGTTACTGCTATAGTTATATGACGTAGGTCTTATAATTGCAGTCGCGTAGCTCGTATATGCACGGCATGCACATTGCACATGTCTGTGAGACTAACAGCTCCGCTCAAGAAACTCAGCACATTTTTGCATAAAAATGAATGATTCGAAATGCTACAAAATCAAAAAGTTGACATTGACATTGACATCCGGAAATAAATGTAAAATCTTTTTTCGGCCTTAGTCTAGTTTATGACGACCTGAGTGGTTCAATGGTCAACATGCCGCCACGCATGAGGTCCCGGGTTCGATTCCCAGTCGGGCAGAAATTGAAATGATGAATTTTAATTTCTGTTCTGTGTTCTATGTATAATAAGTATGTATTTAAAAGTATTTAAGTAGTGTATCAGTTATCTAGCACCCATAGTACAAGCTTTGCTTAGTTTGGGGCTAGATGGCGCTGTGTGAATTTGTCCACGAATATTTATTATTATTATTTATTTTCATCCTCAAGCAGCTTAGGAAATAAAATGAAGAATTCTTTATCGCGTTCTCTCACTTCATAGTCGGATGCACCCAGTAGATAGTTTTTCTTTTTCTTTGAATGCGCAAGGCTACACCGTAATAGAACATAATCTTTTGATTCTACTGAGCTCGAACTCTATTGAGATCGAGTGACATTTTTTGTTACTGAGCTCCATATTTCTAGACCGCTGCCCTTTGACCGCTCGCTGTGTGCGCAAGTGTGATCGCGGAACTCTGACCGCTAGATATAGTAGATATATAATAATATAAATAGATTATAGTACGAGTATAATAGTATACGTACGAGTATACGTAGATAGAGTACAGATAACATTACTTTAGATGGGTTCTGGCGTCGCCGAGCGCGGTTGCATTTCGGACCTTTTTACATTTCAAACTTTTTTAATTAGTAAATAATAACTGTGGAATAAAAAATCTGAACAGCACAATTTATTAAAAACTGGAAAATTCGGCCTTTAGTGACAAATATTTAATAATTTAATTGAAATTAACTTTTTCCACTGCGATTCGAGAGTTGTCGCCATGGTAAAAATTGGCAGAAAATTAAAAATCTTTTCCAATGACATATCGCTCAACGTTATTGGTCTTTAGGCTGGGTCTCATACATTTCTGCCGGTCCTCCTTTAATTCATAAATCAACATTAATTGTAATATTTACATAGCTTGAACTCTCCCAGAAGGTATTTGTCTGTGTTGGAATAATCCGCTCCTCCATAACGCATACCTATAGGTATATATACATACCTATTACGTGATTAATTGTTATATAGACAATAAGAAGACATTAAAAATTATACTACTTTTAAATTAGTCTAACGTGAAATAATAATTTGAAATCCATCTCTCCCGAAACGCAACCCATGCTCAGTCGCCAGAATGGCATATTCGTGGTCCAGACACATGAGAGTGTTTCCCGAGCGCGCTCCATACAAACGTAGTTTGATCATATTTTCAATATTACGCTATAAAAGCCAATGAAATTGTGTAGAAGTGATTCAGTATCCAATCTATGTCTGTAGTTTATCAGATTTTCTTGAAAAAATATATCGTTTCAAATTTCTCAAATGAGAATTATTTATTTAAATCTTTCACATAGCTTTTATCGCGCTTTCTCTATTATCAGTGCTTGTCAAGACGAGCCCAAACTGCGTAGTTTAGTTCCTATGCTACCTTTTTATGATCATGGGGCTGGATCTACATGATCAGATCAGCTGGATGGTATCATAACATTGCATTGTCATCAAACAATCGGGAACAGGGAAATGGGTCAAACTTGCAAGATAACGTACAAACATGAGGACATAAATAAAAGCTTGTAATAATATACTCGTATCTGACCACAAGCATCGATATTAGTTTCTGGATCACGTCTACAAAATTTCATTGATTTTGATAGCGCAATATTGAAAATATGATCAAACTTCATTTGTATGGAGCGTACTCGGGGAGACTCCTCTTATATTTCATTACATAAGAATTTTTAAATAAATAATTACAATCAGAAATTAATAATTTTTATTTATTTATTATTGTAAAGTTGTATTGCTAACATAATACATAAAGAAGGCAAAATTGATATAAAATGGCGGCCATTTCTATGCTTCCCTCATGACTTAAGACACATGGATTTTGTTTTTGTTTCATTTCTGTGCTCGTATCTTTGTAAGAGTGACTTATGAGAAAAAAAACATCTTAAAATTTTAAAGCTATCCAAATATTTGTGATCTACAGAGTACCGATTCTGGTGTGCAATGCAGTTGTTATTATGTTGCAATGTAACGAGGTATCGAGTCAGTCCCAGCATCATCCTAGTAAAATTGCAGATAAATCATTGTTCGACCTTTGACACGTTTTCGTTGACAGAATTGAAGGCAGTTTGACAACTAAGCCATATAAAACCATAATGCAACTAAAGTACCAGAAAACGAATTGTTGAAATGTTCGAAATCATGAAAGTTGCAGCTCAATATCCGTCATTTGAATAACAATCACACGTTTGACATGCGATGCAATTGTAATGTTACTGCAACTGAGACGATTTCCGTACCAGAATCGAAGCCCAGTGTGAGTATAAGAGTCATAGCGGGGTAGAGGGAGCGAATCTTCGAGTTTGTCACTCGGTGCCAAAATTTTTGATTCCTAGGGCAGCGTAGGTATTTTAAATCTCTCGCTAACTCAGCATTGACAATATTAAAAGTAGCGCCCTCGCCCTATGATATTTTAGCGCTCTATTATGGCACAATGATTCATAAATCAGCAGAAAATTATTTGTTTAGTGAACTGGAAGAAATGAATGGAAAATTCTATTCATCTCTAACTACGCAAACAAGATACAATAGGCTGTGAAACGCCAAGCGTCACGTATGAACAACAATGCATGTCGTACATAATCCGGGACGCATCGCTGTTCTAACAATGATCCGTGAGCGACGTACGACATTCGATCCTAACGAGGGTATCCGCTCTTTCCACGTTTGTTAGACACAGGCCATACGGGAGTAAACCTCCGTTAGCAATATGTACTACTAGCTAGTGTCGAGTTCCTACACTGGGAGTATTCGATACCTTTAGGTCATCTGAGGATCTGTAGCAACTGTAGGTGGCCATGATTGTGAATATTAATGTTGAATGGAAATCAAATGGTACCTTACTGTTTTAAATAGGTTTTGGGCCATTGCATATGTCAAAATCTTTGGCTACTACCACAAAATAAAAAACGGCCCGCCTTATTTCTATATTTTGTGCCACTACATTATAATGTTTGTCATTGATACGCTCAGAAGAATATTGACACATTTAAATAATCTAAAGAACTGTTATAACAGTTTTGGAAGGAATATTTTAACTAATCCTGCTTAATAGCTGTCATAATAGTAAAAACACATTGAAAATATATAACTAAGTTATTAATTTTCTGCATCCTCATGATAAATTAATATATGATATAATCCACGGCTACAGCCCTTGACAAATAAATATGTAGACATAGCCTAGTATGAAAAAATAATCCTCTATCTACCACATCCGCAAAAAAATGTAAACACCACAAACCATGTACCTTTAACAGACAATATAAACGCAGTGAATATTTTATAAGTTCGCCGAACACCCGTACTGAAGAACTTGATTTACTCAAATTATTTATAAGTCTATATGTAGATCTTAAAGGGGAGGGCGGTGGATAAAAATCGCGATTCCCCACCTAGGGATAATGGAAAGGCGATTATAAGGCGCTTTTGAGATTCTATAAATGGAAGTTGAATTACGCAAAATGCTGTGTCGTCTGTAGACAGATTACACAAAGAAGCATTTTCCACATGAATGTACGGAGACATTTGCTCTTTTTTTTACTTTATGAATTCAGCTATGCCGATAACAAAATTTATTTCAGTTGAATTTTGTGGCCAAGGGATATTTAAAACATTAATATTAGACACAACATCAATACACTCAGCGACAGAAATGTGTCTAATGTGCTTAGTAAATATACTTTTATTGAGGTATTGAAGGCGTCGATGCAGATAGGTTTTAATATTCACTTTTGCTTATTTACTTTCTTTGAACTTTACGTCATACGTTTGGAACATATACATTGAAAAAATTTTTACAACGTTGTTGCTCTGATTAGAAGATGCAACTTACTTCTGCTTATTAACCGATCAGGGATGAACTCTACGTGAGAATTTGCACTTAAAAAGTTTAAGTATACCTACTAGGCGATCAGGTATTGAAAAAGTAAGGCATACATCCACCCACGACAATCGATTTGTTGTATTTAAAATATTGCAAAAATCGCTTCCTAACCACAGTCGATATCAGGCGCAGGCTTCAAGCGGCTCTTCGTGGTCACATGACAGTCTATCTATATAATCAATATACAGCTGTTTTTTGCAAAACAATATAAAAAAACTCATCTTTCATTCGTCCATATTTTTATTTCTGTTATACCGCAGACAAACAGGCAAGCGGGCCACCTGATGGAAATATGTTACAAATATTTAAATAAATAAAATAAAATGAATACCGTTACCCCTAAACATTTCTACCAGTCTCAGGAAACCAATTCTACCAGCGGAAAGCCTTGGCCTCGCTTCGACAACGGTATTAAAAACATCGAGCAAATGTTGTTTAGAAATAATTGTTTTTATTTCAAGAAGGTAATCACGTGGTTAATCAAACTACGATTTCAACAACAATCGAAAACCCATTGAATGTGGTTGGTCTTTTAATAGTAACAGAATACAAAAATCCGTATTTGAGCTACAATTGCGATCCAATTATAATTCTATCGATACATAAAATTTGTAAATTAGCGGACTTGCGACCCTGGCCTTCTGCAATTTGGTATATTATAAATAATTAACTGCTATCGCGCCTGACGATAAGCGTCTAACAGGAATTCTTTTAGTGTATATGAATTCTGGAAGGTGGTTGTACTTCGTTCGACCGATCGTATTGTCTTTGTGCAAAAGTCACCCGGATATTATGCTTAATTTGCCATCAAATGCCTTCTTCATGCTAATTAAATTACCTATAGGTACTTAATAAAACTAATTATAAGTAGCTCTGCCAGTAGTTCGCCATAACAACGAAATGTCCGAACACAGGTTGGCCGCTGCAAAGGAACTTTGGTTAAATGAGGCTTCATTGAACACAACAGCCACAGCAGCGATGCGACTGTGGAAACCCATCTCGAATCTATGGCGCATCTCTCTTTTTCTCCTTTCCCCTGTAACGTACCCAAGGGAAGCCAGACAACTTCTTAAGATAGTCACAGACATGAACAACTATATAAAAATTCCCAGCGCGTATTGCAACACTTCGCCTTCGACTATTGGGCAGTAGGAGTTCTGCAGGAAGTTACATGTGACGGCGTTTTCTTGGGATATAAATGCCACCGAGGCTCAAGTGTAACGCACCATAGTATTTAAGTCGATCTTATAATGTTATATGTTTGAAACTGTATCGTGAGTAGGAGGTATAAGTCGATGTGACGTCTGCCAATCGGCTGTCATTGACATTGACAGCTGGCACGTGTCAAGACGGGCGGTTGCCAGACGCATTCGAATGTCGGAGCAGAGCACGGACGATACTTGTATTGATATCTAGATCTAGAAAAAACTTACGCGTAGATATTAATTTGTATCAATGATCTGCCATTCTTCTGAGTTGCGTAACACAAGTAGGCGGGGGTCGTCCCACATCGTCATAGAACGCATGATGCGAGCTGGAATGAGACGAAATTCTTTTTGGAACTATTGCAGCAATTGAAAGTTCATCTGCAAATGAAATTAAAGTTATTCAAGCATAATATTAATGCAATTGCAACAGACAGACAGGGATGCAGTTGTCCTTCTAAATAAACTTTCAATTTTCCCCGTGTTTTTCGAAGTAAAACGGTCCTGTACTATTGCGGTGCACGTGTGTTTTTGGATAGAGACTACGTTTGTGCAAACATGATGTACTTTCTGAGGGTAGGTGTGGCGACTAAAATAAAATAATAATTTAGGTGTTAATGTACCCTTAAAACCAGATTAATGTACCATTAGATCTAGGATTTGTATCACACCTTTTTTTAACGCCACTTGTATGTCCTGGAATATTTCAAGCCTGATTTGACCCACTGTTAATTCGGAACAAAAAAAAATTAAATTTAACTACCTTCATGGCTGAAATTGTTTTCTTTTCGCTTTATCTACCCGAGTCTCATAGGATACCAACAATTTCAACTTTAAATTGATCCCGAAAAATAACAGGATCCCTATGGATTAACGAAGGTTCGAATTTCACATTAGTGAAAACCGCGGATCGGCTTGTATTACTTCCCAGTATATTAAAAATTTTTGCTCAGAAGAAAAGTATGATAGCAGAACGCCACAGCCGCCTCAGGCTTGCGATAGTAATTTCCTGCGTCAACTCGTACCTAGACCGGATAAATATTCAATATTGCCTCACTCCTGAAACCAAGCTGACAGCAAGATATTCCACAAATAGACACGCATTTCATAAGACTACATTTACCTTTGACATTGGCATGGAATTTTCTATAATTATTTACGAGACTGCCACGTGACAATGTTTTTCTCAGATCGTACAGGGTTTCAAAATCGTACCGGTACGATCTAGCGAACATCAAATACTATAAATACCTATGGGAATTTAAAAAACTGTGTTTTGTAGGTAAGTATGTATTTGGAGGACGCAATGAACGATCGCTCTTTGATTTGATTTGATTGAAGCTTTCGAGGAATTGATTATTCGCACAAATGTACCATCGCGCATTCAAGTTTTCGCGCTATCATGATTTGCGGCATCAGAATTCGCACCCGTGTCATACACCTAAATTTTGATACTCGTCTCTAATAATTGTTTATTATGTCGTTGGATTATTATGAATTAGAGCATTTACAGTTTTTTTATAGGTAGGTATTTGGAAGACGGAAACGTTGGTACCCATCTAAAATATATGTTTAATATTATTATATCGTTGAATAATTCTTATTTGCAACCAAAAAGTTTGGAAAGTAAGCTACCTTCATGGTTAAAAATAATTCCTTTTTGCTCTGTGATTGCAAACAATGAGCAGTTTTCCAATAGGTATCTAAGGCATTCCTAACCACTCACTAGATGGCGCCCCGACAATTTTGGTAATTAATAATCGCTTGAAATAGGTTCTTAGCAAACAGGATATAAACACTGGGTACATTGTATTGGATAATATTAAATTTGTCAATAGTTTTCAACCATTTTAGAGGTTGTAATAATAATGGAACATAGTGCCAACTTCTATAAATATTTATTTTTACACTTCGTTCAACCTTTAACAGTTATGTTTATATTAATAAACACTTTATTTTCAAGTTTAGTAATACTTGGCTGCATTAAATCACTGCCACCATCATACAGAATTAAACAAGATTACCAAAATTGTAGGAGCGCGATCTATTGATGCTTTTTGAAACAAACTATCAATACCTACTAGAAAACTCCTCATTTCGCGAAAACAATTTTCATCGCTAAAAGCGCTTTTAAATTTTGAAAAGTTTTGTGTAGGAACCCTACCCAGTGACACTAGCGCCACAAAGACGAATCAAACTACAATTTGTCAAAATCGATGTAGTTACAAAGGAAGAAAGAAATATACACACCTGCATATAAACATATACATAGTTACAGGCCAAACACATAACCCCGCTTGGACTTCGTCAAAGGCGGGGTATAAAGGTTGTGTAGCTGTTGTGGGCTCTACCTAAAAGTGGAATTTATTTTAAGATCCTTTAAGATTAAATATGAACTTAAAATGAGGTAATATTTGTTTACAATCACGTTCCCATTCTTTATAACATTTTGTAAGATATCGTATTTCAACTTAATCTTATCTAGGCATCAGTAACCCTCGAGCGTAGATATACAGGGTGGTTAACTGTAGGCTAGTGCGTGTTCATATTTGCGACGTTTGCCGAGTCAGCGTGACGTTCAGCGCGTAGGGATGGGTCACGTACAAGCCGCGTCAATTTATCAGCGATCAGCGGATGTGCGGTCCCTATGTATGCCGCGAGAATTTTTACAGAGTCACGCCGCACACCGCGCCATCCGGGCTACAGACGAGCTCCGCCAGAGATGTAACCAGGAGGGAGGCAACGTTAGAACCCCTCTATGAACAGCCAGACGGGCCTTTTTAGAGACCTTCTGGCTATTTATAAATGTACGTTATAGCTGTTGATTTTTTTTGGAAGGTGGTTTTCTTTGCTTTGACTGGAGAATGATAATACAATATATTATATGATTATGATACTCAAGTAATAAAAAAACATAATAATAAACAAACAAAGTAATAAATGAGAAAACAGGCTCCACGTATTTCTAAAATAAATCTCTTCCAGCAGGTCATTGTTTTGTAAGCGTAAAGGGACTTCTTGAAAAAGGTTGATATTAAAAAATGAACATTACCTATTTGACCCCGTGGCCAAAACTGGAACGATGAAGAAATTGAAGCTCTTCATTTTGAAATGACATGTCAGATAAGTTTATGGGCACAGAGCGCAGGGGGTCTAAAAAGGCCACATTAACATTTCCTATTTGGTTTCATATTAGAGTGCCACAAACTTTTCTGATCCGGTAGCCAATACTGGGATTAAGAGTCACCAATTTGAATGTCGACAACACCTACACTACAGATAATTTTGCGACAAATTAATATGAATCATGTCATGAAACGTTCATGTGGCCTATTTAGACCCCCAGACCTGTGTTTGTGGTATTGTAATTTTTAAGTACTAACCAGAGAGTTTTTGTTCATGTACATGAAACTCTTTGGTGCTAAAACCTTAATCCGGAACTGAAGGTAACATTCGTCCTACGTAAACATAATAAGTAAACTGGGTATTTATGGTATATGGACTGTATAATATTTTCCTTTTGGTTTGAATGTAACATGGATGGTTACGTTTGAATAAAATTAACTTCGTAAGCCTGGTAATGAAATACTCGTAACTATTAGTAGAGCGTCGGTGCCCGAGTGGTTAGGGTATTAGACTCGTAAGCGACAGGTACGGGGTTGGAATCCCACTACGGATATGTACCAATGACTCTTTTCTGAGTTAAGTACATAAGTTGAATACTAACCAACCATGCTCTTACGGTGAGGGAAAACATCGTGAAACCTGTACCATCAGGCGTAATCTTGTAACCTTGATTCAATCTGGTCAGAATCCCCTGGTCCTACCTGCTACTAGTCACAGAGGTCAGATGGCAGTCACTCAACTGTAATTACCTGGTCTGTCAAAACCTTGATCACGGTCAAGGCGGACCGGGGCCCTCGACGCGAGCGCACAACCGGGACCTTAACGCCTTGATGATTATTTTAATGTAATAACTATTGACCACCCCAAATAGTAAAACTTTTGAACTAAGTTCCTACTTGATAAATAGTATTGTTACTTTCAAAGTCTTAAGTATCTTAGAAACGAATTCTCAGACCTAAAACTATGCAAATAATATGCTCCACTTTCAAACAACTATTCTGAGAATCTATCACAGTGAAAACTATCCACTACTATATACTATAGAATTAAGGTAAACGACCGTATATTTATATAATATACAAGTGGACCCGGCGCGACTTCGTTCGCTTACACCTACTTTACCTCTCTCTACCGCTATTTTCTTGCTTATAAACCTTTCTCTTGAATCACTCTATCTATTGTTGAAAACAGAATTAAAATCCTTTGCGTAGTTTAAAAGATCTAACCGTACCTAGATACAGACGGCAGGAAGCGACTTTGTATGATGGTATGTAAAGATATCTCTGGCATCACTTTATTTATTGATGAAAACCGCATTAAAATCCGTTGCGTAGTTAAAGATACAGACGGCGGGCAACGACTTTGTTTTATACCATGTTTTTTTTATGTCACGATAGACAACAGCCAAGCGGGCCACCTGATGGAAAGTGGTCACCACTGCCTATTGACATTAGCAACACCAAGAGTATCGCCAATGCGTTGCCCACCTCTATAACACGGTGCTCTGGCAGCAAAAAGACAAATGCCACTCCACTGCCAAAGCCACGGTTCCCCAAATCCCAACCCCATAGAGTATAGAGCACTGGAAACCTTAGTTACCGGCAGAAACACAATACTATTTAAAAGAGTATTATTTAGCTGCGATATTCTGTAAGGTGGAAGTACTTCCTTAGTCGGGTGGCTCCAATTCGAACGAGATACCCCGCTATGCCCTACCTCTCTTAAAATGTATACATATATTTGGTACCACTCCTAATAACAATACATTATATTTTTTGTACGACCACATCTAAATCACGTGACAAATAAGTATTTACGAAGATATGTGGGTGTTTCATACTTTGCAAGTCGTTACCCGTAATACGTTGTTCTCTTGGGAAATTTGTTCCATTGCTCGTTTGTTTTTCTTAAATGCCATTTGTGTATTCGGACGGCGAAGTATTGCTCTCCAATGTACGCTGGGCTTGTTATTAAATTATAAGTGAATTCTGTGAGCACACGCCCTGTCTGGCTTTTAGGATTACCTAATAGACTGCCAGGCAGGCCGCAAGCTTGTTTACCACCTTAGTGGTATATAAAAAAAAAGGGCGCCGTAGGTTACGTCCCGTAGGTTAGGGTCCTACGTCGTTGAGTACTAGAAAAATTCCACTTAGTAGCAATAGTAGACTTTTAGGAGACCCACAAGACGTTGATCTGCCCGTGCACAACCTGACACAAACGAAAGTTTATTTAGTTACCCAAACTTCGACTTTTTATAGCGATAATATTTACATATTATTATCCTCTTGTGTCGGTTCTACAAGTAAAAGAATCTGGTCCGACTCATATATTCTTGGCTGTTACGCTTTTGAGCCACATTATAGTCACCAAAAAGTAAAGTTGACCAAAAAATGTTTTTTTGTTCCAGGTTGTGCACGGGCAGACCGACGTGTTGTGATTCTCCTAAAAGTCTACTATCGCTACAAAGTGAAATATTTCTTGTACTCAATGACGTAGGATAACCTACGGCGCCCTCACAGTCTACAACCCCATGAAATCTATTTTTCAGCAAAACATTGCATTGGTCCTGTTGTATTGGTTGATATAGGTATCCAATATTGAGTCCAATATTGATGAGTGGACCGAGAGGCCGATACTAGGCAAATATATCTTCAGAATCTTCTTTTTTATTAATAAACTAGCTTTCACCCGCTACTTCCTCCGAGTGGACTTAAATTAATTGTAACTTATGTGTTAATCCAGATTTTAAACTCTGTCTGTATACAAAATTTCAGATTTCATCTGCAACACCATGGCCATTCGTTTTAAAAACATTCTTTTCCGTTATTTTCGAAAAGTATAAACATTTCCTTATGCATAACATAAATAATAATTTACCACACAAATCTGCAGAATTAAATAAAGTTTAGGACATGAAGATGAATTGTAAAAGTGCTATATTTTCACACTGTAAATACGCAATAGATAACCTACAACCAAAGACTATATAAACTGAGGCCTACAACACGTCATAAAACCGCGAAATCGAAAAAAGATACATTTTCTAAGCAGCCTGTTCGCGGCAGCCATGTCCGCGTCCTTTATCTCCGATGCGGCCAATACACTCCTTTATTTGGACGCCAATATTTGCGCGCGAATAACGCCAAACTCCGTGTTTATGTGGCACATTACCTGCGCTGTTCAAGAGAGAAAATTTTAACTTAACGACGGCAATAACGGGCTCACCGGGGCTCGTTTACACCTTCATGTAATATTTTCACAGTCGAGCCGGAAGCAGGAGCTTCCGGCTGCGTAAAAACAAATCCTTCATTTACCACTCTCCTGGAAATTGCTTTGCGAATACTGCGCGTACTTCCTATTGTATGGCTTTGTTTGATTCTGGTCTGTTTCTATGGATATAATATGCCGTTTTTTGTTTATAATGATTTATGAATTTGAAGTTTTTTGTGTTAAAGTCATGCTAAATTTTCCGCAATATGAGTGTGTAATCATGATTGAATTAGAGATTTTTAGTAAAAAATATAATAACATATGGTTTCTTGGTTTACTTTGGAACCCCAAAAATTGTATTACAGACTAAAATATGATATTCACATTCTGTAGACTTTTTTTTCTTTAACAATACTCTCGTTATTCAAAACATTATTTGATTTAAGGGATCTCAATTTAATATTGCTTACGAAAGTAAAAAAGAGAAATAACACTAATTAATTTATGAGTATAATTTTTCACGTACCTACCAACAATCCAATCTAATTCATAGAGAAATTCACACGTTGTACTAGTTGCCCTTTGTCAGAATATATCAGAGGGAATATATCAGCATACTATAATCAGCCAGGGAGATTGCTCATAATAGTTTCGAATGTTGGCTATCAATATAATATCCAATATCACGCGGAATAGAAACGAGCTGAGTATAGACAACTGGTATACCCCAAATCAGTCAGCTGTAATATGGGAACGAGTTGGTGCCACCAATCCCTAACTCCCTAACCAATGCCTAACTGTAGAATCAGAATCACGGTACATGCCGCGGATATTGCCAATATAGGTCTCAAGTATCCAATTGGATCGCAAGGACATAAGGCCTTCTGTGTCCAGAAACTGGAAATGCAGAGGTATTGTCTTTTACTGTAACCCTCCGTAAAATTTTTTAGGGCAATACGGGTTCGGCACCCTGGCCAAGAATACATACTGAGATTCCGAGACTCTGCGCTCCTGTCGGATCCGAGATTTCTGTCTTTCGACTGTGTCGTTTCACCACCGGGTCTCCTTGTCAAACCTGCGTACGACCCTAGACACGCCCAGTACCGTCACCGCCACCAATACGAAATCTGCCTGAGTTTTGTCCCTGAGCTATTGGAAGGGCTCGCTGTCAGACGCTACACTAAGGTCGCTGACAGCAGCGGCGAACTTATGGAGTTCAACGAAGTTTCTTTGTTTTCTTTTTTTCACGTAGCCACCACCAGGTTTGGAGTCGGCATTAGGCGCTGGTCGTAAGACCAAAGTTAATTTAGTTTTAGTTAGTTAGTTGTATAGTTTTAATAGAAAAAATATATCTTGTGCCACCTTCCATCTTCCTCGTCAAATCCCATACGGTGTCCCAATCCCATATTTTTGGCGCAAAAAAGTCATTCATATTCTTTACTTATTATTTTCATTAGTAAATTGTAATTAGAACGATATTTAACAAATTACACCTAATGTACAAGGTTGACGATACCCAGTTTACAATTTTACTAGCAACAGAATGCCAAAGCAAATTTTAATGTGACTTTTTTACCGAACTAGAAGATTCAGATTAGTAAGGATTAGAATCACAATTACTAAGGTAATTTTTTCTTGTGAAATCCTAATCATGATACACAATCGATTTAGCATCATTATTTCTGGATACAGCAGGGGTTTGTATTCACGGGCATAGCATTGTATCTACCTTGAACACAACCCCGCAAGGATGAAATCCTATTTTATTTTTCGGAACTGCGAGGAAGCGACCTTACTTTTTATCGGGTTATTTAATATCCCACTGTTAGCCGGAGATATTCCGCTGCTAATGCCGTTGCTACTTTTAGCGGTAAGTATAGTGATTTTTCACTGAAAATAGAAAATGCATTCCCATCCCGCTATTATTATGGATGCGAAAATTTGTGTGTGCATCGTTTGTTACCTTTTCACGCTAATACGGATGAATAGATTTGGATGTTTGGTAGGTAGCTAGATTAGAGTCTGGAATAAGACAAGACAGGTAATTTGTATCATCTCCCTCCTACCCCCACTTGCGCAAATAACGCCGTGAAGTCCACGCGGGTGGAGCCGCGGGCTAGTGCTAATATATTGTATATAAGAAATTTATATACTTGATCTTGAGATTTTATCAAATTATTCGATTATATTACAATAATTTAAAACTTCTACTTTTGACAGTTGTACAATAACGAAGGTGTTTTTAAGGTACATATTAGACTAATAGCATTCGGCCGCCGCTCCGCCTTCGTGGACCACACATTATATCGCACAAGTGTGGGGAATTGTAGCCGCCACGTCGAGTGCGGGGAGGGGGGATAAAATAGGTCTTATTCCAGACCCTAATCTAGCTACCTACCATATTTTATCAAAGCTCCATCCGTTTTGGCTTGAAGAGGTAACAAACAGAAAGAAACACAATATTTCGCATTTATAATACAATAGTGGGATTCAATAGCGTCGAGTTATTCCTTTGTAGCCACCTAAATATTTAGGCCAAAATATCTTACAGCCTTGGCGTGAGAAATATGTTATCGAGGATAATATTGAATAGGCCTCCCTGCTCTGATTTGGTTATGTGCTGTGCAAGCTCCAGTGAAAGGAATCAAGAAAGATGTCTTGTGGGAGATAAGACGCAATGGAATGAAATCGCCAAGCCGGATGCGACAGCCAACGCGCACGTGAGGATACCGAAAATCGGGCGAAGTAGAGAAGAAAGAGCGGAAAAGAACCCTGGAAGAAGCTGTGATTATATACCACTTATTATTCCATTACAGCCAGACCCTACATAAACGTCGCGTCTTGCGAAAAATTAATGTCGCTTTGCTGCACTCCATACGTTCATTTAGGTTTAGGTTTAGGTTCTATTAGAGCCAGACCCTACATAAACCTCGCGTCTCTTGCAATAAAGTAATGTAGCTATGCCGCACTCCAAACGGTCATTAATTTTTACCCAACTGCGGCAGAAGGAGAGTTATATTTTTCGGGTATAAATATGTATGTATGTAGGTACTTATGTCTATTTCTTTGACACGGGCTCCAGCCCCGGCTCAATGGATTTTAACATAAGGTGTTGTTAGATTCATCTTGATCGCACGAGTGACTATGGGAATTAAAAAAAAAAAAAGAAAATGGCGGATTTTTGGGTGCCATATTGTTACTTTCGAAAATCTTTTTTCTCTAAAACCAATCGAGTGGGGTATCAAAATAAAGGCCAAAGATTTTTGCGGCAATCTCTACGATTGAAGATCGCCATGTAGAAAATTTTGACATTACCTAAATAAATATAAGTAGGTATTGCGATCGCGTGGGGCTGGCTGTGTACGTAAAAGACGACCAATATTTTAAAGGCAGACAATCCATTTATCTGTCTTCATAAACCAGAAAAGGGGGCAGAATAGATAACACTGTTTGTTTTCCAACACTCCTAACTCCCACCCGCCTACCAAGTGTGGAGTAATGGCAAGAACCCGAGTCCAGCAGTGGCCTGATATGTGTGGTACGCAGAAAGTACCTAGGTAGAGTATGAGTTTTATAACGTTTTAAAACTCTCGTGGTTATTCACTACACTTTTACTATACATTTTATCGGGTTTATTACCACGGTTAGTATTGTTTTTACCTAGATAGTTAGTTGTGTTATTACCAGTCTACTCGTGACGCGAATATCAAATTATAAACAATACTTACCGTGGTAACAAACCCGATAATATGTGCAGTAAAAGTTTACAACATTTTACAATCTAAAAGTATATTCCGGGTTTCTTACCGCGTGTCTTAGTTTTCAAGTAAGTGTAGGGACGCTGTAAGAAAACCGGAATATATTTTTAGAATGTGCGTTAATGCCACGATAGTTTAGAACATAACGCTTACAATGTTGAGGTTTTATATTAGTAAACGAAGTCGAGAGGGAAATTTGCTGAACGTTGGGGAATGTAGCGAGAGAGTGTAATAGTCGAGAAGCTTGAAGTTGATTTGGAGATCAGCTTAAATTATGTACAATATTTAAATACGGGAATCTACTTAAATAATTGCAGTTCTAACGTGAGGTAATCAAATACAATGTTTGCTTCTGCTAGTCAGTTTTATAGAAAAAATTCATTATACAAACAAGAACTTTACCATTTGGACTTCGTGACACGAGTACCTACATTATAACCAGTGTGCACTTCAGAATATGAATCCACATTGTAATTATTATTACTTAATAAAACTTTCCTAGCAATATTTATTCAGGTATTTATTAGGTACTAGCAGCCGCCCCGGCTTCGCACGGGTACCACTACGGGTACACGGATTACACACGACCGCTGCGTAGGGAGCCGACCGCTCGAGTGAGCCGCGCGGCACTTTATTTCTTGACATTGACTCCCGTACCCCGTGCTGCCTAGATAGCTGAGCGGACTGAGCGGCGAACACGCGACTTTTTTCTAATATTTACATTTTTAAACTCGTGATATCTTTCGAATGGAATGTCTGAATTGAATAATTCAAAAAGTTATATAAAGGTATTGAAGCAGTCGTGAATATGAAGTAATTGATTTTGATAAGGATTAATACCAAGGTACAAATAAAGAGCGTTAATTAGCGGCGGTATTTCAATTAAATTTTGAAAATAAAAGAACTCTTATTGTGACATAACTATAATAGTTAGACATATACTGTCGCGATAATTTTTGTAGATAATGATGTGTTCTGCAAAGTCGTAGTACATTATTTTGTTCTATCATTAATAGTTTTCGCAGCACACGCGATGTAAGGAATTTTTTGGGTATTCTTTTACACCTTTGGTTACATTATTGGAGTTTTATTAATGATCCGTAATTTTTTAGAAAATATAATATAGCCTATGTCACCCGGGGATAGTGTAGCTTCCCAACGGTGAAAGAATTTTTGAAATCGGTCCAGTAGTTTCGAAGCCTATTCAATACAATACAAACAAACAAACAAAAAATCAAACCTTTCCTCTTTATAATATTATTATAGTATAGATAGGTATCGAGTTTAGTATTACGATATGATCAGTTCTAAGTCTTAACACAGCTGCTCCTCCACTATCGACTTACAATTCGCGCGAGAGTGACCTTTCTTCTCCCTTATTCCTAGACGACTTCCGTCTGTCATTTTATATTTAATAAAATGAGCAACTCCTTTATGCAAAAAATTTAAAAAACTCAAATTAATGTTCGACATTTTTATATTTAATCAAATGAGCAACTTATTTGTACAAAATATTAAACTAAACTCAAATTAATTTTCAGAACCAATCAATCAATCTTGGCCTTAGACATACATTATAGATGATTTAAACAGCGTGACTGTTAATGGTACGGCACTTTTTCTGAACAGTATACAATATTCACAGAGTCATTGTTGTAATGTCCAGTAAAATACGTGGCTTTGCGGGTACCGCTCTGTTTCTGCTCCAGCTACTGCGGCACGGTGCATTACCCGCGTCCCCCGCATTCGAGAGCTATTTGCCGCCGGAGATCAGATTAATGTTGCCACTTTTCTACTTGTCACGACCACGAAACTTTCTGAATAAACTCCAGCCAAAATTGTGAACATAACATTGCACAAAATGTAGCAGCTTAGACCACAAATCGAATGCGTATTGCGCGACTTGATCTAAATTTATCCCACAATATTTGAGGAAGTTCTTCTTGATCCAATCTGGTCAATTTTCCCTGGTAGCAGGGTCACGCAGGTCAGATGGTAGTCGCTCTACTGTACCTTATCGCCAAATCCTGGATCATGGTCTAGGCTGACCCCGGGCCCTCGTCCTCAAGAGCACAACCGGGACATTAACGCTAAGATGATGATTACTTGAGTAAGTTCTTCAAGTCGCGATTGTTTCAAACCTTTGAACCTTGCAAAAGCTTGAAAATCAAAAAATATTCTTTGTCCTTTCGCAATTATTGGAAATTCCATTTCTTTTTCTCTTCATTTCCAGTGGGTTCTTCCGTCGTGCGGATATTACTTCTCGGCACCAACACATGGCGGCCGATTCTGAATATATTCGAACACGTATTAATATCAGAGTGGTACGAAACTTGCAAGATATCACTGTTTTAACAACAAAATATCTTCCAAAAACGGTTGAACTACGATTTAAATAGATCTCTCTGAGGAATCTTAAAAAATAATAGTAATAATGATTAAATTTGACTTTTCCATGAGAACAACAAATTCGATTTATCTCTTTGACATTGCTGGGTTTGTCATTGAGTACGATCTTCGAAACTTCGCCATTATTAGTAAACTCGGCGTAATTAATTAAACGAGTGTAAGAATACCCACTCAGGTTCTTAGTGATGTAAGGATGTTTTTTGTCATTTGTCATTTATTTATTGCTTCACATAATCTTTCATGTTCATGGCTTCCACATAATCTTTGGATGAGATGACATCGATTGATGAAGATTCTATGCTCCTGAGTCTCCGACTCGTCGTTCCCTCGCCAGGCAGGGAGGGAGGGAGAGGCCTGGAGAGTATAAAATAGAGTTCTTCAATAACCTTATCAAAAAATATCACTTGACCCGAAGTACACGATAAACGATATTCTCGCTGTGTAAAGATTCCACGCATAAGACTCGACATGATGTTCGTGACTTACCTTATGTTATGATCCAGATCGGTCTTTTTAGATCCAATCTGATACAATATATTATTAACCAGAAAGGCATAATCGTCTCTTCCTGGAAAACATATATTTTTTTAACACATCCCACATGAAGTTCAATATAGTACTAACTCAAAAAAATCTATTTTGAAATATCGTGTCTCAAAGATTTAAAAATTAATATAACTGATTAATTATTTGAATTTTGTTGCTGTGTTATGGCTCTTTATATTCTACTGACTGTTTTGGCTTTTATAGTTATACCGCTTATTTAAGAAGGTGCTTTTCGCCACCACTTTGAGTTAAAACTGTATAGCCAACTCAACTCAAATGAATATTTTTTTGTATTTATTTCGGTCTCGCCTGTTCATTGGTAGTTGTCCAGTCTCTCAGGTCAGTCAGTCAACAATTAGGGTCAATAGGGTGTACTCAGACTAGTCAGACTATCTTGAGAGATGATAAACAAGGATGTGTTGCATCTTTATGGCTTTCAATATTTATATGGACAGCTGCTTGAAAAATTTGAAAGAGATGGATTGAGTGAATGAGTTGCGTGTCGAGTGTCTCCTATACGTTGATGACCAAGCTTTACTTGCGTCGTCGAAAGTTCAAGTCAAAAAAGCAAATATGAAAAGGAAATGTATTTTTTCTTTCTCAGTATTTACTAAAATTTGTACAAGGATCTCAATAGTCAAGGAACTATTCCCGAAAAACTAAAAATACATACTAAATATTTTCAAAATTTCTTTATTCACCGGTTTCCGAAGTAAAACATGTTTTTGTCCAAAAAATTTATGAAGTTTCAACTTTTCTCTGCACTGACGAAAATTGGGCTCATGCTACTCAAATAGCTCTAATGGTTCGGCGGAACAAATGTACGAAATAGCACAAATCTAATTTGAAATGCCGAATGTTTGCACTAACAGCTCCCGCTATTTTCTTTGCGTTACCATTTGAAATGACCTCCGCATTGTATAAATGCTAGTACTACGGGGAGGTCGAGCTTTATCTCTGGTTCTACCTACCCGAAGTAAATGAAACATGGTTTAGATTGTACCATGTACTTCAAGTTACCAAAATATCAAAACCAATTCTAAATCCGTTAAGAAGTTTGCGTAATACGCGAACAAACAAACAGACAAGTACGGACACGGTTTTTTACAGTTTTATAATAGTATACAACATACATACAAATAATAGGCTTGGTAGTAATTTTTGTTTATTGTAATTATTTTAATTAAGCCAGAGCAAAGGCAACTCCTCATACATTCGTGTAAACAAATAAAAAATCTTTATGAAAAGTAAAGAACAGCGAAAAATTAATTCCCAGATTCACTCAGTCATTTATTTCCTACTGACACTGAGTACAAAACAGAATTTCCTGGGTGAATAGTATTTTGTATGCGCAAAGATGATATTTACTCTCTAGAATTACAACGGCTGTAGAACGCCTAGTTATCGGGAAATAGACGGAGGCAATCGTCGACGGACACCTTATCGTCAGCTAGTTAAGCGTTTCGCTGATTGCTGGATTGAGTTATAAATCTACTCTGGCACGCGATACATCCGTAAAACAAACAAGTAGCATACACAGGAAGCGTTCTTTGTATTCATTTAGACATGGATAGGTATTGTCACTGTCGATTATTATTATATTCCGATATTATCTTGTTTTGCAACGAGTTTAGATTTCCCACTCAAGAAGTACAGTCGGTTTGTCGCTTTGATCCTCTGGGTGTTTTACCCTTTTAAGCTATCGTCTGATTATGCGACAAATAATAAGTACATTATTCTGTATGTCCTGTCGTAAGCAGTGTATCCGAAACTATCACCTAATCTTCTTATTGTGTCCTTGGATGTTCTGTCGCAAGCAGCGTACCCGTAACTTTCAGCTAATCTTCGTAGTTATTCTCATTAATAATATAATATTAAATAATAATATTAACTGAAACAATGCCATTTATTCTAAACATTTTTTTACGAAACCACCTGTTCCCCAGTTAGTGATAAATCAAAATATTGAATAATCATGAACGAAACCAGGAACCGCAGAGCTAGCCAAGTATACCAAAACTTTCCTGCTACAAAGACCCCGCAATCACACTGTCTTAATTTCATGGCAGCAGTTGTGTGTGCTGTGTGAATATTACAGACGGAAATGGGTCGACTTTAGTACCCGCTTGATGTGCAAACTTTAAATTAAACAAAGACGTCGAGCCGAATCATAAAGCTCTTCTAGAAACCACTGGACTGTGGCGCGCTCAACTTAATGCTTCCTATAATTGTGCTGAACCAAGAGTTCGTTTTGATTGAGATGATGTCGTATACCTTTGCATAACTGGTCTTAGTTAGCACAATTTTATATTAGGTTGGCACAAAATAATAATAACAGGAAAACAATCGATTCCAGTAATAAAAATTTAACGAGTCTACATCAATCATGTACACTATCGCAAATTTATCAATACTTGTTATTTATAATGACATGTATTTCGAAACATAATTGATGGATTGCTGTAAAAATTTTAATATTATATTTTCAGTACGTTAACTACAGCAAACTGTATTAAACCATCGGCGTAGACGGAATTTCTTAAATATGGGTTTCGTTAGTGGTAACGATACGTTTAATAATGTAAAGGAAATAGATAATTCTAATTTTAGTGTTTTTTTGAATGAAACATTCTTCGTTCCCCAGCCGAGCCCCATCATGACTGCACCTTTGAACATGGGCCTGCTGTTATCCCTGGTTGTTCTAGCTATAGGAGTTACTTCATGGATATTGAAACCGTTAATGCGTAATTTTAAAAACTACCTGTTACTCAGTGCTATATTTTCAGACTTAATGTTTTTTATAATGTGCTACAGTAGTGATAAATTTTCGGGTGACAAAGATTTATATTTATATTGCAGTTCGGATATGACCTTATTACCTGAGTGTCCATGGATACACTTAACTGAAATAAGTTTGAACTTTTTTCTGACTGCATACTGCTGTTGGATGTTTATTCTTTCTGTAGTATTTTACGTGGACGTGGTAGAAATGTTCTACATGGTTATAAAAAGAAAAATATTAATTAGCAGTGTTTTCGCTTGGGGCGTGCCGTTTGTAATAGCGATGGCAACAGTGCTCTATACATTTTTCAATATGGAATTTCTGATTGTAATTAGAATAATGAAACTGTATAATGTACCGCAGCTAATTTTGTTAATAGCAAATATATTTTTATATATAAAAGCTTTAGTAACGTTGCTAAAAATGTCGCCACTAGGAACAAGGCAGAGGTCACGAAAACTTAAAATGATTTCAATAATCTTTATGTCCAGTGCGTCCATCCTTGTTGTAGCCATATTATTAATATTTCAAAATTCGATGATAATTGTAGATAGTGCAGCATTCTTCATTTTTGTGATCCAAACAGTGGCGACAAACATAATTTTCTTGACACTTAAATTGAATATGACAATTTGGAGTACATATTACGTTTCGTTACAAAACAATTTAAGAAATATTCGGCTGCTATTAGTTTTCCAATAAAAAAAATCCTATATTTCACCATCTTTTGTCTCATATAAATACTATTATAAAGCGTGACCCGTATCTAGTATTAGTTGGCGCGTGATAATAAAACTTGAACGTTTATAAAACTCAGCGACTTGAGGCGATGTGAGTCCACCCAGAGGACTTGTCAACGGTAACAAGAGACGGGTTCGGTCAAAAGAAGACCAGGTTTGCGAAGGCAGCGATGTACTGAGCCCCGAGATTACCGCTTTTTGGTGAGTCAGGCTTGTGGAACCGTAAGGCGTCAAGTATGGACCTAAAGAAGAGCTTTGAAGAAGTAAGAGGAGCAGTCAGGGCGAGGCTTTTGGCTACCGATATGAAGAGTTACCGCCCGGCCCGTGGGCACCGAGTTGCAAGACTTCAGTTAATTTACACACATATACTCTGGAGGGTTGGAACAAAGTTTTGTCTTTCGATGAAGCTAATATATAGTAAGGATCGTTTTAGTAAGGACCGACGAAGAAGCTATCTTTATATAGTAAGGATCGACACCGGCGAGTACTACGAAGACCAGGCGAAAATTATGCGGATATGTGTTTCAAAGTAATCACTGCTTATGGCGGAGGCTCTGTTATATTTTGGGCAGCAATTAATTTGACTGTGCATACGGAGCTAGTTTTCATAGAAAATTGAACATTATATGCATACGGATACATAACAAAGGTCGTAATTCCACAAGCACAACCCTCATTAACCAGTCTTAGAGAAGATTACATTTTTATGGACGACAATGCTCGCGCTCTCCGTTCTCCGGTGACGTGGAAGCGTAGATATATGCAAGAAGTTGGGATCTGTCGTTTAGATTAACCAGCTCAAACTCCTGACCTCAATTCAATTAAAGACGTCTCGGATGTCCTTAAAAGATGGGTAAGATCAGTGCAACCTACTCCACAAAACATCAGGAAGCTAAAAATAATCTTTGCAGAAGAGTGACTCTGTGTGACTGAGCTGAGAAGTGGAAGCTGTGATTTTGGTATTTTGGCAAGAGATGGTTATATTCGTTATTAGAATTTCACGCTTACACTTTTGTAATAAATTTACAAAAAAAATCTGTTGTCTTTATTATTAATCCATTCTTAATGTTTGGAGAAGTACATCGATTTCATTGAAATCATCTAATATTTATGAAAATATTTGTCACTTCACGTATCTATATTAATTTACGAAATCGGCCTTTCAATGTAAATTTCCGTAGGTACCCGTTTTTTTTGCAAAGGAGTGTATTACTAAAACATACATGTACATGTAAGGTATTACATTGTTGTCTGAAAAAATTTCAGCTACGACTTTGCAGTGACAAATTACCCTAAAAATATAGCCGCTTGAGTGATTGATGTTCTTAAGTAACACATAATATTCTTATTTGTATTTAGAATGGAAGGAATAATAGCCAAGATGTGATGGATTTAGGTTTGAACAACTCTCTTCTAGACCACGAGTGAGATACAAATTTCTTCAGTCATTTCCTCGCGAGCGATAACTTGTAAATGCTTCAGAGAGTTGTATCATAAAGCTGGCTATTTCTCGGTTCACCGAATCTATTTGTAATGTTTTGATAAGATCAAAATTCTTTGAAAATACTTTTAAAATCACACCTATTTTTACCGGACTTCATAAACGGAGGAGAAAGAATATTGAGTTAATCGGAACATTAGAAAAATATATGTTTTAGTTAGAGTATGGACCGCAATATCTGTACTACACCTATTTGTTTGTCGTAGAGTAGATACAGCGCCGTTCCGATCGACCCGTTTTCGAGATAAATGGAAACATTTGTTATCACCGAAAAGCGCCCCCTAGCAAGTCCACACCATAACTCCTATCTTATCCATGGGAAACTGTTGCAGGGGTCACAATTTTAACAAAAAGATTTTTAACTTTTAAATTAAATGTTAAGTGTTGTGTGTTATACACAAGGACAAACATTCTAATTTAGATATTGCTTAGTAATCTCATAGTCTAAGACGTTCTTGCAAATTTGTATACTCTAAAAATTAGGATTCCTCCAACTGTCATATCTAAACCCAGCCAGTCTAGCCATCTTTGACAGCTCCGCTTGCGTGATGCGTGTATGGTAGAAAATTGACAGGTCGAAGTTCGACTATTTCTACCAACATCGTGTAGGATCGATTGTGTAGGATCATCCGCCAATCCGCCTCCTTTGTACACCGAAAGTACGTGAATTGTCTATGGACCAAGAATTTCTACCACAAACAGCTTATGTCAGATAATGTTATCTTATGTCAAATCCCATAAATTTTTTCAACCCAAACGATTGTAGATTAACGAAACCTCTTGGCTAAGGCCGCTGGTATTGTAATTGTCCATTGACAGTGGCGCCACTTCCATCAGGTGTCCCGCTTCCTTGTTTGTCCACCGTATAACATTAAAAATGCACTAAAGAAAACCGTATCTAAATGGGTCAAACAGTTTTGGTGATAAAAGCGGCAATATTCAAAGGGAAACACAAACAAACGAACAAATTAACACACAATCTGTCATCGTAAACTCAGTTCCAAAGAGATTCCAAAGAGCATTTCAATCTCTTTGCTCTGTTCCATCGCGTCGTCCGTCCGTCGTAGTTACAAACAGATTTTTGTTAGCGTACTACTATTTCATTGTACCTACTTGTAGAATCTCAAAATAAATTAAAATATAACTAAGGGAAAGCCTTCTTGCCACTAACCATGAAGGTAGCTAACTTTCCAATCTCTTTGCTGGGGATGACTCACCTCATAAAAAGTGAAGATTTGGGAAATAAATTTTTTATTTTATTTTTTTGTAGCCTTCGGCACATTCTTGTAGTAATTTCGGGAAATGAGTCTTGAGGACAGGGTGAGGTGAACTGTAAATAATAGAAAATGTAACTTCGTAGAACACAGCATGAATATTTATGACTGTGTTCTGAATAAAGTAAAATTAAATAAAATTATATTTCCCCGGACGGCGTGAGTAGGTACTTTGTATACTAGCTGTAGATACAAAATAGCGCCCATGCTTTAAAAATATAAATTTTTGATACCATATGATATCACCGGCAGGATGCTACTGAGGTGGTTCGTTACCCATACTAAACTTCTCTTACCATTTTATTGATATTATGTTGGTGGTATTCCCTGTATTAAAAAATTTTAGGTACCCATTTATTAGAACAAAACTTACACTTATCTAGGACATTTGTATACTACAAATACAATGGAGTATTCAGTAATAAATATACAAATTGGTATAAACACTGCGCTATCAGTAGCCACGCCGCGCACTAAAATATGTGGCCCAGTATTTGGATCGAGCACTAGGGAGCAACTAGCGTTATCTAGCTTGATAGCGGCGAGCGAGCGGGTCGTTCTGAAACATCAATAGATAATAAAAATATAACACCAACAAGCTGGATTTTTGTGTAGGTAACTTTTCGCGGGCATCTTTTATGGCGCTTAACTTATTCGTATTTTGAAGCAGATCCATGACTTCTTTAGACATTGTTTTTAACATAGTTATCCTGCAGAGATGAAGATTTTCATCATCATCTCTGCCAGTGTCCGCTTTCCTACCCATTCTTGTCCACTTCACCGAGTCCTCGGCATCCTCGCGTCGTAAGCCGTTTTTTGTTGGTTTTGAGTTTGCGGATATGTTTCGTCAGCGCTGGCCATGTCTCGCAGCCATAGAGCATCACAGGTCTAATTATACTCTTGATAAGTGAAGACATTATAGCATAAAAGTAATAGAGAGATTTTGCTTATGGTGAGAATTCATTCAAAGGAGTTGGGCTCAGTTCAAGCATATAAAAGACAACGGTGACCAATCGGAATACAATTATTACCTTTTCAAATTCGGAGGATCTGGGTAAATTTTTTTATCTGTAGGTTAGTTACAAGGATTTTTTTAATTAATAATAAAAAAAAAGATTAAAAAATGCTCGGCAGGCGACATTTAGCCCCAAATTAAGCAAAACTTGTATTATGGGTGCTAGATAACTGTTAAATTACTTACATACTTTTATAAACACGCAGACACGTAACATAAATTAAAATTTATTATTTCATTTCTGTACGGCCGGGAATCGAACCCGTGACATCTTGCGTGGCAGACGTATTAATGATTGAACCACTCAGGCCGTCAATAAAAAGCGGAATGTTTCAAACGTTTCATTCATCTTTTTATTTCTTTTTCTTTTTAGTTTGCTAACAATTTATAAAAGTGTAAACAGGTTTGTTTATAGAAACGGAAATGGAATATTTCAATGAAAGTAAAAAAGCTGTTTGGATTCTTTGAGAGTCGGTATGGCAATATTTTCGGCAAGTTTTACCTTTATCATGTCTGGCCTGATTCGCCCGTATAAATACCACTCTTCTATAGAAGACCAACAAGCAATTTTCTTTTTTATACTACTTGCTAACAAGCTTACGGCCTGCCTGATGGTAAGCAGTCACCGCAGCCTATGGGCGTTTGCAATACCAGGGGCATCACCCACGCGTTGCCGACACCGTAAAAACCTTTCCACCTCTATCTTGAAGAACTCCATGTTGTACTCTCCAGGGAAAACCTCTCCAGGTAGTTCATACCACAACCGAACTGGGCTTTGTTTACAAATTTTTTCATTTACAAATAAAAATACTATTATTAATAATATTATAATATTTACTGTTTATATACAGTTAGTTTAAAAAAAATTGTATACATTTTAAAATATTGTGTAATAAATATTTTGTGTATATTTATGTGCTCAAGATATTGCAAAGTTTTTTATACCAGAAATGAATTCTGCGTTACTGATTTATAAGAAATTATTTATTAGCTACACATGAACTACATTGGCCATTTCTTTTTTGTACAAGCAGATCCATCAAAAATTCTATCCAACCAATCCTCTCCATTTTGCCTAAGCTCGAAGGTGGTATGAAATTGTACTCGCGCCCAATATCGACGCAAAATACGGCTGACCTGTCGGACGATACGTGCTCGTGAATGTATCATAACGGCCGATGGTCAATCGGCGGCCATTGTCGATGCCTCGGCCCACTGCGATAACGCTGCGGCCGGATGCTCTGCAGGTATTGTACCGTGAGTGGCGCGATAGCCATGAGACCAGGGCCTCTTCGGATCGGAAACTCGGATAGATAAATTTGTAGTTTTGTAGTAACATTGTTAATGTAAAAAGTGTATTTAAAATATTTTTGAAATTGCGCTTGCCGCTTGCTAAACAGGAAATCATTCTACGTTTGTACGTTAGGGGTAATCTCCAAAACTATACTGAACAGATTTAGAAAATTCCTTTCACCAATAGGAAGTCACATTATTTCTAAGTGACATAGATTACTTTTCATCAAACAATATCCTGCGGCCCTGCGGGATAGTTGATTTTTTACAGAGGTGACGAATAAAAATCAACTTAACAATCAACTTTTTTATCGTCAATCCACAGCACGTCCAACCTCATAGAAAGAATTCTAAATCCTTCCGTCCCAAACTTTGAGGTGGCGTATCTGGGCGAGGCTACAAACGTTTGGCTTACGGCTGTCCCGAGTCCATGTTCACCATTATGCCCTAAAAGTCAAAAGAGCTGGGATGATATTCAATCTAAATTTATACGTTCGACCCTGTTTGGTAACTGCACCGACTCTACCCGTGCCAGGTTGGAAGCTGTGTCCAGGTGGGAGTCTGGCCAGTGGCTCCAGGCCTACCCATCGGCCAATACCGGCACATTTTTGGATAACTCCACGTTTCGTCTGGCCGTGGCTCTCCGCCTCGGTGCTGAGGTCTGTACCCCACATAAATGCCCGTGTGGAGTGGACGTCGACCACCTGGGACACCACGGTCTATCCTGCCAAAAAAGCGCAGGACGCTTTTCACGCCACGCAGCCCTGAACGACATTTTGCGCCGCTCTCTTGCTACCGTCAACGTGCCGGCTATTCTAGAGCCGAACGGTATCGCACGTGACGATGGTAAGAGACCGGACGGAATGTCGCTCATCCCTTGGAAGATGGGTCGGGCCTTAGTGTGGGATGCAACGTGTGTTGACACTCTGGCACCCTCCCATCTGCCATTTACTTCGAAAAAGGTTGCTGCTGCGGCTGAGACAGCTGAAAGGCAAAAAATTATGAAATACCGGGGTATAGGCACCCAAAACAATTTTGTTGCATTTGGTGTCGAGACCCTGGGTCCGTGGGGCCCCGGAGCGCTCTCTTTATACAGAGAAATTACGAAGAAATTGGTCGACACCACAGGTGATCGAAGAGCTGGCAGCTATCTCGCACAAAGAATAAGCATTGCTATTCAGAGAGGTAATGCTGCCAGCATCTTGGGTACACTTCCACACGACCCAAACTTTTTACATATTTTAAGTTAATTTCTTTTTCTTTTTATTGTAGATATTATTAATTATGTTACATCATTGTATATTGCTTAGTTAAATAAAGTATTGTGACTTAAGTAGGTATATCAAATTAAAAATAAAGTGAAGGATATCCCTTTGCTTAGCAACCAGTTTAGTATTTGCTGTTTATTCCATCCGGCGAGGTATTAGTATTTAGCCATTTATTGTACACATGATTGTTACAAAATTAGGTATTCATTTTTATTATTTTCAACCGTCAACTGGTCAAACTTAGCTTTCTAATTTGTTGCGTCCCCATTGATCGAGGGGCTGGGCTAGGCCGGCGGACAACGATGACTCACTATTTTCTTATTGCGAATGAACTAATAACCGATGTGCATTATTAATGGTCGATACCTGTACTACCTGATACCGATTAAGTTCCTGTACTTCCTCGGACTCAGGCTCCCTGTATGTGCTGTAAAGATATTTTTGATCTGGTGCCCACAGCACAATTCCGCCAGCGCATCACCCACCGTGGGCTGGGTATTCATCCCCACTACTACGTCTGTTGGTGTCCACGCGAAGGTTAGAAAGAACGTTTCTCCTACGATTCGGATGTGGAATGAGCTCCCAGTCACATTATTCGTTTGGACTATGACAGAGGATCGGTCAAGAGATATATTAGAGGTATCTTTAGAGTACGCCCCTGGTATTGCTGATGCCCATAGGTGACGATGACCACTTTCCATCAGTTGGCCCGCTTACCTGTTTGTCTGTTGTTTAACATAGGTAAAAACCTGCCGAGGCGTGTCATGCCACCTGCAGTATAACGTTCCGTAGTTGCCTGCGTTAATATGTGCGTGTAAGGTTTAGTAAAATTATACTTAAATAAATAAATATTCGTGGACAAATTCACACAGAATACTCAGAATTATACATAGAATACCCAGACCCGTAACAGAAATTAAAATTTATCATTTAAATTTCTGCCCGGCCGGAAATCGAACCCGGGACCTCTTGCGTGGCAATGTTGACCATTGAACCACTCAGGTCGTCGACTTATGTATTAACTGTAGGTAGAGACTTTTATTTATATGACCTTTTATTTATAGTTCTTAAGCTACAGAATAACAACTGAGTGTGAGTATGTATCGGAAATCCCAGCAAAATATATAGAAAACGCTAAATCAATTAACAAGAGTTTTTATCCATGGATTATTTAATAATTATCATATACTTCTATAATATATTTTATCATTTACGACTCACATCGCGATTTCTGCCTATATTCACCAAAGTATCAGATCAAAGAAAAATAATATCTTTATGGTTAATGAAACGGAAAACATATTCGTACGGATCATATTTTAAAGTAATTATTTCAATTTCTGCTCCGGTGGGAATAGAACCCGCTGTGCTACTCAAGTAATATTTACGATACGATCGACCAGAAAATACAGCGCTATGAGGAGGTAGGTATAACATTTCAATCAATTTCATATTTTTAATATTTTCCATTACAGGTAACTGGAATTTATTTGTTAAAGACAGTTGATATCAACTTACGCTAGTATATATAGGTTTATGGCTGAGACAAAGAAAAATATTGTATTTATTGGGATTAGAAATGAGGATAGTGGTTGCTTAAGAAATTATTTTGTAATTTATTTATTTGGGGTGCGGGCATGTGTGCTCTGGCAGACCTTAAGTTAGTTTGGCTCTAGGATAGGTACCTAGGCTTTTAGGATGGGTTGTCATTCCGACAGTGTGGTCGGAACTTTAGTAGGTTTATGTTAATTACGTTTGGTCGTTAGGATTAGGCTTTATTTTAGCTAGGAGCCTGCATTTTGATAGGTTAAGGTAGGGAGGGCGTAGGTATTGACTGCTGGGTCCGCTCGCTGGGGCGCTCGCACTCGTCTGGTGTAAGTGCGCTCCGATTTGTTCATACTAGGGATCGGAACGTCTGTGGGCTGCTTTGTCGAGCACACATATACTGGCTAGATAGATTTTCAAATAGGTTCTATTGTATAAAGTACACAGTGGTGAATTTTAATATCCAATAATACTTTCCAGTTATCCTCAACCATGTGGTTCCACATAGACTCATCATTTTGTCGACCTGAATGGTTCAGTTGGTCAACAGCCGGTCTGCCAAGAGGTCCCGGGTTCGATTCCCGGCCGTGCAGAAATTGAAATGATGATATTTAATTTCTGTTACGGGTCTGGGTGTACCATGTATAATAAAATTATGTATTAGTATGTATTTTAAAATTAACAAGTAGTTTATCAGTTCTCTGGCACCCATACCTAACACAAGCTTTGCTTACTTTAGGGCTAAGTGTCGCTGTGTGAATCCAATCATATTTATTATTGTTTTATTATTAATGACACATCACTTCATGGCTACACTAACACTAGATATCCCGTTTCGCCTTTAAGACCTGTATTGTGCTAGGATCGTAATTGAATTTCGTTATTGGACGTGTTTGCTCAATATCCCCGTGAAATCCACAATGGAAGGTGATAGCCCGATATTGAATGGCTATATCGATAAGGGTAAAGTGATGCTTTACATATAATAAGTACCTACCTTTATGTAAACGAAATAAATAAAAAAATCGGTTGTGCTCTCGCGCACGAGGGCCCGGGGTCCGTGATGATTATGATCCAGGATTTGGTAGATCAGATAGTTACAGTAGAACGAGACCTCTGACCTGAATCCTTAGATAGCGGCCAAGGAAAATCATGCAATACACAAACATGGCGTTTTTTTTCAAAATGTTAAATGATTGTGATTTTTGTAATTTTTTTTTTATTATTGGTGTACCAACAGCTATATAAAACATAATAAGTAATTTATTAGAATCAATAAGTCAATTACAGGTCCTCGCTAGTAGCAAATTATGATACGTGAATTACTTGGCGTTGATTTCCCAGTTGTGCTCTTGCACCCAAGGGCCCTTGATTTGGTAGGTCAGGTAATTTAAGTGAAGAGACTGCCACCTGACCTCCGTAACTCTGCTACCAGGGGAACCTGACCAGATTGGATCATGGTTACACATTCAGTCGCCTTAATGTACAGCTTTCATCGCGATGTTTTCGCTCACTATAAGGGCTTCAGTTAGCAGTCAACTAATGTATATAACTCAGAAAAGAGTCATTGGTTCATGGCCGCAGTAGGATTCTAACCCGGTACCTCCCGCTTACGAGTCGGATACCGTAACCACTCGGCCATCAACGCTTCTACCTTTATGTAATCAACTCAATGTCGTCACGCCAAGAAGAAGAAGTGTAATCGACAATTATATTCGAGAATAGTACGTTTGTCTTTCATCACAAATATGATCATTATCAAACCACGTGCCATCAAATATTTATTATGTTGCACCTACGTATATCTACACTTCGTTAGGTTGCCACCATATCTATCAAATTTAAAGTTAATCTTTGGAAGGCAAAGCTAAAACTATCTCATCTTTGGTTAGTTACATTGGAGCGAATAACGTTTTTTTTTTCAAATATTTTGACTCACTTTTCTTTGCTAGATAGTTAGGTACTCATGGCAAAATATATAGTTTTTTTGGTATTCTGATACTATTACTAATCGCTTGATTCATTGTAATTGGTTCGCAGTCGCAGTTCAATGCAAGTTTTACGCATTTTTGGTTTACTGCTACAATTAAAACTTCCGTTGAACTGCCCATTGCGACCCAATTACATTTCCATAAAGTGAAGTAAATCAAAAGTCTCGAGGGCTAGGAGTAGGCCTCGAGCTTTGTTACCTGGAATAAACTTGCAACTAACTGTGAGAACAATTACAGAAATTGGGTCAAATAAACCATCCTCAATAACAAGTAGAATAATTTATTACAAACATTTGACAGTCATTAAGCACCTACCTAACAAAGCAATCCCTATCAATTCACTGACTAATTTCATTTTACGTTTTATAAGATCCATTTGCTCGCTAAGTCGGACCTAATAATTTGAAATATCCCCGTTAGAAAACACCATTTACCCGGCGACGACAACAAAGGAACTTAGTTGAAATTATTTGAGATATTCAAATCTAATCTCGAACAAAATAGGCAGCGACATCATGTAAAGTTGAGAACAGCGATCTGCGAAACAAATAGGGGCACTGCTTCGCGATAAGACACTCAGTTTACATTGGAGCACTTTCATTGTTAGTAGAACAAAGGGCTTGCCGTAGTCTAAAACGTGTTTTGTACGAAATGGCTAACACGCCGGAAGCAAGTACGGCTGTGCTCAAAACATAATTCTCTTTGTCTCAAAATTAAATCCTTAGGCAGCGGGGGCCAAGGAAAATCAAGCAATACACAAACATGGCGGTCGTTTTCAAAATATTAATAATGTAAAGCTTTCTTGTAATTTTTATGATACGTAAATCTCCTTGGCGTTAATATCCCGGTTGTGCTCTCGCACACGAGGGTCAGGAGTCCGCCTTGACCATGATCCAGAATTTAGTATCTATTAAGGTATTTAAAGTGGGGTGACTGCCTCCTGACCTTTTGACCGTGTTAACAGGGGAACCTGACCAGACCTGACCAGATTTCATCACGATATTTGCCCTCGCCGTATAAGCATCGGTTAGTGTTCAACTAATGTAAGTTACTGAGAACAGAGTCGTTGGTACATGGCCGCACTGGGGTTTGAACCCGGTACTCTCGCTTACAAGTCGGGCCACTTAACCACTAGCCCACCGACGCTTATAAATGTGTCTATTAATTGAATGGTTTTAATAGTTGTAATTAGTATGTATCCTTTCGTATACCGTGGTCTGTGAACGAGAGCGTGAACGAAACGGCCTTATAGTATACCTATATACTTCACCGCAACGTTATTTCTGGCCTAATAAAGACGGCTAAGGCACAAGCCAAAGGCTTGTGTATGCAATATCCCGCACTACAGGCCGTGTACAACTTAGATGAACGGCAAAGGGACTCTTGTAGAGCAATATTACGCTCCACGCTACACTCATAAGTTTTACGATATCCACTCGCTTAGATTTTATTACGGAGTCTAAGCGGAAGCCAATGCAATATCTAACTTGCCTAATCCTAGCTTCACTGTACGATATTAAACAAGTATATTAGATTACAGCGATGTGCCAATATAAGTTTTCCACAAAACCAAAACGATTCTTCTTGTTCTGAAAATTGTCGTCTACTGAATTATTCCAAGGAACAGCTAAATAGTCAGAAATGTTTATATCATTTTTGTGCAAGACAACAGTTTTACGACGAAGATTACAAAACGGGATACTCAGTCTAGTTTTGTCAGCAAACTTTTATTCTATTGCAGACAAAATACATACTTATAATTATGCTGAAGAGTGATATTTTGTTTTGAGGTGAATTTAATGAACGTCTTTTTCGTCGTCCCAACTTACATTCCAGTAAAATTGTGTTCTAGAAAAGCGTCCTACTTCTAAAGTTTAAAAGTCGTTTAACGTCATAGACGCGGAAGTGAGCACTGAAAATGAAGTGTCGTGCAGGTGCCAAACAAAAAATAATTATTGACTTATTTTAAATAAATCTACACGCAGAAATGGCGAGACCGAATGTTAGAAAGAGTAAATTAGTAAAAATTAAGGGAGTTATTCCCGTGTTCGACCTACCAAAACAACTTTCAGATGTGGAGTGACAACGTCTTCATCGTTTAAGAAAGAAAGAGGACAAAAGAAGAACACCAGTTCGCACTAGGTTGGCGAAAATGCCGAGAGGCGAATCCGAAGATCGACAATTTCTACATTGCTTCCATCCACACCATCTGGCCCACTTGAAAAAAAATGAAATTTCGATGGACGAATCAAATTCACGAAAAAATTAACGATGGTGGCTTGACCTCTGGCCATTCCAATTTTTTTTAGTTATATATGTTTATAGTTACTATACCTACTACAAAGCTAGAACATTACTACTAAGCCTCAGAAATCTACTCAAGTATGCGAAAGTAGGTTAGAAACAGCGCAGCAGAAGCGCGGTTTGAGCCGTAATTTAGGAAACAATATTACTATCATATACATCCTTCGAAATTTATAGATTTGAATTAAACATGACCTGAGGTATAGTCATCCACACCAAAAGTAGAAATCTGCGCACTACTTTTAATTTTGTTATTAAATTTTTATTTTTGACTCGAATTCGATCGAAGCATTCTTGAGCATTGTTGACAGTGCTTGCGACATTGAACTATGTGTTTGATTCATGATTGTCGATTGATAGCTGCTCAAATGGTTTAGAAGCTTGTGGAGCTGTACTGGTACAGCCCACGATTTTTGAACTTTGGGGTTTTCCTACACATGGCATGGAAATAAAATTTAATCATGTTATTTTGAATATATTGATGTACATTCAAAACCACTAATGCGCCTATGACATACTTAGGTTCGAGAAAGAGACTAAAAATAAAAAAACTACAATTACAAAATAACGTTATCTACCCACAAAATACTTGAACCAAGTAAATGAACCGCAATCTTTTGAGCACACATTTCCATTATACTCATTCTAAAAACTTTGTCGTTTTTGACCAAGGTCAACCTTGGTCGACCAACTTTGTCAATCAGCCTCAGGGTCCTAAGCGTACCAGGTTGGTCATCCAGGGTTGACTTTGGTCAATCTTTACTGGCTTCAGTAAACATAGGTTGGTTGACCAGAGCTGAGCTTGGTAAACCCTTACTAGATCCACTAAAACTTAGGCCCACGCAGGCCTAAGTGTACGCTTGAAGTCATCATTTTAGAAGCGGTATATTAGAGGTCTCTTTAGAGGCAGGCAACGCATTGGTGACTCCCCTGGTGTTGCTGATGTCCATAGGCGGCGGTGACCACTTTCCATCAGGTGGCCCGCTTGCCTGTTTGTCTGCTGAGTAACATAAAAAAAAGTCATTAACCGCAGAAAGGTGCAAGCGGTTATCGTTTTTATAATAATGTTATTTTAAAAAGCCTTTCAAGACTTGTTGTATAAACAGTCACGGGGTTTTCTCGGAAACTCTGAATGTAATAAAGAAGTTATTCTACCCAGCCCGGGTGACATTGAAATATGATGCCAATTTTCAGGGCTGAATATATGAGACATTAAGGATCACTAAACAGCGCAGACGCTGTTATCGACAAGGAATATTATGATACACTTTCTTACTATAAGCAGTATTAGCATGAAATATGCAAATTGATTCCAAATGACAAACAATGATTAGGTATAAAAGATGCCTGACAAAATCCTTCCCCAAATAATTCTACATGGTTTTGTTCGGCGCTGTCCACTATAGTACTTATATCTAACTTATAAGGGGCCTACGAGTGGAACTGTGGACTTGATATCGTTTATCTTACCTACATGTAGGGTGCCTGCTCACGCTGCGCCTTCGAATTCGAAGTAGCCACGTATAGATACCTAGATTCTTCTTTAGATTTCTGTGAATACATGAATAAGTCAATTTATGTCAAAAATATATATTGTCTAATTTTATCCCGAGACTGTTCAACTAGTCTCAACATCCTCAGCGGAAGACCTTGGTCAACCTTGTAAATACCTCTTTCCAATAAAAAAATTGCCTTGTTTTCAATAAAAAATTTATAAGCTCGCAAATATTTTCTATACTTACATATTATATCAAATAATGGAGGTATCATAACGTTGGTGTGGTGTAAGCAAACGCCCGTTACCCAAAATCGCAGTCAATCCTTCTGTTTGCCGATCGGGCGGCCGCGAATCCGGGAAATTGAAAATATTTGAATTCGGGTAGGGGAGTACATTTGTTATTGTCACAATGCTCGTGGCGAGAAATCAGCGGTATTAATCTTGTGCTCCAAATTGCAGACACGTTTAAAGCTTTCAATGTATGAGTCGTCTTATTGTGTATACATGTGTGATATTTGTACCTACTGTATGTTTGCCTAATCTATAAATCGCCATTTTATTTTAGCTTAAATATAGGTTAGTACTTATTACTTGTTAGGCACTTTTGCTCTTCTACGTGTTAATTATTAGGCACTTTCCAGTCACTAGTATCTACCGCTACTTTTCATTCTCATTTCAAGGTCGAACCGAAACTGCTATTTCACTTCCAGAACTGGGTCCGGTTAGCGAACAAATTTTTGTTTACAACAACTATACCTATCGCAAAACCATAACAATGGATGGAATTTCCCAGATGCTCATAAGGAGGCTGTGTTATACGACTATTTTACTGTGCTCCAGAATCAATTCTGCAAAATGATAATTTTATTCATAGAGTTCCCGCTACAATCGTATCGCTTACTTTGTTCGTGATTTGGTTCAGAAATATTATGAATGGAACAATCGCTGGAGCCCGCATGCCCTGCTAATAATTTTTACTTGTTTTGGCGAGCTCGCTTTTATAAGATAAAATGGATTGTTTGCTGATCTTAGCAATATTTATTGTCTCAGTTTCATGAAACTCAGCAGATTATTCAGGTGACCAGTTTATTGTAACCTATTTTACATACAAGAAATGGTACGTTGATTCCGTCTTTGAAAACTGTCGACAATCAATTGCTATACTTACATTCCAAAAGCCCCTTAAAGTATATTGAAACCCTTCATCAAGGGCCGGGCTTTCCAAATATGACAGTGAAATATGTGCCCAATTCCAAATGCCCTGGTAAACAACAAGTGTCATCAGAAAGCTGACCTCGTGGCGAATGCAAAGTGGCTACATACGTCAAAAAGTACGTAACAGAAGTAAAGAATGTTCGTGGGCTGAAGTCGATGAGTAATGGCCGACATTTTTCTCCCCTTTCCTTATGAACTCTAGTATATCCATGTCGAACAAAATTTCTCTTGTTCGTCTTCTTGTAAATAGAAACTTGGAAACGCTTAAGGAGGAAATATTTTGCGAAGTTTAGGTACGTCCTTAGATAAGCCTGTTTGTCTTTGAACAGATGTTGAACAGACGTTCTTGGAAAAAAATTATGACTAATATAATATTAGTGATTCTAGACGGAAAACAAGGGGATCCAAAATAATTGGTAATAAAATCGGACAACGCTTTTGAAGTTCCGGCGGAAAGTGTGAAATGGGAAACACTCATTGCGTATAGTTTATATTTTTTATGTTTTAAGTACAGCAGACAAACAGGCAAGCAGGCTACATGATGGAAAGTGAATACTGCCGAAAATCAGCATTGAGTTATTAACATCCAAGGGCGCCTATGCATTGCCTCCCTCTAATTACGGCTGATGATGGCAATATTTATGACGTGAGGTTAGTGACATCGAGGCAAACAGCAAATGCTATTGTCTACTAAAGCATTCGGTAAATGATCTCAAAGAAAAACTCTCAGTTTTTCATCCACCCACAGCCATATATCACTGGATGACCAAGAGAAAATTTAATAGTTGGTAGTTGGGAGCGGCCGTGGGCAGTGGAAGGCCGCAGCTTCCCCGAGGGCTGGCCGTTTTGACCGTAATCACGCTAATGGACGAACCTTGTGTCCGATCCGCACTAGACCGCCATTCGGCTGACACTTTAACATCCTTATTTAGTTTATTAGACCTTAGCGCGACGCCGTGTTTGCTTAGGCAATCAATCGAGTGAGATGTAAACACCTGATCTAATGTTATTTACAGGCGGTTTGGTATTTTGACATGACTGAATACAGCTCGTACACAGTCGGACCCTGTGCCCGCGGCCCCTTAAACGCGGGGGCGCAAACGGGACATAATGATGATGATGATGAATACAGCTCGTACATAATAAATACTTTGTAGACAAGTCTGGAACGACTGTCTTGCACGTCCGAGTTTCTTCACACTTCGAGTCACGCACTTTGGAACAAAAAAAACTAATATCATTAAATTAATAAACAGTTGCTACGCTATTCAACCGTTATTTTAACGATCAGTGTTATTTAGTTTAGTTTATTAGTTTCTACGAATGAAGGTGTTATTTTGACTCAACTTTACAGAAAAGTTATTAAAGTGGTGCAGTAAATAATTATGCCGACATTAGGAAAAAGCAAAAAAGTAAAGCACAGCAATAGCCTAGCAATATAATAATATAGCACTACGTTGTAGGATATAGGGAGCGCACGAAAATAAAATTTTCTTAGCGACCCAAACTTTTGACTTTTCGTAGCTATAGTACTTATTTATCTTGTATATATTATAGAATACTAGCTGACCCGGCGCGACTTCGTTCGCGTAGCGTTCTAACCCTACACCTACCCTACACCTACCCTACACCTACCCTACACCTACCCTACACCTACCCTACACCTACCGTACACTTACCCTACACCTACCCTACACCTATCCTACACCTACCCTACACCTACCCTACACCTACGTCTAAAAAATAAAATAAAAAATTAGGGGTGGACTACCCCTAACATTTAGGGGGATGAAAAATAGATGTTGGCCGATTCTCATAGATACCGGATAAGCACAAAAAATTTCATCAAAATCGGTCAAGCCGTTTCGGAGGAGTATGGCAACGAAAACTGTGACACGAGAATTTTATATATTAGATTATATATTATTTTAGACATAGACATAGACGTAACTTTATTTGGTCCAGTAACACATTCAAATACTTAAAACTAACATAATAAATACATATTAAGAAAGCAGGGCGATGCGTCCTCGGACCAAACTGGACCAGCCTCAGCTTAATGCTATGAATGGCAGCAGCCAAACACAGCGCCGGTTTTCAGACTGACCCATAATAGAGCTCGATGCGCGCACTACGCGAACGACGTGCTAACACAGAAATTATTAATTATTAATACCAATATATATAATACAAAATAAAGAAAAGAAATATATTTTTAGATGTATAACCTGTAATATTTATTTATATATAAATAAACTTGGGATAAATAATTACATATACCTTATTATAATGAAAACCAATAAATTAAGACCAAACATTACCTTTTTTATTCTTAAACGCTGTTCCCAGTTGGACTAAAAAAATGGCAAACAAAGAAATAATCACAACAAATAAACAAGAAATGCACTCACATCCTGGCCAAGTAAGAAGGACGCACTCGCGTACCAGGGTTCAAATCTTTTTGGTAACTTATTAAGAAAATTTTAATGTATTTTAAAAAAGAATATCTAATTTTCTATATAATATCTAATTATCTCTAATATATTATATCTAATATATATCTAATATATTATATCTAATTATCTAATTTTCATAAAATTATCAAAAGACCGGACGGCCTAACATCCTTTTGGCAGTAGTCGTGTAGTAGGTATAATATACAGGGACTCAGGCACCCTGTTGTTGCTGAGCTGATTGGACGATTGAGTTCTGAATAGCTTTTGCTACGGTACGAAATCCCCTCCGACCACCATGGACATCACAAATTGCCAAAAAAAAATAGGAAAAAAAATAATAGGAATTGTTGCGGTACAGGTTGGTATGCTGTAAGTAACGATCCAGCGTATCACCGCCTTTCAATAAAACAACATCTTGAAGCATAGTGAGGCTTCGGCTTGCTACCATTTCATCAGAAACATCCATATGCGGTTCAGTGTTTCTTAGAGTTAAATGGTGTCGATACTTGTCTCACAGTTGCACTGGGTTCGAGAGGTCACAGGATATCAGCATCTCAGTATGATATCTTGGGATATTATCATGTAAGATTGCCTCTGCGATAGTCATGCTATCATGTCGTCATCAAGAAGGTACTTTGCGCTGCAGGCCGCGTGGGAGGAAGGGTGTTCAATACTAACGAGTGTTTTGAGGAATGCAAATGAATGAGGTAGCGCCGTGATCCGCGGATGCAGTAGCAAGCCGGCAGCTCCAAAATTAAGTTTAATCTGGGGCGAAGCCAATCTATTGCCGGTTAACGCTACTAAATACAAACATTTTTGTTTTCCGGCATTCCATCTAGTTCCGACTTTCCGGAATGTACTTGTGGAAATTACCGACAACCTACAGCTTGTTGAACAATCAAGCAATCTCAACTTGAAACAGAACATCGAATCCAAAGCAGAGACTGTAGCCAAGAAACTTCGTATCTTCTCGAAGACTTGTACTTCAAAGCAGTTGCTTCAGTTATATCAAGCACAAGTCCGATCCTGCAGAAGTACTGCTGCCACCTCTGGGATAGATTAGGCAAATACCAACTGGCCGCTTTAGATTCTGTGGAAAAATGTTAAAAAAATATCATTTGTGACCCGCAATTGATTGAGGCTAAGCTGCCACGAGTATCGGCGTGGATTTACGTGTCTGTCGGTCTTCTGCAGGTTGTATATTGGAGAGTGAGCGATGCAATTTCAGCCTTCGCGATACGCGATCCGGACAAACGCTTCATCCTTATATCGTGGATCTTCTAGCTATCCGCACTAGCCGCTTTGGTTCAACCTCTATAATATGTACGGCATAGAAATGGAACGGCACGGCAATGCACTGTTACAACAAGGCAGTGGCCTGCGAGTGTGTCCCCTGATCATTCAACGCTAGAGTGAACATACTGTTCCTAGACAGGCATGTTCCATCTTACCACCACTTGTAGATAAGTTTGTGGCAGTCTAATATGAATCATAATATGAAAAGCTAATGTAGCCTTTTTAGACCCCCAGGTGAGATGGCGGTCAAATGCCTGGCTAGTCTAATTAAAAAAAGAGATAAACTTAAGCTTTGCTTATTGCTTGCTTTTTAGTATAAGTACCTACCGTACTTCTTCGGCATCATCTTCATACTGTCGCTAATATCTCCTCATCGCCAATGCTGCACGTTACCGCATAATCATTTGACCTTACGTGTGGCTGTGGTTCAGTGCCAGCCCACAGCCGCCGGAGACGTGCAATTTCACAAATATACTGTCCCAGAGGCGCTGTTCAATACGCGGCAATCTGTGTACGGCCACTGTAACGTATTGCCAATTAGGGAAAAGATGCGGCCATGTGAGTAGTTGCCTAATAAACCAAAGGGAATTGCGCCTGTCAATGCCCGCCGCCGTGGAAACAACTAAATTACTGCTACAACCTGCTTAATTTATTTGCTCCCGGTGGTAATCTCGGTCTAGGGGTGTATTTTTGTTTACGAATATGCTTTTGCTCTCGGTTCGTTTAATTAAAGGTTTGTTCGGGCCTGGAACATTTGTTGCATGAAACAACATTTGCGCAAACTTTTGTTCGTATCGAGAGTACTAATAATTTACTTCTGAATTTACAATTCCACATATTATGTTTTAACCTATCACATGAGAATCACTCAATTCATCATAAAAAGTAGAGACATACCTTACAGTTC
The DNA here is from genome assembly GCA_905147135.1 of Blastobasis lacticolella. Classification (NCBI taxonomy): domain Eukaryota; kingdom Metazoa; phylum Arthropoda; class Insecta; order Lepidoptera; family Blastobasidae; genus Blastobasis; species Blastobasis lacticolella. Next base: position 12,471,114 of record LR990041.1, read on the forward strand.
AATTCTGTAGTTTTGTGTATGTTTGATAAAAAAAAATTATATTTGAAAGTGTTCATTACAGTATTGGTTACAATATTGGTTTTCTTTTATTTAATTAACATTTCGTTAACAAAGAGGTACAAAAATATATAAAATTTGCCGGCCGAAAACACAAAAGTCATTGCTGAGTTGAACGCTCCATTTTGAAAATTGTTATTACCTCACCATCTTCGACTATTACTAGAGTTTAGAGTTGTTATAAATGAGATTGAAAGTCTAGAATTTCACACAGAAAAGCTAGATTTCAGGCTTCAAGAGTAACTCTAGAGTTTGACACAGCTTAACTGTTTCACAAAATAAAAAAAGGCCCTGCCCCAATGTATATCAATAATAATAAAAAAAAATTTAATAGTGCATGCTGTCGAGATTGCTACCATAATTTTGTTTCAAACTTTTGGAGATTTTTGTATGGGCCGAATTGTGTTCTTTACTTTTTTACTTACTTATTTTTCATCCTTCACTAATTATCATGAACAAAAAGAGTGATAACGACTCCGAACGACGCAACAACTCAAACAGGTTCCTAAAACCCCTCGGTCAAAACCCTCTTTAATTTGGCAACCAGTTTAAACTTAAACGATAAAGGGATCAAAAAGTGCTCGAAACGGGCCCTTCATGAGAATTAAAACAATTACAGGTGATGTTCGGAGGGGTATCCATTAGCCGGAGCCGGTAGCCGGGCAGATAATGCGGGCCGGTGTGGCGTGGCAAGGTGGGGTTATTGTTCCGCCAACAATGGCGGCACTTACGCGCGCTCTCTTATCTCGTCAACCACCTCGTTTGTAAGGCTACCTGCGCCGGGACCGTCCTGTCGGTATTGCTCGGATATAATTTCAACATTGATGCACTGGAACACAATGCCCCGACCGAGCTGGGCACAGATAAGGCGCTATACTATACTCGAACACACAGGAAATTTCCCAACCAAATGGAGTTCGTGGAAATAGCTTTAGGCGATTTATCTGCGGTTGGTTACCAATGTCCTACTAATGGTTATTGTGTGGGGGTATCTCGAATCTAGGTGTAAAAGGTGGAATGTCAAATCAATAAAAGGTATTAAAAGGATACACCAGAAAGCCAGAGAAAGTCTGTGGCGAAAGGAATTTGCTCCTCAATCGTTCGTCCCACCCGAGGAGAAATTGCCACCTGGCTATGAACTGCCGTGGCCGATTTGGAGGACGCTGACTAGGTTGCGTGCCTAGGTCGGCAGATAGAAAGACAACTTGTGCAGTCAACTGTGTGTGTGACAACTTGTACATCGCCTCCACAGAATGCACCTGTGAGTGTGGAGCCTCGCCCCAGACCATGGCGCATTTGCTCGTCTGCCCGGCCTGCCCCGACTCATGCTCACTCGAGGATTTATTTAAGGCCTCGGACATTGCCATCCGCTTCGCTCGGTTTTGGACTGGAAAAATATAAGTAATCATAATAAAATAAAAATTTATACACTTAACCTATTTATCATTGACACGATGTATAGATAAGAAGAACGGATAAACCAACATTTATTTGCCGAAAAACGTCTTACACCATAGCCCGTGGAACAACTTGAAGTTAGTCTACGCCCCATATTAGATAAAGTATATCGTTCTGCAGGATGAAGCTGTTACATTGAGCCTAATACTTTAGTGATAACGCAGCGCAAGTAGTGCATTTACGACACCAATCCCGTACATTTTCCCGACCATTGAATGAAGCCAGTATTTTGGTCTGTGTTTTTTTAATCCCATAGACGTCCACCTGATACACCAACATGTATCTCCTCTCCTGTAGAACGTTTTTTGGGCAGGAGAAAAGTATAATTCATATTGTATTTTAAACCATAAGAGTCTCTATTTCTATTATTATCAAGCACTATTTTTTTAACTATTGACGTGTTTTAAATTTGCTCTTGTTTCATTGGAATCTTAGATGGACTAAACGTCAAGTAAGCAGCCTCACCAATGGTGCGTAATATTTGGGCTTGTTAAAGCACAAATTTTCAAACTTTGCACATACAGAGCACTATTTAGGCACTATTTTTGGGTATATAAATCGTATTGATACATACAGTATTTCTTAGTGACTAGACGTCAAGTTAGCAGCCTCAGTAAATTGATCAAATATCTTTTAAAATAGAGTAGCACTATTTATATGAAATAGGTACTATTTGTTACTATTTGCCCTGCTGCCCGGTTGCTGGCGTTTAAAAATATTGTGAACACGATTCGACGCTTCGGCCTACAATGGTTAGTACAACAAAGTAACAGTAGTAATTATTAGGTCGAACGGAAATTAAAATCGGCCCCATTTATCCAAAGCAAAAATCGAAGCCGACAAAAACGGCAATCGACTTTGCGCAGAATTTGATTCTTTTCACTTAAGATTTTTGTGCCTCAGTATTATTTTGCATGGATAATCGATATTTTGTTAATAATAAATAATTGTTCTAATGGATGTTCTGACGTTTTCCTAATTAGACATATCGCTCCGATATTTTGCTGCTAGACCGTTTGATCTGATTCCGTATTCCGAGAGGTTAAATCTTACTATTATAAATGGTCACACGTAGGTACGCAAGCATAAACGGAAATTAAACTACCTGGCAATGGCAATATTATATATCTTACGCTATTATTGTCAACAGCGGTATCAAGGACCAACATCGATGTTGTTTCACTTTGTACAAGGTAAAACATTATTGCTTTTTTAACTAAATTGTTGGTATGTATGCACCATATCATAGCAGTGAAAAATTATCGGTCCGCGACAGGTCGATATGGCAATTTTCTAGTGATGCGACATTACTTGATAATCGATATTTCTTTTTACCACTTGTCCGAATCTTTCTCCACATAATAATATTGTGATATAGCTAACGTCCGCGACACGATAGGTGGACGATATTCTAGTGATACGCTACATCACGTAGCAGGTATATAATCGATATCGATATTATTTTTAGTAGACAACTATTGAACCGCACGCCGTGTCTTGTAGCCTTAGAAATAGAAAATAAACGCAACATGGACGATGTGGAGCATACAGCCATACTGTGAACCGTTCAATACTCCTCTTGACACACTGTCTATATAGCTATTATAAATTTCATAGAAATAAATACAATAAACACAGCGCCATCTAGCCCCAAAGTAAGCAAAGCATGTGTTATGGGTGCTAAATAACTGATGCACTAATACTAATATCTTTGAAATACATTCTTAATATACATAATTATAACACCGAGACCCATAACAAAAATTTAAATTCACCATTTCAATTTCTGCTCGGACGGGATTCGAACCCGGGAACTCTGCGTGGCAGACCGGCATGAACTGAATAAACCACTCAGATCATCGTGTGAACATTGCGTGAAATAATCAGAAATTAGAAAGATCTGCGGGCGTCCCAAGGCTACCGACATCGCTCGACGGGTTGTCAGGATTAAACAGCAGTTGGTGGGGCACTGGTCAACCTATGTCCAGCAGTACACGTCTTTCGTCTGATGTGATGACGCTGATGATTAAAATACAAATGAAAAGCAAAAACCTATAGTACCTAATCTCATGCAAAACTTATGAAATAAGTTATTATGTAGGTTCTTTGTTTAACGAGATTTAGGTCTTAGAACGCGTAAAATGATGCGTAGAACTCATTTTCATATTACGTATTTCCTTTACGTTATACTCTGTATGTACAATACCTGGTTAAATAAACAATGTCTGTAAGGAAATTAGGAACGCAAATCCTGTGTGCAAAGCCCCTAGTTTTGTGTGATTTACGATGTTTGCTGAAGCGACAGCGTGTTTAATAACCTACTAAAATGTATGTACGTATGCAAATGTACGTAAAAGTACCTCATTTACATAGGTACTGAAATGTTTCACTTCGAAAGAGTAATCGTGAATTTGTTTGCCACTGCTTTTAATGAGTGCTCTGCAAATGTAGGTAGGTTTTCAACATGTTTTCATTTCAACATTCACTCATAGTACATTTTCATAGTTTGGTTCGAAGTTTGCTATATCCGCTTCAGTGTACACGGTGGAATTTTAAGGTTAGAAGTAGAAGGAGAACCATTTTCAATCATTATTTACACATAATTAGTTCCACTCTATCCTACTTTATACCAGACTACGGCGAAGCCAAGTAAGGTAATGAATCACTCTTATGTATGCTCGATCGTAGTTCAAAAACTACTTTGCCGATTTTGGCAAATAAGCTATCGTTACAAGCGCTCTGATTGTCTGATGGTAATAGGCTATGTAACGTTACAGTAAATTTAATGTAAGTTTTCATATCTAGAGGATATCAAATGGAATTGGCCGAGTGGTGTCAGGCACAGTAAAATAGCACCAACCCCTTACTCTTGGGTGTCGAAAAATCGAAGTCTCCGTAAGCTAGATGATGGGCAGCAGCGTTTTCCATTGTAATATTAACACTGCGGTCTCCAACTCGCCTGCCAAGCGTGGAGGTAATTGCAATAACCTCCCCTTTCATGGGAGAGGCCCTAAGTCCTTCAATGGACTGTTACGGGCGGTGATGATGACAAGCGTCTTGATTGTCTAATGGTGAGTGATAGGCTATGTGACATCACAGTAAATTTAATAGAGGTTTTTAAATCTAGAGGATATCCAATGAGGATGATGGGGGAGGTATCAAATGAAAAAGCATAATGAAATGCATCATACAAGCCCCTTGCAAGTTCCTTCTTGTTTCCTGCAAAGTAGACTGACGACCTGGTAAGGGTCGCAGGACCTTGGCGATAATGTCGCAGTTAATGCTCTCTCGCACAAGGGCAAGGATCCAGGACTTGGCCGGTCAGTGGAGTGACTGATCTTTTTATGGTATCTTTGGCAAAAATTGTGTGCCTGCTCACAACCGCTCACTGCTTCATGCCGTGCCTGATCGGCCTTGCTTACATCGTAAGCCCCGATAAAAGACCTATTTAAAAAAAACATCTTGGTATTAATGTACCGGTTGTGATTTCGCGCACGAGGGCCCGGGGTCCGAGTTGGCCATAATCCAGGAATTGGCAGAATGTGCAAGTTTCATCACGATGTTAGCACCATCGGTTAGCATTCAACTAATGTACATAACTCAGACAATCTGTGGGATTCGAACCCGGTACCTCTCGCTTACGAGTCGGATACCTTAACCACTAGACCACTGACGCTCTCAAAATAAGGACCATATTAAGTGTAAATTCAAAACAGAACTTGCTTAGTAATTAAGCTGTTACTACTTACCCATATTACTACTGGCCCGAGATCGACGAAAATTTCACGTTTTTTCATGGAACGATTTTTATATATTACTAGTGGACCCGGCGCGACTTCGTTCGCGTAGCGTTCTAACCCTACACCTACCCTACACTTACCCTACACCTACCCTACACCTACCCTACACCTACCCTACACCTACCCTACACCTACCCTACACCTACCCTACACCTACCCCTACCCTACACCTACCCTACACCTACCCTACACCTACCCTACACCTACCCTACACCTACCCTACACCTACCCTACACCTACGTCTAAAAAATAAAAATAAAAATTTAGGGGTGGACTACCCCTAACATTTAGGGGGATGAAAAATAGATGTTGGCCGATTCTCATAGATACCGGATAAGCACAAAAAATTTCATCAAAATCGGTCAAGCCGTTTCGGAGGAGTATGGCAACGAAAACTGTGACACGAGAATTTTATATATTAGATGATAAATAGTTAACTTCAGTTAGCTTAAAACGACGTACGAATTATATTGACTACGTATGATTATTACTAAGTATAAATAAATATTCACTTGTGGTGGGACATAACCACGTTGAAATAAAGTCAAGTATGAATAGGTTAATTTATTTGCCGAATTGTACTTTGGATTTATAATATCTTAGAACACACAGACTTTTCTTTCTGACCGTATTGCCGCCCACCATGGTCATAAGTGACGAAATGTCATTAAATAACTACTAGATATTACAAAATTACACCAGTTGAACTTTGACAATTTCTCAGTAAATAATTAAACTTAACATCTTCAACAGTAACGGAATTTAGATCTTTAAAACTATTGTTTGCTTTTAAGTCCAAATGACTTAATCTAAACTCAACCTCTCAAAAGATCAATTAAGAAATAGCCGATCTTATTTTAATGCCATTGGAATGCTAAAGCATTGACGGCATTGTACGAAAATCACCACACGAGCCCCAAAGCCAACGACTTGGAGGAAAATTAACCTCCTTAACTAGTACGTCCCCAATTTTTAGTCCCTCAACATGAGCAGTGAATTTGCACCTAAACATTGAGAAACTGGAATATTTTTGAGACCACCGTCTCAAAAGTTTTTAACATCATTTGAATAAACTGCCACGTGTTCAAAGAGTTTACATTATTACACAAGTGTCAAGATGTGTATATAGTTTGGCAAGAAAGTCGTGAAAATAATGTTTTGTCTCGCTCTTGCCTAAATTGGTCACATTAAATTACTTTCACTTCCATACCTATCTGTGGTCAAACTGATCTGACTATCACGTCATCTGGACATTGTCGTTGTTTTGTTGTTGTTATGTTTAAGTTGATATGTGTATAGTTATACTGTGTTCGACATTTATCTTCGCAATGAATGCAAAAACGAATAAAAGCGGCGTCAGAAATGTAATATTTAGAGTTGTTTAAAAATGTATGACCGAGTTTAGAGCAGATAAGTTGCTGTGCCATTTAGAAGATGTTTACGGCCGAATATTAAAGATTATCGGTACGTAAAATGTACCCACCTCAATTTTGAAAATATTGAATAAAATGTGATCTTTAGAAATCATTTGAATTTCCGTAAAATTAATGTGTACTGTAGTATTGGTTATCTTTATTTAAGGTTACAAAATTAACCCTCAAATTATAGTGTACTGTTATAGTTTTGATCTTTTTGTATTTTTCTTTCCTAAATATAATATTCATTGATATTTTTGTGTTCAGGTGTGTCTAAAAGCAATGCGGCGCTTCTGTATTGTATTATAGCAAAGAGCTATATTATCCAGGCACATTACGCAATGTACGACTATTCGGGCTAGAGAAATGATACTCAGGATCAAGGAATTTTGAAAAAAGTATTAAATTATTAAGATTATCAAGGTTGCTGGTCTAACAGAGAGAGAATCAGAAGATAGATAACAGTTTGACAAAGCATCGTTCCGTGCGTCAGTGTTGCTGTTAATAAATTAATAATAGTAAATATATACCAGACTCTTATTTCAATTTTCAATGAGCAGTTTTCCAATAGATATCTAAAGCATTCCTAACCACTCACTAGATGGCGCCCCGACAATTTTGGTAATTGACAATCGCTTGAAATAGGTTCTTAGCAAACAGGATATAAACACTGGGTACGTTGTGTTGGATAATATTGTATTTGTCAATAGTTTTCAACCATTTTAGAGGTTGTAATAATAATGGAACATAGTGCCAACCACTATAAATATTTCTTTTTACATTTCATCCTTTAATAGTTATGTTTAAATTAATAAACATTTTATTTTTAAGTTTAGTATTAGTTGGATGCATGAAATCACTGCCACCATCATACAGATTTAAAAAAAATTACCAAAATTGTAGGAGCGCCATCTATCGATGCTTTTTGAAACTAACTATCAATACCTACTGGAAAACTCCTCATTGTTCCCCTTATTCTCAATCTTCCGCTGACATCTTGTGACAGCTGAAGTGGGTACTCAGTTTGCCAGTAGGTAACTTATTGTTGCAAAGGCAGTAGTTCCCAAAATGCAAAAACTATACTATTTAATATTACCTGCTCTTCATCATGATACTGTAAATTACAAAGGCAAATACAAGGGCTTTGTAATGAGATCTGTTGACGAGTGAAAACATCTAAATGAATGAGTAACCATGGTCCAATATTGTGTGTGTATGGGTAACCTGGCAGGGTCATGGAGGTCAGAGGGCAGTCGCTCCACTGTAATTATCTGATCTGCCAAATCCTGGCTCATAGTCAAGGCGGACCGCGGGCCCTGAATGCGCGAGAGCATAAACGGGGCATTAACGCCAAGATGATATATTACCAATCCCTTTGTCTTTACTAACTATACAAAGCATGCATTTTCGGCTTATGTGGTTTAAGCCCAGCGTTGGATTGTCGCGTTGTAGTCGTGCGATATAATATAAAATATTAACAAGTATAACATTTTCTAGTCGAAGTATACGAGACACAGACACAAAGAAATTGGACATAGAGGTGACAAGCACAGACGTAAAGATACTATTTTTTAATATTTTAAGTTCACAGACTGATACAGAACAATGATACCATGTAACGATGGTGGCCCCCACAACGAGGAGTTTTCCAGTAGGTATTGATAGTATAAATAAATAAATAAATAAATAAATATTCGTGGACAAATTCACGCAGCACCATCTAGCCCCAAACTAAGCAAAGCTTGTACTATGGGTGCTAGATAACTGATATACTACTTAAATACTTTTTTTTTTAAATACATACTTATTATACGTAGAACACCCAGATCCGTAACAGAAATTAAAATTCATCATTTCAATTTCTGCCCGGCCGGGAATCGAACCCGGGACCTCTTGCGTGGCACGGCATGTTGACCATTGAACCACTCAGGTCGTCAATATAAACATAACTGTTAATGGTTAAACGAAGTGTAAAAAGAAATATTTATAGAAGTTGGCACTATGTTCCATTATTATTACAACCTCTAAAATGGTTGAAAGCTATTGACAAATACAATATTATTCAATACAACATACCCAGTGTTAATATTTATTTATTTATTTATTTATTTATACTTCATGCACAAACAGTACATTGGCGGACTTAAAGCTAAAATAGCATTATCCCTGTTTGCTAAGAACCTATTTCAAGCGATTATCAATTACCAAAATTGTATGGGCGCCATCTAGTGAGTGGGTAGGAATGCTTTAGATACCTATTGGAAAACTGCTCATTTTTGTCACGACTTTCTTGCCAGACATAAATATGCGCAAAAACTATTTGTGTTACATAAATGTGTGTACAAATACTTTAGATTTTGTACAAATATGTCGAATTCGCCACTCATGTCTCGGTTTTTGGCGTACATCAAACACTCTCACACTCTTTGCAAAGATTTAGTTTGCTTATACGCGATATACTGTCGTCCATGGTGTCCGCTATCTTTGCAAAAACTGCTCAGAAAATATTTGCTAAACATGTATGGGAAGTAGCTTTTGCAAAAGAGTAAAACTTTGTAAAAGCATGTGTACACATTTTGACACATGTCTGGGCGGGCCGGCTTTACAGCTTTCATAACTATTTTCAATTACTTTAGCTAACGTTACTTAATGTAATTGACTAACGTTAATGTAATTGAAATTATGTAAGTAGTCGAACTAAAAATAATAGATGTTGAAAGGACAGTGAATGCAGGAAATATACATTTACGAACAGCTAGGTGTTGATTAAGGATGCAAATATGAATTTACGCGTAACTTGTCATATATTCATAATGGGAAGCCTGATTTTTTCACGAGGTTATCGGTCTTGCAACTATTTAATATTCATTTCAACTTGAGGTCCGTTTTTACCTTCAGCAGTTTTTCCGTTTTATAGTTTACCTTTTTACCTATAGTTTTATCTATTTGCAGCTCATAAAACATATTCTAATACTTTCCATTTATTAGCCTGTCACAGCAAAGGAGATGTGCTTATTATTTTACCCCGACTGTCGCACTACCATATTGGCCTCTCCGTAAGACTGAAAGTCCTGCGCTTATGTATGGAAGTTAATGTTTTTTATGGCAGAAGAAACATAAAAGTCGAATAAATGCGTTGGAATTGTTTTGCCTATTCCTCTCTATCAAGAGTGTGTAACGAGAGTTCGTCGTAAGGTGCTGGATAAAGTGATGACTAGGATTGAAAGAGGTATGCTGAGATTGTTTAGGCATGTGGAGGGGAAGGATGAAAGACGTTTTACGAAAAGTATCTTTCGTGCGAATGCGAAGTGTTGCATAGTGCGCCAGACTAGGCCATTATACTGGTCAAATAAATTGACATCTCCAAAAAGGAGAGATCATACTTTCGGTCGAGCATTCAACCGGCGTAAAATATGAGAATAATTATATGTATGAATGTGGAAGAGGCTAAAGAGGTCTGTCAGGATAACAGCTTCTGGCAGTCAGTAGTCTTTCCCTATCTCTTATGGTATACGGGCGTTATTGGTATATGTTTCTGTTACGTTACGTCCTAAACAACTGTGTAAGGAGTTTCGTTATTTTGTATCTACTCGTATTTACGGTAAGAAATGGAAAAGACATATTGCTCTCAACAAAATAGTGGCTCTTGGAAAAACCCTTTGAAAAGTGATATCTCTACAGTGACCTCGTGTCGTAGCCGTGCCAAAGGAAAACATAATATGCAAAAAAAACTATCCGAAATCTGATGTAGGCTCCATCAATCATGTGAGGCGACAGGGCGAAGGCTTGTCGACCCTAATCGAACGATAAACATAATATAAGCTACGCAAGGCTACGTATTTTCACTTGTCAACCCTGAATCGTCAATGGCTACACTTAGTACAGCTTCTGTACCCGCCACCGTACCATAATTTATTTATACTTTCGATTTCAAAGGTATTCCCAAATTCTCAAATCGCATCTGTTGACGAGAAAAATAATGTAGACCTCACGAATTCTTCTCAATTCTCTATGTACTTACAATAAACCATTAAGTCAATCTTTCATAATATAAGGTGTTTGTAAGAAAATAAATTTAAAGGGAAGTAGCAAATTAATCCTCTTTGGAACAAAGAAAAACTCTTGAATTCTGTCTGAAAAGAGTCCGACTTGAAAGGAAAATGCGGATAATGATTATGTGAGTTTCAGGCCAATACTCGTCTTATTGTATGATTATCCATTCTGAATCGTGCGACATACGCAGCATATAAATATGCCGCACGACTACCCAGAAATGTTTGAGCGGCAATCGTCCAATCACATCGCGGCATGCCGGTTACCCCGCTATGTTTGGTCACAGAAGTAACAGTTTACTATAGAAGTACATAAAGTACTCTATAGTTAATGAGTTATGGTGTCGCGTTCCTCTTGCATCAGTAATACTCTTACCCTAACTGACTGACTCCATATGCAGTTCCGGTAAAGCTACTGAAGTTTCATCATAAATTCTACTAGAATGTTTGTTAACTGAAATGTGGTGAAAAGTAAGTTTTACTCTCTATGATTTTACATAGCAAGTTTTAAAACCATTGGTTTTGTACACAAATACAGAAAAACACATTAAATTTGCTCGTAAATGGCATCCATTTGATTTGATGACCATAACTTAATCGAATTTTTATTGCAAAATAGCTACATATTAAACACGCGTGTTTTTTGTTAACATTACCGCATGCTTGGATTAATAGTAGATTATACACCTAGAGGATAAAGCAGTGTCTTATGTCGTGGGCGGTATATTGGAACATGACTCTAAGGTTAACATGTAGTCCTAAGTGAAGGGAGAGGCTCAAGCCGCCCAATACTGTAAAACTCAAGTAGAAGATAAGGGCGTACCGCTGCCGAGTAACGTACCACAAACGAATGTCACAATTTCATTATACAACGGTCATAATATTGATTACTAAATTTAACTGAAAACTTAACAAAATTTCAAATATTTATATCCATGGATTAATGTCACATAGAGAGTCTTTCATTTTATAATAACCCTTTGCACACAATTTTTTTCTTAATGATGTTTTTAAACTTTAGAAACGAAAGGTTCTGCATATCAATTGGAACCACATTGGCCTTTAAAAGAGTGATTTATTTGTGGTGACGAGTTGCAACCACTGCAAATTTTTTCTTATACCTCGTGTTAATGCTGTGATTGTCACTATTTTTTTATTCAGTAATTATTATTCTTTACGTCAATTAAATTGTCATATAGGTGTATTGTAATGATAATGTCATATTTGCTTATTTAAATTTTTCTGGAGGAGAAACTCTTGGGGCGGGTCGTTTTTTACTTTGTGCTCTAGGTTTCAGTTTTGCAACATAAATATGTCATTCACGTCGGCGGTATGACCCCAAAGAATTTACACTATTGAATAGACTAAAATATACAAGTCTAGCAGTATTTTCATATGCAATAGCGCGGGTTTTTTAAACCGCATATGCAGCAGAACTGAGTCTTTTTGCTAAGCGTTCTAAATGAAATCCCCATTGAAGTTTCGTATACAAGTTAAGACCTAAAAATACGGTGTTTCAACGCCTTTCACCCTTTAAGAATAAGTTTGTATCAACTTGGTTTACGTTGGGTAAAGAGTATTTCAGGACTTAAGTCTTTTTTTTATTTAGAATCAGGTTATTAACTGCAAACCAATTTAAAACCTTGGAAATAGCGGTATTAACAAAGTCACAATTTGACTATTGGATAGGATAGTGAATTCGGTAGAAGTAATCGTTTCATTTTTATAACTGCAAAACCCACGCTTAAAGGTTATCTACATAATTTTATGCTCTACGTTAAACGAGTAAAGACAATAAAATATCCCTAAAATAGGTAATACCACAAAATACCACTAACGATGAACATTCCATTAAATTATTGTTTAGGTAGATTACTAAAGAAGGCAAGTTTATGGACTGGTTTTGTGTAAGTATATATGGTATGTAGGCATAGTCAAATTAACATTCTTAACGTTATTATATACATACATATAATAAAACAAAAAAAGATTTTGTCGGTACATGGAATATATTTGCCAAACATAATTTAGGGCGACGCGACGTAGAAATAGTAATAGAATAAGAAATTTTAAAATTTTTGTCTGTCTGTTTGTACACGCTAATTTCCGGAACTACTGAACGGATCTGAATGAACCTTTCTATGAAAACATTCTTAAATATGCACTACTCGAACCTTAAATAGGTAATGCCAAACTAGTCGTACCTATTGTATACATGCAACATCTTTGTTTTGGCTACGTAAATAAATACATAAGTGCATTCAAATAAACGAACGACAAGGCATTTACATACCTATCACTCCAACATGGGCGGGGCTAAGTACACGAGTGCTTCACTCTCCAACCCCCACATTACTACGCTATCTAATCTTAGTGTTTGTACAGCAATTTGTCCGATGTGGGGGTAACAGCCAGGTTTATCATTCTTCCGATTGCACCCTAACATTCGAGGGAAACTAGGACCACGCCTTAGAGCACGCTACCGGCTACCGGCTATCCACAAACACGTAAGTACCCAAAGTGATTGCTGATTTTAACCTAACCTATTATTTTATGGTTTGCTGGAACTGCTGGCTTTGATGTGCGAGATACAGACAGTTTTCGGAGAATTTATTAATTTATAACGTGTCTGGGAAAAGCAATTGAGACGTCGCATAAATCAATTACATGGCTCTTGATTACATGGCTCGTGTCACACGAGCTTAGAAAAGCTAGTCTAGAAGGACAAAAGTCTAAATATTACTAGTACTCATATACTTATTCTCCTTTGGTTAACTAATTGGTGGTCTAAATAGCGATGGCTTGACGTCGCTAAGGATGGCATGAGTGCCAACAATCTCACCAGCTGCCAAAGGCCGGGCGAAGTGAACAAGGCGAAGTAGAAACCCAACCTAGCCTAGGTAAAAACTTAAGTAGAAAACCGAACCGGGGTTGATTCTAGGATGATGATGATGATAATTATTATTCCGGTTAACTAATCAATCTAACACCTACATCTCTTATTAGGTTCCAGACAATAAATATACCACCTCCTAACTACCACCCACCACCTATTGCCACCTCCACAAACGGAATATCAAAAGACAAAACATTCACCGATCCCTCGCGCCTTTTATTATTTAAAACTATATAAACAACCTTAGGCACCTTCTAAGAAGGTCGTTCAAAAAGCGTTTTGCTAAGTATTACCCCGGGCAAGTATTCCGTTGCGAAGGGACCAAATCTGAAATCCAGCTTAGATTCAATCCCGCTCCGAGCCGAGCATTCCTATGTATATGGGTCAAACGAGGGCTCCCTCGGCATGTGAAATGTCAGATAAAAGAATAGACAGGCATACCTAACTTTGTTTCGCGGTAGCTTCAAGTTTTCTAGTTTCTAAGGCAATTTTCAACCTCTACTCTCTACGGTTCATTTCTTTTCATCATCAGCAAATATTTTTAATGAGCACGCGGACAAATTTTGGTTCGATGGCGTTTAACTCATACATTGAAACATCAAGAAATTTAATTAGATCCGCAACTACTGGAGAAAATTAAAGTTTTCCAGGACTTCAGATTGCATTACGCATAATTAATTTTTTTATAAAACTTTGTAAAGTACCTACTGGAAAAATGATTTCTCTCAACTAGTTAACGGGTGTTTTCATTCGAGGTTCACAACTTTCCATTTAAATAAGACAAAAAAACAAATGTTCAATATCGTTGAAAACTAGCTTCATTTATGATTTCTCTAATGATCATTAAAATAAATAATTAAGCTAGTTTTAAACCAATAAAGCTAGTTTTACTAATATTAAACATATTTTTCTTTGATTATTTTAGTTAAAAGCAGTACCTAAAACTAAAAAAATTGCCTTTAGTTAAACTCAACGATCGGTGTGATTTTTACACGATTTGGAGCTCCTGCCACCTTGTTTTTCATCAGCATTGTCCGAACCTAACAATTCGTATTCATTTTTAAAATTGCCTGGAAGAAATTGCTTTAAGCGATAAGGCCGCCTGTTGCTTTCTCTGTTGCTACAAATATGTACCGACTGTATCCTATATTTATGCAATAAAGTGTTCATTCATTCATTTTAGACGGAGTTAAGAATTTTTACACCAGGACTAATTACTCTGTGGGTCCCATCGACTTCCTAGTTCTTTTTAAAACATACGTACGACTACGGCCATACTTGATTTTTATGCTTCTGCATCAGCTGTCAGCTTGCAGCTAGCTTATGCAGATGGTTCATACCTAACATAACTATATATGTACTTATTATTTGCTTTTTCCTTAATTGGATCGTCCAGGAAAATTCTTATATTATTCCGAAAAAATAAAACTCTAAAGGAAACTACTGGACAGAGATAACAAAAAAACTCGGCGATTATTCACACACTTTACGTTTCCCGTCCAAAATCCTCTTCCTATTTATAACCGGGCGAAAAGATTCAGTTAATTAGATAGCGGAGGTGCAGATAACTCCGTTACGGCCGAATCGTCAGGTCGTTGCGTGACTGAGCTACGATTTATGACTTAATAGCGGGCTCTCGCGTTAAGTAGGCCTTAGATAAGGCGCTTCTAAGTGATTGTCGGGCCTCACAACAATCGTAATTACTCCAAACTAGTATCTGAGCGCGGCGGCACGCGATCTCTTTCACCGCCCCGTTTGAATTGTGTTAATTGCTTCGGAATAGCATTCCGCTGATAATTCGTGGAGCGAACGCTTTCCCGAAATAGGCTCCAGTCAAGTGGGCCAATTAAAAAGAGGCGCTAGATTCATCGAAATTAGGTAGACGCCATCTTACCTCGTATTATAATTTGCTTTGCGGTAGAACAGCTTGCTAAAAAAGAGTATGGCGCGGATTATTTCAAGCGTCGGCGACGCGTGTTACGCTATGCTGTCAACTCAAAATTGTATGAATGGTTGCGGCGGCGACGCGCTTTGCGTCGCTCGTAGGAATTCATACAATATTGAGTTGACAGCAGAACGCAACCAGCATCGCCAACGCTATATATAGTACTATATAATCCTCGCCGGTGACACGCCGGCATACTGACAGATTGAACAACTGGTTCTTTTTTACGTCAACTCTATATGAATGTTAATTGATTATAATAGTAGCGCACAGTAGCAGCAATTTCTACCCTCAAGCAACTACGTCTGTGATGTTATCAGCTTAATCGAAACGAAAGAAAGCTCACTTACCAACAGGTAACTGCTAAGTGTGTTAATTAAAGTATTAGCATCTGGCAACCCTATAACTTCGACACGGGCTATCACATTGGCTTGTGAAAACCCGCGTTCGAAGCGTCAAACTGCCAATTTTTACCATGGAACAGTTATTGTACACCTGTACCACAGAAATGAAACAAAAACAAAATCCATGTCTCCTAAATCATGAATGAAACATATAAATGGCTGCCATTTTATATGTGTGCGTGATTTGAGGGTTGCCATACACATAATCCATTTTGCCCACTTTACTAATTTATGTATTAGGTTAGCAACACAACCGTACAATAATAAATAAATAAAGTTCTTCATTTCAGACTTGAATTCTTGAATTATAATTAGTAAGTAGAACGATGTGGTCTCTACCTATTCCTTTGGGAAAAAGGCGTGTAGTAATTCTTGATTTTTAAAAACCTTTATGTAGGTATACAATGCAATGCTCGTGTATTGCAGTGGGTATTAAAATATAGTAGTTTATGCAACTTTATGTGATACCTTATTATATGCAGATGCGTACACCTTTATCTACACACATATTTTCATGTTAACATTTCATACCTATAATTTTTTCAACTTTGCTGGAAGTAGATGCAATTCATTTCTGTTGCCGTGTCGAGGATATCATGCAGCGTAAAATTCACATCACTACTTTCACATTTATCTATTGATTTGCTTCAAACATATAAAAACATTTACAAACAAAATCACAACAGTTAGAAAAAATATTTTGTTTAGCGGGAAAATAATTCCATACAGCGCAGTTCACTGACCCTCAGCGGTATTTAACCAACTAAACGTGCCCGACCAGAAATTAAAAAATAAAAGTGTTGTATAATGATTAAAATCTTTTCACAACATACTTTTTTTAAATTTTATAGACGACTGTTTACGAGTATGTAATTGGAACATTAAGCTATGAGTGTAGAAAAATTTAATTAAAGGCGAGGAGACCCGAGAATCAAAAGACCATGTCAATCACGCACATTGGCGTTCTTCTACGTTCTACGTTCATACCAACTAACCGTCGTAAATGCAAAAACGTGATTTCGATAGTAAAAAAAAATTTTTCGGATTTAGTTATTTTGACCACCGTTGAGCAAAGTCGCCCTACTCCGATAAAAAAATATTATGTTGTCTTATTCGGATTCCAGATTCAGATTACAGATACAGATTCCGAATTCGGGTTCGAAAGCCGGATTCGGATTCCGGATTCCGGAATCGGATTCCGGATTCAGTTCCCGGATTTACTTCAGACACATATTTAAATTCACTTGATCTGACTGTCTGAGTCATAAATACAATTAATAAAGAATTCCCCACTTTTTTAGGGAAATGTTCCCATAAAAAAGCTAGCAACATCTTAGCATCATCTAGTAATTTTTGTTCGTGATTTACAGAAAAGTAAATAAAGCATAATTATAAGAAATTAGCATGAATCATCGATACTTATGCGTTGATTTATAAAAAAAAATTACGTTAATTTTATAACATTTGACCACAGAAGACGGCATTTATAAATAATTTTCATTAAGGAAAAATACGTGTTATCGGTACGAAATGGAGGCGTGTTGTAAGACCTGATGAGTGTATGTCATGTACAACAAAGGATTTTGTCACACCTTGCATCACCCCATCTCTTTAGGGTACGATGGATCAAAACCTTGTTTTTCAGCATTTTCCATCACGTTACGAAGTGTTGAGAGCTCTACAGCTCTTCAAGTGTCACTTTAAAATTGTATAAATTTCTAATGCGCATAGCCGACGCTTAATATTAATTTGGGCCTTTTACCTCCTCTCCTTCTATTATCAATAATTATAATGGAACATGGGCAGGGTAAAAAGTAATGATAGGTTCAAAACTAATTAATTGACGAATCCAAGTGGGTTGAGTAGTACTCGGGAAGCTAAACCATATATTTAAATCCTAATTATTGCAGTGTCTCAAGAAGAAGGTCTTTGGCCTATGCCAGTAATGACTTACGGAACGGAAACCGATGGGGCTAAAGTTCTCAAGTGGTGACAACGTACCAGACGACGCAAGTTGGGTAGGCCCGCAACAAGGTGGATCGACGACCTGGTAAAGTCCACAGGCAGGAACAATAGGGTATCTTGGAGTATACCATATCCACGCAAAATGGGCGCGAGTTCGCCTGAATGCGGAAAATGGCCCGGATATATCTATCTAAAGTCCGCAGGTACCAGCTGCGGACTTTACCAGGACTTTATGAAGATCTCTGGGCCTATATCCAGCAGCGAGCATCGTTTGACTGATATGATAGCGAGATTCATAAAGTCGTATTTTTCCCCTCGTAATTAGGTACTATTTTGGGTTCTAAAATGATTAACACTTAGCTCAATGACGGATATCATATATATATAAACGTCCTCTGCCTTCCAAAAATGGACACTGCAGTAATTCTTGATTTGCAACCGCCAAACATGAGATGTCAATTCCGCAGTTGACATTTACGGACTTGATTATTACGAGACATCGTCAATTTACTGTGCCTATCATCAATTCAATAACGTCAGGTAATTTTGCAGAATTCCCCAAAATGTGGTTGATTAAAATTTCCATGCGCTCATCAATATCGAGCTCTGTTGATCAACGAATCAACGTCAGTCAACTAAATAATTGAGCAATTAGTAGTATTCCCACGACCAAGCTTTGCAGTCGGCAATTTGGAAAATTCCTTATTAGTAAAGTTATTTCCTGTTCTTCGGACAGTTGGTCGTCTTTTGTGCTAAGCCGGTACTATGAATACCGCGAAAGGTAGACGATGTAGATAGTAATACAATGGTGTAGGAAGACGAGAAATTCAAGATTTACTGTCTAGAATTTATTGCAATAGGTATAACTTATGTCTACTTCAGTATTGACTGCCTAGCAAGTTGTGGATTTTACGTAAGTTTTACCTAATACATACCTACGTATAGTCTTTCCACACTACATAATTATTAAAGCGAAAGTTTGTGTTTTTTTAAATGAAATACAGTGTTTTTAGCTTATACGCCGGAATAATATTTACCCCAAAATTTAACACAACATCACAGAGATTAAATAAGGTCCGATGATCACCGCACGTGTTTGAATATGTAAATACTTTTAATCAGTTATTATGAAGTCTACAAATGGCTTTCGTTAACCGCAGTACAGTCGTTAGGTTCTAACCAGTGGTGCCACAGTTAGTTAGTGCGGTAGGTACTTGCAATTACAATCTTCGAATAACCCTCTGTTTCCAAGTTCCGCCCTAAGCCACGTAGTTCTAATGAAAATATGTAATATGCACTTCTTCCTTCGTATTTAAGTCCCCCATAACAAACCTTGAAGTGTGCCTTGGTGGTGTTATAGTCACCACGTAGCAACCGGACAGAAAACGTGCAGTCTACTATTAGCGCGCACACGACGCTGTGAGTAGGTACGCAGGTGCGGCACACGGTGACTGTGCGGTGACTACGCAGGCGCTGCGCGTTTATTACAAATATAAAAAAGCTTTCTGTTTTTAGTATAGAGACTAACATTTTAAAAACATTTCGGAGAAACCGTGCAGAATTCATGTACGTTTGTTTGTATGGGCTCTGAGTCTGTAGCCACGATTTCGTACATGCGCGGTATTTTAGATTAACACACAGAGAAAACACTGGAGATTTCTTCAATATTGTCAGTGACGATTTTGTTGACGAGGCTTGAACGAGCAGACGCCTGATGGTACCTGATGGTAAATGGTAACTGCCGCCCATAACATCTCCAATTTGCTTGTTTCTAAAAATAAAATTAGGTATTTTATTTTCCTCTGATCAAGAAGGAAGTCAATGGTTGATTCCTTAATTTACGATGAAATTTTTTAATTAGTTGTCCTCCAGGGAACGATATGATATTTGAACCATAATATCTCATAAATTAAACGATCATAAAATTAAATTAGAAATATTTTACCTTGGCAAGGAAAAACTGTAGGTAATAAAAAATAAAAATTGATCGGAGTTAACGAGCATTTTTATTTTTACAAGTGCTCATCTTCTACATCTTATTTTCTACGTCTAATTAATAGTACTAATTTATTGGTTTACAGTTAAGAATAAGAATTGTTATTTGCCTTACTTGACGACTATACATACCTAGGACAAATAGTCTAGCTAGGTAGGTCGGTAAGCCTCCCACAAGGCGGCCCGCGAACCTGGTTAAGATCGCAAGTACCAGCTGGATACAGAAGGCACAGGACCGGCCTTAGTGGAGATCTCTGAGGGAGGCTTATGCCCAGCAGTGGGCGTCTTTCGGCTTATATGATGATGATGATGATAATGATTTACCTTAATTTCTTAAAAGGGTGCGTCCAAATCTCGCGACACCGCCCCGAATGCGCAGTTGGAGCTGTGGTTACAGCAACAGCGGCGCGCGCGAACTATTTGCTGCATTTCATCATAGAACTAGTAACAGATGTTTCGATTTGGCTGGAGCCGACCAACCGTCAATTGCAGTTGATACTAATCCTTAAGCAGTATAAAATAAAGTCGCTTTTGTGTTCGGAGGACGTGGTCGGAGGTCCGACCAAGGTCTGCAAAGCGAAATAATACGAATATAGTATACGAAATAATATTGAAGACGTGCACGCGGACCGCTTGCTGCAACTGCGTATTCGATGCGCGGTTTATGGTAGTTTATTATTCGGGCCTTGTGGCGACAATGTGCAAGTCTTAAACTTTTAAGCACTTTTGTAATTATTATTATTGGCAACATAATACAAGACATTTCTGGCAATGACCTATGCCTATTTTGTTTTACGCTGTCTCTGTTTTTGAGAGGGGAAGTCAGAAACACTATCCTACTCCTACCTTTTACTTCATAATTAAATTTCTTGCGGGTTCCAAGACAATATTAGTTGGTCCTAGGGCGCGCCTAAGTGACAAAACTCAGAACCTGTGTGTGGTCGCTGCTGTATAACCTGGCTACAAAGGAGTTGCAGCGTTGGGGATGAGTGCTGGTGCAAAGCCCGTTAACCACAATCTGGTGTACAATATTAAATACCAACGACAAGTTTCCTTACGAACAAGCACGACCGAATTGATTGTCAGTCATCCTTTATTAGATTAAGGTTACCCGCGACAATTGTAAACTATTAAATTACAACCTTCCGAACAATATTAAACGCTACATGTCACCAGATAACGACCCTATCAACGCAAATCATCAAGTTGTTAACCGTAGATTATCAAAGTCATTTTGAGCCACACCAATAGTTATATTTGATGGGAACTTTCAAGTGAAGATGTCGAGAGACAAGCCAGAATGAAATACAATTTGGAGAAGGCCAATTAGGGAGTGACTAGAGTTCCGACTACATTCTGTTCTTATTTCTTACTTTTCAACGGGTATGAACAATTGTGTGCAAATTAACTGTGACAACCCGCCGCGGGACTGCGCCTCGAGACTCCTAGTGGAGTGTGCGGAAGCTTTATATTAATATCTATAGTTCTGGTAAGTTCATACATTTAAGTGATTTTCATATGCAGGAGTAATAATTTATGGAAAACCCCTTAAGGCTGTTATTATTATTTTACTCGTAGTTATTGTGAACCGAGCATAGAAACAAAAACAGGACCAGTTAAGATAAATATTGTGTTCGTATAAGTATTCGTATTCGATTTAAAATAGTGAACAATAATATTATTGTTTATTCGCCCTACAAAGCAGAAAAACAATTTGCCAGACTAGCCGTGAAGGTAGCTTCCCAATCTCTATTCATCGACATATACATAGTCCGCTGTATTTGTCCAATTGTCCAATTACGCAATGTGGAAATACCATCTTCTTTCATCACCAGACCCAGGCCTTTCGTCCGGTTTGGAGGTCTGGAAATCTGTAAAATTTCTGATTGACCGGCAGTCCTATCCTCCATAACATGCACGCACATTTTGACAACGAAAATAATCTCGTCGTCCTTGTGCGCGTCGAGGTGTCGTGCTTGTCGGAGACCTGGAATGCATGGTCTTTCAACTGTCCCGACGCCGATATTCCTGCCAACCCGAACTCTTAATGGCTTCAGGACGAGCCATTCTGCAGATAGGCCTTATCCACACTTTTAGAAACCTCGGCCAATTCTACAGATCGAGCTCGCCTTCTCGCCGTTTCGGAGAGGAAGGCGGGGTATTGGTTTAATGTGATTCGATCACCCAATACGGGTACTTTACACACCGGAGCTACATTTCATTATAAATTAGTAATGCTTAGTTTACCAAAATAATTAGGTTAGGATAAACATTACAAAAAAAACGTTAAACGACAAATCCTGGATCACGGTTAATGCCGACCCCAGGCCTTCGCGCGCGAGAGCATAAGCTGATTTTTACTTATTACAAATTCGAATACAACATAATTTATTCCACAAACAAATGCTGTTAATATTGCCTTCAATTATGGGTACAGCACTTAAATTTTAATTTACCTAATATTGCACGAAATAGAGTGGAAATCGTAATAAGCACCGCATGTGCTGGTTCTAAGCCCACATAGATTATGACAAGAGCGGGAAACGACAGAATTTTAAGACAAAATTAAATAGTGCGCCCCTGTTGGCTAATTACGTAACTCCGTTGCTAACAATTCTCTGATTTTGATAAATGATTGATTTAATAGTTTCAGTTTATTGCAATAGAACTTTGTTAGCAACTGAACCCATGAAATCGATTAAATGTAATCGCAAACATAATAATTTCAATTATTGAAATTAAAGAATTGTTAGCAACAGATTTACGTAATTAGCTAGTAAGCTATTATATAAGACGGGACTTTTACGCGACGTACCTTTTCGTTTGTTTTCCCGACGTTTCGGTCCCACCGTGGTCACGAGAAGACAGTCTTCGCGAAAAATACGTTGCGTGTAAGGCCCGTCTAATATAATAATATGTGTAAAGAACGCGAGTTTAGTTTGAAACAAATATTAGCCTACTGGTGATGCAGATATCCATAGGCGGCGGTGACCACTTTCCATCAGGCATGCCTGTTTGTCTGTCGTATTACACGCGACCCGGCTTCGACAGTCCTCTTAACACAATATACACCTAAACCTTCATGTCTATTAGTGACAACCGCATGAAAATCCGTTGAAAGTTTATCGCGAACAAACAGACAGACAGACGCGGACTTTGTTTAATAATATGTAGTAATAGTGATGTGGTGATGATAATGATTTATAACATTTATCTTTCGATATTATGCACACAAAAATCAAGTTAAAATATGAACAATAGATAATTAGATTTGTATTCGAGGTTTTTTGGCCTCCTTTAATGTAGTACAGGCTCCTCGATGTCGAAAACTTAAATTACACACCCCACATCATTCCCGAACAACCTCCCAAAATTTCATTAAAATGGGATTGTGTCTAGGTCGAAAGTACGACCGGGCTGTAGCAGCACATATGCTTAGCAAATACATCGTTCTATATTTTAGCAGCCGCAAAAACGAACGCGGTTGCACTCCGACAAGCAGCCAGCGTCAGCGCTAGAGCGTGCTGACCACGCTTGCTGCACTCGTCGTTGGCGCCGTCGCGAACTGCGCCCAGCACGATTAGCACTAGTGCGAGTGTTTGTTTTCTTCTCTCAATACTAAGATGGGATGGTAGCAATATCTATGTCGCGCGGCCAGCGCTGCCGGTACGCGCGACTTCACTTTACAGAGCGTCCCACGGCTATGCCCTATGGAGCGGAAGTACTTTAAATTCTGTAACAGCTTTCATTTATTTTTAATCCGCCAAATGTAAAAAAACGTAAGTATGTATTTCCGTCTAAAGTACGTCATAAGGATTTTTTTTTTTCATAAATTTGCATCTTAAATAAAAAGAAATTTAAAATTTTAGACTTTGCCGTGCTTCCAACAAGTACCTAACATTATCTAAGTCTTCTTCCAGTAGAATTTGCTATCTACTATCGCCGTGGGGCGCCCTGAATATAGGTATTGTGCGTGGCACCGACCAAATGTAGGTGTCGGCCTTGCCTATTTAGTCCCCGTCATAATAGCTTTTCCCACTATTGTTTTGGGTACTAATTTTATATGACCTCCTTAGTGTATGAATGCTAGTACTACGGAGAGATCAAGCTGTATATCATGGCTTAGATTTTTAAAACTCTATTCAAATCCGTTCAATTATTTTTATACCATGCGCGCACAGACAGACAGACAATCTAACAAAAATGAAAAAGGAAATTGGGCCTAATTATTTCTTACTATCCCAGCACTTTATTTCTGAAATCTTAAATGTACCAACACGGCTATTTTACAGTTTTACAATATTATACTAATTTGCAAGAAACGGGGATATGGACGTTTTCATACAATCAAGACAATTTGGTGACCCTAAGGTCACCAAATTGTCTTGATTTTGTTTTGATCTTCCCCTGGGAACTTTCTAGGTGCAATTAATTGATTACGGATATCTAGAGCATGGATGGAGGGGTCTAGAGATTTTAAGGTACTTAACTGATCCGAAGGCCGTTTACTCCACAGCGGAAAAGTTTGCATCGGAATTTCGATTTCATACACTGGTTGTATAGAGGCTATAGGTTGTAGGCTTGTAGGTAGAGGTTAAGGGTTTCAAAGTAGGTTTCATGTATGATTTATCGATAGATGTACAAGTTCTACTGCTTCTTCGGTCTCGATTCTTTGCACTGTGTAATTAATGTATTTTATGTCACATCATGCTGTATGTTTTCAACTGATTACTTTTTTAAAATTTAATACATCTGATTTATTATCTTTTACCTTATTACGAGTGAGAGCCAAAGATGCTGAACAGGTTTGTTACAGTAATTATATGAGTAAAATTGAAGATTCTATTGAACACGATCCCAAGTTGTTTTGGAAATATCTCAAGAATGCGCACGAGTGATAGTTTTCCATCTACAATGTCTTATGGGGTAGATACTTGTGAGACGGGCTCGGGTATATGTGATTTGTTCTCACATTATTTTGAGTCCACATTTTTGGATTCCCACACCGCATATGTTCCTCCCATTGACGATTCGAGTCAGTGTGATTTGGGATCTATAGAAATAAATATAGAACAAATAGCTTCACTTATGAGGTCACTAGATCTTAGGAAATCTGCTGGACCAGATCATCTTCCAGCTCTGTTTATCGTGAGATGTGCAGATGAACTTGCTGTCTCTGTTGGATTACAATTCAGACACTCGATAAAGGAAGGCATCGTCCCATGCATCTGGAAGTCAGCATTCATTACACCGATACATAAAAAGGGATCCAAGGAAATGGTTGAAAACTACAGGCCTATTTCAAAACTTTGCTTGATTGCAAAACTATTTGAAAGGGTTGTGTATAACCAACTGTATGCATCCCTCAAGTCTAGTTTTAATACCCAACAGCATGGCTTTTTAAAAGGTAGGTCAACGGTATCGAACCTCATTGTTTTACCGATTATATTTAGTTCTAACATGGAAATGGGCAATAAAGTTGATGCGATATACACTGATTATACCAAAGCTTTCAACCGTATTGACCACAACGTATTATTGGCTAAATTAATGAGTCTTGGTATTCGTGGGGATCTCTATCGTATTTCGTCTTTTATTTCAAATAAGACTCAAGCAGTTGTTCTGAATCGCTTCATGTCATCCTCGAAGACAATGCCATCTGGAGTACATCAAGGCTCCTTGTTGGGGTCTCTGCTCTTTGTGGCATTCATCAATGACATAGGGCAAAACTTCCTGCATTCGGACTATTTACTTTTCGCAGATGATATGAAGATCTATCGGCCAGTTAACAGTATCGTTAATGCTATTTTACTACAGGAGGACCTGAAAAGTCCTATTGTTATAAAAATAAATTGAATTTGAATATTTCAAAATGTTCCGTGCTTACTTTCACGTGCAAAAAACAAATGCTTAAATTTGATTATTATTTTGACAATAAAGTGCTCGCGCGAACCACGATCGCGAGAGATTTAGGTGTCGTGATTGACAGTAAATTATCATTTGATAACCATATCGACCTTGTGGTGGGCAGGGCTTCACGTGCATCATCATTATCATCATCTTGGCGTCATGTCCCGGTTGCGCCCTCGCGCAGCACGCGAGGGCCCAGGGTCCGCCTTCCGGATCTGCACTGTTGCAGGCCATGTACTCTGTCTTCGCCACATTTATCTTTAGACCGCCGTTCTCAAGTGACTCCTTCTACTTTTTTACACGCTGGATTTGTCGCCCCTTGTCAGAATCTGTCAGCGCGATATCGTCAGCATACATCAGCAGCCATGGAGGTACCTCATGATAATCTCGGATGCTGCCTGACAATCCGTCTAATATCACGTTGAACAGAAGTGGACTGAGCACAGAGCCCTGGTGTACCCCAACGGTAATCGGGAAAGGTTTGGTGTCACCAACGGCAGTCCTTACTATGGAATCGGAATCGTGGTACATGTCTCGGATAATGTCAATATAGGCCTCAGGTATGGACTTGGACCGCAACGCCCACCATATCATCTCCCGAGAGATACAGTCAAAAGCCTTCTGCATGTCCAGAAACAGGAAATGCAGGGGTGTGTTCTTTGATCTGTTTCCCTCCATGAGGGTTCTCAAGGCAAATACGGGGTCCATAGTCTCGCAGCTCGGCCGAAACCCATACTGACACCCCGTGATTGTACACACTTCCGTCGGATTCGATAGTCCACAATGCGCTCGAAAAGCTTCATGGTGTGAGACATCACCTTTATACCGCGGTAGTTGGTGCACTCCCGCACCAAGCCCTTGCCCTTATAGACTGGAGTAATAATACTCAGCCTCCATTGGTCGGGTATCTTCCCGGTGAGGAGAATGTGGTTATAAAGGTCGGCAAGGATTCTCACACCACGAGAGCCCATCGATTTCCACGCCCCAATAGGGACTCCATCAGGTCCGATGGCTTTCCGATTCTTCATGCGGCGGAGAGCCGCCTCGACTTTCTCAGGCGTTATCGGTGGCACGAGTCCTTGGTTCCGAGGGAGGTCTGGGGGCTGCACCTCTTTTTGCTGCTTGTTGGGCAGCTCGTGGAAGTACGAGCGCCATCTCTCCTTCACCGCGCGGTCATCGCATAACAGGCTACCGCTAGGGTCATTAACACAGCGGCACGTGGAAATGTCTTGTGCCGCTTTAACCTTCGATCGTGCCAACTTATATATGAGTTTCTGCCCCTCAGACGATTCCAACTTATCGTACAAAGGACGTAAGTGGTCTCGTCTGGCTCTGGCTACCGCTCGTTTGCTGGCACGTTTGGCATCCCTGTACGTAGCGTGGTCTTCAGGAGATCTGGACGCTTGCCACTTTTTAAAGAGGGCTTTTTTAGCCTGGTCTGCATCGTTCCACCGCCAGGTCTCCTTGTCAAGCCTGCGACCACCCCTAAACACACCCAGCACCGTCCGCGCTGCCTGTGCGATAGCTGCCTGAGTTCTGTCCCAGAGTTGTTGAACGGGTTCACCGTCTGTCGCAACACTAAGGTCGCTGACAGCAGCGGCGAACTCGTGGGACTTTGTTCCTTCAAGCATCCACCACCGGGTTTGGCGTCGGTACTGCTCCCGGTATTTGTCTCGGGGCTTAACGCGCAGGTCCATCACAAGGACCCGGTGCTGGGCAGTGAGACTCTCTCCGGGTATAGCTTTGCAGGTGGCTACTTTGCCAATATTGTCACTCCGAGTGAGAAAGTAATCGATCTGGGTGGCGCTGCTCCCACTCTTGTAGGTGATCAGATGTTCGGATTTCTTTTGAAAAAACGTGTTTACAATGGCCAAATCGGCAGCCGCACACGTCCGAAGAATTTCTTCCCCTTCAGCGTTACGGCTCCCAAAACCAAAACCGCCATGAACACGGCCAAACTCCTCACACTTATCCTCCTCATATCACACTTCCACACTCCACTTCCGCACATCACACCTCACACTTCCACTCCTCACACACATGACCGTTCAGATCGCCACCCACAACAATTCCCTGTGACAACGGAATGTTTCGCAGTACTTCCCCGAATTGCTCCCAGAACAGCGCCTTATCCGCATCGCTGCAACCGACCTGTGGAGCGTAGGCGCTCATCAAGTTGGTCACGACCCCTTCGACAAGCACTCCTACAACCATAAGGCGGTCGCTTATACGCTTCACATCCAAGACGCTGTCCCGAAACTCCTCAGAGAGCACTACCCCCACGCCGTTGTCCCCACTCGGAGAGCCCGTGTATATCAGCTTGTAGCCGTTCCCGATGTTGCGGGACCTGTTGCCTCTCCAACGAGTATCCTGCACGAACGCCACTGCCACCCTCCGCCTAGCGAGCACATCGGCCAGCTCACGCCCGGTCAGCGTGCTAAGGTTCCACGACGCGCAGCGGACCTTTCTGTGGGCTAGCATCTTTAACCAGGCCCGCCCTGGACCCGGTAGCCCTAACCGACTTGCCACAGGTGTAGGGCGATCCCCCTGCGCGTCGTTTTGCGGCGACGCCCTATCTGTGTCCGGTTTCTTTAATCGACTTGCCATTAATTTTGTGGGGTTTTGGCTTTTTACGTGCGTCGACTCCCATCCGACCCGCACAACCCGTTAGGGAAAAGCCAATTCGCCAGAGCCTCGTCCGTCTGCCAGCAGAGGGACCACGTGCAGGTGAGGTTGGCTTGGGCCCCTGAAATGGTGGTGGGGCCCCAAAACCCCCCAGGGCTTCACGTGCACTTGATTTTATCATACGCTGTGCTAACTCATTCAAAAAAATGAAAACCTTAAAGATTTTATCCTGTACGTATGTTCGCAGTCACCTGGAGTATGCATGTCAAGTATGGAACCCTTACTATGCTGTTCACTCTGACAGGATTGAGCGTGTTCAGAGGAAGTTTTCTAGATTTCTAAGGTATAAATTTCGTATTCCTAAAATATATTATGAGAGTAAGTGTACTAAACTTCATTTATTACCTCTAAAGATACTAAGGAATATTGCAGACATCGCACTTCTTATGAAAATCGCTCAGTCTAAACTCGACTGCCCCGAGCTTCTTGCAAGGGTTTCATTAAATGTTCCTTTCCGTCACGCTACATGTAGAGATGTACTTTGTCCCCCGTTCGCTCGCACCAATTATTACAAAAACTCTTTTATGATTCGCGCTCCTAGAGCATTCAATAGTTTGCCACGCGAAGACCATCATCATCATCATCATCATCATCTCGGCGTT
The DNA here is from genome assembly GCA_905147135.1 of Blastobasis lacticolella. Lineage (NCBI taxonomy): Eukaryota > Metazoa > Arthropoda > Insecta > Lepidoptera > Blastobasidae > Blastobasis > Blastobasis lacticolella. The sequence goes on from LR990041.1 coordinate 12,500,298, forward strand.
AAATCCCGGTTGCGCCCCCGCGCTACACGCGGGTGCCCGGGGTCCGCCTTCCTGCTATGTCTAGTCCACTTTGCTCGGTCTTCGGCATCCTTCATAGTGAGTCCGTTGGCACGCATGTCACTCTTAACGACGTCCAGCCATCGCTTCTTGGGCCGGCCTCTCCTTCTCGTGCCTGGTGGGGGCGGCATGGCCAGAAGACCGTTTCGACTTATTTGTGAGTAATATAGTTGGAATAAAGGCGGCCCTAACTAAATATATGTTCGCAACCTGAGTTAATTGTATTGTATAGGTACATATGTTTCGTTTTAGTACTACTTGTAAACTGATATTTGAATTTACGTTGTTGATGTGACAGGTTTAGTACATGTGTGATTGTATTCGTAAAGTAGTATGTTATAGCTCATAAGAAAAACATTGATTACTTGAAAAGTAACTTGTTAAATTTATATGTGGCGGTTTGTAAATGGCTCATAGATAAGCTATTTTTTTATGCATTATGTATTACAGATGTAACCACCCGAATAAAATAAAATAATATGTCGAATTCAAATGAGCTTTTTTTAGCAACGTCTATGAATGTGGACCAAGTCATGGGTAACTGACGTAGGTACCTTTTGAATAAAGATGAGTCGATCATCACATAATTTCTATGCATAGCTTACCCTCCCAGGAATCGTGATGCTAAAACAATGTTTACAAGAGCATTTGCCATAACAATGGAATTGATAATACATTAATCAATGTTTCACGACGCGATGTGCCTTTATTGGCTTGAATATTAATCGAAATTCAGAGCTGCCTTGTCCATTTGATAATAGAAAGCTTTATTTACATCACTCGAGTGACAAACGAAATGAGGCAAATGAAGCTGTAACTAGCCAACATATGCATCCCGTACATTGACCCTTCAAATAAGTTATACTGTCCATGTGACTCGATGCTCACATGGTTTCACGTGTCCTGTACTCACCTAACTGTTAATTGCTTTGAACTAAGTTCCTGCCAGTAGGCGGACCCCGGGCCCCCGGGAGGGCAACCGGGATTTAACGCCTAGGTGATGATGATGAACTTCCTGATAGTGGAGCAGGCTGAAATCTATGTTGGACGGTTAGCCCGTAAACGTCCAACGCAGATTTCAGCTATTCGATTCATTGATGACGTTGATAATTATGAAGTTCCTTACTTGCGATAACTTAACCTTACAAATCTTAACGAACAAAACAATAAAACAAAATCAATATCTTTGGGCGATAAAAATAGCAAAAATTATATCAAGAAACAAAGACATATGTGAGATATACAGTGTGGGGCCTGAAACAAGGGCAAAAAATTTAAAAATAGACTCTTTAACTAATCAATAACTAAGTCCACGTGGTTTTACTTTTATAAAATGAAAAATAAATGTATTATTATTTTCAAACAAAATTAATCGAGCCAGCAATGTACTGCATACCGTCGTGTCCAGTCGATATACTTGTCATTGACATTACGATCGTTTACGTCGCCCCAGTATGAAGAAAATGCCCGGTACCAAGACATCTAACGACAATTTCGCGATGACGAAATTCATTGATTATGGATTAACTTTAAATTAATATTTCTTTGAGTTTAAGCACTTTGGAGCATTGGAGTCTGGTCTAGGTAACTTCAGATACTCTAAGGAGTCTGCGTTTAAATTTTTTGCCCCTGTTACAAGGCCCCATCCTGCATCATATAGGTCCTATATTATATTTCAGTCTTTCAGTCAACGAGAAGTAGGCATCATAAAAAATAAGCATGGGTTGTGTGTATGCGCAAAGAATACGCTTTGGTTAAAAATTGATTGCAATACTAACATTTTCCGAAGCAAGTAAATCTAAGCTAAATCAAAATCGATGACATCTGAAGAAAATATAAGTGCCCACGGGCCACTTTGAAATGACCTTGAAGCTAGAAGTGGCTACAAAAGCTATTTATTTGTGGTCGGTGGTCGGCACAAATAGTCGGTGACCGGTGCTATTTTCAACCCTATTTGCACCTCTGATGCTAAAAACATCGTAGAAAATAAAAATACCACTAATATTCGATACATCTGGCTTTATCAAACCAAGATAGAGCATTTTGAGTATATTTTAAGCTATCCAAAAAAAGAAGTTAGATAGGTGTCAGGGCAGGGGTTTACGCGCGAGAGGCCAATTTCAGCATATGTGTTAATGTCTTGTGGTCGGTAGCGACCACAGAAGCAAGTAGCGGCGACTCAGTTGTATGTGGCAGCCACCATCGACGCTGTTTGTGGTGAGTCGAGCGATAAAATACATGAACACTGGAGTCCAAAGCTTGGTGCGGTAGGCATGTGTGAGCACTAGAAAAATCATTCGGGCGTCATAGCATTTGTAGTCACAATCTAAGTCGGACGGAAGTCCTTAGCTACCTAACAACTTTGGATGATACAACTTGGGCCTCACATAACATATTTAAAAAAAAGCTTTATAAAATTTATATTATTATTTTAATCCTTTCTTAACAAACTTAAAAAAGATATATTCTTATTACTTATAAGTAAATCGTAAGGAAAACCTTCACCGACACAACAGAAGCTCCTTTACGGAGGGCTTTCTTTTTGCACAGTAAACGAAAACAGCGTGAACCATGTGCGACGAGCGGGGGCCGCCGTGATTCAGCCGAGAGACATCTTCCACCCACAAATCCTAATTGTATCGCAGCGTTGAATATTAATGGGAGTACAATGGCGTCACGCTTTGAGACTTGAATTAACGCGCTCTTTGTGCCGCGGCCCGTCCGCCCTTCCGTTTGCGCCGTGCGGCCCAAAGGCAGGCTTTGCATAAGTTAGAAACTACCGAAACTAACTTAAAGTAATGCTCCGAGATTAATTACTGGAGCATAGTCCCTTTTATTTAATAAGGGAGTGTAATGTCGTGTGCGCAATTGCTTTGGTAGGTTTCGTTTTTGTTGTTGGAATTACTCGTTATTGGGCATTTATAATAGTTCCTTTTTTTGTAAACGATTTATATTACAACAATATTTATTGAACAATTTATTGCACACAATATATGTATAGTATACAGAAATTACAAAATTAAAGATGACACAACACAATATCGATTTTTTATTATTATACCAAAATAATAATAAAATAATATGCCTGTAAAACTCAGAAGGGAGTTTAATACTTTACCTTGAACCCGTTACCTCGATGGTGCCTCGAAAAGTAAAACTAGTAAAATATATAGAGGTAGAGATTCATCGGGGTACTGACCTTTCGAGGTAACGGCCCAATGATGAAATGTACCACCGAGGTAACAGCGTCGAGGTAATGATAGTCGAGATACTGTCATTTGAGAAGTAAAGAATTCGTAAAGTATTAAACTCAGAAGAACGGGACCCAATACTCTATAGAAAACTAGAATATTTTAACGCGTGGCTGATGCCCCTGGTATTGCAAACGTCCATAGGCTGCGGTGACTGCTTACCATCAGGCAGGCCGCAAGCTTGTTTGCCACTTTAGTGGTACAAAAAAAAAAGCAATCACGAAATGTAATGTTAGTTGAACTTGCTATAGGGCGCTTTTGTACTTTAACAGTACATTTACAAGTTTCCTACAAAACGACACTAATTCCATCACATTTTAGTTCCATTAGTGGTCTTGGGTAATCCGTATCCATCCAGTGCCCGCCACCGAAAATTTTTAAGGTCGTCGGTCCATCGTACGCTTGCTTAGGCGCGGTCTCCAGTCCAACACGAGTCGTCTCCATCGACCAAAGTTCAAAGTTCAAAGTTCAAAGTCATTTATTTGTAACATAGGTGTGTATACATAACTTAGTTGTTAGAAAGTTGAATGTCTCTCTATGTCTAGCCCTATTTTGGGCATACAAATATTAAATTAGTAGGTATATAAGCATATTTCACACATTTCACAAAATTAATAATAATAGCACTTATAATATTAATTTATCACTTTTTTCTACAAAGTCTGTGTCATTTTGACCATATTTTTATAATTAAAAAATTCTTTAGTATCATAAAAACAATATTGTAGAAGCCATTCAGTTAACTTTACTTTAAACTGCCTCTCCTCTAATATTTTAATTTCATTCGGTAAATTATTATACAAGATTATGCACATATTGTATACATTGTTTTTATATATATAAGATTTGCATGGAGGTTTATGCAACAGATTTTTGTATTGTGCCCTTTGAGTCCTGGTACTTACTTCTGAGACTGTCTTAAAATACTCTAGATAACTCTTTGTAAACATACAGATATTTCGGATATACATGCATGGCAATGGCAAAATCCTTAACTTAAAGAACAATGGTCTGCAGCTGTCTCTGAACCATGTGTTTGTAATAGCACGAATACATTTCTTTTGTAACCTAAATGCTCTTATTACATCAACTGAATTTCCCCACAAGATTAATCCATAGTTTAACACTGATGAAACGTGTCCATGGTAAGCTGTCAACGCTGCATCTACTGATACGGAACTTCTTAATCTACTCAGCGCGAATACAAAACGATCCAATCGCTTAACAATGGAATCTATGTGGTCTTTCCAATTTAGATGTTTGTCAAGTATTAAACCTAAAAACTTTGTGCTGTCAGATTCTTGTACTAAAATGTCATTATATTTTACATTAAATTTAATTGGAATAGAATTATAAGATTGAAATTGTATGAAATTAGTTTTTGTCATATTAATGCTAAGATTATTTTTGTTCATCCATGTTACAAGGTCAGTCAGGGAATGATTTATATTGTTTTGATATTCACATGGCTCTTCATCTCTTACTATGACAGTCGTGTCATCGGCAAACAATAAAGATTTGTGTTTAGTAACTTGTGGAAGGTCATTTATATACAAGAGAAACAATAATGGTCCCAGATTGCTTCCCTGTGGTACTCCTGAAGTCTTTTTTACAAAATCTGACCGATAGGATTGTTTAATTACATTATTTTCCACATTGACCAATTTACTTATCTCTGTACACTGTTCCCTATCCTTTACATAAGTTCTAATCCATTGTAGCGCATTACCTCTCACACCATAATTTTCCAGTTTAGAAAGCAATTTGTCATGATTGACATAGTCAAAAGCCTTACTCATGTCGAGAAATATAGCCGTGACTGGCGTCTTACAATTTAAGGATTCAGTGATATACTTGACAAAGTTAAAACATGCTCTCTCCGTAGAGTAACCTTTCCTGAACCCATATTGGTCTGGCTGAAGCAGGTTGTATTTGGCAATAAAGTCGTTCAACCTAACACACATTGCCTTTTCTATTATTTTAGATATAATAGAAACTCTAGTAATTGGCCTGTAATTATTTGGGTCTGTACGATCACCTTTTTTGTATATAGGAGTAACAATTGAGTGTTTGAGCTGCTCAGGGAATATTCCTTGAGTAAACGACAAATTTATGATATGTGTTAGTGGTTTACATAACCATTTAGCACTTAGTTTTATTATATTTGTTGTGATGTCATCTATACCAGTGGCTTGGCTGTTTTTTAATTCCCTTATTATATTATTTATTTCATTTTCGTCAACTGGTCTTAAAAATAAAGAATGTACATTATTATGTGATGTGTATGTCAAATTTGGATTATTAAATGTTGTATTAGTAGGAATGTCATTGAAAAAATTGTTAATTATATTACAAATTTCAATAGGATTATGGCATATGTCATTATTTGATTTAATAGATTTAATGTCATGTCTATGTATACTCTCACTCACGGTCTCTGTTATTATGTTCCACGTGGCTTTGCACTTATTCTTGTTGGAATATATGTATTTCTGGTTACAATTTTTTTGTGACATTTTGATACATTTTTTTAGTATCTTGTTGTACTTATTAATTTGGTTACGATTCATTTGGCAGTTGCGTGTATGTTTGTTCTTTAAATGTAATTTTCGCTTGACCTTACATGATTTTTTTATTCCCTTTGTTAACCAATTAATTTTTTTATTTCTGTTATTAATTTTAATTTTTATTGTTGGAAAACATAGGTTATATAGCAAACAAAGTACATCATAGAATTGACTGAAAGCGTTATTTAAATCGACACTATTATACACATCAGAGAATGAAAGGGACGCGAGAGCATTTTGAAACTTTTGAATATTTTCAAAGCAATAATCTCTCTTATTGTCATACCAAGTTGTTATTCGTAGTCTGTTGCTAGTTTTTAAATGTAGTGTTTGCGCTGTCTCATGATCTGAGAGACAAAGCGTATGAATTTCTGCTTTTGCCCTCTTTATATTACTTGCAATTTGGTCCAAGCAAGCGTTCATCCTTGTAGGAGATTGGACATGAATAATAAAATTGAAATTTTTTAGCGTGCTTATTAATTCTTTAGAAAATTCATTATGTTTTAAGATGTCAATATTCCAGTCACCGCATAGTACTATTTTATTCTTTTTAAATTTTGTAGTCAGATAGTGTAGCAATTTTTTAATTTTATATATAAATATACCAACATGGCCTTTTGTTTGTTCCGGCACTCTGTATATTACTACTATAATTAATTTTATTTCTTCTACTTGGATACCGCATGCCTCAAAAAACCGATCATTTGCCAAATCTGAGATAAAAGGCACCGGCTTCGTATCTAACGACTTGTGAATGAGAATGGCTGACCCACCTCTTCCTGTCTTTCTACAATAAGACGTAACCAATTTAAAATTTTTGAGCTTTATATTGCTTTGTGAACCCTGCTTTACAAATGTTTCACATAAGCAAATAGCATCAAAACCTTGATCTTTGTTAGCAAAATCGTTAAGTACAACTTCGAGCTGGTCTATTTTATTTAACAATCCACAAATGTTTTGGTGAAAGATTCTGAAAGTATTACTTTTGTAATTATTTAGTGGACTTTCACTTTCAGAACCATAATTAACGAAAAAGCTCATTGCCTATAGAGTCACTATTAAAATCATTTGGATAATAAGACTTTTTTCCATGTGAAAGCTTTGAGAAGTAGTATGGTATAGTGCCTTTTTTTGGCATAGATTTAATTCTTAGTACATTTTTTGTCGAGTTAGTCGAAATGAATTTATTTACACTTGTCAAATATTTCATTCTATAGTCATTGAAATCAATTAAAACATTAATCTTATTACATGTCACACATAAAAATAATCCATGTTCCAAACGATAACCAATGTCCAAATAATTGCAATTGTTATAAATTGATGTCAATAATCTTAATTTATTATTCAGTAACTCCTCATTTAAACTTTTGTTACGATTGACGGGGAGTAAAAGCACATTGGTACCATTTAATAACTCTAACGAAGTAAATAAGTTACCAAACAATCTATTTGGGTTCGTATCGTTACCACCTGTACATATAATTACATAGTCATTTTTGTTTAATTGTTTACTTAACGTAGTACAGTAACTTAGTACCTCTTTTGAGTCGGCATTAGGTTTTAAAAACGAAAATATGTTATACCGGTCATTCCACTTATTAGAACGATATTTCTCTAAATATTTTCCAAGTCCCCCTACTTGTTCATCACCTAAAATAATTATGTTAGGCTTTCGCATCTCCTCCTCACAACGTTTCTTGTTATTCGGCGATGTTTGCTCAGGTAAAGGCTCTTCAACATTTTCCACTAGTACTCGAGATGGCGGTACTGGCGTTTTATTAACCATTTCTATCGGGCGTTGTTGTTTTGAAATACTCGGTGTCGACGAATCGCGTGATAGATCTAGTTTACGTCTTCTTATAATACCGGGGGTTTTTCGGTGAGTATCTTTTTTATCTGTAGATCTACATATGTTACTCAAGATATTTAACTTGGTCTCCTGTTCCTGTATTATTTTTTCCAGCTTAAAGTTCTCAGATAATAAATTGTCAATTTCTTCTTCCGCGTTTTCTAATTTAGATTTCAATATAATATTTTGCTGCATTAATAATTTTCTTTCCTCTGCATCATTACGCAAGTCCGGGCAACTCCTGTTCAGTTTACATTTGGAAAAATTACGTGAGTCGTCATCACTACATAGTGACTCAAATGAGTTGCTTGTTGACACATTTATGACAAACTTTTTACGCTGTGTAACGAAATCCGATGGTGTACTGCAGCATGTTGTAGTTGGTAAGTTTTGGTAGCATAGCTTACATTTCCAGTTGTCTTTATGTTCTTTTGTCATATTTTTATATCTGTCGAATGTAACGTTTGCACATGGCAGATCATAATATTGCTTACATTCTCTGCAGCATAATAATTGTCTCGATGTGATGTCCATATTGCATTTATTACATTTACTTGCCATGTCAGATAAGAAATTGATTAATTAATGCATGAATAAAAAAAATTAAGAATAAAAAAAGTCAATGGTCTTGTAGTAGGATCGAACCCGGGTCTCATGCACATTCGTGACTCGCAAGCCGCGGAACGCTCAGTTGTTTTCCAGTCAGCTACTGCCTACTGTGAGCAGAACTGTGAATTTCGTGTTATCTTTATAGCATGCACAACATTCCAGCATTCATTGTTTATTTTGTCCGAGTATGAGGGTATTTTGCACGATCACTCATTCATACAGTTCCTTCATAATGAGTATGAATGAAATAATTGTTCCACTAATTGCTGTTTCTGTTTGGCGCCACTGTAGTTCTTGCTTATATTATAAAGCGATATAACATACTTCGTGTTTGAAATATCGTTAAAGTTGTGTTTAACTACGTAATTGTTCATCACTGTAACTCACTGATTTTATAATATTTAATGGATTAAAACAACAGGATTTTTGTAACTAACACTTTCACTAAGTATTTTGTGTATTTGTAACTATAAACAGTTCAATTTATTTGAAATAGTTTAGTATTTCTATTTTTAAAATCGGACGTACACCGAGGTCCGTGTTTACTTTTTTCGTTCCGTTGACCATCACTTCGTCTAGACATGGTCGGCCCACCTCCATTTCAGTGCACATATCTTACGCGCGACAACGATGACTTTCGTTCACTGACGGATAACCTCGTTACAAATTATATCTAAGTAGACTGGTCTCGTTGAATACTAACCGATGCTCTAACGCTGAGGGAAAATCTGCACATTCAGGCGACTGTATTTGAAACTACGATCCAATCTGGTCAGATTCCCCTGGTAGAAGGGTCATGGAGGTCAGATGGCAGTCGCTCCGCTGTAATTACCTGACCTACAAATTTCTGGACAATGGTTCTCGTGCGCGAGAGAACAACCGGGACATTAACGCCAAGATAATGAGGAGTTTTCCAGCAGGTATTGTCAGTAGGTTTCAAAAAGCATTCATAGATGGCGCTCCTACAATTTTGGTACTCTTTTTAAATCTGTATGATGGTGGCAGTGATTTCATGCAGCCAACTACTCGTAATACTAAACTTAAAAGTAAAATGTTTAATAATATAAACATAGCTTTTGAAGGATAGAAGAAATGTAAAAAAAATATTTATGCAGGTAGGCACTATGTTCCATTTTAATACAAACTACGAATATTTGAATTACGCACAGATATAAAGATTAACAATTTTTCTCCATGGAATTACGTTAATTCTTAACCCTAGCGCCCATGAAACGAAATGACTCAATCACATTGATGTTTTTCTTTTCGTAATAATTTATTAAAACCTCTAAAATTGTTGAAATGTATTGATATGATCCAGTACAAGATACCCAGTGTTTATATCCTCTTTGATAAGTACCTATTTCAAGCGATCTTCGATTACCAAAATTGTTGGGGCGCCATTTAGCGAGTGATAAGGAATGCTTTAGATACCTATTGGAAAACTTCTCATTAGACTGGTCTTGTTATATAGAAATTTCTGCTTTCCAGTTCACGGAATCTTGTTAATACCGTCAATTTGAACTTCATAGTTCAGGTATGAGCTATCACCTAATCACAAGACATAGTTTGCGCTGCTTTAGTCTTGTTAAACTATTCAGAGTGTAATATTCGAATATTCGAACCGTCACTTGAGAACAAGTACTCTAAAGTCTACGCAGGCTGGTTTGCCTCAAATCAATTAGTCACCTAGGCACCCATAAGTCGTTGGAAGTCATTTTCTATTTTTCATCACCGAATTTGATTATCTTGTTTTTTAATAATGTATTGTTAGAGCACTCATAAGCCTCGTGACATAACATTAATAATTGAACTCAATTAGCCGCTTGTACCTACTTACGGCTGGGCCAGAGGAGCGAGGAGGCCCTTGAAGAATAACTAAGTTCGCCAATATTACTGGAGAAGGTACATAAGTTAAGTGACATTAATTCCTCGTCTCAAATTCTCGGGCAACTTAAGCGATGATCAAGATGGAACTGGAAACTCAGAGCCTTATTACTATTTCATAAAACCGCCAAGAGAAATTTATCGCGAAATATTAAACCGCCCATTTGTAATTTGGAAATTCATTCTTCAAAATGAAAATCTGGAAAGGGGGCGATGTGAAACTTTACAACTACTTTCGTAATTGCTCCGAAAGTTTTGGGCGGAACGACTCTTTGGGTTCCCTCATTGGTTAAAAACGAGAAGAGTTAAAGCATCACTATATAAAGGAATGCAGCGTATAAAGGAAACCTTTGCAGTTGATGTACTTAAAATTTTTTATATCGAGCGTGTTATCTGTTTTACTTAAGGTTACTAAGGACATATATTGACGTTCAAAATTGGCAGCATAATCAAATTGACCAGATTAGTCCTCAGCTAATTTTACCACTTCGTCATGAATAAATAACATTTATTTTTAATCCAAACTAGCATTTAGCTTTAACATATATGCTGGGGGTACCGACTACTCTAGCAGCTCACTTGTATAATATTTTTACAAAATTTTAAGTAAGTAAGTACATTATAGAAATAAAATAGTTACATTAAAGGAATATTTTTGTTTTTACATTAAAGGAATAAAAAGATTTTTACAAGATTGTTAAAAGTATACCGTCACCGTACTATCCACGTAACGGGATAGTCAGAGATGTAAATAGACACCATATTTCATCATTCATCAAGAGTGAAATGGGGGTGAAAGTTTATATGTAAAATGAGCACTAAAATGAATTTTTGGAAATTCATCTCCAAGCCCTCTTTTGGAAATGTCCAAAAACCCTCATCACACACTTATCTACATCATATACCTACGAAACGTCAATTCAAAACATCGAGCTACTAGACCCAGCAGTTTCAGATAGTGCTGTCCTTTAGCGGTCAGGCAGAATTGCAATTGCACTTCATGCGCCGCGCGCTACATCACAACCAAGCGAGGTCTAATTTGATAGTGTCCCAGAAGTTCTACAGTGTGCATCGCAGTAAATATTTTGCATCTGTGAATATGTTGAGGGTGATTTATTGACCCGTCTTTCTCGATCTTGGCCACCGCCCCGGCCACCATGAATATCGCTATTGTGATATCCCAGTAATAGTAGTAAAAAAGAGTATAAAAAATTAAACCGACTTCAAATAATAAAAAAGGAAAAATTAGCTTTCTAATCAAACAATATGAGTAAATCATTTATTATTATTTTTGAACTGGTGCCAGCACAGTAATGTTCGTCGAGGGGATGGGGTAAAACCTTTGGGGAAGGGGGAGGTTTATATCACAATTTTCAGTGGTACCTGGTTTTGATACTGTTTCAAGCACCATGTCACCCCTAGATGCAACTGGGTAGTTGCAGACGACAAATTGCAGTACTATCCCCTAAGTCCTAATCGTTAAAGAGTTCTGTGGTTTCATCATCAGCACAGCAGCATCAAATGATGACTCCCGAATACCTGAGTAAGTTTGGATAATGTACCAAACACCCCATTCGTGCCTATAATTTTGAAAGGCTTTTTTTTTATTCATTGAGGATCACTAACAATGATTGAATGAATATGCACTTATACATAAATATATGATTTTGACGTACAAACTTAGCTAAGTGCTAAATTACTTTAAAGTGACCACACAATGGATTTCTATTAAACAGTTTCTAAAAATTTGTTTACAAAATGTTGTGAAATATTGTAAATTAACATTAACACAATATACTACAAGCAATTAATATTTTTAAGACATAAATGGACAATGCTTTTAAACAAAAAAGAAATTAACCATTAAACCCATTAATAGAATATGTGTAGGTAACACCATAAAAACTTAAATAATCTGAAATATTAAAAACTTAAAAACTCAGCTCAACTACGACGCATTTCTAATTTTTTTTTCGAGGGTTGCCCTCGGTTTCACAAGGTTTCCATCATCAGATCCTGACCTGATCAAAACGAGACCCCCTCCTAAAACAAAAGAGACACTTTAAAGCAAAAACAAAAAGAAAAAACCAAATCGGTTTATAACTGATGGAGTTCTGAGGTAACAACATTAAAGAGTTACGGTGGCCTGATGTCTTTATCATCGGCTCCACTACAATAAATGATACTTTTCTGAATGCAAATACTTTATTTGCCATATGTAGGTAGATATGTCTATCATATTTGAGATTTCCTCAATTCCTTATGCACCCCATCATCAGAACGGGGTTTTGATAATAATGGGACATAACTGGAATATGTCCTTTAAAATATAAACATATTTTTCCAAATGCCTAATATAAACATATTTTATACCTAAATGTCGAAGTTCTGACTTAACAGACATTGTTTTAATTTCAACGAATTGCAAACCTTCTCCTTTTTTGAAGTCTGTTATAAACAATGTCTGCACCAGTCCACTAAATAACGTATTCTTTATTTCATCTAAAAATCTGTATTTCAATACAAACGTCCTTCATAGTAACGGTTCGACGGCACATCAATTAATAATATGATTTTTTTTCAAAGGAAAATATTCTTTTCATGTGATTAGGTATTCAATATCTGTAAGTTCCCCGTATTTCAAATATAATTATTTGTGATTTTGTTACATAGAAAAATATTCTTTTCATATGATTAGGTATTCACTGTCTGGAAATTCGCCGTACCACTAGTCCAGTACGCCACTCCAATCCGCCAGCCAGGGAGCGCTTTGGGCGTAATACAACTACCTAGCAACTAGGTTACTCTCTGATATATTAATTTAGCACTAGATTCTCATTTCTGCACGCCACAGCAGCGCACACTGCACTTCCAACGTGAAGCGAGTCGATCGCAATATTAAATTATGTAGATACGTGTATTTTTCCGTTTTCAATGTACAATTCTGTTTTGTATTAGCATAAAATGTACCATGTGAGCGTCGGTGGCCTAATGGGTACTGGGTCGGACTCGTAAGTAAGAGGTGCCGGTTCAGACCCGAGCACGAAAGAGTACTGCCCCATGTACCTACTAATGACTTTTATGTATATTATTTGAAACCTGGACCTTTTAGGCGACTAAATGTGTAACCAAGACCCAATCTGGTCAAGTTATCAGTGTAACGGAGGTCAGATCTGTAATGATCGTCTATGTCCAACATGCATAATGCGGTGCTTAGAGAATTGCATTGCAGATGGCAGTCGCTCTACTGCCAAATCTCGCCCGCACAAGCACAACTTATTACACTACTTATTTATTTGTTTTCCTATGTGTATGACGTAGATACTTTTTCTATTTTGAATAGTATTTTGTATTCGCCTCTAATTCTTATGAGCGACCATCGTACTTCCACTATTATTAGCAATTTCTTCATTAGGGCTATTATTTTTATATTACTTTACGATTTTATAGCAGAATAAACAAATAAGGTTCATAAAAATTTTTAGATACTAACAATGAAGTAACTAAGACTGTTACTAATTAAAATAAGTAACTAATTAAAATTAAATAACTGTATGTGAAGTTTTGTATGCTTTGAATAAAAAGCCAGTGGCTTCCCTTTGTCGATGTCTGCATGTATGCCGCAACTTTTTGTGTACAATTTTAATTAGCTCAGGGATTTGGAGACCAAAGGATTTGGAGACAAGAGGCTGACTGCTCAAAATAAACACTTATCAGTCACGCCATTGGGAATCTTGTTATTGGTTACTAGCTTCAGGTTATTATTGTTGTTATTGTTTGTCGGTGACTTTCATGAGACACCAACAACTAGATAAGGTCTACTGTAGGACTTGATACTATTCTATATTAGTAGATGAATTTTGCCGTAATCACTACTTTAGAAGATGGGTTGGAGAAGGCAGCGCTGAAAATATTTTACAGGAGTTCTTGCTCGTTAGATACTATTCGCCTTGTAAGACACCAGACTTTCGAATGAAAGCGTTAGTGCTATATTCTATGCTGCTGGACATGTATAGATCGATCTAATAGCTCTACGCTGAAGAAACATTTTAATTTTATTTTGCTGATTTCACAATCAGACACTTTGAAAGTCAATGCTAATTTGTAAGCGTGCTTAAACTTATTAGTAAGTCGGGCATTTTAAATATTTATTAAACACTTTGTCACAATTACCATCAGGCAGGCCGTAAGCTTGTTGGCCACCTTGGTGGTACAAAAAAATGCTCTTAGTTATACAGTTTCAAGTTAAAAAAGAAAACATCTTATACCTATAAAGTATAAAGTTATCAACTAATATCAGCTGCTACAACCCAATAGGGTTGATACTGCAATTTAAGCCAAATCAACTCCTGCAACCAAAATAGATATTCCAAGAACTAGTTTTGAGAAACAGCGGGCAAGTTTCATGAAATAAATAACACAAAATCCACTCAAAACATTTCCATAGACTGAAAATTGTTTCCTACAATACAACGAACTTAATCCAAAGTTAGTAAAAGCAAACAACCGCCTGCAGTTTCACACTGCGATTAAAAGTTGGCGGACTATTCACAGAGCAATCTCCGTCTGGTGGTATACCTAACGAATCTAGGTACAGATCAACCAACTTTTCTGTGAACTGACATTCGGCGCCACCGTCGCATTCAAACGTACAAAGACCATAGACACTGAAAATAGAATGACATCTGTCGGCTAATCACGTACCTCTGTTGCTAACAATTATCTGATTTCAATTATTGAAATGGTTACTTTAGCGGTTACGTATAGTCGATTTAATAGTTTCAGTTTATCGAAATGGAACTTTGTTAGAAACTCTCACCAGGAAATTGATTATACGTAATCGCAAAAGTAACAATTTCAATGATTGAAATCAGAGAATTATTAGCAACAGCGTTACGTAATTAGCCTACTGAACCTAGCGGCCGTAGTTCCTAATTTGGCCATTTCTCACATAACTTTGTCGCACTGTACACAATGTCTATTTTATTTTTGGGCCGCATAACGCGTTATATTTGGCGGGATAGCCGTCCAAAGTTAAACAACTCTCGCAATTAAAATTTATTGAGGACATAGTAGCGGTTGGAATTATGCACGGGGCCTACGGTGCCCGCGCCACTGCCGATTAATATTAATGAACTGTGAGACTGTGACACGACGAGCCAACGTCAGCGCCGACGCTGTTTTCTTTTGATTTGGGAATACTAATTTGAGCTCTGGACGCGCTGTGACCGAAAATAGATCCGTGAGGTTGTTGTTTGGTCCTCGCGTTGATTTATAAACATGCGCTCCTATTCTAGATACTATTCTGTGGCAGACCACCTGATAGAAAGCGGTATCTTCAATTATGACATCTACGTTTCATTAACTTAAGTTATAAGTCTTAAAAAACGAAAAACCGCAGGTGCGGTTTGACTGTGTAGACTAATTTTAAATAGGCAAAACATTTGTAAGCTGAACAAGTTAGTGTTTAATTACAATCCTACAAGCCGAAGACAATGCACCCTGCATTAAATTGGCGCTTATTGGAAGATGTCTATGTCCAACAGTGGACAAGTACAAGCTGATAATAATGATGTGCGTTCACTTATTGTATGTAATTTTGTTTGAAGACTTCTATACATCATCATCATTATCCGAGCGGTCCGTCCCGGCTTCTGCCAGGGTCCGCTTTTCGATTCATTCTCCTCCACTTCGCACAGTCTTTGGCACTTGTTTATATATATATATATTCTAGGCATAGGTCTTAGGTATTGAAATATCCTCTATACTATACTATATCTACTGAAATTCAATAAAAATCGAATGTGAATAATAAATAAATATAAACAACAAATACACACCCATCGTACTTACTGAATTGAACTGTCGAGAGTAAAATACGAAGGTTGTAATTTATTGCAAGCAAGCCTTCTCAGACCACGTATCCTTGAAAAACTCGGTTGAATTATACAAAACACATGACACAGCCGGGACAAAATGGAAAAGGAAGCAAGAGATAAAGAAAATGGCGTTAGGGTGAGCGCGAAGCATGGAAAATTATGTCGCGCGGGGAAATTACAGCGGCAAGAGTCGGGGGACGCGCGTATGGGACGGGCCGCGGTCCGGATTGCTCTGTTTACGGGGACAAAGCAGTGAATGCATTGTATGATTTTTTATTTGAAAAGAGGAAATATACGACGTAGACCAAAACTGGTACGAGAGCTTAATGGGTAAGTGAAGCCTTATAACCTTGCAGTCGTTTTTTTTAACTTTAGTTGTAAAAGTGAAGTGGAATTTCAAAATATCATTAAGGAGGCCCCTGGAGAAGACTGGTCTGACTGCTTTTCCAAATGACTTTAAATGGACAGAAAGTGTCAGGAATTGTTAGGAAATACGGGTATACCCACATATTTTGAATGATAATAAACACAACAAACCAGAACCCTTAAGTAATCAGTATAGGCCACTTAAAATTGCTTCACAATATATGTATTTAGTGTAGCAACTATTTTTGACCTCAAAAATGTAATTATAAACTAAATAGTTGATTTACTCTGTCATTTAGAAAATGCAGTTTCACAATTACAATTTTCGTCTACTCCACGTTCTCTGCAGTCGTCCTCACAAGAGTTGCTTATTATAAAGGATGCGAGTATGCCAACAAAGAGGGCAAATTAGAGAGCGCGAGCTGCGAACGGCCGTGGGGGTGCGGAAAGGAGCAAGATAGAGGGCTAAGTGGCTTTTTTCCAAGTTATTTGACGTGTCGTTTCCCTGCACATTCACATCGCAAGCAAAAAACAACGGCTGCTGCTTTGTGCGAAGTCGATTCACTTTTTGCGGGCAAAGTAATCACTTTCACCATTATCCGGCAATGGGGTTCTTATAAAACTGACGATTTATTTATTGCCAGTGTGTAATGGATTTCTGCGGCGGATTTTTCCAGTTTTATCCACTGAATAGCTAGGAGGACGGTACCATTTTTTGTAAAGATTTTTAGCTGAGTCAATGTACATTTATAGGACGAGGGTTGCTTTCTTAAAAGTTGTTGGTATTAGTATTCTGTGCTATTAGTAAGGATCCCATTGAGAAGGCACCTGGCTAGAAGACTTTAAATTCTTGAGGACATGACACCAGATTGCCGTAGTATAAACAAACTTACACTCATATTTATATTAATTGAAATAACCAAATACTTACTCTCAATTGTTCCAACTCACACGTTTTACTCCAAGTATTGCGGATTCTGCGCTGCATGTTTCAGTGGATGCCGTTCGTCAAGCTGTTTTTTCATTCCTAACCGGCTCGGCGGGTGGTATCGACGGCCTGAATCCGCAGCACCTTAAGGATCTCCTGAGCTGTGCTGGTAAAGCTGGTGATATTCTTTTGGACTTTGTTACAGGGCTTACGAACATGATGCTGTTAGAGGCGGTAGAACCATCGGTTGTAGATACCTTGTATGGTGCCAACATAATCGCTTAAAAAAAAAGGACGGGGGAATTCGTCCCAATGCCTGACAGCTAAGTCTAAAAGAATATTTCCAGCCGATCAGCTAGGCTTTGGTTCGAAAGGAGGCTGCGAAGCCGCCGTTTATGCCCACAGGACGTTTCTTCCATCATGAAGGCGGTGAAGTTTTGCTGAAGGTTGTAAAAAATGCCTTCAATTCTATGGATATAGGCGCCTTGCTCAACCAAGTTAAATCAAAGATGCCGGCCGCCTATAATTTTCTGTGGCAATGTTATAAATAGCCGACGAATCTTGTACACAAAGGTCACCTTTTGCATTCGGCGGTCAGCTGGCAGCAAGGTGACCCTCTTGAGCCGGCCATTTTAGTCTCACGATACATCCCATAGTCGAAAAACTAAATTCAAAATTAAACATTTGGAACTTGGACGACGGTACCCTAGCAGGTGATGCGACAACTGTCTTACAGGATTTACAGCTCCTCATTCGGGAGTTCAGTGCCATAAGTCTAGACCTGAATTTCTCAAAGTGTGAGCTGTATATCACTGAGTCTTCTCGGTCGGCTAGCGCTGTTTTAGCAGCATTTAGCGCCCTAGCCCCACAGATCACAGTCGTCGACAAGACTAACCTTCACCTTCTAGGATCACCTGTTTTCGACGAATGGCTGAAACACTTAGTGTACCAAAAAATTCCAAATTTCAATTCAATTGCCGATCGCCTACTCAAATTTAACAGTCACATGGCTTTTGCTATAATCCTGTACTGCCTTTTTGTTCATGTTTTACGGTGTTGCCAGCTATGGAAACATCCCGTTCTTCTAGAACTCCTAGACAACACAATAAAACAAACACTTACATCAGTTTTAATCATCAATTTGGAAAATTCTTCTTGGGACCAGGAAACATTGCCTATTCGCTATGGTGGTCTGGGCGTTCGTAAATTGTGTCCTCGGTACACGGCTCTCAGTCCCTAGTGGATAAATTATTGTACAAACTAGGGACTTTTCGATCGGCTTTTTCTACCGATGCCAAAATCGCGTGGCAATTGGCTTGCCCGGAGGCAGAGCCCATTAATTCTTATTCGCAGCGGAAACAAACATTTAAACGCAACTACCAACTCTGCAGAGCGTGCTCGCCTTCTGGCTGCTGGCGAGTGGGAATGGGGCCTCTGGCTCCAGGTAATGCCTTCAAAAAACCTCGGCAATTTGCTCGACCGTGCTACTTTCAGGATTGCCACGGCCCTGCGTCTTGGCGCTCCCTGCAGCGCTCTGCACGACTTCCACTGTGGCCTACACTATTGATCAGCTCGGCCACCATGGTTTGTCGTGCAGTAGGAGCGCCGGACGCATTCCACGCTACGTGGACCTTAATAATGTCATCCGTCGGGCTTTTGCCTCAGCTGGTGCTCCCGCGGTGCTGGAACCCAACGGCTTAGCCCGCGATGACGGTAAAATACCCGACGACATGACACTCACGCCCTGGAAACTGGGACGGCCGTTAGGTTGGGATGCTACGTGCATCGATATCCTCGCGCCGTCTCATCTTCCAGCCATCGCGTGTCAAGCAGGGGCCGGTGCCGCCTTTATTTTCTTTTAAAAAACTGTGTCTACTAAATATTTTATACGCCGTGTACGTGGTACCCTATCTATTTCTATAATATTAGTCCCAGGTTCTCAACCACTCTATTTTTCTAAATACACGAATATAAATGCATAGGTTACTATAATTTATAGGCCTTGTAGTTTTGTAATAGGAGACAGAGGAGATATAATTATGAACGCTTTCCTTCGCCAGAACATTTTTCAAAAAAGTGCCCTTAAATTTCAATTAGGTAAGTATAGATTCCTAAACTTACCGGGTAACGAGATCTTGCGGAAGGCCAAAAAGCGATGGATTGACGTCGCTGAGTCGGATGCAAGAGCCAACGGCTTACGACAGAAAGATGCGAAAGACTAAGAAAGCGGGAAGACTAAGAAAGCGGGGTCCGCTTTCATATCATAACCCGAAATAAACGTTAAGATGGCGATTATAATAATTTCATTACTGTTTTTGTATTAATTATGTAAAGAAAAATCCTTGTCACGTCCTTAAATAACACAGCAAAACAACATCTTATCAAATGTTCAAAGACAATAACTTTGAACAACACCACAAAGACCACAGCATCACAAAAAGAAAAAAACATGGTCTATATTTTTGCGTTCCGATGTGTTTCAAAACATTTTATGATCCTCAGCTCCGGTACAAAGCCTTTAATTAAGTGCTCGCAGAATATACAAGTGTCCAAGATGAAGATACAACAACTAACACCAACACAATTTTTTGCTATGCTTGCTATCATCCTAGCTGTAAATCCCGGCTCCCAGGTGAGCGCATCGGCTAGCGTCAGTTCTCTCGTCTAGGGCGTGCGCTCGTCTGCCGGAATCTTTAATAAAAAGTTTGTTTCAATATTTTGCAGAACACTGCGGTATAATGAAAACAAAAGTGAATACGGTTTTCAGAGGAAACTTGAGAAAGCCTGATGGATGTCTTCACTACTTTTGAACAGTATACCGTTAAGCCGTGTTGATTTTACGTAACTATGTCATATTGTAACTGACTTTTTGAAAGATGATAGTGATTTCGATTTACATTTGCACGCTCTACAGCTTGCGCGGTACATTCGTTGCGCGAGATTTGGACGCATCCTAAAGTCAAGTATTTTTGTACAAGCGCTCTCTGGTTATAAATTACCAAAAAGGTGTAAATGTCATTTTCACATCTCTGTTTGGGCTCTCACGGCTGATGCAAGAGCCGACTTTGTCAGACTGATTATAATCATCTTGGCGTTAATGTGTTATACCTACCTAACCTAATTTCTTACAGAAACATAATATAAAACCGCAAATGTATATCGCGGACGGCAAACGAGGAGGCAGATCACCTGGTGGTAACTAATCACCACCGCCCGTAGACACCCGCAACACCCGGGGGTCGCAAATATGTTGCGGGCACTTGAAAAATGTGTAAGCTCGTTTCTAGAAGGTTCTATGTTATATCTGCGTGAAAATACATGTGCAGGTAACTTATTCCAAAGTGTGCTCGTAGCAGGAACTTTTGGAAAATCATTGGTGTCAACAGGATTAATTCAAACAGCACCATCTAGCTCCACAGTAAGCAAAGCTTATGTTATGAGTGTTAAATAACTGATAAACTACTCATATACTTTTTTTTTAATTCATACTTATTATGCATACAACACCCAGACCCGTTACAGAAATTTAAATTTGTGATTTAAATTTCTGCTCGGCCGGGAATTGAACCCGGGAACTGTACAACTCAGGTCGTCAACATCAACATCGCATCCAATGATAGGGGTGGATCTTTGATAATATTACGGGTAAGTACTTAATTATTTTATGACTTTGACTTATTGTGACCTTTTTCGCCTCTTAATCTCCTCATTTTTACTTCGATAGTGAAGTGAAACTTCGAGCACAGCCCTTCGCATTCCCTTTGGGTGACTCGCAAGTGCAAGGTCTGAGCGAACGACCATGTCTCGTACAGGCTGATATCGGGGATTAAAAATATGATACAGGTACTAGATTTGATTTCGATTCAATTTACATATATAAAACTTTTTATAGTCATTACAGAGCGTTGTTGAAACTATGTATGTATGTATGTAAACTCTTTATTGCTTAATAAATACAGGAAATACAAAAATAATTTTACAAAGCAAAGGCGGGCTTATCCCACAATGGGATTTCTTCCAGCCAAACTCATACTTGTATTGGATGATTCCTTCATACAAGTCCTCCATACTACCTGTCTATCAACGGCATGTTGTGTTGTGTATACTGCCATGAGAAGCAAACTGAAACTGCCATAAAAAGGGGTTACAACCTACGCAGTACTATTTGCAACAACTAAATATAAGCAGTTACAGGTGTACATAAGACGGATTATTGACGTCGAAAATCACGATGAGACCAGTAGTGTCCAGAGCAGAAAATTGTAGCATGATATAGGTCAGGTCAAAAGTTCCCTAAACCAACGAACATGTTTTATAAATAGATTCATGAATGTGGAACAGTGTGATATCTACCTACTTCTACGGGGAAAAGTCGTGACGGTACCTATTTAGTATGGTATGTACCTATACAGGAACAAACGATATGCCTAACCTATAACTATATAACCTAACCTAACCTAACAAATAAACCCTCTTCCTGATTCTTAATATCCAATATCACAATCGTAGGAAATTCCTATTAGTAGAGAGAAACACGTTCAGGCATACATATCTACCTACGCATTTCCCACGCGAAATCCAATACACATGCTCGTTAGCGAAAAGGGGTGATAATAAATCTACTTATAATCATTTATAACGACAAATAAGTATACGTGTAAATACTGATTTTCTATGCTTATTTGACGGCAGGCTGTGTAAATAAGTACAACCAGATACACAGCTAGATTGATTCTGAGAAATGAAATACACCCGCCTAATACACCGTGCTCGGCTAACTAGAATTATAGGTACTAGGAAAGGAAATGTGGTCGCTAATTACATCATGATTTTTTTTTATGAGTCTCATTTCGTGTATCAATGTATTCGTTAATTGATTACGCTGCTATTTATATCATACAAATTAGTCAAGTGTAACCAAATATCGTTCTGCATTCGAGAAGTATTATACTGTGTAGTATTACAGAGTTCGTGCAATATAGGTTATGCACGAACTCTGTAATCGCTGTTTTGCTACGGATTGCTGTGCAATTATTTAAACTTTTCAGCACCGCTATTACAAGTGTGCCCGTGACATAGCTCGCGCTGCGAGAGAGTCTTTGTTTCCTTCTCTCAATACCAAGATGAAACAGATAGCAATATATACCTATGTTGCTTCTTTTCTTACTTATCGCGCTTATTTACATATGGAACAGGTAATAAATACCTACTAATACTTGCATGGTTAGACAGAATTTTTTTTTTTCTCTGTGATAGGTACCTGCCTAAATAGTTTGTGCTTCTGCGAAACAAGGACGGTTCGCAAATACTGAAATGAATAATGACCTACTAACCGCTAACACGGACTACCATTTTCATTTGAAGTACGTTAGAATGTACGACAGACACTAAGCGGCAAGTACCTATCTTATTTTTAATTACCGGAGTAGGTATACAGACAATACACATCACACCCCGCACATACACCATTTTATTAACCCTATAAAGTGTGCCATGAAAACACTAGAGGGAACAGTCGTCGGCCCGTTGGTAATGGCCTATTCTTATATCGAGGGTCGTTTAGGCCGTTAACCCACCACGCTTGGCCTAATTCCCGGGATAATTGTTTTCCTAGGGTTATTGCGGCGAGCACCGCCGCTGTAGGGTTATTTAGAACTATCTGGATTAAATTATTGTTGCTCGAAATTGTTACGTTAGCTTTTACCTTGTCATGTTTGCTTTGTTGTGCTTTAGTTGTGTGTTTCTTTGTGTTTGTTGTTTGTGTTATGTGTCAGTAAAGTTTAGTTTAATCTACCGACTAGATTAGACTCGTGTATATGCCTGAACGTTTGCCTGTACCTAAGGTAAGTACAGGCAAAAATAATTTATTTGTCTTTGTAGAATTATTATAAATGACTAGTTATTCAGTAGTAAACATGCCAAGACTGGCTGGTGGACACTTCACAGAGAGATTTTAAATAATGAATTTAAATTTCTGTGATGGGTCTAATGGGTGACGAGTGAACTGTCGCTCTTTACAGCGTACTGTCATATTGACACTGACCGACTATCAATGTGACAGTAAGCTGTACGCAGTTACAGTTAACTCGCCACTGTCTTTGACTAATGTAAACCAGCCGTTAAGCCCGTTCGCACTAAACTTAAGCAAGTCACTAGTTGACGCCTAAACGATTTATTCCTAACAAAGAAATCCCTATGCAACAACGCCTTTGTTGAAACTTAAAGGCACTAAGTCACGCTTAAATATGATATCGATTTTGTGGCACCTATGAATAGAATTAGGAATGTCTTAAGGCAATCGAGTATGTAGCATATTATAAAATATGCAGCATACATTTTCAGGCGTCAGCATAATCCTTTCCTACTAGTCATTTGGAAGGTTGTAAAGATGATATATTACCTCCTTCTGATATACCATCTATCTCTCTGTTCAAAATTCTAAATCATTATTGAAAATTCGAATAACAACAATATGTCTCGATTTTATGTTATTTACTATACTCACTCAGATTTCAGACTTCATCCAAGTAATACCCCTCACGAATGAGCAAAGCCTCTGCCTTAGGGCAGACAGGTAGTGGTGGTGGCAGACGCATCCATTCCAAAATGATCGATGAAGTATTGCACTAGAGCAGAAGTTTCTCGGAGACTAATTCTATTAAATAGTTCGAACCAAGATCAACTTGAGTTTGTTGGTAAAATAGAAACTGTAACCACATTGGGAACGATATTCTGTAACCCACAACTTATAGATTTTTATATAGTAATAGTGGCAATATGTTAGAAGATACCTAATAGCGTTTAATTGACGCAATACTTCATAAATTAATTTATTATTTTCCACGTACTTTCAAAACGGAGTCGTATTATGGTGGATATGGTGGGCAGATTTACAAGAACAATTCTATTACCTATGGCGATATGTCCTTGGAAATGATTTCTTAAATTCTACATCTTTCAACATCATGGACTAAATTAAGTGAATTTTCACATTATCGTCTTTATGATTACTTTTTACCAGATATTACAATAGATTTTAAACGATGTCTAACGTTATTGCTGATATATGTTAACTATAGCATCTAATATGAAGTATGTTTTTATTTGATCTTTACCCTTTTCCCTCTGTAATCATTCAACTTTCCCGCGGGTCATTTAGAAAGAACTGGAAAGAATTTTATAAATCGTTCCAATAATTTTTGAGTTTATTCATCCCAAATAAAAATATAAAAACCAAATCTTTTCTCTTTGGGTATAATATTAGTAGGTATGAAAAACTAATTTATGTTTGCTATTCATAATGAAAACTCCATGAATTGATTGTGGATATTCTTTTATTCATTTCACACATCGAGAACCAGCACTCTTTTTTATTCGAGGTAGGCAAACGAGCTAGCGGGTCACCGGATATTAACATCAGAGACTCATCTCGTCTATGCAAAAGATGTTAGAATATTTCCATCAGAGATGTGTTTTGATCTCCACCAATAGAGTCGTATGTTTTCATAGATTTTTTTTTGTTACAGATGCAAAACATTCAAAGTTGCTGAAACCTATTAAAATATTTAACTTTTTGTAGAAAAGAGGTTAATTAACTGCGCGTAAAACTTGCTCACAGGATCAAAATGAATGTCAATCATGGATTAGCACTAATGGAAACGGGTATGTTTTTCATAAAGAGAAAATCGTGTTCAGAAATGTATTTCCTTTTCTGTAGACGGCTTCCACATGGGAAGACTTCCACTGGCTACTAAGAGGGAAGGGAGGGGGGGAGGGGAGGGAATGGACGGAAGCTACGGGACGTATCGATGCGCGAAAAACGAAATATGCATCGGTTAACTCGAGTCACGCATCTTTGATTGCGATTGTATCTAGTACTAGGTTTTGCCCGCGACTTCGTCCACGTGTAAATAGTTTTTACGACAGATTAGCTTTTGCCTGTGCTACCGTTTTAAATGTACTCCAAATTATATGAATGCTAGCACTACGGGGAGGTCAAGCTGTATCTCTATGTAATGTCACGGTAAATATACATATAATAGCATAGATTGATAGATCAATTTCATGAAAATTTGGTAAATCTATCAGAGGTCAGGGTCATTTATGAACTACCTACCTCGGTTCGAACCGTTTTAAATTTTAATTTTTTTATTGAAAAATTATTTTTAAATTACATTGGCGAGATCGAAAGTAAAGTCTTAAAAAATTGAGAAAATTAGCGTCATTTATCAAAATATTGATTTTTTCATACTGCTATTAGAGTTAGTTAACATTCTCCAACTAACTGCTTAAACTCATAACACAAAATATATACTCACAAGTCTGCGACTCACATTTACTTGCCTTTAAATTGAAAGTATTTAGATAAGCACTCCGAATACTCACCTATAAAACTTTGCCCTATTTAATATTAGTATCCATCAAATTAAGGTTCAACATAAAGGTTTGTGGGTTCTATAATAATAATAATCATCTTGGCGTTAATGTCCCGGTTGTGCCAACGAGAACTAGGGCCCGGGGTCTGCCTTGACCTTGACCCAGGATTTGGCGATCAGGTAATTACAGTGGAGCGACTACCGTCTGACCTCCGTGACCCTGCTACCAAGGGAACCTGACCAGATTGGATCATGGTTACAAATTCAGTTCCCTGAATTTGCAGGTTTCATCACGATGTTTTCCCTCATAGTAAGAGCATCGGTTAGTATTCAACTAATGTACATAACTCAGAAAAGAGTCATTGGTACATGGCCGCAGCGGGATTCGAACCCGGTACCTCTCGCTGTAATAATGTGGGTTCTATAATACCTGTACCGTAATAACCATCATACCAAAATCAGTTGTATACTTGTTTGGGATCCACTAGCAATAATAACATTAAGGTTGTGGAATGAAATAGATGGATAAGTTTTTCCTGAAGAGTACATGGAGTTCTTCAAGAAAGGGGAGAAAAGGTTTTTACAGGGTCGGCAATGCGTAGTTAATGGCCCCTGGTATTGCAAACGTCCATAGGCTGCGGTGACTGCTTTCCATCACGCAGTCCGTATGCTTGTTTGCCACCTTAGTGGTATAAACAAAATAAAGCTTTGGTTTTCAAATTAGTATATCAGTTAGTTAATTGGTATATCAGTTAAAATAGCTTTATTTTAAAGATTATGAAATGCCATTTATGTATGAATATCTCTTTGGCCTTGTAGCCACCGCGACTGGCGCGTAGATGGCCCAATCTGGATGTCCAATCTTTACACACTATTTGAGCAGCAAACCTTCTCTATTCCATACAGTCTTCAGTTTTACACAAACGCGTTTCTTCCTATTTACGATCTTACTCAATATTAATAATTAATATTTCCGTTCAACTGTCGTGGTCCACATTTCCCCCAAAACCCAACAGTGGACTGTTATGAATACTATGATTGATGAGTAGAGATACGGTTTGTTACCTACCTAACCTAATAACGTGATGGTTACGGGTACGAGGCATCAGAATCTGCATCGATATCTATAGATACCATGCTTGTGTGTATATGACCTGAATTATCAAAGTTCTGCCTTAGTGTATGTGCCTACCATCATCACAAAGACATACATTCAAGAGCAGCGGCAACAGGTAGTTAAGAGTGCCGTCAACAGAGGCCTGAAGCACGATACCTTCAGGACTGGCCCAATGAAGAAGTGGTCGAATCCAGAACTGGTCATTTTTTTTATGTCATACGGTAGGCAAACAGGCAAGCGGGCCACCTGTTGGAAAATGGTCACCACTGCCTATTGACATTAGCAACACCAAGAGTATCGCCAATGCGTTGCCCATTTCTATAACACATTGCTCTGGCAGCAAAAAGGCCAATGTCACTCCACTGCCAAAGACACGGTTCCCCAAATCCCCACCCCATGAAGCCCTGGAAACCTTACTCACCGGCAGAAACACAATACTATTTAAAAGAGTATTATTTAGCTGCGATATTCTGTAAGGTGTTCATATATAGAAAGAGACAAAATAAAGAAGTGGTCTCCAAACGTTAAAAGGGTCCTAACTCATACTCTGCAGTTCTGCATTTTTATTCATGAAACCTAAGTGCATAATTAATGGGTATTTTTTTTTTTTTTTTTTTTTATGTCATACGGTAGGCAAACAGGCAAGCGGGCCACCTGATGGAAAGTGGTCACCACTGCCTATAAACATTAGCAACACCAAGAGTATCGCTAATGCGTTGCCCACCTCTATAACACGTTGCTCTGGCAGAAAAAAGCAAATGCCACTCCACTGCCAAAGCCACGGTTCCCCAAATCCCCACCCCATGGAGCACTGGAAACCTTACTCACCGGCAGAAACACAATACTATTTAAAAGAGTATTATTTAGCTGCGATATTCTGTAAGGTGGAGGTACTTCCCCAGTCGGGCGGCTCCAATTCGAACGAGATACCCCGCTATGCCCTACCTCTCTTCAAATCCCCACCCCATGGAGCACTGGAAACCTTACTCACCGGCAGAAACACAATACTATTTAAAAGAGTATTATTTAGCTGCGATATTCTGTAAGGTGGAGGTACTTCCCCAGTCGGGCGGCTCCAATTCGAACGAGATACCCCGCTATGCCCTACCTCTCTTAACACTTGTTACGGGTGACAGTTACTTACCACTACTTACCACTTTCCATCAGATGGGCCTGATGGCGGGCCGTCTAGCTTGTCACTAAGTTGTATAAAGATTTTTATCATCGTTTCACAGGTGATAGAACTACAGAGCCCGAGACGCCTGCTATCGAGCAATAATGAACACCTACTTTGTGTTCTGGATCAGTGAAATTGCAAACATGAGACAGATGTTTTTCTTTTTGGCTAATGTATGCAAAAAAAGCGAATTGTAGATATTATTGGCAGTCACGGCTTTCTTTCTTGTAGCGTATATGCTCTTTAGTAATCTTCTTACAATAAAATCACCCGAGGAACCTAAAACAGGCAATAAAACAATACACAACAAACTTATAATTGAGACGCTGAACAAAATATTGAAGCTTTTATTTACAAAATTATCAACATATAATATCACTTTTGGATTTAGCAGTTAGACTTGCTTATTAACGACATAAATATATATTTACATAAGATTTTTGGTATAATTAGGTATGTTAGTACGTAATGAAATAAACAAGGGTACAATTCCTTCCAAGATCTTAATTAATATGCCTACCTAATAAGTACCGATGATTTTGAATGATTTATTATCAATACATAATACAATAAATATTGATTAATATGGAAGTCTTCCTATTTCTATGATCTGTCAGTTAACGCAGATAACAATATCAGTTTATGCATAATACTTAAACTAGAACAAAATAAATAGTTATACCATTTACCAGTCATGTAAACATTAATTACGGTATCATATTTTACTAAACTATTACACATAATGATGATAATCTATTGAATAATAACTGACATATGATTTTGTCTAATTAACGATATACCTACTTGATTGGATGTAATGATAACAAATTCCGTAATCTACAATTATGATCACTTAATTGCAATTAACAACTTAGTCCTAACTAAAGTCAATAAAACCTTTCAATGCTGAAGTCGCCAGTCAGATCGGTCGTCGATGTTCGATCTAACTGATAAGAAGTCAGTTAAACCTGAAATACCTATAAACAGTGTACTTTGACTATGGTACAGTTTGATACACCTCAACTTTATTACAACTTCAGTAGTCATATGAAACTGAGCTTAAACATTCAAGTTGTAAGAGCTTAATTAGTGTAAATGATTATGTACACCATATAACGAGTACATTGCCAGTAGCATCGAACTGTGTGTCTAAAATTTCCGCCTTAGTATAACCTGCAAATTGGAATATTTTGATCCATGTAGTTAGATCATCGGACTACCTATATGTTACATCTTGTTTACATCAATAGAGGTCCAACTCTGCTTACAAAATTTGTTACAATGGCGAATTTCAATTGTGAGTAATATATAATACATAATAGTTATACCCATACAGTAGGTATGCGAACTTCTTTCATTATACATAGTAAAATACGAAAATGAATTATCTTTTTGGCAATCATCTATTATACTACAAAGCGTAATTTACATAACATTATTGTCACAGGTGTGAGAAAAAATATGACCAAAATAATATATTTTAGTAATGTAGTCGTTAGAATATGTACTTAGTTCCAATTAGCAATATGTCGTTTTACCTAAGATAAATTACATTAAAACATTCCGAAATTATTTTACATTTTACATCGTGTATTCAACAACAGTTAAAGCGTGTCATACTCTACACGCAATCTTACGTAGATATGTTTCAGACTTCATACATAACCATTATTATTTCAAAATAATTAGATTCGACTTGTCCATGAAGTTACAAATGACATAATGGCTTTGAAATTAAAGGTAAGTGGGTAACTTTTATCGTTGAAATATTCATCAATAATTGACATCGAATTTGTCGAACTGATACGACACATTAGGACTTCTCTCTTATAATTATCAAAAAAAGCGTATCAGCAATAACAATTTGTTGCCCATTTTCTTTCTTATTTTCTGTGCGGAACTCTAAAAGTGGGCGACATTAACACATTGATCAGGTACATCATAAAAATTCCTAGGCCTTTGCAACATTGACCATCAAGTCATATTAATAATATGATATCAAAGAATGGACCAAAAAATTTAGTAAATTATTGGTTATTTCAGTTTTGGTCTGGGAAAATATAAGTACCTAATATTACTATTAATTAATAACACGATAAGAAGTAAATTATTGAATTCGAAAAAATATTAAACGTCTGTCCATGTAGTTATAATCTAGTATAAGCTGAACATGAGCAATAAAATAATCATTTTTAATGAAATAGGATTTAAAATCTCAGCTATAGTTAGTATTTTGCGTTTTGTTTCTTCCAACCTTTGTTTGTGTTAGCCCTGAAGCTGGACTTATCAGTAGCTGGACGATCACTATTGGATATAATATCCGGTACAATGTCACGACTATATCCATTGTCGAACATATCTGTAGTAAGCTATCCAGTAATCGATTGAATTCAATGTTTAGAAAATGGTAAACGTGTTCGTCTTTCTACATGGTCGCAATAGGCACATTTTTGCGCAAATTTTTTATTATTTGTTGTACGTTTGAAGTTCTCGACTTCTCGGCCCATATTTCTCATCTTGTGTCAGGCAAAATATCCGAAGTTCTCGTCCAGGAACACTATTGCCCAGATTCCAAATCTTTTATCACGTATTATGTTGACTACCTTACTACTGATTTTTTGAATATTTTGATTTTCTACCTACACAAGAGATAAGCCCTTTAATGAGTTTATTGGAAAATTCCAGCTCACTTCATAAACACCTATGGCTATAAAGGACTTACGCCTATTGTTTTCGAGTCGAATAAGTTATTGAACAGTATAACAAATATAACGATTGTCGTATCTGTTAAATCATATAACCAATATAACTTGATGGACCCCAACCCAACTTATCCAAGAAAAATGAATATTACAATTCCAAGCATAACGTATACTTAGCTAACATATCAAACGTACAAATAAGCACTAGCCTTAATTCGATATCGATAAGAAAAGATCAAATAAACTTCTGGAAGACAGAAATAATAACGTTAATGTTAATCAATTCCCAATGGGATCGAACTTCTTTAAAATAGTATTTACACAATTGTTAGTATAAAATCTTTGTTATATTTAAAAATCTATATACAGTCTCTAACTACCCTAGTAACGTTGTTTGAGTAAGACCCTTTCATTAGATTATCAAAATATAAAATAATAATCACCTTGGCGTCAATATCCCGGTTGTGCACTCCGAAGGACCGGGGACAGCCGCCTTGACCATGATCCAGGATTTGGCAGGTCAGGTAATTACAGTGGACGAATGCCATCTGACCACCGTGACCCTGGTAACGGTCACCCGGGAAACCTAACCAGATTGGATCATGGTTTACATTCAGTCGCCTGAATATGCAGGTTTTATCACGATATTTACTCTCACCGTAAGAGCATCAGTTAGTGTGCAACAGCTAATGTTCATAACTCAGAAAAAGTCATTTGTACATGGCGACACTGGAGGTCTAACTCGAAACCTGTCGCTCACGAGTATGACCCCTTAATCTTTAGGCCACCGACGCTCGTATTTATAATTTATTTTCGATTTATCTATTATTTTCTATAAATCAAATTAACAATTCATTTTACCTACAGCCGAAAACAACAAAGGCGCAGCTAAAAACAAGAAATGGATAAAACGTGTAAATTAAAATAGCCTACTTTAACAACGCCTGTTGTGCAGCTTCACATGTCTATCCGCTCTTTTATAGCACGATGATCGAACGTCAGGACACTGTTCCAACGTTTTCAAACGTTTTATAGCGATATTTCTCGCGATAACCGATATGTGCCAGTCGGCGTCAACGTTTAAAAACGCATCGGTTGCTCTCTTTCCTAACATCCGTCCGCTTTCATCGTGATATTTCGTACTTCGCGCAATTTTGTTCGAAATATTTCGCGGATTCATACTATTATAACATGTTTCAGTCTAATTTCGCTGGGGCTCTGTGGTGGCACAGACCGAACCCTACAAATTCTGTTGTAACATTTCATTTTACAAATATGAAAGTACTTTATAGGCATATTAAGTGACGTCATCAGGCATATAATTACGTCTATCTAGAATAAAAGAAAACTAAACATTTCATTGCAAGGATTTTTAGTTTTTTATTTGTCTTATAGGTTATGTTTTCATATTAAATAAAGAAGTTATAGTAGACACAATTTCAAACTATCTTCGGCCCTATAACTCTCAGTTTACCTATTCAATTCATTGATCGAGTACCTCTCATATTTTATTCTAGTAGGTAATGAAGATACATTCAGCGTTTATAAGACCATTTTACAGTATGGCTTGCACATTGCACATGAAAATATAACATCACTTACAATTAAAAACATCGGCATAGTCATTTACAACTTATATACCTCATTGCCAAAAATACCCCAAATCCTTGACGAAAACACTTGAACTCACTTCTACACCACATAAAATCCTCCATTTTGGTCTTCACCACCGACGAGCGGAAAATTATAATCGTCAATATCCATAAAGTACTAAAATAGTACCAAACTACTTCGTATTTACTGGTAAGCTCTTCCATTCTTCTTTTCCTGCGCCATAAGCGCCCTGACCCTGTTCAGATTTGTCATGGTGATCTCATCACCAGGTTGCAGCTTCAAGGCCTTACGGTATGAGCTCGCAGCAGCGGAATATTTCCCGTTCAAGTGGAGAATGGCACCAAGGTTGGAAAGATGTTCGGCGTCCTAGAGGGAAAACATATTTTATAGGAAACATACTGAATGATAAAATAAATGCGTAAGCGGTAAAGTGTTACTAATTTATTATGGTCAAGCAAATAAAACGTGAATTTGCTTTCCGGCTTCATTGCTCAGGTTGACAAGTTAGGCTGGTCAGGCAGGGTAGCACACGCCAGGTTTTCAACGTCAGGTCGACCGATTTGGTTACCGAATCAAGGCACTATACGTCCAAATCCAATAAAAAAGTATAACGCGCCACCACGCCACACCCGGCATCGCAGCGGGGAACCGAGCGTCAAAACCCGACTTCTGCGGCCAGCCTTGGTATTACTAACAACCCACAGTCTACTTAGACTCGATTAAAATTAGTGAAGTGTTTGTTGCATATGAACAGTAGATCGTTACGGGAGGTAGTGTGCGCGCGCGAGTTCATGTCTTTGTTCATGTCAAGTAATTAGAGTAGCAATTGTCCATCGGGCTCGACCGTCTAACTTGAATGGATTATTATACATCGCAATCTCACTCGGTTATGGTTTAGGCTCGCGCACAGTAGTCACCAATTGTTCACGTGTCAAAGAAATAAGTTTCCCAGATGGTAGGACTGTCGAAAAGGCCTAACTGCAAACTATCTTCTACCCATTGAATGTGATTATGTGATCAACGCCTGAGCTTCTGGTTTAGAAGTTAGAATATTAACGGCAACTCGTTAGGTAAATGCTTGAAGGAAAGATCTAACAACTTTGAAGGAGGCCCGCGCGTGAAACCGTTTATCCACCTCGCTTACTCACGGATCCGACACAAATCAGAGAAAATACAGAACTATAGACCGTCAAGCCTTCTACATTCGAAATAAATCGTCTGAATACAAAATACAGTGTAGGTAAGTACTATCAACATTGGCTTTCTTGCAAAGCGACACCGATATCGGATTCGGATGTTTAGTGCGTAAGCTGTCATATAAATAGCACAGCGGCTACTTCGGTCAGCATTTTCATGGATTCAGATCGACCGCAGTGCGTAATCGCCCCTATGTAAGTTATGAGGTAGTGAAATAAACGCATAATTGAAAACTGTCTACGCCTAAGCGAGCTTTTATCTGCCATAAGTTTTGTACCTTATTAATATCTAACTACGTTCAGTTACACCGTAGGCATCATGTTGGCTTTTCTACACTGTAGGTAGGCAGTAACTTTAACTACTTTAATAACCCACTACTCAAAGCAAAACAAAGCTTTACATTAATAGTTTTCAAAGTATAACTCCTGAATTTAGATAGGATCGTTCGTTTAGGTACTCGCACATTTATCAGTGTCATGCTCGGGATTTTCATTGCTACCTTAATCGAATTATTCCTAACTCACCACTCTCCCATCTTGGTTTTACTTGGGTAATATTTATAGACTGCAAAATTCGTACGATTTTAAAATGTAATTCGTCTCGAACACGAGTTAAGGTGTTTTTCAACGGGCACTACTTTTACTGCAATGTGTGGCTGTAATACAGTGGCTGAGAAATATGGCTGCAACACCGGTCAGACTATAGATTATTACAGTAAGTTTTTAGTATGGCCCAGCCCTAATAGCCACATATATTTCATATGGCCGATGCATGTTTGTTGGATTGCCTGACAAGCGATCGTCAATCGCTCTATAGTTATGACATAGGGCGTCCTTTTTTATGCGATAGAAAAATTATCGCGAGGGACGCCACAATTAAGGTAGGGCCAATTTAATAGATCACATTTGACATCTGTCATCATTTCCTCATGTCCACGACATAAAATTCATACTGGCGCGACCACAAAAATTAACTTTATTTAAAAATTATGACAAGTCAAATGTGATTTAATTTGCTGGACTATTGCAGATAATATGGCCGAAATATACATTACAATTTTAATCATGTCCGGTCCATTATTGACAGTGTTGTCGTAAAATATTGTCCGTTTCCAATATCAGAGACAAACAACGAAGAGGCAACAAGAAAAATCTGAAAGGATACCGTTAGAAAACCGAGACCACACCAATGGAAATGGCAACGGTAAAAGCGTAGCTCACACTCTACAAGTAACCTAGACCTGTAGCATGACGTGCGAGAGAAAGCAATATAACTCTTTCTATTGAATAAAGCGAGACACAAAGTTGTTTCGCGCATGCTACGAAGCAGCAAATCACTTACATCTGGACTGAGCTGTACGGCGCGTGCGTACCACTGCTCGGCCGACTCGCAGTGGTTGGCGTCGCGGAGTGCGCGTGCGGCGGCCGCGGCGCGCGCACTGTCGTCAGGCGAGAGCCGCGCCGCCTTCACCATCTGTACTGCGCACTCGCGCAGTCGCCCTTGCGTTCGGAAGAACAGCCCTGTTTGCCGTGAAACAAACCATGTATAAAACTGAGTGGCGGCTGGAAATCACTCGATTTTAAGACGTTTTTCGGGCGATAATGGTTTAGCCGTGACAAACTCTCGGCTTAGAATATTTTTCATTTGTGAACTTGTTTTGAAATGCATTTGAACTGACATGTCAGTGCCGTGTATCACATTACATGTTAGCATGACCAATATCTAGTCTATTCATACTAATTGTTCAAAATTAAACATAAATGAATGTTTGTTGTTTAGGTTAATATCTGTAAAATAAATGTAATTTAATTATAAGTGCTCAATATTGCCTCCACCGCTCTTTAGATCTCCTTTCGAAGGCTGGAAGAAATCCCATTGTGGGATAAGCCCGCCTTTACTTAGTAAAATGATATTTTTGTCATAACTGTATTTATTTTTAATTGCAATTAATAGTTTACATACATACATACTAATAGAGTAGTACCAATACAAATTTAATGTTATTCTGCAAGTCGTCGGTGCGTCGGTGGCCTTGTGGTTAAAGGATCGGACTCCTAAGCGAGAGGTCCCGGGTTTGAATTCCATTGCCGATTTGATCGTGTTCAACCAATGTACATTACTCTGAAATGAATCATTGGTGCATGGCCGCATTGGGATTCGAACCGATACCTCTCTTTTACGAGTCGGATACCCTAACCACTAGGCCCCCAGCACTCCAATGACTACATACCGTCTACACCACAACTATATGACATACTTATTACATCGCGACTATTAAATAGTTAAAACAATGACATTCAAGTACCTACTTTGTTGTCTATGTCGATTATGATTTCTTTTATTAGTGTATCATATTTATTTAGGTCAGTAGATCGATTCCTAGATACCTACCACATATCTATCAGTAAATCCATACTACCGATCGTGGCCAATAAAGTAATACTACATATATTTGTAAACACGTTTTATAACCATCGTTAGCATTGTCAATTATGGTAATTTACGTAGTTCAAAACTACTGCCACATGCGTATGTAACAACAGCTGTGACTGATTTGTCGGGATATCTTATTGCGTGGGATGACACTCGTGACCCCAATAATTTGCGACCTCAAACAACTTACCCAACTGATCCCGCACCGACGCATCGTTAGGAGCTAAAGCCACCGCTTTCTTCAACCACATTTCCGCCTCCACAAGTCTGGTGGCCTGTAGAAGAAAATATTTATTAGAAACGTGTCCCCAACATGTGGCCGAAATATCGGACATTAATCAAAATGACAAGCATTGGGCCAGTAGGTAATGGTTGTAATATCTCTGACTCCGAAAAGGTCAAGGGTCTCGGCAAACGGAAACAGGTGATTTTCCGCTAACAGAACAGCTTGTACGAGTAACACTCGTTATCCTTTATAACAGACCAGACATCTCTATTTATAACAAGGACTACAAACGACTCAGCAAAAGAAGTAGAAACATATGTATCAAATAAGTAAGAGATGTTGCCGTGCTCGTGTCAAAACTTTATTTATCTGGGTTAATTGGAAACCGCATGCGAGGTGGCTTGGCAGATCTTCAGTCTTTATTTTCTTCAACAACTTTTGTCTTGTTAGAATTGGCAGAAAAGAGAATCTAGTTTACATTTCTGTGTATGTTTTAATTAGCTATTGGTAGTCATAAGTAGGTAAGAGTATACTGTTAATAGCTGTAAACAGTTCTGTGTGATAAAAAAATATACAAAAACATTTTCACAGTTGTGGATGAAGCTGAAGAGTATTATAATTGGCCAGTATTATAATTAGCCTTTCACAGGCTGTTATTTAATGAGTTTAAGTGATAATAAGGACTGAGACAATAGTTTAATTATTTGTTGTCAACTAGTGTCCTAGTTATTTCAGTGGTATAATTGAGTTATGTTTGGATAATTTTTTGTCCCACTTTAAGGTAATTTATTACAATCCATAGCTATGTAGCGACATCTATCGCTCCACTAGGGAAACTCAACGATACTCACATTACGAGTATACGAACACAAGGTTGGCAAGCATCCGCACATAGATGGCGCTAACAATCCTACATCGCGCTAGAGAAATGTGCCAACTTCCACGGCATATATACAACTTCCGACGATCAACTGTCGGGCCCTTGGTCCCCTGGTCACAACAACCGACCAGGTGGGTAATTACCCTTTTCTACCTTCTCCCCATTTTCGCTTGCCAACATTGGCGGCTACCATTATCCCGCACCGCCAAAGCTACTTTGGACCAATCCTTACTAACGCAGCCCATCCTCATGGTTCTAATAATAATCTTGGTGTTAATGTCCCGGTTATGTTCTTGCGCACGAGGGCCCGGGGTCCGATTTGGCACATCAATTAATTACAGTGGAGCGACTGCCATTTGACCTTACCGTAAGAGCATTGGTTACTATTAAATCATTAATACATTGCCGCAGTGGGAGTCGAACCCGGTATCTCGCGCTTACGAGTCGGATACCGGAACCACTCGGCTACAGACGCTGTGTAAAACTTTGATAAAAAAGATTTAAAATTTGTATTAAGAATGCGTATTGTTACATTTCTTGCAAGTATCCTGGCAAGGGAGACGTGTGACTTGACATGGTTTGGCATGAGCATCATCGCTGCCAGCACGCTGTGCTCGGCCTGATGGTACTGCTGCAGCTGGACCTGCACCTCACTGGTCATCGACAGGACGCTCTGGAAGCAGAACTTGGGGTTAGAGAGCTGGAGATTTAGTTATTAAGTTTAAAGGTGCAGTAATTAGAATAAGTTGGTCTCTACTTTGGGTATCCACACTATACAAATGTCTGGAACCAAAAATTTATTAATAGTTTAATATACTTGTTAAACTGTGCAGTTAGATTGCTGCATCAAGTTCTTACGGCATAATTTACGGATAAAACTTAGAATTCAGAAAACTAATGAATAAATATCTGCCCATATCTTAACAAATTAAACTTGCAAATTGAAGACAAACAATGATCTACTCTTTATAATATGCGCGGATATGAAATAGAATATGAAAACGTTATAGTTAAAAACGAATGTAAATATATGAATGTTGAAAATAAGAATCACGTTCAAAGTTTGGTTCACTCACCCTACCTACTACTTTCAATTAAACACTTTGCCTGTCAATGTAACCCTGCCCTGTGTTTAATGTTATGTAAATGTGCCTGTAATGTGTGTGTCTGTAATTGGCTTTCTGTTTCGTAAGAATATCAATATTATGTTGTTGGATAGCTGTTAGTCTTCCAGATAAAATAAAATGAATTAAATAAATGTGTTCCCCAAACAGTACAAGACTTAATCAAGGCAAGAACGAATCCTGTTTCTAGACGGGAAAGCTTCACCTTCAGCCACATAACTTGCCATCGGGTAGGATGCAGTAAAAAAATTAAATTCAGGTAATACAGAGTGACTTCTCACATGCCGCGTCCAGCCCACGATCGGCGCGTTGGATTCCGGTAGTATTTGCAGGGCCTCCTGGTAGGCCGCGAGTGCATTCTGCCATTGTCCTTTCTGCGTGTGCAGGGACGCCAGTTGCACGAGTGCGGAGACTCGGGCGGCGTCGTGCTCGCGTCGGTCCCGCACCCGGACGCCTTCGGCGCGTGCGCCGGCGCGCAGGGCATTCGCTGCGGCCCCGATCCGCCCATCCGCCATCAGTGACGCACCAAGGTTGACGTAGGCCACTGAAAGGGTGAGCAGTTTAGCTGGTGTCTGCGAAGATATGCATACGATGGGTATAAAATGTTATCTGATTATCTGATTGCAATGAGACCGTTCGCGGTGAAGGACGATACAAGTTTTTAGTTAGAGTAAGTGTAAGCAAGAATGAAGAAGTAATGTTTATTGTTTATAATAAATGAATGCAGTTGATGTGTATAGTTACTTCATGATTGACATGAGTGACTCATAACGAGACTTCGGCATACGGAAATCATTTCGAGAGTAGCACGACAAACGTGAGGGCCCCGTTCAAGTTAATAAAGTAGCCCAACCGCCACGCATACGCCTACGAATTATATGTTGCAAAAGGTGGTGTAGTTGTTTTTATTTTTCTGTTTCTTACAAAGTTGGAGTTGTACTACAAACCTGACTGAATTTTTAAGTTATGGTACTCATTAAACGTAAAATTTTTTGCTCTTTTATTTATTACTAATTTTTGCTAGGAATCTTTGTATTGAAGTTATGAGCGGAAAACTAAAAACTGGTCATAAATTTTCATAGCTCTGCTAATGCAAACGTCCATAGGCAGGGGTAATTGATTACCATCAGGCCGTCCGTTAGTTTGTTTGCCGTCTTAGTGAAATAAAAAAGCTGAAAAATAATATTATCTACAGATACCTACTTCTTCTAATAGTCGTATAAAGCATCCATCAAACACTCAATGTGATTATATTTGCCAATCGATATTTAATTTAAACCATTTACTAAATCAAAATACCGATATTATGTTAAAAATTGGCGAGCTAAGTTAGAAACACCGCTAGCACATCAGAACGTTAAAAATTGGTAAGCAAAGTTTTTGCCGTTTAAGCCGTTTTTAAAACCATTCCTGTTAAAAGTAGTAGGTAATTGAGTTGGTGAAACTGCCGGCACAGAGTTCAGCGTTTACAACGAGGGCTCGCCGTCCTTTCAGAACTAACCTGGCTCCAGTACGACGTGCTCCTGACATGTTTATAGCGTGCCGAAACTATTAATTGTATAATCAACTCATCAGATCATGTCCGGCAACAAGGCCACAGCAGCTCATTGGTGTTGTCATTAAACAGGTCAATTTAATGTAATGTAGTTTAATTGTATAACCACTTGCGCGGCCGATGTTCAATCGCTTCTGGATGGTTTTATGTATGTAGGTGTTTGTTTATTATCTAAATAAAGATTTTCAGCTTCCGTTATGTATTTTTAAACACATTATAAACTTACGGCATTGCAGCTAACTCACATAAGTATAGAAACCATATAACGATTCCAGTCAAAAATGATGCGCATGATAACAATTGCACTATGGTACATTATTAATTGCCAGCTGCATCTTGACTTGAAGGTGCCAATGGTCAAGGAGGAAATAAACATAAACTAACAAATTATGGAAAGTGAATACCACCCAAACATACTTGCTACTAAACTGATGCATAAAAGTAACCGCATCTTTAGGAGAATAAAAATAAATACTGGAGTGGCGACCACGTCAAGAAATGGAATCGCAGGGCAGCCCCACGAGGTGGACGTTCGTGGGGAGGTGTGGAAAGCTTATTTACTCGTAAAAAATCGAAAATGTTATCAAATCATAATCACAGCCCATAACAGTCCACTGCAAGACTTAGGGCCTCTCCCACGAGAGGGGGGGTTTTTGCCATAATCTCGGCGGGTTGGTGATCGCAGTGTTATAAATATAACAATTAAAAATGCTGCTGCCCATTTTCCAGCCTACGGAGACTAGATCTTTTACCTTGAAAACATTAGTCGCCTTGTACGACACCCACGAGTGTAAGGGGTTGGTGCTATTCTACTCTGCCGGACACCACACGGCCATACTTATCAAATACTAAAATGATAATTTATTATACTCATATTATCTTGTGACAAATGTCACAATTACTACAGGTGAAAAAATAGTACTTATGTACCAACCAAAACAACATTATACATTTTCATCGTTTTTCAATTTATCACGATGTAATAGTTTTAATGAAACCGCTAAATACCCTATATCTAATCCGTAAACCCTCGTCAAGCGCGCTTGATGTCGTGGACACGATAAGACTGGTTTAAAGTAATCACCGGTGATCACTAACCGACATAGAAATGGACAATTTTATTACAATTTCATACTATATTTTATAATTTCACATAAAAAAGGAATCGTTATTGATTAAAATAATATTCCCTACGTGAGACATATTATAAGTTAAAACCGGCGCCACATCCGCTCCCCTGGTTGCAGATGTCTTGGACGACGGTAGCCAGTTTCCATCAGGTGGATAGGCCGTCCGTGTGCCTCCTTAGACATTAAAAAAAATAAAAACTGTCGTTTAAATATTTTGCATACGATTTTTTTGTGCAACAGAGGGAGGGAGGCCAACAAACAATAATGTCTCCTAAAGGTAAGTGATCGCCGCAGGCCATTAACATCCGCATTCAAACTTAATTTTTTTTTTAATATACCGTTATTATAGAGTTCGAACAAAACATTTGACAATCACAATTTGGTAAGTAAAATAAAATACTACTAAATATAATACCACAATTATTCAAAACAAAACCTTGAGCAGAGGTTTGAATGAACTTTTTTAAAGCTACTACCTAAATGATCCAGAGTTAAACGTACACAATAATATACACCGAAATTCAATATGGCCCCGAAGAACACAGTATAACCGAATTTTACGCGGACAAAATCGCTGCTGTCCAAAACACCTAAATCTAGTGATTTAACTTATAGGTATAACCAAAAATATTCGTTTTAACCTGCTGTCGAGAGTAGTTGGCTCTTTATCAATGGCCTGTGCCGGCCAGATGGCGGAGTTTGCGAGGGTGGGTTAGATATAAACTATTCGCAGATAAGCTCTTGTTCGAAATTTCTAGAGGTAATCCTTATTAGGGAGTTGGTAACTTTCTCGATATGGCTCTTCTAAATTCACTAAATAGATAACCGAGCGTAGCTCTTCGTACATAATTATTTTTCAAATCTTAATTATTCGGCTAGAAACGCAGAAGACTACACTACTAGGCTGGTCCAACATTTTTTAGTCAACGTTTTGTTACACACCCTATTGTTTTAATTTTAGTATCGTTAAGAGGCAAATTTTATTACAAACTCCTTGGCCAAAAATCATTAGCCGGCAACTTTAAGTTGTTTTTTATCGATTATTAAAAATAACATGTCTCAACAAAATTACCAGAATCAACCCCTACGACGGTGGTAACGCGTGAAGCATATTGTTGTATGATTTATTATGATTATAAATATGGGTTAACGTTTATAGAATCACATGAAAATTTTATCAGCCCCTTTGGTGAAATGTCCCTTGCCTATGCTATTGTCGTTTGTTGATTTTATGACTTTAAACGAGGTCAGAGCGACCTGAAACATGAACCTAGACCAGGGCAGCCGCCAAAGTCAGTCACTCCAGAAAACGTCATCAGGGTATAGTCGCTTATAAAAGAATGTCACAATATTACTAGCTGTGAGATTCAGTATGAAATATAGTTTCAAACCCATGTAGTTTCTATCATTTTAACGGACCATAGAAATTATGTATCATGAATTGG
Source organism: Blastobasis lacticolella (assembly GCA_905147135.1). Taxonomy (NCBI): domain Eukaryota; kingdom Metazoa; phylum Arthropoda; class Insecta; order Lepidoptera; family Blastobasidae; genus Blastobasis; species Blastobasis lacticolella. The sequence goes on from LR990041.1 coordinate 12,542,669, forward strand.
CACAAGTAACTTTCAATTCTTCTCTGAGAAAGTAGGATATTATTCGAGATACAACTTTCCTAACCTTATGAAGTTTATGTAAAATGGTGGAAACTACCTGGGATCTAATCCTCATTTCATCCTGAATCTCATGCTTGTCAATGTTGTGACATTTCTCTAATAACGACTTCAGCCTGATGACGTTTTCTGAAGTGACGGCAATTGGCGGTTGCCTTAGTCTAGGTTCATATTTGAGGTCGCCCTGACCACGTTTAAACTCATACAAATAATAAATGACAATATCATGTGATAGAGGCAATTCACTTAATGCGCTGATTAAATTTTCAAGTGATTTTTATACGTTAAGCCTAATAATATAATTATAGTACGTCTGCCACAAAATACTTCCCATATTACCAAAATTGTATGGAATTGTATGGACAGACATGTTTTTTTAAATATTCGATAAAAAAATAAGTAATGGTCGCCGGCTTTTAATTTTTGACCAAGGAGTTTGTCATAAAATTTGCCTTTAAACGATACAAGAATTAAAACAATAGCATGTATAACCAGCCGTTGACTAAAAACTTTTGGACCAGCCAACGTTTAATTACACTATACTATTTGATACCTATAATAACATAAACTGTAAGTTTTCATTCTATAGCTACGGGTGGAAGCAAATATTGACTTGAAAGAGCTCCCAGCGCCGGCCTCTACAGTTCTTCCGGCAGACTTCAGAGAAACTTTCTACACTCAAACTTATGCAAACTTATATCTCTGACCGGTGGCCATTTGCGATTCAGTTTATGTTGAAGTGGGAAGTGTGCTCCAAGAAACTCTTAGTAGTTTTGAAGTGTCTTATCAATATACGTATATCTCACTGACTTCTGTCAAGTAAAATTTATAAAAAAGAGTTAAATATCGTAAAGAGTTTTATCCTAAAACAATAAATTGGACGAGTAAGCTCTACAATAAAATTAATCAAAGTTGCGAAGTATTATGAGCACGGTTTCGCTTTAATGTTTTCGGTACTTACAGGCCATTGAGGGGCGGAAAGAAATTGCTCTCTCGAAACTTCTGATGGCCTCTCCGTATCTCCTTTGGTTTTGAAAGAGGATGCCCCTGAAACAAAGAAATAAATCACGTTATCTTTCAAGTTAAAGTCATCAAGTTTCCCTTTGTGAATGTCATGGTTGGTTTCTAAGGAATTTACTTCTATTTTAGTTTTAAACCCCTTTTTATAGGAAGTAAACTCTCAGATTTTAAGAATTTCCTATCTTTCCCTCCTGCTCTATCTATACCGCCTACACTACACCGTGACCCACTTAGCAAAAGCTAGAATATTCGTAAACGATCCACACAATATTTGACTTAAAACATCATTATTAAAACAGAGCAAAGTCGGGTGCACAATTTGAAAATTGAAGTTTATATCAGTTAATTCATAAACTATGCGACTGTTAAACTCATAAAGTATTTGTTAATACTCCGGCTAACACCACATAAAAGATTAAATCGGTCGGATATCAAAGTTTACAAGTAAGTGGCCCTTATTTTGTTTTGACTAATATCTAATGCCTTTTTGGATAGCGGCACTGGTCTAGTGGCAGCGTGCTTGCGAGACCAGTAATCAAGGTTGAGCAATGTTCGCAATCTAGAGTAACTGGATAGGTTACCGTTTCGTACTTTGAGGCTAGTCGATCTTCAGTACCGCAACGAGCTCGTCAATCATAAGGTATGCCTTCTTGTTGATCTTGGCGACGCGAGGTTGACCAAGATCTTCCGCTGGTTAAACAGATTAGAGCCCCGTGACGGTATTTTTAATGCCTTTATTATTTTGTGCAATCGTGTACTTTGTATGCATTGACCGACATCAATGTCTTTTTCGATTTAATAATATTCGGCACTACGGATTACGTCGAAACCGTACTGAATTACCTCCAGCAAATCATTACGGGCAATTCCACGAACTATTCACCTTGTAAACAAACGAAATTTGATTCAATCGTAGGTGCAATGAACACGAAACCAATTCACTGATTTTGATAGCCAATGTTGTAATAAGGTGTTGCACGAATAGGGTCTTTGATTGCTTTTATTGGTATAATCATTATTCTCAAAACTACGCTATGGTTTTAGTTATGTTTCCTTAACTAGTTAGCATTGACATAATAAATTAATACGGTACATAAACATCCATATGTGAATAGGTGAATTGAAGACCTATGGATTTATTTAAAATATCCAAGCAGTAGGTATCAGGTAAAACAACGAGAATCACAATGCCTGCAATCATTAAATTATAGTAACACCGAACGCCTTCTGACATTACTGTCAGATTATTACTATCCTAGATTATAGAGCAACTAGTGGACCCGTCGCGACTTCATTCGCGTACACTTACTTTACCGCTACCTAAACTTTTTTATTTTATTTTATTTACTTAAGGAAAAACCAACAGCAATGATAACAATATGAAAAAATACTGGCAGCACAGAGCCAATTACAGGTTTCCACCGATAGAAACTGTTTAAACTAATACATACTTAACTAATCGTTAAGCATACCGAACAGTCTACAAGACTTTACATTTTCAAATTTAAACTAAAATATACCTACAATACTCGAAAGTAATGAAACAATAGTCAATTTCATAATAATCTGGTTTGAATAAATGCTACAACGAGTCGAAGTAATACTTGAATATGCGGTTTCTCGCTGACTCATAACTTGTGTTAAATAAATCAAGATCAATTCTCCTGGATAAAACAATAAAATTATTCATTTCTCGCAATAGAAAGGTGTTCCTTCTGTAGTTGGTAGAAGCTTCTGGAACATGCAACGGGTCATTGCGCCTGAAGTATCTCACAGGTGTCTTAAAATTTAAGCAAGAAAATAGTTCCGGGCAGTCGACAACACCAGACGCAATTTTGAGAAGTATTGTCAGATCAGCCATTTCCCTACGCATGAAGAGAGGAGAAAGGTGGTGTTTCTTGCACAGAGAAAGGTAATGCTCCGACCCATAGCGTTGACCCACTCGGTAACATACACAACGCAGAAACTTTTTTTGGATAGCCTCCAATACGTGAAATGTAGACAGCGTAACACGGACTCCAAACCTGAGAAGCATATTCTAAGATACTCCTGACAAAGGTACAATAAAGAATTTTAATGGTTTTTATATAATTAAATTCCTTAGAGCATCTCATTATAAATCCAAGTGCTTTATACGCTTTAGCTGTTATATAATTTATATGATGATCAAACATAAGCTTGGAGTCGGGAGGGCACCCAGATCACGCACCACCGATTCTCTCTGCAAGATTTTAAATTTGAGGCGATAGTTAAAAAGTATAAAATCGCGCTTACGATCATATGTTACAGCCGAGCATTTTCCGGGGTTGAGATCTGACTGATTAGTACCACAGTACTCTTTAAGTCGTACGAGATCGGTTTGTAAGGCCTCAGCATCAGCAATGGAGGTTATAGTGGCGTATATTTTCATGTCATCAGCAAAACACAATAGACTGGCTATTGAGAAACATGAATTAATGTAATTTATGAAAATAATGAATAGTAGAGGCCCCAGCAAAGATCCCTGTGGTACCCTTCTAGGAATAGTAACCCGGCTAGATACATAATTACTGACGACAACCGCCTGAGATCGATTGTTTATATAAGAGGTGAACTACCTAAGCAGATCGCCGCTGATCCCTATACCGGCCAGCTTACTTATCAGTAGCTTGTTGTTGATTCGATCAAAGGCCTTGCTGTAATCAGTATACATTACATCGACCTGCGAGCCCCTCTCCATAGCCACAGTAAGGGTATTATTAAAAAGTGTTAAGTTCGACACCGTAGAACGATCCTTCACAAATCCGTGCTGAGAACTACTGAGAGAACCGCTCAGAGAAGCATAAACTTCCTTTTAGACAACTCTTTCAAAAATTTTAGATACAATACACAATTTGGAAATAGGTCTGTAGTTACTACTTTCAGTTTTAGGCCCCTTTTTGTGAACTGGTGTGATATATGCCCGTTTCCAAATGCTTGGCATGGCACCCGTGTTTAATGACTTCCAAAATAGCAGTGATATCGGTACGGCCATAGTATCGGCACACTTAATGAGAAAAATAGCAGGTAAGTCATCAGGACCTGTGGATTTAGAGGCATCCAAGTCAGCCAATAACTTTTGCACTGAATCAGAGTCAACATAAACTGACGCGATATGCGCTGTGGCTGATGTTGATGATGGGGATCTTATGTTTAAGTTACTATTAGATGAATTAAGGTCTGAATCAAGAAAAGTAGATCGAAAATAAGTTTAAAATGCATTGCATATATTTTCACCAGTGTTATAAGCAACCCCATTATGATTAAGGCAGCTTGGCATTGCATTGTTATTAGATTTGGCTTTAATATAGGACCAGAAGTATTTTGGATTGCTTGCTATCGAAGATTCGACTGAAATTAGGAACTGTTTATAGCTCTCTTGCTCTAGGTAGCAAGCACGTGTCCGTAACAGCATAAAAGTTGCCTTGTCGGAGGCATTGCCATACCCCTTATATTTCTTAAAATACTTGTATTTTTCTTTAATTACTTTAATAAGAGTCGCAGAGTACCACTTGGGATAGACATTAGATTTAACTATCTAGACGGGATAAATTCACTACGTAACCTAAAATAAACATTATAAAAGTACTCCACAGTAAAGACTTTTGGTTTTTTTCCTCTTCTATTGTTGAAAATCGCATTTAAATCCGTAGTGTAAAAGATCTAAGTGTACATAGATATAGACGGCGCGAAGCGACTTTGTTTTATACCTCCATAATAAATAAATATGCTTGGACAATTCACACAGTCGCTATGTAGCCCCAAAGTAAGCAATGCTTATGTTATGGGTGCCAGAAAACTGATAAACTACTTTTATTAATTTTTTAAACATACGTATTATACATATCACATCCAGACCCGTAACAGAAATTTAAATTCAGGATTTCAATTTCTGCCTAGCTGGGAATAGAACCCGGTCGTGGCAGACCGCATGTTAACCACTGAACCACTCAGGTCGTCACTCGACTCGATTTATAATAACGATGTCGAGGCCGCGGGCGTTCCCTGTAAAGAGGCGTGGACGATATAAAAGCCAGCGAGGCTCAAATGGATGGATGCAGCTGATAACAGAGAGGCATGGAAGGCAAAGGAAAAACTAATGGCTATTATGGATGGATATAGAATACACACATAGAACAGGTTCCCGTCTGCTCGCTGGTCACTGACAGGTATAGAAAAACAAAGATTTTACATGTTCGAAACCAAAAACATCCTAACAAGAATCTACTGTTGAATTACGAAATACCAATAGTTAGAAAGAGGTATCAGGTAAATAACAATGGATATCTCATCACTCGGTGCTAATTGGCTCCTAAATTAATCCTGAATAAAAATCTTTATAAGTACCAGAAAAATCGATAAAAGTTAGATAGATGTACATAGATAGATAAGTTTTTTATTTCTTATTTTTCTTAACAATCAATACATTCACAGTAAACAAACAGCCAGTATTAAACCAGAATAAATACCTGAAGATGCTGTTCAGAACTTGGCAACGATGTGCGAATAGCCGTTGTAAAGTAGACTTAAGTAGTATAGACCGGACGGCACAATATCGTTCGCATGAATAATGCAAGCGCTCAATGATCCTCCGTACCCGAGTACATAGCCGCTAGTCAACACTAATGAGACCACCCGACCCGTCTCGCTATTCTACTTCTTCCACCCTAGCAATAATTCCGTGTCTTTTACAGGTTTTAAAAGCAACCTAAGCAAAATGGCGTTATGGTTATCTCATTATATTGCAATCTTTTGTCTTAGTAATATTGAAATGTGAAAATATTTGTTCATTGCAATCCTGCCTCAAGTTTAATTACCAACGGAGCATACTCGAGCATATTCATGTTTTTTGAAAGCCCCTATAGTTCCTCGATGTTTCTAGAGTCACACCATTTTTAGGGTTCCGTACCTCAATAGAAAAAAGTAACCCTTATAGGAAACTTTAAACTAAACACAAATAAATAAATAATATCAGAACGGCTGCACACATTTGACTTATTGTTTTTTGTTAGGTTTGTATTAAAGAAGTTGTGGTAGGAGTAGAGTTGAGGTAGGGTAGGGTAGGGATAGAGTGGGGTAGAGATGGAGTAGGGTAGGTTAGTAATGGACACCACGCAAATAAACTCGCGCCAGGCCAGCAAGTTTTCAAGGAAAAAATATTGTACTCTATCTGGTTACGTAATTGTGATACCTATAATGCTCCTTTCGGTTCAGACAGATCGGTTAGTGGTTTCTGTTTGCGTATTCTTGGTAGAGAATATAGTATTCTGTATGTGAAACCCTAATAGCCGTATCTTTTCACCAATCATCTAACGAAATAAAGCTAATGTATTTTGTGAAAAGCCGGTGCTTTCAAAGAGGCTTTATACCACTCACTCTTAAGGGCGGTCCCTTACTTTAGCTGGACATTTTTGTATCAAAACATAACAAATTAAATGAAATCTTAGAAACCATAGCATTAAGCCAAGGCTTCTTCAAAAATTTTGAATAGAACATTTTCACTCCATTCTCAATTTTATAAAAAGATCTACCCATTAATCGCAAAAATATTAGTTTCTTTAACTTTCATGACTACAATATTTTACCTGAATCGCTGTGGTGTCGAAGATTTCATTGGATTAGTAAAATTTTTGACAGATATAAATTCTTAAATTAGAAAATATTTCTTCATATCAAAATTTTACCGCGCGGTATAGTACTAATTAAGACCATTCAATAGAACCCAAACATAATGGGGTTATCTTGTTGCGTTGATTAGTTACTATGACCACCTTTTGACTCCATGGCACTGTACAAGTTACATAGGTATACCAAATTTAAGCTCAAATTGACGCCGAGAAGTGGGTGAGATATTGATTGTAAAATTCCAGGATATACATACTAGTGACGTTAAAATTTAACCGCATATTATAAAACAAAGTCCCACGCCACATCTGTCTGTCTGTTTGTTCGCAATAAACTCAAAAGCCACTGACCGGATTTTTATGCAGTTTTCACCAATAGACAGAGTGATTCATGAGGAAGGTTTAGATGTATAATATCTTAAGGTACCCGTACTACCCGAGCGAAACAGAGGCGGATCGCTTGTGTAACAATAAAAAGTCGCCGCAGCCGCTAACCCTTAAACACAACTACAGAGGTGCTCAATGACCAGTGACCGCCAACAAAACTGACTGAACTCTAAGTAAGTACTTTCCACTTTACTAATCCTCTTATTTCCCTTTGGGTCGGCTGCGGTTGAAACAAACATCGCCGAGGCAATCCACAATGTCAGAGTGAAATAGAAATTATGCTCTCTCCAGAGTATGAAAGTTTCGAGAACAGTGTTTTTGGAAATATCGAAGTAAGCAAGCAATGCATTCGCAAGCGCTCGCTTGTTTAAACCCGGCAGTCTGGATAACTGATTATTTGCCAATGTATTGCGTAATTGAGTTGTATTGTTCAGTGTTTTCAGCTCACTCTTTTCACATAGAGAGTTTCTGAGGTATAAATAGTCCTAGTATTACAGTTAAAGACGTGCTTAGAGATTTTCAAACAAAGGTTTGAATGTTTGAATTTAAAATTAAGTGTAAATTTACAGTCTCTCCTTTGCACTATAACATGGGGTTCTTTTAGGGCATGTCTACAGGCACCTCAAAGGCCGGCACCGCATCCGCTCTCATAAGGTTGCAGATGTCCCAGACGACGATGACCGCTTTCCATCAGGTGAACCATCCGTCCGTGTGCCTCCCTAGGCAATAAAAACAAAACAAAAACCGTAACGCGACCAAATACAGCTGAAATGCATGCAATCACTCCACTTATAGCACGGTCTCCAAGGCAATAGGTACCGTCATTCAGCAGCCTTAATATGGCTACGAATGACGTTCCTAAAACGATTACTATGGAAACCATATGGCGTGGTTCCCTAGAGAGCGATGTTAAAAGATAAATATAGATGCAGAGATGGAGCCTTTAGAGAATGTACACTGTCAGTCTGTCCCAACTCTACACAAATTACTCGATGTTATACAAAAAGCTAGTATTTATTTTTTAAGCCAATATATTTAAGCCAACAATTTATCTCAAATTTATACACAAAGATCACCAAGGCCACAAATTTTGACACCAGCAGTGTTTATGGACGGATGTTTGAAAATTTATAGCGATCCCTTTTGGACATGTTATAATTATGCACAATTAAAAAACAATTACAAAATATAGATTGTATCTTCAGCTATGAGTAGGCTCCTTTTACGCCTCTAAGTCCAATTTCTTTGGCCGCGCCGCATTGTTTCCATGGCACCCAAACATTTCATCGACGTCCATTACGGCTACTTATCCGTCGTCCAAAACAGCGATGCCATCGGGTGCCACAATTAAGTCAACGTAAATAACGGTGACGAAATATTAGTTTAATTCGGCGCCTCGGAACGTGGCGTTCGGATAAATTGTTGGTAATTTATGCAGCGAGGGCTCACGGCATCGGATGGCCGAGTCAGGCGACACCGACACGCGAGGCGCGTTCCGCCCGCGCCGCCGACAAATTGTGAATGCGATTAATGTTTGCTATCGCGCCCAGTTACAACCGACGCTTTGTATGATGCGCAGCTAATTAGCGGGCCCATTTGTTTTTTGTGTCGTGTGCGTAGGTAGGTGCTCCGCTGGCTTGGTGACAGAGGCGGTTGAGTGCGTCAGTTGAAATTTGAAATTATCCATTTCCGTTTCTCAATATGGTCGTAAGAACTTTATCTTCTGCTGCAATGTAAATAATCACCACTAACCGAAAGACAGACAATGCCGCGGGAGACATGATTAGAAACGTGAATGTATGTATCATCTCTATGTTAATGTCCCGGTTGTGCTCTCGCGCACGAGGGCCCGGGGTCCGCCCTGATCATGGCCAAGGATTAGACAGATCAGGTAATTACAGTGGATCGACTGCCAACTGACCTACGTGACCCTGCTACCAGGGGAACCAGACCAGATTGGATACACATTCCGACGCCTGAATGTATAGGTTTCATTACGATTTTTTCCCTCACCTTAAGATCATCGGTTAGTGTTCAACTTACGTCCATAATTCAGAGAAGAGTCATTGGTACATAGAGGCAGTGGGATTTAAACCAGGTACCTCTCGCTTGCGAGTTGAATACCTTTACCATTAGGCCACCGATACAATTATATGATATTACGTGTTATTAAAACCTAAACCTAACCTAAATTGAAAATTAAATACGAGACGTAATTCCATTAGCGCACATCAAATCTCAATGAACGCGACTTTGTCACGATTTCTCGAACGCGATGTCTCTTATCGAATACGGAATACAATAATTTAAATTCTGAAACAATTTATGCAGGGCGATTGTGTCAGATATTGTTATCATAGTGGCCTTCGCTCGGGATATTGACGCCAAGGTGATTATGATTGTGGAGATGTAGTCACGACCTACCGTACAAAATAGTTGCTTACAATTTTCAGAGTCAGGTACGGTATCTATACATAGTCTTATTAAAACGAATTCGTTTCCGCCGTCTGTCCCTATGTATCCGTGTACGATTAGATATTTTAAACTACGCAATGAATTTTAATACGGTTTCCAACAATAGATAGAGTGATCAAAGAGGAAGGTTTATAAGCAAGAGAAAAAGGGTAAGTAAGGGTAAACTAGGTGTATGTTGGGGTAGGAAGCCATGTGATCGAAGTCTCACCGGCTCTGCTAGATGTTTATATTGTGAGTTGTTCTTGTTGTCTTTAGTTCCTTTATCACTCGCGAGCTGTTTTATCTCCACAAAGATAGACCCTAAAATACTGGACTGCAATGATGTTTCCTAGAGACCTTACATTGTTAAGCCAGCCATAGAATCGAGCATAAAAATGCAACATAACTTTTCTGTGTACAGTGAAAAATATCGCATTCGCATTTAAAATACGTCTTAAGTTTAACCAAGTTAAATAGAACTCGGTGCTTATTTTATTTGCATGTCTGTCTACATGGCCGGGAGTGACATAAAGAGCGGAAGCTCCAACTAATTAGAAGGACGACTGCACCGTTTACGGAGCGAGGCCCGAGGACTTCCGCCTTGAAGCCTAATTGACACAGGTCTGCTTTAGTGCTATCAAAATTTTATTCAGTGTTCTTAAAGAGGAAATATTTTCTTGATACCGCTTTAGATTGTCGAAATGGCAATACATAGTTGCATCAGAAAGCGAGAAACGGATAAAATTAAAATTATTAATGTTTTTGTTAAAAAAAATTAGAAGAACGTTAGAAACTAGGACTTGTAGCATTATGAACGATTTCAGTCTTTGTTGCCCTCATAGACAAGTTTAGTTAACCCTAAGACATTATGATGGAATTTCCTTTAAGGATAAAGATACTCGAACCAAATACTGATGTAATTAATTAATTATCGAATAATGATAATTGTATATGAAACTTTCCAATCCTTAATATTTTATTCTGTTATTTAACAGTTTCTAAGTTTGAGAACAATTTAACTTGACTGACTTCTATAGCCACATTTTTCTCCAAGAGAATTCAGACATGCTGTCGTAGGATTACTTAAACTACTCCATGAGGACAACAAAGACCGGCACAGATCATTTCGTAATGCTACAATACGATGGGTACGGGGCCCATACAATATTACCTACCCACTCTCCTTTGTTTTTCATAAAAGCATATTCGTATTAAGAATTCATTTTGACAAAGGTACGGCTCTAAGAATTGGATACTTGGCGTATAAAAAAAATTCGTTCGGCGAAATGCCAAATGATATTGACATGAATTCGATGAACGTCTTTCTCGTGGTCCCAACAGACATTCCAGAAAAATTGTGTCACGAAAGATGTGTACTTTTGAATGCTTCATACTCCTAAAGTTTAAAAGTTAGAAACATTTAGTAATATCGTTGTAAAAATCCATCCGGCAACAATGCAATGCAATATATGTTTGACCTTTTCCCCCACCTCCCGCTATGACGTCATAGACCGAGGAAGTGAACATGAAGTGTCGTGTGCCGTTCAGTGCACCTCTCGCTAGCATCAAAACTTCTTGTTGAGTTTAAACGAAAAATTGCAGAAGTTAATCGACTAAAACCTCAAGGTTTAAACAATCACTTTAAGGTAAAAACATAATTATTTGATTAATAAAAAACATATTAGCTTGCAGAAATGGCAAGAAAGAAACTTGAGTGATTTCCGTTTGCGACCGATCAAAACCACTTTCAAGTGTAGAGAGATAACGTCTTCATCGTTTAAGAAAACGAGAAGCCCAAAAGAAGAACACCAGTTCGAACTAGGTTGGCGAAAATGCCGAGCGGCGAATCCGAAACTCGACTATTTCTTCTTCGCAGCCATGTTATATTTTTATATCTCTAGGTTTCCTGTGAAAGGAATTAAATATGAAGCCAGTGTTTCCATATATATGAACTAGTCCGTACTGATACGATTCTTAAAAGTATGTTTTATGATATTTGCTGGATTAACAGCTGAGCGAATTCACGAAAAAATTGCGATGGTAGCCTGACTTCTATAGCCACATTAATTTTTTTCTGTTGGTACTTGACATAATGCGTTAAAACGGTAAAAGAAGCCATGTTTGAGTTCTTATTCTTTGTTTTCTCCAGTTATACAGAAATCATCTTCACAGACTGCACTTTACTTTTGCGAAAGCGAGTTTTTGCGACTATTCAAATTGTCATCTTGTTGTTAATGTCCTGGTTTTGCTCTCGCACGTGAGGACCCGGGGTCCGCTATGACCATGATCCAAAATTTGGCAAATTAGATAATTACAGTGAAGCGACTGCCATTTGACATCCGTGACCCTGTTAACAGGGGAACCTAACCAGATTGGGCCATGGTTACACATTCAGTCGCTTGAATAAACATGATTCATCACGATGTTTTCCCTCACCGTAAGAGCATCGGTTTTACTCGTTAGTAGTTCGAGGCGTTGAACTGAAGAATATCGGATTAAAAAAGCCCCAAGAACGCATAAAGGTAGAATATTTTTTTATCCTATTGTCTATTTTTTTAATGGTACAGTACGGGAATCATCATACATCATATGCTGGCTAGCTTTATGAATTATGAAATTATTGGGGGTTTAGGTAAATAGACGAAAGAATAACTTTATGTTACGTGTTATATTGTATAAACTTTATTTTGGAATATGTTTAGTTATTTTGATTTTTTTATTTGACGACCTGAGTGGTTCAATGGTCAACATCGCAACATCGGTCTGCCACGCAAGAGGTCCCGGGTTCGATTCCCGGCCGGGCAGAAATTGAAATAATGAATTTTAATTTCTGTTACGGGTCTGGGTGTTCTATGTATAATAAGTATGTATCTAAAAGCATATAAGTAGTTTATCAGTTATCTAGCACCCATAACACAAGCTTTGCTTACTTTGGCGCTAGATGGTGCTGTGTGAATTTGTACACGAATATTTATTATTATTATTATTTTGCTATTTATTTAGTGTTATTTTTATCAGTTTTTCTTTTGCGTAAACTTTTGATAACGTTGTTACGTTTCGGATCCGTTCCGGCAGGAACCACACCGGGATAATATATGTGTTATTGTTATTCTGGACTATAAGCTACATAAATACACAGTCGTGTTTATTTCAGATAGTACATAAAATTCCATAAAAATACAATAATACAAAGTCACAATGTCAAAACTTAATACTAATTTTAACAATATATCCATGTCAGCCAAATAACCCACCTCTGACCGATAGTAGAAGCTACATTATATTAGAATTTGCATAATAAAAAAATAAATAATTGATAAATTACTTCAAAATCCGTGCAGTAGTTTATTCGTGAATGAGTAACAAACATCCTTACAAATTACAAACTTTCGCATTTATATTTAGTAGGATTTGTAGAATGATAAAATAATACGAATGTAAATAGAAAAGTACTTAAATGTTGATTATACGTAGGTATATGTCTGCTTATTTATCAATATCTTCACGTGTCTACACCCTAAGAAAACTTGACTAATGAGAGAGAATTATTTTTTCCGTGCACAGAACCGTTAAAAAAATAGACTATAGTAGGTATGGCACGATTCGCAAGCAACTCGCTGTTTCACGTCAAAATGCCAATCTACGGATGTCAGTTATTGGACTGCGCAATAACTGACTGTACTCGTATCACATATGTGTGTATGCGTGTGTGCAATACGCCACCAAATGCACGCGAGATAATTCGCAGTACTTCCGCGTTCCGCGTTGCGCTTGCCTTAAGTGTATTATATTAAATATTTAACGTTTAGCATTCACTATTCGAACAAGAACGAAGCGAGAATTTAATGAAGCGTCCACAAACACTGGCAAAGCATGGCCCCGTTGCGTTGTTGTGGTTTCATTTCCCCAACTTCGCAATATTCAGTTCGGTCTCCTCCTCCACAGTTGAGCAGTTTTACAAAACTCCAACTTGCATCCTCTCTGCAGCTTATGGAAAGTCTATACTTACTGGGATTGCAAACTCTTTAATATTGCCGGATTATTGTGGCTGGACCGGATTATGAAGCTTTAAAAAGCAACTCTTTGTTGGGCGGTTATCGTTTTTAATATCAGTGAACGGACGCCAGTACAAATAATGTGTAACGTGAATTCTGGATAAAATAAATAGGTTATTGTGCAAGTTCAATAGTACGTATTGTTAATGAATAAATAAAGTACGGAATTTAATGTCAGGAAATACTTTTGTTGCTCACTTTATAGCGTGGGAAAATCGTATCAGATGAGCGGAATCGACTGTTTAACATGCCTATTGAATCACGGAGCGCTTGACGTATGCATGATCTGCAACATAGGTTGAGTCAAACCCCATATCTTGTTCACTTAGGTTTCGAATGTGAATTTGACCTCGAACTCTCGCTAATCGGCCACCACGTCAATGTAATTAAAACAATGGCTGATTTCACAAACGCCGCAAAAAAGTGCAATCAGCCTTCAGGCATACCGTACAAAGTGCCTCGGTAGTGCTTACCGCACGCCCGAACAAAGTACAGGCGCCTCGGGCGGCCACTACCAAGTAATTAAACAAAGCTAAGCGCTGCTTTTAAATGATTCGCATATTATTCACAACAGCGCTGGTAAGTCTGCAGCGCACCGGTCCGCAAACAAGTATGCAAATACGTTGGGAGGCGGGCGTTGTCGCGATTCAGCCGGGCGGGAATGTTAAATATGTGTGTGTGAGCAAACACCGGTTTAATCTGCCCCTTATCGCCGCTCGCCGTGCTATACGGCGGAGTCGACGCGTCGGCCCCGCCGTATTTATGTCGCGCACACCGCGCCGGGCACGACACACGACTTTGCACGGATAATTTCCCACCGCACTACCGCCTTATCACTCTGGCGGTTGAGACATGTTGGGTATCATTTTTGTACTAAACAGTGACGAAAGAGTAGATAGACGATTTGTTAAAGCTCAAAACAAGACAACCCACCTGTTGATAAATAGCATAAAAACCAAAGATCACGAGAATGCTTAAGAATGCGGGAGAAATAAACATGGCGAGCGAAGGTGGTTGTATCCTCAGGTATGACAGAGACCCGACAGATTAATAATAGAAATAGAACATGAAAACAACATTGTGTCGTTGAAGAAGGTTATAGCTAAATAAAACGTTGACAATAGCAATGACCTTTATCAATTTTCCGAAATAAACGCGAGTATCTATTTTTCGCGTGGGTGTGGGGTAGGTGGTGCGAGCGGTGAGCGTACGCTGCATCCCAGTCGAAACGCTATCGCAATTTGTGTCAAGGACTCGCAGCAAGTGCAGAATAGTGCAAATACCAAGCCAGATGCCAACGATGGATACGAATGCGGCAACAGCAAACACCAGTTTAATATAAGATTTATCGAAACCGGATTGTCTGTAGAATGGGATTCCAATTGCGTTGGGCTTGGGATGCAATAATAGTATTTTCATATTATGTTTATACGATGCGGGCTTTTAGAAGTTTTTGCTCCTAGACCGTGTATTATATGCTTGTTTTTTTTCTTTTCCAATATCTCTATATTTCCTTTTTTGTTCTTGGGTTTTCAGTTTAACAATCGACTTTGGCGATTTGTTATTCCAAATCACTTTAAAACGTATCGAATTGTAGGTATATTTATTTTAGGAATCACCTTTTTTAAACACACTATAACTAGATATTAAGTTTAAAAGAAAAAGTAATCTAAAAAAGTTATAGCATCGATTTGAATTATCAGAGTTTATAATGTATTCATTACTTACCACTCACGCCTCCAAGACATATCAAATAATAATAAATAATAAAAATATTTATTTCCACAAAAATCACAATTACAGTATAATTAACAGTAGGCCTGCACTAAGATAATATCTTGTTTCACAGAGGCCTGATGTTACAAGAAATCAACGTTACAATTTTTGTTATCCGCGGTTCGACGTACCTATAAGTTATAACTCGTCAAATTCTTTTTTTTTTCGTTTAGTTGTTACGAGGGCACTGACATACATAATTAATTTTGAGTTAAGATAATTTTTACTACCACTTTCCGAATGAACTGGTAGATAAAGCTACTGAGCTTTAAGTCCATCTATACTATGCATGCAACTGTGTCGAAATATCGGGCTACTCGTCAACAAAGGTACGCGGTAGGAAACCCGGAACATGTGTAATAATAACCGCGATAGTTTAAAACATCATCTATACTATATTGTGCATAAAGTGTTACATAAATAAATAAATAATAAAAGGTACACAAATACACAATGGCATTTACAGAAACACTTAACAAATTCTGTATTGTGATTTGCAACTAAAGATTTTACACATACTTAGACAGAGCATAGTAATAAAGTGGGCCCAGTGACTTATTGTGTTAGAATTAGATAGTACACAATTTTTCGACAGTTTATAAATTGACTACGTTAGATTATAAACTAACGGTTTTCTTAATCTTGTGGACAACTTCGAGCGAAGATAAAAAGCAATGTGTTAAACAATAAACGTGAAGAATGTTGTGGTAGCGGGTAGCGACCGTGCCGTGAGCAGTGTGCGCACCGCTCCACAAATTCTTAGGCGACACGTACGTGCTCAAGTGATTTCTTGCCGCCAGAATTGGAATAATCTAATCTCGGTGCGAAATCGCAGCTTAACCCTCATTATGTTGCTTTTCACAAACAATTTCAACTTAATTCCCGAACAAACATCGCTCTTTGTGCTTAATTTGCGCCCTTACTTTTTTAATTTAATCCACGTCAATGTTTATCTTGTCTTTCAACGGGCCTAGCATTTTCTCGAGGTACTCTTTGTGTAATCATGGTGTACTTGTTTGCATATTTTCTTATCGTAGGGTTATTTTAGCCCTATTGTGGGGAAGTTCCAAAAGAGGGGTAAGGGGGGGTTAATATATATGACTTTGGGCCCGTCGTCCGTGGTTTTTACTCATACGTCTTTTGTTTCGTCTTCGTGATGCTTGTTTCTCCAAAGCTCATTAATTAAATAAACATAGTATGAAACTAAGCAGCTTCCCGCCGTCTGTTCCTCTGTATATGTGTATGTACGGTTAGTTTTTTTCAACTACGCAACGAATTTTAATACGGTTTTCATCAACAGAGAGAGTGTTTTAAGAGGAAGGTTTATAGAGTAGAATAACATGCGAACAAGGTCGCGCCGGGCCAACTAATTACTTATATTACATAAATTTATCTCCGAAACCCACTGAGTTGGGAATAAAAAAGAGAGATGTTGCATAAATTAAAAATAATACTGCATCGTCGTATCGTATTACAATAAAAATCTAAATGGGCTGGCTCGGGGCGATGGAAAGAGGCACGACTTGACGCTCGTTGCTTGGGGTTGCGTATGTGGGAACTACGCAGGGAACTGCGAACACCCTTGCCCCCACATAAGGGCTACCTCCGTTAACGCTGGCGCAGCAGCATCTACAACGGAGGACCTTAAACGGCGCAAATGGGAATCCCTAGCTATTTATTTGCGCCGTTTGAGGTTGCACCGTTAGACCAGTGGGGACCTGGCTCCAAAAAGATATTCCAAGAAATATCTACCCGGTTGAAAGAAGCAACCGGAGAATTACGTACTGACTTGCGTCAGCATCGCATAATCATCATCACAGCCCATAACAGTTCACTGCAAGATTAAGGGCCACTAAAGGAGAGGTTACTGACATAATCTCCACCCTTGGCAGGTGAGTTGGAGATTTTCCAGCCTATGGAGACTCTAGATCTTTTGCTTGGA
This sequence comes from Blastobasis lacticolella, assembly GCA_905147135.1. Taxonomy (NCBI): domain Eukaryota; kingdom Metazoa; phylum Arthropoda; class Insecta; order Lepidoptera; family Blastobasidae; genus Blastobasis; species Blastobasis lacticolella. The sequence continues at coordinate 12,560,002 of LR990041.1, forward strand.
AAACATTAGTCGCCTTTTTTCACACCCTCGAGTGTAAAGGGTTGGAGCTATTCAAGTATGCCCGACCCCACTCGGCCATTATATAAGTTTGGATAATTATAATTATATAAGTTAAACTATCGGACCAGAAGTAAGTTAAGTTTATATAGGTCGCTGTTAAATTGTGAAAAGCATTCGTTTATAATGTAACGGGTTATCAACTACGTTATTTATAAACTACCGGAGTATTGTGAACTGCAACAAAATTCACCGAGCCACTTTTTTATTTGCCTTTAAGGGATCCAAACGAGCAACCAAGTCACCTGATGGTAAGCGATCACCGCATTTACAATTTAAAGCATTATTTTTCGAACATTAAATTTAAATTCGGTAAGGTTAGATTTGTGGAGTTAGTGTATGTTGAGGGGGGAAAGGAATTGGGGAGGGGATTAGACAATTGTTTAAGTTTCTATTTCCTTTTGGTAGCTACGAATTTTGGCTAATAAATTGGACGAATGGGACACGCTTCCGTTTATCTACCGATCGACATGTTAAATCCAATACGTACCGTAACACATTAGGTACAAGAATACCCCTTTACCTGCCTACCCCAACAATTATTACAAAATTTGTACACACGATTTCTGTTGCGCCAACGCCTCTAAATTTTTTTTCTCGTCGCTACGCTGTGCAATATCCGGCCGCCAACGGGCGTCGGGCGGCGTTATTAGAGATTATTATCAAGGCACGCGCGAGATGCACGATTTTAACCGAATAAGGAGCCGAGAGTAATGCCAGGCCATTCGGCGAGGCGGAACGGAAGGCCTCATCACGTACGTTCTCATTATGGAAGTGACGCGAGGTAACGCGCACAGGGTGCAAATCCCTCGAGGTAAATACATAATTTTAATAGAATGCGGAGATGGGAGCAACACTGGCTCATTTAACCGTTGCGTGGATCAAAAGCGGAACGGAAGACAGACGTCGCTCGTTATGAGCGCGCGATGTGAACGTGGAAATGATGACAGAATTGCGTTTTTTGGTGTACGAGTGTATAATGGTAGTGTGTTGGTTTATTAGATTTTTTCTTTCCGATTTGACGTCGGTTGCGGATGTATTTTTTCAGGTTTCGTATTACGGCCATAAATCCAGTTAAAATAATAAAAAGTCAGCACTGGGTATTTGTTTGTAATTTGGCTTTATTTGTATTTTGGTTGGCTACTGACATGGATTCAAATTTCGTGTCTTGCATGGAGTTAACACGAAATACCTAGTGGGGAGGTATGCATTGAAATTTGAGCGTTACCTAAACGAATTTCAGAAGAATTTATGCCCACAGCTCGGAAAGTATTTAAAAAATTCTTCGCAAACAATGTCAAGGCTAATATTTCGGCTTAATAGAATTCATATATTGTATTGTGCACGTAGGTGCACAATGAGTAGCGTGTACAAAAATAATAAAAATACCAATTATATTATGTATATAGGTGCATACCGTCTCGCCTTTCTCCCGTAGGGGTAAACACAGACCATGTTGTACTATATACTAACGAGAAATTGTTTATGTGAAACCCAATAATCAACACAAGAATGCTGGAAAAAAATGTTTTATCACACTTTTTGATCTCTGTGATATACAAATCAATAGATAGAACGATTTCAATGGAAAATTAAACAGTGCTCTGTACTGCTGAATAGTTAAATGACCAGTCGTCGAGACTTCATTCGGAGTTTATTGGCTGTGCGATGGATCGACGAGTGGAAATAATTCCCCGGACATTGTCGTCGATACTAAATTTCGAATACCGACAAAATTCCTGATTGGAGCTGGAGCTGCCGATTTATTTGATTGATTTGATTCTATTAGCAGTCTTCACTCAACTGTGAAAAATTGTGTACTTCGCCCGTATTGATTCCGAATAAGTCCGTTTGCAGGCGCGACCTTTTCTGTGTTTATTAACGATTTCATTTCCATTTGTTTCCACTTCGTTCATTTGTTAAATCGTTTTGATTGATAGTGGAGTGTATTTGCCAGTGTTGTTTCCCTTTGAGTTACGTCTTGGGTACAACCACTGAGGAAGTCAAGCAGCGGATGGTTTTACGTTCACCTAATATGCATTCAACTTAATAAACTAAAGTTCATAATTATAACCGATAACGAAATAGTAGTTTATGCAACTGTCATATAAAAGGGGGTATTAAAACATGAGTGGCTATTTATCATACGAGGCGTAGCCGAGTATGATAATAGTTTGACACAAGTGTTTTAATACCTAATTATATGCAGTTGCATACACTACTTTATCTACACTCATATTTTTATGTTAAAATATCGTACCTATAATTTTTTCAACTTTGCTGGATGTAAGCTGCGAGTCAGTTCTGTTGTATCTACGCGTCACGGATATCAAGCGGCGGGAAATTCACGAGACTACTTTCAAATTTATCTATTTATTTGCTTCAAACAAGAAAAAACATTCACAAACACAACTAACAACGATTAGAAAAGAATATTCTGTTTAGCGGGTTACTCACAAATATAGACAGGAAAATTTGATTTTTAAATTTGAATTTTGAATTTGTTAAAGACATTTAGATATTCAGCCTACATTTGACCGTATCCGGGCGCCCGACAAGAATTTAAAAAATATATGTGATGCATAATGATTAAAAAGTTATTTTACGTTACAGCTGTAATGAAATTAGTATGGGAAATGCTGTATCGAAAAGTATTTTTTTTAAATTGTATGGACTTGCGTGAAAAAAGTGTCTCCTTAAACAACTGTTTTCGAATATGTAATTGGAACATTACGATACGAGTGTAGATAAAATCACTTAGCTTATCCCGCTTAACCCTTTTAGCAAAGTGACCTTCCGCTCCCCCATACTGTGCACCATCATCGCACTGCCTGACTAAAGACATTTTAAGCGAGTTGATCACGAAGGTATTATCGACTAAAACCAAAACCTCAACTTCAACAAAAAAAAAAATACAAAATGTTATGTTATCTGCACACATTTTAAGTCCCTTATATTGCATTTACACTTTATTAATTGAATCATACTTTATTAATTGAACTGGCGTTGTAACCGGTCAGCCGGCTTTTATCGTGATTAATCCACCATCCCATAAATGTTTAAAAGCTGCACCAGTAATCTCTTGCCTTTATATTTTTAATAGAAATTTCGAAGCAACAGTGACGCGGTTTTAAACTGCCATGTTTTATCACATTTCAGTTTTAAAGTTATGCACTAGAGTTCCTAACCTAGTAGTTAGGTATACCTAAGAATACCTGCTTATCCCCTATGAATGAATTATTATGTTACTCTATAACTGTTATAATATCATTTTAACAGGTAGGAGTAACTCTGTTAAGTCTGAGGAGTCCGCCTGGGTGAGTACCACCGCCTTAGTTATTTGTGCTGCCAAGCAACAATGCTTGCATTCTGGTTTGAAGAATAAGGTAGCCAGCGAAATTACAGATATGAGGCATTTCATCCTAGTCCTCACAGTGACAACGCAACTGCGGTTCTACATTTTTGTTACCAGCAACCTCAATGTATGAATTATAGATGTTACCACTTACCATCTGGTGGGTCTGCACGTTTGTCTCTGAATAGCATAAAAAGAAATCTCGGTATATTGGGCTTTCCAAATGAGTCAGTAGTTTCAGTAAAAATCCTGTAGATTTCTGTGTTTGGTTCGGGCTCGGTCCTCAGCCAACAGACGGTGTGCGCAGGTGATAGCTTTGATCCCTTGCCGTATTAGTTTAGGACTCTTCAGCTCCCCTCTTCGAGAGATAGTGTGTCCACACCTACCAAGTAAGGGTAATCGTGTGGGGTTCAAAGTCAAGGTGAGAGGGGCTAAAAACTGAAGACTCTTCAAAGGAGGTTAAGCCCATTTGCACTTTCAAGTTTATTATTGTAGAGTTTATTGAACAATTTTAATCAGAATTTTATTTATGAAGTGATAATAAAAAAAAACATATTGGTTGTGGTCACGATCACGAGGATCCGGGGTACGCCTTGACTGTGATCAAGGATTTAGCAGATCAGGTAATTACAGTGGAGCGACTGCCATCTGACCTCCGTGACCGCGCTACCAGGGAAACCTGACCAGATTGGATCGTAGTTACACATTCAGTCGCCTGAATATGCAGGTTTCATCACGATGTTTTCCCTCACAGTAAGAGCAACATTTTAATTAATGTAAAAATTTGTATTCTTGAATATTTGATATTCAATCACACAACAACTGAATTGACTTGAAAGAAATTTGGCACACATTTATCGATTAACACATACGATACCTTTTGTCCCTAAATCTAATGTAGTTTCCACAGAAACGCCATAAAATGTTTTATATCGCGGCCAACGTCGCTATTATAAACACTTATAAACAAAACTAAAACAGTAGCCAATAAAGGCATGTTTTCGTAGTCAGTTCTGTAACTAACTGCGTTGCTCCGATGTGTCGCAATGGCTCTGGCTGTGACACTACAGTACAGTACACAATCAATAGGCGCACGGCCCGCCCGGTGCCCCATTAATTCAGTGAGCCTTCCAGTACTTGAATTAATCGGGCTCACCACTAGCGTCGTATAGGAGCCCATGGGATGTCGTATGGCCGAAACTGGAATGTACTACTGACGCCAAATATGACATCTTTATCCGAATGCCACAGAACACCGATGGGTTTTGTACAAACCATAATTTTGTCTGTTACGAAGTTATTGTACAGTACGTGCTGTGTTCCGGTTTGAAAGATAACCTAGCCGATTGGAATGAGGCGTACGCGAGAACAAAATTTCACTAAGTAGGTGACGAACAGTCTGGATTGGCACTCTGTGGTGGTGTAATTGAAATTATTTTATAATTATTATTATTTTATTTTAGCCATTTGAAATTATGAATTTTGATTTAGGGTCAGGTATTGTAGTTAAAATAAATATGTATTTAAAAAAATATGTAAGTAGTTTATTCGTTTTCTGAAACCCATAATAGAAGCTTTGACTACTTTGGGGCTAGATTAAGTATTGGGTGCTCTATGAATTGTCAAAGCATATTTATTATATATGGGTTAGATAAAATGCAGTGTTGTCTTGCTCGGTCGCCCACCACTAGCGCCATCTTTCGTCTACTCTCCATACATACCTTTGTAGTTAGGGTTACGAAATTTGTCTAAGAGGACATCGCGGGCAAAAGCTCACAATATAAATTATTAAATGTCACCTTTCTGTTCGTCACCACCACCATCACTTCCCTCGTTGAGCAAAATGCTTGTTGTAGGTGTTTCTACAGAAAAGTAAAGATTAATTGTTTGTCATGGATGTCTTGTAGTAAGACTGCACATATCCAGCCTCAACGGAGACCGGAGCGTTCTCTACTAACCCCGGGAGCCAACCGCCGCTTAACCGTTCGGTTTCCGTGCAGTTTCACAAATTAACGTCAAGCCATACGACGCTAACGAAACGACTGAAACTGACAACTGAGACACTCGGGCTGATCAAGGTTTATAGCCGGCGACGCGTCTGCGAGATACTTAATGAGATTTTTCACCGACACGTGCGGTTTTATTACCCGCCTCCGCTGGAGACGTGCTCTTTTCAATTAGATAACCAGCTACCTAGAGGAATATGTATGGATGTGTGTTTAAGGCGACACGTAACTCTCTTCTCTCTTCTCTCAGCCGTACCTACGAATTGTGGTGGAAATATCACGTACATGCTACATGGTAGGTAACATTAATAAGTTTAGAACATTGTTTTGGTATTACTTATCTCGTTATTAAATCATAAGCCAGGCCAATTCATTGAATTTTTATAAGCAGTTATAAGTTGCTAATTGGCCTAGCTAAATAGTAATCGGTCTTAAATATAGAACTAGATCAACTGCCGGGCCGTTTTTATTTTGTGCTATTACTAGATTAAAGTGTATACCTACTCCATTTTCAAATTCATAATCACAGCCCATGACAGTCCACTGCACAACTTAGGGCCTCTTCCACGAAAGGGGAGGTTATTGCTATAATCTCTACGCTCGGCAGGCGAGTTGGAGATCGCAGCGTTATAAATATAACAATGGAAAACGCTGCTGCCCATTTTCCAGTCTATTGAGACTCTAGATCTTATTCCTCTAAACATTATTCGCCTTGTACACACTTGTACTTACACCCACGAGTTTAAGGGGTTGGTGCTATTATAGTCTGCCCGACACCAAACGGCTATCAAATTTCAAATTAGAGGCAATAAAATAACAACAAAAATACTGATACAAATAAAATCTACGAAACCAAAGTGATTCCGGGAATAAATTGTAAAAGGTATTGTAGAGAACGTGAACTAAAAGGATTTATCAATATTTTTGGGTTTAATGGCTAGACTTTAATTGCATTAATTAGAACATTTTCCTTCGTACTCAATTTTATGAAAAGCTTTTCGTTCAAGTTCATATATACGATATTTTCTATAAAATAATATTGTGAATAAACGAAATCGTTATGGTTTCGTAGATTTCATTCGATTTGGAAGAAATATAACTAATGGTGGCCAGTACGCTTGCGAGGGCTCGGAGTCCACCTTGACTATGATCACACCTTGGCCCATGGTCCAGCTGCATCCGAGTATGGCAGTTCAGGTAATTATAGTGGAGCGACTGTCATCTGACCTCTACAACTAAAACAGAGCTGTAAATCAGAACCGCCTATGAAAAAATATTGTTTGAAGGCGATCGTGTCGAAGAAAATATTGTAACGCAAATGTAATCATTGTCTTCATGACTATCAAACCATGAAATCCTAATCAAAAATCAGAACCGCCTATGAAAAAATACGCTTGCGAGGGCTCGGAGTCCACCTTGACCATGATCACACCTTGGCCCATGGTCCAGCTACATCCGAGTATGGCAGTTAAAGTAATTATGGTGGAGCGACTGTCATCTGACCTCTACAACTAAAACAGAGCTGTAAATCAGAACCGCCTATGAAAAAATATTGTTTGGCGTAAGGCGATCGTGTCGAAGAAAATATTGTAACGCAAATGTAATCATTGTCTTCATAACTATCAAAATATGAAATTCTAATCAAAAATCAGAACCGCCTATGAAAAAATATTGTTTGGCGTAAGGCGATCGTGTCCAAGAAAATATTGTAATGCAAATGTAATCATTGTCTTCATGACTATCAAACCATGAAAACCTAATCAAAATCAATGAAGTATTTATAAAGTTATAGACTGATTTGTAACGCCAGAAATGTATGAGTTTATTTGGAAAAATATGGGTGAATCGATTGCTTGCTTGATCGCGAGAGCATTAGTTCTAAGCATTCCTTCAAAACAATAAATCGTAATTACATACTTCCAAAGACAATATTGTATAAAATTTTATAGAGAATAAATTTTTCAGATATACTTTTATTGTAAGTGTAACAGTGTACTTAAAAAAAATATAACAATAGGAATACACGGGGGGAGAACGATAACTCCTCGACGTGATGCTACTTCTACATTTTATTATGTATGTACGTACAAGCTACCATGCATGCCAAGTTTCATACTTTCTACCGGATGGGACCTAACTCCATACTGGATCTGGTTAACTAGCTACAACTTGGCAGCTTTGAGACGCTCTCGAAATCATCTCGTTCGCTCAGTGTCGTACTTTGGGGTTCCTTCTTTACGACGGAAGCCGTGATTTGTGTTTCTTGCAGGCTCTTGCACGGACTGGGGCTGAAATATTCAATTTTTGTATATGCTTTTTAACTTTTTGCTTATTTTTGTTATAAATATTGTCCAAATTATACCTATTTTATATGGATCTATTGTTGTAGACAAACTCAATAAATACATGGAAGAATCACCTATCACGTGTGAGTCGTGAGTAGGGCATGCAATCGAATATTCGAATTGTTCGAATATTCGCCTCATTTCAATATTCGAATAGTAATTTAGGTAAAATTCGAATATTCGAATATTTTTAAATAATCAGAATTTACGTACTCGTGTCTTAATTTTGTGGTATTTAATCATACGGATCGTGTGAACGCACCCACCGAATGCTCGGGGACTCGTGCCTGAGTATTCTGCTAATATAATGTTTTAGTTTATATATAATTTGATTTTAATTTGTCACGTGTGTAATCACGATATAAAGTTCTTTCTTTTTTCTTGTTAAGTCAAAAATCATTTAACGTACTAATCTCGTAAAATACCTGATCTTAGGATCTCACTGACCTAATGCTACCTCCTCACTCTCACGAGGGCCTCGCGTGGCGACCTCGCGTGAGGTGACACGAGGCAAGGCGGGCCCCTCTTCACTCTAACGAGGCAGGTACTCTGTATTTTGCTGTGTCCGGGACTACACGGGAGGGAATCGCGAGGCAAGGAGACCGAATACACTCTCACCTCGCGAGAGTTAAGGGGATTCGATTTCCGAACTAAATACTTTTTTTTAATGTTTAGTAATTGAATTATGGTTTATACTATTAGTAAATGTATTCAAAGATGCAGCAAATCGTTTTCTATAGCTTAATGATATAAAATAATGCAGCTAAAATTGAAAAAAAACCATTATCACCGCTAGCTGGCGTTGTTTTTTATTATTAACATGTAGAAATAAATTTCACGCTCATTTGGATACATTTACTAACGGCCAATTGCTCAAACTTACATTGAAAACGTAGTTAATACCCCGATTCTAGATTTTACTATATTTCGAATAATATTCGAATATCACCCGCAAAAATATTCGAATATCACCAGCAAAAATATTCGAATATTCGAATACTTAAATTTTCGAATATTCTTAAATGATTCTTTTCCAACAATTTCTTAAATAACAACGTAACTTTAAAGCCAGTTAAAGACAAGCATGATCTGCCCTTTAACTTCGTTTACAATACCAATATTTATAGCTACGTTTTCAAGCACATCACTCCAATCATTCTCTTCGCTCAATTATTTCCGTCAAAACATTTCCCCCATCATCTTTTATACACTTGATATGAATTCCTCTCTCTCTTGGTATGATCCTTTGCATAAAACATTAGTACTCAAACATAGTCAATACTTGCATAGGATACCGTGTCCACAGTTAATCTGAACTAAAGCTACCTTATGAAAGCGTTTACTCGGTACGTATCCCATACCGGTATTATCCCATTTATGTGGTCGTTCCAATCTCGGTCCGTATTATAATAGCGCATGGTTCAATCCACCGTTTTGCCCCGTCAGCCAGCACGCGTGTTTGAATAAAACCTAATAACGGATGCGTATTCATACCTTTACAATGTGAGCAGGTAATATTTCGAGGTATTTCATTTACAACAATGGCTTATGCCTTTGTTGATTCACATGCTTTTTGAAAGGCATGACGGGGACTAAAAGCAAATTTGTGCTAAAATTATTTCACGTGCTTATGTACCAAATTTTTTAGACTATAGGCAGATTTCAGACTAGACAGTTAAAATAACAAAGTATCTTCCCGTCGTCTGTATCCGTGTACGTTTAGATCTTCTAAACTACGCAACGTCTTATAATGCGGTTTTCAACAATAGATAGAGTGATTCAAGAGTAAGCTTTATAAGCAACATGGAGTTCTTCAAGAAAGGAGTTAAAAGGTTTTTACGGGGTCGGCAACGCGTGGGTGATGCCCCTGGTATTGCAAACGTCCATAGGCTGCGGTGACTGCTTACCATCAGGCAGGCCGCAAGCTTGTTTGCCACCTCAGTGGTATAAAAAAAAAGCAAGAAAAAGGGTAGATAGGAGTAATGTAGGCGTACGCGAATGAAGTCGCGTCGGGTCCACTGGTATATAATAAGCTAGAACACGTTTACGTTTCAATAATTTATTTTGTTAAGGGCCTCAGAGAGTTTAAAACTCAGTATGCGATCGATCAGAAATAAAGATTTAACTAAGATTTTCGACATACGTCCCAGAAACGCAAAACTAAAGTAGCAATAAACAGCCCACGTAGCTTGCAGAACAGATGGACGATGGGGAGAAAAGGTTCTTGAGCAGCGACCACTTACGGGCAATCGCAGAGTGGGACGACCACCCACGAGATGGACGGTCTGCCTCATAAAGATCATAGAGAGCCAATGGATATAAGACGCACAGAGTTTTCTACTAGGTGGAAGGCATGCGGGGCGTAAGTACTCGTATGTTTAGCAGTGGATGTCCTACGGCTGAGATGATGATAATGATATTAGTTTATTAGAACCTATATAAAATCCTTAACTACGAGTATCAATGCCCAAAAAAGGCGTTATACTACCTAATACTTAAATTACTTCAGGTGTATGTACAACTGTTGGTACTGTCATTGATAGGTTATTCGCACTTATCCACGGCACAGCAAGTCCAACTTCTTTCAAATATCGAAATTCCCTAATCATTTGTTATTAGGGTCAATCGCTTCAATCAAATCACTGTAAAAATGGCTAGAGATATACGGTCTCGTTACGGCATCCCTACACATAAGTATACAACGTGCTTAGATACTATATACATATATGGCAATAATATATCAGCCACGCAAGAGGTCCCGGGTTCGATACCCGGCCAGGCAGAAATTTTAATAGCAGTAGTATATAAGTTAGCTATCATCCATAGTACAAGCTTTGCTTAGTTTGGGGCTAGAAAGCGCTGTGTGAATTTGTCCACGATTATTTATTTATTTACATAATTTTTTTTATGGCGACTTCCATATTCTGACCTCTGTGACCCTGTTACCAGGGGAACCTGACCAAATCGGATCACTAAAAATCCCTGCAAATGGTCGTTGATATATGAAGGCACTGGCGATCGAATTCGGTACGTCTCGCTTACGAGTCAGACCCGCTAGCCACTAAGCTACCGATGCTCTTGAAATAAGTCTTTTCTAATAATATTTTCGTAATGGTATTATTTACACATTTTAAAAGTATATTCCGGGTATAGTGACCGCAACATTATAGTATTATTTATTATTTACCCTAACACATATGTCGTACAACATGAAGCGTTAAGGGTGAAATTATGTTATTCTATATTACCCAAGCGTTGCTCAACTGAATACTAGGAAGAAATAAGTTATAATAATTTTCGTTTCGGGTTTTATTATTTCCCCGTTGTCCCTAACAGGGGTTGGACCTTTTGCCTTCCCAATCCCCCGAGAGAGACACGCCGAATATTATTTCCCTCTTTACTAAGGGTGAACTCTGGAACCTTTTGAATGTATTATTAAACTTTTGTTGTTATCGAGATTAGAATAATAGGTTTGCAATGGAAAGTTTCGGGGCCTTTGTCGTTCTTACTGTGTTGGACACTATTTTAGTATTTGTGTCGCCATCAAGACTGAGATTTCTTTTTTATGTTATACGGCAGAGGAACAGGCAAGCGGGCCACCTGATGATAAGTGGTCACCAATGCGTTGCTCGCTTCTGAAGCCCTCTAATAAACCTTTTGAACGATCGCACGTCCAAAGGAAACATTGAAGAACATTCACGATTGCTTATTAGTTTAAACCGATATTCAGTTAAAACTATATTCAATATTTTTTATTCTATATTATAACATTAATATTCAGTAAAATGCAGGCATTTATTGAAAAGTTTTACGAACCAATTAAAACCGAATACGCGGAATTAAAACATTCCAATTTTCATCGAAAACTGAAATATCAAAAAAATATTTTTATTCCAATTAGCTCTTCGCTGTCCTTGTTTCTCTACCAGAAACTGATTAAATTTGTTCGGATTTTTTGGACTACATAATTTATAGACCGTTTAATGTGTTGTTTTATGTAATTTATTAGATTGATGGTACATTTTCAAAGCGATGAAAATATCCTGACTTCCAACCGAAAACTATTCACCTAATATATCACCTAATTCTAGATGTCCACATTGTATGAGAGAGAGCATACTACGCTGTATTAGAACTATCGCCATGGTAGAGAGTTTTATACAAACAATATTAGTCGCTACGCTCCGCTGCCAAGCAGGTACGCCTAGTTCGCTGAAGTAAGCCTCATAAAAATAAGTATTATAAAATAAGCCTTTTGAATTTATTGATCAGTTCGCCATTGTACTCATTTTGTTTGATGTATCTAACTACGTATGATATAATATATAATATATATTATGGTATTACAAACGAGACATCTGTGTAACACTTAACAACGTACGGCAACGTAGCTGTTGCCGTAGTAAGGTCTACGATACTACTTTCTACACACTACAAGACGCGTAGCACCTAATCAATAGGTTTCTGCGGAACCATGTTCATGCGATGGGAGATTCATCATGTGTCAAGTAAAGAGTAAAAGTGATGTTATAGTCATCATCATCATCATCACCAACTAACGATTGGCGGGTCCAAATAAGTGAACTGGCCACTAGATATGGCAGGCAACACATCGCTCGACTCACACAGCCGCTATTAACGGCTTTGTATGTATGTTTACTGAATTTATTTGAAAGACTCATACATTTGGTGTTTAGTTTTAAGAAGTACAATAAGTATATCTATCTCGTCGAAGTTTATAAAATAGGCGATTTCTTGTCAATTACACATTTACTCAAATATTTTTAATTCTATACAAAATATCAAAATTAAAATACTTGCTTTCAAAAATAGAGTGTGTTCACATACCAGGAAGTCACTAAAATTAAATAAAAAATATTATCTCAGGTTTTTGTAAGGGTACGAAAATACCTCTTTTCATTTGTCATCAGTTTTGCCTCTTTAACTAGATGCAATTTTATCAAAAAGCTATCAAAATAAAATTATAAGTACCAGTTGTATTAATGTTGTCTGATTATAACTACAAAGTTTTATCGTAATCAGATTGGCCATTTCCAAGAAATAGAAAATACAAATTTCCTTCATTTTCGTCATACAAAACGCTAATTTCATAGGTATGGAACTAATATTAATGGGCATAAATATGCGAATGAATAGGAGTAATTGAGAGGTTGTTTAGCTGTAAGAGGTATACGTATTTGTAAGGTAAAACATAATTAAGAGAGGTAGGGCATAGCGGGGTATCCCGTTCGAATTGGAGCCGCCCGATTGGGGAAGTACCTCTACCTTACAAATACCGCAGCTAAACAATACTCTTTTAAATAGTGTTGTGTTTCTGCCGGTGAGTAAGGTTTCCAGTACTCCATGGGGTGGGAATTTGGGGAACCGTGGCTTTGGCAGTGGAGGGGCATTTGTCTTTTTGCTGCCAGAGCAACATGTTATAGAGGTGGGCAACGCATTTGCGATACTCTTGGTGTTGCTAATGTCTATAGGCAGTGGTGACCACTTTTCGGCAGGTCCCGCTTGCCTGTTTGCCTACTGAATGACATAAAAAAAAACAATTTTATGCCTAGTATTGTTTCAAAGAAATTAGAGCACATAAAGTAGAAATTATATTGCGATATCTGAGAACAAATAGTGCTTAATATACCTATTTACTGACACAAAATTTACACAAAATAATAAAAAATGACCTACAAAAAGGAGCCAGAAGTTAATCAATCAGCGTAGATGTATGAATATAGAAGAGGCCAAAGAGGTGTGTCAAATACGATGGATTGTGGTAAACGATAGTCTCCACCTATCCCTGTGAGATACGGATGTGAGAGTGTATGGAAGAATCAAAGAATGAATGTAAAACAATCATAATTTAAGTAGGAAAAATAATGTTTTTACTCACAGGTTGTAATGCACGTCGGCCATGTTAGGTCGATGCTGAAGGGCTTTTTCGAACGCATCCTCAGCCTCCGCAGTCCGGCCCTGGGCTGTCAGTATGCTGCCCAAGTTGCCGTATGCTGTGAAAAGAAATAAAGCTTTATTTCCTCCAACACTATCATATTTCTTATAACAGTCAGCTTTTATTTTTATGTACGAGTATATTTCATCCCAAATATGCGTTAATGTATGAATCTCGCTGTATTCCTATTATAAGCAATGTTATATTAGAAATAGAAAAGTACAACAGATAATGAGACAACAAGAACTAGTATTCTCTTGAGATGCTCTAGCTAGAGATATTTAGTGCCCTTTGCTCAACGGTTAATGATGTCAAGAGAAGGTTCCGAGAAAAACAATTGTATATATTTTTTTAGTTACAATTCCTAATAGCTTTCATGAAAGCATTGTCGCGTGGAAACTCGACTACTACATTACTTTCATAATACCCACAAGTACGTGAGAAAAGAAAATTCAATTTATGTATGTATGTTCTAAACTAATAACGGTAGCGTAGTGTTATATTTTCAAAGGTTTTCTTTCGTGCAGTCGTATCATTTGTATTTTGCTTGTCAAAGTTTTTTTCGAAGTATGTAGCATTTATTTACAAAAAAAAATTTACGCGCAATGTTAATGCTGTGTTGTAGTCGGCCTAGGTGTTTTGGTGTATGTCCCTAACTATGTTTTAATGACCGTAGTCACTGCCACCGGATCTGCTTGAGCAGATCAGGTGGCAGCTATTCTCTTAGCTAATAACTTTCAGCCTTTTACTGCCGTATAGTTATGTTATGTGCTTATAAACTTTTTGCAGTACACGGAAGTAATTAACAGCCTGCAGTTCATAGAAGCAGCAGTGCTTAAATAATATTTCGGGAACTTTTGAGAATTTACTTATGAAATCACGGTAGCTAGAATAATGCTTTATCTCGCTTTATGCTGTTTTTAATCAGTCTTTACAGCTTATGTGTGAAATTTTCCGTGGTGTGGAAAGCCGCAAAAAGCGATGAAAGCAGTGTTGATGTCCTAGTACAATGTTAAAAGAAAAAATTGTTTTTGTGATATCTAGCGTACGTTTGCATATCAACTTGTTATTTTAAAATAAATCATCATTTTGGCGAGCACTAGGGCCCGGGTCCGTCTTGACCATGATCCAGGATTTGGCAGATCAGGTAATTAGAATGTAGCGACTGTCATCTAACCTCCGTGGCCCTGAAAGCAGGGGAACTTGACTAGATTTGATCATGGTTACAGTCTGAATGTGCAGGTTTGATTATGATATTTTTCCTCACCGTAAGAGCATCGGTTAGTATTCAACTAATGTACAAAACTCAGAAAATAGTTATTGGTACATGGGCGCAATGGGATTCGAACCCGGTACCTCTCGCTTACGAATCGGATAACGTAACCACTCAGCCATCGACGCTGCATATCTTACTCATAAAATAAATAAATAAAATAACAGGTTGTTTAAAACAATGGCCAATATATTTTTGGTTATCAATATCCCGGTTGTGCTTTCGCGCCCAAAGAACCGAGGCCCCCATGTTGAGTATGATCCAGGATTTGGCAGGTCAGGTAGTTACAGTAGAGTGACTGCGATCTGACGTACGTGATTCTGTTAACAAGGAAACCATAGAAACCATTGTGGACGTTTGCGCTATTATCGTCACGTGATATGTGGCGGATAGAAGCGTCTTTCAGTAGTATTATGAGCATACCTGAGATATTGCCAGAAACAGCCGTAAAAATGTTCGCTATAGATTCTACATAATTTTACAATTTTCCGCATAATTTTAAATAAATAACCACGAGTCGATTGATGCAAAAAAAATTGACAAAACTACACTTATGGTGCGCCAAGATTAGATTTATGCACATGACTTCCGAAACGAAACATCAGTAATTTTTGTGGGCTTTTAAATGATTTGCCACCTAATGTTGATAACAAGCGTGTTATTGATACGTATGTTCAAAGTGCAAGTTTCGAAGGTACCTCAAACAGAGGGCTTAAGTGCTATGAAAATTGGCTATCCACCTAAGCTATCGTGATAGCAGCATACCGGCCAAAGCACCGACAATGAACTGATAAGGCTTTCCGTGCCAGTTCATCTGCCGACCAAGACAAGGTCATTGTACACGAGGAGAGGATCAAACGAGCCCGAAACCTCCAGTCAGGTTCGGCCTTGAGGTTGATTAGTACCTACGAGTTAAGTACATTTAAGGAAATTATAATCCATTGTGGAACAACCAATAATTTAATAATTGTAGTACAGCAAATGTTTCTATGTTACGGAATACCTACATAATTTTGTAAAATTGTTAACTACTTACTTGTAGAATCTCAAAATAAATAAAATATAACTAAGGGAAAGAGCGAGCCACCACAACACAAGTATATTTATTACTTACTGGGGATGACTCACCTCATATATTGTAAAGATTTGAGAAATAAAGAATTTTTTAATTTTTTGATTTCTTAATTTAATACTTAAATGTACGGTTTAATTAAGTGGATATTAATTACAGCTAGGCTATTATAATGAACGATACAGCTAGCTCATGTTGTATAGCTACATTATTATCAAGTAAGTATAGGTACCTAAACAGAAGGGCAAAGCATAGAACCCTATTCTGACTTGTTAATAATGTAGGTATTGTATTTGTATTTGTATGCCGAAATGTAAGTAGAAACAAATTGTACATAAACTATGTTCCTGTTGCATACAACTCGCATACGAACAGTGCACCCATTGAATATTAACTTTTGTAACTATTCGTATATTTTGTGAATATGTGTTAACTTGTGGTGACGGATATGTTTGTAATGTACCACATTCGCAAAAGCTAGTTTGTTATTCTACCAGCTATTTCCAGTTCCGAGTAAATTCTGTACACGGCATACGGCTCTTTCATCTATTAATCAGTATGAAAGTGGTAATTTAGAAAATTAAGGTTAAGCCAAAGCGCGCCATTTAGTATGGATATGCAATTTCGGATCTGGATACGGATACGGATAAAGCAATAATATTATACCGGTTTCAGATACGGTTACGGATATAAAAAATTTCGGATTATCCGCTAGTTTCGGTTACGGATATTAGATTTTTATGGAATCGTACAATTAAAATACAAAGAGATGAATCATTTATTTCTGTATTTTAATTTGAAAACAGCTGACTTTACTAGGTTATCATTTGGTACCATTATATACAAGTGTTATTTACTTGAAAATGCGAAAGCACCTGTCATAATATGTCACATTTAGACTTCGCCTCTATCGAATTATTCATAATTTTACATCAGACACACATCGGTTACGGATATTTTTTTACTTTGGATATCCGATAGTTTCGGTTACGGAGCTCCATTACATCCCTGATTCAGACTACTTCGCAGTTTTGAGCACCCCGTCACTTCCAGTTTGGAAGAGTTAATTGCCTGAGGGTTTTTTTTTGTCTCTGACAAACGCAAACAATGTAAAGCCCAGTGCAAATGAACGCATCAGATAGTTGGAATTCGTTTGCATATTTGTCTTGCTTGCCAATGTGTAGGTATCGAATCAACAAGGTGTCCGAGTCGAATTGTTTTTCTTATTTTGTTTCCATTCAAATAATAGACTCTCCATAAAAAAACAAAACGGCATAATGTAAAACATTCGCTACCATACAGGAAGAAGTTTTTATTTTTTGTAACGCACTGCAATAATGTTATGTAACTATATATTTACGGGGACAAACTTAAACGGAAACTTGTAATTGGCTTAAAGATGTTTAAAGTTACCAATATACTTAATTTTGACAGCTGTAAGTATTCCCAAGCACAAATAAATAAACAATTTAGCTGTATTCACAACCCCGTATAAAGCATTGAAGAGCAAGTGATCCACCGATGGATGACACCCCCCTCCCCTAGTCATATATTAGACGTTCACTCTGCAGCCTTGACTGACGTATACGTCAACTGGGATATAGTACGAGTCTCTCCCACTTATATTCTCTATTCGTCTATTGCTTTTCTTGAGCCTCCTCAACATTAGTAGAGGGTATTATCATAATCTTGGCAGCCGGGTTGGAGACCGTAGTGTTGAAAATACTCAACGGGGAACGCTGTACCCCAATTTTATGGTATACGCAGAGGTACTATAACTACTCTTCTTGATTATTCAAGATTTAAATGTTATTCGTCTATACAATCGATTCTTATATGATTTAAAAGTACCTACACCACCAGGCCAATGGATGCCGATAGTTGTGACATTAACCTGGAAAATGGTTCAAGCAAGTATGTAGCGAGGTTGTTAAGTAACGCAATAAAATATTTTAATGACTTCAAAGCTATTAACCTAAGAGTTACAGTTACGAGTTGCTCTGATTGTTTAATAGTTTGTTGTAAAGTTTGAGTACCTGTGGCAGTTTGGTAACTTCTCAAACCGGCAAGCACACTACTACGTTACGTATAATGAAGATGTTATACTTATTAAAACTTAAATAGAAAATATAGACATTAGCTTTTGCCCGTGTCCGCGTAAAATTAGGTTATTCCGTCTTCAGGTAGGAATTATGTTAAATTTCGAGATAAAAAATAACTCTCTCGTAGGAGTTCAAACCAAATTTAGTCAGCGTTTCAGCGTGATCAAGTAACAAACACAAACTTCAATATATTGGTATTGTAATTGTCAGTAACAGAGATAGAGGCAGTTGCTCTATCATTGTTCCGATTATTCAAAAGCTTTATTTAATTAGAGCGCACTTTTTTAATTATTTTATTTGACTACACATGTTGGAGCGTCGATAGCCTTGGGTCGGACTTTTAAGCGAGAGGTACCGAGTTTGATCACCGTGCGCAATGAGTTTTTCTGATTTATGAGTTGCACACTAATCCTGCTTTGACGGCGAGGGAAAACATCGTTAGGTAACCAGCACATTGAGACGACTGAATGTCTCATGATCCAATCTGCGGGGCTATTGGCTAACTTAGTTGACAACTGTATTTGACACTAGATAATTTTACACCACGTCATCTACGTTGAAAACTGGCAATAGCGTCTACCAAATTAGAGTAGTGTCAGATTTTTTTATGTCAAATTCAGTTGTCTACTGAGATAGCCGATAGGCCCTCTGGTCAGATTCCCCTGTTAACTGGGTCACGGGGGTCAGATGGCAGTCGCTCTACTGTAACTACGTACCTGGTCTACCATCTTGGAGCATGGTCAACGCGGACCCGAGGTCCTCGCGCGCGAGAACACAACCGACATATTATTATTATTATTATTATTCAGAATGCTCGCTCACCTGCAATGAATGGACGAATGAACACTTTATTTAATAAATACAGGACGCAGTCGGTACATATCCGTAGCAACAGAGAAAACAACCGGCGGCTTTATCGCTTAAAGAGATTTTTCCCAAGGACCCTTTAGGTAGCAAACTATCAATAGAGAGATGTTTCTAATGAGCCTGAGAGCAAGCACGTTCAGTAAAATGACATGTTACATGACGTTTACGTGTGACATGACAATGTTTACGCCAAATCCAAATTGTACCTATTATTGGCTAACACTGGTTGTTCACATACCTAAGCTTTTCTACACTAAATGTATCTAAATGGAAGGAAATAAAGTTAACAGTTGCTGGAAATGGCCTCAACAATCGAATCGTTTGCCCAGACAAGTGGAGTAAGGGATAGCTCCCCGAGCCCCTTAAGGGCTACCGCTTACATAGCAGAAGTACACATTGCGTTACTGGCCTTTATTTAGATGGAAATGAAAGGAATATAAGCAATTCACTGACTCTCTCTTTAGTAAACTTTTTTGACTCCCGATAATGTCTCACCTCGTTCTTATTATACTATATAAATGAAGGCAAGCATATATGATATTGTTTATATGTCTAGCGGTCTGAATGGTATGTGGGCTGAGTTGAGCCTAACTTGAAAAAATATAGCAATCACCCCAGATTATATTTTTTGATACATTTACTTAACCTACAAAACAACAGATGAAAAAATATTTCATATAATAAAAAAAAATCTTGACATAGAATTACAACTCCTGTAGTGAGTTTTTCGATGTTTTCTAACATTAACACTAATAACAACACTTCCTTTTTCTGCATATAAAAAATAAGGAATACAGTTACGGGGCCCTAAACTGCAAATTATATGAAAAAAAAATATTAAAAAGAATATTTATGTAACAGGAAGATTATTAAGATAAATATAATTTTTGTTCAACCTATTACCTAGTTCCTCATAAATAGCTTACTGTTAAGTAAACAGAAACCTACAATACCCTAATTATATTCTCATTTTATACCACTAAGGTGGCAAACAAGCTTACGGTCTGCCCAATGGTAAACAGTCACCGCAGCCTATGGACGTTTGCAGTACCAGGGGCATCACCCACGCGTTGCCGACAACATCATCTTTCACCGTCATTTACACTTTATCTCACGTATATATTTACACTAAGCGCCCTTTTAAGAGTGTTTACATAAAACTGGATGCTTCTGCCTAATAGGAAACATCAGAGGGGAAATAAAAATCTTATCCCATTTACGATCGACGCCATTAGCTAAGAAAAACACACTATAACACGTATAAAATGTACACGGCGTCGGCGTCGTGATTGGAATATTACCGTGAAAGCTTTTTTATGTACTCAGGTTCGACGTCACACGTAGAGAATGTGTTTATGTGGACGCAGATTACATTCCTTTCATCTCGTAGACTTTCGGTGGAAATAAAATTTGATCATCTTGTTCGGGAACCCGACGCGAGCCTTATGGCGAAGAGTGCTCGCAAATGTACAGCAGGAATCTATTACTTTATGGAGGGTTAGGTTGTCGTGTCTATTGTTTTCACTGGTGTATACTAGACTTTCTGATGTTTTCCGGAGGCCTAAGGTATTATTGGCATTAAGGTAAGAGGCATGTGAGAAGAATTGGCCCTTTTAGGTAAGCTAAAATTTTGTATCGATAGTGAAAAAAAGAAATCGAATAAAAAATTACTGTCTTTAATTTTTAAAATAGATACAGAACATATATGTTGACGTCATAATCTATATCGAAAGTCTAACTGCCAATTTTGAAGTGTTAGTGGGGCTGGATGTTATAAGTGTTAACTCGGGAACCACAATGTACAATACAATACAAAACTCTTTATTGCACACCATAGAACACAAGTACAGATACAAAAAATATGGTATGTATTGTAATGTATTTTTTTTATTTCCTGCATTATTGAATTTAGCTTAACAAACATTAGAATAATGAAATTTAAAAAACTTTTAAATCCCTATTGAAAATATTTGTGTTAGTTTAAGGATTTAATAGATCCAACGTACTTATTTTCTAATAAACCAGTTCCAATTGTGTGTGAAATTGGATCGGAAATAATACAATTAGTTATAGGATAATCATAAAAGGTTATAATGAAGCTCTAATTTCCTAAACAAAGTTGGCTAGGCATAAAACGTGGACCAATTCACCTTACAAACAATTTAATAGTAACATCACAACATCTAGCACGATATGAAACACGTGTTTAACTACACATTCCTGTTTTGTTAACGCTCCAGAGAATCCCGCGTTTACACCACAATTTAATCTATAATCGTTCAAAATGCGAGTATTCGAAATATCCAGTAGCAAATAACCAGCGTTGCCACATCGTACCTTTTGGTACGATTTATGTACGATTTCACCGTGTGTCGTACCTTTGGCGTACCCTGCTTCTCATCGTACTATTTCGTACCTTTTTGCCGTTGAATCCCGAAATGCAAGATTTTGCTGTTGGGGCCGGTCACTTTACCTTTCCTGTCAGTAAAATACAGTAAATAATGAAAATACCAAATCTGTCCTTTTATTGGAGTTTATCAGCCACCACTAACTACTGATGATGAATCAATGAGCTAGCTAGACTGGCAGGACCTGTCCGGTCGTCTGATTCGGTTGAGTCAATCCCATGCTCAGTTTGCCCCGGCTCGCTAGTAAGGCTAACAGTGAATGATGGACAGGTATTTCTATATGCAATTGTATCGTCCACGGGTAATTTTGAACAATGTAGGTAGCCCGATGTACTGCGAAGTGCAGAGCGCTGAGTATATTATGTTTCGGTAGAGTAAAATAATTATCTTGGCGTCAATCCCGCCTTGACAATGATCTACATTTGGCATATCAGTTAATTACAGCGGAGCGACTGCCTGCTTGGCCGTGTGGTGTCCGGCAGAGTAGAATAGCACCAACCCTTTACACTCATGGGTGTCGTACAAGGCGACTAATGTTTTCGAGGCAAAAGATCAAGAGTCTCCGTAGTCTGGAAAATGGGCAGTAGCATTTTCCATTGTTATATTTAAACACTGCGATCTCCAACCCGCCTGCCAAGCGTGGAGATTATGGCAATAACCTCCCCTTTCGTGGGAGAGGCCCTAAGTCCTGCAGTGGACTGTTACGGGCTGTGGTGATGATGATGATGACTGCCTGTCAACAGGGTTTAGATCATGGTTACATATTCAGTCCCCTGAATGTGCAGGTGTCATCACGATGTTGTCCCTCAATGTAACAGCGTCGGTTAGTGTTCAACTAATCTACAGTACAAGAGCATAAGTTCAATACCACCTCAAGAAAATTTTCCTTTGCCGCTACAGCAACATTCACGGTATTTAGTGCATCGGTGCACGGTGCACGATGGTTTAGCTGTCCCTTATACCCAAAGGACTCGTCCTTTACCCCCAGGGTATTTTGATATAATAATTTTATTCATGTGTGCTATAAAAACCGTTTAACAACTGCACTGTAATGCAAAGGAATATGATTCTTTAGGTGGTCATGCAATTATGCTCTTGCACTGTACGTTTATAAATCAGACAAAATCATTGGTAGGTAAAGGGCGGCACTACTTATGGTACTCTGTACCATTCGCTTACCAATCGGAGCCGCTTGCCGTTATGCCCGAGGTCGAGTGATGTGACATACTATTTACAGTTTTATTTGTTAACGGATACAGAAAAAACATTAAACACAGTAATCTCGAAAACTTTACCTTTCACAATAGGGTATCATACGAGAGCCAGGCGGTATCAAGGCATTGTTTCTAAAAGTAATATTTGATACATATTGATTTATATGGTATTTTGCCTTACTTTGACTTAGTACCTATGACTGATTTCAAGAGAACAGAATGCAATCATATTATATGGAACACAGGATCTTATATCAAGAATATCTGTAGTGCGAGTAACAATATGATCTCTGCCTACCACTAGGAAGAGGCGGCGTCATAATGTACGGCAGCTTTATATAACACATGGCGTAGGTGTACATAAGTGGCGAGAAGTAGGGTTAGCAGAGTATCCCATTCGAATTAGTACCGCCTTACTGGAGAACTTTCTTAAAGTATACCGCAGCCAAACAATACTATATCTATACATAGTATATAACAAGTCGCTTGCCGTCGTCTGTTCCTCTGTCTGTTTATGATGTAACAATATGTGTTATGCAGGTGTACCTTACCTAAATAAATAAATAAATGTATGATTTTATGTACGCTTATATCTTTAAAACTACGCAAACGATTTTCATGCAGTTTTCAGTAGTTAAAGTTTATAGGGTAGGACAGCACGCGAATGAAGTCGTGGCGGACCAGCTAATATTTTAAAATAGTGTGGTGTTACTGCCGGTCAGTAAAGTGTCCAGTGCTCTATAGAGTGGGGATCTGGGGAGCCAAGGCTTTGGTAGTGGAGGACATTTGCCATTTTGCGAGAATTTAAGGCGGGCCAATGGCGATATCCCTAGGGTATCTTATGTCTAATAGTCGGCGTTGACCACTTTCCATCAGGTTGCGTACTTGCCTGTGTTTTCTAGCATAGGTAAGACAAAAAATTGAAATAATGGTTTATTTTTGTGTTCTTTATTCCTAACGGTGATTACAGATATGCGGTTCTGCATATGTATGAATTATTACGATATACATGGCTGAATATCATGAGGCTTATGGGGCAATGGGCTAACTATGTCGCCAGTAAGTGGGGGGTCCATGATGAAAATCACTGGTGGAGTGGAGACAATGGTGAAAAATGTCAACAGGGAAGACCTCAGATGCGCTGGTACGATGACATTAGGAGAACAGCTCGCATAGAATGGTTAAAAACAGCGCAAGACCGACAGCGATGGAAGATATTGAAGACGGCCTACACCCATTAGATTTTAAATGGCTGAAAATAAGAAGAAGAAGAAGAAAATATACAGCAGGTACCATATGACAATCAGGACGAATGTAGCTTCCTGCTAGTGAAACGGTTGCCCTTCGTTTTTGTAGGACTAAGTGAAGGTTATAGACGATAAGATAACGATCTCTTTCCATCTCGTGGGATCTTCAGTACACAACAATAACTGAGAAAACAATATTAACAATCATTCAATCACACAGCTCGTAAACAATATTAACTCAGATCTAAAAACTAACGGACTACTTAAAATTCAGTAAAAACATCTATTAGCACGTGATCGATAGAGTTCATTTGGAAAGCCAGCGAACTACTATTAAGTACGCAGTATAAGTGAAATTACATATTAGCTTTTACTATGATTTATGGGATTATGGGTCACATTTAATATTATCCATATTAATATCATAAAGAGGTCTCGTTCCTTGTAAGGTAATACGTAGCGTGTTTTGTAAATAGAATTACTATCAGTTCAATAAACAATAAAACAAATACAACCCTACAGCAATTTAAACTTACAGGTCAGCGTCTCTAGTTCCAAGAAAACTAGTATAAATTTTATATAAGACAGAGCAACCCCAAGCTATAATTTCGGGGCACTGGGAACATGTACACGTGGTGCCGTAAAGTACCCACCCGAAATGAAATGTTATTTTTGTATCAGTTGTACTAATAAGCAGTAACCAGTACTAAATTCTTACAAATTGGTCATCATCATTATATTGGCGTTAATGTCCCGGTTATGCCTTGAGCCCGAAATGGATTTCTTACAAATGAGTAATTAATAAAGCAGTTTACAGTTCGAAAAACAGTTAACATACGGCTATCCCGTAGGATCCTTTTATTTTTTTATTTAAACCGCTAAGGTGGCAAACAAGCTTACCGCCTGCCTGATGGTAAGCAGTCATCGCAGCTTATTTACGTTTGCAATAACATAAAAACCTCTTCACCCCTTTCTTGAAGAACTCCATGTTGTACTCTCCAGGGAAAACCTCTCCAGGTAGTTCATTCCACAACCTTAGTGTGCGTATTGTGTGGTATTTTTTCTGGGTATAAAGTACTCTACGACACTCGGAAAGAATGTAGGTTCCTGGTAGCGACATTATAAGTACATATTAGTGCACGACATTTTAGCCACGCGGCACTAATACTGTGGGACATTGGCATCTGTCGCCTATGACGTATATGACGTATATGACGCCTATAACATGACGCCTATGACGTCCATTGTAGTGAGAATGGTATGTATGCCCTGAGATATTCAATTACAAGATTAATTAAAATATAATGGGCTAAAATCGGTCAACTCTGATGGACTGTTAGACTGCGAACTCTTCTGCTAACATTATTGTTTTAATATGTCACACGGTAGGCATACAGGAAGAATGGAAGGGTTCCTGATGGAAAGTGCTCACCGGTGCCTATATACATCATCGGTAGCTGTTGACCTAGATACTTTGAACCAATTACGAGTATTATTCATTCGCATATTTTTAAGTATTAATGGGAATATGAAAAATACATAATTTAATAAAGTGTGGGCCTCTGTCCGGTACAGCGCGCCGGGCGTGGCAATCCCGGCGTAATGCTAAATATTATAGGGCCGGAGCAACATTCATTTAGCCTAATCCGAACCGTATCCAATCCAAAGTTTAGCGAGTCTCTCGTTATTATCATAACATTACCCATTGTTCTTTTTTTTAATTAAAGCCTCAATGCGGCCGGACCTTTTGTTAAACTTCTGCACTTAGGAAATCCAAAGAGAACTTAAGCGGTTTCGTTTATTTTTCGATAAAATGACTTCTCAAACAAATTCAATTACTTTGTCCCTCAAAGAAAATTAATTTGATGAAGCAGATGCCTCTTTGTGGGCTCCAAACTTAGATGTACCTATTGTCGAATTCATTACTATTTAATTGTTAGAGTTCCAATTGAACTTTCCAACGGTAATTTTCCACGACTTCCTTATTCACTGGAAAGACAGGGAAACAAAACACTTGGGGGGAGTCTGAGACTGTTATTATTTCCCGTTAGACAGTTAAGACAGTTTACGCATAGACGTTCGAGATCGGTCCGAGTTTCTTTAATCGATCTAGTTTTACATTTACTTCAATTTCTAAAACTTTTTCTAAATACAGAACCAAATTGAGGTTTCCGCAAGTATGTGGCTCAATCCTGTGACTTTCTTTGGGAGTAAAGCCAAAGTACTATTCTACAGTACTAAAGCAATACATCTAACTGTTGTAAAACAAAGAGATTAGACGATCGTAACTCCCGGAACAAGTTAGTGGCATCTAAATAGCCAAGGATAAGTTGGTAACTGGGATAATAGCGTTAATCTCTAACAGTTCCCATCACCACTTGAGCCACTATCGAGGGCCTGAGATAGCATCGATAAAGCCAACCCCAATGATAACATCAGAGGGCTAACTCGACACGAATTTGCAGCATTGCTATAGATACATGCGCCGACCTATAGATTCGTTCATGTCGTTTTACGGTAAGCAGAAACAGTTCACTAATTATGAGCTACGAAAATGAGGGTTTTTGTAAATTGATTTGCAAATAAAAAATAAATTATTAAACTACCACACCGTTCTATCGTAATACTTTAATTTTAATTAATAATAATAATTGAAGTATTATTTAATTTAACAGTAGGCAGGTATATACTTATAATTTATTTATGGCCCAATTATAATCGATAAAAATACTGGCTTGTACAAAAACTTCTTGACGACCTTCATGGTATAATTATTAGTTTACCTAGTTCAATATGGTCTAGAAACCAAACCTTAAATTGAGCTAAGCTAACATTTGAAATCCTTAAAACTACAGTACCTACTATAATACTAGGATTTGCCCGCAACTTGGTCCTTATAAAAAAAATTGTAATGTTCCAGACCCGTTGCCGCGATAACCACATTGAATTTGATATTCTCCGCTATAAGCTATTTTACTGCCAAATTGCATCAAAATCCATTAGCTTTTGCGTGAAAGAGTAGTACCAAACAACCAAGCATACATCCATCCTTACAAACTTTCACATTTATAATATTAGTAGGATAGAATAGTTACAGCCAATTGTAATTCATACAGATACCCTATATACAGTTCAGAATCAATTGTGAATTGCAGGTAAACTGTCGATCTAGGATTAAGCTAACGAAACAGCCTAACCAGTTACACTGTCTATTAGATCGAACGGTGTATATGTCAGAGCTAGAAGGCTTAACTGATTAGATCGGCGCCAGTTGCCCTCTTCCCGGTCCGGCACTCCGTGTAATACGGGGATGCCCCGTGCTAGTCTGTTTCGTCCCGTCACAGACAAATTGGATCCAGTTAGCCAGGTCATGTTGTTCAAAGGTAAAAGGAGGAATCGGTTAAAGTGGATATAAGGGAAGCCGTTGGCGATCAGTTTCTCAAAGTAATATCCTATTTACTGCACCATTTTGTTTTGAGCTGGAAAATTAGTAGGTATGTCGTTTTAGATGTACATACCCATGAGTACGTAATTCAAAATGTATTATGTTGCATAACACCTTTGAAAAACTGCTATCTATACATAGTATAAAGCACAGTCGCTTCCCGCCGTCTGTCCCTATGTATCTACGTATGTATATGTACGCGTAGATCTTATAACCTACGCAACGGATTTTAATGCAGTTTAGGGTAGGTGTAGATTTAGGGATAGGGTAGAGATAGAGGTAGAACGCCACATGCACGACGTCGCTCCGAGTCCCCTAGAACGACATACGTTATACACAATAAGACAAACAAAACAAACGTGAAAACTAAAACCAGCGTTCTAACTGTAATCAAACTAAATAAACCTCAAACTCAAACTCAAACAGGTGCTCGTGATGTTTGTATATTATCTACTTGTACAATACAGATTAAAGGTTGGCCCTGTCGCACTGCCCACATCTCTTCATTTATTCATGCGTAATCTGCTTCCAAGCCAATCGGCGTTCTAAATATTCCATTGATTGCCATTAGATAAATACGAGCGCGTAATGGATAAGTAATTAACTCGTACCGGATCAAACTTCTCCTAATTTAATTGCGTTCAAAGCTGAAAATGTTGACTGTATTTGTACGATGCTTGAACCTTTTATAAATACGTTTTATTTTGTCCGTGATATTTTTCTTTTACTATAGACAGGTGATTTTTATATTATTCTTTTATGCTACTCAGTAACAAACGAGTAGACAGCCCACCTGATGGTAAGGGGTAACTATCGCCCATAACATCTACAATTCATACATTTAGGTAGCAGGTATCAAAATGCAGAACATGAGGTGTGTTGTAAAGTTGTAAGTTATAAAATGGCTCATGCTTGTAGTTTCGCTGGTTTATTCTTCAAACCGGAACACAACAATTCAAACATTGTTGCTTGGCAGAATAGATAAGGCGGTGGTACTCACCCAGGCGGACTCCTCAGGCTTGACACAGTCGTACCACCTAATAATCCTGAGCTGATATAGAGAGTGATAAGTGAAAACAGCCATGATCATTCTCTAAAGCTAAATACGGGCTTGTATTATATTAATTATAGTTCAATTCACTAAGCAAACCGAGCAGCTGGGTTGGCATTCCACTCAACCACAGGAATTATTTGAAACGGAATCGAAAAAGGAACGGCCAGTCACCAATAAAATCTAATACTAATCTAATCTAAACTTGTGGAATGAACTACCTGGAGAGGTTTTCCTTGGAGAGTATAACATGGAGTTCTTCAAGAAAGGAGTGAAAAGGTTTACACGGGGTCGGCAACGCGTGGTGCCCCTGGTATTGCAGACGTTCATAGGCTGCGGTGACTGCTTACCATCAGGCGGGCCGTAAGCTTGTTTGCCATCTTAGTGGTCATAAGTCACTGAACGTTCATTATAATATGTTGTTCTTGTCCAATTCCTTTGGGGGTATGCATTGTTGGTACTCTGTGGCAGGGGACAACAAACGATCCAATGCTCGAATCAAAATGTCAAATTACCTATTTACACCGTATTTACACTGAGGGAGATACAGCGTTATTTTCGAGTGTGACGTTTAATCTTTCGAAATGTTGCTTACCTAGTAATTTTATTTTCAGTTGCGGAAAAGTCTTCGGTCTCTCTTTTAATACGTGGGACTTTCCTTGTACATTTTATTCATAAACTCGTATATTCCTAGTCGCTTCTCTGACTAAACGATTTATTAAATGGTTTATCACGACGTTGACAATGACAATCACGTCATACGTTTCTGTGTTCGCCACGGATCCTCTTTTGGTAAGCCGTCATTTTTCGTTCAATTATACATGTATTGAGCGGTTGTGATTCACATTAATTGATAGTTTAATGTGAAACTGTGCAGTGATTGAAGAATCGAATAAGAATACCTGACTGAACTTTCGGGTTTCTCCAATTAAAAAACGTCAATTTCATCTGAAGCCACTATTTTAGTGATTATGAGATGGAATAATATCAAAACAGTACTTAAATTTATCATAAAATTTGTAACCACATCCAATATATTCGGCCGTTGTTTCCATAAACAATCAATTTTAGCGCTCGCATTATAACACGGCGTTAAAACTGATGCTTTATCGGATTTAACACCGCAGATTTAACTTAATCAAAAACACTGTGTAAAAATATACTCTATTTCGCTGCCAACCGTACGTGATGAAATGCCGATGGGAATAAAAGAATTGCAAACTGTGGATCCGCTGCCAAGAGAGGTGTAGGTATAATAGTGAAGCTAATAGGAGGCAGTTCGGCGTGAACGCTTGATTCATGATTTATGTGCCGAGCGGGAATTGTCCGACATTCAAATGTACTTACATGGGCTCGCGCTACCTGCAATAACAGAGCTGTACTAGACAGATTCGTTTAATACATTAGCTAGAATGTACCTATAGCTTTGTATTTTTATTATATGATGAATGATGATGGTACAATTTTTAGGATTAAAAAGGGTCTGTAACAGTAAGCCCATTGGCATACCAACTGTCTACTTACCATACCATACTGTCTAATTCGATTATATTTCGTTGTTTTATCCTCAAGAGTTCACCATGTAGGTAGTGCGTTTTCCATTGCACTGCATCGCTATACATTAAAGAGTATTTAAATAAAAAAGTAAGGTTTTTTACTATCGGAGACTCCATCCGATATACCCACCTGCGTCCAGACTTTTACTTGATTCGTTTAAGAGCTCCTCTATCTACAATAGGGCAGTCAAACATGTGCACAGCTAATGTACATCAGCTAATTTCGGCGTCGTATTTACTTAGACGCATGCGATAGAGACAATTACTTAGTGCAACAGGGGACATCGATAGCGAGGTCAAAGACCTAGACCAAATATCTGAGGCATGGGCTAAATGGCGACGTGACGGGTGTCATTTCTGACACCAAAATGCCGGTGAAACTGAAGAGACAGGTCTATAGGAATATTTCCTTATTCGTCGGATTCCAAACTCGTCGGAGTCTGACATGTCGGGTTCCATCCTCGCCGGATTAGACCTGCTCTTCTACACGGCAGCTAGGTCAAGAACATGAAGATGCTGCGGTGGACGAGTTTTACGTATAGTCTGAGTCCGTGACGCACACATTTGCGGTAACCTTGCCATCCGTTACTTCGCAGATAAGTTGCAAGAAGGCCGTCTTCGATGGTATGGCCACGACTCGCGCAAACGGCGAGAAGAGGCCCAAAAAGCGATGGCTGAACATCGTTTAAGATGACATGTGTGCTAACAAACTCACCATCAAGGATCCATCAAGGATCACCTCCTCAGAGGCGAACTTCGCAAGGTTGAGATAGTTTGCGTACGCATGGCACCGCGTGACGAGATTGGAGGAGGAATAGGAGCAGAAGAAAAGATGAAGGAGGGAGCGAAGGAGTATGGCAGCTGGCCGACGGAGCAGGAGTGTGTATTGTGACGTCAGCCCACTAAGGGAGAGTGGATATGGAACTACTGGATTTGTGGGTGTCAAGAAGTGCGCACGCTCAAAGAGCCAGCGGCAAGTAAGCGTGCGCATCACCCGTGATTAGGTCAGACGCGGTCCGTATGGCGGAGAGGTCGATAGGACCCTGCGTGGAGGTGGGTTCTCACCATCAAGGATGCCGAATACCAAACAAAGTCCATAAATAGAAATAGGGAAGGTGGAGCTTGGACCCAAGAGCAGAACCGAGCAGGACGCCAAGATAATGTAATGATGCGCTAGAGACAACGAACGCTCTTGAAAACGGACCACTCGGTCAAATCTCTTCGGATATATCAACTCGTATAATTTTGGTTGAAATTCACTTAAGGTAAGTTACTTTACCATATACGTAAACATTGTAGTTTGGCGGTAAAAATATATTAGAGAATAGTACCACATTACTCAAGCTCCGTTGATACTCAGCAGAAACTTAACTTGTTTAGGAAGAGTAAAAGTAAATTAAAGTAGCACTGATTCCACGCCGCAGCGCCGCCATTCGCCGAGATCCCGCCGGGCGCCGCCCAGCGATATAAACCGTTATCGCCACCGGAACTGACAAGTGAAGAGCTACAAGTATCGAGTTCGTAATTTAGTAGGGTCAAGTGCGGAAGGACCGCTGCCCGTTGAATCTCTCATTTTCCCCGCTTATTTATCTAGATGCGGACAATAAGGCGGCGACGCTGACTCAGCGGACTTTTCTTACTTCATTATTGTCTTTCGTTCTCGAATGTGACATTCCGAAATTCATCGAAGTAAAATAAATCGCTCTCACATGAAGGGCTCTCCGCGTACTTGGTAACTACTTTCTCGCCTTACTATCTTGTCATTGGGGTAATCCCCATGGGAAAATAACTTATGTCGCAGCTGCCGAGGCCAGCCCTCTCCCCTCAATATTTTACAAGTGATTTCGGATCGCGTAAAAATACTTACAAGAAGTTAGATGGAGAACTTTTAAAAAGCAAGTCAGGCCTCTTATTTTTTCCTCACAAACCCATCAGAAATAAGTTGGATAGTTTTACACCGGAGACCCTTCAATAAAGTGTCATAATTTACGTGAAATATTGTTTTCCCGGAAAGTGAGCATATTTTGTTATCTTATTTGCGGTTTCTGAATAAGTTATAGTTTCTTTCCTTTTGATATACTATCTTTACTGCGTTTAACTTGGGAACCTGTTGATAAGTTGTTTATGGCGCTTATCGAAGTATTTATTGACTCTCCTGAGTTATTGAACTTCCGCAGTTTTATTACCAACTATCTAGTTCACCCACCCTTGTCATCAAAGAGTACATTGACAATATGAATTATGAACTATGATAGGTATGTCTAAAAACAAGTCCATTTAGAACCTGTAGGTATACCTATAGTAGTACTACGCATAGTAGTAGTGGGTATATTTACCTACTATCGCTAGCACGCACATGCTTACTTGCACTTTGAGCAGTAAGAGAGCATAGAATCACTCAATTTACAAGAAACAAACCGAATAGGTACACATCCAACTCTAAAACATTTTTAGATAGAGAACTAATATTACATTCGGGATTGAGTCCGTTTCAGCGTATGAAGTGAACCAAAATGAGAGCCATCAGGAAACTTTTCTCTTTGCGCAAAGTTTTGCGATGCGAACCGAGCCCGGCCCGTCTCCCACGGGACGACACACATGCATGTTTAATGGCGTCCTAGAAAGGTCAAGAGTCCGACTGTGGGAAGAGGTAGTGAATACATTACAGTCCCTGGGAGGCTCTCCGCCGCTGTGCCTGCCGTGACGGCCTCTTTCCAACTTTGAAGGCTCTAACGCCCCGCGGACAGGTAGTTTGTAGCTGTCTCTCAAACAAATTAATTGTGTCTTAGTTTAGAGTCGTAACGAGCCGACACGAACAAACTTCGAGGAAGGTACGGAGTGGAAGTGCCGACTGCAAGCCCCTGAATATTGTGGCGTGAGCGAGCAAAATTTTGACGCGACGTTGACTGGCGATATTACGGCGCCGTTTGCAAATTGAAAACTTTGCTCTCGCTCTCACTGTAGCATGAATAGGTATACCTAATACAAAACGCATAATGACTTTAGAGGAATCCATTGAATTCTAACGTAATTTATTTTGTAACATTATCATCACCGTCATCTTGGCGTTAAATCCCGGTTGCGCAGCGCGGCACGCATATTTTTTTACACTACTTATCATGGAAAATGAAAGTTAATGCGCGTTATATAGAATTTAGCCTTAATGAGCGACCATCAAATTCTTACACCTAACTTATGGAAGAGAGAGAGACTATCAGAAAGACAGATGTGATAAATACCAAAAATAATGTCAAAATATTCAAGGACTACACAACGAAATTATTACATTTTAATATGACTTGTATTTAAAAAATATGATATCGAGTAACACGCTCAGTGACTTAACGATCTTTAATAAAGTGTGTTTTGAGCCAAATCACAGGCGAAATGCCAATAAGAATATCTATCGACTTCCTACAGGTAAACTAGAAAATTATTAGTCTTGAAGGCAAAACAAACTGTTAGCACTTCTCAGCAAACATATTACGTAAGTATACTTAGTTTGTTGAGCACGTTTCCTTGTTTAGTACGAGTACCTATCTACCCACTCTTCGCTTTGTGACTAAAATAACGTACTCCGGGGAATCTACGGGAACAAGCTCGGGCGGACTGTTTAAACTTTAAAAAGTCTCCACTTACGTGATATACACTTTTAGTGCCAAATAGTGTCGCATGACTGAATGGAAATAAATTACTTAAAATGTTATATATAGGATTTTTATTACTCTCTATGCCAGTGCGTATGTAACATTTTAAACTTACTAATAATTTCTGTATCTAGTCATACTTAAGTCGCGAAAATTCAGAATAGCAGTTCAAACAACTTTGCGGTTCCGAATAAAATTTGTTTATCAATTCACTGTAGTAGGTAGGTACCTACAGCCTATTTTACCTTTATTAAAATATTTGTTTTTAGGCTTTCACTCGTGGTGACGAATGTAGGTATTTCAATAAGTTCTAATACATGTAAACATGTATATGTACATGTACAAGATATATATATATTTTAAATAGTGTCACCTATACCGATAGGTACTATATATCCCTCCCTCACATTTACTAACCGATGCTCTAACGGTGAGGGATGAGATGAAACCTGCACATTCAGGCGACTGGATGTGTAACCATGATCCAATTTGGTCAGGTTCCCCTGGTAGCAGGGTCATGGAGGTCAGATGGCAGTCGCTCCACTGTAATTACCTGACCTGCTAAATCTTGGAACATGGTCAAGGCGGACCCCGGGCCCTCGTGCGCGAGAGCAGAGAGGGGACATTAACGCTAAGATGATAATGACTGTACAGTTACTTTTTACACTGTCAAAAATAACAAAATAACCAATAAAGTTTTTAAATATTATTATTTCATTAAATTCGGTGTTATTGGAGAAAATTATTTTCGAAAGTCGCATAATGGCACCTAACATTTTTACAACACCTCGTATGTTAAAATCCATTGAGCCGTTAGGGCTGTAGACCCACATACGCTCGAAAAGCATATCATAGCAGGAAAGCGGACCCTGGGCCCTCGCGTGCTGCGCGGGGGTGCAACCGTGCAATGACGACAAGATGATGATGATGATGACGCTCGAAAAACATAACCCTCCTGTCGTAGTAGAGTAAATATACTGTCCGTAATATAAGGCACAGGCGAACACCGGTACGGAAAGTATATGCCTCTTAACGCACCGCTTTACTTTCGGCATGAGTTCGCCGTAGACAAACCATAGATATATTTAACAAAAATTTTACTAATGGTTTATTATTTTTCTTTTTTATTTCGTAACATAATTTTTTATTTATTTTTTTATTTACGCTTATTTTCTTGTTATTTTTTGTTGTTATTGTACCTAATTATCGTGTCGTGGTGTCTACGAGTAATAAATGTCTTCTTTCTTTCTTTTAATGGACCCGACGCGACTTAGATCGCGTGGCGTCCTACCCCTAAATACACCTACTTTACCCCTACCTATACTTTTTTCCTTACTTATAAACCTTCCTCTTGAATCACTCTATCTATTGCTGGAAACCGCATTCAAATCCTTTGCATAGTTTAAAAGGTCTAAGCGTACATAGACACATACATAGTTACATAGGGACAGATGGCGGGAAGCGACTTTGTTTTATACTATGTATAGATAAATATCAACCTATGTATAAAAGGTATCAATTATAGCACTTTACCTTTCGGCGGGTTGATATGCACGGCGCTCCGGAACAGCGTCTCCTCGTCGCGCCAGTCGAGGGCGCGACGCGCGGTGTGCGCACACGACCCCGCCAGCGCCGCCGCCAGCGCCATCGCCGCCAGCCGCGTGCGCAGCTCCCCGCCCCGCCACCCCCGGGTCAGCGCACCCGCCCCCAACCCCACCAACAAACACAACCCCACACTAGGAATATACAACACTCGCTCCGCCACAACAAAACCCACATAGAACAGGAGATTACTCGCCGGCACGAACGGGAGAACCATAAACGCCACTGACGTCAACAACGCCACTCGCGGATTTCGACGCACACGATTCAGATCCTCTATTGTCACCTTCGGGCACACACACGTCGAATTGTGCATCATAGTGTTGTTATTGTTCACCGCTCGGCAAGCGCTTGTGTGCTCATCGGTCAACGCACGGTTGCAACCGTTAGTCGGGCATACTGCTTTTTTATTAGAGGATTTGTTTGCAGTAGGCAACGGTCGACCGTTTTTCCTTCCCGTGTTGTCTGGCCCTCTATTGTGGTGCTTATTGTTAGGACTCCATTTTTGTTTCGGTTTGTGCTTTTGTATTTTGTTATTATACCTCTTTTCTTTGATCGGTTTGCCTTCTTGGCGCATCCGGTACTCCTTGACGAGGGCCTGGCACGTCACGTTTGCCAGTACGGCGTAGAAAACAGCCGTGGCGATGTTCCGTGGATCGAGTAGCGTCGTGATCCGCGGTATGGAGTCCATCGACCAGTCAAAACTGAGGTGGACGGGGTAGAGGAAGAGGAAGAAGTTGAATACTGGGAGATAGGAGAAGGTGAAGAATCGCGCGAGGAGTGAGGGGTCGCGGGAGGCGGGGTTGTCGGCGGCGGCGAAGGCCTTGGGCATCCCGGATATGTGCAGCCGCCACTGCAGCAGCGCCACGCCGCCTATGACCAGCGCGCACACGCTGCGCCACCGGCTCTGCAACAAACAATACTATACATTAATTCTTATTTTTGAAGAAAATTTACGTACGTAGACGTTATATTAAATTCGGTCCGCCCGCCCTACTACTTCGTGTAACATGAAACACAATATTTTTAACCTCTGACGAAAGAATAAGGGTGTTGTAAGTTTGTAATCTGTGGCTTTGTGTATCAGTGTGTCTGTGAGTCTGTCTGTTTGTTATTGTTTTCTCTATCTGAAAGCCAGTTTAATCGAGATGGTTCTTAGCTTTATTTCATTAAAATCGGTTCAGTAGTTTAGAAAATATTTGAGTATTATGTAAACTTGGTCTGAGGTTATCCGACTTTTTCTGTCCGTTAGGTTAAAACTTCATAGGTTCCTCCCACTCCGGGGAACTTTCTTTAGCCAAACTTGATTGATCACCATCGAGCGGGATTTCATTAATATCTGTCAAAGAATTTGCTGCAATATTTCTGAAATATGATAATTTTTTATTAAGTACTAAACGTGATTTTAGATTTTGAAGACATGTAAGTTGGTATTTCGTTATTTGGTTGTGTTCTTTAAATAACGGTAAGGCATTAAGACTCGTTTTAAACATACATGGAATGAAATCGATAAGAATGATTTTGAGCATGGTTTTAACCCGTGACGAAAAACGTGGGGTGTTATAAGTTACACGTGTGTATGTATCTTTGGCTTTGTTTACCGGTCTATGGCATCGTAGATCCCCGATTTGGATGTAAAATATTTTGGTTTAAGTAAACTTGATCAAGTGTTATCCGACTTTTTCTGTCGATTTGGTTATTGTTAATAGAACGAGCTAAATAAGCAGTAGTTCAGCCACCCCGGCAGCCGACAGGGGCCCCGCACCCCGCACCCTCCGGCGCGCGCCCTCCTCAGCCGTCTCCAACCGTAATTTTAATCCACGGCGAAGGCACCTCGATAAAATTGATTTATACGGGACGGAATCGCGGCAAAACGTCCCTTTACATTATTAAATTACAATCGCACCTACATCGGGAGCCCTCTCCTGTGATTAATATGAAAATAGTGTAATCCGTTTAAAGTATATAGTGGGTATTATGAAAGTTTTCATGGATATTTACTAGGAGGCTTGTTAGTTCCGCGAAAAAGATTTATAGAGGTTGCCGCGTCCCCTGCCCCTCTTGGCCCAGGGGAAACCCGAGCGCAAAGCTAACGACGCCGTTTCGGATTTCCAGTACAATTTACACCGCCTGGGGAGCGCACGAGCCTGGAAATCTCGACCAACTTAGATGAACACGAGATCCGGAATTAATCAATCGGGAGCATCCACCTGAATAATACAACGACATTTTTCACACCAGTTTTGTTAGCGCGTCAATTATGTGCCGTAATTCCAAGTTTGAACAAACGTTGTGAATAGTGAATGGTCTGGTCTCCTTAATTGGTATTTGATTTAACGTATGACTTGACTTTCTTGGAAATAGAAGGTTGTAGTTTATTGATGAATCTATAAACACATATATTTCTGCGCCCAAGTATAATGCAACATTGTTGTGTTCCGGTTTGAAGGATAAGGAATCCAATGCAATTACAGACATGAGGCCTTTCATCTTAGTCCTTAGAGTGACAGCGCACCTGCGGTTCTGCATTGTTGTTGCCTGCAACCTAAATGCATGAATCGTGGATGTTATGGGCGACAGTTACCGCTTACCATCAAGTGGGCTGTCTAATCGTTTATCACTGAGTAGTATAAAAAAGTACGACGCTTCCGACGCAGCCTAGATTATTATAATAGTTGGTCATGCCCAAATGGCTTATATCATGAACTAGCTGGCCCGCCGGACTTCGTTTTACGTGTTGTCCTAACCTATAAACCTTCCTCTTCAACCACTTTATCTATTGTTGAAAACCGCCTTAAAATCCGTTGCGTAGTTTAAAAGATCTAAGCGTACATACGTACATAAAGAGGGACAGACGGCCGGAAAGCGACTTTGTTTTATACTATGTAAAAGGTAGATAACTAAATATTCAATTGAATTCGACAGACAATTAGACACACTTCGGCTTTCACAGACAATAAGCTCAATATCAATTCCATTCCAAATAAACACAATGGTAGGTTTTTATTTCTTCGTTACTTTGAAGACAAAATGTCACCTTGTGTACCCGTGAACATGATACTGTAAAGGAATCGAAATGTCGGGATAAAATGATAAACATAAAACCGTTAAAGTTGTTTTATTTAGAATGTCGGGGCATCGCGTAAACAGAAGACACTATGACTTGAGTTTCGAAACAGCGGGTAAATAGGTAATGAATTGCATAGTTTGACTGCAACCGCTCGCTGTATCCGGGTCCGGGGCGAGGGACACCGTTACGTTGTAGTTCCAATGGCGACGCCTTCTTGTATGAAAACCTCTTGAATCATCGACCCGTAAGAAACAGGATTATAAAAATTTGTTCGTTTTCTTACCGCGCGACAATTTAAACTTGCCGGCCTATAGGTATGTGAGACCTGAGAAATGAGACCAGAAATATCCAGAGATGAGTCGTTACTTTAGCACCAGATATCAAGACCGTCTTTTTGGTCATGGTGTCCAAATATTTTAAGAAATATGATGATCGTCCAAGGTCCAACCACCCAGTACAGAGTGGCAAGGTTCCAAGTGTTATATTATGGTATACCTAAGTGAGCTGATTGTATGATGGAAATGGAAAGTGGTTTCAGAAACTCTGAATAAAACGATGGTTTGTACTCCTGGACTCCTACATGGCAGCTAAGTAGGGCTTAGGGCGAGATCCCCGAGGTCGGAGTTTTCGGAATTTTAGCTGATGATGCGTTATACATAATAAAAGTTATTAAGCGTTCGCTAGTAGCTAAACATTGAAGAATTATATCATACTTAATGTTATACTTTTCTGAGTTATGTACGTGAGTGGAATTCTAACCGATGCTCTTACAACGAGGGAAAACATCGTGATGAACCCTGCAAATTCAGGCAACTTAATTTTTAGCCATGATCCAATCTTGTCAGGTTCCCCTGGTAGCAGGTTCACGGAGGTCAGATGCCAGTCAGTCCACCGCAATTATCTGATCTACCAAATCCTGGATCATGGTCAAGGCGGACCCCGGACCCTTGTGTGCGAGAGAACAACCCTGACATTAACGCCAATATGATTTTAACGGGTATATTATTATACTGACTGACAAAAACGGAAAGCGACTTTATTTCATATTATGTAAAGACAAGCTCGCGAGTGGAGAATCCATCTTCAGATACTAAACTATTTCCAAACCGAATTTCATCAAAATCAGTAAAGTGGTTTAGCCGTGAAAGCGTAAGAGACAAAGAGAGTAACTTTCGCATTTATAATATTTGTAGGAATTGTTGATATACAATCTTCTGATTGTAACAAAAAATCCCATCTATTAAATGTAGGTGACCGATTTCTGAATGTGCCAATTACAATGTCCTACTTTACTCTGAACTCCAGTCCCACATAACAGCTTTTGTCGGGAAAATTTGATGAAAATATTAACGTTTGTAGCTATTGCACCTTATTACTAGGTGCATAGGTATTTGCAGAGCGTTTGCACATAAACCTTTCAGTTAGATGCCGTGTTCATATTTTGTGTACCTGCACACTAATTTACAACGTTAGCCCCAGCTAGCCAGAGCCGAACTCAAAGCAAATAACTTAATGAAATAAGAGCGAACTTGGCCTAGACGTCAGGGCTGCTTATCTCGAAAATTTACTGGCTGGCTGACATTACAGTCCTCGCCTCGAAATGCCCGCTCATTTGCCATTCCGCTTGAAAAACCAACACTCGTACTGTGGATGCGGTATATACCGGTAGATACCAAAACAAAATTGGGGTGGCTAGA
Source organism: Blastobasis lacticolella (assembly GCA_905147135.1). NCBI lineage: Eukaryota > Metazoa > Arthropoda > Insecta > Lepidoptera > Blastobasidae > Blastobasis > Blastobasis lacticolella. The sequence goes on from LR990041.1 coordinate 12,599,972, forward strand.
AGTCAGGCTAGTATCGCTATTTTTTCGTGAATTCGATTCGTCCATCGAACTTATGTTCGAACATTTTTCAAGTGGGCTGATAGGAGCGTCGGTGGTAGTGTGGTTAAGGTATCCGACTCGTAAGCGAGAGGTAGCGGGTTCGAATCCCACTGCGGCCATGAACCAAAGACTCTTTTCTGAGTTATGTACATTGTTGAATTCTAACCGATGCTCTTACGGTGTGGGAAACATTGTGATGAAACTTGCACATTCAGGCGTCAGGTTTTTCTGGTAGCAGGGTCACGGAGGTCAGATGGTAGTCGCTCCACTGTAATTATCTGATCAGCCAAATCCTGGATCATGGTCAAGGCGGACTCCGGTCCCTCGTGCGCTAGAGCACAACCGAGATATTAACGCCAAGATTATGTTATTGTATAGTATCTGTTTTTCACATCAACATATAAATTTCCACTACCTACAAAGAGGCACGGAAACTCCGAAAACGTCTCGCAAATAAAAATTTACCTCAAAGGTACCTTGACTATATAAACTCATAAAATGCTAGGCAGGCGTCGGCGAGGATCCATTAACTTTAATGTCCTCATAACTACATGGTGAAATCTCTACAACAGGAAAAAGCTTTTTAATTCCAACCTCTGAAGGCCTTTCTGACACAAGGAATGATATTTTATGTCTGCGCTAATAAAAGTTATGTCTAAAAGTTTCGTAGCAGACTGTAAATGCGAAAGCGGACACGTATCAGCTAGGGTTGTAACGGCAGGTAAGTATTAATAATAATAATTCGATAAAAGTGGAATGCCACTTGCTACAGTTTTGTCAAAACTCTCTCGCGTCTTCTACATTAGTCAACCTTTTCACATATGCTCATCGGTTTATAATAATGACATAATGTGGTCTAATAATACGGGATGGAAAGTTTAAATAAACGAACAGAGTGATCTCGGTATGTATTGCCCAGTCTAAATACTTATTAGATTTTTAAAATGTTTTCAATAAATTTTACAAAACTCCATCTGTCACTCTATTTTTCATCAGACATCTCACCAGAGTTGACATACTAATTAATTAATTAATAGTTTTAATAACAAATCATTTTCGTAGTATCACTCTAAAAATAACAGAAGAATTTATCATCACTAAAGAAATTATATACTCTCGTTTATGTAAATAATAATTAAGTAGTAACGGCAAGTTCAGCAGAAAGCACCCGGAAATACCACAGATAATAAATAATGTTGACTAGAGCTTAACTTTATATAAGTATGTGTATGTATAAAAAATAATGTATAGGATTTATTTATTGTTATATACAGTATTACACTTAAGACTAGATAAAAATGGTACACAAATAAAAAATAAAATGACAAATAAAAAACAGACTCTAAATCACTGCTTTGCGGAAATGTCCCCATAAGGCTGGCAGCGTTACCTCTCTGGATTGTCAGACTTATACGCTGACCGAGGTAAGCGCCAGCACATGGGTCTCCGGTAGACTCAAGATATCTCTTGGAACATCTTTTTGGCGCTAGGACTCCAAGGTCCTAACTTTTCCACTCTAAACTGCTCAAATAAATAACCCGGATCTAGGGATCCATAAAAATAATTGATAAAACTCCAAAAACAAATTCACGATATAAATCATCATCATCATCTTGGCGTTAAATCCCGGTTGCGCTTCCCGCACCGCGCAGGAGGCGTTTTCCGCCTTGATCATGATCCAGGATTTGGCAGATCAGGTAATTACAGTGGAACGACTGGCCCTGAAACTGTTAACAGGAGAACCTGCGACGATTGGATTGTGGTCACAAATTCTGTCGCCTGGTTGGTGACACGATGTTTTCTTGTGTAATATAATATTAATTTATAAACAGAAAGAATAACTTTTTATTTTTTTACAAGAATATTATATTTCTAGTATTTATTTTAATTGAAAAAATATACCAATATTTTTTACAATTCCATTCCCAAAAAAAGGGGCTCTGAGATATGTTCCAAAATTTCATTTTCAATTCCAAAACAGGGCTCCATAAATAGAAAAGAACCCTTGCTGTATTTCAGCGCATTTAATCGAATTGAATCTGTCGAGTCGAGCTTACAGCATATAACATAGCTCAGGTACAAATAAAGTAGGTTCCATTGTATCCAGAGAACGCAGTTTGCAATACAATATGGGCTCATCGCGATGGTGAACATAAATAAGCAAGTTTGCTCTAGCGAACAAATTTCATATCGCAATAACCAGGTAGATCCAGTTGTCACTAGTGTTGGGACCGAAATGGCCACGGTTTCGTTAAATAAAAACCACAACCTTTTTTGTGAGTTTTACGTAATGGGACCGTTTATTTGAATTCAAAAACAAATTGTTTATCTTAACAATAATAAGTAGGTAATCATGATCACTATCATCCATAACAGTCCCATGATGGAGCTTGAGCCTTCATCACTTTGGTTTTGGCATCTCCACACAGAATTGATAATACAGATTACACACAACAGAAAACGCTCATTTTCGTGTCTACGGAGATTATAGCTAATTTGACTCTGATCCGGGCACACAACGGGTAGTACGGAGGTCTGAGTTCAGAGTTTCACATTCAGTATTCTCTGTAATTTATGAAACTTGCTAGAACAAAGAGTGCGCGGAACGACGAACTCTGAACTAAAAACTTCTGCGGGTCCGGCGACTTTGATATTAGTCACTACATACATAAGGGAAGGAGTTGGTGCTATATTCTATTCTACTAGACACCATAGGGCCAACAAAGAGCTGAGCATTATTGTAATCGATCGATGTGAATAAATCCAATCAAATATTCTGGCGCATCGAGGAATATTTTTGGTATATTTTAAGAGTAATTAACAACATTCAAATACAATAAGATGGTTTTAAATGTAAGAAGTAGTTAGTGTTGTATTTAGGTAAATTGCTTTATATTATCACGCTTTTAAAAGCACCTACTTAATCACTATTTGCATGGTTTTCTGGTTGACTGAAATATAAAGCCTTAATAGATTCAAGTCCGATAATAATGTTGCGAAATAAAGATTTTATTTTTTATTTTTTTAAATGCCTCTACTGCATGCATTTCATAAACGGGACCCAAAACAGCACATCACTAATGTGGTAAAATTCGAGTCACGTACTCACGGCCGCAAATAATATTATGAGAGGAATCGTGTCTGTTGGAAGCGTAACTTTACCGGTCTTCCGCTTCTGACATATTATTATGTAGCATCAAACCCGGGCTTTTATTGCCTGCCTCTTTAGCATTACGCCAGTTATTATGTCTATCACAGACCTGCGAGCGATGTAAGCTCGTGTTACATTATCTCCATTGGATTATGTTACAAGTGATATATAAAACAAAAATTAAAAGTCCATCTCTAACCACTTAAAAGGTATCAATTAACAAATCATATTATCTATTGTATTTCTATGGATCGATGATGATACAATTTTGAATTTGTTTAATAATTTTTATTAATGCGTGCTCTTTCAAAATTTATAGTTCACTTTGCACTTTTGGTTCTTCTGTTCGTCGCTAATTCGTTTCAAACTCAAGTAAACACCATAATTAAATAATATTAAATTAAATCAAATTACACATATAATATTTTAGTATTAGTGTTTATTTGTTTTTTTAATTGTAAATATTTTTCTGTTACTTTTATTTAGTTTGAGATTAGTTTCTTTAAATTCATATTTTTAATATTAATTAAATTTCATATTGTTCCTGTGTTTAAATAAATAGTTGACAGATTGGAATTAAATTTAAAATAATTCATTTAGGTAATATGAGTCTATTAATATATTTGACTCATATCGAACAAAAGGCGTGAGGAATAATGCAGAGGCAGCTAGGAGGTTGCGATTTGTGAGTGGCTCACACAGCCATGCTCTAAATAAACTGCATTTGGATACCACACCTGTAATAAAATATACTTACATTCAAAGTATTATAAAATCCCCTCAAAACACGCATGTGGCAAACAGGCCCAAGTTCCAGTTCAAAAATCTCGAACTCCTAAAGTAATGAGATCTAAAATTAGACCAAGTAACGGCTACAATTTTTTCTAAAATGTTTGACATATCAAACACTCGCTTTGATGAATTAAAAGTTTAATAAATTGTTCACAATATTTTTTCCCTTTTTATTAATAGAGATAGAATAGTAAAACTTGCTAAACCATAAAAGAACTTAACTGTTTAAGTTGTTGCCGAAGAAAGGGAGAAAATATTATGAATAATTAATTATGAAAAAACAAAGAAGACGATGGTAAAAGAGGATATTTGAGAGCCAAAGAAGATCAAAATGACCACTGCCGCACTCACCAGAATACTGTGTAACTACTAAAGGCCACACAAATAGTCCAATATTACCTACATTCACCTGTAATATAGTTGAGGCTACTGTGACTTCTAAACACTCTCCATAATACATACGCCTCAGATATCGAATATTCAGTTAAAACTCTAAAGAGAGTTGTAACGCACAATATGCTCGACCATATCCTGAAGCCTGACGTATATTCATGGAATACTTCCTTTTGCTTGTATGTATTGCCGTTATTAAAATTTCACGTAGACTTCAAATCCGAGGCTAAAGATTAAAATTTCATGTAACTTTAAATGGGATATAAATACAATAAATGTCAACCCTTATTAAAACACTTATTTATTATTTTGTAGAATTAATATTGTAACTTATGTATATTCACTGTCCACAAACTGTGTTCTTTAAAGTTTTCCATAATTGTGTAGCTTAATAGGCATAAAATGCGAAATTTCGTACCAACTTCAAAATGCCGTAGTGGCTTCAATATTAAGGTTTAATGGCAATATTGCGAAACCTCACCGGTACTCTTCTAGTATTAAGTTACAACCATATTATTCAGGGAACTAAAATGATAAGCAAGGAAAATGTAATATTTTTCAAGATAAGTCTCGAAGACACGAGAGAAAAATAGCGTTATAGATGGATTTCTAATGTAATAAAGTCGGTCGGGGCATCGTGTATCCAATATGGTATCTCGTATCCACATAATAATGCAATAAGTTAGACACCTGGAGCAACGGAGAGCATAAGGCATTCTGTATTATGGCGTAATACCTATGAGTTTTTGAGTTTTAAAAATCGTGGTTTTAACTTTTATTATTATTGCCTTTGGATGCCTCCATGGACGGACGGTCATGATGTCACACCTGATAGGAAGTGGCCACCGTTGTCCAGTACATCTTAAGGAGGTCGGATGCGGTGCCGGCCTTTTAGGTACCTGTAGAAATGCTTTTTGAAGAACCCCATGTTATGATGCAAAGAAAAGACTTCGTGAGGGAACTCATTCCACAATTTACTGAACTTAACATACTTGAACTGAAGAATATTTTGTATTGTAAAGACTATGCGTAACTTTAAAGGAAGGCTTTATTAAACCGAAAGTGCATAGTCATAGGGAGGGCCGTTTTTAAATTGTGGTCATAGTGTCTAAATAATACCTTACCTAATAAAAGTCAATTAACTAAGAAGAACTTAGTGCTTCCATATAACTATTAGGTCCTTACCTATGATATTGGCGTTTTGTATGTCGAAAATGACGGAAACTGTAATTTTCATACTAGAACAATTTTAAATATCTAGGAAATGGAAGCTAACTGGTGCATAGAATTTTATTGGGATAACAAACCTCTTTATAAAATTATACCTGGTTAAAGGGGCAAAACTGACGACAACTGAACAGGGACACTTTCAAACCCTTATAAAAGTTAAAAAAATATTGTATATATAATTTTAGGGTTAAGACCCTAAAATATCTCCCGGCATCTAAATAAACTCTATTTTCGAAATTAAGTATGTATTTGATATGTTATATGCAATTAAAAATATTTGAGCAAATAAATACTTGCGAAAAGAAAACGCCAATTTCATAGGTAAGGATCCAATATAATAATGTACCTACAATAAGCCTCTTTATAATATTTTCGGCACTTCTTTAGCAATGCAATCAACATGCCATATCCTATCCAGTACCTAAATAACAAAACTTGTAAAGTGTTAAAAGGCTTAAACACGTTTTTTATCTATCCTACCTACCGGAGTTCTGGACTGAAATCAAGCTCAATAATAAATTTGTTAGTATTGGTTAAACCCTCATTATTCGGATAAAATCACGCAATCAAAGTTTATTTATTATTCCAACCACAAACCGATAATTGACAATATAATGTGTAAGTAGGCTTTGCCCGCGGCCATGGGATTGAATTTTGAAAATGTGTATACGTACTATAACGAATTGAAAAGCAGATTACATTGATAAAAAAGTTACCTTACACACCATTGAGCCGAAATTTTGCATAGTTAAGTTCGGCGAAAATGCAATGTTATGGTAAAATCGAGCTAAGCAGATGATGGAGAAGGAAGGTGGCTATAGGAACTAATAAACTATACTTTATAAATCCCTCGTATTTGATAATACTATATATAACAAAACGCGCTATAAAAGTTTGATTTGAGAAATTGTTTTTCATTTGCGAACTTATTCTACATTATAACTTATCGTCACGAATCGTAATTATTATTTCATCTCGAATTCCTGCCATCGGGTGGAACACACTCGTGTAATACTATTTCATACTCGATTACATGCAAGTTTAATATAACGGACAGTAATGTAGCATCCGTGTGCTGCGTTATTACTGCCATCAGTCACTGGCAGCGACAGTGCGCCATATAAATATGGCAATCGCAATGCAACCGCCGCAATTACATTTGCAACCACCAAATGTAATACAAGTCAATTTACGAGGTAGTGGCCGCTAAATTTGGTGTCCTGACATCGCGGATTTGGTAAAATTTCATTGTTGAGCTAAATGGGTAGCGTTGAATATTTCTCGTTTGACTGACTGATCGTATATGATATATAGCTAAAATAAAACGCGGGATGAAAGCTTGATTTGAGAAATTGTTTTTCATTTGAGAAGTTATATGCATAGTATAAAACAAAGTTGCTTCCAGCCCTCTGTTCACATGTACGTTAGGTGACTAGGAAAGTTGTGGGATAAAAATATTAAGGCTAGAAATAAAAAAAATATTACAACTTTTCAAAATACTCTCCATCAGCTGTATAGACTATAGCGATACATCCGTCAAAACTAAAAACTGTCGATAGTCTTCTTTAGGAGGTCCTCAACTGCTGCTGATGTAAAAGCATTCCAACTTTCCAAGCGTCAGGGCCATCAAATTGAATGCCACGAGTCACTTTGGAAAAAGAAATAAGTTACACGGAGGGTGGTATAAGCTGTAACACGGTATAAGCTATAAGGTAGTAGGGTTAATTCTTGAATCTTAGTTACCTTTAAAAATGATTGTGTGTCATGATGCAAATAGAGCCCGCAACAACCCGTTTTAGGACGTTTTTGATACATCACACTACATACGGTTGGTAAATACACTTCACAGTACCATTGGGCATTAACAGTTTTATGAGTGCCCAAGGAAATTGTCGCTAAATGGCCACTCGCAGTAAATATTGTTGCCACAATTTTCTTGCCCACGCTGCGCCTACGTTTGACTTTTCTGGAAGGTTATTCGTCTGGAAACGCCCAAACCGCTTAGTTAGTCGTCATATTGATAAACCCAACTTTCTCCTCCAGTAATTGTTTATATTAAATATATTCCGCCCTTCTCAATTTTCGAATTTTGCAATCATTTCCTTTGAGCATGTCACGCGATCTTGTTTTTGTTCAGAAGTCAGTGCATAATGAACCTAAGGCGTATAAAGTTTTCTGATTTGTAGGTGACGGTGTAAAATATCATGAATGGTCAGCGATATTTTAAGGGTTTCATCTCCTCCTTTCCTTTCGGTCTCCGTGTAACATTTTTTACTGCCTCGATGTTTTCGTCTGTTACTGAAGTCACAGGTCGCCCACCCGCTTCTGTCATAATCCTTCAAGGAAAAATTTTATGGTTATATTGAAAAAAACATCTAAAAATAGTTGTGCGGGACGGTGCGAGGTTGATAAAACCGGATAACAATCTACTATGACCCTCAATTTCATTTAAACCAACTTTAAAATCATGCCGCGCGCGAAATGCAAAAAAGATATTGACACATCTTTTACTTGTCTCTTTTTTGGCAAAATGGCTTTCAGAATTCTAAATATCAATAAAAAGTAATTTAATTACGATCGCTTTATAAAAAAATGTGTATCTCAAAACTTTCCTAGTTACACACAATTGTATGTACGAGTATAATCTGTCCAAACTAACTTGTCCTATTTGGTTCAGCAAATTATGTATTTAAATGGATAATGTGCAGCAGTATTCGATGAAATTCACATTCTATGTATTTATTGTATAATTCAAGACATTTATACACAATATACGTAGCGTAAGTCAGACTAAACAGATCATATGTACGCTTAGATCTTATAAACTACTAAACGGATTTGCATGCAGTTTTCAACTATATATAGAGTCATTCAAGAGGAAGGCTGATAAGCCAGAAAAAAAAGGTAGGTAGGAGTAGCGTAGGACTAAACGCAAACGAAGTCGCGGCGTAAATGCATCAATATCAAACCCCTTCATCATCAAAATAAATATGGGCTCATTTACATTGTTTACCTTATCATTTGTAACGCCTGAAATAAGCGATTTATTATATTATTATTTTTATGTTGTTTTTTAATAACAGAAGGAAATAACAGGTGATTCTGAAAATTTTCAACCTCGCTAAGGATCAAAGTAAATGAAAGGAAGTTAATAGCAATTATCGTCAGTTGGACGCACACTGCAAGGAACAGACTTTGATCCAAATGACGAGTTTAAGTTAAAGATTACAAGGCCTGGCAAATCCAAATTAGGTAACCTATACGGCTTGTAATTATTAATATCATCATCACAGGCCATAACAGTCCTCTGCTGTAGCTATCCCACGAAAGAGGAGGTTATTGCCGTAATCACCACGCTTGGCAAGGGGGGTGGAGATCGCATTGTTATATATTATATAACAATGGCAAACGCTGCTTCCCATTTTCCAGTCTACGGAGACTCTAGCTAGATCTATTGCCTCTACAACATTAGTCGCCTTGTACAACACACACCCATTATTATTAATATCGTCGTATTATAGTTAGGAATGAAAATAAATACACTCACCGGTACAAAAACTTGCCCAGAACTGATTGCTCTGTGAACCAACTAAATTTTATTCATTAGATGACTTAATACGGTTTCAAAGTGACCTTATTAGTTTATTCAGGCTAGCGATTTATGATTAACATTAACATTAGAAAATGTGAGTCATATCACAAGTTAACGATAAAGTATTTCCTTAAATAAACTAATTCTATTCCCATCATAAAATCTCATAAATTACACTTTGATGACAAATTTGCGTAAAGCACCATTTTTGTGCCGTTGAGTGTAAACCTATGTATACATACATACATAACGGCATGCCCTTCTCTTGTATTAGAGGTTGATAGAGTGCACATTGCTCCACTTGCTACAAGCCTGACAAACATCTATCTAATCAACCTATTTTTAATTTGGAATCATCGGGTACATACGAATTCTGCACACTCTTGTATCTTGCAATAACGGTATTGAAAACTATATATCTACTCTGCTGATATTTACTCAAGCACCTAACCATAGTAGGTATTTACTCAAGCACCTAACGCCCAATTGCACAAAACTTTAGGCGACGTCTAAGTTGATTTCAGATATTCCTAACAAGAAAAACATTGCACCAACACCAACCTAAGGTGAAACTAAACTCGCTAAGTCACTATTAACTTTAACTTTTGTGCAATCGGCCATTAGTTTCCCTGAATAGTTTTTAGTACCTTGAAGTAAAAACACAAATAAAAAATACGTGTGGCACTCGGGGACTGCCGCGGTAAAGCTATTGCATAGCATTTTTTATCAACTTATGCAATTATAATTATTTATTTATTTTATTTATGCAGTATTTTTTTTTCTTTGATATTAATTCGAGCTAATTAATGCGAGCTTCGTACAGTCGTACCATATACATACACGTTAAGGTTCAACTAGTCGCGGGCTCGAACTCACTCGTGGACGCGGCCAAAAAGCACGCAGTCTCACCTAGCATTGTGTCTAAAAGAGATAGAATCAGTTATGACCGGTTAGCAGCTAGTTTACACGCATGCACACAAACACCGTGCAGAAGTCTGCCGAACTGAAACGACGTTAGACGATGCACGGCTTTCAACGCCGCACCGCTGTGCCGGTCGGAGTGGGGGGTGTTAGGTTTTTTTCGTTACGGAATTTCTTGATTTGGTCGCCGCGCTTAAAGCCCGTGATAAAAGCTATGCAATAGCTTAAAAGAAAAGAATAAAGATTCCGCATCCGTCTACTAAAACTTTGTACTATTATCTAGGCACGGTTCTCCGCTGATACATGCGCTTCCACACTCAAATGGCGCAATAATCTACCTTCGCCATAGGAATAAACAATAACTTCCACTCAAATAAAAACGAATGGTAGGCACTATCCACCCATGCGTAAATAAACAGCAATCAATTGTGCCGACTCGCCGAATCCGATGATGCTAAACAGCCGTATAACTGATATGCTGGGAACAACGCAGCCTCTTCGGATACATTTGTTGACGCAGCCTGTATAAAGCGAGCAGTGTACGTATTGACATTCAATGTCGCAGCAAATACGCGGTGTACCTTTATTTGTAGAACGGACATAATATGTCAAAGGTTGCCGCTGAATCAATACAAGTAAGATGTAAGCTACACGAAGCCGTAGGAACGTTCAAAGCTTCCCTTGCCGTTGTGTTCCAAGGAACATAGAAAACGGATGATTGTGTTTATAAGAAAGGGTATTCAAAGCAAAAAGATTTGTTTGTCACTAGTACGTATAGTATTAGTCCACATTAGAGTCCATTCAGAAGTACACGATTTCTGCATGATTTGTCTCAATCGATTATGCCATTTTGGTTTCTTTAGTAATAGTACTTAGACATAAAGCTGATTTACTAAGTATTAGTAAACAAACGTGCAGTGCCCGCATAGTAAACGCACAATAATCGTGTCGCACCCGTACAGTCGTCAGGATCGGATCGCGATCAGGTTGGCTCCGGATAATTTTCCTTAAAGTCTTACGATATGGTTGGCGAACTTGGTCGTTTACGAGCGAAACATTTGTCTATTGTATGAGGCAATGATATATTCTCTTTCATATAAGTGTATCTCTGTCATATCCTGGTTCTATTTTAGGTATCTCTATACCTCACTGATTGTTGTATGGGATTTAGTTCTAATATTGGCACCTCCTACGCACTCGCATTGCCATATTGTCATTTAGGTACTTAAGGACTTAAAGAGTCAAAATAAAATAGTAGTTTAAAAGATAATAACAATCAGTAGTTCGACCATCATTTCGGCTTCTATTATTTATTTAGCGAAAATCCCAATTTAAGCGTAACAATTTTAAATATAGCAAAGAATTAATCTTCGTCGAAAACGATTCCGTTATTATCTTCTCATTCTCGATGGTATACAGGTTTGCCGCTCGTCGCCTAGATATTTCGGTAACGCGAATATATTTACGAATATACGGTACGAGAAATTGCCTACCCCAGGAGCAAATCTTAATCTATGCAAGAAATACGAGGCGTCTTATAAAATACAGAAAGACTATACTTGTAGCCCTCTCTCACTCGATAGCATTTTAAATCATTCCAGTGCTCTCCAATTGCCAACCACTTTTGGTGCCAACTCGAACGAAATAAAGATAGAGTCATAGTCGGTTTAACAGCTAAAAGCCTCGTGTATATTTGCTGTGATATGAAATTTTGTTACTACCATTATTTACGGTCATACTTAAGTTTATTAGCCTACGAGTAAAATGTTAATCATACAATGGATTTCGTCACTATATTTTTTACCTTTTTTATGTTAGATATGCCAGGCATTTGACCGCCATCACACTTGGTAGTAAGTGACGATGCGGCCGAATTTGGAGCATGCCTGTCTAAGAACAGCCTAATCAAGGCTAGAGTCCTTGAAAGCGTCCAGATTATAATGACGTCACTGTTATTCACAGCCTCCAATTATGTAAATGACCCATAAACTTGCGTAGGTTTTATTCAACCTCTACTAAGAAACACTACGTTCAATAATTTAAAACTAAAGATATTATCTACGGGTCGACAAAATATACAAGAATCTAGGTCGAGCGAGCGGCTGTACACGTACTTATAAAAAATTCAACGTCCCACGTTGTAGAATAAGAATGTGAGGCAAATTTATAACTGGACGCTCTAACTACTTGAACTTTCGTGTGTAGCACTCATAAAATTATCGCCCTAGTTATATGGAGACTTGAAAACAAGTTGTTGGTAAATTGATCCCCGAGGAGCAGCCACTATTTTCTTCGTGTTAACTTCGCGAATGGAAAGTGCCCTTTGTAAAAGTTTTTAAATTTTTAATTGGCAATTATATTTGAATCAATGTTTTTAAGTTGGCCGTGTGGTATCGTACAAGGCAACCAATGTTTTTGTAGCAAAAGATTTAAAGTCTCCGTAAGCTGGAAAATGGGCAGCAGCGTTTTCCATTGTTATATTTACAAGTCTGCGATCTCCAACCCGCCCGCTAAGCGTGGAGATTATATCAATAACCTTCCAATAACCTATTATGGGCTGTGATGATGAATGAATCAACATAAAATGATTTTGAATAAGGTACAGTTATTACATCTTCGTTCTCATTTTCGAAGCCCCTTTCGAGCAGATACTTCACTTCATTTAGATCCTAATTAACAATTATTGTTTACCGGAGTAGCCTCTTCCTATTTGAATATTGTTCAGGTTCACCCAACAGTAGCCTCCAGAGGCGCGTAAATTTTTCCTCGAGAATTATGATTAAACTCACTTTTCTTAATAATTCCATCCGTCAGATGAGCCGGCCCATTATTATGGCTAATTATAATATACCCAGGGTGAAACCTCGTTAGCGTCGGCACGTAATAAAACCAAATGGTGGTGCTGGTGCCTGCTTCATTTCCCAGCCAGGTACTATCATAAGGCGAAACGGCTATGGGGCCGGCTGTTAGCTAAATTAATATCAACACGCTCCATTTCGGTGTACTTCTTACTTGGAGAAACGTTGAAAATGCTATTTGTGGGTACGATGTGGAGTACATGGCAGGTATAATGTTAAAAAATATAAGTGCCAAACCGATTACTAAAACCTATTTTGTAACACACATATTCATCAACAGATATCGGTCGAGCGAGCCCGTCGTACGACCGTTGCCAATTAGGACAGCGCCTAACAGTCCACTGCTGGACCTGAGCCTTCTTCAAGCGCGGGACTTTTGGCAAAACCCTATAATAATATAGAGATTTACCTTGAGCTGCATAAATCCCGGGCAGCACACAGTTTTAAGTAAATACATGGACGCAGCAGAACGTTGAATTATTATCTAATATTTTACCTCCCAACTCCCGTTCATTAATCAATCTCAAATTCAAGTTACTAACAAAGGCAACGTTACCTGATCTAGTCATTATATAGATTTATTATGGGCAATTAAATTATTTGCCGGCGTAGGTAAACAATTTGAGAAAGCTTGTTATAACACAATATGATGAACAGTGGAAAGTTTACCTTGTTAAATTCTCTCAACGATTTAAAAGGGTACTTAGATAATACCTAAACTAAAAGTGGCCATTAATAACTTTGGATGACGCAAGACTTAGTAAATTTCATAAATAATTAATATCTGTAGCGGTCTTTCTTCGAATTGTGTACCGTTCAATGTACACTTAACAATATTGCTTTACATTAAACTTAAGAATCAATATTATCAATAAGTACTTTTATTACAGTATAAAATCATCGCTAGCTTCTCTCGATTTATTTAAACGCAATTCTTGTACAAAGTATCGTTTCCATTTTAATTTTAATACGTAGAGAGAAAGTAATTTAGACAAGGTCTGAAGCTTATGCAAATGGTTATCGTGCTGCGAAAAATTACATGATCTGGAGGTTTCGCCCCCCTCAGGCGGCCCCCTCCGCTCTCCCGCTGTGAAACGAAACGCTACTCAAATTTAATTATTTTATTACGAAGACACTAAACGTTTCGTCGCTTACTCTTTATTGTTATATTACCGGCGACCGAGCTAACTATTTAGGTGGATCATGGACAACAATTTACTTATATTTGGAATAGTTTCAAACGATGACCTGAATGCTAATCGATGCTCTAACAGTGAGGGAAAACATCGTGATGAAACCTGCACATTCAGTCGACTGAATGTGTAACCATGATCCAATCTGATCAGGTTCTTCTGGTAACAGGTTCACAGAGGTCAGATGATAGTCGCTTTACTGTAATGATGTAATCTGCCAAATCCTGGATCATGGTCAAGGCAGACCCCGGCCACGCGTGCGCGAGAGCAGAACCGGGACATTAACGCCAAGATAATTTTTTTAACCAAGTATTCTTCCTAATTATGTACCCAACAGTGCGCTGATAATTTTAAAATGTCGTCTCTCTTTTAGCATTATTTGCCAAAGCCGGGGGGCAAGGAAGAAGCGTATTTTGCAAGATACTTAATTACAGCGTCCTCGGCAATCCAACGCGGAATCTTTAAGAAGCGAAGTTTCAAATAAATTAGAGCAATGCGATGGGAATTAGCGCCCAGAGCGGCACCCTCGGGGCCGGTTCATCCCACTAACATCTTTGGATCGGAGCCAGATTCACCTGCAAGTGACGCAGCCCGCTGAAAAATGAATGAGGCGCTGCCGGATTCCTAGTTTTCCAATTAGAATGTTTCCTCGTTGTCTTAAGTAACGACGTTTGCCAAATGTGCATGCGTCTAAACGTAATGTCTCTTTAATAACATTTTCCAAACATTAGGGTAGAAATTAATAAAAAAATATGGATATTCATAGGTACATACTTAGTAATTAATTCAATACAAGGCGTTTCTATTAATATTACTGGCTCATTAAACGTACTATTTTTCAGTTTTACTTAACTGAAAAATAAGTCCGATAAGTAAGATTCTAAAACTTACGTAAGGTCTGCTGTCAATATAAAGCACTGTCATTGGCTGGAATAGATTTGCAATTTTATAGCAATTGTTTCTGTCCAATAACACGACAGTATTTTGACAACATTCGGACTTTACGCTACACTAGCGCCATCTCAAACCGTGAAAACCATCAAACTAAAGTCTCTGAAAACATAAAAAGAAGATACGTATAAAAACGACTCAGTCGTCTATTTTGAGTGTTTAATAAAGGAAAGATTGTCGAATAGCCAGAATATGCCAACAATTGTTTGATACCTTACCGCTCGTGCATGCGTGCCACCACAGCGGAATCGAAAACAAACACTATCGGATTGAACAAAGATACTTCTGCAATTCAATATTGGGTCTTTCTTTCTCAGGGTAGCTGCTAGCTATGAGTCACATACATTTTAAATGATATGAATGAAATTTTATTTTTTTCTGCCATTAATCTACAGGTCGAGGGCTTTAGTCCAGCATTTCGCGAGCCAAATATCGACCGAGCGTGAAAGTGCTGTTAGGGCGTATATACGTAGAAAGTTGCGCCGATCTACCAGCGCTTATCGAAACCGGCCCGCGCAGGTAGTCAGCGCAGGCAGTCTCTATACTTGTGCCATACCAGCTCCGACCTGCTCGCCGGCAACGTTCGGCGCTTATGGGTGTTGGTATGGCACAAAGTATATACTGCCTGCGCCGACTTCCTGAGCGGGACAGTTCCGATAAGCGCTGGTAGATCGGCGCTGGTAACCAGCTTTCTACGTGTATATGCCCTTAAAGTAGTTGTCGGTAACACATATCGAGTAGTTTCGGCTTCGTTTTTACTGTACTTCGGATTTCATCAACACCCGTACCGTTTGGTTGGCATATCTCTTAAATCTACTCATCAAAGTAAATAACTAGCGCGAGCCACCGCGGTACCTACCTAGATAGAAATATATGCTCAATTATTTCAATTATAACTGCCGTATAAAAAATGGAATATGGGGCAAATTTTTCTTATTTATAAACCATAATGCAATTTGTACAACGAAACAGTAATTTCAAGGATTACTATTACAGGTGAAAGTGCAAAACCTAAGGTTAATTTTCATAAAAGTTTTAAACGTTTTGAACTTCTACCAAGATTGCTGGGTAAAACTTTTTGGTGTAAAAACTAAAATGGTTAATAAATTGGTTTTAGATGAGGTGAGAATAATTAATTTTCTTTTTAACTTTCTTTATAAGAAAAGTTTTCTTTTTCAACCTTTACTCTAAAAAGAAACTTATGATTATGTGAGGCATCCTGTCATAAAATATTAAGCGTAAATATTGCTGGGAATAAAACAGCGAAAAAGTGAATCAGTCCAATTTTTGTTATTCCTATTTGTCACAAACGAATAGCATAATCAACCTTCATATGGTTTTGCAACATGAAAATTTGTTCAAATAATCCTAACAATCTCAGCTGCAGGAAGTACACTGATGAACAAAAGCCTCCCCGAGCCTCCCCCATTCTGCCCGGTTTGTTATTTGAAATTATGAAAAAAGAACAATTCTTTGATCGATGGCCATTTTTGTACCTTTCCACTTTTATATTGTGTAGTATGTGTACTTAACAAAGTTATTTACGAAAATGGCACTGACGAATATATCTGCGCGTGACAGTTTGTGGACTTTACTCGCATCCCAGCGTGAGAGGCCCGACAAAGGATGCTCCAAAATTATCGTTGAAGCGATGTATCGAATCGTCATTGGTAAGCAAAAATGAAAAGAACCTAAATAACCTGGTCTTTCAATTTACGGGAAGGGAAACATCGCTATGAAACCAGCACAATTAGGCGACTGAATGTGTTCCAGCCATGATCCAATCTCGTCAGGTTCTCTTATTAACAGGGTTGCTCCATTGTAATTACTTGATCTGCCAAATCCTGGATCATGGTCCCATGGACCCCGGGCCCTCGTACGTGAGAGCACAACTGGGATTTTGATAACGAGATTAAGTAACGTATAGAAGGTATTCTATACGTTACTTAATGCGTAATGGTAATGCGTTCTAAAAGTTGAATTATTTTCATAGTCCTATTTGTACCTAGCCTTAAGTTGACACCGCACTAGGCGTAGAATAACTACGCAGCGGTGACTCATAATCTAACATTCTATGAATGTGACATAAAGCGTCAAAAATTGTATGAAATTCTCTGCCACGTGCACTCTGTTTTGTCACGTCAAGGTGCGTCGCTTCGCTGTTTAAATAGTACTATGGAATGCATTTTGAAGGTATGTTCCGGGTTTCCTACCGCGTATCTTTGTCGACGAGTAGCCCGATATTTCGACGCAGTTGCATGCATCATGGTCACGGGACGACTGGAGAGCAGCGAGCTCCGGGCGGTGTTGGTTAGCGATAAAGCTGCCGAACACCGTCAATAGAAAAATCCTTTAGAATGTTGGAAGTGTATTTCTGTAATGTAAACAAGAAATTGTCAGCCGAAAGGATAAAATAATGACCATGATAATAATGACCGTCGGTAGTTATTTCTTTAGTAGGTATTGTTTCCTGCGGCATGTTAGTTCCTTTTTACGCCACATTCGATATTGTGGATGCCGTGCTCAATTGTTTTGTCTTTTTCTATTGGAACGTGTTTTACGTAGGTTAACAATGTTTAGAACAACATAGCGATTAGCGTTATAGACGTATTTCTATACTTTATGAAAACAACAGTCTAAATTGATCTGAGCACCTGAGATAATCAAACCATATTTTTGCAATGGTGAAAATGAGGTCCATCACGAAAGTATAAGTATCTATGTTATATCTATGGGGAGTGAAATTGTGTGATAGAGTGAAAAATACAATGATGCCTAAAAGCATGAAGTATGATGTATTGGCAAAAATAAAAGGAGGTTATCGAGATGATTCGGACATGTGAAGCATATGGATGAAAAAAGATTTACGAAAGACCATGCATGTAGAAGACCTGCCCTTAAGAGGACGACCCAGAAAAACATTTACTGATCAGAACAGTAATGTTCTTAAACAAGCTGGGGTCCGAAGTGGCTGTGGAGATGTATGAAAAGAATCATGGATATAGCGAGGGTAGGAAGTTGTGTCAGGACGGAGCAAAATAGCGATCCATAGTCTCTGCATATATTTTTCCAAAAAAAAAGTCCGATCATGTATGGATTCAGTTCACGACAAACTAATAAAGCTTATTTTACTCCGACTAGTTAATGCATTCTAAACAGATTGGTTGCTTAATAGGTACTTCTGATTTTGGCTGTACCTACGAGTATTTATAAATTTTATCAATTGAATAACGTTAAATGGAATAAATTATAAGGGAAGCAAAGATCCGCCAACTCTTTCTACTAGACACTAGAAACGTATGTATAGTCGCAGTAGGGAAAACACGGATAAATATTAAAATTTGCTTGCTACTTATAGCGTCTTCCAACAAACCGTAAATTCAAAACTTTTCCATCTCGAAACTGCTACCCAGAACCGTAACACCAAGAACTGCACGAAAGCTATTATAAACAAAGAATAATTTTAGTTCGATAACTATCCGTCTGAAAACATTTTCGTTGAGACTCAGTTTAAATCTTCGAAGCAATACGTTTCTACGCGGGAACATCGCCGAATGCGTGTTGCCCCTCTAGGCTGTGCTATAAAAGAGCCCAACGCTATTCCACGTTTTCGCTGTTCCGTGTTTGAGCAATTCCGGCTGAAATACGAGGTCATTGTTGGTGGCACCGACGGCGTCGGAGCCTGCGGGGCGCGGGGGCTCGCCAGAAGCACAACTAGCGAGCGAACGGAGCAGCCAACCCATTACTGTAGTACGCGAGAAAGAAATAGGACGTTTCTGTCGGCTCCTGCTTAAGTAATTGTGTTTCATCCATTCTTTCCCATTTCAAACTGAACTAGTTATTGATGAAATTTTGCACTTAGAAGAAAATAATGTCGCAGATCGTATAACGCGACCCCGTAACGTCGGATACGCTTTGTTGTGTTGAAAGGGATGAGGTGAAGCGCCCTTTGTCATGTCGGCTCGCATTATTGGCTTCTTTAGTTTACCATAAACACGGCGCGTAACACAATAAGGGTATTTTCATATGCCTTTCCGTATGTCTATTTGCCTGAGCTAATGGCAAACATGATAGCACTCACATTCTCCTGACAGGTTAGACGAGCACATCACGATACGAGTACAGACCTAGCAAGGATCTTTTGGCACTTAGATGAGGGCGTGGTTGTCAAACATCAACTCCAGCTGTCTGTCAAAAGTGACACTATACAAGTTGGCGGCGTAATAGTTCTGCCACTTGCCAAAAGTTACTTGTAGGTCAATTATCTGTGTATGTGTCTTGAGTATTGGTTATCCACCTAAAAGTTCTACAATATCGCAGAGATATTGTAGAATTTTCCTAAATTAAACCACTAGCTAGCTTGGCAAGCAATATCCGTAACTAAATGTGTTCTAAACAGTGTTGAGCAAAAATGATATATTGACTAATTTAATAAAGATTAGACACGTAATCGATGGCTAAAGAAAATAGTAAAAAAGTCGTCTATCATGATTCCAGAGTAAAATTTACCCAACACTGAAACGACCTAAACGTCGAATGTGAAAGCAGGAATAGGGTCGTGGTGTAGATCCATTATTTTCTAGTTCGTCGTTTTGTCGTACGCGACAGTCGCGGCGCGCCGTCCTGTAATTCAATCGCGGAACGGCGTTCTGGGATAAGCACTTATGTATGATTAAGTTTTTATACAATGTGCTTTTATCGTAGAATATTAATATTGCTTTTATGCAGATTCATATTACGCAAGGGCGTTACTCTAAGGAGAGCGCTTGTACCTGCGCCTGCATCCGATCCGAATTCGGGGAATTGCTCCCCAAATTAGTTACAGTACTGTTTCTGACAGTTTACGTACTAGATTATGTCTGAGATTTCCACTGTCCGTCAATTTTAATACTTGCCTAAGTAAAGTAGGGTTACTATGCGAAGTAAGACACTTCTCACAGTACTCGTTGCTAAGTGATCGCACTGCGTTCCATACGGCTGTAACGCGGCTATGATTTGTCAAATTTGCTCGTTACCTTAGCTAATATGACTTACGTTCATCATTCATTTCATTAACGTTCATTTTCATTAACGCATAGGGCCGATCACCACTCAAGCAATATCAGTAAGAACCCTGTGCGGTAAGACCTTATAGAAATGTTTCCGAATAGGTACGGGTGTTATTTATTCTCTTACCCAGCAACGGAGAAGGAAGAAATTTCCAATTTTCGGTGATGGGAGTTTGTCAACTCTGAAAATCCTGGATGACTCATTCACTATTATTTCAAAATGAAACAGGTCGTCACAATACTACTTAACTATTTTAACCGACCTAATAACTGATAGGTAACTATATTTTGTACTATGACTTTAGGTGTTACAAATATTTTCAGATTTTGAAGTAGATTTTCAGCGAATGCTTATTATGCAATCCCAACTTGTGTCACCTAATACTAATACCTACCTGACCTATGCGAATATCAGAACAATTTTATTATAAAACGGTACACGCACTGTTTACCTTTTAAAGGAAATATGCATTTCAACAGGTTTGTTAGATTATAGTTAAAATATATCATTAAATCCCGTGCACTGTTGAAGCGATATATTTTAACGAAAATCTGACAACCACAGACATAGATATCGGTTCTAAATCTCGTGTTCAAAATTTCATTTGTTTTGATTGGTTAATATTGAAATTATGATCAAACGTCTTCGTTTGTATGGAGCATACTCGGGGGACACTCCTCTTAACTAACGTGTAAATGCTTATTATAACGGGTAATTTGTATTATAATCATGTTCAATCCCTCGAGCTATGTGAAAATTGGTAATTCAAAATTATTCTGTGTGTTATGAGATTTAGTTAATACCTATTACAATAAGCAGTAAAGTTTTATGTGTTTATTTCATTTGCTTTCATTATCACTGTTACACATGCATGTATGTATTACTCCTCTATGTCTTGATGACCAAGTTGTTAATCTACTTAAGTAGCTTGATTATGAAGCATATAGGTGTGGCCACAGAGCATAGGTGTCTATAGGTGCGGCCCCAGAGGCCTGTTTGTCTACCGATTGACATAAACCAGGATCGAATCAGTCACATAATTGAACATATATTTAAAAACTGCTTAAAGGTAGAAAGAACCCTATGCCTCAACAGAGACCGATGAATATGTTACGACATTAAAAATTACACTTTTAAAGTAGATATATATATGCATATTGGTGATAGGCAACATACTTATCAAAAGAAAGTAGTAAGAATAATACGTTCCATGTTGTTTCCACTCCAGTAAAACAGGAAGCCAGCTTGCGTAGCGTTCCTTTCAGTCCTGTGCTCGATGGGTCAGACAGAAATCTTCGTAAGCGGAACGTTCCATGCAGAAAAAAGATAAAACGATTGACAAAAGTTTAATGATATAAATACGAATTATTGTACTCTATAATACAGCTATCAACTAACAAAGTCTTGTTCAGACAATTAAATTAATTCTAATCAAACAAAACAAAAGTCCATTAGTCAACATAACAACATTGCGGCTCAGTGCCGGCCAACTGATGAGCCACACAAATAAAAGCAGTCAAATAGGGCACTCCAACAACTGGTTATCAACAAACCGCACACAGATACCAGTACAAAGGTAATCCGAAACAAAAGAGAGAAAGAATTACGACAACAAAGAGCCGAGCAATAACTGTACAGGGTCTCCGCGTGAAATGCGAATGGGTGTTTTCCAGCCACATCTCTGTTCTAGCGAGGCTCATTCAAAGCAAAACTTGGTTCCACGAATGGCAGCACGTACGGCGAATGTACGTTTGATGCATTGATCCGATTTATTGGCTTCATTCGCCAGCCAGCGGAATGCAATGTACGCGGCAATTTAGTTTGCATCGTCGTTTGAACGCACCGCCATCCTTCGGCGTAGGCCCATTATGCTAATCCGTGTTACTGTTCTAATATTGCTAATGCTGAATTACTGTGCGTTCAAATGTCAAATCCATATTGGCTCAATTGCGTATAGGTTAAAGGGCTACACTGGGAACTAGTTTGTCGGTCTGGTAAACACCACTTTCGGTCCACTGAAGATTGGAAAAGCGTCGAATCATTATTTCAAGGTCGTCTTCAGTAAATCTACTGTAGTTCGAAAAACTGATCTGTCGGGAGAGCGTTCGTTGAGATGTTTTCTGTCGAAATTAGTTGGCA
Source organism: Blastobasis lacticolella (assembly GCA_905147135.1). NCBI lineage: Eukaryota > Metazoa > Arthropoda > Insecta > Lepidoptera > Blastobasidae > Blastobasis > Blastobasis lacticolella. The sequence goes on from LR990041.1 coordinate 12,622,280, forward strand.
AAAGAATGCATATTAAGTGCCGCCATATTACGGATATTTTTTAAACTCATTTCTTACACAGACAACATCAAGTAAAGAAACATTAGCTCCCTCTTGTCACTCTTGACAGATCCCATATATTCCATCTAAATTCACTATGTGAATTGACACTCTACGTCAAAAAGCACTATGACGTAAGAGGTCACACGAGCGTTTTATACATAACTCCGTTGACACCAAGAGACTTCGGTCTTATGTCTTAGAAAATAAAGCTACAACTTTTCTCCTTTTGTCTTAGAAAAAGTTAAGTAAGTACGATACAACGATTATGACAAACAAGCAGATATACCGCCTAATGAGAGGTGGTAATTGTTATGATTGCGATTCATCCATTCAGTATTCTTCTGTTTCATTAAGGTTTACACTTCACAAAGTTTCCTGTTAGGTGTGTGTGGTGTCGCTATATACCTACTGTTTTTGGTTGGCTGGCAAACGGGATATTTCCAAAATAGTGGTGTATACAGGTTGAGCCCTAAAACAGCGGTACAAAATTAATATTTAGGTTTATCTTACCCATAATTATGTCCAAAAATTTAAAATATTATTTCTGTATTATTTAAATATTGCACATGGAATTATGAGAAAACATTAGACCGTCCTACCGACCTAAACAACAGACTATCAACGATGTTGCCATCTGAATTACAACTCAAAACCAAAGTTTCTCCTATTTGAGGGAGTTTACAACATTCACGGGTCACTAACATACAAAGATATTTACACATATCTACTCTGAGGAATCATCTATTTCATTGTTTGCTCCTGTTACAAGCCCCACCCTGTAAATATATCGTAATATACCCACGAGCTCCGCTTTATCTCATATTCCGCGGAAGATCGGAGGAACTAGCTGCTTTATCAATGGAGCGTATCTTTACGCAGGTGTCGAACGAAAAGGTTCGACTTTCTTCCATTCCAAACTTAGGGTAGTATTCGAAACTTTGTTCGACGTTCTTTCCATCGATTTTAGATTAGGGAACCAAACGCGGCTGTAAAAACATTCTATAATAAATTTTGTTACTTTGCTAGTCAGGTTGCGACTAACTTCGCGGAGGGCGGGTCTAAGCACAACAGCTGGCGTTTCTGTCATCGCCGTTCGACTCCCCGACGCTATTGTTCCATGTGAACAAACACTGAACAATGAAAGGTCAACAAGAGCGGCCGAACCGTCATAACTAAATATTCCGTTTAATGAAAGTCCCATCGCTTATGGGGTGCAAACAAAGATCGAGGGCAACCACCGTTAAATCCGAGGCACACAATAGACGCAATCAACCGTGACCAAGTTTGCCTGTCTATAATTACATAATGAGATACTATCGCACCGCCACAGTTACCAATAAACTGAAACAATAGCTACATTCACCATTAGCGCTGTAATAATACCCATTTTCCTTATCTTCGCGCCCATCGTTCATATAAAGCTACATATATCAAATTAAATAAACTACGTGTTCACAATATGTTTTCATGCCAACTATCTTGTTCGCTCTCGCGGCGTAAATCAAGAAGCCACTCCTTGACAACGTTCTCGCCTTTTCTCGCTCAAACGCGTTGGGCGTTCATCTGTCGTCTAGCTCGGCGCTACCACGGGATCTCGGAGTTGCCCTACATTGCTGCATGCGTGCGAGTAAGCATGTCAGTAATCTTAACAATATCTTGCTTATTGTCCTGTAACACGCCGATAACTAGGTATAATCGTGTTATATTTGAAAACTTTGTATCTCGTTAAAATAATTATGGTGTTGAGCTAAAATGTGTTTATTGCTTTGTTTAATTAGTAATAGGTTAGATGGTATTAGGTGTTATGTCGCGGTACTCCATGATTCCCCATTGGTTCTTTGAATAATTATTGCATTATTATTATGCATGGGATATTTCATTAATTTTAATTTTCCCTTGCCTGTACATGGCTCAGCACACTACTCAGACAACACTACAACCGGTAAACTTTAGAATTTAAGACCGCTATCTAGCGGCGATTCGCTTGTACCTGGATTAGTGTTTTTATTTCATTGACCAAATTATAATATTTAAAAAATTACCGTCGTATAACTAGTGTCCCTTATACAACTTTTTTTCTTTAACACCTACGTGCAGCCAATTGACTCGCATCGCATTATTGGCGAGATTTCTATGGGCGCGGGCTGAATAGCGCGCGTCGATGGTAGAGCGCTTATTAATGGCGGTGTTTCTTCTGCGCTCGTTTCCTCTCTTTTGTGACTGCTCACGGCGCGGCGGCAAGCGGCTACATACGTGAGCACGCGATCCTGCCGGGTATTAAGGTGTTTTTGCCACGCTCGCCCCTAATGCCACCTTGTTCATTAGACGTCGCTCAAATAACGCACAAAATAAAACCGCTTTGAATTCTGCCCTTTTGTTTCCCACCTTCCCCACTCACCATTAATTTCCTACGCATTAGAACGCTTCGCAATCCAACTGAGGCCCAATTTCGCGCCTCCACAACGCGAGCTAATAAACCGGCTATTCGAGTGAAATTGCCAAATAATAACTAGGCGAGTGTAGAATAACGAAACTTTTCCGACCACACATGTGAGGCCAATTCCGTCGGCACATAAAGATGAAAATATGACACGAAAGCCGATAAATTTGGTCAATAGCCATTATACGACGATGTCGGCGCGCGAAAATATGGAGGAGTGGGGGACTTCACGGCTCTTTGATTTAGGGGCGGCGTCGCACAATAACAACAGAACGGGAAGGCGCGGACGCGGTTTAGCTCGCAACTTTGCACATAATTTCTTTTTGAAAGCCGCCTGTAAGCCACCGTATCCTCGTACATGGTTAATTTACTTTTGAACACAGTCCCCTCCTCGACATTGCGTAACGACTGCCTGAGACTAATCGATGTGTAATTAGCGTCTCCCCGACTGATTAACATTGTCTCGCTTTGAGTGGGAATTCCTTTGAATACACGACATTAACATAGATTATGTTCCGTTTAGGTTGGTATGGAATTTATATTTTTTATTGATATGGGTAGCCACAGTAGGTACCGTGTTATTGCGATTATCATGAGCTTTGTAAATAATTTGGATTTGATTATTTTTTGTTGTGAGAGAGACCACATTAATCTATAATTAAAATGGTAGCAGCTTCCTAAATAGGTTTAAAAATAATTAAATGAATAGCACGTAGGTTACAGAGGGAAAATAGAAATGACAAAATCATCAGTACTAATTATGGATTAAGTTTTAAAATTTTTAGGGGCTTTATTTTATTTCAAATAAATTCATAATTTTAACAAAGTTGCTTGTACACACAGACTTATACTTCCAAATCTTAAAATACTATTTAGTTTTTGACCAAATCCGGTTTTTCGGTCGAGAAGTTCTAGTGACAGTTGTACCGAAGATATCCGAACAACAGCCTGTACTAGACGCTGTCAAACAGCTCAAAAACAACAAGGCGCCGGGTGATGATGGAATTACGGCAGAGCTTCCGAAAGCTGGTAGAAGGACCTTTCAGAAGCTGTTCAACTTCGTCAACTGGTCTATACCCAGCAGGGGTCGTCTTCCGGCTGATATGATGATTATGATAATTTCGGTTTTGGACTCCCAATCTGCCATTCTTCATTAATATTAATTATCCATAGCCTCCGTTTTATTTTCAATCTAAATATTTTCATTTGTACGCCGCTTTTGGACTAACGAATCTGTCATTCTTCTTTAGTATTAATTATCCAGAGCATCCATTTTATTTTTATCGTACTAGTTTAGTAATTTTTATGCAACAGCTGAATATATTTATTTTGCGGTGACTCAAGTTTTTTTCACGTTATATTTTAAGCAACTTGGTTAGTCTTCACGATCCTTTGTATTAATCAGTATGAATATGAAATCATACAATATGAAACGTTATTCAAGCTAAATCGACACTTGCAAAAAAATATTATAGTTTGTAATTTAAGTATTAGCATAAAATATGCACATATATCAATAACACTATACCTCTTTAGTCTTGCAAGAAACGTCATCGTAAACCAACTCCCGACATATTCAACGTTACGTACGGTGGCAATGTATTGCGCGCAGTATTCCCATCTGTGGCACATCCAATATCGGGCTTTATACATCTGGGGACGGGCACGCAGCTGGCACCCGTCCGAGCTCGCACATACTCTAACGAAATAGAAAATATCATTATTCTTCCCTCAAGACAAGGAGGCGTTCGACCGGGTTATTTATTACAGGATGCCGCGCTGCACTCAGCAGCCGATGTCGCAGCCCGCGGATCTAGCCAGGAATAAACAACTTCTAAACCATAAACTATATCGGCCATGTACCGTGGACGTTGTTATTTATTTTGTACTAGTGGACCCGACGCGACCTGGTTCGTGTACACCTACTTTACTCCTATGTACCCTTTTTTCTTAGTTATAAACCTTTCTCTTGAATCACTCTATCTATTGTTGAAAACCGCATTAACATCTGTTGCGTAGTTTAAAAGTTCTAAACGTACATAGGGACAGCCGGCGAGAAGCTAATTTGTTTTATACTATGGCACTGGACGTAAAGCTGTTTTTTATAAACCTCAACGAATCGATTTGTAGAGTTTGAGTTGAAACTTCTACAATGTATGTACATTATACGTTAATAATATACTAAACCACGTCGATCAAACCGATAAAATTCCATTCGCGTCCCTAAAATATAATCCTTTACCCAATCAATCCTAAGCCGAGTTCAATTTCGCAGCTGTCAATATTCCATATGATGCTATTTCGTGAAGATAATGAAATGAGCCAATCGTCAGAAATCCAATTTTCCCAGAGCACAAAATGAATAAGAACTTGTAAGTGAGATATTTCATGTCCAGGCGCTCGTTTCGCAGGTCCACAGCAATCTTGGGGCATTCAAATTGATGGTAAGGGTACGTTTCACCATTAGAGGGGACTTATTAATTCCCCTTTCGACAGGCCGACCGAGGAGGCCATAAATTCGCCTCAACCAAAGGGATGACCAATTTCAGAACATTTACGAGCCACAAATTACGCGACCGCTGAAATATACTGGGCTAGGGACGGAGAACGAAGGGCAAGCGGTAGAAGAAAAAGCCCAAATGTTAATTTAATGTTGAGAGCTACAGAAAATTGCGCCAGTCCTCAAGATGGGAGAAATATTGGGCGCTATCCGCGAAAAGGTCCGGCACTAATTTTATGCAGGGTAAATGAGCCGAGGGCGGGCGCCGCACAATCGATATTCATTTGGGTAAGCGTACCGTTAATTTTTTCCGGAAACCGATATTATGGAAATTACAAGCGAAAGCTCTACTTTGGGATAATGGTTATTTGTTAGAGTACGGCCAACGAATTAGTGCTCGGTAAGATGAGCCGACGTTATGATGCGTAAGTCTACAGATATCTCATTATTGTTTGCCCGCGGTCTTCAGTTTCGCCAATGTAAACAAGACACTGCGAATTGTAAGAGATCATTAATTCGGTAAAAATTACTATTATTAAAAAAGGTACTATTAGTAAAAACACAACCAATTTATTTATTTAAGTGTTTAATAACAATGACGGATGTGTCTTGCCGCGTGTCACTCAATCACAGCCATGACGATGATTATTATCCCACTAATCATTTTGGCATTGATGTCAAGGTTGCGCTTTCGCGCACGAGGGCCCGGTGTCCGCCATGACCATGATCCAGGATTTGGCAGATCATGTAATTACAGTGAAGCGACTGCCATCTGACCTCCATGACCCTGCTACAAGGGGAACCTGACCAGATTAGATCATGGTTACACATTCAGTAGCCTGAATGTGCAGGTTTTCCCTCATTGTTAGAGCATCGATTAGTCAACCACTCGGCCACCGACGCGCCTCCTAGCGTGTGCACTTTATTGTATAGGCCTATTGTCAAAGTCAGACCACACCAAGGAAGTCAGATATTGCCAAATGATATTTTTCCATGAAATTCCTATTCTAAACTTACTGGCCAACCGGATAGGAGCGAAGGAGGCCGGTAGAGATGTGTGAGGAGTGAGAGTTTTTGCCTAAACTATTTGTTTTTACCCGACTGCGTTATAAGGAGGATTCTATTTGTCGAGCGTATTTATGTATGTCTATTTCTTTGTGACACGATAAATTTCGGAAACTGCAATGGAACTGCCTAATCTATCTTCGTTCCACCATCAAACGACAACACTCTCGGTGAAATGACACATGTCTTACAGTCGAAATTACAAAGACTACTCGCACAAACCACTTTGCTTCAACATTTATTGTGCGAACCGTGACGGAACTCTACCTGACTTACTGTCTTTTGATAAGTACAACCTGGGAGATTTCAAATCCAAAGTAAAAAGCTCTTTAATTGTTAGAGTGCTTCACCAGACAGTGTTGCTTAATATTAGACATACCATACTTCCTAAAGACCACGCGAATGAAGTCGCGGGTAAAAGCTAATAACTAATAAGTTTGTCTCTAAAGGTGTCTAACTAGCTTTACCCATGTCAATATAGCCACCTCTTTTCATGACTTTAGTGGTTGAATCTTGGAAAATGCTGTGTTTCTTTCCTTATTTGTATTGAAGAAAACTGTAACACGTGTTTGCATGTTTGAGTAACGAAGTCGCGCGCACAGATTGTGTACTATAAATTACAATATAGATATAGGCATAAACATCGAAACAAAGGAAATAGGTGCGAATAAAGTGGAAGTCAATCAATACTATTCTCTATGGCGCCGAGCATCGCGACTTTTATCCATCTCACTCAATATTTCAACGTCTGCGTTATAACGTTGTTCATATCGCTTCCAAGCAAAATGTTTTCCCGTCTCAATATACTTGAAGCGCATATAAGTGATGATATGGAAAAAAAGAGAGAACAAAACATTCGGCAAGTTTCTGCTTTTAATGGCAGTTTTATTTGCTCGGCTCGATATATCTGAGCCAGTTTGGTAGCGTCGCTCGCTAGCTAACTGTTTTATCACTTTATTGCATGAGATCGCATAAACTTGTGAGAGCAATAAAATGTTGCTATAGGGAAAATAGTTGGCCAGTTTGTTGCGAGACAATCTAAGAACAAGTACAATATATCATTTGGTTACAATCTCTGGGCTGGAATAAGTTATTTGCGTCCAGGCGTATAGTATAATTGTTTCAATTAATAATAAAATTTATGCGAGAGACAGTAAATGATATAGTTTTGTTAGGTATTGTTACAACAATAAATAATTCACAAAATTTAATAAGTAGGTAATTGAAACTAATTTCTTAGGCATATTATATCAAAATTTCAAAAAAACTGTAGAACGTAGGGTCAATCGACCGCATACTTAATAGACAATTGTAGAAAACCCGCATTAAGCATTCCTATAGGAAAAATAGACATTAAAATGAAGACAGTTATATAATTCGTAGCTACATAAATAATACGTTTGTCGCAGGTCATGGACGTAGCTAATGGACAATTTTAATATGGGAATTTGTCACTTGTACCGTTCTCCTTTATAAAACATTACATTTAGCTTTTACTTTCATTACAGTAGTTGATTGTACCTTAAATTGTTTGCCGATCGATGATCTATGTACTGTCGTCCGACAGTACTTACAGTTTTCTATATTCTTGCGCGTTTGATTCTAAACGAACGGTTTTTAAAATCTTACAGTGACATAATATAATAGATACCTAACTAGCTTTCTGCCAGCGGTTTCGCTCAGGCAGAGATGTGTATAGATACTCGTATTTGATTATTATACTTATACTTTTTTGCCACCTTAGTGGTATAAAAAATGTACAGTACCTAGTGTACTCATCATGTAGTTGTATCTTACTAGGTGAGGTCGGCATAATATAATGTACCTTTCTTTAGTTTAATAAAATATTGTAATAACTAATAAGTTTGTCCCTAAAGCTGTCTAACTAGCTTTACCCGTGTCAATATAGGGACCCCTTTGCACGACTTTAGTGGTTGAATCTTAAACTAGTATCTAACAGACGTTCCGTTTTGGCTGGAGCCGACCAACCGTCAGTTGCAGTGGCTAACAGTATAAAATAAAGTCGCTTTTGGGTGTGGGGGAACGTGGTCGAACGTCCGACCAAGGTTAGCTTTTGTACATCTTGCTACTTTTAAATATAATTCTTATCAAGTTTCAAGTAAAAATAATTAGGCCTAACTTATTAAGCGTTGGTGACGCGCGTTGCACGAAATTCATACAATTTTGAAGTGACATTTGTTGACAGCACAACGCGTGTCGCGCGATCTAGCACATAAGCTCAAGATAAAGATTTTCAGTTAAAATATTATTTAATTATTTATCGTATGGCTTTTAAAGTTGCTACTGCCATCATTAAGTATCGTATTCAATAACGGATTACCTGCTCGAAACATTCCGTGTGTTTCAATTTATAAACTTGAAAACATCCCAACAAAACAAAGCGAGCGATCATGTGGCTCTGGCGCGAACGCCGCGCGGGTCGCTCCCCTGGCCCGCAGTATCTCTGTCATGGCTGCCCGCATTCGAAAATTGGATTTAATTAGTTGGCCGTATAAAACGTACCGCCGCCCGCCGCCCGCAACCCGCCTGCCGAACCGAACTCAGCGTGCCAGTTTATAATAGACCCCTCGCTCTCTATCTTTTACAAACCACAAACATCATTTACGCAACTGACATTATATACTTCAACTCATATTTCTGTATTATTTAAAATACTCAGCTTATTCACGACAAATCTGCTTGAAGCCTTATTTATTAGTACAAAATTACGTTTACCTTCAACAAAACCCCTTCATTTGGATTGTGTAATATTAAGCAGCTGTAGGTACCCTCACAAAGCCTTTTGTTCAAAATCCCAAGTAGGGACGGGCTCCGAATGACTAACAACCCGCTAACAACTGAAAAGAGCCTAAAAGATAGCGCACAATTTATATCCAGCCAGACAAATGTGACAGGAATGAAGCTATAATTTTGTTAAATCACCTGCTTACTGGCTCTACAGGGTGAATTTGTATTTGAGTATCTATTCGTGTTTAGTTAGGTGGGTTGAGTCAAACAAAGGGGACTGCGGATCATGAGACAATTTACTGATAATTGCATAATTCAACGGGATGTCCTCATCATATAAACAATGCGAGCCGTCGGCACTTGAGCCACCAGAGCTACGTATGGTTAAGCTCCGCTTGTTTGTACTAATCGCAATAAGAACTTTTCTTCTTTTGTGTTCTTACGGTCAAACTTTCTGACCACGACTTCGAAACAATCAAGCCGTTCAGAGGATGCCAATTGGATTAGCAGTGACTATCGCTCCGAAACTAAGACAGCTTGCACGACTTATATAGCGGACTGTGAGGAAACGACGACGGTGTTTGGAGTTTTAATGTTTTCCCTGTTCCCTTTCCACGTAGGTACGTTTATCGCGACGAATAAAAATATTCACGAAACTATTCATGACATGCTACGTAACGTAACCCTACCTACGTACTAATACTTGAAAGCGATAGCCCCTCAATCTCCGAGTCAAGGAAACGATCCTCATAACTTTACGGTAGTTGACTTTATGTAATAAAATGTGTACTAGACCCTTCTCCAAACACAAATAGCGCACAGCAAAATAATATATCTTACCTTAGAATAGGGTTCTTCCTGTCGACCGCCTTTCAGAAAGTCATAGAGTATGCAAAGAGGCAGAACCATTATGCCGGGCTCTTTACATAACGTGGCGGCTACTGCAAAAAGGAGAGTTCCTGCCAACGTAAGCCATTGTAGTAGTTCACTGTAGTCCTCACTAACACTGTCACTGTCCTCGCACTGGCGCCTTTTAGGGTCTGGCTTCACCTCGCATGCGTTGATCACTTTCATGGGTCCCACTTTGCCGGCTTTGAGCAACTTGCGAAAGTTCGTCATTATGTGTTCCACCAAGGCATGGCAGCTGAGGCGAAACGGCGCTTCGCTGGTTGGTATTTGTCGGCGAACTACGTTTTTCTTAGTGTGTTGACATAGTTGTCTCTTTTTGCTCTCCTCTCTGAGTGGAATGTGCATAGTATAGGTTAGGAAACTTAAAAGAAAAAAAACACAAGCAGCGAGATCTGCTCGTCCAACCACGCTTGCGACCGCCTCCGTGTGTATCGGGTGCGCCGCGAATACCACTCCAGTGACTGCGGTGCCGACCTTGGTGCAGTAATGTGGGAAGAGCCGCCATGCCGTCGACACCACGAGCGTTGTTGCCAAGGAGTGCAGTATCACGTTGAATAGATGGTAGCTCCACGGTTTGAACCCGCTGAGGGCGTAGTTGAGGCGAAATGTGGCGACGCTTAGCGGCCGGTAGGAGCCGTGAGAACCGGCGTCTGTTAGCGGTGTGCCCCAGAAATCGTTTTCGAATAAAGCCTCTATAGGTGTATGCCCGATGACGTCCGGGTTCGACAGGATCGCCCGCCTGCGAAATAAAATTGCAAGTTAAAATTTCTATTCGTATTCCATTCAATATTTTTGATGTGTCTCGGCTTTGATAGACTTTGATATGTTTGCAAAAGTCTTTGTAACTCAGGCCAGGAAAGATTAATAATAATATAAATAATCTTTTTAGAACGTGGACACATACATAGGATTTAGAAACTGATGAGCCTCTGGAACTCAAACTAGAAAAAACCTGTATGTGTAACAATTTCAGTGGTTAGTTTGTAAGATGAGTCAGATTTCATAGTAATTGACACACCAAAGGGGTTAAAGGTTTGCTAGAAGAGGAGCAGAATGTGGTCTCTACTAAACCCTATGAGAAATTATGTATAAACAAAATGAATAGAATAAACCTCTCGAAGACCGAGTGCCAATCGACAGCAACTCAAGCCCACTTGTATGCACTTGAACGGAAAGCTTGCTTGGTATCGCCAACGGTTAAGTGATATTTCATGTTTAATCGAACAAACCGAATTGACAGATATAATATCGACTTACTACAATGGTCACTTAACAGAAGCGTTAGAGGACAATGCTGAAGTGCAATACTAAATTAAACAATAGGGAAAGAACAGCTTATAATAGAATATTAGGTATTTTGCCTACATATATATGTTTTTATACATTTACGTTAAGCAATCTAACATACATTTTTGTAAGTGACTCAACAAGCACTTTAACAATTTAATTAATTTTGACCATTTAAGTTTTGTTGATTTGGGCCTTAACAAATCAATAAAACTTATGCGGTAGTCAACTTTGATACATGGAGTAGCAAAGGAAAATAGTTCCCAAATATATGTGGACCAAGATCCCATTTCTACTTTACATAATTCCCGAGATTGCCATTACGAAAGTTATAAATCTCTGTCAACTCCGTTCCGAGTGCAGCGAGATCCAGACTGAAATCGTATTTACAACTACAATTCCTTCGAATTCATTATACGGATCGTTAGTTCGTTTTGAAGTACTAAATAAAAAGCAATGTCTCTGTCTTCTACCTCGAGTCCGCTTTTTGCATCTTGTGATGGGACGCTAATAATTTAAATTCATAAAACATAACCCTCCTTTTGTCGCAGTCGGGTTAAAAACCATTGGTGTCATTCGAACGTTTAAATTTGCTGAACACCAACATGTGGCACTCACTTGAAATTCCGATAACCAAAACCAATTTGTCACACGATATTATGTTAGTTTGAGTGAGCAATAAATTCCCAAAAAGGTCGAGCTTAATTACAAGGGTCACACTTGTAAGTGTAGGAAAAAATAAAAGTTCGCATTCCAAAATGTCCAATAAATTCACGCTGAGATATCGATGTAAAGACAATACCAAGAAAACGAACAAGCTAGCCTAAGAATAAAAAAACTGTCATAAAAACAAAGGTTTCAGATATTATACATTTAAATAAATCTGTATCCTAAGTCTTACGACTTAGGGATGCTTTACAAATATTACGCGGCAAACCCTTGACCAATTTCAGGTACGAGTCCAGGCAGTTGACGCTACCAAAAATGGTGGCCAACTTAAATGTGCGATAGCTATTGGCTGATCTGAAGAGACACAATCGCGGGAAGCGACGGGATTGGCAGATTGCACTCCCACCACGAGGGATGATGCGCAGGCGTCGATTGCCATCCGTAACAACCAAAACACCAAACAACACAAGCAAAGAAGAACCTTATGTTAATTAGCGTAGATACTAAGATTGTAATTAGTAATTCATCTCTATTATAATTAAGTCAGCGAGAGGAATCACGGGGTAGAGGGATGACACTTCTTATTTCGGAGCGGAGCGAGGCGGCTGGACGAGCAGTAGAGCATTCATTGAGATCAGACCTTATAGTCTAATAATGTAAAATTATATTAAACTTTGATGTACTAATAAATTAGAGTCAGTGTATATTAGCAGCGGCGACAAAAGTTAAGTTGATACCTCTTATGTTTATGTATATGGTTTAGGTATTAATTGAATCGATCTGATAAATATCATCTATAAATTTCATCAATTTTCATTTGTATTCTCACTAGTAGAGATTTTATTAACATAGTTTAACTTAAACAAGATGGAAAGTAAAAGTTACCTAATCAATTGCCACTTACATCCAATTTTAACTGTAATTATTCACTATGAATTATCTCTAGAGATAATTAGACCACGGTAATATTTGAACAAAATATACCGAAGCCTATGTCTATCATCATCAAATCAAATAATTAATGTGTCTGATATATCTCTATACGAGATCATTATGTGCTATTATAAAAGCCTATGTATATGTATGTATTGTGTGTACGTTAACGTTCATTATCACGTTAACTAGTCCCTGCGTGAAATACTCGTAATGTGGTATTATTTGAATAAAATTATACAAAACCTACCTATGTCTAATCTGCGACGCTTAGGAGTTTGTAATGAACTTACATTGAAATCATCATCAATAACGAATACTCCAAGATATATATTGTTTGAGTATATTCTACATAAATGTATGATTAACTATTATTTATTTATAGAACTGAAATAGGTGTTCAGACCCCAATTTATTGACGAAAAGTTCTTTAAGATGACTTAATGGACTAGTCAATACCATCTAATGGCTTAAACCCACGGTTTATTCATAATGTTATTAGACCAAAAGGCGTATGGGCTGTCCCAGCTTATACGACTAGTCTAATTAACGAATATACCTATAATATATATTATTATTAGGCCAAAAGGCGTGTGAGTTGATCAATCCCCACATGACTAGCCTAATACTGACTACCTGTTGGTAACGCGCAGCGTTAATGAGTCGAATACTTCACTGATAAGTTAGCATTTATATCGACTAATTGTTTCACATTAATTGACTTAATTAAGCTTATGTTTGATTATATGTTTTAACTATGCAAACCAAGTATGACGCTTTGACTTTCAATTATGTGAATGTAATGATTTGATTTGAACAAACAATTGTTTAAACGATACTAATTAATTAATTAATCATAATTAGACTTAATTGGGCGAAAATGGTTTTTGCAATACTGACCTGACGTTTTCCATTTTCGATAGGTATTGGCCCTAGGAATCGAATGGTCAGAATCACGAATGTCTCTGTTGTCAGAAATTCTTGGTTAAAATCATAAAATAGTTTCAATCGTAGAGTCACAATTAAGTAAATAAACGTATATCTATATTTTAAACTCTACCTGTGACTTTAATTCATATTCCCGCATACCTTGACTAATTCTCAATATTACATTCCAAGTTGACTGTAATCATCCAGACCTAATGATTGAGATGCCTAAGTAACTTCTTTCAGAACTAATGGTACTTAAATGCCTGAAATAAAGTAATTTTCTTTAGAGGAATTCAATAAGAAATATCCACGTAAATTCTTGCAATTCAACGCATGGCATTCGAGTTTTGATAATTAGATTAAACCAATAATTTTTTGTTGGTTCACCCTAGTTGGTGCTATATTCAGTAAGATTGGGACACCACAGTTGTTGCGATCCTTCATCTCGTAAAACGTAGGGAAAAGCTGTCCAAAGGATCCTAAATTGATACAAAGCAAATATACAGGGGCCCCATTTTCGGATGAAGAGTGGAGATGATTTGAATATATGTATATGATAACCTTACGGGGTTACAAAGAATGACAGCGGTATATCAAGGAATATACCTAGTTATCTTGCCAGGCCAAGGCAAGCTTAGGGAACCTTGGGGATCAAGAAAGCATCGACACCCTCCATCGTGGCAACCCTTTGGAGCACGTGAAAGGAGGCAGGAACACATTAAAAGGTCCTAGTCTGGACAAAGGTTCAGCTAGGGGACTGGCTCCTTTGTGACCCACTTCAGGGGGCTCAACTTGCTGTCTTATAATTAAATTATATTTTTATTATATCACTCGAATCATTGCCATTGACGTAGTGGAGTTTTATTGCAAGTTTCTGTTTTACATAATACTAGAGAGGAATTAACATCACAGTTTAAGGCATTTATAAACCAATCATCAAACCCGAATCTCATAAAGTTAAATAGACTGCCGTTGACGGTCTTTGTTCACCCATTTTATATTGGACTCACATACGACGGTGAGACCGCTTCATGTTATGCGCGAGGCGCATGACCACGTTAGGTTCCATGACATGTAATGAGTGACCAGATCGACCTAGGATCGTTTCATCCATTGAACGTGAATAGCTTGACCATACATTTAGCATCGGGACCACCTCATCGGGTGACCGTTGCTCCAGATAGCTCCATTCATTCATAGGCGCGGACCATCTCATCTGCTGCCGATTGCCCAGGATCTAGGTTTTGTGTCTCAACTAAGCAGACACATCTAGATAAAAGAACCTTTAAAAATAACACAACGTAGACATATTAATTACTAAATTCATTTCATTCTTATATATGACGATCACTATTCTTTTCAGTATTTATAATAAAATACACATTTCATTACAAACCTCTGTTGAGAAACGATAAACTGAGGACAATTGGTTAAGTACCAATACAAACGTAAAATAAAAACCTAAATAGCACTCATTTCACTAATATGTTTGATCTAAACGGCTGGGAGAGGAGTTAAGTTTATCTATTTACTTATAAATAACTGAAAGCGCTATACTTGGTTTGTGAAAATTGTTAATTGCCATTTTATATTTGTGTTTTTATTGTGTGATTCCACAGGGCGAAACTTGATCGTTTTCAAAATATTGAAATAACAGTAAATTACGCGTTGAATAACAATATTTCAAAACAAATAAAACTTAGATTAGCTACAGAATCGTGTATGTTTTTTTTCATAAAGTACAAAAATATTAGTAATATAGCTATAGAGTGATTACGCCACTTACCGCGCAGCTTAGTAGGGAATAGAGTTGATAAGTGAATGTGTTTGATAAGTTGATACATGTGTTTAGGATACTTAGATGAAAAATAGTGTTACTTGTCAGTTGACATAAATTTGTGTTTTACTAAAATTTAGTTCGCGATAGGTATCAAACATGTTTTAATTGAGCTTCATCTAAGAATGTTAGAATTGGTTGAATGTGTTTTAATATATGATCTCGATCAAAAAGCGAACTAATATATAGTTCTGCTAGATCGTTAATACGTTATGGTTATACTTCAAAGGAATTTATATCAAATTATTGTCGATCAAATAGACAACGCAAAACCATTGTCGCACTAGGTATGAACAGAGTACTATGTTAGCAAAATACCTATGTTGCATCGCATACAATCCATCACTAGAGTTTAACCTCCATCACATTAGTGGAGAGTTTTGCGATAATCTCCACGCTTATCAGGCGTATTGGAGATCGCAGTGTTTGTAACACTATACTAATGTTATCATATAGAATCCCTTATTTTGTTGTTTGAATATCTAGATGCCCACTTAAAATATTTGATGCACATGGCTAATATAGACATTATATTAATAAATATTTAAAAGCAAAGTACAAGCGGCTAGTAAGACCGAACGGAAATGCCAATGTAACATAAAAAAAGGATACAGATGTTGCGACGGGACTTTAACATTGTTTCTGTTTCTGTGAATGAAGAACCCTACAATTAAGGAATTCGTAAACTATTGTTTCAAAAGTAGGGACGCCAGTAAAAACGTAAACCAGCGACAAAAACAATTGCGCACAGATGTTTAGAAACTGCGTCCCAAACCTGCATTGTAATTCGAAATCCTATAACGCTTTGGAATTATATCGGTTTAATAAATACCACGATAACACTGAGTACCTATAACCAAAATGGAAGGTGCTTCCAATTTTGAATTAATTGTGTTTTAAAAAACCATTTACTGTCAGGAATTAGTCTAGGTCTAGGTAGTCTTAGGTTAAGTAGAGTGTAAACATGCAGGTAGGAGGAGCTTAGGTAGGACCATTAGCTTTATGGCTTAGGAATAATTTTGTCAGTATGATTACGATTTAGATAGATGAAAACTAAGGATACATCAAAGGATGTGTATTGTTTATTCCCAATAGAATAAATCGATTAAAATGGACTCGAAAAACGATGTCTAATAAATGTAACTAAGTGTTACAGTTACATGCAAGTAGTAAAATAAATAAATATATATTACTTAGTAGCATCAGAAATAATGAAATATATCAGTATACAGAAGTCGACTGGGTGCGCAAAATGTATTGCAAAAACACCCAACTATAACAAAAGTACCCATTATCATCAGGTATTTTCCAAAAGTAAACCGCCTTTGAAACTGAGCCTTATAAAGCGTCAATGACACAATCAAATATTTTGTACACATTACAAAATAACAATGTATGGATTGGTGAGGAAATGCGCTATGACATGGCGAGTAATATTGGGAATACTTTATTTTATGGGGAACAAACATTTTACTAAACCCACAATTACGTAATAAACGTAACTCATTCATTAAATTATGATGTGCACAGTGTGATCGGAATGACCGTGAGACACCATATCTCAATTCCTCAATTCAAAGAAATTAGTATCTACGTAGCTTACCAAATGAAAAAATTTAACGCTGCGGTATTTAAAAGATATGATATTGCTTTAGGTAGGTTTGACTAAAAATTATACAACTAGATATTTTCGACTAGTTTAATGTTTAGGTTAGATAGGGAACCGTAGGTTAGGCAGCTAGGTAGGTTTCAATACTAGGTAGGCAACTGTACAGATTAGGCGTCTTAATTTATCTAGATTTAGGTGTATAGGTTATTTATACTTGTTAGGTAGAGCCGAATAGATAGGTATCGATGAATGTTAGTTACTTAGTTTGGATTAGGTCGAATGTTTTAGGTTAACAATATCAGTTAGGAAGAGTCGGATTAATAGAATAAGATATAGATAGAATATGTTAGGTATATCCATATTCGGTAGATTAAGTTAGGTTGAATGGGTTAGGTTAATCCTTATATATTATAATAATACTTGCTAGATAGGGTCGAATACGGTAGTATAAACAGATTATGTTAGGTAAATCAGTTTTAGGTCGCCTAGAATAGGTCGAATCACTTAG
Source organism: Blastobasis lacticolella (assembly GCA_905147135.1). Lineage (NCBI taxonomy): Eukaryota > Metazoa > Arthropoda > Insecta > Lepidoptera > Blastobasidae > Blastobasis > Blastobasis lacticolella. The sequence continues at coordinate 12,639,757 of LR990041.1, forward strand.
GTAAACTTAGGGTATGGAGGTAAGCTGCAGAGTGTTAAGATAAGTGAAAAGCGGCAAATCAATTTAAATTACTTCGTACAAATTAAAATCTGAACTAAAAAAAAAATAAACGGTCAAATAAGATAATAAAACCATTCCGTTTGCTACGATGTAGAAGTCTAATGATCTAGAGCTAGATCTAACAGAGGATGTACATCAGTCACGTAGCATGGGAGAGGGATTTTTTTTTACAATGGGATACATGTGAATATAATGAACTAAACATTGTATTAAATTTATAATATTAAATTGAATAATAGAAAAGAACGAAATCTTAAAGGTAAACATATCTTGGGATACGTTTCGTTCGCAGAATGAAATCATTGATTAATTATTTGGTTATGAATTCAATTATCCCATCTTATAAGTTGAGTATTGTGTACAAAGTCAGGAGAACTATCGATTCCTAACTTTCTACAGGGAGAGGTATGTGATGGGACGCTAATAATTTAAATTCATAAAACATAACCCTCCTTTTGTCGCAGTCGGGTTAAAAACCATTGGTGTCATTCGAACGTTTAAATTTGCTGAACACCAACATGTGGCACTCACTTGAAATTCCGATAACCAAAACCAATTTGTCACACGATATTATGTTAGTTTGAGTGAGCAATAAATTCCCAAAAAGGTCGAGCTTAATTACAAGGGTCACACTTGTAAGTGTAGGAAAAAATAAAAGTTCGCATTCCAAAATGTCCAATAAATTCACGCTGAGATATCGATGTAAAGACAATACCAAGAAAACGAACAAGCTAGCCTAAGAATAAAAAACTGTCATAAAAACAAAGGTTTCAGATATTATACATTTAAATAAATCTGTATCCTAAGTCTTACGACTTAGGGATGCTTTACAAATATTACGCGGCAAACCCTTGACCAATTTCAGGTACGAGTCCAGGCAGTTGACGCTACCAAAAATGGTGGCCAACTTAAATGTGCGATAGCTATTGGCTGATCTGAAGAGACACAATCGCGGGAAGCGACGGGATTGGCAGATTGCACTCCCACCACGAGGGATGATGCGCAGGCGTCGATTGCCATCCGTAACAACCAAAACACCAAACAACACAAGCAAAGAAGAACCTTATGTTAATTAGCGTAGATACTAAGATTGTAATTAGTAATTCATCTCTATTATAATTAAGTCAGCGAGAGGAATCACGGGGTAGAGGGATGACACTTCTTATTTCGGAGCGGAGCGAGGCGGCTGGACGAGCAGTAGAGCATTCATTGAGATCAGACCTTATAGTCTAATAATGTAAAATTATATTAAACTTTGATGTACTAATAAATTAGAGTCAGTGTATATTAGCAGCGGCGACAAAAGTTAAGTTGATACCTCTTATGTTTATGTATATGGTTTAGGTATTAATTGAATCGATCTGATAAATATCATCTATAAATTTCATCAATTTTCATTTGTATTCTCACTAGTAGAGATTTTATTAACATAGTTTAACTTAAACAAGATGGAAAGTAAAAGTTACCTAATCAATTGCCACTTACATCCAATTTTAACTGTAATTATTCACTATGAATTATCTCTAGAGATAATTAGACCACGGTAATATTTGAACAAAATATACCGAAGCCTATGTCTATCATCATCAAATCAAATAATTAATGTGTCTGATATATCTCTATACGAGATCATTATGTGCTATTATAAAAGCCTATGTATATGTATGTATTGTGTGTACGTTAACGTTCATTATCACGTTAACTAGTCCCTGCGTGAAATACTCGTAATGTGGTATTATTTGAATAAAATTATACAAAACCTACCTATGTCTAATCTGCGACGCTTAGGAGTTTGTAATGAACTTACATTGAAATCATCATCAATAACGAATACTCCAAGATATATATTGTTTGAGTATATTCTACATAAATGTATGATTAACTATTATTTATTTATAGAACTGAAATAGGTGTTCAGACCCCAATTTATTGACGAAAAGTTCTTTAAGATGACTTAATGGACTAGTCAATACCATCTAATGGCTTAAACCCACGGTTTATTCATAATGTTATTAGACCAAAAGGCGTATGGGCTGTCCCAGCTTATACGACTAGTCTAATTAACGAATATACCTATAATATATATTATTATTAGGCCAAAAGGCGTGTGAGTTGATCAATCCCCACATGACTAGCCTAATACTGACTACCTGTTGGTAACGCGCAGCGTTAATGAGTCGAATACTTCACTGATAAGTTAGCATTTATATCGACTAATTGTTTCACATTAATTGACTTAATTAAGCTTATGTTTGATTATATGTTTTAACTATGCAAACCAAGTATGACGCTTTGACTTTCAATTATGTGAATGTAATGATTTGATTTGAACAAACAATTGTTTAAACGATACTAATTAATTAATTAATCATAATTAGACTTAATTGGGCGAAAATGGTTTTTGCAATACTGACCTGACGTTTTCCATTTTCGATAGGTATTGGCCCTAGGAATCGAATGGTCAGAATCACGAATGTCTCTGTTGTCAGAAATTCTTGGTTAAAATCATAAAATAGTTTCAATCGTAGAGTCACAATTAAGTAAATAAACGTATATCTATATTTTAAACTCTACCTGTGACTTTAATTCATATTCCCGCATACCTTGACTAATTCTCAATATTACATTCCAAGTTGACTGTAATCATCCAGACCTAATGATTGAGATGCCTAAGTAACTTCTTTCAGAACTAATGGTACTTAAATGCCTGAAATAAAGTAATTTTCTTTAGAGGAATTCAATAAGAAATATCCACGTAAATTCTTGCAATTCAACGCATGGCATTCGAGTTTTGATAATTAGATTAAACCAATAATTTTTTGTTGGTTCACCCTAGTTGGTGCTATATTCAGTAAGATTGGGACACCACAGTTGTTGCGATCCTTCATCTCGTAAAACGTAGGGAAAAGCTGTCCAAAGGATCCTAAATTGATACAAAGCAAATATACAGGGGCCCCATTTTCGGATGAAGAGTGGAGATGATTTGAATATATGTATATGATAACCTTACGGGGTTACAAAGAATGACAGCGGTATATCAAGGAATATACCTAGTTATCTTGCCAGGCCAAGGCAAGCTTAGGGAACCTTGGGGATCAAGAAAGCATCGACACCCTCCATCGTGGCAACCCTTTGGAGCACGTGAAAGGAGGCAGGAACACATTAAAAGGTCCTAGTCTGGACAAAGGTTCAGCTAGGGGACTGGCTCCTTTGTGACCCACTTCAGGGGGCTCAACTTGCTGTCTTATAATTAAATTATATTTTTATTATATCACTCGAATCATTGCCATTGACGTAGTGGAGTTTTATTGCAAGTTTCTGTTTTACATAATACTAGAGAGGAATTAACATCACAGTTTAAGGCATTTATAAACCAATCATCAAACCCGAATCTCATAAAGTTAAATAGACTGCCGTTGACGGTCTTTGTTCACCCATTTTATATTGGACTCACATACGACGGTGAGACCGCTTCATGTTATGCGCGAGGCGCATGACCACGTTAGGTTCCATGACATGTAATGAGTGACCAGATCGACCTAGGATCGTTTCATCCATTGAACGTGAATAGCTTGACCATACATTTAGCATCGGGACCACCTCATCGGGTGACCGTTGCTCCAGATAGCTCCATTCATTCATAGGCGCGGACCATCTCAATCTCCATCGAAGCGGCGACGGCGCAATGGACAGATAAAAATGTCCCTCTCAAAAGCGGGAGATATAATTACGGCATTTCCATTACAGTTTGCGCGCAGCGGAGTGACAAAAACAAACCAGAACACACGTCGGGTGCCGCTTAATTTGAATAAAATATTGGCGTCTTACCTGCCGGGCGGGGGCGGGGATGCTCCATGTTTTCCGAGTATTTGGCCCTGTGCCCCGCGGCCGCCGCCCGGCTCGACTCAATGCCTTCTAAATAATGGACACGTTTAGACGCACCGATCGCTCCACTGGGATTGATTTTCTGAACCGTATATTTGACGCTCTTCGGACGACGTGTGAACTGTCGAGACTGACCTTACGTTTCGGGCGGCTTTGTACGTTCGCTGACCTGTAAGTCTATTTGGACCCTTCGATCTGATGTATCAACCCGTCTTTTTCGGGGCAGTGTCGAAGGTTTTTAATAATATAGTTGCCCTTGAACTCGTTCAATTATTGATACTTTATAAATTAACATGCTAAAGTACGCGTACTTTTATGGAGACGATTGTAATTCTAACAATTTGGAATCCTTCATTTTAGGGGTGGGTACGCGAAAGGTTGCGCTAACCCGCGGAGCTAGCTCCATCCTTTCATCTATTGATCCCTCATACATTTTATCCCCTCATTTTAGATTTGGAATCGAAAGCCAGCGGAATAGGCGATTGAATAATATATTTTTATGGGACTAAAGCCACGCTTACTACAGTAAGAAGGGAAAATCATCTCTAACATTCGCCTATTGTATTGCAAATTGTGAATAAGACGCCTTTTCTTTCTCTTATTTCCATAAAAAGTTCCAAAAGAATTTTGTTCGCAAATGACTTTCGTTCTATACTTCCTTTGATTCAAATATTTCACATTGTGTTCATTATAAAGGTGTATTACCTATTTATCGCAGACGAATTATGTAAAAAATTTTGTGTTATAATTGACGTATGCGTATAGTTACTTAAATGCCTAATTTGATTTATTTGAGAAAATGTTATGTTCTTACGTGGTCTGCCCCATCTTTATATAAATATTTATTTACACATGTCGCTAAATGTAATACACCAAATAAAACATGAGTTTTTAAAATAGTTGTGTATTTTAAAAATTGGATTTTTTATTAAAGTTTGTGACCCTTTATATAAACTTCTCAACTACCATAAGTGCTCTGAACTCTACTAGAAAGCGTGTTTGGAATGGCTGGTGATACACTACTATCTACTTGTACTGCAAAAACCTTTTAGTAAATACGATTTAAGCTTGTCGTATTCGACTAAATTGAGTCCAAGGATATTGGGAATTAAATAACTAAGAAGGAGGGTACTGAGATTACATCCGGCCAAGCAAATCGTCTGTCTGCTACTAGGTGCGGCTGCGCCTGCAAATACAATTTAACTGAACCAAACACTCTATAGCGGGATACCTGCATTATGTTTCACGACAATTTATTTAATATCTTATGTAAAATTAAGCAAGAGTAGAACTGTTTCGTATAACATGTAATTTACATGTTATTACATTGTCCCTTCATTTAAGTAGGTATCTATGCGGCAGCGATCCCTTAACACCGGAAAGTACCTAAATGATCACCGTCGCCCATAGACACCCACAACATCCGGGAAATCACAAATGCGCTGCCATCGTTGGGGATCGATGTAGGCTCATGTCTTGACGGCTTCTTTAGAAACACCGCTGCAAGAAATTCGCTCCTTAGCGTAGTCGTATAAGGCAGGGAGCTTCGCGCAAATCTGATTAGCACCAAATACGTCAACATTTTATGGTGCTCCAAAAATCTACGAGCGAACGCGAGAGCGCGTCACTGGGAAGGATAACTGCTTTCCTATAACAAGTTACAATAAAACACGGCATGAAATACGAAATAACTCTGCGGCCGCTAGTTATGTCCTCGTTTACAGTTTATGGCGCGCACACTACCATCCGAACTGTAACGTTTCAAGTCGATATCATACGAGTGGATGAGATACATAGGTACGCATACTGGGTACATGGAATTATCGGGTGTCTCTAAGTATTTTATGGACCCGCGTCACAGTTTAACAGCTACTCGATTCTTGAAATGTCGTCGGGTGTACAACAGTTTTATTGTCAGTACCTTCTATACCGTTGTATGTATCCGATATCTCAATAAAATTTATTCATATCATACCCATAATAATGATGTCATGAGCAGCAGGGGCAGTTCTTTCTTAATCTCTCATAACATTCACTACTAAATGATATGTTAATATAATAAAACAAAATAAATTAAATTACATATCAGGACAAAAATAAAACAAAACGTTTCAATTTACTTTGTTTAAATTGTACATCTTTGTAAATAAATAGTTAATATACTTATATCATTTAAAAAATAAAGCACGTGTTCTGTATTCAATGCTTTTGTCTGATTGTAAGTAGAAACTGAAAGTATTTAATGTGGTTTTGTCAAATATGTATAGTTCCTACATACACCTAAACAAGTTTATTCCTAAAGAGATTGTTACCGACGTAAACATGTTTCAAAAAGCTTTAGCTATAATTATTCCCAATATCTAATATTCCGTTAGTTCTCGCACCTCCTATAATAGGTAAAGAAACTTTAGTTTACCGTGCAATCTTCGCTTATGAACTACCTCATTCCAGCACACAAATTACGGACCGGGCACGAATCCCGATAATGATATTGGTAGGATTAGTTTCCTTGGTGCGACACGGCCCGTCCAGCATCTAAACTTGGACGGAGATAAAGTTGGTGCTGTGCAACTCTTTGTAGGAGAAGTTGGAGGCAGCTGTGGCGACTCGTCACGTAAGCGTCCAATTACGATACAGGGGCAAACCCCCCGTCGCCCCAATCCGCAAAGTTCATCGATTCCACCCCGATCATCCTTTTGCAAGGGATTTTCGCAACGGGGAAATTATTCCTCAAACCCGCACGTACCGACCTATTACGATTATCGTCTATGATTATGCGCCATGAATATGTTTACTGAGTTTATGTTAACTTTGTTTTACATTTGTTTAAACTTTCTCGCGGAGTGGTTCGAAACAAAATCTACAGTATTTTGGCTATAATAACATATTTACCAGCAATCTTTTAATCTTTCACTTGTGGACGATTTTAATCCAAAAAGCTGGGGAGCTAGGCAAAATAATCTCGAGGAAAATATACAGGGATCAAGGATTTTAAGATCAGGTAATTACAGTGGAGCGATTGCCTTCTAGCTTCCGTGACCCTGTTAACAGGAGAATCTGACCAGATTCGATCATGGTTACACATCCAGTTGCCTGAATGTGCAGGTTTAATCACGATGTTTACCCTCGCCGTAAGAGCATCGGTTAATATTCAGCTATATAATGAACATAATTCCGGAAAGTTCAAAGCAGGTACCGCTTGCTCACAAGTTGGACCCCTTAACTTTTTGGCCACCAACACTTAAATCATATGAAAATATATGAATGTATTTAATACATATGTTAGAGACCTAGAAGGAGCTTTTGGTACTTGGATGAGAGCGTGGTTGTCAAACATCAACTCCAGCTGTCTCTCAAAAGTGACGCTTTACAAGGTGGCGGCGTTAGTTCTGATTTCGAACACGTGCCAAAATATAGTTGACTACCTTCTGCTAAGAGTCTAGTGTTCATGAAACGCAACGCCATTATCTCAAAATCCTCTTCGTCATCATCCTAGTTGTACGCCAGTGCGGCGCGCGAGAGCCCGGGATCTCCAAAAGTAACTAGTTTTTAATTTTTATATCAACTCTTATCAACTCTTACTTATAAATATAAATTCTCAAACAAATGTACGAGTTGATTTGCAAAAACCTTTCATTTCAAACAATTTATAATTGAATTTTAAATTGTTTGAAATTATAAATATATATATATATATATATAATAATATATATATATATAATATATATAATAATAAATTTATTTATTCAAATAAAATTAATCTAAAATTACAAGGTGGTTAAAAATTACAACATGCCTACTTATAGTAAATGGGTACAAATAAAATAAAGGCTACATATTTGCAACTCTTGCACAAATAATAATAGGTACTTAATTCTAGTTATTGATAGTTTGGACACCTAAACTAAGTAAATGATTTACTTGTATCTTAGGCATCCAGGTTAGTAGGTCTTAATATATAGGTTAATTCTTACATGTATTTTGTGTAACAATAAAGTGGTTAAATTGTATGAATAGGGTACAGTAGGATGAGTTAGAAGTACTAAAACTTACGTACTATGTTTATAGTTAACCAACAACTCCCAGAATTTTCTCTGTCTCCTCGTAGGACTTACCTTTTAACCAATTCATGATAGTTAATTTGCAATTAAATTTATTCATAAGGTGGATACTTAGGTTGCGATTTAATTTGTTATAAAGATAAGTGCCAAGGAAACAGAAAAACCTGTGGGAGTGCTGTGTGCGGAATAATATATATACATAGTTGCACACCATGTCCGCACGTCTATGACTGGTTTCGGGATTGAAGGGCACTAAGGAGTGTTTTTTTATAACCGTTTGCAAAATGAATAATTGACGAACTGAAAGAACGTCACATTCATGTAGCAATTGGGTCGTCGGATAGCGGAAGGGTCGGAAGGTACTAACTTTTAAGATAGCTCTCTGTGCTCTTTCCAAGTCAATAATAGTTGTTTTATGTGTGCCACCCCATGTTGTAATGCAGTATAGAAGTAAAGACTGGCACAGCGCAAGGTAAACGGATCTTCGTAAAGCCTCATTGGCAGCATGTCTAAGGTTTTTGAAGACGTATATTAGTTTACGCATTCTTGTAGTAAGGGCTTCAATATGCAACTTAAAATTTAAATGTTGGTCAATAATTACGCCTAGATATGTCATTGACTTGGTAGAGCTAATTTTAGGACAGGAGCAAGTACTATTTTGTTTGAGCGGGTCGGTCGTTAGACAGGAATGAGCAACAATATTATACATGTTTACTGGAGGCTGGGTAGAGGAATTATAAGAGAAAGTCATGTACTTGGTCTTGTCGGTATTTAGTGTAAGTGCATTATTCTTGAGCCATCGGGATACTGAGTAGAAACCCTCTTGCGCTTGTCTGAAAACTTCGGTCCAACTATTGTCGCTAAAAAGTAGGGCAGTATCGTCAGCGTATGTAATTATTCTACCATTAGTAAGAGGGAGTGAGCATAATTCGTTAACATAAATTAGGAACAATATCGGACCCATGATACTTCCTTGGGGAATACCGTATTCGGTGGGGAGTTCCTCGCTAATTATATTGTCAATAGAAACACGTTGAGTTCTATCAGTGAGATAGTCTTTTATCAGGCGATGGGGAAGCCCTCGTATTCCCAGGATTTGAAGTTTGTCGAGAAGAATAGGGATTGTTACCATGTCAAAAGCCTTGGCAAGGTCTAAAAAGATAGCTAAACACTTTTTTTGGGAGTCGAGTTGCCTCACAAGGTAATCAGTGAGATTGTCGACCGCGTCGTTAGTAGAACGTCCTGATCGAAATCCATATTGCGACGATGTCGCCCTTTGCGCTAAAGCGGTTTAATTTCGCCAGCAAAATATAAATAAAAGCGAAACTTTCTGTCACGAGCACTTTGTTCGAATAAGGAACAAAAATCACATTGACCTTTTCCTTGTATAATGGAAACGGGAACGTAAGATCTTAGCCACTTTAAATGACGTACAAATAAACAAAGACAGCTTTTCCCTTATAAAAGATGCCAAGTATTCTCATTTCTAGAATTTTACATCAATTAAGTGATACGTAACAGTATTCTCTTGGTTATAGTAAATCAAACTGTCTTACTTCCTGAACAATTTTGCTTGTTAACAGTTTTTAAAACTGGTGACTACCTATTTATCTCGATATTTAGTAAATTGAATAGGTATTACATTTTGTTACGTAAATAGGTTTGCTTCTAGATGGGAGTCCTTTTTGGGCAGCCATAGCGAGCGGACGTACATCTGGCACGCATCTCTGAGCCCTCCAGGACAAGTCAGAAAAAAGTTTTCGTGGTGTTCCTTTGTGTTCGTGGTGTGTATGTATGCAATATAGTGGTGATTCTTTGGCCTGGTTTAGGTTCTGTGCGGTGCTGTAGTGCATTACTATCCTGAGTTTTAGTGTCAGTGTCAACGATCAGAAGTTGGGGACCACCTAAGCCTGCGTGGTGGCACCAGCAAGGCGCCGCGCGCCTCGCTGCAGGACCGACAGTTCGCAGCCACACATCTAATACCACCACGTAACCCGCAAAAGCCACAACTCGGTGAGAGCATTCCTATTATTTACATTAATACCTACGGCAGAATCTCATCCGTTATAGCGTAAATAAAAACTCTAATACTTCCACGAATAATCCTTCGCAGACTTTCAATATTTTATCATCTTAAACTTGCTTATATTACAGTCATCTAGGAAGATAAACCCTAACCTAATCCATTTAATACTGTCCAGTATCGAGATTCTTTGGTGTTAGTTAAATACTAAGGAACAGCTTCCCGTTTAATAAAAGTGCAAGAGCGAACCAATCCGGGCACCTAAATCAACGGTTTCCACAACAAGAAATAACTAAATATTTGCGGCTACCCATAGTCCTACTATTCATCATCACAGCCCATAACAGTCCACTGCAAGACTTAGGGCCTCTCCCACAAAAAGGGAGGTTATTGCCATAATCTCCACGCTTGGCAGGCGGGTTGGAGATCGCAGTGCTATAATATAACAATGGAAAATGCTGCTGCCCATTTTCCAGTCTACGGAGGCGCTTAGATCTTTTGCCTCGAAAACATTAATCGCCTTGTACGACACCCACGAGTGTAAGGGGTTGGTGCTATTCTACTCTGCCGGACACCACACTAAATTAAGTATAGTCTTACTATTATACTGCCCATAATACCTTAACAAAGACGCTAGATTCGACAATAAAGTACAAATCTGTACATTTCGCTCTCAATAAAAAGGAGAACAAAAAACAAGGGACCGATCATATCTAGGTACCAACCGACTAAAGAAACGATATTGCGCAACATCTGGCGAGCATCATGGCACAAAAATCGCAGCAAACTACAATAAGACACATGGCTAAAGACGGCAACTGTCTCTATAGGGCTATCGCCGATCAACTAAATTAAGTATATTTCCTGACATTCGAACACCAGGCAGTGCGCCGAGACCTAGCCACATATGTAGCGGTAACAGAAAATTAAAGAGAAGTAACTGACGCGGGAACTGCGTCGCGCGCGCGAAGCGTCAACGCTACGGAACAGGAAGACATGGAGGACTGCAGGAATATTTTTTTCAAAACCTGAGCAAACAACACAGAGCAATAAGGATGAAAGTCACTAACAAATATCTCAAAAAACACAAAACAAAAACAAACCGATCACAAAGTAAGTATTGCATTCCAATGGCCAATTAGATTCGCGAGTTAAATAAAATGAAAGGCTCCATCATAAATACGGTCCACGAAAAAGGTCAAATTGAAACGGATCACCCAGACGAAGCGACAATAACAAAAATTAGAAAAACATGAAGAGTGGTACCGTCCCGGGACCGGATCATGTCGTCGTGGAATTATACAAAGCGGCACCACCTACCTTTATAGAGAAACTCGTAAAAGTTATGCAAGAGGCTTGGGTGAAGAACACAATATCAGAGGATTGGAAACTCACAAGAGAGGTTCCAATTCCAAAGATCAAAAACCTTAAAAGGGCGTCCGACTTCCGGAAAATATGAATATGCAATGTCGGTTACAGGATATACGCTAAATTCATATTAAAGAAATTAGACGAAAAAATCCAGTTTGGAAATTACCAAGCGGCTTTCCTACAAGATCGTTCGACGGATGACCACATGTTTACTATATGAAGGGTACTGGATTCCAATTGGAGAGCAGGCACCAAAACATATGTCGCAGCCCTCGACATAGAAAAAGCCTTCGACACGGTCAATCTCGAAGCACTCAGAGATATACTCCTCACCCGAACTGGAACACATCTAACCAATAGGATAATAGAGGCCTGTATGCAGGAGAAAACCCTTATCTCATGGTGCGGCCAGAACTCCGATATCATAAACAAAGGAAAAGGAGTTAAGCAGGGATGCCCACTATCACCCAGACTATTTACCCTAGTCATGAACGAAGTGCTGCGAACACTTGAGGAGGAAGACGACGACCTTACTTTGGATCAGGACCATACAATTACGATGCCGCTCATCCTTTCATTTGCCGACAACCTGATTTTAATTGGAACGGATATAGTCTTAATAATCAGAGATCCATCCAACTCAACATCCCCCAGTAGTGTATATCTGGGGGAATATCAATACTACCCGTGAAGGAACGAGAACCCACATATACTACAGGCAGCCCTACAACACTCAGAAACTAAGCGTAAAGTTGGTCGACCTATATTTACCTGGGAAGACTCGTTGAACCACGATATAGATAATTATACAACGAAGTCGAAAGAAGCCTGGCAGGTGATGGCAGGTAATAGGAGTGAAATGAAAAACGAAGCCGGAAAAATATACCAAGCACCGGAGACAGATTCCGAATCGGAGGTAGGTAGCCCACACAACACAACGACGGACATTGGAGAAAGCGAACAAGATCGACCATGAGTACTAACGAGTGTCAAGCAGATGATATCGTCGAAGTTATGCAGATTAAATATGCCACGCCGGTGGAAAGAAGGCACCACTTGCGCAAAGTTTATGGTAGGTTGCTCACGACTGGACATCGTGGGAAAGGCCACCTGGAACATGACATCAAGAACCCCAAACACCGAAGACAAAACAAAACAAGAACAGATCAAGCGAACAACCACAGCAGTCTTTACCATTCTTCTTTATTATATTACACAAAAAGTATAGTATCTATCCTCCTTCAAACTAACTCGATGCTAGTATTCTTATCGGCTCCAAATCCTTTCTGACTGCGACAGCCCTACACTCCCCTTCGCATCTACGTACGCACTGGTATCTCGGGCTGGAGGTAGCGCAAATCAGTGAAGGACGAAGTCTGGTGTCGCCTAAAATCAACAACTCCCACGTCTGATACTGTGACAACAACTGGTGTTGGTCGCTCAAAATACAAGTTCAGACGTCGGAACCACCGATGATGGCGACGCCGTACCCGGTTCTTGCTGATATGATCAGAAGCATTTCTGGCTGGCGTTGTACCTGAACGGAACGGATAGGAACGGTAAATAGGTTTGCTTCTAGATGACCTAATTGTTAACTCAGTCACAAAAGGTATTGTGTACAAAGCTCATTCAGAATTCTTTAATTCGTTTTCTTTTACATTGTAAGTAAAAACAACTCATGACTGATATAAATTTTTATTAAAATAGACTTTATCACACACGGGTTTTCTGCTCCTTATCTGCGGAGCCAGGTGCGGGCCTATGGGGCTAACCCCGTGCCCGGGCGTCTTCTCGGCCAGGCTGTGTCCTGGCCGGTCAGGTTATGGCGCTGGATTGCGCCTTGCTGGCGTCATTGTGCGCTGAGATAGCGCAGTAAAGGCTTTTTAGTGCATATAAGGCTTTACAGGGTGTTTTGGTTTTAAGTGCCTATAAGGCTTCACTGTGTGATTTTTGTTTATTATGTTGCAGATGGGGCTCAATCCATCTGCCACATGGGTGCTGGTGAAGGAGGGAGGCGATGGAGGCGATACGTGGGCGTCTGGTGGGCTCTTTGATTTTTAGTTCCTATAAGGCTTCACTGTGTTGCAGATGGGGCTCAATCCATCTGCCACATGGGTGCTGGTGAAGAAGGCTATGGAGGCTACACGTGAGCTTCTTAGCAGCTCCCGGTGGTAGGGGCGACCTTCGGGGGGGGAGGCGTGGAGAAAAGCGTATGTATTGATCTTCGTGTCGCCCTTTGTCGGCGCGGTCGAACATGCGACGCGCCAGACTCTGGACGAACTCCTCCACCGAGGGCATGCGCAGGTGTCGTATATTTGCCGTTTGGTGGGGAACGGCAGGCGGAACTGCTGTATCAGGCGCAGGCGTCCAGCCAGTCCGGCCACAGGTCCAGCAGTCGCTGCATTTTGGCCGCAGCAATGTCAGCACGGCGTGACGACACGAAGAAGGCGATATCGTCCGCATACAGGGCCAGGAATGCGTCGTCTTCCCATTCTTCGAGTCTGCCGGCGAGGGTGGGAATGTCATTCGTGTAGACTGCTTAGAGAAGCGGGGAGAGGCACTCCGGCGAGAATGGGGCGGCACGAGGACTCCTTGTCCTCCACTGCGACATAGAACCGTCGCTCCGACAGAAAAGAGGTGATCACCCTGAGCAGCGCCGGTGGTGTTTTCCCGCAGCTTCGACATGAGCCCCGCGTGCCACACTCGGTCGAAAGCCTTCTCGATGTCGAGGAAGACTCCGACGGTGTAGTGGTCTCGGTTCCGCTCGAATGTCAGGTGGTGCAGGACACGGGTGAGCTGGAGCGTGGTGCTGTGTTCGCTGCGGAAACCAAACTGCTCCTCATGCAGCTGCATGTGCGGGCACAGTCTCCGCAGCCGAAGGCGCTCGTACAGCTTCGCGATGTGGGGAAGCAGGGTGATCGGACGGTAGGACGACGGTTGGCGGCGGTCCTTTCCCAGCTTCGGGAGGACTATCACCTTCCCCATCTTCTACGAAGTCGGGGAAGCCTCTACAGCGCCTCTGTTGTTATGCCGTCTGGTCCCGGCGACTTCCGCTTAGGCAGACGGTGGACGGCTCTTTCCACCTTCTTCGGTGACACGAAGGCATCTCCGGGAGGCGGCGGGTGCTGGGTCTCTAGGAAGTCGTCCACTGAGGCCTCCACTGCAGCGTGGTGTTCGGCTTGGGCGGAGGCGGCGGCGTTGTGCTTGAACTGGTGTTGGAGATGTTCGGCCAGTATCTCCGCCCTCTCTCCCGCTCTCCAGCAATATCCGCCCGTTCCGTCGAGTAAGGGGTACATGGGCTCCTTGGTGTTCAGCAGCTTCCGGTTCAGATGGTGTAGGCTAGTCTCGCGCTCTCCGACATGGTCGATGAGTTTCTCCTATGTGGCGCCGCGGAATTCACTCACCGCAGCCGAAAGCTGCTAGGAGACCCTGTTCAGCCTCATCTTCACACGTGGGCAGCGAGTGTGGGCCCACAGCTTGTTCAGCCGTCTCTTCTCTCGGTTCAGACTTTATCAACCATTATGTCCATCCTCAAAAAAGGACGAGCAGTACGGGCGCGTCGAAAGGACCGCGAATAATTGACAAAAAAGTATGACCACCAAAGGCAGCGAAGTTATTCTTCTTCGGATAGGGAGGTGTACTTTAGAGTAAAGCACCGAATTATAATAATCGTAGCAAGAATGTACCATAAGGCGCCAAAAGCTTATTAATGTTGCGAAGTCGAGCCGGTGGTGTAGACGTCTTGCTCATAAGTGCAATTAAAAGAAAAGGCATTTACCATTTTTCGGCTTGTGTGGCATCAACATCTAAGGGGCCCAAAACAACCTTATCTGCTGGTGATTACCCTGCTGACTGACGGGCAAGGCTGTGCAGATGTTGCTAAGGGGTTGTGCATGTCTGATGGTAGCACGTAAAAGTCAAAACACCGTAAAACATATGAAACGTATGAAAGGAAACGCGACACGGCCAGGGCGTCGTCACGAAACGACGCGCAGGAGGATGGCCCCACTTCTGTGTTACCACCACAACTGATTTGGGCATGTGGGGCAAAGGGCCAACACGGTTAAAGAAGTAAATCCGAAGGAAGGCCCATTCACATCGTGAAATGTCGGCACGCTAACCGCACAGGCCAGGCGAAAAATAGCAGTGGCATTTCTGCAGAAGCGTCGATGGAGAGGTAAACTATCTCAGAACATCGGGAACGGCCACAAGATACGGCTATACATGGGCTGCGTGGGGATTTCTTAATAGGAAATTATTGCTAGATAAAATTTCGAATGACGAAAGCGCGAGAATAGGCCTCCAGATGGATCGTAGCTATACGACTATAACGTATTCTGTTACAAAATCTATAAGGATATTTATAACGGGCTATAAACAATTTCTAGATTTCTTGGAGGCAAGAGGGATGTAGGTGTTTTTTTCTTACTAAATTTCAAGCAATTTACTATAAATTAAAGAAATAAATCTGGTACTAAAATCTTGTAAACTACACAGAATCCATTGTTGGATTTAGGAATATGAACAGCTGATATTGTACGCTGAGACGGTAAATTATATGTTTTGCAGTTTGTAAACACAGTAAAGTAAACTTAAATACGACGGTCTCTGACTTTACCGAAATACCGAATATCGGTTGATGCGTCACATGATGGCGTGGCTGTTTTGATGACATCACAGTCAAGAACTGAAACTGGCTGCTCAATTTGAATTGTAAATAAGTCTTGAACTGCTTCACGTTTCGTGACTACATTATAATATCCGAACTCCAGAAAGGAGAGAGTGAGTACAAAAGGGAATGAAAATAGTTTTCAGTTGCAGTATCTAACAAACGAGCAGACCCCACGTGATGGTAAGCGGTAACATCTCGTCGGAAGTCACGTAGTGCGCATATGAGAAGGACCTCAGGCGAATCTCCAGTGTTTCGTTGACCATGAGAGACGGAGGTTTTAGTCATATATTATGTTTGCAACTTTAAATCTGAATGTTCTATTGTGGTTGTAGTTTGCATTTTACAATAAACTGTTGAAATGCATAGAGACTCCCATGGGACAGTCTTTCTTCCCCGACATATGATAATGATAATACATACTTTACAACTTATTTATAATAATGGCAGATAACTAGCAGCCAGCTTTTAATAAAGGAAGTATCACAGTAATTGGCTTCTCGGAATTGAATAGCCTTTATCAGAATATAGAACAGTTTTAAAATAAATCAATTAATCCATTATTAATAACTCACAGCGAAGCCCTTCCGTGCCAGATTAAAGCTAATAATTTACTCCCCAATTAAGTATCGTCGTAACTAATCCTGTACTTGGATGACGACCTAAGTGGTTTAGTTGGTTAACATGCCGGTCGCAGAGGTGCCGGGTCCGATTCCCGGCCGAGCAGAAATTAAAATGACGTATTTTAACTTCTGTTACGGGTCTGTAGTATGTATAATAAGTATGTATTTAATTTTGAAAAAGTACTTAAGTAGTTTATCAGTTATCTAACACCCATAACACAATCTTTGCTTACTTTGGGGCTGGATGTGAATTATTCCAAGCATATTTATTATTTATTGATTTACTTGCCTCAGGTAGGTATTCGATGGTCCAGTAAATCCTAATCCTAAAACCTACAGGCGTAGAGGAACAAATCAGACGTGGGTTCGGAGACAAGTTGCTCAATTAATAACAGAAGACCACTCAGCCTTACCTGTGTAGCCAACTTAACCCGGACAGGGACACGCTCCTATTTTCCGATGATTATTGGGGTTCTAATTTACGTAACGGTGTGCATTGATCTACGTAAATAGTCGTATGTATTGATTTTTGAACGAATTTGTGAGAAGTAGCAAAGCCTTTCAAGTTCTTTTTAATATTGTTGAACGACATAGACGAAAGTATGGGCCGTGAATAAGTAATGAACCGTGAAAAAATATTTAAATTATCTTATTTTGTGAATTTTAATAAATTAATTAAAGAACTTGTTTTTATAATTTGTTGTTAAAGCGATCATATTACAGACCTAAATTATAACTACAACCCTGTAGAGACCAATAAAGTAGTCAACAATCTGGGTGCGGTCACATGATATCATGAGTCATTTTCAATTATTTATTGTCAATTACTTCAGCGTGAGCACTAAACATACTATATATGTGTCAGAGTGTAGAGAAATCAGTATCAATAAGTAATTGATAGAGTAACTTTTTCTTAGGAACCAAAAGGCGATTTTAGAATTAAGTCGGCAAAGTAATGAAAACTTCGAAAGTCTCATAGGTCTCCCACGCAACCAGGAATCCAATCCGATCTAATCGCAGGTATTTAAACGCTGCGAGCAGGTTTGCATGCCTCATTGCCGTGATTACGCTGAGTACCCTTCAAAGTCACACAACGACGCAACCATTATTACACATCGACAGATTTGTCCCTCCGATACCTCCGTTTCATTTTCAGATACCTCCGCCTAACAGACGAACTCCTCACCTCACTCTTGAACAACAACACGGAACTAAACAACTGTGTCTTGAAGAACGACACATTAGTGGACTAAATAAGCCGCCACGTGACAAAGGCCCGGACAGCAATATCCAAAGTCCAATCAGTAAACTGTGGTGTTAATTATGAACTACGGCCTAGCTAAGAATAACGGGCACACACTAACCGCTAAATATTCAATAGAGGGGAGTGTGCGACCGAGACCGGGGCTGGAGTGAGCCAAGCAATTAATAACAACGGCCCGACCTCCCCCGGGCACCTTATTTATTAATTACAAGCACTTCTGCCCGAGCTTTGCTTGTTTTACTCTTTATTGCCTAATTCCCTCACGTGATAGTACCAAGATTTCGGCTTAGCGTCTTCAATCACCGCCGGGATTTTATAATTTTACACTCGGAGTGTTATAAGGATTAGTAAGATTGTAATTATTTTCTCTTTACATTAAGTAATAGGTTCGATATTAGTAGATACTTTGTTAAAATATTATTTGCCATGCTGACTCAGTCAGGCATTACAAACGCGGTTTGGCTCTCTCGGTCATTGTCACACATTGTCTCACATCGACTGTCCACCATTCGACTTGAACTTTCGTTCGTAACTTCCCATTGTTTAAGGAACCGTCATCGGAAAAAATACCAATCCGACATTCGTTTACCGACATCTTATGTTGTAGTTCGTGGAATAGAACCTGACGGTAGTTTTTACTTTTAGCATTATTATTAATTGTATACCTATTATAAAAAAGTTTCAAAATGTTAGAACGTTATAGAGATGGATGGTTCAGATCCAACGTCTCCGGCCCACTCCGCACGCATATCTCGAGCGGCGAGGACGTAAAACATCCATATTTCCGAAACGTGCTCAATGTCGGGTGACTTACGTCACCGAATGTTTACACGTATACTGTTTCACCCTGACGTATACTTTGTAGTTGTTTGATATGTGTGTACCTACTGGCGGCATGATGCCGCGAGATCTTGTCCAAATACGGCTGATATTAGATGAGCGTGCGTGCGGGGGCTCTATTCCCGAAGTTGTTGACGAACATCACGAAGTTTTGGACCTGGGACAAACTGGACAGTTAGGTAGATCTAACATCGAGAAAGAAGGCGAGCTCGGTTGGGCAGTGTTCGGGAAATTGCGGAAGATCTTCTCATCCAAATTATCAAGTAATGTCTCAAGACGAAGGGTTTTGACCAGTGTGGTGTGAGTTGCCTGTGACAACATACGGATCAGAGATGTGGTGCCTAATGATGCGCCTCATAAAAAGGCCCGGGATCTATGCATGAAATTTCTCTACGTGATAGGGTAAGAATGAAGATATCCGTAGTAGAACGACATTGGTACCATGCACTCTGCATAGTCGCAAAACTGAAATGGCAATAAGCAGGTCATGTAACTATCAGAACCGATGGCCGATTGGGCGGAAAGGTACCAGAAATCGCAGCGTAGAACGGCCCCCCACAAGATAGACGGGCGACCTCGTCAGGGTCGTAGGTAAATAAATAATTTTTTTCTCTACATAACTGCAACATATGATACAATAAAGCACACCATTTGATAAGTATAGGTAATTACAGATCATGAGAGAACTGACGTCTGAAATAGGTTTGTAAAATAAACTTGTAACACAGATCGCCAGGTCTTCCCCCTATTTAATATTAGTTCACAATAATATTCAATTTAATGGTAAAGCAACAGAGTAAAAGCTTGTTTGAGACATATTAAGAAAAAACAAAAATATATATAAATAATAATAAATAAATAAATAATCGTGGACAAATTCACACAGCGCCATCAAGCCCCAAACTAAGCAAAGCTTGTACTATGAGTGCTAGATAACTGATAAACTACTTATACACTATTAAATACATACTTATTATACATAGAACACCCAGACCCGTAACAGAAATTAAAATTCATCATTTCAATTTCTGCCCGGCCGAGAATCGAACCCGGGACCTCTTGCGTGGCAGACCGACATGTTGACCACTGAACCACTCAGGTCGTTATATATGATAACATTAATAACAAAAGACAAAGGTATGTATGTGTGTGTGTATGTGTGTGGTGTAGGTAGCTGACGGATGCAGGAGGCGCTGCGCTAGCCGACGCTTAGTCTACGTATAGGTGGTACGAATCAGCTCCGTTTACGAGCATACGTGCGTATATCTGTGTGGCTGACAGCGAGGCGATACCGAGCTAGAACCTATAATTTCTCGTTCCGTTGTAATGTGCGCTATAGTTACCGTTCGCGGTGCGTCGTTGTATGCAATCAGATTTTGTTGACTAACTGTCCCTTGGAAACTCTACATTTATAATTTTTTCTTCCCAGTCTTTTATGGGAAGTTTGAAACAAAGTTGTTTCCTTTATTTCAAATTTTTCATAAAAAGTGCTTGCCAAACAAGAGTTGAGTGGTGGGAATGAGCGGTGGGACTTCGTCAGATTAACAAAAGCTTAATAACAATGCCTGCTGTTTTATTGTCGATTGTTAAAGTATTTGTAAAGTTTGTCTCAGTTTAAAATACATATAACCATTATTTCTGCTGGTATTGTAATTCCAAAACTATCGATGTGATCGTTCTTTTTATTGTAATTGGCAAACTATATAACATTAAAGTAGCCAACATTGGCTTGCCAACATATTATTGTCACTTGGAAGACCTTAGCCTATTGATATCACACCATAGCAGACGACCTGAGTGATTCAGTGGCCAACCACGTGGTCTGCCACGCAAGAGGTCCCGGGTTCGATTCCCGGCCGGGAAATTGAAATGATGTATTTTAATTTCTGTAACGGGTCTGGGTGTTCTATATATAATAAGTATATATTTAAAAAGTATATAAGTAGTTTATCAGTTATCTAGCACCCATAACACAAGCTTTGCTTACTTTGGGGCTAGATGGCGTTGTGTGAATTTGTCCACGATTATTTATTTATTTATAGTTGCCAGAAGAGTTCTGTAGTAAGTCGACAACGCTTAATAAAAATATGCGTTTAAAATTACCAAAAAAAACTCCTATCAAGTGCAAGCAAGTAAGAAGGTACTTTTGATAATATTTTAGGTATGGTACCTGTCATCATAGACGAAGCCGGCGTCCAAAGTATTGTAGTAAAGGAGGAACGCGAGCAGCGCGCAGGCTGCGCTTATCCACGCCATCATGACCGCTTCTACATCAGACGTCGTCCAACTGCTGGTCTGAAACAAAACGTAAAGTATTAAGGACACAGGTGTCGATTTCAAACTACGCATGTAAACTCTTGATATGCTTAGGCTTGATAAGTACTGTGACTGATCAAAGAGAACGCGCAATAAAGCTTGCTAAGAAAAAATATTTTTCGATTGAGAACTTTTTAATGCCCATTTAATCGAAACGAATGACTTCGAAACGTCAAGTTTGGCGTAGCAGACCATGTATTCTATCTAAAAAGAGGATTCCTAAACAACTAAACTAAAATGTAGAAGAATAATATTTTTAATATTGTTTTTGCTTTTAAAAATCAAGAATTACCCTATTTTAATTAGATTTTATCGCTAAGATCTCAGGATTTACAGTGACGGCTACAATTTCTTTTATACAAAATTATGCAAATCTATAAGTAATCTAAAAGTAACGCCGACTAGATTTTTATTTAGAGGATAGTTTTTTAATAATAGCTAAAATCTATCAAAGTTATCACTTTTTCGCACTTACGGATCGCCCTGCGTTCCAAAATCGCCTCCAACACATTTCAAGTTTTTCTTTGTTTCTTACATATTTATAATTGGCACTAGCATAAATTTTCATAGGTTTTGTTTAATTTCATTCTCGCTTTCCTCCAATTTGTGGAAGTGATTTAAGGACGGAATTGTGACATAAACGGAAGTCATCAAAATCTGGAAGTACCCCATACTTCCCGTATACCTAGAATCTTGAAATTTGCCCTGAAACTATGTCTTATAGCATAAATAATGGGGAAAGTCCGTAGACCGTGAATTAATTGATACCCATATGACACAAAAAAATGAGGATTTGACTATTTTCAATATAAATTGTAAAGCCAAGTTATAATTAAAGAGCCTTAAAGAGAACGAGAGCTATAATTAAAGAACCTTTAGTTTCATAAAATATAATTGAAAAGTCCAATAAATTGAAAGGAACACATTGACACACTTCATCACAGTTCAATAACTCATAAAAACTATTCTATGATTGTGGTGATTCCTTTTGACAGATCAAAGAGTTGCTGACATTTAGTCCACTCGCGGTTTCTCCCATACAGTTACCACCTAAAGTAAACTAGATGGCGCTATTCAAATTCTAAATCGCGCAGTTCATTTTTAAAATATGACCCAGAAGGTATCAGATATTGCTCATAATTTGCGACTACTGTATGGCTCGCTCGTTTCAACAAGACATCGCATGTAAATCTATATTAATCATCACAATGTTGACGTTAATATCCCGGTACGCTCTCTGAGTTTTGACTGACCAGGAACGAAGAACCGAAGTCCGCCTTGAGCGTTATTTGGATTTGGCAAATCCGTGAACCTGTCAACAAGACAACCTGACCAGATTGGATGACGGTTACACGTTCAGTCGCCTGTTCCTCTCGAGGTGTAGGTTTGCTCACGATGTTTTTTTTTCACTGAGTATCGAACCTTTTGCTTATGAGGCTGCCTCGTTAGATATAACACCACCGATGCTCTCACCATTTCAGTCGGTGATAGCTAATGTTATTACACAAATAAATCGCATGTAAATCTAATCTAATGATTGCAGCTCAGAAACTGTGTGTTCGACTGGAAATCCAATAGTTTCCGAATAATTACCAATTAGAAATGCATTGGAATGCAGATTGACATTATACCGCTGACATATCTAAATACCAGGTTGATGCCTATGCAAGGGGTTATCACTACCATGGTAATAATTATGAGTAGGAATTTTGAATTTTTAGTGAGAAAGTTTCTTTTTAGTGGGAGAGTATAGAGACATCCGAATTCATATAATTTAGTGGGAAACTGTCTTGGAAAAGATTGACGATGATATATGGTACGACGGCTTTCAAAGATTTTAGAAAATGCGTTTGCTACGCCCGGGATTAGAACCGGATAAAATAGAAAATATAACACCAATCGAAAGGACATGAATGCAGTTTACAATCATAATGAAGTCAATCTACATATTTAAAGTACTTCCACTCCGTGTGTCATAGCGGTAAGATATAGATGGGACTGCACTGCGCGGTATCGGTGCGATGCGACATAAGACTAATGTTCTTCGAAACTCTTTGCCGCGGCTCGTAGTTCTGCGTAGTATGTTCTGTCGCATACAATATCATACAAAGAATATTTAGTCGCGTGCTCCGCTGCCGCGTAGTTACTCCTAGTGCGATGGGACCGTCTTTATTGTGTGAAATTAATATGAGGTAATCTTTCAGTTTCATTATTATATTTATTATGAAAAAAAATGCATTTTTTATTAAATCATTGACACACTCAGCCGCTGTCCAGATATTTCTTCCCATATAATGAAATGCTCAACAACTGAAACTGAAATCCCTGACTAAAAAAAATGTGATCCCAGGAATCTTAAATAGAAGCAGACCAAAGCAAACTTTATGTTGTAATGGAACTGAAACCATGCAACGATGTTTTGAACAGACTAGCGAGGAAAGAAATAAAATATTTCAAAGAAACAAAAGCCAAATATGTAAATGAATGAGTACGTTTACTATTTATTAGCCACAACAATCATCATATCAGTCCGTAAAAGTAAATCGCCGCCCTTGAGCCTCCACCTTATCAGTGGAGGGTTTTACTTCGGAGATACAGTGTTTGAAAAAGGTACGCGATTACCTATTTTCTAGTCTACGGAGAACCTTCTATCATTTGAGTATATTAAATACAAGGATAGCTTATGTATAATTTAGTTTAGATTTATTTTATGTTCATTAATTATGATTTATGTTCAGTATTGTTTTGTCTACGCAAAACAAACTTCTCCTATTATTACCCGACAGATAAGAAAAATATAAAAGTCGTTAAATGACATTGCGCAATACTTTCGCCACGCTAAATTAAAACACATCCGGCGGTACCCCGATCTTCGTAATTAAAACGTAGGTACGTGTTGTGGCACGGCGTTCTGGAACGTAGCCGCGACTTCTATTGTGCGACACAAATAACTCAAAAGCAACGCAACAAAGAGCAGAGTTTCCCATTTAGGACATTATTCACGTCGTCACATTAATCGGATTTATTCGTTCCGTTTCGACTTCATTACTTTTAGAGCTTTTTTCAATTATTCGATGGATTTCCGAGCGAAGCTACGTTTTAGTTTACAGTGCACGCCGCACAGGAGTGCCTTGAAGTGTCATGGAACGCATTTGTGCCGCACCAGTTGATGCAAAATGACTCTTATACAAAAACGTCACTGTAAAATATATAAATTACTCTTTGGATCTTTCTAGGTAACGTTTTCTTTTTGTCGTGACAGTCACACATATTCCATTTATTCACGTGTCTATCCATTATATTATACAGCTTCACTTTGTCAAAACAGAGTTTTCTCTCACAATGTAGTAGTTGTGCTATTGATGCGCTTTAACACAAAAGATAAGCGAACTAATTGTAAGCTAAGCGATCGATTAACACAAATAACCATGGGTACGACCGGAAATAATGGTGTCGCTTATGCCTCGGTTGTTCCTAGATAGCTCTCCAGTGTTTATAGGTCAGGCCTATAAATGCCGGAATAGATGCCACAAGGGTCTGTCCTCAACGTCAGACTGTCAATGACCTATTGTTGTTGTTG
Source organism: Blastobasis lacticolella (assembly GCA_905147135.1). Taxonomy (NCBI): domain Eukaryota; kingdom Metazoa; phylum Arthropoda; class Insecta; order Lepidoptera; family Blastobasidae; genus Blastobasis; species Blastobasis lacticolella. The sequence continues at coordinate 12,664,449 of LR990041.1, forward strand.
AATCAATTATCCGTTATATCGAAGCTACGGAGATAGCGTCAATGATCAATGGCTAGATGGACTCCATTTCACAAACAATATACCTACATACCTACTTAAATAGTATTACTGTGTATTACTTTAGTAATTAGTAGTATTACCGGCTGTTTTCTAAGTGAACGGACTGCATTCAGTACGGCCCCATGGTTGGTCAATTTTGCTCGCTACATTGCCACAAACTGATTTGACCCGGTGGCCAACACTGCTGTGAAAACAATGGCGGCACTTCATTTTTAGTATATGTATTTGAAATGACGTATCTGACATCTTACATAAAGCTTCGGCCGAACTGGCGCGACCAAAGCGACAGCCAAGCGGGATATTATGGCGCCTCGCACACCTATGCGACCACGGCGCGGGTACGTAGCGCGGCTTCAGTGATATTTTACTAAACAAATGAGCTTTTCGCGCCGCAGTCGCGCAGGTGTGCACGTCGTTTCGCGTTGTAGACGCTCCAGTTTCGCGGTTCTGCTGTTTGACCGGACATTAAGCGTTCATTTTGACGGACGTCATAGTACCGATTGCCACTCAAGCATTGTCAGTCAATATGTTGTCCTAGTAACATTTCTGAATACTGGTGTTAGATGTTTAGCCAATCTCATGAAGTTCATTCAATATTGTCAAAACAAGGGTGGGTCTGTTCTCTACAAAACCAAGTAGGTATACTTTACTAACTCACGTTGTGTTGCGTCTTACGGTAAATGCAGCCGTGTTTTACGGTATTACTCTAGATCTATAAAAATACTTTATACATAGGTACTTTCTTGTAGCTCCTTGGAGAGGTTTTCTCTAGGGAGTTGTAATGCAAATGCCGATAGCATGGACTGATAGGTAGTTGCGTATTTATCATCAGGGGCCGAATGCTTGTTTGGTACTTTGTAATTTAAATTTTTAGTTCAAAAGGATGCCCTCAACAACGATTCAAAAACGGAATATTGGTATCCTGTTTAGGTTTGTCACTTTGTCAGATGTGAATCATGATCTATTTCAAGTTTAATATTTTATTGATAAATTATATTTACATGTCAATAAAGTTGTGTAATAGTGAGATGTATTCGGAGTATCCATTGCGGAGCAGCAGATTATATGTTTAAGTGTTATGGATATTGTTTTGGGTATCATGTAGAAACTGTATAAGTTTTCTTTCAATAAAGTAGTAGCTGCTAAAGTAGAGCCTCCTCTTATTGAGTATAATTTTAAGTAGTGTTAAACACATAACACAAAACGCTGCTATCAAATTTCTAACTCCAATGTCTACGGAGGTTCTAGATAGATAGATAGGTAAACACTTTAAGTAGCTGTAGCCTCTAATAATAAGTCATTAATCGCCTTGTATACTGTCGATTCAAGTCAATTGTAGAAGTTTGTTGACCCCCGCGTTAACACCCATTAGTGAATGAGGGGTCAAATGGTGATATCACACACAAGGCTTAACAAATCCAACAGTACACCTCAATCAAAACCCGACGTTAATATCACATGTCATTCAATAAATTGCTTCTGTAACAAGAAATCCGTGCGAGCAAAGCTTCCGAGTTAACAAAATTGTGCCTATTCGAAATGACGTAGGAATTGCTAGCAAACTCGGAACAAAACTAGCGAATAACCAGTGGCATGTCAAACTGACACTCTCTAATAACTCGATAGCCTCCATTTGGTCGTAAATTTTTAATCGACTTCATAAAAAGGAGGAAGTTCTGTGTTCGGCAGATGTTTCTTTTTTTGTGCGTGTATGTTCGCTGATTTCTTCGTCAAATGTGAATGGTTTTTGATGATTATTTTAAAATGAAAAAGGTGTTTTATGGGAATTTAAAGAAACAATGACAACTATAGAAAAATGAGGTAGAACAAAAAATATCATTTTCTTTTCGACATTGTTGTTTGTTACGCGATATCTGCCCTTATTGTAAACAGCTTTTCATTATTCTTTTTTAGTTAAAAATGTTGACCGCAAGTTCTCATGAAAAATTGAAGAAAATTAACCGAAGGGAATAAAAGGGGATGAAATCAATCCTTTATTCATGTTTATGATACTACTATGTCTTTAGGTTTGATTTGACCACAAACTCAAACTTGAAAATTCAAGTCTGTGGACTGACGAGGGTTTTAGGTATTCTTTAATCCCAATGGAAGTATTATTACACCGCTCTCTTTTAACTGGGCGTCCTGGGGCGAGGGGTCATAATGACCCCGCGTGTTTTAGAATACTTATAATTTTGAAACTATGTATTTGATATAAGAGCGTCGGTGGCCGAGCGGTTAGAGTATTCGACTCGTAAGCCACAGGTCCCGGGTTCGAATCGGGTACCGGGTACAAATGACTGTTTTCTGAGTTATGTAAATTAGTTTAATACTAACCGATGCTCTTACGGTGAGGGAAAACATGGTGATGAAACCTGCACATTCAGGCGACTGGATGTGTAACCATGATCCAATCTGGTCAGGTTCCCCTGGTAGCAGGGTCATGGAGGTCAGATGGCAGTCGCTCCACTGTAATTACCTGACCTGCCAAAGCCTGGATCATGGTCACGGCGGACCCCGGGCCCTCGTGCGCGAGAGCACAACCGGGACCGGGACCAAGATGATTATTATTAATATTTTTATAATGAAACTATGAAAGCAATGAAACTGCAGTTGTTGATATTCTCGAACTGGTGTTGACATGGACTTAATCGAGGATGCAGGCAGTGGCATTATCTTATTATCGAAAAGACGTAATCATGACACCTCCCTATACTTGATGTAACAATTTCAAGTCATATTTCCTTAAAAATTCAAAAAATTCTGACAAAAGTCTCTAAAAAAAAGCCAATTATCCTGATGGTTGTTAGTATATTGTTTTATTAAAAAGAAAAGTTATATTCGTTCTGACCAAAACTACCTAATGTCCTCGTAAAAAATATTATCGATTCTTTAGAAAATACGAAGATGTCTTAGATTTAAGTATTAGGTCATAATGACCACTCCCTTGAGTCTGTGTAACAATTTTCTACCCCACTACGCCGGGTTAAGAAATTTAGTTCACTACAACGAAGTACCATTATTGTTCACTACAACGAAGTACCATTTATTGAGTATATCTTTTTTTATTAAGAATTATCAATATTCTACAAACGCATTCATTCGACCTATTAAATATTTTAACGTATAATTTGCCAAGAAATGTACACCAGACTTCTTAGAAAACTTACTGATTCAGGGGGTGCGATTGAATGTAAATTAATGTTCTCGATTCTAATTAATTTTAAGTAAGTTAATAATAACATATTTTGTAAGCAAAACCGACACCAGACAATTGTATAAAGTTACAAGATTGATTATTTGTAGCTCGAATTAAGTTTCAGCTGACTAAAGTCTACAATGTTATCTAAAACTTGTGAAGTTATATTAAGAGATTGTAATTTTAAACAATTATAAGAAAATTATGTATCTAATAATTGTTTAATTATTTTTAATTTGCCATAAATTGATGTCAGCTGGGTGTAGAGGTAGAAAGACTTTCTCATCACTTCTTAAAATCAAAAAGGGCTAATCTTTATATTTTGAGATAAAATTATATCATTTAAAATAATAAGACGATGCCAGCTTCGTTCCGCGTAAAGAACTGTCGTGCCGTGGAAACTACTTTCATATAGGTACTAAACTATTATACAGTAGTGTTATGTACTAAGCTATACCCGGTGGGCTGGGGCTGTCGAGAGCAAGGAGAAGGCTCTAGCTGTCAATCTTGATATAGCCAACAGGGCCACAGGGCACTGCTAGCAAAACTCCCGAAATACGATATCCCCGTGGGGCTCTGCAATTGGGACGGATGCTGCTCCGATACCAAGACTATCAATGCTGAAGTACCCCGAGGTTCAGTGCTATCTCCCACACTGTTTCTTCTGCATAACAATGATATGCTGAATGTACCCAGTATTCATTGCTATGCAGATGACAGTACTGGAGATGCTCGTTATACTGGCCGAGCGACTGTCTCTCGTTCCGACGTGTCGGAAAGCCGAATCAGACTTGTGTCGGTCATTGAACATTCCTTGGAGCAAGTTGCTCAGTGGGGCAGACTAAACCTGGTGGCGTGTACAATATAATTAAGATAATTTGGGTATTGGTTATGAGATTATTGTAATGGATGGATACGAATATTTATTACCAATATTCAATAAGTTCTAGACTTTACTCTAGTATATTAGACGATTACTATTTGGAATATACTCTGATATATGTCAGTTACACTTATATAACAACGATGCTGTGAAATAAAAAAAAGATTATTATTCGGATGTTTAAAAAAATTGGGATAACAATAGAAACAAAATTTTTTGTATTGTACAAGTGGTTGTATTGTATTCCCTCCGTCACGGAACATCGCAAGAAACTACCAACCAAGAAACGATATCTTGCGGTGAATCGATAACGCTGATCTCGATAAAGCGGTACGTCGCTAAATATAATCCGTCGTCGAACAAGATATAAACCTTCATAACAAAATGGCCGATTCAGCAAAATTAAACGGGCCAGCGAAAGAAATCGGCAAGATCGCGGGGAAGTTAATCCGAACAAACGAGTAATAACTCTGTTTCATTTGTTATGGCGGAGTGAACCAATCGCGCAGAGCAAATAAAGCGGGGTTTGTGGAGCGAGAATAGACAAAGGATCAGATACAGGTAAATAATCCCGCACGAGTCGGCCCCGGCATGCCACCATTATCTCAAAGGCTGCCTTCTGCGAACCGCGCAACCAAAATAAACTTGTTTACCGTGTTTGCGACGTCCGAGCCGATCGGGACCATTGAAGTGGTTTAATATTATTAAGTCACATATTGTGTTCAAAATGTAGGTAAAAGGCGAAATAATAATGTTATATCGTAGACGCCTGGACGCACATACAACACAATATTACATACTAGTCTCACTTGCCGTGGCTCTACCACTAGGTTTCTGTTACTGCGCCAAAAGACTGAACATGAAAAATCTGTCCTTTCATCTGTCTAACGTACATTATTTACTTTTTGTTATCACTCCAATTAAACTCGCGAGCGAGGTTGATCAAATTAGATATCTATACTAATTTTATCGATAACAATACTCATCTACAAAGCAAGTAACAACTTGTCGCCACGTTTTGTGTTTACCGCTTTATATTTATTCTCGTGTATTACGAGACGCGGCAGAATGCCTATTGCTTACATTCCGGAGCATTTAGGTGTGCGAATTGGAGCATGGGGCGGTGCGCTATATATCGCGCCGAAAGCGTCGCCCCCCAATATCAAGATCACAAACACGGGTATACACACGTATCTCCAAACGAGACTTTCACACAAGATTAACGCTCAATTCAAAAGGTAAACGCAGTTTCAAAAGCCATAAATTTCGCACCGTCGCCGTTCGTTACCCGGGAGAACTCAAATTTATCGGAAATTAGTATGGGGACTGTTTAGAAGCATCATTGGAGACAAAGCCAACGGTACTGTGGGGTAAATTGTTACGCGTATTGCGTTGTGCACAAACTGCGGATGTCTCTTGCTCGGAATGAGGAAATGTTTGTTTTCACGAACACAACAAAGGATTCTTTTTTGTTATGGCCACTGATTTCCTTTACAAAGGATGTTAAATTAGGGAGCCGGCCTGCTCGAGCAGACTTCCAAATTGTTTTACTTTTTATTTATAGCACCTAACAATTCTTATTAATATTTTAAGTCTTATCATAATCGTTCAATAACTACATGAATTATCTTAAATCTTTTGCATTTGCGGGTGGTAAACTACATTTTTTTAAATAATATTTTAGAAATGTTATTTTTCTATATTGTATATTTGAAAAGATTTGAACGAAATGTTTTATATTTTCATAACACTCATGGAGAGTCCAAATCATATTTACCCGGTTTTTAACAATAGAGAGCGGTAAAGGACCAAGCAAGTCTTTTGATAAGGTAACTACGTTAACGTTAATGAAGTTCCGAGAAAGAATAGTAATATAATCACAATTACATAGGAAAATCGTCTCGTGTTTTCTTCTTAGGGCACCTGAAGAACTACTTTCTTACTATTGTGTTACTAGAGAAACTCTACAAACATAACTTACCAAAGCCTTATACAATTACAATAGAAGAGCTACCAATTTAAGAATAAATATTCCTGCGCAGTTGTTAAAAGGTTCTATTGCTTATCGTTACAACGAGGTTAGAGTAGAGGACTTGTTTAAAATTAATCGAAAATCATGATCTCTATTATTTATTTATTTAATTTGCATATTTTTGGATACTAACGTAATCAAATACTTTTTAGCGGAAACTAATAAATGTCATTAAAGAAATTATCATATTTTACTTGTTTAACAATCGTTAGGGTCAAATGAGAGTTTTTGGGGCTAAAGGATAGCCAATGGCTCCTTCTTTTAGCCATTGCAATTTGCCTAACGATGAAATAAATACCCTGCATGTAGCGGCAAGGAAAATTATTCTTAAACTGTGCACTTATACTGTACGTAAAAATACCGGGATTTTTTTAGAAAAGTTACTTAAGGAAGGTTTTGAATGTTCTTACTAGCTTTATGTACGGATAGAAAAAAATTCCGTAAGTCGGGGTTGAGGCGTCCTGTCGCTCAAACAAAGCCCGTGTTTGAAATAAATTGCGATTATAGGCATTATATCGATAGTGTCGACAGTAATAGGCAGTGATATAGGTAAAATAAAAAATTGTGCACCTATCCAGCGCGAAAAGAGCACTTTTTGTACAGAAAAACTGCGAGCGAAGTTGATCGAGAGCGAAGGAATGTGATTCGAATTTCGAACACCACATTTTGGAATTGGAAAAATTTAACTAGGCGATGGTTCGTTCAGAAAGTCATTTTGGCCTAGTTTAACTTGTAAAGTTACTAACGACCCACCCTGGCTTCACACAGGTAGTAACCTTAACGAATTATACCATCCTCATGAATCACTCTATATATTGGTAAAAACCGCATGAAAATCCGTGCAATCATTTTTTATTTTATCGTGAACAGACAGAGTGGCAGACGCGGCGTGGGCATTCAATTTCGTTCAAATAAAAATATCATGTATGGTTTACTTAAAAATGTCTACATCTCAATCTATACATATAATAAAACTGTAACAGGTCCGCTTCTGTACATTGAAGATACCTATTTTGAAATTTTTTATTGAAGTGTAAAGTTTTATTGTCTTTGTGTAAACGATACTGAAGGCAAAACTGTATCTTTTTTTTTCATTTTTGTCTGTCTTTCAAATGAGTTTAAATGAAACTTGGAATGATTTGAGTTTATACTACGAAAGCTACATTGGAAACATTTTATTCCGATATTCATCACGTTCCCCTGGGAGAGGGGATGGAAGTCAAAATGTGTACTTAGTTGTAATTCAGTAACGCGTACTCCGATTACATTCATTCTTTTTCTGTTAGAAAGAAGGTACTTTGAAAATTGTTCCGTAAATATCTCAAGGTGATTGAAATCGTAGTTCAGAAATGACACCTCATTATTAGGTAAGAATAACCTAAAACGGCGTACGACGTACGGCTCATCTTGAGCTGGCTTGCGCACTTTATTAATGAAATAATCATCTTGCCGTTAATGTTCCGGTTGTGCTCTCGTGCACCAGTATTAGTATTGACCATGATCCAGTATTCATCCATCATTCTGTCATCCAGGCCCCGTGACCCTGCTACCAAGGGAACCTGAACAGTTTGGACTATGGTTACATATTCAGTCGCCAGAATATACAGGTTTCATCACGATGTTTTCCGTCACTGTTAGAGCATAGCTTCAACTAATGTACATAACTCAGACAAGATTAATTGGTACATGGCCACAGTGGGATTCGAATCCCATTCCTCTCGCTTAGGAGTCTGATACTTTAACGACTCGGCCACTGACGCTTTTCCTGGCGTATGCACTTTATTGTAGTAAAAGGGGTAAAATGGATAGGTCTATTGTCAAAACCAGATCACTCCAAAGAAGTCAGATATTGCTAAATTATATTTTTTCCTTAAAACTTACTTGCTAGCGGGACAGGAGTGAAGAAGGCGGGTAGGGAGGGATGCGCGAGGAGTAAGATGCTTACTTACGCTTACTCTTCAACAGTCCACTGCTGGACCTGAGCGCCTTCTACATTAGTTGAGCAAATTCTCCACTCTTGCCATGCAGCAGATCGCATTGTTGAAAGTAGATAGGTACTAACAGAAAATACTACTGCGCATTTTACGAAGATAGATAACAGATATCTTCTTAACATAACGTAGTATAAAACGAAGTCCCTTCTCGCCGTCTGTCCCTCTGTATCTATGACGATATGTATGTATGTACGCTTAGATATTTTAGATCGCAACGGATTTTAATGCGGTTTTCAACAATAGATAGAGTGATTCAAGAGGAAAGTTTGTAGGGTAGGACACACGTGAACGAAGTCTCAGCGGCCCATCCAGTTAAACATATTTCAATATTTTATGTAAGATTGTAACTAAAATAAATAAAGTGTTACTAAAATAATAAAGTGAAAAACTTTTATTGTTTTTTTGTTTGTTGCAATTCAAAAACTACTTAACTAGTTTTAAAAATTCTTTCAACTAGGTATAGAAAGCAACATTATCAGCTAGTAGGCTAAGTATCGTTTTTTCCAAAATTTAATGTGGTCCCCTCGGGATCGGGTTCGGAACGTGGTAACCGAATTTTATATGAACAAAGTTGCAGGCAAAAATGCTAGTAAAAGATAAACTCAAAAACTTATTACATTATCTGTGAGCAACATGGGCCATCATGCCTTTAAAAAGTTTGAGATCCATAGCAAAATCTCACAAGTCAAAAAAGTCAACATTTATTTATTGAGTTAGGACATTACATATATTTTTCAATCGTCAAAGAGAGGGTAGGGAAGTAGGAAGGTCAGTAACATAATCTCAAGAATTTTAGACTCACCCCGGCTTTGCGCGAATGCAATTTAGAGCTGCAACATTACAACTAATAAAATTATAACTCCAAATTGCACCCGCGCGATGCTGGGCGGCTCTGTATCCCTACTTCCTAACTATCCCCTCTAATATTATTAATGCGAACGTAACTCTATTTGTGTATCTATCTGTGTGGTAACAACACTTTCACCGCCCACTGCAATGATTTTAATGAAATCCGGTATGGAGATCAGGTGGTCATCTGGTGGCCCGCTTGTTTGCCTATTGTATGACATAGAAAATGGAGATAGTTTAGCGTCTGAGGATAGCCATAGCCCATAGGCTCTCTTTTTATTTTCCTCTATTCGCAAGCTCGTAGACGTAGGGACAATAGTTGGAGCTGTGAACGGCCAAAATGTACTTTTGAGGGTAAAAACGGCAATTTCGTAGACTCCATATTTCAAAATCAGATTATTGTATTTTTATGGAAAATAAACATTTTTACAACGATCAAGGGAACGATCAACGAATTCTCGACTCGAATCAAACGGTTTTCAATTTTTATTTTAAACATAAAAAATTCAGTATTAACCTAGTAACTATTCATGTCTCTGTACCTATTTTTTTTTCACTTTCATGTAAGTGGGAAAAATAATTGAATATTTTTATTGTTGTAGAAATCTTTTTTATTTTTCTATACATGTTTATTATAAAAATCTGATTTTCTTAACAATTCTACTGATACAATACAATACCGATTTTCAAATAAAAAACAAATACACTACAAAAACTACTTACAAAATAATTATCTACATACATTTAAAAAACAAATAACTCCCTGAAAACTGTGAAAAACAATCCAAAAACGGGAATCCCAGCACAAGATAATAGGCGAATCGTACAGAATCGCAAATAGATTGAGCCCTCAATATCCCTAAAGCGGTTATTAGTATTGGGATGGGGTGACAACCGCCTTCCGAACCTCCTTGAGGTGCCAATATGTAAGGCATGCCAATTCCATTCGATTCTATCGGCGCCGATCTCGTAACGGCCGCCTACGAGCGCCTACGACTGTCTACGAAGCGGCTACGGAGCGCTCGGCGCGCGTATTATGATTTGCATCCTCATCAACGATTCCACGTGACTCCTTGTAACGGTTACGCGCTGGAAATGTTTACAAGCCATCTATGGCGCTGACTTAATTTCATTTTAATGCTGTGTTACTTTTCGCATTAGCTTTTTGTAATGGTTTTATAAAAACTCGTACATACGAGTAATGTTGTAATAATAATGTTTTTGTTTACAACCTAAAACTGGTCTATTCCAAATTTCAGTCACATCTTGGGATACCAAAGTGAATCTTTAGATATAGAATTTTCTAACCCCTTTCTTATCCTTCGGCTATCGAGTTTCAAATCTCGTTTATACCTTGCCTGGGAGTCATAAAGTATATCCATGCGATATTTCAACTTTCTACCGAGATTTAGGAGTCAGAGGGTTCTGCCTTTTATAGATAAGCTTGACTGAATGCTCTATAAGTTGCCCTCTACACTTGAGTTTATACGATACTGCTTTTTTATTTTGCTATTAAAATTCTCTTCGATATTTTACGTTCGTTGAAATTTTACCTCGCCGTATCTACATTCAAATAGAATGAGAAATTTGTTCAAGAACAAATTGAATAGGTATCCTCCCTTTATTGTAGAAATAAATAAAACAGGCTTTCCCACCAATAATGGCATTCAGTCCCGTGTTCGCTATTCAAATATGCAAAACAAAACTTGACCTCAAACAAAATTTGAAAAGAGGAAATGAAGCATCAAGCAGAGGGAGCGAATTTGTTGTTCCTCTCATTTCACAGAGCTATGTCATACCGGAGCAATGTGAACGAGAGAAGGCAACGGGGGCACAATTGTTTTTAAATTACCTTGTTTATTCATACAATCCTTTGTTTGTTCACATAATTATTTGTAATTCGTGCACTCGGCAAAAGTGTCCGGTTCTAGGTTCGATTTTTAAATAGTCAATGGGGAAGTGTCACAGTGGTCTCGGGGGTTGGAGAGCCGCGCGACCGGCGCCGCGGCGCGGTGATCGACGAAATCGCAAAGGACGTAAGAGTAGCGAGCGGCGGCCGCGAGAGCCTCGCCGGCGCTCCGCACGCCTTCCGTACACCGACTGACGGCGGATCCACGACACATCTGCATTTAAGAAGCCGCTATCGTTATGCGACTAATCGATTGGTCGGAGCGAGTGGCACTGTCTCCCGTCTCGCTTCCGCCGTGCTCTCTCTCGCGACGCGCGCAGGCGTACGTCAAGACTTTTTAACTGTCCGAAAGTAAATAAACTAATACGAACTCTTTGTTGAGAGCATGGGATGCTGAGGGGGCCGAGGACTTAAACATGTTGAGTACGATGTTATATATTACTAGTAATTTTTTTAATGAATATATACTTCAGTAGTCGTAACTCGTTCACGTGTAGTGGCGAATTAGAAAAGAGGGGAGGTGGACTAAGCAACTTCACTTGTTGCACGGCGACTTCGTCGGGGCGATGAAAGAAAGCCTCGCACGCCACACGCCACGGCACACGCCTCGGATACCCATTTGTTACTTTAATTCGACAAAATAATGTTTACGCACCGAGCCGCACACACGAAACCCCGATACGATAATCGGTCTTGACTGCAAGTGTATATTTTTTTTTATTTCACTAAAGTGGCAAAATAGCTCACGGCCTGCCTGATGAAAAGCAGTTACCGTTGGCTATGGACGTATGCAATACCAGGTGCATTACTCACGTGCTGCAGACCCCGTAAAAAAATTTTCACACCTTTCTTGAAGAACTCCATGTTTGTACCCTCCAGAGGAAATCATTCTTTCATCGCACCGCTCGCCATCGACATCTCGCTCGTTCATCCTCACACCTTGGAGCCAAATTGGTCGCGAACTGTGCGGTTCCAAAGGAACTTTCTCCCACGCACATTAAGGTTGTGGAATGAACTATCTGGAGAGGTTTTCCCTGGAGAGTACAACATGGAGTTCTTCAAGAAAGGGGTTAAAAGGTTTTTACGGGGTCGGCAACGCGTGGGTGATGCCCCTGGTATTGCAAACGTCCATAGGCTGCGGTGACTGCTTACCATCAGGCAGGCCGCAAGCTTGTTTGCCACCTTAGTGGTATAAAAAAAACTCTCCATGGAGCTTAATCCACAACCTCAGTATACGTGAGAGAAAGTTCTTTTGGAACCGCACAGTTCGCGCCCAATTTGGTTACAAGGTGTGAGAATGAACTCCCTGTCAGGTCGATGGCGAGCTGTACAATGATAAAATGTGTCTGGGGGCATCATGTCAAACAGTTCGTTAGAATAAACACCGTTGTACAAGCAGTAGAATACGCCAAGGGAGATAAACCTCTCCGCAGACTTAGCGGCTCAATACCATATGTGAGCATCGTCAACAATTCTTACAGCGCGTGCTAAAGTTGGTACATAGACTTGTCTAATTTATGTTAACAATTAGTAGTCAAGCACGTTATTAATATAAAAACACGTAGTACTTTTCAAAATTTCCCGTATCAGCTTCGAGGTACACTTGCCCATAACTCAGAATTTGGCAGTTCAGGTCATCACAATAGAGCGACTAACATTTGACCTCTGTGACCATATTGACAGGAAAACCTGACCTGATTGGAGCATGGTTACACATTCAGTCGCCTGAATGGGCAGGTTTCCTTACGATGTTTTTCCTCGCCATAAGGTCATCGGTTAGTGTTCTAATAATGTACATAACATAGATGTAGTCATTGATACATGGCGTCACTGGGAATCGAACCCGATACTTCTCGTTCACGAGTCCGGCTCACTAGCTATTAGGCCAGCGACGCTCATAATAATGAATTATGATAAAAAGCCAAATATTGTGTTGCAAAAATATCCATTTTACAAACCTCTATTCTATGCCATTTTACTTAACGAACGGCACAAAAAACGGAAACAGACCTGAGGCTAATCTGTATAGCAATTTGGTTATGTAAATGCTAATGACATACACATGTCTCATTATCGTAGGAATGGCGTAACATGGAAACATATCCCACTTTTACATTGCTATTCCAAGCTGAAGGGAGAAAAATACTTATAAAAGATTTTACAGAACTTTAACTTGTGCGAAAGGAAATACAGAAATTTTAAAGTGACAAAGTCTTAACTATAATTAATCTTACGCCAATCGATATTTATCATGCAACTAAAATGACACCATCAATATCAACAGACCATTATTCACTCTTGGAAGCTGACACACATTTGTGGAGGTTTTTACCATAATCTCTTCGCTTGGCAGGCGGGTTAGATATACAGCGTTGAAAATACACAATTATTAATGCTACAGTGTATTTTCTGGTCTATCTCGTAGGCAATTCTTTACTACTTTTTTTGAGTAATACGGCAAACAAACAGGAAAGCGAGCCACCTGATGAAAAGTCGTCACCAACGCCTATAGACATCAGCAATACCAGGGGCGCTACCAATGCGTTGCTCGCCTCTAAGAAGATCTCTAATTTTGAACGTTTCCAAACCTCTTGAACGATTCCATTACATAGTCCAAAGGTGGCTGGAAACTCGAATCGTACGAGCGAGAAACGTTCTTTCGTATCTTTACGTGGACACCACTATCCTATAATAATAAAAGTACATGTGACATTACGGTATGAGATATAAAACATTGGCCATTACACTTAACGCGGTACTACGCGAGCGCGCCGCAGGCGAGCGCGTATAAGTGAGCCGAGAGTGTAATAATCAATGCACATGAGTGTCATACAACATTTTTCCACAGACTTTTGAGAAAAACCATTAAATTCAATTAACGGAGTTCATTGCATTACTTATTGACTATACTGCAGCTCAAATACGCTGACACGGCGTATACGCTGTGACGCGACTCATGCGTAGTACTAGGAAAGGATAGGGTTTGGTAGGGGTAGGGTAGGAGTAGCAGTAGGGTAGGGTAGAGTAGGGGTAGGACAACACACGAACGAAATCGCGCCGGGCCAACTAAAAATAGGTTGTATAATGGCCCCTTTACGATGAGATGTGTTGGAAAATGTGTTTGTTATTTCTTTGAAATAATGTTACATGAAAATTGTAATTGATGTTATTTGTCTTTGTTATAATGCTGCGGAGCTGTTTGCTATAAAGGCTAATAGGGTGGAATGTTTTTACTTTCTTACATGCGCGCGGAAGAGTCAGACGTTATTAAAATTCCAATAATTCCACATGTATCTGGGTTCATTAATGATACGGTGGGATGTACGAATATTTTGTTCTTTGAGAATTACATGCCATTCCCATATTTGTGATGTAGACTTACGGTTGTTATTTCTCGACGTAATGTATTTAGAATTAAATTTCGTAAAACGTAATAAAAAACCAGTCGAGCGCGAGTCGCACTCGCTTACAACGGAATTTGTACAAAATATGAATTTACTAGTGGACCCGGCGCACACTTACTTTACCCCTACATATCCTTTTTTTGCTTATAAAGATTCCAATTTAATCTCTCTATCTATTGTTGATAACCGCATTAAAATCCGTACTAAGCGTACGTAGATACATAGGGACAGACGGCGGGAAGCGACTATGTTTTTACCAATGTATAGAAACCACACGGCAATATAAACCATCAACTAAGACTGCGATCGCCCAATCGTATCATAATATAGCTACTTCTATCGTACAGATGAGATACCTACCTAATATAAAATAAAAGAAATCTTTATCAAAGCAAAATATTCAAATAAGTATCCTATTAAGAATACGAAACCTTTCGCAGAGAAATGAAAATTACAGTCAATCGCTTTCAGAGACGTCTCTGTCGTCTGTGTTCAATAGTATAGAAGAATTTAATTAATAGAAACAGAGCGATAGCCCGACCGATAGTTCCATGTATTAAATTGTGACACACTGTAAGGAAGAACCGACAGCACAACATTGTCTTGTTATGGCCGATAAAAATGTAATCGATGATGAACTTCACTATTTGATGTTACTGGATTATCGCTTATTGGGGTTTACAGTTCAGACACTTAATATCAGCACATTTTAATCCGTTAACGCATATTTTTACAAGTCTTGAACTTAAAGGTCGGTTAATATCGTTTTTAATTCATATTTCGTTAATTTTAATTGTGGCGCTAAGTTTCATGGTTAATTGAAATATTATGAATTGTTTCTCCATCATTAAAAAAATTTGAAGCGTCGGTGTCATGCTCGTCGGATGTTATGTCAGAGCAGCTTTTTTTCTGTTACAAGTAAATGCCTTATCAATATTTACGTTTTGAGAATATCTTATCGCGACCAAGTCACAGGGTACGGCGTAGATCGCTTGAGGCACGCTATGGATGCTCTAATGAGGCTGCTCAAACACAGTATCGCTGCCTACTAAGGTGTGAATGACAACTAATATCCGCTTAATTATGCAATTGTCATGTATTTGATTAGCAAGGTTACACTAGCATGAGTAAACTGACGCTTCGGCACGAGTAATACATGCGAAAGCACTTCAAAATTTGACTCCGCGACTGTATGCCATACACTGCCATAGTGTCCGCAGTCGCAGCGAAATAGGGCCCTTAAAATTCGAAGTGCAACGCTCAAAGGCATAAATATGTGACGACTGCCAATCGAATGCATTCCCCCAGCGAGCTGTGTGTGCGACGGGAAGGGTCGCCACTCGAATTGCGAGCTCTTAACATTTTGCCGGGGCCCCGTATCAAACGACGCGGAAATTCCCACTTACACCCTGATTGCCACACTACGGGCTAATGTCGTTGTTGATTCCGAATGCCGAATGCATTTAGCAGGGTAACTGGTACTAATCTTTTTACTGGGCGCTTTGTTTACTTGCCGTCTACGTTTTGTTTGGCGAAGAATGAGAATTTGTAAGTAGGTGTTTTGGTTTGTCATTTTTGTCAGTACCTCTTTATATGTACCTATCTAGTTCTAAAAGGTTGAAATTCAATTGGAGTTCAGAATGGACAATCTTACAAATGTCATGCAACTTGTGTTTATTTAATCCGCGCCAGCATTCTACCTTAACAATACCATGGCGCGCCTGATCTAATTCTGACGCGGTGAATGTTTTGGTATTTGTAAACAAAAAAACATTAGAACCTGACCGAGTCGGAATCTGACTAAATAAGAAACTGACTAGGTACCACACAATCTGTCGTCTTGAGAATCTGACCTACCTCGCCGAGTTCGATGCTTGCACTAATACAGTGAATGCCAGTTATAGAAACTTGGAAAATTTATTTCTGAAATAATTATGTATAGGTATATCAATTTTTTATCGGAGACCCGTATCGAACCTCTCAA
The DNA here is from genome assembly GCA_905147135.1 of Blastobasis lacticolella. Lineage (NCBI taxonomy): Eukaryota > Metazoa > Arthropoda > Insecta > Lepidoptera > Blastobasidae > Blastobasis > Blastobasis lacticolella. The sequence continues at coordinate 12,680,763 of LR990041.1, forward strand.
TTGTGACGACGAATTACTGACGACCTGAGTGGTTCAATGGTCTGCCACGCAAGAGGTCCCGGGTTCGATACCCGGCCGGGCAGAAATTGAAATGATGAATTTCTATAAGGATGTATTTAAATGTATTTAAGTAGTATTACTTAAATACATTTAAATACATCCTTATAGAAATTCATCATTTCAATTTTTGCCCGGCCGGGTATCGAACCCGGGACCTCTTGCGTGTATATCAGTTATCTTGCGCCCATAGTACAAGCTTTGCTTAGTTTGGGGCTAGATGGCGCTGCGTGAATTTGTCCACGAAGATATTTCTTTATTTTTACTGACCTTCTGAAGCAGCTATGCTGTTGTTATTTATTTAATTTGAAAAGAAAATATAAATATTTAAATTGTGTAATATTTCCTACTTATTTATTAAAATAAGATATAACATGACATGATTACGTCTTGGCGATAATTTCCCGGTTGTGCTCTCACGCACGAGGACCCGAGGTCCGCCTTGACCATGATCCAGGATTTGGCAGATAGGATAATTACAGTGGAGCAACTGCTATCTGACCTCCGTGACCCTGCTACCAGGGGAATCTGACCAGAACAGGATTATGGTTACACATTTAGTCGCTTGAATGTGCAGGTTTCATTACGATGTTTTTCCTCACCGTAACAGCAGCGAGTATCATTCAACTAATGTACATGTTGCTTTTTATGTTATACGGCTGACAAACAGCCAAGCGGGCCACCTGATGGAAAATGGTCACCGCCGCCTATAGACACCAGCAACACACCAGAATAACCAATGTATTTAACTCACAAAAGAGCCGCAGTGGGATTCGACCCCGGTACCTCTCGCTTACGAGTCGGATACCTTACCCACTCGCCTACCGACGCTCCTTCTTCGATTCATACCCAAACATATCGACACCCATATCAAACACAACAACAACCAAAACCCGCACATCCAATCGTCGCATAATATTCTGTGTAAACAACAAACAATAGCTGCCATTGGTACGACGAAAGACAAGTCAGCCACAAATGACTGTTTACCGCCATGGAAACTAAACATTGCTTAAGCTGACAGTTCCTTGTCAGCCAGATGCTTTGGCTTGATTAATTGATGATTTGGGAGCTACTTGATTAATACACACACAGGGACGGACTCGGGCTTGAACTCGTCGCCTTATGGCGCATCCAAATTAAGTTGCGTTTATATAAAATATATACTAATATTATAAAGAGGAAACGTTTTTTATATCACACGGTGAACAAACAGGCAACCGGGACACCTGATGGAAAGTGTTGACCGCTGCCTATAGACATTAGCAATCGTCAATGCGTTGCTCACCTATAAAACCTTAAAATTTCTTAGAACGTATTTGGCTTTTATATGTATCAAATATAATACCAATTAACGGCATTTATTCATAACTTAAAACATTAAAATGGGCACATAAGAAATAACTAAACACTTGAAAAAAAGCCTTAACTAAATCATACCTAAGTATGCCGATTAACCAAATCCCTTCTGTATTTTATAAATGCGAAAGTAACTCTGTCTGTCTGTCTGGCAGTTACGCTTTCACGGCTAAACCACTGCAATGATTCTGATGAAATTCAATATGTAGATAGTTTAGCACCTAAGGATGGACATAGGCTACATTTTATTCCCCGCCACTGATCTCTGACTCCGTGATAACGTGTTGTCCACACGGGTGGTGTGGCCCACGCGTCTCCCTCGGGGGGATAGCTGTGAGAAAACTCCATAAATAAGAAAAGACGTAAATATTTTCATATAAAAACCAGAACCAATTCAGAATAAAAACCGTTAATAAAATATGAATATACCCTGTAATTTATGTAATAATGAATAGACCTAATTTATCCCTGGAGGCCGGCCCTGTGCTACGGTATAACACCTTAATCATATTCAAACAAAGCGTTTCCTCACAGTATGATTGATTTTAATCCGCCCTTGTAAACAACTATTAGTGGTCTAATTTAGATCTGTCAACAATACATATCGTGATGATAACTATTCTGATTACCCATCAGAACATATAAACAGCCCAAGTCTTGAGCTTCCTCCACATAAATCAAGGACTGCGGCGTCATGTTTGGCAGGCTGGAAAGAGGTCGCAATGATGAAAATATGAGTACAACCTAACAGAAAACGCTGTCGCCCATTTTCTGGTGTACAGAGGTTCTGGCTAGTCAGCCGCTACCAGTCGCTTTGTATGACATCTACTCACGGCATGTACTCGTACCTTAGATCATATAGTTATCTAAGACTCGTACGTACTTGGACTACCAAGAAGTTGGTGATATATAGGTATTATATTCTGCCAATCTCCTTCCAACAAATGTCTAATCTATATCCTTTTCTTGTGAAGTGTATTTTTGCAAGGACTTAAATGTAATACTCGTATATAAAATGTAAGTAGTTATTGTTAGTATTAAGACTAATCAGTTACAGCAACGGCTCGCGCGCCACATGCGAGCGAAGCGCGTACAGTGCTACAAGAGCGAGAAGGCGCATTCTATTTCTTTAATTTTTTTAAATTCAATTTCTCGCTCAGACACCCTCCAATTGATGTCAAAGCTGAACCATGAACATAGAATTCTTCATCCGTATTAAATATTAAATCAAATATCATATTTCTTATCCCTACTATTATAAATACGAAAGTACCTCTGTTTATTTAAACCACTGCACCGATTTTGATTAAATTCGGTTTGGATATAGTTTAGCACCTGAGGGGGGACATCGGCTACTTTTTATCCCCCTCCACTTACAAGCTCGCCAGATAGAGGTACAATAATCCACACAGGCGCATCCGCGACCGAAAAGCTCGTTATAAATAAGCCAGACACTGTTGTACTTGTAATTCTGCAAATATACCAAGAAGGTACATTTGCTTTATTTTTCCGAGAGATGTTTTACTTTTCGTGGCCTGAATTCTAAATAATAAAAGGTTACCCCTTCCTGCAAAAGTTTGCCTTACCTTCCCGATGTTGGATTAAAATCTTGATATAACTTCAGAAGGGGCATTCCTGAGAAAAAAATCTCAAAAAGAGGTTGGGGTCGTTCGTGCCTTTCATGACATTGTTCTGAATTATTTATCGCGTTCCCCTTTGCTTGAATGCCATTTCTATTTTCCTTGTTTGCTCTTAATTTTGCCGAAATATTTTGTTTGTGTTTTCTCTACACATATTTCACATAATTATATCCGCCTAGCTTTTGTCCCCGACGTTGTCCGTGCCGATTTTAATTTTTATTGCTAATTTTCCAGACAAGTCTAACCAGAAAGTAATAAATTTCAGTTGCAATGAAACCACGTTCTGGAATTTCACTGGCGACCTCCCAACAAGCAAAGTAAACTTAAAAAGAAAGATTATTATTTAGAAAGTAAATCTGTAGACTCATTTACTTATAATAACATTCGACAACGTTAGTTTATTGCACACAAAAATGGTAACAAAGATATGGCAAATATATACATGACACAAAAGCCACTACTTATTTCTAATAAGAAATTTCTTCCAGCAGGCCTACAGCAAAGAGAACGTGATGACTGGAAGTAGTTTAAGACGTGCACAATACATAAATATTTAATTATTAAAAATAGACTACACTATCGATAAATTATCTTATAAGATATTTACAGGTATAATTATCCTATCATTGTTTGCAGTCCTGAATAATATTTTGATCCTATAGGCGTATTTTGTAAGAGAACAAGATATAATAATACACTAAGCTGAGATTTTATAAGTTTGCATCGTTATTAGTATTGTTCAAGATTCTTTTAAATGTAATTGTACTTAATTAGAGCGATATTGGATCAAACAACAATATAGGCTACTAGATCAATCACCTTATTAGTAATCGTCAGTCATTTTGTTCTGATTAAATTGTTCCAATTATTGAGCAAATTATTTAATAAGGATTTAAAAGGAGTGGTAGTTATAGAAGAAAAATGACAAATATTAAAACCAGATTCTTCAAGAATAATTTCATCGACATTTGAAAGTAAACCTGGTGCGTCAAGTGCAAATACAGATGAAGTAAATGAGGGTTCCGCGATGAAAAACAATTTTTCACTTTGAACCCATCACTCGGACAGCGAAGAAGTTTAAAATTTTGTAAAAATCATTTTTTAAACTTGTTTTGTGCTATTTATTGATTTCTTCAAATGAGAAAGAGATATATTTTTATTTTGGTACATACGATATAAATTTAAAGTTTAAAATAAAAGAATGCTTTATTACAATTATGTCTTTTTATTCAATCCAAAACTTTTAAATTGTACTGGAGATCAAATTTAATATTTCTATATTTAATCAATAGTTAATAATTTAATATTTTAATAAAAATAAAGATTAATTATGCTACACGTACAATTAAGTTAGAGTACAAGTCAGTCGTACTAAGCTATTTTATTTTAAAATTAAATGATTAAATTATTATTGACAACATTCCGTATACATTGCTTTCAAATATCGACATTTTCTATAATTAATTAATGAGTTATATATTCTGAACAGCTTTTAATATGGGAAAATGCCGATATCCATCAAAATTCTATAATACTTTTTCATACATTTTGTCGTCGTTTCTCTGGTGTTATTCTGCTGAAGTAGCTGTTCTTTCCTGAATTTAAGAAATTACCATATTAAAAGTTGTTCAGAATAAGGAATTTATTTATTTATGTCGCAAATTCGATGTGCGAGACGTTGGCATTCATCTTGTATTTGTAAAAAAGCTATCCTAATTTTTGTTTAAGTACGAGTACCTTACTTATTACTCTTGACTTATTTATGTCATCCATTAAACTATTTCCACTTAATGGTCCACACGCATTTACGCTTGGTTTATATGAGTTTGTATAGAGCTAGACACACTTGAGCGGTGCGGCGCGTCACGACGCGGCACCTCAAATCCATACAAATGACATTACAGCGCCGCGTCGTGCACTCGAAAAATATCACCATCGCTTGAAAAGACAAAAATACCTAATTTAAAAAAGTGTATTAGAGGAATCCAAATTTATTAAAGAATAGATTAGTAGGCAGATTCCGTGAGAAACCCTAACTCATTTTAATATGGAGGCGAGTTATCTGGGTTGAAACTGCTATAAGTACTAACTTACCTATAATTGCCCCATAACATACTTAATGAATAGAATTTTCAAAACATGGCGAATGTTCGTAAGAATTGTCGAAATATTTTATTAACAATATATGTATGTGCTATGTGCTATGTTTCAAAGGGCGTTGTGAAATTAATCAACATTTGGTACACATTCACAATAAAAATGAATTCCCGGCGAGTTCACTTACTATATGTACAATAATTTTACATTACTTATGTTCTACCATTATACAAATAAAATTTTAGTTTCATGAATAGGAAGTATACTTACGTTTTTAATTATTTTTTTCCTAAAACTACCGCATCAACCACTGGCCGAAACTTTAAAAAACGTCCTTATAACTAAAAACTAAGTACATTACTAGTGCATTATAAACAATATTGCTTTAGTAAGATACTTATGTCAGATACTAATAAGAGTGTTTGTGTTTATAAATGTCTTGTCTCAGAACATTATAGAAGCAATTGCTCTTCCGTAAGTGTATTATAGGGTTTAGTGACATACTGCAAGTTGTTTATAAGATCGCTATAAGAAATAATTATCCTATAACTGCGCCCAAATCCAGCTTTATAGCAATTTACAAGTATCTTAAAAGAACAAAAAAAGTACTCTTGAAAACGTCTTGAAGTACGTCAGATTTTGCTAGTTGGGCTTATCCTACAAACCAGAGCATAAGCATTGTGCCTTGTCTAATTCTTTTTTATCAGAATCAGTTAAGGCTATTGAGGCATCTTCCTCAAGCTAATAAGCTTGCATTTGCTAATAAGCGTGCATTTACCGGTGGTTTAATAAAACCACCGGTAAATGCACACTTAACGTCATCATCACAGCATATAACAGACCACTGCAGGACTTAAGGCCTCTCCCACGAAAGCGGAGGTTATTGCCATACTCTCCGAGGTTATAGCCGGCAGGCTGGACATCGCAGTGTGATAAATACAACAATGGAAAACACAGCTCCCCCTTTTCCAGCTTACGGAAACTCTAGATCTGTTGCCTCGAAAACATTAGTCCTTGTACGGCACCCACGAGTGTAAAGGGTTGGGCCCATTCTTCTCTGCCGGACACCATACCGCTAATAAACACGGCCATACTTAACATAATAAAAATAAATTATTACAAAGCTTACTCACTACTGCCAAATACACGCCAAACAGGCACATATTCGACAGAAACAATACCTACTGAACTAACAACACATTTCTTCTTCAACAATATACGTCAATAACACAAATTAATTAAACTAAGTCTGTATAGCGGAGAGAAGCAATAAACACAGTGGGAGCGTACTGGTGAGGGGGCGCTCTAATGAAATGTACTAGACGAGCTCACGCTAAATGTAGCGAAACGAACAGAACCTCGGACTTGGAGATGGGGGAACACTAGTTCCGCATTGTGTAACGACAAATACAAACTATGCTACGTACCAATATCCCTGTACATACCCGAAATAGGAAATAATGCTGCTGTACCGCTGGATATGTGTATTCTTATCGCATGTGGGCGATGTTATTGTAGGAATTTGTCGAACAGTATTACTAGATACTAATTCACGCAAAAGTAATCATCGTGTTTTCATCATCATCATCATCCTTGCTTTTTCTTTTTCAATTTTCTCGATCTTCTCACATCGTAAGCCGTTGGCGCTCGCATCTGACTTGGCGATGTCACTCCATCTTCTTCTTGGGTCGCCCCCAGGACAATCGGCAAGTTCAGGCATATATTTCCTACGTATTCCTGGGGCTTATACTACACGTGACCAAACCAGCGCATGCAAGCCTCGTACCAAGCGATGTACTCGTTACGCACTCAGTCAAGTCGCTACCCCACTTCTACCGCAGCAATTTAAATTCGTTAGCGTATATACCTACCTAAGCCCCTTGATTTTCAAAGGGATTTTAAATCCGCAAGGTTATGTTGTGAGTTTCATGCCATTTGGCCCAAGCTGCAGAAATACGGGACTTGGCATCGGAGGCGCTATCACCAGACTTGTGCAGCACTGAGTCCAGGTACTTCAATTTATATGGTTTCAAGATCCGCCCTGCAGCTAGCCATGTACCCTATTTTGTCGACCTTCAGCTTCAGACCACCATTTTTCAGTACGTACTTCCTTCTACGTGCTAACCCTGATCTCAAGATCCTGTCTAAGACTTCTCACAAGTTCGATGTTGTGTTATTAGCGTATTCCAGAGCCATATTTTCCAGAATTTAAGCTCTTATAAGAGGCTATAACTCTTTTTATTTACTATTGAAATTTATATATTTATAATATGATTATAGCCGTTCTCAGCGGCAATTCGGAACTCTGTAAACAATCAAATATCCCTCGGGAACCTATTATTTCCCTGGGATATGAAATAGCCTATGTTATTCAGTGACAATGTAGTATTCTATTAGTGAAATAATGTTTTAAATCGATCTGGTAGTTTTTAAGTTTCTTCATTATAAACAATATTGTAGATTAAATATTGATATATGTTCCATCAGATCAGTTTTAAAAGGGAATTCGTTCTACTTACGCTCGTTACATTTTTAACACCTATAAATATCGGAAAACCTTACAAATGAGCCACTCATGATGATGAAATGTGTTTACCTGACTAGACACAGTCGATATCATATCAGTGTCACTTACCTAAATTAAGGAAATTAAAAACACGAATAGTGTTCACATAAACGTGAACTATACAAACGTGCAGTATTGTCACGGTGTTATACCAATATTTATACGGTCATTGAATTTATGCGCGAATAATTTTCAATGTTTTTATATTATAATTAAACTAAAACTCTATTACATATCTCTCCCAAAAGACACACATATTTGCCTATAAATATAAAATCAACTGTAAGCCATTAGATTAATTAATTCCTTAACTACCCATATAGTTTATTGCATGTAGCGTAGGCGTTCCATATATGTCCATGCTTGCCGCAGCTTATGCCGCGGACAATAGACGAGAGTTAAACGTTACGTAATTTCACTTTGCTTGATGCCCGACGTATTTTGCCAAAGAGAAATTGTGCGCACTCGGTGCTATACTCAAAGTTTTCATTGTAACGTCTTAACTTATGCAATATAGCGCTGCTTCTTTAATACTTTCCACAACGCTCGATTACGTTTAACGACGCAATCCGGATGAATTTTCTTATTTACTGTAAGCTGGCAGAAAATCGGATGGCGCAGTTTTTAGATGAACACATTTTACCCGGGTGTGCTTGGGATGCGATGGAGAAACTTCTGGAACATAGGATAATTTGAGAGCCGCTGGAGCGAGCTCGTTACTCAGTGATTGCTGGTAAAACAGTCCAATTTAAAATCTTTACGTAGAGGTCGCCCTGCCGACGACGACGGTGTTTTCGTTCAATCACGGCCTCCAAATGATTTGTTGGCAAATCGTGATTGAAACAAAACAACCGAAATCATTCAACGCAGTTCGGATCGATTCCTGAAAATACATTTAGTTGCTTAGAAAATTACTAGCAGCTCCACCGACTCCGAAGTTTAATAAAATATATAAACTTTAAACTTAGTTTGTCTTCTTGAAACTCCTCCGAATACTTTCTGAGAGCTTTATTGGTTCAGTCTTGAAAAGATTTCGGGCTAGTGATGTTTCACTAAATAAGATAGTAGATAAAGCTTTTTTAAGATATGTCTTTTCAATGTCTTTACTAAACTGTTTAATTTTCAGAGGGTTGTTTTAAGTTTGAAGCATGTATACAAAGGCGACAACGACAATACGTCAATCTATTTTCAAACTTCTATCGACCTTGAGTCAAAAGATATATTTCACGTTCATGGCGACAACAAAAGCGTTACATCGCTATTTTCGACAGGATTTTAATATGTGCCTTTTTTCACGTTAAAATCGTGTCACCCCTATAGAGAAACAATGCTACGTCACTGCAACATAGAGTCCAACGTAGGTACCTCACCATAATACAATTTGCGTCATATATTGCCACCATGGCCGGTGTTAAATTCACGGTACAAAGGTATTTGTCCGGACTCCGGGCACATCCGCACACGCTGCTCGCCATTGTTGACACACCCACAGTATCGATCTAATATCGATAACCCATCGAAAGCCTTCGCTGTCAAGGCGTAATTTAATTTCACCCATAACGGTTTTAGGGAGCGGTCATTATATTCGATGGTGGACTCACTACGTTACCCCGTTGCCGCGTGCTGCGGTGATGACAATAGGGACAACATTTATTTGCGTGAACATGACAATGGGAAGTATGTGTACTACTGTTTCTACTACGAGTATGTTAACCTAATATGCGTTGTCGTACTAAATTATGATGATCAATTATAGGTATTCATTCTAGGTCATTCAGAGCTAAAAAAATTATTTCGGAGTAAAATACGGAAATAAATCAGTTCGAAAATAATTGTTAATTATCTTTAATTATTAAACTTTAGCTACGTAGCTAACTTAGTCAAGTTTTATACAAAATTGTCATCATCATGATGAATTTGAGTTCGAAACAACGAAGCTAATTTACCCAAGTTTTACATCCGAGCATTAACTAACAGTTACTTATTTATAAGAAAATTAATCTACAAAAACCATGAAACACCAATACTGCACGTCACTTTTTCTCTAATAGAGTGGTATCGAACTGGAACAAGTTACCACAAAATGTTGTGACAGCCGTGTCAGTGAATTCTTTCAAGAACATACTGGACGAGTGGTTGAAGTCTTTCAACACTGTGTGATATAGACACATCGGCAACAATGCTGCTCATCTATAACCTAAATAAAAAAAATACGTAAAAATAAATTAGATAGATACGAAATTCTCTTCAAATTCATTTTTTCAATACGAAATAAAGACCTAGTTCTTACATGAATAGCCCGAACCACTTACTCGATATTGAACATGTTGGTCTAATTAATATTAATGATTTGATGCCGAAAATACGGTTTAATAAAACCTTTCGGTTAAATAGGTAGGTTACCTTAAATATCTAGGTTAGATGTGTTTAACATTGTTAACAAACTATTTTATGGATGATACACCATTATAGAATACAATTTTCATAAGGTACTAAAGTGGAGAAAACTAAGGTGGAGCGTCGATGGCCGAGCGGTTTGAGTATACGACTCGTAAGCTAGAGGTCCTGGGTTCAAATCCTGCTCCGGCTTTGTACCAATGACTGTTTTCTGAGTTATGTACATTAGTTGAATACCAACCGATGCTCTTACGGTGAGGGAAAACATCGTGATGAAACCTGCACATTCAGGCGACTGAATGTGTAACCATGATCCAATCTGGTCGAGTTACCGTGCTAGCAGGGTCATGGAGGTCAGATGGCAGTCGCTTCACTGTAATTACCTGACCTGCCAAATCCTGGATCATGGTCAAGGCGGACCCCGGGCCCTCGTGCGCGAGAGTACAACCGGACATTTACGCCAAGATGATGATAACTAAATATAATGTGTTTACCAATTATAAGTGTCCATCATTTAAAAACGGGCAAACACTGTTTTAAATCGAAACATATGGAGCACTACATACATTTATAAACAGTCAGGTGCCCAAAAAGGCCCGTATAGCTGTTCATAGGCAATGCTTGTTCCAACATTTGTATGTGAGCGAAAGTTGGATATACATGAAGGTAGGTACTTAGTAGAAATGAGAGCGTTAAGAAGTATAGAAGGAGTATCAATGAAAGTAAATACAAAGTTGTGTAAACAGGGAACGTGCTGGAGTAGCAACTAGGATAGAGAAAGTAGAGAGGTGTGGTCATGTGGAGATTAATGAAAAATATAAGTATATATGGCAGGAGTGAACGAAAGCGTTTCAAGGGGAAGACCGGGACGAACATATTCTTTCGGCGGTTAACGAAATCCCCTTCCTTATCACGATCAAATCAAATCGTGTTAAGTACAGGGATATTTTAAAGAAAGATCACGTATGAAAAGGTTGATGAATGTGAAAGAAGCGAGAGAGATTTGTCAGGACCGTATCTGCATACACCATACGGGATAAAGGCATGATGTTATGTAAGTAAATAAATAAAATAAAAAATAAGAAAATATGCACATGACAATTCACACAAAGCAAACCTTGTGTTGTGGGTGCCAGAAAACTGATAAACTACATATATATTTTGAAACACATACTTATCTATATATATATATATATAAAAAAGTCATGTTAGTTACACTTTTTATAACTCACCGATTTGGCTGAAAATTGTTAGGGAGGTAACTTAGAACCAGGAGAAGGACATAGGATACTTTTACCCTTTCTTTTTAACAAGTTAAGTAAGTAGTTGTATGGTAGATGTTGAGTAGGTGTAAGGTAGTTGTAGGGTAGGTGTAGGGTAGGTGTAGGGTAGGTGTAGGGTACGTGTAGGGTAGGGTACTTTCCATACATTAGGGAGGTCATTTAAAATGGTCGCTCGGGAAAAAGATAAACGGCCCTTCTTTTAAAAAACGATTTCCACGCGAACGAAGTCGCGGGCAAAAGCTAGTTAAACATATAGCACCCAGACTCGTAACGGAAATAAAAATTCATCATTTCAATTTCTGTCCGGCCATGAATCGAACCCGGGACCTCCGCGTGGCAGACCGGCCAACTAAACCACTCAGGTCGTCACGTAATATAGTACTTCGTCTTTGGCTGTTTGTGACTGCGACTAGTTGGTTTCTATCCAGTCATTTGCCTGTCACTTCGCGATTCCTAGAAGAAGCCAATTAGGGCATAGTTACTAATCGACATATAATCTGTAGTATGTAATTAATCCCAGTTCCAATTATATAATTAGTCGACTAATTAGCGTCTCATTTCGTTGTAAATGCCTAAATAAGAAGTACTATGGTAGAGTTGCTTTCCTGTAAACAATCTGCCTTTGCCTGCCTAAAATATAAGATTTTGTACGATTTTACGACCGAAAAAAGGGAACCCTTATTGGACCACTCGTGTATCAGATACACGACGTATCTGTCTGTCGTTGGTTGTTCTTAGTTGGATGACAGGTATCGGTTTCTGAATAAAATCTATACTATTTCGTGGTACGACACGTTACTGTGCAGTAGTTAACATAATATGAGAGAACTATCTAATAAAATACGCTTTTAATAATAAAATCTAAATCTAATATGAAATATTATCTTTTACAAAAATGGTGCCGTCCAGGCCGGACGTCACGCCCTAGGGGCAGTCACTGTTGCACTTGAACCTACTCCACATTATTAGAGGCTTCTCTAAAATTAATATTCTAGGTGACTGACGCTCACGCAAATTCACAACAAAACACGGTGCTGCCTAGTCTTTGGTCTATAGAGGCCCTAGCTGATCATACACAAAATTAGGTAGGCTTAATAGATTTTACTTTAACATTAAATGAGCAAATTGCCGTGTGGTGTCCGGTTGCCGTGTGGTGTCAGGCAGAGGAGAATAGCACCAACCCCTTACACTCATGGGTGTCGTAAAAGGCGACTAATGTTTTCGAGGCAAAAGATCAAGAGTCTCCGTAGTCTGGAAAATGGGCAGCAGCATTTTCCATTGTTATACTTAAACACTGCGATCTCCAACCCGCCTGCCAAGCGTGGAGATTATGGCAATAACCTCCCCTTTCGTGGGAGAGGCCCTAATTCCTGCAGTGGACTGTTGCGGGCTGAGATGTGAGCAAACTGCCAAGCCCTGTTTGAAAGTGGTAACTTTCACCCATAACATCGTCGATTTGCTTTCATCATTTTTATCGGGATAAATGATATTCTGGGCTATAAACTACTTTACTACCATATTCCATCTAAAACCGTTCAGTAGTTTTTACGTGAAGGAGAAACAAACATCCTTATAAACTTTTTTCGCGTTTATAATATTAGCAGAATGTAGGCCAGTTATAGCGCATTTATTGTCTAGGTACTCTTTTTAGGAAACGTAATACTCGTTCCAAAAGAAACTCGTAACAATACTACGAAAAGGTACACATATGTATATTGTAAATACGTATGTATGTAGCTACAAATATTAATTTCGGAATTATATAATAGTAAATGTTTTATTATAAATCGTGTTCTAAAATGTTGAATAGTGCTTACTCTAAACAGGCACCATTAATATAATCGTTTAAATATTAAACACAAATTCAAAGTACGCAGTATTTACGCAGCATAATTATCTATGGCAATAATTGTAAACATCAAACAGAATATTTATTTGAAAAAAACGTTTAGTTTGATGTTAATGGTGCTATTAATAATAGCCAAATATTAGTTAGCTACAATGAGTAATTTAATTTTTTAGTATTAAGTTTAGAATTTACATTCTAATATTAACTTTTAAATTGTATTACCTACTTGCTTACTCGTCTTTGGAATCCTTACGTGGTATAAACAATGTCGCCTGTCTATTTGTCTGTATACTTATCCACTAACTCCTGAACTACGCAACGGATATTAATAAAGTTCACCATAAGTTAGTAAATTATTTCCAAAGGGTTTTAAGTACAATACATGGATGTTATAGTAAAGAAAAGCCAAGCAAGCCTCGTCGAAGCAGAGCGGGTCGCTAGTAATTGTTAAAAGGGAGAGTAGGAAGATTAAATAAAAGGAATAACTAAAATAAAAAATAACACATTTATATAATGGCCACCGCAATCATTTAAACCCACCACCATAATCATCATCTCGGCATTTATGTCGCGGTTATGTTCTTGCGCACAAGGGCCCGGGGTCCGAGTTGACCATAATCCAGAATTTGGCAGATCAGGTAATTACATTGGAGCGACTGCCATCTGACTCCGTGACCTTGCTGTGTCCTGAATGTGCAGGTTTCATCACGATCTTTTCCCTCACCGTAAAAGCTTCGACTAGTATTCAATAGATTAGTACGTAACTCATAAAAGAGTCATTGGTACATGGCGGCAGTGGGATTCAAACCCAGTGGGTACCTCTTGCTTCCGTGTCGGATGCCTCAACCACTAGGCCACCGACACTCCTAATCATTTAAACCCACAGTTAAATACAAAGAACGTCTACCAGAAAGACCAAACACTCGTCGTAATATTCGTATTTCGCACCCGGAACCCCGGTGGGAGCGACTCAAAGGCTGCCCTTGTAAATCCGGCGTCTGGGCCGATGCCAACCCCATTCACATTGCAAAAAGATAAAAAGCGCTGTACCATACACATAATACATCGTCGAAGTCCATGCACTAGCCAATGTAATATGCCAATGTAATACTTCACTGTAATTGAGATATGACTTCATGAATTTACTGGCCATACCATTTGGCACGAAAATACTGGCAAGTGTTGTCTATGAAAGGAAAGGGTACTCTAGTTTGGGCAGCAACAGTAGGGTGACCAATCCTGTATTCTCAATTGATCATGTATGCACATACCATGTGATCTAAAAGTATAGAATTTATGGAAAATATACGGGACAATGCGTGGGGAAAAATTGTAATCTTATTATCTACTAACAAATTGAAAATAAACATTATTTGTTTTAAACTAAACTCGCGTTTACACATATAATCATATTAAGCGGAACTTACACGCGACGTACCTTTTCGATTTGTTTTCTCGACGTATCGGTACGGTTACACCCACCGTTGCCACGAGAAAAACTGCAATGGAGAGGTGTGCAAAAAAATTTAAACTGAAGGTTTTATCGTCGGATATACCCGTGGACATCGTGAGTGTTGTGTGCCTTGAAGTTTTGGATCAACAACAAACTGAAAATTCTGTGTGAGGATTGACCGCCTATCCACATCCATATGAAGGTAGCAAGTCTACCAGCACATCACCGCAGCTGACACCACTCCACTCTAGTCTTCTCGTGACCACGATGAGTGTAACCTTCCGCATACGCCGCATGTAAGACCCGTTCAACATAATAAAATCAACATTATATATTAGCTTTGATTCAATAGCGTGCGGCAAGCGTGTGGTCCTGTAAAGAACATTATGATAATATGTAACATCAAAACTTACTAAAGACATATTATTTAGATACGAAAAGAAAATACTTGTTTACCAGTCCGCGTGCATTAATGGCTGGCATCTCGTAATAAGATTGGGAAGGAAAGCCATCTCGGCTAAGTTACAATTCTTTCCAGAGCTCTCGACGTGGCCGGCTTTGTCCGTGGTCCTTTGAAGTCCCTCTCAGCTCGCTGTAGGTACATCCGGACTTCCTTGCCTCTCGCGATTCGTGATAATCAAACAATATTTATTTACATTTATTTAAAGGCGGTTCCGCCTCAAGAGTCAAACGTCAAACTTACCCTAACTAAATTGGGATTCCAACGTTTCCTTATTTATTTTAAATCATCCGGGTCGCGATCAAAACCTGGTTCCTTTATTAATCTTGTCGAATCTCAGCTGAATGGGAAGCCCGCGGACGCCCCTCGTTGGTAATGACTGCTCTTTTATGAATTTGATTAATTTTGTCCTCCTACGTTAATATGAAAGACGCTCGGAAATAATAGGAACGATTCGGTGTAAGTAAAATACGGAATGATTTTTTACTTTGTCTAGAATTTTTATTTAACCTGGTTCTTCAATAGGAAAACACAAACAGTTAAAATTTAAGGCGTTGTGGTATATAAAAATTATATATGGTTTTCACTTACCTACAAGTACAATAAAGTTCCTTTTGGGTCCAATACAGAGTTATTGTATTGTAGGTATTTTAGTAATGCGCAATTTTAGGTTATTTATGAACTTTTTAAGAATACTTATATTAGAACGCATTTCGTCCTATGTCTCTACAGCTTGAAACTAAATATGAATATTAAAATTTTCGAAACGGCTACAGCAGTTTCGGAAATTATCCCAATCAACATCCAAACCACCAATGCCAATCCAATATGCCGTATGGTGACCGGCAGAGTAGAAGAGCATCAACCCCTTACACTCACGGGTGTCGTACAAGGCGACTAATGTTTTCGAGGCAAAAGATCAAGAGTCTCCGTAGTCTGGAAAATGGGCAGCAGCATTTTCCTTTGTTATATTTAATCACTGCGATCTCCAACCCGCCTGCCAAGCGTGGAGATTATGGCAATAACCTCCCCTTTCGTGGGAGAGGCCCCAAGTCCTGCAGTGGACTGTTACGAGCTGTGAACATCCAAACTCACAAACAAAGATATCCGAAAAAATTGTTCGCTATAATTTAGTTTATAGCTATCGTGAAGATAGCTAACTTTTCAATCTCTTTACTTACAAGCAACCGAATCTAAAGCAAAAAGTACCCCATGTCCTTTCCCAGACTGTCGTCTACCAAATGGAAAATATTTGTATAAATAATTTTAGAAATCGGTTTAGTAGTTTCGGAGATTACTTGGGCAAAATGGAGAAGAAAAAGCAGGAAAGCGGACCTGGCAGAAGGGAAATGAGGATAACGAGTTTCGGAGATTACACCCAACCTTCACTCTCATAAAAATATAAAAAACCAACCATTACCTACTACATTACCTATCAGTAGTATTCATCGTCTCAATCCTTGTCAGTAAATCCAACTCCACCGGTATGTTTACCACTTCCTTACGAATATTTCAAGAGTGGTAGGGCATAGCGGGGTATCCCTTTCGAATTGGAGCCGCCCGACTGGGGAAGTACCTCCACCTTACAGAATACCGCAGCTAAACAATACTCTTTTAAATAGTATTGTGTTTCTGCCGGTGAGTAAGGTCTCCAGTGCTCCGTGGGGTGGGGATTTGGGGAACCGTGGCTTTGACAGTGGAGGGGCATTTGCCTTTTTGCTGCCAGATCAACGTGTAATAGAGGTGGGCAACGCATTGGCAATAGCTCTTAGTGTGGCTAATGTCTATAGGCAGTGGTGACTACTTCCCATCAGGTGGCCCGCTTGCCTGTTTGCCTACTAAATGTCATAAAAAAAATAGTCCCAACACTCATGGATACAGTTTGCATTAAAATTACAATGTTACGTTAATTGCCATTGTAAGCACGTATTCATAGCATAATAATGTTAGGTACATAACGTTAAATGTTTCAAACTGTCGCGGTTATTATCACACATTTTAAAGGTATGTTCCGGGATTCCTACCACGTACCTTTGTGCAGGCTTGCCAGATTGGGGGTTTATTTCGCAATTCTGGGGAAAAAATTTACTCCTGGGAAAAAACTGGGAAGACAGGATCTTTGGAGAAACTTTTGGGGAAAAAAGTCTTAGGGAAAATATTGAGCCCCATATAAGTTCAATAGCGAAAACGTCTTACTCAACCGTTGACGAAGCCATTGAATTGTTAAATTTGTTTAGTGAAGTTTAAGTACCTTTCATTATATAAAAAGAACCAAGAAATAATGTATTTATTGTGTACCTATTTATTTGTTAATTGCATCAAATCAAGTTTGGGTTTTTTTTCTAAAAAAGGTATTTATTTGGGTAAAAATAATTATGAATCTGGGGAAATATGAATTTAAGTATTTAGAAGATATTAATGATGGTGGCTTAGTATTTTATCAAAAACTAAGGATGGAAAGCTAAATGAAATAAAAATATGGCACATTAGAATATTAAATATAAATAGGTTGTCAGGTAGATGCTATTTATACCGACTTTTCTAGAGCATTCTATAAAATAAACCACAACGTACTTGTTAGAAGGCTTTTGGAACTCGGTATATAGTCTGGCAAGAAAGTCGTGACAAAAATTGAGGGCGCCACCATCATTTACATGGTATCATTGTTCTGTATCAGTCTGTGAACTTGAATATTAAAAAAAATAGTAATTCACGTCTGTGCTTTGCCTCTATGTCCAATTTATTTGTGTCTGTGTCTCGTATACTTCGACTAGAAAATTTGTTATTTGTTAATATTTTATATCATATCATACGACTACAACGCGTCCACCTACCTACGACAATCCAATACTGGACTTAAACCACATCTGTCGAAAGTGCACGTTTAGTATAGTTAGTATATACAAAGTGATCGGCATTGGCGTATCTAGGGCTATTTTCTAGGGGGGGCCTGGCCCCTGGTTGCCGATGAAGCCGTGTCAATCGCCAATGTACAGTCATTGAGCACGAATCATCACAATTAAAGCAAAAAGCGGATACAGTTTTTAAGTTAGGCGTTAGTTTTCAGTTGTCACATGACATAGTCGAAACCGTAATTCTTTTTGAATTTTTGATATGTTGGTTCTTATAACCTGAATTGATGAGCGGTGTGCGCGATGTGAATGTTTTAAAAATGAGCAATTGTAGCGAGTTTAAGTATTTTGATACATAGGCTCTTAAAAACCGAGTTGATCATGCGGACAGCATTAATGTATAAAGACATGAGCGAGCGTAGCGAGCTCGATATTTTTTTGAATTTTCGCTCTACCGAGATGGAAAAAAACTAATGAATGAGCGAGCTCAGCTAGCTTGGAATTTTATACGACGGTTACATAATCAAAACTTCATTGAGTAAATTTTAAAAGAAAAATAGGCACCAAAGTAATACAATGCAAGTTTATACTTTACTCTGTGTCTAGTCTGGAGCAAAAGCCCCTCCCAGTCTCTCGACTGAGTTTATATAGCCAACATTTAAACGGAAATCGGTTGCATTTTAACCAATGTCAGCACGTTATAATAATTCTAATTAACTATGAAATACTGTGCAAAGATTCAAATCAAAAACAATAGCTCTTAAAACTATTTTTAATGATTATAAAATAAATTACATATTTAGAAAACTAACTTTTAGTTAATTAGTACTGAATGTACTCAAAGATTAAATATCGTTCAGGAATCTTTTACATTTGTTCAGAAATGTTTATAGTTTTCATTTGGCAATATTATTTATTATTAATTACGATAGTTTTGTAATTAAATAACGATTAAAAATAGATTATAATACCATATAATATAACACATGCAACTATGTCGAAATATCTTTAAAATGAATATTACTTACCTACTCCAATTGTATTTTGTCTTAATCGCATACCAAGGAAATAAGACGGAGAAATCCCTAATTGGAGCGTGTCCAAACCTCCTCCAAATCAATCAGGTTTTTTCGTTTTAAAATTATTTCTTGCAAAATAATGATTGCCATTACCTTGCTCATTTCCGATATGCACTCAATATTTAGAGTGACGTCGTCACTGCGACGAACGTTACTGCTACAGAAGACCACTGCAACAATTGTCAAATAGACTGAACTCTAATGCGACCATAACTGCGACTTCAGGCGACTAAATGTGCAGGTTCCCTCACCGTAAGACCTCAATTAATGTATATCACTCAGAAACGAGTCATGGCTAAATGGCCGCAGTGGAATTCGAACCCGGTACCACTTGCTTACGAGTCAGATACCGTAACCACGGGGCCACCGACGCGCTGAAAGCATTAGTTGATTAATTCTGTTTTCATTTTAAACTGTTTTTATGTTTAACGATAGCCAGACCCAGATTCCTTGAAATACATACATAACTTTCAAGCACGCAAGGAGATTTTGTCATGAGAAAGTATTTGTAAAAAAAAACTCACAAGAAATGTAGGTATCCCAGGCTCCTAACCCTTTCAGCTTCATAGATACAATAGTTTTAAGGATTAAAATCCTCATAATAAATTTTGAGTCAGTGAATAAATGACCTTTCGCTTATACATAAATAAAGAAATAGGCTACCTACAATCAGGCGCGATCTGAATAGATTGGATGGCTACGGTATTTTCTTTTGCACCGAAATTATTGTTGATATTTATGTAAGGGTGCATACAACCGTTGCATCTACGACTCGCGTGCCGAGCGCTAGCGTGGTTACCGCCAGAACGGGTCCGGAACATAATGATCGAATACGCGGGCAACATCGAAACACCTCTAAGGGTTTGTGTGCGTAGTAGGTACTAGGCCTTCGATGACAAACCTACATGAACATTACATACTATGTGTCTATTCATGCCGCGCCGTGCACAAACAGACCGCACAGTCTGTTTGTAACCGATATTGCAAAATCGAGTGTATAACGCAATAAACCACCGGTATTGCATCCTCGTATGTTCACCTAATATCCGAATAAATCTGTATTACGAAATACAAGCACAGCGTACCCAGCTTCCATCTAAAAGTATCGCATAAACGAAATTAATGTACCCGAGGGTAGATTAAAATATGATACATTGTGACAGGCCGTTGTTTGCCACGCGTGTGTTCAATCACTGGGGTATTCATATTGTCCTACGTTTTTGGATAAATGAATAATACAGATTTCGCAGCTACGTTATAATATTTGATTTTTTTTATCCGAATACTGTAACTGAAGCGAACAAAACGGTTTGCTCACTTAAGTATTATGGAATTTGTGGAACACATCATATTTCAGTTGCAATTTCTTTAAATAAAAATAATAAATAATTATTTATGCAACGACATATTACTTATTACTTCGTAGATTTATGTTTAATGTGAATTTTACAGGCATTTAGCACTTAGTCAATATTTAATAATTATCAAAATAACTATCTTGGCGGTCATATCCCGGGTTTGCTCTCGAGCACGAGGCCTCGGGGTCAGCTTTAACCATGAACCAGGTTAGATCATGGTTACACATTCAATCGCCTGAATGTGCAGGTTTCATCACGATGTTTTCGTGACTAGTTTGTGTCCCCCGCAGCTACGATCGGCCAAAACAACCACTCCATGCCCCGCGCATCAATAGGTAATTTTCAAACGAAATCTAATATTTTGAGCTATGTTTGACGACCTGAGCGGTTCAGTTGGTTTCCATGCCGGTCTGCCACGCAGAGGTCCCGGGTTGGATTCCCGACCGATCAAAAATTGAAATTATTCGTTTTAATTTCTGTTACTGGTCTGGGTGTACTTTGTATAATAAGTATGTTTACTGAAAATTATGAGTTGTTTATCAGTTATCTAACATCCATAACACAATCTTTGCATACTTTGTGGCTAGATAGATGAAGCTGTGTGAATTTGTCCATATTTATATTTTTATTTTATGAAATAAGCCCAGTTTGTAATTTATGTTAAAAAGAAGACGAGAGTGTTGTTTATCAGAAAATCTATTTGGACTATTTCATATCCTTTATCCATATTGTACTCCTTCTAAAATTAGTCGAGTAAGGCGTAAGTTGCGTCGCCGACGCTTGATATAATCCACGCCTAAACCGTCGCAACTTTGCCGCCAACGTCACTACGTCAAATGCATCAAGGATCATAACATAGTACATGTGAAGGAGACCTAGGTCTTTTTCCAAGACTTTAATGTTCTGCTTTCACATTAGTTTCTTTTTCCGCCTCGCAGATATGCATGTCGCACTGATGGCGACATTTAAATTCTCTCACAGGATCCTGATGATTCCGGTGTCGCTACACAAAACACAGAATTTGCGTTACAATTGACAATTCACCTACGTTCCTATCGACCTTTAAAAGTATTTGCAACCTTTTGTCAACATATATTTTATGTATATAGACACTGATAAAGATATTGCAACAGCCGTACGTAGACCGCCCAGCCGCGCCTGGAGCAGAGCGAGCGAACCCGCTTTATTAAGCTGAAAAAAGCGTACAATTTACATCGATCTCGGCGGCCGCGCCGAACCGCCCAGTGCCGGAGAGGTTATTATGCAAAATGTGTGCCAAAACTGCGCTATGTGCGGTATTGCCAGCCGCAAACCTTTTATTTACTCTCAGCCCGGATGCAGTGGCAAATGCCCATGCGAATTTCACATGACGAATAGTCAACTGATTGCGGTACAATTTGCTAATTAACGTTGCAGCGGTTTAGGTTGTGATGAGCGGATTGTCTCTGCAGTTTGTTGGGTAGTTAGGGTATCACGTCGGGGATATTCACTAAGCTTGTTATGAGAAAATACGGATGGTACCTAAGTCACACTTAGCACGTTCGTAATATTTAAATTGATATGAGTTCGAGTGCTTCCGATCGACGAAAGTTTTGACCAAGTGAACCTATTTCATAGATTTGGATAACAGTCATCGAGCTGGTTTCCCCAAATATTATACTAATTTTGTTCTACATAAATCTCTTCTTCAAGTACTGATTGGACCGAATTGACCGACGAGAGTTCAAGTTCTCGTCCAGTTGGATGTGCTCATGTGCTGGCCACGTTTTAGAATTCTAAACTGACATTCAAACCCAAATCTGTCTATTTATTTATTTAACAATTTATTATACACAAGAAAATTAAAGAGATAGTACAAATTAGATATTAGACAACAGGCACTACTTATCTCTAAAAAGAAATCTCTTCCAGCTGGCCTGTCTTCCTGTCTAATGACGCGTATGTGAATTGTAGATGTAATGCACCCGGCCGCTTGCGCGCTTTTGCATCAACTGCGCATTCGAGGCCCTAATAACCTATTTAGCATATTGAAATGGTTCTTAGGTGCGGCCAGATCTTTAAAAAAAGAGATCGGGAGTTAAGGAGGTAGATTTATTCATGATTAACAAACATTTAGCTGACATAAAACAGACTGATCCTCTGCTCTACAAACCTACAAAGTTTCACTCAATTTGGAGATCTCGGGTTTACAACCTTCCCTTGTAAGTTCTGACTGATACAGATTGAGTTTTTAAAGTGGAATATAGGTAGACTGACGGCCAGCCTGCTGTCAGGTGGTGGCGCGCCTGGCACCGGTCGTTTATTGTTTCTAATAATTGGTATTACGGCTCTACATTCCGAGTCTTTTTGAGCCATGTCATGTCAAAAAGCGTCCCTTATATTGGTCCTTGTCCATTGTCAACCACAGTACACAGATTCAATCAGTAAGTCATCTAGACTATGTACTCGAAATATTGATTTTCTCAAATAGGTAATTAATATATTTAAATGTAGATGGTTAATTGAATTCAGTAACATTTCATTAATTAAAGCCGTCTATATTCGCAAATTCGAATTCTTACGAGTCCGACCCGCTAGTCATAAGGCCACGTCTAATTCTGAATATCTGATAATATGGATAATATAATATCCACGCTGGGCAGGCGGGCTGGAGGATTATTTGATAATATTCAACTGCAAAACCCGCTGCCCATTTCTTTAAGGAGGTGTCTGCGTCTATCACATTAGTCTACATTGCTATATTTAACCCTCGACGAAAAAAGAGGGGTGTTATGTGGGGGTCTTGCTGCACCACGTCCGTAGGCTATACCCTAGAGACCCTACACGTGACCCCCGGGTGGTGCAAAGAGTGCAGCCGAAATTGCTTGGTGGTAGGGCCTCGGCCCGCATGGCTAGCGACCACCCACGGAGATGAGTCTGCATGGCGCTAAGCAGCCTCTGGGCTGTGTTCCGTCAGAGTACTCCGTGAGCCATTTCCCCCTTGTCCGAGTGCTATAATATTGGTATCCTGTAGGTTCCAGTTTTGTGTTGGACATGTTAGAGGGTTGGACGTGACAGGTTGGCGCGGGGGCCAGGGAGACTCGATGAAACGGCTCGTCGCTGGCCGCCCGCCAGCAAGTAGGAGACCCGAACCCGGGCATCACTTTTAATCTCCGGCCCGGGAGGCTGTCCGGCCAACTAAGCGAAAAATCCTGAATATATCTGTCGTGCCGGGGTAGGAGACCGGTGTGGACCCGGCAGGTAAATTCAGGGGGGATCGGGGGCCCTTCCGTCCCCCGTGCCAGTATCTCCACTATCCTGGATACAAGTTGGAACACAGGTTTTTACCTCGCGCTGGTGTGTACCTATTCGTCAGAGGTGATATCTGCTGTCGACGTCTTAATGCCATAGAACTAAGTGACTAATCTGGGTGTGCGTAGAACAGGGGGGTCTATCCCATGTCTACGCATGCCTATACAACAACCGTCACGGCGTAGGTGAGACAAATCGGTTTATCGAGCACATACAATGCGCTACCGACAAAGTCTTTGAGCGGTATCCTTCAGCCGAGTTGGTAGTCCTAGGAGACTTTAACGGTCACCACACCGAGTGGCTAGGGTCAAGCCGTCCTACTAACCCGGCCGGGAGGTCCGCCCATGAATTTTATCTGGCCCATGGTCTCACGCAACTGGTGTCAGAACCCACCTACTTACCGGATGTTGTGGGCCGTGAACCCTCTTTATTAGACCTTCTGCTCACCACCCACCCAGACGGTTATCAGGTATCCGTCGATGCCCCTCTTGGGACATCAGACCACTGCCTGGTCCGTTCCGAGGCGCCTCTTGCTATACCCGAACGGGCTCGCCCCAGTGAGTCACGCAAGGTATGGCATTATGGTTCAGCTGACTGGGATGGATTGCGAGAATTCTTCGCGTCGTACCCGTGGATACAGCTTTGCTTCTCCTCAAATGACACCAACATCTGTGCTGCCACTGTAGCTGATGTCATACTGCAGGGAATGAAGTGTTTTATTCTGTCCTATGTAGTCCGTCTCGGCGACAAGAGTCAGCCCTGGTACGACAGGCCTAGTGCTGAGGCAACTCGCCTCAAGCAGGATGCTTTTCATGCCTGGACGGTGGCTCGGGCCCAGAAGGACCCTAACACCCACATTTTGAGGAAAAAGTACAAGCTGTATCGAGGTCTACAAAGAGGGTAATGGCCAGAACAAAATTCAAATTCATCGGCGGATTTGGAGAGAAACTAATCAGCTACCCCTCTGGGAGCCGTGCTTTTTGGTCTCTCTCCAAAGCTGTCGAGGGGAACTTTTGTCGGACCACCTTTCCACCTTTGCGCAAGCCGGATGACCAATTGGCCCACACAGCAAAGGAGAAAGCCGATCTCTTGGGAAATCTCTTTGTTCATAACTCAACTCTGGATGATGGGGGAGCTGCATCGCCTACCATCTCACGGTGTGAGGGCATCATGCCCGAGGTTCATTACACCCAAAAAATCATAAGACGTGTGCTTCTCTCCCTAGACATCTGGAAGTCCAGTGGACCTGATGGCATTCCGGCTATCGTTCTCAAAAAGTGTGCTTCCGAGTTGTCTCCCGTGTTAATGCGCCTATTCAAGCTTTCCTACACCTCTGGAACGGTACCGTCTTCGTGGAAGCTAGCCCATGTGCATCCGATACCCAAGAAGGGTGATAATTCAGACCCATCAAATTACAGGCAAATAGCGGTAACCTCCTTGCTCTCTAAGGTGATGGAGCGGGTTATCAATATCCAGCTCCTCGGATACCTAGAGGACCACCAGCTGATCAGTGACCGTCAATATGGCTTTCGCCTTGGTCGCTCAGCTGGTGACCTTCTTGTGTACCTAACACACCGGTGGGCTGAGGCCGTCGAGAGCTAGGAGGAGCCAAGGCATTTGATCGGGTCTGGCACAGGGCACTGCTAACAAAACTCCCGAAGTACGCTATCCCCGAGGAGCTCTGCAATTGGGTATCCAGCTTTCTGTCTGGACGGAGCATCCAAGTCGTTGTCGACGGATGCTGCTCCGATACCAAGACCATTAATGCTGGAGTACCCCAAGGTTCAGTGCTATCTCCCACGCTGTTTCTTCTGCATATCAATGATATGCTGAATATTCCCAGTATTCACTGCTATGCAGATGACAGTACTGGAGATGCTCGTTATACTGGCCGTGCGAATATCCCTCGTTCCGTGGTGTCGGAAAGCCGAATAAGACTTGTGTCAGAGATTGAACACTCTTGAGAGCAAGTTGCTCACTGGGGCAGACTGAATCTGGTGAAAACTCAAAGCCACAGGTCTGCGCATTTTTTGCCAAAAAGGATCCTTTTGTCATAGTGCCGCAGTTCCAAGGAACACCCCTTTCCATCTCAAATAGTATCGGGATCCTTGGTGTCGACATATCGGATAGCTTGCGATTCCGGAGTCACCTAGAAGGTAAGGCCAAACTGGCTTCGAAAAAGCTTGGAGTGTTTAACCGGTCTAAGCGATACTTCACCCCAGGGCAGCGCCTGCTGCTGCACAAGGCACAGGTGCGGCCTCATATATTCAATGGTATCAAGAGGTATATTAGAGGTCTCTTCAGAGGCGGGCAACGCATTGGTGACTCCCCTGGTGTTGCTGATGTCCATAGGCGGTGGTGACCACTTTCCATCAGGTGGCCCGCATGCCTGTTTGTCTGCCGGATAATATAAAAAAAAATATTATAAGTTTGACGTGTATATGTGTGTCTTTGGCTTTGTACATCTGCTGTGGCACCGTAGCTCCCGAATGGATGAACCGATTTGAATGCGGTTTCCTCTATTTGAAAGTTTGTTTAATCAAGATGGTTCTTGGCTGTCATTAAAACCGGTCCTGTAGTTTAGAAAATATTATAGTATTTATAAACTTAATAAATAATAAATAATAAATAAAATATTTATTTTCTCTTCACATAGGTGGGTAGATCAAATTTACAATAGAAACAATTTAACGTAAGTATAGTAAAAACCTGTGTGAGAGACTGGTGTCCGCACTAGGTAATAAATACCTGTCTTACAGATCACCAGGCCCCCAGACCATTGGAGTGTAACCTAGTGCAAAAATTGCTTACTCTATGTTAGTCATAAATATAACATGAGAAGCAATGATTTAGAAAAAACAAAATAATATTAAATAAATACTTGGTCGAGCATTCTCCGAGTTTTTCTGTCGTTAAGGTTATCCAGTTACGACGCGGCCAATTGTAGCCGCACCATTCATGAATCAGCACATTTTTAACGTGACACGCCGTCAATTAGCAAGTTCGCGCCGTCAAGTTACGTGCCCAAAAGTGGTATTAATTTCCCGGACGCCGCGCCCGGGCGGCTGTCACCTCATTCCCCAAATTAATGACAAATAGACCCGCCCAACGCCTCTAAATGTCACGGACGGCGTTTCCGATGGCTAATTTGCTTCCACTAACCCTTTGTTAGCGATGTTTGAATTACGCCAGTTAACCGCCCGACACGCCACATATGATAGCTGGAGGCGGTAAAGTGGCGGCAGTACGCGCTTATTACTATCGCTTAGATTAGCGTACTCCACTGGTCGTCGGTAGACTGTAGTTTTACAGTCATTTACATACTGAATACTTACTATCCTATCTACTACCTATATGAGGGCCATACTGGAAGCTCTGCGATATTAAAGGAAAAAACATGTCAGACGAACAGGTACTTAACATCCCGGTTTCAGCAAAGTTATTTCATAAATTTTTTCATTGTTGGGAAAATATTAGTGTCAGTTATAAATCTGAAAAACAGTCAAATACGAATCGAACTCGCATACAGAAGGTTCAGACATGATTACTTTAATTTTTACTATTTGGTGGTGGCTGTAACTCATAATTATGACCAATACCAAAAGCTTACAGTCAAATAAAACCAGAATACTTACATCCAAACCATATATCAACCACTGCTCAACCGATTAGGAACCAATGTAGTGATTGGATGGCTTAGCGTATTATGTGTTACGTCACAGATCAGAGAGATCAGTGGCTATCAAATTACACGTATCCATTTAGCCGCAACTAATAGTACTATTATCACATCATCTGAAACCGAGGAATCAATAGAGTTCATATCTGATCCAAATAATAATACTGAACCTCTCAAACACTCTCAGAATCTTACAGAATACACAATAATATTGGAAATCTTAACTGTTGCTTCCGTATAATATAAGATTCGGTTAAAGCTGCAAAAATAAATAACCAACACAAGCTTCTGAATTCAACTGTCAATTCGAAACTAAAGAAAATTATTTTTTCATAACAAGCTTTTATTGCGCTGTTATAGTACCTACTCATCAGGACCATTAAAAAGAGCCCAAACACGATGGGGTTATCTTATTGCGTTATTTAGTTCCTATGACCACTTATATGGTGCCATATTAATGCATTGTCATCCAAGTTACATAGGGATACCAAAATCGGATACCCACAAATGGTCGAAAAATTGTTTGCAGATTTTAACTTACAAACGTATACGTGTATGTATACAGTGCAAGTTAAATAAAAGCTTGTAATTATGTATTTATGAGAATAGTCGTGGAATATGTTGTTAATTTGAAGTAGACTCGGATCCTCATCGAAGAATAGGTACATACTCGACGGAATACATTGAATGGTACCAATCCGAGTAATTAACAATATTCACGTACAGCTAACAATGCCTAGAAAGTCTGCCGAGTGGTAGCTCTTTTGTTGTAGAATGAAACTTCAATCGGCATTCATGTGACGTTCGTTAGTTGGAAAATTGAAAATTTCAATTGAATTTGTTTGCTGGCAAATAATAAATTCTTTGTTCATTTTCCAATTTTGTAAATACGGGTATTTGTGTACGTAAATAAAATTATCATGTTTGATATTTTACATATATTCATTATTTGATATTACGGGTACAACAACTCCTCTTCGCTACCTTCGGTATCTATCTTCTTATTTTGATGAACTAAAAGAGACCGTTCAAAGGTTCCTGTACAATTTGAGTTTCAAGTAATTTTGACCTAAAAATGAGGCGTAATTTCTAAACTACAGCATCGATCACCTTACAATATGTTTAGGAAAATCTTTAGAGTACCTCCTTTCTACCAAAAAATAAAGAATTAAATCGAGATACGCGTTAATGAATTAACGCAACATACAGCATAGAGCGTCGGTGACCGAGCGGTTGAGTGTCCGACTCGTAAGCGAGAGGTACCGGGTTCGAATCCTGCTGCGGCTATGTGCCAATGACTCCAATAAAAAAATTCAAAATATCGTCAATGTACAGAATTTGACCTGTTACAGTTCATTATAAGTATAGATTATTCATACAGACGTCGATAATAGATAACCGGTCCTAAAGGTCCTTCACATACCTGGAAGTGTATTAAAGTAATACCCAATTATGTCTGGCAGTAGGCCGAGAATTTCCTACTTGCCCCAATCTATTAAATTCCTACCTGGCAGCAGGGTTTGTTTTCTGTTGTGCAGTTACAAGTGTCTCAACCCTGCGATCTAAATGTAACGATTATTGCAACTCCTTCCACGAATGAGAAAGAGGTTCAAGACCAGCAGTGAACTAATTATGAGCTATCTGTAGACTAATTGGCTGTAAACTCTGGCCAATCGTTTCGACATGAAGGAAATCAAACAAACAAAAACTACCAGACTTAATTTTTTACAAGTAATATTTGTATAAATAGAAAAAAAACGAATCCCATCAAAGACTTATATATAATTGCGATAAAGGATTATTCATGCGTCCGTCCGTCCGTCTGTTACAGCCAATTATCTTCAAAGCTACTGTACTGATTAAGTTGTGGGACGCATATCAATTTCTGTGACCCAAACGCGGCCGTGTAACGTAAATAGACAAATTTCGAAATCGAGATTCTTGAATTTTTAATTTATATGTCAACTACATCGTGTTACGCATGAAATGATAGGTCTTGTTTTTATTTGTATTTTTATTTTTCAAGTTATTTTGGAAAAGTGACGAAAGAAAGGTTTGCAAACTACGTGTGACAATATCTATAAAAAGAGGTTGGATTGCATATAAGGCTCAATGTCCACTCATGCAGTGCAGTGCACTGCGCGGCGCACCGCGTGGTGAAACGTCACGGTGACAACAAAGAAAACGGTGGTACTATTCTGGTTTTTTAAGTTAGGCCACGTTCGCACGAGAAATTTACGAAGATTGTGAGTTAGGCAACGTTTGCACAAGAGCTTTTTCGACACTTTTACGTGCGAATCTGTCGACTCAAATGCAACGAAGGGAAACGTACAAAAAGGATACCAATTATTTTGGACTAAAATAATAGTGGCCCATGTCAATTTTCAGAGAGACCATAAAATTTCTACAGTTTTCGTGAGCGATAGTTTTGAAGTTATTCCAGTTTTTAGTTTGACAGCTGGCATCCACAATGTAGATCGCTACGAGAAGTATAAATTGTCTTCAGGAAATAGTGTTTTAAGACCAATCGTTTCAGAGTTATTACAGTTTTAAGTTTGATAGCTGTCACCCGAAATTAAGATCTCTATGCTATTCGAACGGATTATTGACTAGAGATTTCGTCAGGAATGCTCCTTGTCGGAATTCCAATATAGCTTCAGGCCGGGCTGCAGCACAATGGATCCAGTCTTTGCTCTCAGAGTCCTCCAGGAGTCCCATTGCAGTAGGAATCAACCATTGCATTACGCATTTCTCGAGCTGCAGAGGGCTTCGACAGTGTCCCTCGGGAGACAATTTGGTGGGCTCTGAGAGCGAAGTCTGTGCCCGAGGCGAACATTTGTATTATACAGGACATATATACTGCAGCTGTCGTAAAACCATCGTAGGCCATATTAATTATGTCCCTTTCCGATTACTGTAGGTATTCACCAGGGTTCTGTGCTGAGCCCTTAATTGTTTTGCATTGTGCTCGATGCCCTCTCAGCAGAAATTTAGGACATGCCTCCCTGGCTTGTAAAGTACGCTAACCACATCGTACTGGTGAGCATGCTTGGGCAGGGCCTTGAGACCAGGGTAAACACGTGGAAGGATGTGCTAGAAAACGGTGGTTTGTAAATGGCCAGCTGCAGCGCGGATACCGACATCCGTATCGGTAACGAAACTGTCAATAGAACAGATAAATCCAAATACCTCGGATCCGTGATGCATGAGTCTAGCGATACCGGCCCTGATGTCAAGTCCCAAATCTCTGCAGCTTGGGCCATATGGCGGGAACTCACGGCAGTCATCTGTGCTGTGACCCTAAAATCTCTGTCAAGCTCAAAGGGCTTATATACAAAAGTATAATTAGACCTGTGATGCTCTATGGCTGCTATAGAGCGTCGGTGGCCGAGCGATCAGAGTATCCGACTCGTAAGCCAGAGGTCTCGGGTTCGAATCCCGCTTCGGCCATGTACCAATGACTGTTTTCTGAGTTAGGTACATTAGTTGAATAGTAACCGATGCTCTTACAGTAAGGGAAAACATCGTGTTGAAACCTGCACACTCAGGCGACTGGATGTATAATCATGATCCAATCTGGTCAGGTTCCCCTGGTAGCAGGGTCATGGAGGTCGGATGGCAGTCGCTCCACTGTAATTACTTGACCTGCAAAATCCTGGATCATGGTCAAGGCGGACCCCATGCCCTCGTGCGCGAGAGCACAACCGGGACATTAACGCCAAGATGACGAGTAGCCCCATATTTCGATGCAGTTGCATGCATCATGGTCACGTGACGAAAATATATGCTCTATGGCTGCGAGACATGGCTAGCGCTGACTAAACACGTTCGCGAACTTCACACCAACGAAATGAAAATGCTGCGCTAGATGTGCAGAGTTACACGGCTCGATCGAGTACGTAATGAATACATCCGTGGCAGTCTTGGCGTAAGGGGTATTGCGGACAAAATCGAGAAGGCTCGCCTGCGCTGGTTTGGTCACGTGTTACGTAAGCCTCAGGGATACGTGGGAAATAGGTGCCTGAACCTGCCGGTATCAGGAAAGAGGCAACGTGGGCAAAAACCAAAAAGCGATGGATTGACATCGCTGAGTCGGATGCGAGAGCCAACGGCTTACGATGCGAGGATGCCGAAGACCATGCAAAGTGGAGAAGAATTTGTAGGAAAGCGGACCCTGGCAGAGGCCGGGATAAGCGCTAGGACGATGATGATGACCCGAAATAAAGATCTCGACGAGCACAATCATTTCTCTGTAGAAACTAGTGTTCTAGGAGCGATAGTTTCAAAGTTATTACCGTTTTAAGTTTGACAGCTGTCATCCAAAATGTAGATCTTTACAAGTAGCAGCATTTCTTTTTTTAAACTAGTGTTCTAGAACCAAACATGCCTTATTTATAATTCAGGATGAACTGAGAAGAAAATAACGACAGGATCACGAAAGCGAAACAGCTTTAATAATGTTACAGAATCAGAAAAAGGGGAGGGGCTTACGCATCAGCGGTCAAACTTTCTTTGACAAGTGCGGTTTCCTATTTCATTAACACGCGTGGTATCTGTGCTTAAAAAAGAAGACTGATGTGTGTGTGTGAACTGTGTCACATAAGGAGGAAATATTCGAACTGTTGGTAAAAAGAAACAGTCAGATGTGACGTTTCATGTTAACATCTGCTGACATCGCGCCGCACACTGCACGATGGGGCCAAAATTCATACCGAACTGACATTTCGGGCTTGGATTGCGGGTTTTACCCCATCATGCAGTGGGACATTTCGCCATCTGTCAATGTACTTGCAACTATTTTGCTCGGCGTGTAACAAGTTTTGCCACATCGTGCTGTACGCCGCGCGGTGCACTTCATTAGTGTGTCTTTAAGCTAACACGATTTTTATTTTTATTAAAAATTATTTGGAGTTATTACAAAAAGTGCCCAAAAAATTACGGTCGCCTACCAAGCTAAAACTCTAAAATAGTTCATGTTAGTTAAGATTTGGCTATATTTTACAAGATAACTATGGCGATATCATTAATTATTATAGTTTTTGAGATATTTGTAAAAACCCGTTACAAACAAACTCATAAATTCAAAAATTCAAAATTCAAAATTTCTTTATTGATTGGGACATTAAATATCTCTTTCAATCGTCAAAAAGGAGGGGGATAGGAAAGTAGGAAGGAAACACACAGTGACACGCTGACCGCCCTATGGCCGTAGATAAACGTATCCCTCGCCAACCACGACCGAACCGTGCTCGACAATGCCAGGCAGAGCCGTAACGATATATTATACCATGTTATGCACTTCAAAAATAACTCGAACTGCTATAGTTGTAAGACGTATAAATTAACATGGTAATACACAACTATGCACCGAACCCTTCGTATGCGAGTGCCTTACACTTGGACGATTTTTTAATTATTTAAATCGCTTTACTATTTTTAAAAGACCTCTCCAGGACAAGAAGTTTGATAAGCGCTGACGCTCTCTACGAAAACTGCTGCGGACCTATATTTCCCATCGAGTTAGGAGGCCTCCGACTGCAGTTGCTCCATCTGCTCTGGCAGTCCTGGCAGTTGTCGTTCAATATTAATAGCGGAGTGCAAACACTGCTTTGAGGCAATAGTTGGGCGGGCAACTTTCCGTGCGAGCGGCGCGGCCGCGGCTAACTTCGCCGTCCCATACTTCTGTTGTAGCCGAACTTGTGCAGCGCTGTGCTGCAATTTATTCATTGGTCTACTCTTTCGGCTTTATACTCTTATATTGTTGTATAGGACAAGTTTATGTGACCCGATTTGGCTGTAAGCAACTGCTTGCCCCACGTAACTACGTGGGGCTGCCGTTTGGCGAGGTTATGGGACATAGGATTAAGTTAATGTGATTTTGACGATTCTCTGTTGTTTCGGTACTTATGATTTTAAACAAATAAATGATTTTATACAGTTTTATATTTGCAGATATAATCTGGCCCTTTAGTATTTTGACGCTTTTGTAAAAGTTTTGTTTTCAACATTTTAAGTATGTATCTAATGTACAAAATACTTATATTATTTGCGCTTGAGGAATTATACTTATAAATATTTACGTGAGTGGAATTTATCGCTGTTTCCAAATTAATTAGCCCACGTTCAGACTTCCTCTTTTGTACCGCTACCGTACTAACCTAATCCTTGCACAGCTCCAACAGTAGAACAGCGAGAAACAAATCTATTAAAACTTTAACCATGTTGGAGTACACGACAGTCACCATTCGGGGAGTTAATCCCACACGTCTGTGAGATTCACTGAACTACTGCGCTGTAGCTACGTTTTAAAGCTGTCTGCTTTTATAAACCGTGAAAGAAAAGCGATAGAAATGTAGAAGCGAAGCTAATTGAGACGTATTAAATTCTAAAATGTTTGATGATAATACCAGCTTTAATAAAATTCCTAGAATAAAAATGTTGGTAACTCCTGAAGGGAAAAAACTAACTGCTCATTAAAAAAGGATTAAATGCTGGCCAAAAATAGTTTGCACCTAAGTTAGGTTGTATTTTTCCACTTTTTATGAGCATCGATACCTGAGTACTTACCTCCATTCCTGTTTGTTATTGAATAGTTGACGTGTAGTGTCCGGCAGAATACAATGCTAACAGCACGAACCCCTTGAACTTACGAATGTCGTACAAGGTGACTGATGTCTAAGACATACTACAGTGCATTACAGTCCAGTAAAGTGTTTCTAAAAGGTAGAACTAGGACCTCCCCGGTTCTCAACGCTGCAATTACAAACCCAGCCAGCCAGCCAGCGTGGAAAAATGGAAAGTGGAGGAGGTACAAGTCAAACTATTAACTGGTTTGTCTATGTGATATGATATGAAAGAACAAGAGTTATATCAAAAACGTTTCTCTGTTAATTACGATGTAACTTTAAAATTACGACTCCAGCCGAGTAGCAATCTCTTCAGGCCAGCGGTAAACTTCACAGACGTTACAATAAGTTTGAACAATAAATCCAACGCCTCTTAGAATTTAGATTACAACGGGTACGAGGTTCAAAATTAATATCGTGTTTGGTTCTAGCATAAATCCAAGTAATTCCGAAACAATTTAAATTGTATATCTTAAAAATGGGAAATTAGATTACCCCAGCCGTAATCCTAGCTCACCGTGGGCAATTTATTAAAACTTCTTATTTAATCTCGCAAGTTATAATTTCTGCGGGAAAGTTCACGTAAACTCGAAGATAAAAGAAACAAAACAGCGGAAAGCTTTTTCGGGCTGTTATCAAAAGCCATTATCTCTTGACCTGAAAAGTGGAATTATATTTTGTTTCTTCTCTTATGAGGAGTAAATAAGTTACCCGAGAGCGGGGACATAATTTAAAAGTTACCTTTGAGTGGTTCTCTGCGTCCGCTCCGAGTGTCGAAGGAATCGACTTTGTTAAGCTATTTTATGGACAGTTATTTATGTACTGTCATTCAATTAAAAGTTTGTAACGCGTTGCGCATGCTACTTGGGGAATGGAACTTCACTGTATCTTCATCCAATATTGGAAAACTATTTATAGAACTTTAAATGAAACAAGCAAGTAATATGACTTGGTTTTTCTCACCCAGGGAATTGAGACCATTCACACAGTTTGGCACCAATCTAGAACTCACAGAGTTTGATGATAGGGCTAATAGAGCTGCTTGTATATAAATACAATGTCTGAGTGTATATTATCACCAACTATAATGAATACCAAAATTATACCTTTTGGCGAGGCTGGTCATTTTCTTGAATAGTCATTCAAATTGCAGTTTTGTAATTGGCATTACAACTTAATAAAGTTACCTTTTTGAATAATATTTTATATGCTGTAAAACTGTAAAATAAATAAATATAAATACAATAGTTCACTTAGTGCCACCTCGGCTTGGAATATAGAGGCTTGCTTGACCAGATTTAAGGATTTCAAAATCCTGGTTCGCTCCCCATACAATGGACACCCCACGTGATGGTCTGATTTGGATCCATCTGTATACCAGATCAGGTTTCCTTTAATTTTGGCCTTTGAGCCAGTCATCCCTTCCTAGGAGCTCTACAGTGTAATATTCTTGGTAGTTATTCTGAAAAATTATGGTGTATGTTCATACCTAGTATGTTATTGCCCATTATAGTTTTCTGAATAGACTTCAGAGACTTTGAGAACCAGTTTCCCTAGAACGTTAGTCTATGCCTACTGGCCACCGCCGCCATTTTAAATGAAGATCTAGCGACGGAATGTCTAAAATTGCATCCAGGACTGCTCCAGGGGAGGTCACCTGGCTCCTGTAATCAAAAGCCTGCTTGTGTAATCCGTTTAGTATATTAATCACAGTCTCCTATTGGCTTGCATTTGACCTCAACTCATCTGATGGAACGCGACGACGAGGTCGAAGATGTAGTAGCATGCATGCCTAGAAAATACCTGTTCTCTCTTGACTTGAAGACCCCAAGGTTATACTTATCGGGGAATAGTGATACAAACATAGAGCCCTTTGCATAAGAAACGTGGATATAAGACATTGATGGTGGGACGTATACCATATGTAGATGACGATATTTTGTCCCCCTCGTACTTGTAGTGTACTTATACTCATACCCCTTTGCACTATGGAGGTATACGTAATTATAAGTCTTACTATAGTTGTATAAAGCCACAGTAATTTTTTTTGTGTCAACCCTCAGGCTTTCCCTGCCAGTCGAGGTAGTTTAGCCTTCTGGAGTAAATTGCTAAACCTAGACATTTTACTTCCTTGGAAATATCTACAGTTTTGCTATTTAACTAAGTATCCAAGACAAACATACTTACATTGATTTTTATTTATATGGCGCAGGTTTATAATGAAATCGGGATTTCGATCACGAACCGGAAAGTTACCGGATCTCGTGGCAGGTATCTCGAATTTAGCAGATTGCTATAACAATAGTATAGGTATACACTAAACTTCTACACGTGCATGTTATACAATACCTACTAATCACGTACCACGCACCCCGTCGCCGGTTTTAATTTACGAAATGTAATAATTAACAATATGGCCTCGCATCTAAGTAACAAGGGACGTATTATTAGAATTATTAACATGACAACGAAATTAAAAAACGAGCTCTCATTTCCGCGGCATCCATTTGCCTAATGGACTTATATGGCACAAGGGAATTTCGCGCACCAACTTTCATCACACTAAAAGCAACGTACGGGAAATGCCCCGAGATTAATAAAACTTCATATTTTCCCTTGACGAGGTAGCCGCCGTACGGGCGTGGGGAACGTATGGCAGAAATCTTATTAATTACATTGAAGGTGGGGGGCGCTGGTTGTTCTAAGTTATTAATATACCAAACAGAATTCCTTACCAATTCATACTACAGTAAAAATCGACATCAATTTCATGACAAATGAAAACGGTGGTTTGGGTAAACGAAATATACAACTTTTTGCATGCTATTTTATTTATACTAACTTCATAAAATCCTTCTTGAATACACCTACTTATGAAATAGGACCGGGTAAGAAGAAATATGGACAACTAAAATTATGCATATTAGTCACAAGGTTGTCACGTATGAACCATAACTCTGAGCGGATTGCGTAGACGGGAAATGTTGTTGTTGAAACTCTTCAGACGTAAATAACAAATGGAAGAAAGTTTTTTACCGAATCATCCTGTTTATACAGCGTTATTTTGAGATTACATAAACACTCGCAATTACGGCAATGTAGTCAGATTTTTCGGGGCATTTTAAAGTAGGTAAGTATAGTAATAGCCTGCGTGGTGTCCAGTGGAGTCGATCAATTCATGGATGTCGTATACGGCGACTAATTATAGAGACATACTCGATATTTTACTTTCATAAACAAAAATTGTACAACATACACTGCTATTGTTTTTGTTTATCAATTATTACGTCTTAAACTCACCTTAACTGTTAGTGGTTCAATTAAACCGAACTGTAGGTACCTACGAATAACAGATGGCCGATAAGGCAATAGTTCTAGGTGACCGTTCTAGTGCGTACCGGAAGACGCAGCAAAGGTAGGCCTCCCACAAGGTGGACCGATGACCTTGTAAAGATCGCAGATACCACCTGGATGCGGAGGGGACAGGACTGGCCTTTGTGGAGATCTCTGTGAATTTAGGTACATCAAAACAACAAAACTCTGAGAAACTAAAATACATTATGACCAACTGTCCCCTTCAATGTGTAACATTTACTCATGTTTTAATACCCCCTTTTATATGCCAGTTGCATAAACTACTATTTTGATACAGCATTTCCCATACTATTTTGATTACAGCTGTTTCGAAAAAATAACTTTTTAATAATTATGCAACACTTTTAATTTTTAAATTTTTGTCGGTCGCCGGGACACGGCGAAATGTAGGCTTGTAGAAGTCTTTAACAAATTCAAAATTTAAATTTTCCTTTTGATATTTTTGTGTAATTATTTTCCCGCTAAACAGAATATTTTTTCTAATGATTGTAATTTGTGTTTGTGAATGTTTTTTTCTTATTTGAAGCAAATAAATAGATAAATGTGAAAGTAGTGAAGTGAATTTCCCGCCGCTTGATATGCTCGATGCGTAGATACAACAGAACTGACTCGCAGCTTACTTCCAGCAAAGTTGAGAAAATTATAGGTACGATATTTTAACATAAAAAAATAAGTGTAGATAAAGTAGTGTATGCAACTGCATATAATTAGGTATTAAAACACTCGTGTCATGTTTTAATACCCCTTTTTATATGACTGTTGCATAAACTACTATAAAAGAACTATACAACAGCACCTTACACAATGGACTATAGACGACAAAAATTATCCCCCGATATACATATAATCCTCTCCCGGTAACCAATTATGGTAACCAAGTACTTTAAAAAAACGGCTTTGTCGGTATTATATAAGAATAAGAAATATTTATTCACACAAACAGAAACACCACAACACAAAAATTTGGAAAACACGACATTTAATAACACAGAAGAAAAGAAAATGTACATAATAATTAACAAATTTGTGATGATTAATATGTATAACGATACCAATTTCAGCTTTTTAGTATAAATTGTTTTTGAGATAAGCCACGGACAGACAGAGTATAAGTGTTCCTCCGTGTTCCTACTGGGTAACTACGGAACCCAAAAATCCTGCCTAAGGTAGCCACAGCACTGTTTCTAGGACCGCTTACGCAGTAACAATCCCGGTATTCTGTTATAATAATAATAATCGTGAACAAAATCTCACAACACCATCTAGCCCCAAACTAAGCAAAGCTTGTACTAATAGCTAATAACGTAGTAATAGTCATAGTTGGAACGCCACCTTAAATATTACGGACTACCTATTCTCGGAATCGGATCGGAAACAATGCATAAACACTCCACCATTATTCAAGGTAACATGAGTCAAGCATTCCAGGAAGGCAGTCCGAGCTTAAGCCAGTCGGCAGTCGAGTGGCACTTGGGCAGTGCGGATCGCAAGCTATGCTTTTCAAGAGCAAGTTGCTAGCTCGCCTGTCATTCCTTACTTTGAGCCAGAGAGCCCAATTTACTTGGCAAAATCTTGAAACTATTTGCGAAATGTTTCATGTATGTATCTTCCGTAACTAGTTACAAAGTTTGCTCGAGTATGCAGTACGGAGATAACGTTGTCATTTATAGAAAATTGATATGTCTGAGGCGCAAGTAGTTCGGTATAATGAGGATCCGAATTTGATACCCCGCTATTCTTTACTGCTTTAACGAATAGGTACTTAACGTGTAAACGTAAATTCCAGGTAAAAATATATTTTTTGAAGGAACCAAGAATGGTTGCTAGACAGAAATCGTGTTACATACACAAGTACTTTCGATTTTCTGTCTAATATTGAGAAAGAAAATATTTCTTAGATATTGTTAGAGGTGCGAAAGTTCTGCCACTCTTGCCAACTATTTGCCTATATTTGGCGAGCAATGACCATAACCTACATAATTTCAATTTCTATCATTTGTGAAGGCTACATGCTCTTATGCTCCATTCTTGTTATATGCAAATTAACGGAGCAATTTCAAGTAGGGTCGCAGAATAGCTTTGTGCCCACAACAGTAATCCTTTGAAGTATTAAACTCCCACTTTAATATAACTTGAACAATGCAGGACCCATGGCTCGGCAGCAACAATGGCAAAGTTTTCATTCTAAGACTCGTTTTATGTCTGCTCTGGCCCTTTCGTAGTGCCGTTGGGAATCACGATACTAGAGCCTGCAAGGCGTCGACGTTATCGACTAAAATGTTTGAATGGTTTCATTCGACGACCTAAGTGGTTCATTTGGTTAACATGTCGGTCGTCACGGAGCGGTCCCGGGTACAATCCCGGATGAATTTTAATTTCAGGCTCCTAAACTACTTCTTAATAAGTGCTTATAATGTGCATAATTAGATATAAAAATATTTTTCATTTGTGAACAATGAAAAATCATAACAATCTCTTATAGTATTCATCTAGACCGATCTAAAAGAGTACAAACACGGGGGGGTTATCTTGTTTAGTTCAGTAGTTCCTAAGGCCACCTTCCGTCACCACCAGACCAGCCAACCAAATTTCAGCTCATTCAACGCCGGGAATTAGGTCAAATTAGGCTTGCAAAACACTGCAAGTTAAATAAAAGCTTATAAATAAAATAAAATAGAGACTTTTTAGTTTTATACTTTAAGTAAATTGTAAGGCCTATTTAATTATTGTGAAAACATGGCACTTTAAAGGGGAGATGGGATATCTGCTCGGTTGGTAAAAATATATATAGGATTTTACCATAAAAAATAGGTCTACTTCAGAAATTTCGTAGCATCTTCGTAGCTCCCTACGAAAGCCTCTACGGGGTGCTACGCCAAGGAGAAGGGACAAATTTTAATAACACCAACCTCCGCTAAATTGTAACTAGTTAACATGAAAGTCCGTCATTATTTGTATTGTGTATAATTTTATTACAAAAATACATAATATCGATAAACTTCAATACACACCTCTAGTCTTTAATAAGAAATTTACATGAAAATCCAAATTTACATCAAAATATTTGTGTTGTGTATAATATTCGATAATGATATCGATATCGATAAACCTCAATACATATCCCTACTCTTTACCAAGAAATGGGAGCGTGTGTAGTTAGTTCCAGAGTTACCCTTGTTATTATGAGGCTGTACCTAATTTTGTACGTTTTCTAACAACTCGTATTGTGCCGCTCGCTTTTCATAGATACGTTGTATCAAATAACTTATACTCGTACGTCTCGTAAGTACGTGAATTTATGTAGGTTAGGTTACAATTATTTTAATTATGGCACCGAGTTTGTAAAATCTCATTATAATGTAATACATTTGAATGGGTTAGATTATAAAGTAAGGGTTTTCATAATCCTACGATAACATATACACCCTTAAACTTTGCCGTAAAATACAATTTTTTAAACAATGTGGATCTCACAAGCTTCTATACTGACACACCTCTTTTTCCTCATCCACATTCATACATTTACGCGATTGAGGATACTTCTGACCTGCCCTTTTTGGAGAAGGTCATTTATTTGATTAGAGGTTCTCGGGCGCTGTCTACTGACCCTTCCATTCCTATTCGCACATTTTTGTATTTCATAATATTCCTTATTAAATTTTATTGCAAGATTTTTTTATTAAATACGACAGAAAATCATGCAAGGCAGGCCACCTGATGGAAAATGGTCACCGCCATCCATGGACAGCAGCACCAGGGGAGTTACTAATGCTCTTGAACGATTCCATTTACATTTATTTATATTTATACATATTTGGTCTCCAACCCGCCTGCCAAGGGTGGAGATTATGGCAATAACCTCCCCTTTCGTGGGAGAGGCCCTAAGTCCTGCAGTGGACTGTTACGGGCTGTGATGATGATATTTATACAAATTGTAACATTATAGTCCAAAGGAAACCCTGTGGCTGGGTGCTCATTCCATATCCGAATCATATGAACTTATTCCGAAATATCGTTCTTTCATATCTACAAACACATTTTTTCTTTTACGCTCTCTATAGGTTACAAAATCCTTACCTCATTGCTTTTTTTATCTGAAATACGTTAGAAAGTGTGTGAAACGATACAATTTATATTAAAAAGTAAAACAAACATTTAGCATTGAAAAGAAACAAAAGGTTGGAAACCTGGAACATACCCTTAAAATGTGTGATAATAGATAGTTTAAAACATTATGTGAAAAGAAACAATTTTCCATTGTCCGAATTTCTTTCACATTTGAAGAAATGAAACTAATTTCCTACTTTCCGCTCGATGTAAACGGCCAAAATCCAGTAAGAGGCTGTCTTTAGAACTTTAGCTCTAAGCCGAGATTACCTAGATCGAGCCCCATTGTCGGCTGCATGCCTCAGATAACCGCCCGTCCTTTGAACGAAGCGCACTACATGCACACGCTCCATACATACAACTTCACACCAACACAGGGTCGCCTAGAACGTGCGCAGTTGAGCAGTCACCTACGCCTTGCTAATTCCCATCTAAGTGATTAAGACAATCCAGAGCTAATCTAGTTACGGAACCCAGGTAATTATCGTGACTTGATTGTTAGATGTATATCATCTAGTAAGGGCCTGTTTCACTATCTACTGATAAGTTCCCGATATCTTAACTGACAGATAACTATGATCCATTATCTTCCATTTTGTACTAACAAGAGAAAGAACGTATCACATGGTTTTAGGCCCTATGTCCCTAACACAGAGCAAAAAGACCTGGAGAGGTTTTCCCTGGAGAGTACAACATGGAGTTCTTCAAGAAAATGGTTAAAAGGGTTTTACGGGGTCGGCAACGCGTGGGTGATGCCCCTGGTATTGCATACGTCCATAGGCTGCGGTGACTGCTTACCATCAGGCAGGCCGTAAGCTTGATTGCCACCTTGGAG
Source organism: Blastobasis lacticolella (assembly GCA_905147135.1). Classification (NCBI taxonomy): domain Eukaryota; kingdom Metazoa; phylum Arthropoda; class Insecta; order Lepidoptera; family Blastobasidae; genus Blastobasis; species Blastobasis lacticolella. The sequence continues at coordinate 12,723,126 of LR990041.1, forward strand.
GTATAAAAAAAATTGCCAGTGTGGGTTAGGTCCAAAATTACCAATCCTTTTTTTTTCCTAATGTCCCTATGTCGGCAAATATTCTGTCTGCCTTGGGTTCGAGCCCTAAACATTAAAGATAAAGATTTTTGACCTGCACTAAGTTTGTATTGGTGGTAGCAACATCTCCAAAGAAAGTCAGAAATTTATAAGCAGCTCCATCGCGACTGAAGTCTTAAATTGTAATATAAATATTATTAATTTTTTCTATTTATTATTATTCAATATTCTGCAACACAATAAATTATATTTTTCCACAAAATAAGAATATAAAAATTATTCGCAAGGACTTTCCTAAGCATTGAGGTGTCACAAAATCTGTTTCATAATGCTAAGAATGACCTAAGTCACGATAAAAAACGATTTGTAGAATAGACGTTCTGCTATACATACCATCTGATAATTGGACGTTATGCTACATGGACCTTTTCCTAATTAGGCTTATGTACTGCTCATTAGACGTTTCACGCTACTACTTAGACCATCTAATAGTAATGGAGCGACTTTAGGTGTTACCTAAGGTTGGTGCAACGCTTTTTCTCTTTGGGAATATCATAAATCTTTCCAATGACAACTAAGTGTCGATTAGCTTAGTGCAATTGGGCTTCTCGATATAATAATCACAGGGTAAACTAACAATTACAAACCGTCCGAGACGTATCGGGACACCTGAATTACGCATTAAGCAAGCTAAAAGAGGACTTTTTCACACTGTCAAAATACATATTATGCCATGTTCAATATACAAAAAATATATAAACAAACTTAAGCGAAAATAATGCTGTTGGATGAACGACGTTGTCAATGTTCATCCTACCTTATTTACAAGGTTGATAACTGTCCTCGCATCGGAAGGCGTTGCCTCTCGCATCTAACTCGGTGATGTCAACCCATCACTTAATGGGCCTTCCTGACTATATCTTTTCTGATATTTGCAGGTGGCACCTATTTTCCACGTATCCCTGGGGCGTACGCAGCACATGGCCAAACAATGCCTTCCATGAGCAGGAGACGTGTCCAGGTTTTCGGCTGAGAGGATATCCAGCACTTGCAGGACAGGAAAGGGCTCATGTTATATCCCTAATGAATACCTACAGTAATCGAGAAGGGCTTAGCAATAGTTAATGAGTTCATTCATTACAAAGATACAAAAAAATAAATTTGATCTAGATTTATTTTGGTACTAGCAGCCCCGCGCGGTATTCACCCGCGCGCATTTCGGATTTCTATAAACATTCAACTATCCCAGCACGAAAAGTCCAAACTGCCAATCTTACAAACCAACAAACATTTCCGTTTTATAATATTTAAACCTTAGCAATAACATTTTAATTTCATAAACCACTTGTAGCGCGAAAATTAATACTGGGGTGTTCCAGAAGTAAAGAGTAAGTAAACATTTTATAGTTAAAATAATATGCACTAATTTTGTTAATTGTTTCCAAATTCGGGGGACCTGGATTTTTTTTATCTTTAGTTATGATTAAGGTTTTTTTTTTATTAGAGTAAGGATCTTTTTAAATATTAATAATTGTTTATTATTATCATAATGATTAAACTAGTAAACCCTATTTTATTAAATACACATACTTATATAATAAAGAATACATTATTTTAATAAAGGATTGCAATTCAACTTTTTGTGACGTCATTTATTTATATTTCGAATTCTGAAAACCATTTGGCCAAAAAAGAAACAAAAGGTGTCGATATCATTTTTGCATTTCGCGCGCTCTTCCTCGCTACAATGGAATTCTGATGTTTTATGATTTTCAAATTGGTTTAAGAAAGAAAGGAAGAAAGAAAATATATTTATTCGACGAAACGATGTTACAAAGACGTTCTTACATGTTCCCATTTGATACAAAATGCTAGTCCCCGGACAAAATGGTAGTACCCGGACCAAAATTTAACCAAAAACAAATCAAAACTGCGCTGCCGCATCGTTCGTCGAAAAGGAAGTGACTCGGCAGTGCGAAAGGCTGCGCATGCGCCGCCCGACGCGCCGATTTTCAGTCACTGCCCTTTCGAGACGACGCGACGTACGTCCGTGCTTAAAAATAAATAATAATAACAGCTAAGTAAAGGAAAATTGAAAGGAAATTGAGTGTCATATTACTATAACCTACGTTGTTATCCGCTTTTGGCAACCTCGTACAGTCCCGCGCAACAATTTATATTCAGTTTTCTCGATTTTAACAAGAAAAAAATTCCTTGAAGATGATTGCAGATGATGACAGAAAAAGACTTCAGTAGAAAATATGGAGACTGTATAAAAATGACCTAAAAACGACCTACAAGCAGAAGAAACCCTTAAAATATTATCGCCGACCATTCATGAAATTTTACACCGTCCCCTACAAGTCAGGAAACGTGGTTCGCGTTAGGCTCTTCATGCACAGACTGCTGAACAAAAATAAGCGGATAGTAAAATTCGAAAACAGAGAAGGATTTTTTGTTCTTGACACTTTATTTTAGAAATAACCGAAAATATATTATAAACAACAGATTGTTTAATGTTTATCGTCAATGTATGTTTTTTAAATAAAATATAAGTATAAGACAAGTATCTCACTTGAGAGCGTCGGTGGTCGAGTGGATAAGGAATTCGAGTCGTAGCAGTCACTGAAGTCAGATGACAGTCGCTTCATTGTAATTACCTGATCTGCCAAATCCTGGATCATGGTCAAGCCCTACCATGAGCACTCGTGCGCGAGAGCACAACCGGGACATTAACACCAAGATGATTTTTTAAAAGTATTATGCAACATAAGTTTGTCTCTCTACTTCTGGGACACCCTGTAAATATCCAAAGGCATCCATGCAAACATCCAGAGTTATTTAGTCAGTTCCGTTTATAATATTGGTTGGTTACTGTATATTAGGTACTCTAGTGTATACTCTGAGCCTAAACCATAACATAAGTAGTTAAATTATAATGATGACTCGAACATAAATTTTATAGCGCTATCTATACAACGGTTTAATCCTACTGGCAATAAACACTAAATGCTTCAAGCATCTTAAACTCATTAAGGGCAACCTTGACTTCCCAATTGAGAAATTATATATTGCTAAAATACCAGGGACATTTAACATTGATGTTTATTTATTTATTTACACAAGATGGTACACTTACACGGTATGGTACATGGAACTCACGTACTTTGTGTCTGCGTAAGAAGTTATCTAATTAACGTGGCGGCAATTTTTTTGTGTGTGTGAATTTGGCCACGATTATTTATTATTTTTTCATTTATATTAACTGAACCAAGACATTCAAGTTTCTAGGTTGACATATTATTATACCTAATTAAAAACGCTAAATATTATTATTTTATATTCCAGTTTAAATAGTAAAAAGTTGGTGCTTGGCAATTTTTTATTTACGATCCAGTTAAAATGTAAAGAATACTAAAACTTGTTTATTTTAAGACTGTTTTTTTAAAGTGGGAATTTCCTAGGCTTGTTCTGTCCTAGTATCACTACAACCATTACTAATCTATTGTGATCGCCTCTTTCTTACAACTCAGTGCACTGCTAATCCCTTCAGCAATAGAATAAGCGCTAAACAACAGCCCATAAAGTTTGCTGGTTTGATCACGTAGAGAGGATGGAAGAAGATCGGGCTGCGAAAAAAGCATACTTGGGACGATGAGGTGTCGCTGGAGGGACGAAATAGAAAAAGACATGTCGGAACTCCGTGCTGACTGTTAATAGAAGGTGGCACGAGACAGAGTGGAAATGAGCTTCTTGGTATCGGTGGCCAAGACTCACTTTGGGTTGCTGCGTAATCGTAGAAAGTAATGTGGAAATACTTCATAGCATGACTCCCAATTGTTTTTGGGAAATTTTAACGATCTGTACGATATATTTTACTTGGTGTGTTGTCGGCTTGGTACAATGTTAAATTTTTTTTGTATGAAATCATCTCGTTTCATATTTGTTATATTATGACAGGGTCCTTAATAATTTCAAAGTGACATAGCATCAAATGTTTACTGTTGAAAATGAAAAAAAAACAATCATGTTCAGCGTTCTTAATTATGCCCACGTAGAAATCGAAATTTCTTAGTTCAGTTACCATGTTTGGGCATTATTAAAATTATCTGAATTTATTATTATGATAATATTATTTATTTATTTATACAATGCACGCAGCAGTAGTGTAGAAATATTTTGATAGACAATAGATAGTGAACACATACTTCATTAAAGTTTCAGGGCATTGTTTCAGAATTTGTTGTTCTTGTGAAATCGTTGTTAATTATACGGCAACCACTGTTAAGTCCTAAGTTAAGTATTGTTAATATTAAGTCTTTTTTTGATACACATCAAGATCTTTAACCTCAGTACTTTAGTACTTTCTATCAGATATATGCAATCTGTTCCTCTTTTACTAGTGGGATGCAGGAAATCTTCAAAACTAATTTACGACCCAGCGACTATTGTCATGAACTAGACAGCTCATCCCACTTCGCACTACGATATCTAAACCACTGAGAGTAATGTCAGCAGCGAACAATACTTATTGTTGCATATATAGCTGGGTAGCTGGAGTCTGCCGGTAGGATTCCGGGTGCACGGTTAATATCTTGGGGCGACCCAAGGCGGGGTAAGCGGGGGAGGGAGGGTTCCAACTCCAGCAACTCCGTCTAATTAGTCGCTAAACAAACACACCCCGCACCAAACCCGCCTGGAAGAGTCCGAAGTTGGTTCAAACAAAAAATATTTACATTAGCACGTTGTCTTTACAGCAATTACAGCAATACCGGTAATTAGACAGCGTCGCAAATATTTGGAGGAGTGTCAACAAACAATTTTGATTCGTCGAACGTTTTTGTGAAATCTGCCAATCCACTTGGTAAACTAAGCAAACGCGAGCGCTTTAGTGAATAATGTGAGGATGTGAACAATATAAAAGTATTGTATTCAGAACGTTGGCTGAATGAAATGGCCATTGCAATCAACGACTGCAAAGCGACACATCATCACTTCAGCGGCTGAAGGGCAAAGGTGGGGGTCGAACTAGCAAAAGGGTTTCATACCATTAACGCAAATAATTCTTAGGTTAACTACAACATTTTGATGCACCATGTGACTCTATTATATTCAAAACCTTAATGCACGAGTTCAAATCACTCTTGACCGGTTTTTAGTATCTGTTGTTATACTTCAATATTAGGATTATAATCATAGAACGTTTGGTGTTTGTATTTTTTATTTATTGCCGTTATAACGATAGAGAAATAATAGAAAACGTGTGGAAAACGCCTAACAAACAACAGGTATGTTATTTAGGTTCCTAAGTACCTACCCTACCCAAGTACCCAACATATTGTCTAATTATTTGTAGTTTTTTTAACACATTTTCTGTGAAAATTTCAAGAATCTGTCAGTAACGGTTCCAAGGATATAGCCTGTGACAGGGAATAGGGTTCCTTTTTTTTTCCTTCTTACCAGAATAAGTTACTGTCCATTTTCTTTACCATTTTCATTTTTAAATATTGAGGTCTCCAGCCTACCTACCAAGCGAGAAGATTAGGGAAAAATCTCCACCAATATGGTGGTGTCTCAGTCCAGCAGTATAATTATGTCTATCCGATTTACAATAATGGTATTCCATATATTCTGAGAAACACCTTGTCGAAAACTCTCTGAAAAAGTCGCTCAACGTAATTTTTGATAATGTATCACATAATGGGTGTGTGTTTTGATCACATAAAAAATGCTGCAAACATATATAGCCAAACATAAACTTAAACCGATTCATTGAGCTTTATTTCCGTGTGTAGGTAGAAATTCAAAGGCTCGCCAAGTTTAAACCAATATTGCTACGAGTCTCGAACTTCTGTATGAGTTCTGTTTATTAAATTCATACGACTCCCATACACAGAAACTTAACAATAAACTCGGCATTCTGACAATCCATCTAGGCTGCGGTGAACCAAGGTCCTAGTCCTGGTCCTGGTAGTTTCAATCTAGTCCATCATCGAATTCACGATTCAGTTGCACGTCTCTGCATCAATGCAAATGCACCTTGTATCGCGACTGCTGTGCCGTGCCACTAAAGACTCTCTATCTGAAGAGGCCATGCAGAGAGACAGATAATGTTTTGTCTAAACTAATATTATTTAGAGAAAAGATTTGATTGTTTATTTGTAATGAATAAACTCAAAAAGTACGTTTTTTATACTAAACTACATACACGATGTTAAAAATTATTTCAGCTATAGAATGCTCATTACAGCGTGTAATAAGCCTTTCGTTTTTCCCGAATTTCAATGTATCTCCGACGGGAACGGGTCCGGATCCGGGACGTATTAACCGAATTTTACGCGGATGCAGTCGCGGGCATAAAAGCTAGTTTCCGAATTGCTAACAACCATTTTTGTTGCTATGGAACTCGAATATGTTAATATTTGACGCATAAGCCAGTCCTCCAAGCCCTCCAAGTTCTTGGAAATTGTTTATCTTTATTTAATAAGCTCCAAACTAGAGATTCTTAAAAAGCTTACCACAACCAAGTAATTTCGTATTTGAACACTTAACTTAGTGAACTCAATAACATAGATTTTTTTTAAATACCTCTTGAGCGACCAAAGAAAACACTGTGGCTAGGAACTCATTCCACACCCGAATCGTACGAGCGAGAAACGTTCTTTCGAACCTTCGCGTATATAAGGCACGTACTTACTGCTATTGGCTCAAATTAGGTAAATTTTAGCTCCAATGTTTTTAAGCAAGTATAAGAAATTTACATATATTATACTTTCATTAAAGTGCTTTCAAGAATCATTATAAGCTTGACTACGTATATGACAAAGTTAGGAATAACTTCGTGCGAAGGCGCTGCAAGCCTAGCATAATACCTTTAAAGATTCTTAAATGAACTCATTTCGCACGTGAAGTTCTCACATACAATGACAACGTCGTGTAACTATGATCCAATTTGGTCAGGTTTCCCCTGGTAACAGGGCCATGAAGGTCAGATGGCAGTAGCTCCACTGTAATTACATTTCAAAAAGAGCCTAAATTCATTTAAACTGCATTACTTACAAATTTTATCAAAATATGTTCAGTAGTGTTTGCGTGAAGGAGTAACAAACATACTAACATCCTTACAAACTTTCGCATTTACCTATAATATTAGTAGAATAGAAGGGTACAGGTTTTAATCTGTAATTGGTGGCTCTCTACTTGTTTATCACTGAGTAGTATAAAAAGTTCCTAGATCCCATACTTTATACTTTAACAGTAATAAAGAACCCTCCTTTTTTATAACAATAACGCGCCACCCGTTAATTTTTCCTTTTTTTAATAATTAGACTAACCAGGCCTTTGACCACCATCTCACCTAGTGGTAAGTGACTTATTTCTTCATTTGATTCAAGTACTTTTACTTACGCAACATTTTAGGAAAGGCTGCTATGGACTGCTACTGTCTGCGTCTAGCTAAGGCATAAGTCGTGACGGGAAGGATGCTAATCTACTCTACCGTACATCACACAGCCTATCAGAAAACACTCTTGGTTATCATAATGCAATTATAAAGCCAGCTTTAAAGGGCGAGTGCATCGTGTGCAATTTCCTTATTAAGTATCAAAAGGTTGTGATTTTGCTTGATGTCGTACATCACAACGCAGTGACCAGTCCAACGGAGAGATAGATACGCTATATTGTAGACATGTTTCAGAAATGAGATTGTCTTATAGAGTGGGGTACTATGTACCTACCTACAGACAGTCAAAAGTACTTTTAACTACGTATTAAAATCAGTCGAAAGAACTGTTGATCGCAGACTCTCAACAACTCATTTCATTGAAATTACAGTCAAAACTAGTTTTGCCCAATGGAGCTGGTCAAAAGTTGTTTTGACTATAGGTCGACAACTTAACTGGTATATAAAGGTATACATACAGTTTTAGTAATATCAATAAATAGTGTAAATCAAAGTCGCTTCCCGCCGTCTGTCCCTATGTATCTATGTACGCTTAGATCTTTTAAACTACTACTTGTTTTCAACAATAGATAGAGTGATTTTAGAGAAAGGTTTATAAACAAGGAAAAAAGGTAGGTTGGGGCAAAGTAGGTGTACGCGAACAACGTCGCGCTGTGTCCACTAGTTAGTAATATACTAAATAAAAGAAACGTTTTCTGTCCCAAAGTATGGACTGAAGTTACCTACTATCTGGAATGTTACTTAAGCCTTAAACCGAGCGCAGATGCGATTCAATATTCAGATAAGAAGATACCTAAAATTTTCCGATAGATTTATATTATGCTCATAAAATCTTGGCAAATCACCGTGCCTCGCGCTGTAATGTTTATTTTATTGGTTAAATTCGGAGGCGGGGAATCGAAAAACCCCTAAAGCCTTTATCGGAGCAGCGCAGCCCTGCGCACGCTTGCATTTCCATGAACTTATCACACCCCGCCCAGTTATAGGAAACCGAATATTTGTGGCTTCGAGGTACTGCACGGGCTGCCTTGCTGAGCTGTTCGATGTAGTTGAACGCTATCCACAACCCACGTGTTTCCACGAATCCATTCATAGCTATTCTTGCGTTCTGCATGGATGAGTATTTGTTAAGGCCTCGCTTTTCTATGTAAGTTTAGTAAAGGTGCTTATTTGTTTAAGCATCGCTTTTGTACGTAAGTTTATGTAAAGGTCTCAGCTGAATATTGTGTGGCAGAAACTCACCAATTCATTTCAACCCCATTTTTTTCCTACGCTTGAAATATCAAAAATATTGCAATATCCGTATCGGTTTACTAATATTTGTTTCAAACTAAACTTGTGTTCTTTGCTAGTATATATAGAAGTATTTCTTCTTTACACATATTATTATATTAGGCGCAAAGACTTCTATATCTTATAGGTATATGTATAGAGAGGTGACACTCAAAGTATGACTATGCCAAACTTCATGTCGCTGGCTTCAGTAGTTGAGATATTTTACTGACACACGGACGAAGAGGTACTAGAGTGACACCATTGGAGGGTTCCTTTTACTTTGGTCTTTTATTCGGAAAGGATTCCGCCAAAATGGTAAAGGGAACCCATATTACAACAATACCTAGTACCTCAAGGATTCATGAGTACTTTCTTTTGTAGCCTGGCCTACTATCAGTACTTTCTTGACGTACCTCCGTGAATCTCGTATCCCACAACTAGGCACTAGTACCTACTACCTATATACAAAACTAACTAAATAGAAGTTCTTTGTATTTAACTAAAAACACTCAAACAGGAACATATCCGAATCTTCTATTTCGATCGATTTCGATCAAAACTATTTTTTGTAAGCGAAACGGTGCAACACACAGCGAAGTTCATAATTCATAGTTCTAAATTCACGTGCACAGGGAAGCTAAATTTTGAACACAGCGACCGAACTGGCGTCCTCGAGGGACGGCGGCCAGCGTCTATCAAACGGACTATAAATCAGTACTAATTGTCAGCCTTTTATTGGACAGGTGACGCCTACTGGGACAGCGAACGAAAATCTATTTTGAACCACATTTACGATAGTGGCATCAACTAGGACGACTGTTAAATTGATATAGGTCGACGTTATGGCACAATCAAATCGAACTAATGGAATTAGTAGGCGACAAAAATGGAAGAGGGTCGGCTGTATTGCAGGTATTTTTAACTATGGACGAAAAAAGAGGGGTGTTATGAGTTTGACGTGCATATCTATCTAGCGGGTCCGCTCTGACGAGGTTTTCTCGGAATGGTGTGGTATAGCCGCAGGTGTACCGCAGGGTGGAGTTCTGTCCCCTCTCCTTTTCTCGATTTTTATCAACACGGTCACCTCTGTTATCCTTTCCAAGTACCATCTCTATGCTGACGACTTGCAAGTTTACTGCCATTTTAAAATCACTGACATCGAGGATGCTTTTAGTTGTATTAACGATGACTTAAAGCGCATTTGTTCCTGGGCCAAGTCTTATGGTCTGTTGGTAAACCCGAAGAAGTCTCAGGTTATGCTTATAGGTAGCCCGTATATGTGTCGGCGGCTTGGATCTGACACGGTTATCCCCCAAATTTGTTACGATGGAATTTCCATTCCGCTCAGCAAAAAATCAAAAAACCTAGGTTTGATTTTAGAGCCCAATTTGTCCTGGGTGTCTCAGGTCAATGAGGTCAGTAAGAAGATGCATTTTTCGTTCCACTCTATCAAACATCTCCAAAATTTTCTGCCATTGAAAACTAAAATCTCTCTTGCTCAAACTCTACTTCTTCCTCTTCTAGACTATGCAGACTGTTGCTATCTGGATGCCACTGAGGAGCTTTTGAATAAGCTAGAGCGGCTTCAAAACTTATGCATACGCTTTATTTTTGGCTTACGCAAGTACGACCATGTCTCAAGTTATCGATCCCAACTCAAGTGGCTCCCAATTCGACAGCGTAGGAATGCTCACATCCTTTCCACTCTTTATAATATTCTTTATATTCCGTCCGCTCCTTTATATCTCTCTGAACGTTTTCATTTCTCCCGTCCACTAGACAAACATTGTCGTCCCAGTGTACGAACCTCATTAGCAATACCTCCTCACCATTCCGATTTCTATTCCTACTCCTTTACTGTTCATGCTGCAAGGTTGTGGAACTCTCTGCCGTATGAAATACGCGATAGTAAATCTATCGGTATTTTTAAGAAACGTGTGAAAGAGCACTATCTCTCTCTTAGTTCTTGAAAATGCGGGGTACAATGCCTATGGATAATTTTTAGGTATCTATGTATTTATGTATTGGTTCATGTAGTTTATTATATTAGGTTATTATATATGTATGTATATTTAGTTAGATATTGTGCATGTCTAATCTGCGACTACTTATCACATATCTCTTTGATAGGCCTGCTGGAAGAGATTTCTTCTAAGAAATAAGTAGCGCCTGTTGTGTCATCTATAACTCTGTATTTTTCATCAAAGTTTTATGTGTACAATAAACTGGAAAATAAAAAAAAAATCTATTTGTCTGTTGTGTTGTGGCATCGCAGCTCCCGAACGGATGGACCAATTTGGATGCGGTTTTCTCTATTTGATAGCCAGTTCAATCAAGATGGTTTTAGCTCTTTCATTGATAATTAATCCATAATATTTGAGTTTTAGTAAACTTGGTCGGTGGTTATCCGACTTTTTCAGTCTGTTAGGTTACTAATAAGGAAATACTAATGAGGTTCGAGTACCGGTTGTACCTTTGGTAAAGTTTTGATATAAAGGGTAAATGGAATGATACCTAAATATTAAGCGATTTCTGTTCTTCATGAAAAAAAATGTAACGAGTTTCAAGAAGTTGTATATTTAAATGCTTGGGAAATAGTAGCTGTTAACAGCTTTCGTGTATGCATGTTTATTGAAACCATGAACCTGATTCCTAAATCGTAATCGTTTAGTTCTTTCGAATTTTGAAATCTACCAGAATTCCTGAGAAGCTAGTCAGGCCTATTGCCAGAGCTGAAAGCCCAGTTTTAAAAACCGCCTACCAAGGATCAACGTTGGGAGAGACCTCACACAGGAACTCAAAGTAGCCACAGACGTGCACATGCCTAAAGCACAGCAGAAAACGCATAATAGCTTACAGCTTATGCAATTTACTTTAGTACGAACACACGTCACATGTAAAGTTCTAGCTCTTAATGGAGGATTCGAAACATAAAATTACGTTGACCGTCTGACATTGTGAACAGGATGTACCTAAGGGCCATGGCTGGGTCTCTACAATCGGAAGGGCAAAAGGCATGTGAAAATTGAAATATATTGCGAGAAGACAGCAATCCGCTTTCATATACGCCGATATAGCGATAAGAGATAATCAAGGAAAAACTTAAATGTGAATGGCAAATGATATTTAATTAACTTGGTTTTACAGTCGCACACCACAAAGTAGAGATCATCTCGGCGTCAATATCCCGGTTATGCTCTCGGGCCCGGGTTCCGCCTTGAATAGATTCAGATTTGTCACATCATATTATTACAGTAGAGCCACAACCTGTTACACATTCAGTCGCCTAAATTTGCATGTTTCCTCTTGCTGTTTTGCCTTACCGTAAGAGCGTCGGTTAGTGTTCAACTAATGTACAGACTGTGTGTGTACAGATGTCAGAGGTAAATAATGAATAGGCTAGTTTCGGCTTTGTGTTTACTCACATACATGCGAGTGAGGACGCTCTGCCGACTAATAGTGTACACGACAGTAGGTACCCAACGCTACAACACTAACGCGTAGAATAGACAATAAGCAGTGCTAAGTTTAGCGTACGCGAGTTAGCCGTGGCAAGTATCAGGTAGGCTACACCGAGGCCCTAATACGCGAATGCTGCGTTAATTTTGCACGTAAGCTGCATAAACTAGCACTATTACGGACCACGGTACACTAGCGCCGGCGCGTCGAACCGGTAACTTTATAATTTACATTGTAGTTAAAATATAGGTGCTTAAAATTTGACACGTCCGCCGCTCCCGGCGCGGCCGTAAACCGCCAAGTTCGTTTGCCGTAATAAAAAGTTAATACTTGGCGCAGCCAGGGTCGGGTTGGATTGCGCATTACTCGCTACATTATAAACAAGGCTGGCGGTGACACCCTCCTTTACGGCCCTCTCCCGCCCGGGACGGCATGCATAATTAAATCTCCGCGGTCAAATTAGCAATTTGGAACCCCCACAATAGGACATAGTTCAGTTTTAAGCATCTTTATTGTCTAAACAAATTTATTCATCCATTACCGCTCTCAATTAGCGTGCAGTAACTACACTCGAACGCTTCGCTTGTTTTTGTTGCGGGTCTGCGGGGGAGTTCGCTGGGAGACTGAATTAAGCACTCGTCTTCTTCAATGACTTCTTTGGAACGTGTGAAATGTAATAATAGTAACAAGTTATGGTGCTACGAGGAAATTCGTTGTAAAGAATGTACTCTCGAATAGACTTAAGTAGATAAAAAATTTACAATTTACAAGAACTATTAGGGTCAAGACAATAAGCCAAGAACAGAATGTAGAGGGCACCTACGTTTTCTCGAAGTAGATCGTCGTATTTTCAAACCCTTGTAACTTGTCAGGACAAGGTGTAGTTAATGAACTTTTAAAACACACAAAGTTTCATTTCACTATCAAAACCTCTAGGGCACTTGCCGAGATCCCCGAAAGCTGAAATTTTGTTGTAGGTACACAAATTACAAAAAAAAATTAAAAGGATGCAAGTTTTTATATAAAATTAAAACTCTAGACTACTTTCCTATGATCTGGAAAGCTGAAAATAGGCTCGAATATGCACACAAAAAACAAAATAATTAAGAAATATACTTTCACCCTCTAACCCTCAAGGGACCTACTGATCTGTAGGTATGTAAAAAAACAACCATGAGAGGAGTATGGGCTAGCATTTACAATACATATAGGTACTAGGTAGGTATTTGAGCGCCATTTCACCTGATGAGAAGCGACAATGCGGTCGAAAATGGAGCATGCCTGTCTAGAAACAGACTAATTTGCACAGAAACAACAATTTATATAGTCGACTGAATGGTGACTGGACCGCTCACTACTATTACTAATGAATGCAAGGGAGGTCCAGTCGACGCGACTGTATCTACTCTACATAAACATGAAAAAGAGAGCTACGCCCATAGACCTACAAGACATAACTCTGCTAGGGCTTATTTTACAAACCATAGGTACCATACCTATATCGTGGTAAAAAACTTTGACAAACCAATTACCCAAGTAATGTTATTGTTATGATATTTTATTCGTAACGATATTGTAAGCGGTGTAAGCTTATTAATATTTTATTGTTATTTTCTGTTTGGATAGGGTTTTTTTTACTTATTGACTAGCCAGGCATTTGACCGTCACCTCACCTGGTGGTTAGTGACGATGCGGCCGATGATGGAGCATGCCTGTCTAGGAACAGCCTATTCACTCTAGCCTTGAAGGCATCCAGATTATATTGATTAGGGAACACACTCACAGGCAACGCATTCCACTCCTTAGCCGTACGCATTATAAAAGTCGAGTCAAAGCTGCTCGTGTGGATAGCTGGAAGATCCACGACATAAGGATGATGTGCTCGCCCGGATCGCGTCTCCCGATGGCGGAAAGGGGTCGGCGGAATGAGGTCGTGCAACTGCTTCGCACACTCTCCGAAGTGCAACCTGTAAAAGACCGACAAACGCGCAACCCTACGCCGATGCTCGAGGCTCTGCAGCTTAGCTTCAATCAACTGCGGATCACAAATTAATTTCTTTGCACGTTTTTCCACCGAATCCAAAGCAGCCAGTTGGTATTTGGCTGATCCATCCCCAGAGGTGGCAGCAGTACTCCATGCAAGATCGTTCATATAACTGAAGCAACTGTCTTGAAGTTAAGTACCGCTTGACCTTCGAGAGGATTCTAAGTTTTTTAGCTGCAGTCTTGGCTTTTGATTCGATGTACTGTCCAAAGTTGATATTGGTTGATAGCTCAACACCCAGGAGCAGTAGGTTGTCGGTCATTTCCACAGATACGCTCCGGAAAGTCGGAGCTAGATGGAATGGACTCCGTTTAGCGAAAAATAAACACGCGTGTGTTTTGGTGGCGTTGAACGACACTAGATTGGCTTCGCCCCAATCGGACACTGACTTGAGAGCCTTGTTCAAACGACCAACCATGGCCTCTCCACAAGACCGAATATCGCCCCTATTGGCTTTTGCATTTGCCAGATATCTATCCGTTACTGTGCTGTCTTCTGCGTACCCAAAGATATTGGGTCCTAACATATCGTTACTATGCATCAGGAAAAGAGTCGCGGACAGAACCGACCCCTGAGGAACTCCCGCGTCGATAGCCTTCAGATCAGACGTGTAACCGTCTAGAACTACACGGATTGATCGTTCACTCAGAAAATCCGACATCCAGGTGCAAAAGCCAGCAGGAATACCGTATGAGGAAAGCTTGCTTAAAAGGGCTGCGTGCCAAACCCTGTCACCCGGTTTTTTCATAATGTAAAGACAACAGTGTTCCAAAACTTCCGAATACAGTTCCATTGATAAAAGGGTCATGCCAAAAGAAATTAGATACTCCTTACCCGGTTGTTTGATGCTGGCAAGTTAACGTAGACCATCGTGTAGGCTAGTTAAATGGTGACAAATTTGAAAATAAAACACTTCTCTAAGCGCCTGGTCGAAATTACTAATGACCAGAAGGCTGGCTACTTCTTGGGTCAGCGTTTAAGCGCTCGCTATCCAGCAGGGTAACGCAGCCAGGCTTCGGGGCACCTTTCCCAGTTCGAGGGACCTGGGTCAACTTTTTTATCTATGGGTTATTTATAAGGGTGTTTTGTTAGGCGAAGTTGTATTTTTTAATTTGTTGTAATATAACTTTAAGGTGTTGTTCAATAGATAAATAAATTCAGTTAATAATGTATTTAATTAAATCAGAAAACAGTAATTCTCGCTTACGAGTCGGATACCTTAACTACTCGGAAACCAACGCTCCATGTTTAACCAATTTACAACAATCCAAATGCACGTAGGTACTCGTAGCTGTAGACTTGTTAATTACTCGTAAGTATTGTCAACCAATTCCTGTAGCCGTATTCATAATTATTCGAAACCGTTTCCGAACTATTCGACACGAAATTCGTGAGCGGCGAATCCGTGTCGATCGATTCGAAAACTGTTATTCAGAATCCCGATAGATTCCACGGAAACTCTATTCTCTATAACATATGAAAATTTCATCAAAATTAACTGAAACCACATTTTCCTAAGAACTTTTGCTGGGTCCTTTGTCGATTCCGTATCCGAATCTGATTTCCGAGCCATTGTGAATACGGCTACTGGTTCGACGACGACTTTGTAGACCGTATTGGCTGATTGCTCGAAAACCATACGAAGAACAGTCGACATACAAATCTGTTGACAATCCCCCAGGTAGATAGTAACTGCTATTAAGATAGTATAGCTTTTAAGGATGAAGGACGCGGGTGCGAATGCCGACGAAGAATATGGACAAGGCGAAGAAGATCAGGGGCAATCTGAAAAACAGTGCCGCAGGGCTTTAGCCCTCAACGTACACTGAGATTGTGCCCTTCCTTCCACATAGTAACTATTTCAATTATGTAGTTACAAGTTATAGAACTAAGTACCTATTTTCTGTTAATATATGTTCTCGTAGCTTTTTATGTTATGCTAGGTTGTATTTTCTAATTTGTTGTATTGTAACTTTAAGGTGTTGTTAAATTAATACTCATACTTAACAATATACCTAGAACATTTGAATATGAATTAATAAAATTGTTCTTACACGTTCTTAGGGGTTCCTAAGAACTTCGTCGTCAATTTTATGGAATAAGGTAAATATAATGATGTGTGAAGTTTCACCCAAAGATCACGTTTATAAAAATCATTTGTGTTGTGTTATGAACCAAATAATAAAAAAAAATGTGCAGCCAGCGGCAAAAAAGATGTCGATAGGTAGACATTGAGCCTCCAAGTTGCTTATGAAGTATCTGCGGAGTAAATGGGAGTATTCAGTTAAGAGTTCAGATTATTTGCATCACAAACAAAATACGTGAGAATAAACTTATATAAATAAGTACCTACCTATTTATCTGTCTGTAGTAGGATCATTATTTTAACTTAATAAAAAAATAACCATATTGGCGTTAATGTCCTAGTTGTGCTCTCGCGCACGAGGGTCCGATGTCCGCCTTAACCATTATCCAGGATTTGGCAGACCTGGTAATTACAGTGGAGCGCATGCCGTTTGATCTTGGTTACACATTCAGTGACCTGAATGTGTAACCAGGTTTCACCACCATGTTTTCCTTCCCCCAAGAGCATCAGTTAGCATTCAAGTAATGTACATAACTCAGAAAAGAGTCATTGGGACATGGCGGCAGTTGGAATCGAACTCGGTACCTCTCGCTTGAGACTCGGATACCGTTACCACTCTGCTACCGACGCTCTTCAATTATTATTTTAAGTTACTTCTTATTATATATAGGTAACGGGTAGAATACCCAAATTACTTGTCGCATGAGCGGAAAATGTGCACTGGCAGTTCCCAAAGCAGCTTAACGTCACCTGCCAACGCCGCCACAAACAAAGCTGTAAGCTGATTAAGAAGGATACATCACCTTTAAGCTACGCGTCGACTAGTCCGCACCGCAAGAGCCGCACGCGCCGCACGCGCCGCACGCATCGCATTGAGATATTGCTGACGTTGCTGATGGCATGGCCACACTGGCCGCACCGCACGCACCGCAATTGCGGGCAGGGATGCCAACTGTGTATCATGGTTTGGTCTAATAAATGACACTTCAAAATAACGCTTAGATGGTAACCCCGATTGCTCTTTCTCTTTGCTCTAAAAAAAATTAAAGTCTTTGCTGACTGTCGGTACGGGTTATCCCTCTATATTTATAATATTCGTTCATTAAAGTATCATTTAATTTCTTGTAATGGATATTGATGAAGACATGTTGTTTGTTGGCAGATGAAGAGGAACGTAAACCGAAATAACGTCAAGCATGGGTTAATAAAATAAATATGAAGAGACCAATATTTTTGTATTACATTCGTATGTAAAAATCTAGTTTCATAGTTTCCGAGATATTCTCAAGCCCTATTTGACAAAACAACATACAAAGTTTAGAAGGGCTGTAGTGCCAGAAAAAGACTGGTAGTTTGTTTAAGGTAAGCATATATTATTAATTGGTACGTATTTACATATTTCGTACATTATTATTAGGTACTATTAATTATTTACACTCCGTTGCAAAAAAACGGACAATTAGGTCAACTTTCATACAATCCTTCGAAGGCCATTTAAATGGTAACGCGGGCAAAAGCTAAACTGTCATAAAAACGATTTCTACGCGGGCGTGCTTGCGGGCAAAAGCTGGTCAAAATATATTTCCAGTTTTATTGATTTTAAAAATACTTTTCTTTGTTCTATTTCAATTTCAAAACCAAACCTTAAAATATCTTTATATCATAACATTATTACTTACTTTTTTCAGATATATAACTGTTCAAATTTGTACAAGCATTCCAACCCTCTGCACGAGTCGGATTGAGCAGAGCAACTATACCTACGAGGGGCCACGAGTTGCTGATACATACAAAATCAAAATGCATATTTAAAAAGCGTGTAAAGGAACATTATGTGCCTGAATGTTATACAATACCTGTATTTATTTTATTATGTATATATGTATGTGTATTTATAAATATACTATATTGTGTGTATTTAGTATCTCATTTATAATTTATGTAGTTTATTAAATATAGATATGTTTTTAAACTATTGCGCACGTCTCATCCCCTATAATCTATAATGTCCCTCTTCTATAGGCCTGCTGGAAGAGAGTTCTTCTTAGAAATAAGTAGTGCATGTTGTGGTCTTTAATTTTGTAATTTCTGTATACTATATTGTATGCAAAAATTATTATTTTTTATATTGTGTGCAATAAATTTTTAAATAAATAAATACAACATAGAGTAACATCTAGGATCTACGAGCTCATCTAACTTAAAAGGTCGTCAATTACAATCAAATTACAATAATTTTTAGGACCTAAATGGTTTACTGTAAACATTTAAGTTTTATTCAATACTAGCAGCCGCCCCGGCTTCGCATGAGTACCACTACGGGTACACGGGTTAATTTCAAGCGAAAATTATTCGATGCCTCACACGACCGCTGCGTAGGGAGCCGACCGCGTGAGTAAGCCGCGCGGCACTTTATTTCTTGACATTGACTCCTCTCCCGTACCCCATGCTGCCTAGATAGTCGAGCGGACTGAGCGGCGAATACGCGACTTTTTTCTAATATTCACATTTTTAAACTCGTGATATCTTTCGAATGGAATGTCTGAATTGAATAATACAAAAAGTTATATAAAGGTATTGAAGCAGTCGTGAATATAAAGTAATTGATTTTGGTAAAGATTAATACCAAGGTACAAATAAAGAGCGTTTTTTAGCGGCGGCATATCAATTAAATTTTAAAAATAAAGGACCATTATTGTGACATAACTATAATAGTTAGACATATACTGTTGCAACACTTTTTGTAGATAATGATGTGTTCTGCAAAGTCGTAGTACATTATTTTGTTCTATCATCAATAGTTTTCGCAGCACACGCGTTGTAAGGAATTTTTTGGGTATTTTTTTACACCTTGGATTACATTATTTAAGTTTTAGTAATGTTCCATATTTAAAAAAAAATATAATATAACCTATGTCACCCGGGGATAGTGTAGCTTCCCAACGGTGAAAGAATTTTTGAAATCGGTCATGTAGTTTTGAAGCCTATTCAATACAAACAAACAAAAAATCAAACCTTTCCTCTTTATAATATTATTATTCAATATCTACTTAGTTACTTTTGGGTTTTGAATTTTTGAGGTACTTAGGATTTGAATTCTTCTTACTAAGAAGGTTGTCAAAATAATGACCACACTACAATATTTTTGAGTAAATGTTTTATTTTCAATATCGAATTTTTATTCAATAGCTACATTATTAACGGTTTTGAAATTGTCTCCCAACAGCCGTGTCATTCTATTGCTGAAAGATAGGTATCTCCTACTATTGAGTACGTCTCAGCCTGAACTTCGAATTGTTATAGCATTATAAGAATAGGTATAGTATTCTGTACTATACCCACTCTTATACTAGTATTGCGCACGAAAGTTAGCTGAGTCCTGATATGTAGATATACAAATTACAGAAAGATACATTGAATTATCAATGTTCATGCTTTGCTTCTTGGCTTTACAAAGCAGACACTTTTTGTGCTGGTAAGTGTATGTCATCGCCGTCGCCGCCGCTGACACCGGGTCTATCTGATTGTCTGAGTTTGTGGCACTATATAACTCTTTACAGCGGTATGCCTATGCATACCGGCCAAAAGAATGGATCCGGAAAACTGCGTTTAGATTATAAAATTCTTTGGCCGGGTTTACATAAAATGACGTAAATTCGAAAATTTCAAAACAAGGCGACTATGGAGTCACCAACTAGAAAAAGTTACTGAATTTATTTATTCTTAATATTTAGTGTGTAGCACTAAGAAATCGGGTGTTATGTTAATTTACACGTTTAATAAATTGAGTAATAAAACGTGTAATAACACTAAGAAATAAAAACGGACCTCTTTCCTGATACAGGCAGGTTTAGGTACCAACAATCGTGACTAAGCCTTCGATATTATCCGCGATGTCTCACACCACATAAACCATACATCTAACATGTGTAAACAAGCTCAACAATTTTGCGGGCTCAGTACATCCAGGGTGTTCCCAAGGGTAGGTGAACTAGAAACGGGTTATCAATGAAACCAGTCGAAGTCCACATTCAAAAAAGGTATATTAAAAATTCACATCACAAATTATACACGGTACATATCACTACCGCGATGTAAAAGGTAGGCAGCGCCATCTAGTGACATCAAGCGGAACTATCTATAAAATGTATGACTAAAACAGTGTGATGTTAAAATACGTTCAACAATGTGCATAATATGGAAGATGCAAATATTGTAATTGAAATGAAAATAAGTCAATACAACAAGCTGAACGTTTGTTTAACTTAATGAAACTTAACAACAGTAATTCGAGTAGTAAATCAGGATTCAGGGCTAGACCCTACTCGCCGGACTCATGCAGCACGGATCCAAAATAATTGAACTTCTATGTTCTATTGCCATTTACGCTGTTTATACGATTGGTTTCAAGATCCGCGCTGCAGCTAGCCATATAGGTCTTCTTTTGGCGACGCGCGACGTTCAGCTTCAAACCACAGTAGATCTGTATATAATACCTACCCCCTGTATTTGATCCGTATATCCCCTAGTGTTGCTGATGTCCATAGGCGGTGGTGACCACTTTCCATCAGGTGACCCGCTTGCCTGTTTCTCAGCCGTATAAAAAAAATTATACAACCGTCAATATGTAATAATCTCAACAGTGTGGCTTCTACACCACCCGTTATTTTATAGGTCATCAAAATAAGTATTATTGAAGCTACTCCATAGATGCTCTGTTCTAGTAACAACAAACAATGGGCAAAATATTGGCAATGTTTCCAAGTCAACCAGAACTAAATTTATTTTTCTTCAATTTGACTATTACTTATAATATAACTTATTGTATGAAAATAGCATTTAAAAATTTACCAGTTCCTAATTTATTTTTCGCCAAAGTAAAACACTATAAAATTTCGCCACGCCGTCTCCAAATTTCGCCAGTATAGCGAAAAAATAATCCAATGTGGCAACACTGTCAACGAGAATTTCTTTCTAAAAAGAGAAGTCTATAGTTTCGATTGCTCTATGATCCAAAATCTTTGGTTTCGAGCAATTATCTAGAACTCTCAGTCACAAATTAAAAAATACTAACAGTTGATAATAGCAGTAGGTTCGAATGGGTACTTAACAACTTATATCCTTCTCTATCAGACATGTCATATGCACCATTAAAAAAGGAAACAAAATATAGATTGTGACTCCAGCTATAAGTAGGCTCTAAAGTCGAATATATTTGCGGCAAATTCTATAGTTTAATATCCGTGTGACGTCACGGACCGGCCCTCAGGGTTCCCAACCCAGCGATTTCTTCCACAAATTTAGGGGAATGTGGGATTAGATATTTTAGATAATGTTCATATTGTTGGGGTATATTTAGTGGCTTAGGTACTTTGTTTATATTTAATTTTACATAAAATTATTAAGGCAGATTAGATTATAGCTTTAGACGCTGTCTAAAAAGTGAAGCGACTTAGGAAATTATAAGATTGATTGACATCAACAAGTAATCAACCTGATTTAGAATAATGAAGACTCCTATCTTGTTGTGTACAGACGGTCCTCATTATTCAATCAGTTATGCTTAGGTATCTACTTGTTGATTTCAATCAATCTTATAATTTCGCTGGTTGCTAAACTTCTTAGACAGAGTTTAACACATTAAGTTCACAGATGTTGTACGCGTACAAGGAAGGAGATTAATGTCTTAGAGGCCAGCTCAGGACATTTCTTTTGTTATAAAATTGGTCAGCAGCATTTCCTGTTTTTTGATTTACGTGCCAAGCGTGGAGTTTGTGACAAACCCCCCCACTAGTTTATAGCAGGCTTAAATACTGAAGTGCAGTTATAATTTAAACTTACAATTTTTTTCTTATATTTATGGGTAAATATTTTAGGACTTAGCCTCCCATTTCAGGGAAACAACGCCTTTTTTTCTTGTATCCCTGTCCGCATCGCCCGCATTTTATGCTGGTATCCCTAACTACTGACAATGCGGTGCGGCTGTGCGGCGCGGCCAGTGCGGGTAGTGAACGCACTCCTATACAAACTCATACAAAGCAACCCGAAATGCGATGCGTGCGGCGCGTGCGGCTCGTGCGGTGCGGGCTAGTCGACGCGTAGCTTTATGCTGAAGCCTGGAGCGGGAGAGGCCCGCTCATGCAGTATTTGTGAGTCTACGTTTCTTGTCGTTGAAACGCGAAAAGAATATATTCATAGTACTTTGTAGGATTTAATGTTATAGTAACTCTATAACATGTTAATGTTCAGTGCTCAACTGAACTTCGAAATACAAACGTGCGCAGAATTGCGGTTCGAAAGATCGTCGATAAAGTGTTGTTGATTGTGCGATTAATGAAAGTAAGAAGGACTGGTAGTGCAATAAAGTGTCCAGCGACAGAATACTTCTTCGACAAACGCTAGTGCAAATAAATTTGTCTATGCTTACCATAAAAAATACGTCTAATTTTTCGTCCAATTTCTACGATCCCGTTAGTTTTTTAACTAATTTGTTCATGCTTACTAGTATGCAAATACTTCAAACAAATCGGTTCAGCCCTCCTCAACCGTTGCACATGTCAACGAACAGCATTTAATATTCTACATAGTACGTACAACACCTATATATCTAATCTAAATTTAATTTTGAAGGGACCGTGGCTAAACGTTAGCAGGTAGGTATACCTGTATACCTGTTGTTATTAGTCGTGGGTGGACCGTCATTTCCGCGCAGTACCTACATGGGTACTGCTTATTGCCATTGTCGCATTCCGCTCACATATTCTAATTCCATGTAATGGCAGTCGCGCAGTCAGGGGCGCCCATCCCGCGACGGCAGGGAGAATACGTAACGTAATGCTTGCTAACAATCGCACCGAAGGGTTCAGTGTCAAGCTTCAGCGTGGATTTTGATCGCCGGACTTTGAATCGCGATCCACGCTGTTACGGTTCCATTGCTGGCCGCCAATTTGTATGCAAGGGTCGCTGGCGCCCGCTAGTGTTGTTTGCAAACTCTATTGGCCAGGGAGGCCCACGGCCGTCCTAACAAGTTAATTTAAACTTCAGACTCTAATCCGACTTATGCTGATGGAGCTTAATAATATATTGTAAATGAAATTTGAATTAATTACGCGGGGCCCCGGTTAAAACTTAGCTACCTATATTATATTTGACGAGTATACTGATTAAGTTAAATCCTTGTCCATACCCCCCTAGTAATAAGTCTTCTGTTTGACTTGCGCTAATTAAGACATCCTAATTAAGAATGACGGAGCTTTTGTGTTTCCAACTTCATAAAGTTTACCTATTCAACCTGATATAAAGTAATAACAGCATAGCTAAACCTTTATTCTCATTTATCTTCTCAACCAGATATTTGATTAACCAAGAGTAAACTATCATAGATTATGGCTCCTCACTCACTGGCAGGACTTATTATCGACATATATGTTGAAGATAATCAAGATCATACAATGCCATTAACTACCTGGTGTATATTTCCTTGCATGAAGATATTCGAAACTTGATATCGGCACTCAGCCAGCCCCGCATAGGATCACGTTCGGGCGAGTAATTGGAAACGAAACGGTACGATATTTTTATCAAAATTCTTTTGGCGGAAGGTGAGAGGGAATTGGGGTTGTCCTACCCTTAATATCGTATGCCTGTGATGCGGGACTTAATAATAAATTCCTTTGTGCAAAAGGAACAAAAAATTAAAATTCCTTTCCCGTCCCAGGCTCCTTGGGCGCAGTTTTGTCATTTTGTTTGGCGGGATCCCGTGACATGTGCGACCCGGGCCTCGGCATGCGAGCACTCAACTTTATCTTATTAAATAATATTATTATACCTAGAGCTTTATCATTGTACTCGTCAGACTTGAGGGTGTAACATTTGCATACGCTGCGTGCGTCTGTACCAAACTGCCAACTAATTATACGCAAAGTACTTAAATCTACATATCTGTCGAAATTATGAAAATAACATTCGGCGTTGAAGCAGCTCACACGTGTGACTAATTTAATTACTAATTCTTTTATATACTTAATAGAGGGAGGCAAATGAGCAAGCGGTTCACCTGACGGTAAGTGATCACCGTCGCCACTCTAAATTATTGTGAAAACCACATCAAAATCCGTTGCGGGGTTAGGAGAAGTTAGCGGTAGGTATACAGACAGACACGTAAAGCGACTTTATTTTATACTACCTGACTTCGCACGGTTAAAGATACTCGGCTTTTCTTATAGACTGTAAGGACGCCGTAGGTTATTTTACGTCATCAAGTACAGAAAATTCCACTTTGTAGCAATATAAGAGGTTAAGGGCCCCGTCATACATTCCGTTTTGACCCGTTCCGGTAAGAATAAGAACGAAAACAGGCGCACTATGCCACATTCACTGTTTTCATTCTTTTCTTAAAATTATCATTTGTCCTGACCCAAAAAATCTAAAATTTCGAGCTCGCTCATTCATTCAATGATCACCTCATGCTTTTATAACCCAATATTTCGAAAATTTCGAGCTCGTTTCGCTGGCTCATTCATAGGTTTCAGATACTTTTTTATCATTTACCTAACTCGTTATAGTCACTCCCAAGGCAACCCCCCACCCCCCTGATGACAAGCACACACAGGCCACGGCCCCCAGTACCCGGCAGCCCCGCTATTCCGGACTATGGTAGCGGTCACGGTAACGGCGGGGCAGGGGGTGCGAAGAATCACCGGATGCGACCATACCATTTTCCATTTTCAGACACTGCGGACCTACGAAAAGCTCGTGGAACTAGAGGAAGTGGTAAGCAGATTACATTGGGACAATATAGGGTTATCTGAAGTTCGAAGAAAGAGGGAGGACTCGATAATCCTGAAGTCCGGAAATCTGCTTTACTTCCGGGAGAGCGAACCACTGTCCCTAGGTGGTGTCGGGTTCCTCGTCCACAAATCCCTCGTGAACAACATCGTCAAAATCGAAAGTGTGTCGTCTAGGGTAGCGTACCTTATACTCAGAATGACCAAGCGGTATTCGTTGAAGGTCATACTGTAACCGTATTTACAATAATTCGAAACCGTTTCCGAACGATTCGACACGAAATTCGTGAGTGACGAATCCGTGTCGAACGATTAGAAAACTGTTATTCAGAATCCCGATAGATTCCACGGAAACTCTCTCTCTCTATAACATATAAAAATTTCATCAAAATTAACTGAAACCATTTTTTCCTAAGAACTTTTGCAGGGTCCTTTGGCGAATCCGTATCCGAATCCGATTTCTGAGCCATTGTGAATACGGCTACAGGTCTACGCACCGACTTCGACTCACTCCGACGATGAAGTGGAGGCTATGTATGAGGATATTTCTACAGCCACATATACCTCCAAGACACATTACACCGTTGTCATGGGGGATTTCAACGCGAAACTTGGCAAACGAAGCGGAGACGAGTTGCGAGTGGGGCAATTTGGAGTTGGAAGTCGGAACGCCCATGGCCAGATGCTGGCCGGATTTATGGAGAAGGAGGGACTCTTTATGATGAACTCATTTTTCAGGAAGCCGGATCATCGCAGATGGACGTGGGTTAGTCCCGATGGTGTCACAAAAAATGAGATTGACTTCATCCTATCTACGAAACGGCTTATATTCAATGATGCCTCTTTGATCAATACCGTTAAAATTGGCAGTGTTCACTGCTTGGTAAGAGGCACATTGAATATTAATCCCCATCTGGAAAGATCAAGATTGTTGAGATCCACGCTCCGGCCTATACCCATCCAAATACAAAACCACAGGTACAAATCAGAAAGTAATAGGTATATAGCCAACAGCTAAACCATGCTAAATAGTCCCTTCCCTTAGCTTCAAATATGGCCCGGATAGTTCACTTCCGGAAACCAGCACCATCTTTTAGTATGTTGTTAAGTATATTATTCTAAATAAAAAACAGCCGGGAGACAATCTCTAAAGTGCTTGGTTCTCCAGCTGTGACGTCATCAACATGGCCGCCGCCGCGTTTTGAAATTTGCATTTAAAAACGAGTGAATTGCACTGGAATGATGTGTAGGATATCAAACTACGCAAAATATGATGGTTTCAGAGATATTCAAGATTATATTAAAATTTTACAAAAAATAAATCCGTTTTCATTTTTTCTTATACTTTAGAGCAAAATAACGTACTAGGAAAATAAAGGCACATTATTAAGCTGTACAAAACTATTTTTATAATCCCAATCAGTTAATAAAAGCGAGATATTGTAATTTTTCCCTAGGAACGGGCACCATTTGAAGCGCCATGCGTTTGTTTTAATTTGCGTAAATTGCGTGAATTATTGACTTTAAATAAAAAAACAATGAGTTTAGGTACTGTGTATGTAAAATAAACGTATTAACAGCCAGGAGACAATCTCCAAAGTGCTTGGTTCTCCAACTGTGACGTCTAAAAGATGGCCGCCGCCGCGTTTTGAAATTTGCCTATAAAACAGACTTTATTGCATTTAGAAGTATGTGTTGGGTACCAAATGAAGCAGAATAAAATGTGCTACAATATTGTCCATACATTCAACTATGTGAAAATTATAGTTTGAGCTATATTCTTGTCAAAATAAATTTTTTGCAAAAAATAAATGTTTGTAATTTTTAACAACTTGACAAACGTAACCTTTAGAACAAAATAATGTTATAAGGTAATAAAGACACATTATTAGGCTATACAAACCAATTTTTATATTTGCAATAAAATAATAAACATGTGAGATATTTCAATTTGTCTTCGTCACCGATTTGAATTCATAATAATACTAGAATAGTAACGTCTTAGCGTGTAAGTCATGTTGTTTTAGGAAATGGTAACATTAGATATTGTTTTTCGATACCTACTATAGGTACCTATTTTTTCGACTATAATAATTAGTAGATAACTTTCTAGCAAAGATTAAAATGTAGGTCTTACCTATCAAGCTTTACTTATAGAAAGTAATTTACAAAGGAGCTTTATGCTGGTATGCTGGTGGACAGCTGGGCGCAGTCAGCCCCAGCTGCAGCGTACCCGGTCAGGTACCAACAGAACCGTTCTGCGCAGCTGAGTAAAAACCAAATCTGCACGTCTTCCCGATAATGAAGCCAGTAAACCTTACTCGTACTTTGGTCAGTGTTGTTTTTACCCCTAGTTGTCCACCTGCTACACCATCATGTATCTCCTGGAGAACGTCTTGTGCCTTAACCGGTGGAACAACTACCTAAAGGTGGTACTCACTGCCGTAAGGCTTTTCCCAATTTCGGTAAAATATACCGTTCTGCAGGATACAGCTGTCCCATTGAGCCCAATGCATTTTATTTAGTTTTAGCGCTTGTAAGTGCCACTTCAGCCCATCTTGGTTTCTCCGCACCACGTTCCTTCCATGCAGTGATTAAACAGATATCGTCGTCATCTTCTTGAAATTCCCTCATAGCTTTATTCTTCCAGGGTCGTGAAGAGCTTCCCTTCCTAAGCCTAACTGGAAATTCCTTCAATTTCTGTTTAACACAGTGCTTACATTCCTTCGAGCAAGGCCTCCTTTGATAGAGCATCAGCATTTCCATGAACCTTCCCGCTGCGGTGTTCTGTGACATAGTCAAACTCCTGCAATTGGTCGATCCATCGAGCAACCTGTTCTTCTGAGGTTTTATATTATAACAGCCACTTTAAGACAGCGTGATCATTACGGAGTACGAACTGCCTGCCTTGTTGAAATGTTGCTGTGTCTTTACCACAGCCAAGAGTTATTTTCTTTTTACACAGTGTTCCTCTTTGGTCTCGACAATGACTTACTGAAGAAAGCAATCACGACTTCTGCGTTGCCCTGCTTCTGTGACAACACTCGTCCGATCGCCGTGTTTCTTGCATCTGTGTTGACGATAAACTGACCGCTGGGTTGTGGGTATATCTTAATATAGGAGATTCGCAAAGGCATATTATCAGACTTTGAAAGGAATCCTTGCAGAGCTCATCCCAGCAGAATGACCGATTGTTTTCAGTCAGACGATATAGTGGCTTTGCAAAAGAATCCTGTAACAAACCGTCAGTAGTATGAGCACAGCCCTAGGAATGCCCGAACTTCCGTTAAGGTTTAACGTCATGTCGGCATCTTTTATTTTACTTAAGACTTGTTCCAAATTGCGCAAATGATTCTCAAAATCGCGATTCATGATAATAACATCATCCAAATACGAGTAGACCAGGCAGTCATCTTACATTAATCCTGTCCGTACATATTCTATGAGTCTTTCAAAACTGGCAGATGCGTTGCAGAGTCCGAAAAGCATAACATTCATCCTTATTCTTTGGATGAGGATGCCAATAGCCAGACTTAAGATCCAAGGTTGAGAACCAGTGCATGCTATTCAGGGTATCCAATGTGTCGTCGGTATGAGGCAATGGATAGCTGTCCTTCTTTGTAATGTCATTTAAGCGTCGGTAGTCCACACAAAAACGTGTGCTGCCATCTTTCTTCTTGACTGAGACGACTGGTGAACGACTTTCGCCTCCATTGTCGATCCTGTGTTAAACTAGCGAAGTCTTTCCAAGAATTCGATCTTGGGAAAAGAAGATATCCACGAAGCGTAGCAGATCTCTTGCCAATCATGCTCTGCGAATAAATAAGGTTTCCTTTGCATCTATCAAGAATTCGATAACAGCAGAACTATTCTTAGTGTTCGTCCCATTTGAGGTTGATCGGCACTTTTTCATCCAACTTTTCATTCAATCCAGATTTTGCAGTTATGTTTCTTCATGAAGTCTAGGCCCAAGATACAGTTGTTCATAATTTCAGCCACGATGATCTTTTAAATGTACGCTGACACGCCTACATACATCGTGCCTGACATCTCCTCTAGGACGGGTATTGGCTGGCCGGAGGCAGAAAGATACTGCCAGGCAATATTCCTAATGAGACCTGTTACAAATCGTTCATCAAGTCCCGCTTGGCTATTGTCCTGACCTAGAGGCTCCTGTACCAATTGTCACCTTTCAGTTTGCTTTTAGTTTTGCTTGTATGTATCCAAGCATACTCTTGTGGGATGAAACCGCATTAAATTAGTTATGAATTTACGTTAATTACAGAATTTGTAGTTCACAAGTCACACAATGGATAAATATTCCTCCAATGCAAGACGCACCCAGACCCAAATTTGGACCCACTGTCTGAATAAAGACTGCGAAGTACTGGATCCATGCAGTTGGGGATGGCAAAATAATATCAACGGTTTTGGAAAACACTAGGTACCTGATGCTCAGCAAGCGTCAATTCCAAAGAACTGTTAGACAGAAAAAGTGTAAAAAGTGGTGCACAAAATGTCGGTACGCGAAATACGAACTAAACTCAGCACTTCTTGCGCATGCAAGAATAAATCCGAACTATACTTAATGTAATGTAATACGTTGATTTATTATATATAACATAATAATGCGTTCATTTTATATATGAGCGTCGGTAGCCGGGCGGTTGAGTATCTAACTCGTAAGCTACCTCTCGTACCGGGTTCGAATCCCGCTGCAGCCATGACTCTTTTCTCAGTTATGTACATTAGTGGAATTCTAACCGATGCTCTTAAGGTGAGGGAAAATATCGTGATGAAACTTGTAAATTCCGGCAACTGAATTTGTAACTTCAATCAACTTCAATCCAATCTGGTCAGGTTCCCCTGGTAGCAGTGTCACGAAGGTCAGGTGGTAGTGGCTCCACTGTACTGTAGCGTGTGTGCTCATGCAGGCCTTAGGTAAGGACGGGTTCTAGGACAGGTAGGTGTCGGAGGCCGTATGTTTGAACGGGCTCTAAGTTAGGTAGGCATTCGGGTTGGCCTGCTGCTCCTATAGGGTAACCGGGGCTCTAGTCGGTTAAGTAGGTTAGAGCAAATAGGATATAGGCGTGTAGGTTTAGATAGGTCGGAGCAAGTAGGACGCAAGCTATTAGCTTGCGTCTATGGGCACACATAGCACTGGCTAGGTGGTAATTCAAATGTATTCCATTTGAATTAGATCTAAGGTATTATATGTATTTTATATCATTCTTTAAACCAAACTGATCAATACAGTATCAATTAATCCTTTGCATTTTTATTTAAACTCAATATAGCAAACATTGCTACAGTGCGGGAGGCGCCGGGTACGAAGAAGTCGTACCTACAAAATATTTTGTTCAGAGAGAACTAGAAAAAAGTTCGAAACAAGAGATTTATGACAAAGTTGTCAGAACTAGTCAATTCTTTTCCGATTGTCAGAAAAGATATCGAAGATAAAAAGGGTCAAGAAAAGGCTAAAGAAAGTAAAGGAAAGGCTAACGGAAGAAGCCTATAAGAAAAGACGCACCAACGCTGGAAGTTAAAACAGTATCGTTGTGTAATTATTTACTAGAATTAAATAGAATGAATGGGGAAGAACTATTTTCCGGTATAAACGATGTCAATAATTTTATTTCACGCATCAAGCGTCATTTTATTAGTAAACGCCTCACTGAAGAGGAAAAGATTGCAACGCTGCCGGCCTACCTATGCGGCCCGGCAGCGGCGTTTGTGAATGAATACGAAGGAATAAATGAAACTTTCTCGTTTGATGATATAATATCTGCCCTGTCAGAAGAATTTTTACCCACCGTCAATTATGCGGAACAATTTTACTCTCGCCAACATTTGCCGGGCGAGGATATCTTAACCTTCTATTACAACCTCTCAGAGATGGCTACAAGAGCGAAGATTGTTGACGAGAAAATATTTATTAGCTGCTTTCTTAAAAAAGCCAGAGGATTTTATGCACATAAAGTAAACTCCTCGCTAATAACATCAAAAGAGCAGTTAAAAGCGCTCATAAAGCAATTAATTATGGTTTACGGGAAACCCGTAGACACGAATCCCAAAGTAAAATCTTCGAGCCTTCCATACGCCATGGATACCCATCAAAGCGTTCCAGTTAATTCCAATGATCCAGTTCAGGGGTCACCAATCTTTCAAACCCCGCCTAATGTACATAGCGACACACCTCAAAGGCCGAGGGAACCAAGATATCCGCTAAGATCATATATACGCCAACAGCAGCTGCCTCAGCAGCCACAACAGCAGGGATACTTTGAGCGGCAACAACCGCATACACGCCAGCGGGCGCAACCTCAGCAGCCGCAGCAGCAGGGAGACTTGGTGCAACATCATATCAGAGGTGCATTTGCCACGCAGAACGCACCTATGATGCCACAGCCATCTTCGGCTAATTTTGATACGGTCAGACCATATATCTTGTGTAGATTTGGAAGTAGCCAGGATATTCCTGTGTTAGTCGATACAGGAGCATCTATCTCTTGTGTATCGAAAAGTGTTGTGGATAGAATAGGCTTAAATATGATGAGCTGTGATGATATTTATGTCAAAGCCGTGAATGGCGCAAAAATTAACATTTTGGGAAAATGTAGCGAAATAATTAAGATAGATAGTAGGGAATATGTATTACCCCTAGTCGTAGTGGAACACCTAGGGTGTGAGGTCATAATTGGCCAAGATTTTTTGTATCGCCACATGGCAAGTATAGATTTTTCTCAAAAGTGCGTGACATTGGGAAAGAACCATCACGTTAACTTTTTATTGAGGAGAAATATATCTAATGATAATAGGAATTTATACCAGGGTTCTCTAGATTCATTAGGGCACCAGGAGCAATTTGATTATATTTATTATGCGTCCTTAAACGAAAGGGCTGCGTCTCCAAAATTAATAAATACCGTTACCTCTCCACAGCTTCCAAAGGACAAGCAGTTGTCCTGGTTAAATGATAGTTTGCCTGGTCAGGATCGAGAGGAGTCAAGGAACCCGTCGAATGAACTCTTGGATAGATTAGCATTTGATAGTTCTAATTTTAGTCGGTCAAACGTGGTGACTACGGACGTGGGAACGTGTGATAAGGTTCCTATTCGTAGTTTTCCAAGTCGTGTTTCGCAGGTGCAGAGCGAGAGTCCGAACAACCAGACAGCGGAGATATTGGAGTTAGACATAGTTAGATTATCTAATGTAGAACGGGATTTTGATTTGGCTCGTTGTGCAGGTCGTAAAAAGGTCATCACACATTTTCTTAGTAAAAATCGTTTAGCTGAAGATAATCCGGCTCCGATGATGAATACTATACCTCCAGATGGGTTAGATTTGTTCACGAGGGCCGAGAGTCAAACTCATAGTAAAGTTTTTGCTAGGCGTGCAGATGAAGTTTGTACTAGGTGTGCAGGTTGGGTTCGCGATATTAAACATGATAAGCCCTTGTGTAAACGGGCTCATCGTAGAGTCATGCTACGTGATGAGTGCATTGCATTCCTTTTGATAATGTTCGCTTATAATAGTAGTGTGAAGATTTCCCCGTATATGATGGTTTTCGGCAGAGAGTCACTATCACCATATGATGCAGAGTTGCGGAGCAATTTAGGCAATGTTCGTGAAACTTTATCTCAGGAGATAAAAATGCGTGCTTTAACTAATACCGTGATTGCAAATATTTCCAGAGCACAATTGAAACAGAAGCAGCTGTATGATCGGAAGGCGAGTTCGGTGCGTTTCGAGGTTGATGACCTCGTATTACTATATACACCCAGACGTCTTTCCGGTAAAACGTTTAAGTTGTGTAGGTTATATAAGGGACCATATGTGGTGGTTAGGTGTATAAACAACAGAAATTATATAGTCAGAAAGTTGGGTAGAAGGCCAGCCAGACCGCAGGTGGTGCATGTCAACAGAATGAAGAAGTTCCATGTTCGCCCGAGGGTGGTATAGGCAGCGTCCGAAGATAAGCAGTGGATATTGCTTTTCTATTATTTCCTACCGGTCAGTAAGTTCTATGGTGGAAACTAGTCATAGGTATTGTATTGTTCATTGGTATAGTCCGAAGAGCTTGCAGTGTTTACAAGGAGAGTTTTCGTTCTTCTCTTCTTCCATGAGGAAAAATTTCATAACCCTCCTGATTTTCGTGGTAGGTTAATAAATATTTTTTCTTGACAGCGAGAGAATACAACTGGAGTAACTCTGTATACTGATGGTCTAATGATGATTTTCAAATTCTATACAGGATCAGAGATTTTTATGCTTATCCATTAGGGTAAATTTTATCATTTTTGGTCAAGCACTTCAAAGGTTCATTTTTTATTAATGAGGTAAAGTAAATTGGATAGAGATTAGGTGTTGTAAGATACGGATATTTTTTTTTAATTGGGTTTTGGTCATCATCAAGTTGGAGTCATGTTATATTGGGTCTGACGTTAGAAGTTCTAGAAGGATTTCCTATGGTTCCCAGTGTGTGATCCACTTAGGTGGTCGGGAGGCTATTTAGTTTATGGAAAGGATAAGCCTTTAGATATTTTAAACGAGTTATGGATAGTTCAGATTTATACTGGGAATAAAATGAAAAGATTTGTTTGAGTTGATCTCAAGGATATTTAATCATGTATGGTGTATGTTTCTCTCCCTACCTTTTATTTTAATGTATAATTTTTAATGTACGTCTTGTGTTTCCCATGTGGCGATTTCTTCACGATGTCGCGGTTGGTGAGCGGGCCACTACTGTGGTGCGCTACACCAATCGTAAACGAGAGCCAAATGCGAGATGTTCCGAACGTGACATCTCTTCGCTGGTCGTTCACCAGCTTTATTGTTATTCGGCTAAAAGAAAATCAGCAAGTTTAATATCAAATATTTAAGAGAATGATTTATAAATATTTAAGTTTCAATAAGAAATTTTTTATAATCAATATGAACAATAGGGAAAGTTCTTGGGGTTTATTTCTCCATTTAGAAAGAAAGGGGTATACTTCATATTCGTCTCTTTGGGTACAATTACTTTTTCAGTATATGGACGATCGCTTTGGATTTTTTTTATTTTTCAAAGGAAGTAAATTCGCGGTCCATACCTGATGAAGTGAAGGGGTGATCCAACCGGTTCACCCGTTCACGAGTGCTTGTACGCATTTGACCTAGGAATATGCTGACTTAGGGGCTTGATAGGTCACAATAATTTTGCCGGCAACCATACTAAATCCTATATGGGATATGGTTCGACATGTGTTGTGTCACAGCTGTCATTTATAGTCTGACCAGAGATTTGGATTGAGTAGGAGCATAGAGTTTTGGCATATGAATTTAAGGGACATCTTTGTAGTAAGCTCTTCTTGGGTTGACCATAGACTTACAATATCTCTTTGGTATCAATGGGGTCACAGATTCGGTCAGGGACCAATTACTAATTTAGGAAGGTTGTCAATGTCTCGTTTGACCACAGACCAATTAATTTTTTGCTTATCTGTGTACCAGGTCGGTTCACAGACACGGTCGTGGACCAACCAGTTTTCTGAAATAGGTTATATAATATTAAAGTTGCGTGGGTTTGGTATATTAACCTGACATTGACATTATAAGTTATTTTATAGTAGGAATATTTCATTGAATGATTTGATATGGGAAGGTGTTCTTGGTTTGCAGATTGTAGGAAGTCGTAATGTGCAGTTTTACAGCAATTATTTTTTGCTCTAACTACAACTTGCTGATTTTCGTTCTGTTTGCATGGCTCGTACATATTGTTGTATTATTTCTTTTTATGGATTTCATATAAAGATGTTTAAAGATAAATTACTATTAAGGATCGAAGGAAGGCCATATTGTTTAATTGATAATGGACAAGTCAACTATAATATACAGATAGACTATGGTCATTATGACAATATTTGATTAATGTTAAAGTATTTATTTATGAAAATATGGCCATTCTGCGGTGAAAAATATTTTTCTTCATACATGTATAAGGTTAGGGCAGATTATGGTTAGAACTTTGCATTGTTAAAGGATTATTTGAATTTTGCTTTGAAGAAGTAAATAAGTCAAGACAGTTTTGTGATAAGGTTCTGTAGGCCTTGTGCAGATTGGCATGGTTTTTTACGGGGTTTTGCCCAGCCTTGCTTTTGGGAGATGGCTCCCAAAAGCAAAATCCGTAGCAGGGTTCTTCTGCACAATGCCGGTAGTTAGATTGATTCCCCGTTTAGGTAGAATAATTTAAGTCTTAGTAAGTAGTTATTAATCCGATATTAGGATTTAATCATTGTATTCGAGGGGATTAAGAATATACTAAATTTTTTTAAGAAATTACTACTTAATTTCTTTATTTGGGGCGGGGGTAGATGTAGCGTGTGTGCTCATGCAGGCCTTAGGTAAGGACGGGTTCTAGGACAGGTAGGTGTCGGAGGCCGTATGTTTGAACGGGCTCTAAGTTAGGTAGGCATTCGGGTTGGCCTGCTGCTCCTATAGGGTAACCGGGGCTCTAGTCGGTTAAGTAGGTTAGAGCAAATAGGATATAGGCGTGTAGGTTTAGATAGGTCGGAGCAAGTAGGACGCAAGCTATTAGCTTGCGTCTATGGGCACACATAGCACTGGCTAGGTGGTAATTCAAATGTATTCCATTTGAATTAGATCTAAGGTATTATATGTATTTTATATCATTCTTTAAACCAAACTGATCAATACAGTATCAATTAATCCTTTGCATTTT
This sequence comes from Blastobasis lacticolella, assembly GCA_905147135.1. NCBI lineage: Eukaryota > Metazoa > Arthropoda > Insecta > Lepidoptera > Blastobasidae > Blastobasis > Blastobasis lacticolella. The sequence continues at coordinate 12,758,997 of LR990041.1, forward strand.
TATTTAAACTCAATATAGCAAACATTGCTACAGTACTTACCTGATCGCAAATCCTGGATCATGGTTAAGGCGGACTCCGAGCTCTTTTTCTCGAGAGCACAACCGGGACTTAACGCCAAGATTACTTTTCATAATACGTTTATTTTACATATACATTACCTAAACTCATTGTTTTTTTATTTAAAGTCATTAATTCACGCAAATTAAAACAATCGTATGGCGCTTCAAATTGTGCCCGTTTCTAGGGAAAAATTACAATATCTCGCTTCTTTATTAACTGATTAGGATTATAAAAACAGTTTTGTATAGCTTAATAATGTGCCTTTATTTTCTTAGCAAGTTATTTTGCTGTAAAGTTATCGGTTAAGTTGTTAAAAAATAAAAACGGGTTTATTTTTTGTAAAATTTTAATATAATCTTGAATATCTCTGAAACCATCATATTATCACGGTTGTGTGTAAGGATAATTTTGTAGTATGTACTCTTTTTTCTGCGTAGTTTGATACCCCATATATTATTCCAAGTGCAATACACTCGTTTTTAAATGCAAATTTTAAAACGCGGCGGCGGCCATGTTGTCGACGTCACAGCTGGAGAACCAGGCACTTTAGAGATTGTCTCCCGGCTGATTTTTATTCAGAATAACATACTTAACAACATACTAAAAGATGATGCTGGTTTCCGAAAGTGAACCTTTTTTCAGTTAAGGGAAGGGACTAAAATACTCATTCTGCGGTCAAGAGTTTGTCGATGGGAAAAGTGTCCTATTGAAATTGTGTCTTAAATATAGTGTAACTTAAATCTCATCATCATCATCATATCAGCCGAAAGACGCCCACAGCTGGGCATAGGCCTCCCCCAGAGATCTCCACAAAGGCCGGTCCTGTGCCTTCCGCATCCAGCTGGTACCTACGAACTTTACCAGGTCCATCTTGTGGGAGGCCTACCCTCGCTGCGTCTTCCGGTACGTGGTCGCCACTCGAGAACTTTACTGCCCCATCGGCCATCTGATCTTCGAACCGTAACTCGTGGAAGCCGTAGCAAGTGGCCCTGCCCACTGCCACTTCAGTCTGCCAATCCTTAGGGCTATGTCAGTGACCTTGATTCGCTTGCGGGTGTCCTCATTTCTGATTCGATCGCGCAATGAGACTACGAGCATAGCCCTTTCCATTACCCTTTGGGTAACAGGGAGCTTTCTTATGAGGCCCATAATGAGCGGCCGCGTTTCTGTTGCGTAGGTCATCACTGGCAACACACATTGGTCAAAGACCTTCGTCTTGAGACACTGCGGTAATTGGGACATCTTGGGAACTGAAATCTAATTGTATTTAAATTGCTAGTCAGTTCACCGAAGGTTTAGTGTATTTTTTCCACGAGACTGGTGACTGTTAGGACCACCCACAACAAGACATCGATGTTCCTTTCTGCTTTCCAGGCGGTACATTGACGCCTTCAGTTTGGTTTGGTTTTGAGTCATTATCTTCTTGCAAAATTCGTTTTTCACTTTGTATTGAGTAGGTACAACCAATAACAATAAATTAGTAGTACCTACAATGATTATTTGGCATTTTTCTCTGTTTTAACAGCCAAGGTTTATGACTTTTTTACTATTGTATTATTTTGAGATGCAGCCAAGAGATTAATCATTCGATAGAACGCGTCATCTATGGGAATTTATAGGAAGCTAGAGCTGTAAGTTACGCCATCTAGTGAACCCGCTAACTATTTCGTTAGAAGCACTGATTGACAGATAGTCCTTTGATTGACAAGATATTGCTTTGAGTTATTGGTCTGGAGATTGACAGTAACGACATTTCTTCATGCATGGATTGGTTATTGTGTCAGTTATATATAGTTCATAGTCTGTGGTGTCAGTTGTGTGTTTATTAGGTGTTTATTAGTTCATAGTTTGTGGTTGTGTGTGTTTGTTTTGTGTGCTTCGTTATTTTTGATTTCGTACTGTAATTAATTCCGTTTTTGATTCGGTCAGAATTCACATAGAAGAGCGGAGTGGTTTAACAGAATGGAAAAGAAATATCATGAAATAACTTCCGAATTAGATGCCAGAGAAATACTGAGATATCTGAACCACTTGGGCATTCAAAACATCAGTGCAGAAGTTCTTAAAAACTTTATGACAGGTATGCCAGATTCTGCTGTAGTTTCATCTGTGTAGTGTCGACCCCCTTAGCAATGCACAGTGGAGAGTGCATTCAACCTGCATGTAACTACAAATAATATTGTATGTCTCTTATGTTTTCCATAAAATATCACGCCATTGTTCCATCGGTTTCCCGTGGGAAATACCGAGATTGTAGTGGAATAATGTAGTTTGCTATTAGTGACAGAATATCTGCCTAGTTATGGAAAGAGTTTACACGTGGTCTCCAGCACAGTAGAATTGCGGCTAACTAGGGCCACTATGATAGTTGAGGTCAGGCATGCTGTTGGTCATAAAGCATTAAGCCAAAACTTACAACATGGCTTCAAGAGAAATAATCAAATAAATATGTTCCCTCTATAATAATAGTCTTTCCACATTGTGCTATGTCGAAAATACTAATATATAGCCATAGAGAGGACTATGTTGAAAGACACTCCTAAATAAGGGAACTCATGTAGAACATACCAAATTACACCAACTGTCATGTTTTTGGCAGGGATGTTATGGTTATGCAATTTTGTATCTGGATATGCATATTTTTTATAATATTTTCTGATTATAGATAAATTATTTGACTATTTCTATGTTATCATGTCACATAAAGACTCCACCCCTATCCAAAATTAATTGAAACTTTTACCACTCCTTTTACTCCATATTAAAAGTGGTTTATAAATAAATATTAACTTTCACTGGGCCTACACATTTAGAGTCGTAATCAGCACTAAGTGTGTACCCACAACTTATATGGCCAGTCATATAATATGCGCGCTATGATAGTTTGCACTGCTGTGCACTCTCTGGTATTTGGGTTAGCAAGATTAATATAGATATACTTAGATGAGTATTTCTATGATTGTCAATTACCTACTCCATTTCAGATCTCAAAAAACTAATAAAGTATGATTTAGAACAACAAAAGGAGAATCATCATCAAAATGATGATGTTAGAGGTCCTGAACGACTACATAGTGCCAGCACTTTTTGTTCTAGAGTTCGATCTAAAATACCTGGCATGCCAATTAATAGTTGTAGCTGTACCAGAACATGCACAAGACCAAGAAAACCAATCTTTATTCGAGATACACATTCAGCACCCAACCTAGGACAGCAAAAACCACCAGTAGATGATAAGCCTGTGGGTCGTTCTTGTTCTTGTGTTAGAGTAGAAAAGAAACCAGAAACAGTCAAAGAATCAAAAGGTTCTAGCTCTAGCAATTGTGAGTATTATTATATTATATTTTTTCTTCTAAATAGGAACAGTGAAAAATCTATGTGCATCCTGTGTAACCAGATAAATGTGTGAACCATGTACAACATTAGGTATCTAACATAGTGGTTTCAAGCCCCTCGACACTCTGCAAGTAGTCAAATCTACTATTTTATTATCTACCTCATGCCATAACTCTCGGGAAAAATGTAGCTTACTGTTACTGAAAGAATTTTATACAAAATTACAAACTTTTTTTTATGTTTTATATCATTAGATAAGATTGATAAAATTTAAAACATTTTTATTTTATTAAATAGTTTTTTATAATTTCTCTTATAATTTTCAGTGATAAAAGTACCCAGACCGGCTTTGAAAAAGAAATGTGACCCTGTGTCTTTGTACCATTATTACACATCACTTTGGGCCAAATACAAATCCAATGTGCCTGGAGAAAACAACTGGGCAGATCTTAGATGGCATGTACGTCAAAAAATGGCAGGCAGTGCACCTAAAACTAAAAAGGTACTAGATTATTCTTCTCTACAGTAAGATAAATGAAAGAAATGAACTGCAAGACATTTCAAGAACTATATAATTAATTATCCTTTTAACCACAAACCTTTTTTATTGAATTTCACATCAAAACAACCATCACAATGTAAAAACTGAAAATTTTCAATTAATAGAAAGGTGGTGCAATTGATTCAATATTATGTTATAAATCTGAACATGACTATTAAAAGGTTAACATTTGACTTGATTTCAGATTCCAGAAATACAAACTCACAATGATGCTGCTCAAAATAAGAAATGACAATAGTTGTAAATTTTCTATGTAAGAAAATTAAGTTTGTGTAAATGCTTTTAGATATTTTTGTAAAATAAATCTTAATAAATGTTATTGTATTTTTAATTTGTCCTAACTAAAAATTTAAACATCATGCTTTAAAAATTTATAAATAGGTAGGTAACCTACTTTTAAATTAATAAAGCATACTGGATCCATATCATGGATACTGGATATATTATTACAGCAACATAGGTATATAACAACATAATTTCCAAGTAAACATGTAGGTATGTATATTATATAGGTACTAAACAAACCACTAACTTTAATTAAACAAAAGCACAACACAACAAAAACTAAACAATACTGAAAACTTAACTAACTAAAAGAAATTAATCAAACACTTAATAAAAGTAACAGAAAAATATTTACAATTAAAAAAAAAGAACATTTCCAAGTTAGTTTATAAAGTGTTTATTATTTAAATTAGATATTTATTATTTTACATAAAATAGTGTTAACTACACATCTATACTTGGTCAAGCTTAAATTTACCCGTCTGATGCCCATTATTTGAATGAAGATGATGTAAAATTTTTTCTTCAATCTTTTCAGCAGCCGAGACAGTCAACACCAGGGTGTCATGTTTCAACATAGAGTAAACATTTAGCCCATAAACAGGCATAATATTTACATGTGAGAGGCTATCTGTTGCTGCTGCAATATTTCTAGGTGCAAAGTCTGTACTGTAAACGGAAAAAAATACATCTTGTAAACTCATTACATAACAAACACACTATTCATAATGTTTAAAAATAAAATATACATACTCATCAACAATTAGCACAGATGGACCCCAATTTCTTTTCTCTATCAGTTCAGCTAAATATTGTGGTTCATCAGTTGGAAGCTCCAAATCTTTAACAACATGGAGATCATCCTGAGCTAATTTTGCAGATAGAGTCGATGTGAGGCCATGAATTCTTAGATAAAAAGGCAACATGAAGAAATGTGACTTTCCAGACCGAGGTCCATGAGCGATACCTCCACCACGAAAAAGTGGTGACCTAATTGAGCCATGGCGGGCACGGCCTAAACCTTTCTGAGGCCACGGTTTCCTACCACCACCTCTAACCTCAGCTCTTGTCTTCGTTTGAGACCATGATACCCAGCGATATTTCTTTTGCCATATGACATTCTGATGTATTATATCAATTCTTGGTACAGCTGCATAAACAGTAGGGTGTAATTCAAATAACCCTAATTTTGTCTCCTCAATAGTATCCAAATTTTCAATCCATACTTCTCGGGGCTTGGTGTACTGTGGCGGATATTTCCAATCTTTTTTTGTTATAGTAAGAGCGTTGTCTTTATTTGCAAGAGACGATACAACGGAACTCGATGAAAATACTCTAGGAAGTGTTATGTGTAAATTCTTAAATGCATTTAAAAACAACGACGTCATCTTACGGATATTTCATGGACTTTATTAACTGAACATTAACCTTAACAGATCACGTTATCAAAATTTTAAACTATATTTTATTTACAATTTAGCAAAGTAAGAAGACATTTACAACTTTACATGGACATTTATATTTTGAGGTTATAGCGCAGTTTTTTTTTTGTTCAATTTAGGCCCGCGTCATACACCTCGTTTTAACCCGGGGTGGTACCGGCGATCTCCGATAGTAGGTACACCACCATCCAGTCCAATAGAATAGAATGACGTCACAACATCCAATTCAAATAGGCTCTACTCATAGCCTCCTTCATCTTACAAGCAATGCGCAGAAATTTGGCAATGTCGCATTTTAAATTTTTAGTGAACCTCAAAATGGCTGTAAAACTCATCGCTGTTTTTGTCGTTTAATGTTATTACCTATTTAAGTTTTTAAATATATGCATTAGTTAGATAATAGGAAATTGGATAGATGCTTGTAAAATTTACCTGTCTACCCACTTGTAATTATATTATCTAATATTACGAATGCGAAATATAATGTATTATGTTTGCTTTTGTGCGTAATGGATGTTTGTCTCTCCTTCATGCAAAAACTACTGAAAGGATTTTAATAAAATTAGCCTCGAACAGCACGTAAGCTATAATTTATCCCGAAATACAAAATGGTTCCCACGAGAACGAATCCGGAACGTTTGAAACTAATTTTACGCCGACGCAGTCGCGGCCAAAAGCTATTATGAACTAAAATAATCTATCATCATATCAGCCAGAAGACGCCCACTGCTGGGCATAGGCCTCCCCCAGAGATCTCCACAAAGACCGGTCCTGTGCTTTCCGCATCCAGCTGGTACCTGCGATCCTTACCAGGTCGTCGGTCCACCTTGTAGGAGGCCTACCCACGCTGCGTCTACCGGTACGTGGTCGCCACTCGAGAACTTTACTGCCCCATCGGCCATCTGTTCTTCGAGCTATGTGCCCTGCCCACTGCCACTTCAGTCTGGCAATCCTTAGAGCTATGTCGGTGACCTTGGTTCGCTTGCGGATCTCCTCATTTCTGACTCGATCGCGCAAAGAAACTCCGAGCATAGCACTTTCCATTGCCCTTTGGGCAACAGTGAGCTTTCTTATAAGGCCCATAGTGAGTGGCCACGTTTCAGATCCGTAAGTCATCACTGGCAACACACATTGGTCAAAGACCTTCGTCTTGAGACACTGCGGTAATTGGGACGAAAATATGTGGCGTAGCTTCCCGAACGCTGCCCAACCGAGTTGGATTCGTCGATTGACCTCTTTCTCGAAATTGGACCTACCTAGCCGGACTATTTGTCCTAGGAATGTATAGTCGTCAACAACTTCAAGTGGAGTGCCTCCAACTGTCACTGGAGTAGGCACAACATGGACATTCGACATAATTTTCGTCTTGTCCATGTTCATTTTAAGACCTACTTGTTGAGAGGCACTACAGAGGTCATCGAGCATTTTGCCCAAGTCTTCCAGGGTTTCAGCCATGACTACGATATCGTCAGCAATCTGAGGTGCGTGAGGTACTCGCCGTTAATATTGATGCCAAGTCCGTCCCAGTCCAGAAGCCTAAAGATATCCTCCAGTGCAGCGGTGAACAACTTCGGTGATATGACATCACCTTGTCTTCTCACCTCGCTGCAGCTGAATAGGTTCTGTGGTCTTGTCCTGGAGACGAACTGACATAGTGGCGTTTTCGTACAAACACTTCAGTGCTTCGATATATCGATAGTCAATTTGGCACCGCTGTAGAGACTGGAGCACCGCCCAAGTTTCGATCGAATCGAAGGCTTTCTCATAGTCCACAAACGCCAAGCATAATGGCCGGTTATACTCTTCGGTCTTCTGTACAACCTGCCGCAGCGTATGTATGTGGTCTATGGTACTAAAACCTTTTCTGAATCCGGCTTGTTCGGGAGGCTGGAAGTCATCAAACCTGCGTGCGAGACGATTCGTAATGACTCTCGAAAACAGCTTATAGACATGGGTCAGCAGCGATATTGGTCTGAAGTTCTTCAAGAGAGCCTTATCACCTTTCTTGAAGAACAATATGACTATGCCTCTGTGCCATGCTTCCGGCGTTTTGCCCTCGAGGATGACGGAATTGAACAGCTTCTGAAGGGTCTTAAGCACAGGTTTGCCACCAGCTTTCAGAAGCTCAGCCGTAATTCCATCATCACCCGGCGCCTTGTTGTTCTTAAGCTGTTTGAGAGCCATACTAATCTCGTACAGGCTGATGTCCGGGATATCTTCGGTGTAGTGTCGGGTCAACTTGGCTCTGGGGTCTTTTGCCATACTGGTAACAGGTGCCCGTGTTGTCGTGTATAACTGTCCAAAGAACCTCTCGACTTCCCTCAAAACCTCGGACTTGGTCGAAACAACTCTGCCGTCATCCGTTTTCAGTCTCGTCAACTGGCTCTGTCGAATCGACAGATCCCTCGCAAAGACTTTAGAGCCTTTGTTCCGCTCGATCGCCGCCTCAATATTGGTAGTATTGAAGCGGCGTATGTCGCGAGTCCGAGACTTGGAGATCTGTCGATTAAGTCGCCTAAATTGAGAGACATCATCAGGGGATTGCAGAGTCATTCCGCGTCTTTCTTCGATGAGTTTGAGGGTATCGTCAGAGATTTTGTTTGTTCTGTTTGTACGGCAGGCCTTATAAAACTTTCTCCCAACCGTATAGACAGTTTCCACGAACCTGTTATTATAGTCGTCCACGTCGACGCACTCTCCTAGGCACTCGAAACGATTTTGTAATTCGAGTTGAAAGCTCTCGGGGTTTTGGATTTGGATGGGTATAGCCCAGAGCGTGGACCTCATCAATCTCGATCTTTCCAGCTGGGGATTAATATTCAATGTGCCTCTTACCAAGCGGTGATCACTGCCAATTTTAACGCTATTGATCACCGAGACATCATTAAATATATGCCGTTTCGTAGATAGGATGAAGTCAATCTCATTTTTTGTGACACCATCGGGACTAACCCACGTCCATCTGCGATGATCCGGCTTCCTGAAAAATGAGTTCATCATAAAGAGTCCCTCCTTCTCCATAAAGCCGGCCAGCATCTGGCCACGGGCGTTCCGACTTCCAATTCCAAATTGCCCCACTCTCAACTCGTCTCCGCCTCGTTTGCCCAGTTTCGCGTTGAAATCCCCCATGACAACGGTATAGTGTGTCTTGGAGGTATGCATGGCTGTAGAAATATCCTCATACATAGCCTCCACTTCATCGTCGGAGTGAGTCGAAGTCGGTGCGTAGACCTGTAAAATAATCTATGCCAATCATAATTTATACATTCTTATTTAAGTACCTAAGTATATAACAACTAACTACTTACTTATTGTATCATTCTACTTTCTTAACGCTGTAATCATGGTGAATAATTGAATTTTGATCTGTGGTGTCTCGTAAATGGCTGATAGAAGTTATGCTATTATACTTATCTTATTGTTGTAAGCTGTGAGACATCCAAATACAATAAAATAAAATATAAATAATAAAAGATCGTGGTACATAAGAAAGTACTTGTAATAACTTTCACTGTGCGAAAATGTTTGCTGCACACAAATGCTCCTACGCATGCTTGGGGAATAGTAGAAGACTATTTGTTTCATAAAATTATAGGGCTACCACGACTTCAAATTAGTTTGACAGGTTGCGGAAACTGGCAATAATAAACTATATAGAAGAAATAAAATTTGACGCTATTAAGTACTCTATAACCTTAATAAGCCGCCTTCGTTATTGTACACCATTCAAAATTAGTCTGTTTATACTGTCTAACTTTGGTGCCATTGGCTACTACGTCAAATGTTGACATATTTGACAAGAATCATAATTCCATGAAGGAGGGCGCTAGGTCTTTTTCCGAAACATCATTTTTCTTATTTCACAATCAGGACATGTTAGTTATTTTTTCCGTTACGTACCTTCTTATCCATGTCTCATTGTTGGCGACATTCGAATTCTGTCACAGAATACCACATCCTTAGGCGAATACTACACACACGATGTATATCGTGATACGTATCGTGATCCATATCGAGTAATATTTTGGATCGCAAGTCAACCCTACACACACGATAAGAATCGTCGATATTTTCATTAGTCTGTTCATTCTTTCATTCATTTTGATGGCTGAATAGACTAAGTTGCCAATGCCTAGCCTAAAAAAAGCATTTTTGACGCGTCGCTGGTGTATATTTACGATTTTTACGTATTTTTACCAAAATGACTGATAAAGCTTGCGTTGCTATAGTATTAGCATTAGGATTAAAAAGACGCGCGAAGAGAAAAAAATGAGTAAAATTATGAGGATGAGGATCTTGTTGACTTTTTATACTTTTATAGTAACTGTCCAAGTCCATAGTGGCCACAGCAGCTTGAAAATAAACACAAACAATGAAAATAAATTTGAAATTACGTTATTTATCTGTCAGTTTGACAGAAATGTCGTGATAAATATCGACTAGATACTAGACGCTCGATATATATCGCACGATAGTTGATACGGATCGTAGATTTCTGGATTTTCGGAAATCCTGTGATCCGTATCACGATTCGTGATACTCTAGGCTACACACTCGATAAATATCGTGATCCTGCGTGAATCACGATATATATCGTGTGTGTAGTATCCGCTTTACCGTGTGTCTACATAAAACGCAGAACTAGCGCCACAATTGTCAGGTCACGTCTGTCGCGGTCAAACTTTACATTTTTTGGAAAAGAAAACGTTGGCATAGCTTCTTACCCACTTTTAAGCAGTGATGTTATACGTATATACCATAATTATGGTACATGTACCATTTTCCAGGTGTTCGTACCATGTATCATAGTACTTTCATTATGGTACGCAAAAGTACCATAATTTCCTAATTTTACATCTTTCCAGCTACATGACTTCATTTCGCTCGCTTCTGTCACTTCTTACGCGAGCGAGCGTGATGAAGTAACCTTAACTCGAATAAAGATAGCATTCATGGGTATGAATGCTATCTTTATTCGAGTTAAGGTTACCCATAGGTACTAACTTTAGGGTCCCACTTCCACCCAGCCAGTTTAGTATTTTGCATCCCTCTTGCTTGCTTGACCGGGACGAAATTTCAGATACATAATCACATTTTTAAATTTTGCCAAGGAATGTAAACCTATTTAACGTAAATACAAAAGTTGTGATAGTATCTCAGACCAAATAATATTCTTGTAAGACGCTTTTAGAAACTGTACCATAGTTTTTCCCAAAGTACCATAATTTTGACAAACCGATGGCATAATTCCTGAGTTGGCTTATAACATCCCTGCTTTTAATGTTTAACCATAATGTAACTTGCATTGCATGTGATGGTCAGTGACTGTTTTTTAAAAATTATATATATTTATTTTTAGATCAATTATAAATATATTTATTTATTTATTTAACAGTTTATTGTTTATTTACTTTTATTTACCTTCGTAGATGGTCCATGCAAATGTGTTAATATACAGTTTTAATCATATATTTTTAAATTATCATCATACAATTTAAAAATGTCCCCACCTTGACATATAAACAATAAGTAAAACGGTTCATAGCGATGTTGCCGTACCGTTATACGTCAGATGATGGAGGCTATGCTCTACTCCCTAGTGGAAAGGACTGAAATTTACGATTTTGACCGATACTGATTTAGTCGCAGTTCTAATTGGCAACGATCGTGCGACGGGCGGTTTTGATCTCCTATTAGTCGGGCGACGTACGTCGTACGACCGTTGCTAATTCGGACAGCGCCTTAAGCGGTACCGAATCAGGGACATCATTCTACAGGATTAAATCAAGATGACGGCGTATTATCGGAGTTAGACATACATTACCACAGCAGGTCAAAACGGGATGTATGACGGGGACCTAACTCAGTATCGATTAGTTTCGCATTTTGATTTTGAAACATCGTGCTTTTCAAATTGAATAAAATGCTAGAATAATGTACATTTTAATAGAATGTTTTCAGATTATTTTCTTATTTTGTTATCTTGGGTGCATCATATGTTTTCTGCAATGTTAAATTTATTTATAAATAAATACAAAATCATACATTTCAGTCCATTCTACTTGATAGGCTCTATTGCAGTAAAGCCTATTCGAATGAGGAGTTTTCCAGTAGGTATTATCAATTGGTTTCAAAAAGCCTCAATAGATGGCACTCCCACAATTTTGGTAATTTTTTTCCAAAAGGTTCTACGAAATGTATTTTAATACAAACCTTTCATATTATCTGTGATTTGTATTGCATCCATTCTTGATCCTAGTGTCCATGAATCGAATTGACTCAGTCAAATTGATGTTAGTTTTGTTTATAATAATTTATTACAACCTCTTAAGGGTTAAAAACTATTGATGAATACAATATTATCCAATACAACGTACCCAGTGATTATATCCTCTTTGCTAAGATCCTATTTCAAGCGATTATCAATTACCAAAATTGTCGGGGCGCCATCTAGGGAGTCGTTAGGAATGCTTTAGATACCTATTGGAAAACTGCTCATTGGAGATCGGCGGTACGGCCCCGGGTATAGGCATGGATTTTAGGAATTAAGCGCGCTCCACATGTGGACAGTTCCGCGGGAACACGAGAATGTAGAGGGAGTATTCGTGTAGTCCCGTGCATGTTTGGCATGTCTCGCCTAATTCATAGACAAAGTAGAGATAGTTTGTTGTCGTTTTGATTCGATCGATTTTATATTTATATTCCTAGCGCTTTTTCCCGTAACAGGTTCGGGGAACACTTGACCATGATCCAGGATATTAGTAGATCAAGTAATTACAGTAGAGAAGCTGCCATCACCTCTGTGACCCTGTTTACAGTAGATTACCGATATTACACCGATGAATCGATAAAATGTCGCGCGTTTTGACACCACCACATCCCTAATAGGCGAGAATGTAGAGGCTCGACCAAAGTCCCGGCAAAAGTTTCGCCGGAAGTTTCGGCGAACATGTGGAGCGCGCTTTACAATAGAATCCCCCATTTATCGCTATTCAATACTGTACCATACGAAAATTTTCGCTGCTTACACGATTTAACGCCGACTTGTAAACTAAAAATGTGTCTGGCTGATTTTTAGCTAAACTTATGCAGATTCTTTGTTTTTCAGATGGTCATACTGATTTGTTTGACATGTGTCATGTATTGTTTCATCTCACGTCATTTCACGTAGTATCGTCTAGTTAGTCTGTGGTTTGTTCGGCCGGATCGGCTCGGCGGTCGGCTTTCGTACAAAAATGAAGATTTGAAATTGAAATGTAATAAATTTCAAAAGAATTACATTAATAGCAAATTCTCTCTTCATAAAAATCTCAGAATGGCCAAATTTCTTTCGCAAGACAAGTTGGAGGGTTTCGAAAAGTATAAGGTAAAAAACTACGTACATAATCATCTTTATTATTATTGTTTCATGAAAATGGAATCGTTAAACTAAATTAAATACAGTTTTATTGTGGGTACACGTACACCACTTGTACAGGTTTATAGAGTTTTTTTTATTAAATTACCTATGCATTTTCTGTCATTTGAACGCCAGGGACCTTAATTTTCAAACCGCTCGTTTTCTAATACTAGTCTTTTCTATATCTAGCAACTTTTCACACAAGTGTGAAAAAGATAGGTAGCGCGCACGCGAGCGCTCGCGTGGATGCGAGCGGTTTCAAAAATAGGGAACCCGAGGAGATTATGGTATTGCTTTCCCTTTTCACCAATGTTCCCCTTACCATTAGTGACCCTGGGTTAGAGGATACAAAAGGGGGCAGTTGAAAAAAATTACAAGAGCATTTTCCTCAGCACCCTCTCTGCTACACTCCAACCCCCTGAGTGTTACCAAACGAGTAGTTTTCTGGTGGTCAGTCTCGGCTGTCATATACTTTATCCATACATAACCCAGTTGTGCCCAATGTTTAACATATGGACATGCAAATTAGGGTAATTTATTAAATGACTGTCATGACAAAACTGTTTTAATTTAGACTTTTGATAGTTTAAAAACAGAACCAAAGTTTTTCTTCCATTAACCAATTACAGCCAAAGAAAATCGGGTGTCAACTTTTGCACCACCCTGTAACATTGTGTTTTATGAAACTTTCCTGGTCAATAAGGAATAACTTTCTAAAGATCTGACAGACCGTAACACAATGATGGAGAAATTTTTAACGTTTGATAATGATTACCTACTGTTACTCTTGATTTATTGACATGAGCTGGGGTTTACTACTTTGTAAGGGTAAACCAAAGGTATTAAAAACATGGTAGATTTACTATATATTTTTGCTTTCAGTATAATTCCATCGACACCAGCATACTCAGCAACAATGTGATGCACCCATTTTGGAATTGGTGTGTCCAGGTATGATATGTCTCTTTTTCTTTTAGTTAGAAATTACATTTAATACATAAATATTTGTATGATAAATTAATTATTTAGATCTAAATAAAGTACCTATGTATTGATTTGGTTGACTAACTAAATGGCATGACGTGTTTGCAGTTCTGCCCGGTGTGGGTGGCCCCAAACCTGCTAACATTCACTGGCTTCCTACTGACGGTCTTTAACTTCCTCCTGTTCTCTTACTACGATTTTGGGTTCTACGCCCTCACCGAAGAGAACATCACCAACGACCACATCCCCAACTGGGTGTGGGGTGTATCGGCCATCAATTTGTTTGTTGCCTACACGCTGGGTGAGCCTGATTTAAATTTAGATTATATTTATTGTAGTTAAGTCTAAGCTCTTATTTACCCAGTAGGGTCCTGCAGTAGTGGAGCGTCAATGGACATAATGGTATAACGCGCGCGCCCTATTGAAATCTCGTGTCTATACACCGGGTCCCTCCCTTCTCCACTCCCACAGGATACTACTATTTTTACCGCCACTTTGAATGTTAGACCTATTTTAGTATAATCAAGCCAACACCAAAGTTTGCTATTTGGTAAAAGGCATTGTCATAGAGACAGACCAGTTAGAACCTCCGAAAAACACTGCAATCTCTAACCCACCTGCCATACATGGTCATTAGAACAGTACCATCCACTAATGTAGAGGAGGCTCAAATCCAGCAGTGGACTGTAATGGACTGTAGATGTGATAATACTTCACGCCTTTTACCACATAGGTATTCAGAGAGAAAGTGTAATTGTGATGATGTGAAAGCCAACACTTCACTGTCTTCATCTCTCTTAAGATCTTCAACAGATATCACCAAACTTCAACAGTGACTGGAGATAAACTCTACAAAAAAAAACCTTTAAAATCGGTTAAGATAAAACAGACTTATAGAGTAGGTAACCTTAACCAAAACTATAGAAAAATTTGCCGCCATCTTGGTTTCTGGTCTTCGGAGCACCATAGGAGTGGTCAACAGGCAGATTCGTGTCCATCAGGGTCGAATTAGTAAAAAAAACCTCGGTGACCAAATGTCGCACGATTTGCCGTTATTATAGACACCGGGCCTTTTTGAAAATCTCGACCCGTCTAGATCATGTAATTACAGTGGAGCGACTGCCATCTGGGGTCCAATTTTTTAAGAGCTCGCCTCGTTTCGAACGATTTTCAGTTTTGAATCTCGGTATGAATCGTTCGCTTTCAGTGGTGCCAATGTAATTTAAAAAATATTGAAGTTTTGATGGAGAAAATCGAAAACGTTCGTCTCGAGGCGGGCGGGTCAAAAATAGAACCCCTGACCTCCGTGAGCCTGCTACCAGGGTAACCTGACCAGATTGGATCATGGTTACACATTCAGTAGCCTGAATGTGCAGATTTCACTACCATCACGAGGGAAATCCCTCGCCGTAAGAGCATCGGTTAGTATCAAATGGCGGCAGTGGGATTCGAACCCGATTCCCTTCGCTTATGAGTCGAATACCTTAACGACTAGGTCACCGACGCTCTAGGTAGGGATAATATCCTTGAGTAATAAAATATTTAGTAGCAATTCCAGAAAACGACAATCTCTTAAATTTTTTGTGGTACATTAATTATCTAGCTTTTGTTTACGATTTCCATATCATGTGTCTCTGGGGACAAGATTTTGTATTTTTTCTACGTTTCCCGCCTATTTGGCCTTCTTTCTATTACTTTCCTTATTTGCAGTATTATGTACCTTTGTGCGAAATTCAAAATTTAAGGTCGAGCACTGTGTCTGTCAACTTGTACCTAATGAACCTACCTATCTATTGTAATATTAGCTAGACCTTAGACCATCAACGAACAACCAACCAAAGTATAACCTACTTGGTAATTTATGAGATCACGCAATATAATAGTTAGAACTGTTATGTACAAAATAATAACCATACAGTCTAACGCAGTTAACAGATTACGGCGCGATGGTAGCGAACCCCCATCCGCGAGTCATTCATTATCCAATTAAAAGCAGTCAGTCAGGGCCGCTCGAACTGCCTATTGTATAGCCGAGAGGTAATCGGAAACATCGTGTCTTTGCAATAGCCTTTAGGTAGTGTACACGCAAAGAAAGTTGTAGGTATATCAAGTTTGACAAAACTGCGTGTAACCAAAATACTAGGCGAGACCGTTATATGTCAATAATTGCAAGGGAAAATCGGCCTTGTTGCTTGATGAAGTGCAACTGAACTTCAATCTTATGGGGCGCCCACATCAAGGATAACCATGTGCTGGCGATGTGCAACGCCTATCCCAACAACCCTTCCCCTCATCATCGTCATTTGCCTGCCCTTATCCTATTCATTTAGGGTTGGCACAGTATGTTTTTTCTCCATTCGTCCCTATCCGCTGTCGTATCCACTTTCACCTCTCGTTCACTGATAGCCCTCATCACACAATCCATCCATCTTTTCTTTGCCCTTCTTGCTTATCCATCCACATTCATATTCAATACCCTTTTGGTGACATGTTTTTTTTTATACCACCATGGTGGCAAACAAGCTTACGGCCTGTCTGATGGTAAGCAGTCACCGCAGCCTATATACGTTTGCAATACCAGGGGCATCACCCACGCGTTGCCGATCCCGTAAAAACCTTTCTTCTCTCCGCATAATATGGCCGAAGCAAGGCAAGCGGCTACTTTGAAACATGTCACCAATTCAACCCTTCCCCTCAATGTGCCATAAAACCTACCTAATGCGCTTATTATATCTGGCTAAATTCAGAAGCAAAAGGCCTGAGAGCAAGTCAAAGTGGAATGTATTGCTCAAAGAATAAGGTCATTTTGTATCACCTTTTGTATAGCCTTTGGTGAAGCGGAACGATACGAAACAATTATATAAGTGGTACAAAAATGGATCTTTCCTACATTCAATTTTGACTTGCTCTCACGCTTTTTGCTTCTTTATGTCAATTGAATTTAGCCAGGTGTAACTCGAAGTGACGTAAACGATGATAGTGCAGTAGGTAAACGCAAAAATGTAAACCTAATGGTAATCATCAACAAGGTGAGGCGCACGCTCGTAATATGATAGTATCGGGCGGATACTCGCAGATTAGTCAAATAACCTTCACATTCAATGGAGGTACATATGTAAGTACATACCTAATTTCTGTGATTGAAACACAATTAATTACCAAAACACACAATAGGTATTGGTAGAATACGGTAGATATGTGTAGTGCGTAGCTAATCGACTTTTTGTCAGATAAGACCTATCATTGATAATTTGAATTGCGTAATAAAAACTTTGATTGGATTGTTCGTAACATTAATCCGTAAGATTTTGTTTTTATCAAAAACTATCGGACCCGGTACGACTTCGTTTGCTCATACCTATTTTGTTACCCCTACCTACCCATTTTGTTAATCTTCAATCACTCGCATTAAAATCCCTTGCGTAGTTTAAAAGATCTAAGCGTACATAAGTACATACATAGAGATATACGGCGGGAAGTGACTTTGTTTTATACTATGTACAGATATGTACTATCTACAACGTCCTTGGTTGGTTTTTACAAATAATCGCCCATATGCCAACCAAAATCTAAATGACGATGAAAAGCAACAAATCCTTGGAATCTTGGAATATTCTCAGTTTTCACATTTAGTAAGTATACCGTCCAATGTATTAGGAATATTAAATAGTTTTATTTTAAAACGCGATAATTAAACGGACACACGTACGACATTGAACTTTGCTAGTGCCGTATGCGTCACGTGCTACTCGCGTGGCTTTTCTTGACCAAATATTGTAATGTTATAAAAAGTTCCAATCACTTAAATATGTGAGTGAAGTTAAATCGCCCCGTTAGAGACTCGCATTGCGAATTATTAATTGTGTAAAATATGACCGGATCTACTATTTGGGGTGCATATCCAAGGGGCTCTGTGGATATAACGGGCCCCTTTGACTCTGGACAGTATTCCACTTCGCACGGGTTTTCTTTACTATAATATGCACGTATTATACAGATAAATTCTTTAACTGATGGTGAAAACCGTATCAATATCCGTTGCGTGATTTAGGAAAAGTTGGCGGAAATACATACAGAGAAACAGACATTCGGGGCGAGCGACTTTATTTTATTAAAAACCAGTGGATCCGGCGCGACTCAGATCGCGTACACCTGCTTTACCCCTACCTACCCTTTTTTCTTGCTTATAAACCTTCCTATTCAATCACTCTATCCATTGTTGAAAACCTCATGAAAATCCGTTGCGTAGTTTAAAAGATCTAAGCGTACATATCCAAGGCACAGATGCAGATACAATAGAAACAGATGGCGGGAAGCGACTTTGTTTTATACTATGTATTGATAACAAAGAAATAACAGTAATAATCATGTGAATCTCCCCATCTTGTGAAGCGAAAGGATAGTTATGATTAAAGACGAGTGATGGATGGGGTAATTACGAGCTGACAGTGAATACAAAAAAGCGGAGAAATGGACGACAAAGGTTTTATTACAATAATTCCTGCTTAAAGCTCTTAAGCCGAGGTACCAATTATTCCGATTTGTTACTTTTATTATACCATCCCAGCTTTTTAGCGAACTCCGAGGTCGCTGCTCTAGCTCATTGATTGATTTAGTTACTTTTATTATCGATGAATCCAGCTTTTACGATCCAAAATGCTAAAAATGTCGAACTCGTTCCGATCGCTCATTACTTAGTTTGACTGAGGTAAATACTTTCTTTGCGATAACCTCAGCTTTTAAGACCCAAATGCCAACCTACAAATATTTTAAACCTAGAGTAGGATGCCTTTATCCCGGACCACTATTATTGTTGAAGTGATTGTAGCTCAGAAAACTCTTTATCTATGGCTCTCTGTGGCCTATATTCGATAAAATCATACGATGCGACGTTAGGAGGCGATACGTCCGTCTCCCGATTTGATCTGTTACGCTCGCTGCCCTTTGTTATCTAATGTTAAACGAGTAGCTGCACTGCGATACCATCGTCGCGCGACATGTAGAAAATAAGATTTATGTTTTTTACATTCGTATCTGGGATTTTTAAATCTCTACATTCCATTCAATCAGACCCTACGTCCTTTTAATAATAATGTGAACTTGCCATGACCTACAGAGTGACGTAATGATTTAGTAGAAGTTGTCAACAATGGGCAGCAATTTTTGAGAGCGAACCCTAGCTCGCCTGCCAGACGAAGATATTTAGTGGGATTATAGTAGGTAGTCCCTTCTCCCATTTGCCAATGCAAATCTCTATGGACCTTGCATATGTGTGATACTTTGGCCTGACCAGCCTGAGCCTGAAGCTTTTCGAATTACTTTTAGCGGTACCTACAAACGGTACATCACTCTGTATTTCTATTATGTAGAATTCTTAAATACCTCTTCCGGAGATCTGATGGTCAGGCCAGGGTGTTCTTCTTGGCATGACCAAGTTGGAATAAATACTATCAAAGCAGGAAAAGGCTCGTGAAGATGGCTAAACATTTTTGCTTAAAGTATGTGATAAATTACCGTTATTCATATCAATTTGTGTATTGATTTTCCAGATAGGTTATCAAAATGCCTAGCATGACCAATGATGTTTCTCTTAAGTTTTTGTAGTATTCAATTACCCTGGTTATGTACTATTTTTTGCCACTATTCAAACTTTATAGCTCTTTCGTTTTGAAGATATGAAATGCACAGTAGATACTTACGCATTTTTGTTTATCGAAATAGGCGTACAACATTATTGATAGATAGAATATTATATGAATATGTGTTCCACCTGCTTTTTCAAGCTTTAATTTATTTTAAGTTTGCTTTTAAAACATAAATTTATTCTTGTTTTTTTATTTTTCTGTGGTACGGTGTAATCGCGTGGTAAACGTAGTGAGCGTCAGTGGCCGTGTGGTCAAGGTATCTGACTCGTAAGCTAGTGTTCGAATCCCACTGCGTCCATGTACCAATGAATTCTGAGTTATATACGTTAGTTGAATGCTTACCGATGCCGGCTCTGCCTGACATTGTCGGGCACGGTCCGGTCGTGGTTGGCGTGGGGTAGGTTTACTGCGGCCATAGGGCGGTCAGCGTGTCACTGTGTGTTTCCTTCCTACTTTCCTACCCCCCTCCTTTATAACGCGTGAAAAAGATATTTAATGTCCTAATCAATAAAGAAATTTTGAATGTTGATGCTCTTACAGTGAGGGAAAACATTGTGAAGAAACCTGCATATTCAGGCGACTGAATGTGGTGTAACCATGATCCAATCTGGTCAGGTTCCCCTGGCGGCAGTGTCACAGAGGTCAGATGGCAGTCGCTGCACTGTAATTGCTTAATCTGTCAAATCCTGGATCATGGTCAAGGCTGACTCCGAGCCATCATCGGCGAGAGCACAACCGGGACATTAACGCCAAGATGATTATTTTATTTACGGTGTAGTTGTCGCGTGTCGAGCAAGTCTGATAATTAAGGGATATAGGTCAGCATAACACAATCAAGGCTGTGAACCATAGAAATGGTAACCAAATAAAGAATTTTTAGCGAACCGTTTGAAGCAATATCGATAATCCCTACACGCGAATATATGCAATAACAACATGCGATAAGAACTCATGGTGCACAATGAACTCTTAATCAATTTTAATTAATTACTCTTTCTATTTCACGCGCCTATACCTTAGCCTTAATCCTTTCGATGGTTTAGAGAAATAAGCTGACAGACGCGAACAGTGGCTTTGTCAAGACTTATTAAGAGAGTTACATAAAGAGAAAAAATTGTTTTGTATCTTTGTACTAGACTCTACAACTTCCTAACCGATTTTAAAGAATCGTCCACATATAGAAAGCTGTATATACTTTATGCCCCGGGCAGACTCCCGCGGGATAGTCGAATGTTAGCACAAAGTTTTGAAATGCTCGCGGATGAATAGCCGCCTTTTGGGCAATTTTTATAGCTTGGTCATACTGTCCCTTTTACGCTCTAGCGCGCTAGGGCCGGGGTCTGCCTTGACCATGCTCCAGGGTTTGGCAGGCCAGGTAATTACAGTAGAGCAACCCGTGGTAGGCCACCGACGGTCATTTTTATAGGTTTAAAGGGGTATTATCTCTGTCAGCGTGCGTACTAACGCCTGATTGATCTGGTGGTTGCCCGCAGACGGGATCGACGGCAAGCAGGCGCGGCGCACCGGCACCAGCGGCCCGCTGGGGGAGCTGTTCGACCACGGACTGGACTCGTACTCCGCCGTCTTCATACCCACATGCCTCTACAGCATATTCGGAAGGTACGTACGGTTAGATAGCAATCCAAAGACGTGGTTTAACCTATGGCTGGTTTGACGTTAGACTACAAGCGCTGGATAACCCTAGTTGACCCTTGACATTAACTGTGATGGTGCGTTTTGACTGTAGTCTAAATAAAGTGCAGTTATTGTTGAAAGTATACGTTCATTATCCTTTACTCACTTGTTAATAGTTCTTATAGTATCTTACCGTAGCTCGTGGTGAAGCTGAATATGAAATTAATAAGGCCGTGTGATTCGTTGTTTGACCCCCTGGGGTAAGAAGCCGGAACCGAAATATGCCTTCATGGTTCATTCTGTGCCTTTCTCACATACTTGTAAGATTTATTATAGAGCACAAATTGTATTTGACAAAAATTATTAGAAGAATGTGTTGTAATGTTTTAACACTTTCGCTAAAGCCGACGCAACAATTGCGTCCGACATCGACGCTCCGCGTGTGTGCACGAGGCAACTGGCTGGTCCATTTAATACGCGCGCTACGATTCTTAGCACTGCTGTAGCATCTCTGGTATTTGAGTTAGCAGTGGAACAATGAAATAGGGCCGAGGGCAAACACGTAACCTCTCCTTGCTTAATTCACACTGGAGTAACAGCGGCTGGTAGCGTCTAGCTCGGCAAGTGAGGCTGCCAGCGGCACCGCGAAGTCGCCAGTGGCTTTAAGAGCCTACTCTTCGTAGGCTCTTGCGCATAGGGCATGCGCAATCAGCGGTCGCCCGCTATTTTTCAAGTCTTTCAAGCTATTCCTTGCATTTCGATTCGTGTCTAATGGTAATGAAAATTGGCATGTCGCTGCCGACCGCTGTGGAAAGTGCCTGTGGGCTTAACCGTAGTTATAAAAAAATTGCCAAATGTTAAGATTATACACCCTATCCGCAAAATTTAGCTATTATTATGTTATTATTATCCTTTGTCTTATTCCACATTTTAGGGATGAATTAAGTCCGCTGAGGTTCTTCTTCGTGATATGGAACATATTCATCAACTTCTATCTCACCCACTGGGAGAAGTACAACACCGGTGTGATGTTCCTGCCGTGGGGATACGACTTCACAATGATCGTGAGTTCGCAAACAACATTTGAATATTACATACATACATAAAGCTCACGCCTCTGTCCCACAGGTGGGGTAGGCAGAGAATATGGACCGCCACTTTGCTCTGTCCTGACACAACTCCCTAGCCGCGCATATATCCACAACTCCATACATCTCTTATTATTTTGGCCACTTCGGACCCTAGCTTATACATATTACGTGTGTATTTTACCCCTTATCAGTTTGAATGAAAGACCAATCGGATATGTATTCTAGAATAAAATTTCGTACAGGGGGAAGAGTAAGTGCACTCTTTTAATGACCTGAGAAGTTCAAAGCATACGGTGGCATTATCCGCGTACCTACCCATTTAAACACAGTACCGAACATTTATTCGGAAAGGATAAAGGCAAAGTAGTAAGGTGAACGCGAAGATGATGATGATGATTGATTCAGAAAGCGAACGTCACCGACTGTCCTGTCACTTGTATGGCGAGATGATATCGTTACAAAGTTCAATGTGCGTTGTAGCAAGGAGTTTGCTAGAGAGTGATGAACGTATCCAGCTGGGGCGTTGCCGGTGCGTATGCCTTATCCATTGAGAAATTTAACCAGTGGAAAGCGTATCAGTATGTTTTTGTTCTAAATACTTTTCACAAATTTGCGGCGGAGGAGAGGATTACGTCGCTTAATGCAATTGGCCGTGTTGTGTCCGGCAGAGTAGGATAGCACCCTTTACACTCGTGGGTGTCGTACAAGGCGGCTAACGTTTTCGAGGCAAATGATCTAGACTAATTTTCTAAAGATCTAGAAAAAGAGCGGCAGCTTTTTCCATTGTTATATACACTGCGATCTCCAACCCGTCGGCTAAGCATGGAGATTATGGTAATAATCTCCCCTTTCGTAGGAGAGGCCCTTAGTCCTGCAGTGGACTGTGAAGATGATGATGAATGCAATTGGTCGACGCGTGGTGGACGCAAAAGTCTAAGCTACGTAATACCAGCCACTCGCCATGATCAAATAGGATGGATCCCGCCCACTTCACCCCACACATCGTCAAGTGACGTTCATTCGAAATTTCTCCCCACACACGGTCAGTTTGGGTTGACAAGCCTATTTATTTTTGCCTCTACTCAAGCCGGCTGGAATAAGAACTAGATGATTTTTTATGTCGATTGGCGTCGTCATTTTGTTGTCAACAACAGCAACGCCTTTGTCAGATGAGTCACCGTAAACGTCTTGGTTGGGGGTCAATGACTGCTGTCGTCAATCCATATAGCATCTACACTAGCTGTGGCTGTCTGTCCCGGATCTACTACAGCTATGACTCGTATCTGTCAGGGCTCGTGTCTGGTGCTGGGCGTGACGGCGCTGGCGGGCCCGCGCGCGTGGCGGCAGCCGCTGCCGGGCGGGTTCTCGCCGGGGCTGCTGTTCGAGCTCACACTCTACTTCTCCGCCATGATCACCAGCCAGACGGTGATCGCGTGGAACATATACAAGTATGTGGGGGGGAGGGCTCGACATATACTAGGAACAGACGCCCCGATTTGGAAGGAGGCGAGCAACCGTCAGTTACAGTCGATACTAATCCTTAGGAGGTACAAAATAAAGACGCTTTGGGATGCGCTTGCGAGCCGACGGTTGGTCGGCTGCATCCAAAACGGAGTGTCTGTTACTAGTTATAGACCTAGCGCTTAAGGGGTATGTACTCGTTACGTTAGTGTCCAATGTGTTTCAAACAACTTTACCCAAAATGGTGCTGAACTGCGCATATACTGATAAACACGAAACATTTGAAGCAAGTTAGTAACTTCGGTAGTTTTAGTCTTCTATTCATATCTTAGTTTCATTTAAAAATTTAAACCATTACTCTCTTTTATAAATATTACAGGCATGAGGCATTTCATCTTAGTCCCCACAGTGACAACCTGCGGTTCTGCATTTTGTTACTTGCAACCTAAATGTACGAATTGTAGATGTTATGGGCGACAGTTAGCACTCACCATTAGGTGGGCTATCTGCTCTTTTGTCATTGAGTAGCGTAAAAAGAATAAAGCATGGTTGTCTCATAAGAACTGCATTAGCTAGTTTTACCACTACGCTGCGGAATAATTTTTCAAAATTCACGCATTACACTCTGTTCCAAGTTGTTTGAACCACACTGTAGGTCCCGTATTCCTGTGACCGCAGATCGTACCGCGACCGCACCGGCAAGATGCGTCCGTTCAGCGAGGCGGCGCGGCCCTTAGTGCCGTTGGCGGCGTTCTTCGCGCTGAGCGCGGGCTGGGCGCTGTACTCGCCCAACGCGCTCATCGACCGCGCGCCGAGACTCTTCTACGTGCTCACGGGGACCGTGTTTTCCAATATTAACGTGAGTCCACAACCAGTATAAAATAACCCATGATAGTGGTCGGAAAACTCCCGACTAAGGGTCCGGCTTGTATCAAATTCTTAATCGTATAGCATAAGATAAACACAAAATGTTATACACAATGACGTTAAATGTCATTCTTACAATGTGTTTAAGAATGTGGTGTAAGCCGGGCTAAGTCTACAT
Organism: Blastobasis lacticolella; assembly: GCA_905147135.1. Lineage (NCBI taxonomy): Eukaryota > Metazoa > Arthropoda > Insecta > Lepidoptera > Blastobasidae > Blastobasis > Blastobasis lacticolella. The sequence continues at coordinate 12,783,943 of LR990041.1, forward strand.
ATACAGTGGTGGCCGTATATTTAAGAACAATTTCACACAACAACCATTTCTGATACAGTGGCCTGAAGTTTTAATTATGTGTTGACTATTATTATCATCTATTGTTTATCAAATACTTCTGCTACACTTTTTATGCGTTAATTATATAAATAAATAGTTAATAACAAATTAAAAAATATGTATTTTGCCTAAACTATCCTTCCAATAGTTTTTCTTCTGTACTTTTTATTTCTAATGGTACTTAGCTTAGTTAATTTAATATCCTAAAATATTAGCCATTTTTTTAAGCACAATAACTTTATCCCTTCACTCTGCACCTCCCTGAGCCTATCTACATGCCGCACACTCACGTAATCTATCACGACGCAGTCACCTGTTAGTAGCCCAGTCCCATCACCTCGTGTCTACTTCGGTCCGCAGTGCCGCCTGATAGTCTCCCAGATGAGCGACACTCGGTGCGAGTGGTGGAACGGCCTGTTGGCGCCTTACGGGCTGTGCGTGGCGTTCTGCATACTGCTACAACCGTCGCCCTGCACGGAGCTGCTGACCCTGACCCTGCTCACGATTGCCACTACGGTCGCGCACGTCTACTACGGCGCTACGGTGGTGAGTGTTTCTATATGAATAAATACACAGATCATATAAATAGGGCGGTTTAGAAGAACGGTCCACTGGAACTTTAGCACACCATTTTAGTGTTTAGTTAGTGAATAATGGTTTATACTCTTAGTAAAAGTATTCAGTGGTGCGCACAAGGGGTTTATAGGTTAATGATTTATAAATTAATATTCCTGTTAATGACTTCTAAATTACAAGGTGTCTCAAAAGAAAGTTTATATTTATTTAGTTTACTGCGTGAACGCAACGAATCCGAGGGGCGCGGGGGTGGTGTCAATCAGTAGCCTTGCTCTTGGGTTTTCAGTCGCTATGGAGCGTTTCTCAGGAGCAGACCGCGCGTTGTGCGTGCGAGAGTTTTACAAAAACGGTAATTCAGCGACTGTATCGCGTAGGAGATTCTGCAGTATTCGAGATTTTCGCCACTCAAATGATGCGCCAAGCATTCCTCTTATTCGAAAATGGGTCAAAAAGTTTGAAGAGACCTGTACAACGCTGGAAAAACCAAAATCCGGGCGACCAAGGTCATCAAGAACGGTAGAAAACGTGGAGAGTGTTAATCAGTCTGTTCGCGATGACCCGAACCTTTCAATTCGGAAGCGCGCAAGTGCTTTAAATGTGCATAGATCATCATTACACCGCATTTTGCACAAATATCTAAAGCTGCATCCCTACAAAATTCAATTGGTGCAAGAATTAAAGCCCCAAGATGCCAGTCAGAGGCTTGACTTCGTAAATCAGGCAATTGAGCTCTTTTCAACGTTTACCAACATGTTGTTTTCGGATGAAGCTCATTTTCATCTTAATGGACACGTAAATAAGCAGAATTGCCGCTACTGGAAGGCAACGAATCCGAAACGCAAGCATCAGAAACCCCTTCTTTCGCCTAAAGTGACCGTATGGGCAGCGATGTCGGCGCGAGGAATTATCGGCCCTTACTTTTTTGAAGACGAAAGGGGGCGTGCAATTACAGTGAATTCAGAGCATTATGTGAAGATGTTAGACGACTTCTTGGTGCCTGAACAGCAAAACTTTCCTGGCTATAACCAAAGAACATGGTTCCAGCAGGACGGAGCAACGTCACACACGTCCAATACATCTCTGCCACGAGTTCATGAAATTTTCTCGGGCAAATTGATCTCCAAGAGAGGTGACATAAATTGGATTCCACGCAGTCCTGATTTAACCCCTATAGACTTTTTCCTATGGGGTTATCTTAAATCTAAAGTTTACGCCAATAAACCGACTTCCCTGGCGCGTTTGAAAGAAAATATCCGTCACGAAATGGCAGCCACTAAGTCCACCTGCCGAGCCGTCATAAGAAATTTTACTGTTTGATTAAATGAGCGCCGCAAACGCGAGGGTCTACATTTGGACGATATTATTTTTAAGAAATAAATTCCCAAATTGTGTATTTTAATAATCAATAAACATTTTTTCGATACACGGCTTACTTTTTTTTTAATCGATCCACTAAATATAAACTTTCTTTTAAGACACCTTGTATAACAATGTAAGTATGTAATTTTGGCTTAGAATAAAACTGCTGGATTGCCTATAAGTAAATAAGTAAATAATATATAAGCCGCTAGATGGCGTTGTTTTGGGATTTCATTATATTTCTTTTTCATTGCTTTGTTTTAAATTATATGTTTTATACTCGACATCGCTCAGTATGTCGAGCCGCTCGGTTGTATTATTGTGACTCCCTAACCAGTTTGCATACCATGTATGGTACAAGTAAAGAGAATATGGCGTGCATTATAGTGAACGAGTTTTTATCATTTGTACAAAATAAAGTGGACGTGTTAGTGAAATAAGCATTGTGCAGATTTGTGCAACGAACTTCTGAGATAGAAGACGGTAATAACGTACTATATGACAACTGTGACAACGGGCTCAAGAACGTTCAACGAAAAGGTGACGATAAAAAGAAGGAAAACATCAAAGATGTAATTAAAGTCTTAAAATAAATTGAATCAGCAGTGCAGCCATCATTCGTGGCGAAAGATCTTAATCGCCTTCCGCCGGTGACATTTGGCTACGTTGTTAATCGTGCTACATCGATTATTAAAGGACATCACATTATTACGGGCAGAAATTAGTGACCTAAAATTGAAATACAACGCCGACATGGAAGAATTTCGGAATACTATAGGCAAACGATCCCCAACTACTGCAAACCAAGATCAAATTAACTCGTCACAAAACACGCCTCAACGACATAAACCGGAATCGCCGCGAACGCCTGCTCTTGGACCACACCTCAACACGCACGTTCACGCCGTCGTATCGTAATATCATAGAAAACAACTCCGGCTAGCATCGTCAAGCGAAAGCCACCCGAACGCGCAAGACGACTGCATGTGATGGTGCACTGAATTTGAGTGCTTTACGGAGCGAAAATGTTGAAATATCCTCAAAATCTAAGGAAACAAAAATTTCTTACCTTCCGATAACGAGTCGTTTATAATGGTTGGAAAACGTAAGAAAAGCTCAATACGTAAGATAAAAATGCGCGGTACCCTGGTGCAAAGTAAGATATAGGTTGTTGATACTCAAAGCGCAATTTATGTGTCACGAACGAGTAAAAATGTTAATGTTATGTCCTTTTTTTATATCAACGGTAGGCAAACAGGCAAGCGGGCCACCTGATGGAAAGTCACCACTGCATATAGACATTAGCAAAACCAAGAGTATCGCTAATGCGTTGCACACGTTGCTCTGGCAGCAAAAAGGCAAATGCCCCTTTACTGCCAAAGCCACGGTTCCCCAAATCCCCACCCCATGGAGCACTGAAAATGAAAATGAAAAAGTATTGATTGAATTAGGATTACGTTAATTAATCTCTTTTCAAACGTCAAAAATCTAATGGAAAGCAAAGGGAAAGTTAAGCGAGCTTATCCAGGTAGGGGGCCTTACTCACTGAAAACCTTACTCGCCGGCAGAAACACAATACTATTTAAAAGAGTATTGTTTAGCTGCGGTATTCTGTAAGGTCGAGGTACTTCCTCAGTTGGCGGCTCTTATTCGAACGGGAGACCCCGCTATGCCCTACCTCTCTTAAGCATTGAAGCTCATATCGCTGAGATGGGTGAGCAATGTATCCGAGTTGAGCTGTTAACGCAGAACCAGGAAATGTCCTTTAATTCGTTCAAAGTTGTGGTAGCCAGTAGCGAGCTAAATAAGTTTTTGGACAGCGACTTTTGGCCGGCGGGACTAGTATACCGTCGTTACTTTGAGCGCAAAGCGCGTGCCGCTGACAACAACAATAAATAGATTATGAATTGCATTTCTATGACTACCTTTAAATGTAGAGGCGTAAAAAGAACGGTTCAGCACGTAAAGGACATATGCCAGCATTCGGCTCACGACTCACGACTTGCAATTTATTAACACCATTGACGAAAAGTTTAGCTGCTTCGCCAAGTCGGTCGTAGATACTTCGCAAGGAATATTGAGAGGGCGACCGTATGGAGGCCTGGCACCCATGTGGCGGAGATCTCTGTTCGAGAAAGTGACGGTAATACAATGCGATAGTAACCGTGTTTCCGAGATTCAAATACGCCATAAGGCGCAAAAGAACTGCTTCGTTATTAAGGCGCGTGCGCGGCAGCCCGAACAGTATCCTGCATCCTGATATGTATGATTCACCTATATGGCGGTAGGCATTTGTAAAGGTTGTCATATAGGTGAATCATATTTCATATTCCAGAATTAAAAAGTCTTTTACTAACATAGATTGTAAGATACCTGTACTACTAACAAAAATGGATCTCCGTTGTCTGAAAATAAATAAATTGAATTGAAGGATAACGCAATCCTAGTATTTAGTGTATACCTGACATGCGATGACCCAGAGAATCTGGTGGAGTTCACAGAGACTCTGATGTCGAGGCGGCTTTTGTGTTGGGTGACTACAATGCCGACCCGAAAAAAACTTTTGGAGGTGAGTTGTCGAGGTTTTGTCGTGACAACCATTTGATTTGTATGGACTAAAAACTGCTCCCGAAAGATTCGTACACATATCTCAGTGAGTCACATGGGACCCGTAGTTGGTTCGATTATATTTTGTCTACACGTGCAGCTCGACGTACGATAGTTAGCGCTGAAATAGAATATGGAGTATATTGGTCGACAATATCAGGAGCACTATTGGTTGATCTATGGGAATTTCCGATATTGTATCTAAGTTAGTCGGTGTAATTGGTTGTTGAGTGTGTATGTGTATTGTGATCGAATGTAGAGGTTGCATATTGATCTCATTTGTGTGTTCATCAGAAGTCGGTGTGTTTGTGGATCTGGGTGTTGTTTGAGTAGTTGGTAACGGCACATCAACGTTAAGTGTGACAAGTGTTGCACTCTCGGCATGTAACTTAATGTCGTCGAGAACTTGACTAGAGAGAAATTTACGTGATGTTATGCTTCTATAGCCTGATTTGATAAGGTGTTGCCGGTAAATTTGCGTATTTTCGGATTACCTGGATTGCACTCTTTAAACGACCTTTCAAATCGTTTAATGTAGCCAGGCCCTTCGGCTTTGGCTTTAAAGTAGCAAAACAGAAGTTCGTGTAGTTCAGGTTCTGACCACTTTCTTCTGGCATCGTCATTTATTGCTGAATTTCCTGTGGTCACTTCTGGCACACCGGCAGAGCTAGTAGGAGAGACGTCTCCACTCTGCAAATTATCACCAGGAATTTGGGCGGACTCGCGTTCTTCGTGTTCCCTGACGGAGGGCCGTACCCGACTCTCCGCCACCGATGGTTCGTAAGCTGTCACGTCCTGCATCGGCTCCCGACGTGTCCCGGCGTTCACTCCCGGGCAGCGGCCACATATGTAAATTACTGTTATTTAACTCCATTAAGGGTATCGCCATTGAATTATTGTCAGAGAAGGGCACAAGGAAATCTTGCGCAACATCAGACGATATAGGTGACACTGTTGTAGACCTTGATGATGGTGGGTTTTGAAACTACTGCGGTGATGATGATGGTGAAGGGAATAGACTTTGTGTTGATGATATTGGCGATGATGATGTATTTTTGGTAGAGCCGTTGCCTGCAGCAGTTTTTTTTTATGTTATACGGCAGACAAACAGGCAAGCGGGCCACCTGATGGAAAGTGGTCACCGCCGCCTATGGACATCAGCAACACCAGGGGAGACACCAATGCGTTGCCCGCCTCTGAAGAGACCTCTAATATACCTCTTGAACGATCCCATATCATAGTCCAAGGGAAACACTGTGGCTGGGGGCTCATTCCACATCCGAATCGTACGAGCGAGAAACATTCTTTCGAACCTTCGCGTCGTGACCAACAGAGTTGAAAACTGGGCAGAGTTTTTATTTTTAATTCTATTAGATGTCCTCATAAAATTCCCACGAGTAGCTACGGGTGTCCACCACGGCAGAGCCCTGCGTTCACCATGGCAAGGGTAAGTAAAACTGGGTGTCCCCCGGTACCCAGAGTCCGCATACTAAGGACCAGGCTTCCCTCCTGGCCATGCAGCCTTCGGCGTACGCTCTTCCACCTTGGCTTGGGTTGTATCCCTCTTGATAGACCTGTCCGGCATGATTGGCTCTACCGACATAGCCCTAAGGGTCATTGTACCACGCAAGCCCCGCCACGACGACAACGTAGAGATACTGCGGCGGGGTTATTATTATTATTCTATCATTATTTGTAATATTAATTAATATTGTGATATGGGTGTAACTATGTTACTTTTGCCTGAAATAAAGATTATTTATGATTTATTATTTTATTTTATATTTGCTAACGGCCAATTACACAAATTGGCCGTGTGGTGTCCGGCAGAGTAGAATAGCACCAACCCCTTACACTCGTGGGTGTCGTACAAGGCGACTAATGTTTTCGAGGCAAAAGATCAAGAGTCTCCGTAGTCTGGAAAATGGGCAGCAGCATTTTCCATTGTTATATTTAAACACTGCGATCTCCAACCCGCCTGCCAAGCGTGGAGATTATGGCAATAACCTCCGCTTTCGTGGGAGAGGCCCTAAGTCTTGCAGTGGACTGTAACGGGCTGTGATGGTGATGATGAATTACACAAACATACATTAAAAATGTCAAACCCTCGAAAGAATGGATAAATAAAGTTACATAAAATTTCCATTCCTCCACAAACAAAATTTGTATGAACAGCGTTTCCCCTTAAGTGGTAACGTTGGTCGTTGCCATTCCAAAGGCATGCCTCATGACCTTGGTCTCAGATTGAGATTTTCAGGCCTTTTGCTAAACCAGCGCCCTGCGCGCTGGTCTAATACCTGCTTGGCCAGTTTCCCTTATATGCTGCGTCGTTTTCATTCAACATACCTAAAAGCTTAAGAAAAACACCCATAGGTAAAGGCTTTGTGTGGGAATCAAACGTGTGTGCACTTGACCACCATTACTTCCCTTCCGCAAGCGTTATCTATACCAATTTAACAGTTATCACATTTGAAGAATTTAACTCAAGCCCTTAAATAGCCATTCCCGATAAGCAGTGGCGTTGGGTGGATTTTAAAGTCTATAATTGAAATTTTAACCCATATGCGTGAATTTTGTCTGCCTTTTAAAGTGGCAGCTGAGTGTGAGATGCATTCTCTTCGTAGTTGGTACTCGTAGCTTGATTGACTCATTCCGCGGATAATGTACAATGTGTGTAATATTCTTTTTCTATTGCAGGTACAAGAAATGTGCGAACATTTCAAAATCAAATGTTTCCATATCAAACCAAAGATTAAGTAAGTGTGAACATCAACACCAGACTACGATATTCTAATTTTAAATAACGAAATATTTTGATGTTGTTAGTAGTGATACATGTATTAGATTAGTCTATTATTAACGGAACTGTCAGATGTTCTAATTTTAGGGCGGCTGTACCAACATGTTGGCCGAAGTATGACGGAGACAAATACCGAGTCTGATTTGTATTGCCTCGTCATCGCTTGTCGATGTTCACCTACATGCCGATTGGAGGCATGCGCCAACGTGTTCCTTTGTAGACAACAGCACTTGCCTAATGCGCTTATTACAATTGACTAAATTCAGTAGCATAAATTTAGAAGGGTGAGAGCTAATAAAAGTGGAATGTATTGCTCATGAAGTAAGATCCATTTTTGTATCACTTATTATGTAACGCGTTGCTCCGTTTTTCAAATGCCGTTCTGAATATAGGCTATTGAATTTAGTCAAATGTAATAAGCGCATAACACAAATTTGACTTCGCTCGCGTTAGCTCGAGCTCGACCAGCATGTATAGCCGCCTTTGAATTGCATATTTGATCTGTTTCGAATCATGTTCGTTCGCGGGTACCTGTGATATTACAAGCGTCCACAGGTTACCGTTACCAGCGAGCCGAACCCTAGCTTGCCAAATTTGTGGACTGTGGTACAAAATAGTAGAGAATATTTTTCCGTCGAATTTATTTATACAGACGGTCTTTTTAGTTAGTATTATAATTAATGTTCTTTAAAAAAGGTCATTGAATGTTTGTATATCTGTAGGTTTGTTAAATTAGAAGAATCGTGTAATAGTCAAATTATTCCTAGTATTAAGTCGTCGTTTGAATAATAATGTACAAAACACCAACCAACCAATCGGTAAATTTTATGAACTGTCAAAACTCAAAGTCACTCACACACACACAAAGTCATAACGACTTGCAGCTTGATGAATGAGGGCTTTTTCGATTCCAAAATTCACGCGATAGCGTTACTGCGACGTGAGGTCTGATGTCAAAATAAAGCTCTGTCATTGGCTGGAATGGGTCTGGAATGGATCTGTCATTTCACAGCTGTTATATCCAATAGCGTGACAATATTTTGACTCAGCTCACATCTGACAACGTTATAGCCCTCATTGGTCCGTAAAAGGTATTGTTATTTGTTCGAATTCATCTATTATTGTATGAATACCATAGACAGTACCACGAACCAATTTGTCAAGCCGCAGGCCGCGGCTGTTGAGAGGTTTCAGGCTCTATGAAATTTGTATGACATGACTAGTTATAACGACATTGTCAATATGTCTCTCTTTAACGTTTTTATAATTAATTTACATCTCTTATATCTGAAGGTCAGTGTTATCATTACCTCAATTTTTCATTGTGTCACAAATTATTTTGAACATAGTTCAAGACCGCATTAGAAAAATCTAGGCTGACAATCGACCAAAGCGTTAGAAATCTACATATATCTTTGCTATCTCAAACAGAATCTCTGGCGTAATATTTTCTACGTTGATTTTTTAATTATTTAAAATGATAATGAAGTAGTCATAATGATAAGATTTACAAGGTAAATGTAATTAATTTATAGTTATACCTGTCCAGTCAATCTTAGCCAAAAGCATTTTATAGGGTAGGTTAGGGTTAAAAGTCTAGATTATGGGGATATGTCAGTTTATTTAAAATATTTGTTAGATTATAATTAAAAAATAGAACGGGGAATGAAAACTTCAGTATTTCCCGCATAGCTATGCTGTTTGATCTGTCACAAACTGCATGAAGCGTAGGTTTTGAGCAATTTTGTCTTTGGAATTCGTAGTTTCATTTATAAATTGATATCATCGTTTGTAGGTAGTTTCAGTTACATATCAACGTTTTTAAGTTTTATAGAAGACATTGGTAATGAATCTACATCCGCAGCGGCACCGCCTATCTCTAATCGCAAGATCCCACCCCTCTGCAATGACGTCACAACATGCATTTCGGATATTCTGTGACGTCATTCCAGAGGGTGGATTCATGCGATTGGAGATCGGCGATACCGTTCTGTAGCCACCCCGTTCAGGGATAGTGCCCTGACGACAAACCATATATCATACTAGAGTATGGCAACTGAAAGCGTATCCTGAAAAACGCGGGAAATTTAAAAAAATTGACAGATAAACTCTTAAATGTAATCATGCATATCAAGTTTGGGCTCGTTTGTTTTGTCTTGGCGAGAATTCTTTTCCTAGATGATACTCAGTTTCTAATGATGGAGCCTGAAGGTGCATGGCTTGATCTCTTTTAAAACGATACAAGTATTGCACGTTCCCTGGACGAGCGTGGGAAAGGCTTTATTTCGAGGACATGGTCGAGATTAATTACTGTTTGTTTCTATATACTGTATGAACCAGAGGATGACTTTTTAATCATGACAACCGCAGATCTAAAAGCTCCAGGATTCACTTTCAAATGCCAATATTTTTTTTACAATAGCAAACGAATTAGCTAAGTGGATTACTACTGGGTCCAAAACCTATTCTACATTTCTATGAAAAATAAAAGTAAAATGATTGTGAAAAAGTATATCATTTCTCAGTCAAATTTGGTAGCTATTGTTTTGGTGACTATTCTTATCAATTTGGTCAGTAAATATGCATTTATTTGGTCGTAAAAATCGTACCCCATTTACATTAGATACAGCCGTAGGTAGGTACCCATCAACGTATTGATACAACTAGTGTCATGTAAGAACAGACTTGGCGGGTCACGCGGTTCGACTTGCGCAGTAGACGATTTGTGGGTTACATTGGCGGTATGCGGGGCGGGAGGGGAGCGGACAGGCCGCTTAGAGGTGAGGCAAGCGGCGTGCGGGGCGAGGTGCTCCGCTAGTACTAACGAGTGCTAAAGTGATAGTTCTTTTGTTCTCCTTTGTTTTCATTGTTTATTATCACAGTAAATTATGTAGTCCTCGAAGTAAAACTTTAAAAACTTGTGTACGATGTATACACTTTATACACATTTATGGCGATTGAAGCAGAGCACGGCGTCGACAATTTCAAAGCGCTACAAAAACGTACAGTGAGCGCGAGTGTACCTGCGCGAAATCCCCTCTACTGCCTCTCTACTACTGACCCTTCTTTCATGACGCGGATAATAACTTTATAGTGATGTGGGGTTTAAGTGCAAGTTAAGTGTCATACAGTTTTGCTATCATTATTAGTAGAGACAATACAGGTCTCAGACCCATCAATCGATGGGTCTGAGACCTAATTTTGAAAGTCGAATGTTTGATGATAAATGTTTGTCCGAGTGAAAAAAATGTTTGGATGAAGGATCGTTTGTTCGAAAGAACTACGGAATATAACCTATATATGTGTTTGTGCCAAATAAATATGTGTATATGTCTAGTTCTTTGGGCTCTTTAGCAATTGCGTCTCGGACCCAGAATAAAGAAATATGATAAGTAGATATTTAATATATGTCTTGCATGTATGTAAATTTATTGGAGGTGCCATCTTTTATCCGCATAACGATTCCAACCGTATCGTTATTACCGATTATCATAGGATCGATCTTGTGACCACTTATAATTTTATTCATTATTGTCTGATAGCTGACGGGCCATATAATACCTAAGAGCCAATATATTATTCTTCATCTATATTATTTATTATTATTATATGATCTAAGTGTGTACACCATGGTGATGATGATGATGCCAACCTAACTCCCTGAAAGGCTCATGGCAGGCTTCTTTTTCGATAGTGAGGCACTTAGTTCTGATCGGAATTTAAGAAAGTCGACCCACTTATCATCACCCTACTCAGACCACTTTATTTTCTTTTCAGAAATAACAATGTTGACCAGCCAGCAAATCGCTAAGAGTTTTTATGAGATTTTGTTATCTTCAAGTTGAATTTCATGACAACTATGAAACGTAATGTAGATCAAGAATATTAAAAAAAATTGAATTAATTTAATTAAAAGTGAAAAATAAAAATTATTTATTTAAGTTAATTTTAAAAAGATCGGCCTCCATAATTATTTATAAAACGATTAGCGAAATCTGTCGGTCTTGTTATAGTAAATTATGTATCTCCTAATAACTAAAGTAGGTGTTTTGTGCGGAAAGAAGGACCGGCAGAAATGTTTGGACCCCAGCCTATATGACCAATAACGTTGAACGGTATGTTATTGGAAAGGATTTTTCATTTACTACAACTTTTACCATGGCGACAATCTTCGAATCGTTGTGCGAAAAAAGATTATGGTCAATACAATTGGTCATAATAGTACGAAATTATGTTTACTTTAATTGTCCCTAACTTTTTTCTCACAGCGATTCGAGGATTATCGCCGAAGTAAACGTTGGAGAAAATATAAAATCCTTTCCAATGACATATCGCTCAACGTTATTGGTCATATAGGCTGGGTTGTCCGGCCCTCTATTGCTCTCAGCGATTTTTATTTTAAATGTGTAAAATATTATCGATTTCCAGACTCATTACGACTGCAGCTAATCAACTTAACGTCTATACATACGTCTGTAATAATCAGTATGTCAAACATTAAGCAAGCACCGTTTTTATAGAAGTTATAAAATGTTTGTGTTATAACAATTTGTTTATGCCATGTTTATGTATATTCGGAATAAAACCGGGTGGTACTGGGGGTTATATGGGTTTCTTTATTATTTTTAAATGCATATCCGTGGCGTTTCAGGTACAATGTTGAGACAGGCCGTCAGTATAAGTATTTAGTGTTTCTATTTAGTGTTCGACTGACGCGACGGACGTACCGTCGGTCGAGTGTGGCTATATCAATCCACTGAACCACTTCATTGCGGCATTTGACGTGCGCTACGCGCGTATCGTAGGCATTCGTAGCTTCGTCATATTTTAGACTTGCTGACGGTCGGTTGAGCACTAAATTCACCCCGAAGGGCGCTTTAAGAGTGCTCAACATAACAATTGTAGTACCTAGGGCTTATTTTATACGGGTGATTAGCCGCCACTCACCCATATGATCATTTCTATCAGACATAAGAGGAAAATAACCTAGTGTAAATAAAACAAACGTCGATATATAAATTAACCTGTACAAATTTTTACACGTTCATATTGTTTAATAATTTACATAGTTTAAAAATATTACGTGACCTTTGATCCTTGGGTATGTATTTGTTTATTAAAAGCCTTCGCTATCCCACTGTAGAGAAAAGGCCTTCCATTCCACACGGTCTATGGCTTTCCGAGGCCAGTCATTATAAAAAAAGTCCAGTTCGTCACGCCATCTCCGCTTGGGCCTACCGCGCCTCCTTTTCACGTTTTGTGGGACCCACTCTGTGGTAACAGTCCCACATGCGACACAGTCCAATCGGCGATTTCAGTTATGGAGTGCAGTAGCTTCTTACGCGGACTGACAATTTGACTCCCAATTTACTGCATCCCATGGCTCGCTGGCAAGTCATATTAGAAAATAGGTAAAGGTTTCTGTGCAGACTTCTAATGATCGAACTACTAAACCGATTACGAAAGTAGTAAGATACGCTAAGCCAAAGAACGAGAAATGTTTAGGAACAGAATGTGGTCCACATGGACGAAGTAGTGGGGAAAAGCTAGTTTCTTAACCGTTGCATTTATGTACCTCAATTATTATTAAGTGGACGATATAATTTCCCGATTGATGAAATTGCTACGGCGGCAAAATGACTTTTGTTAAGCTTGAAGGGTTTGTAAGGTATGGTTCGATAGTCTTTTATGTCAAATAGATAATTGAAATATTATTTGCTCAAATATAGATATAGGTATGTTTATCATGTATGTAATTGTTAAGTTTGAAGAGTTTTTTGCTTTAGTTGTGTTAAGTAGACATGAATAAATACCACTTTGGTTCGTATGCCCATACCATAGTAAGTAATAGTGTAAAATGAAAATGACATTTGCATGTAGGTACCTAACAATGAGCCATATAATGGGCCTCCTGGCTGGTTTCTATTATAATTACGTAAATTGCGCTTTATATCTTTATACTTTCGAAAAAAATACAGAGCAACCAGTGTTTTATTGAGTACGGCTTATATTGACCTGTTTCACCACCTTTTCATACCATATTCCTTTGAACAAAAGTTAAAGTCTAGTTGCTCTTTATGTAGAAGCGGGTGAACTAATTTTTATAGAAGCTAGCTTGGAAAATGCTTATTAATAAGACATTTGTTAACATAGGTAAGTACCTACCTAGTAATTGTATTTTTATCTATTACGGAGATAAATGTCCTGGCTATGAGTGGGCTCTAGGGTCAAGTTGAATAACGTTTTTATATTTTCTCCATGTCAATATTACAAATTCACACAAGTTATAAAGAAAATTGCCCTTTTCAAACCATGATGATTAAAAGGTCATTACGGTAATAGGTATGGAAAAGGTCACGTTATGGCATTTATTTATTATTAACCGAAAGCTATTTGTAAATTATGTGTCTTCCTGGTATTGAATAAACGTCTTCATAATTAAATTTTGTTTTTTATTAACGATATATAAAGCTCCTTTTAAGATGGCGATAACACCTATATTTCAAGATGGCGGCGCTCCACAGAGGAGAGAAAGAAAAGGTCAGGGACTGAGAGCTGAGTGTAAGTTGTACTTCGATTTTATTTTACTATTGCGTTTACGTAGAAATTCGTTTGAAAATATGTAGATCGCCCTCTAGTAGTACGTAAATGAATTTTTTTCTTCATGCATACGTAAACGCAAACGCGATAGTAAATTTAAAATCGTTTCAAAACTTACACTCAGGATGGTGCAGATGCCTCGCCTTGCCCCACGGTGGGTTCGCCCATGCTTGTCGTGGATCTTCCAGCTTCGTACGAGCCGCTTTGAATGCGTACGGCAAAGGAATGGAACATGTTGCCTACGACTGTGTTCCCTGTCCTTGATCATTATAATCTGGACGCCTTTAAGGCTAGAGTGAATAGCCTGACAGGTATGCTCCATCTTCGGCCGCATCGTCACTTACCTCCCACGAGAGTTGGCGGTCAAATGCCAGGCTGGTCTAATTAAAAAAAATCAAATTGGATAATTTACCGAACATCAATCATCACGCACGTTTTTTTTATACCATTAAGTTGGCAAAGTACTTCAAGTACGCGGTTTTTAAGTTTGCGAACTAACTCGTATCAACAGGGGCGATAGACGTACGAACTTCAAGTACGCGTTTTTTAAGTTCACGAACTTATCCAACTCGATTTTTATGAATTCCGTAAATAATTCGAGTGAGTAGCTTCGAAAATCAGTCAGTTTCGCAACAGAAAACCATAAAGTTAATTAAACTTAAACTAATTTTATGCACAAAACAACTGCACGAGATATATCACAAAAAAACAATCGGCTCGCGGCTCGCGGTGCTGACAGACGCGCGAGCCGAAGCCGCGAACCGCGAGCTACTAGCAAAATTCAAACATGTTCGAACTTACTCGGCGATTTTAAAGTGCGCGTAGTTAGGCTGACACACGAGCGAGCAAGGTCGTTGAGCTACAAGTACGCGTGCTTACTCGCACGTCTATCAGCCACTTTATGGGAGACGGGAGTACGTGGCTGCATGCGCCTGGGGAGCCAATCAGCGCTTGCGCATGATCCGTACGGCCGTTTCGCGCTCCGCGCACTTTCCCTCGACACCTATTTTTACTTTTGCGCACCGCTAGGTTTTCGTCTTTCGTACCGCGACCTATGCCAACTGAAAACTATAATAGGCTATTTTCAGAGCTATCAACAAAATATGCTGAAAAATTAGCATCTAATTATCACAACGTACCTGAAACAGATTCACATCATGATATCACCAGCCCATAATAGTCCACTGTTGGACTGAGCCTGCCCCATATTAGTAGAATGTTATGCAACAGTCTCCACGCCACGTCTGATAAGCGGATTGGTGAACGCAGTGTCGAAAACACTGAACAGAAAACGATGTTAAACCATGGGGAAAAAAATATTCTACAGTGTTAAACGCATTTAGCCCATTACAGCTTACTACTGGAATGAGGGTTTTAGGTTTTTGCGATTCCAAAATCCATGAGATGGCGTGAGGTCTGCTGTCAAAATAGATTCGTCATTTTAAAGCAGTTGCTTCTGTCCAATAGTACGACAGACCTTACGCCTCACTAGCGCCATCTGAAATCGTGAAAACCCTTACTGAGCCTTGTCGGTCCCATTTGCATCTAACTCCAGCAGAGTTAAGTGTCAGTTACGGTCAACAGTTTCCTGGGAAACCGAGGAAGAACGAAACACGTGCCTAGGTGAAGTGGTGGCACTAGTGCATGGCAGGTTGTAGTCGTGTAGTAGCGTGTAGAGCCATACAAGACTAAGGCAAATATTCATGTAAATAGCAACTAATAAATTATAGAGTCGCGAGTTAACGCCTGAAATTATGCTCAACAAAATAAATAAAATACAGTTTTTAATTAGCCTATATTATTAGTTCATATTCATTTCATGTAATAGAAAAAACGGACACCAATCCATACAACTGTTATCACTTAATACAGCTTAATCAGATATAATCCACATCTAAGTTTGAACACATGCAAAACTCCCTTACTTCTACTTAGTCCATAAAAATACCAGAACAATAAACAACACAAAAGCACATCGGAATCTTATACATATGTGAATCAAAACTACCTAAATAAAAGATGAAAGACTTCTGCATAGTAACGGAATTATCACAAGAATGATTGAATACTCTATGGTTGGACGGATATACAAATGGTGTTTAAAAAGTATGAGTCAAAATTTATGAAACAATCCGGAATTGGGTCTAATATATAGAAAATGATATTGAAACTGTAGTACTATTAATTATTCTTGGTCAACTTTACACAGCGGCATCTAGCGCCAATGTGCCCCAAACTCAGCAAAGCTTGTACAAGCTTCTTTAGCTGTACTTTTACTACTATGGGTACTTGGGCTTCGGTAGGTTAGGTACTAGTTAACGAATATACTACCGTATATGTTAAACTATATACTTATGGCCTGGGTGTCGGCCCGGATAAAATTCAATTTTTGCCTGGCAGGGAATCGGACCGATATTCCGATCTGTGTATCTGACCGGCATGGTTAGCACTCAGGTCCTCATTTGCTATTCACCGTTTTTAAAACCAAGCTTTCTTTAAATTTCCATAGATGGCGCGCTCGAATGACTCAAATATTATTAAAATCTCTTGGCTGGATGGTATTGACAACATATAACTTTATTTTGATGCAATTTTTTTTGTTCTATTAATCAACGGATTTTGGAGGCTAGTGCTCCTTAGGACTCAATTTTAAAATGGTAGCACTTTAGCAAATAACTGGCGTTTTAATGCTATTTAATTGGTTCTGAGACAATTAATGATGACAGTCATACATGGTTTGTCACATAACAACAATAGCCAAATACAGTCAAAATATTTTTTCGAATTTTTAGAGCACGCCATCAATGAGAAGTTTTAGGAAGCTAGTCTTGAAAACGGCTCATTATCTTTTTATATTATATATTATTATAAGTTTCCTAGAAGCTACACCGAAATTAGGATCCCCCATACAATTTTGGCTCGTATTTTTTTAACATCTGGTATTTACCTACGGCATACAGGGTGTAAAAAGACCGCTAGCATTAATTTAAACCCCATATTCTACCCATGAAACTGAACAACTTTCCCCAAGAAACATACTCGCGGAAATGACTTCATAATTTCGCTACCTTAAATAAATAATTAATTGCGACGCGCAATGTTCATCGTCTGGCGCACGCCTCTCGCTCGCCCACGTGACCAGTGGCCACTGACGTCGCGCGGTCGGCCGGCCTGCACGCTTTACATTGCGTGCTTTTGCTTAAAGTGCATTTTTTTCAACTTAAATTTGAACTTTGAGTGTCTAAAATAATTGTGAACGATGTAGTTATCGATATGATATTTTATAGTACAAAAATACAACTTTTCTTTTTTAAAACAATCTCGATTTCTGCCTAAGCTATGAGTTTCCGCGGGTATGTTTCTTGGGGAAAGTTGTTCAGTTTCATGGGCAGATTATGAGGTTTCAATTAATGCTAGCGGTCTTTTTACACCCTGTATAGCGGAGAGAATAACTTGTAGAAAAAAGACCCATGGACTCAATTAGAATAACAAAACGGTAGTTCATGGATGATATTTAACAATTACCTACAACGTCTCTGCTCCGACTGCCATAGATAATTTACATATCCATCTTCAGAGTTACTAAACCTCCCCTGTGAAATAACAAGGAATTATAAGAAGAACATAGGGAGAGCGAGTTAACTCTAGTTAGCTCCAATTTGCATTAAAGTAACTGAGACATAACGTTATATCAAGCGCGACAAGTCTGCAGTGTGGTACTGTTGGGGCGATACAGGAAGAAAATGAATAGAATAAAGCAATAGGATAGGAATAACAATATGCAAAGGAGAGGAAAAAGTTACTAAGACGGCCACTGGGTAAAATTAGATGTTCTATAATTACCGTTAGTAGAATTAGACTGTTATTAAATTATCGGGAACTGGAAGAACTCAAGACACCAGACTGAGGAGGAATAGCGTTCCAACTCCAATAAGCAGATCTTCAAAGTAAAAGAGAAAGAGGCAATTTGGCTTTTTACCGCCGAAAATTGTCAAGCATTACTGCGACGTAAGGTATGTTGCCAAAATAAAGCCCTGCCATTGGCTGGAATAGATTCATCATTTTACAGCAGATGTTTCTATCCAATAGCACGACAGAATTCTGACAACAGACCTTAAACTAGTAACAGACGTTCCGTTTTGGCTGGAGCCGACCAACCGTTGGTTGCAGTTGATACTAATATTTACGCAGAATAAAATTTTGGGTGGATTTTGGGTGCGGGGGTCGTCCGACAGAGGTCGGCTCGCTTGCGCATCCAAATTATTTCAACAGCGACTTTATTTTGGATTTTAGGATTAGGACGTATGGATTAGTTTCGACTGCAACAGACGATTGGTCGGCTCCAGCCAAACCGGAAAGTCTGTTACTAGTTTTAAACCTTACGCCTCACTAGCGCCATCTAAAATCGCGAATACCCTCATTCCTTGCTATTTCACTATTTTAAGGGGGAGGTAAGTAGTTATTTCAGTTTATCCTATAATTTTTTATTTCCTCGTAATCGTGTCGGATTTATACGAATCAAATCGGACTGTTATAGAATGTTAATTTATATAAGTACCTACAATCTTATGCATTATACTCCTTTGATCAAGGTGTCTATAACCTGTTTGTGGTCAAACAAACTTAATGCAAAATCTAGCAAACATTCAACTTTTAATTCACCGAGATCAACCGCTAAATCTATAGTCTCGAGTCTAACAAACAACGTGCACTTTTATTGAATGACCTAGTTGAGAATCTGTTAAAATAGGTAGAGGTTTTCTCTATATTTGTCTGTTCACCGCGCGCTTTTGGGAATCGCACCACTATTTTCATTTACAAAGATACTGTTATTGAATATTCATAACACTACATATTAAAACTCTAACACATTAAAAATAACAATAAGTATAATAATAAAGTGTCGATTTTTAATCGAAATTATTCGATTATGATCCCTATGCTTTTATATTATGCGCTATTGATATATCGCTGATTGAGTTGTAAAATATATTCTTTTATTATCTATATTATGTTTATTCGGTATTGTAATGTTTTATTATTGCACAAGCCAGACAAATTTTTTCCTTTTAATGGACATTGGCTTGCGAGAACATGAGAGGAAGGTGGCAAGGCGGCAGCGGAAATACAGCAAACCACGCCTATACCTACCTTATATATACCTATTATATATATAAGCTATACCAATCCAGTAATTCTTATACTAAGAAAATAACAAATAAACTCTTAAATTACCTATTTCATAAGTATTCTTTTTTTTGTGTTTTCAAGTTATATCTTTTTTTTGTTGTTAATTTTAACTTTATTCAAATTACAGAACATGATTTTGGATAAGGGAGTAGACTGCGTCTAGAGAACGATAGGAATCCATAATAACACTACTACAGCAAACTTTAAATCAGAACTATAGTAAATACTGTTCTACTGCCAAATAAATTTTGCATAACGAATCTCCTGTATTATCCCACAAACGTACTTAAGAATCTCCTGTAAAGTTATTTTCTAATGTTAAGGAATTTGAGAATATTTGGCTTGGTGTTATTGCATAACCGGAACGGACAACACTTGCAAACAACGTGATAATACAATAGATTGATATTCATTTTGTTCACATGATGGACGCTGCGCAAAACGAAACGTATTTGTATTGGGTGACTTTGCAAGACGACCAAGGTATTTGCTACCTGGCAGGCCTCATACTGGCAGGCTCAAAGCTACACTTAGATGTTTAGATACATAATATTACAATTTCAACCTGCACAACACGCGATGCTAAAAAAAACGCGCGGATGTACACGTGTAGGTATACTTTGCTTTTTAATAGTATCTGTCCTAGTCAAAATTAGGAACAAAGTGTACCTATTCTAAATTCAGTTAACTCACTTTTCTACTCCAATTAAAAGCAACATAAATTACAACATTAAAACACAACGTTCCACACGACAAAACCACTGCATTTACGCAATCTTTTTATCTTGCTCAATATGATTATATGTATTTATTTCCATTGTAAAGATGGCACCATTGTTCTTATTTCCTTACAGGAATGTCGTTGGCAGTGTTTACGTTAGATTTGAAGACATTTTTTCTCATCGCCCCATAACTTCCGGGGGGCACACTTTGTACATAATTCTGACTGTCACTCGTGCAGTATCCGTACCCATGTCGCTGACACGGTTCACATCGCCACTTGCTATTATAGGTATTCCTTCCACTGTACGTACACTTAGAAACTAGGTTGTCGATAGCACGGTATGGGTGCCGTCGGCCGCCGGCGGTGCGCCGCGGGGCCGGGCGCGGCGCGGGCTAGCAACGCTGCCCGACGTACTCCCCGTAGGACGCCGACATCTCCTCGGACTGGTACCGCGTCAGCTTGATGGCGCGCCGCACCTCGCCCGTGATCGCCGCCTTGTACCCGCCCTTGCGCAGCAAGGAGTCGATCGTCTGGATCTGGTCCCAGCCTGTAGAATA
This sequence comes from Blastobasis lacticolella, assembly GCA_905147135.1. Lineage (NCBI taxonomy): Eukaryota > Metazoa > Arthropoda > Insecta > Lepidoptera > Blastobasidae > Blastobasis > Blastobasis lacticolella. The sequence goes on from LR990041.1 coordinate 12,804,416, forward strand.
CGAGACAGATTATTATTTATGGCAATTATCGTGTGGAGACACAGCGTGGGTGTCAGGTAGAGTAAACAACACCTCCCGTTGAAGGGTGTTGTACAAGGCTGCTTATTTTTTAATAACAAATGTCACCTTTGTCATTGACAACACTAGACCATGATAACTGAAAAGTGATTTAAACGTCGGGATCAAATGATAAGTATATAACCACGATTAATCTGTTTAAAGTTGTCTCTTTTAAAATGTTACTGCATTTACTAACCTATCAACTTGACGTTGCTTTATGGGACACCCTTCAAAAACATTTTTTTATGTTATACGGCAAACAAACAGACAAGCGGGCCACCTGATGGAAAGTGGTTACCGCCGCCTATGGACATCAGCAACACCAGGGGAGTCACCAATGCGTTGCCCGCCTCTAAGGAGACCTCTAATATACCTCTTGAACGATCCCATGTCATAGACCAAAGGAAACACTGTGGCTGGGAGCTCATTCCACATATGAATCGTACGAGCGAGAAACGTTCTTTCGAACCTTCGCGTCGTGACCAACAGAGGGTCTACGTAGTGAGGATGAGTACCCAGCCCACGGCGGGTGGTGCGTTGGTGAAATTGTGCTGTGGGCACCAGATCATAAAGTTCCTCGGAACACTCCCCATTGTACAGTCGAAAGAACACACACAGGGAGCCAAAGACCATTCGGTTCGCCAGTGGTTCCAACTTGCTTGTTTGTATGGGATCATCGACAATTCGTACGGCGCGTCTCTGTCCGTAGTCCAGACGATTAAGCAGGTCGGCAGTTTCGCCGTTAAAAAATGTTTGGTTTATGCAGCCCCTCAAAAATATATTGATACACTATACTTATTATTTGGAGTTACGAGGGCTATTTAACGAGATGAATCAAAAATCTATTCTGATCGGTACAAAAGCGAAAATCCATCAGTACCTAGGTATTACACGAACGGGTCGTTTGTTGTATTTCTTCTTGTTGAATAACCCTCACAACTTAATCAGTTTCTGCAAGAAGAGGATCCCTGACGAATGGTGCAACAGTTCTCTGATATCCATAATTAAACGTGTGATGTACAGGTTTGGAATAACAATAATCAACTATACTAATATTATAAAGAGGTAAAGTTTGTATGTTTGTTGTAAGTATTCATGGGGCATAAACTACTGACCGATTTTCTAAATTCTTTCAATAATACGAAGCTACATTATTCCTGAGTGTCTTATAGTACTTTTAATCTCGGAAAAATATCAGGATCCCGTGGGATACTTAAAGGCAAGGATGTTGGGGGTAGTCTCTGAAATTGATCTAATTGTCTGAAAAAAAAAGGTATAGTAGGATAAGTGTAGAATAGGTTTAGGGTAGGATTGAGTAGTGTAGGGTTGGGGTAGAGTAGTGTAGGGTAGGGGTGGAGCATTGCAGGGAAGGGATAGGATTGAGTAGAGGTAGGACAAAACACGAACGGCACCGGGCGAGCTAGTAAATAAACAAAACATCATATAAATTATACATGCCCTGCTCAGTGGCGACTTGCGGCAAGTACGTGGCGGTGCGCTTCGAGCCTCTCTCGTTGAGGAACTCTATGCGGATGCCGTGCTTGCCCAGCTTCCAGTCGAGGTAGTGTTCCGCCTCCTCGAAGTGCTGCAGGATGGAGACCGAGACCGTGAGCCGCGGCACCTCGTCGCGCGTGATAGGCGCGAACCGGGAGTCCTTCAGCGCGCTCGTGATCGCGTACTCGCGGAGACCTGCCGCAGACACATGCCCGTCGTTATACGTCAACGTAGCTCCCGGCGGCGTCGTTATCGCGACGAGTGACAAATATAATCAAAATTTTGCATACACGTTTTCGTCCAAGTGTATTTGGTAATTTTCTCTTCTTTACCTACACTTAATTAAGGATCTGGAAGGGTAGGGAATATAACCAGAGAGACAAAGCTCTTGAAATTTCTTACAAATCCAATATTGTCTAAAAATTTAAACAAGCACAGGAGATGTGGGGGCCTAGCAAGAAAATTACCAACAGAGATCTTTTATTTTTAAACCCGATAAGTACGGCGGATGCGGTAAGTAGTTGGCTGTATGCTGTATGACACGGACAGATAATATTTGTTTCAAACTAAACTCGCGTTCTTTACACATATTATTATATTAGACGGGACTTGGACGCGACGTACCTTTATGATTTGTTTTCCCGACGTTTCGGTAGGGTTACACCCACAGTGGTCACGAGACGACTGCCGTGGGAGGTGACAGCTGCGGAAACTTTTTGGAAAAGGTATGTGGATGACATCTTCTGCATTTTTAAAGGTAGTGAGCCGGAAGTAAGATAATATTTAGAACATCTAAATTCAATCCACCCAAAAACAAAATTCACGATTGAGGTGGAAAATGACCGACAATTGCCGTTCCTAGATGTCCTGGTAAAGGTACGAAATGATGGATCTCTGGCGCACTCGGTATACAGAAAGACAACACACACGGAAAGATACCTGAATGCTTCATCACACCATCATCCCCGACATTTACCCTCCGTCATAACCTCGCTCACAAGTAGAGCTAGAGATCTTTGTGACTCGGACCACGTAGAGAGCGAGTTGTCACATGTCCAGCTGGTACTACGGAAGAACGGGTACAAGGTGATAAAGAAGCCGGCGAGACGGAAAAAGAGGGATAAGCTCACAGAAGTAAGTCGGCAATCAGCATTCCTACCGTATGTGAAAGGGGTGACAGATAAGATCGGATCAGTACTGAGTAGTTACTCGATTCCAACAATTTATGTCCCGCACCTCAAGGTAGCGAACCTGCTGCGTACGCCAAAGGATGTGATCCCGTATCAGACGCCAGGTGTCTATAAGATTGACTGTAGCTGTGGAAGCTCATACATTGGCCAAACTAAACGTTCGATTGCCGAAAGGGTCAAAGAGCATATAGCTGCAGTTAAAAACCACCAGACGAATAAATCTGCCATAGCAGACCACCTGCTCAACTCAGGCCCAAACCACTGGATAGAACTGCATGCGCCTTATGTCCTCTCCACTGACCGGCAATATTATCCACGTATGGTTCGGGAAGCGATTGAAATTAAAAAGTACAAAACTTTCAATCGGGAGGATGGATATAAGCTTTCGGCGTCGTGGAATCCAGTGGTGTGCAAAATAAATAACCGTAAGACACAAGAGTTATCGTCGGACGCATCCGTGGATATCGTGAGTGTTGTGTGTCGTGCAGTTCCGAATCAACAACAAACTGACAATTTTATGTGAGGGTAGGAGTCTACCAGCACATCACCGCAGCTGTCACCTCCCACGGCAGTCGTCTCGTGACCACGGTGGGTGTAACCCTACCGAAACGTCGGGAAAACAAATCATAAAGGTACGTCGCGTCCAAGTCCCGCCTAATATAATAATACGGACAGATAAACTTAGCACGAACAGGTTTACTGTTATAGGTAGCATATGAGACTGAACTATTTGACCAGTGCAGGTAAAGAATCTGTTACTGGTAGCTTATGACACAGCTTATTTTGGGAAGTCGGAACCAATATCTTTCCTACTTTTATAAATTTTTGTCGCAGATTCGAAGACAGACAGCTTGTCCTGGGTGTGCTCGAGTGTCAAAACTCTTTTGGGTTGCCGCAGGAGTTGCAGCGGTGAGAGCAAGTGGTGGGGCTTGGCCCAATGAGGAGTTTTCCAGTAGGTATCTAAAGCATTCTTAACCACTCACTAGATGGCGCCCCGACAATTTTGGTAATTGATAATCGCTTGAAATAGGTTCTTAGCAAAGAGGATATAAACACTGGGTACGTTATATTTGATAATATTGTATTTATCAATAGTTTAAAACCATTTTAGAGGTTGTAATAATAATGGAACATAGTGCCAACTTATATAAATATTTCTTTATACAGTTCTTTCAACCTTTAACAGTTATGTTTATATTAATAAACATTTTATTTTTAAGTTTAGTATTAGTTAGTTGCATGAAATCACTGCCACCATCATACAGATTATAAAAAGATTACCAAAATTGTAGGAGCGCCATCTATTGATGATTTTTGAAACCAACTATCAATACCTACTGGAAAACTCCTCATTATGAGGATTAATTCGTAGATGTTATGGGCGACAGTTACCGCTTACCATCAGGTAGGTTATTGCCGGTTTCACTGCGAAGAATAATAAAAAACCGAGAGCTTAATACTTTACCTCGATGTCTCTACGTCCATGGTACACTTCATCTATGGGTCGTTACCTCGAAGGGTTTGCCTCAATAGTCCATTTCATCAATGCGTCGTTACCTCGAAATTTAGTAAAACTAATAAACTTTTAACCTTTTCAATGCCAACGACGGATACATACGTATATTAGATTGACCGCAAGCGACGGATTTATCCGTCCTAGGGATGATAATACTCTTATGATTTGAAACCTAAAATGGACTTTACATATGAGCTTTCGAGGTACTGGCCTTTCGAGATAACGACCTATCGATGAAGTGTACCGTCGAGGTAATGTAATTCGAGGTACAGTATTAAACTCTTCTGCGATACCTCGCGGGCGCGGTTTCGGTCGCTATCTCGATGTCACCTCGATGTTAAACAAATGTATGCAAGTAGACCAGCACGCACACGCCGAACGATAGCTCACAGTGATCCGCCGCGGTCTACATAGATGCTTACCTCGATGCCTACGTGAAACAAAATATTCTGTTTTTACATCGCGGTCGATGGCAAGAATCGATGTGATCCAATTCGTGATTAGTCAAATTTGTTCGCCTCATCTCTGCTTAGCTTTTGCGCCATTTCCGGTTGGTTGTTTGTTTGTGTGCTTTTCTTTGCAAACTTCGATTCTAAATTCCACTTTATTGTGTACGTAATAAAATGACTCAATTGTCATTCTCGTATGTATAGGACCAGAATTTCTCTGGATCGTCCTTTAATTGTGGAATAAGATGATAATGATATTCATATATAGATTTATTGCCCCATTTGATTCACTGGGTGTGCAGTATGATTAGGCCAAAGATTTTTACATTTAAATTGAAGATTAGGCGCATTAGCAAGCTTGATGACGTTAAATCAAAGTAAGTCCCTGTCACTATCAAAGAGACAACAAGTTTTTCAAAACACGCGACTGGGTCACTAAGCTTAGCTAGGTGCGACTGAACCGACGTGTTCGCACCGCCATCCATGTAGAAATAGCAAATATCCACATCGTGGTATCGAGATAGCGACCGCGAGCATCTTCGGCATAGAAGTACCCTTCGGTCACTGCGTTTTGACGTATTATGTCAGATTACCAGAATGCCAGATTCATATTTCACGTGAAATTTCTGTATTAGGCAAATTCTCGAGGAAACAACTGACACTGATTATGACTTTATGATCCATCGGTCATCGTTGGTCGGCTGGAAGATATTTCTTTAGAAATAAGCTGTACCTGTTGTGATTTTTTTCTGTTTATCTATTTTGTATACTATTTATTGTGCACAATAAATGTTAAATAAATAAATAAATCAGCGTCAGTTGCTTTATAAGGCACAGGTGCAAACTGCCGATCTGCTTAATCTTCTTCAGCGCGGCGCCATAAGAATTGTCGACGATCTCATAGTAACTAGAATGAAAAATATATTTGACATTCTGCTAATCTGATATTTTGCTAATCTGAACGGAACACTGCTGAGTGGCCAGTTTCGTAGTGCCAATTTTTTTAGTTTATTTTTATTGGTCAACAGAAAGCCTATAACAGATTCTTATTCTATAGAAATTTATATTTATAACTTTTGGGTGAAATAAAATTTATTTATCTATCTACTACAGAACTAAGAATAATATGAAGTAAGTAATATTATAAAACTTTAAGAGTAACTTCACAAACGAAAAATAATCGGTGCGACTGACAAACCTCACCTGAATGCAGATGCATTGCATTGAATGTGCCAATGCATCCTCTCAGCCGGTGTTCCTTGCCAATCTTCCACGTCACAAACAAAGGGCTAGAAACAAACACATAGTTAAAAAAATACATACACAGATGGCAATTTTTTAGGTACCCACAAAATTATTGAGCTCAGCCTTTCTAGCACCACCAACTAATTGCTGCCATTTGAGTTTTGAGAAAGTCATTGTAATAAGTCTTTTCAAGCCCAATCATTTTGTAGCAGCCATAGGTCTTATAAAGAAACCAGTGCTCATCAGAGCTGTATAATTTAATAAAATAAAATAAGTTAAAATATGTTCATCAATATCACCCACCAATACCCCCCAAAACATTGGAGTGGTTCTGTTAGGTTTTGGAACAAATTTTCAATCAATGACAGAGCAGCCCGGATGGGGGCCGAGGGCTGTAAGTCAATTCACTCCACATAATAATAATGCCGTGTATTCTGATCCACTGTTTTTACAATAAACATGCTACATAAATACAAAAAAGTGCTACAATATGTCCAGTTGTTCAGTGTGCCACTTGGCATAGGCCTTCTCTAACCTTTTCCATTGCACTCTGTCGCGAGCTACCCTTCTCCAGTGCTGTCCAGCTGTGAGTTTTAAATCTCTATGTCATCTCAAATGTTGACAACCTTTACTGCGCTTGCCGTCTCTGGGGTACCAGTCGGAGATTATATTGCCCCATTTTTCCTGTGAATCTCTAATTGTGTGGCCAGCCCATCTCCATTTCTGTTGGTCAATCTGAGTCAGTATATCAGAAGTTTAGCTTTTTCTCTTATTTCACTGCTTCACACTCGGTCTTGTTTCTTTATGTCTATCAGGCTTCTCTCTATGGCTTTCTGGCAATGCTCTAGCTTTTCTCTGTGAAGTTTAGTGAGTGACCATGACTGGCATCTGTAAATAATGACTGGAAGTATGCAGGTGTCGAAGACTTTCTTTTTATTCCCACACTTAGGTCCTTAGATTGAATGACTTCCTTCAGTTCCCAGTACTTTTTCCATCCGTTCGCTATTCGCTTCTGTTAATTTCTTTGGTAGTTTGGTCTATGTGTGAGATTATCTGTCCTAGGTAGATATATTCTTGAACATATTAGAGTGGTTGGTCATCAATTTTTATGTGTATTTGTTCAAAGTTGGTAAGCAGTTTCGTTTTATCTTTATTCATAAATAGACCCACGTTCTTACTTTCCTCATTTAGCGACTTTATTATTTCATCGAGGTGTGCTGGATTTTCTTCAAACATCACTATATCATCCGCAAATCTTAAGTGGTTGAGTTTTACCCCCTATATGTTTAGTCTAAATCTTTCCCGATCCAATTTGCGAAAGATATTTTCCGATACTGCCGAGAACAATTTTGAAGATGGAGGATCACCTTGTCTTACACCTCTCTTTAACTTAAAATTCCTTCCCAAGGTTTCTATTTGTATTCTCGCTTCGCTATTGGAGTTAAAGTTCTTAATTATGTTTATATAGACTGAAGATATCCCTTGCTGTTCCAGACTTGTCCAAATGGCTTCGTGACTTATGCTGTCAAAAGCTTTAGAGTAGTCCATAAAAGCCATGTATAGGTTCTTGTTATATTCCTTGAACTTTTCTTATAGAACTTGTTTTACTGTGTGTATGTGATCCAAGGTGGAGTATCATTGTCTGAAGCCAGCTTGCTCTCTTGGTTGGTTTTCATCTAGCTTTTTATTTATTCTTTCTAGAATCACTTTCCAGAACACCTTGTAGACATTTGACAAGGCTTATGGGTCTATAGTTTCCTGTCTTTTTTGGGGCCTTTCTTGTATATAAGAATGATATGCGAGGTTTCCCACTGTTTGGGGATAACACCTGTCAGCATTATTTAATTAAATAATAATGTTAGTATAGGTAGGATATTGTCTAACGTTCCTTTGAGTATCTCATTTGCAATGTTATCTGGACCTGGAGCTTTATCCATTTTTTGGCTAACTATTGCTTTCTTAATTTCACAAGGGAGTATTTTTGGTTCTAGTTCCATTATGAGCTGCCCTTTCTTAAATATTTTTGCTGGTCTTTTTTTGTGTTCTGGCAGCGAGTACAAGTCCTGGTAGAATTCAGTGGCTATTTCATTTATACCCTTTCTGTTTGTAATATTAGTTTTATCATTTTTATTTAGCTTTGGAAACCATTCTTTTTTCACTTCTTTCTCACTCAATTTCTCTTTATTTATGCCACCTGTTTTCATTATATGTGTTACCAATGTTTGCATTCTGTCGGTCTTCCTGTCTTTCGTGATATTTTCCCTGATTTCTTTACTCAGTTTTGCTATAAGTTTGATATTTTCTTTTTTGGGGTACTTTGATATTAAGATTTTCCTTTCGTCTATAATGTGTATTTGTGAGTTTGTATTTTTTCTCTCTATTTATTACAGTTCTGGTTTGGTTGTTATTTCTTTTCTTGTTTCTTTCAGAGATTGACCGATTTTCTCGTAAAGTTTTTTGCTGTGTTGGTTTGTTTTGTGTTTAGCGTTGTATTTTCTAGTTTTTTTGGTGGATAATTTTTCAAGGAGCTTCTTACCATGCGGTTGTTTGTGTTGAAGTTAAGATTTGTTATCACTGACGTGTCTGTGAAAGCTTTTGGATAGATCGTAGATATGTAGTCAATCTCATTTTTGTAGCTGCCATCAGGGGAGATCCATGTCCATTTATTGTTTTTGTATTTCTTATACAAGCTGTTGAGAAGAGTTATGTTATGTTCAAGTAGGAATTCCACTAACAGTTCTCCATTTGGGCTTCTTCTACCTTGTCCAAAGTTTCCCAAGACACATTCCTTTTTGCTTTGTTTTGCCCCAATTTGAGTATTGAAGTCACCCATAAGTGTCGTTTTGTGAATACATTATAAATGTTTCAGAGAGTTGGTTGTAAAAAGCTTTGATTTCTGTCTTTGGTGCTTGCTCACTTGGCGCAGATATTTGAATAATTAACCACAACGTTGTATAACCTGGTATATCCATATTCAGTACTACTACACGGTCAGAAATTCCAATAATCTCTTGGATGTGTTGTTTCATTGATTGTTTAATTAGGAATCCTACACCTCTTTAACCTGCTATTTCGTCTCTGTAGAATAGTAAGTAGTCCATACATTCCTCAATTTTTTCTCCTAGTCTTCTTAGCTCACTTATACCCAGAATATCCAGATTTATGCCTTCAATCGCATTTTTTAACAATAATAGGCTTTCTTACGTTTGAAGGGTTCTCGTGTTTAAGGTTCCAATTTTAATGGTTTTGGTTTTGATTCTGCTTGATAGAGGGTGGCGGTCTAGTTCTCCTGCAGGTACCGGCCGTGTGGGATTCACTCCACATATTCAGACTTCATGTAATAATCATCTTGGAGTTAATGTCCCGGTTGTTTACGCTCATGCGAGGGCCCGGGGTCTGCCTTGGCCAGACCCAGGATTTAGCAAGTCAGGCAATTATAGTAGGGCGACTGCTAGCGGACCTCTGTGACCCTGTTAACAGAGAATCTGACCAGATTGGTTTATAGATGAATGTGCAGGTCTCATCACAATCCTTCCCTCACTGTAAGTGCAGTGGTCAGTGTTCAACTAATGAAGATAACTCAGAAAAGAGTCATTAGTACATGACAGCAATTGGGTTGGAACCCAGTACCTCTCTTACGATCCGGACCCCATAACTATTAGGCCAATGGTGCTCTTTATAAAATGAAATATAACAAAGAAAAATAATTTACATAACATTTTAAGAGCAATAACAATGATTGTTTATAACAAACAGAGGTACATAATAAGAATAGAGGTTCATGGGTACATAATGTTGATATTTGGTAAGTTATAAAAGACAAAGAACAGCCACAAAAGTGCACTTACATTGACGTGTATTGTGCTTATATTAAGTGACCATATTCTATACAAAAAATGTTGGTCAGGTAACAATTGAATGAACAAAGAAATGCTATCCTACAACTTAAGGCTACTATGATTGATGATTATTTATGAACTTACTATGCATCATTGGTAAAGCTAGGCGTCTGTGGGGGATCCATACTGTGCAGCTGGCAGTATAAAACATCGAAACAAAAGTAACACATATCGAGGCTAGCCACTGATTCCTGATAACCATTTAGAGGTCGATCTATACTATTGTTAAACGAATTACTGAGTTTCTGTTTTTTAGTACCACAACAAACAGAAGACATTGTTATTGCCTTATTAGATATCTAACTAAAGTACGTAAAGTAAACGGTGAAGGAAAATAGCAAAGCAAGCAAACAATGGATGGGTCTTCCTTTCTTTTCAATTCAATTGACTATGCATGCAGCCATGCACCAACCAATGGAATAATGTCTTGTTGACGTCTTCTGTCAATCAAAGAGGATAGAAACACTAGGTCTGCGTTAGGATGGTGGGTAAAAACGCCCGGGGTGGTACCGCCGATCTTTGATAGTACGACGCCATCTTGATCCCATCCTGTAGAATTATGTCACAACATCCAATACAAGTAGGCTCTATTAGTAAAATAGGCTGAAATGCACGAATTCGAATGACATGGAGTGAATTGTATATTTTGTACTACTAACATAATTTTCAAGCTTCTACTTTTTATTTGTTCTCCATTTATAAATAAATTTAACATTGCAGAATACTTAGGATGCACTCAAAATAACAACATACGAAAATAATCTGAAAATATTATATTATAAAGTACATATTGTAGCATTTTTCTTAATTTAAAAAGTACGATGTTTCAATATTAAAGTGCGAAAAGGATCGTTACTATACTTACCTTTGACATTCTTACTGAGTTCGGCGGTACGAAATTTTCACAGGATGTGATCAAGATGACGTCGTTCAATTAGAGATAAAAGGCATCCCCGCGATTTACATAAAATATAGTCTAATATTTAGTAGGTTAGTACTGTACCTCTACTACTAACTCTAAAGCTCCTAAAGCGATTCCATTTTAAAGCGAAAATTAATGTAGCCGCCATTCTGACGTCAGAACCCTAGGTCAATATTTAGTATAACCTATTATGAATGTTAGTACAGGAAATTAAGAAACCATGTAGGTACATACGTACTTACCTGAGGATGCGTAATGGGTAAGTATTATAATCACACTTATTAAAAATTCTGACCAACTTATTAACTTATGTCAATTGTAATCATAGGCGTAGCGAGGGGGCTCAGGGGATTTAACCTCCCCCCCCCCCCCCCTCCGAGATCAATCCCAATTTTTACAGCCACAATACCAACAATTCCGAGCTCGCTGCGCTCGCTAATTAATTACTTTTCATCAATGAGCTCGCTCCAGCTCTTTTTAGCCTATTTTGTTATATTTAGATATAATGTTCACCGCGAGTCAACGGAGCCAAAATTGGAAAAATGAACCCCCAAAAACCAAAACCTGACTACGCCTGTGATTGCAATCATATTGTTATCTTGACGAGCTAAGTCTTCTCCCGACTCCGGGATGCTGCGGTGAGGAGGTGTTTACAATTTTACATAGTAAACACCTACCCGTAAAAAAATTTTTAGAGAGATATAATTAATACCTACTGACGTTCATAAGTGTTCACATAGTAATTTAAACGAAATGAAAAGATATTGTAAATATTGTGTTGTATTGTATACTGAATTATGAAACATCTAATACACGTCACAATTCCTAATACTCACGGCATCATTCCAGTGATACGTGAAACGGACCGTTACTGTATACTTCCCAATGGCTTTAATTTTATTCATTCTGACTGATACTGAGTTCGGAGGTACGACTTCTGTGACGTCAATCCAGAGGTTGGGATCAAAATGGCCGCGTTCAATTGGTGATAAGCGGTACCGCTACGGGCTATTCATTTTGTCTATATCTACGATAATACAAATAATGCTGTCCGCGGGCGATTCGGGAACACGTTGATTTAGCAAAATGAGTTTAGGGTTCAGGACGATAGTTCAACAGCTGAGCCGTAGTTCAAGGCAGAGCCAGAGCTGAATTGCTGCGATTGGTCTCTACTCAATGAGCAGTTTTCCAATAGGTATCTAAAGCATTCCTAACCACTCCCTAGATGGCGCCCCGACAATTTTGGTAATTGATAATCGCTTGAAATAGGTTCTTAGCAAAGAGGATATAAACACTGGGTACGTTGTATTGGATAATATTGTATTTATCAATAGTTTTCAACCATTTTAGAGGTTCAGTGGTTCAGTGGTCAACATGCCAGTCAGCCACGCAAGAGGTCCCGGGTTCGATTCCCGGCCGGGTAGAAATTTAAATGATGAATTTTAATTTCTGTTACGGATCTGGGTGTTCTATGTATAATAAGTATGTATTTAAAATAAAGTATATATGTAGTAAACCAGTTAGCTAGCACCCATAGCACAAGCTTTGCTTAGTTTGGGGCTAGATGGCGCTGTGTGAATTTGTCTACGATTATTTATTTATTTATTTATTACCAACAAAACAAACATCAATTTGACTGAGTCAATTCGTTTCATAGACACTAGGATCAATAATGGACGCAATACAAATATGAAAGGTTTGTATTAAAATACATTTCGTTGAACCTTTCGGTAAAAAATTACCAAAATTGTAGGAGCGCCATCTATTGATGCTTTTTGAAACCAATTGACAATACCTACTGGAAAATTCCTCATTGGACCAAGATAGCGGTGTACTATCGGAGATCAGCGGTATGGTCCCTGGCAATAACGATGATCCAACAATGTACCCGCCATTCTGACGTCAAACATAAATTAACCTCCTCCGCTTTCCTCAAACATAAATTAAAAATATTAAAAAAATGTTTATGGTAGAGATGGCTGTCTGTCATTGAGTTGAGTTTTATTTTACTCTAGGATTAGGAAAATAACTTTTGAATAGACTATAATGCTGATATTTTCGTGAATTATGTACATGTTTTACATTTTACTTATAGTTGTAAGTGTAATTATAGCGAATTAATAGTTACTACCACATAGCGATGTGTAACAAAAAAGCCTAATAGCTATCGACGATGGCGTCGGATGGTGAAACTTCTTGTGCGAATGATCCTAACTTTGCTGTTATTTGTTCGTTTTTGAAAGTTTTTGGTGAATTGAACGCTTTAGAAATCCCTACGATAGCTAAATTACAAGAATATGTGGAGGACACTCAGGAAGGTAAGATATTTTTCGTGTTTGTGGCGTAAAATGATAAACAAACATGCTTACGGTTCTTTTTTTGTGTTAGTGTTAGACCCATTGAAAGAACTTCATGTGAGATTGCTGCGAAGAGCTTTGAAATCTGTGCAACCTAACCGATGGGAGAGATATCTCATCAAGTTTTGCCACCAACATGGGCACCACCAAGAAGCCTGGGAAATAGAAAGATTTTCTTACAAGAAAGCCAGCACTAAAGTGAAACTCAAAGTGTTAAAGGTAAGTCGAAATTCATTGGTCATTATTGTAAATCTACATTGGCATTCATTATCTACTAACATTGACAGATCATACCTAGCCTGGAATCAATTTAGTAGTGGTGTGTACTTCATAGACTATGTTGGCTCTAACTACCAGTTTACAACTTCGAAGTAATATAACTTGGGAATGATATCATATAAAAAATACACAAGTATATTATTATTGGATCCTTACCTATTAAATTGTCATTATTTACACAAGTGCTAAAATATTTTCAATTGTACATAACATATCAAACTTAATTTTCTTAAAGTTTTAAAATTCCCTTTTTGATTTGTTGTCAGTTTTGCCTCTTTAACCAAATGTAACTGTATGAAAGTTATTAAAATGAAACCATATCTATAAAGCTTAATTGCAGTCAGATTTGTCATTTCCAGGAAATTTGTTTTACATCTGTGAAAAAAAAAATGGTTTCGCTCATTTACACCATACTCATTTTCATAGGTAAGGACCTAATAAGTCTATCTTAACCTCTGAAATTAAAATGAAATGTTCACATCCCGCAGACTCACTTGCATAAAATGCAAATATTTCACTTCCCAAGATGAAACTCTTGAGAGGATGTTCCTTAGTCCGTGTGTATCCAATTGGAATTATAGCTAGTATATAAAATGGGAAAATTGACATCCATTTGGATTATTTATAATTAAACACTTAAGAAAAACATGATTTATTTTAAATCGAACTTCCATATTTTTTAATATAGTTTAGCATCATAATTTTTATTGCAAATATTAAATTATTATTAAAATTGCAATATAGCATACTAATATTACATATTTTATAATACTAATGTCCAGTTTCTGAAATGCATGTCAATGTTAATCATCAATTAAAACTCTTTCCCTCTCTGTCATCCAGTGGCGTGCTTTTCATGAAGACAAAAAGACACTGCCTACCCTACCATTCTGTTCTGATTACAAAATTATAAATTAATATAATAGATACCTAATTGCTACTCTACTAATTAATAAACAAAGCAGCTTAATCAGTCAAATTGAACGTCGGTGCTTGATTTATCGTATTTTCAACACAGCGCCACCCACCGAAAATTTGTGGTACCTATGTAATGTACCGTTGCGCGATACGAAATCAAATACTAGCGCCGCTATGAGCGCGTAACGGGAAAGACACAAACTATTTGTGCCTTAATGTACACATGTGTGCATTGTTGTTTATTTATCCTCATTGGTGTGCATTCCTATTAATACGTGAAACACTATGCCACAAATTACGCACACAACCGCACAGGGTAGGCAATGTCTTTTCAGACGAAAAATCATGACAATGGCCAAAGTCTTCCGAACCAGTGTTATTAGTTGGATAATGTAATTATTTTAAAAAGATTGCTAACGTGTTGCGCTGATTTAAATTACTACCTTTGTATCATTTTGTATTGAAAATACGGGTCGCCGCCCATTATTTGTTTTTGTTTTAATTTATAAAATCAGTTATCTATCAGTGTAAAAAATTAATAACGTATTTTCTAAACTATCTTTCAGTGAAAAAACAAACAAGTGATTGTGAAAGGCCGTTCTAACCAGATTTGCAAATAGTACAAACCTCGTCGTTTTTGGAATCGTTTAGATCTATGTTTGAATACATTTATGAATGCTTTTATGAAAAACAGGACCTTGCATTCTAGGACCTTATCATTTACATTTATGAAAAAAAAACAGGAACGCCAAAACGAAAACGTAATGTTGTGGATGCAAAAATCAATTTTAAGCAGATTTTTATTGAAATTGTAGACAATATAATGTAAACGAATGTCGAGCCCGTTATAAAATTTTTAGTAAATTGTTTTGAACTACTCTTTACGATTGAACTGTAACATGCAGCAGTTTTGGTAATCATTCAGTTTTTATTATTTTCTGCCTACCCTGTCTGAAAACTCTGTGCACGCCACTGCTGTCATCATAGATAAAGATGGCGAATTTAAATTGATGAATAACAATAGCATTAATATATGAGAAACTAGCTGTTAAATACATGCAATTCTTTGACCTAGTTTTTACATTGGGCCCGTTGATGGTTTTCTGCTGCAACACATAGGTACTATTCAGTACCGCAATAAAACAAGCCACAGTCGATTAGTCTCTTTCTCTGGCTTAACTCAAACTATTAGTAATAGAGTGTTCAAATTTTATGTAATTACATTAACATTCTGACAAAGTCGTAAAAATCTTACAAAGTAAATATGGTTAATAGCTTGAGATAAGGCTATTAATTCTGCCCTCATTATCGAAATACCATCACTCTATTTGAATTCATGTGAACTGTTACACTGGGGGTGTAGAATGCTATTCCAACAACATGCTCTCTACAAGACTACAGAGTTTCTTTAAATTACATATCTTCTAACATTGGTTAAGCAATTTATCTATGTTCAATTCATCCATCTGAATATCGATGTGGTGTTACCATTACAGCTACTACTCGAGTACCAGTTCAGTTGCCACGCCAAGTTCAAGGGCGGCGTGAACGCGCTGCCGGCGGCGCAGCTGCGGCTGGAGCCGGCGGGGCGCGACCGCGGCGGCCGCCTCTACTGGCTACAAGTAGACCACGACGCCGGACTACGCCTCTACCGCGAGGATCAGGATGAAGAGACCTGGCAACTCATTGCTAGGTGGGTTCTCGCCATCATCTCCCATGGGATCGGCACAATATGTGTGTCTTTTCTTTGATATCATCATCATCGTCCTAGCGCTCATCCCGGCCTCTGCCAGGGTCCGCTTTCCTACTCAATCTTCTCCACTTCGCCCGGTCTTCGGCATCTTCTCGTCGTAAGCCGATGGCTCTCACATTCGACTCAGCGATGTCAATACATCGCTTCTTGGGTCGCCCACGGGGCCTCTTTCCTGGTACCGGCAGGTTGTCTTTTCTTTGATATACATGGCCATTTTTTTTACGTTTCACTAACCGCAGGTCTTAGGTAATGGTAAGTGACGATGTGTATAGAAGCTTGCCCATCTTGACTGTTGATGGAGTCATTATCCACAATTCGACCATTTATTATGGCCACTGGACTGGATGATGAAGCGACATCTTAAAAACGGAATAATAAGTCTTTTTACTGAAGATCCCGTTTGTTTCAGTACCACTGCATTATCTGCTTCGGCATCCAAGTTCCACAACCCTCACCATATTAGTTAGTAGACGGACTAACCAATGCTCTTGTTATTAAAGAGAACATTGTGAGGAAACCTGCATATTCAGGCAACTAAATGTGTAACTGTGATCCAATCTGGTCAGGTTCCCCTGTCAACATGGTCACGGAGGTCGGACGACAGTCGCTTTACTGTTTCTGCCAACAATGGCGCTGATCTGCCAAATCCAAGAAACAAACACAGAAACAACCAGTAAGTGACAGTCTACTTTTATAACATAAACTATTCTTAAAATTGCAGAAACCGTGAAGAGTTTGTCAAAGTCATAGCACAATTGAAGAGTGGCGAGGAAATTTTACCATCCAATCCACCTAACGACAATGAGGACTCTAATAGCGCTGAATTACCGCCTGAAGAACCGCCTGAGGTATAATTAAGAACTAATAACAACAATTTATTTCTTGAGTAGTAACACTTGAAAGTAACTATACTGTCTTTATTTTTAGCTCAACAAACGCGATGAAGAAAATGATGAAGAATTCTTGAGTCCAGAATCTGAATCTGACCATGAAGATGATGATCATGAAAGTAAAACAGATGAGGAAAAAGGCCTACAGATACCACACACAGAGGAAGTTATTGAGGAGATACCCAAAGTACAGGTAGAAAAAAGCAATGCAAAAAGTTCTGAAGTAATAACTGAAGTTACTGAAACTCCTATGGAATTAACACACAAAGAAAATACTCCTAGTCCTAAACCACAAGAGAATCTTAGTGAAGAAATTAAAGAACAAAATCCAGAAAATGAAAACTTATCAGAAGACACAAAGACCAATATTGAAGTAGCTGCTACAGACAGCATTGAACAACCCGAAGAAGTTACTAGCGAAGTTGAAGGTGATCTAAGCTCTGACCATATTTTGCCGAAAGAAACTAACACTGAAGTAGAAGAGAAAGACCTTAAAGATAGTATGGTCAGTGAAGCTATTGAAGAACCTGTAATGATAGTTACTGGAGAAGGAAATGGAGCAGACTGTGAAAGTTCGTACATTATAGGTGAAGAAATAACTGAAGAGGTAATGTATTTCTTTGGGGAAGGTTATGGTTATGATAATGACACTGGAAACCCGGAAACCTTAGAACAAGAGAATAATCAGACAGATAATTCAAGTGAAGAAAATGGACATAGTGAATGTGTCAATGGAGAAAACTTGTGTAATTCCAGTCCATCCAATTCAATGAAAAACGTAAAATTAAAAAATAATTCCTCCTCAGTTACCAAAAGATCCCTGAAAAAGCAGGCGACAGAGAGCACTGAAATTAAACCTGACTCTAAAAAGCATTGTATTCGTAATATTGACAGATCAAATAGTAGATCAAGTTCAATAAATACAGATGAGGGGTTTCAAAGAGACACAAGTTCCAAAGAAAAAACTTCGGAAAATGAAGATCAAAGTAAAAGTGATTTAAATATGGAGAAAAGTATAAACAATAAGTTAGAAGATAATAGATATTCGAAAGGAAAAGAAACAAAACACGATTTGAATTCTGTTTCGGAATCCGACAAAGGTCACGATAGTAAAACGAACATTATTGAAAAGAGGAAAAGCAGTTTGTCCTCAGATGCCGATGAAAATAATACAGATAAGGAAAAAGAGAAATCACCTGATAAGGAACTAAAAGTCGAAGGAACATTACCTCCTAAAAAATTACGCTTAGAAACTGCTACAGACAGTGACAATACCGTATCACATTCCAAGGAAACTGTAGATACCATAGATAATGTACATAACAATAAGCCTAACATTGATAATGAAAACGAAAAATCTTTAGAAACTGATCCTGTCCCTCAAAGAAAAAAAATTAAAGCTACAAAGGGTAAGTTCAAGAAAAAGAAAGTACAGAAAAAAGAAAAAGAACCTGACAACACAGAAGACGATGATAAAGTAGACGAGAGTGATTCAAAAGAGGGAAACGGCGGCAAAAACAAATCATTGAAAAGGTCTCTAATGGAGTCGACACTCAGTGACAAAAACAAGTCAGAGTCGCAGAGCGACAGCGAAGACGATGAGCCACTGACTATTGGAAAACGCTTGAAGATAAAGCCGAAAAAAACAGTTAAGTCTTCAAGGTAAGATTGGGATTGAAAATCCGAGTGGTCGATGTAGGTATAATATATTTTGTATGCAATTGTAACGACCGTTGATGTTCTGTTTTCAGGAAAAGAGTGGAAGCAAAAGTTAAGCAAAAAAGTTCGACCGATGAGTCAGAAGAGGAGACCTTGTACAGTTTAGGTGAGATAATATCTAGTAATAACGTGCCTATGCCTTAGTCGCGCGACTAAGGGCCTGGCGTCTGGGGGCCATATAACTCTACTGCTCGTATGCAGAGTGTGACACTTCGCGGCTAAGTCGCGCAAATGTGACGTGATCCCGTCGTTGCGGCGCCGATACCGCGCGCGATTAAGTCGCAGATGTAAAATCGCTCCAAGCTGTATGAATGGGGCCTCATTCAGTCGACAGTTAGTATTAACTCCGCATGCTGTACAAACTTACGTCACTGTCGAGCTGCTATTTTAATATCAAAACATATAATAAAAGGTTATCTGCTATCAATTTTTTTTTTCTTGCCAATAGAAACAGGTCAAGTTAAACGTAAATGGTGCGTAAGGAAATGGTGGTTTAAGCCACCATTTTAGTTGAGTTGGGTAGTTTTATTACCCACCACTGGCAACACGTAGTGTTGTATCGCCTACGTCTCTGTTGCCCCAACCAGGTCAGAAGTTCCCAGGTGTGATAAAAATACAAAGTGTCTGATATCTCACACGGATTTGACATTTAGATGTAAGACGTGTCGCTCTCACTCGACTCACGCTGCGACCGCTAGTGCACTAATATTATTATAGCTTCCATTGACTGTTCCAGCCGGCAAGAAATCTAAAAAAGTGAAGAAGAAGCCGGCCAAGCGTGCGGGGCGCGGGGTCACGTCCGCGGGGTCGGCGCGGGACACGGAGCCGGCGCGGGGCGGCGCGGGGTCGCCGCCGCCGGTGCGAGCCTCGCGCCGGATCGCGCAACTCAAGATACGCGAGGAGGCGCAGCGACGCCGGCAGGAGGAAGTAGCACTCAGGGAACTCAAGATCATACATAATAAGAAGGTGAGATACTTCTATCGTCTGTGTTGAGTGTTGTAAACAATGTTGCCTTTGATTTCTATCGGCTCGAATTTTTTTTGTAAATAGTGACTTATGTTAGGGCCTCCCATTTTTCGTGCTTGGACTCAAAGTGTGTCCTTTGTACGTGATTGAGAACTGGCTATGATAGCCAGCCCAGCTCTTTCCAGAAGTCTATTGGTCTTTTAGCACGTTTACCGACTCATATAGATTGAGTATCTTATTAAGCTCGCGATCCGTCACCACTGTTATAGTGGAGTAGAATTAACCGAAAATGGCGCTTGAGTGATACCAAAGGTGCAGGTGTATAAAAATATATATATTTTGGTAAAAATTTGACCTTTCGGGCGCCCCGAAAGGTCAATTTTATTTGCTTTTTCGTAAATATCTCGAAAACAATGCGTCCTACAGAAATATGGTAAATTAAAGCCTATAAAGTTCTCTACAAATTTTCCTTCACACGCTTTTACGAACTCCCAACCGCTTACGGGCAACACATTCTCGGTTGGTACGCAAAATACCCTTTTGCTAGAGAGTTGTATTGAATAGATACAGACGTATACTTTTAGTATGTTGATTAGAATCGTATCACCTACCATTTGCCATAATCATTTCTGTTGCAATCAGATCTACCTCTAATTTTGATTAACCTTTACAATTTATAATATTTTGTATTTACGTATAGGTTTTATTTTAGTCTGTATTTTGTATCAGTTTATTTTGTATTTATGTTGTAAATATGGGCCTCAGTTGCCTGAAATAAAAAAAAAAAAAAAAATTAACCTATCTCTACTCCCCTATCCCCAGAACGCGGACGACGCGGATTGGGTAGCAAGCGGGGGCGGAGGCAGCAGCTCCGACGGGGCGGCCGAGGGGGCCGCGGAGGCCCGCGCGCGCCGCCGGGCCGCGCCCGAGTGGCGCGCCGCGGACTCCACCGGCCCGGACAACGACTCAGACTCCGACGAGCCGCTGTTCGACCATCACGAGGTGGAGCCGGATTGTAAGTGATGGGACGGGATTTTATTCTTTTTTATTGTAAAGGGTTGCCAACTGAGTCAGCAATGTTATGCCTTGTCTAATATAGGATGATAATTTTGACAGCTCACTAATTGTTGGTCCTTGGCGCACACCCATGAAGTTTCATGTTTTATTTCGGTAAAATGTACTACGGATAATATCGTACTTCATAGACAGGCCCCGCCCCTTTAGTGAAGTGCCACGAATATCGAATAACAACAGACAATCGTAAATCGGCATTCAAATAAAATAATCGAACATTTCAAATTAATATTTTGATAATTAAGTTGCTTTTTGCAACTACAACTCTAATTCCTTGTTTGGATTTCACCCAAAGAGACCTTCCACAACAACGATTTCAACTCGAGCGTATTCTACGGAATAGGCTGACTGATTAAATAAAAATACGCACGGCTCGAAATCGTCGTTGTGGAAGGGTTTTTAATTTCGTATTAATAAATTATTATTTCAAAAGAAAATAAATCGTTTATTTTGTATAACATGTACTGCATACCCATGCAACTATCGATTCCAAGTTCTATGAGAATGATAATCGATAATCGAATAGATTCATTTACGATTTTACATTACCCCATCCCTACTGTGAATTGTCAAAATTATCATCCTATTTTAGACAAGGTATACATGGTTAAATATGGTTTTCTTTGTAGACCCACAAAACGTTGTGATTTGTTTTTTGTGCCAGGTTGCCAAACGCCGAATTTTCTTAGCGATAGTACTAATACTATTGAAAAGTCGGCGTACTGTAGAATAAACTCTGTTACGTACAATGGCGGACTTAAAGCTTCACAGCTTTCTCTACCAGTCAACCGGAGAGTTGATAGTATGAAAAATTACAGGGCGGTGCAAGATGATTGACACAAATATTGGTGAACACATTAACTAAACATAAGTACATAGTACTTATGTTTAAGCAAATTTGACATTTATTCACAAACCAAGACTGACACTTATATTAGATCCTTTTTACACCACATTCAACATTATCGTTGTCGCGCTCGATTGTTTTCACGCTTTAGAAGAAGTACCAAACATCCTTACACATTTTCGCATTTATAATATTAGTTGGATAACAGTGTGTTTCGTTCCGCAGTGGATTTCTCGAAGTCTGACCACGAGTTCTCGCCCGAGTCTGACCTGGAGGAAGGCGAGCCGGCCGAGCCGGCCAAGCGAGCGCGTACCCTGCACGAGGAAGGTAAACTTGACTATGAAATCATCATTCTAAGGTCGAAGTTTAGTTGCGCGTCATAAAGCAACTAGGTCGATTTTCCATTGCAATAATATTCTGGCAAATAACAGTCTCGACTATAGCGACAGTTTGGTTACTGGATGTGATGTCAAAACTAATAAACCATTTTCTTGACCTGACAGTATTAACGGACCAACAAAGCAATGCAACGGCAAGGACTATGGAAAAAATTGGGAATTTCTTGGCCCACACCTCAAAAAAAGTAGTTTAATTTACCGGCTGACTGACTTGTCTGTCTACAAACAGCCCTATCTACTGGTCTAGCCAAGATGCAAATGAATGACAGTCGCAGACTTCACTGTGACTGACGATCGAAAGTCGTCGGCTACGTTCGTCGTGTTCTGTGTCGGTTTCCTAAGGCCACTTCATTAATTGGGTGGATAAAATGGATCTTGTCTAGACTCGCTGTCTGTCACGCACTCTACTTTTACACTTATACTATTTATAAATTAATAGAGCTTCTTTACCCATATATTTAATTGAAATGCTAATATAAGGCCGACAATGGAGCGAGCCTACCCAGAAGATGCCTATTTCACTCGGAAAAACAGATGCAGGCAGGGAATTCCACTTTTTTGCAGTGTGCATGATTAATGTCGATTTGAAGCGTTTGGTTTTACTATGTGGAATACATATTAAGAAAGAAACCCTGCTGTTCATCTGTATGTCCGTTAGTAGATGGAAGATGGCGGTATTAGCTCGTAATGCTCATGAGCGCGCTCTCCGTAATAAAGCCTATACAAGACCGATAAGGAGTCATGAGTTAAGATAGACTATATCTAGTAACAGACGTTCCGCTTTGGCTGGAGCCGACCAACCGTCAGTTGCAGGTGATATTAATCCTTACGTGGTATAAAATAAAGTCGCTTTTGGTTCGGGAGACGTGGTCCGACGTCGCCCGCTCATCCGAATTAATGCAAAAGCGACTTTATTTTGTACGTTGTAAGGATTAGTATCGGCTGCAACTGACGGTTGATCGGCTCCAGTCAAATCGGAGCGTCTCTTATTCCTTTACGAATGAGCCTCCGGGGGGCTTATTTTATTATTTCACCCATTTTCCCGAATCGATCCCGAACGCTCGTTTCCGCAAGGCGAGTCAATGGTATCACCGTAAAGTTTCGATCACGAGTTTGCCATGTCAAAGGCCACGTACGTAGAAAGGATTTGGTTCACTCATTGTGTGTGTGTGAGCCAAAAAGGTGGAAGTGTGAGTGCGATAATCGCGATCGGGCTCCGAGGGCCAAAATTGTTTATCCGCAATCGATTCGGGAGCACGGCGATTTAGCGTAATATGGCAGCGTAATATTAGTGTCCCCTCCCGCCCCCCAGACAAGGAGTCCGGGCAGTGCGCCCGCTGCGGCAGCGGCGAGCAGCCCGAGTGGATCCTGCTGTGCGACCGCTGCGACGCCGGCTACCACGCCGCCTGCCTCGTGCCGGTGCTGTTCCTGGTGCCGCACGGGGACTGGTACTGCCCGCCGTGCGAGCATGTGAGTACCGGAAATATTTGATAACAGTAGAATTTTTGTAAATAAATCCATTTTATTTGAGTCCTTGATACGTGAGTACACTGTCTGATGGCTAACGTACTGGCGGAATGCCTATGTCGCATAAATGCTGACACGGAACGATGTGACGGAGACCGTCCAACAATTATGGAAAAACAATAAAAAATTGTTTAATTTACCGATTGATTGATTTGTCTGTCTGCAAATAGCCCTGTGTGCGGGTACGTTTAGTCAAGATGCAAATTAATGACAGTCGCAGTCGCTGTCCTAAACACTTTAAACTATGTGGAACAACTATGTAAAGCATGGACAGTAGCCGTACCGCCGATCCCCGATAGCAGCCGATAGTACCAGCTTGATGCAATTGAGTGTGGACCAATCGCAGCAAACCAGAGCCAGAGATGTCTTGCTGCGATTGGTTTAAACTCATTTGCATCAAAATGGCGGCGTACCATCGGAGATAGGCGGTACCACTCCAGGTAGCTGTCTCTTTGGGGTGTCCGTTAGATCATGTTTATTATAAAAAAGTTCGTGTCCGATAACCAGAGCGTTAACGACGCTCCAGTCATCATTTAGAGTTGTACTGTTAGTTTTACGAGCTCTTTAGACAGGAAGGGATTTATTCTGTTTCCTGCTATCTTAACCTTGTGTGCGAAAGAAAGAAATTAAGTAATTTAGGCAGAATATTGTATGACCAATGTTTAGTCTAAGTCTGGCCATGACAGAATACCAGAGGCGTGGGTTTTACCCTCATCCATACGCTGAGTCTAGAACCATTTTGTCTATAAAAGTCTTATGTTTTATACAACAAACGTTCAATCAACTGTTGTTGTATCAATTGTAAAGCATAGGTTAATACAATATTTCTATTTCCTAACGGTATCCTCCCTTCTCCCCCAGGAGCGCCTGATCTCCCGCCTGGAGCAGGAGCTGGTGTCGTTCGACGCGTTGGCCGAGCGTGCGGACGTCGAGCGCCGGCGAAGGCGAGCGCTCGCCTCCGACGCGACTGATGAGAAACGGCATCGGAGAGGTGAGCTATGGAGTGGGAGGGTGCTGGGGTTTGCTATGGTATTGGGTGCGAGAAAGATTCAGTTTTGTGGTGGTGGTAAAGGTTTGGGAGAGTCGCAGAACGTTGGTCTGCCCGTGCATAACCTGGACAATTTTTTTTTGTTTTACATGCTTCGACTTTTCGTAGCGATTGTATTCCTTGTGTGGATTCTATAAGTAAAAAAAACCCCAGTCGGCACCAAAAATAAAAGTGACTTTAATGTGGCCGAAAAGCGAAACTGACAAGAGAATGAAGGCATACCAGTTTTTTTTACTACTACACAAGAGGATGTGTAAGTACTATCACTATGAAAAGTCAAAGTTTGGGTCACTAAAAAAATATTTTGTCGTGCAAGGGCAGACCAGCGGTTTGTGCGTGTCCTAAACGTCTTCTATCGCTACAAAGTGGATTGTTACTTGTACTCGATAACGGAGGATAACCTACATTGCCCTAACAGTCTATAACTACTCTTTACATACACAAATACATAACTTCACGCTTGTCTCGTATTGGTAGGCAGATACCTTATTTTTTAATTTATATTTTAGTAGAATTCAACAACCACAACTAATTACGGCAAAAGTCCACTGCTACTTACGTTAGAAATTTTAGAAACAATTTTATTTTTATTTTATTTTATATACTTAAGGAAAGCCAACAGCAGTTGTTACAATAAAAACAATAATAGCATTACTTAGCCAATTATAGGCTTCCACTGATAAAATTACAATATTTAAAAGGAGTGCAACAGTTAATGAGACACAACAACTTAAGCCTAAAAATTATCTTTACTCGACTCAATCAATCAAATTGCTTACGGTACACTGTGTGTCAAAGTAATACTTATGGACACGATTTCTCGCCGATTCACAGCTTATACAAAACAGGTCAAGGTCAACAACTTTGGACAAGACGTTAAAATTTTGAATTGCTCGTAACAGAAAGGTAGGTAATACCACCATCTACCACGCCCAGTGGTAGAGGTTGGTGGAGTTAGATTTCTTTGGGTTTCTGCTATGTTCTACTCTGTACGCCACTGTACTTAAAAAGAATAGGAAAACCATCTGTTCTTTAATTTTTTGCATGATCGCTACATTTCCGCCAATCATACCAGAATGGTAAATGCGAATGCTCGTTTAATTTTTACAACATCATCATTATGCCACATGGTCATCAACCGCAATACTCGGTGTCAATTTTTCTCAAAATCTTTATCAAGAAAATTGACGACACAGTCCAGAGGGAGACTAGGGTGAAGAAAGCCCTCTTTAAATTGTGGCAAACAACTGAACTTCAATCTTAGGGTGCTAAAGCAATTTCTTGGCCGACTGTACAATAAGTTGGAATCGTCTGACGGGCGGTAACTCATTTACAAGTGGGCATGATCGAGACTCAAAGCGGCCCAGGATTTCTTCACGTGCCACTGTGTAAATGACTCTCCCGGTAACCTGTTACGTGACGACCGCGCAGTAAAGGGGAGATGGCGCTCAACAAGCTGCACTAAACCTATTTTTATTATAAAATCTTTCCGAAATCAAGGCAAACAGACAAGACGTCGGAGCCCCTATAAAGTGCAGCATGGACAACATATTAACACTGACGTGTATCAGCAGGGTCCCCCCGCAGCGACTCGGTCTCTTCGAGCTCTTCCGGGTCGGGGTCGGGGTCGGGGTCGGACGGGTCGGGCCGGTCGGGGTCGGACAGCGCGGCGTCGGCGGCGGCGTACCGGCTGCGCACGCGCCGGCAGCTGCCCGTCAGCTACCGCGCGCAGGAGTACGACCGACTCATCAGCTCGGCGATCAAGGTAAGGCGGCGAGAGCTCGGACAGCACAATATCTTACTAAAATTTGAACAAATTAAGGCAATTTTTTTGTTAGGGTGCTAAGCATTATATAGTGTACCCTAACTGATAGCTGATATTTTTATTAATTTCGTGATAATCGTCAATTTTACGAGTACTAATGAGGGTTATCGTGATTCCAAAATCCACTAGATGGTGCTACTAAAGCGTAAGTTCTGCAATCAAAATAAAACCGTGTCATTCGCTAGAATAGATTCGTAATTTTACAGCAGTTGTTTCTGTGCAATAGCTCGTCAGTATTTTGATAAGAGATCTTACGCCTCAGTAGTGCTATCTGAAATTGCGATAACATCATTGACCGACGCGCTTTGTAGCAGAACAGAAACCTCATCCACCCAGGGTCGTATCGACCTCTCGGTCATACGGACTGCGTCAGACCTAATCACGGGTGGCGCACGCTTACTTGCCGGTGTCTCTTTTGGCGTGTTCACTTTTTTTTATCTTTTTTTATACTCCTAAGGCGGCAAACAAGCTTACGGCCCGCCTGATGGTTAGCAGTCTTGACATCCACAAATCCATTTGCGTTGACGCATAATTGTAAACTGCGTAGGATGTCTCGGATTGGCGAAGAATTCCTTATGATATACTAAAACAGTCCCCACGCCAAGTCTCTCCACTGACTAAGCTGGTTGATGCCTTAGGAGGAGTACGTGGAGACGGTGAGCAGTGCGGGCAACCAGGGCCGCGGGAAGGATATCTCCACCATCATCGAGGCTGCCGAGGAGGAGAAGCTCAAGGCTGAGCGCGCCGCAAGGGAACAGGTTAGATGGGACCAAGTTATAAGTCAACTGGTTTACAGATTATGGTCATACGTGGATAATAATTAATAGTAATGCATAGCAGCTAAAACTTGTCAGACTTGTGTGGATTCTCTTCTTCTATCGATGTAGTGAAGAGGAAAAGTGTGTGTTTAGATGTTTGGGGTATTTATCGAAACCGCGTTCGACAACGCTTTTGATATATGACAATCCGGGGAAGGGCAACTCCCTTTTATCTAAAAATAAATCGAATACTCGACACTATCACCAATCGAGACTAGGCAGTCTGAAATTTTGTATAGGGAAATGGCTTGATCGCCCTTCGCGTTTTAACAATCCGACGGTGCCATCTATCGTCTACTTTACATATCTACCTACAAGGCAATTATAGGTTTCTCAAGTTAGGCATTTGGCCTTAGTGCAATCGGACGAGGTCCAGCTATAGTCCATTCGCCGTAAGAAAATAGTGACGACGAAAAATTCCAACAATTTATATTAAAAAAAAGTTTGTTTAATGTATAAAAATCAATTAATTGTCTTAAATAAAAAAGGCTATTAATATTGTTTAATCAGTGTCACTGGAATCTTTATTAGTATTTATTTAATTAAAATAATTATTTTACATCACTCATCTTGAAAGTTGAGTTGTCAGCACCAACATAATTTTTTATTTGGGCCCACACCAACTTAATAGGATTGAGTTTGCAATGGTACGGTCGTAGTCGTAGAATTTCAGTACCAATATTTTTAGCATTTATTATATTCACTGGTCACTGCGAACTTACCTATCTAATTTGCTGCGATCCGATTGGTCGTGGGGCGGTGCTGGGCCGGCGCCAAACGACTAATTTCTTATTGCGAATGGAAACTATAGTTTTAAATATTTACATGCTATTTCCCCACTGTTACTGACATGTTCTTGTAGTTGCTATCGCGTACTGGCTTGATAACTTAGTACGGTGTGATCCTCAGGGCCAGCCGATGCCGGCACCTCGCCGCAAGCAACGCCGCAAACCTCGCAAACTGAACTCGCTCGAGGTGCCCTCTGAGGATGACGACACCACCGACGAGGACTTCAAGGATACCGGGTAACGTATACACCACACCTAATTTCTAGTCGATCGTGACATCTCGCCACGATCGACTAGAAATAATGCCGACCAGAAGAACGCAGAATTACCGTTCATCATCATCACAGCCCGTGACAGTCCACTGCAGGACTTAGGGCCTCTCCCACGAAGGAGGAGGTTACCGTTCAGAGGACGGTAATTCTGCGTTCTTCTGACTTTTTCTGTGGTTAAAGTTCTGGACTAACCGATCTTATAGTGTGGTGGAGTACTGGTCCTTGCAAATTTTCGCAACCTTGCACGACACGCCAAGAAGATCTTATGGTGAGGGAAAATATCGAGAGGAAACCTGCACATTCAGGCGACTGAATATGTAACCGTAATCCAAATTGGTCAGGCTTCCCTTAAGAGGGTTACGGGTAGTCGCTAGATCTTGATCCAGATCGTGGATCATGATCAAGCCGAACCCCGGGACCTCACGTGCGAGAGCACAACCTGATATTGACGCCAAGATGATTTAATGATGAATATTAGTTCGCTATTTTGCCACACGCCACGGTGCAGGGCTAAACTCTTTTATCTTGTGTCATTATTGTCTATTAAATTTAAAAACGACCATAACACAAATTCACCAAGCATTTGAACGTAAACGAAATTGCCGACAGCATGGAGTCGTCGTCTGAGGAGATATCGTCTTCTGCGGAGCAGGGCACGTCGCCGCGCTCGGGGTCCTCCGAGGAGCTGCCCGCGCCGCGCACCAGCCGACACCGGAAGAAAGGTACGTCCGGCCACACACACACAAACACACACGCACAGACGCATACGCGCAAACACTTCACCTATTCGAGGGTCTATCCACGATGTATACAATTTGCATGGAAAATGTTTGAGCATTGACATAAGCAACAGAAAAGTGACAGGCGATCGCTAAATTGACATTCAAGGAGCGCCCGAGCGATATGAACGCTGTGAAGTTGGCCGAACGCAGGCGACGTGTTTCGATCGACAGTCGCAAAAAAATCGCTATAGACCGATTGGTATCTTGACTTGACCCGCAGATCCTACGGTCAGACATTCCATCCGATGGACAGCGGTAACTGTCGCCCGTAATAGAGAGCGAAAATGGTCGCCCGTTGTCGGCGATTCATACTTAGTTATTCACACTTATATTACACACTTAGTTTTCACGTAAATAGATAAAAACAATTTGATCGTCGTGTGCGCGTTACTTTAATCGGACTGGTGCTCGGTTCCAATATTCAACAGTCTGTAAAAATACTTAGCTGTCATTCGTTTACTGACATCGAATCAACAGATTTGTAGCCAATCAGAGAGTTATAGCGTTAGGTACTCCGTTCGTTAGATTCTACTCAATGACAAACGACCAGATATTGGTTATTATTTCTCAATCTGCTAATCTAATAGGCTTATATTTTAAGCATAACGTGTCATTAAATATTGGAATTGAGCGTAATTCATGTACTACTACTACTCAGCTAAACTTCCCACTTCTGAACTCTTTATGAGATGGGCAGTTGACTTTGTAAAGGTGATAGGGAGGAGCAGGAAGGACGCCTGTGTTCAGTAGTGGATGTCCTGCGGCTGAGATGTTGACTGATGGGACTCTGTTATCCTTGTTGCCTTTTTCTCGCTCGAGATGCTCTTTATAATTAGATGATATGATTATAGAATACTTTAAATTTTACCAACAACACTTTTTGTGCCCGCAGACCGGAAAAAGATGCGTGAGTCTTCACCAGAGGTCAAAAAGAAGAAGGGCGTCTTCACGGACTCATCCAGCGACACCCCCGACAACAAAGAGTGGAACAAGAAGAAGAAAAAGAAAAAGTTAGTAAACAAAGTGATATCTGCTCACCCCTAGAGGCGTGGCATAATATACATTTGAAAAATATATTAGAAACGATGTAATTAATCCTGGATGGGTAGTGCAGGGTGCGTTGCACGTAAGAAGTCCCGTAGAATTCAGTGTAACTAATAATCATCATCATCATCATTACAGCCCATTATAGGACTAAGGGATTCTTCCAGTAGAAGGGAGGTTATTGTCATAATCTACATGCTTGGCAGGCGGGTTGGAAATTGCAGTGATGCAAGTATAAAAAAACTGCTGCCTATTTTCCAGTCTATAGAGGCTCTAGATATTTTGCCTCGAAAACATTAGTCGCCTTACACGACATCCACGAGTGTAAAGGGACGGTGTTATTCTACTCTGCCGGACACCACATGGCCAACGGCGAACTGGGAACTAATGCTCACTGAGCTCAATATGTGTTGTGGTATAACTGTAATGTCCGTATCCAGATCCCGGTCACGTGGCAGTCGGTCCCGGAAGGCGGGCCGCAGCGGGGGCGGGGGCGGGGGCGGGGGCGGGGGGAAGGGGAAGGGCTCCCGCGCCCGCGTGACGTACGGCGGGCTGAGCGACTCGCCCGGCTCGCCGAAGCCGCGCACGCGCCGCCGCCGGATCGACTACACGGAGATGCCCAACACGGAGAGCGAGGGGGTGAGTCGCGGGGTGGGGGTTGCCTAGGCGCGACTATCGAAACCATAAAAAATCATAAAATACCGATTCACACAATGCCATCTAGTCTTAAACTAAGCATCACTTTTTTTTTCATGGTCCACCTGATGGAAAGTGGCCACCGCCATCCAGGACATCTGCAATTTAAAGAGAGCGGATGCGGTGCCGGCCTTTAGGTGCCTGTACACATGCTTTTTGATAAACCCCATATTTAACACTTTGTGTTGTCACTTCATGATGGAACTCCATTATTATGAATTAAATCACTTTTTGTACACTAGTTCCACTTTATTATACAATTTTATTAAATTGCAACCGGTTTCGAATTACTCATCTTCAGGCAACCCAATCATTCGAAACCGGTTGCAATTTAATAAAATTGTATAATAAAGTGGAACTAGTGTACAAAAAGTGATTTAAATTATAAACCCCATATTGCTATTGTGCTATTACATAATACTTACCTACTTACATAAAGTCACTCACACGTATCATAATTCGCTATTGTCTCATTGGAGAACAGCACTCACACAATAAAAGTCGTGAAGAGTCATAGAGGCAGGCGGCGCATAGCCGAACAGTGTGGAATGCTGACGTCCAATAATGGACTTTTAAATTAATTTTAAATTTCTATTCACGAAATGACTAAAGCTGAAATTGAGCGTCCATTATATTTCCCAATTCACTCTTGGCTAGAAGAAACCAAAGTTATCAGTTTTCATTCCCCCTATACGATCGTTGCAGGAGATGCATAAATCCAGCGGCAAGCACATGCCGGACAGCTCGGACGAGTTCAAAATGTCCTCCGACTCGGAGTCCGACTCGGGGTCGGAGCGGCCCCGGCCGGGCGCGACCGGGGCGGGCGGGGCCGAGGCGGCACTAGCGGCACTTGGTGCCAAAACTGCCGTGGTGCAGATGCAGAAGTTACCCGAACACCTGGCCAGGCTCAAGACAGAGGAACTGAACAAGCATCTAGGTAAGGAGACGAGCAAAAAGATTGGAAAGTTGCGCAGCAGAGTAGATTGGCCCTCTAAGCTAGAATGCGTGGCAAACGTCACGGTGACGACAAATTTGATTATCAAGACAATATGTTTGTAAACAATTGACTTCAGTTTATTTATTGGTAATTTCATAATTTTGTGTTAAAGGTTTTTTATTTTATTATATCATGAAGTTATTTAAACCATTTATGCATATTGTAAGTTGATTCTTGTTTCAAGAACTTTTTTTTTTTAATATCTCGAAGTTTCAGTAATTTTTTGTCTTAAAGAATACGAGCTATTTAATCCCAAAATACGAGCTTTGTATATTAAGTCTTCTATCTTGTGTAATATCAGGTATAGTAGACCCAATAAAATAAAAATAAAAATTTCCGTCGGGCATGCAATATTTATTGAGAAACAAATGTATCCGGACAAAGATTTACCATAACATGACCACTTCCAGAAGCGAAGGCGGGCTCGGCCTCGCCGCCTGCCGAGGATGCTTCCGCGGGTAGCGGGGCGGGCGGGGCGCGCGGCCGGGGCGGGGCGGGGCGGCGCGGGCGGGGCGGCCGCGGCGGGAAGGCGCGAGCCTCCGACCCCGCCATGGCCGGACTCGTCGGCGTCAAAGTCAAAGGTAAGGTTTCATTTGTGGCGGATGGACCGGTGATGAAACTCGACTATTATCAAATTCTAGACTACCTAATTTCATTCAAAACAATGGTTTTTTTCACAGATCTCAAGACCGATGGAACCCCGAAGCCAATCGATGTGAGTATTTTTATTGTCATAAAATGTGTTTCGAGTTCTGTGACACGTTTCGAGCGCTATTGTTTACATTAAACAAGTCACGGTGCTCCACAAAGCTTCTTGCAGATACCTGGAGGCCTATTGTCACGCTGCGACATGTCGAATTCGATATTTTTTCTAGCCAATTCTGTATTTAAAATGCCCGGAAAAAACGATTCTCAGCGATCTTTTGTCAGTGTCAGTTCGTCGTCCGTCATAAAAGGCGAAGCCGAGTCAATTACAATCACAAACATAAACAGGATAGTTTGAATTTTGAATTTGGTAATGCCTAAATTAAGTAATCAGCATATATTTCAAAGCGCGCGAGCGCCCGACAAAAACTAAATAAAAAAGTGTTGCATAATGATTATTTTATGTTACAGCTGTAATGTAAATATAAAATGTAACATGAAGTCATTTTAAAAATTTTATAGACTGGCTTGAATAAACTTTATCCATAAACGACTGTTTTCGTATAAGTAATTGGAACACTACGCTATTAGTGTAGATTAACAAATTTATGAATTTTTTTTATGTCATACGGTAGGCAAACAGGCAAGCGGGCCATCTGATGGAAAGTGGTCACCACTGCCTATAGACATTAGCAACACCAACAGTATCGCTAATGCGTTGCCCACCTCTATAACACGTTGCTCTGGCAGCAAAAAGGCAAATGCCCCTCCACTGCCAAAGCCACGGTTCTCCAAATTCCCACCCCATGGAGCACTGGAAACCTTACTCGCCGGCAGAAACACAATACTATTTAAAAGAGTATTGTTTAGCTGCGGTATTCTGTAAGGTGGAGCTACTTCCCCAGTCGGGCGGCTCCTATTCGAACGGGATACCCCGCCCTACCTCTCTTAAAAGCGGCATAGCGGGGTATCCCGACTAGATAAAACTGTCGAATTCGCGAAAGCGCGAGAATAGCCTTCCCTGCAGTGTATTTTCCCGCTGCTCTAACACACCACTTCCCCCTCCTTAGGCGGAGCGCGAGCGCAAACGCCTAGAGCGCCTGGCCCGCGCGGAGGCGGTGGCGGCGCGCAAGGCGGAGCGCGCGCGCCGCAAGGAGGAGAAGGAGCAGCTGAAGGCGCAGCGGCAGCAGACCAGGGACGACAAGCGGCGCGCTAAGGAGCTCGCCATGGAGAATAAGCGGTAATTACATAGAGATCTATCTCGATTAAGGGGCCTTTTATCATTTGGCGATACTTGACGTGATAACGTGACGATGTTCCATCCATAGTTCCGCGTCTAGAGGCTGCGGTGACTGCGGTGACTGCTTACTATCAGGCGGCCGTAAGCTTGTTTGCCACCTTAGTGGTAGAATTTTTTTTATATATAGGGGAGAGGTGGCATGAAATGTACACGTAGTGAGAGAGATAAGTCAAACAATCGGCAAAATAAGAAACGTCTCGAGACGACAATATTTTTGCTCTGTGGCAACCCCGAAGCAGAACCATTCGCACCAAAAGCTACGTTTCATCTTATTCGGTTAAGCAGAAACAGAGATATAGTTTGAGCTCTCCGTAGTACGAGTATTCATAACTAAAGAGGTGATTTTAAAAAGTCGGGCAAGCAAAAGCTATACTGCCATAAAAACAAATTCCACGCGGATCAAGTCGCGGGCCAAAGCTAGTTCAAAATAATATGTTAA
This sequence comes from Blastobasis lacticolella, assembly GCA_905147135.1. Lineage (NCBI taxonomy): Eukaryota > Metazoa > Arthropoda > Insecta > Lepidoptera > Blastobasidae > Blastobasis > Blastobasis lacticolella. The sequence goes on from LR990041.1 coordinate 12,838,573, forward strand.
TTCGGTCGTCAACGCTACAATTACAATATTAGTACTACAATAATTTGTAGGGATTTGTGGATCTTCTGACCCCAAGCCAACCTCACCTGCTCGTGGTCTCCCTGCTGACAAACGGACGAGGCCTTGGCGCATTGGCTTTTCGCTAACAGGTTGTGCGGATCGAATGGACTCGCCGCACGTTTAGAGGCAAACAACCAGAAAAAATCATTGAAGGTTCCGCTAAACTCGTTTTTGTTTAAATTGAGAACGGACCTTGGCAGTAGCTGAGTTTGACAGCTAGGATGATGATAAATAGTGCTACAATAACTCCTATATTATTATAGAAAGTCAGAAGGTAGTAAAACTTTACTGAACAATATATGTTCTAATGTATACTTAATTAAGTTTACTTGTTGCCAGAAATAAAGATTATATTATTACTAGTGGACCCGGCGCGACTTCGTTCGCGTAGCGTTCTAACCCTACACCTGCCCTACACCTACCGTACACCTACCGTACACCTACCCTACACCTACCCTACACCTACCCTACACCTACCCTACACCTACCCTACACCTACCCTACACCTTAGGTGTGAATCTAAACCATTCCCAGATCCCCTTGAACACACACAAAAAATTTCATCAAAATCGGTCCAGTCGTTTGAGAGTAGTTCAGTGACATACACACTCACAGAAGAATTATATATATAAAGATTATTATTTCACAGGCTAAAGAAGGAGAAGAACGAGTGGGCCCCGGGGCCCGGCGCGGGGCCGATGGGCCCAGGCGGGCCGGGCGGGCCGGGCGGGCCGGGCGGGCCGAGCGGGCCGAGCGGGCCGGGCGGGCCGGCGGGGTTCCCGCTGGGGCCCGGCGGCCCGCACGACCCCGCCGCGCGGTTCGCACCGCCCCGATTGCAGGTACGTGGGGCGTCTACACTTAGTTTTATCGTCACTTGAACAATGACGTCACAGACGTCAATATCACGTACTTTCTAATAAGTGATTCGGTATGACAGATCATGAATTCAACTCGCGGGTTGAAAGAGTATAATTAAAGGGTGCTTCTATAGAAAAATATCAAAATAATGACCGCGACGGGGCGTCAGTTGTTTTTTATTCAGTAAAGCTTCCCTATTCGCGGCATGTTAGTTGTTTTTTACGCCATATACGTATTACTGGTACCCGGCGCATTCCTGTATGCGTATCTACTTACACTTTCCGTTGGCATTCTTTTAGTTTTTTTTACTTTTGAAAAGAGAACACGTAATCCATATGGAATACACTTTTTTATTTTATTTTCAACAGGAGAGCAACATGCCCTCTGGCTCATAAAAGTAAAGGTTCATAATAGACTGGTCGCTTGCAGGTTCGCGCAGAATTACGCGGCGTATTGGGCGAAGGGCGCGTGCCCACGCCGCGGCACCCCGCACACCCCGGCCTCGCGCACCACTCGCCCCACCAGCCCCACCAGCCCCACCAACCCCACCAGCCGCATCAGCCCCACCAGCCGCATCAGTCGCTCAGAGAAGGTAAGGGTTAGGATTCGGTCAGCTCCGGGATTCGGGGAAAGCCGATGGTTGACGAATGATGAATGAATGATGATTCGTTATGATGCTTCAATAATTTTACTGACAATTATAATATTTCTACCAATAGTGTCAGATATTATTAGACATATCTAACAAGCCACCACCACCATGGCTATTGTTTGAGTCAAAACTTGACATGCTTGTCATTTTGAGGAAAAATGATAATTAACAGGTTTTGTTTACAGTCGCTGGTGGCGCCACTAGTGCTTAGTTTTCCTTCTCATTGTTGTAAAACACGTGTCACCCGACATGACGCGTGAAATGTGTTACGCGCGCGAATGTCGAACAATGGTGCTCAGTGTCACGCGGTGTCGGACGGTGTCGTCCGCTGTGTCGCGCAACAATGGGGGTTTTCGCGATTTTAGATGGCGCTAGTGCGGTGTAAAGTCTGTGGTCAAAATACTGCCGTGCTATTGTAAAATGACGAATCTATTAAAGCCAATGTCAGGGGTATATTTTGACACCAGACCTTGTCCCAGTAACGCCATCTTGTGGAATTTGGCATCGCGAAATCCCTCATTGCCCCCAAGTGAATACGAGGTTCAATACGCCATCTGTTGTTGGTTGGCAGGCACGTTGTCGGTGGCAGGGTCGCCGCAGCCTTTCAAGCCGGCCGCCGAGGAGCCCAGCGTCATCACGAGGATGCCGCATATGCTGAATCAGTACAGGTATGACTTCATGGGCAATATTTTTATACCACTAAATTGACAAACAAGCGGATGGTAAGCAGTTGCCGTAGGACATTAAGAATTAGTTTTTCTACTCTTTAGCACGAAAAGGACCCTTTTGATGGGTAGAACCTCTTCCGATTTTATTTATTTATTTAGGAGAAAAACAGTCTTACATAAGTATTACACATACACAAAATATGTTATAGTGTCATAATTCTAATAGAATTCTTTATTGAGCTTTGAGTTTTTGCGTAGAAAAGCTCTGTGCTGGAGCAGTGAATAGAATTCATCATCATCGTCCTAACGTTTATCCCGGCCTCTGCCAGGGTCCGCTTTCCTATTCATTCTCCTCCACTTCGCTCGGTCTTCGGCATCCTCTCGTCGTAGGCCGTTGGCTGTCGCATCCGACTCAGCGATGGCAATCCATCGCTTCTTGGGTCGCCCACGGGGCCTCTTTCCTGATACCGGTAGGTTCAGGCACCTATTTCCCACGTATCACATGACCAAACTAGCGCAGGCGAGCCTCAATAGGGAGCAGTGAATAGAATTATCTTTTTTTTTTTCATTTTGTCGTGAGTGTAGGTCGAATCTAATCCTCTGTCTCGTTCCAGGGGCCCGGCGATGTACCAGGGCGCGGGCCCGGCGGGGGCGGCGGCGGCGTACGCGGCGCGCGGCGGCTACCCGGGCGGCGCGCCCGCGCAGTACCCGCCCTACTACCGCGCGCCCTACGCCGCCGCGCGATCGCCCGCGCCGCCCTACCACCCCCTGCATCCCTACCACCACCCGCACGCGCAGCACCATCCGCATCCGCATCCCCACGCACACCCCCACCCCGCGCTGCATGCGCCCTACGCCGGCGCCGGGCCGCGGGCGCCGCCCGACCCCGCCCCCGCCCCCGCCGCGCCGGACCGCGAGATCAAGGCCGAGGTGAAGACCGAGCAGCCCGAGTACCGCTCGCCGAGCGGCTCCCCGGCCCCCGCGCCCGCGCCCGCCGCGCCCCCCGCGCCTCCACCGCGAGACGACGCCCCCCGCCCTCACCCCAAAATAAAGCACACGGAGAACAAGGATCGCCGCCCGCGGTTCCCCCTCGGCCCCTACGCGCCTACCGGCCCCTACGGCCCCTACGGACCCTACGCGATGGCCGGGGCGCCGCCCCCTCCGGGGCACTCGCCCGGCCCGCTGCCGGGGCACGGCGGCCCGCCTGGTCACGGCCGGCCCCACCCGGGCCATGGAGGACCTCCGTTGGGCCATGCAGGACTACCGCCTGGTCACGGTGGACCACCCGGTCATGGAAGGCCACCGCAGGGACACGGTGGACCACCTCCGGGTCACGGAGGGCCACCTCCGGGCCTCGAAGGACCACCGCCGGGTCACGGAGGACCACCGTCGGGTCATGGAGGAGCACCGCCGGGTCACAGAGGACCACCTCCGGGTCACGGAGGACCACCGCCGGGTCACGGAGGACCACCGCCGGGTCACGGAGGACCACCGCCGGGTCACGGAGGGCCACCGCCGGGTCACGGAGGGCCACCACCAAGTCACAGAGGACCACCACCGGGTCACGGAGGACCACCACCGGGTCACGGAGGACCACCCCCGGGCCACGGAGGACTACCCCCGGGCCACGGAGGACCACCACTGGGTCACGGAGGGCTACCGCCGGGTCACAGAGGGCCACCACCAGGCCACGGAGGACCACCCCCGGGTCACGGAAGACCACCACTGGGTCACGGAGGTCCGCCGCCGGGTCACAGAGGACCGCCGCCGGGTCACGGAGGACTACCTCAGGGTCACGGAGGCCTACCACCGGGACACATAGGATCACCGCCGGGTCACGGAGGGCCACCACCGGGTCACGGAGGACTACCTCAGGGTCACGGAGGCCTACCACCGGGACACATAGGATCACCGCCGGGTCACGGAGGGCCACCACCGGGTCACGGAGGACTACCACCGGGACACATAGGATCACCGCCGGGTCACGGAGGGCCACCACCGGGTCACGGAGGACTACCACCGGGGCACAGTGGACCGTCTTTCGGTCACGGAGGACCACGGCCGGTTCGACCACTGGGACACGGAGGCGGGCCACCGCCGGGTCATGGGGGCAGGCCACCATCTACTCTTGTGGGCAGCCCACCTTCTGGGCCGCCAGTGCATGCAAGTGGGCAATCGCCTGGTCATAACAGTGAACGGGGACATCTCATGGATGGACCGCCACCGAGCCACAATAGTGGCCCTTCACCGGGTCATGGAAGTGGAGTTCTACCGATCCACATAGCCCGGCCATTCTCGGGTCACATAAGTGAATCACCGACGAGCCACATAGGTGGCCCACCAACGAGTCGCGCAGGTGGCCCCTCGATGAGTCACGTAGGCAGCACCTCGACAAGTCGCGTAGGTGGCCCACCAAGCGGGAGCCACATAGGTGGCCCACCAAGCGGGAGTCACACAGGTGGCCCACCAAGCGGGAGTCACACAGGTGGCCCACCAAGCGGGAGTCACATAGGCGGCCCACCAAGCGGGAGCCACGTAGCTGGCCCACCAAGCGGGAGTCACATAGGCGGCCCACCAAGCGGGAGCCACGTAGCTGGCCCACCAAGCGGGAGTCACACAAGTGGCCCACCAAGCGGGAGCCACATAGCTAGCCCACCAAGCGGGAGCCACGTAGCTGGCCCACCAAGCGAGAGTCACATAGGCGGCCCACCGCCGAGTCACATGGGTGGATCCCCGACGAACCACATACGTAGTCCCTCGGCGAGTCACGCGAGCGGCCCGCCACCCGGTCACGTGGCCGGATCCCCTGCGAGCCGCGGGGACACGCCACCGACGGGCCAGCCGAGCGGGCCGTCGCCGAGCCACAGCGGCGAGCCGTCGGCCGGGACGCCCGCAGCGAGTCCGGCGCAGCCGCTGGGGCTCGTCAGCAAGCCCGCGGCGAGCCCGTCGCCGGAGCCCGCCGCGGGGCCTACCGCGCCGCCGGGGCCGAGCCGCTCGCCGGCCGCCCCCGCCCCCGCCCCCGCCAGCCCCCCGGCGCCGCGCGCGGGCCCGCCGGGACGGATGCACCACGTGCGGCAGTTCCTGGGCGCCCCGCCCGGGCCCGCCGCCCCGGCCGCGCCCGCCGCCCCGCGCGAGGAGGGCGTCTTCGGCGGCCTCGTCAGCTACTTCTCCAGCCAGCGCGAGGACGACCTCGACACGTGAACCTAGATCTATACCCATACCGCCTGTACATATTATCGTAGATAATTATTATTTATACGGCTGAATATACGCCTCCCTAGTGACGTAGCTTGTATATTATTATGAAATATTAGGACCGATCGCGGGATCGACATAGTTTTATTTTGTGTCTCGAATCGAAATGTATTATTATTTATTTTAAGTAAAAATTTATTTATATACAAATCGAACAGAAAGTACTTACATGATATATTATATCTTAATACGAATTAAAATCGATGAATTTCTTTTTTTAAATAAATGTATTTTTTCTGACATTTCTGTTTACGTTTATAATGATAACTTCGGCAAAATAATAAAATTGATGCATAAACGTTGTCTTCTTTCACGTTGGGCTGAATAGGATAAAAAGTTTGTACACCGAGTAGAAGTTTGGTTCGCCGAAGACCGAGCGAAACCGGTATTTAACACCAGGATGATGATGATGCTGAAATTATTCTCTTATTAGCAAATAAAATATTTTATTCATTTATTAGATTTAGCAAGTCTAATTGGCGGGTACAGCGCGTACGATATCTAGTTTACACTATTTATGCGAAACAAAAACTAACAAAACCTAAACCATCATCTCTGCCACAGGACGCCTGCTTGGTGTATGCTTCCCCCCCTACTACTTCTACATCAGTCGCTAGAGGCGCAGGTCTCTTCATGCCTCTTGCATCCATTGCATCTTGCACTCCCCGCTCTCTCTCGCACAGCAGTATTCCGTGCTGTTGGACCTCATAGCGCCACCTGGTGGATTTTGAAATCACGAAATCCCTCATTGACGGTATCCGTTCGCCACTCGTAATCTTTGCGCCTCATAGGCCTACGGTTCTGCGAGTTACGTGGCCTGCCCATTGCCACTAGTCTAACGCGTATATCGGTGACCTTAGTTTGCTACCGATATTACCTATAGTTTCTAATCGCACACATAAGTATGCAGTAAAAGTCCGAACATAGCTTTTCGTATCACACGCTGAGCGAGTTATTCTAATGAGGCAAGGCACCTGTTTCTGTACATTAAGGTTCACATGGGCCACTGTATCAGATGAAATAGTCCACTGTATTAAAATGTGCACTATCGAAATCCCCCTTACCGCTATGCGGCTACTGCGGCAAACCCAAAGAGATTAGAAAGTTAGCTCATAAGCATGAAGATATAGTCTGGCTAGAAAGTCGTGACAAAAATTGAGGGCGCCACCATCGTTTACATGGTATCATTGTTCTGTATCAGTCTGTGAACTTAAAATATAAAAAAATCATATCTTCACGTCTGTGCTTTGCCTCTATGTCCAATTTCTTTGTCTGTGTCTCGTATACTTCGACTAGAAAATTTGATACTTGTAAATATTTTGTATCATATCGCACGACTACAACGCGTCCACCTACCTATGACAGTCCGATGCTGGTATTAAACCACATCAGCCGAACGTGCTAATTTAGTACAGACAAAGGGATTGGTAACATATCATCATCATATCAGCCAGAAGACGCCCACTGCTGGGCATAGGCCTCGCCCAGAGACTCCACAAAGGCCAGTCCTGTGCTTTCCACATCCAGCTGGTATCTGCGATCCTTACCAGGTCGTCGGTCCACATTGTGGGAGGCCTACCCACGTTGCGTCTTCCGGTACGTGGTCGCCACTCGAGAACTTTACTGCCCCATCGGCCATCTGTTCTTCGAGCTATGTGCCCTGCCCACTGCCATTTAAATCTGGCAATCCTTAGAGCTATGTCGGTAACCTTGGTTCGCTTGCTGCGGATCTCCTGATTTCTGATTCGATCGCGCAATGATACTCCGAGCAAAGCTCTTTTACACATTGGTCAAAGACCTTCGTCTTAAGACACTGCGGTAATTATTGGGACGAAAATATATGGCGATATCGTCAGCAAATCTGAGGTGACTGAGATACTCGCTGTTAATATTGATGCCAAGTCCGTCTCAGTCCAGAAGCCCAAAGATATCCTCCAGTGCAGCGGTGAACAACTTCGGTGATATGACATCACCTTGTTTAACACCTCGCTGCAGCTGAATAGGCTCTGTGGTCTTGTCATGAGTCATTATACATATGAGTCAGCAGCGATATTGGTCTGAAGTTCTTCAAGAGAGCCTTATCAACTTTCTTGAAGAACAATATTACCATACTTCTGAGCCATGCTTCCGGCGTTTTACCCTCGAGGATGACGGAATTGAACAGCTTCTGAAGGGTCTTAAGTACAGGTTTGCCACCAGCCTTCAGAAGCTCAACCGTAATTCCATCATCACCCGGCGCCTTGTTGTTTTTAAGCTGTTTGAGAGCCATACTAATCTCAAATGTCTATAAATAAATAAATAATAAATTTCTCAATATATCATCTTGGCGTTAATACCCGTTTATGCTCTCGCGTACGAGGGCCCGAGGTCCGCCTTGACCATGATCCAGGATTTGGCAGATCAGATAATTATAGCTAACTTTCCAATCAACACAAGACGCAGGCTTGACAACGAGACCTGGTGGTGGAACGACACAGTCCAGAGGGAGACTCGGGTGAAGGAAGCCCTCTTCAAAGTGGCAAGCGTCCAGATCACCTGAAGATTTCGTTGCGTCGGGATACGAAACGAGCGGTAGCGCAGTAGTGGTCGGGCTACGATAAAAAAACGCAAATCGATGTACAAAATAGCTGTTTAGTACACGGTTTCAAGTTTAGGTTAAAACAATCATTTTAAGCGGTAGTTCTTAAAAATATTTCCATAGGGGGAGAAGTAATGACGTCATAATTTTTTTATACAGGATTAACAACTTTTTTAGAAACCTATTTTATTTGGTATCAAATGAAAGAGCTTCATGAGCCGGTTCTAAAAATATAAAACACAAACCTTTGGACCACCCGTTTTCTAAAAATCCAAGAAGTAGTTTTAAAACATGCCAAGTTTGGACTCCTCCAGGAAGGAGACGGCACAGTAAATGTTTGTTAAACATACGCCAAATGTCTCTTAATATACTCATGTCTAATGTCAAAAATGCTATTTTAAAAATAATACTATTTTTTTTTTTATAAAGTTTGAGATTCAGAATTATTTTTAAACTTATCGAACTGTACTGTACTCCTATTGTGTTTTATGGTATTATCTATGTTAAATTGATGCTCCCACGCTTCCTATTCCAATTCCCCAATCCTATTCCAATATCGACGTACACTGGACGCTATCTCCGCCACTGACTGACTACGGCTCGGCTCGCGCCATCATATCTGCTCAGGTGCAGGGTAAGGAGTGGGCGGGGGGTTGTAGGAATAGGAAGCGTAAGTATCAATTTAACATGGATAATACCATAAAATGTTAGTAAAGTACAGCTCGATAAGTTAAAAAAAATCTGAATTACAAACATAAAAAAAAGTAATATTTAACATTTTTTAAATCGCTCTTTTGTCGTTAGATATGCGTTAATTAAGAGACAATGGGCGTATGTTTTACAAGAATTTACTAAGCCGTCTCCTACCTGGAAGAGCCTGAACTTGGTATGTTTTGAAAAAAAATCATGGATTTTTAGAAAACGGGTGGTCCAAATGTTTGTATAAGTTCGGCGGTAAGTTAAGTTATGCGACGAGCGCTAGCAATCTGTTACTCTTAGAACATATTTTGTTCGGTTTATTCCAGGAGCGTCGATGGCCGAGCTGTTTGGGTATTCGACTCGTAAGCGAGAGGTACCGGGTTCGAATCCCTCTCCGGCCATGTACCAATGATTCTTTTCTGAGTTATGTACATTAGTTGAATACTAACCGATGCTCTTACGGTGAGGGAAAACATCGTGATGAAACCTGCACATTCAGGCGACTGGATGTGTAACCATTATCCAATCTGGTCAAGTTCCCCTGGTAGCAGGAGGTCAGATGGCAGTCGCTCCATTGTAATTACCTGATCTGCCAAAACCTGGATCATGGTCAAGCCGGACCCCGGGCCCTCGTGAGAGCACAACCGGGACATTAACGCCAAGATGTTTATATATTTCTTCTGGAATTCCAGGGATTGCTGGGTTTCTTATTTTTCAAAAATCCCCTCGTCAAATAAATACACCCGAATGGGGATTTATGGAATAAATCATATTCCCCACTGGTGGGGATTTATCAGTGGGAATTTCTGGAATACACCAAACAAAATATGTTTTAAGAGCAACAGATTGCCAGAACTCGATTTGTTGATGGATGTCGATTTGTCGGTAGGCATTACTGGAATAATTTTTGATGCAGTGGACATTCTTGCTCGCCAGCGCTGGTTTGGTGATAACAACTTAAATTTTAGTTTTTAGCTGTTGGTAGTTTGATTTAAAATAATTATAGAAGTCCCTACGAACAGGGTGGGAGCCATGTGTGGATGGATAGTAGGTATTATCTATATATATATAAAATAAAGTCGTGTTAGTTACCTATTTGTGGTACACTTTATATAACTCAAGAACGGCTGAACCGATTTGGCTGTAAATTTGCGGGGAGGTAGCTTAGAACCAGGAGATGTACATAGGATACTTTTTATCCTTTTTTTTTATGATCTCATTTGGTGCGGGAAAACATCCTGATGAAACCTGCATATTTAGGTGACTGAAGGTTTATAAACAAGGAAAAAAGGGTACGTAGTTGTAGGGTAGGTCAAGGGTAGGGTAGAACTAGGGGTAGGGTGGTGTAGGGTTAGAACGCTACGCGAACGAAGTCGCGCCGGGTCCACTAGTATTAATATAAAACATGGTCCACGCGGACGAAGTCGCAGGTTAAATACAGTTCTAAAACCGTTTATAGCTAGTGTCAAATAAGAAGAGACTTGGCGGGTCACGTGGTTCGACTTGCGCTGCATACGATTATCTGCGCGAAATCCCCTCCACTGCCATTTGACAAATCTCTTCTTTGGTGATGTGGGTTATAATAAAAATAAAACACCATAATGCTGTCTTAAAATAACTTAATTTATTTAAAATAGTATTACTTGCGAGGACGGCCGGCGACTTTCTTGCTACCGGCCGCTTGTTTGTTCTTGCCGCCAAACGATAATGAAGGCTCTGTAAAGGGAAACACTAAATTATGGTAGAGGCAGTGAAAGCGGTTTCTGCGTATCCCTACGAGAACGATGTTTCCTCGCATCTTGGGTACGTCAGTGTGTCACGTGTCTCGTAGGGGTAAGTAAAGATTCGTGATATTGGTAAAAATACATTTGTCTATTCACTGAGCAATGTGTCCCGGTGGTTTAGAAAGGCAAGCGACACTATTGGTGCTGCTAATAGACAAGGCAGCGATGACCACTTTCCATCATGTAGCCGCTTTCTTACCTGTTTCTCTTCTTATTACCATAATATGACCTAACCGACAGATATCAGAAGACCCCCAACAATCAATATACACAAATTATTTCTAAATTGCTGAACCGATTACAAAGAAACAAGAAGCAACCACCTCGATTAAACTGGCTTCCAAATCAAAGAGGCTGCATCGAAATCGGTCCAGCCGTAGCTACGACACAAACTTAAGCAGATTCACACGTCAATCTTTATAACATCCACTTTTTGCATCGGGTGTTAAAAAATCAGGGGCATGAAGTGGCTAATTTGGCTACCAATTGACGTAAAAATAAAGTTACCAGGCGGCGGTATGGTGAGCGCGATGTCGAATGTCTTGCTTCGTGCTCTCTTCGTGGGCGGCTCGGTCTGCTCCGGCGTGGCGGCCGGAGTCACGCTCTCCTGCGTCGCTGCCCACCCATCCTGCGGACACACACCATATAGAATACCTTCCTTAACACTTCCTTTGCTAACTCAAATACCAGAGATGCTACAGCAGTGCTAAGAATCGTAGCGCGCGTATTAAATGGACCGGCCAGGTGCGTCGTGCGCACACGCGTAGCGCCGGCTTCGGACGCAATTGTTGCGTCGGCCGCAGCGAAAGTGTTAACCTAGTAACGGACGTTCCGTTTTGGCTAGAGCCGACCAACCGTCAGTTGCAGTTGATACTAATTATAACGCAGTATAAAATGAAGCCGCTTTTAATTAATAAACCCAAAAATCAATCAATCCAAAAGCGACTTCAGTTTGTACATAGTAAGGATTAGTATCGATTGCAACTAACGGTAGGTCGGCTCCAGCCTAGGTAGGTAGGCGGCCAGGCTAGTCTGTTACTAGTTTTATGTACCTCCTCCCGCGTCAATCTTTATGGTGCCTCGGAGGTTGGCTGCGAGCGCTATATCTACATTCTCAAATCATTAATTAGATGATAAATATAAAAAAGTTTGCATTCATTAAATTGTATTGTTCGTCTAAGCGAGCGGCCACACAGAAAAGACGTAAGACGCAGACACGTCGCAGACGCGGCGCCCGTTCAATTTACTTTCATACTAAATGTATAGAAACGTTGCGAGGCAAAACATACAGAAAAGACTGGGCTAGGACAGGGCGAGGACGCGTCGCAGACACGACTTGAAACATACAGAAAAGACGAGGCAAGGGCGCGCCGCGGGCGAGAGCTGGGGTGCGGGCGGGGCGCGGGGAGCCGGGCCTCGCCCGCAACACTTGCTGTTCTTGTCTTGCCTACGCTCTCGACAGATCCGCGACGGCGCTGCGTCCTTGCCCTGTCTTTTCTGTATGTTTTAAGTCGCGTCCGCGTCCGCGTCCCGTCTGTGCCCTGTCCGCGACGTGTCTGAGTCTTTTCTGTGTGGCCGCTCGCTAATAATCCAGTAAACAGTTTACGCGCGTGCCGCGATAAAGATTGACTCAGAAGGCAGTACATCAATCTACCAATCGGTTTAAATCACAAAGACTTATAATAAAAATTATTGTCTATCTCCGTCTCTCCTTTCGGAGTTTACGTGTATGTATTTTAAATGGCGATACTAAACCGTGACGTCACAGTTTTAAATCGCCAGCTCTTATTAGGAATTTCAAACGTAAACATCTTGCTTATTTTAAGATATTCAGAAACAAATTTAACTCTTCTATCCCTGACATAAAACGCTATGAAATTAAACAATTTAAAAATATATAATCAGCCTATAGTCCCACCTCCGGGTCCTCGATCTCCGGCGCGGTGGGCAGGAACAGCAGCGTGTCCGCGTCCTCCGCGTCCTCGTCCGAGCTGCACAGCGCCGCCACCGGCTCGCACGTCGTCACGTCCACCTGCGCACCATTCGCATACTTTCAACACTATACAGGGTGTTACTTAATACATGTATAAAGCCGAAAGGGTGTAAAAGTATAGCTTGCAAAGAGTACACTGGCGACTTCATATTATCCAGACATTGAATTTTAATTTTCATAAAAAAATCTTCGTTTTTAAAGAAAAATAACCATATCGACTACGTTGAAGCGCAGCTCTATTTCAAGTTGATGATCCTAGAAGGAGAAGTTCAATAACCGCGTGCGACCCCTATGAAAGTAGAGCAACCTCCTTAAGCCTAGTACCAGGAGCCTAATGCTACGTACACACGCACCGGTTTCGGCCAACGATTGTCCGTTGGCGTGTGCCGGCCGGCGATCCGCAGCGCAGCGTGGCGGTAACATCAAACGGATAGAAGCAATCGACCAAACGCAGCTTGGGCGGATACCGAAGGCCATCGAACAAACGTGCGATTACGAGCCCGAATAGGTTCACAAAACTCCCAAAGATCGTTTGCTTGACCACGAAATGCAATTACCTATTGGACCTTAGAAGTCCAAAGAAGAACGTGGTGTAACCAACGGCGAATTCGGCCGACAACCCTTTGTTGGCGTAAGTTGAGTGTGTACACACCATAAAGAGAAGTTTAATAACCTCGTGCTATTCATAACAAAACAAACAAACCTCCTACATCTTGCTACCAGGCGCCGAACTAAATGTTACCTACTTATCTACATGAATAAACTCTACCAAATTAACTAGGAACTTACCTACTCTAATTATTTTCAATAGGTAGGTATGCTTAAATAGTCGGAGCGTCGTCGGTGGCCTAAGGTTACGGTATTCGAGTCGTACGCGAGAGGTACCGGGTTCGACACCCGCTGCCGCCACGTACCAGTGACCTTTTCTGACGGAAAACATCGTGATGAAACCTGCACATTTAGGCGTCTGAATGTCTAACCATGATTCAATCTGGTCAGGTAATCAGGTTCCCCTGGTAGCAGGGTCAGGCAGGATTCAGGACTGTCAGACGTAATGACCAGAAATGCGAAATCCTGGATCATGGTCAAGGCGGACCCCAGGCCCTCGTGCGCGAGAGCAAAACCAGGTCATTAACACCGAGATTATTTCTACTAGGTAGGTACCTAACAGAACAAACCACCCCAGCACAACAAAGGTAAAATAAGAATTAAATTCATAATACTTAGGTACTTATTAACTAAAGGCCTAAAAACAGTATCTAAGTAGGTTAGGTAGGTAGAAACCTACGTAAATAAAAAACAAAACATGTTAATCAGTCTGGAAGACAGCCGGACCCGCGGTGTGGACTGCCGCAGGTACTTAAACTAAATAAAAATAAACACAGTCAGCTACGTACTAAAGTAGATATCTACTACACTAAAACGGGATTCGTTCAATTGACAAAATGGCTCTACACAGATAGGTAAGTACTAGGTACCTACTAACACGGTTCCCTCATCTAAGTACCTACGTACCTAGGGAACCACTTATGAATCTAGTTTTGGTGAAACACATTACAGACAGGTTCCACTAAATACCTACATGTTTTTATGAAAAGATAAAAGCGTTGTCTTTTCTACCTATTTCCCGTCGGAAAAGAACCGAGCGCGGCGGTTGCGCTTCTAACGTCACTATTAGGTGGTAGGTAGCGTCTCCTAGTCTAGCTAGCACCTAGACCTTTAAAGCATGTAGGTACGTACCTTTTAAACGTTATTTTATGGAAACAAACAGTGTCAGGTGCCAGCGCGGTTCACCACACTTTCTTGCTTTGTTGTGGCTCGATGACTGATAGGTAGATACACTCATACACACAGATACACAACACTACAGCATGCACTGGTTGCTATGCAATACGTAAGTAGGTAGGTAACATGGTCTTTGGCCTACTGCTTGGTTGCACTTATGCACAGAATAATGATTATCACAATACTTAAACTATTGAACATTGTACACAAACAAGACTACGTTAATATTGGTACCTGAAGCAATAAATCATTCATTCATATCGTTTACAGTCTTATCACAGTTATTTTCACAGTACTTAGGTATCCTATACATACAACGCAACAAACAATCGCACCGATCACGCGAAAAGCTAAAAACCGAATAAACGAACACGACTCGAAAATAGGTACATTTTAACCCAAGAAGCCACGCTGTCGGCGTCAGCGTCGCCGCGTCGGTTCAATCAAACGACACACCCAAGTGTGCAGCACGCACGCACACTGCCACAACTCCGGCGTGGGCCTCGTGGCGGGGTATTTCCCGCGACTTTCGGCGCGGCGCACGGGGCGGCGGGTGGCGGGAGGCGTGGCAGCAGGCAGCGCTTTAGGGATCCGCGTGTTAGGGGTCGTACTTATTTCGCCTCTTATGTTCTCCTGGTAGATGCACCGTAATGTTGATTGTGTTTATTTATTAAAGTGAGGCTCAAACAAGTCCAACAGTGGACTAATAATAATCCTTATGATGTCGATGATGGAATACATTTGCTTACCACTATTTTATCGGGTAATTTGAACAGACAGTAATTTCTAAAATTGTGTTTGGGTCCGTGTTTCACCTAGGTGACCTAGGTTCAGTGGCGTAGCTTTCCCTCCAGGGGCCCCGTATCAATAGCTGTCTGGGGCCCCCCCCTTAGTTAGAACCCCTAACTACAAGGGATGCTAATGAGTAACTTAAATCCAAGCCATTCGCGTGTTAAGGCGGTACGATTTTCATAAAATTTTTATGTAACGTTTGTGCAATTGGTTATTAGAAAATACGTTCAATTGTGCGCGAAATAGATTTCTACATGTTAATAATGTAAATCAAAGCAATGAAAAAGAAAAATAATGAAATCACAAAACAACGCCATCAAGCAGCGATTTGTGCTTTTTCGATTTAACTGCTTTTGAAAAGAAACCCATTTTGCTCACCATTGAATACATTTACTAAGAGTAGAAATCATAATACAATCACTAAACACTCAAACAAATGAAAGAATATCGAGAGAAATTTAGTATGGGCGTTGAATCACCTTAATAGTAAGAATAACATATGAAAGAAAGTTCCACACCGCGTCTGTCTGCCTGTTCGCGATAAACTCAAAAACTACTGAACGGATTTTCATGCGGTTTTCACCAATTGACAAAGTGGAATCACTTTGTCTAATGAGGAAGATTTAGGTGTATAATTTGTTAATGTTTTATGTTGGTAGTTTGTATGACAAGAATCTCCTTAAAGGCCGGGGTGGACATCGGAATTTTTGTGAATTGGCCCTTGACTTTGGTATATTAAAACCTTGCGTGATAAATATAAAAATGTCATAATTTGTTGAATAAGCGAGCGTAGCGAGCTCGATAGTTTCACAAATTACCTCTTCAGAATACTTGCGCGAATAACGTAAAATCAGTAAATGGACTATACGATGTAGACATTTTTGACATCTGGTTTATAATAAAATTAAATTCGCAAACAATTAATTAATGAGCGTGCGAGCTCTATTTCTGACATTTTGGCTATAAAGTTTTCACGATTAACTTAAAATAAGTATAATTCGAAAATCGTGTGGGCCAAACCGATTTTATTATGAGCCAGGTCCATCTGACCCGTTGAGCAATGAACAGTGTAAGGACTTTCTTAAATCTTATGATCTCACCGATAGTGCTGAATATGTTGTACATGAGATCAAGATTTTTCTCATTTTTGCTATAGGTGCATTTTTACACAATTTCAATGAAGTAATGAGTGAGTGCGCGTGAGGGGCTCTAAGTTGTTGTTTTTTATTAAAAATGTTAATTATCTCTAAGCGAAAGGGGAACGAAAACGGATATTTTTTTTCCGGGAAATAGGGTTTAACTGAAATTGAGGATAACAGTAAGTATTTTTGCTTACAAACGATTTGGGACCCCGTATCATTGATACGGCTGATACAGCGGTTGTTGCGCCCCTGCCTAGGTTTTCCAACTGGGTGAAGCATGGGATATTTACAGGTATAGCTCCGTCAACTAAGATTCATTTAGTTAATTTTTGTTGATGAGAAATGTTCGTGAAATCGTACGGATTTTAACCGTCATTAATAGCCGATAACAGTCCTCTGAAAATTTAAGCCTTCCCCACATTAGTGGAGGGCTCTGTCTTAAACTCCACTCTCTACTGTCTTTGTTTTATTTATGTTTCATTCATTACACTAAGGTATTTTATTTGTTTTATTTAATACAAAAATATGTGTGTGTAGTTACTGAAAAATCTCATAGCAGATAGGTACGATTACCTATGCGACACTGAAACATGACTGACAGGCATGACATGAGAAAGCAAACTTGTTAAGACAAATATGCAACATTAATTAGAGTTTGCTACATTAATATGCTACAGTAATTTGAATTAGACTACTTTGCTATTAGTCAGGTGGCGGTGCACTTTCGAAAAAACTATGAAGGAACCTTTTAAATTAAAATCATAATTGATTACAATATTTTTTTGTACAGAACCCTCAAACCAATAAATACAAAACGGCTAATTTAGATCTCCTTAATATCCCATTGCGCCTAGTACTATGAACTTGAGTGACCTTTTACAACTGATTTCTAGAGATGCGGTCTTCCGTTTTCAAAATGTCGATTATCTACATTGAAAAAGAAAAAGTTCGATAGTCATTTTCTCGCTTACTATTCCACGCACGAAAAAAATAATTGTACCTATCGTTTTAATACGTTTAACACTCTATCCAGTTCACGGCTTTATACATGTATTATGAAACACCCTGTATATTGTATACTAACGATTGCCAGGCTAAAGTGGCAGTGGGCATGGCACATAGCTCGAAGAACAGATGGCCGATGGGGCAGTAAAGTTCTCGAGTGGCGACCTCGTATCGGAAGACGCAGCGTGAGTAGGCCTCCCACAAGGTGGACCGATGACCTGGTAAAGATCGCAGGAACCAGCTGGATGCGGAAGGCACAGAACCGGCATTTGTGGAGATCTCTGGGGGAGGCCCATGCCCAGCAGCCGGCGTATTTCGGCTGATATGATGATATAGTGAAAAAGCGACAAGCCAAGGAGGCTCTACCGATAATTAACCCCTCCCTGTCTGTAAGGCTCTTAAAACTAACTAAAAAGCAACTCCGTATTGCGCGGACTTGGTCCTTTTAATAAACACCGCTTCACCATAGGTCTCACCGACAGCCCTCTGTGCAGAGCCCGCCTAAAGAAGAACAGACAGCTGCACACATCCTGCAGATATGCGAGGGGGTGGCATCATACAGGTGGCATCTCGTGCAACCACAAACCTTTCCGGAGACGTTTGTAAAACTGAAAGGATTGCTACGTGACCTAGAAGAGTTAGGATGGCAAGAACAATTCTTCGGAATTCGGAAACGACCCGGATACATCTATCTATCTAGTAAAAAAGCGACACTGCTCTAGTGGCAGCGTGCTTGCGAAACTAAGGTAGCAACGCCCGCGAGAGGCCGCGAAATAGATGAGTGACCGCTTCGCACTTTGAGGCTATTTGAACTTCAGCACCGCTACGAGTGTGCCTAATACCGTTGGCGAATTAGCCTAATTAGAATAATTTCGAAGTCCGCGTCGGCGGCGGGGTCGGTGTGCCGGCCGTCGTCCCCCGTCGCCCTCCCACCGGGAATCCCTCGGGCTCACCTCGAACTCCTCGTCGCGCGCCGCGTCGGCGGCGGGGTCGGTGTGCCGGCCGTCGTCCCCCGTCGCCCTCCCACCGGGAATCCCTCGGGCTTACCTCGAACTCCTCGTCGCGCGCGGCGTCGGCGGCGGGGTCGGTGTGCCGGCCGTCGTCCCCCGTCGCCCTCCCACCGGGAATCCCTCGGGCTTACCTCGAACTCCTCGTCGCGCGCGGCGTCGGCGGCGGGGTCGGTGTGCCGGCCGTCGTCCCCCGTCGCCCTCCCACCGGGAATCCCTCGGGCTTACCTCGAACTCCTCGTCGCGCGCGGCGTCGGCGGCGGGGTCGGTGTGCCGGCCGTCGTCCCCCGTCGCCCTCCCACCGGGAATCCCTCGGGCTTACCTCGAACTCCTCGTCGCGCGCGGCGTCGGCGGCGGGGTCGGTGTGCCGGCCGTCGTCCCCCGTCGCCCTCCCACCGGGAATCCCTCGGGCTTACCTCGAACTCCTCGTCGCGCGCGGCGTCGGCGGCGGGGTCGGTGTGCCGGCCGTCGTCCCCCGTCGCCCTCCCACCGGGAATCCCTCGGGCTTACCTCGAACTCCTCGTCGCGCGCGGCGTCGGCGGCGGGGTCGGTGTGCCGGCCGTCGTCCCCCGTCGCCCTCCCACCGGGAATCCCTCGGGCTTACCTCGAACTCCTCGTCGCGCGCGGCGTCGGCGGCGGGGTCGGTGTGCCGGCCGTCGTCCCCCGTCGCCCTCCCACCGGGAATCCCTCGGGCTTACCTCGAACTCCTCGTCGCGCGCGGCGTCGGCGGCGGGGTCGGTGTGCCGGTCGTCGTCCCCCGTCGCCCTCCCACCGGGAATCCCTCGGGCTTACCTCGAACTCCTCGTCGCGCGCGGCGTCGGCGGCGGGGTCGGTGTGCCGGTCGTCGTCGTCCGCGTCGAACTCGCTCTCGCGCTCCTCGTACTCCACGTTCTCGTCCAGCTCCTTGAAGTCGGGCGCGAATGCCGACCAGTTTTCCACCTGGTTCTGTGCCCAGATCGAGACCACGCCTGCGGATCACGCGGGAGGATAAAGGATTATTTCCTGTACGTTAATCATTATCGTACATCAGTGGTACCTATCTCCGATTGTACGCCGCCATTTTGATGCAATTAAGTTTAAACCAATCGCAGCAAGACAGCTCTGGCTCTGGCTTGCGATTGGTCCACACTCAATTGCATCAAAATGGCGGCGTGCTATCGGAGATCGGCGGTTCGGCTGCAGACCGAAATCATATTCAAACATAAATGTCATAAAATTGTCTTCACAATAAAGCTTCAATTTAAAAAATTCCCGTTATATTTTAAAAGATATCTCGAGCCGTTTCACCACAACTCACCGGCGCTGATGCTGGCGATGATGGGCCGCACCGGATGCCACACCACGTCCAGCAATAACTCGCCCTTGGTTCCGTGCAGGATCTTGACAATGTTCCCGATGGACTTCTCCCATATGTAGAGCGCGTGCTGTCGCGCCGAGCCTGCGCATATGTACTCCCCGTCGCCGGAGAAGCAGCACTTCTTCCATGTGGTCCTGCCGATGTACACTGGGATTTAGGGACAATAAATAGGGCAACACCCACGGCAACTCCAGCCAGGGTACATGATGCAGACCTAATAAAAGTTTTGACACACTATAACATATAGTTCGTAAAATTTAGCTACTAATTTTACTTAACGTGATTGGCAGCATGTTAATTCCTTTTTGCTCCACATTCTTTATTATCCTTGTCGCACTCTATTATTTTGTTTTTTGAACCCCCGACGAAACATGAGGGGTGTTATATTTTTGACGTGTGTATCTGTGGTTCTATATGTCTGTGGCATTGTAGGCCGTAGCTCCCGAACAGATTGGACCCAATTGGATGTCGTTTTCTCTGTTTGAAAGCCAGTTTAATCGAAATGATTCTCGAAATCGTTAGCTTTGCTTAATTAAAATCGGTTTTGTAGTTAAGAAAATATTTGACCATTTGTAAACTTGGTTCACTGGCGGCGTCACGAACAATCGAACATGCCCTCCACTTTCTCACCGTTGAGACTTCGGTTCTGCTGTATCACTTCGCAGCGATTCTATTGCAATCAGAACTTGTCAGCTACGTCGGTCAGCTTCGAACGTAGCCGACAAGTCACGAACGCAATAGAATCATTACGAAGCGGTTGGTATCTTTGCTAGACCCGCTGGGTGAGAACCACCGCCTTATCTATTAACTGAGAGCGCGATAATGCTTGCTTGCATCATTGTGGTCTGATTTGAATAATAAGAAAATGTAAATTGTGTAAATAAAAAGACATATTAGCTTTAGTCCTCGCAGTAACAACGCAACAGAAGTTTTGCATATGACACGTGAACGTTATAGGCGATAGTTTCCATGAAGGGCCTGTTCGGTTGTAAATGTTCAAATAGAGCAGTACCAGAATGTGCTTACTTGTTGACTAGATCCTGTAGTTTCTGTATGGGCTCCGGTTCTCCGTTGAGGCCGCATTTGAGCGCGGTACTCGTGTCGTATACTCTTATCACTCTGTCTGAGGTATTTACTAGAAAACACCTGAAATTAACGATTTGGATATATAAATTGGAAAGCTTAAATTCTCTAACCGACAGTTCTAGCGTTTGATTTGTAATCGACTTTAAACAAGGAGGAGGATTTATGTATTTTTTTATGATGTCCATTCTCACCGATAACTGATATTGTATTACGATTGATTCTTTTTTGGTATCATATTATTTTTGGCCCTGGTCCTAGCCTAGGTCATTAATTAGATGAGTTTAACAAAGGCAACATTCAATAATTATTTATTTCGAAACTGTTGATACTGTACTGTCTGTAAAACAGGTATTTTTTACCTAGTGCGGACACCAGTCTCTCGCGCAGGTTTTTACTGTACGTACGTTAAATAGTCTCTGTTGTTTTGATCTACCCACCTATGTGATGAGAAAAAAATTAATAAAATATTTTTTATGTTAAAATAACTTCTCGTCTATCTCTACATTCTGATGTCCTTTGGCACTTACTCGCCTCTCCTGGCAAACTCGATGCTTTTGATGCTAGTAGTGCTGGAGGTGCCGACAGTGATCTTGAAGCTGGCGATCACAGCCAGGCTCTGGGAGTTCATGATCAGAATCTTCCCCTTGGCGTTGCCTGTGTACACATGGTCGCCGCGTTTGTCGAACGACGCTATGACGTTGATGTCGCCCTGGGGAATTGAATGAAGTGAAAGTTCAAAAACACAGCAAACAATGGGGTGGAGGATTTTAATCTTGAGAGCTCAGAGCAGACAACATTGGCTAGATCATTTATTAAATTAAAAAGTTTATTGGACACATAAATTTTAAATAAAAGTACAAAATTAGAACTAACTCAAACGTCCATTCCCGATGTCCTTTGGGGAACAATACCACTAAAATCAGGTTTCGAATAATAGCAAAGAAGAATGCATAGTCTTACATCATCATCAATAGGCAGTATCTTGTGTTCTCCATCCGTGTCGACCAGCAAAGCCGCGTGTCTCATGGGGCAAACCAGGAATCTTTTGTCATTTCTCGGGTCAAACTGCACCCGCAGTATTGGCGTTGGGAAACGGTACCTCTGCTCACATTCTCCGGACAGCACATCCCATATGCAAACATTGTGGTCTGTGGAGGCTGACAGCAGCTGTTGGCATAACATTTTCCTTTTTTATAGAAATAGAAGTGGTGATAAGAAACTATACAAACGGAGGTAATAAACCCGATAATATGTGTGATAAAAGTACGTCT
Source organism: Blastobasis lacticolella (assembly GCA_905147135.1). Lineage (NCBI taxonomy): Eukaryota > Metazoa > Arthropoda > Insecta > Lepidoptera > Blastobasidae > Blastobasis > Blastobasis lacticolella. Next base: position 12,860,565 of record LR990041.1, read on the forward strand.
ATGCATGTATCAACATATCTGCTAATATTTAAAGTAAAACAAATAAGTTTAAGCAGGTCAACCATCTTTAAGAATCTGAACCTGGTATTTACAGCTTAGATTGCATCATCATTCGAGCGGCCAATCCATCTGCCACGGTCCACTTTCCTGCTCTTTCTTGTCCACTTGGCCCGATCTTCGGCATCCTTACGTCGTAAACCATTGGCTCTCGTATTCGACTCGGCGACGTCAATCCATCGCTTCTTCGAAAACCCACGGGACCTCTTTTCTGATACTACCGGTACCGGCTTAGGCACATACTTCCCACGTAGCACGTGAAAAAAGCCAGCACAGACAAGCCTCTTCAATCTTATGTATGCGTCATTTCTTTCACACCAAGGCCGTCATGGATGTGTTCGTTACTTACTCGGTCAAGTCTTGTAATGGCGCGCACACACATCCACCGCAGCATTTTCATTTCGTTTTCGTGGAATTCACGAATATTCTTCGTTAGCTTTGTTCCGAAGCTATAGAGTATCACAAACCTACTAATGCTTAATACTAATTGTATACATATAAGTCGATATCGGAGCTGATTTATTTATTTTGCCCACAACTAGTTATGGTTTTTTGTCGGAACTTTTTAATGTTATTAGGCCGTTCATAAAATACGTTCGCACACAGGGGGGGGGGGGGGGGGGAGGGCTCTTGCTGAGTGTGACAAAGTGTGACAAGGGGGGACAGGGGGTGTATGGCAACGTGACGTTCGTTGATATAAATGAAGAAGAAGAAGATGCTGCAATACCAATTATAGACATTTCGGCGCATTTACAGAATCCTTGGACTTCTGATTAATAAAAAATATTTTTTATTTATTCGTTATAAAAGATATTTATTACTTTATTTAAATTTTATTTTAAAAACTAAATAAATATTTAAATTCTCAAAATTTGTGCACTATTAATTAAAATTTACCATATTCAGAGGGGGGGGGGCTTAGTTTTTGTGACGAAATATTTCCAGAAAGTGTGACACAGCGTGACAATGGGGGGGAGGGGGTCAGAAAAAGCTGATTTTAGCGTGACGTATTTTATGAACGGCCCCTTATTCTTGTGTGAGCAATAAAGAATTAATCTATCTATCTATCTGATATCTACGGTCTCGTGCAGTACGAATCCGGGATATTTGAAATAATCAGTATATTGACAGCTCAGACAGGTCTTTCGCTGAGAACACTGAAACTGGTTAAACAGTCCTGGGAGCCGATTGGCTCACCGTATTAGTGTATAAAAGTGGAGTACAATTAATCGAAAATGGGGCTTGAATTGGGGCTAATTGCAACAGAAATGGCTATTGCAGCAAATGGTAGGTATAATGAATATACTGCAAAACTACACCCGTACCGTTGCGTAAAATACAATGTTACGGCCGCCAACTTGAAACTATATTTTCATACAATTTCCTAAGGAAAGGGTATTTTACTTACCGCTACAACCGCCAGCGTGTTGCTCGTAAACAATTGAGAATTCAAAAAAACGTGTGAAGTAAAATTTGTAGAGAATTTTTTACGCTGTAATTTAGTCATGGACTATATTCCCGTAGGACGAGAGGTAAGGCATAGCGGGGTATCCCGTTCGGATTGGAGCCGCCTGTCTGGGGAAGTACCTCAACCTTACAGAATACCGCAGCTAAACAATACTCTTTTACATAGTATTGTGTTTCTGCCGGTGAGTAAGGTCTCAAGTGATTCATGGGGTGGGGATTTGGGGAACCGTGGCTTTGGCAGTGGAGGGGCATTTGCCTTTTTGCTGCCAAGGCAATGGCGATACTCTTGGTGTTGCTAATGTCTATAGGCAGTGGTGACCACTTTCCATAAGTTGGCCTGCTTACCTGTTTGTCTAACGTCTGTCATAAAAAAAAGGACGCACTGTTTTCGATATATTTACGAAAAACCAAAAAATTGGACCTTTCGGGCCCCGTCACACCAAAAGCACTGAAGGTACAGGCGTATATTTTTAGTGTGTTGATAAAAAAAACGTTCCACCTCTAAAACTATTTCTACTCCATTATAATGCCTGTTAATTGGTTCCGGCACTCGCCGGCCGCTGCCGCGGCATGCTCGCTTCGCTCGTTCGGCTCGGGTGTGGTGGTTCATACCAAGTAACAAGCTCGTTGCTTCGCTTCACGCAACGTAACCCCTCTGTGAGCTAACGACGTTTTTGATAGATACGGTTTTGTTACAAATTTTCCATTTTAACATTCCAATCTACATCTTTTGGTCCATTTGATGACACATACATTTGGATTATAAAATTTGCTAAATAAAACATTTGGTCTTCCAAATATTGTTATTTCATTTTTAGTCCTATTTGCTCAATAAAGTTTTAATTTTCTAAAATGTAACTGTTTTTAACCACCGAGGAAAACAGAGGGGTGTTATAAATTTATTTGTGGCATTGAAGCTCTTGAACAGATGAATAGATTTGGATGTGGTTTTCTCCATTTGAAAGCCAGTTTAATATAGACGGTTTTTAGCTGTTTCATTACAATGAGGAGTTTTCCAGTAGGTATTGATAGTTGGTTTCAAAAAGCATCAATAGATGGCGCTCCTACAATTTTGGTAATCTTTTTTGAATCTGTATGATGGTGGCAGTGATTTCATGCAGCCAAGTAATACTAAACTTTAAAATAAAGTGTTTATTAATATAAACATAACTGTTAAAGGTTGAACAAAGTGTAAAAAGAAATATTTATAGAAGTTTGCACTATGTTCCTTATTATTACAACCTCTAAAATGGTTGAAAACTATTGACAAATATAATATTATCCAATACAACGTACCCAGTGTTTATAATTACATATCTTGTTTGCTAAGAACCTATTTCAAGTGATTATCAATTACCAAAATTGTCGGGGCGCCATCTAGTGAGTGGTTAGGAATGCCTTAAATACCTATTGGAAAACTCCTCATTCGTTTAGTTGTTCAGAAAATATTTGTGTGTATGTTAACTTGGTCACAGGCTATCTGACTTCTATTGCCGATTAGGTTGTTTGGTATGATTAACGCAAGTCTCATACACTTAAGAAACAAGTATACGCAATAAGTAAACTCTTTTCACAGTGTCTACTGTCACAGCATTTGCTTATCATGCTGTGTAATTGTCCCAATTATCGGATTGCAGATTGAACTCATAGACATTTATTGATTTTTCTACAAATTTTTAGCACTTTTTACTATACGTCGCCACTATTGTGTCTCAATATGTATTAATACAATTAATGTAATTGTAAGTTGTATATTTTGCTATGAAGCGAGATTAGAAGTGAGTCTTACATCAAAACCTGTCTCTACCCACATTTAAGGACATTATTATTATAATAGCATAAACATGATGTAGCTACCTACAGTATAGCCAAAACAACGCTAACTCTGTATATCACAGGTAGAGCTCGTCTAGTCTAAAATGACGCGCCCCACTACTTAGTTAGTTGATTTCGATGTGTAAGTGCCAATATTGATAACGACACTTCATCTGTGTGGGAGCCAATGAACGACGCGTGCTCCTATGTTTGAATCTTACCGGCAACTGAATGACCAATTACAGCGGCATTTGTATATGTATTCCATATTTTAAACTTGCTTGTGTCCGTTAATGCGATAGTGGGGCGCGTCATCTTAGATTAGACGAGCTCTACCTACATTAAAAAAACTTTACATTGTCTTGCAAGGGGGGTAAAATGGTGTTAGGCCTTGGTGATCTGTATTTGCTAGGATATAGGTTAATAAATACCAGGATAGAGCCAGTAGCGTACGTTCATGTGTGCAAAGATGAACTATCGGCGCGCACCATAAAGTCCTATCGTACACGTCCACGCCCTCGTCAGCCTGCCGCCGCGGACTGGCGAGGGGCTCATAGCAATATGGGCCGTACCTCCTGGGCAATGTTGCATGTCAAACAAGCTTTGCACACTACCTTCTACCTTGTGAATGCAATAGCGAAGTATGAAGGGCAAAGGCGATCCGTCGGCGCCTCAAATCCGACTTACTAGCTAAGGGAGAAAACCCCGACAGAAAACCAGTGTGGGGCCCGAAAGGGTCCTCCCAGACCGTAAGCCAGTCTTGTTGGCCCGGGGATCTTAGCTTCGCCACTTGGATTGCGAGGAAGGCAACCTCTATAAATAATGCCCCTAAATCCTATGGTAAGGTGCGTGCCTAAAGGATGCATGGCTGTTAGGTGGATCAGTCACGAGCGACCAAACTCAGCGTACCAGGCGACCCGCTGTTTGACTTAGCCTTCTCTTCGGGAATGGGCGTCACCCCGGGAGCGACGTCCTTTCGACCCTACTCGTGGGAACAACATGATGATTAATACTAGCGAAACAAACCAAACAAATAAACTAACCCAGGAGGGTACCAGCCATACTGGAGAATCCCTCCCTGAGACTATCTCAGGCAGCTCCGCAATTTCTGGGAGGAGCAATACACCCCAAGCGACAACAACTACAGCACCGAGATTAGTGCAGCAAGTTTTCCACAAGGGTCTATTTACCAATCGACAAAGAGCCCACTTTGATAACAGGTTTGAACGAACCAGAAGCAATTCTCTAGGAACACTGCCGAGTGGTTTACCTACAGAAGAAACAATGATGGAAACAGAAAGCATACCTTGGCAGAAAGACCAAGTACCGAGTTCAAAAAGGAGAAGACAAAAGAATAGCCCAGACAAAAGCAACCAATGTAAGGAAGGAACAAATAATGTCTATTCAGTGCCCACACAGAATCGATATGAAACATTAAATGTTGATGAAGACAAGGAAGATCACATAGAGTCTTCCAATATAAAACCACCAAAACCAGAGCCCATATTTGTTACAGGTGTTATGAACATTGCCTCATTGAGGGAATATATGGCTAAAATAACCGAACAGCAAATGTATACCATCACAACAATGAAAAATGGACACATCGTGAAAATAATGCCAGCTGATATAGAGACGTACAAGAAAATCAGAGACTATTTTGTAGTTAACAACATCAGTCACTACACGTACAAACTCAAGTGTGAGAGAGCTTACAGGGTGGTACTCAGAGGACTACATGCAACTGAAGATGTAAACTACATCATCGACGAACTTCGGGAAATGGGACACGAAACTGTCAATGGGTTGAGGATAATGAGATACAGACATATCAGTTGTTCCAACTGCCTGTCTGTTCAGGAATAATAATAATAATAATAATAATAAAAAACTAGACAAATAGTGAATGCCAGACATAAAGCAACTAAGGAACCGCTACCTCTTTTCTATGTGGACTTGGAACCTAAACACAATAACAAGGATATCTTCCAAGTCAAAAGACTAAATTGCATGGTAGTTTCTTTCGAGGCACCTTATAAGAAAAAAATAATATTGCAATGCAAAAGATGTCAACGATTTGGTCATTCCAAAAATCAATGTCTTCGACCCTTCAGGTGTGTAAAGTGTGGCGAAGAGCATCCAACACAACAGTGTACAAAACTACCAACTACTGACGCTATATGTGCCAACTGTCAAGAGAAGCATCCTGCAAGCTACAAAGGATGTGCAACATACAAACAATACAAAAACCTAATCTATAAACCCAAAGAACGCACATTGACTAAAGCAAAACATCAAGAAAAGGAGAACATTAAGGAAAAAACAGAAGAAAATAACAGTGTTAAATTGAGGAACCCATCAAGCAATATTCAGGCAAAATACAAAACATATGCAGATGCAGCTAAAAACAACAACTCTTACATTAAGCCTAAACCGAACACAGCCAACAAGGACTCTAACAGCCTAGCAGAACTGATGGAGACTATGTTTGAAAAATTTCAAAATGTCATGATTAATATGATGGACAGCATGATGGATCGCATGATTCAACTTATATCGCAGCTAGTAACAAAATGCCCATAAATTTAAGGATTGTCACCTGGAATGCCAATGGACTAACTGAACGCTTGAAGGAACTTGAAATATTTCTTACTACGGAAAAAATTGATGTCGCATTAATATCAGAGACAAGATTTACACCAAAAACCCATATGAGCATAAAAAATTACAAAATGTATAATACCAACCATCCATCAGGCAATGCCCATGGAGGGACCGCGGTTCTCATCAGGGAAAATCTTAAACACTATTCACTTGGCGAATACAGAACTGAAAAAATTCAAGCTACATCTATCCGAATAATGGACAATAAGACTGAGACGACGGTATCAGCGATATATTGCCCCCCCAGACATTCTGTACTGAGAGGAGACTTTAGAGATTATTTTGAATCCCTAGGAAGCAGATTCATTTGTGGAGGGGACTGGAATGCAAAGCATACTCACTGGGGCTCTAGACTAACGCTGCCAAGAGGGAGGCAACTACACCTGACCACTAGTGATCTAAACCTGCATTGTGTATCACACGGACAGCCAACCTACTGGCCTACAGACCAAAATAAGATACCGGACCTATTGGACTTTTTTGTGGTCAAAAACATAGCAAAGAGTCATATGTGTATTGAGAATTGCACGGATCTTTCTTCGGATCACACACCCGTAATCTTGAATGTAGACTGCAGAGCTGTAATGATAGAGCCCCCTTTCAGACTGCATAGAAATAACACAGACTGGAAACAATACAGTAAAATAATTGACAGTAATGTTAATCTAAACATTCCTATGAAAACTAGTGCTGATGTGGAATCTGCGATTGAGTCAGTTAACAAGCTGATTCACGCGGCTGCAAGGGAATCGACTCCAGATACCGGAAAAAAGAAACCAAATGTTACACAGTTCCCAAAACATATCAAGGACAAAGTAAATGATAGGCGAAAATTGAGAAAAGTGTGGCAAAACACTCACTATCCTTGTGACAAAAAAGCATTTAATAAAGCCTCCAATGAGCTGAAAGGGATGATAAACCAATTAACTAACAGCAATCTACAAACCTATCTCTCAAACTTAGACCCTACACGAGACACAAACTATTCGTTATGGAAGGCAACCAAAGAACTTAAACGTCCCAAAAAGCATATACCACAAATCCAGGCAAAAGATGGATCCTGGGCTAGATCCGACCTCGAAAAAGCAGAAGTTTACGCCGAACATCTGAAGACAGTCTTTCAACCCCATGATGATGCCGACAATGAGTGCACTGCGGAGGTAAGCCGGTCGCTCAAAACCCCCCTGCAGTTGTGCCTGCCACTCAGAAGTGTTTCCCCTAAGGAATTAAAACGCGAAATAATGGCTCTGAAAGAGGGTAAGTCGCCTGGATACGACTTAATTGACTCCACTCTACTGAAGCACTTACCCAGAAAGGGTGTTCTAATGTTAACAGCAATATTTAATGCTTGTCTACGGCTACAAATATATCCCTCTCAGTGGAAAATAGCACAAGTGGTTATGATACCTAAACCCGGAAAGCCGCTTCACAAGGCTGATTCTTATAGGCCTATCAGCCTACTGCCTGTTATGGGAAAGCTCATGGAGAAAATGTTGCTGAACAGGATGCAATCACACCTGACGGAAGTAATCCCATCCCACCAATTTGGGTTTCGTGCACAGCATGCCACAATAGAGCAAATCCATCGTCTTGTAGATGTTATAGGTCGTACCTTTGAACACAAACAATATTGTTCTGCAGTGTTCCTTGATATCAGTCAAGCCTTTGACAAAGTCTGGCATGAGGGACTACTCTGTAAAATAAAGAGGATGTTACCGCACTCTTTTTTCCACATTCTGAAGTCTTATTTAAGCGGGAGAAGTTTCGAGGTTAAACACAATACTGAAATATCACAACAGTCTGAGATATTATCCGGAGTTCCTCAGGGGAGCATCTTGGGCCCGATCTTATATCTGATCTATACAGCTGATCTACCAATTAGTGACCTCGTCACAACTGCCACGTATGCGGACGACACAGCGGTTCTCTCAGTGCATGATGATTCAATAGTTGCCTCAGAAAACCTGCAAGCTCATCTATCTAACATAGAGACATGGCTACGCAAGTGGCGCATAAAAGCCAACCAGAACAAGTCGGTACAGGTGACATTCTCCCTTAGAAGACAAACCTGCCCACCTGTCAAATTGAATAACTTGGACATACCACAAGCAGATGATGCTAAGTACCTGGGAATGCATCTGGACAGAAGGCTTACTTGGAGGAAGCACATATGGAACAAACGTAAACAACTGGGACTAAGGGTCAGAAATATGGATTGGCTTATTGGAAGAAAATCATACCTGTCTAAGGAAAGCAAGATAGCTGTATATAAATCAATCCTGAAGCCCATATGGACGTACGGGATACAGCTGTGGGGGACATCCAGTACCAGCAATATTGAAATACTGGAAAGGTTTCAAAGTAAAACATTAAGGTCTATGCTCGACATACCGTACTTCATCAGCAACAAGTACATTCATATGGATCTAGGGATAAAAACGGTGAAACAGGAAATAGCCACATATAGTAAAAAATACCAATGCAGATTATCAAGCCATGTCAACGAGTTAGCATATAATTTGAAGGGCATGGGAAGTGTCCACCATCAGCGCCTGAAAAGACACAGTATACCCTCTCTATCGGAGAGATTCTGAATAAAAAAAGACACTAAGGAGGGAAGAGGTCATTGGATTCTCTGACTGAAATAAGAGGAATACAATTTAATAACCAGAGAAGTGGCCTATTGTTGATGCAACAGATTGCCATGTAACAAAGAAAGAAAAAAAAAAAAAAAAAAAAAAAAAAAAAACATTGTCTTGCGAAATAAATGGCAATTTCATAGGTAAGACCTATTACAAATATTACAATGGGGAACTCTATATGTGTTACCACGTTTCTCCCACTAGCCAGGGTCCGGGGGTTTGTATTGGAGTTGAATTATGTGGTCTCTGGGTATAGGGTGTGATAACCACCTATAACTATACAAAAAAGAGACAAAAGAGGTGTGTCAGGATTGTAGCTCTAGCACTCCATAGGATACCTATGGGATACTGATGTGAGTATATATGTAAAACCTTTGAAATACTTACTTTTTTACAATTCCGTGACCAACTAAGACTGCAGACAGGATACACATGAGCTGATATTGATTTGGCAATGCCTCTAGTCAGGAAATCCCATATAAAGATTCTGCCGTCATTACAGCCCACAGCTAGCAAAGTTCCACGTCTGTTAAATGCACATGTAGCTGCAAGCGATATGGAGTCGAGTGATCCATCAAATTCCTGAATTAAAACTTTCATTTAAACACCATAATAATTTACAATTTGTAAATGCTTAAAGGTACACCAGGATTCTATTCACAATTTTCAAAAATTGAGAAACAACTCACCTCAGGATAATTCTGGCCAAATGACTCTAAAACAAAAATATTACATGGTGAAGGTTACCTACTTGAAAATCATAAAATAAACACCGCAAAGCGAGTCAGATACGTACCTAAAAGCTCTAAATTCATGTTAATATCACATAAACCCCTGTTAAAACAATAGTTGTTTATTTTGATTGAAATTTCTCGGAGGCCGGCAGTCTGTCTAGTAGTGATGTACATCGGTTTTACAAAAATCTGTTGAAAATCGGTTTTTCTAAAAGAAAACGGTATTTTTTTAACCGGTTGCTTCTTTAGCAGTTTTGTATGTCCGGCCCACACTGCAACGGGGAAACACTCCTCGTAGCACTTGGCCTAAAATGAGTTTTCTAGGTCTAACGTAATCTGTGGGTCTAACTCAGTATTAAGCGCGCTCCACATGTTCGCCGAAACTTCCGGCGAAACTTTTGCCGGGACTTTGGTCGACCCTCTACATTCTCGTCTATTAGGGATGTGGTGGTGTCAAAACGCGCGACATTTTATCGATTCATCGGTGTAATATCGGTAATGTACTGTAAACAGGGTCACAGAGGTGACGGCAGCTTCTCTACTGTAATTACTTGATCTACTAATATCCTGGATCATGTTCAAGAGTACCCCGAACCTGTTACGGGAAAAAGCGCTAGGAATATAAATATAAAATCGATCGAATCGAGATGACAACAAACTATCTCTACTTAATCTATGAAATAGGCGAGACATGCCAAATATGCACGGGACTACACGAATACTACCTCTACATTCTCGTGTTCCCGCGGAACTGTCCACATGTGGAGCGCGCTTTATGCTTTGTCTAATATGATAATTTTGACAGCTCACTATTTCTTGGTCCTTGGCGCACGCGTATGAAGTATCGTGTGGTTTTTCGGTAAAATGTACTACTTCATGGACAGGTAACTTAGTGAAGTGCCACGAATAACAAAAGACAATCGAAAATCTGTATTCAAATAGAATAATCGATTATTTAAAATTAACATTTAATTAATTATATTATTTTTAATAACTAAACTCTTATTCCTTGTTTGAAGTTCACCCGGATAACTACACTTAAGGTTAAGGCGGACACTACACACACGATAAGAATCGTCGATATTTTCATTAATCTGTGCATTCTTTCATTCATTTTGATGGCTGAATAGATTAAGTTGCCAATGCCTAGCCTTAAAAAAAGCATTTTTGACGCGTCCCTGGTATATTTACGACTTTTACGTATTTTTACCAAAATGACTGATAAAGCTTGCGTTGCTATAGTATTAAGTGCGCTCCACATGTTCGCCGAAACTTCCGGCGAAACTTTTGCCGAGACAGCCCCCTGGGGGCGTACCATGAGCTCTTATAGCAGGACCTAAACAGAACTGCCCTGCCTAGAACGAGACAAACTTATGTAAAACGTATAGCGCTGTCTCATTCTAATACATGGTAATCCCCCTGTATTGTTTCGTTTTAGGCTGATGGTCCTAGATGCCAATGCCTATTAAAAAGAAAAAAAATTGGATGGATTGACAGCACTGTCAAGCAAACGTCAAGTCAATACGTCAATCATCAAAACGTCATTTCGACAACAACAAAACTCCGATCTAAAATAACAACCTAAGTTGGTCCAAAAATTAGCTAACGTTCCAATAAATGTGGATTGAATTATGTAGATGCAAAAACAATGATTTCTTATGTTGTAAGTTTAATTAACTTACTGGCTGTGACTGTCCATAAAACGCTTTTTGCTGCATCATTTGTAGGAAAAGTTATAGTCTCTGCAATAACAGGAATCTCATTTGCGATCTACAACATTATCAAAAGCGTTTTTATGTTTTTTCAAATATTATATGAAGACAATATATCCATCCTCTCTGAAGATTTACCCACTCTCACAAATGATATCATCAATACTGCATGTGACCAGTGGTCCCATTTACAGAACATTACATTGGGGCTAGTGTGTGATGTGAACAATAAACTGACTGATTTTATCGTCTCCATAAAATGGGTGATATATACTGTGGCATCAGTGATCAGTGAAGTGCTAATTTTACTAAAGAACACCATTGTATTCCTGGGAGGAGCAGTATGGTTCATCATAATTTTTATCCCTGTTCATCTTCCTGAACTTCTGAAAGTAGTATTTAAGAATGTAACTGACTATGTGATAACTGTAGTTGTAGATGGGTATATGGCTTTATTAAATATTACCAATTTTCTCACAGATGTGCCTTTAGAGTCCTTTCTAGGAATAACAATTGCTATTGTAACATCACGACTTTGTATACATTTCCAAAATGATATTAGAACTTTTCTTACAATGTCATATTGGTACTTAATAAGGAAAATGTGGTACTATTATTATGTTTTTTATAATTATTTTATAGATACCGAAATAAGAGATATTACCCAAATGGCTGGTGAGGGGGTAGATTCAATTGAATTGCCACAAAGTTCTGAAGTAGTTGACGATGATAGTGCTGATGCATTGTGTGTTATTTGCCAAGAACGTCAAAAGTGTGTATTAACATTGCCCTGTCGCCATGTCTGCTTATGTACAGAGTGCTGTATGAGACTGTATGGGTACCAGCGGACTTGCCCTATCTGCAGAACATTTATTTACCATTCAGTTACTGTATATTTGTGAAAAAGGAATGTAATATGCAAGGCAATAGAGTTTTACATTCCTTATGATAATAGCATTTTTATACAATTTTGATAATAAATAAGGCGAGTTAATAAATGGTATTTTAATTAAAAAATCACTTTGATACTGTACTTTGTACTTTGATCACTTTGATGATCTATTAACTACAAAAAAATAGATTTATAATGACTTAGGGTATTTTATTTCCATGAGCAGGCTGGCAGAGAGGTCATCGGCATTTAGAGCTAATCAGCTTATAAACTTACCTAATAGCATTTTTAAAGATATACAATACACAAATTACAGAATAGTTACTAAAATTTTAATACTTACAGTTCTGAATGATGTGAGCTGACATGTCATTTGTACAAGGTGTTGTAGTTTATAATTGTTAAATACTATTTTTTATGGTTTTATTATGTTCTTTTATTTTTACACATTAACTAAAACTTATTTTAAATATCAATAATTCTTATAGTTAAATACTTTAAAAATCTTTAAGTTACTTATAACTAGTCATAACTGTTGACTGTTTCTAGAACGAGTTAAAATGTGATCTTGAGCTTGAGATCTTGCATCAAATGAATTAAGCCTCCTATGCCTAGCATTCAAATTTAAATCTTTAAAAGATAATTGTATGTCTTTGAATGCATTTAACATAAACACAGCAGTGATTACTACAAGAAAGCCACATATACAACCTAAAATGTCATTCCCAGTCATGTGTTCCCATTCTCTGAATAGTAGACCTGATGCAATTATGACTAATACAGTGAACATCACATAGTACACTGGGGTTACAATACTAGTATTGAATATATCAAGTGACTTGTTCAAGTAATTCATTTGTATCATTATACATATAACAGTTGTAATAACCAATATCCAAAACATATACAATTTTAAATTATTTTGACCTCCACTTATAGTTTCCTTAACGCCTAAAGCTACAGCTTTACAGAACACTACAGTTAAGCTGCCAATTGCAGAACACATTAATAAATAAACAGCAATATTGGAATTACCAAATCTTGGTACAAACACAACCTTGATAATAAAACTCATAACAAAAATTATTCCAACATAACTTAAAAAAAGATAATCACATAGTTTATTCATAAGTTCCGCAAATGTTTTTATTTCTTCTGACTTTGGTGAGTGTATAACAAATATTACAGAACCAACAATGCAAAGAAAACATCCAATCTGGAATAGAAAGAAATTATAATTCAGTAATAAGTAAGTCCAATGAGCTTGGCACAAAGCGGGAGTGAAAGATTCAGGAGTGGCCTATCCCCAACCAGTGTCTGAGTGACATCTGAGTGTGGTTGAATGATGATGATAGTGTAATAAGCTATAGACTCCATAAATCTGACTAACCAAGGCTTTTTGTTAAATGTTTTGTTTTGTCTCACTTCAACACAAATTGAAAGAGCTAGCTAGGGACAAAGCCCGTGTTACGGGTGCTGATTTGATTTGAATTTAAAATATTTAATATTACAAAATTCATTTTAAATTCCATTTCATCCATATTTAAAGATTTAAACAATATAGTAAGTGCCTATTATAATTTTACAAGCTTAGTTTTCAAGGAGTCTATTATCATAATATACATATAAGATAAAAAAGAAGAAACCCTATTAATTCAATAGTAAGTAAATAGGCTAGAAAATTGTTTCACACATCACTATAGGTTCAGCTAACCAAGACTTATAAGTTCAATTCGTTCACCTATGCGTATTTCTGATCTCTGTGAACAATCAACTTTCCCGCAGGAATCTATCAACTTCCTGGGATAAAAAGTAGCCTATGTTACTCAGTGATAATGTAGCATTTTATGAGTGAAATAGTTGTAAAATCAGTACAGTAGTTTTTAAGAGATATTTTTGTTTGTAATGAAAAAATACAAATCTTTTCACTATATTATTTTTGTATAGATAACACATAATATAATGTTATAACACATATTAACACTTCCCCTGCTAACTCAAATACCAGAGAGGCTACAGTAGTGCTTAGTATTGTAGAGCCTGTATTAAATGAACCAGCCAGATGAGTCAGCCATGCATAGCGCCGATTTCAACCCAATTGTTGAGTCGGCCACAGTGAAAGTAATTAATATGGATATAATTTCTCTCATTATATCATCCACCTCCTTATTCAATACTAGTGTTATAAAAGTTATACTTTACCTTCCCAACAAAGTTCAGCTTCTCATTAAGGAATTTCGATGACAATATTGCAGCGACAAGCACACTGAGAGCTCCCAATGGAGTCACTAATGCAGCTGGGGCAAAGGCATAGGCTAATAGATTTGCTGCTTCACCAACACCCACTAAAATTCAGAATATTTGCTAGCATGAGAATATAAATAATCAAAGTTTATTTAGTACTATGGAAAATTAGATAGAGGATAGCAATAAGAGAGAAATAAGAGGTAGTGTCCGATCAGCGAGTTACAATCTGTTTTTCTTCAATCTTTCCTTTTCTAGCCAGAGGAAGGTACTTAGCATACTTACTTGTTATTAATCCCAACCACCACATCCATTGCTTCAGGTACGCATAACCTCCTGCCGATGCTCTTACGTTACCAGATGCACTTAATTTTTTTAAAGCAACTTTTTTAATAATAAAACTAGAGCCAATGAATATACTCGATGATACTGCAAGGCCGAGTCCAATTAGAAATGAAACATTGTCATAGTTCTGGCCACCAAGAGTTAAAGCTTCTACCTCCATGATGTCCAAATTGCTTCAATTAAAACTTAGGTATATTTATATTTACAAGACGTATTATTCACAAGTCACAGATTAACGTTTTTAGCACTTCATTTTATAGCAAGGATTAACTCTGACTCATGCAGAAGTTCACAGTATCACACAGTTTCACGTAGGTACGATTATACGATTCGCTAGATAAGATAAAACTAGCAAAGCACCCCAGGCGCGATCTGCGGGCGGGCGGGCGATTGAGCAATTTTCAGGTGCATGCTTGTGAATTCATAGATTTATATTTTAATGATCTATTATTGTTTCGTATCGTAACATTGACGTGAGAAAGTAAGTATTTTCTTTCTTCGTAAACACAAACAAAACGTCCATCCATCATTAATTAATTTTTAAAAAAAATTTTATCCCGTACGGGAAAGGCAAACAGTATCTAGCCCATACAGCTAATCATTCATGTAAAATAAATAATAAGGCCCCATCATACACTCGGTTTTGAAGCGGGGACGTACCGCCGATCTCCGATAGTACGCCGCGCCGCCATCACAGACAACAGACCAGACACAAATCACAAATATTCCCTGTTCGCTCACTCTACAATGATTATGAATAGAAATAGAAAACATTTATTTACACACAATAACACCACAAACACATAACAAATGGCTCAAAGGGGTTGAATCACTGACCTCCAAATAGGTATTTTTTTGAGGTCAGTGGCTCGACTCCAGAGCCGTAAAACAAAAAATAAAAAAATAAAAAGTATTAAGAATAAGTGACATAAAAGCGCAAACAAAATTAATAACAAACAACATCAAATGAGGAAACAACAACTAGACAAACATATATGAATAAAAGAAAATTGAAGAACAGAGCCGTTGCATGTGGATGTGGTGTGGTGTGTAAAAGGGACCTCACTCAGCTTCATGCCCTGGCGGAGACCAGGGCGCTGGTTTTCAGTGAGACCTGCTGAGTGAGGCACGGACGAAGACGTTTTAAATAGATAAATACAACGTGTGGAGTGTAAATACGTGTTTAGTGTAATGTGATGTGTAATTTAATGTATGGATGTATTGGCCGCAATAAAGAGTCAACAATACAATAACGACTTATGTACCGGACCACATTCCTAACCTCTCAGGCCTATAAAAAGAAAAGAAAATTATTATTAATTATGAATCTTGCTATCCCCTTTTTTTACCCATAGGAGCCTGTCAGAAAGTGAAGAGCTCTAGCTGATACCGATCAGACGATTATTTTGAAACATCGGTATAAATTTTATAATTTCCTATTAGATATTCCCCAGAGTATGGTCCGGATCGGATGACAGCATCAGGTGTCCAGGATAAACATAAACACACATGCACTATCTGGTTCTAATTACTGACTCCTCTCCCAACTCCCGCACAGAGTATGGTTCGGATGACAGTGTCAGGTGTCCAGGATAGGATACCAACATACCAACTAATACAATGTCTGACAATACAGTCTTACAGGACCATTATTCTGTCCAACTTAATTACATCGTATTATGAAACTTCGTACACAATAACCATTTCTACACAGAGGATTTATTTATCACTGCTATGATCGTTAAGCACCTCCAACCCTAGGTGACACTATCTGTAAAATAGCGTTGCGAACGCTCGGAATAAATTACCAAAACATTTTATTATTATTATTATTTTTAGCCATTTCTGTCCCACTGCAGGGCAATGGCCTCCCGGTCAGATGCTTTCCTCGGCCCGCCATCTCCGTCTAGGCCTCCCGCGCTTCCTTGTTACGTTTTGTGGGGTCCAGTCGGTGGATATTTTTGCCCAGTCCCACTTCAGGTTGGCAGCTTTTAAACCCCCATCGGCGATTTGAGTTTTGGAGCGCAGTACACTGTTTCTTATACGGTCCGACAATTTGACTCTCAAGATACTGCGCTTCATGGCTCGCTGGCCTCGAGTGCGAAATTCTAATGATCCGTCAAAAACCAAAACATTAGTAGACTAAATTAATTAAAGTAATTGGTAAACTCTTTCAACGACAAAATTGCCGTCATTGTCCCTGCATTTGCCTTATGTATATGTGTGTATTATAGAGATGTGTGACATTTTGATCCAAAGAGTTGTTACCAAGAACAGCTTCTCGAAAATTCACGCAGATGGCGCGCTCTAAGGACTCGAGGTTCTTCTCAAAGACTTCGGTCAACCAGTGGTTCTAACTTGCTTGATTATATGGGATTATCGACAATGAGGAAGTTTCCAAAATGTTTTTTTAATAGGATATAAAAATATCATCACAACTCGTAACAGTCCACTGCAAGACTTAGGGCCCCTCCCACGAAAGGTTATTGCCATAATCTCCACGCTTGGCAGGCAGGTTGGAGATCGCAGTGTTTAAATATAACAATGGAAAATGCTGCTGCCCATTTTTCAGACTACGGAGACTCTTGATCTTTTGCCTTGAAAACATCATAGTCGCCTTGTACGACAACCATGAGTGTAAGGGGTTGGTGCTAAGAATAGCAGTAGAAACTTTGCCGGACACCACACCGCCAAAAATATCATAAAAATATCAGTCAATGAGCAGTTTTCCAATAGGTATCTAAAGCATTCCTAACCTAAATTAAATTTTGGTAATTGATAATCGCTTGAAATAGGTTCTTAGCAAACAGGATATAAACACTGGGTACGTTGTATTGGATAATATTGTATTTGTCAATAGTTTTCAACCATTTTAGAGGTTGTAATAATAATGAAACAAAGTGTCAACTTCTATAAATATTTCTTTTTACACTTAGTTTAACCTTTAACAGTTATGGTTATATTAATAAACATTTTATTTTTAAGTTTAGTATTAGTTGGCTGCATGAAATCACTGCAACCATCATACAGATTAAAAAAGGATTACCAAAATTGTAGGAGCGCCATCTATTGATGCTTTTTTAAACCAACTATCAATACCTACTGGAAAACTCCTCATTGAAACAAAACGGTGAAAAAATTTGAAATATCGCAAGTAACAAAAAAGTTATGAGACTCTAAAGTTGCAATTGCAAAATAATTTCATTAGGTGCGCGAATTCATGCGTGACTTCAACAGGATCCCGCCCGCCACTATGACGCTACCCATACAAGGGTACTCTTTGCGACTGTATCTTTGGAACCTTTATTATTAGACACTTCAACAATTTTTTTTTTTATTACTTTACTAGCAAGGCATTTGACCGCCACCGCACCTGGTGGTAAGTGACGATGCGGTCTATGATGGAGCATGCCTGTCTAGAAACAGCCTATTCACTCTAGCCTTGAAGGCATCCAGATTATATTGATCAGGGAACACACTCGCAGGCAACGCATTCCACTCCTTAGCCGTACGCATTATAAAAGTCGAGCCAATTACAATTGACAGAATGTATGTTATTATGGCCGCTATAACAACAAATAATGTCGCGAAAAAATATGTAAACTTAAATATTGTATAACTCAGTCATTTATGGACGGATTTCAAAATGTTTTCACAGGCTTGTTAGTTTGATCTATATTTTAACACTATGTCATTAAATAAGGCAATATCGATATTAGGAAACTTCCTCATTCGTAAGGCTTGTCTCTGTACGGACTCTAGAGGACCAAGCAAGTCGGCAGTTTCGCAGACCCAAAGATGGGCACAATATTCCATATGCGGCCGCACCTGTGCCTTGTACAGCAGCAGGCACTGCCCTGCAGTGGCACCGCTGATCTCCGATAACATGATTCCACCCTCTGGAATGACATCACAACATGCATTTCGGATAGGCCCTATTATAGGGCCTATTCTGTGAAATGGACTGAAATGTAAGATTTTGAACGACCACAAAGTCGGCCATAGAGTACACAGAGAAAAGAACGTCCGGTAATAACCAACAATGACATTTATTATGTTCCGTTCCACTAACACTGAACACTAACATAATTTTTATGCTTTATAATTTTGATTTCACGAATAAAAGTAACGCTGCAGATTACATTTGATGTACTAAAAGGAAAAAAAAAATTTAAAAACATTTTATTATAAAGTTTAATTCTAGCATTTAACTCAATGAGGAGTTTTCCAATAGGTATCTAAAGCATTCTTAACCACTCACTAGATGGCGGCCCAACAATTTTGGTAAATGATAATCGCTTGAAAAAGGTTCTTAGCAAAGGGTATATAAACACTGGGTACGTTGTATTGGATAATATTGTATTTATCAATCGTTTTCAACCATTTTAGAGGTAGTAATAAAATTGAACATAGTGCCTATTCATAAAAATATGTCTTTGTACATTTCGTTCAACCTTTGAAAGTTATGTTTATATTAATAAACATTTTATTTTTAGGTTTAGTATTAGATGGCTGCATGATACCACTGCCAAAATTATACAGATTTTTTAAAAATTACCAGAATTGTAGGAGCGCCATCTATTGATGCTTTTTGAAACCAACTGACAATACCTACTGGAAAACTCCTCATTTAAAAAATACGATGTTCAAAATAAATGTGTGAAATGGATCATAGTAACGATCTCTCAACTCCTCATCATTTCGTTCATTTCTACCGATACTGAGATCGGCGGTACAAATTCTGTGACGTCATTCCAAGGGTGGAATCATGCTATCGGAGATCGGCGGTGCCGCTGCTGGGATGAAGTAAATACAATGTTCGGACTGGCTATTTCGCCATCATACACCTTGTTCATTTCATTCATTCAGAACGATTCCGAATGGTCAAAATAGCATCGATGGCAAAATAGCCACGGACTGGCTATTTCGCCATCATACACCTTGTTCATTAAATTCATTCAGAACGATTCCTAATGGTCAAAATAGCATCGATGGCAAAATAGCCATAATAATATAAAATTGAAGGAAAACCGAAGTAAAACTGAATATCACAGACTAACAAGACGAACCTACGTATCCAGATACAGAGAAGGTCCATGGTACAGACTGACACGGCTATCTGTCGTCTTTGATTATTGATCCTAGTCATGGTTCCAAAATTTTGTCTATTTTGCCATCTCGTTTTCACTCACACAAACTTAAATCTATGTAGTGGTTGTGTATCTGTACATTCCACTCGAGCTTATTTTCACCGTAGCACTGGCTATTACCACTCTTTCATTCGTTCTATATTCGTTATGAACGAATGAATTTGAATGAATTCGATGGCAAAATAGCGACGGCCTACAATGTTTCAGAATCAAGATGGCGGCGTTCAATAAGAGATATACTTTGTCTAAAATAGGATGATAATTTTGACAGCTCTCTAATTGTTGGTCTTTGGCGCACGCCTATGAAGTATTGTGTTTTTTTTCGGTAAAATGTACTACGGAAAATGTCGTACTTCATAGACAGGCCCCGCCCCTTTAGTGAAGTGCCACGAATAACGAATAACAACAGACAATCGAAAATCGATATTGATATAATATAATCGAATATTTAAAATTAACATTTAGGTAACCTTATTATTTTTTGTAACTAAACTCTTATTCTTTGTTTGGATTTCACCTTAAGAGACCTTTCACAACAACAATTTCGAGTCGCGCGTATTCTACGTAATAGGATGACTGACCGAATAGAAATACGCACGTGTCATAATCGACGTTGTAGAAGGGTTTTTAATGTCGTATTAATAAATTATTAATTAAAAAGAAAATAAATAGTTTATTTTGTATAATACGTATAGCATAACCATGCAACTATCGATTCCAAGTTCTATGAGAATGATAATCGATAATCGAATAGATTCATTAACGATTTTACACAACCACATCCCTACTGTGATCTGTCAAAATTATCATCCTATTTTAGACAAGGTATAGACGGTATCATCCCAGATGCAACAGATAGGTTTGTGGTTCCAGTTGTTGGTCCTTGGGTTTTGACTTGAGGTTGATTATAAATCATTGACTTCCAAGTCCATGTTATAAATATTTGTTTTTGTTTGGTATTCTGTTTGTGGTCTGTGTCTGGAAGTATTTTTAAAGAGAATTTGTGATAATTTCATGTTTCATAAATAGTTTTATTAAATTACCTAAATAAAAATTTGAAGCATAAGATGCCGCAGTCGCAATTCTCGTTATCATGGGAAGAACATAAGAAAAATATCTGTAGTGGACTCAGTTCTTTGCAACAGGTAAAGTTTAAAAATATTCGGAGGGATTTCGTTGTTTTTTATTTATCCCAATATTATAAATGCGAAAGTTTATAAAGATTTGCTTGTATTGTTCGGTGTGTTTGGATGTACTTCTCGCTAAAACTTATGAACCAATTTTAAAGAAAATTTGGCAGTGTTATCATTTGTAACCCTGGTGTCTGATTAAGACTTCATACCGCAATCCAAGCCTATGGGGCTGACCCCCTACGAACGCAAAAAAAGGATAGATTTGTAGCATAGGAACAAAACCTGGATTGTTGTCAAGGCAGAGCCCTGGGTGCCTATTCTCAATTTTATAATTTTGTTTAATTGCCTCCACCTGGGAGAGCACAGCCGTGGTATTGACACCAAGATGATGTTTTCTTTAGAGGAGCTCAGAATTTAGAAAGTGTGAAAATCATAGCAAAATGCTTTGATTTTTACACTCATTATGCTTTTTAAAACGCACATAAAAAGCATGCAACGGCTTTAAAAAGCTGGGGTATTGCTGACTTATAGAGATCAGACTGAAAAGAGAGCAACTCCCGCTAAAAGCTGAGATGACAATAATAATAAATGAAACATCAAGCAATGATTGAGAGAGTGCAGCAAGTTCAGAATTTCTGGCATTTAGGTTTTGTGAAA
The DNA here is from genome assembly GCA_905147135.1 of Blastobasis lacticolella. NCBI lineage: Eukaryota > Metazoa > Arthropoda > Insecta > Lepidoptera > Blastobasidae > Blastobasis > Blastobasis lacticolella. Next base: position 12,882,077 of record LR990041.1, read on the forward strand.
GAAATAAAAATAACATGGAATAAAAGATAGACTAATAAACGCTGGGGTGAATATAATTAAAATACATAACTTAATTTAGAATTTATTGTATTTTGGATGATCTGCTGCAGATTGTATGAGTATGTATGCCCAAAATAGGGCTAGACATAGAAAGCATCCAACTTTATAACAACTAAATTATGCAAACACACCTATGTTACAAATAAATGCCTTTGAACTTTGATTATTAAATCTATCACTTACTTGAATCCAACTGAAGAGTAGGACTTGACTGCCTGTGGAAAGTACCTCCATCCCCATCATATCCATATCACTAAGATATTCAACTACCAACATCAATACACATATACCTTTTCCCCAGGCATGAGACCACTATCGGTTCTTTAGCACTGACTGAGACACTTATTACTAACATGCAAATTACCTTACCTGAACTTTTAACTAAATGTTTATAATAGGCTATTCTGAACATCCCTTATCAATATCTGAATACCTATAATTAGCATTACCGCCAGGGTCCTGTAAAGCCAACTGTTTTGTGGAGGATCCGACTGAACTTTCGCTGGAACACATTTTTTTCATACCATAAATTTACATGGGCTTATTGATTTACTGATAACACAATCCTGAGGATCTTGCACCCCAATGATATCTTTCCACTTACATGCAGGAGGAATCCTTATAGCTCCATATGAGTCTATCCACATCTTCCTCCCCCTCCATCTCTTTTCTACCACAACATCATCTGCTTCAACCTGATTTGTCGTGAAACCGATCCTTTGATTTATATGGCTCACAAAAATCTTTTCTCAATGGGAAAGTTGTCCCGACCCGAAAGAGTCGCCATTGAGGCGTGGAAATCGATGGGCTCTCGTGGTGTGACCATTTAAACCTTAGACGACTTAAGTGGTTCAGTTTTTTAATGATGATAGTATGTAGTGTACAAATATATTTTCATATTATCATTATTATTTTTCATTTCAGAATGGCGAGTTTGTAGATATGACCTTGGCTGCGGATGGCCACCTGGTGAAGGTACATCAGGTGATCATGGCCCTCGCTAGTCCCTACATTAAGGAATTAATTTCTACAGCACAGTGTCCACATCCTGTTATATTTCTAAATGTAAGTTATAGTAATAGGATAATTTTGTTACTAGGTATAAATAATTTCAATTTTGATTAAATAAGCAGTAAGTATAATTGTGCCAAGCAAGAAATGTATTTAAGAGTTTACATACTAGGTATTTGTTTGTTTGTGTGTCGCCCGCCATGTACCTATAACTCTTTTTTGGCTAATGTACAATACTTGAATACTAACCAATACTTTTATGGTGAGGGAAAACACTCAGGCGACTTAATGTGTAACCAAGATCCAATCTGGTCAGGTTCTCCTGGTAACAGAGTCACGGAGGTCAGATGGCAGTCACTCCACTGTAACTACCTGACCTGTCAAATCCTGGATCATGGTCAAGGCGTACCCCGGGCGCTCGCGCGCGCACACAATCGGGACTTAATACATTGTATTTGGTTGTTTTTAAACTAATCTTAAAAATAGCTAATTGTAATATAATTTGTTTTTCAGAAAATATCATACACAACACTTAGTGCTATATTGGAGTATATTTACACAGGAGAGGTGTTAGTCAGCCTGGATAATCTCTATGATTTAGTGGAAGCAGGAAAAGAACTTTGTATAAAAGGCTTGGAAGACGTGGTAAGCGTCAGTTTAATGAGTATTTTTGTTTTAAAGAAAATTGTTTAGTAGCAATCTTTACTTTAAAGAACTTTTAACCAATTATAGAAATACTTTCACCTGTAGAAAGCTACGTCATCAACTGTATAGTACCTATCTATATCCGTTTGTTGTGATTTTTTTCCAGAAAGTTAACCATTCATTTGCATCCAAAGAGAAATTACCACAGAAAGAGACAAAAATGGGCGATGAGACGCTTGATGACAAATACCACTACTTCATTTCAAACTCTAATGATGACATGGATTTGTATTCAATGCAGAAAAGGTATTGTACCCATGAAATACAGCGCTAGACTAAAAATCTACTCTAGGTAAAGTCAGTCAGACTTTGGAAAAAATAACTCCTCTGCTTCTATTGCATTTTTTAAACAAAAAGTCATATACAGAAAGGAGGACACTTAGGCATTACAAATGATGTTATCTATAATTTTCATATAATTTGCTACCAAGATTGATTTATTTTCTCCACAAAGGCCGGTTCTGTGCCTTCCGCATCCAGCTGGTACCTGCGATCTTTACCAGGTCGTCAGTCCACCTTGTGGGAGGCCTACCCACGCTGCGTCTATCGGGTGCAGCGGATGTTAAGCTACCTGGAAAGATGCTGCTGCCCATCTTTCGGATTTGTCCCTTAGTCGTCTCTTACGACACCTGTGGGAAGAGATAGGGTGGTGCTATTCTTTGAAGTGGCGGCACTACACACCACCACCAAGATATCTAAATAAGTTAGGTACCAGTGAAAGCTTGTTTTTTACAATAATATTTAACTTATGTAATACAGCAGTTGTTAAGTACTCCAATAAATAAATAGAATTGCCATGTGGAGCGTCAAACTATCGAGAACGCTTGTCGCTAATTCGCTCACTACTGCGTATAACTGTACTATTGCACAATAACTGTCAGATGTCAGGTACAGTTATTGAACAAATTAGTTGACCCCCCTACCATATGATAATCCATATGACAATATGGACTAAGTGGGTCAGCTAATTAGTTGTATGACTGTACCACGGGCACACGCATAGGACTCTTATTGACTTATCTACCAAACTTTTTGTTGCGGTTTCTCATTCTAGGGCACTCTGCCAGAGTGTCAAAACTCACTGTCTCTAGTTTCGGGCTCCCCTGTAGATCCTGGTGAAGGAGTTGCTGAGGTGTGGGCTTTAGGGATTCACTCGTAAGACTTAATGTGTATTTTTTTTTGTAGCCACCAAAAAGATCAAGACGAGAGTCAATTTGACACAGAAATGCAGGAAGAAGAACGATTATCGCATGAAGAGGATGATATTATGCCATCAAAAACTGTAACATTAAGGACAGAAAATGTATCTAACTCTGCTGATACTAGTAAGTTGAGAGCACATAGTAGTAAAGTTTGCTTGTAATAATGTGCAGTAGGTATCTAAAGGGTTTCCAAATAAGGGCCGGTGGATGCTGAAGCGGAGGTCAAAGTTAACATAACCCAGGCTTTCAGCCGGACCAGCGGCAGTCAATGAAAATTTATCCTCTCGGATGCATGCCGCCGCCGTGAGAGCCGCGGTAGACACTTAAATGTGTTCATGTTCCATACATCATGGCATATGCGGCCCTTCAAATAAAAAAGAATGTTTAAAACTTCACGTACAGCTTGTTTTATCCAGTTTCAACATCGATCCACATTTATTGGAAAACCCTTTATTTATTTAATGCCTACCCCAGAATGGTCTGGTGCGCACCACAGGATGTACCGATACGAAATTCTGGGCTGGACACATAAAAAACTTAATACAAACATAATTTCAATTAAATACAACCGAGGAATCCACAAACTTACTTACTTACTTTTTTGCAAAGGAGTGTAGGTATATATTGTATAGTGGTGGACTAAAACCTCGACTCTAGCTAGGTTGGTTCCCTGACATTTGCTCTTTTCAGCTTGTATCGCATTTTTAAAACAAAAAGTCATAATTACAGTTTAATTAAATTACAATGAAAGATTGAGTTGTTTTACCAAAAGTCGGGTAACAAACATAAAAGAAAAATTTCGTGCTCACTGGCTGTACATTGGCGGTTGACTCGGCTTCATCGGCCACCTCAGGGGCCAGGCCCCCCATAGAAAATAGTCCTAGATACGCTAATGCATGGAAACTTAATTTTTGTAGGTCTCGGCGTGATGCAGTATACGGTGTCGAACCGGGGCTCCCTTCAGATGATTCTAAACCGGTTCGTGTACTATCTGAAGCACACGAACCGCGATCGCTCGCGGCAGTGGCGCTGCGTCGACTACCTCACCGCGGCACGCTGCCCTGCGCTTGTGTTCACAAATGATGAAGTCGTGTTACAAAGGTAATTTTTTTTTATTCAGGGAGGGATGCAATCAGACGGTTAACCTTTTTTTATGTAATACGGTAGACAAACAGGCAAGCGAGCCACCTGATGGAAAGTGGTCACCGCTGCCGATGTACCTCAGCAACACCAGGGGCGCTAGCAATGGGTTGCCCGCCTCTAAAGAGACCTTTAATCCCATTTTATTATACCACTAAGGTGGCAAACAAGCTTACGGCCTGTCCGATGGTAAGCAGTCACTGCAGCCTATGGAGGTTTGCAAAACCAGGGGCATCACCCACGCGTTGCCGACCCAGTAAAAACCTTTTAACCCCATGTCATAGTCCAAAGGAAACACTGGCTGGAAGCTCAAACAATCAGACAAGCGAGCCACCTGATGGAAAGCGGTCACCGTCGTCTAGGACAACACCTAACGGGAGCGGCTGCAGAGCCGGCTTGAGGTAGAAAATAATACATCATTAGGGAGGATCGACCCTACCATACTGTTATTGTATGCTGGGGGGTCATTCACTCTGCAGCTGACTGAACTTGTAGACATGCCTACTAAACCTATTATTGTTAATTTGTTCCGGTTCCGTGAGGCATTTCAGCCGTTTCGTTTTTCCCGGCCTCCGGAACTTCCGGGAGAGTAGGTATATGGAGCGTGCGTAAAAAGTGTTACGTACCACCCCCTTGTAACCGTGGTCCCACTGCTATGACCCACAGTGGGTCCACGGGTATATTTTTCCCCGTAGATCCTCTTTTAACCGTGGTCCCAAACACCCTTTTCGTGGAAGAGGTGAAAGAAATAATGCTCGTCCCCGATTGTCCCCAGGGTGTCTTCGCACGTGCATCCGTTCCACGACCAGAAGATTCTGAAGAAGGTCCGCGCGGGCTCCGTGTTCACCGCCATCACGGAGGCCGTGCTCGAAGGACAAGCCAAGAAGAACCAAAAACCACCAGAAAAAATGGAAAACGAATCAAATACAATAGATTAATTAGAGATTTATGTTGTTTTTACTATTGTTGACCCTGTATTCGTTTTAAAATTAGTTTTTTCGTTGCAAGTAGCTGCCAAGTTTCATCTAAATCGGCCCAGCCGTTTCGGAGTAGTAGTAGGGAGTTTGGGAGTCCATACAGGACAAACACAGATTTTTATTTACCCACCCATATAGAAGATTGTATTTAGAGGCGTCGGTGGTTAGCGGGTCGGATTCGTAGCGAGAGATACCTAGTTCGATTCCCATCCCGCCATGTACCAAAAACCTTTTTAGAAATTTGTACATACATTAGTTGAACAGTAATCGATGATCTTACGGTAAGGGAACACATCGTGAGGTTACCTGTACGCATTCAGTACTGAAGGCGTAACTATTATTCTGTTAATAGGGTCACGGAGGTCAGATGGCATTCGCTCTACATAGTTAAATGCTCTGTCAAATACTAGTTCATGTTCAAGGCGGTATCGTGCTATAGCGCGCGAGATCATAACTGGGACATGACGCCAAGATGAAAGTTTTACTGGTGGTAGGATTCTACCAAGCTTAACGAGTCTGCCTGGATAGTACCACCCTCATTTATTTCTGTCGCCAAGCAACAATGCAAGCATTGTATTTCCTGACAGCGACAACGCACCTGCTGCGGTTCTGCACTTTTGTTACGTGTAACCCAATAACATGAATAGTACTTAGATGTTATTATGGGCGACAGTGTCAGAAAATACGTAAATATATCATAATGTTATTTACACAATATCGGTATAAGGGCAGAAAACACACAACACGCTCCCACACAGATGAAGTGTCGTTATTAATATTTGCACTCACACATCGAAATCAACTAATTAAGTAGTGGGCCGCGTCATTTCACCTTAGACAAGCTCTAATGATTGCTTATTTTAGTTACACAAAAGAAACAAATAATGTAATAAAAATATATTGTATGTGTTTCCGATTCAACAATTATAAAAAAACGATACAAAAGTTACGTACAAAAACATGTACTCTGATTATTATTAGGTTATCACATTACCTATTATGAGCAATCTAAAGGCACAATGTGTAGGCACCGAGCATACAGACTAGACAAATTATTTAAAAAAGTATATTATTTGGAATGTTGAGAGAATGTAAACAATAATTCATCAACACCTCGACAAAATATAATTAAAAAATATCATTATTATGTACGTCAATATTCAACTTTCTATATAACACTTAATAACTAAAGTGGAGTGCGATTACAATTACAATAAATTCGTGTAATCAATAAATCTAGTCATGACCTACATACAAGATCTCCAATCTAAAAATATAGCTATGTATATGTATAATATAAATAACTTGGTTCTATTATGTCCAGTCTTGGGCTTAGCGAGCACTTGTAAGTACGAGGTTTGTTTTAAGCCAGATGTTTGACGAAGGTGGGTAGCGCGAAGGCGGCCCTGTGCACGGCGCTGTTGTAGTACCGGAGGCTCATGGCCTGCTCGTCCTCGCGGCTGAGCTCCAGCTGGGGGCTGTCGAACCGGGTGCTGGCGTCCAGCGAGCCGATCACGAAGCCGATCTGGCCGGAGGGGTAGGTGGGCACGGAGGCGATCGCGTAGGCGGCGGCCGGGAACTGGTTACGGCAGAAGGTCAGCGTGCTGGTGACCAGCTCGATGTCGTTCCAGATGGTGCCGGCCTGCGAGCAGACCACCCCGCCCGGTCGCAGCGCACTCTTCATCAGGGCGAAGTAGTTCTCCTGGAAGAGGCTGACGGCGGGCCCCACGGGGTCGCTGCTGTCAGTGATGATCACGTCGAACTCGCGGCTGTGGCTCTTCATGAACTCGAACCCGTCACAGACGTGCAGCGTCAGCTTGGGGCTCTCGAACCCCACCGCCATGAACGGCAGATACTTCTTCGAGACCTCTATCACTTTGGCGTCGATCTCCACCTGTATTGCGAACGATGCTGTTAATTTTTGTGTTACTATAAAAAAAGTTACACTAGAGCGTTACGTTACGTTGTTTGGTCGGATACCCAAAATCCGGCGATAACTCCGAGCTACGATCACGCGGTGAAGGAGAGATTTTGCTACTTAACAAGCAGAATAAAGTGACGGCCACCGGTCCTGGTCCTCCCTCCTAATAAAGGACTGGTGCCAAGAAAGTAAGTATAACGCCCGAGGAAGTCGCTCAACCGCTCCGTGATGCTAGGTCAGTACTTCGGTAATAATAAGAATAAGTGCGTGACCAGGTAGAATGTATCGTATATACAGGTACCTTATGTACGAAAGTTTGCTTGTCACACACTGCCGTCTGGAATATATCCGGATGGGTTGCCGCGGCTATTCTCGAAAGAATGGCGTCGGCACATGAACATTCTAGTATCGAGGCCGGGGTATATAATCAGCGGCCGGCGTGGCGCAGTAGGTAGGAGATGGCCCACGACGTGAGGATGCTGAAGACCGGGCGAAGTGGAGGAAAAATAGTAGGAAAACGGACTCCCGGCAGAAGCGGGGATTGATTGCTCGGACAATGATGAGTAATTTCAACTTTTTACAGGTGGACTAAATTACAGGGACTTGTCCCGACGACAATGGAGGGACGAGAATTGAAAGTTTAAAAGAAAAAGAAACAGAATTCTCTACATGTACTTCAGAGGACATACATATTGACGTAAATTTTTTTGCAAGTTTTGGTCAACTCAGCTAACACCTTATTGTATCAGAAATTTTGTATGTTATTGTATTAAAAATCTTACAATTTAATAACTGTTTAGACTGTTCAAACATTGACAGATAACTTGATAATTTGTTGACCTTCCTGGGTTCTGAATATTAAGATAAGAACTGAGAATAAATGAGTGGTGATAAGATAATGGAGATCTTCTCTATGTGATGTTCTAATTGCATTATTGATTCGATTTCTGGAAACAAATGACTTTATTTATGAACAACTATTGGTATAGTTGGATGAAAATGTAACAACTTGTAGAGAAATCTATGCTTGAAGTGCTCCAAGGCTTGGTGCTTGGTATTTATACATCAGACCTTCCAAATGCAGAGGAGATTTTAATAGCCACATATGCAGATGATACAGCAGTTCTGGCGTGTAGTGACTGCCGAGGCAGCTTCGGAATTTGGCTAGTCAGTTCAATAAAAAATTATGATGTTTAATATGATTTAACAAATTGATATTTTATTTTTACTCAAAGATTAATGTTAGTTTTTATAAATAGTCAGACCATTAAATAATTACATTTATACTAATTATTATTAAAACAAATATTGTTTGATCATTTGTCGTTTGACTATTTAGGAATCAAAATATTTAACGATAATTACTTATGGAAAATAAATATACAAGTTAGTACATAGCGAGGAATCCCCGTTCGAATCGGAGTCGCCCGAAAGGGGAAATACCTCACCTTACAGAATCATGCAGCCAAACAATACTATTTTAAATAATATTATGTTTCTGCCAGTGAGTCAAGTCTTCAGTGCTCCATGGGATGAGGATTTGGGGAACAGTGGCTTTGGCAGGCGGGAGCCTTTTTGCTGCCAGAACGTGTTTTATAGAGGTGGGCAACGCATTGGCGATATCCCTGGTGTTGCTAATGTCTATGGGCAGCGGTGACCACTTTCCAGCAGGTGGCCCGCTTGCCTGTTTGCCTACTGAATAACATAAAAAAATTATTAAAATGAAATAATGCCCATAAAGTATTGTATATTTTTCACTTGGGTTCATCACTTCAATAATCACGGAACTTCATAGGAGTGCATGTGTCAAAAGTTAAATAAATGGATGGAGTATGATTTATTATTGAACACTTCCCCTGCTACCAAAGACCCTACAGCGGTGCTAAGTATAGTAGCGCGCGCATTAAATGGAACAGCTAGATGAGTCGTGCGTACACGCGTCGCGCCGATTTCGACCCGCCCATAGTGAAAGTGTTAACATACAAATACCTAGATTAGTAAAGTAGTAGATTTATGTCATACCTGAACGATTTCTTTGACTTTGGGATGTTTGGCAACTTCCCGAGCGACTCCACCATCCCCTCCGCCAACTATCAACACCTTCTCAGGGTTCTTGTGACAACAGAGTGGTAGGAATGATATCATTTCCTACAACATTAAAGACAATTTACAAACTTACTAAAGCAGGTAATCATTATATGACAGGTAACAAAACAATAGTAAATTGACACTTACTTGGTAAGAGAACTCATCTTTCTGTGTGCACTGTATTATACCATCCAGTACTAGTACTCGCCCGAAGCTGGTGGTATCAAAGACTTCAATATCTTGATACTCCGATTTTTCTTTGTGTAGCACTTCTTTTACTTCCAACGAGAATGTTCCACCAGGCCACATCTGACAGGATTCCGTGAACCAGTTATTCTTCAATGACGGTTCCATCTTAATATTGCTGCAGAGACAATGGCAGTACATTTAATATTTAATGCTTTACTACCAACCAACTAGGTAGGTACAAATTCACTGTATCATTATCAAAGCTGTCCTAAACAATGAGACCGACCACGTTTCACGCTAATAAACGGAGTTGATATAGGAATGAAACAAAACAACTATTAAAAGTGTAAATTAGCTTACCCCGAAATTTAACCAAAGTTATAGCCACGGCCGCTAAAACTAATAATGAAAAAATGAACAATAGTAACATACGAATTTAAATAAATATTTACCAAATTATTTTAATTTGAAATGCAAACACACGGCAACCACGGCTACGAACACAAGCAAGTCGGTCAATGGTCGATGTTTTACTGACACACCACAAACCAGTGTTGCCAGATTAGTGGGTTAAGAATTATCCTATATCTACTACGAAATTATCGTGTTTTGATCGCATCTTTAAATTAACAAAATAATGATATTATAACTTTACATAATAGTAAAATAATAATAAAATTATCGAACAGACTATGTTAGAACTTTTAGGTAGGAAAATAAACCAAGAAAACCAGAAAATTGTTTTAGTTATTTATATATTTAGAGGACTAAGTACACACAGTTCACATAAAATACTTATTCAAAAGTAACCTCATCCTCAGATGTAGAAGGAGCATAATATAGAAATACAACATACAAATTCTGCTTGGTATGTAAAGGACATTTCTTTTTTTTCCTTGTCAGAATATCAGTTTTGTTTGTTGGTCGCAATCTACAAAATTGGGAATAAGTTCAAATTGTCAATCACTGAACAAAAGTTAAGCATCAGTCTAACATTTTCTGATACTTTTTATTTGGCCGCGTTATTAAGTTTTTTAGGTTTACCAGCAGCCAAAACTATACCATTAATAGTAGTTGTAGCTATTAATATAAGCCAGTTTGTTAATTATTATCGTATAATGAGCAGTTTTCCATTAGGTATTTAAAGCATTCTTAACTACTCACTAGATGGCGCCCCGACAATTTTGGTAATTGATAATCGCTTAAAATAGGATCTTAGCAAAGAGGATATAAACACTGGGTACGTTGTATTGGATAATATTGAATATATCAATAGTTTTCAACAATTTTAGAGGTTGTAATAAATTATTACAAACAAAACAAACATTTTTTTTTTTTTTTTTTTTAATTTTAGACTATCCAGGCATTTGACCGCTATCTCACCTGGTGGTAAGTGACGATGCGGTCGAAGATGGAGCATGCCTGTCTAGGAACAGCCTATTCACTCTAGCCTTGAAGGCGTCCAGATTATAGTGATCAGGGAACACACTCGCAGGCAACGCGTTCCATTCCTTAGCCGTTCGCATTATAAAGGTTGAACCAAAGCGGCTCGTGCGGGCAGCTGGAAGATCCACGACATAAGGATGAAGCGCTCGCCCGGATCGCGTTTCCCGATGGCGGAAAGGGGCCGGCGGAATGAGGTCGTGCAACTGTTTCGCACACTCTCCGAAATGCAACCTATAGAATACTGATAGACACGCAACCCTACGCCGATGCTCGAGGCTCTGCAGCTTAGCCTCAATTAATTGCGGATCACAAATTATTTTCTTTGCACGTTTTTCCACCGAATCCAAAGCGGCCAGTTGGTATTTGGCTGATCCATCCCAGAGATGGCAGCAGTACTCCATGCATGAACGAACTTGTGCTTGATATAATTGAAGCAACTGCTTTGAAGTGAAGTACCGCCTGACCTTCGAGAGGATACCAAGTTTCTTGGCTGCAGTCTTGGCTTTGGACTCGATGTACTGTCCAAAGTTAAGATTGGTTGATAGCTCAACACCAAGGAGCTGTAAATTGTCGGTAATTTCCACAGCTACATCCCGGAAAGCCGGAGTTAGATGGAATGGACTCCGTTTGGCGGAAAACAAACACGCCTGTGTTTTGGTAGCGTTGAACGCCACTAGATTGGCTTCGCCCCAGTCGGAAACTGCCTTGAGAGCTTCGTTCAAACGCCTAACCATGGCCTCTCGACAAGACTGAATGTCGTCCCTGTTAGCTTTTGCCTCTGACAGATATCTATCCGTTACTGTGCTGTCGTCAGCGTACCCAAGGGTACCGGGTACTAGAAGATCGTTGATATGCAGCAAGAAAAGAGTCGCGGACAGAACCGACCCCTGAGGAACTCCCGCGTCGATAGCCTGAAGATCAGACGAGTAACCATCGAGAACTACCCGGATTGAACGTCCACTCAGAAAGTCCGAAATCCAGGTGCAAAAGCCAACAGGAATGCCAAATGAGGGAAGCTTGCTTAGTAGGGCTGCGTGCCAAACCCTATCAAAGGCCTTGGAGATATCGAGCGACACAGCAAGGGCCTCGCCATGCTTCTCAATGGCCTCACTCCATATATGAATGGCATACACCAGAAGGTCCCCAGTCGACCGACCACGGCGGAATCCGTACTGGTAATCGCTGAGGAGATCGTTACCTTCGAGATGCGCAAGGAGTTTGTTGTTCAGTGCACGCTCCATAATCTTACAGAGAATGGAGGTGACTGAAATAGGGCGGTAGTTGGCAGGGTCTGCGCGGCTGCCCTTCTTAGGCACGGGCTGCACATTGGCAAGCTTCCACGACCTAGGTACAATACCAGTCTTTAGTGAGAGACGAAACAGGCGTGTGAGAATAGGAGACAACTCAGGGGCACATCTACGCAAGACCCTCGCTGGTATACCATCAGGTCCACTAGCCTTGTCCACGTCCAGACTCTGCAGGATTTTTAAAATCTCTTTTTGATGTATTCGCACGTCTGCCATAGTGCAGTCAGCGCGGGGTGAGACGGGTGGAGTTTTTCCTCCAGTATCTAAACGCGAACTCGCCGCGAAATGAGAAGCAAGTAAATTCGCTTTTTCCTCCGCAGCATGTGCCAATGTTCCGTCTGGCTTCAGCAACGGTGGTAACGAGGATTGGCTAAAATTGGATTCAACCGCTTTTGCCAAAGACCAAAACGCCTTACTCCCAGGAGGGTAAGAGGCCAGTTTGGCGCCAATCCGGCTTATGTGGTCGAATCGAGCCCTGCGTAGCGTCCTTTTGCTAGACTTGGCGGCAAGGTTAAAGGCTCTCTTCAATTTGCGAGTATCCGGAGACTTATGAGCTCGAGCCTCAGCCCAGGCAGAGTATGCCGCCTGCTTCAGCGCTTCAGCGCGACGGCACCCAGCACTGAACCATGGACGAGACTTGCCGTTCATCGCTACATCAGAATACGGAATATAATACTCCATACCCTGCCGTATAACCGCGGTAACGGCTTCAGCACAATTCGACGGGTCGCCCGAAGAGAAGCATGCCTCCCGCCAAGGATAGGACGAAAAGAAGTGACGCATCTCATCCCAATCTGCTGACTTGTATCGCCACACCCGCCGGGGGTGGCAAAGGGCTTGCTCCGGCGGGGAATAGACTGATACAGATTTCACCAGACAGTGGTCGGATGTACCCAGTGGTGCAGAAACCAAAACTGAGTGTCTGTCTGGATCAGTTGTCAACAGAAGGTCTAAGCAATTAGCGGTATGAGAGTCGACATCAGGTACCCTCGTGGCACAGCTTACTAACTGGGTGAGATCTAGCGACAGAGCTAGTTTACGTACCTCTCTCCCAGCATGATTAGTCACCTGGTATGGAAAAAGCCAATCTTGGTGGTGGGCATTGAAATCTCCCAGGATAACTAACTGCGCCCCGGGGTAACGTTCCCTCGCTTCATCCGCCACTTCAATGAGATGGCCACAAAAACGAGTTGTCTCCTGATCCCCGCTGTGCGAGCGATATACGCAGGCATACAGGATTTGCACATGACCTGTATCCACCAAAAGCCACAAAATGGAGAAATCAGACCCCTCAAAGCTCCTGAGACGCCGAGTACAGATGTCATCGCGAGCGTACACACAGACTCCGGCACGAGGTACGAACCTATGCTCGAGAGTATACCCTGGGTAGCTGAGGTACGCTGCGTCAGCTGGACATCTGATCTGCGTCTCAGTGAGGAACAGCAGCTGCGGCTTTTCAGTCTCAAGGTGATGGTGGACTGCATCGAGATTGGAGTGCAGGCCTCGAATGTTCGTGAGGTGCACTTTGAGTGGGAGGGCGTGCAGCCGCTGTGTATCGTTTCTCCTTTGTTTTTTGTGTTTCATATTTTGAGTGAAAAGGATGGGTTAGGAGGACGGAAGTTGGACGAGGTGACGCTCCGCCAACCAGCTAGCATGCTCACCATTGCCGCACGGGAAGGTGCCTGACGCGGAGACCGCGGGGACGCCCGAACCCCCCCAGATTGGCTACCTGGCCCTCCCATCCGGTCGCCAACCGGCAAGGTAGAGCAATCTGGGATTTTTCGTAAGATGGCGGGGCAGCCTTTCACTGGTGGCTAACCAGCTACTTGGGCCCCCAACTATCTACGGTCGGCCAGCGGCGGCACCGTGCTTCGGATCCCGCTGCCCTCCGAAGCCAGGCACCCGGTACGAGAGTGGTGAGCAGTAGATAAATCGGTAACGCAGAGCAACCACAACTGTCCAGACCCGTCCTCCTAGATGGCTACTCCAGGCACTGCAACGAAACACGGCTGGGCCGCTTGACGACGCGTTCGCCTGGAGGGTGGTTACCAGCCACGGCCGAAACCTACCACCGGAGAGAGCTGTCCATTTTGCACTACCCAGGGACCACGTGTAGGGTATCTAGAGTCATGAAGCCCAAAGTGGGTTTCGCCTACGGACGCGGACAGCATTGGTCCCCTAAAACATCAATTTTACTGAGTCAGTTCGTTCCTAGATGGCGCCCCAACAATTTTGGTAATAAGCAGTTTTTCAATAGGTATGAAAAGCATTCCTAGTCACTCGATAGATGGCGCCCCAACAATTTTGGTAATTGAAGATCGCTTGAAATATGTACTTAACACTAAGTACATTGTACTGGATAATATTGCATTTATCAATTGGTTTCAACAATTTTAGAGGTTTTAATAAATTATTGCAAACAAAACAAACATCAATTTTACTGAGTCAGTTCGTTTCATGGACGCTAGGATCAAGAATGAACGGAATGTAAATATGAAATGTTTGTATTAAAATGGAACATAGTGCCTACTTGAATAAATATTAATTTTTATAGTTCTTTCAACCTTTAAAAATTATGTTTATATTAATAAACTGTTATTTTTAAGTTTAATATTAGTTGGCTGCATGACATAACTGCAACAATCATACCGATTAAAAAAAATAGTACCAAAATTGTGTGATCTATTGATTGATTCTTGATTCTTTTTTAAACCAACTGACAATACATACTGGAAAACTCCTCATTATCGCATGGTTGATGGTTGGCATCGCTGCCACAAACTATGAACTACACGTACATGACGCACTTACTACACTTTGTCACAAATTTTGTCAGCTCACAGTAGGGATGGGGTAGTGTAAAATGGTTAACGAATCTATTCTATCTAGTTTTCATAGAATTTGGAATCGACAGTGGCATATTTATGCTGTATGTATTATGCAAAACAAACTTTTTTTCTTTTGATATATTAATATGTCAATAAAAACCCTTCCACAACGACGATTTCGACATGTGCGTATTTTTTTCCGGTCAGTCAGCCTATTCATAGAATATGCGCGCGTCGTTGTTGTGAAAGAGCTCTTAGGATGAAATCCAAACTAGTATTATGAATTTAGTTACAAAAAGTTATATAATTACCTAAATAAAAATAATCATCTTGGCGTTAGTTCCGGTTGTGCTCTCGAGAACGAGGGCTCGGGGTTCGCCTTGACCATGATCCAGGTTTCGACGATCAGGTAATTACAGTAGAGCGACTATCACCTGATCTCCATGACCTTGCTATCAGGGGAACCTGATGTTTTCCCTCGCCGTAAGAGCATTGGATCGGAGCATCTAATGTACATAACTCAGAAAAGAATCATTGGTACATGGCCGCAGCGGGATTCCAAACCGGTACCTCTCGCTTACGAGTTGGATACTCAACCGCCCGGGTACCGAGCGCCGAACTCAATATCGGTCAGAATGAACGAAATGAATGCCGTTGGGGAGTATCTAATAACAATCCGTTTCGCATTTTGATTTTGAAACATCGTAATTATCAATTGATTAAAAAGCTAGAAAAATACTACATATTGGCCCGTGTACCGGCAGCAGTTTCAGACCGTCGCTGTCGCAAATGAGAGGACTGAGGATAAGAAAGAGCCTGACAGCCCTTACTGTCGCAATCAAGGGCTCGGCTCTGTCGGTCTTGGAGACATTGCCTAGTTCTAGCAGCACATTCAAGGACCTTATGGAGGCGCTTGAATCACGTTATGGGGAGCGCCATCTCAGACATGTCTTCCGGGACCAGCTATGCGATCGTGTCCAGTACTCAGGTGAAGGACTGCAGAAGTGGACAGCCGAGGATACCAAAACGGTAGCTTCAAACACACTGCGAGCTTTTATAGATGGCATCCGTGACCTAGAAGTAATGGCTGCAGTGAGACTTCGTCACCACACATAACTGAAAGACGCATTTCGGTTACTGAAAGAAGAAAGAAAGTATAATTTACGTGTTTTGGATACAATACCATCCAAAACACGGTAATTCAGTGGATGTTGCTCCCGGCGTGAGCTTATGACCACCAACTGTAACTGATGATAACTTTAGATCTTGGTTACCTACTGCTCCATCGCCAGTGTATAAATCATTTAGAACTCCGTTCCAGTTTAAGCCTTCCTAAATATAATCAACCAACAAAAGTTATGATCGGCGACTTTATTAACCATCCCTACTTCAAGGTTCAAGTTGGGGAGTCAACGACACTGACATATGTGGTCAGGCTGTTGACGTATAAACTGAATACAAATGGTCTGGCTCTAATTCATAATCGGGTATATCTCTCAGACCCACACCGGCAAGCAAGCAAGGATTACATGGACGAAAGAAAGAAATCGGTACAGTGTGAGAAATTTATCTAACCCGTTAAAAGCGTCGCTGTTGTTAACAACATCGGGTCAGATAAGTTTGTGGAATTGTATTATTATATCATTCGCCAGCAACAAGATTTTGTTTAAAGCCACAGTGACATTTGAGTAACGTGTAGCTAAGGAATTTGTAAAATTTCGAAACAATGGTGCGCGATTTTTATCCAGTATTTGTTGTAATATTACCTATAAAATTGTCAATTTTTTCGCAAGTATATATTTGCTCATATATTTTTAATTGTAGATAACATATCAATAATTCTACTTGATTTCGAAAATAGAGTATATTTAGTTGGCCATAAGTTTCTAAAGTTAAATAAAAAATATTTTAAAAAGTTTTATAGGGTTTGAAAATACCCCTTTTCAGTTGTAGTAAATTTTGCCTGTTTAATTAGGTATAATTTTATGAACAGAGTAATTATCACAATAAAATATATGCACCAGTTAGTTTTATGTTGTCTATCGGATTTGCCATTTCAGAGTAATCCAAAAATTTGCATGTAAGAAAATTACAGTTTCCATCATTTTCGCCATACAAAACGCCAATTTCCTAATCAACCTATAGGTCGACAAGTTAACTGGTACATTGCCTGCGGTAGGTGAGTTGGATGGTAGGTGGGAGGGTAATTTTTCGTGGATGAACGCGGGGGTGCGGGGGCCGCCCCCAGTGCCCAGCCCCCGCAGTGAGCATTTTCTTCCGCGAAACGTCAGTTGATGACGTTCCTCGGAAAAAGAATGCACACGAGATTATGTCCGAACTTGTCCCAAGATAAAGTATAATATCCCTAGACGAGAAACCCTAATGTTTGCCAATGGCTTTGAAACAAAACCTCGATTTTTAATTTGGTGCAAAAAAGTAAGGTTCTCTTCATTTTTATTTTATGGCTCACTGTGGGCCTTGTAAGAAAACTCGCTGTCGCCCAAAGGGCGATGGAAAGGGCTATACTCGGAGTGTCATTGTGCGATCAAATCGAGATCCGCAAGCGAACTAAGGTCACCGACATATTTCGAAATATTGCCAAGTGGGCAAGGCAAATAGCTCGCAGAACTGATGGCCTACGGGATAGGAAAGTCCTCGAGTGGCGATCACGTACCGGAAGACGCAGCGTGAGTGGGCCTCCCACTAGGTGTACCGACGATCTGGTAAAGATCGCAGGTGTAGCTGAATACAAAAGGCGCAGTACCCTATGTGGAGATCTGTGGGGGTTACCTATGCCCAGCAGTGGGCGTCTTACGGCTGATATGATGATGATGATTTAAAATGTACAAATGAAAATCTAAGTTTAGTTTCGAGACGAGAAGATGGGAGCGCCTCACAGCGCCCCTCCTTCCTCTCCACGGCGCACACTTTGGAAACGCCTGTGCTTCTTTTAATTTATTTAGCAAACATTTTCGAGCCTCCATCTCAGGATTTATCATCGGTAAATTAGACTCATGTGCGGTGATCTGAGAGTCTATAGCAAAATAACCAACCGCGCTGAGCGGATTCCGCGAGCGCACTAAAAACTTCCCTTGTGCTCCCCGGCCCCCGCGCTCAGCACCGAAACGTCACATGACGTCACCCATTCCGCCCAGGCGATACAAAAGTTGTTAAGTTGTTAAGACCTATAATGGGTATGTACATAAACTGTTTGATGTTCGTGTTATCGTTTTTACGATAGACAAAAACGTAACAAAGCTTAAAAATCCCCAAAAAATGGAAAATCGACTGGTGGAGTAAAGAAGTAGACGAGTTGGGAAAGTTAATGAAGTCGCCCAGATTGGTTTTCTTATTATTCATAACCCTCAGCTTTTATGTGCCAAATGTAAAAAATTTCGAGCTCGCTCCGCTCGCACTCCTTGATTTATATTAGTTATAATAAGCCCTAGGTTTCAAGTGCTACAAAAAAGAAACAAAATTGCGTTAAAAATTCGGAGCTCGCTGCGCTCGCTCCTTTATTAAACCTTAGTTTCTTTTATTACGATCGTTCCAGCTGTTAAGGATTAGCAGAAGAAGGCCGTAATGTCAATTTTCGTCAGTCCATTAAATTTTCGTACACATCTGTCCTTGTATACTTACTTAACTATGTAAGATAGAATTTATCGCTACGATCATATTTCAATTAAGCAGTGCTGCGTGTGTAGATAGATAGTTTTTGCGTTTTTGGCCAATTTCCGTAAAGGTATAACAATATCCCCAAACACTGCTGCAAAATCCAATTTTTAGGTGATCGTGCCCACAACGTTTTTTAGGGGCTAGATTCGCGCCTGACTACAACATTGCAACAAGTTCATCATCGGCAGACAGTTCGTACTCCGTACTGATCAGGATGCCTTTAAGTGGGTGTTACAATTTAAAAAACCAGAAGGACAGGTTGCCCGATGGATCGAACAACTGCAAGAGTTTGACTAAGTCACAGAACACCGAAGCGGGATGGCTCATGGAAATGCTGATGCGCTATCAAGGAGGCCTTGCTCAGAGGCTTGTAAGCACTGTGTTAAACAGGAATCGAAAGAATTTCCATTTAGGCTTACAAGGGCAAGCCCTCCACGACCCTAGAAGAATGTGGCTATGAAGAAAGCTCAAGAAGATGATGAAGATACCCCAAGCGCTATCATCAAAGAACGGTACTTATACTTTACCGAAAATGGGAAAAACCTAACGGCAGAGAGTACCACCTACAAGTAGTTGTTCCACGGGCCAAGGTGCAAGACGTTCTTCAGGAGATACATAATGGGATATATTCTGGGTTGTTCCGGCGCATGGTGAGGCACCACGTCCGTAATTCATACCTAAGTAATCATCACACAAAGACTTTCGACTTGAGACACTGCGGTATTTTGGACCATGGCTCTTTTCTAAGTTGTGTACATTAGTTTAATTCTAACCGATGCTTTTACGGTGAAGGAAATCATCGTGATGAAACCTGCAAATTCAGGCAAATGAATTTTTAACCATTATCCAATCTGGTTAGGTTAGGTTAGTAGTAGTAGCAGGGTCTCGGAGGTCAGATGGTAGTCGCTAAACTTGTCAGATGGTAGTCGCAGGTAATTTACCTGATCGCCAAATCCTGGAACATGATCAAGGCGGACCCCGGACCCTCGTGCTCAAGAGCACAACCGGGACATTAACGCCAAGATGATTATTTTTATCCATTAGCTACATATTATTTGCGTAGGACATAGGACACACGCTGGCCACTCACACGATTCATTACGTAATTAATCTCGCCCGTTCGTTCGTTTCACTGTTCACAGCTCAGTCGGCCGTCTGCGACAGTCTGTAATCGACGCACATGTTGCTTTAAGCGGAGCGTTAGTTCAAGATTTCTTTCGCAAGATTATTCGCAACTGGGAATAATAACAATACCTACATGGCTTTGAAAATATAACGTGTGATATCAACAATGAAAAATATAAAGGATTATATTCCAAGTGATGCTGTGACGACTTTAATCTTCTTTGTCAACGGCAAAAAGGTGAGTTAAATTTATTTTGTTATAAACTCGATACCTAATTAAAATGCGATCACTCCCTCCATATAGGTAGTACTTATCTAATAACATAGGTACTTACTTATATGTTTCGTAAACCTGTTTTGAATAGTAGCATTAAGTTCCTTTACTATGTATATGTCGCAGCCGGATAGTTAAATTAGCCGGTTAACTAAATGGCTAGCTTTTTGAGCAATTATTTAGTTGAAAATTTGCCAGTTTCATAAGATTTTAAGTGATGTTGAAAAAAAGATATTGCCTCGAGTTTACGCAGCTCTTTCACACATTGTTCCAATGCTAACCTACCCACAATAACTTCAAAGTATAATAATAGTTTGCATTAGGTTTCTATTCGGTTAGTTTAGGTTAGCATTATGACAATGAATGGAAGAGCTCCGTAAACTCGAGGCAATATCGTTCATTTGACTTTACTTTCAAAGTTAATGAATTTCGCCAATTTTTAATTAAATAACTGCTTAAATAGCTAGCCGTTTAATTAACCGGCTAATTTAACCATTTGGCTGCGACATATATATGTATCTAAGTAGGTTTCCCATCCATATTTCGAAAACGGAAAAGGATAGTCGTTTCCCTACCAACCCTGTACATCTTGGGAGCAGCATTATTTTAACCTTAAGCTTACCTTTTGATCGATAAGCTTAATACAGAAACCTTTAAAATATTCGTTTGCTTCCAAAGTAGGTTCATAATTGGGTAAATAATTATTAACCGGGCGAATAAATAATTATGGATAACTTACTGAGTTACTAAAATGAGCTACTTAACGTGGGAAACAGTTAATCTATGATAGCAACTAAATTCCAAGTGTCCGAATTAAATACTAAATAGGACGAAAAAGTACTAAGTGAGTGACTATACCTAAACCTTTGTTTGAAGTACTTTAAAATATACTGTTTTGTGAGCTGCGGTAATAATATTGTTAGATAGATACTCAAATACTATTTAAGGTAATGTGAATACCCCTATTTCCCACTGGGTACCCTGTGCACGTGCCCAGTAATAAAAAAAAAAAAAATCTTTATTGAGCAAGTACTTAAGTAGTTCCTGTAGTTCCCATAGTTCCTGCCAGATCACCAAACGATGACCGATATTACCGAAAACATATTCACTTCGAAAAAATCAAACCATTTTTAATTTTTCAGTCATCTGACTTTAATTCTTGCTTTTTAGTTTTTGCATGCGCGAAACTACTCTAGTCTCGCCCGAAAATTAGGATTTCCGATTCCAGCATGTTTATAAGGGACTGGGCAAAATGACCAATATGTGCACAGTAAACCAACGTGTGCACAGGCGTGAGACCTATAGGTACGTGCCGATTATGGACGTTCAAAATGCTTTGCATATCAACGTCCGAAAAAATCAGCCCTACATCGAATTGATCGAAACCAACAGGACAGATTTCTTTGCGCGTTGGCATAAGTATAAAGCCTCATGGACTACCAGCATAGATTTGCAATAGTCTCATCCCTGGTGCACATGTAGGTACGCACATTACTTTGACCTGTAATATCTCTAAAGCTCCAAGATAGATTTATTGCGCGATGGTAGCTTTGCAAAGCCTCAGGGATGTCTTGCAGCACTTTGTATACGTTTTGTACGTCAATGAAATACCGGTACATGCTTTGGGATTAAATATCTCGAAAAGCTATTCCCGTGCCTATGTCCGCCCACATTTTATGAACCTTTATGACTTTTTGAGACCATTCTTAACTCGTTTGTGACAGCGATGGTTTTCGCGCCACACCAATAAGTTATTTTAAAAGTTAGTTTTAGGTTTTATTGTGAATCTTTGGTTTATTGCTCAACATGATATATAAATATAATGTGAGGTGCAAAATTGTTACTCAAATAGCAATTTGTTCGCTTAAGAATTGTTATACTAATCGTTCTGAATAACACATATCTTCTGTTACATAACTGTATGCTCTATCGTGTGAACAATAAACTGCTAAATAAAATAATAAATAAAATAACTCTAACTCGTATTTTGAAGTCGCTATTTTCAATATTTGTGTTCGGCTTCAGTCTTTCGCCCACTTAGTTTTAATTTTTTTCGATCATTTAAATACTACCGATCTCCTACAAATATATACAATCTCCTATTTCGTCTACAAGTCTCTAGCATTCTATGTCGTCGTTTTAGATCTAGAACTCACCGGAAAATTTAAAACGGTCATAGAAACGAGTAGATTTATTGTTATGGTACCCTGATCTGATTTAATCATAATAAAAAAAATATTAAGCGAAATCACATGGCACATCGGGTACATTTATATAAAGAAAAGGAAATAATCATAAACAACAAAGACAGCAGAAACGACGATATAGGATAGTGTTGTTTCTTTACCTGTGCCATAAGAAGTCCTGCAACGGACTTAGCATAAGCCATGGCTGCTGCCATAGCGCTGGTTTTCAGTGTGCCCCTCCTTTTACATTAGTCTGCCTGCTTTCAGCGGTTACGACTTCGAGACACACCGCTTAAAAGAAGCTTACAAAGTTGTAAATTATGTTAGCTCTATATTTTTCATACTAATGTTTGGTAATCTTAATCTTAATATATAAGTATATAAAATGCTTGTGTGGGTACGTGTGTGACCGGCTTTCTTTATCACCACCAATTCCAATCAACACCCCATTGGGGTGGTAGACACCCCTTGGGTCCTAGAAGGAAGTAAGGGAGTTTGGGCGCGGTGGGTGGACTTGGGTGGTTTCCTTTTCTTACTCATTAGAACTTCGGGAAAGTTCTGAAAATTTCTAGAATGATCTAGAAAGTACTGAAATTAATAATCTGTCCTTTTTTAACTCATTAGAACTTCGGGAAAGTTCTAAAAATTTCTATAATGTATTTTTTACATCATTAAACATACAGTGTATATTTCAACCCGTGCAACGCCGGGTTTCGCAGCTAGTCCAACTATATTTCATAAGTTGGTCGACTTATCATCATCCGAGCGCTTTCCTGCTTTGTTTAGGGGAGGTACCTACCTAAGGGTATTTTAAAAATATTTTATTTAACATCTTTGCGGCGTGAATAATATGTAAAACTACTACACACGTGATGGCTACTACAAAGAAAATAATTACTTATAAAAGTCTACAGACACTACGACCTGACCGACACTTAGGTACTTAGGTAGGTACGTTTAAGATAAGGCAAGAATCCATATTGCAGCGCTGGTTTTGTGGTTGTGGTAAAGTAGAGGAATGTCGATGCAAGGTATGGACCTCTGCGGTTAGGACTGATACATATACGTAGATAGATACTTTATGTGACAATGTTGCAACCAGGGTAAACGGACAACTTTATTGCGACCAATCACTGTAACCAGCATCTAAATAGTTAAGGTGGCAAAGAACCTTACTATGTCCCGCCTGATTTACTTACTTCAAATTACTTGGTGTTGGCGACAAATCGAGCGATATGAGGTACCCATCGGAGCAGCAAGACGCGCACATACAGCCTAATCATCACCAAACACCACGCCAGACTCCACTAACCCAGACGACGACAA
Source organism: Blastobasis lacticolella (assembly GCA_905147135.1). NCBI lineage: Eukaryota > Metazoa > Arthropoda > Insecta > Lepidoptera > Blastobasidae > Blastobasis > Blastobasis lacticolella. The sequence goes on from LR990041.1 coordinate 12,905,537, forward strand.
CCCTGCAACCGCCCGCGAACCTAGCGACGGAGCGTAATGCGGCTATCCCTCCCCCCCCACCTGTACAGGAAGAAAAACAGGAACCCCCCCGCAACCTGAGCCGCGCCCTCAGGTCGGCGAACGCCCAACCACCACATCATCTCACAGGCCAAACTCTGCCCCATGCTACCCAATACCAACAACAACAACAATAACCAACAGCACTGCCAACAACAAACAAACAAAATTAGTTCTGACCTAAAGATCCAAGTCCGCTATTCTCAATCCATTTGGCATGAACTTCAGTAGCCTATTTGTAGGGGATTAAGCTAAAAAAGGCATTTCACCCTACCATGTTTTCACGTTCCAGGTGGTGGAGCCCCACCCCGAGCCGGAATGGACCCTGCTGTGGTACTTGCGCCGGAAGCTGCAGCTCACAGGCACCAAGTACGGGTGCGGCGAGGGTGGCTGCGGTGCTTGTACTGTTATGCTTTCCCAGTACTTAAGACGCGAAGACCGTGTCAAGTATCCTTTTGCAATTGCTGGATAAGATGAGTGCACAAGGCACAGATGAATATCCATTATAGGATTTAAAGGCGTTGAGGTCCTGAAAAGCCCAACTCCAAACCTTTAGTGGATCACGGCCAATCTCTGTGCCTCTGTAGGTAGCCTGTGTAACTTCTGACTCTAATGGCGAGGCTCTGGCGAATAGGCTTTTTCCTAACTGTTTGTTAGGGGCAGATGGTAGTCGCCGCACATAAAAAGCCAAAACAAACACCGGATATTTAAGCATGATAGGAAGTCCTAATGGGGTTGGGTTCGATAGGGCGTCGCCGAAAAACGACGCTCAGGCACATAGTCCTAAATCAATGACAAATTCGTGAGGGCAAGCCTGTCAAGCACAAACAGAGTTAAATATTGAGACCAGGGTAAGCACGTGGAAGAAGGTGTTACCAAACGGTTTTAACCACAGCGGTTTTAAGTTGAATGTCGCCAGAAAAGAGTACATGGCTAGCTAGCCTGGCTGCAGCTGCAGCACAGGATACTATCCATATAGAGAACGAAGTTGTCAATAAGATCAATGCTACACGAGACCGGAGATAAACGTCCCGATGAAAATGCTGCGGTGGATGTGCGGCCTTACACAATTCGACCGTGTCCATAACGTCCGTGGCAGCCATTGTTAAGATTGAGCGGCTGAGGTTCAGCCACGTGCTGCGGAAGCCCCAGGATATTAGTATAATAATATCATTTCTGTGCCCAGGAATACGTGTGAAACAGGTGTTTAAACCTGCCGGTATCAGGACAGAGACCCCGCAGGAGACCTAGGAAGCGATGGATTGACATCGCGTAAAATGATTATGTTGATTATAGGTACTTATAATTTATGTAATGTACGAACAAATATAAGGCCACACAGTCACGATAATTTTCGACACAGGGTGGTTATTAAATATTTGTATTTCACCTTCACTAAGCGAGCTACAATTCATGGTCGCTGTTGCGACATTAAAAAGAAAATAATTTTAATCACCGTAGATTGGGGTTACAATCCAGGTTGTTCACTCGCCTTCGAGGGCCCGGGTTTCGCCCTAACTATGATCCAGGAATTGGCAGATCAGGTAATGACAATGAGCGGCTACCATCTGACCTCTATGACCCTGTTAACAGGGGAAGCTGATTAGTTAGTAGATACTGTGATATTTTAATAACCCATAAAAAATGCGCTTGTTTGTCGCCCTTGAATAAACTTATGTTTGTTGTACCTACTGTACTTACATACATACCTACGATAGGCTACGAAATATTTTCTTATCATTTTGATATACTTTAAAATCATACCTAAATAATTATTCCTGAACACGCCGCCAGACATATCGCCGTGAACGCATGTCTGATGCCAGTATGCGCTGTACATGGTCTCGCGGTTACCACAGTTGAAGGTATAGGCTCCACGCAAAGCCGCCTCCATCCAGTGCAGGAAAGAATCGCCAAAGCCCACGGTTCCCAGTGCGGGTTCTGTACACCAGGAATTGTCATGTCTATGTACACTCTGCTCAGAAATAAACAGACCTTAAATTACGCAGACATTGAAAGCACACTTCAAGGAAACCTTTGTAGATGCACCGGCTATCGACCCATAATAGAAGGTTTGAAGACTTTTATGGACGGATGGGAGAGACAATATTCTAATAATTCTAGTAATAAATCTGCCTGTGTCTTGGGCGAGGAATGTTGTCGTAATAAGAAAGTAGATACAAAAGAAACAAAATTATTTACCCAGTCAGAATTTCAGCCATACGATCCTAGTCAAGAGCCAATATTTCCACCAGAATTAAAACTTAATCTTCAATATGATAATTGTTTTACATTTTTTAAGAGTGAGAATGTGGTATGGGTTAAGCCAAGAACTGTGGATGAGCTTATTAAGCTGAAAAGCACTTTTCCTCAGAGCAAAATAGTTTCAGGCAATACAGAGATTGGCGTAGAAGTAAAATTTAAAAAGAAAATTTATCCAATTTTGTTGTATACCGCAACCATTCAAGAACTTAATTTTTGCAAAGTAGTTAAAGATGGAATTAAAATTGGATGTGCTACAACGTTAAGTGAATTGTCAGAATTTACAGAGAAAATGACCAATGAAATAAAATGCAAAGGCAACATTTTAAATTCTATGAACAACATGTTGCATTGGTTTGCTGGAAGTCAGGTGCGTAATGTAGCATCACTGATTGGAAATATTATTACAGCAAGCCCAATATCTGATTTAAATCCTATTCTTTTGGCAAGTACAGCAGTTCTGGATGTTTTTTCTGTAACTAAAGGCCATAGAACAGTCCCTATTGATAACAATTTCTTCAAAGGGTATAGAAAAACTATAATCGACGATGATGAAGTGGTTTTCTCCGTCATGATTCCTTTTTCTAATAAAAATCAATTTTTTAAAGCATTCAAGCAAGCAAGACGAAGAGATGATGATATTTCTATCGTGACAGCTGCATTTAACGTGACTTTTGAAGATGAAAGCACTGTAGTAAGGGATGCTATAATTTGCTTTGGAGGTATGAGCGAAACCACTTTATTGACTCAAAATACTTCAATTTTAATGAAAGGTCGTCAATGGAATGACAATTTACTACATGCTGTGTCCGATTCCCTCATAGAAGAATTACCAATTAGTAGTTCTGCTCCGGGAGGTATGGCTGAATATAGAAAATCGCTATGTCTGAGTCTCTTTTTCAGATTTTTTCTCTATGTTACCCAGTACCAAAAGCATATAAACGGATACATAACAAAAGATCTAAATATTGAATTATGTGGTGCCGAAGAAATATCTATATTGGAACCGATCAGTTCACAATACTATGATATTAAAAAGGATAATAAAAACGTATCCAATGTGGTCGGAAAACCAATACCTCACGCATCAGCTTTGAAACAAGCTACAGGTGAAGCTATATATTGCGATGATATGTCGCAACTGGCAGGCGAACTGTTCCTCACTTTACTGTTTAGTTCAGAAGCATATGCAAAAATTATAGCAATCGACGCCAGTAAGGCATTACAGTTGCCCGGCGTAGAGGCTTTCTTATCAGCAGTCGATTTTGATGATAATTGTAATAAAATGGGCCCTATTTTTAAAGATGAAGAAATATTTGCTAAAGATATCGTAACTAGCAGATCTTGTGTTATTGGGGCTATAGTAGCCACAACTGAAGCGATTGCACGAAAAGCAAAAGAACTTATTAATGTTACTTACGAAAAATTGCAACCAGTAATAGTAACATTAGAAGATGCAATAAAATACAAATCATTTTACGATGACAATCCGCGTATACTTACAAAAGGAAATGTAAATGAGGTATTCCAAAAAACAAAACATATAAGAGAAGGTTACGTAAGAAGCGGCGCACAAGAACATTTTTACCTTGAAACCATGTCTGCATATGCTATAAGAAAAGAAGATGAGTTGGAAATAATATCCACAACTCAAGCTCCTGCTGATATTGCTGTAAGTGTTGATAACTTTAACTTTTTAGTTTAGCGTTACCTACTTACCAATTTGATACAGTGACCCTAAATGAGCCCTGACCCCCGATGAACCTTAATTTCAGTCTGTTATGTAGGTACAGGGGTATCGCTGGAGAGACGAAGTAAAGCGCGAACTGTTGAAACTCCGGGCTGACTGGTGAAAGGAGGTGGCCATATACCACTGATTAATTAATTTGATTCTAATATTTTTTCTTCTACAGTATATTGCTTCAGAAGTTCTGGGAATACCTAATCATAAAGTAGTGGCAAAAGTTAAAAGAATCGGTGGTGGATTTGGTGGTAAAGAAACGCGCGCTGCCCTCTTGGCGATTCCAGTCGCTGTAGCAGCATATAAACTGAAGAAGCCAGTGAGGGCTGTAATGGACAGAGACGAAGACATGCAGGCCACTGGATATCGGCATCCTTGTCTATTTAATTATAGAGTGGCTTTCAATGAAGATGGGAAAATAACAGCTGTAAAATATCAAGTATATGTCAATATTGGAAATTCTATGGATATCTCCTGTTCAGTTAGTATAAAATAGTAATTTTTTTTTTATTTTTTTTTTCAAACGGTTGGCATAAAGGAAAGCGGGCCTGATGGAACGTGGTCGCCGCTGCCTATAGATTTTAGCAACACCAAGAGTATCGCCAATGCGTTGCCCACATCCCCACCCCATGGAGCACTGGAGACCTTACTCACCGGCAAAAACACAATACTATTTAAAACAGTATTGTTTAGCTGCAGTATTCTGTAAGGTGGAGGTACTTTCCCAGTCGGGAGGCTCCAATTCAAACGGGATTCCGCGCTATGCCCTACCTCTCTTATAATAAAGTCTTAATTGCGTACTTGGTTTGTGGTTTCATGAAATTTGATGTTACAGATGTTGGAAAGACTCGTGATGCACGTCGATAACTGCTATTTCATTCCAAATATTGAAATAAAGGGATACCTCTGCAAAACCAATATGCCTTCAAATACGGCTTTTAGGGGTTTCGGGGCACCCAAAGCAATGTTAGCTGCAGAAACCGTGATGCGAGATGTGGCAGATGCTCTAGGAAAAAGATACGAAGATATTGTAGCAATTAACATGTATCAAGAAGGACAATTAACACATTTCAATCAAAAGTTGACTTACTGTACGTTGTCAAGAAGTTGGAATGAATGTATTGAATCATCAAGTTACTGGCAACGAAAAAAAGAAGTCGATGAATTCAATATGTAGGTACAACTTATATCCTCGTCTCAGTATGAATTTTGCGGTAATACCTAATATATATTTTCTCCCTAATTTAGACAAATATTTAACGGATCCTGAACTAAATCATTATTGCAGGTCAAACCGATGGAAAAAGAAAGGGATATCTTTGGTGCCTACAAAGTACGGGATATCGTTTCAAACAAATTTTCTGATGCAAGCTGGAGTATTGTTATTAATTTACAAGGATGGCTCTGTGCTACTATCAATTGGTGGTATAGAAATGGGACAAGGACTATTCACTAAAATGATACAAGTTGCTGCAAGAGCCCTGGAAGTTAACATCGAGAAAATACATATAAGTGAAATGTCCACCGACAAGGTACCAAATAGTATGCCCACAGCGGCTAGTATGAGTTCCGATTTATATGGAATGGCTGTAATAAATGCTTGCAATGTATTGAATGAAAGACTCGAGCCATACAAAGTCAAACATCCTGCCGGCAAGTGGGAGGATTGGATTACAAGTGCTCACTTCGATAGAGTTTCGTTATCAGCTACAGGTTTTTACACCAGCCCCAAAATAGAATATGACAAGGAGACTAATTCAGGAAATCTTTACGAATACTTCACATACGGAGTCGCTTGTTCCGAAGTCATTATTGACTGCCTAACTGGAGATCATCAAGTTATACGGACCGATATAGTAATGGACATTGGTGAGAGTTTAAACCCTGCTATCGACATAGGACAGATTGAGGGGGCATTTATGCAAGGTTACGGGTTCCATACCTTGGAAGAAATGGTGTTTTCGCCAGATGGCGAAGTTTTGTCACGAGGTCCTGGCGCCTACAAAATACCAGGTTTCTCAGACATTCCTAAAGAATTAAATGTTTCTCTGTTAAAAGGAGCTCCTAATCCTAGGGCGGTTTATTCTTCTAAAGTAAGTATTTAAAGATTATGGTTAGTGTTTAGTGTTTGAGACCCGGGGTTCTCGCGTGCCGTGCGATAGCACAACCGGGATTTGTTTTATTTTATTAGTTTATTAACAGACTAGCGGCCCGCCCCGGCTTCGCACGGGTAGTAAACCTTAACAAATTATACACCTGAACCTTCGTCATGAATCACGTTGTCTAAAACCGCACTATGTAGTCTGTGTGTGAATACCGCATGAAAATCCGTTCAGTAGTTCTTGAGTTTATCGCGTACAGACTGACAGTAAGACACGGCGTGGGACTTCGTTTTATAATATGAAGTAATTATATTATACTTAAGTATGTACTGAGTAGTGTCCCGTTACAAACAGGACACCATATTACGATCACAAAAGTTCCAACCGTCTCCTCAACCATTTTAGAGGGAAGGGGCGACCCGGCTCCTGACTGCCGTATTTCTTGACATTGACTGCTCCCGTACGTACCCCATGCTGCCTAGATAGCCGAGCGGGCTGAGCGGCGAACACGCGACTTTTTTCTAATATTCACATTTTTAAACTCGTGATATCTTTCGAATGGAATGTCTGAATTGAATAATTCAAAAAGTTATATAGAGGTATTGAAGCAGTCGTGAATATGAAGTAATTGATTTTGATAAGGATTAATACCAAGGTACAAATAAAGAGCGTTTTTTAGCGGCGGCATTTTAATTAAATTTTGAAAATAAAAGAACACTTATTGTGACATAACTACAATAGTTGGACATATGCTACCGCGGAGTTTTTTGTAGACATTATGATGTTCTTCAATATTGTTTTACATTATTTTGTTCTATCGCTAATAGTTTCGGCAGCGCATTCGACGAAAGACATTTTAAGACTCATTTTTCAACACCTTCGGTTACATTGTTCAAATTTTACCAAGGATCCCTATTTTTTTTCAAAATGAAATGTAGTCTATGTCAAATTGGAAGAATGTAGCATTCTATTGGTAAAAGATTTTTTTAAATCGGCCCAGTACTTTTTGAGCCTATTCATTACAAACATACAAACATACAAAAATAGGTACAAATCTTTCCTCTTTATAATATTAGTATAGATTTAACGCCATGATGATGATGGATTTTAGCTTGACTTCAGTCGATTTATTATTAACATCCCAGCAATGGTGATAATGACACCGAAGACGATATAAATCATGACGTAATGGTGTACATCACTAGTAGATATTCCAATGAGCAGTTTTCCAATAGGTATCTAAGGCATTCCTAACCACTCACTAGATGGCGCCCCGACAATTTTGGTAATTGATAATCGCTTTAAATAGGTTCTTAGCAAGCAGGATATAAATACTGGGTACGTTGTATTGGATAATATTGTATTTGTCAATAGTTTTCAACCATTTTAGAGGTTGTAATAATAATGGAACATAGTGCCAACTTCTATAAATGTTTCTTTTTACATTTCGTTCAACCCTTAACAGTTATGTTCATATTAATAAACATTTTATTTTTAAGTTTAGTATTAGTCGGATGCATGAAATCACTGCCACCATCATACAGATCAAAAAAAGATTACCAAAATTGTAGGAGCGCCATCTATTGATGCTTTTTGAAACCAACTATCAATACCTACTGGAAAACTCCTCATTGACAGGGTTTCAGCACTCGTCTCTTTTAAATTATGTATTTTGTGGTCAATGACTGGACGAGAGCCGGTGTTTTCAACGTGGTACGGACGTTGAAAAAAAAAAGAAAAACTGTCAATGACTGAAGCTTCTTGTGCAAGTTCCAGCTGTGATTTGCTTGAGTAAATCATTTGTGGGCTTATGTTAATTATGTGGTTTATTGGTGATATTCTAGAAGTATAAAAATCTGGATAAATTCGAACCTCACTTATATGTGGTTTATGAGGATAAATCTTGAAGGTTTCCGTCTTGATAATACATCCATGACCTACGTTAATGAGGCCATTTCCGGATAATTGGCATTTCCGGATAATTGGTGCGCTGTCGTTTGATCTGGATACATTACTCTCAGTTGACATTGTTTACAACACCAGTATATGTAGGTATTCATTGAGAAGCTGTTCAGCCATGTATCTTTACTCTTTTTCATATTCTGGTTTTGACTGTAACAATAATAAGTCTCCGAGTACACTGTACAAGCTCGGACGTCAATCTCGTTCATCGGAATAAACGAATCTCTCTTGATGTCCATAGCGATGTAATTTGGGATCGGAACTAGCTTGATTATTAGTTCGCCTTGAAAATGTTTAGGGATAGGAATTATTTTCAAAATCTCGTAAGATTCTCTGCTAATCAATAGTCTATCTATTTTATCTATTCTATCTATTTTTATTTCAAATAGAAGAATATCTGATAATTATTTTGTTTTTATCTTGATAAGACTGTACAATTTTCGTAAATCTTCTTTAGTGAGCGGCCACACAGAAAAGACGGAGACACGTCGCGGATGGGGCACAGACGGGACGCGGATGCGACTTCAAACATACAGAAAAGACAGGGCACGGACGCGGCGCCGTCGCGCACCAGTCAAGAGCGTAGGCAAGACAAGGACAGCAAGCGCTGCGGGCGAGGCCTGGCTCCCGCGCCCCGCTCGCACGGGAAGTGTCTCGCCGCCCATGTTTTGCGTCGCGACGTTTCTATACATTTTATATGAAAGTAAATTGAACGGGCGCGCCGCGTCCGCGACGTGTCTGCGTCTTACGTCTTTTCTGTGTGGCCGCTCGCTGAAGTAACTTGCTTGATATAGTAGTCAACTCGGCTATCAGCTGTTCAGGCGTAAGCAAGTGTAAGTTGAAACACCCTTGATATATATCTGTAACCGTATCTATATAGTAAGGTACGCTGTTGCGCTTGTAAATTTTAGAGTAGTTGCTTGCGATCATAGACCCAATTGCGAAGTCATTAGCAATGTTGTTTTTTTATTTCGTCTTTTTCAAGTACATATAGCTCTTTCTAATTATATATAATAACTAGCTGACCCGGCAAACGTTGTTTTGCCATATAAATAATAAAAAAATTTAGGGGGATGAAAAATAGATGTTGGCCGATTCTCATAGATACCGGATAAGCACAAAAAATTTCATCAAAATCGGTCAAGCCGTTTCGGAGGAGTATGGCAACGAAAACTGTGACACGAGAATTTTATATATTAGATTTATATGTTGATATATTTTTAAAATAATTAATATTTCTAATAATTTATATGTTGATTTTTAGTCTTATGTTGTTGATCCATAAGTTTTTCTGTGCGCTTCAAAAGATTATTTTCAGACTCCACTATTGATGTCTGGTTTCTCCAGAGGGTCATGATATGCCTTTGGTTCTCTTGCAGTAATTTGATATCTTTTTCATACTGTTCTGCGAATCTCTCGCCTAATACTCCGAAGATCTGTTCGCGAGATATCCAATGCCGTTGATAAGCTTTCTCGTGCGCCGACGTCGTCTGGCCGGTTGCGCGCGGAATTGCTGACTGAGGTGCTCGAGTTCCTCGTAGCCGTGACGTAACTGAATTAAGATTGCGTTGCAGTGTGTTTGATCTCTTAGTATAGTGCATGCTTTATCGATCATTGCAATGTAGTTTTAAAGGGTCTTATTTCCTTGCCAATAAGGTTCCGTTTGATAATAAACAACTGGTTTCCATTCGTCGTTTATAAGTTGTTTATGTTTGTTTTTCGGTTTGTGGACTCTCCTTGTCGGTCCCGCTGCGGTGTCCATGTTTTTTTGTTTATTTGAGTCAATGTTTTCGCAGCTTGTAAGTATTGATAGTTTTGTAATGGGACGTTTTATGTGTCCGCTCTTTGATTTTAGAGTAACTACACGAACGAGGTCATCTTTCCCCGGGTGTAACTCGACAACTCTGCCCATAATCCACTTGCCTGGTGGCAGGTTCTCTTCATGGACGAGAACTACATCATCGATCTTGATATTTTGTTTCGGATGTTTCCATTTTGATCTTGATGTCAACTAAGATAAGTATTCATTACACCAGCGCTTCCAGATGTCTTTTAATATTTGTTGAGTAATCTGCAAGCGTGTTCTTAAGTCCCTCTCCGTTTCAACTAATGTCATTACGGGTGCACTTGTTAGAAAGTGAGAGGGCGTCAAAAAGTTAAGATCGTCGGGATCATCTGTAATTGCACATAGAGGTCTTGTGTTAAGGCAAGCTTCTATTTGCGCCAGCAGCGTCGAGTACTCTTCATAAGTGAGTTTTTGTTCGCATATGACTCTCTTTTAATGGAATTTGAAGCTCTTAATAGCAGCTCCCATCACCCTCCCGCCGAAGGCCACTAGGGGGCGTTAAAGTGGAACTTGATTTCCATATCTGCTAGTTCTTTATAGAAGTCGTCACCGATTACTTGTAAAATCTGGTGGTATTCCACTTGTAGAACCCGACTTGCGCCTATGAAGTTGCTGCCATTGTCGCAGTAGATGTCGCTTGGTGTTCCCCTTCTAGCGGCCATTATACGAAGGGGCGGGATAAAAGCGGAAGTCGTCAAGTCGGAGACTAATTCAATATGGACCGTCTTCGTAACCATGCACACGAAAACGGTCACATATCCTTTTGTGGTTTTAATCCCACGACCCTTGCCTGGCCTTCAAGAGGATATGTCCTGTGAAATCCACGCCCGTGTGCTTGAAGGGACGCGACGGACTCACTCTCACTGCAGGTAAGTCTCCTATCATCTGTTGTTGTAATTTTGGTTTTTGGTTTTTTACAGGTAACGCATTTGTGAATGTATTTCTTAGTTATTCGATTGTAATACCAGTATTTTTGCCATGTGTAAGCAAGTGTAACCCGAGCGCCGCCGTGGAATGTTAGCTCGTGGACATCGTTTATCATTAATTCTGTAAGTCGGTGATTTTGGGGTATTTGGATTTTTTCTTTCAGGGCTAACAGGTGCGTTTTGCAGTCTTCCACTGACTGTCTAAAAATAGATTCAAATTTAGGATCTTGCTACTGTTCAAAATCTGTTTTTTCTGTTTCAGATCTTGTACTTCTTCAAACTCTTCTCTTTGCACTTGCTTAATTAATATTTTTGTTGCTTCTTGTAACTCTGATAGAGAAAGCGTTGGAGTTTACTCTCTGTCTTAATTTTTCATGATAAATCTCTAACCCATGCTAGGATTCGCACAAGCTCTTTAAATGAACCATATTTATTTATTAGCTCATTTATTACATTTTGTTTATTTTTAGGTGACAACCGTGACTTGTTTACGCGGTTGCACTTCTTCATTTGTAGTATATACAGGGTGTTCTTGTTTTGTTTATTCGTCGGTGGACAACCACGCTGGTCCTTGCCACCTTAGTGGATATTGCTGCAGTTGGCTCGCTGTCAATTCTCTAGATGGGCAGTCAGCAGAGTTCTCAGATAATTTGATGTAAGTACTGCCAACAGTCTGCGGGCATTGTATTGGTTATCTTGCGAACTCTGTTGGACACGAATGGCTTCCAACGGTCGGGATTTCCTTGTAGCCATCCCAATACTGCGATTGAGTCTACCCAACCATATATAATTATGTTTTCGTTGGATAATAATGCTTGTTTGACTTTTTCCATAAGTCTGCTTAGTAGTAGAGCACCACATAGCTCCAATCTTGGCAAAGTTACTATTTTCTTCGCCGGGACGACTCTTGATGTCGCTGTAATTGATGTTGTTTCCGCGTGGCCTGATTTTAATACCTTGCTGTACATGACACACGCGTATGCCTTTTGTGACGCGTCGTAGTAGCCATGTAACTCGATCCTGCACGAGGCGGCAGTACCGAGCCACCGTGGTATTTGTACTTGATTTATGTATTTTATTTATTTTTTAATCTTGAGCCATTCTTGGACGATTTCATCGGGAAGTATGTTTTCCATACTTGTTGGAAAAATATTTTCATTTTAGTGGAGAAGGGGGTGAGCCACCCCAGCGGGTCAAATAATCTCGATATTGCCGCTAATATTGTTCTTTTTATGTTTTCCATGTTTTCCTTGTCAACATGATATTGGAACACAAAAATATCTTGAGCGGGGTTCCAATATAACCCGAGAGTCTTGGATGATTCTGATGACTTGAAATTATAAGTGCCTTGTTCTTGTTGTTGGATCTCTTGTAGTAGTTATTTTCAATTGGAACTCCATTTTCTTAAGTTCATGCCTCCAACTGATATGAGATTGATTAGGTCTTGTTTTAGCTTGAGCGTTGACTCTAATGTATCTGAGCCATGTTTTAAATCGTCCATGTAGAAACGATTTTCGAGTATATGCGCGGCTTCTGGGTAGTTGCGCTTTTCATCATTTGCCAGTTGATGTAATGTCATCATTGCGAGTTAAGGCGCAGCTTTGGTGCCGTAAGTCACCGTGGTTAATTGATATTCTTGCAGTAAGTCGTGAAGGCGACTTGATTCTGCTTCAAACTCATGATGAGTGTTACAAGGTACTTTTGTAGGTTTGGGCCTTTCTACATACAGTCGTTTAGACTCGAGCCATTCGATGTTGTTTCCGATCCAATGAAAACTACGCGGGTCTTAGTAGTAGTGGACTCCTCGCGCAGCACGCAATGGTGAGGTAAGTAGCATTGTGGAATCGCATTACTTGTCGCGAACATAGGTACCGCCGATTTCATGTGACGTAATCGTTGATACTCGTGTATGAAGGCTTTATATTCTTGCTCTTTATTTTTATTTTTCTGGAATTTTCGTTCTAGGGAACTGAACTGTGCCACAGCTTTATGTTTTGATTGTCCCAGTTGATTGATGGTGGATTTGAGCGGTAGTCGAACTAAGTATCTTCCATCGCGCATCTTGAGGTTGTTGACTTATAGTACCTACTCGGTACAACAATTTTCTTCGGATGAAAATTGCGAATCTTTGGGAATGTCTTCTATTTCGACGACCTGAGTGGTTCGGTGGTCAACATGCCAGTCAGCCACGCAAGAGGTCCCGGGTTCGATTCCCGGCCGGGCAGAAATTTAAATGATGAATTTTAATTTCTGTTACGGGTCTGGGTGTTATATGTACAATAAGTATGTATTTAAAAAAAAGTATATATGTAGTATACCAGTTAGCTAGGACCCATAGCACAAGCTTTGCTTAGTTTGGGGCTAGATGGCGCTGTGTGAATTTGTCCACGATTATTTATTTATTTATTTATTTCCCAATATTTGTGAATTTCTTCCATATTATTTAAAGTCACATTGCATTGTAAACTTGGTATTTTTCCGAACAAAATCCAGCCGAGTCGCGATTGCTGTGCGACCGGTATCATATTGCTGACTTTGTACATTCCATTCATTATAATATTCGCGTAAACATCCGCTCCCAATAACACGTCAATCGGCTTGCTTTTATTGAAGTTTGGAGCGGCTAATGTAATCCCCATGATGGTCTCGCGAAAGATGCGTTGAGTAGGTTGTTGGTGGGGCTGTGCATGACGTATGCGTCCGTGTTGAACTCATAGTCGCCGGCCGTGGAGGCACATGAGATGTTAATTCTTCCTGTACAGGTGTTATTTTTGGTACCGATGCCAGTGACGATGCCTCTGCATTTAGTTTAACGTAAGCCCAGCACTTGCGCTGCGTTAGTGGTGATAAGGGAGACTTGAGAGCTTTGGTCCACGAGAGCACGCATGGTTCTGTACTCTCCGTTTGCTTCTTGTATTTTAATTAAGGCTGTTGCCAAAAGTATTTCTGAATAATCTCCTTGTTAAGATACATATGTTCTTGATTCATATCTTGAGTTATTTTGTGCAGTTGGTTTTGACCTTGGTGTCACTTCGTTCGTATTCTGTGTAAAAGCGGCATGCAATGTATTATGACACCAGTTACAATCGTGACAACGTTTTTCTGACTTGCACGGCTTGCCTTCGTGATAATATAGGAAACTAATTGCATGAGTTAAAGTTCATAATTGCATTTCGCTTCTGATTTGGTGTAATTTCCAGGAATCGCTTGCAAAAATAAATTATATGTTCTTGACAAAGGAGACATTTACGTTCGAAACAGCCTTGTTCCTGGAGTATCGCTTCATATTATATGGTTTATGGAATAGTCCTAGCTTCTTCTGATTACTTTCTTGTTTACGACGAGTTGTTTCCATCGTCCATTCTTGATATAATATTCACTTGATTGTTTATGTGAAATGACTCACTTGAATTATTTTTAAACTTGATTTATTAACTTGATATTTTTGTTATTTAATCAATTAAGTACCTTGTTTCAATTGATTTTCTTGATAATTTTGATATTATTTATTTTTCTTTGTTTTTTTATCACCTTAAGTGAATTAAATTTTCTTGATTTTCTTAATCACCTTGAGTGGATTGATATTTCTTATTTTTCAATTACCAATAGTGAATTATATTTTCTTGTGTTTCTCAATCACCTTGAGTGGATTGATATTTCTTATTTTTCAATTACCATGAGTGAATTATATTTTCTTGTGTTTCTCAATCACCTTGAGTGGATTGATATTTCTTATTTTTCAATTACCATGAGTGAATTATATTTTCTTGTATTCCTTAATCACCTTGAGTGGCTTGATATTTCTTATTTTTCAATTACCATGAGTGAATTGAATTTCCTTGCTTTTTCTTGATTTTCAATTACCTTGAGTGAATTGATTTTTTTTATACTTGCTTGGTTCTTGTTAATTTAGTATTTATTTATGCATTCACGAATGCCGTAGAGCGCGTTCTCAAATTTAGTCGGTGGGACCCGCTGGTGGAAGGCCGACCAATCCGATCGCAATCGGTATATATCATGAATAAAACTTGTATGTAATGTTAACAGATTTTATTTAAGTCCTTAGTACGTAAGTAGGGTGAGGTGTCGAACAGTGACCCACAAAAAAGTTAAAGAATCTTAACTCATAAGTTTGTCAATATCATGAAATGTTTTTTGGTCTCGTCATTGCGTAATATATCTGACTCTCTCTTGGAAGAGAAGAGGAAAACTCTCTCTTTGTATCATCATCATCATCACAGCCCATAACAATCCACTGCAGGACTTCGGGCCTCTCCCACGAAAGGGGAGGTCATTGCCATAATCTCCACGCTTGGCAGGCGGGTTGGAGATCGCAGTGCAGTTGATGTAAATCTACTCAGAAAGATGCTGCTGCCCATCTTTGTATATGTATATGTTTATAGAAAAAAAGTTAGAGAAAAAATTATATAAATATGTACTAAAAAACATTTCATTATATTGAAAAACTTATGGGTTATGGTTGTTTAACTTTTTTGTGGGTCACTGTTCGACACCTCACCCTAATGTTTGTCAGAGCGTCTTTAGAGATTAATTCAAGAAAGCCTAGAATTTCGAAAATGGCGACCATTTCAAGATTGACGCAACTCCGTCAGCGTCCAAGCTGACCGAATATCCGATTACCTATAGATACCCGTAGCCGTATTCACAATGATTCGGAACCGTTTCCGAACGATTCGACACGAAATTCGTGAGCGGCGAATCCGTGTCGATCGATTCGAAACCTGTTATTCAGAATCCCGATAGATTCCACGGAAACTCTACTCTCTATAACATATAAAAAATTCATCAAAATTAACTGAAACCACGTTTTCCTAAGAACTTTTGCAGGGTCCTTAGTCGAATCCGTATCCGAATCCGATTTTCGAGCCATTGTGAATACGGCTACCGGTCACCCGGCACAAACGTCCACAAAGCGACAAACAAAGCACAAGTCTGTCATTCTCACGACTAAGCGACTCACATCTCTGACAGCGGGTCACCTGACGTGCCCACAAAATAGAACACACACACAAAGCACAATATTCCCATGATTCCATGCCACACGACCAAGTATTTCTTGTTGTAGTACTGCGCTAAAAGACAATTAAAAGATGATTCTTTTTTTTAGGCCGTTGGAGAACCTCCGCTATTCCTGGCAGCGTCAGTGTATTTCGCCATCAAGGAGGCAATCAAATCAGCGCGTCTAGATTCGGGTGCCAGTCCAGCATTCGTTTTGGACGTCCCGGCGACGTGCGCTCGGATTAGAATGGCTTGCGAGGACCATATTACGAGAAAGGTTTGCTTTTTAATATATGTATTTTTTAACCGTAATGAATTCGATTTATTTGTTAACCTTGTAATAGTGACCGCTTTGGATTCGGTGGAGAAACGTACAAAAGAGTTAATTCGTGATCCGCAGTTGATTGAAGCTAAGCTGCAGAGCCTCGAGCATCGGCGTAGGGTTGCGCGTTTGTCGGTCTTCGACAGGTTGCATTTCGGACAGTGTGCGAAGCAGTTGAACGACCTCATTCCGCTGGCCTCTTTCTGCCATCGGGAGACGCGATCAGGGCTAGCGCTTCATCCTTATTCTGAGGATTAGTATAATCTAGACGCCTTCAAGGCTAGAGTGAATAGGCTGTTCTTGGATAAGCATGCTCCATCATCGGCCCATCGTCACTTACCACCACGTGAGATGGCGGTCAAATGCCTGGGTAGTCTAACTATAAAAAAACATTTGGGCTAAGTTCTCGCGGAAACCACATTGAATTTCGGGATAAATTCGTCCGGGGTAAGGGCGTCCCGGGAGGTATACTTTCTCCTTTCCTTTTTAAATGTATGTATTGTATTACCTATACATATACATTGCGCTTCTCGTTTTATCCCTCTTTTATATATGTATGTACCATTGATTTAATTTAGAAGTCTTTACATACGGTACATACCTATGTATTTTAGGTAGCTATATATACTGTTTCCCGCCGGCTTTTCGTGGGTTCGATTAGTTTTCATTTGTTAAGGGGTGAATTTAGCAGTCCATTGATAGTTACGAAATTGCATATAGAAAACCTTTCATTTGGATATTCATAATAAATCGCCGTCACATACGCACGCTGGCCTCCCGAGCTGTTACGAGGCGGCCCGATAATTTCCGAACGGCAAGGAAACGGATATAGCCGAGTTGCTTTGTTGACTCGTAGAGGAAACTTTTGGGACTTCAAGGAGGATTAGTGGTGGTTAATCGGTGAACAATGGGCAGACTCGGCGACTGTACGCCTTGTCATGCCTCTTGTGGTTCTCTGCTACTTATGGAATCCTGGGGCCTTACTATACTCCCCATTAGCATTCATTTCGTTAATTATGAGCGATACTGAGTTAGACGGTACCGATTCTGTAGCGTCATTCTAGAGGATTGGATAAAGCTTTAATAAATAGACAAGTAGGTATAAGCAGTAACACTGTAATTTCGTTAAAATCAGTTCAGTAATTTTGCATGATTACGAGTAACAACATCCAACTTACAAATACAAACTTTCGTATTTATATAAGGATATGAAGTAGGAATTAGGATTAGGAGGATAATATGTAGGCTTATTTACGTATTCATAAGTATAGTTCAAGGTTAGCTCACCTATGTCATTACTAACCCATAGCTCGACGTACGCAGGTGCAAGTCTGATATATCTGAGTCTGATAAAGGTGTGAAAAGTTGAGTAAGTTTCACCTCTGGGATCTGGGTGTTGTCTCTTCGGTGGATTGGAGCCCTCGCTTCACTCACTCAGGAATCTACATACTTAGGTACGTAATTTCCTGGCGATAAAGTTACATATTATGTCTAAATACGAAACCAGAGTTCTTCGCTACGGTTAACGACTAATACCTACTTTTGCGCAGGGTATTGATGATCGTAGCTTCAAAGTCATTGAGGATTATGCATCCCCTTAGTGTAATAATCTACTATTATTCTTATGTTTCAGGTAATACCAACGGTGAAAGCTGATGGTAAACCATGGAATGTCGTAGCGTAAGACAACAAGAAAACTAGCGTAGAAATAGTATTAAGTAGGTAAGCTAGGTACCTATAGTAATTCCCTGCACATTTATCCTCCTGAGACCCACGGAACCGCCTATGACACAAACAAGGAAATTATTATTTTAGTGCCATGTTTTTATATTTTGTCGAACTAAAAACTAAATAATAGGCACTGGTGCCAAATGTGCATGCTTGCGCATAAATATATCTACCGACCAATTGGAACAACATTGTGTTAACTGGGCTCATTTGAAATTTAAAATAAATTGCAAAAAGACAATGTTTTGAAACGACCTATGTGGCAAATTCAAGATGCACTAGGTAATTAATAATTATAATTGTTTTTAAAGTGTGTGTTGTTTGTTGATTTTTATAATAAAATAAGCATGATTTTTATAATACCAGCAAATTATAATAAATTTATGTCCTGCTTTTTCTGACCACAGAGGTGATGCTTTGGGCATTACCACGAAAAACTAATAGGTAGTGTTTTTACAGGCTAAATGAATGAATAATTTTTTCGCTTCTTAGTGGACCTTGATACCTAACTCCTATTGCAATAATTTAGTTGATGATGTTATAGAGAACGGAAGACTTGTGTATCTGGAACATTATATTGAGAAACATCATCCTCGAGAATCCTGACTACCTCGCGACATGGCGTGACCGGTAAGGTCACAATTATAGTCAACAATATCGCCATTAACTGTTTATTGTTCATTGGTAATTGTTTTTAGGATACATAATTAGCTTAGAAATTGGTTACACAACTTCGATATTAGGATTAAGATTTTCTTAGTTTATGTATTCAAACGAGGGCTGGGTTCCCAGGAGGATACAGTTAAAGAATATTTTAAATATTTTTCTTTTATTTTTATTTAGTATCAAATAGTACGTACATTAAAAAAATTATATAAATCGAAACGAAAAAGATTGTTTGGGTTTTAGGAGGTTAGGTACCTGTCTTTGTATTCATATTATAATAAGATGTTTAAATAAAATTCTAAATTGTAACGACTTTTATAAATCATATACCTAACTCAGAACGAAAAAGGTTGTCTGGGTCTAAGGAGGTTGTCTTTTATTTTTATAGACCTACATAAATGATGTTTAAATAAACTGCATGGTCATTCTACATTGTAACGCTTTTTCTTTTATTCACAATTCGAATCGCCATTATCGCGGTAGGTACCTGCATCAGGCAAGAACCTACTGTATGGCCGTGACAATAGCAACTACTGTCATTAAGATAATTAGATGACTCACAAATCAGCAGCAGAGGAGAGTAGATCTCAATACCGACCTATCCCTGCTATTTACCATAGTTGTGTCGATACAGTAAAACCTACAATGTGTATGCGCAAAACTACTGATAAGAGTAACATTGACTTGATAAATAAAATGATAACGCTCTGGCTAGAAAAAAAGGTTCATTACATCTTCGCTTCGCGCGATTGGCGGTCGACTGCGTGCTACCATTGTCAATTTGAGAGTGTGCGTTCAACTCGACCGACTGGACGACAGTCCAACCCATCATACTCTCGCGCACAAACGTGTTCCCATATTGTGTGAATGTAACTATAATCATGGGCCTTCTGAATGCCGACGAAGACGCGGGCGAAGTGAGCACGCACCTGGTTTTCTACGTAAACGGAAAGAAGGTATGTGCCATTGTTTTTTGACGTAAGTAGATGATAATTATTGTAAGTAAATACGTCTATGCTGGATTTTTACTCGGCGTTGTTCAAGCGCGTAGATGGCTTCATTGGCCAGTTGGCGTGTAGCCATTTAATTTACTATGGCTTCCAGATATTATTTTGTGCTATGTCCGCGAAAATACCAATAAGTAGCGGTGAGACTTATACTAAGATCGGCTTGTAACAAATTTTTAAACACGTTTGAGAATGACGTTAAACATTTTGAATGCGTGTAAGAATATGGTGCAGCTGCCCTTAGGGCCCTTAGGCAAGCCGGGTTAAGGCTCGTCAGTTAAAGTTACGTTAAGTTTTCACTACACAATTATGTTGGTACCTACTTATCTACCCATAATTTAATGTCTTAAAATTATAAGGACTTAGATACCTAAGTAATAATTTTATTATGAAATAGGCAAAAGAGGTACTTAACTATAATTTTTTTTTCTATAAACAAACAACGGGTTGCTTTTATATTATTTTCTATTATAAAGAGGCTTTCAACCGCTCGCTGTTCGGTCTCTGTAAACAATTAACCTTACCGCGGGAATCGAGTTTTTCCCGGAATAAAAAGCCTATTAGTAAAATAATTTTTAAAATCGGTCTAATCATCATCATTATCTTGGCGTTAATGTCGCCAAAATCGGTCTAATAGTTTTGATTATATTCATTTCAAACAAAAATATAGTTCTAATCTCTTTATAATATTAAGTTTAGATGTAGCACTAATGATAAGGTAGATGATTATTAATATTAGGTAGTAGATAGATACCTATACCTAACCACCTTCAGCTCTAAAGTTGCCAACCTTTAATTAGGTCAAAAACAACCAGTCCAAGGGTCTGCCTGTTATGGTAAGTAGGTACCTATGTCAGTATACCTGTTAAGTAGGTATTGTAGGTATACCAAACATTTTATTCTTGATTCAGTAGAGGTACCTACAACACTATTTTCACACAACTCTATCATATTCATTACTTCATAATATGAAATAATTAATTTAATACAGCGTAGCTACTTCGCAGCTAGTCAAGTACTTATCAACTTAATAATCTTACATCGTAAGGTAGGTATGTTGAATTGCAGTGAAGCCGGGCGCGACTGTCACGTATTGTTTTTCCTATACCCTTCTTCTATCGTAGGGTAGGAGTAGCCTACCCTACACCTATTCTTAACTCGCCACAAGTCTCCATTTAAAACTATTATTACATAAAGTAACGTCAGCAAGCAAAATTCTAAGTTTAAGCATCTGAAATAAATTGTAGATGTTTCAATTAGTGAAGGCTTTCAAAAAGAATATTCAAATTGGTCGAGTCGTTTTCGAGTTTTAGCGAGACTTGGCACAGCAATTGATTTTTATAGGTGTATGTATAGAAGATATATAAGATAGATAGATTAAACATAAATTAAATACTGATGTTAAAGATAAAGGCGCTTTAACTGTTTTCTTAGTTTATATGTAGGTTATGCGTACCTAGGTATCTCCGCGACCACCGAATCGATTTATATCTACCTATTTCAGCCATAATTTCCGAGTGACGATTACCTATGGCAAATAATTTACTTACATAGTAGTGAAGTGAAATAGAATTAACTGAAAATGGAGCTCGAAGTGGAACTAATTGCAACAGAAATGGTTATAGCGGCAAATGGGAGATAATACCCTATTCTTAGGCAAATGTATGAAAAGTATGGACGCATTGTTTTCGAGATATTTACGAAAAACCAAAAAAAATGATCTTTTGGGCCCCCTCACACCAAAACCAGCAAAGGTACAGGTGTATATTTATAGTATATTGATTAGAAGCGTTATATTAATTACCTACCATTTGCCGCAATAATCATTTCTATTGCAATTAGTTCCACCTCTAAAACTATTTCCACTCCACTACAGTTTCGGTTAGCAAGTAAAAAGTATATATGTAATCACAAAAATATGCATTATCCATAACACCGCGTGATATAGCGATCCTAAAGCATTGCATCATAAAACGAGATGAGTGCGCCTTAAGAGGCACAGTAGCCGATGGATGACGACGCGACACGGCCATCAGCTGATAAATGTGACCCGGGGCCCTCTGGCCGCGGCCGTAATCAAAGATAACAATGACGAACATGCCCCTCTACTTACATACATATGTACTTTAGTAACCGACCCACATTATTACATGTCAATAAGTGATTGACGTAAGTAGCAGCACATTGAATAATATGTGGAGTTGAAATAATATAATGAAATATTGATATAATGACAATGCCGTCACAATATATATGAGAACTTAATGTATGTTCATAAAAATTTACACTTATTTAAGAAGAATAGTGATGTTCATAATATTAATACGAGAAATAAAGATAAGCTTGTTGCTGGTGCTTGTCGTCTAGCCAAAGTCCACAAATCATTTATGGGTCAATGTGTACGCTTTTATAATAAGGTTCCAACAGATATTCAGAATTTACCATTGAATAAATTTAAAGTCGCTATAAAAAACAAATTATGTCAAAAAAGTTATTATAGTATATCTGAATATGTAAATGACATAAGTCCATGGGACTGAACTGCTGTTCTATACAGGTATTTACTTTTAAGATAGTATATAGGACAAATAATGTATTAGTACATAAGACATGTTTAAAAAAAAAGAATTAACGGAGGCTCTGTGGGTTTCTTGCCGTTTCTTTCCCCCACGGAGAACCACCTTGGAAGGGGCGTTAATTTTCCTCCCTCTCCCACACATGGTGTCTCCTGTCTGCGCTAGGGTAGGGGTAGGGTAGTAGTTAGAGTAGGGGTAGGGTAGGGTAGGGTAGGAGTTAGATAGCGGTAAGGTAGTATAGGGTTGGGTAGGGGTAAGATAGTGGTAGGGTCGGGGTAAGATAGTGGTAGGGTAGGGGTAAGGTAGTGGTAGGGTAGGGTTAAGGCAATGGTAGGATAGGGTAGGGGTAACGTAGCGATAGGGAAGGGATAGGATAGAGTAGGGTGGTAGCGACTACCTACCACATACAGCATGTGTGATGCACGCTCACTTAAAAGTCTGTCTGGCGGTGGCGTGGGGGCCGGGTCGCTCTTTTCCCTCAAATATGGTTGAATTGGACGATGGCTGGGCCCTGCGTTATACTCGTGAACGGGTGCTGCCTTGGTGGACTGGCTTACTCTTGCTGTAGTTTTAGGTGTTTTTTTCTTAATTATACTAGACATACCTATATAATATAATATAGCGTTCCGGCTCTGCCTGGCATTGTCGAGCATGGTTCGGTTGGCGTGGGATACGTTTATCTACGGCCATAGGGCGGTCAGCGTGTCACTGTGTGTTTCCTTCCTACTTTCCTATCCCCCTCCTTTTTGACGATTGAAAGAGATATTTATTGTCCTAATCAATAAAGAAATTTTGAACTTTGAATTTTTAATTTTGAAACGTTGACGAAATTTGTTTTTTTTTTGTTAATGTCGAATCAACATACTTTATTCATTTATTTGTTTTACTAATTACTGCACACAATAAACAAATACAGAGATATAACTGACACAACAGGCACAACTTATTTCTAAAAGAAATTTATTGATGTTTAATTATCTAAAGAAATGCAGATACGACGTGCACAATGAATTAATAATTATAAAATACATAGGAACATGTACATATTACCTATATCAATAAATACATATACTTATAAACTTTAGTGATTGTGAACCAATTTGAAGTCAAGTTAGTTCATATATAATGAACAGGTCCGATGGTCCCACTGACAAATATACATTTGTCGTCCTGAGGAAATTAAATGAGCTTTATTCCACTAACTAATTATAATTACCCAAGTCCTCGGGTGTAGGTACCTAATTGGGGAGTCTTGACATACTGTCTGTAGCTATATGCAGAAGCCACATACCTACCGTTTCTTTAATTAGATTATGGTTACCTAAGCTACATTGTATTTAATTTATTATCAACATATGTATGTAATGTTCATACATAGTATCTCTGTATGTAGAAAGCGATGTCGTCTCGAAAAATTTGGGCACCTTATAATATGCTCGGGGCACATCGACGGAAATATAACAATGGAAAATGCTGCTGCCCATTTTCCAGACTACGGAGACTCTTGATCTGTTGCCTCGAAAACATTAGTCGCCTTGTACGACACCCATGAGTGTAAGGGGTTGGTGCTATTCTACTCTGCCGAACACACACAGCCATTCTCATTTATCAACGTTATTTATGGTAGGCGTTGTTGATGCCGCGATGGCTTAGCGTATCTGCCTTGTAAACTGGGGCTGTAGTCTCTAAGCTCTGGAATGCTGTTTATAATTTGAATTGTACCTATATAAATTCACATTGACGTCAGAAGGATTCTTCGTACCCAACACGAGTTTAGAGAGTAGACGATTGATGACGCAAGCTCAAATCGATGCAGGCAATTTCGTTAAGAAACCCGGGCATGTTTTATAAATAATTTGAGGACCTGCCCTAAGTCTGCGAGGACTATCATCAACAGTGTGCCAAACATAGACTGATGGGTGAATTCCTTAGGTGGTGGAACCTCAACCGGATCCGGAATGGACGCTCCTGTGGTACCTTCGCAAGAAGCTGCGTCTGATCGGCACCAAGCTCGGCTGCGCGGAGGGTGGCTGCGGAGCCTGCACTGTCATGGTTTCCAAGTACAGCCGAAAGGAGAACCGTGTCGTGTATCCTTTTTGCATAACGCCGTAAGAATAGGAGATAAGTATTATGTAGGTACCTAATATAAATATGTACCTTATTGTAGCTTCTCTATATCAATTTTCTTAGTTGCTTTTTTATTTTATGACATTCAAGCATGTAGCTTAGGTGTTCTAATTTAAGCATTAGTATTAAAAATATTTATAGGGAAATATACAGCTTAACTCGTTTTTCACACAGTCACTTAGCAGTCAATGCGTGTTTAGCACCAGTGTGTGCGATGCACGGTTTAGCCGTAACGACAGTTGAAGGTATTGGTACCACGAAGACAAAACTACACCCAGTCCAGGAAAGAATAGCCAAGGCTCACGGGTCCCAATGCGGTTTCTGCACCCCAGGCATAGTAATGTCAATGTACGCTTTGCTGCGTAGCTGCAAACATATTAAATACTCTGACAT
This sequence comes from Blastobasis lacticolella, assembly GCA_905147135.1. Taxonomy (NCBI): domain Eukaryota; kingdom Metazoa; phylum Arthropoda; class Insecta; order Lepidoptera; family Blastobasidae; genus Blastobasis; species Blastobasis lacticolella. The sequence goes on from LR990041.1 coordinate 12,930,271, forward strand.
AGAAGTGGCTTTCCAAGGTAATCTATGCAGATGTACCGGTTATAGAGCAATTATTGAAGGATACAAAACATTTATAGAGGATTGGGAAGTGCATCGCTTGGATAATGGATCTAATGGATCGACCAACGGTTCTCAGAATAGAGTTTGCGCCATGGGTAAAGACTGTTGCAAAAACAAGACTGAAAAAGGAGAAGATAAAAGTGAAACAGAATATATTTTTGAAAAATCTTCATTTTTACCTTATGATTCAAGTCAAGAGCCAATATTCCCACCAGAACTAAAACTGTCTTCCGTATACGATGATCAGTATCTATTATTTAGGGGCGAAAAGACCACGTGGTACCGTCCTACAACGTTGTCATCAATTTTAGAACTTAAACAAAAATATCCTGATGCTAAAATTGTCGTGGGAAATACTGAAGTTGGAGTAGAAGTAAAATTCAAACATTGTGTTTATCCCATTATAATAATGCCTAATTGTATACCAGAAATGAATTCTGTGACGGAATCAGACACTGGGTTAATAATTGGTGCAGCTGTGACACTCATGGATATGGAAAACTCATTTAAGAAATATATTGAAATATTACCGCAATATAAAACAAGAATATTAACTACAATAAACAGCATGTTAAATTGGTTTGCTGGCAAACAAATACGAAATGTAGCTGCTATAGGCGGGAACATAATGACTGGAAGTCCTATATCTGACTTAAATCCGATTTTGATGTCACTAAAAGTGAAATTAAATTTGCTGAGTGCAGATGGAGGTGCTCGTTCTGTTTTGATGGATGAGACGTTTTTTACGGGATATCGACGTAACGTCGTCAAACAAAACGAAATATTACTTTCAATAGAAATACCATTTTCACGCAAATATCAATATGTAAAGGCGTATAAACAGGCTAAACGACGCGAAGATGATATTGCAATAGTCACAGCAGCTATCAATGTTGAATTTGAAAATAGAACAAATGTTATTCACAACATCATTGTAGCATTCGGGGGAATGGCACCAGTCACTAAAATAGCAACGCGTACAGGTCAATGCCTGAAAGGAGAAAAATGGAACGAGCAAATGCTTGAAAAAGCCTATACGGTTATGTTAGAAGAATTACCCCTTCCTCCGTCAGCGCCTGGTGGAAATATTCAATTTAGAAGAGCTTTAACTATGAGTTTATTTTTAAAAGCTTATTTAGCTATATCTAAAGAAATGTCCATAGATTATATACATGAAGATCTTATCAAACCATATCACAGTAGCGGTGCCGAACAATTCCACGGTGGTATGCCAAAGAGTGCTCAGTACTTTGATTTAATCGGAGACAAACAATTGAAACATGATGCAGTAGGACGACCCCTAGTTCATAGGTCGGCGTTCAAACAAGTCACAGGAGAAGCTATATACTGTGACGATATGCCAACAGCTGAAGGCGAGTTGTATTTAGCGTTCGTTTTAAGTACAAAAGCTCATGCGAAAATTTTATCTGTAGATCCAAGCAAAGCATTAGAGCAACCTGGAGTGGTGGCATTCTTTTCTGCTAAGGATGTTACACCCGAACAAAATTTAATTGGTCCAATATTTCATGATGAAGAACTATTTGCAAGTGAAAAGGTTTTGTCCCAAGGGCAAACTATAGGCGTCATTGTGGCTAATGATCAGGCCACGGCACAAGCCGCCGCAAGAAACGTAAAAGTCGAGTATGAAGAACTTCAACCAATTATTATCACAATAGAAGATGCAATTAAACATAATTCCTTTTATCCCCAATATCCAAAAACAATAAGAAAGGGTGACGTGAGACCAGTATTTGAAGACACGAATAATATCATCATTGAAGGACAATGTCGAATGGGCGGCCAAGAACATTTCTATTTAGAAACTCATGCTGCTTTCGCTATACCCAAAAAAGAAGATGACGAGTTAGAGATTTTCTGTTCAAGTCAACATCCATCTGAGATTGCGGTAAGTGTAAGCAATTGTGCAAAAACAAAGATACAGCAAGCATTTTTCCTAAACACTTTACCTTAAGTTTTTCTTTTCCATTTTCAGAAATTGGTAGGCCACGTCCTACATGTACCAATAAATAGGATAGTGGCTCGAGTTAAGCGCATGGGGGGTGGGTTCGGAGGTAAAGAGTCACGAGGTATGTTGGTGGCATTACCGGTGGCCTTAGCAGCGCATAAACTTAATCGTCCTGTTCGCTGCATGCTTGACCGAGATGAAGATATGCAGATGACAGGCACTAGGCATCCGTTCCTTGTGAAATACAAATTAGCAGCTTCAAAAGCAGGGAAAGTTCTGGGTGCTATTGTGAATATTTATAACAACGGAGGCTATTCAATTGATTTATCGGGTCCTGTAAGTAAATTACACACTCAAGTTATTATTGGCTTATTACTTTACCTTTTTAATTTTGTAAATGTATTTAAAAAAAATTATGTCTACAGGTGGTTGAGAGGGCGATGTTTCATTTTGAAAACGCTTACTATATACCAAATGTGGAAGTTACAGGCCATATTTGCAAGACCAACTTACCTTCTAACACAGCGTTTAGAGGATTTGGTGGCCCGCAAGGAATGTTCGGAGCCGAGCATATGATTCAAGACCTCGCTTTCAAACTTGGGAGGAGTATAGAAGAGATTAGTAGATTAAATTTGTATACAGAAAATTTAAGCACTCATTACGGCCAGGTGTTGACCCATTGCACTTTACAAAGATGTTGGGATGAGTGCGTACAAAAGAGCAACTTGGAGGAAAGGAAAAATCATATACAAAATTTCAACAAGTAAGTATCTACAGTAGGATGTAAAAGATTAACATTTCCTATAAATGCTGTAATTTACTTTCAGAATTGCATTCCAATAATCAAGTGTTTAAACTTTGCAGACAACATCGTTGGAGAAAGCGTGGCATTTCCATAATACCCACAAAATTCGGAATAGCTTTCACTGAGAAACTCTTGAATCAAGCTGGTGCCTTGATCTTAGTGTACGTGGACGGCTCAGTGTTGTTGTCTCATGGCGGCACGGAGATGGGTCAGGGTCTGCACACGAAAATGATACAGGTGGCGTCCCGTGCGCTAGGTATTGACGTATCGAAGATTCACATTAGTGAAACCTCCACTGACAAGGTCCCGAATACGTCGGCAACTGCAGCCAGCGCGGGTTCCGACCTCAATGGGATGGCAGTGTTACAGGCTTGCGAGAAAATAATGAAACGTCTTCAACCTTATATGGACAAAAACCCTGAAGGTACATGGGAAAAGTGGGTCCTAGCAGCGTTCTTGGATAGAGTGAGCCTTTCGGCCACAGGTTTCCATGCCACTCCTGACATTGGATACGATTTTAAGTTGAACAAAGGGAAACCTTTTAACTATTTTACGTACGGAGTCGCCTGCACTGAGGTTGAAATCGACTGTCTCAGCGGCGACCACCAAGTAATTCGCTGTGATATCGTAATGGATCTGGGCGAAAGTATAAATCCTGCCATCGACATTGGCCAGATTGAAGGAGGATTCATTCAAGGCTATGGTCTGTTTACTATGGAGGAGCTGATTTATTCTCCGACTGGCACATTGTATTCCCGAGGCCCTGGTGCTTACAAGATTCCCGGGTTTGGTGACATTCCACAAGAGTTCAACGTATCGTTACTGAAAGGCGCTCCTAATCCAAGGGCAGTGTATTCATCAAAGGTAAGCATGAGTAATGTGGTCCCTGCCTACCCCAAAATACAATACGTTTACGTTGTGTACGTATTGTATTTATGTGAGTTAGCGTAGTGGTTCACTTAGCACGCATTTCATTTAGCAATCATTTCTTATCGTGTGATGTTCTTAACCCAGTAGGATTCTATCTTATCTGCAAAGTATATCTCAAGTACTTTGCTATGACTAGGTATTTGCTATTCAATCAAAATTCGTTATCCTTCATAATATCCTAGCCGTTCCTAGTACTCTTACTAAATAGTCTTACCAGTTCTACTACTAGGAATTTCCTTCCCTATAGACTTACTACCCGCTGTTGTAGGTATTTGTCAGTAGGACACGCCGTAAACTGTGCTGCGAGTTTTTTAATAGCATAAGTTTGCGTAATTCTAAGATGCACCTTTGCAAAAACACCGTGCACCTAAGGAAATTAACGTTCAAAGGCCGATTTAAGTTAATTCAATTAAATTTAATTGTTTGACGTAGCTTGTATATCAGGTGGTAGGACTCTGTCAAGCCTGAGGAGTCTGCCTGGGTGAGTACCACCGCCTTATCTATTTCTACCGCCAAGTAACAATGCTTGCATTGTTGTGTTCCGTTTTGAAGGATAAGGTAGCCAGTGAAATTACAGGCATGAGGCATTTCATCGCAGTCCTCAGTGACAGCGCACTTGCGGTTCTGTATGTTTATTACTGAAACCTAAATGTCTGAATTGTAGATGTTATAGATAGGCGATACTTACCACTTACCATCAGGTGGGCTGTATGCTCGTTTGTCAATGAGTCGCATAAAAAATAATCTTGTATATGTATAATCTTGCAAATGCGTAAAGTGAATACTGCCAAGGCAATCTTTTCATAAATTTTAAAATCGATATACACGTTTCAAACAATAACAAGTGGTTTATTTATTTATTTAATTTTCCAGGCGGTAGGCGAGCCTCCGTTGTTCCTAGCGAGCTCTGCGTTCTTCGCTATAAAGGATGCGATTCGCGCCGCGCGCCGCGACGCCGGCGCATCGCAAGAGTTCATATTGGACGCGCCAGCCACTTCGGCGCGCATACGAATGGCATGCGTCGACCATATTACTAAGAAGGTTCGTTTTCTATTTAAGTTATTTGGTGGACAAACGGGTGAGCGGGCCATATAATGGAAAGTTATCACTGCTGCCTATGGATATCAGCAACACTCACCAGCTTAGACTCGGTAACAGTCACAAATGCGTTGCTCACCCAAAGTCAAATGAAAAACTGCTGGGAAGACCGTTTAGTTGGTTGCTCTTACGATGAAGGAAAACATTGTGAGAACCAAAACATTTAGACGACTGAATGTGTAACTGTGATACAATCTGGTCAGGTTCACCTGTTAACAGGGTTACGGAGGTCAGATGATAGACGCTAATTACACGATCTGCCAAATCCTGGATAATGGTCAAGGCGGAGCCCGGGCCCTCGCGCGCGTATGTTGACGCCAAGATGAGATGACTACTAAATTTTTTTTAATGTAGCATTTTCCGTCCCTATAAGTATATTATAGGGACACTGTAGGGGAGGGGAGGGCAAGTTGGTTCATCTAACAAGAATCGTAAGAAAAACAATCATGTTACAGAGATTAACGAAACTTTTATGTTTATAATAATTAATAGTACTATAGACTATCAAAATAATTTTACAAATGCTTAAAATAGAAATCACAACCTGGGCATGAGATCATCATGTAAAATAATTGTTTTGAGCCATCTTGCCCGTCTATATAGGGCAAGATGGTTCGGGCATATAATAATCATTACTAGTCTTGACAATCGTCACAAAAGTATGTTCCAGACCCAATATACGAAGAGCACGCTTCGTGAGTCCACTCTTTGCACTCGGAGCACTGTATCCAATCCTCAGGTAGGGATCCTCATATAGCGATCGCGATATGAATATAGCGATGAATAGCATATCGCGATAGGAATCCTCAGGGGCATAGATCTATTTTTCTTTGCAAAGTGTGCAGTAATAATCACGGCCGAGGTCAGAACCAGCGAGAGCCGATTGTTTTCTATTAGTTTCTATTAGTGAGTATGGTCATATTCGTCTTGCCCGCTTGGCATTTGATAGATAAAAAAAATATCCTAAAAATTAATTTGTTTCGGTGATGAAAGATGCTTCATTACAGCTTAATTTACATAAGATAAGGCAACAGAAGCAACCTTTATCATCAATATATACGAATTATATAACAGAAAATGTCATAACTTATCGTGACAAAATATTTTATTTTCTTGCGTCAATTCTGTTTCTCGTCACTAAAACGCACGCTCTCCCCACGACAGCCGAGTTCGCATTGGCTTGTGAAGTCGGCCCGCTCCGCGCGTCCCGCCACGCCGCTACTTTCGTGTACGGAACAAGTAGAAAGATCCTACGAGAATGATTCGTGTTGCCCGCTATATTCATCTTGCCCTTCCTTCCCCTATGCGTCGCCGAATACTGGGCGACTAATGTGTAAGTCGGAGTTTAGTCCATTGACTCGACAAGAAGAATATTCTATCTAACACCGTCAATAAAACGCATCAACGAGGAAATAAGAATAAACAATCAAATGCGCTTTTATAATATTGATTAGAAGATTTTTTAAATTAGAGGATAATATTTACATAACTGTCTCTTTTCAAGTCTTTACGTAAAATAGCTGGGACATACGAATAGACATACAGAAGAAAGACAGGTCGGCCAGACAGGAGTTAATATCACGGTACCGTTTTTTGGCTATTTAGGTACGGAACCTTAAAACGGCCCTGACCCGGTCGTACCCACTGGGTACGGCAATGACCGGGAATAAACGATGTGATCAGACTCAAACAATAATAGAATAAAATTTGTTTTCAGCTCGACGAACCTGACCCAAGCAGTTTCGTGCCGTGGAATGTCGTGCCCTAACATTGGTGCTAATGGTTGTGATTTTCCTTCTTCGTGAAACATGTTTTGTATGTTAATCACTTGTTTGTTTATTCGAAAAATAAATAAAGATTTAATGATAAAATTATTTATTTAAAATCACTATTATATTACAATTAACTGACTATTAAAACAACAATTTTTAATAAATTAGTTATGACTAAAACGGCTTACTGCGACATAGTTTGAATTTATTGCTCCTTATACTATTAAGGGATGAAGTTCAACGCAATAAACGACAGTGGCACTGTAAAGAGTAGGTGGAAAGTTATAAACATTTTTTTAAAGAATTACACTAACGCATTGGAAGATACCATCTAAGATGAAAGAGTAGTTATGTCAAGTGCAAAGTTATGAATTCTTTACAAAAAGATTAAGATAAAAATAGAGGTGAACGCACACTTATAAGAGCCGAATGCGTCGAATGAATCTAGGTCAACGAGGCCTCGCACACCTGTTCGTGCCGAAAGAATCGACAGCGTCGAAAGAAGCGTTTTCATTTCCTTTACACCTGTCGCATTGTAACTACATGTGTGATGGATCTTGATGAGGTTTTTATTATGAGTGCTTTATTAACGAAGGATGAAGATTAATTCATTTTTGTTTTAATAACAATGCAGAAGCAGTTGTTCTCGCACTCAACCGTCAGAATGCGAGCGCATCGGTCGATTCGATCGCATCGCCCGCGCCGAATCAGATGACGTCATCCGATTTCGTCTGGGATTAATGGGATTCTCCCAGATTCGAACGATTCGACGCGGGCAGTTTCATAGAATTTCTTATCTATCTAATCTAAATTTCGTTTTGTTCGGTTCATTCGGCTCGCATAATTGTGTGTACACCTTAAATGAGCGTCAGGTACAAGACAAGAGAAACGTAGCAATTTCTTTGGTTCATCCCAGGGTGCTTAAGATTTAAATTCACGGAATAAATACTAGTTTCATTGTATAAAAACAAAGTAAAAAATTACATTTCTTGTTAACTTCAATAAACATTTAATTATTGATTTATCTTCGTTCATATCTATACAAATGCCTACGGATTGCATATTGATATCATTGCATTAGTAGAAACTTAACAGAGCGAAATGCGTGCCTCTGAAGGCAACTTAATAGTTAATACAGTGTCATTAAGTACTATTTCGGTCTACTATTTTTCTAGATGTGCAGTTAAATTTATTGGAACAATCATAAATAAATTAGCTCTCTGTGCTAAACGATCAGTTAATAGACAACATTAACGATTGCTTTCAATATTAAATTCATAATCATTTTGATAAAAAAAGTCATCTATAATCTTTAATATACATTATACATTACATTTTGGCCGCAATTTGAAACCCTAGTAATCGTAATGTTCAGTATAGATCATACTAAGCGCGGTAATATCCTATTGAAGCACTATTTCCGGTTCATTTATCCGATTCCGAAGAACACCCAGAGCCTGAACTGGGACCTGCAATTAGAAAAACACATATATTGTTTATATTAATTTAATTTAATAATGAGGGTTGGATCAGTACTTTTGAATAAATTTTTTAAACAAAGATGTTTTAACTCAAAACATGACATTATATTCACATTTATTTCTGTAGCACTATAAATTACTTACAATATTTTCTAAAGATTCGTAAGAAACGTCCATGTGCTATTATTCCGTGACGGTCACATATGTCTCATTGATAAATTTTATCATTATCGTTCTAAGGGTTATCAATTTTGTTGTTAGATATTTTGTTAGTGTACATTTATTTAACTATTTATCATTGGTTACTCATAATGCGGTTAGTAAGATATTATTGTTCATATCAACTGCAGTGTGATAATGTCCTACATCCTTGTTAGAGTCAGTCCATAGCATGGAATAGATAAAATATCGTAATCTCTGTTGGCGTTTTTTATAATAGTAAAGAATTTCACTGAATGCATAAACAAACATAACATGTAGGGTGATAACAAGATAAAGGCTAGTTTGTGTTGCTAGCTCAATTCATCGTTGTTTTATCATTTTGATACACTGACACTTTGACGCATTTTTTGTGACACTCCCAAAAAATAACAGACAGGTCTAATGTTAAAATAAAGCCCTCCCATTGGCTGGAATCGATCCGATAGTCCAGAATTGGCAAAATGTTGACAACGGACCTTACGCCCGAATACGGTTTCGATATTGCGAAAATTCTCATCGACCTCACGTGGCACGTCTAAAGTCGAGGTTACACTGTGCGAGCATTCTTGGTTAGCAGGAGTAGGAGTTCCATGATTCAAAAATACAAGGCCTGCTATTCCAGGTGTGACACAAGCTTACGTCACTGTCAAACTGCCACTTTACTAACAAAACAATAAAGGAATTAAGTCTGTCGACAATCAACCAAAACAAATTGCATTACAATTTATCATTTGTTTGTCTTGACAAACGAAATAGGTCAATTTAAACATTGAATTAATGTAATTATTTAATGAAATCACCACCAAATTGGCCTTAAACATCGATTATAGATGATTTAAATAGCGTCATTGTTAATAAAATAATCAAAGAAATACATTTATTGGATTGAAACAGGCAATATTTGGTAGTCAGGGAGTTTTACACACCACCGGCAACAACACCGATGACGTAAACTTATGTCGCTGTACCTCGGAATGCTGTATATTACGATACCATGAGATGTTCCACCATACCTGAGCGGCGATCGTAGCGGCGGCGGCGCGGCGTGGGGCTGTCCGAGTTGTATTCGGTCTCGGTCTCTGGCGGGCCCACGCGCGACCGCGACCCGCGACCACCCGAGTACCTGACAATCGAACGATTTAGAGTGAGGGCGACGTAGGCTAGGTACAAAGGGACTATAATATAAGTACAACTATATTATAGTACAACTTCAAAAGCTTCAGTGCCAAACAGCTACCCTTCCAGATCCCTGATATGGTTTGGCCGCTTTTGTTTTAATCAACTCGGCTACAAATGAGCTTGTGCGTAATAGACTAACGGCCAGTTTCTCGTGCATCTATTGTTAATCATCAATTAAAATTCATCATCCTTATGACGGAAAGAGTAATCGATGATTAACATTGTCAGCGTTTCATAATAGTTAGGGAGGCGAGGTAGCTAAATGGCGTAATTCAACGGCGCCGTCGAGACCTATCAAAATCGAAAGATAAAATAATTTCGAAAAGAAAAGCTCGTATGGCAAAAACCATTTTAGCGGTGGGTTTGGCGTGTACGGTTTTTCAAAAATGTTATAAAAAACAGTTACTTGGGCATTCTCGAGCGCGTCAGATATTCATACTACGTATGCCCCGAGTGCCTCTGATAACAACGGTATACTAATCTGCCGGTTTGCGTGGTGGGGGTAGGCATATAAAGTAGTCAAAAATGCAAAAAAAAAAAATTTACTCGAGCGCGTCAGATTTTCGGAAGGGGTGTTAAGTAGGCCCCAAGGAAGCTCCCTTTAAAAAAACTGACGATTTCGGCGTGACGATAAGTTACGATGAATTTTTGAAAATGCAAAAAAAAAAAGTTTTTTTGAAATACTCGAGCGCGTCAGATTTTCATAGGGGAGGTTTATCTCGGTATCCTGAAAGCATATTTTTTTAATCTGACAAAAATGTTGGTGGGTTCTCTTAATCTGACCGAAAAAGGTTTTTTGGTTTCTTTCTTTTCCTTTCTTTACGTTTTAACGTTTTAACTTTGGACAAAAATGTAAAGAGACCTTTTTTGTGTAAAATAAAATTACCTTTTTTGTTTATTTAAACTTTTTTTTTGTAAAATGTATCGTTCGCGACTTATATGCCGTAACGCGTTCTTAGGAAGACGAAATGGCTCCTCCACACTTCCGGTCATGCGGAAACCGGCAGATTTTGTATTTTTAGTAAGTTTTAGATTATATTCTTCAAAATAAAAATAAAAAAAATCGCGCTCGAGAATGCCGGATTAACGTTTTTTTTTTACAAGTTCGCGACCCTATAACTCGGCGGCGTCAAGGACTTATCGTCAGATTAGTTAAATTTAGTCTTTAAACACTAAAATCAACCCCCAATATCTTAATCTGACGCGCTCGAGTATTTCAGACTATCCATTTTTTTTTACTAATCTGATCGTCTATCCTAGGCGCGCGTCACTACATATAGAGCTAAATACTTTACAAGGTTGTTCTATTAGGTCTAAGGTATCTCTCATATCTTAAACTGCCACGCTCGAGTATTGCCGAAAATTCCCCTATTCGCCTCCCTAACTATAAGGGGATACTACACTCACGATATTTATCGTGATACACGCAGGATCACGATATTTATCGAGTGTGTAGGATCCACGGATCGTGATTCGGATCCCAGGATTTCTAGAAAACATAAATCCACGATCCGTATCGACGATACGTATCACGATAAATATCGTGTGTGTAGCATTGGCTATAAACTGGACGTAAGTTATTTGAGAACTAATTAGACTAGTTGTGTTCTGGCGTGTTATTCGTTAATTATGAGAGAACATTTTTAAACCAGGTTTTCTACTACACAGTGATGGGTGCAATCACTATTTTTTTCAATTGATTGATAAGTCAAATTAAAAATTGAGTGACTAAATTAGTTGTACTAAATAAATCACTAAATAAATAAATAAATGTTTAGTCATCAATTTTAGTGTTCAGTTAAACTAATTTTCCTATAATTAATATCTGAATTTACAGTAATCAATAGATGGACGAACAGACAACCAGCTTAACTGTAAGTTAATGAGCAGTTTTTCAATAGGTATCTAAAGCATTCCTAACCACTCACTAGATGACGCCCCGACAATTTTGGTAATTGATAATCGCTTGAAATAGGTTCTTAGCAAACAAGATATAAACACTGGGTACGTTGTGTTGGATAATATTGTATTTGTCAATAGTTTTCAACAATTTTAGAGGATGTAATAATAATGGAACATAGTGCCAACTTCTATAAATATTTATTTTTACATTTCGTTCAACCTTATTATTTTTAAGTTTAAAATTAGTTGGCTGGATGAAATCACTGCCACCATCATACAGATTTAAAAAATATTGCCAAAATTGAAGGAGCGTCATCTATTGATGCTTTTTGAAACCAACTATCAATACCTACTGGAAAACTCCTCATTGTACTCGCTGGCGATCTCTGTTAGAACCAAAATCTAACAGTAATAAGTTATTCGTTTTATATTCGGTCAGTACTTACTTACAATAGTACTTATATCTATGGAGGAGTATGTCGGTGAGCTTACAAACTTCTGGGATGACATTGTTCTCGAAAATAGGTATTTTTTATCGTCTTTACCACACCAGAGTTAATAATACTAATAATATAGATGATATAATACTATACTGGTAGAGATATCTCATCTCATGCAATCATAGAGCAACGGAACTCCATCGCAGTGCGTGGACCAACTCATTTTCTATATTTCAACACCCTAATTGCACCCTAATTGAATTTACCTAACTTTTTGTACCTACCTTTATTTGTTTTACTGACTGGAATTTTAATCAAAACTATCAATCATGACTACATATTAAAACTAATTAGTCGACTAAATTAGTCATCACATGATTGAAACTAATTCAATTGTCAATCATTACATAAGACTAAATTTGTTAGTTTTAGTTTTTAGTCGTCAATCAAACTAAATTTTGCCCAACACTGCTACTACTAATTTTTAAGTTTTGCCACCTATTCATTAAACGCAAAATTTAAAGCTCTTTAAATTGTTTTAAGTACCTTTTTGCTAGGATGCACCATATAGAAGTTATGAGCGAAAAACAAAATGATTTCATAGCCATACAAAGGGATATTCCAGCACTTCCAGGATATTTCGGTTCTTCCACCAGGGATCGAGTTAGACTTTTTTGTGGGTCATCTTTAGGGTTGTCTGAACACGATAGTACAAGAACCGTTTAATTATTATGAATTTCCCGGAAAAACGTCTCTTTCCTATGTACTCACCTATCTCTGGACCGTCTCCTGGCTGGAGGCGGCGTCGGCGATCTAGAGTCGCGCCGGCGTGGGCGAGGCCGCGGCGAGTACCGCGCATCGGGCGACCGCGAGTACCGGCTCTCTGGCGAGTACCGCGTCTCGGGCGAGTACCGGCTCCCGGGCGAGTACCGGCTGTCAGGTGAGTATCGCCGCTCGCCATACCTGCGGCAGAGGGGCGGGTGTTGAGTACCAGTGACAACTGCTTTGTCAGTTTCTTCGTGTACGAAATATGAACTTGAGTTATCGTGATTCCAAAATGCACCAGATGGCGCCAGAGAGGTGAGTTCTGTTATCAAAATACTGCCGTGCTACTGGACAGTATCAACTTATGTAAAATGGCGGATCGATTCCAGCCAATGACACGGCTTTACATTCACATCACCTCACGTTTCAGGAGCGCGACTTGATGAATTTTGGAATCGCAATAACCCTTATCGTCAAGGCTAAAAAATATAATAAGATGCCGTCTGAAATGTGAGCATGTAAGAAGACGACGTCTGAAACGTTCCCGTCCCGTACCTCTGCGGATGTGGCGGATGCGGGGAGGGCAGGCGGCCGAGCGGCGGCGGGCGCGGCGGCGGCGGCAGCGGCGGCAGGAACATCGGCGGCAGCGGCGGCGGCAGCGCCTCCGGGGCCAGCGGGGACGACACCACTGTGTGCCATACGGAGGTCAAATGATTAACCTGTGTTAGTGAGGATTACGAATCTCCATCTTTAGCAGGTGGGTCGGAGATCGCAGCGGGACCGAAATTTTTGAGAATTAAGCTATTTAAAAAGGTTGCGTGATCACTTTGGACAATTAGATGTTGGATACCAGTCGAAAGACGCCCACTGCTGGGCATAGGCCTCTCTCGGAGATCTCCACACACCGGTCCTGTGCCTTCCGCATGGTACCTGCGATCTTTACCAGGCCGTGGGTCCACCTTGTGGGAGGCCTACTCACGCGACGTCTTCCGGTACGTGATCGCCACTCGATCCACTTGAGCTCACGTAACGTAACGTTAGTGAGGATACCCAAATTCCATCTTTAGCAGGCGGGTCAGAAATTGCGAGTGCGAAATGTTTGGAAATTACGCTATCTAAAAAGTTTGCGTGATTACTTTGGACATTTGGATGTTGGATGGAGTTTCTGGTATGTTTGTTACTCCATCATCAAAATATCACATAGGCTAATTCTATCTCAAAATTCAACGTGGTTCACGAGGGAAAGGGTCGCGGGCAAATGCTAGTTCTGAATATTTAAAAGCTTATATGATTGTAAAAGCAATCTAACGACCTAATAAGCGAGCGTAGCGATCTCGAAATTTTTGTCATTTTGGCAATCTAATGGTTTACATGGTTGTAAAGACAGCATGGTCGTCCTATGAGCGAGCGCAGCGATCTCAAAATATTTAAAATTAGTTTTATTTAATAATTGAAATAAATATAAATCACTTAAATGACCATAGCGAGCTCGAATATTTTTTTCTTGGTTAGCTCAAATGAAATCTAATAAACCCACTGGGAAGTAGACACAGACAAAACCGAGTTTAGTGTCAATTATTATTAAGAAACAAAACGTACTGATAATGAATTAAGTTGTGGCTACCTAAAGTTTGCGTATAGGTACAGTTAATGAAAAAAATTATTTAGCCACAGAAACCTTACGAGTGCGTATACAATACTTAGAATACAAATACAAGTGTGTAGGTACTGACGTTGAGTGGAATGGATGTGTCATTTTGGTGTCCGGAGGCCAAGACTAATTTTGTAAGAAAGGTACTAACGTCTATGCGGCGACTGCGCCCCATCGACCCCAACGCCAGCACTGGCCGTCAGCGGCGACTGCGCCCCATCGACCCCAACGCCAGCACTGGCCGTCAGCGGCGACTGCGCCCCATCGACCCCAACGCCAGCACTGGCCGTCAGCGCCGCCAGTCGCCGTCTCAGCGCGGCCGCGTCGGCGTGCGCGGAGGCCGAGAGGGCTGCGAGGCCTCGTGTGATGTGTAGGTACTGATACTAACGTCTATGCGGCGACTGCGCCCCATCGACCCCAACGCCAGCACTGGCCGTCAGCGGCGACTGCGCCCCATCGACCCCAACGCCAGCACTGGCCGTCAGCGGCGACTGCGCCCCATCGACCCCAACGCCAGCACTGGCCGTCAGCGCCGCCAGTCGCCGTCTCAGCGCGGCCGCGTCGGCGTGCGCGGAGGCCGAGAGGGCTGCGAGGCCTCGTGTGATGTGTAGGTACTGATACTAACGTCTATGCGGCGACTGCGCCCTATCGACGCCGACCCCGGCACTAGTAGTCAGCGCCGCGAGTCGCCGTCTCAGCGCTGCGGCGTCAGCGTTGGCGGAGGCTGAGAGGGCTGCGAGGCCTCGTGTGATGTATAGGTTATAGGTACTGATACTAACGTCTATGCGGCGACTGCGCCCCATCGACGCCGACCCCGGCACTAGTAGTCAGCGCCGCGAGTCGCCGTCTCAGCGCGGCCGCGTCGGCGTGCGCGGAGGCTGAGAGGGCTGCGAGGCCTCGTGTGATGTATAGGTTATAGGTACTGATACTAACGTCTATGCGGCGACTGCGCCCCATCGACGCCGACCCCGGCACTAGCAGTCAGCGCCGCGAGTCGCCGTCTCAGCGCGGCCGCGTCGGCGTGCGCGGAGGCTGAGAGGGCTGCGAGGCCTCGTGTGATGTATAGGTTATAGGTACTGATACTAACGTCTATGCGGCGACTGCGCCCCATCGACGCCGACCCCGGCACTAGCAGTCAGCGCCGCGAGTCGCCGTCTCAGCGCGGCCGCGTCGGCGTGCGCGGAGGCTGAGAGGGCTGCGAGGCCTCGTGTGATGTATAGGTTATAGGTACTGATACTAACGTCTATGCGGCGACTGCGCCCCATCGACGCCGACCACGGCACTGGCCGTCAGCGCCGCGAGTCGCCGTCTCAGCGCGGCCGCGTCGGCGTGCGCGGCGTCGGCGTCGCGGCGGGCGGCGCGCGCCTCCAGCCAGGCCTCGTGCGCGCGCGCCGCGCTACTGCTCTCCGCTGTGAGCCGGCGGGACTCCTGCTCCGCTAGCTCCAGCGTCAGGGCTTCGCATTTCTCCCTGGATGGGGGGTGATGGTCGGCGTTAGTCGAGATTGAAAGTAGCAGGCGGCACCGAGGCGCGCCCTATCATCATCATCATCACAACCCATAACAGTCCAATGCAGGACTGCCTCTCCCAGGAAAGTAGAGGTTATTCCCATAATCACGCTCGGCAGGCGGGCTGGAGATCGAACTGTTATAAATATATTAATGGAAAACGTTGCTGCCCATTTTCCAGTCTATGGAGACTCTAGATCTTTTGCCTCGAATTAGTCGCCTTGTACGACACCCGCGAGTGTAAGGGGTTGGTGCTACTCTGCCGGATACCACACGGGCTAGGCGCGCCCTAGGTCATCGAATATTGCATCCTTCTAGTTTTTGTCTGCGGAGATTCACAATTAAATCTCTTTTTACTTAATGTTACTTTTGCTCTTGCTTTGCTTTTTGCGTGAAGGTATAACATCCTCACCAACTTACGTATTTATAAAACTGATAGGCTTTAGAAGGATGGCGGTTTTTTTATAATAGAGGGGGGCAAACGAGCCAGCGGGCACCTGAAGGAGCGTGACAACTGCCGCACGGGGGCACCTGCACACACGGAGTAGCGAAGCGTGGTCGGCTCTGATACGCGGAGGCCTTCTGGTAACAGACGCTCCGATTTGGCTGGACCCGCTTAACCGTCGCACTGTAGTTCGTAAATCGAGCTCCATACTCATAGAAACTTACTGTGATATATTTAAAAAAAAAAAGTTGTAACGTCGTCAGTGTACCTTCCTCTATCCAGCAGGGAAGTATAAACGACACAAAGTACTCCGTTCGTGAGAAAAAAAATGTTTTGTTTTTTTTTGTATGGGAAAAACCACTTAAAGTACATTTTCTCGAAACTTAATGGAACTGAAGGGCTGGTGCTCACATGAACTTTTGTATCCTACACGGCGAACAAGATGACATACAATTCATGCACCTTTCGATGCCGCTTTGCATGTACCAAATATTTGCAGTTTCGAATTTCAGCTGTGTTATAATTAAAATCATAAACGTAAAATAAGTAAACTTACCGACCGATTACTTTATATTGTCACTAGTTATCAGACTGCTAATGACTTTAGTTGAAAAACGGTATGGATTATGTACTTTTGTTTTTTTAAAATAACAAATAATTATGAGTTATAGAAACAGTTCTTGTTTAAATTCTGTTTTAAGCGAACTTTTCCTTTGCAAAGTCTTAATGGTGTTTTATTCCAGGTTCAGGGACTACAAATGATGGGAACACAGCTCGAAAATTTTTTGAAGATCCTGTAAAAACAGCATCTATCACTGGATTGGATTCCCGTTTGATCCAAAGATTTGCAACACTTCTACGTGTGATTACTTGTGGGGAGCCTGTTAATGTTGACGCGTTTGCAAACTTTTCACGCCTCACTGCTGAAATGTATGTGGAGCTCTATGGCTGGTATTATATGCCATCGGGTGTCCACAAAGTTTTACTGCATGGTGCTGCAATTATCAAGCATTACAATATCATGCCCATTGGTAAATTGTCTGAAGAAGCATCGGAAGCCAGAAACAAAGATTTCAAGAAAATCCGAGAACATCATTCGTGTAAATTTTGTCGTAAAGCGACAAACGAAGACATTTTCAATGGTCTCCTTGTATCCTCAGATCCCTACTTGTCTGTACTGTACTGAAAAATAAAACAAAAAGAAGTATCACTGACGATATGAAACCTCTTCTTATTATTGAAGATGATTCTGGTGTAGACAAGGAGAACATTGAATTTGTCGATGTTAGTGCATCAATGATGGACTCGGATTTAGAGGACTCTGATGATGGTGAAGATACTCTCAGTTAGGAGTTAGTGGAGCTTTGCATCAATCGTGATGCCTAGACATTTATTTCGGATTTGTTAATGTTATTATATGTTAAAGGTCATTAACCAACGACAATGTTAACAAAGCGGTCGGCATAATGACAATAGGAATAAAGCGGAAGGCAATTTCTGTGATTCTTTTAAAAAATGAGTAGGTACGTTTTTATGTCTACAGTTAAAAAAAATTTAAGGACAATGTAAACAAAGCGATCGCCAGTTTCTTTGAAATAATTATTTGTTATTTTAAAAAACAAAAGTACATAATCCATACCGTTTTTCAACTAAAGTCATTAGCAGTCTGATAACTAGTGACAATATAAAGTAATCGGTCGGTAAGTTTACTTATTTTACGTTTATGATTTTAATTATAACACAGCTGAAATTCGAAACTGCAAATATTTGGTACATGCAAAGCGGCATCGAAAGGTGCATGAATTGTATGTCATCTTGTTCGCCGTGTAGGATACAAAAGTTCATGTGAGCACCAGCCCTTCAGTTCCATTAAGTTTCGAGAAAATGTACTTTAAGTGTTTTTTCCCATACAAAAAAAAACAAAACATTTTTTTTTCTCACGAACGGAGTAACTTGTGTCGTTTATACTTCCATGCTGGATAGAGGAAAGTACACTGACGACGTTACAATTTTTTTTTTTAAATATATCACAGTTAGTTTCTATGAGTATGGAGCTCGATTTACGAACCACAGTGCGTCGGTTGCCGTCGATACTAATCCTTATAATGTACAAAATAAAATTGCTTTTGGATTAATTCGGATTTGCGAACGAGCCGACCTTGGTCGGATGTGCGACCACGTCCTCCGTACGTACCCAAAAGCGACTTTTTTTATACGTTGTAAGAATTAGTATCAACTGCAACTGACGGTTGGTCAGCTTTAGCCAAAGCGGAACATAACAGACGTTCACAGCCCATAACAGTCCACTGCAGGACTTAGGGCCTCTCTCAGAAAAGTAGAGGTTATTCCCATAACCACGCTCGGCACGACTTTTTTTTATACGTTGTAAGGATTAGTATCAACTGCAACTGAGGATTGGTCAGCTTTAGCCAAAACGGATCGTTTGTACTAGTTTAAGGCCTCCCCGTATTAGAGTCGATGTCACTTCGTGGCTCCCCGGTGTTGTAGGTGTCCCCGGGTGGTGGTGATCACGCCCCATCAGGTGCCCCGCTTAGCTGGTTTGCCTCCCTCTATTATAAAAAAAAACCGCCACCTGTACATGGGTGCAAATAAATTTGATTTGATTTGATCCTTCTAATTCTTCTAATATTACCACTGTACTTTTGTGCATAAAGCTTTAATAAATAAATAAATTATAAATACGAAAGTTTGTGAGGATGTTTGCTACTCACATCACAGCCCGTAACAGTCCACTGCAGGACTTAGGGCCTCTCCCACGAAAGGGGAGGTTATTGCCATAATCTCCACGCTAGGCAGGCGGGTTGGAGATCGCAGTGTTTAAATAATAATGGAAAATGCTGCTGCCCACTTTTCAGACAACGGAGACTCTTGATCTTTTGCCTCGAAAACATTAGTCGCCTAGTACGACACCCATGAGTGTAAGAGGTTGGTGCTATTCTACTCTGCCGGACACCACACGGCCAATGTTTGCCGTGTCACTGTAGTATCACTTGGCAATAAAAAGTTATAGCCCACAATAGAAAAAAGCGTATAATTTATCAAAATATTCGATGTGGTTCCCGCGGGAACGGGTTCAGAGCGATATAACCGAATTATATAGACTTAATTGTGAATCTCCGCAATGAAAATCTGAGGGATACAATATTCGGTGACCTAGGGTGTGCCTCGGTGCCGCCTGGTACACGAACTCTTGCATGGCTAGCTTGACGTTAGGCGTTACGCATTTTTGCCTAGGGAGTATGTGATGGCAGAGCCGTTACTTGTGGGTTTACTGTATGTCGCCAACCTAGTCCACGCATCGGTGGCGCCCTACGCCACCTTGCCCACTAATACTTATACTTTCGAAGGTTGAAGGTAAACTCTACCTAGTGTTCTTTATGGACACTGTCAGTGAAAGTAAGTTTCGATATATTCATAATAATTATCGTCACCGTTATCACAAAACGTAAACCGTTTTTTAGACTTCTTTTGTTATGATGTTATTCTGAAAAAATCGCATTAACACAAGGAACGTAAAACAAATAAAAATTAACGATAAAGAATACAGCAGCACGCGCGTCATAGTTGCAACTAGGAACTTGGTCCTTAAGCCCACTGAGTTGGAATTCTTCAACAAAATATAACGAATTGAGAGTGGCAATTTCCACTAAAGTTCATTGGAGTGAAAGAAATAAACAACTTATTGCGTACTTCACCTACATATTAAATCATCTACTGTGCGAGATAATGAAGCTCGACAATCTCACGAAAAACACTCTTACTATAAACATTTAAAGTTAGAAATTTATTGGGGAACTTTCCGTCCAGTGTCTACCGTACTGGGGCTGCAAAACAATGTGATAACATAACCTGATTTCGATTGTAATCTGTATAAACAACATTATTTACTCACTTGTATCTCTGTATTTCTTGCTGTAATAAATCCATTTTTTCGACGGTGCTTGCTGATTCGCCTTGCTTGCTTAGATAAAGTGATTCCTTAGCACTGAGTTCCCTAAAATACACAACATGTGTTAATTTCATTAAATTTTTAATTTTTTATCAGGCATATGTATACTTAAGGGTAAAGCAATGTGGCAACTCATGATCTAATCCTACCTCTCTTGTATCATACATCCTTCTCCAAGTTTGACAGGCGGTTGGGATATTGCAGAAACAAAATACTGCTGACCATTTCTGGTTAGTTTTTTTAACGGACGGGCTTCGCCCCACCGCCCGACAGTATGTGCCCTACAGCGGCGACCCAAAATCCATCAGATAGCGCTACTGAGATGCTCACATCAGACCTCAGTCTGATGTCATTTTAGCCCTATCATTTGCTGGAATGGATCAGTCTTTATCCACAGTTGTTATTGGAGATGGGAAGAATAACCGTTTTATATTCGGTATTCGACATATTCGGCAGGTTTACCGAATATTAGTATGCAGCTGAATAGTCGACTAATTTCGATGTTCAGCAAAGTGGTTGCAATAGCGAAGTGAAACGAACGTTACAGAATGTTCGCAGCCGGCCGCACTGCACGTTTGGCGCCTTGCTAGGGTCCAGGCGCCAGGCTCAATGCGAACTGCTGACCTTTTTATTTTACAATTGTACTGGCCTGGTATTTGGTCGCCACCTCGTCTGGTGGTAAGTAACGCCGCGGCCAACGATGAAGCACGCCTAGGAGCGTAGCATAAGGTCCCAACTCACTTGAGCAGCTCGCTCTCCCGCTCCTGGAAGTATTTCCCGAGCACGTCGAGCCGCGTGCTGGCCTCGGCCGCGCGCCGCGCGCTCGCGCCCGCCGCCTCCTCCGAGGCCGCCAGCTCGCCCGCGAGCCGGGACCGCTCCTGTTGCTCCCTCTGACGACAAGCAGGTGCTATTTTTTTTTACTGCTGAGGTGGCAAACAAGCTTACAGAGTGTCTGGCGGTAAGCATGTATCGCAACGTATGGTTTGCACAACACTATTTCTGAATCGCTCGTCTCGATTCGAGCGGTTTTAAATTTTGATTTTCTCCATAATTCGATATGTTGATGCATGGTGCTGTTTTTCTCTATTTTTGAACGGTACACTTTCGGTATTCCCCTCCGGCCATGTACCAATGACTGTTTTCTGAGTTATGTACATTAGTTCAATACTAACCGATGCTCTTACGGTGAGGGAAAACATCGTGATAAAACCTGCACATTCAGGCGACTGGATGTGTAACCTTGATCCAATTTGGTCAGGTTCCCCTGGTAGCAGGGTCATGGAGGTCAGATGGCAGTCGCTCCACTGT
Organism: Blastobasis lacticolella; assembly: GCA_905147135.1. Classification (NCBI taxonomy): domain Eukaryota; kingdom Metazoa; phylum Arthropoda; class Insecta; order Lepidoptera; family Blastobasidae; genus Blastobasis; species Blastobasis lacticolella. The sequence goes on from LR990041.1 coordinate 12,951,750, forward strand.
TATTTCCTGACGTGCCAAATCCTGGATCACGGTCAAGGCACAACCGGGACATTAACGCCAAGATGATGATGACACTTTCAAAATCAAAATTGAAAGTAATTCGAATTGAGCCGAGTGATTAAATAATATAGTTGCCCCAGGGGGGAAAGTGCTAGATTTTACACCCGCTCGCGCCAGCCTATACTGCAGGAACTTACCTCACTCAGTGAGTGAAGCGCTACAGCGCTACAGATAGCGCTACTCATCATCATCGGCGTCCTAGTGCTAACCTGCTTACGGGTCTGGGTGTTCTATGTATAATAAGTATGTATTTAAAAAAAAAAAAGTATTTAAGTAGTATATCAGTTATCTAGCACCCATAGTACAAGCTTTGCTTAGTTTGGGGCTAGATGGCGCTGTGTGAATTTGTCCACGAATATTTATTTATTTATTATTTATAACCTGGCTCTTGCCAGGGACCGCTTTCCTACTCATTATTCTCCACTTCGCTCGGTCTTCGCCACTCTCGTGTCGTAAGCCGTTGGCATTTGCATCCGACTCGGCGATGTCGAACCATCGCTTTTTGGATCGCCCACGGGGCCTCTTTCCTGATACCGGTAGGTTCACGTATCGCTGGGGTTTACGTAAAACATGACCATACCAGCAAGCGAGCCTCCTCGACCTTATACGTGATATCGCTCACGCCAAGGCTGCCACAGATGTACTCGTTACGTACTCGGTCGAGTCGCGTAACTTCGCACATTAACCGCAACATTTTCACTTCGTTGGCGTAGCGTTCGCGGACGTGTTTCGTCAGCTCCGGCCGTGTTTAATTTTTATAATTAAATTATGCTCTTGACAGAGATTTTAGGGTCACAGATGGCCGCCGTAAACTCTACTGACTGTTATTACCTCAAATTTAGTCTCAAAGACAGCCTTGTCCTTTAGAGCCTTAGCAAGTTTGGCTTTTATCTCGGTGTGGTCAATTAGGGATGTAACGTCCACGTTCGATGAATCGCCGCTCTTCAACTCCCTAAGCGCATCCTGAAATAAAAATATATTCTCAAATAAATGTGTTTCAATCCCTAACTTGTCAAGACCAAGGTGACTGCTAAATTTGTTAGGACTGAACGGCTTAATAACTAATATAAATAACACTAATTACCTATTATATATTTTTATTTATAATTGGGGGGGACGGCGGGAAGAGGTCAAGCTCGCATCTAAAAAACTGGGCCAACGACTTCTTGGCTCAAGTCATACCCCATTCGGAGTATTACTCTCATCTGCAGGGCAGGAGCGCTGGTATATAGAACCTTTTGCCTACAGCTACATTCTATCATTGCACCGCTTGTCATCGACAGGGGGCTCATCCTCACACCTTGGAGCCAATTTGGTCGCGAACTGTGCGGTACCAAAAGAATTTTCGGTCAAGCACACTAAGGTTGTGGAATGAGCCCCTGGAGAATTGTACTCTTAGGACTTATCCAAGCGGTTAAAAGATTTTAACAGGAGCGCGGCAGCGCGTGGGTGATGCCCCTAGTATTGCAAACGTCCATACGCTTCGGTGACGGCTTAAAATCAGGCAAGCAGTAAGCTTGTTTGCCAACTTAGTAGTATAACAAAAAAGGCAAACGAGCAAGCAGATTACTGTCGAGCGCCCTGAACCTCCTCCTGGAGGCTCGGGACAACTCGACAGAGCCCCTCCCTGCCGTTTCAGCGGCCCCCGTAGGCCCCCAATCCCAATCCACAGCAGCAGGACCCCCTTCTGGGGTCTCTTTTTAGGGGCTATAATTTCTCCAGCGTATGCTCCGTAAGGAGTGACGTTGAGCGCACCCCGTTCCTACGGGGTGTCGCGACCGATGAAACCTGAAAAGCCCTTCCGGCTACAGGTGCCCAGGGGGTGTTTAGCACGTATGCGCCTAGGCCCCTTTTTTGGCGAGTCGTGCATAACCAGTCCGGCCGGCCGGCTGGTACTCATGAGTGTTCACCTCCTCCCTCCCAACCGCTATACCGGAGGGATGCCCATTTCCTTTGCGTAGGGCGCAAAAAAAAAATGCAATCAGATCACATGATGGTAAGTGATCGCTGCCTCCCACGGACAGTGGGGTCACCAATGCGTTGCCGGCCTAGGAGACGGTAAGGTAAGGGGAGGTAAGGTACAGTAAAGGTTCTAGGGTAAAGGGGTGGTATTAGACTCGTTACATGAACGCTCCAATGTCATACCGGCTTGGGAGCGCCGCAGGAATTTCATTCCATAGAATGGTCGTATGCGGCAGGAAGTTTCTTGAAAAGCATGTAGTATGTTGGTGATCGCCACCCATCCAGATGGTACGGTTAGAACTTTAATTTATGGTGGGTCACGTCAGGCCATTACCTGCAAGGCTAGCGAGATGTGTCGCGGGCATATTTGTTGAGAGAGCCTTCCTGCTATCAATACTAAGATAATGGGGATAGCAGTATCTACGTCGCGCCATTTCTCGCTTATCGCGCGAGGGCACAATTGTGATAGCCGTGCTGCTTGACTTGTCTCCCCGTCCCCACAGTACTTGTTGATTAATTTACCTTCAATGCAGTTATTTCATGTGCTTGCAACTCTACAGTGTTGTTTGCGTCCTTCAGGTTTTCATTAATTTCTTCTAATTGTTTTATCAATTTCTTAGCTTCCTCCAAAGCACTTTCAGCTGATACATATTTAAGCTGGAAATTGTCTCTTTCTCTGCTAACTGATATTAATTCCTCTTCAAATGCTTCAATTTTACCTAAAGATGAGCAAAAGATTTGTTCAGGTAATTGGAAATAAATTTTATTTACTTAGCAAAATGTTTGGGAATTCGCATCTGTTTCATCCACTCCCATGGGAAAATCCAGGATTAAAGATACAGTATGCTGATGAGTAATTTTCTAATGCTGAAAGATTTTTCTGTTGGTCTGTAATGAATTGCTTTAGTTCTATGGACACCAGGGACATCGAGTGGATGCGGGAACACACATGTCAAAATTGAATCTTGCAAAAAGCACAGTCGGACACTTAATAAGAGTCTTTGCTTTTAGTCAACGTTTTGAATCAATTATTTAGTTATATAAATCCAGAACATATTATCTGCCCAAATTGTTAATTTTTATCAATAATTTCAATTTTGAACATTTTATTTGTATACAAACATTAGCTGTACATTTTAACATCCTTTGCCTAGGCTAGGCTATCTAGATAGTCCAATTTTTAAATTCATTTCAATGTTTAACAGCCAGCAAGAGGATTGGCTTTCTTTTGGACCTTATTCTAGACCATTGTAATAGCTTTGCAATGTATTAAGTTCATTTTGAAGATACAGTCCCCTATTATTTCAATGACCTGCTAACCCTATCTCTATGACCAAGGAAGGAGGCCTACATTTACTTACCATTTAATTCAGCTAACTGGTCCTCTGTATTTGATCTTTCAGCTAACAGCTCACTTAAGGTATTTTCTACTTCACCTAGCGTGTTTTGTAACTCCCCAGCTGTATTTTCAGACACTCTTAGTAACTTCTCATTATCATCTAGGGAGTTTCGTAATCGGTCATTTTGGGCATTAAGTTCCTTTATTTCTTCTTTTAATGACTGAACCATATCATCCATTCCGAATGAGCTGTCCTCAATGCCTGTTAGTTTATTCTTAGTTGTAGTAAGATCCTCCTTGAGGATCTCACATTCCTATAAAAAAATGAAATAAATTAATAATACATTCATTCAAAATACAGAAACAAAAAATCTTTAATACAGTAGCAATATATCCTAAATGTTGTTACCTTTGTGGTGAACAGCAAATCTCTCTGTAATGAGTTAATATTTCCGATGAGCTTGCTATCCTGCCGTCTATTATCAATGTAGTAGTAACCAAGAATGAAGAGCAGGACTGACATTGCAGTGGTTAAAAGGAATGTAAGTAGGCGGTTGTTTTGCTCAGTGGCATTGCCATCACAATATTCATCAGTGAAACAAGTCTGACCTGTAATATCAATGTACTTTATGTAAAAGAGATTGGGGCATTGTGAAATAAAGCAAACCAATAACAAAAAATATATCAAGATTACATACCTATTATATACATTATACATACTACATGCAGACTCATAAAATAAATTAAAATTCATCATTTAAATTTTTGCTCGGTCGGGAATTTAACCAGTGACCACTCAGGATGTCTAAGTTTGGAATAAGTTGAATGTTAAAATATTGAAAACATTCAACTTTCAACATAAGTTTCAAAAGAACTTTATAATTTTAGGTTTTATCAAACTAGCTTACCAGTAGAAGGGAATAAGGCTTTTACTTCTTCTTTTGTTCCCATAACTGAAGTATATGAATTCCAAAAATAGCTTAGGAAAGAAAAACTTTCTTCTGAATCTGTATTAGAAACTACTTCTTCAGTTTCAGCTTCAGCTTCTTTAAATAAATTATCTACCATTGGTGGTTCTTTTGTGGATGGCCACATATCTGACATAGAGGAGAACATGTTCGATAAAAATCCTTCACTATTTTCTTGGTCAGTTGTGGGTGTTTCTGTTGTTGGGGTATCATAAATATCACCGGCTAGTGATTCACTGTAGTCTGTCGAATAATAGTCATAAGGTGAAGGAGTTGTTACACTTTCTTCTGAAGTAGTATGTTCAATTGGATCATTATTATTTAGAGGTGCTATTGTTTCATCATTAGAAGATACTGGATCAATAATATCAGATTTTTCTGCAAATTCTTGTTCATTTTCGTTTATAAAATCTGGAACATTTGTTACAGGAATGGTTTCTTGCGTAACCTGCTCTTGAATTGGTACACCATTAGCATTGTCTGAAAGGCCACCTTCATTGAATTCACTTCCAAATATTCCATTGTCATATTGCTGTGTAATAGGCACTTGAATTGGGTTAACTTCTGGTGGATTACTTACACTAATTTCAGGCACAGTTTTACTATATTGAGGTAGATCAGTATCTATGTTATTGCTTATTGAATTAGCTGAGCTATTTTGTTCAGTATTATCTGCTACAGATTGACTTAAAGGTTCTTGTAATAAATTATTTTCAGGCACTTTAAGGGTTTCTGAAGATATTACATCTCCACTAGAGCTAGACATTGATTGTGATCCCTGGGAAAGCTGGGACTGAGGAGAGTCTGTGGGTATGGGAATAGATTCTGCCAGCAAAAGATCTGGTTCTGTAGGAGTGGAAAGATGTTCATCAGGATCTGAGGTAACTTTTGACTGGTCAAGTTCTTCAACCATAATCTCAACGTTTGCATTTTGGTTGATCATAGGTACATTATTTACATTGTCGACTGGCTCGGGTTCACCAGAAGTTGCTGTATTTTGAGTTTCACTATTTACAAGAGGCTCCGGTTGTGTCAAAGTTTCTGGTGCCTCATTTGAAATATTGGACTGTTCTTCTGGTACTATATCAGGCTGGGTAATGCTGTCATTTTCAGGTGTGTATGAAATTTCAGGTGATGGGGTAGTAACATCATGCAATACGGATTCTGGTATTGGAGCTTCAATAGGTACAGGAGTAGTAGTAGATTTTGTTAAATCTTGTATATTTTCTGCATTAAGTTCTGAATTCAGATTTTGTTGCATTCCAATTTCATTGTCAGTGGTGACTGTACTAGGCAGTGTGTTAAGTTCCTTGGGCAGAGGTGATATATTCGAAAGTTCTGGGGTTGTAACATCATTTGATGCTGGTACAGGTGCTTCTGTTGGCTGGTTATTATTAGGCTGCTCAGTCGAATAAATTGTGGTACCTTCAAATACTTCATGAGGTTGTTGCACCTTATCTGGCTGTACATTATTTTCCTTCTTCTTAATCTGCACTGGCAATACATGTTGAGGGTCTTTAACAAATACTTTCAATTCTCTTAGGAACTTCGAACCGACAAATCCACTCTTTCCATCAATGCTTGCGTACCACAAATCTGCATTAGAACCAGCTGACTTCATGAAAACTAAAGCTTCACGATTTGCACGAAAAGACATAAGGTCATTATCGCCGCTGTTATAATTTAAAAGGGTCTTTGCCTTCGATATGGGCTCTGAAAGAGTAAGAATATTAGCATACATAAATGTTTCTGGAGAGTAAAGACTTATGAAAACAGCCTTTGGTTACTACTCACCGTCACATTGCGGATTAACACAATAAACTTTGTCAGGTAACCGGCAATGATGTAACGAGATGCATATCATAAATATAACAAATTTTAACACGAACATTTTAGCATTTTGCTATAAAAATTATTTAAAAATTTTCAAGATAAGCCACATCATCTGTCAAGTCAAGTCGTTCGTTTGGTCGTTTCGTTAAACGCAATAATGACGACGCATAAGGCCTGCGCTATACTAGCCGTTTTCATTGGTTCCGGTTTTCGATAAAGTGCACTCCACATGTTCGCCGAAACTTCCGGCTAAACATTTGCCGGGACTTTGGTCGACTCTACATTCTCGCCTATTAGGGATGTGGTGGGTGTCAAAACGCGTCGACGTTATATCGATTCATCGGTGTAATATCGCTAATCTGCTGTAAACAGGGTCACAGAGGTGATGGCAGCTGCTCTACTGTAATTACTTGATCTGCTAATATCGTGGATCATGGTCAAGTTTACCCCGAATCTGTTACGGGAAAAAGCGCTAGGAATACAGGGTGTAAAAAGACCGCTAGCATTAATTGAAACCCCATATTCTACCCATGAAACTGAACAACTTTCCCAAAGAAACATACCCGCGGAAATGACTTCATAATTTCGCTACCTAAAATAAATAATTAATTGCGACGCGCAATGTACAACTTCTGGCGCACGCCTCTCGCTGGCCCACGTGACCAGTGGTCACTGACCCCGCGCGGCGGCCGCTTTGACGTATTCTACCTAACTAGTACGGGGAAAAACCTACTGCACGATGGTTTTTCCCCGTTAGTGCCACCTGGTACCTAACACTTGTTAATCAAAGCAAATAAGGCTCAAAATTCCCTTATTTAAACTTAAATAACTGCCAAACCATAAGTTGCAGACTGTTTTCGATTGGTACTTGCTATCTTCCTAACTTTTGATGGCGCAGACGGTGTCAAAATTTCAACCTTCTGTCTTCAGCTGTTCAGAATTGTAGTACCACATGCTTTTTGTTTAAATTACATTACAAAATTAAGTAGGTACAGATGGCAGCACATCAACCTATTTACCGCCAGTATAACATGAGCTAGCATCACTATGCACACACGTACAAACCGAAGATAACAAAGCAAAGCAATGTACCTATGTACTTACCTACTCCACGTTGTTTCGCGAGCGCCGAATTAGATGCGGCTCAAATTGGCACCACAACACATTAGCATGTTAAAATATTCCTGAGCATCGTAACGATGTCTTTCATTTGCACGAGGCATCACAAAACACACTTGAAAATACTTTTTAAACTTGTGAGAACACAAATCACTTTCGCCGTAACAATGTCGTATTGGTATCGCGTTTGCAACCGAACTGAAGAAAGAAAGAAGGAAGAACAGTCGCGCCGCCTGTCGGCAATTTCTTTTGATCCTAGATTCGGTAAAAACCCGCGCGCGCGCATCCTAAGGCTGGTACACACTATCGTGTCGTGACGTGACGCGGCAGAAGCATACCGGTGTCATACATTTACTTTGGTTAAATAACACATTAATGTGAAGTGTCGTATCGTAGCGTGTCTCTATCTCTTTCTCTCTCTCTATCGCTTTCCCATAGTAAATGTATGAAACCGACATACTTTTGACGCATCACGACACTACACGACAAGGTAGTGGCTTTATCACCGCGTCCAAATTTGTATCATTTTTAGGATGAAATGGGGGACAACGGGAATTATCGAAATTTTCACGGTGTAAAATCATTGACATCATATCATCATGATCAGCAAGTATCATTTTTCGTGTTTAGGGCTGTCTCTTTTGAAACGTTATGGGTACTTGACAAATTCCTTGAGTATTACTGTAGCCTATACCGACAAATAATAAAAATAAAGTAAAGTTAAATCTAGGGAACAGAGACGTGTCCGCTCACTGTAGACCTTATAATAAGACTTATTGTCACCCAAAGGACAATGGAAAGGCCAATGCTCGGAGTCTCATTGTGCGATCGAATCAGGAATGAGGAGATCCACAAGCGAACTAAGGTCACCGACATACCCCGAAGGATTGCCAAGCTAAAGATCTCTGGGGGAGGCCTTTGCCCATCAGTGGACGTCTTCCGGCTGATATGATGATGATGATGATGATGAAAGTACAAATTAAAGGTGTATCTACAAGCAATGTGATTTATCATAAGTACCTGCCTTCTACGGAACCCTTCATGTGCGACTCCGATATACGGGCGTATCATATCAGGTATTTCCTAATAGTGTCAACATCGCTTCGATTTGGCTGGAGCCGATCAACCGTCAGTTGCAATGGATACTAATTCGCTATAAATTAAGTTTCTTTCGGATAATCGGGCGAGCCGACTTTGATCGGCCGTGAGACTACGTCAACTTTATTTTATACTACGTCAGTTTCAACTGCAACTAACGGTTGCTCACCCAAATTGGAAATTTTAATTACGGACATTCATTTAGCCGTCTGCCGTATCGTGTCAAAAATCGACCAGACTGATAATAAAATGTCATGATCGTGACGTGCACACGTCGGTATTGGTGCCACGCCATTTGACGGAAATGCGCTACATCAAAATGTTACAATGTAGACCCAGCCTTTGTGTTAAGGCGACGCCGCCATTCGGGGCGAACTTCAATTCGTTCGTTCAAGTACCTACGTTCTGAACTGAAGTGAAGTAGGTAAACCTCTTGTTATCTGATTGAGCAATTACAATTAAGGTAGGTATTAAGTCATCGATCAATGACCTGGGTTTAATACTTATTTCTTCTTAAAGTGTGTATCTATTCTCGTGTCGTGCGTGACTGACAAGTGAATACCTACCTAGTTATTTTTTTTGCCTTAGTCCCACGGTTCGGTCGTGTGATAGGAATTGGGAATGTTCGTAATACAAACATGTTGGTTTGGTATCCGGTCATCCTGTCAGCTGATGACAAGTGGTAGGTAGGTACTACGTTCAATTCTCATGTTCCTAGTAGGTATTGGACTATCGATCGTGAACTTTACTGCAGATATCGACAGTAGGTAGGTGGTAGGTACTGGGCTCGATTCTCGTATGATGTGAATGTCCGTAAGCAAACGTGTACGTAAGTTAGGTAAGTAGACAGCTGATCCTGTGCCTGATCATGCAAGTGCGCGCCACGGGAGATACCTACTACGTTAAATTCTCATGTAATGTGAATGGTCGTCATAAAATCATGTACCTAGGTAGGTAGGACTTTCGATCGTAAACTTTACTGCTGATATCGACGGTAGGTAGGTGCTGGTATAATGTCAATGACCGTAAGTAAACGTCTAGGTAATGTATTAAGGTAGGTATGCGTACCCCTGTCGTGTTGATCTTTACTGAGTGGTAGCATGGCAGTGCTGCTGCCCCATGGGCATGGGCCACGGGCGGCCGGTGGCGGATTGGCGCAGGCACGTCCGCTGTAGGTAGTACCTAGCGCGCGGCACCGAGTAGGTGGAAAGTTAGCGCGCGGCAGCTAGTAGGTAGGTAGTTAGGCGCACGTTTACGGCCGGCCAGCCTGCACGTTATCCATTGCGTGCTTTTACTTAAAGTGCATTTATTTCAACTTAAATTTGATCTTTGAGTGTCTAAATTAATTGTGAACGATTTAGTTATCGATACTTGATATTTTTTAGTACAAAAACTCAACTTTTTTTTTTAAAGAATCTCGATTTCTGCCTAAAGTATGAGTTTCCGCGGGTATGTTTCTTAGGGAAAGTTGTTCAGTTTCATGGGTAGAATATGAGGTTTCAATTAATGCTAACGGTCTTTTTACACCCTGTATAAATATAAAATTGATCGAATCGAGACGACAACAAACTATCTCTACTTTGTCTATGAAATAGGCGAGACATGCCAAACATGCACGGGACTACACGAATACTCCCTCTACATTCTCGTGTTCCCGCGGAACTGTCCACATGTGGAGTGCGCTTAAGAATAGAATGATAACCGAAGGTGCAAATTCAATGTATAAAGCGCGCTCCACATGTTCGCCGAAACTTCCGGCGAAACTTTTGCCGGGACTTTGGTCGACTCTACATTCTCTCCTATTAGGGATGTGGTGGTGTCAAAACGCGCGACATTTTATCGATTCATCGGTGTAATATCAGTAATCTACTGTAAACAGGGTAACAGAGGTGATGGCAGCTGCTCTACTGTAATTACTTGATCTACTAATATCCTGGATCATGGTCAAGAGTACCCCGAACCTGTTACGGGAAAAAGCGCTAGGAATATAAATATAAAATCGATCGAAACGAGACGACAACAAACTATCTCTACTTAGTCTATGAAATAGGCGAGACATGACAAATATGCACGGGACTACACGAATACTACCTCTACATTCTCGTGTTCCCGCGGAACTGTCCACATGTGGAGCGCGCTTAATGGTCGACCAGGGACTTTGGTTACTTTGACAGGTTGCGGACAAATGAGTATACTAAAGTTATTTTACTGGCAATAATAGACGAAAAAAAAAGGCAATGTACCTCGACATTATTAAATAGCCTAAAGCATTTACTACCCTCTTTGTCATTGTAGGTAGACCTTCTAAAATTAGTTGGTTTAAAAAGGAAAATGGCGGAATAACTATTGTATAGTAGGACCACGCTAAGTCCGAATCGCTTAAAAAAAAAAAAAAACTCTGTATGGCAACTAATGGCATGTCTTTTATCCGTCATAGAACGTCATTCATAAAAGTCATAACAAAGAATTTGACTGTTTTGAAAAATATTGTTGAGGCGATTGGCACATTGGAGCGTAGCATTCATTCTGGCGAAATTTGGAAATATGTGTAATTTTTATATTGTTTTATATACAATAAAAAATTTAGGAATTCTCCAAATTGTAATAATCTTTTCATAAAATTATATTATTTAGGCGAAAAATAATTAGAGAACTGAGTAACGGAATACCTATTTGACAATCCTGTAGACCTCACTTCACAGCAGCGGCCTATATGACGCCTTTTTATGTAGAAAGTACAGCGCCAAAAACTTATCTGACCCGCAGCCCGTGACAAATGTGTCAAAGAAAAAAAACGACGGATCCGCACGAACACGCGTGAATGCGTTTTCAGTGTGTTCGACTATGAGTAATTTTCATAGAAACCGATGACATCTCAAATAACTTTAAGTCACGCACTAACGCACGCCACGCACAACTGTACGGTGCTGCGTTCCAGTGTGCGGATCGCCTAAATATTAATGGACAATGACTGACAAGGACAGATTATCCAATAGATATTGCCATATCCACATTTTATATTTTCTACCACTGTCAGTTGATTCGGACTAAGCGTGGTCCTATTATAACAGTGTCACTACGAAAGCGTCAAAATAAGTTCATAGGGAGTCAAAGACTAAAAAAGTATCGATATCGATTAGTTCAGTGTAATTTTAATATTTTTGTCGATAACTAGAAAAGGAAGGGTTTAATGCTTCATTTTGAATGTCATGTGCCCGATAGCTGGTACCCCAAAGTCTATAGCACTGATGTACCTACACAATATCTACAAGTAATTATATTATCATCGTGAGGATACCGCGAATAAGGGCGAGGGGGCTCGCCTGCGCTGTTATTTATTTATTTATTTAGGACAACCAACAAGACTTACTCGGTGATTAAGCTATGCTCGGAGTTTCTTTGCGCGATCGCATCAGAAATGAGGAGATCCGCAAGCGAACCAAGGTCACCGACATAGCTCTAAGGATTGCCAGACTGAAGTGACAGTGGGCAGGGCACATAGCTCGAAGAACAGATGGCCAATGGGGCAGTAAAGTTCTCGAGTGGCGACCACGTACCGGAAGACGAAGAGTGGGTAGGCCTCCTACAAGGTGAACCGACGACCTGGTAAGGACCGCAGGTACCAGCTGGATGCGGAAAGCACAGGACCGGCCCTTGTTGAGATCTCTGGGGGAGGCCTATGCCCAGCAGTGGGCGTCTTCTGGCTGATATGATGATGATGATGATGATGACAAGACTTACACTAACCAAATTTATAGCATCTTATTGCTAAAAATATGGTCACGTGTTGCGTAAATCCCAGAAATACGTGGGGAAAATGTGCTTGAACCTGCCGGTATCAGGAAAGAGACCCCGTGGGCGGTTCAAGAACCCATGGATTGCCATCGCTGAGTCGGATGCAAAAGCCAATGGCTTACGACGCGAGGTTGGCGTAGACTGGGCGAAGTGGAGAAACATTTTTTTTTATACCACTAAGGTGGCAAACAAGCTTACGGCCCGCCTGATGGTAAGCAGGCCCCATTTGTAGGAAAGCGGACCCTGGCAGAGTCCGGGATAAGCGCTATGACGATGATGAATAAATGTTTAAAGAAAAATTGATATTTTATTATGTCACCAATAATGTCGATAGTGTAATTAAGTATAGGTAACGAACCACCTTAACTTCTCCGATATTTCTTAGGTAGGTATAAGACAGGTATGATGTTATGAACCTATATATGCATTACTAGATTTTGCTCGCATCTACGTCTGCGTAGAATTTGGTTTTACATTGTGGACCCGTTCCTGCGGGATTTTTTTTCCCAATTAATTATAGCTAAGTAGGATAGGATGTACGTATACGGCAACATAAATAGGTAATATTTATTATTAACTAAACGTTTTATTCAATAAAAAATATATCGATATGTAAAAATAGGCAGGTCAGATACTTAGGTAAAAATGTACGATCACATCACTGTCCATCTGACATTCTTATAGCGTCATATGAATTTGATGATAGATTATACTACTTCCGGTATTGCTACATAAAACGCAGAACTAGCGGAACGAATGACAGGTCACCTGTGTCGCTGTCGTCAAACTTTAAACGCCATATATTGTGCCACACAATGTCCGTCTCTGCCACACAAAGGCCTCTTCCATACTAGCCGTTTTCATCCCTTAAGGTAAGAATAGAATGAAATCGGGGTGGTATTACCAATCGAATATAGTAGAATAAAGTTACAAATTAACATCAACGTCACAACAACATAATCGCTTAATAATTTAAGAAAATTTTTTACATCTGCACAGATACCTAATCAAAGTACAAAAATTTCAAGCTCCCTGAGATCGCTCATTCATTTATTGTGGTCATGAATAATAGAAACTAATATTTTCTATAAATCATCTTGGCGTTAATGTCCCAGTTGTGCTCTCGCGCACGAGAGCCCGGGGTCCGCCGTGACCATGATCCAGGATTTGGCAGGTCAGGTAATTACAGTGGAGCGACTGCCATCTGACCTCCATGACCCTGCTACCAGGGGAAACTGACCAGATTGGATCATGGTTACACATCCAGTCGCCTGAATGTGCAGGTTTCATCACGATGTTTTCCCTCACCGTAAGAGCATCGCTCAGTATTCAACTAATGTACATAACTCAGAAAACAGTCATTGGTACATGGCCGGAGCGGGATTCAAACCCGGGACCTCTGGCTTACGAGTCGGATACTGTAAGCGCTCGACCACCGACGCTCTAGAAACTCATATTCTCTACACAATTCTATTTTACGACTGGCGGCAACACTGCAAATCGAGTGATATGAGCGCGACCGCGACCGCGGACGGACTGAATCAATTTTGAAAAAATTATGACAACGGTGAGTTCTGCGAAGTGAGCCCATTTTAGTTCTTCTTAAGCGCGCTCCACATGTGGACAGTTCCGCGGGAACACGAGAATGTAGAGGGAGTATTCGTGTAGTCCCGTGCATGTTTGGCATGTCTCGCCTATTTCATAGACAAAGTAGAGATAGTTTGTTGTCGTCTCAATTCGATCGATTTTATATTTATATTTCTAGCGTTTTTTCCCGTAACAGGTTCGGGGTACACTTGACCATGATCCAGGATATTAGTAGATCAAGTAATTACAGTAGAGAAGCTGCCATCACCTCTGTGACCCTGTTTACAGTGGATTACCGATATTACACCGATGAATCGATAAAATGTCGCGCGTTTTGACACCACCACATCCCTAGTAGGCGAGAATGTAGAGGATCGACCAAAGTCCCGGCAAAAGTTTCGCCGGAAGTTTCGGCGAACATGTGGAGCACGCTTTACCGGAACTGAGGGCCTATCGGCTATCTCAGTGGACAACTGAATTTGACATAAAAAAATCTGACACTACTCTAATTTGGTAGACGCTATTGCCAGTTTTCAACGTAGATGACGTGGTGTAGAATTATCTAGTGTCAAATACAGTTGTCAACTGAGTTAGCCAATAGCCCCGCTGGTCAAAACGGGGTGTATGACAGGGCATTAATTTAGTGAAAACAATAGGGGTAACGGAACAACATAAGTGCCGATTACACCTTTGCTTAATCCAGCAACCTAAGTCATTATGGAATGTAATATTCACTAAATAAGGTCCATTTTTGTATCACGCTTTTTGGAAAGTGGAGCGGGTGCATAAAATATATGAGTGACACGAAAATATACCTTATTGTGTGTGCATAAGTTAGTATTCAACTTATGTACATAACTCAGAAAAGAGTCTACAAGGCGGCAGTGGGAGTGGAGTGGAGTATACCATGTTATTATAAACATTTTGAAGAACAGGATAAGTAGATGCAAGTCCCTTTTGAATTTGTTCTGAAAATAAGTAGCTTTAGTAAGTGAGTAGTTTGAGTAGGTACTTTACCTACCTATTCCTAACTAAAGCCGCTGAGTACGACTAGTACCTAACCCATTCATGAGTTACTTACGTGGGCTAAATAGCTGTTTGTACGATTTTTGATACTCCGAAAACCATTAAACTAAACAACGATAGTAAAAAGTTTTTTTACACCGAAGTAATTTTTTTTGCTATGTAACGTTTCACTAAATTTTATTAAACCTAAAGCTATTTGTACTACTTATACTTTATACAAGTACTTCCATCTAAACAACTCTACTTGTACAAATGACTAGGTACCATGTTTACTACGAGTATAACTATAAGTTCTTGCTGGCGTCTATTATAAGGTTACTGTGCGTCATCATCATCATCGTCTTAGCGCTTATCCCGGCCTCTGCGAGGGTCCGCTTTCCTACTCATTCTTCTCCACTTCGCCCGGTCTTCGGCATCCTCTCGTCGTAAGTCGTTGGCTCTCGAGTCCGACTCATAGGGTTACTGTGTATATTTTCATAAACATTAGGTAATTACCAACCTATTGATGCATGCGGATTCATTTGCGTAAATTAACGAAGTTGGACGTGTAGCACCTATCAGAGAGAATAGAATCAACACTTCCCACCAGGGTAGGGGCAGCGTAGGGGTACGGCAGGGGTATGGAAGGGTTACGGTAGCAGTAGATCTATATCTATATTAGCCCGAATCATCCCACTGCTGGGCAAAGGCCTCCCCCCGATTCCTCCACTCTTCACGATCAAGTGCCAATGTCTGCCAGTCACTATCGAAGGCCCGCAGCTCATCTGTCCACCTTTTCTTGGGTCTGCCGCGACGTCGACCAGTAGATACGACCTGGAATAATTGCTGAGGTGCATTCACGCAAATGTCCACTTACATGTTAATTCGCGCAAATGGCGTCTGGCGCAAATGGCTTCTCGCGCAAATGTCTTTCGCTCAAGAGTTCTGCGCAATTTTCTCACGTTACATCGCATACGTTGCGTAGGTATCTACTGAAATATAAATATTTTATAAGATAAATGTTTTCTTATACCTCGACACACTAGCCTGCACCAATCAGTTTTGTCACAACTCTTTGGTGCAAATAAAACCTTGTATGTACCTACTTATCTCTTAAAAAATTAAAAATAATGCTGTGCTAGCCGTGGAAAAAATTGACAATATTATGTCAAACCATAGCCTCCTTCATCTAGAAGGAGGCTATGGTCAAACACATGTCAAACGTCAAATCAAAAATACTAAACAAAAAAATAATCAGCAAAATGTCGATCGGATCCCATATTTCCCTCATAGATTTATCAAAACAAATACCATTTGATATAGGTGAGTTTAATATTGAGTAACTGAGCAGGAACACTTCATTTCGTTAGGTATATTATCGAGAGATTTTCCGAACAAATAAAAATTTGTAGATTAGTAAGCATTTAGTAGGTTAATTCAATCCGAATTTGAACGTCCATTTCCCTGCGAAATTTACTTCCTTCGAACGGCCACATAGATACTCGGACGACCTAATCCCCATAAGAACTATATCCCTTATTGACATAGCTCTATGTAATGACCACATTTCACATTAGTACCCAAACAAAAACAATTACCTAGACACGGAACTTACCTAGGTATCTAATTACACAACGAAGTCGAAATATTTCTTTGGGTACTTCTTCTCTACTTATTCTTTTGCACTTTGCAAGACCTTTAATTGGCATCCTAACGTAGTAAGCCGTTGGATCTCGCGTCCGGCTCGGCGATGTCAATCCATCCCTTCTTGGGTCTCTCGCGAAACCTCTTGCCTGATATCGGCAGGTAACCAGGCACCAAAACGTATCCCTGAGGCTTATCTACGCAATACGTAACCAAACCAGCACGTATTGTGGCAGAGACGTGCCTCTTCGATCTTATAATCCACGATGTCTCTCACGCCAAGGCTGCTACGGATGTACCTACTCGTTACGCACTCGGTCAAGTCGCGTAACATCCGACACAACCAACTTCAAAAATAAAAGGAAAAGATTCTATGTTCGACTGTACCTATTATTTTTTGTGTATGTCCACCGATTTCTCCACCTATTATAGACCGATTTTTTAATTTATTTTATGTTTGGAAGGGTGGTACCATGAGATCTGAGGTGGTCCCATTTTGAAACTCTGTAAAATCGAGGGCAATCCTCGAATATTTTAGGCACGTATGGTGTGCTTGTTACTCAGATGTCAGCACCGGAACATACCCTTAAAATGTGTGATAATAACCGCGAAAGTTCAAAACATTATGATACCCAGTTACTCCTAAAGGTTTCGTTTTCTTTGTTAACATTTTTTTTGCTGTCTCCGCCTTTTATACTGTAGAGTACCGGATTATACAGATTGCCAATAACATGTATAGGTAGGTACAGAAGCAAAATTGCTAACCTAACCTGTCAGTTCAGCACCCCCTTGATAATCCGTCAATCCTGTAATTCGCAAAACACGAGATTCTATTGCTTTTGTCCACCGCAACCGTCCGACCAAGGTCGGCTCGCCCACGCATCCGGAAAGCGACTTTATAATCTGATGAGACCGCCCGAATTCATCGACGGTGGCGGCGGACACCGACTGGCACGTGGCTTGAGTCCAAAAGGACGCAAGTATCAAAACAAAACATAACAACAGGACGCTCTCGCATCCGACTCGGCAATGTCAATCTATGGTTTCTTCGATCTTTCGCGGGACCTCTTTCCTGGTACCGGCATTAATTATACATACCTACTTAATACATATATCTAATATGTATAAATATCGACGGTTATCCTATCTATAATGGGTCGTCACATCTCAATGTATAGTGAATTTATCACAGCATCACCAATACTGCCTTACTGCGAAGACACGGACCTCCCAATTATACATGACCCAATTTCCTACGTACCCAATTTTCCCACCCTGAGTCTTACGCAGCACGTGACCAAATTAGCGTAGATGAGCCTTTCTATCTCTCCGCATGTCTCTTATGCCTAAGCTACCACGGATGGTAGGTACTTCGAGTAGTCATTCGAGGAAATAGACGGTTTAGTTTTGTTCGACTTGGTACATATTTTATTCAGAATAATTTTTCGCAGATGAAGAACTTAAGAAAGAGCTGTGTTTCGCTGAAACTTTAGTAATAAGTTGTGGCCATTACGAAGGAGGTGATGAAGGCGAAGAGGAGACAGAGTCTGACTGGACCTGTCAGGACAGCGCGGAAGATGGGGCTGAAGAAGCTAAAGAAGAGCAACCATTAGAGATAAAAGATTACGTTGGAGAACTGATACCTGAATCGGAGCAGGAGTCTGACACGTATGAAGATGATTTTCGCTTTTACTTCTTTCCAGATTGTAGTAAACCTCCCGTACCGCAAGATAGCAGGGACAGCGTGTTTATTGTTGATGGAATGCCAAAATTAAATCCAAAGGCTAAGGAACCTCGGGTGGATATATGCAAATGTGACAAAAATCGACAAGGCCAATGCACGTGTTTTGTTCAGTTACCATGTTATTGTGGAGATAAAGCAAAAACTGAATGTTTATGCAAAGATTTAAAAAATATTTGTATTTGCCAAGAGCCACCCAATGTAAAATGCAGATGTGACCGCGTCGATGGTGTTTGCGCTTGTATCCCTACGCTACCTAGAGCAGATTGCGTTTGCGAAGAAATTCCTAAACCTTGTGTATGTAAAACCATCAAGTATCCTAGCCCTGTATGTCCGTGTCCACACAAACCGAAGTTTGGAGATACATTACCTAAACTCGACGAACTTGCGTCTAGCGTGACGAGTGACTTGGGTGAAGCTGAGGAGGGCGGATACCATACCCCAAAGTCCTTCTTACCATGTGATTGTCAAAAGCCAGACCCGGTGAAACGCTGTACGTGCCGACGAGGCGAAGAATGTATTTGTAAAAAAGATGCATGTGTTTGTGGCGTTCAAAAAACTTGTGTTTGTGTGCCAGCCAACCCAAATGCTGAACTAATTTGCAAAAGTGACGAATCTAAGTCAATTTGCAGTTGCCCAAATCCTAAAGATTGCACCTGTGATGCTAAGTCTGATGATTGTAAATGTTTCCCTCAAAGGGTTTGTACATGTGGTGATCCTAGTAATTGTAGATGTATTGTCAGATGTACCTGTGCCGTGCCTTGCATTTGTGACACACAAGTCGAGGTACCACCTGAATGTATATGTCTTAATAAAGCAAAACCACATGCAGATGAAGAATGTACTTGTCCTTGTAAAAGAGGAGAAATGAAGCTAAAGAAAGTAAAAGCGGGAAAAGAAGGCTATCGATGGTGCCATGATGTCGATCCCCGTCATACATATTTTGATTACGGATACAATATGTACGACAAAATCGATTACAAAATTCAAGAAAAAGAAAAGTTAAAGATTTTAGGGCTTTACGATGAAAAGGTGGAAGAAAAAGAGTGCCCAGTTCATGGGATTAAAGTTCCTCCATATAAAAAGAAAGTGCGAAAGCAATCTGTAGATTGTTGCAGCGCGGTAGGAGGTAAGTGGTACTTAAATAAATGCGTCTTCAGTTTGATTAATTAATCATTACCTACTTACATTTATTATTATATCTGTTAAAGGTATTAATATTAGCGTGGAAACCTTGGGAGAAGACGCAGACAAATTTCTCGTTCAGGTGGTATCAAATTCATCAAAGGAAGGTGCTTCAACTGGGACAAAAATGATCAGCATTGTGGATTGTAATCTTCATACTCTAGAAGAAAATAGAATTGAGTAAGAATATTAAGTAATTCGTGTTATATTCATACGTTACTTGTGTACCAAAGTCAAATTACCCCTGTCCCATCTGCAGCAGTCGTATCGGTAAAGGAAATACAAAATGTTTATGAAAGTAAATATAACGAGTGGTAGGTAAACTAGGTTCATAATTTTATGTAAGTCCCTACGACGACTTCAGCGTCTCGACGCGCCCCCGTATTGCCGTGTATCCGTGTTTCCGAACAGTTGTAATCTTTCCACAAAACCGGCAGTCGCCAGGTCACCGCATTGAGTCCGCTGATTGGACTACTGTGCGCCCATCTATATTTTCACAGCGTTGAACAGCAACCGCACTGCGTCCGCCTACAGTTACCGTGCAAGGACCCCGTGACACTAGGGTGTCTTCTCATTTCGTCGGACACCGCGCTGCTCAAAGCTACTCGGAGGATACGCGTTTCCTGCAGCGCGATTACGCTAAATAATGTCATCAGAAACCAAACTGAAATGCAATTGAACGGCGATCGCATAATGACATTCGTAGATCATGCTTATGATTTGACAGCTAGAGAAACAAGAAGTTAGAAAGAGGCTTTCTAAGATATATAGGTTCGATTGCTATTTAACTTAAATGTTTTAATTTAGCGTAATCCTGTCCGGCGACTTCGCGTACACGTAGAGAAAAGGCGGTTATTGTGCGTACCTACGCTGATTGCTAGCGAACACAAACGGACTCTTGTAGAGGATAGGCCAGAGGTTTCATTCTGTCACTATAGTTAGGTATCGATATTATTTGTTACTGAATCATAACTTTTTATTTCAGGTACATAACTAAACGAGAATTAACCAAAGAGAGACGTAGTTACATGGCCATATGCGAGAACGGTTATTACAATAAAGTAACAAGGATTTGTGGCGATAGAAGCGTCGTTAAAAGATTGTATCATTCTTTCGAAGATGCTCAAGAATTTCTGCTCGAGGGCTCCAATGTTATTCTGTTACGATTCTTTGGGTTGCGACGTTTCAAAGGCACTATAAGGACTGAGACAGTTCTAATAGGCGGGTTGATTTGTGAGAGTATATACGTGAGTTTTGTTAATTTACCTACGAGTAATTATAATATTATGTTCATATCAAAGTATCTAATTTATATTTCAAAACAGCATAGCTATGGAACGAGCCCAGCCGTCGTGAACAATAAATCTCTGTATGTGGTTAAAGTTGAGCGACATATCATAGAGCCCTCTGGTGTTATTCACCAGACTTTGACTGTAGTTACACTTAAAGGTGAGAGCTACATTTTATTGTTCATTCTTCTTTAAAATATTTAATTATATGCGCTGATGTACCTAATCAGATTGTAATAGCAAAGTTTACTGTCTGTCTTAGGTTATGTTGTAAGTCATGAATGGGCTGATAATAACTACATGCTACATTTGAATCCTTTATTACGTGTCTACCCTGATAAGGATGAGATTGAGCAACATACACCGTTGCGGGAGAAGTGGCGTGAAGATCTGCAGCTTCTCTCCGATTACCTGGACTTTAAGGTGAGTCGCAGTGAAATGCTTCTATTAGGTATAGGGATATTTTAACGTGGAATGCGACAAAAATGAGCAAAACGTTCTTTGAGTCTCTGCTCCTCGATGAGCACTGTCCAGAAATCATTTCCGACAAACCACGTGGCGCGTGATCAACGAAGGTTACGACAAGCGCTTCCAGCTTGAGTCTCAGCGAGCAACTGACGTGAAATAAACGGTAATAATTATATTAATAAATAAAAAAATTAAAGCAATCCTCCATACTAAACTTAAAACGAGGTGAGTTGAAATATTGCGTTTCAATTCACCCTTTTGGGAGAAGAAATTCTCCCAGTTTTTATAAGAAATATAGAAGTAAACACACACAGAAATTAGCCATATGAGTGCTACGATTTGAATAGTTAGTTATTTGGCTTTCGGAATACATAAAACCAAATAGATAATGCAGCATAATTCTCAAAATATAGGTATATCAAAATAACGCATTTAAATCTTACTTTACACGGTTTTTGTGATAATCGCTGGTCTTAGGTGATGTGCGCATAATGACATGCGCATGATTTGCGAAATTGGCAGCTTCATATAATCCGATTTAGTTACAAGTTATCAAAATTGAGATCGAATCTCGCATTAATTACAGTAACAACGTAAATAATTTTGGCGTTTTATAAATTTTATCGTTTGACAAGTAACCGAAAGAGTTAACATTATTTCAAATCACATTTGTTTCCAAACGCCTCGGTCTCCCCTACCTAGTGTAGGTACGTGGTGCATTTACCCGTGGATTCAGGCATTGACCTATGCCTATGTACCTGCAAGGTACTTAAGTATAAGTAGAAGGTACGCAGCTACACAAGGTTTATTATGTCATCAACCCAGAAATCGCGAAAAAAATATCTATTTTGGCGGAATTCGTTTTCAACTTTGTATGAAACACCTGATTTCCGATTTGGTGTCATAGCAAAAGATGTTTGTTATCACGAGCACATGCATATACATGCTTACAACTTGGTATCAATAATTAATTTTAAATAAACCAGTAGAGCTCGTCTAATCTTAAATGACGCGCCCCACTATCGCATTAACGCACACAAGCAAGTTTAAAATATGGACGCAATACATATACAAATGCCGTTGAAATTGGTCATTCAGTTGCCGGTGAGATTCAAACGTAGGAGCACGCGTCGTTCATTGGCTCCCACACAAATCAAATTCAAATCAAATCAAATTATTTATTTTCCACACACAACTTAATAAAAAAAATACAAAGTGTTCCTTATAAATTACTTAAACTCTAGATACATTTAACATTAAGAAAATTACAAAAACAATTGGCGTGTGGAGGGTACCAATCTCAGTATAAGCTGAGCAGACACTAAGGACTACTCACCACTGATTTTCAAATGAAGTGTCGTTATCAATATTTGCACTCACACATCGAAATCAACTAACTAAGTAGTGGGGCGCGTCATTTTAGACTAGACTGATATCGTTCCGTTTGTATTTCCAGAGCGAGCGAACGGGAGAAGGCACGGGCTACATGGCCGAGAATGGCAGTTTGACTAACACCATTAAGGATTACTTGCAAGCGATCCTGCTATTGAAGCCACAGGATGTGCGCCACTTCACCAGACACTACTTCAACTCGGTGATCTCTGCCCTCGACTTACCCCATGACGATTATTTCGACTCATGTCCCAAACATGTCAGATATTTCTACTTTGAAGAATAGAGGATAGTTCATGAAGTAATAGCTATTAACTCTGCGACCATAAACGCGTTATTTTCCAGCCTCTTCTGTATCTTTGAACATATGCTGTTTACAAAATTTATTTTTAAATAATATTTTTAAATTATAGTTTATCTCAAGACATGTTTGTGTGATTTAAGTAGGCCCCCTGCTAAGTCGAGCAAACAAGCACAGTCTACACTCTTTTTTCGAAGCAACTCAACGCATTTTCGAGCTTTTTATATTTTTATGAATTAAATCACCGTTTGCACCATCCTTTTATCATTGCCTGAGGATGAGTAATTCGAAACCGGTTACAATTTAATCAATTTAATAACAAAGGGCACTTTAAGAAATCTAAAAAGATTCATAATAATGGAGTTCCATCACGAAGTTACAACACAGTGTTGAAGCTTTATATCTTTGTTAAGGGACTGAAGAAACTGTCAGAACTTTCTATTTTCGAAATAGAGAGTTTCTACCCATAACGGTGTTTAAAATATCATTTATCGAAGTTTCAATATTTCGTCACTTACTCACTCACTGACTGACTCGTAGAGCATACTATTGTCGTGAATCTTTTATCTCTTTTGATTAGTATTCTCATTCTAATCTGTGATATTATCGTAATTGTAATTTCGGTCGCGATAAGTAGGTACATTAAGTGCTTTTTATATATCGATTTTTAAAGTACCTACTTAATAAAATTTTACTATGGAAAGTAGTTAAAAGTACTTATTCGTTTTTTTAATGAAATGGTCTCTACTCGGATGGCGAGTTATGCGATTTAATCGACAAACGCTTTACTTTGCGAAATAAGCCATTTGTAACAAATACTTCTATAAATCAAAGATTTGAAACGCTATTCCTAAATTACGGCCGTGTGGTCGTACAAGGCGACTAATGTTTTCGAGGCAAAAGATCAAGAGTCTCCGTAGTCTGGAAAATGGGAGCAGCGTTTTCCATTGTTATATTTAAACACTGCGATCTCCAACCCGCCTGCCAAGCGTGGAGATTATGGCAATAACCTCCCCTTTCGTGGGAGAGGCCCTAAGTCCTGCAGTGGACTGTTACGGGCTGTGATGATGATTCCTAAATTAACGGCATGAAGGCACGAATTTATTGTAGGTACATTACAATTTACACACAAAAAAATAAGCTCTAAGATTACTGAAACTGTCTTTGTGACAGTAAATTTGCCATTAGACGGTCTTATCCGACAAGGGAACCAAATTCGTCAATTGCGCGTGTTACTAGTGGTTATTACTATAAACCTATGGTTTCTGTGTACCTAAGTGATTATTAGCCATCAACTAAATATTTAATCCTCTTGTTTAATGAAACTTGACGTCAAGGTAATCGAATAGACAAAATAAAGAAATTTTTAATATTTAAACGGTCTTCCCCATTGACCCTTATTAATGACTTTTAGTTCCTAGAAAAACGTAGGATATGCACAACCGTCGCTAAATTGAAATGGGACGTTCGCAGACTAATGTCGGCTGTGATCATCCTTCAGTTACATGTCCGTAGAAAAACGGAGTACATAGGTACCTAAAGTAACGACGGAGGCGTAGAACACAACTTATTTATTTTTCTATGCGTAGAACCGTAGAACCGTCACTTTTCTATGGCGCCTTTGTCAAATCCGTCGTTTTACGATTGATTGATTTAAAATCTAATAGCGTCGGTGGCCGAGCGGTTAGAGTATCCGACTCGTAAGCCAGAAGTCCCGGGTTCGAATCCCGCTCCGGCCATGTACCAATGACTGTTTTCTGAGTTATGCACATTAGTTGAATACTAACCGATGCTTTTACGGTAAAGCAAAACATCGTAATGAAACCTGCACATTCAGGCGACTGGATGTGTATCCATGATCCAATCTGGCCAGGTTCCTCTTGTAGCAGGGTCATGGAGGTCAG
The DNA here is from genome assembly GCA_905147135.1 of Blastobasis lacticolella. Lineage (NCBI taxonomy): Eukaryota > Metazoa > Arthropoda > Insecta > Lepidoptera > Blastobasidae > Blastobasis > Blastobasis lacticolella. Next base: position 12,976,440 of record LR990041.1, read on the forward strand.
ATTGCCGTCGCTCCACTGTAATTCCCTGACCTGCCAAATCCTGGATCATGGTCACGGCGGACCCCGGGCCCTAGTGCGCGAGAGCACAACCGGGACATGAATGCCAAGATGATTATTATTTATTTATTTAAAATCTAATGAAAGTATACCACATATTTTAATTTTTTTTTAATTCGGTATGTATCTTTTGTTATGTTATCTATTATTATTTTGGTGTTTTTTGCACAACCGTATTTTTCTACGATCATAATAGATTCCCTGAGTCCATTTCCAATAGGTTATGGGCCCAGAGGCTCGGTATATATAAACTACTGTGATGTGCGTTATCAACAAGTCGTGAAATACTAATAAGTGAATCTAAAACTTATACAGATGTGTTATTAAAAAATAAAATTGATAATTTAAAAGTTAAAAGGAACATTACAGCCTTTAATGGTGAAAAATGCAGTGTAAGAAAGTTCCGTATACGAGCTTTGTTGTCTGAACTTGACGTGATGAGTTATTGATGAAGTGACTCCGGAAAATATCAACTGATCAGTGGATTAAAGCAGAGCGAGTAGCTGAAAGCGTCATTATAGACAACGCGAAGATATAGGACGCGAGAAAGAATGTTTGTCACTCGTATGATTCGAATGTGGAATGACCTCCCAGAGTATTTTCTTTGGACTGTGACATGGGATAATTCAAGAGGTATATTAGAGGTCTCCTTAGTGGCGGAGAACACATTGGTAGCTCACCTGCTGTTGCTGATGTCCATAGGCGTCGGTGACCACTTTCCATCAAGTGGCCCGCATGTTTGTTTGTCGTATTACATTTAAGAAATGACTGATACGTTTCTTTGATTTATAAAAGATGATTGCACTGCTTAAGAATTTTTACAAAACTTAGATACCTATACCTAACCTATTAAAGAAAAAGTATTACTATACCATTGGTATTATAGAAGAAATTATTGGATTTTAAATTACTAGGTATATGCCGTTAGCAAAACATTTGACAATTTTCGATTATTTTATTAGAATATTAGTATCTGCTGGTGCCAAATTGGACACAGCTGACAAGACTTGTTATTAACATTTCCTAAGTCTTACGATGGCATTATAACTGCGATTGAAACATTTTCAGAAGATAACTTAACCTTGTCATTCGATAAGACTAGACTACTCGATCAGAAAATAAAACTAATTAAAAAGGCCATGACAATAGTGGAAAAGTACTTCACGTTCCAAAAAGAAATGAACCTAAAAAGAAAAACTTGGACGCTTCGGGATCATTAAGGAATCAGCGACGAAGAACAATCAAAACGCACCATTTTAAAACTAAAATGCATCATGTAATCCAAAGTGTCATGATTGTGGCCGAAATGGACAGTTCTAGATTAACTGTTTTTACTATAAAAGAGGACTTCAACATCAAAATAATAAGATGAACAGAACTGTCCATCATCGTCATCATCATATCAGCCAGAAGACGCCCACTGCAGGGCATAGGCTTCCCCCAGAGATCGACTGTTAGAGAACTGTCCAAACGGTTCAAATTAGTCAACCATCAACCTCCGAAGGATGTGAATACTGATTTTGCATTTATGCTTGGTTATTATAAATGAACCCATAAATGAAAATAAAGAAACGATAACATTCCTTTTGTACTCTGGAGCAACTGATCATCTTATCAACTGACAGGAACTGGCTGAAAGGTTTTAAAGAACTGGAGGAACTAATAAAAATTTTCGTGGCGAAAAGTATAACCTATATAACAGCAACAACGAAGGAAACATTCAATATAACAACTAATAAGGGTATTCACGGAGATCTAAGTGATGTTCTTTATTGACCTGATGTGCCATACAATTTGCTGTCTGTTAGAAAGAAAAAACAGTCAGTATGACCGTTATTTTTAATCAACTAGGCCTTAAAATAATATATCATGAATATCAGATCATTATGACGGGTAAGTTTTGAATAAATGTATAGGCGTTGACTTTGCAATCAATGCAAATATGGTAAACTCTTTGACTCAAATACACATTTCTGTGAGTAAACATTACAATTTATAGCATCAACGTCTTGGTCATACGGGAAAATTTAATTTTTAAAGACAAGAGAATGGTTGGTGACGTCAATCAGATTGATAATGCCACACCTAATGATTATTTGTGCGAAGCTTGTATGAATGGTAAACAAGCACTGCCTTTTAGTAGAGCCAAAAATAAATCTCACATTACTCGACCCACCTCGACCATTGTTTATCATTCATACTGACATTTGTGGGCCAATTACTCCTTCTTAATTAAAAATAAAATTATTTTGGAATTTTTATTGATTAATATACCTACTCACTACTGTGTTACATACCTGATAAGATATACATCAGATGTATTTATGGTAGATTATATTGCAAAGGTTGAGGCTTATTTTAATTTAAAACTTTTAAATTTCTTTAATCTATGTTGTGATAATGGCGGAGAATATTTGTCGAATGAGGTGAAAGAATTTTGTGTACACAAAGGCAGTACAGTTCCATGGACCCCGCAACTAAATGGTATGTCAGATCGAATAATTAGAACCATAACTGAAAGAGCTCATACAATGGTAGTTGGTGCGAAGTGGGCCAAGTTTTCTGAAGTAAAGTAGTTCTCACTGCAACATATCTAATCAATGTGACTACAACTAAAGCTCGGAAATATTAAATTCTAAAAATTTCCAAATTGAAACTGATGTATTAAAGCAACAAAGTGTTTATGCATGCAATGACGAAAATGTTAAATTAGGGATTGACCCTAATAAAAATTCACAAATATTCTCTGAGCCTAGAAGAAGTGAAAGGATTAAAAGTCCTTTCATTTCTTATTATGAAGAAATTGTACCCGAAGATTATTTGATGTGTGCACAATCGATCGTATGTGAAATCTCTAATTCAGGAAATTCAAAATAGGGATGATGGAGAATAATAGGAACAGGCAGTTATAGAAGGGATTATTAACTGTTTGTTAATAGATTAAATATTTTTGAGTTAAGCCTCGAATAATAAGTCGGGCCTTATACATATTTCACCGGATTTCCAAATGCATCGTTTTTAATATAAAATATCCATTTACAATCAACGATGTTACTATTATTGTAAGTTTTGGCACTAGAGTCCAAGTATTATGTATTAACAAAGAGTTAATATCCTATAAACTTTTGCACCAGTGCAAGAATCTCAAACTTTAGGGCTATATTAGGTTTGAAAATCAATATAAGTTATTTGTTCACCATATGAATGTAAAAACTGTTAATGGCACACTATAAGAGAACATTTATATGAATATTTCTGAAGGAAAACCAAGTAATAGTAATCAGGTTTGTAAGTTGATCAAAGCTCTGTACAGATTAAAGCAAGGAGCAAGATGTTGATTTGAAATGTTTGATCAAACTCTTAAAGAAAAGGGTTACAGAAACTCCTCAGGCGACTGGTGTATTTATATTCTACACAGAGGAGATGTTTTTAAAAACATTTATGTTGTAGGTACTCTATGTGGATGATCTGATAATAGCTACTGTTAACATTAATACAATGAACAGTTTCAAAGATTATTTGATGCATAAATTCAGTATGGTAGATTTAAAGGAAGTTAAACTGTTTCTGGGTAAGTGTATCCACAAAAATAATATCCCGTTAACCTTAGATTAAAATGTATACATACAAAAAGTTATACAAAAATTTAAGCATGAATGTAATTCCGTAAGTAACTACACCGCTTGAAGATAAACTGAATTACCTATGTAGCTTAAAATTCAGATAAAAGTTATGATGCTCCTTGTCGAAATTGAATCGGTTGTTTAATGTAGGTATACGCTGTGTACTCGACCTGATTAAGTACATCTGGAAATATTGCATCATCTGTAACTCAGGCAGTGTTTAAAAAGAGTACTAAGATATCTAAACTGGTTCAAAAGATATCAAATTGATTTGAATACTATTCTAAGTGGCTATGTTCATTCTAATTGGGGTGGTAAGCAGAAGGAGTACCACTTGTTCCGTTTATTTGGACATCATACAATATGTTGGAATACTAAAAGACAAACATCTGTAGCAGCCTCCTGCATGGGATGCATTACGGCTAAATTCATTAGCAAATAGTATTAATAACAACCTTTCAGATCGAATTCAATATATGAGGATAATAAATACCTTTATTATCATAAGCATAGCCAATAATCCAACTAGCCATAAAAGATTTAAAAGCATATTGATATCATCATCACCATCACAGCCCATAACAGCCCACTGCAGGACTTAGGGCCTCTCCCACGAAAGGGGAGGTTATTGCCATAATCTCCACGCTTAGCAGGGTTGGAGTTCGCAGTGTTATAAATATAACAATGGAAAACGCTGCTGCCCATTTTCCAGCCTGCGGAGACTCTAGATATTTTGCCTTGAAAACATTAGTCGCCTTATACGACACCCACGAGTGTAAAGGGTTGGTGCTATTCTACTCTGCCGGACACCACGCGGCCAACATATTGATATGAAGTATCATTTTTACCTGACTGCGCGACACAAGGGAGGTATCAGCCTATGTATGTACGTATGTATATTTGTTCCTTGGTGGCACTTTACAGACCAAACGCGTGGGCCCATTTTGACGGTTCTTACGTTATTTAAAGGAACAAATACAGAAAAATATTATAAAACTTAAACACATCTCCACAAGTGGTCAGTTGGCTAACATCATAACTAAGTAAGCCATTGCCTGCACCCAAATTTCACGAACTGAGAAGTGATATGAATTTGGAATAGTATTTAATTTAATGTTGTTTTTTATTGTCTCTAGTTGGTTAACATGTTGATGTTGTAATTAAGATGAATGGTCTGATTAGGCTTTACCGGGTTTCCCTATCCATGCAACAAATGTAGGACCATATGTATTTTCCCGGAAACCACAAGGAACGGATGTTTTTGAAGTATTTGTCTGAACATTTTTGGATTAATTTTTAAGGAGGCGTGTTGGATTGTTTACATTAACTATCTCTGTTCGATGTGCGTACTTATGCGGTGCCGCTGATGTAGGCAATGTTTTCCTTTAATTTTCGTAAGTAGGTACAAATTTCCACAAATTTCTGTATGACCTACTATGGACCTAAGTACCTACTATAGAATCTACACAAAGTAAAAATAAAATGATTCAGTGGTCAGAAATTTAATTAGGTATTTATCACGTACTTACCTAAAAATTAATTAACATAAAGTATACTTAATATGAGATATACTAATTATCTGCTTTAAATTAAACAAACAATGTGTTGAAACAGTGCGATATACGTATCGCACTGTATCAATAATCAATACTATTAAACCTAATCTCAAGATAAAAAGCATGTTATATCCTGACGCAGTACCTATATAGGTATTCAACTGCATAAATCCAGTCAAAGTTTGGTGAGAGTAGCTAATTCAAGTGTCAATATTTGTGTTGTATCATAATGGTCAATAAAGTAATAAAGTATGGACTAATACTGTTCGCCGTTGCGGCCGTGTTAACTGGCATAGGAATGTTAATCTGGTGGTTGGTGGAGTTGCGTTATCCATTTTCGATCATCGGTAAGATATGTATATCCGTTTTTTTGCACTTTTTGTCGATTGCTCGCGTTATCGTTTGTAAATGTGACGATAGTTAAAAACCGTTAGTTTATAAACTAGCGAGACGGCACTAGAGAAAAACTACTGGAGGTTTAACTTAAGGGTTAAAATTGTTTTTAGGGTTACGTACTTATAGGATCACTTTGTTGTTCGTCCCTCGCCTAAATCCTTTTTCCCAGGAACGCGTGAAGATATCAAGCTGAAATTAATATCAAATACCTACTCTGTCTGCAATCCCTTGGAGCAGTTAAAAAATTAATTTTATAATTCAACGCAATCAAAAGATACGGCCGTCTATGCTCCGTTTACGCTCACGAGGAAATCAAAACCTAAAGATATTTCCCGTTGACCTAGAATCATGAAATATGGCCAATCAAGAAGCAATGCCATGTAACACAAAATTATAGAACAGCAAATATTTCATGCAGCTAGCTAGGAGTTAGGTACCTTAGTATCTTTGTAATGTGTTTATAAGTATCAAAAATTTTGACAAACAACTACGGAACCTTACACTGCTTGTGGCCTGACACGTCTTGGCCTTTTTTTTACTGAGTAAACTATTCACTTAATCATGTTCTCATTCAGGTTCTCATAATGTAAAAAAATATAGAACTTCCCGTATTTTGGCAAAAATGAGAAAATATTTTCACAACAATCAAGTATAACCCGCGTCACGAAAGAAGAGACTTGTCAAATGGCAGTGGAGGGGATTTCGCGCAGGTAATTGTATACAGCGCAAGTCGAACCACGTGATCCGCCAAGTCTCTTCTTATTTGACACTAGCTATAAGGTGTTTTGTTCGTTTGTTTTTTTTCCATCAAATGAAAGTTTTATTGGGGAGTTCGAAAAACCTCCATCCATCTATCGAGGTTTGAAATGTAGTGGCAATGGCGCCATATAGGTTCAGTCACCACTGCTGATAAGAATGCATTTATGACTCTCAGGAGGTACACCCTAATATGGCGCGAAATTACTTTTATTTGTTTGTTTGTTCATTAGTGAACTGTTCAAAATGGCAAATACGAATAAATTAAAAGTAAACAAATAAATAAATAAATTGCGTGAAAGTGAGAGGCGCGTTTAGCTAGTTTTTATAAAGGTCTACCTCTGATTGTTTTATAAGCACACCTACCGGGACATTAACGCGAAGATGATTATTATTTATTTTTTAATGTAGCGCTGAAAGGCGATGGTTTCGGCGACGCGAAGTATGATGCGGGTTTCACTCGAATCACCCGCACCGGGGACATGTTCTGGTGGTTCTACCCGACGGAGCACGAGGGCGCGGCAGGGCGCCCGCTGCTGCTGTGGCTGGACGGCGCTGCGGGCCTGCCGCCCAGCCTGCTCGCCAACCTCGCCATGGTCGGGCCCTACGACTATAATAAGAACAGGCGGAACGGTTCCTGGGTAATATGCATAATTCTTTTTTAATAACAGTAATCCAAATGAGTAAACGGGTCACCCGATGGAATGGGGAGAGTCGTGAATGCATTGCCTTCCTTTGAGATTGGTGTAGGCTAGCTTAGAAGCGGCACTAGTCTAGTGGCAGAGTGCTTGCGTGATCGATAACTAAAGTGCAATGCTCACAATGTTCGGGAATTGGATGGATGAACTTTATCACCGCAACCAGCTCGCCACTCGTTAGGTATGCCTCTTAATACCGTTAGCGAAGCGAGGTTGACCCAGGCCTTCCGCTAGGGACTCTGAGACTGGTTTATGGGTCAACCCAGACAGAAATTTGAAAGTCCAATAACAAAGAAATATTGTGTTAATATACCTGGATACTTGCAACCACCTTACTAATATTATTGTTGGTTCCATTGCACCATGTTGTACGTAATAAAACACAAAGTTTTGGTCCTCTAGTTTGACACCCAGAAGAGTCTTATCTGTGGTTTTAATTAGCCCGATGTTTCAGGTGGAGGAGTATAACTTGTTGTTCGTGGATGCACCGTTGGGTACCGGCTTCAGCACCGTGCGGCGTTCGAAGCTGCTGCCATCAAATCTGGATGAGAACGGTGCGTGACTACCAAACGGGTGATCCACTGAGATTCTTGTACCAACTTTATTTGGGAGTTGCTATTACAGTTAACAATCTATATCGACTTTTTCTTTGCTACAAAACCTAAAGATATTTGTTAGAGGTCTCTGTGTACAAACCACACTATTTTATTTTGTAAAGCAACAATGCATATAATTTTTAATTTCTTTTAGATGTGTATTTGGGCCAAATAAAGATTTGTCTATGTCTATCACCCAGAAAAATCAGTTCTATAAACCTTTGTGGACTTGAATCGATTAGATAGCGAATGTTGGTTTTAATAAATACTTACTCCTTGATTTTGGATTTCAGTCGAGCACCTCATGTTTACATTGGAGGCGTTCTTCAGTCTGCACGAGGAGTACGAAAGATCGCCGCTGTACATAGTCGGGCAGGGCGACGGTGCGCAGACGGCGTTGGCACTAGCGCTCAAACTCAGCGAGTTCAACTCGGTTGCTAGGAAGAAGGGTGTAGGCGGTGGCAGACCTGTGAGACCAGGGGGGTCAGGAGGAGGGGGGTCATCCGCACCATCAGCAGGATACGGAGGCTTGCACTGGAACGGATACATGCTTTACCGCAGCCACACATACCGCAACAGGCGTAATCAAGTAGTAAGTTTTAATAAATGTAGCTACATCGATGTAGGTATAACCGCGTCACGAAAGAAGAGACTTGTCAAGTGGCAGTGGAGGGGATTTCACGCAGGTAATCGTATGCACCGCAAGTCGAACCACGTGACCCGCCAAGTCTCTTCTTATTTGACACAAGATAATCGCAATGGCATCGGCAATTCGGCTTTGTATGAAACGTCGTCACAAAGTAGAGATTAGCCTATTTGCAACCTGAAGGTGAAAAATTTACCAAGCTATTTTTAGTTTCACCTATAAATAGTTGTTACCTATAGAAAGTAGCGCCTATTGTGTTATCTATAACTTTGTATTTTCCCTTAAACTTTCATGTGTACAATAAACTGTAAAATAAATAAATAAAATAAAGTTCCTTAACACGTTCGCTGACATTAAGCATTTGCTCTGTCACCATAATGCGGCAGTAGAATTTTTCATACTGGATAGGTACTCGTCGACTGACGTACGTACGTGCACGCACATGTTAGGATTTAAATTCGGTCTAAATACGACACTACGTCCTTAGACGTCAACATCGACCTCACATATGTTTAATTACCAACCTATTACGACACTACTTCCAGAGACGTCTAATTTTATGTAAAACTACTTATAGAACTCGTAATACGACAGTAAGAAATACGAGAGTGCTCACAATATGACAGTGGATACTGTTCTTCCTAATAGTTTCTACAAGAGTATCGTCAGTCGACGTAGGGTCCAAATTCGTAAAAAAAGTACCCCGTCTTTCGATGCACTGTCACAACACACCAATTAAATATCACGCCTGTCGACGTACTATCAGAGAACGTATTAAGATAAAAACTCCTTGAACTTGTACTTATTAGGCTAAAACTAGCGTACAAATCTTGATATGTCAACTAAAACCTCAAATTGGACAGTAGGTATCTCGAAAGGGATATCTAGGGATATTCAGTACCACAAACTTATTTGACCCTGTGTCCAAAACAGGAACTGTAGAGAAATGCCGGCATTTCATTTTAAAAATGTATTTGAATTGACTTAACAATCCCAACAACAGCAGCGCTGTCACTGGGTCAGATAAGTCTGTGGCACTGTACCTATCTACTCGTACTTAATGCACTTTTGTTTGTATAGAAATGCTTTTGCGAATTTGGATTTCATTGCTGTGTTCCTAGACATCTTCATAGAACACTCAACCTTACCTGTCTTATTACCTTTAAGGCTAAAGGTCAAGACCTGTTCTCGCACAACCTGCAAGGGGTAGTGTTGGGCAACCCAGTGATCGCACCGTCTCTGGCGCTCACGAAGTTGGGATTTTACCTTGAAGAGATGGGCTATGTAGACGCTAAGGGTCGAGCTGCTGTCGAAGAATTCTCTGAAGTATCTAACTCTTTGGTAAGCTCCGAAGAATGGAGGGAGGCTTTCGACCACTACTTCACGCTGGCAGATGTTATCAACGAGCAAGCCGGCGCTGTAGCAATAAATTTGGGCCGACTTGTGGACAAACTAACTAGAGAACCAGAAACAACAAGAGGTGAATCTCGTTTAATTTATTGTAGGTTATAGCTATTATAGTGTAAAAATCTTCGGTTATCGCACACATAATAATATGTATTTTGTTTTTGACCATTTTACTGGGCGTAGTTAAGAATGATATCGTGCCAATAAGCCCACCATCAAGGATGCCGATGACCGAGCGAAGCGGACCAGGAGTAGCAGGGAGGCGGACCCTTAGCCCTCATGTGCCGGGCGGGAGCGCAACCGGGACATAACTCCAAGATGACGGCCAATCCTACTTATTTATTTTATTTTGTACAGCTGATGGATACATATCACCATAGATACCTACTGCAAAAACGCGTCGTCTTGTAATGTACCACTTAAATAGAATAATTGGTTTATATGTCCATAAAAGACATTACCTATACCTATTTCAGATTATTTTGGGAAAAGGAGTTATCTTAGTGATGCGTTAAACGCCGGTGACTTGTTCGACTACATGCGGCAGACGGTGGCACCCGCTCTAGGGTTCAGTATCAGCTCTTACGACAATAGACGGGACGCTGCAGTACAGGCATTGAGGCGGACCTATATGATACCAGCTGTGGATCTAGGTAAGGACTTAATGCATTTAATTAACCAGCAGCTATATAGACAAGATTTGAATCAGTTTTTCATCCTATAAGTAGTGGCCGTGTGGTGTCCGGCAGAGTAGAACAGCACCAACCCCTTACGCTCACGGGTGTCGTACAAGGCGACTAATGTTTTCGAGGCAAAAGATCAAGAGTCTCCGTAGTCTGGAAAATGGGCAGCAGCATTTTTCATTGTTATATTTAAAAACTGCGATCTCCAACCCGCCTGCCAAGCGTGGAGATTATGGCAATAACCTCCCCTTTCGTGGGAGAGGCCCTAAGTCCTGCAGTGGATTGTTACAGGCTGTGATGATGAAGTAGTCCAATATCTATGTAGCACTTTTCTAGATCTGATCATCCTGATCGTTTTATTATATGACAGCTCAACTCTAACATGTTAAGAAAAAAAGTTATGCCAAATTGAAACACAGCCATATTTAACATAATGTTTTAAACTAAAACTATCGCGGTTACTATCACGTTTTAAAAATATGTTCCGGGTTTCATACCGCATTTGTTTACGAGTAGCCCGATATTTCGACGCAGTTGCATGCATCATGGTCACTGCGGACGCCGGGCGGTCTCCAGTTGTCGTCCCGTGACCATGATACAAGCAACTACGACGAAATATCGAACGACATTTTTGGTTTTAAAAGCTGGGGTGATCACTGAAAGAATGAGTGAGCTCGAAATTTTAGACATTTTGGCTCTTAAATTGATAATGTGTGAAGCTGATTGTAATAAATGTAACTTAAATTAATGAATGAGCGAACGCAACGAGCTCGGAATTTACAGAATTTGGGTTCTTGACAGATTGACGAATCGTTCAAAAATTAACCAAAACCAATGAATAAAAAATAAAATACTGAAACCAGTGAAATTATTGTTTTTTTGGTCTCTAACAGCTGATATGATCGTTAAAATTAATAATTAAGCGAACGCAGCGAGCTCGGCATTTCTGGCTTTTTGTCGAGAGACAGCTTATATCCTGAGAGAATGGGCCAACTTTTCTATACTAATATTATAAAGAGGAAAGGTTTGATATTTTGTTTGTTTGTTTGTATTGAATAGGCTTCGAAACCACTGGACCGATTTCAAAAATTCTTTCACCGTTGGGAAGCTACACTATCCCCGGGTGACATAGGCTATATATCCGGGTACCCGTAGTGGTACCCGTGCGAAGCCGGGGCGGCTGCTAGTCGTAAAAACAGCGAAATAAAATCTTCCCGATACCGAAATGATCCCGACCGGATGCCAACATAACAGTAACTTACCTACATAATTGCAACAATTAGGTATTGCCAGTTTAATTGTGTTTCATGTATCTACCTATTTCAGTGGAACAAATTCTTCAAACAACAAGTCTCAAAGTATCAATCTACAATGGGAATCTGGATGCTACTTCGCCCACTCCAGGTAAGTAAAATAAATTATAAGTACTAAAACTAATAATAGCCTCATTGGATAAAAAGTAGGTATCTATATTCAAACTATATAGTTGTACCTATATTACACACATTACTTCCTTTTTACTTTGATGAAATACACTTCAATATAAAAAAACAACTTCATAGTGCTATTATGAGTTGTTTAGGAAATATAATCGTTCATGTAATTGAAATATCCACTTAGTTATTTTTGCTCGTCAGTGTATTTAATGGTTTATTGCTTATCCGAAGAAAGTTTAAGTATGAAAGTTTAAAAATTAATTCATTTTGGACCAAAACGCTGAAAGTGCCGCCTGGAAAAGAAATTAATAATTTTCAGATAGAGTATACCCTTCCTAAAACTTTTTACTATGACGGCAAACCTGTATGCTCACCACCACTCTCTATGTACTGCATTGCACGTACAGGACCTACTAAATATTGTTACCTATAATAGCCTATAACAATCGAACCATTGGGCGTGGGTACAGATTAATCGTCATAGTAAAAAATGTTAGGAATTGTTTGGTTTATCGGAAGAATGTAAGGTTTTGGCTGGCTAGAATTTTGGTCCAAAAATGTTTAATTTTCAAAAATATTCTGCACTTACTTTATGATTATGACGTATAATTTACAATATAGATTTATTTTTCTACTGCCGATAAAAGTAGGGTACTTTAGTAAGTATAATGATAATTTAGGATGTCATTTAATTTTGTCTCAAATGTACCTTATAGAGTCCATTGTGAGAGCCAGTACAATCATACAAAAAAATTAACTGAAATTATTTTTACAATGTTTTGAATTCGGTTCTCCTCAAACAACAATATCGTTAAAAATTGTAAGTAACGAATAATTTTCCATGTAACTTTCAGGCCAACTGGAATGGGTGAACAATCTGCGGTGGACCGGACAACCAGCATTTTTGAGCAGCCCGAGAAATACGCTAGTGATCAACGGACTTGTGGAAGGATACTTCCAAGGCTCTGATAGACTTAGTTTCTACTGGATGAATGCTGCTGGCATATGGGTAATTTTTGATGATTCGTAAAGCAACAATTTAGCTAGCTTCAAGTAACAGCATCAATCTATAGCAGGTTTCTATAGTTCCTATAATAGGTTTATTTAAATAGTAGTACCTACATAGGTATTCATTCACTTACTTTGCCAGGCCAATCATTAAAAAGTTACCGACTAAATACGCTTTGGCCTCCATTTTCCCCCTGTGTCATACCTATCTTAGCTATATCAATAACATTTTGTTAGTAAGCTAGCTTTATCGAGTTAATTTGAATTTTTATACATTTTGGAGCAAAGTTTTCAATGTTTTTGAATACGGTAAAGTTAGACCCACGTTTACGTGTACTCGTAATTACTTAATTAAGTTCCAATAGGTTCATAATGCCTTTTTTGCTCTTCCAGGTACCTATGGATAGCCCTCTGGCCATGAGACGAGTTATGCAATTAATCACAGGAACAACGCCAGAAAACGTAGAAACTACTACCGCACCTGCAACGGCAATGGAACCTATCTAGGATCATTTTGTTGTCTGTCTATATCAAGGTCCATTTTAGGGTTCCGTAGTACCTAAAACCAGGTACACTTTTTCGTATAGTTTGGTCACATTCGTTTGTACTTATACTTAGTTATATATTGAAGTTGGAAAATAAAGTCTAGAGCGTGGATCATGTGTCACATTTTTTTCGCATGTTATCCTTTGTGTGGGGTGTCGATAGGTGGATAGGGTAGACCCAGATTCATTAGGTTATTTAAAAAAATGGCGTCGGTTAATTTTCTTATTAGATATTATGGTGTTAAGAAAACCGGCTAAGTGCGAGTCGAAGTCGCATACGAAGGGTGAAAAATAATGTGATAATATTTATTCTATTAATTAATTGTTCGACACACAGTTGAGCTATTTTTAGTATTTTGTCCTTGTACCTACTGTAGGTAGCATAGCACTAGATTCACACAAAATGCGGTTCTCACTTAATATGACAGAAACTTTATAACATACGAATTAAGAAAATATAAAAACGCCGAGTAAAGCTCGTTTAAATGAATGAATGAATGAATGAATAACGCTTTATTGCACAATCAAAAGTATACAATGGGTAACTTAAATTAACAGCAGGAGAAGCAACAGGCGGCCTTATCGCTTAAAGCGATTTCTTCCAGGCAACCTTTTTTGGGTAGTTAACTGTTGACAGAAGTGCATGATAAGGAAATAGGCTGAGAGTAAGCCCGTTCAACAAAAAGACATAGTGGTGTAATTTTAATTAATACTAATAAAACTATAGATAAATTTATATACCTAGCATAATACTATAAATACATATTTAAAAACAGAATAGAAGAGAGTAAGGTTTATCTGGAATGATATACGAGTATAGCAAACATATAAGGTTATAACCCAACAAGAGTTATGAGAAGCAATAGACTTGAAGAAGCTTATGGGACAGACTGTAGAAGATAAGCTTTAACCAGCCTTTTAAAAGATGGTGCAGTTTTGGCTAGTCGGATGTCCACAGGCAATGAATTCCACAATCTAATCGACTGGACAGTAAAAGATTTGGAATAGAAATTAGATGAGTGAAGAGGAATATTAAGGAGTAAATTATCAGAAGAGCGGAGGGGAAGGGAGTGAGAGGAAGATAGAAACTGGAAACGTTCCTTAAGGTAGGATGGAGTAATGGGATTGAATAGTACCGCATATAAAAGGGAAAGCATGTGAAGGTCCCTACGTAAGCGGACCGGCAGCCACATGAGCTGTTTACGGTACTCCGACACATGATCGTATTTACGTAAACCGAATATGAACCTAATACACATGTTTTGGAGGCGCTCCACTTTGCCGTACTGTTCAGCCGTGATTTCAGGGTAGCAGCAATCTGCATAATCAAGGATGGGATGTAGGAGACCCTGAGCAAGCGCAATCTTCGTGGAAGTGGGTAAAAAGTTTCGAAGTCGTTTAAGTGATTTCGAGGCAGCGTAGATTTTCCTGCTCACGTCTGTAAGCTGGTCACCCCAAGAAAGTGTATTATCAAAGTAAACACCCAGATTCTTAACCTTTTTGCTAAATGGTATCTGTATATTGTTAAAACAGACTGGCGGCAGCCCCGTAAAATCGATCTTTGAGATAAAGTAAGGACTTCCAATAATAATAGTCTGTGTTTTGTCTGGATTAACCTTGAGCCCGTATTTACAGCTCCAATCTAAGATGGTATTTAGGTCTTTATTCGTACACGCTATTGCCTCCGCGAGGTCATCATATCGTGCTTGCTTGTATATTTGAAGGTCATCGGCATATAGATGGTAATACGAGCTAATATCTTGAGTGATGGAATTAATAAAAATCGCGAAGAGGAGAGGGGAGAGCACGCCTCCCTGCGGAACTCCAGAGCCAGTCCATGACCAGTTTGACTCCTGATCCTCGATTCTGATACGCTGCCGACGACCGTTAAGATAACTGCGGAACCAATCTATTGTAGACGATGATAGATTGAGTGACCCCAAGATGGCTAACAGTATGTCGAAGTCAACAGTGTTGAAGGCACTGCTGAAATCGAGTAGCGTAAGAACTGTCAACATGCGATTCTCCATGCCCTGCCGAATGTCATCGGAAATTTTAGTCAATGCCGTAACTGTGCTATGGCCAGCGCGGAAACCAGACTGGAAGGAATTAAGCAGTTTGTGTTCAGCTAGGTAGGAGAGGAGTTGGCGATGGATAAGGCGTTCAAGGACTTTGGATAGGAAAGGAAGTATGGAGATAGGACGGTAGTCTGATAGTGATGATGGATTGGATTTCTTTGGCAAGGGGATAATATGAGAGTTTTTCCAGGCATCAGGGAAAACACCAGATTCTACGGAAAAATTGAGGATATGGGTAACTACCGGCAAAATGACATCCAGAATGGGCAGGATCATCGCACGACTGACGCAGTCACTACCAACGGAGTTGGACGTAATGGCAGTGATGCTCGATTTGACATCCCGATCAGAAAAATGCGTCAAGGAAAACTCTGGATAGCTGGGCTTTGCTTTTTCGGAAATGAGTTTAATAGAGCTGGCTTTAGTCCTACTATCCAGAAACGAGCAAGAGGAAAAGTGCTGATTTAGGTTGTCAAGATCGAGGGACACTGGTAGCGAGTTATCGCGCTGCCTACCAATACCTAAGTTTTTAAGGAACTTCCAGACCTTCCCTGGGTTTTGATTTTCAACCGACTCGTGGATATGGCGGCGCTGCGCATCCCTACATACCTTATTACAATTATTTCTAATCCGCTGATAGCGGTCACGGTTCAAAGCTGTCGGGTCGTGTTTAAATTTTAATTTGGCTCTGTTTTTCTTAGCAATCAATACCTTAATGTCATCAGAAAGCCAAGGCGTAGGCAAATGTTTCATTTTTACTTTACGAAATGGCGCGTGAGTGTCGTAAAGTTCAGTGACAAGTTTTGTAAATAAATTAACCTTTTCGTTCAAATCGTCACTGTCACCAATAACACTCCAGTCAATCCTTGACGCATCCTTGCGAAGATTTTCCACACACATGCCACAAAAACTGCGCCGCAAAAGGATTTTGGGTTTGGACTTAGGTGGTCGTATTTTGTACGAAAGAAATATTAAATCATGGTAAGAGAAAGCGTCCGCGGGCAATTGACCATGTTTCACCACGTGTTCAAGAGAGGAGACAATGATTATATCTAGAAGGGAGGGGGTGCAATTAGGAAAGAAATGGGTCGCACTTGAAGGAAGAATATGCAAATTGCTTGAATCCGTTACTGACCTCAGCTTTCGTGCTCGGTTGTCGTTTTTTAGGAGGCACGTATTAAAATCACCCATTATTATGGAATGACTATAAGAGGGCGTAAGATTTTCCAAGAGAGACTCAAACGAAGAAAAGTAATTTATATGTAGATTAGGGCTATAATAAACTCCAAGGAGAATCTTAGTGTGATGCAGTACAATTTCAAGAAAAATATATTCGGGCGTATTAGGAGGTGGAGGTTGCTCAGATTTACTAACAATTGAGAAAGGAATATGACTACGGAGATAAACGGCGACTCCACCGTGCGACGAGGAGACCCTGTCATGACGGATTAATCGGAATCCCGGGATTGAATATAAGTTGGAGTGGAGGGAAGGATGAAGGAAGGTTTCCGAGACTAGAATTGCCTGAATATTTTGGTCATCGAAAGACATCAACATATCATTAAAGTGAGCTGGGATGCTTTGAGCGTTTATATGGATGACGTTAAAGTTTTTAGACAGTTGGGAAAACTCATCACGGAGAGAACCGCTTAAGTTAGCTGATACGCTAACAAAGCTATCGTCGTCGCTTCTCAAATCCTCATGGGAGGACGCAACAGAATGGTATGTTTCATCTGAAAGTTTGCTTATATCTTTGTCCATTATAAAATAATATCTAATACGAGTAAATATATATACTTAAATAATAATAAATATACTTATGTAAATTAAAAAAGAGCGAATAACAGCGTGTGTCGCTATAAATCGCTAGCTATCCGCCAGCAGTGCCTTTGAAAATTCAACACAGTGTAATAAATAGGAACACGCTGCAGTAAGAATGACAGATAAACTGCCCCAAGTCTCAAAAGATTAAGATCCGAGACAAGGCTGTCTGGATTATATACCCTTCGCTTATCACTTAAACAGAGCAATAACCATAGATAAAAATTTTATGACAGCGGTCAGTGCCCTAGACAGGGCCAAAGACAAAAAAGAAGAAAAAAAAAAAAGTGTCAGGCAAGACATGACAGCGTCAAAACAAAACAAAACAAGTTAAGAAATGAAAGTAGTTTTGAATTTGATTTGGCCCTATAATAATTTTGGTAAAAGAAAAAAGGAAGGCAAGAGATAAAGTTTTTAACAAAATATGCTAGAGGGTGAAAACTAATTGTTTTGTGGGTGAGTAAAACTAATCGAGAAAGGAAGTTATATACAACATAATCATTCCCTACATTTCGCACCTATGTTTTGCTTGCAGCTTTCCGTCTCGTCTGTACCGGCTGAGTGGGTTTGGACGCCCGTTGAGCTGGTGCCGATGCTTTCGCTTGCCCTGGCGGTGCCGCTGGAAGTGATGGTGCTGCGTCCGGCTTCAACGGCTTTAGATCAGCCAATGTATGGATTTGATGGCGCTTGCCGTCTGCATCCAAAGCGAAAATGCGACCCTCGCGAGTCCAACATTTACTCACGCCCAACTGCAGACGGACCTCCTTGAACAGATGATGCCTTCGCGGAGTCAGGAACTCTGATATTGTTATCCCGGAACCCTTCAGAGCAGTTTTCGCATACCACATCTTGTCGCGCATCTCAACATCCCTATACTTTACAAGAATGGGCCTATGCTTACTGTCGTCCTGCAGCGGCCGTCCCATTCGATGACACTTACTGAAGTTTGTTGAAGTAGTCTGCAATTTAAGCTGTGAAGATGCTATGAGTGCGACACGAGCAGCCACGTCCTCTTCGTTGGCCTCAGGCACGCCATGGACCAGAAGCATCTTGCGTCTTTTTCTCATTTCCATCCTATCCATCTCCACAGTGAGAATCTCAACCTGCATCTGAATTGTCTTGAGTACCTCAAGAACGAATTGCTTGAACGACAGTAGTTCGGGATCTCGAGAAGTGACAGTGGCAACTGGTTCTAATACAGTGGCAGTGGTAACAGGATCAGATGCACCAGTTCTATAGTCTTCCTCGAATTTTGCCATTCTGGTATGGAATAAGGAAGTTAATTCTTCTATCGATTTCTTAATGGCTTCCATGTCAGACTATATCAATGTTTACACTTGTGTAGTAAAGTTAGTGATACTTGGAGAAAGGAGATAACACTTGGCGTTGATGTATACTATCAAATACACATTATACACTAATTGTAAGTATTAAAATACCAAAATATACTATTAAATACTAATTATTTATAGAGAGAGTTGTTTACTGTGTCACAGTCCTACCCTCTCTCCTTATTCTTTATTTTCCTATATTCCTATTAAATCATTCAAAGTCGTAGAATATGAATAATTAATGTTTGAATGAAACCGTTTCGCGACCGGTTAACAAGCGTATTGAAACTTAGCACTAATAAAGAGATAGCAGGATCAATGTCGCGGCTTTTCTCACTTGTCGCTCTCTACGCACGTTTGCTACCTGTGCTGGTGGTACTTGTAAGTGTTTATATTAAGTATTTGTTGTCTTAGTTACATATTTTGATATATTAAAAAAAAAATAGGTATTTATTTAGCTGTGCGGTTCCAAACATATATCTTATCTGTATGTCTATTTTGTAAACTATTTATTGTGCACAATAAACAGTAAAATAAATTAATAAATATACCCCTGTGAAAGAGACGGACGGACGGATGGTCAGACAACGGACAACGATGTAGTAGGTTTTCTTTCTTACTCTTTTGGTACGGAACCCTAGACTTATTATTTTACTATGATAATTTAAGCAGCTGGACAGATTTGCATAAATTGCTATAATTTTTAAACGAAACAGGTATTAAATTTTCGTTAATTCGAAATCCTGAAGGCACCATTCCTACTTGCACTTACACAGTAATGTAATAAATATGTTATAATTAAAAATTTATACAACATTTAACGTTTTTTCATTTTATAAAATATCGATTTTTATTAATATATTATTATATTACATCGATTGAGGGGGTGGGTACTGCGGCGAAGACAACCAAAGTCCAAATTCTTTGGGCAAATCCCAAAAGTAGGAGTTTTGTTTGACTTATATGTAGGTATGTATGTGTAGGTGTAATAAAGATATCCTATACTTAATATTAATAGGTAGGTACTTAACCTGGCGTGAATGGGGAATGCTCCTTGTCGGAATACCAATACGGCTTCAGGCCGGGCTGCATGACCATGGATCCAATCTTTGCTCTTAGGGTCCTCCAGGAGTCTCATTGCAGTAGGAATCAACCGTTGCATACGCATTTCTCGATCTGCAGAGGGCTTACGACAGTGTCCCTCGCGAGATAATCTAGTGAGCTCTGAGAGCAAAGTGTGTGGATCCCGACATAAATGGCTGTCCGCAATGAAACGAGCTATGCTCGGAGTTTCTCTTCTCGATGAGATCAGAATGGAAGAACTAAACTCACCGATATAGATAGGTTCCAGAATCACAAAACTGATTACAGGGCAAATATCTCGTAGAACTGATGGATGGAGCAGAAATGTATATCGGCCCCCCACCCATTACCCCACCGCGGACGACCTCGTAAAGTTCTTGGGGAGCAGGTGGGTGCAAGAGTAATCATGATGATAAAAGTAAAGTTTTAAAATTAACAATAAATCACACGGGAAATGCAAAAATGATAGCTATAATTAATTTAATTACATTAAAATTCAGTTTCTAACGTGACGATTGAAGAAATATAACACAATTATGGGTGATTAACAGGGATCTTAACAGGAAAGACTTTTTGTATGTACTTATATCTTACGGCATCATTAACGATGCCGTCAGATGCTCGACTACCAACATTGTAAATTTTTATTACATATTCTAAGGATTACGAGTGCTTATCTAGATTCTCACGGTTTCCTGATAATAATCTGAATAAAATCCCTGAAGTTTATTCAGCTTATCTGTTACAAACATCCCCATGCCTAGGCACACTAAAATTTATATTTTTTTTTTTATACCTCCAAGGTGGCAAACAAGCTTACGGCCTGCCTGATGGTGAGCAGTCACTGCAGCCTATGGACGTTTGCAATACCAGGGACATCACCCACGCGTTGCCGACCCCGTAAAAACTTTTTTTACCCCTTTCTTGAAGAACTCCAAGTTGTACTCTCCAGGGAAAACCTCTCCAGGTAGTTCATTCCACAACCTTAGTGTGCGTGGGTTCCTTTGGAACCGCACAGTTCGCGACCAATTTGACTCCAAGGTGTGAGGATGAACTCCCTGTTCTTTATTCCAGGAAACTTAATCGCGGATCATGCTGCCGATCGTATTGGCAGAAAATACTGTATTGTCTTCGCAAATGTACCAAACATAGCTGCAACACTGTTGTTTATATTTAGTAAAGAAGTATGGATGATATTTCTAGGACTGGCCCTCGAAAGTTTAGCTGAATCATTTGCTGTCATCGCCATACCTGTGTATGTTACCGAGATTGCAAGTGTGAGTATAAAATGCATTGATCTACTACGGTGAGTAATAAATCAATGATAAAATGCTTCACTAAAGCAAAGGAAAATGTGTTAACTATCTGGTGTATGAACTTTAGTTTTATTTTTAAGTGATTGGAACAGCATTTAAAAAATATCTAAAGTTTAATAAATCAGTTATTGCTACGTTCAAACCATTTTTATCTCGAAAACGAACCTTTTGCAAATGACAAGGGTTGTACCCCATGAGATTGGAACACGTGTGAATGTCGGGCCAAATATGTGAAAGAGTAGAGTAAATATGTTTTGCAAGACTTCAACTTAATAACGCATAAAGGAAATGGTGTGCGGGGCTCGGTATTAAGGCCTGAGCTTTATACTAAACACATTCGTCCTGCCGCACTATTTGGCTAGTAAAGTAAGCAGCACATAGAGGCAAGTTTTACTGTCCAAGTAGTCAGTGTTAACTTACTAACTTAATGCATAGGCATAGAGTACCTAGGTACTCATTTACGAGAAAAGAATGGGTCTAATGTACTTATAAGTATAACAGCTGATTTGCATTCGAATATTGTTGCAGTCAATTCTGTAACGAACGTGAATACCTACAGTAGATACGATGCCATCTGAATTTTCATGTAACAAAAATACTTACGAACTTTATTTTATTAAATCGCCTTTACTACCTACACATTTTATAGGTCTTATATTCCTGGTTGTACACAGACACGGAAGATCATTCATGAATGTTTTTGTTTCAGAAAGGAATAATAGGAATTCTAGGTATCATATTTCAAATATGTTGTTCTTTGGGCGTAGTGACCATGATGTTCGTGGGCCCCTTTGCGTCGTACTTCACTATTAATTTGATGTACTTGCTTGTGAGCATCGTCGTTCTGATACCTAATATATTCCTACCTGAAAGTCCATACTTCATAAATTCCAAAGGTTTGTCTATACTAATATTATAAAGAGGAAATGTTTGATTTTTTGTTTGTTTGTTTGTTTGTATTGAATAGGCTTCGAAACTACTGGACCGATTTCAAAAATTCATTCACCGTTGGGGAGCTACACTATCCACGGGTGACATAGGCTATATCGTATTTTCTAAAAAATTACGGATCATTAATAAAACTCCAATAATGTGACCCAAGGTGTAAAAAAATACCCAAAAAATTCCTTACATCGCATGTGCTGCGAAAACTATTGATGATAGAACAAAATAATGTACTACGACTTTGCAGAACACATCATTATCTACAAAAAGTGTCGCGACAGTATATGTCTTACTATTATAGTTATGTCACAATAAGCGCGGTCGGCTCCCTACGCAGCGGTCGTGTGTAACCCGTGTAAACGTAGTGGTACCCGTGCGAAGCGGGGGCGGGGCGCTAGTATAAAATAATTATAATCATGAGGAGGGTAAACCTAAGATTATAACCTACGATCGTATGACCATGGTCGTGCGACAGTTGGTTTAGAGTTCTCCGATTAGTCAAGCGACATCCGTCGTACGACCATGGTCGCATGAACATTGTCAATTAGGACAGCGCCGAAGGATAGTTACAGTTATAGTTTGACACGGGTACCTAACACGGGTAGGTAATATCAGTGTTGATGAATGGCTAACTTATAAATTGACGATACCTAATTATTTCCAGGCCGAAATTATGACACTGCAAATGTGCGAACCTTCTTGAGGGGATCGGAGACAATTGCTATGGAAGAAATCAAAGAATACGCTCTAGAGAACAAAGATACAGAAGTTAAAGAACACCTATTTAATGACAAATTATTCCTTAAAGGTGTTGTGATAGTCGTTACATTAGCGATTGGCACTTAACTGACTGGATATAATCCAAATCTGTTTTATCTACAGACCAATTTAAATACAACACACACTTCTGTGAAACCAGAGATTATATCAGTCGTTGTTAGTCTGATACAGCTGACTGCCAGTTGTTGCACGGCAATAACTACAGACAGATTTGGCAGAAAGCCCATACTGGTTTCTACCCTCGCGGGTATGACATTGGGGATTGTAAGTTCTAAAAACAAACTACCTACAATTCAATTATTCCTTTGGCTTTACTTTCTGTCTTAAAGTAATATTATAAATGCAAATGTATTAAGTATCTGGCTGTTTTTGAGTGTCTGTTACCGTTATACGCCTGAACCACTGAACAGAGTTGGATAAAATTTAGCAAGGAGTTAGATAGTAACCTGAGGAAGAACATAGACTATAAAATAGTACAAAGTATTATAATTATTTGTTGTTGTTATAGCGGCCATAGTAACACATACTCTATCAAAAGTTCAACTGTCTAGCTACTGTTGTTCCAAAGATATAGTCACCAAGAGTTCAGTGTATGGGTAGCGCCATAGGGGCGGCCGGGCTGCCGGCCTGGTGACGTCATGCACGAAATTATTACTGAAATCACAACTTTAAAGTCTCATGACTTTTTGTTTTTTGAGATATATAAATAAAAATGTCACCGTTTTGTTTCATTTTACTCATATTTTTAAATCCAATTGAAAAAAATAATTTGGGAAACTTCCTCATTCACACAGCGCCATTTAGCCCCAAAGTAAGCAAAGCTTGTGTTATGCCAGAGAACTTATAAACTACCTACTTATATATTTTTAAAAACCTACATACAGACCCGTAACAGAAATGAAAATTAATCATTTCAATTTCTGCCCGGCCGGGAATCGAAACCCAATGTTAACCAACTGACCCACTCAGGTCGTCATACCATATTATACCATACCACCACCAGGTGGTCATAATTCTATTGCTTTAATAAAATATCGTAAGATTAGTCCGTGCGTCTTAACAATAATAAATGCACTTTACAATTTGTCTTATTTTTTTTGTTTGTTTACCTAACGTTGAATTGAAGACATTTCAGCAATAACAAATAGAAAGCGGGTAAAATTAATAAATCGATAGCAAGTCTAAAGAACCAATAAGTACATACAGTAATATACATACAATCATAGACATACAATATAATATTCGTAAATAAGGTAAAGCTACTAAGCTAGTCAAGACAAAAAACAATAATTCAGAAAAGCAGAAAATTTCATGCTTAGCGAACATTGATATATAAGTATAGTATACGCTAGTACATAGAAGTCTTTGTTGGCTAACGACTTTCTTTCTGTCAACTTTTCTAGATTGGCGCATCAAAGCTTTTCTTCAAAGAAGGGGCCGGGATTACCATTGGAGCAGACGTGTTAGTCCTCGGCAAGACTCGAGCTATTTTCTAAAGAAGGGTTACTGTTCATTGGAATACTTTGCTGAGAGAATCTCTAATTCCGCTGCAGTGCAAACGCGCTTAATCCCACCAGAAGGAAGACTGGCATTTTCTGATACCTTAGAAACATCTAACATAATTGGTCATATAGGCTGGGTTGTCTGGACCTCCTTTAGAAGCTAGTTGCTCCTGAATTTAGTCAATTGAATGTAGTCATGTGTAATAAGCGCATTAAACATAGCATGTCTCCAGCAGTGCTGCGAATGTGAAACCGCGGTATGAGTATCATTATTGTTCTGTGGTTTGGTGTTTTGACATATGGCATTGATTGTGTTTGTTGACATTAATGGTCCTTGGTCTAGTAAGTTTCTGTTTACAATGTTTTTGTTTGTTTATTGAATTTTAAACCAAAAATTAACTAAATATAAATCGAGCATATTGCATTAGCCGCGCTAACATGGGTAAGTAGGTATAAAAAGTACTTGACGAAGTTACAATAGGCTGGCCTTACTCTAGTGTCTGTTTTATTTACTTTCAGATACCGACATCGGAACCGATAACAATGCCGGTTTATATTTACTTGAAGTGAAAAATTTAACCCCAGGATCTACAGAATATATTCCTTCCTATCTCCTTATCAATGTAAATGATTTTTATTCTGAGAGAAAACAATACTTAAATCATTAAGGAAAGCCTGCATTTTCATACTAAATTTAACCACCTTTGGTCTTTTTATAGGATTTGGATACCAGAAAAGAACGTTATGAAGAACCTTTACCACATAACACGGTTGTGAACGACACCCTTCAAGTATCCCAGTCATGTCATGGTAAGGTCAAACCTAGTTTTTATATTCAAGAGTAATCGCTCAAAAATTCTCATATATGGCGCGCCTTAACAATTTTTGTATTAATTTTAATTTCAGAACCATATCAAAATGGTAATCAATGCGACTGGAGTCCAATTTTATACAATCATATTCAACCAGAGGTTAAATCTCTTGAAGATTCAGGAAATAATTTGAAAAATAAATCAGGGGATAATCATAGAAATGATTTAATGAATAAATGTAATACCAATATCAATGAGATTGGAAATAATGCTAATAACAGTAAAGGAAATATTGAAAGTATTTCTGTTGTACACTATGGTAAATTCCTATTTTGATGTAATGACTTCAGCTAATCTAAGTTGCATGTATTGTATTGTTTGGGAACCCGTTGTCTTCCTGGGGAGTCAACATTCAATACAGATGTTGAATAATAGGTTTCAATAGATGTAGGTCTGCAATATGGAAGTTACAGTGAGATCAGTTTAATTTATTGAAGTTTTATGCACTAAAAAGGTGCAACGGCGTACTAACCACTGGAGTAGCATTAAACACTCGTCTAAATTTAATTATGTAAGCCAAGGTAAAGGAGAGCCCTGCTAGTTTCTATAAAAAATTACAATGGTCACTTGTATTTTTTTGTTTATTAAGTACTCATTTAATTGTTTTTCAGTTCACATACCTGATAGGTTGGTACCACCTAAAGCTCTGGCTGTGTTGCCTACTGCATTACAGTTCCGCCATGGCAAGATATCTGCCAAATCATCTTTGCACGCTTATGTTCGTTTTGGTCCTTTAGAAGGTATTTCATTTAATCTTATAATCAACTAGCAATCCCTTTGCATGGGTGCAATGCAAATTTAAGATTCCAATTTTCTTAGAAATCTCAATGTTTTGATAATAACAAATACACATTTTTTCTGCATGGCAATATTCAAAATCTAAAAAGCTTAAAATAGTCTGACAGTTTTTATATATTTTCAAATTCTTTAATAACAATATACGAATACAAGGTAAACCTCATAACATTTATTTAACTGTCTTATACTTTTCAGGAATTCACACAGAATTATCCCATATCAAAGCTAATGATCTTATTGCCAATGCTATGGCATCAAATTCACCAATTTTTCTAGTAGGAAAAAAGGAAGATTCCGTGGGACATATAGATGTATCAGATAAAGGTAGCCCTAGTAAACTTTAAAATTGTCATTCGTTTTTTTATCAACTTCTAATTAATACTAATGATGGTAAATAAGTTTTCCAACTGCCTTTTTGATTAAATATAATAAAAAAATCCTAACAGACAAATCCAGTTGGCTAAGTTTGCTGCCTTTGGGAGATGAGAGCACAGCAAATGTATGGATATGTGAAGAAAATTGCCAACTGTTTGGTGTCACAGTGAAACCATTACTGTCTCGTGTACCGCTGGCCATTGGATACAGTAAGGCATACACAGAAAAGTATAACTTGCCACCTGGTCTGCCTATATTAGACTTGCATGAAGGTAACATATGAAAAAACAGTAAGACTTTTGTATTAAATTATTATCAATTAATATTATTTAAAAACCTTAATTCTAAATGTCACAGTTGGTTTGTTTAGATACATAATTAATAATAATAATAAATAATAAATATTCGTGGACAAATTCACACATCGCCATCTAGTCCCAAACTAAGCAAAGCTTGTGCTATAGGTGCTATATAACTGATATACTACTTAAATACTTTTTTAAATACATAATTATTATACATAAAACACCCAGACCCGTAACAGAAATTCAAATTCATCATTTCAATTTCTGCCCGGCCGGGAATCGAACCCGGGACCTCTTGCGTGGCAGACCATTGTATGTTGACAATTGAATAAAATTAAATTTAAAAAATATTAATAATCATCTTGGCGTTAATGTCCCGGTTGTGCTCTCGAGAGCGACGGCCCAGGGTCCGCCTTGACCATGATCCAGGATTTGGCGATCAGGTAATTACAGTGAAGCGACTACCATCTGACCTCCGTGACCCTGCTAACAGGGGAACCTGACCAGAATGGATCATGGTTACAAATTCAGTTGCCTGAAGTTGCAGGTTTTATCACGATGTTTTCCCTCACCGTTGAAAGCATCAGTTAGAATTCAACTAATGTACATAACTCAAAAAAAAGTAATTAGAACATGGCCGCAGCGGGATTCAAACCCGGTACCTCTCGGTTACGAGTAGGATACTCAACCGCCCGGCTACCGACGCTCCTAATTAAAAATAATACTCGGCTCTTTTGTTAATTCAAAAGATATAAAATCTGATACATATTACTAATCTTCCAGGTGAGGGCATAATGCAAAATGAGAAACGTGGATCTGCAAAGGAAGATAATTCATACAGAAAAAAAGTAAAATTCTAACATTTACATAATTACCAATTTCATGTATAGCTTTAAATATGTACCTACTAAAGCATTGTGTACATTATTTTTAGAAGAAGACTAGTCCGCGGCGGCGTCATCGATGTCCACGGTGTTTTCGTACTTTTACAAAGTTATTCACGTAAGTAACACGAATGATTTTATTTACACATGCACAGGTAGGGACTCAGGAGTAAGACCTTGTCCAGAAGGGACGAATTCGCTGCGAATCTCCCGCGCGTACATTGCGTCGAGAAGGAGCTTTAGTGGCCCAATAGGTTGAGGGGTCCGACTCGTAAGCGAGAGGTACCGAGTACGATCCACAATGCAGGCATGTATAAATGACTTTTTCTAAATTGTGTTCAATGATGTTCTTACTACAGTGAGGGAAAACGTCTTAATGAAACCTGCACATTCAATGTGTACCCATGATCCAATCAGGTCAGATTTCCTCTGTTAACAGGGTCTCGGAGGGCAGATTGCAATCGCTCCACTGTAATACATTAGGGATGTAGGTAATTACTTTGTGGAGGGTAGGGATAAAAGGCTTGTTACACTTGGCTAAATTCAATCGTTTAAATTCAGAAGCAAAAAGCGTGTTGTCACGCTAGTCAAGTGTAATAAGCTTTTTAGAGACAACCCGAACGAAATCGCACCTGGCAGCTATACAGTAATAAGCAGTCTTATTACCACAACCACAAATTAAAAACGCCACAATTTATTTACCCCTCGACACATCTCTTTGCCTCTTCCATATTCATTCATAGAATATTTTTATACATTTGTGCAGGTTGAGTGTAGTCCTAGCTGACATTCCTTTTAAAATTATTATAAGTAATTATGTTTTTCTGATACAAACTATAAGATGCTGAAGGCCTCTTATATATGTATAAGTATTTATACGATTATCTTATCAAACATAGTTACAATTTTACAGTTTAAGAAGACACCGTGCACAATATTGTGATAAGGCTGATGAAAAAACGTAAGTATCGCTGTGATACAAAACCTAATCAAACTTTTTATTCTAGATAGGTACAATTACACGTTACTTATATAAATTTTATTTTCAGGGACACAAATAAACCCAGTCCAGAGAAACCAGTGGAAATCACAGCCCCACCTAATTTAGAAGATAGCAGAGTTCCCTCAGACGAAAGCTTTCAGAATTTCACGAATAGCTTAGACTTTTCCACGTATCTGTTTGACACCGACAGAATACCGCCCCTCGATATGTCTGGAGGCTTTCGATCTGATACCGAATTTAATCCGTATTCAGGTGTGTTGAAGGATGACAGCTATTTCGCCAGTGACCTGGGTATGATTACCGATTCAGAAAATGTGGATAACAGGGCAACGAATAACAAGGTAAGTCAGAAATTATATTACTTTTATGGAGCTTGTTTGTTGGCTCCACATACTCGTAAAAGTGTTATAAAAGTATAGGTATTGAGAATGCTGTATTTTTGTGCTACAAGATAATATTAGACAATATTAGCTACAGTTACATTTTATGTATTAACATCTTCCAGTTGTTTAATTGTTGTAAAATCATACCAATATTTTATATATTGGTGTCCACCTGCTTAGGTCTACACGAACGAAGTCGCGAATCCACTAAATATAACTCCGCCATCAGTAAAAACTTGTTTCAAAATGTTAACACATTTTGTTAACATTTTGAAACAACTTTTTACTTATTTTAAACGTTCGCGACTGAAAGACTATTTGGGCGCATTGTTTTCAGGTGCCGACCAAGAAGGAAGAAAAAATTATGATATTATGTCGTCACTGTAAAAACACAATTACTAAAGAGAAAAATCGAAACCATTTCAGGTTTGTTAATTAATATTTAGTTTATTTAGAAAAATCACGAAGATCCATGTGAACTGCAAATCGGCATTATCACAGGCATCGAAAATAACAATTTAAAACTAAGACAAGATAAAAATGAGACGAGTTAGGAAAGTGTCACGATTGAAAAATTACAAATTTAAGCAAAGGACGAAGTCTTCCGGATTGGTTCGATTGCTCTACATACCTTTTATCTCTAGAAACTTTGGTAGATACTTATAGTGAAAGTAATGTAAATAAATAATAAAATATTATTCCAGAGAATGTACAGCGCGCCGATTTACATGTAAGTGTCGCAAAGTGTTCTACAAAAAGGAAGATTTCGCAGCTCATGTACAGAAAAAGCACACTGTTGAAGAGGCTAAGCCAGAAGTCCAAGCAGAAGAGACGGAAACTGACTCGGGGGGCTACCAATGCGTCGAATGTAACCTAACTTTTAAAGTAAGTATTTATTTATTTACTCACCTTAGGAGTCGCTTACAGTTTAGTCGGACATGAGGCTTCTGAACGGGCAATATTTAAATAACGAATTCAAAAGAACGCATTTTGCCGCAACAATAATAAAATGGCTGACAATGGTTGTCGGTAAGGTCCGCGTTCTCATGGGCTGTATTATTCACTTTAGCTTAGCTAGAAGATGTCCAGATTATAATTATGCATAATTTTTTGGGCATAGCTACGTCCCAGAATCCGAACACGAAAATTTTTTTCTGAAATATCTCCAATGTGCAGAGACGGCTTCTAACAATTTTATAATAGTATAGATAGATAGATATAGATGTAACGTAGAAGCTAATAAATTGTTACAACTACTGTCCCACCCAGCGCCGCGGTATGCTGGTGAACCACTCGTGGCGGAAGCACTCTTCCGCGGTGACGGCGCCGCTGGAACGGCGAGTCAGGCTGTTCCCGTGCGGCTCGTGCCGGAAGCTGTACCGCGCCTCCGCCAAGCGGGATGCGCACGCTAGGGCGCACCATCCAGGTGAGATTTACTGTCTATTTTAGTATACTCTTTTTTTTTATGCCACTGAGGTGGCAAACATTCTTACGGCCTGCCCAAAGGTAAGCAGCCACCGCAGCCTATGGACGTTTGCAATACCAGGGGCGTCGCTCAAGCGTTGCCGACCCCGTAAAAACGTTTCACCCCTTTCTTGGAGAACTCCATATTGTACTCTACAGGGAAAACTTCTCCAGGTAGTTGATTCCACAACCATATCGTGCGTGAGAGAAAGTTCTTTTGGAACCGCACAGTTCGCGACCAATTTGGCTCCGAAGTGCGAGGATGAACTCCCGGATGTCGGTGGCGAGCGGTGCGATGATAGAATATAATTGCGTAATTGGTAGGTTTGGTCTTTCCGACATCGAATCTATTGGCTACTCTACACGGTGGACCATCACGATGTCCCACTTCAATGGGCCACCACCACACACGCTATTCGCCAGCCTATTGCCACTACTCGCTCCATACGATGCGACAGCCCATCGTAGTGGTCCATTGTGATGATGACCCAAATCGTCACATTTAGGTTTGTCACCACGGTCTGCTCGTGACCATGGACCGTGATCTGTGGTGACAAATCCGATATGTGTAACGACTTAAACGTCTCTAGATTATTGAAGGAATCTAGTTGTCCGATAAGCTCAAGCCTTCCTAGCCGTACAATAAGGCCCGTGTCCCTGTACCCAGAGGCGGGAGCGCAGGCCCGGGCGGCGCCGATCGAGGGCGGGCGCGTGGAGTGCGCCGCGGCCGCGTGCGCCGCCTGCCCGCGGCAGTACGCCACGCGCGCAAAACTACTACAGCACGTGCGACAGTGCCATCCGGATTTGGTGAGTTTGCGCTGTTGCGTACTATTTATGTATAGATAATGAGGGCTATGGGATAATGAGGGGTTGTCCTACGGTATCGGGTACAAGAAAAAATCTACTTTGTAGTGATAGGAGACGTTTAGGAGAACCACAAAACGTTGGTCCGCCCGTGCAAAGCCTCGCACAAAAAAAATGGTTTAATGACCCAATCTTTGCTATGTAAAATTATTTTTGTAACTCCTGTATTTCTTAAGCAATAAAGAGCTTACGTACATACATCATTGACTTTTCGTAGCGATAATACTTACATATCCTCTTGTGGGGGTTCTATAAGTAAAAAAAAAGGGGTGCCTCACATCCTCTTGGTAGTTTCGCTTTTCAGCCACATAATAGTTACAATGTGACTACTCTTACTCTTGTACTCGATGACTTGATAACCTAAGGCGTCCTCACAGTCTATTATGTTTTGGAGGGTGTAGCTACATTTAAAGACGTATAATCATCCTCCTGCACTTATCCTACTAAATGGGGTCGGCACAACATGTGTCTTTCTGTCAATTGGCCCTGTCACTCGTCATCTTGTTACTACTTTCACCCGCATATCGTCATTCACAGTATCCATCCACATTAATATTTATCACCTTCCTTGTCACATGACTTTCATCCCTCAATAACATGCCCATACCACGATAGCTTATTGGGCCACATCTTTTCCGTCACTGGCGCTACTCTAAACTTACCTTATACCCATATTTATATTTTATTTTACCCATTCTTGTCACTTCACTCAACTAACTGAACACTACTTATTTTACTATGATCTTAACATTATAGTTTCCACCGCATGCACAAGCGCATGCTTTATATCTTTCATTCTTCACTTTGATAAATAAATGACCTTTAAAAAGGGCAAGTCAGGAGTAGGTACCCTTAACCTGCTTAATTGTGACTATATGAAAAGATGTATGAATGTGGAAGAGGTGTGTTCGGATCGTAGTTTGAGATATTCGATCAATAGTCTCTGCTTACCCGTCTGAAGTAATATCATCATTACATTGGCCCTTTAAATCCCCTGCTGGACTTGAACCGCCTCCACTTTTATTGGAGAGATTTGCCATCGTTTCCATGATCGACACTTCAAAAGTTAATGTAGAGCATCATATCATATCAGCCGAAAGACGCCCACTGCTTGGCATAGGCCTCCCCTAGAGATCTCCACAAAGGCCGTTCCTGTGCCTTCCGCAACCAGCTGGTACCTGCGATCTTTACCAGGCCGTCGGCCCACCTTGTGGGGGGCCTACCCACGCTGCATCTGTAGATAGTATCGAAAAATTCGATTAGGCTAGATTTGTGTTGTAATAAAGCGTCAGATTTGTGTTGTGAGAAAGCTTCAACTTGGCCCAGTGACGAATTGTATTAGAATGTAATATCACAATTATTATTTTTCGGCAGTTTATTTAGTTAGATTATAAACAAACTGTTTTCACAATCTTACGGTGACATTAATTTGCAATTATTTGTTAAAGGCTCCACCAGTGAAAAGAGGAAAGCCGTCAGCATTGTCAAATGAGGTTAGTAGCGAACCTTGAGTAACAATTTGTGTAGACATTGAGTTCAACTTAATAGTTACAATGTTCTACTACATCTTTTTTTTTTCTTTCAGAACGCAGATACGTAACACGCACATTAAAGAATCACCAACGAAAGATGAAATGCTTTTTATCAGTTAATTTGCCGCTGTTTATCGCGTCTAGACAATTTACCTTATCTTTTAGCTTACGTACTTAATTATTGTTTTGTTGTATAAACATACCAGTGGACTGATTACATTCCCTATTAGTCGTACGGTCGAACAAATAAAGGGCTACACGGGCGCTGTACCTAAACGCGTTATATTTTTTTAGCCCCTGTGTAGCCGTTTTTTGTTTGACTGTCCGTGACCAAAAATCAAATTTAATTAAACAATATGTTGTAAGTACTACGAATTTGTATGTGAAATATATTAAATACCTACAATGTTATCCATGCTTGTCCTTTTTATTTATGTCACATTCCAACATGCAGAATATCGTAGTTAGTTAAAGCTATGAATAGCAGCATTATACTCATGCTTTGTCCTCGAGATTAGCATTTGAATTACTTGTAATAGACACAAGGTGTCGCCATCTGCACTGTTTTGAGGTTTTGAGATAACTATACAAAAATTATTTTTTTGTGGTTTTGGTCCACCCGCATGCCCATCGTTCGTCATTACACTTTCAGCAACGTGCATATGTATTCTAACTTGGAAGTTATCGCAAAAAGGTAAAAAGTTACAAAATCAATTAATGGAAGCTAAAAGCAGAAGTCGTGGAAGCATAGAGAAAATATTTACTAACGTAATAAAGCAGCCATCACAAACAAAAATATTGTACCAACCTGTCACGTGCAGGAGGTGCGGGGGGAGACTGCTAAGTCATAGAATGACCGATGAAATGCTATCATTTTCTTTATTTTTGGCCCTCGAATGGTTCGTACAGTTTTTAATGCACAAGATGGCGTCTTTTTGAATATCCAAGCCACTGTCAGATTGGTCCGCGTTGCGCAATGTCTCAGAACTGACTGCGGCCACTGTTGTCCATGGACCGCAAAGCGTGGCTCAAAGAAAATACTTGCGGTGTCTCCTCTATTACTTTAATAAATACTTTCTCTATGCGTGGAAGTCGTCGGAAAGGATCACGCCGACACTCCGAATCATCAAGCTCGTCATCTTCGAATTCGACTAGTTCGCAGTCAAGGTCACGAAGTAGCAGCGCGACACCGCTGCCTTCGCCAGAGCCGCTGTGCATTGAAGGTACAGTCACCTACCCTCATGTTTATTAGAATCTCGTACTGCGGTTACCCTAGGGGGTTATCACTTTACAGATAATGGACTTTTGTACGTTTACGTACGTTTAAATGCGGGTAGTCTGTGGGACTATCACTTTACAATAATTATTACATACCTACGGCAGCACGGGCATTCGTTTGGGATGTCACTTTGCCGCAAATATTTAGAAACAATCAAAGCAAGTAGGTTGCTAGTGCGGTCAGCGATTCTGGACTGTCACTTTAGCAACATTTGCTTATATTATTGATAAATGCAGTCTTTAGGGCTGTCACTTATACCAATGTCATATCGATTATTACGATAGCTCAGGTGCGCCCACATTGCCGAGCAGAGGTGTCAACTCTGCAGCTTCTCTGCGACCTGCCGCCCTGCCGACTTCATGTAATAAGACTACTACTCCCAGGTCGGCCACGCCGTACAACCGGTGCCACATGATGAAGTAGAATTACCCTCGGTATTCGATTTAGAACTGCTCCATATTTTGGGTGAAGACCCATCCCAGATAAAAACCTATTGTAAGGACATTAATCCTGACCTTGCTAGTCGGCTCCAGCACATAGCAACTAACGGGCTAACCAGAGAAGCCCGGAAGGACCTTCTTGACAAGTACTTGCCCCCAGCTAATTACACGCTGATTGACTACTTTAAACCGGACAGTTTATGCTATCGCTTACACTGTGCTTAAGAGAGATAAAGGTATAGAATCAGGACAAAAACAGAGAGCTTCTTCCACCTCTTGTATAGCCGAAGCCCTGACAATTCTGATGTCATCCGAGCCAAGAAACACGGTCTTGATTAAGTTCCTTTTGGATGCAGCCAAGCTTATCTGCGATAGTCAGGCCACGGATTCTGCCATACGAAGATGCTATGTTCTTAGTGGTCTTAAAAAATATTTAAAAGAGCAGCTTTCAGCTACTAAAATAGACAAGCTTCTCTTCAGCGAAGGGTTGGCTGATACGTTAAAGGCAGCTAAAGCTATGTCTAAATCTGGAGCTGATATGAAACCAGCTTCCGTTAATCAGCAAGCAGCTAAGAATAAGGCTCCACAAAATGTGAACAGACGTGGTCCTCCCCCAATGCAAAGACCCAGGGGGACACAGAGGACCAAGGAGCCTTTTTCACCAAAGGATCGCCGCATGACCTCCTCGAAGAGGTCGTCGCGTCCAGTCCCTAGTCATCGCAGCCGCAGTTGACGCTAGACACGGTAACGCACGCCGGTAGACTTTCCAACTTTTATACTCAATGGTCACTGATCACTAACGATGGTACAATATTATCGTGGATCGAGGGCTATTAAATACCCTTTTCTAGCCCAGTGAGTTAGTCTGTCATTCCCACTGAACGCAGTTATTCCCAACTAAAACAATTTATGTCTCTGGTCGTATCAGACGGCCTGCCGTCCTAGGCCAATAACGTCTACACACTAAAGCGATTATTGCCTGCCGGCAATGGCTTGATGCGACATCTGCGACTACACACTAGCAGTTGGGAGTCGGCAGTTATTAAACTGAAGGCTCACGACTGACGGTAGACAGGCCGCAGGCCGACTACCTGCTAATGTGTGTTTATTTGGCCTCAAGGCCACGGACTGTCCGGCCGATATCTGTTGACGCTGACCGGAATCGTCACACGTCAAGAGGTCACACATTCTGAGTTCGTATTAGTCGTCAGTCCGAAACCTTAAATGGAACTGTTAGTGTGTGACCTATTGCGATTAACTGACAGACTGATATCGTCCGGCGAACTGTTAATCTGTGGGGCCCTTAATGCTTATAAGTTTGCGAGTCCACCTAAACTTCATTTCAAATACAGCAGGTTGGAGCGGTGATTCCCAAACCTTTGGCAAAGGAGGACCGGCAGAAATGTATGGACCCCAGCCTATATGACCAATAGTGTTGAGTGATATGTCCTTGGAAAGGATTTTTCATTTTCTATAACTTTCACTATTTCGACAAGTCTCGAATAGCTGTGGGATAAAAGTTATGGTCGCACGACCATAACTTATTTCTCACAGACCGAATTTTCCAGTACAAATCGATGTTCACTTAATTTGACCATAACTTTTTTCCCACAGCTATTCGAGAGTTGTCGCCATAGTAAATGTTGTACAAAATGAAAAATCCTTTCTTCTAATGACATATGGCTCAACGTTATTGGTTATATAGGCTGGGTTGCCGGACCTCCTTTTACAATAGAGTTATTACTGCAGATTATAACAATTCTTTCGTTAGATCTATTATGAATAACTGTGTACATAATTAAGTTGATATATAAGAGATAATGTTGAAATAATCAGTAATTAAAAGTAATTGTTATACAATATACTTAGTTGATATTTTCTCTCTCAACAACTACAAGTAATTAAAATGCTACTCTCGAGGACAAAGCATGAGTATATTAATGATTAAACGAACTTAATTGTACGTGAAGTTCTATCATAATTATACGAGGGGTTTGTCCGA
The DNA here is from genome assembly GCA_905147135.1 of Blastobasis lacticolella. Taxonomy (NCBI): domain Eukaryota; kingdom Metazoa; phylum Arthropoda; class Insecta; order Lepidoptera; family Blastobasidae; genus Blastobasis; species Blastobasis lacticolella. The sequence goes on from LR990041.1 coordinate 13,012,904, forward strand.
AGAGATAAGCATCCCACCCACCTAAATCCTTCCCAATGAGATCCAAATATCAACTGAATTACCTATAAGTACTATAAAATAAATGACGAACGTCGCAGCCGATACGGGTGGACCATACCCACAATTTTTTTATAAAAAATCATAATTGAGAATAAACATCTCAAAACAGTGCAGATGGCAACCCCGTGTGTCTACTACAAGTAATTCAAATACTAATCTCTTGGGACAGTATAGCCCTCGTATAATTATGATAGAACTTCAGGTACAGGTAAGTTCGTTTAATCATTAATTAGTCTGTACTTCTATACTAATATTATAAAGATAAAAGATTTGTGTAAACTCATAAACTACAGGACCTTAATATTGGTCGATAATTATTTTTTTCACTAATAGGCAGTCACATTATTATATGTGTCGCAGCCATCTGGTTAAATTAGCCATTTAATTAGAAGGCTAGTCCGTTAATTAAACGCCGGCATTCAATTGTTTGGCTAAAGGACAACTAGCCAAGTAGTTGAATGTAACGTGCAGCTACTTGGCTGAACGTTATTTAGCCATTTTGTAATAGAATATATATGTTTGGTTTGAGTGACCATTCGTAAATTATATAACTTTACTTAAGATAAAAAATACGAATTAATAAATACAATTTTTTATTTAGAAACGAAAATATTAGTGGCAACAAATTCAATTAGTAATTGCAATGCGAGTACCTATAAAATTTATAGTATTTACCACAATAATAACTTTAAACTTATAACTTAATAACTATTTGTAACAATGTAGTATAGGAAGATGCACTTTCTTATTTTATAATATTAAATATAAAATGGCACGAAACTTTCTTAGACATTTGTTTCTAATTGTAAGTATGAAAAGAAAATGAACAAATTCAGTTATCCTTATTCTTACTTAAAAACATCTAGGTATCACACTTTAAATTTAGTTAAAACGACAAAAATACAAAAACATTGCTTGCTGTGCGAGCTGTCTGACGCCATATTTGTTTTAATTACTACCAGTGCCGCAGTGGATAAAATTTGAACTAAATTTAAATCACCTGCCTGATTTTACGTCAGCCGTCTTCAAAGGGCTGGCTTACAATAAGCCAACTAGTTAAACGTTAAGAGTTGATTGTACTATCAACTATCGGCCTAGGCATTCTATTGAATGCCGGCGTTTAGTTAACATGCTAGCCTACTCATTAAATGGCTGATTTAACCAGATGGCTGCGACATATGCATTGCATAGGGTCCCACGGAAACGTTGAATGTTTACAGAGACACGAACTGCGCGGGTGAAAGCCGCTGGAAACAGGTGGTTTGTATTTCTAAAAAATAATTTATTATAGTGTCTGCTGTACTAATTTAATTATTTTGATCTGGACATAACCACATTAATTCAAAAGCTGAATCGCTATCGGGCACTTAACAGGTATCATATTGTCTGTTCAATGACCGACGAGACACTCAATACCAACATTGTAACTTGGTAACTTGTTATTGATGGTGATGCTATGCGTCTGTCTTGTCTTGGCCCATTTACATAATGACACGAGAGAGAAGGACGAATATACTTCCACAATTCCGTCGAAAAGGTTGTGTATGTCAAACGTCACCGCAGTGCAGTTGCTTTCACTGTTCCAAGCCAAAACAAAGGCCAATTTATTTCTCCGGATGCCAAATACTATTGGAAAGAATCGTCTCTTGTTAAGATTGAACTTTTTATACTGAAGTGCATGCATTCGTCGTCCCATTAACTGCTGTAATCAGAGGGTTGCACAAGTTTTAATTAAATTACGAAGTTAGTATAGAATAACCAATCACCGCCTAATGCTATGTTGTCCCTGCCTGAAGATGGATTGTGGTGTAGTGGATGGATTAACCAATGATTTTTTGGACTTTGAATATATTGCAGTGGATGCTCTGGAGTTTGAGGTTAGTCCCTTTGTTTTGTTCATAATAATGTTAAGTTAGTTTAGGTATTTACCTATAGCCAGTATGCAAATATATATTTTAAATGCAGAAGAGACTGCAGTGTCAAAATAAATAAAAACTTTTTAACAGTTCCCCTTTTTTTATATTAAACTTTTAAGCGTAAGTCAAAACTAATGGAAAATTTCAAACAGTTAGGTTAATTACGCCCACTGGAAATTTCGTACCTAATGTTTTTCTTAGTATGTTTAAAATCTTGAGGTAAGTACTCGATTTAATCATCATTATGGAGCAGTCACCACCACTCGAATTTATGCCAACTTTAAACAATATTCAAAATTAAACGTAAGCCACCCAAAGACATAAATCAATTAAGCTACAATGAATAATGTTATTTTTTAGTCGAATCATTAAGTATCAGAGTCATCTAGGACCTACATAAAGAAGCGCCATTCAACCTAAGCCTTGTTATGTATGTCGATGTTGCAGCATACCTAACCTACAGCATTATTAAATAGTTCCGGGCTATGCCGCTAGATAGCGTCTGCGCTAATGCAGCTGATATTTATTTTACGATTAGCAACTTCTACTACAGTGTCGGGTATGAGGTTAATATAAGTCGGTCGCCGCCGACGGCATCGGCTACACGCAGATAGTACGTTTACATCACGAGAATTACGCAAAATAAACTTGTCCGTCTTTGAAACAAAGCACGACGCGTAGATAGTCGCATAGTCAGTGAAAACGCGATGTTGTGGACATATTATGTGTGGTGAAGTGCGCGCGGCTTTTCCGCGGGCATATTGAAACTTAGGAAAATGGTCAGTGACAAGGGCGACAGATGTTGCTGCGGCGCTTTTTGCCGTCGATTGTTTTGCCGCGGAAAACCGCCAGAGGAAACTGAGGAGGATGACGAATCGATGCCAATCACCTTGGTAGGTGTCAACTACGTGTGTGCACAGTTTTGTTTGTTTACTAAGTAGGTAGCTACTTGTATAATTAAGCATATTGTGGTGCCTAAATACAAATAAGAGATTGGACATTTAGTGTTAGGGAAGCATTAAACACACCCCCGCTTATATCTTTTAATAACTTCGAGAGATTGTGTGTTCGTCCCTGCGCGAGCTGCGCCAACAAAAATACGTCGACCGGAGCCGGAATTGTATTTTATTTATTCGCGGCTTGTTTTTATTACTTACTGTCAGTTTCCACCTTCAATTGCGAATTGTTGATGTTGCAATTAAACTTTAAGTTTATAGGACTACGTATGTTTATTTTTGAATTGTTTACCTACATCTGATCTCCTCATCTATTTACCTGTTATCTCTGCGGACAAACTACTTTAAGAAATGTAAATGTGATCTAGGAAGCCTTCCTTACTTAGTACCTAATTGATAGTTCCGCGGTGAAGTTACAAAATTAAAACGCTAATTGTGGTGGTTATCTATAATCAATAACAGGCTCGTGCGTAACTAACATATGCCTTCTAATACCATCAGGGATTTCTTACAGAGAACGCTTTGTTCTAATCAATGACTAATGTGTTAAATGTTCGTATCGAAATATCTAACCTAGGTACGTAACCTACTATACCTACAATTAAACAAATTAACGCCACGTTAATTTATATGGCTGCGTTCACAATGCGCAATTACCTACAAGAAATATTGGAAAATGTAGACATTATTCAAACCATGTCCTTCGAATGGCCATGGTTGGTATATATTTTAAATCTACGTATCTACATAGACTCACAGAATGCTTATAGGCTACTTGCTAACGTACAAACATACAAAAACTTGCGTATCTACTTGATCGTCTACTAATGATATTCAAATTCTCAGGGAGGTATATATATGTACATAGTAAAAATTATTTGAAGACAACGGGTTTATTTTCAGTGTGAAGGTTGGACAGAACGGCGAACTGATGTCATGTCGTCTCTGCAATTTTTACATTGAGATGCGGTTAGACATTTTCGTCTGAACAATGTTTTAGCCTCGTTTTATCATCGTTCCATTCCATCAGACAATAAAATGTGAATATTTCGTTTTCACACAAGCTCTGCGTTATTTTTATGACATACACCTACTCACCTTATCTTTTAATAAAGGAAGTAATGATTAGCTTTTCACCTAATGTTGTTCGTCACACCAATTTGGAATTAAGAAATTAGAATAATTGTTAGGCATTGCTTTGGGTGAAGGTAATTAGCACCTTTGTAACTCTATCGGTGATGATCAAGCTGATTGTTTTTACTACCTCCTACTTTATTAATCCATAGTTCCAGTGAAAATAGATTTTGTTGAGTCATGCAGAGATGGGTGTGTGTAAACGATTTTATGTAGTGTCTTGTCATGCGTCTAATGTCCACTGCTGGACATAGGGCTCCCCCAATGAGCGCCAATGCACGCTATTCTCGGTTTACCGCATCCAGCATCTAGCCGCAGCCGTTTGGCCTTTCGCAAATCGTCACTCCATCTGGCCGAAAGGCGTCCCACACTACGCTTACCGAGTCGCGGTCTCCGCTCAAGAACTCGTTAACCCCAGCGGTTGTCGGTTCATCGGCAGATGTGGCCAGCCCACTACCACTTTAGCGTACTAATTCTGTGCGCTATGTCACTAACTTTGGTTCTCTGTCGGATTACTTCGTTGCGTATTTTGTACTTCAGGGACACTCCGAGCATAGACCCTCGGTTTCGCTCTATAGCCTCTTTAATCAGGCGTGTATTGAAGCTCTGAAGATCACGCCATACCATCTTTGCAATCCGCTGTTTAAGGTCTGACCTTTAAGACCCGACTGGCCAGAGTGGCAGATTCTTGGCGTTAAATCCCGGTTGTGTTCTCGCGCGGTAGGCGAGGGCCCGGGGTCCGGCTCTTCTTTTGATTCGTAATGAATAGAAATTAACGATATCTGTAAAACGTGCTTTCAAGGCTAGGCAGATACTTACAACAAGTTCTTGTTCGCAACTTTGTCCACGTAGATTTTGTTTTGTTTTAGGTAGTTAATGTAGGTATGTTATCTGCGCGGAATGCGAACCTCGCTCTATCTGACTCGGGCGTATTAGCCCGTAAACTTCTTTGCATAAAGGTCTCAGCTTTACTATGACGCTGATCCGTCCGAGATCTGGCATTTCTAGGTAGGTATATAATGCGACAAGATTTCATCCCATTCTGAACACGCGAATTGTTATAAATATTTTTCGGTGTTGACGGTAAGAATTTAGGTAGGTACTGTAGTCCTATGAGGGCGTTTCCAATATCGCCCCCGTAAAAACTTTAAACGTCTATCTCGAAAAACTCCGTCATACAGAATACCGAATTGTAGGTAGATCCTACTTGGTGACGTGCTTCGGTGTTGGTCTCGAATGGGAGATCATTCCCCAACTTTGCGTGGGAGACTGTTCCTCGGCTGGGACCGCTCAATAAATACTTACCATATATCGTATCTACTATTTTATGTAAGTAGGTAGGTATATTATACCTATAAGTGCTCACCTCAATACGATTGGCTGCAATAGAGCGGAGCCATGAGAACTTTGGAAACGTTTTATTTTAATTTTAAATATTTCCTGTTGTTATACACCCCCATAAAATATATAGAGAATTATTGGGATACCTATGAAATTAGCGTTTTGTATTGCAAAAATGACGTAAATTGGAATTTTCATATCAGCAAATTTTTCGAATTTTTGGAAATGGCCAACCTGTTTACGATAAAACTTTGTACAACATTAATCTAAATTGTACATATTATTTTATTTTACTTTGACAGCTATCCTTTTCATAAAATTACATCTAGTTAAAGAGTCAAAACTAACGACAAATGAAAAGGGGTATTTTCAAACCCTTATAAAAACCAGAACAAATATTTTTTATTCAACTTTAGGGACTTCCTGGCACATTAATTTTCATATGTTGTGTACAATTAAAAATATTTCATCAAATGTGTTGCCTAAAAAGCCCCAATTTCATAGGCAATATTGTGAATTTTCTCTTCAGCCAGAACATAGGTAGGTAATAACTAGTCTATATCACGTATAAGTACCAACCTACTTTGGAAGTGGGTCACTTCTTTCGCTATCAACGTTACGGCACCAAACACATTGGGCACGCATCATTCTTACTCGCTCTTGCTGTCTCGTTTCTTAAATTCTAAATTAATTTCAAAGAATTCTTAGCAACAAGTTAAAGAATAAAAAGATATCCTAGACTAAAGACACAGGTAAAGGTGGCTATTCTAGTTGGTAGGTAAAAAAACTTCTGTGCGGCAGTAGGGACAGTTTGATCAATCTTGCTTCCGCACTTATGCGCTTATTACACATGCCTAAATTCAGAAACAAAAAGCGTGAGCGCAAATTAAAGTGGAATGTATTTCTCATTGAATAAGGTCCCTTTTTGTATCTCGGATTTTTAAAAAGCGAAGCGACGCGTGACTAATATAAGTGATACAAAAATTGACCCTATTTTATGAGCAATACATTCCACTTTGATTTGATCTCACGCTTTTTGTTTCTGTTTAGTTACTGAATTTGTGCATGTTTAATAAGCGCATTACCTACTTTTGTCCTACTTATGCCTAGAAGCACAGAACAGCTAGGTAGAAATTACTAAAACAGCTTGTACTACGTACCTGTCTACCTATAAAACGTTTAAAAAGGCCGCGTTGGGCTGGGTTACTATTGATTGCTTTGCTACACGCAAACTTCGTGGAGAACCGAAACTTGAACTGTAACAGTTGCTGCTCTAGGTAGGTACCTACTACTGGCGTTTCCAATATGTTTGTATTATGAACCATGATTGAGTAGGTTGGACTTAAGAAGCGTAGATGGTGGATGGATGTATGAAGCGTGCTTTGCAAGGAAGTCGATTTGAGACGAATAAATCGCATCGAAAAGCTCACGTCATTTTTATTTAAAACGCAACTAAAGTATTTGTGTATGTAAGGAAATAGTTTTTGCGTTTTGAAACACCCAGCTGCCAGACTATCATAAGGATATCTAGAATTTATGATCGCATGGGAACTAGGTACTTGCTATTCTGTTTTATGTATATAAGCCGCAACACTTTTTTGGTTGAAGAAATATCAAACAACCCAAAGATCCAAAAGGCATATCTACCTACGTTATCTCCAAGACTGGTTACGGGTGTCGCTATTTTCTTGATTTTCATTTATTTATCTAATAAAACTGTAAAGTACAAAATATAAATAAAAAATAAACCACAAAACTAAAACTTTATATACATATCTTACAAAGAACATCTGGCCATAAATAGCCTGCCTCTGACAGTAGGTACCTACCTGGAACAAAGGTATTTTTATTATTACTGCCCACTGCTTTACTGCCCATCACGCTCGCCGCATTGCCACGTTGAATGGCTATTGCTAACCTTTGCATCAGGTACGAGCCAGAGCGGGAAACGCCTGATTTCACCCTCAATTTCTGCCCTACCTCGCTCACCAACGCCTTTGCCTCAGGCCCCAACTGCCTATGGTCTTCACTGGGATGGGCAAATGATATCGTGCATCCAACGCCGCAAACGGGATGACTTTGGTGCGTGGAATTTTTAGCACTTAATTTTTGGTAAGTGCTTTGGTAGCTTTGCGTCAGCAATGTTGCCCCCAGTCACCTAAGTCATACCGTCCTCTCTCCAGCAGCTAAAAAGCATAAAAAATATGCGGTGTTGGATGCATATGACAATTTGATAATAAACATCTATTAGATGCCTATACTGATTGGAGTAGGAACGAATAAAGTAGATGGAAAGTAATGCCATGTAAGGGATTAGGTGTTGTAAATGGCGCGCGCAGATCCAATACTAGATTGTCGGTAGGACTGAAGTAATTTTTTTGTATGAGAGTATAATATTGTGTGATATCGGTGCACAATAACATATGTGACACACGCCACACACGGTCTTGTATGCGGAATCTATTAGGGGTGGCCCCATTAAACTAAATTGTGCGCATAAACCCGTGAAGCTATTCATTAATTAATTAATCTTTTTGGGTATGTAGCCCAGATACACGCGTCCCTGTTTCAGTGTGAAAGTTTGTAATTCTGGATGTCGGTGAGCCTTCTTCAAGCGAGTGAAGATGTTTGCCATATTTCCATGATTGGTAGGCGGATTGTTCCTATCTCTAGTCATAGATAACAGTGCTTCCTATTTTCTGGTCCCGTGAGTATCTAGCTGGTACCTACTCGTATATTGGTCAGCCAGTCTCGTCGCGTCTTATCTACACCACACCAAAGCAAACTGGTGATCGATCTTTAAGTTCGCAAGGTAATTTAATCTAGTTATTTAGCTTTAATCATCGTGGATGCGTGGATGTCCACTGCTGAACATAGGCCTCCCCCCACGCCTTCCACACCGCTCGGCTCTGCGCCTCCTGCATCCATCAACTCCCTGCGACCTTCACTATGTCGTCCGTCCATCTCGTCGTCAGTTCGTTTTAACTTTATTAATACCTTGGTGTTTACCTAGACTATACCCAAATAAAAAATTAAGCCATCAAATCTGGACCCGCTACCTAGGTATATATCGAAAATTGTTATTCAGTTCATGATCTTTGGGCTTGCTCATTAAATAAACCCTGGCACCAATTATAGTTATGTGACTGTGTGATGACCTCACTTCGTGAGTCAATCTTTTCCTTCTGTCGGTTATGTAGGAAGTTATAGGTATAAAGTATTAATTTTTTGTGCATCTTTTATATTAATCATTGTGTTACCTGTCACTTTATGTCACCAATTACCTATTTAGTTATAAACATCTAATTTTAGTAAGAAAGAAAGAAAGAAAAAACATTTATTAACACAAACAACAACACCACAACATTGAAAGGGGAAATACAGGGAAACATTATAATTTTATTTTATTTTATTTTATTCGGGTGGTTTACAGCTGTAATACACAATGCATTAAAAAATAGTTTATCTATGAGCCATTTCCAAACCGCCACATATAAATTTAAAAAGATACTTTTCAAGTACCTAATCAATGTTTTTCTTATAAGCATATTACTAAACGAATACAATCACACATGTACTAAACCTGAATACCTGAAAAATAATACATTTATAAGTATAACAGATTACACAGTGCCGATGTAAATACCTATCCGATTATTTATTTATTGTGTAGTGTAGTAGATTAATTCACTATCACGCTATCGTTCACTAAAATTATTGCTCCAGTACTTCAGAGAATTACGCGTAGATATAGTTTGAGCGAATACCTTGGTAGGTACTTAGGTATTGCTATACAGCTAAACAAAATTTAAACCGGTTTGCAATGCAACGCTACCACCTACAAATCCTACAATGCCCTTACAACAAGTTGGTCGTCTGTGTCGTACCAGACCTACCTACTTACGTACCAACTATCGTTTTCCTGTTTATATTGAAACTAGCGACCCGCCCCGGCTTCGCACGGGTAAGCTTGATGTATTTCCATTTAATCTATAGGATTGTCAACATCTCTAACTAAGGGGTTAAAATGAGGGATGAAAGTTTAGAATGTCTACCTACTCGCTTGGTACTGACCTATACCATAATATTTAGGTATCTAGGTGGGTACGTTCGTTCAATTCTAATACCTAGTAATTCCATATTGTAGGTAATAAGTATTGTAATGGTGAGGAATTGGAAACGGATGTTGTCTTTATCAACGTTTAGTCATAACCATCGTGTTTGCATAGCCTACCTAAGCTGCGTACGGTTTCAGACTTGTCTAGCTAGCTACCATTTATTGGTAATATTTAAAGTGAAGGTATAAATAATGGAGAAAAGGCCTGTACCGACTGACCTACTTAAAAGTAATTAATGTACCTAGTTGATTGTTGCTATTCGATTCAACCGTAAGTTCTCGTAGAAATCTACGATTTATGCAAGATCCCACAAACTTCTTATCAAATGGCTCATACAGAACAAGTAAGCATTACGTCATGTTAGTAAACTAGGTAGGTACCTACCAAACTAACTACCAGTAGGTACATAGGTATCTGTGGCACTGAGTTTGGATTAGTAAGATAAGATAGATACCTACCTATTAATAAACCCATATTGGTATTAAGTAATACCTAGAGTTATATTTTAGATTTTCTTGCCAGATGTTAAATGTTCTCCTTCTTCTTCCTTCTTCTCTTTAACTTCGCGCTAGAATTTGACCATAATTTAAATTGTACGTTACAAACTGATCGTCTAATTTTTTGCTCTAATCTGCAACTGGCGCCAGTGTAGTGGAAGTTATAAATATCGGAACGTTCTATTTTGGGCTGCAATCGTTTATTCAGTGGTTCTCCACTAGATTAACCGAAACTAAACTCTGTGGAACAAAGCTATTAGCCTCGATCCTAAGCAATCCTCGATCGAGAAGTGTAGGTAGGCTACCAATAGGTACTCAAAGAAGAGATACTCCTCTACCTCCATTCTGCAAATATTTTTTTTTTATGGTACTCATTGACAAACGAACAGACAGCCCACCTGATGGTGAGGGGTAACTGTCGCCCATAACATCTACAATTCATACATTTAGGTTACAGATAACAAAAATTTAAATACTCATGCCTGTAATTTCGCTGTCTACATTATCCTTCAAACCGGAACACAACAATGCAAGCATTGTTGTTTGGCGGCAGAAATAGATACGGCGGCGTACCTACCTAATTACTAATTGTAATTATTTTTATAGTTGCAATTGGCAGAAGCCCGGGAAGTGAGGTTCACCTTGCCGCTGACTGAGCCCCTCTCTATTGGTGCTCACATCGTTTGCACAGGCACGCCCATAGAAGATATACCATGGTGAGTAATGCGCTGTAGACACCTGTAAGTATTGTATGGTTTCAGTCACAGAAACTAAATAATAATAATGCTTAATGCTTGGACCACTCACACAGAGCCATCTAGCCCCAAAGTAAGCAAAGCTTGTGTTATGGGTGCTAGACAACTGATAAACTACATATATACTTTTAAATACATACATATTATAGCCCAGACCCGTAACAGAAATTGAAATTCATCATTTATATTTCTGCCCGGCCGGGAATCGAACCCTTGACCTCGGCGTGGCCAACTGACCCACTCAGGTCGTCAAATAAGTACATATTAATTATAAAAGTACCAAACGGTCACCCATACAAGTTACAATGTATAAAAATGTAGATTATTATATTAGACGGGACTTGTACGAGATGACCACGAGTCGTCTCGTGACCACGGTGGGTGTAACCCTACCGAAACGACGGGAAAACAAATCGAAAAGGTACGTCGCGTTCAAATCCCGTCTAATACATATAACAATAAGTGTAAAGAACGCAAGTTTAGTTTGAAACAAAAATGAAGATGTTTTGCACTTTCTTCTCAGAAAAGGTATTAAAATTAAGGATCTTATCACGAAATACCTTTCCGAGTAACTTCGGTTATCTACACTTAAGCTGTCTGAAAATCGCCCATTGACGTGCAACATTTGAAACAGAGAGGTTTATTAACCTCTCTGTGTATTGTTGATACTGACCGAAATTAATTAATATACCTACAGTTTCTATGAAACACAATAGGTACATTTCTTAACACTCCTGTAGAAACGAAATAATAAATACAATATAAAGAATGATAAAAAAGCTTCTTAAAACAACGGTACTGCTCGCAAAAATGCTCCCGCCATTGCATTTCAATCGAGCTCTGTAGGTATAATAGTTTTTTATATTATGGTATAACCCGCGTCACGAAAGAAGAGACTTGTCAAATGGCAGTGGAGGGGATTTCGCGCAGGTAATCGTATACAGCGCAAGTCGAACCACGTGACCCGCCAAGGCTCTTCTTATTCGACACTAGCTATAACATATTTATTATTATTTGTTTATTTATTTATTTTTCAATTGCTTCAAAACTTACATAGGTATATACTTTGAAGCATTTGTGAAGAGTAGATATGTCTCCTAGTTTCCTAGCTATACAAGTGCTAAAAGGTACCCTAAAACAAAAATTATTGTGTAAAATTGGAAAATCTGAACCACTTTTCAATTCTGTAGATACTGTAGTGTCCTAGGTTAATTTGGTGCGTGAAAGCATAACTCCAATGTTACTCCTACAATAGAAACTTAAATCATTCATATTTCAAACGTTTAAAGTTCTGCAAAACAACTTTTAGTAAAATTGCAAATTTTCTAAGTTTTGTAAATAGTTTATATTCACCGGCAGGTCCTGGTATGTCCAAAAGAGTTTAGAAAGCTTTATTTATTTTTACTAACCATATTGATTTTAAAACGCATGTCAGCAAGGCTTCTTAATACTTCCAGTAGATACTACTGGAATATAATATACCTAATAAGAATGGAATATTGGAATTGGAAATGAATAGAATTAGATAATTTATATAGTAGGTATATTTAATCAAAATGTTAGTATATGAGCAAAAATTTTAAATGTTCAATGAAAAACACTTCAGTGATTGAGCAGGTTTGTCCAGTTATATTTGTAGAAATATGAATGAATACTCACGTATTAGTTGCAATCTTGTCGTAAATAGATAGATAAGCACTATCTTGAAGATTTTGGCGTCATGATAAACCTCACAATACACCATAAAGCACTACGATTAAGACGATTTACGACGATTACGAACCAGTACGATTTGGGAGAGAAACTTTGTCGTGCCAACGGCCTATTTTGGAATGAGTTATTAGGAAGGCGGTATCTTAGCGCCATCTAGGGTATAAGAGATGGCTATTTAACCTAGGAAATAATGACAAATATAAATAAACACATTGTTTATTGGTACAAAAATATTTTTCAATGTTCTGCGTTTTGATCACTGTAAGCCATTACAGGGTGCAGCTACGGATAAATGACCTGAGGGGGCATTGTTGTTTTCAAATTGCATCGAGGTACTCGTTGTCGAATCGATATAAGATTATTCTGATGTATTCTGTACTGAAGTGTAGACTAGATAGGTAGATACGTTAATACTGTGTGACTTATTGTCCATGTCAATAAAATTATTTGAGCTACGTTAATCTGTTTGCAACCTAATAATATTGATAAAAAATATACTTACTTAGGTACCTATCTAATTAAATTGCTTAAATAATTTTGTAATCGCGCTGAGTCGTACAGCTTAAAATAGGTGATGTACCTATGCGCGAAATAGCTCCATGACGGACAAGCAAAGGTCAGGCCAGAGAGGTCAGACGGTTTAATAACAATTATAATTCATCGTTTCCATAAGAGCCGCGCGAGCCGTAGCTGTTAACGTAGTTACCTAAAGGTTACAAACAAATAACATTATTACACATCACTTTGTTTATTAAAATAATTCTTGGCGTCAATATCCCGGGTTGTGTGCCCGCGCGCGAGTGCCCAGGTTCCGATATGACCACGATCCAGGATTTGGCAGAGCATCTAATTACAATAGAGCGCCTGCCGTCTTACCTCTGTGACTTCTGTGATCCAATAAACAAGGGAACCTGACCAGATTAAAATAAATAAATAAATAAATAATCGTTGACAAATTCACACAGCGCCATCTAGCCCCAAAGTAAGCATAGCTTGTGTTATGGGTGCTAGGTAACTGATAAACTACTTATATACTTTTTGAATACATACTCATTGTACATAGAACACCCAGACCCGTAACAGAAATTAAAATTCATCATTTCAATTTCTGCCCGGCCGGGAATCGAACCCGGGACCTCTTGCGTGTTGATCACTGAACCACTCAGGTCGTCATTGGGTGAATCCTTTGAAAGGAAAGATGGTGCAGATGGAAAGTGTTCAGATAATGATGTTCTTCTCAGACAAAGTGTTGCATTCCTTGGTCGACGGCAACCAAGGTACCTATTGATTATAAAGCTTGAAAATCTACGACTTAAGGTTATGACGTCCGCCGGTCTCGAGTTTTTAGTCTGTGTAATTCCTTCGCATACTTCCCGAAGTACAACCTGTAGAAGAGCGACTTTTATACCAGGCTTGCCTATTATTCCAGGTTCGCACTGAACATAGGCTGCGGCGATGCGGAGTCGGGCCACGCGGACGTCGCTGTCCACTTCAACGTGCGCATGCCGCAGTGCTACGTCGTCCGCAACACCAAGAAGGGCGGGAAGTGGGCCAGTGAAGAGACCACTTCTTACAGGTGAGTGTGAGAATCATCATCTTCATCATCACAGCCCATAACAGTCCGTTGCAGGATTTAGAGCTTGTCCCACGAAAAGGGAGATTATTGCCATAATCTCCACGCTGGGCAGGCGGGTTGGAGATCGCAGTGTGTTAATGTTGCCCTTTGTCCAGCCTACGGAGACTGTAGACCTTTTGCCTCGAAACATAATTCGCCTTGTACGACACCCACGAGTTTAATTGTTGTTGCTATTCTATTCTGCCGGACTACACGCGGCCATTCCCGGTCACGGCCGTGAGAATGGAGCTAGTTAAAAATCGCGTTTCCAGTCAAAGCTGGAAACACAATAGCCCTACCAAACGTTGGGAGTTTTTTCCGCATGTATGTTGTGGTTATGCTGAACACCTTATCCTTTAAACTGGAACATCAACGCAAAAAATGTTATTTGTCAGACTCCTTAGGCGTTACAGAGTCCTACCTACCACCGATAGAATCGTGTTTCGTAATTATCAAGGAATTATATTACATTAGGTATTATTTAGTATTGTAGGTGATGTGTCATGAGAGATTGTGATGTGAATTCTGTACTCACAAATTGAGTGTTCATCATACCTACAGGCATTTAATAGTTATGTTGTCTGATGCCTAGTGTTGTTTTAAGTCACTTTTGGCACAGCTATGCTACGGATAGGCCAGATCAGCCACCGCACCGCAGGGTTTCAACTTCGCTAATCTGATTAGACAGTCTATTGTTTTGTAGAGTAAATGTCGCGAATTTAATACGCGAGATCTCGTAAAATAGTCGGTAAGTGTCACACCGTTGTTGTCAATCTTTTTGTATTGTGGTAACCCCGCTTTGGCTATGCTTTTGAATATAACGGTTCTGAAGGTTGACACGAGGACAGAAAACGACGCTTTGTTGGTGGGTGCACTTAAACCCCAAGGTACGTGAACGGAGCAGATCAGGGCATAAGGAGTGCGCAGTACGACGCAGCGACCTGTGACCCTGGTAAGTGTTCATGTATATATTATACGACTGTCATTTATATGGTGTGGAAAGATGATGAGCCTGTACGTATGGAACTAGCACAGTAGCTTTCCATTTGAATCCAATAAACGCTAGTATAATATACTCTGAGTAGTGTCATAGACATGGTGCGTAGAAATTGGACTGGAGCGAGTTCCTCTCGTCCAAAGACAGTCGACTCATAGTTGGAGCAACCGTGGCAGGACTATGGGGAAGGTGGAGGTCCTCGTGGAGGCAAAGCTTCCACGTCCGGCGGGTACTGGCTAGGTCAAGATCTAGGTAAACTGCTCAGACCAGGCACCTATGATCAGCGAGTGTACTGGGAAGGCGGGTAGCCCGCCTCCCAGAATCACGGAGACCAAGAAGATGGAAAGTACCCGGGCGATTTGTTACGCTTAGACCGGAGCGAGTCGACTGTGTTTGCTCAGCTTACTTGATAACAGTACGTACGACGTGAATGTAATACCGTCAATTCATTACCGTACATGCATTGGCTTATACTGCAGTTGATTCATCTTATTACACCATGTGTATGTTATTATTTGTTGTCCTAATTGTATACGATTTATACTGATTCATGATTATGAACCTACGGCACTATTAGTATATAGATAATTCATGGAAAGGGACGACAAAATGGTGGAGGTGCTGGGATTTTTCGGAAGCCAGATTCATATCTGGTTACTCCGGGTTCGGTTTCCTCATATTTGAAGCAATATAAACTATGGAGAATTTCATTTCATTTTCTTCAGACTTATCTATGTTCAGATAGAAAGGATTTACTTTCTACAGCTTACCTACGAAAAGTTAAAAAAAAAAAAATTTTTTACCGTCCCTACGTCGTTTTAATTACATTTCCATATTATTGTGTACGCGTATAAACAATGGATGCACCATACGTATAATTAAAATATTGTGTTAATTGCTGATACCACTATTATCTCTTTAACTGATTAATCCCTTTATAGCTCAACATCTTTAAAACATTTAATATGTTGATAATGAGATAGGTTTAGGGAAATAAAAATACAAGTGTTTCTCAGAAATTTCACGTGTTCTAATCTGGCACTGTATGCAACGCGCAAAATTCTCTGACTTCTCAAACTCACACAAGTCGATAGATTACCCCATTTATGCTTTTCAGTCGATACAAAGTTATTCAGTGGTATGTTATAGTATTGCTACACAGACTTAAATGAACTAAATAAATTCATTACGTAATTTAGAAGAATTATTTGGGTTTGTTACAGAAATGTCACAAAAGCTATAAAGGGTACCTAGTACCTTCGGATTTATTTTTAGATAAAATCAGGTTGGCCAACTTGGAGACAAAGTCAACTTCCGAGTTACTCTAGTTTTTAAGTATATGGTATAAAGGTACGTTCGAATACTAGGTTCTAATACATGTTGTTATGTCACTGTGTTAGAATAAATATTAATTGTACAAAGATGAAAAGCAAGGAAGACTAAGTTCGATTTCGCCACTAAATTAAGAGTTCCATTCGTGACACTATGTCCATAAAAAACAACAACGTTATTTTCACAAACAAAACTGCTATGAGAAACGGAACACAGAAAAGCTCGTAATTTTTTTTCTCGCGCCGTCTTTCTTTCCGTTTTTTGAATTGTTGGGAAAAATTGTTTTTTGTACTAAGATTTAGAATTTTGGTCGAAAATTCACGAGTTTACATTAAAATCGTACAGAAACTACTTAGGTGTTGATGTGAGTTATTGTATTTGCTTGAACAAGTGCAGTGAAACATTTTCTCAGACGATCTGCGGTTTGTAGCCAGGTGAGTAGTTGTGCACCTGATGAAGTGTTCTTTGAGTTCAACTCAAACCCATAGTGGATAACACCTAATCGCGTTACGTTTATGCTCATTTCAGCCTGAAAGTAGTAGGAACATACCCGTTGGTAACCATCACGATATTTCAACCGCAGAGTTGAGATTTGAGAAGTACGCAAGTAATAAGTACCTATCTGTTTGCGCGGTCGGCCGGGCGGAATAAAATTAATCTAACGACTAACGCCACAGCCACATATAATTGAAATTTTTATTATAATACGTATCTATATGAAGTGGTGAGTAAGTTTAAAACTTTTTTGCCGCATTATAGAACTTCTAGTACAGGTAAAGGTTGTTCAGGTGAATTGTAACTAGGTTATGAAGTAAGGGGGTTTCATTCACTGTGTACTGAAATTACCCAGAGAGTAATATAAGTTATATAAAAATAAATATTTTAAAAGCATACATGTGTGCCTATGCACTGTTGATGTATAGTTACAGACATTTATTCTTGTAATTTGTGGAAATGTGAATTTCAGCTGTAACAATGGATGAAGTTCTATCTAAAAGAGTGGAATTAAGAAGGGCTGCACTAGAAGAAGTTCACAATGCAGCAAAGGCTGCATATGAGCCACTACACCGGTAACAGGAAACTCTATGCTGGCGCTCCTCCGTTTTATGGCCCTTTCGAAGACACTTCAGGCGCCGTCCATGAAGTTTCTGCTTTCGGGCTTCAACATTCGTGACCTTCCTACAGTCGTCACTGGTGTGATAGGTCAACTTGCAGAAAAGGCACAAACATCAGCATAGAGTCGCTCTTCAATCTGTCTCCGAAGCCGAAGCCGAATGTCTCCTTACCACTTTAGGTTTAGGTTTTTCTTGGATGATCGACTCTTGCATGTAGTGCTTAGGTGGTTGACTCCAATGGAAGTACAGCACCTAATGGAGTTGCGGTTAATTATAGTACAGCTGTCGATTTCTTTTTAGCCATAATAATTTTATTTAAGTTGTGTCTAATGGACACCATTGTATTCACCGTATCAATCAGATGTAGTTCATGAATAGCCTGAGCAGGGAGTTTACGTAGGACCATGGCTCTTGGGTGGTTGCCTTTGCAGGTTCGCCTAGTCTTTTTAGAAAGTTCAGATGTCAGTCCGCCTCATTAGGCGTGGCTCTGCGGCTCTCGCTGTCCTCTGTGGCGGTCTTACACAATTCAGTGTAATGGGAATCCACAATTGTGACATGGTTTTCATTTGTTGTTGTTAACCCAGAAATTGCTTCCAAAACTTCACCTCATGAACGGCTGATAGGGTGCGACAACTTATCAGTATTTATCAGGTTCCTGTCATGTATATTGGCTTTGAGCTGATCCCCAGGGCTCTGTATGTTTGGGGCAATCTCCAGAGAACTTTGGTGGATTTAATATTGGAACTCTTGGAGTTGTGAGGGCGTCTCCTGGCTGTGTGGGCTTCTGTTGCACCTGACACTGATTTTGGATAAATTTAGTCAGGGAAAGTCCCCTTAAATGAATAGAATGAGATTTTATCAGTGACTACTTACTGTGAATGTCACATACAAAACCCGTAAATATGAATTTCTTATGGTCGTTAGAGAGTACAGGAATCACTAACTCGCCCAAAGCTACAAGACAAGAAGAGGCTGTCCGTCACTTCAATGAGACAGTGCAAAATCAAAATAAGCTTTATTTAGTCAAGTGGCCATGGACTCAGCATCCTTCGGGACTGCCATCAAACTTTGGCATGGTTCTGGGTCGGTTAAGAAGTGCCCTGAGAAGACTCGACTCAAGTTCTCTAAAGGAATATGATAGCGTTTTAAGGGAATAATTTGAACTTGGCATTACAGTGATCATTAGTCAAGAACATGCGGAAAAGAGCGACCACACACATCATTATCTGCCACATCATATGGTCAAGCAAAAGGGGAAGCCTAGAAGGATCGTATACGACGCATCTGTAAAGTAGACTGGGCAGAAGAGCCTTAATGAGTGTCAGTACAGCGGCCCCTCAATGCTTGAAGATCTGACAGCGCTACTTCTGAAATTCCGGACGAAAAGGTTTGGCATACTAGCTGATGTGGAGAAGGCTTTTCTATAAGTAGCACTTCAAGAGGAAGATCGTGACGTGACAAGTTTTTGTAGTTAAAATATATCAACGGGGAAACAACCGAAGATAACCTATTGCATCTAGGATTCTGCAGAGTTCCATTTGGGGTAATGTCAAGTCCATTCCTGCTTACCGCCACAATCTGACACCATATGAGCCAGACAAATGAGGCATTACTAAAGTCAGTAGCAGATAGATGATATGTCGACAACTTAGTCACGGGTGCTAAGCATGTATATACCAAGACAAGGTCTGCTTTCGAGCAAATATCCATGAATATCAGTGACTGGATTTCCAATAATCAAACTTTCATTGAAATTGTACCAAAGACACCAGTCAATGAACAAGAGTAACGTCAAAGTACTGGGCCTAAATTGGAATGTACCCAAATGTACCTGATAAGCTGTCCTTAAATCTGACAGAGAGTCACTTCGGCACGGAACCTCCTTTAAGCACGAAGATAAAAGTCATTCGAGCTTTAGCGCGCGTGTATGATCCTTGTGGTGTTGCGTGTCTACACCTGCAATCATTGAAGCTTATCTTTCAACAGATATGTGAGAAGAAATTTAAATGGGACACTGAACTATCAACTGAGTTGATTCTGTCAGTAAAAGAAGAGATGGACCGTCTAAAGATAATACTGGACATTGAGATACCCAGATTTCTAGGATCAGACACATCTAATGCTGGCCTCAAGTACCAGCTACACTGTTTCACGGACGCATCAAAGGACGCCTACGCTGCTGTCATATACATCAAAGTATTTGATGAGAACAAAAGCTCCGTATCCTTCCTCATAACAAAATCACATGTATCTCAAGCTAAGGATAAAGATGAGCTAATAATACCCAGATTAGAACTCCTTGGATTCATGATAGGGAGCAGACTCCTGAAATACGTGAGGAATAACTTGGAGCTGAAGATACACAAAGAGTATATATGGTCAGATAGCCAAGTAGTACTTAGTTGGATGACGTCGAGCAAGCTACTTCTGTCTCTCGTTGCTAACAGGATCAGAAAGATAAA
Organism: Blastobasis lacticolella; assembly: GCA_905147135.1. NCBI lineage: Eukaryota > Metazoa > Arthropoda > Insecta > Lepidoptera > Blastobasidae > Blastobasis > Blastobasis lacticolella. Next base: position 13,032,915 of record LR990041.1, read on the forward strand.
ACAAAATCATCCAAACACTAAGATGTGTTACATCAGCACAAAATTGAACCCTGCTGATATTGCCACCCGACCAAAGTTGTTTACAGAGAAGAAAGACGTCTGGTAGAATGGACCTGAGTTTCTCGCTAAGGACGAGTCCTATTGGCCCGAGAATCGACTCTATAAGACATATCACAACCTTCTTTTTTTTGGGGAGGTCCTAGGCGAAAGCCTAGGTAAGTCAACACAGGATACACCCAATGGTGGGGATGAATCCGTACAGACATCTAGAATCTCGAATCGTCTTGCAGAAGGACCTCAAGGAATACCTCAAGTACAAGGATAATTCTGTTTGCAATGTATCAAACATAGCGGTGGTCCATACCGCTTACCAGCTGCACCGGCATTACCATCGGAGAGAGTGAACTACGACGGTGTTTATATGTATACAGGCGTTGACTACTGAGGTCATTTATTTGTGAACACACCAACTGGAAAGGCGAATAGGTGGACAGCTTTGTTCACATGTCTAACAGTTCGAGCTATTCACTTAGAAGTCGTGAATGAACCTTCCGCTGAAGAGTGCCTTCTAGCACTGCGAAGGTTTTCAGCAACTAGGAATATACCAAAAAGGATGTACTCAGATAATGCGACATACTTCAAATTGGTGTCTGAAGTGGTACAGCAGCCATACTGCGTAAAAAACAATATACAATGGAAATTTACACCACAATTAGCCCCTTGACATGGAGCGTTATATGAACGCCTGCAGGGCTAGCACATGGTGCTCTCGCGCACGATTATCGAGAAAAGGCATGACATAGGTATTGCTATCTCTTTCATCTCAGCATTGAGAGAAGCAAACAAACGCTCTCCCGCGGCGCGAGCTTTGTCGCGGATACACTTGTGCTAGCCATGCTGGTAGCGTTAGTAAAACACTGCCTTAAACGAACCCTAGATAAACGCTTTCTCAACGATAGCAGGCTATTAACAGTTGTGAAAGAAACAGAGGCAATATTCAACACAAGGCCACTGACAAAGGTCGGTACGGAAGTGGAGCAAGTCCTACGACCAGCAGATTTTTAAGTCTGGGTAAATGCCTGACTGTGAAACCAGCATTAGCAGAAGCTCCGGCAAATAGCACAACTACAAAGAATGACTTGATAGAGAGCTGGAAGAAGGGGCTAGAAACCCTAGAAGAATTTAAAAGGATGTTCATAGGTCAGTATTTGGTGGCACTCAGGGAAAGGTCCAATCACGCACCCAAATAACCCAGAGTGAAGTGCCATCAAGCATCACAAGTCGGTGATCTCGTGCAAATTAAGGCTGACTATAAAAATAAGAGTCAATGGAAAGTGGGCAAAATTGACACATTGATTCAGGGGTGCAACGGTCAGTGTAGAGTCGCGCGAGGTAAAGTAGACGATTCTACATTAACGCGCTCTATCGGACACCTCTATCCTTTAGAGGTGGTTGAAGACGAGGAACCACCAGAAGCAGAGGCGATATCAGAGGACCTACCTAGCGTACCAGAAGTTAATCTACCAGGTGTCACTGATCCTCCAGCACTCGAAGTTCGAGTGGATCTCGAGCAGGATAACCCAGATGACCATGTAGTAAAGGGTCAGAATAAAGCCCTGCCACCAGTCTGACCAGCGAGAGGTAGAACAAGAAGTGAGGAGTAAGCGATTAGCAGCCATTCGCGCAAGAGAGAAAATCATGGAATGGACACGTCACTTACTTGCCTTGCTGCCCTAACCTTCTTCGCTGTTGGGAGTGTCGCGAATTTAATACGCGAGATCTCGTAAAATAGTCGGTAAGTGTCACACCGTTGTTGTCAATCTTTTTGTATTGTGGTAACCCCGCTTTGGCTATGCTTTTGAATATAACGGTTCTGAAGGTTGACACGAGGACAGAAAACGACGCTTTGTTGGTGGGTGCACTTAAACCCCAAGGTACGTGAACGGAGCAGATCAGGGCATAAGGAGTGCGCAGTACGACGCAGCGACCTGTGACCCTGGTAAGTGTTCATGTATATATTATACGACTGTCATTTATATGGTGTGGAAAGATGATGAGCCTGTACGTATGGAACTAGCACAGTAGCTTTCCATTTGAATCCAATAAACGCTAGTATAATATACTCTGAGTAGTGTCATAGACATGGTGCGTAGAAATTGGACTGGAGCGAGTTCCTCTCGCCCAAAGACAGTCGACTCATAGTTGGAGCAACCGTGGCAGGACTATGGGGAAGGTGGAGGTCCTCGTGGAGGCAAAGCTTCCACGTCCGGCGGGTACTGGCTAGGTCAAGATCTAGGTAAACTGCTCAGACCAGGCACCTATGATCAGCGAGTGTACTGGGAAGGCGGGTAGCCCGCCTCCCAGAATCACGGAGACCAAGAAGATGGAAAGTACCCGGGCGATTTGTTACGCTTAGACCGGAGCGAGTCGACTGTGTTTGCTCAGCTTACTTGATAACAGTACGTACGACGTGAATGTAATACCGTCAATTCATTACCGTACATGCATTGGCTTATACTGCAGTTGATTCATCTTATTACACCATGTGTATGTTATTATTTGTTGTCCTAATTGTATACGATTTATACTGATTCATGATTATGAACCTACGGCACTATTAGTATATAGATAATTCATGGAAAGGGACGACAGTAAACAAATTCCTAAAGGTAGGTATATATATAATCAAACTAATGGACCTGCCACCACCTCGTTTGCGTACACATACGTAATTAAAATCCGTTGCGTTGGTTAAATGACCTAAGCGTACATATAGGTTTAGCTAGTGTCAAATAAGAAGAGACTTGGCGGGTCACGTGGTTCGACTTGCGCTGTATACGATTACCTGCGCGAAATCCCCTTCACTGCCATTTGACAAGTCTCTTCTTTCGTGATATACATAGGGACAGACGGCGTAGTGCTACTTTGTTGTATACTATGTATAGACTGCGACACTCAAACACGATAGCAAACACACAATTGCATGTAACCCGGAGAATTCTTTCTAAATGTCTGATAGGTATATTGCTACTTGAGTTGCACTGTAAACATGTCCTCTATATTTCCATCGCCAGAATGTTCCCTTTCAAAACTGGGCGGCCGTTCACGATAGAGGTGCTGGTGGATGAGAAGGAGACCTTATGGGCCGTGGACGGGAAGCCCTACTGCACCTACGCGCACCGGGTGCCGAGCCCCTTCAACGCGAGCTGGGTGCAAGTCGCCGGGATCAAGGACGCCTCGCTCAACATCGAGAAGACAGATGTGTACCCCGTGTTGGCACCGCCCGTTTTGGAGGTAGCCTACCTTGTCAATTTTATCTGGCTTTATATTTCGTAGATATCGGTGTGTAAGTGACAATGCACTTGCGGGTCTGCATTTTTGTTGCCTGCAACCTAAATCTAAACCTACACCAACCTAAATTCATGAGTCGTGATGTTTTGAGCGACATTCACCGCTTACCTTCAGGTGGCCAGACAATAGAACTTATGTATGTAGCGATAGCACAGTGGCGTAGCATAGGTCACTAGCACCCGGTGCGGATTCCAAATTTGCCGCCCTCTTATTTTTGTAATCCATTATAAAAAATTTGGGGCATGGTAAAAAGAGTACTTTTATTGATTAACACTAACCTGAAAAGTGAAATTAACATTTTTGACATAGAGTAAAGTTTTGTAAAGTTTGGTAGTTAGATATTATATATTTATTTGGCATGTTACTATTTTCGTTCCGATTGTACCTGCGCGCACCGGCGCTCGCAGCTAGGTAACAACAAAAAAAAAATGACGAAAAAAACACTAAAAGAAATTAACTTTTTTTTTAAATTTTAATTTTTTTTCTAACTGCCACCACCGCAGCGCCGCCCCCGGCAAAGTGCCGCCCGGTGCGGACCGCACCCTCCGCCCCCCCCATGCTACGCCACTGCGATAGCATATTCGAGTGAAATGTTACACTTATTTAGATGAAACAGTTCCCACGCAGACTTAGGCATCAGAACGCCAAAGTAACGTAACTAATCAATCAACTTCGCCACGTGAGTCATTCACGATGTGTTGTAGTTCTGCAACTGCAAACATTGTTTGTGAGTAGGTATACTTACTTAGCGACAACATATTACTTTTCTAAAGACATTATCGAACACATAAAGCCAAGTTAATAAGTCCCATTAAGTAGCGCCTTTATACAGTACCTAAGTACCTACCTTTTAATCTCTTGGAACGGAATTCTGACCGAGCCACTCTTTCATTGTTTTCAATGGAGACACCCAAACTATGGCCAAATCCTTTAATTTTTCTGGATATACCTTCAAGCACATACGATAATTTTAATCTACAGGTATATAGGTACGTACATATTTATATCAGAAAAATATTAAAGCTGAGTGTGTATTTTTAACAGGCAACTAAGGAACCCTACAGGACACAGTGCACGTGGCTCATAGAAAACATGTCATGTTGTCGCCGACAAGTCTTGGCCGTTTTTAAATAATTATTCAACAAGAGCTCGACATAATAAGCGTTATCTTATCATCTGCCTTGAGAGACCATCGGATGACCTTAGCCTCCTCCTCATATATTTATTTTTCCAGGTACCAGTAAGATCATCGTTCCAAGCGCCGGCGGGGGACGAACCGACGTGGTGTCCCAATTTAATAGCTTCATTACCTCACGGGCTTCCAGATGGACATCAGATAGTAATCAGTGGAAGGTATGTATGTGTGCCGTGTCATAAAATTATACTTACTATTAAAGTGGGTACTAAATGTGTGCATAATCCAACAAGGTATAGTAACTCTATTAGAATCACTAAATATATATTATAAAACAATTTTAATAGAGGACAATTTTTTTTTATAAGAGTGTAACGCGATATCTTGTCGGCGGCCACAGAAGTTATTTCCCCACACTAGTACAGTTGACTAGGGGGTCTAAAAAGGCCACATTAGCGTTTAATATTATGATTCATATTAGAGTGCCACAAATTATCTGATCCGGTGGTCAATACTGGAACCAAGTGACGTCATTTTGATTTGTCATATCAATGTCAACAACAGCGACGCTGCACATAAGTTTGTGACTAATAAATGTGAATCATAAGTCAAAATATGAGTCAATTGCACTAGCGACATATCTTTTATCGTTTGTCCGGTAGAGTGAACTAGTGAGACTTCTTTTCTCGTTCATCCGGTAGAGTGAACTAATGACACTTCTTTTTCGTTTGTCCGTTAAGATGAACTAGTGAGACTTCTTTTCTCTTTTGTCCGGTAGAGTAAACTAGTGAGACTTCTTTTCTCGTTCATCCGGTAAAGTGAACTAATGACACTTCTTTTCTCGTTTGTCCGTTAAGGTGAACTAGTGAGACTTCTTTTCTCTTTTGTCCGGTAGAGTAAACTAGTAAGACTTATTTTCTCGTTCATCCGGTAGAGTGAACTAATGACACTTCTTTTCTCGTTTGTCCGTTAAGATGAACTAGTGAGACTTCTTTTCTCTTTTGTCCGGTAGAGTAAACTAGTGAGACTTCTTTTCTCGTTCATCCGGTAAAGTGAACTAATGACACTTCTTTTCTCGTTTGTCCGTTAAGGTGAACTAGTAAGACTTCTTTTCTCGTTCATCCGGTAGAGTGAATTAATGACACTTCTTTTGTCGTTTGTCCGTTAGGGTGAACTAGTGAGACTTCTTTTCTCTTTTGTCCGGTAGAGTAAACTAGTGAGACTTCTTTTCCCGTTCATCCGGTAGAGTAAACTAGTGAGACTTCTTTTCTCGTTCATCCGGTAGAGTAAACTAAAGAGATTCTTTTCTGTTTGTCCGCTAGAGTGAACTAGTGAGACTATTTTTGTCGTTCATCCGGTAGTGAATTAGTTGCACTTCTTTTCCCATTAGTCCAGTACAGTGACCTACTGACACCTCCATGCACTCCCAGACTGCGTCCGATGCTGCACTCGTTCACGGTGGAGCTGTTGGACCGCGCACACGAGTGGCCGACGCCCAACGTGCACGCGCACGCGAACCTGCGCGCCCACGACGAGGCGCAGCTCGACCGGCAGCTGGTCGTGCTGAACGCCTGGCTGGGCGGCTGGGGCGCCGAGCGCCGGCAGCGGACTGCGAGACTCGTGCCTGGTACTAAGGTATGGGTTACGTCATAGCTGCTACGACATATTGGCATCTCGACCGGCAGCTGGTCGTGCTGAACGCCTGGCTGGGCGGCTGGGGCGCCGAGCGCCGGCAGCGGACTGCGAGACTCGTGCCTGGTACTAAGGTATGGGTTACGTCATAGCTGCTACGACATATTGGCATCTCGACCGGCAGCTGGTCGTGCTGAACGCCTGGCTGGGCGGCTGGGGCGCCGAGCGCCGGCAGCGGACTGCGAGACTCGTGCCTGGTACTAAGGTATGGGTTACGTCATAGCTGCTACGACATATTGGCATCTCGACCGGCAGCTGGTCGTGCTGAACGCCTGGCTGGGCGGCTGGGGCGCCGAGCGCCGGCAGCGGACTGCGAGACTCGTGCCTGGTACTAAGGTATGGGTTACGTCATAGCTGCTACGACATATTGGCATCTCGACCGGCAGCTGGTCGTGCTGAACGCCTGGCTGGGCGGCTGGGGCGCCGAGCGCCGGCAGCGGACTGCGAGACTCGTGCCTGGTACTAAGGTATGGGTTACGTCATAGCTGCTACGACATATTGGCATCTCGACCGGCAGCTGGTCGTGCTGAACGCCTGGCTGGGCGGCTGGGGCGCCGAGCGCCGGCAGCGGACTGCGAGACTCGTGCCTGGTACTAAGGTATGGGTTACGTCATAGCTGCTACGACATATTGGCATCTCGACCGGCAGCTGGTCGTGCTGAACGCCTGGCTGGGCGGCTGGGGCGCCGAGCGCCGGCAGCGGACTGCGAGACTCGTGCCTGGTACTAAGGTATGGGTTACGTCATAGCTGCTACGACATATTGGCATCTCGACCGGCAGCTGGTCGTGCTGAACGCCTGGCTGGGCGGCTGGGGCGCCGAGCGCCGGCAGCGGACTGCGAGACTCGTGCCTGGTACTAAGGTATGGGTTACGTCATAGCTGCTACGACATATTGGCATCTCGACCGGCAGCTGGTCGTGCTGAACGCCTGGCTGGGCGGCTGGGGCGCCGAGCGCCGGCAGCGGACTGCGAGACTCGTGCCTGGTACTAAGGTATGGGTTACGTCATAGCTGCTACGACATATTGGCATCTCGACCGGCAGCTGGTCGTGCTGAACGCCTGGCTGGGCGGCTGGGGCGCCGAGCGCCGGCAGCGGACTGCGAGACTCGTGCCTGGTACTAAGGTATGGGTTACGTCATAGCTGCTACGACATATTGGCATCTCGACCGGCAGCTGGTCGTGCTGAACGCCTGGCTGGGCGGCTGGGCGCCGAGCGACGGCAGCGGACTGCGAGACTCGAGCCTGGTACTAAGGTATGGGTTACGTCATAGCTGCTACGACATATTGGCATCTCGACCGGCAGCTGGTCGTGCTGAACGCCTGGCTGGGCGGCTGGGCGCCGAGCGACGGCAGCGGACTGCGAGACTCTTGCCTGGTACCAAGGTATGACATCTTGACGTGAAATTCCCGGATGTGTTCTGGCGCGCGAGGCATGGGGACCCCATGACCATGATCAAGGGTTTGGCAGCACGACCGGCAGCTGGTCGTGCTGAACGCCTGGCTGGGCGGCTAGGGCGCCGAGCGACGGCAGCGGACTGCGAGACTCGACTAAGATATGGGTTATATTATAGCTGCCGCGTATGACGTCATCTTGACGTCAACATTCAGGTTGTGCCCTGGCGTGCGAAGCTTGGTATCCGCCCTGACCATGATCTAGGGTTTGGGAGATCAGGTAATTATATTGGAACGGCTGTCGTCTGACCGCCGCTACTCAGGGAACCTGATCAGATTGGATAATGGTTACACATTCAGTTGCCTGACTGAAAGAAGATAGAACTAGAAGAAGAATAGAACGTCGTGTGTGAGCCATATCCAAATATTCAATCAAGCTTGCTATTACTAAGAATAACATCGTCGAAAATCTCAAATTACCAAAAAATTTGCTGTAAACGGTGAAAGCCCTCACCCCCAGCAAGACCACTAATTTAAACCCTCCTCTTTCCACAGACAACCTTCCGTATACTCCGCAGTCCGGACGCGTGGCTCGTGTACGCGGACGACATGTTGATCGGTGAAATGGAGTACCGCGCATCGCCGGACGGCGTACGGGCGGTGCGCGTGCGTGGAGACCTCTATCCGGACGAGATATACGTCTGTCCGTCCAGCTCATCGCCCACACAGTGAGAGAAGACTGAAAAAAGTAAAAAAATATAACATCCAATTTGTGTTGCTGAAGAAGTACGAAACGATCACCCATCCAACCAGGAACTCCAATCGCATGATACCACCCTCTGGAATGACGTCACAGGATATCCGAAATGCATGTTGTGACGTCATTACAGAGGGATGGTATCATGCGTTTGGAGATCGGCGGTGCCGCTGCAGTTACCGGGGCGTGAGTTGCCTAGCTCTGTTATCGATTAAATAATATCAAGTTGAAGTTTTGGTGGCGAAAGTTCCCACACAGTGAGAGTGAAACTGAAAAAGTGAATAAAAAAACATCAAGTTGGAGCTGAAGAAGTGCTGGAGTTCGATAGCTTTAAAGTACGAAACGATCCATCTAACCAGTTACCCGTGTGTGTTGACTAACGCTGCGATTACACCACCCTATCAGGCACCTAGATAACGCGCTTATTACGCATTCCAAAATTCAGTGACTGAATTCAGAAACAAAAAGCTTGAGAGCAAATCAAAGTGGAATGTATTGCTCATAGAATAAGGTCCTTTTTTCACTTTTCCTTCACTTTTTCTTCACTCATATTTTGTCACGCGTCGCTCCGCTATTCAAAAATCCGAGAAACAAAAATGGACCTTATTCTATGAGTAATACATTCCACTTTGATTTGCTCTCACGCTTTTTATTTCTGAATTCAGTCACTGAATTTAGGAATGTGTTATAAAAGCGCATAAAAAAGGCTCCACATGTTGGCATGTCTGTTACAGGCAGTGTTGCCAGTAGCTGATATTCAAAAGTAACACAAGGCAGCTCGAAAAGTAACATTATATTATTTTATATTTTATAATTACTGTTCTCGTGAAAATATTACTTATCGATCTAAATAACATCAAGTTTAGGTTTTGGTGATGGAGGGGGTGCCACGGCGTCAAGCCGTTGATCGTCACGTCAAGAGTTTTTCATATCAAAAACCAAAAGCAATCAACGTAGCCAAACAAACGAAGCAATGTCTACCTCAGGACGTTTTTGTTTCGGCCGATTTAGCGATGACGTCAATCTATACCTATGAATAATACAAGTGTACACTAGAACTAAGTGGAAACTTTATTGGCTTGTGTATAGCACAGATAACAAATTGTAATGTAATATCTTAAGCTGTTTGTTTCCCATAATAAATAAATAAATAAATAAACACGAAAACGAAATCATAAAAAAACGAATAGAAATGGATAGAGGAGGACCATAATGGTGCAATTCCGTATGGCCCTCTTCTCCTAAAGAAATCTACAACTCTGCACTATATCCACTATCTAAGATCTAGATGGACGCAACTAGTGTAGGTACCTAACCTATGTCTCTCTGTAGATGTAGAGCAAATATAGAAAATATGAAGGGATCGTCCAGGGATACCTACAAAATATACCTATCTCTATCTATAAAAAAATAAAAAATATGTTATGCTAGGACACTTCACACAGTGCCATCTAGAACCGAAGTAAGCAAAGCTTGTGTATGTACATGGTATTGTTTGAAGTAAGCTTAGGTAACTTCATGGATGCAATGAGGCGCCCCATGGGTGTAATTAACAAGGCTCTTTAAAATTGGGGAAAACATTAGAGTGCGCAAAAAATAACATTGCTCGCGGCTAAACATGGAACTAAATTTCCAATGGTAGGGACGTTTTATCTTGTGCGCTAAGTGTCCACGCAAAGGAGCAGAATATATGATCTGTTTGTTATAAAATGGTGTGGAATTGTAGACAAAGTAACTGGAAAAGATAGTTCGAGAATAAATGTCTGTTTTTTTATAAATAGAACGACCTCTTTTTTATTTGTTTTTAAGAATCTCCTATTGCTTTTACTTAGTTTTTAATTTATTTTATAGCACTGCCGCTGACAATCCCAGTACAAGACAATAATGTACTTACTTTAAATTTTGGAGGGCATAATGAATCCAAAATTAAAGTGACTTGCTTGATCGAATGACTAATAATCAAAAATCACCAAGTATTTTATTGGACCCTAGAGGAATAATTTAATTGTTAATTATTATTAAAAGGAAAAGCATTATATGTTGCATTTTTAATTGTTGATTAACGCTATTGCGTGCCTAACTGATCTTTAAGAATGCTTTTTTAAGAATATGCATATAAGTTATCGTAAATGCTTAGGTGTATAAAGTTCTGTTGTACCTATAACTTCCTCATGTAAAATAAAATGTTTAATAAGTATACCTATATAAAGTTGTTTTGTATCTACCAGTAAAGCTTTATTTTTGTATAATTTTCTTGCTGTATTGGTATTTTCTGTGTAAATAAATAATTTTGACACCTTACCGATGCCAATGAATTATTATTTATTGATACTGATTAATGGTTACTGTAATACTATTCGGGGCTTTTTCTATTTTAGTTTTGATGAAAACAACAGGTGGTTTAAACCATCTGATAAGGTAGGTAGGCACCTACCATGATCAGCACCACCTCGCCATAACGGGTGTAGGTCTCTATAGTTAAACCATTTGATTCCTGACTTACCGTAGAACCACAGAGAAAAAATATTCGGTAGATTGTTCTCTCATGGAACTAAATTTGGTAGATAGCCAAGAAGAACAATTATGCCAACTCCCAACAAAAACAATGACATCGCCATATTTTGGCGCCAGTCAAGTTATCTTGCGAGGACTCTAATGATTTTCTGTGAAAAGGTTCCACAGTGGGTCGTGCACGATTTAGTTGGTTCAATTACTCAATCAGAAAATAGGCAGCAGCGTTTTCTGTTGAGTAAGTAGGTTCTTTCAATCCTGCGATAGGTAAACTCCCTGTTTTTGCCAGTAATTGGCTGTCGGTGGCCACAGAAGGGCACTCGATATCTGATATAATAAGACCACGCTAAGACCGAATCGCTTTAAAAAAAACGGTAGGCAACTTATGCAATGTCTTTTATCAGTCATAGAACGTCATTCATAAAAGTCATAACAAAGAATTTGACTGACTTGAAAAATATTATTAAGGCGATTGGTACATTGGAACGCAGCACCGTACGTCAACCGGGACATTAACGCCAAGATGATGACTCTAGTGTTACAAGATTGGGCCCTTTATTCGTCATTCTGGCGATATTTGGAAATAAATGTAATTTTTATATTGTTTTATACCTATACAATCCAAAATTTAGGAATTCTTCAAATTGTTATATTTTTTTCATAAAATTTTATTATTTAGGCGAAAAATAATTAGAGAACTGAGTAATGGAACACCTATCTGATAATCCTGGGGACCTCACTTCACAGCAGCGGCCTATTCATGATATGACGCCTTCTTATGTAGAAAGTATAGCGCCAAAAACTTATCTGACCCGTAGCCCGACCGCATAATATTCGAATTGAACGTCGCCCTCTTCTAGCAATAGGATATATTTACAACATTATTATCAGTTTAGAGCAAGTATACAGGCTGTTTAATAACATATGTATGAAGCCGTGAACTGGATGGAGTGCTAAACGTATGAAAACGATAGGTACAACTATTCCTCGTATGACAGAAATAATTGTACCCATCGTTTTAATACGTTTAGCACTCCATCCAGTTCACGGCTTCATACATATAGTATTATATAACACCCTGTATATTATGGTTGGCCGTGTGGTGTCCGGCTGAGTAGAATAGCACCAACCCTTTACACTCGTACAAGGGTGTCGTACAAGGAGACTAATGTTTTCGAGGCAAAAGATCAAGAGTCTCCGTAGTCTGCAAAGTGGGCAGCTGCATTTTCCACTGTTATATTTAAACACTGCGATCTCCAACCGCTTGCCAAGCGTGGAGATTATGGCAATACCCTCCCCTTTCGTGGGAGAGGCTCTAAATCCTGCAGTGGACTGTTACGGGCTGTGATGATGATGATATATTACGGGCAAGTATTCAGATGCACTACTACTTCAGATTATAGTCAGAAGACGATGCATTTCGATCATGATTCGACTTAAATTTATTTGTCAGTTTGACGAATTAGTCCGTGGTATTGTTAATGGCTTCCATACGAAAGAGAGAAAAATAGATAATGAAACGAAAAATACGCGGCTATACGACATGTTATCAAGGAATGAAAAATCGTGATAAACAAATCACTGGTAGTCGTGGGACTACTGGTAAACATAGACTCATTGGCAGTGTTACCAGCAGTAGTTTCCAAAAAAGTACGTCTGGGCTCTTAAAATAGTACGAAAATGACTAAAAAGTTACGATTCACGTTATCTTCTAAATTTTACCTAAATTTTACCGGCCTTGGGGGGAGGGGGAGACGATTTTTAGTCAATAAAATGGTGCCGGTGGCCAAATCAACCCTTCCTTCCATTATTTTACGGTATTTCGCGGTCAGGAAAGGCAAAGTGACCACCCCCCTCAGCTAAATTTAGCATTTTGTAAAAACGTACTAAATAGTACGATGTGGAGCAAAGTACGCCAAAGGTACGACAGTCGGCCAAATAGTACGTAAATCGTACCAAAAGGTACGATCTGGCAACGCTGCTCATGGGAAAAAGAGATCCAAGATCAATACTTTCCAAGTGATTACATTTTCCAAGTTTGACATCTGTCATCCGAAATGTAGGTCTTGACGAGTACTATCATTCCTGTTTAGAAACTAGTATTCTAGGACCATTCGTTTCAGAGTTATTACAGTTTTAAGTTTGACAGAGGTCATCCGAAATGTAGATCTCAACGAGAACAACCATTTATCTTTAGAAACTTATGTTCTAGGACCAATAGTTTCAGAGTTATTACAGTTTTAAGTTTGACAGCAGTGATCCAAAATGTAGATCTCGAGGAGTGCTATCATTTCACTCTAGGAACTAGTGTTCTAGGACCAATAGTTATAAATATACAACTCTGATACTATTTGTCCTAGAACATTAGTTCATAAAGAGAAGTGATAGTGCTCGTCGAGATTTACATTTCAGATGACAGATATCAGAGTTAAAACTTTTGTAACTCTGAAACCATTGGTTCTACATACGAGTACTATCATTTCTCTCACGAAATTAGTTTCAAGAGAGAAATGATAGTACTCGTTGAGGTCTAAATTTTGGGTGACAGCTGTCAAACTTAAATGAGGTATAACTCTGAACCAATTGGTCCTAAAATACTAGTTACTAAAGAGATATTTTGGTATGGTCGGTATGCCAATAACATTATGTTTACACTGTTAGAAAGGGACAAAGGACTATGGATGGTGACTCTTGCTCGGCTCGATTTTTGTCTTAGCAGCGCGCAGTCCCTTTTGGGTAGTAAGTCCATGGTCGAATTATCGGGCTACTCGTCAACAAAGGTACGTGATGGGAAACTCGGAACATACCCTTAAAAAGGTCTATAAAGTTAGGTTTTAACCGCATGAAACATTATACTTATGGACTTTGTTTTCATGGTCCACCATTTTAACCCAAAATAAACAAGCTTTTCGGTAAATAAATTATTTTTTACTTTTAGACATAAATATTAAGACATTAATTGACATAGAATAAGATAAGAAGACTAGCTATCTTAAAGTTCTACAACAATCAATATTCAATTATGAAAACATTGCCTTGCGTCAAAGCACAAGTTGTAACTAGCAACAACGTCTGTCTATTAGCAGGGGGACTATATCACATATAAGCACAATTATCATTCAATATATGGGCATATATTGAATGATAATTATGTTATTAGATAGATATTGAATAAGTATCCATGGATATTCCATAAAATAAAAACATGTGGTCACGCTATTAGAAAGAGACAAATAGCCTTTGTACTTCATCTCTAGATCGGCTCGTTTTTACCCGAAGAGTGCTCAGTCTTGTTAATCATAATAAGTCCATGGTTTGTGATGACAGATGACAGCTGATCATTAACTGTCATGTAAATTGAACTCGAAATTTTGAATTAAAATTGCCGAAAAATACCACGAGTCAGCCGGAATTCATTCGTTTTGGCGCTGATTGTTACGAAACATACACAACACCGTAGCAGTGAGGAGTAGCGCCGGTAAATTGGTTCATTACTTTAATTTTGTGTTTGACCTTGTCAAGGTGACCGATATCGCAGAGTACTTCAATAGTTTGAGCCGGTCGGTCGGTAGCTCAAGCAGTCAGGGTTGGGTTGTTGTACGGTGCGCATTTGTTTTGTTGTAGCAACATGAGTGTGCAAACTGATTCGGACAAGCGCAAGCAGATCTCTGTGCGCGGTATTGCTTCTATAGAGAATGTAACGGAGGTGAAGAAGGCGTTCAATCGCCATGTCCACTATACTCTGGTGAAGGACAGGAATGTCGCGACTCCCCGGGACTACTACTTCGCCCTGGCGCATACGGTCAGGGACCACCTGGTGTCAAGGTGGATCAGGACCCAACAGTTTTACTATGAAAAGGACCCAAAGGTAACTGAGATAAATTTATTACAATAGAATAAAAATAAAATAAATTGTGTTTGAGGGAAAGTAAAGTAATGTGGTATTTAATTCTTTATAATCTATATAAGATAAAACATTTATAATTTTTATGTGTGTGTTGATAATATTTCATAAATTATGAACTGATGTTTGCTGTTTTGTAGCACATTAAATAGCACATGTAATAAAATATTTTTCTTTCTTTTTAGCGTGTTTACTATCTTTCCTTGGAGTATTATATGGGTAGGTCCCTACAAAATACCATGATCAACTTAGGCATCCAGGGGACAGTTGATGAAGCCCTATACCAACTCGGTCTGGATATTGAGGAGCTCGAAGAGCTGGAGGAAGATGCAGGTCTTGGCAATGGAGGCCTTGGAAGATTAGCCGCTTGCTTTTTGGACTCCATGGCGACTCTGGGCTTAGCTGCATATGGATACGGTAAGAGTTATTTTATTCTAAATTTCAGTTTGTGAAAAATTAAAATATGAATTATAATTTGGGAAAATTTTAATTAAACATACTTAGGTACTTTGAGTATTTTTGCATGTGGTGTTTTGCATTTTTGGTTTTATGTATTGAAAAGTTAATGAAAAGGGTAAAAATGAATATACTTTAACAAGATGATTTCTGAAATATAAAAAGATGATTTCATTTCACACTTAGCATTCAGTTTAAATGCTTAATTATAATTAATCATTTTGGTTTCCTTTCAATGTTTCAAGATTAGATAAATAACTTAAAAACACAGTCTTGCAAAAACAATGCCTACTCCTTTTGTGGGATAATGGTGTGTGGTATATGTATATATTGTCAATAAGTAAATATTGTCACTATTATTTACGAATGTGCAAACATAGTTGCATGGTGGATAGGGTTGCTACTGTTACATATTTAAAAAAAAGTCTTGTGCGTAAACGCACTAAAAGAAAAAGGAATTATAAGCCTTCAAAGATTTCAAATGAGGTAACAAATTTAAAGTCAACCAACAGGAGCAGTAGGTAAGTACCTGCTAGAGGCCCAGTCTTTGCCTCTCAACAGTTCTCTGTTATTTCCAACTGTATCCTACACTCTTCACTATAGTTGAAGTCATTACATTGGCACCAAATCGGTATTTGTGTTACAATGTTATTTTTAAAATTACTTTTTCATTGTATACATACAATGAAGCTCATTGCAAGAAGTGCCATAAAATTGAATTCTTCAAAGAAATGTTTGTGATGCCATTTAAATTTGTGTTAAAAGGATTCACTTCTATGTTGAATTCTAAACATTTTAGGTTACATATGCAAAGCCTCAGTGGTGTGAAATAAAGCAATTGAATCAGTTGACAACCAGAATTGGCGGCCGTCCAATTACAAATGTACGAACTAACTGGGATGCTACCAAACTTTGATATAAATATCTCGATCCGGTGAATGCATGTTTTTTACACGTTTTTATGTTCATTCTAACTTTCGTCATTAAGAGGTCACTCTTTGACTCATGCATTTTCTTTTTATAGAACAGTAGGTACGTACTTCGCAATTTAAAGCTAAGAAAATTACGACAAGTAGTTATGTGGTATAGGTACCTACTTATTATAAGTATTAGTAATTTTTCATTTCAATCGTATTCAATTCCAGTGTTTCACGTAATGATCATCACAACTAGGTACACACGCATTAAAACCGCGCGTGATCGGTCTAGTTTATCAACTCATTATTCTATGAACTTGGTGACAAATTGAATGAAAAATGTATCGTTGCGCACGCTCATTAATTTTCCGAATTAAGTTGGTTTATAGTTACTTACTTGTTCTTTTTAACTAAAGTGGTATATTTTAAGGCAGGCATTTAGTCCGCGGAGGAATTCTCTCTAAAGCAAAATTGTGCGTGTATTTGAAGACTATAATTTGCTAGAAATTCCAGACCAAAATCATTTACTTATTCGCTGTTAAAGATATACAGATACGATGCGGCTGATATTTTATAATCTAGGGACTTATGTAAGTACATCTAGCGTGATGCGGACCAGTTTCGGAAAATGCGGCTAAACCCTGCAGAACCTGATACTTGTTAGTGAAAACCGCATGGAAATCCGACCTCATCGCGGATCTAGCGGCGGCAGTTGTTCTTTTTGTGCTGAAGAAGTAGTTTCCTTTCCCAACAGGCATAAGGTACGAGTACGGTATCTTCGCGCAGAAGATCGAAAACGGTGAGCAGCAGGAGGAGCCCGACGACTGGCTGCGCTATGGCAACCCATGGGAGAAGGCCCGTCCCGAATTCATGTTGCCCGTCAACTTTTACGGCCGAGTCGTTGACACGCCCGAAGGCAAGAAATGGGTCGATACGCAGGTAAGCCCCTTTTTTTGTTACATAAGATGTGTAAGCGTACGGTTTTGCTAAGGTATTGTCGATGGAGATTAACTTGCTATTGTACATTTTAGTCGTTAGAAAGGTACATTGTTATTCTTCTTGTCGAACACTCTTGTCAGACTGGTCATGGTTGCGTAGACGAGGTACGCGGAGACTCCGAGGATTGCTGTCTGAGCGATTTGCTTTCACTTCTACCGGTTAGAGTTACGACTCTTTAGCTTACATATACATTTTAGGTACATTCAACAGTTGAAAATTACCAACGTTTTTTTTTTACTATTATGAAGCTATTTGACAACCTAATGACTAATGACGAAACAACAAGCAACAAATGCATAAATTAGTAATTAATACTTTAATTAGGTACATACTAGTTATGGATACTAGTTATTAGTGATTGTTTAATAGGTAGACAATTAACTTATCACAAATTACACAATAAATAATTATTATATACCTATTCATTTGCAGTATATGCAAATATTATTATTAGGCGACAAATAAATACAAAATCGGAATCAATGAAGTCTCCCACCGATAGACGAATTTGTACATATATTAGTATTATGTAAATTGTGTCTTATCATTATTGGCGTTGGTTAATGACTTTATAAGTCCGTCGACCTTACTTGAATCTGTGATTGCTTCATGTGCGATACATGTCGTTCACGCCTTTTTCCCGTATTGGCAGGCAGAGATCACATCGTCCCACTTGCTACGGTCCTGACAGATCTCCCTCGCTTCTTCCACATTCATACCTTTTCATTAATGAACGCCTGTTTAGATTACTCTTGATCTGACTAACCTTTGTTTAAAATATCATCGATTTGATCATGATACTTACCCACGTCTCAGTTGTTCCCTTCCGACCATTCCATTCAATCTGCTGTTATTCATCGTCTCTACATGCCTAAACCTCTAATATTACCACAAATGGCAAGGAATAATAACACCTTCAAGGGGTCTTCTTAGAAGCGGGCAACTGCTGATGTCCATAGGCGGCGGTGACCACTTTCCATCAGGTGGCCCGCATGCCTGTTTGGCTACCGAATTCCATAAAATAAACCGCTAAGCATTCCTTTCCCTACCCTAATCACTACATTTTCTTTCACTCCAACTTGTTATAACATTTTTATTAATATTAGACAAGACAGGCATTTGGCCGCCATCTCACCTGTTGGTAAGTGACGTTGCGGCAGAAGATGGAGCATGCCCGTCTTGGAAGATTATATTGATCAGAGAACACACTCGCAGGCAACGTGTTCCATTCCTGAAATGACAGTATGTTATACTGACCAACATGCAAAAGGTGTAAACTTTAGGCACTATTGAACTAAAGATTCGCATGCTCTGAGAAACACGCGTCTATTACACATGCATCGTGCGTGGCCTTACTCGATTATATCGTCTTTATTTATGACCCGTAACTAGTGACTGATGATAATTATGATATTATTATTAATAATGGCCATTTAATTTGTTTATATTATTATTCATTTGACAATTAGGCCTACATTTTAATAGCTAGCCTTTATAAAGACTATCTAGCGGTTGATTGATGTTTACTAAAGATTATATTGAAGATTAGCGAGCTGCCCTATTGTGAAAAAAAAACATTACTTTTTAAAGTCACTAAGCTAAGACTTTGTTTCGTCATCACAGCCCATAACACAGTCCACTGCTGGACTTAGGGCCTCTCCCATGAAAGGGAGGTTATTGTCATAATCTTCACGCTTGGCAGGCGGGTTGGAGTTCGCAGTTATAAATAAAAAAAATTAAAACGCTGCTGCCCATTTTCCAGCCTACGGAGATCCTAGATGTTTTGCCTCAAAAACATCGGGAGACGCGATCCGGGCGAGCGCTTCATCCTTATGTCGTGGATCTTCCAACTATCCGCACGAGCCGCTTTGGCTCGACTTTTATAATGCGTACGGCTAAGGAGTGGAATGCGTTGCCTGCGAGTGTGTTCCCTGATCAATATAATCTGGATGCCTTCAAGGCTAGAGTGAATAGGCTGTTCCTAGACAGGCATGCTCCATCATAGACCGCATCGTCATTTACCACCAGGTGAGGTGGCGGTCAAATGCCTGGCTAGTAAAGTAATAAAATAAAATAAAAAAATAACATAGGTCGCCTTGTACGTCACCCACGAGTGTAATGGGCTGGTGCTTTTCTAGTACTTTGAAACCACGCGGCCGACAAAGACTGACATATAACTAAGTAAAACAGAAAAATACTAGCCAAGCATTCAATCCAAAGCGTATCATTCGACTATCCCGCGGGATCCTGATACTCGAGTAGATGTACCTTCCTATTAATCAAAGAACCATTTCAGTTTTATTATAAGTGTCCATAGATTATAGTCTAGTAACCCAGAACGAAACGATGTAAGTACTGGTACTGAAAACAAGTCATGCAGTTGCTATGTCCATAATACCTACCCTATAGATAATACATAAATTATAATTTATAACTGACTTGTTTACTATCTACCAAGTATAGCAACCCTGATCAACCGTGATCTTCCACAACATAAGTAGACCATAAATTACATTCTTATCATAAATATTATTATAATTACCAGTTTGTTGTGATAGCTTAATAAATATAGATTTCCTGTGCCTTTAATTAGTTTAAATAATCAGAACTTAATATGTAATTTGAAATTTTGTGTTTCTTCCTTTCTATAGACATTCAACAAACAAAATACAGTCTGCCAATTTCTGTTGATTCGTTCGACTTTTCCTTAGCACCATGACCTTAGATAGACCATGACCTAGACCTACCTATTACCTATTATATGTACCTATTAGTATTCTGTGATCTATGACCTAGACATGCATGGACAGCTGTTTTTATTGATATCTATGCACGGATCGGGCTAGGTCGCAGGCAAAAGCTATTTATTTCAAGTAAATAAAAGACACATATCATTTACATAGGTTAGCTACAACATTAAGTGTAAGATTAGGTACCTATATTAGATGCGGGCAACGCATTGGTGGCGTGGCACCTCTGGTGTTTGTCATGACAGATGTTCATTGACCACTTCCCAATAGGAGGCCCGTTTGCCTGTTTTATCAAAGTAAGTACCCTATACGTTTTGATAAAGTCGCTTTGTGAGTTTAAAGGTGTATGACTTAAACTTAAAGTAACTTTATCATAACTTCTGGGGCAGTTACCGATGACCTATAATCATGAAATTTAGCAAGATGTAAGGTCTTACAGCACAAGTAAAGAATAAAAAAAGCAAAATTGGTAATTTGTACACATTTCTTCATACATTTTCCTAAGAAAAGGAAATTTTACCTACTGCCACAATCGGTCTCGGTTTTACGGTTTTACGGTTTTACGGTTGGGAATTTAAAAAATTGTATAAAGTAAAAGTTACTCCCAGGTAGCACAGGCTACCTAGTAGGCTCCTCGTGGTCAAAAATTTAAATTAGAGACCGCACACTATTTCCTAACAAACTCCCAAAATTTCATTAAAATCGGAATTATGTCCAGATAGGGCTTAATTTTTACCTGCAGACCGAGCTTCTTCTTTAAGGATTGTATGAAAGAAAAAAAGGGTAGGTAGGCGTAATTTAAGAATGCTTACAATATTTTTTGCGCCTGCCGCAAATCTTTATGGCACCCTCCCGACTATCGAGGGAGGGAAGCAGAAAATGTGTACCAACGCGGCTGGTTCTGCTGGACTCGCAAAAGAGACCTAGTCGCCTAACACCTAAACTCTGAATTGGGAGTACCTATAGTCGGGAAGGCTTTTTAGGTTTTATCGAATGAGATGTTTCCAATATGCTTATCAATAACTATTGTGAGTATTTGTGAGTAAAGTTCCGCACAGTTCAAAAGCAGGCCCTAAACTGAATTATTTAAACCGACCCATGAGGTGCTTTTCGGTGCAAGTTCCATGTTGTTTTGTTATGTTTGTTCGTGCAATAAAGTTCACTCGTAAGTTGCCTCAAAGCGCCTTGGACAGGATGTCGTGAACCCGCTCATGATAGGCGTCCATGATGCTTATCTGAAGTGCAGAACAACGCCGCTATTGTTGTTTACATTAGCGCCTATGACTTATTTTGCAGTGATATGCGGGCATAGTGATTGCGTCCAGCAATATGATATTATTTATTTAATGAGTTAGGGCTTCCTTATTTAATTATTGCTACTTTAAATATTGTATGTCCGAAATGGGCAAACTGTTGAGACTCACAAATATAATTTACTACACAGTTCAACAACAAAGTTATTCTATTCTATTACACTTTTTGAAAAAGAATAAGAATCGTTTATTGCCATTTTTACAAAATATGGTGACTTACTAGGTAAAAAATTTTGTCATTTCACTAATTTACATAGATCCTAGTGACTAAACAGTAAAAATAACAGGCAAATGGACCTGGCTCAGCTTATGCCTCGGGCGGGACGGTATGGTTTTTATGCCATGCCCATTGAGTAGGTGTTTGTGAATTTAAACTATATAAAATAAACAAAAAAAAAATGATAACTAAACAGCTGTAGTTCTGACACGAATTAAATAAAATATAAGTAGTATTTAACCAGTCTCGATCTTCAGTCTGACGAATCGGGTTAAAAACTAGACACACTTTATTAGCTGTTAAAATGGTTTAAAAAAGAAGTTCCTGTGAAAGGCTATTCATCATGATTATCAACAGCGTATGGCAATCCTATGCTAGACACGAGCCCCCTTCGCATCTGTAGAGGGTTTTGCCATATCTCCAAATTTGGCAGGCGGGTTGGGGATTGCACGTTTTAAATTACACAACAGGAAAAGCTGCTCTATTTCCTGGTTTAATGCAAAGTTAACGAAGGTCCCAGCTGGCTAACTAATTTGTGGAAGCAAATAAATATGATATCATATGATAAATACGCGTGGGATAATTAAACACGACAATGATAATACGGCGGAATATGGCGTAAAAAGGAAGCCAACGGCTTACGACGTGAGGATGCCGACGATCGGAAAAAGGAAGGAAATTCGGACCCTGGCAGTAGTCGGGATTGACCGCTCAGATGATAATGATGATGATGATGGCGTAAAAAGGAATTAACATGCCGCTAATACTATACCAAAGAAAAGACAGTGATGTCACAGCCCTCACAGTTGTCGCGTTCATTCGTTTTGGCTTTTTCTATTGAAACGTACTTTACTACCTACACTGTGCGCATGTTGGAGCTCATCATCATCATCCAAGCGGTCAGTCCCGGCTTCTGCGAGGATCAGTTTTTGTGACCTTTCTTTTTCTCTTCGCCCGATCTTCGTTATCCTCGCGTCGTAAGCCGTTGGCTCTCGCATCCGACTCGGCATTTATATGCATTATATAACATGCGGTGTTATGTTTTACCTAGGTACTTATTAGTGTTTTTCTCCTAGGTGGTGTTTGCGATGCCCTACGATAACCCGATACCCGGATACAACAACAACGTTGTCAACACGCTGCGCCTCTGGTCCGCTAAGAGCCCTGTTGACTTCAACTTGAAGTTCTGTAAGTTCAGTTTTTTTTTTTTTAGTTTAGTTTTGGAACTGTGGTTTTGAAAATGTATTCAAATTTTGAAGGTAGGTACATTGGCGATGTGGCAAATAATTCGTTTCTTATAATAGGGGTTGTGTTCCTAATTCATAGTAGCTATTAGATATTTGTGGCCGTTTGCTAATGGCTACCATGAAATTTTGTTACATATTGCCGTATTACAGCTGTTAACATCCCGAATAAAATAAAATATATGAGTAACCTTTCATCTCGTTCTATAAAAACATGTAATTTCTCTCTTGAGGCAACTAACAAATGCTGTCATTCCAGTCAACTCCGGAGACTACATCCAGGCTGTGCTCGACCGCAACGTGGCCGAGAACATTTCTAGAGTGCTCTACCCCAACGACAACTTTTTCGAGGGTAAGGAGCTACGTCTCCGGCAGGAGTACTTCATGTGCGCTGCCACGCTGCAAGACATAATCCGCCGCTACAAGGCGTCCAAGTTCGGAAGCCGAGAGGCCGTCCGTACTTCCTTCGAGCATCTCCCAGAGAAGGTGGCGATCCAGCTGAACGACACGCATCCTGCCATGGCTATCCCGGAGCTGCTCCGAATCCTGGTGGACGTCGAGAAAGTCCCGTACGACGAGGCGTGGCGGCTGGTCATAGCGTGCTGCGCCTACACCAACCACACCGTGCTGCCCGAAGCTCTGGAGCGCTGGCCCGTGTCCATGCTGGAGAATCTGCTACCTAGACACATGCAGCTGATTTACCACATCAACTTCCTGCATCTGGAGGAGGTGAAGAAGAAATTCCCCGGGGACATGGACCGCCTGCGCCGCATGTCGCTCATAGAGGAGGAGGGCGACAAGCGCGTCAACATGGCGCACCTCAGCGTCGTCGGCTCGCACGCCGTCAACGGCGTGGCCGCCATACACTCGGAGATTCTCAAGGCGACGCTGTTCCGCGACTTCTACGAGATGTGGCCGGAGAAGTTCCAGAACAAGACGAACGGCATCACGCCAAGGCGCTGGCTGCTGCTCTGCAACCCGAGCCTGTCGGACCTGATCTGCGACAAGATCGGGGAGGAGTGGACCGTGCATCTGGAGAAGCTGAAGGACTTGAAGCGCTGGGCCAAGGACCCCACCTTCCAGCGCGCCGTCATGAAGGTGAAGCAGGAGAATAAGCTGAAGCTCGCGTCGCTGATCGAGCGCGACACGGGGGTCAAGATCAACCCCGCCTCCATGTTCGACGTGCAGGTAAGGTTTTATAAGATCACCGTTATTATTGGATATTTTAAAAGCATTTTTCGATTTTTGTTTTGTTTAGGTGCAGCCCGATATTTCGATTTGCATGCATCAATAACACGGGACGACTGGGGATCTGCGGGTGGTGTTAGCTAGCGATAGATCGGATTCTTAAACAAATCATAATTTTTGTTGCGCGTTCTAAGATAGTATTAACTTTTCCGTGGGCGTGCCTGGGTGTCAAAACCCTATAGCCCTGTAGATCCTGGCTGAACAGGAGTTGCAGCGTTGGAAACAAGTGGTGGAACAAAACTCGTACCTATTTAGCGTCAAGTCGGACGTAACCGATCTACCCTCATTTTAACAAGTCCTGTTACTACGAACTCACTATAAACTGGCACACTACATTAACAGTATCACTCCTAGTTATTAACGTCCTGGTTCTTTACAACACTGGTCTTCAAAATACAGGCTTTTGCCCAGTTTGGACATCAGAGTTCAACAATTAACCTGTACAAATGTTAATTCTACATGCTACAAGTGTACCCAAACTAAGTAATATGTAAATCTTGTGTGAATCATCATCATCATATCAGCCAGAAGACGCTCACTGCGGGGCATAGGCCTCCCCCAGAGATCTCCACAGAGTCCGGTCCTGTGCTTCCCGCATCCAGCCTGCGATCCTTAAAGGTCCACCTTGTGGGAGGCCTACTCACGCTGCGTCTTCCGGTACATGACTTGTGTGAATAAATAAATATTCTTTCAAATCAGGTGAAACGCATCCACGAGTACAAGAGGCAGCTGCTGAACATCCTGCACGTGATCACTCTCTACAACCGGATCAAGCGCGATCCGGCTGCGCCGTTCACGCCGCGTACGGTTATGATCGGCGGGAAGGCCGCGCCCGGGTACTACATCGCTAAGCAGATGATCGCCCTCGCTTGCAGCGTTGGCAACACTGTAAGTATATCCTTACTTGACAGCCTCCTACACTTTTTTAAAATAATAAGTATAATGTATGTTATAGGAGTTCAGACAGTGCAGAGATTTATACATAGTATGGGGGTAAAATACTTTAAAACTTCTGAAACCAAAGTAGGTCCAAAGTTTCATCTTAGTCTTAACAGTGACAACGTATCTGCGTGTTGCATTTTTGTAGCCTGCAACCTAAATGTAAGAATCGTAGATGTTGTGGGCGACAGTTACCATTTACCATCAGGTGGTATGTCTGCTCGCTTGTCACTGAGTAGCATAAAAAAATGTCGAGAGACCTGTGTCTTGGATATCAGGGGTTTCGTCGGGTCATAGTAGCACTATTTTATAGGTGGTATTGCATTGGAGTACTTGGTTGAATACTAACCGATGCTCTTACGGTGAGGAAAAACATGGCGATGAAACTTGCACTGTGACTGAATGAGTAACCATGATCCGATCTGGTCAGGTACCTCCGTTAACAGGGTTACGGAAGTCAGATGGCAGTCGCTCCCTAGTACTTTCCTGATCTTGTAAATCCTGGATTATGGTCCAGGCGGACCCCGGGAGCGAGGGGCTCGCGAGAGACATTAACGCCAAAATTATTTTTATACTCTAGTTTTCTAAATGGGCAATATTTGAGACTAGACGGGCGGACAACGATGACTTACTATTTTGTTATCGCGAATGAACTATTACGTTGTGGCATCGCGAGTGGCATATGAGCGTGTCCTTTCCTTCTCGACGTGAAGCTCGCCGTACGGGACGAAGTGACATGAGTTACTATAAGAATAAGTATTGCCCGTTCAGAAGTCCCGTTACTTATTACTGGAGACATCATTATTTATGTGTTAACAAAATGTTTATGCTGACCCCACCTTGGCAGGTGAACAACGACCCAGACGTGGGCGACAAGCTGAAGCTGATATTCTTGGAGAACTACCGCGTCACTCTTGCAGAGCGCATCATGCCAGCCGCTGACCTCAGCGAACAGGTAAACACGACCTTATTGCAATATCCTAAGGTTCAATTTCAGTTGCAGGTCATTAAGCACTAAGGTCGATTTTCAATTGGAGTAATACTCCGACAGTAAATAATCTCGACCCATTTTTGTTACACGGCAAGTTTTGTCAAAACTTATTGTCTTATAAACCAATTTCTTGTCCTCACGATACATTTTGCTGAACATGAGCCGTCTTCACGACTGTCTTTGCCATATCCATGCCTGGCAAACAGATTTATCATAAAACGTTTGTCTAACTTGGTCATACGATTTTATTTCATTTAAATGTGATATTTTTATCAATATTTAAATGATTTTTAATAATACACTCTTAAGATTTTTTTTATAGTAGCAACCCATTTTCTACACTTTTAAACTATAATTTCATCTCCGAATTTAGTCTACATCTAAGATATTACTATCGCGAGCAGGTACCTATACTCGACAACGATCTGATGCACTTATTCATTCATTCATTCCCTGTCCCAGATTTCGACAGCCGGCACCGAAGCCTCTGGTACTGGCAACATGAAGTTCATGCTGAACGGCGCGCTGACCATCGGCACCATGGACGGCGCCAACGTCGAGATGGCCGAGGAGGCCCAGGAGGAGAACCTCTTCATCTTCGGCATGAGGGTGCCTGAGGTGGAAGCCTTGCAGGCCAAAGGGTAAGGCTAGATAAGTGTAAAGCGGTGAATAATGCACATCGACTAGCTTCGGCTTCGGCTCGCACAGGGATGACGCTCTAGAGAGGACAATTATTTCTTTCCGACATTTGTATATAAAACGTCCCAAAAGTCAACGATGTCCCTCGGACGACTGATGATTGACAAGTTGTCTCGTTCTAAGCAGGGCAGTTCTGTTTAGGTCCTGCTATAAGAGCTCATGGTAATTTTTAGTTTTTTCGAGCAACCAGTTTAGCCTATTATAGCAGATCAGCATTCCAAGGGATATTTTTGACTTGTGTATACAATTTAGTGGAGCAAGTGAAAGATTGTGTATCTGGGAAGTATAACAACGAGGGATGAAAGTGCGCCAGGGGCTATTTAAAGGAGAGTGTCAGCCAACAGGAAATAAAGTCAACTTTGCAACACGGTAGGGAGTAGCCGAGCGATTTTAGAAAAGGCACCAATAGCTATTTTCCGTGGTATGTTGGCACCAGACCTAATCAGACTAGTGCTTATGTAAGGACGTGAATATTTGAGTATGACAGACGGTTGAAATACCCTCCCTGCGGAGTATGTGAATACAATGATATGACTTCGTTGTAAGCTGAAGGATAACACCTTTCGAAAATGGAAGGGTCGGCAGAGGGCGCCCGAGGAGGACATATAGGTACCGATCAAATAAATGGCCTCCCTTATTGACGGGTGTTTTAAACAAAGTTCAGGTTAAGATAACTCTAAACCAGCGAGCAAGATGAAAAGATGAATTTGGATGAAGCGAGAGAGATATAGGGATCCTCCCTGAGGATGGAGGAAGGCTTGACGTAATGTATATATGTAAGCTGCCGAAATAAGTAGTTTATTAATTTTCTCGCCCGTCCGTTCCCAGATACAACGCGTACGAGTACTACGAGCGCAACCCGGAGCTCCGGCAATGCATCGAGCAGATCCGCAGCGGATTCTTCTCGCCCGGTTCGCCTTCAAAGTGAGACAGATACACACATACACCTAAAAATGTTGCGATGAACGAAAATTAGAACGGAGGAAAATGTTCTATTCTAATTTATCCAAGCCATTGATCCTAAAAAAAATTATCCTTGTAGTTTAAGTTCATATCTACAATATTTTACCTAAGTCATATATTTAAATAAATAAAATTAGATAAGTAAAATTTTTGACAGACAAAAGTGGTGGCGAGAGTCTGAACTAGGTAAAGGGGCCCCTTTACCTAGTTCAGACTCCAGTCTCAATAAGGTTTCGTGTGGCATGTACGTACAATGTTACCACTTACACTACGAAGCTTGCTTTTTGAGAGAAATAAATGTTCTTGTATTGTATTGTTAGGTTCGCACATCTCGCCGACGTGTTGTTGCAACACGATCGCTTCTTGCACCTGGCTGATTTCGACGCCTACATCGAGGCACAGCAACGAGTCTCTGATGTTTACCAGGTAACTTTTTTGCCAATTTGAAAAAAGGTGGGTTGGATTTACTGGGATAGTATCGTGAGGATTCACAGGAAATAGGTGCCTCTACCTGCCGGTATCAGGAAAGACGTCCGACGACGACGCCTATGGGGAGGCCTACGAATCGATACATCGATTACGTCGAGTCGGATGCTAGAGCCAGCTTACTTAACGCGGACCCTGGCAGAAGCTGGGATTAACCGTTCAGACGATTATGATGGGTAGAGGGAAGTCGTAAACCCTGCCACAGCCTTTGGGCCCAAATGGACCAAGTTGTAGGGTAGAGATGGAGAGAGGATTCCTATAATAGAATATTCTATTTGAAATAATACATTGCTTTCGCTCTATCCCTTCCTAACTAGGGTGTTTGTCAGTAAATGAAAGGTCAAACTACCGACTATGAGATAGAGATACAATATTTCGTAAGTATTTGCTTAAACTTGGAAAGAGTTCCCCTTTTGCTTTCAAGTTTTACGGAACACAACAGTGCTAACATTGTCAGTTGGTGTGTGGCAGAAGAGGCCAGGATCATTAAGTAATTTTACATAATCAGCTCGGTCATGTTTGCAACGCGCACATAGAACGTGCTTGCTTGTATTGCATACAATTTTTTTACCAATTCTGTGTTTTGACTGGTCATAAAGAGATGCTGATTTGACTTGCAGCCAAATACCGTATCCTGCGCGAAACTACTTTCTTCAGTAATGTTCCTATTAACTTTTTCTCTTGTAACGCACTTTAGTGCCATCTATCGGATTACATGGTCGACACTTCCGTTCTCAGGACCAAGCCAAGTGGGCGGAGATGGTGATCCTGAACATCGCGGCTTCGGGCAAATTCTCGTCGGACCGCACCATTGCCGAGTACGCGCGCGAGATTTGGGGAGTGGAGCCGTCGTGGGAGAAACTCCCCGCTCCCCATGAGACCGCCTCCTAAACCTATCATCGACCACCGATCCATAGCCACCTACATCAGCGGGTCTACGGTGTATAAATATTGACCCTTCTCCTCATGAACTTAAGGTCCTTTTTGACGTTTGAAATTACTCAAAACCAAAATCAAAAGAATTGAAATCACTCTGGAATTTATTGTATAGTAACGTAAACTTATCTGAGCTGGTAACTGCGCCGCTGTTATTGAAATAATATGACATATCAAAATGGCGACAATTAGGTCCAGTTTTGGCCACCGGGTCAGATAAGTTTATTGGTAATATAAAACAAATTCTAAAGGGACGTCAAACGCCAATAAGAACAGGGTTCATGTTAATATTTTTACGCGATAGAACCGCAGATGTAGGTGTCTATGACAGATCACATGACCGAGCTACTATGCGGAAATTACCACGCCCGCTGTTCGCGCTAAAGCTGATATCGCTGATGGCTCGCTAGATGTCGCCAGCAGACATCTTGATTGAGTACCAAGTTGAGTAACAAGTTTCTTTTTTCACTCTTTGTTAATGTTTTATTTCCTAAAGCAGCTCTTCTAGTAATCAGCATAATTAACACTTAGGATAGAGTACCTATATTTCTCTTTTGGATAAAAGACAAATACATGTACGTGAAAGTAGTTGATAGTTAACTCTAATTTTAACGTTGCGTCTAAAACTCCTATCACGCCACCAATTTCAAGACCCTGACTCTATGTCCATCCAATAATCACTCGTGCGTACTAGCACTTAGAATCCAGTTTTCTTTGTGAAATACGTTACAGACATTTACACAGAAAATTGTACCCTAAGAGCTAGCGCATATATGTTACTTATTTGGTGTGCAAGACATAAGAGTCATATTCACTTGAAATTGGCAACTAAAGCCCGGCAGAATTGTTTTGTTGCCGCACTCTATAAGCTCTCTTGACTAACCATGAATGAGATATTAGAGCAACTTAGTGATTTGGAAGTTTCCGCACAGTAAGAAATAAGGTCAATTAACCAATGGAGCGTCGGTAGAGTAATTGTAACGATATCTGATTCGCAATGCTAGAGGTACCGGGTTTGTATCCTACTACCGCCATGTACCAATGACTCTGTTCTGAGTTATGTATATGAGTTGAATACTAGCCGATGCTCTTGCGGTGAGGGGAAAACATCGTGATGAAACCTGCACATTCAGGCGACTGAATGTGTAACCATGATCCAATATGGGCAGGTTCCCCTAGTGCAGGGTCACGGAGGTAAGATTGCAGTCGCTACACTTTAATTACCTGATCTGCCAATCCTGGATCATGGTCAAGGAGAAACCCGGGCCCTCCTGCGCGAGAGCACAACCGGGACATTAACGCCAAGATGAGATGATGATGAACCAGGGTCCCTCTAACCCGCCGTATTGTTCTGGTGTTACAATATACGGGAAACTAACATGTAACCTACATTTTTAGGTAGATGATATTATGAACTTAGATAAAAGTTATGTAGTACAAAGTTGAAATTCTGACATTTTAGTCTGTTGCGATACCTAACAATTATAGGTGATAGAAAAAATACTTTTCACGTTAATATTTAAGATATTTAAGGGTGATTCGATATTACACCCAATACTTTTGTGCTACTATTATTTTTACAATATATTTTTGTGCTATTTTAATGTTATAAACTGGCGCAGCAGCCGTGTGTTTAAAATGATTACCGGCCACCTATGTATAGCGAATGCAATACTATGCTGGATCCCGCTAATATCTGGATGCAGGGGGACTAAGATGGTTCAGTCCCACAAATACCTGAATTGAAATTATCTTGCGGGGTTGCATTCCCTACCTATGTACAATTAAGGTGCTTTTTATCAAACAAATATTTGTTAAGAAACTACCTACTAATTTTATTTACTTTCTAACATTTAACGATATGTCCTGTCAATACACTAACTTAATCAAGTGGTTCTTTTTTTTCACTATGATCACTACATCTTTACTGCCGTTTATTAAAATTGCATATTTGTTAGTATTATAAATTAAATAATAAATATACTCTATTGAAATTAAATGTGATTCGTCGTTATAGTTTGCAAATATTGTATTTAGTATTGAGATTATCACAAATCACAGATATTTATATTGCTTATTATGTATATCTGTCCAGACTGACTTATCTTATTTGGTGAACAAACAATACTCAAAATCACGACTTGCCTGATCAACCACGCTACGTAAATTGTCTAATAGATGTCTTGAATTATATAAGAAACATAGAATGTTAATTTCAACGAATACTGCTGCAAATCATACATTTAAATACAGCCTAACAAAAAATACCCCTTATAATTAACCTACATAAATAATTTCCATAAGCAAATAAGACAAGTCACTCTTGACAGATTTTAGATCAATAAAATTAAGATCAGGTAGCTGATTAAATAATTATGCGAATTTGTTTTGCTATTAAGGATTAATGTTTCAGCATCAGGTGTAGGTTAAGTTTAATTTAATTTTAAAACGAATTTTCATAAAATGTGCCATAATGTATTAGCCGTCCGCTCCAAGGTTGCCTCTGATGCCGGTGGCAAGAAAATAACTAGAATTTTATCTTACTTCCTTATAGCCTACGTCCATCTGTAATAAGGTTACCGGTAGCGAACTGGCGACACAAGGTCGCGGTAGTCGGTTGGTTGGAGCCATACCAACCAGAACGTGGTTGGTTGGAGCCATATCAACCGGCTCCAGCTCAGTTGTCCACTGAGATAGCCAATAGCCCCTCAGAAGTCGGCAACCTCGGCGCGAACGGGCAGTGCATCCAAATTGTAGGCCTTGATGGCTGTCCAGACTATTTTTTATACATAAAAATGTTAATTACCTTATTACAATACTGCCATAACCTCCTATTGTTATAATGTTATTTTATTCTCAATTATATTTTTTAATAAACTTATAATGTATTGCAATATATGTTGTTTAATTATTTTAATTTGTATTGAACCTCAGTCTTGATATTCATCATCAACTCAGCCGTAGGACGTCCATTGCTGAACACTGGTCTCCTCAGTAAACGGCGCACATAATATGCCAATTACCTACTTCACCGTAGTGCCTCAGAAGAAATCGGGATACCTAAAAGAACCGCGACTGGTTCGACGACTTGATGAAGAGAAAAGAAGCTCGTTGAAGTTCACCGATGTCTTCTCCAATCTTCGTATACGAGAAACGGCTCATCAAAACTTTAAAAACAGGGGAAGACAAGTGGTGCATATGAGACGCAACTAAAAGCAGAGACCAATCAGACAGACAAGTAGATTGTTAGAGTGCATGCAAACTATCTTTGGTCCACAATCTCAGAATATAGCGCTGATCTACAATAAAGACAAGACGTGTCGGCAGGTTAACGTTATATCTCGCCCCGCTGGTCGGTACATTTTAGGCACATAATATGTCCTTACTTATTTTGATTTCTGTGGCAGTACGCAAAACTTTCAGTGTACCCCAGTACACTGACTGTTTTGCGTAACTCAATAATAAAACAATTTACATGTAAAGTGTAAAGGTTCAATAGAATTTACATGTAATAGCAATATTTACTGCTTTTCGAAGTATTTTCCATTACATTTTTTCAATCCATTAAACCATTTTTGAATGACGACCATTCAGGGCTGTGACCAGGGCATGTTTTTCACACGTTGGTTGAAAGCTATCACGGCCTCTTACGACCCTCTAATGTCAAACCTCTTATCAAGTCTTTGATTTATGGAAAAATAAAGAAATCGGATGATGCCAGGTTTGGACTATATGCGGGATGGGTCACTAGCTCTACCTTATCAGAAGCCAGAAATGACTGTCTTGTTCGCGGTGTACGTGCGCCGAAGCATTGCCAAGGTCCAATAGGATGCGACTTCTTTATCGTTTTTCCCTAACTTTTTCAAAGACACTGGGCAAACAGATGGTGGTGTACCACTCAGCATTAACTGTCTTTAGTTCTTTAAGTAGGATCGTGTAGACAATGAGAAAAAAACGCTATCACTTTTTTGCGTAAGTTTTTCGTCTGCACAATTTGTTGGTTTGCTCTCGTCTTCAAACGCCAATACAGAAGACTGTTGCTTTCTTTCCGATATGTAACAATAAATCCTTGTTTCATCTCCTATCATAATAATGTCATATACAGCATGATGAACGTCCGTTATCGTTCTTTAACAAACATTTTTATAGCAATCAACTCGAATCTGTTTTTGTTATGGGATGAGTTAATAAGGAATCCAGCAGTAACAAAGTTTTTTAAGTTTTAAATGTTGATGTAAGATGTAAGACTTTTTGAATTTTTATCATACTAATCCCCAAATGCCTTTTGATCTCCTCATACGTGACACGCCGGGTTTCTTCAATTTGTTGCCTAACAGTAGCCACGTTTTCCTCAGTGCTGACTTTCATGATTTTCATGATGGAGAGAAACACGGCCGCGATCAAATTCTGCGTACCAACGCCTTACGGTGCTCAAATGAGGTGCTTCCCTCCCAAAAGCATTTTGAAGACGAGAAGCAGTCTTGTACGGTAAACTTTTAAAATCATCGCCCTAAATTCTTTTCGCGGTAATTCCATTTTGTTATTTTTCTCTCACTCATTCTCTATCGTGATAACGGCAACACATACAAGTACTTAGTTCAACCGGGCACTACAGCGACGTCAAGGCCCGAATATCTGCTATTTGGGCCAAATGGCGGGAGGTAACAGGTGTCATTTGTGACCTCAAAATGCCAATAAAGCTGAAGGGACAGTGTAGGGTCTTGCCCTGATGAATGGTGTACTTACAGTTATTAGAATTTCTTTTCAAACAACTGTTTCTTTCTTCTTAAAGACCCAATCTGGTCAGGTTCCCCTGTTAACAGGGGTCGGAGGAGGTCAGATGGCACTCACTCCACTTTTATCTGATCTACTAAATTCTGAATCATGGTCAAGGCAGACCCCGAGCTCTCACGCGCGAGATTAACACCAAGATGACCATATTGTACATACCATGATTCTAAGGAAATCTAGTTCTTATGCTACTTTATTTTGGGCACATCCGTCGGCCATTTTATGTAACATCAAAAGGTATGTCACGCGGCACGCAATACTAGTGTTTTCTCAATGCATTACACGCATTATTGAACATAATGTCCTCTCCTCTTAAAAGAAGTTTTTTCTTTCCTCATTGATTTCTCTTCGCTATCACGAAAAAAACTTCTTACTCCGGGTTTAAAAGGAGTTTCTTTATTCGTCATTTACTCTACGGCTTGTTCCAGTGTTGCATGAGTGTTGCAGTTTTGCTAAAAATATTTACTTCTTCCGTTTTTCATTCACTTTGTACCGGCTGGATCTTAATGAACACCTTGTATGAACCGCTAGACCGCATCCTTTTAATGTAATTTTCCACATTTTTTGTACAAGCAGCGACGAACCACAGATCGATGCCATGATGGCGAAGATTTTATTTCTATTTGCTGCCCACGAAAAAGACTGGCTGTGATAAATTTAAAATTGATTGACGGCTAGGAAAAAGACTGAAGTCTGAAGTTTGAGAGTGAATAAGTGAAAAGATTTTTCTTATTATTTTACGCAATGAATGCAATAATGAATGTTATTTGCAGCTATGACTTCGATCATAAACTACTTTCGGCAATTAACTCTCGCACCAAGGGCGAGGATGAGACAATCATTATTTACATTTCAATTATGCACGAGATGTTGGCCTTAAAGGGGTCAGGCAACCTGAATGTCCTGATTGTAACAAAAATCGTCCTTCTACCTCTACACTTTAACCCCTCTAAAGGGTTATAACTCAACTTCTACGACGGGTAAGTTATTGTTCTTCTTTCTTTGTTTTTCCTTCTTCTTTATTTCTGAATTTTTATTTACCTTGTTCTCTTTTTCAGGTCTCACAAGTTCCTGTTCTACGTGTTCCCTTAAAAAATCATCGTAGTTTTCTTCAGTACTGTCATCATAATCCTTATAATACATTTTGTCAATAAATTTCACGTCTCTGCTTATTACAATACCTTGTTTTTCAGGAATGTAAATGCGATAATCTTTTGCTAGCTGTGCATAGCCCATGAAGACTCCTTCTGTACATTTTGGTGTAAATTTGCCTTTTCTATGTTTGTTCAGGACAAAAGCTTTACATCCAAATATCTGTAAGTGATTTCCAGATGGAGTGCGGCCGGTCCATTTTTCATATGGTGTACAACCTTTTAGGGCTTTAGCTGGGCTTCGGTTGATGAGATAGTTCGCTGTGTATACTGCCTCAGCCCACAGTTTTTGAGGTATGTTCCCTTCGATCATCAAACACCGTGCTCTGTCAAGAAGAGATCTATTTTTACGTTCGCTTTGGCCGTTCTGTTGGGGCGTGTAAGGTGCTGTGAGTCTTCTCTGGATCCCATGTTGTTTTAAGAATTCGTCGAATTCTCTATTGCAATATTCCGTTCCATTGTCGGATTGTAAATTTTTTATTGGTAAATTATGAAACTTTTCAACCTTGCTTTTGTATTCCTTAAACTTTTCAAACGCTTCATTTTTGTGTGATATAAAATAGACGCAGCAATATTTAGTGTAGTCGTCCAGGAATGTCAGGAAATATTTTGATCCAGCCAACGTTTCGGTGTTGACCGGTCCACAGACATCACTATGCACAATTTCCAGCGCTTGTGTAGACTGTGGTCCGTCTAAAGATGAAAATGGCAGTCTGGCCATCTTTCCTTTAATGCATATTTCGCAGTCTGGTAGATTTCCGCCTCCTAGTACTAAACCTTTAATCAGGTTTTTGCTGGCAGCTAATTTTAAGTCATTTTCATTAAGGTGTCCAAGTTTACGGTGCCAAACTTCAATATTGCTGACAGTTTTTGCTATATTTGCTTTCTCTCCCTTTGTGTAATACAGGCCGTTTTCTTTGGTAGCTGTTAGAGTTACTTTACCCCTTTGGTTTTTGATATATGCCTTATCTTTAGTAAACAATACGGTATTTCCTTTTTCTGTGATCTTTCCGACTGACATCAGATTGGTTGCCAAGGTAGGTACATACAATGTATCATGGAGGTTACATATTTCATTTTGTATGTTTATTCGTACTTTACCTTTGCCTTCAACTTTCGCAGTGTGATTTTCAGACGCTAACCGCAAAGTTCCATTTTCAGAGTTTAGGTTTTCAAAGTTAATTTCCTGTGCACACATATGGGATGTGCAGCCACTGTCAAGGCACCAGGTATCTGCGGGAGTAATTGATAAACAAGTAGGAGTTATGCTGAAATTTTTCTCTTCTCTTTTCTGAAATGGTTGACGTTTATCCTTCTTACTCCAGCATTCCTCGGTATTATGTCCCTTTTTCTTGCAGGTCTGGCAGTATTTAGGCTTCTTCTTGGAATAGAATGCACCTTCTCTTCTTTCTTTTTGTATATCTTGACTTTTTCTGGCTTCACTTTCTTCTATAATCTTAATTTTCAGTTCTTCAGGCTTTGGTAGGGTATCCCTAGATTCTACCGCGATACTGAAGTTTTCAAATGAAGCGGGTAAGCTGTATAGCATCATGATACTTAGCAAATCTGGATTTAGGGTAATGTCCATGTCAGCCAATTTGTCGACGGTATCCATGAAACCGTTTAGGTGCTCGCGGACGTCACTATTATCATGTTTCTTTAATATGAGATGCTTTAACAGTGTTGCCTTCCTAGCGGGACCCGTACTTTGATAAATGCTCTTTAGTTTTTTCCAAAGCTCATACGAAGTCTTGCAGCCTTTTATTTGCTTCAACTCAGATGGTGAGATGAGAAGTAATAATTCTGACCTTGCTAGTAGATCTTTGTTCATGAATTCTTTCTTCTCCGTCTCGTTGCTAGTTGCAGTCGGCTCGGGTATCTCTCCACTTGCATAACCCCACAGGCCATTTTTGATTAGCACTGCTTGGGCTTGAAGACACCACGTATCATAGTTGTCTTTTGTTAGCGCTTCGATTCTATGGTACGACGACGAAGCGGTTGCCGCCGACGTGCTCATTTCGAACGTTTATTTTTACCGACTACATTTATACATTTATACCAGCCAACCACGGACCTCTGCTACCAGTTGTCCCTATACTTTAACCTTTCTAAAGGGTTAGGGTTGTCCCTATACTTTAACCACTCTAAAGGGTTAAGGTTGTCCCTATACTGTAACGCCTCTAAAGGGTGTTCTTGTTTACTTTAACCTCTCTAAAGGGTCAAGGTTAATTTCTAATCTCTCAAAATGATATAGGAATTACAGGGAGCGGCTAACAATTCCTTAAATAAGCCATTGTTTTAACTGCCTTACAAAGTTTAGTAACCTCACTTGGACTTTTGAATTTTTTTTATAATTTCAAATATTTTTTCCCGGTTTTTTGGGGTAATGTAGGGTTTTGCCCTGATGAATTTAGGTTATTAGGATTTCTTTTCAAACAACTGTTCAGGTTTTTAAAACATTAATTTTAAATTTTAATGTATATTTCCACATTTTTTGTACAAGCAGTGACGAACCACAGATCGATGCCATGATGGCGAAGATTTTATTTCTATTTGCTGCCCACGAAAAAGACTGATGTCTGGGAGTCTGAAGTTTGAGAGTGAAAAAGTGAAAGGAATTTTCATATGAATATTATTTGGGGAGAGTTATCCCAGTTATCGAACTAGAAGGTGGATCAGTATTATAACCCAGATGATGCTATTTTTCAAGTAAATAAATACAAGTGGCCGGTTACCGAAAAAAATGCACATGGCTGCATCAATATTTCTCTCTGAAATTCTCAAACTAACATAGTCGCCTAGTCAGTTTGCAAACGGTACTTTTCGGCTTGCTTAAGAAATCCAAGTGAATTCAGTGATCCTGCCTGGACTAAGGTTATGTGGAGTAGACTCTTTTTGGAACTTTTGTGCCTTAGATAGACTATTTTTTTTTATTCACTGTATGTAAGTAGCTCGTTTCCGAACTGAAATATTAGAACCCATTACCCTGAATCTTTGTGTTTTCTTTATTAACTTAACTGAACCTGGCACTGTCCGTGGGACAGCGTTACGTTACAACAGATCTATAAGACCATTATTAGACCTGCTCTCCTATGCGGTAGCGAGACTTGACCCCTACTAGAGCGACACAAGCAGGAGCTGCGCGTCACGGAAATGAAGATGCTGCGTTACGTGGAGAACAAGTGTCTGGCCATGCCACCCTCGCGGGGCACGGGAAGAAGAGGCCGGCGATGATTTGACATAGGTAGTCAAGAATAATATGCGTGCTAATAAGCTCACCACCATGGATGACGAAGACCAGGAAGGCGGACCCTGGGCCTCCGCGTGCCGCGCGGGGGCGCAACCGGGACATAACGCCAAGACGATGATGAGATTATGATGTTACAAGCAGGAAACTTGTACCTACGTATATGAAAATGGGCCCCGACTGCTTTCAAGTTTAAATTAAACTAACATTTGCACATATACGAGTAGTAGTAGAGTATGCGACCACGATTTTCCTCTAAACATCCGAATCTTTTAATGAAAAACATTTTGCTGTTTCATATTTTTCAACCGCTGAGTTTACCGCAGTCGAGTTTTAAGATTTTTTATATTTAGGTATGTTATATTAAATTCAGTCGTAGGTATACAGAACGAAATTAAGTTGATGCGTTACTAAAAAACGTCCGTAACCGCAAAACCGTCGATAAAATAGGTGGAAATGTTATATGTATTAAAAAAAACAAATCAACTGTAATTCATTATATATAAGTAGGTACCTACATAGACTAAAGACAGCTTGCACTAATTTCTTAAACCCATTTAACTTTATACTAAAACGAAAAACTTCACACAAAAAAGTTTTCACAAAACGCGTTGAGAAATTGGCACAAGCCGGACTAATAACGAGTCACCACCCGCTCTATCAATCATGATACGTGAAGGCATACCTAATTATAGTGTCCCCGTCAGCACTAGCTGAAGGCTTATATAAGGTGTTACAACCCGCATCGGTGAATGACTTTTTTGTGGACAGGCCAGACCAGGGAAAACGAAAAAATGCTCCATAAACTGGAAATGTAGTTAACAAAACTGAGAATGAATAATGTGAGCTCTATGAGTTGATACTGCGAAATCAATCAAGTTTGCTAGCTTTAATGGAACTTTAAAAAATAGTATCTTTGTACTGCACTGAGATATTTGTTGCTGTTTATTAATATTTCTGCTCTATTGATATTTCTCAGGAAATTTTTGAAATGTTTTTTAGCCTGTATGTTGGAATATAATCTATTTCATCAAATGCTGTTCAGTAGTTTTTACGTGATGCGCTCACTCACAAACAAACAGACAAGCAAATTTTCTAAAAAATATTGTATTATATTTTAGTAAGTCATTTTAAGTCGCCGTTGGTTTTTTATTATCTTTCAATGTACATATTTTTTGTGTTTACGATTTTAATTAATGATAGGAATGTGCTAGCTATGTAAATGGCATTTTTGTCAGTTGTGGTGAAGACAGTTTGGACCTTCAGGGGTTCCTCAGGGTGGTGTCCTAGGCCCGACACTCTACCTACGTCTTGCTTTACCTCCGACTTACCTACCCGTATTGAATTGTATTGAAGTGGAAACGTTTGCTGATGATAGATAGATAGATGTATCCGGGCTGTTTAGTCCGACGAACTGTTTACTGATGATACAGCCATTCTTGCTGACGACAAAGTCGCGTCGAAAACCTCTGCTCTACTTCAAACAAACCTGGATGCTGACCATTTTACTTGTGATAGATTACAGTAAATTGAAGAGAAAATTCCATAGAACTTCTTCCCTACACAAACCAGACGGCTTGGCGGTACCATTTGTATGGGGAAGTCAAAATTATTTCTTCAAATCCAGCAAAGTGTTAGAACAAAAGTTGTCTGTTTTTATCATTTAATTTCTTGAAACGTGAGTTTCAAAACACGGCACTGGGTGAACGTCATAGACGACGTAGAACGTCATGCTGGAAAATGATTAACAACACTGGTGACTACAGCTGGGATGCCACAGAACTTGCCAAAATAGATACTAGTCGAACATCTGAAAGACCAATTTACGCTTCACGTAGTTGCAGTCCCGCCTGCCACTACGCACAAACCGAAAAATATACACCACCTACATCTACTCACACCTGTTCTATACGTCACCCCTGCCCACTATGCGCCGCCACCTACCGCCGAAAACTATAGCTTCAACAGAACATCTCACTCGCTACGTGTTATCCTCGGAGCAAGGCGCTACGTCCGCAACGACGTCATTGAGCACAAACTGCGTGTTCCACCGATGAGAAGTTCGTCCGAAGTCGGACGCGTCGCATGTTCAACTGCCCGGCTTCTCCACCAACCCAACCGCAGATAGACTAAGCCCAGCCAAAAACAAACCCAAGAAAGCACAGGTTTAAACACCATATAAAAACCTAAAAAACATACAGATAAACCTCACCCACACTGTCGCAGGTGGAGTACTGTGGCAAATCAAGCCAAGACGGCAGATTAGCAGCAACAATTACCGGCCAGAAAGATGCCTGGCCGAGAAGATGCCCGGCACGAAGTTAGCCCCATAGACCCGCACTTGCCACCCGCAGAAAAGGAGTAGACGATCCGACGAAATCTCTCAGCGCTTGGACTTGAAGTTTCAAATCTTTCGATAACAAATGTCGTGCTTACTGCGCGAATATACATCGTTTCGTACAGTGACCAGTAGTGGGCGGCATCCCGGCCATTCCCGGCCTTGCCAATGCTGCCAATGATCCTGCGCGCGCACCGCGTCCTGTCACCCGCGCCCTCGCCAGGACCTCTTGTTACCGGAGGCAACAAGGACGGCGAGCGCTTACCGTCTTTATCTCGCGGGGGACTATTCTGAACGACGACTTTTTTTAATGTTCAACGATTTGTTCAGTTTTGAAGATTTCAAAATTATGATCGTAAGTCCCTGCCTACCTAGGTAGTTATTTTGTAATTTCAATATTTCGGCAATAGTTTACTTACTTGTTTAATCAATTTAAGTTTTAAACCTAGAACCTAGACTTTGTGAAGTAGCGCCTTAAAGGCGATACACGGTAATAGGTCGTTCTCTTTGTTTTTTCGAACATAGACTTGAGTACCT
Organism: Blastobasis lacticolella; assembly: GCA_905147135.1. Classification (NCBI taxonomy): domain Eukaryota; kingdom Metazoa; phylum Arthropoda; class Insecta; order Lepidoptera; family Blastobasidae; genus Blastobasis; species Blastobasis lacticolella. The sequence goes on from LR990041.1 coordinate 13,073,878, forward strand.
AATATATTTTTTAGTAAGTATAAGTTAGTTAGGGTATCCGACTCGTAAGCGAGGGGTACCGGGTTCGAATCCCACTGTGGCCGTGTACCAATGACTCTTTTCTGAGTTATGTACATTAGTTGAATACTAACCGATGCTCTCACGGTCAGGGAAACATCGTGATGAAACCAGCACATTCAGGCAACTGAATGTGTAACCATTATCCAGTAAGGTTCCCCTGGTAGTAGGGTGGAGGTCATGGTGGTCAGATAGCAGTCACTCTACTGTAATTATCTGATCTGCAAAATCCTGGATCATGGTGAAGGCGGGCCCCGGGCCCTCGTGTACGAGAGCATAACTGGGACATTAACGCTAAGATGATAATTAATATATTTTAGTAAGTACAATACAACCTATAAGTAGGTAAGATATATATTATTATGCAGTTTGTACATTACTTAAAGACCTACAAACAAACATTTTGTTTAATATTTTTTACCAAATTGGCATAGGCCAACAATGTATTATGAAAAGTCTTATTCAATACAAGCAAATACTAAAAATAATCTTATCGCTTACTACAGCGATAAGGTCTTACTTATGGCTCCTTGTTGTTTAATATTTTGTACCGATTAGTGACTATTTGTTTCTAACTATTATATTTAAGCAATAAAGTATTTTCATTCATTCATTCAACTATTTACTTAAAAACGATCCACCAAAATCTGCAACGCTAACGCACTAAAAATCGAGCGTCGACTTGTGCACTGCTTCGAGTATCGACCCCCCGAGAGTCATCGGCCGTAGCTGTAGGTATTGTGACTCATTCCGCGTCTGCTGCCCGGACGAGTCGGTCGCTCGTCCCCGTGTGTGTAGTGTACCGAGTGTGTGGCGCCGCCGTGCTGAGCGCCGCTTTGCCCGCAGGTAAGCCCGCCACACCCGCGCACCCCGCACAGTGACAGACAGGATACGCTCCCGCCGTCCGCCGGCCGCACACCCGCGCGACCGATCGATACCGATGTTGTCCCCCCTACGCTCATGTTTTTAGATTACCAACGATTTACAGCCACTGTTTTGATAATATTATATCAAATGACACATTAAATTCATACACTACAGCCCGTTTTCTGGCCATGCGCGATTCCGATCGCTCGTTCACCGCGTTCCATGGTCGGGCCAACGGCAAGTGATCTCAGACAGTATATTTCCCTCCATCTATAATAAATATCTATTATGTTTTTAATAAAATTATGGTCATTTATTATCGTAAGTACAAGGTTAAATACATAACTTTCTCATTCAAGTGGGTGGCGGATATTGAGACACGAGCCGACTCACGTTTCGCAATTTATTGATTTTGACCAACTCAGCCAACTCAGACCAATATTGTCTCAAAGTACACGCCCAATATATTTTAGTGGCACCCAAGTTTCTCTAGCCGATATTCATCAGGTCGGACTGCGACTAACAAGTACCCATAAGTAACTTCCTAAATAACTGTCCACATACGAGCGTCCTGGCACCCATGTGTTTATTTTTAACCATATTGGTTTAGCGTATTACTACCGGCGACATGGTGTGACCGTCCGAGAGTCATAAGTTGGTGAATCATACTACTTAGGTACTTATCATCGCTCGATCTTAGAAAATCTAATCGAATATAATAGTATCTATACATGTATACAAAACATTATTTATATGAGCTGTCACCAACGGAAGCTGGCCGGCCATATACATATTTAAAATCTAGGTAGGTACGCCAACCGTGTAGTTTCAACTTCAAGGCGCGGGTGTTTTTTCTTATAAGCTTATCTGTTTGCAATATCCTTGCTTGCATCTTGATAAAATTTCAATAAATGCTGGCCTTTGATTCTCAAGTCTCCGAACTCTCTTTACCTCACTAGTCACCTAAGTACAATTGGATCTGCAGTCTACGTCGAGGAGTGTAGGTACTAAATATACATACAATTAACCAAACCGTCTGTAATGGTAATTTACGTACTTAAGTATGCGTTTTGATGGCAAGGGTTGTAATCTCCTGCGCAGTGGTAATTTTTAAACTAGTTTCTGTTCATTCCCACTATTCTTAGGGCTTGCACCAAATTCTTAAACGCATTTAAGCTGATACTTAAACAATAAATTCCATACAAACAAGCTTAGTGAGATAAGACTGTGGTGTACCACAACAGGTAAATTTCATAGCGACTTCGTCGTCGTTAAGATCCACGTAGGAAATAATCCTGATCCATTTCTACAAGTAAGCAAGAAACGTACCTATATACTCGTATGTTCGCATTTATATCTTATAGATTAGTAAGTATGAGAGAAATTTAATGGTATTGCAATGAGAACACCTAACACCTGTTGAGAGCACGCGCTAGTAATAAAATGCTAAATGGTGAAATTACAGACATGTAGGTACCTAGCTAGGGGATATTTATGCTGTGGTAACTATCGCCATGTATTGTATGCATATTTTATTAACCAGCGTAAATTTAAAATAACATCTTGGCGTCTATATCCCGGTTGTGCTCTCGCGCCAAGAAGCCGTGTTCCCCTTTGACCGTGATCAGATAGGTATTTACAGTAGAGCTACTGCCTAACCTCCCGTTACCGTATTCGCAGGGGAACCTGACCAGATTGGATCATGGTTACACATTCAGCCCTCTGAATGTGCAGGTTTCCTCACGATATAAACTTTATATTCCTGCATTAGGTTCGGTAGATAAGCAGAAATCTTTGAAATATTATATTTGTAAGGGTAAAATTTTGTTAATGATTAATAAAACTTTTTTACTAGTAAAATTAGTATTATTTTAAAGTTCTGCGGATGTAATCCTCTTAAAAATGTAGGTGTAATGAACATCGGGAGCCCCATTTTCGGCAGGGCGCAGCGTCCCCTCGACGCGTCGACCTTCCCCTATTTCCCGACATTAAAGCGATGGGGTGGCCAAACACATGAGACGCCATGCCCACCGTCTGTTCCATAAAATATTCAAAACAAACTGAACCTAAGTAATAAGACAATGTGTTTACGATATCTAAGCTATCGATATATGTATACCTAAGTCAATATATATACATAAAGCCATGTTTTGGATTAGAGTGTCGATGTATTAGTAGACAATATCTACTTTGCAGATATTTACGTCTCCCGCTGGCGACCCTGAGACTGGTTGAACGGTATCGGGAGCCGACCCCGCGACATTATTAAATATTTTATTTTAATTTCCTAAAAAGCCTAACTTCAGGCAACAACAAGATACTTATTTCTGGTGGGTAAAAAAATGCAACAACAAGATACTTATTTCTGGTGGGTAAAAAAATCTGGTGGATATTACAGTAATTGAATACACACTCTATAAATGCACGTGCACTGCACCACGCATACCGCAAGTAGGTACCTGCGTGGATAAATTTGTTGTTAACTAAAGAAAACAGTATTCAAATATGTTTCCCATTTATACTCATTTTAGAGCTCAGATTCATTCAACAATATCATCTTGCACTTTACACAACCGATTTCGATTTCCGAACAGATGTTGCTCAGACAAGACGGCAGGTGCAAAACGTTTCAAAGCCGACGTACTTAATTTTTTGTGGTATACGCTCGGGACAGGTAGTAAAACTTCGTCGTGAATACGTCGCATCCACAATCCACATGATTCACTACGAGTTTAGATTCGGCGAGAAAGAAATTGCTCATGTAGGTAATGAAATTTTTTGGAAATTTGTGTGGACTTGGTAGGCCATAATGATACGCGTATGAATTTTGGATACTATAAAACTTTTTATAAATTAACCATTAGTTTCCATTCATAACTTAAGATGAAGACAATATTATTTAGAAATTTTGTTTTTTACGTTCAATTATTTGAAAAAAATGATTACCTAACAATTAGAAGTGTAATAAGGGCTTTTGGAAAACGAATCAATTCTATTTGATGAATTTCATATATAGGAACCATTCTATATTTCTACCTAAGACGACATAAGCATATTCCTACAAGCTCTTGCCATGCACACCAAGTCTTCCTTCGTGTCATCGACATTTTTTAGTATTAGAGCTTAAAGGTAAGTAGGTACTAAAATAACTAATTATGTAACGTGTTATGTACCGACTTAGGTAATTACATTTGTAAAAATATCATCATCATCAGCCTATACTAGTCTTCTGCTGCACATAGACGTCCCTCAAAACAGATTCATAAAATAAGGCAAATTAGGTAGATCGCGCATCCCGGTAACGAAAGCTTTTGAAGGCAGAATTTATCAGTTTGCCTTCTGTAGTTACAGTGGAGCGACTACCGTCTGACCTCCATGACCCTGTTAACAGGGAAACCTGACCAGATTGGATCATTGTTACACATTCAGTCGCCTGAATATGCAGGTTTCATCACGATGTTTTTCCTCACCGTAAGAGCATCGATTAGTGATCAACTACTGCACATAACTTAGAAAAGAGTGATTGTTAGCTCTCGTTTAAGGATCGAACCCCTTAACCTAGGCCACCAATGCTCTACTCGTATATGAAAATTTTTATGTATGTATAGAGCATAAAGTTACTATCCTTCCGACGCATAGTGCCAGCAACGTAAATTACCATACACGCAAAGGACCATATTTTCACGAGCAAACTAGCAGATACGCAGACGTACCGATACTATACCTAGCGGAAATCTCTATAGTACTTATAGAGTTTGAAAATATGACTCTACTATGTACTCTACATCGAACCGTTCAAATATCGTTGACCAAGGGAATGTAACTTTCACCATCATATTATTATGTTTGCCATCGTAATTTACGTAAGTAATAAAAAAATATGTACCTACATATATAAGTAATAGTATAGGAACCGCATATTGGAGAGTTCCTCTGACGGCTACTGCGTAAAAGTTCAGGGCGGAGGGTGGAGGAAATGGGCAAAGGATGAACGAACTTGGTCGGGTCTCTGTTTGGGAGGGGGAGGGGGAAGGAGCAGACGGCGTGGAGGCCCGCGATCAATTCCATCTTACTCGTAGACATGCCGTCGCATCGTATTCGACTATGTGCTATAGGAATAGGAATTCAATAAGATTGCTGAGCCTTCACGTTATTCTCCATATTTTTTTGTGACGTTCAATTTCTGTATGGATTTGTATAGAAGTTAGTCGATGGTAATCATCAAATTTTATAGGCACGCAAGCTATCGATTAAGCGTACTCCAAACTTGATACGAATCTATTTTCGCCGCTGCATACGGAAGTCGCTGCTCGCACTCATCATAACGTCGATTGCCCCACTGCTGGTTGCCGGGCCGCGTACGAGTCCTCTCGTGGAATTCTGACACAGACGCGTACCCATTCCTGGATAATGATGCTCGAAATAACCAAAAACATTGGCCGCAGCCCGCCGCCGCACTCTCGCCACGCTCCTTGTCGATACGTGCATTTGGAATGTAGGAAGCGTTATGGATTTTTATCAACATGGTAATTAAAAGTCCTTTTTGGGTAAATGTGGTCTTATCTTCTAGTAAGGGGGAGTATCTTCTATATTAAACACGGTACGCAAGCCGGCCTTTTCGTGGAATACTTAAAGATCAATGGCCAGGTTAGACTTAATAATTGTTCCCGCAAGCTGTAGTACCTAATGGAAAAGCATGAATGATCTGCGGTGTTTCGAAGTCAAATGAGATTGCGTGTTCGTGTTCCCAAAAATGTCCCATTTAAAACGACGGCTGGCCATTTACGAAGCGGAACTGTGCATGGACACGCTACGTGACTTCGGACTCGCTATTTCGGACCCATGAATTTAACGGGTACCATACTTATTATTAGATTATTGGTTTAAGGCTCGTGGTTAATTTTGTTTCTACTCATGTAGGTAGACCATTTTACTCGCGCTTATATTATACTAGCTGGCCCGACGCGACTTCGTTCGCGTGTTGTCCTACCCTAAAACCTTTCTCTTGAATCACTCTATGTATTGTTGAAAACCGCATTAATATCCGTTGTTTAGTTTGAACGATCTAAGCATAAATAAATACAGACAGAGGGACATTGTTTAATACTATGTATAGATTTGGTACATATCAAGTAATCTAACATCAGGGAGAGCTGAAAGCCTCGATTGCGCGCGATGTGTATGAGTTTGACATCCTAGGAGCTTTATTACACAAGGACAATAAAACCTGTTTCTGTTCAGTTCTATTTAGTTCTCCCACGAACTTCACCACTCAATATAGAGTGGTAGAGTTGGTACAGTAGGAATAGGCTCTCATGCCCGTATCCAACAAGGTAAGTTAAGTACCTACGATTCTGACACAAATATTTTGTCACTTCCACATTCATGTATCTTCTCATACATATACATACATATTGCATGTGGTCTAGATTCGTTTATTGACATCTGTCATATTAAATTTTTTATTGCATCTATTACAACTAGTGTCAAATAAGAAGAGACTTGGCGGGTCACGTGGTTCGACTTGCTTAGAAGGCGATTACCTGCGCGAAATCCTCTCTACTGCCATTTGACAAGTCCCTTTTTTCATGACGCGGATTATACTATGTTTGTATTAAAATTGTACAAGTATAAAGTATGTATGCAGACCTAACAACATAAACAAGACCACATTAAAACGATGGCTATAGCACATCTGCTACACAGATCCCTAACTTCCCCACAGCTTCCAAATGTGATTACAGGCAAACGCAACTTGTATTGCAAAGACGAGACAAACTCCGTGGTAGGTAACTTTTAGGAACATTTACAACCTAAATAAAATGATATCAATACAGCAACGGAACTGCTATATCTAGAAATGAGTGTGTAATGACATGTATGTTATCAAATCACGACTGACCCGTACTTTGATAAAGAGTAGTGGGAAGAGTGGCGACATCGCCAATTTGTTGTTGTTAGCAATTTGGTAAGGAAATCACGCTAGTGTGTTTTTAACATGTATTAATTTGGTTCAAATTAGATAAAAAGATATTTTGGCTACGCAAGAATAAATAATTTCAACAGCGTTCTCTTTTTGTTTCAGATTCGGGCCGCGCCCGGCCGCCTAGCGGCACCCCCGTTCTTTTGTGTTTTGGTTTGTGATTCTTTGTGTTATATTCTGGTGACAAAGTGCTTTGTGAAGTGTCATACGTGACTGTTACAAATATGGCGATCATAACTGGATTTACAGCCCTCCTGGCGCTGATCGCATGTGGTAAGTTTCACTTTAGCTTTCCAAATATTTTTAGATATAGCATGCCTAATTTAATAATCATCAAAGTCAAAATAATGTATTCAGATTAGGCTATACATAGCACTTCAAAATCAAAAAAGGTAACCTCAGTAGCAATTAACCCAGAAAATAAACCGAAGTTTCATCTATAGTGCCTGCCTACTTAAAGTATGGAATCCAGATGAAAATAAACCTTGAATGGCCAGTCTAGTCAGAACAGGTTTAGCGACTGCGATATCCACGCTGTTATACTTATTATAATACAGGCGACATGTTCACAGCTTCAAAAGTTTTGCCGATGTAAATGCCTACATTAAAGTCAGAGTAGGGGCAAACCCGCCCCAATGACGTCAAGGGTCGATATGGCCCGGGCAACGAACTAGTGCTCGCGTTACGCCATTTACAACCCTCCAACACGAATAGAACTGGATTTTTGTGAATCGCCGCTCAGTGCTCTTTGATTTTACACCTTGGCAAACCAGAATTTTGAATACATTAGCAGATTTCGTGTTAACCAACATGGTTAGGTAATGCTTTTAGGTTTTACGTCATCAGTGTGTTGTTTGGTTAATCTTCCAAAGCAATGTTATAGGCTACATTATAATAACATAATAAATAATGTATTTCTCGAAGTACGTACCTAATAAATAGTGGCGATTGACAAAGTTATAATTAATATGTCAGTAGGTAAGTACGAGTACCTACCGTCTGGCTTCCAATCACTGCGACGAATGATAGTATGATTGAGTTGTCCGTTGACCAGACCGTAAAGTTGCCTATCGCTCGTTATCGTTACTACTATTCTAGATTACTAGTACATTGAATATTATGGCTTGGAAATATTTAATTAAAACTACTAAGTATGGTGCATTTACAATAATACAATACAATACAAAACTCTTTATTTGCACACCGAAGAAGAGATTACAAAATAAAGCAGTGCAAAGGGCGGTATTATCACTAAAGTGATATCTTCCAGGCAACCTTGGTATGGAAAGAAACACAGAATCATAGCAGCAGACAGAAAGTTCACACAAAATGTAAAATGTATTTGTGGTTAAAATGGATTAACTGCGTAAGAGCGAGGCCACCGTCTCCAGACGATTCGCAAGAACATTGGCCTTCACTGCGGTTAGGTTCATGGCCGACGGCCTAGTATTTCGCAGGTTAAACTTTGGAACCTAAGAACTCTTACTAAAATAATAGGTACTCAGCCAAAATAAAGACCTACCTATAACAGATATAAAACCTTGTTTATCAATACCCAATTGCACTAAACTTAGACGACGCTTAGTTTGTATATGCTTACCTAATCATAAAAGTAAATCTATATTTACAAAACACCGAAAGCGATCAGTTCTAAAATAGATAAAATCAGCATCATGCATCAAAATATTTAATTTTTCATGCTAAAAATCAAAATTAAAACACGATTTTGAAAGAAATGTTCGACTCGAGGCAAGCGGTCCGAAAACTGAGCCCCATGGTCAAGAGTACCCGACGCGCATAAAATAAATAATTATACGAAAAGGTTGACGTGTGTAGAAGACGCGAAAAAGATATGCCAGAGCCATATAGCAAGTAGTTTCGTAGGACCTACTTATTATATAATAAATTAAAATATTTCCGTATATCCCTAATAATTTAATGACGAAAGAGGATCCCCTTCTAGCCAGAAACATGATAACGAACACGCTTGTTTGTTAATCTCTTTATCAGACGAAGATAATTCATCCCAGAATGCATTAGGGTCAGCCAACGCATTGAACAACAAAACACCGCGTTGTGTATTTATTTCAACTGTTCCGGTATTATTCTTTCACGCTTGTTATTTATTTACATTTACCGTAGTAGACGAAATAACTCGTGGTCCGGGAGACCGGCTAAATATATCACGTTAAAGGGTGCGTTAACTTGTGCATTGCGTGCGGACGGGTCGTTTCGGTATTGGTAGCAGTTATCGATACGGTAAAGTAATTCAACAAAATAAGCTTCATCTATTTTTCAAGCGATAAGGGACAGGCTTGTCGACATGGTCTTTATTTACAGAAGCAATTCGTAGAGGCAGGTAGGTAAATATTTTTGTCGGTTTATTGTATAATAATAAAACATTGTTTATATTAGGTACACTATTTCTCATTACTTTATTAATTTTTAATTGCAATAAAGAGTTTACATACATACATACTATTTAGAGACAAATAATTTAATTTGAAGGCGTATTTTGTAAAAATTACAAATTAAATCGAAAGTAAAATTACATCGAAACGCAGATATTATATATTGGCTAAGTAATTATTATATGAGAATGACACACTGCGGTCTCATGGCTAGTTACAATAAGACATGAGTCATTTTCTACTGCCATGACTTATTGAATTCGAAATCAATATTCTCTCAACCTACCTCGAGAGAAGACATAACGTACTTGTAGGCAAACGAATATTTAAATAAGTTTTCAAATGAAAAATGCTTTTTCATAACAAGCTTTTAGCGCGTGGTTATCTTATATCGTTTATCTGTTTCTATGACTACTTTCCGACTCCATCATCAAACTGGCTCCATGGTACCATATTAATGCATTGTCATCCAAGTTACATAGATATACCAAATTTCAGCTCAATCGGATATAAACAAATGCTCGATTTTTTTTTTGCAATTTGACGGACCATTTACATACATACGAACAGTGCAAGTTAAATAAAAGCTTGTAATAAAAACATAACTATAACCATTTCAATACAGTGCAATGCATCTATAAAATATCTAGTTGCAGCCAAGACTGACTTTAATTGTTTTATTCTAACCAGTATTCTAGTTTCAAGGCTTTATTTAATCAGTTTCAACATTTTTATGTTTACTATTACCCAGCTATGAGACTATTGCGAAATCGCAACTGGAAGACAAAGCATTTGAATGCTTTGTGACTCGTAAAAAAAACGAAACTAGCTAGACTCGGAATCTATACATATATTGTTAGAATGGTGTGAAGCGCAAAACAAGCGCCAGAACAAATTTGTTTTTGAATACTTTAGTCAAGTTATTGCACTAATTGTTATGATGAAATCTCATAACCCGAGAACTGTGTATGCATTGAATTGCATCACCTTGGATTATTCGAATTATGTGTGACTTAATTACATATCTTGGAGTCACATTTATTTAGTAGTTTATACATCATACTCACGCCTTTGTCATATAGGAGCTTTAGCTCTAACACAACTTTAGTGTACGGGTAGGTCCTAAACTGTCCAAGCAGTCTCTGGGTCCACGCGAAATACCTTGGTCAACCTCGCTTTTCCAACGGTATTAGGAGGCATACCTAACGAGTGCGACCTTGTTCCGGTGCTGAAGTTCGACTATCCTTAAAAGTACGAAACCGTAATCCATCCAGTTCCCGGACATGCAAGCAATGCTTAACCCTGGTTATCGGTCTGGCAAGCACGCTGGCACTAGACCAGTGCCGCCTTTTAAAATAACGTAAAATAATTACCATATTTTGTAATTAATTACTAACGCTTGCTGTTAACATGGTCTCTTCGCAGATTATGTGCTCTGGCCATTTCAGTATAATTGTTTACTTAGATCCATACAAGCAACATAGTCTAGAAAAAGTAGAACAGATCTCTGAACTAAAATCCAAAATCCGAGTGCAAGGCGCGGTATGGCTGCGTGTGCGCAGGTACCACCTCCGCAATGTGACACTAAGCGGCGGTTATGCAACAGCTATACAAACACTGCGCCAACGGAAGTTATCTCTGCATACCATGGGCGTCATAAGCCATTATGCTCATACTTTACGGGGTTATTACCACTAACTTGGGAGATAATTAATACTTACATGAGGCTTTCTTTAGGACTCTACATTCTACAGACTCTACATTGCCATTGAGAATTAGTAATATTTTGAAAATATTTGCTTGCTTTCTCGTAAGTTATCTGTCTAGGCATTTATTTAAATGAATTTCACGTGAGTCCTATAATGATAAGTTTATGATTGTTATGTTCTTCTTCTTCTTCTTATCGTTTCAATAATCATTAGGTTAAGTATAAAATTATTTGTTTATTATGTTATAAAGGATAATCATCATCATCGTCCCAGCGCTTATCCCGGCCTTTGCCAGGGTCCCCTTTCCTACTCATTCTTCTCCATTTCGCCCGGTCTTCGGCATCCATACGTCTCGTTAGCCGTTTTTTTATGAAGTGATATTCTACGAATATCGCTGTAGGTATGGCTAACCAACACTTTAGCTATAGCTCAATCGAATATAAAGCTAGATGTTTCCACCAGTCAACTTAGCAATTCTACTCCTCGCGTGCATTCCAGTAATTTCATTTAACAATCGAGGCCAACGAATAGATGAATCTGGAATGTGATACTGCCAGTCATTGCAAAGTTGTATCCTGGAGATTCCTTACTCTATAAACGAAGCTGTAATAATATCGTTGATAAACTAGTTTAACTAAATAAAATAAAATGTTGTGAAGTGAGATGTTCTGATACTCCTGATTCAGTCCTGATGCATTCAAAAGGAGATTGAAGGAACATCTCCTAGACTAAAAAAATTAAATCCTTCGTCTGAGTATGGATATGGAATAGCATTATTATGTATCGTATTTTTAAGTTATTTATTTTTGTTATTGGATATGTATCTCAGTAGTTGCTATTGTTTATGTCTTTATTGTATTTTGTACATTGCCTACAATATTATTATTCTCACACCAGTTTCCGTGAAAATGGTTGCCTGGGAGAGATCGCTCTTAGCGATAAGGCCGCCCTTGGACCTATATTGTTTTAAATTGTATTTTTACAATCTTCTTTAATGTACAATAAAGTGTTATAAATAAAAAAATAAAAACAGCAAGCAAATATGCATGGACAATTCGCACAGCGTCATGTAGCCTCAAAGTAAGCAAAGTATGGGTGCGAGACAACTAACAAACTACTTATATACTTTTAAATACATACATATAATACCAAGACCCGTAACAGAAATTAAAATTCATTATTTCAATTTCTGCTCGGCAATCGAACCCGGAACCTCTGCGTGGCAGACCGTTAACCATCTGAAATACTCAAACTGACCTGCTAGTTCTAATTTAAATTGTCCAAATAAAAGATAAGGTTAGGAAGATAACATATTCGGTAGTGTAATGTGTACTCGCCTATCTATAGTCTCGGGTGAACGCCCTAACGGCCGAATAGACTTTTATATCCCATACAGCACGCGCTTAAAAACGCAGTCGAGTCGTAACACTCACGTGTGTAGTATACTGCCGTACGCCATGCTCCACGCGATGGCACGATATACGAGTTCATTACGACAGAAAAACTAGACACCACACATTTACGTCACCCGCAATTATCTGATATTTAACTATAGTACAATAAAGTTCTATAATACGTTTAAAATTACCAGTCGAGCGAAGTCACTGCAGGTAATCAATACGTTAAGAGAAAAGTAAGGCCTATATCAGGTGGTAGGACTTCGTTAAGCCTGAGGAGTCCGCTTGGTGGGTTTATCCACCGCCACCACCGCCTTATCATTTCTTCCGTCAAGCAACAATGCAAGCATTGTTGTGTTCTGGTTTGAAGGATACGGTAGCCAGCGAAATTACAGGCATGAGGCATTTCATCTTAGTCCTCACAGTGACGATTCACCTGTGGTTCTGCATTTTTGTTACATGCAACCTAAATGTATGAATTGTAAATGTTAGGGTCGACAGTTACCACTTACTATCAGGTGGGCTGTCGGCTCTTTTGTCACAGAAAAGCACAAAAAAAGAAAACATAAAAACTACGACTTCAACAATTGGGTCATGGGTTTTCTAATTCAGAAAGTATTTAGAATTACTTGGGGTTCAGTCTTATGTATTACTAGCGACCCGCCCCGGCCTCGTAAGGTAACCTTGACAAATTATACAGCCAAACCTTTGCATGAATTATCCTGTCTATTGGTAAAAACCGCATGAAAATCCGTTGAATAGTTTCTAAGTTTATCGCAAACAGACAGACAGACAGCGGCGTGGGACTTTGTTTTATAATATGTGTAATGTTATGATAGTTATATCTGGATTTGAAAGGTAATTTCTGTTTCTACGAATTTAGTCGTCATTTGAGAAGAGAAGCATAGTGATTCAGAGAATAATCTCCTCCCATCACACCAGCACGATGCGTCACGCATCACACATGCGCCGCAGGTGAATAAGCTCGATTTTTGGAATTCCTTGCGCGACTTCCGAAGGATATTTTAGAATAACATTGAACCCGGTCATTGTTCTTTAGACAGTATAAAGTTACCGGATCATGTAACGATTTCCAAGATTTTCGGGCCACCATATTGAAATGGCACGTTTAAATAGCGTTTACTAAGTGGAAATGGAAAATATAGCATCAAGAGTCAAGACCAACCAAAACACAAAGTGATTTGGTATACGTTTAAGAACGTATTGTAAGTTAATTTACTATGCCTACATAATACGTCGTTAACAGTAAGTCTTTACAACTTTAACAACCACGATTCCCGACTAAAACTCTTTCTTAAGCTACGTACATTGTATTTTAAGCTAAGCGTGCGTAATGAATAATGTAAAACCGAATTCTAGTGCGGCGCGCAGGAAAACAATACGTATATGGTTCTTAAGGACAAGTTTTGTGGATGCAAGTTGGGTTTCAACTTAAAGTTGGAGCGGAGTGCGACAAACTGGCGTAGCGTGTTGCTAACGGCGAAGTCGGGCCGCATCCCAAGCACTTCATGATGCTAAATACTTAATGCAACAAGCCAAGGCTTTTGTTATAAGTTACCGCGAACTTGATCTGCCAAATTTCAACGCTTTTACGCCGAAATATTTAACTGACTGAGAAATATCGTTTACCTAATTCAAAATTCATGCGCAATACATTACTTACTTTTATTACAACGACAATCAAACATTCAAAAGAAATACAATTTGAAGCGCAATACAAATATTATAGCATTTATAACATACTTATCATTATTTTTTTGTAAGTTATTTCAAATCGTGCGTATAAACATTGTAAACGAGCTAACTATAACATAACAGCTTATCTAACATTGACCCAAAAACTTTGTAGTGTAGGTTGACATTCAATACCATAACATTGTTGTAACCACGTAACTAATTACTACCTAAATGCGATACGAATAACGCCGACTCTCAGCTGTTAATTCATAAAGCGTTATCGGATCTATTACAGTTGTAGGTAAATATAAATACATATCTATAAACTACACGCTCCTGATATGAAATTGCAATTTGTAACGTTGCCACTTCGAACAGCTATTAGGTTATCATACTTTTAAAGATAACGTACGAAATAAACCGAAGCAAGTGACGAAAGCCGACCATTGCAACTGTTCGTACCAATTAAAGCATGACAAACGGCATACATTTGCAGTGAATCCTGAAGGATTCTATTTATTCCTTGTGCGTGCGTTAGAAACGCTTCCAAGACTTGCAAGTGCCGTGCGTGATGGATTGGCCGAACGTCCCGTCCGTGATTCTGCGATGCGCGCGCGCGCATCTGTCGTCTCGGCAGGCTGGCGGCCAATCAGGGGCCAGCGCTTACGCACATCTGGCGCAGTCTGGCCGCAACACACCCGCGCCCGCGCTTTTTGTACCCATCCATTGTGCGTACACTTTTTTGTATTCGCTTTTAAGTGGCTCTAAAGGACCCATGTTCAATGGTTGAAGCAATTTTGTCTGCCTAAAACCGAAACAATGGATCGTTACTACGTCGTACGTTAACTAACAATTTCGTTTTCGTCTGTGTCGAGAAAGCAAAAACATATTTATCATCATCGTCGCAGTCCATAACAGTTCACTGCAAGACTGGGCCACTCCCAAGAAAGGGGAGGTTATTGCCATAATCTCCATACTTGGCAGGCGGGTTGGAGATCGCAGTGTTATTATAACAATGGAAAACTACCAGTGCATGGGTTTGGAGGCTCAGATTAGGAAACAAAGTTTTGTTTTCTAATCACAGGCAGAATACATACTCTGTCGGTCACCACACTGCCACACATATTTATACCTACTCCAAAATTGCAAAACTTACCTAATTTATTATAATATCAACATTTCCTTACTCGATAGACCTAATTTTACTGTAGTATTTGACAAACATACTATGTTTGTATGGACTATGTTTATTTTAATTATAAGATTGTTAGTACAGCACACTTCAAAGGATTGCCCTATTCATTACACCGGATGTTCTATAGACTAAACGAGGCCACCAATTAACGCATGCCGAGTGTCATACCACGCTCCAAAGCCACGCTCAGCTCACGCCATATTAGAGTTAACCAGAGTAGCCGCCGGCTGGCAGCGACGCGAGGCGGGCGCACGCCACGCCACTCGCTTTGTTCTATTTTTCCAGGCTTCATTACGGAACTGGGTCGAGATCCATTGAACTAATGCAAAGGGCTGCAATCTCAGCTGGTTTGGAACATGGAACTCGCTGTCGGGCATTGTGGGC
This sequence comes from Blastobasis lacticolella, assembly GCA_905147135.1. NCBI lineage: Eukaryota > Metazoa > Arthropoda > Insecta > Lepidoptera > Blastobasidae > Blastobasis > Blastobasis lacticolella. The sequence continues at coordinate 13,089,579 of LR990041.1, forward strand.
CTCCGTTAAGGCCTTGCCACATACAAAGCTCGGCGCGAGCGCGGCGCGAGCGCGGTGCGATATTTGCTAGGCAACCATCGCGCGGCGCGATAGTTGCTAGGCAACCATCGCGCGGCGCCTAGCAAATATCGCACCGCGCTCGCGCCGAGCTTTGTATGTGGCAAGGCCTTTAGGGTTGCCGGCTTTGAAGGCCAAATTCGGGGAATTTAATGGCTATAATTAAATATTTACGTTGTTGCTAATAAGAACCCCAACAATTTAAACAACCCCAACAACTAAAGGCGCTTCATGAAGCCGCTACCATTATTATATCACCACCTTTATGAACCGGTGATGACTGAATAAATGATTATGATTGTGAATTTTGAAGACGTGCTGTATGCGACAAGAATTGGTATTTACAGCCTTGCTTTGACATTAAAATTGATACCTTCATTTAGTCTCACGAAGGTGGTGATGTAACGCAATTTACACAATGCTAAGTATAAAATAATGCCGTCTCTGTCTGTTTTGCCGACCACTCGTCTCGTCGTAATGCCATAAATAAGGAAAAATTACAAAGTGCGTTGATGTCTTTTATATGAAAGTTAGCGTGTGCGCGACACTATATTTTATATTAAGTTATAACTATTTCTTAACTATTGTATTCGTGGTCTATTCAGTCACACCGAGCTTGTAGGTATTGTAACTCTATCTTACTCGTCTCGTCGTAATGTCTTAAGAAAGTGAGATGTTAGTTTAGTTCAAATACCTACCCCTAATAAATAATGCTACAGTAGCGCGTTGAAGTCTTTTATATAAAGTTCAATTTATTTCAATTATATCTCGTGTTTAATCATTCACACCCGGTTTCTGAAACGCTTGTCAAATCATTGATTAGCTAACAGCCTGTCACATTTAACAAGCTGTTAAATCACCGTGGGTTGCTGAAAGGCCAATCAATCTATTGTTAGCTAATCGACCATTAACAAGAGATTAATTTTTTCGTCTGGCTACCCCTGCTAAAATTAGTCACATTCATTCACTCATATATGTTTTGTTTCTGTCTAACGCATTGATTTGTCTCTGTCCCTAGCGGCCTTTTGATAGCGGCGGGATATTCAACTTTTAGATGAAACTGATAGCAATTGTATAGTTTTCGTGTAAATAAAAATCGAATATTATAAAAATAAAATATACAGAGCGAGAAAAGAGAAAATATAACAATATTTATGTTATAGGGTCACGGGTTCCAGTGGATCAAATATCCCATCATCATCATCTTTAGGCAGTTAGGTGGGTCCCGGTCCACTGCTGAATATAGGCCTCCCACGGCTTGCACTCTGGTCAACTCTGTTATCTTGCATCCATCGGCTCCCTAGGACCTTAAAGAGGTCGTCAGTCCATCTCTTGGGAGGCCATCCAGAGTTCGCCACTCAACAACATCCGCCCCATTGGCTATCGATTCTGTGAGTTTCTCCCAATAATCCCATTAGTTAAATCCTGGTTCAAGTCCTGGACACGGGCCGGTTCGTGGTTCAGGTCCAGGTCCTGGCCCCGGATCAGGTCCTGGTTCAGGTCCAGGTCCTTGCTTCGGACCGGGTCCTGGTTCAGGTCTAGGTACTGGCCCCGGACCAGGTACTGGTTCAGGTCCAGGTCCTGGCTTCGGACCAGGTCCTGGTTCAGGTCCAGGTCCTGGCCCCGGATCAGGTCCTGGTTCAGGTTCAGATCTTGGTTCAGGTACATGTCCTGGCTTCGGACCAGGTCCTGGTTCAGGTCCAGGTACTGGTTCCGGACCAGGTACTGGTTCAGGTCCAGGTCCTGGACCCGGACCACTTCGTGGTTCAGAACCAGGTCCTGGCCCCGCACCAGGTTCTGGTTCAGGTTCAGGCCCTGGCCCCGGACCAGCTCCTAGTTCAGGTCCAGGTCCTGGACCCTGATTTGTCCGTGGTTCAGGTCCATGTCCTGGCCCCGAACCAGGTCCTGGTCCAGCTAATGTTTATGGTCTATGTGCTGGCACTGGCCTAGGTCCTGGTTCTGGTACAAGCTCAAATTGTGATCAAGGTTGCAGTTTTGGTCATGATCCTGGACCAGAACCTGGACCCTAGACCTGGACTTTGCCTTAGACCAAAACTAGGACCTGGACCAGGGCCAGGACCAAGACCTAGACCAAGTAAATCGGATATAATTTCTTTTGACAATCGGTTAATTGGTCGATTTTCGCCAATTAAAATAACACGGCGATAACATACAGTTAACATGAGAAAAAGCTTTCCGGAAACCCAAAATTACATTAATCAGCCGTTAATTGGAGATTTGACAATCCGTTAACAAGCTGTTAACAAACTGTCAGTTGGCCCTTTCAGAAACCCAAACTGCATTTAATCAGTGTTTAACAAGCTGTTACGTAATTTTTGCGTTGACAAGCGTTTCAGAAACCGGGTGTCAGTGTTCTTTAATAATCATCATTTATTACACTCATAGCGTAATGTTCCAATTACATATTCGAAAACAGTCGATTAAGGATAAACATTTTTCACGCCAGTATGCAACACTTATTTTTTTGTCTGGCTCCCGGGCGCGGCGTTGTAGGCTGAAAATTCAAACTTTCCAGTTTTCCCGCTAACAGATAATTTTTTTCTAAATTGTGTTTGTGAATGTTTTTTTTTGTTTAAAATAAATAAATAAATAGACGTTCACGTCCACTCACGCACGGAAAATTCACTTCACTACTTGAAAGTAGTGAAGTGAATTTTCCGCCGCTTGATATCACGCGTAAGTTCAATGGAGCTGAATCGCAGCTTACTTTCCGCAAAGTTGAGAAAATTATATATGACAATTTTGTGTACGTTAATTTATTTCACTTGATATTATTTAGTAATACTGAAGGACAACATCTTTATTTGTGGTACGTAATATTTACAATTAGAAATAAAATTAAACACTAATACTAAAATATTATATATTAAAAAAATCATCCACACCGTTGTCCCGCGGAATGGTGCCCAGAAAGCTAGCTGCGTTGCCTCGTTGGATAGCAATACTTATCCTCTGTCCGAGGAACGCGCCAGCTCTCCGGTCACCTGTGGTGTCAATCAGCTTTTTGCTTAAGACTTTAAAAATATTTAAAGCATCAGGGCCCCACGGTCCCAACGCCTCAACCCCAAACGGCTGAAATATGAAGTCCTGAAATATGATAATTAAATATGAGTGTAGATAAAACCGTGTATGTAACTCGTCTCGTCGTAATGCCATAAATACTACATATAATTAGCTATTACCCCCTTTTATATGCATGCAAGATGCATAAACTATTATTAATGGTTTACCTTAAAATATGAAACAATTGGCAGGCAACCCTAGCCAGTTCAAAGCTACGACTAATTGTTACACTATAAATAAAATTGTCTATTTACCTACTGTACTTGAATATAGTTCCTTGTTTATAGTTAGAACAAAATCGAATTTACATACCTACTCATTACGTGATCGGTGGTCTAATTATTAAGTGTCTTGTTGTTATCTATACAATTTGCATAATATTAGATCAGTAAGTAACTATAACAACATTTAATACAGTCCTAAAGAAAAACCAATCGTTTTTTAAATCGACAAAAATGCATTTAAGTAAACAGTATTTCGTAATTTGGTTATCGCTAGGATTTACAAAACGCGTCAATGCTTAACTTAAATATCAGTTGATTAAATATTAGCCAGTAGATAATTAAACAATCAAAACTGTAACAAAGCTGATTCCTACTCTTTATTTTATTTCTCGAGTAGGTACTTACAATAAACAAACTGTTCCGGGGTGAGGGATAAGGTAGCCAGCGCAGCTATAGGCATGAGGCATTTACTCCTCACAGTTACAACGCAAATGCGTCTCTGCATTTTTGTTATCTGCACCCTAAATGCATAAATGGTAGATGCCACGAGCGACAGTTACCGCTTACTATCAATTCAATTCAATTCCTTTATTTGCATATAAATATGGTACAAACAAGGTCTTAATTCTATGAAGTCTCACATATTTAGTCAATTTACATGACATGCAAAAACTTATATTATATATTTATTTGTCATATATTTAACATTAAATTCTAAAAACTCCTTTATTGTGTAAAATACATACTGCATAAGCCAATCATGCAAAGCCCTTTTAAATTTATGTGGGACTACCTTTTTTATTTCGTTTGGGATTTTATTAAATATCGTTATGCACATATTGTAGCAATTTTTTTGAAATAGCGTCGTCTTTGGTTGCGTGTTTATACAAAGTCGATGTACGTGTCTCGTACTTCTTGGATATATGTCTTTTTCCGTTTTAAATAGTCCTCTATTACACTTAACAAAATAGCATGCCTCCAAAATATACAAGCATGCCAATGGGAGAATGTTAGCTTTTTTAAATAACGAACCAGGCGAACTGTATACTCGATTGCCACAATGTAACAGAAAAAGGAATATCCGAGTTTAACACCCGGTTTCTGAAACGCTTGTCAAATAATTGATTAGCTAACAGACTGTCACATTTAACAAGCTGTTAAATCACCGTGGGTTTCTGAAAGGCCAATCAATCTATTGTTAGCTAATCGACCATTAACAAGAGATCAATTTTTTCGTCTGGCTACCCCTGCTAAAATCAGTCACATTCATTCACTCATATATGTTTTGTTTCTGTCTAACGCATTGATTTGTCTCTGTCCCTAGCGGCCTTTTGATAGTGGCGGGATATTCAACTTTTAGATGAAACTGATAGCGATTGTATAGTTTTCGTGTAAAATCGAATATTATCAAAAAAAAATATACAGAGCGAGAAAAGAGAAATTATAACAATATTTATGTTATAGGGTCACGGGTTCCAGTGAATCAGTAATCCCATAATCATCATCTTTATTCAGTTAGGTGAGTCCCGGTCCACTGCTGAATACAGTCCTCCCACGGCTTCGGACCAGGTCCTGGTTCAGGTCTAGGTACTGGCCCCAGACCAGGTACTGGTTCAGGTCCAGGTCTTGGAACCGGACCACTTCGTGGTTCAGGTCCAGGTCCTGGCTTCGGACCAGGTCCTGGCTTCGGACCAGGTCCTGGCCCCGCACCAGGTCCTGGTTCAGGTTTTGGCCCTGGCCCCGGACCAGCTCCTAGTTCAGGTCCAGGCCCTGGACCCTGACATATCCGTGGTTCAGGTCCTGGTCCTGGTTCAGGTCCATGTCCAGGCCCCGAACCAGGTCCTGGTCCAGCTAATATTTATGGTCTATGTGCTGGCACTGGTCTAGGTCCTGGTTCTGGTTCAAGCTCAAATTGTGATCAAGGTTGCAGTTTTGGTCATGATCCTGGACCAGAACCTGGACCCTAGACCTGAACTTTGCCTTGGACCAAAACTAGGACCTGGACCAGGGCCAGGACCAAGACCTAGACCAAGAAAATCGGATATAATTTCTTTTGACAATCGGTTAATTGGTCGATTTTCGCTAATTAAAATAACAAGGCGATAACATACAGTTAACATGAGAAAAAGCTTTCCGGAAACCCAAAATTACATTAATCAGCCGTTAACTGGAGATTTGACAATCCGTTGACAAGCTGTTAACAAGCCGTCAATTAGCCCTTTCAGAAACCCAAACTGCATTTAATCAGAGTTTAACAAGCTGTTACGTGATTTTTGCGTTGACAAGCGTTTCAGAAACCGGGTGTAAGTCTTTATTTTTCCTCAGATCACTTGAGTATCCGTCTGAAGTGTAGCCACATTTATTAATAGGCATGTTACTTTTGCGTGCCTATTAATAATTGTGGCTAAACATGTATGCACTATACATATCCAATGTTGTCAACTTCCTGACCATACTTTTGCAAATAAAGAAGTATGAATTATGAAGATACTGAAGTGGTCTCAGGAGCTGACTCTTACTACTTCCAACGATGCTGTCCAAACAGTTGCATCCCGACCCTAGAACTGTCACTCATCACTGTCTCCCTTGCAGGATCAGTGCTGTGCGAGGATGAGACCATCGGCCCGATATTCATCAAGGAGCCTCCGAACCGAGTGGACTTTAGCAACACAACCGGCGCGGTGGTGGAGTGCGCGGCTCGCGGCGCGCCCACCCCCGACGTCATCTGGGTGCGCGCCGATGGTACGGCCGTGGGCGACGTACCTGGACTCAGACAGGTGAGACACCGCAGCAGTAGACCCTGCGCTTCACATTACGATATTCAAACCTTGAAGAACCTTATACTAAGATCTTTTCTACGACTGAAAATCGAACGGCTGATGGAACGCTGTAACCCTATCTGTCTAAGATTCATGAATTTAGTTTAGTTCTTCAGGAAATGAAGAGCCGCAGAAAGAAATAGGTATAGGCGTCAGCTACAGAAACGCGACTTTTCTTTCAATTTTGACTGCTTTTTATGGCTTCGAGACAACTAGGAAACGTTAAAAAATATTCCTATTTGATAGCCCGCTACGGAATGGGAACTTTCTTTCATATGTCGTAGCCCAAGCCAACCTCACCTACATGCGGTCCCCCTGCTGAGACGAACGAGTCTTTGGTCTATCAGCTTTTCCCTAACAGGTTGTGCGGATCAAGGATTCTATCAGGAAACCGCTTTCACTAAATCTGAAAGCGCTTTCCTAGTAGAAGAGCGGAGCCTAGCTGGCACATTTACCGCTAGCCGCTGAGTCGGGATTTCCCGCTTGGATTAGTAAGGACTGGATATGATTTTTTTTCAGGTCTTACCGAATGGCAACTTGGTGTTCCCACCTTTCCGAGCTGAAGATTACCGCCAGGAGGTCCACGCACAAGTCTATGCTTGCCTCGCTCGGAACCAAGTCGGCACTATTCATTCTAGAGATGTGAACGTAAGAGCCGGTAAGTAAACGTCCGAACAAAGTTTTAGTACCTATAACGTTTAACTTTGAGTCCATCCATGGAGCAATTTAACGGAGGACTACACTCACCGAACATAATTACCACCGAGAATATTATGCTATTTTTAGTATATGAGACTACTCTTTAGGACAAGGGTTTAGAACAAAAATGTGCTGGTTCGCTCTCCACTGGCTAAATTGCTCCATGGTTGAGTCAAAGTTATAAATTATCTGAAGGTAATACTGTAATTATGGGTACAATTGATATACTGCGCTGCTTTTGCGGCAAATAGATATTCATTCCATTAGCGGCAAATAGATGCTCGTTCTGGACTCGAAGTAACCTTTACTATTTATCTGCTACTCTAGATTAATGGAGAAACATTTTACCGAATTGTGGCCAGTATTTACTCGCACAATTATGACGTATATCCCAAATTCTTTTGAACATCTTGGTTATCAAGCGCAGTAGACTTCTAAAATTACTCCGTTTATTGTTGAGTAGTAGGTAGAAAAGAGACATTTTAAAATTAAATTGAAAGATTTTTCTTATATCTCTATACCTCAAGTCTCGCAAGTCCGTAATTTCCAAAGAATTTTTGGTTCATAGTGGTGGAGTGAGAATAAATGAAGGTACCTACTAAACTGATCCACTCATACAAAGTAGATATTAATTACGTTGAAAATATTAACTTGAGTAGGTGCTCACTAAAAATAAGGAGCTAAGGTATACTAGCATCGCAATCTACATACAATGTACAATTGTACCTGTAACTACACTAATTGCTATTCCTACAAAGTTAAAGAGTCTCTATTACAAAAGAGACAAGAATACAGTTTGCTATTTTATCTAATAGGTCTGAGCGATTACATTATTCTTTGTAATAATTAAGTTGGTAATTTATTATTAGTATCAAGTGCTGAATGTATAATACAAAAGCATAAGTGCATTACCACTTCACAAAATTTTTCTTTATCGCTACAGCCACTATTCACGTATTTGGTGCATCTTTAGCCAAAACCAGTTTGCTAAGGGTAGGGATCATTATCTGTTCCTTACGCCCAATGGACTCGTCCTTTACCCCCAAGGTATTTTTTATATAATAATTAAAAATTTAATTCATATATGCTATAAAAACCGTTTAACAACTGCACTGTAGTGCAAAGGAATATGATGTTTAAGGTGGTCTTGCACTTATACTCTTGCATTGTACGTAGACAGTACTTGTAAGTATCATCACAGCACAGCTTGGATATGAACTCAAAGCACATGACACCATTCATCTCCGAGTCGAGAGTCAAGACGTTACGAGTTACAGCGACATTCACTCGTTTGAAATATGATATTACCAGTGTCTGTGGGCTCAAAGGGCACGGTTAGTTATGTTACTCCTGTCTCGGGTTATTGTTTATGGGTCTACTTTAAAGAACTACCAACTTTGAACCTTGGACAACTTGCAATGGAGTAATAAGTATACAGTCGAAGAAAAGGATGCTTATCAGTTCAGAAATATTAATACAACACAATTATCTTAGCAGAGTTATCAAAGGGCACAAGTTGTCACTTTCACTGATAACAAATGACGAATTGACGTGACGAAACAACTAAGGCCAAGTGCTCAGTGAGAGGACGGCGCGGCTAGAGGAATTTTATGAAAATCGCTGTCCTTTCTCAAATCAATGCAATACCTATTCTTACAAAATTAAATTTCTAATACACACGTAGCCACCTCCGATGTAACATTAACCATTTATGCTGTTGTGGGAACTAAGGAGCGTAATGGCAATGAAAGTTTAATGGGTCGATTAGGCGTATGTCGAAGGGCGCTGCCCTCTAGTCACTCAAGTCTTAATAAGGTCAATTAAATAATCATCCAGAAACAGTTGCCACTCACTCCAAGTAGAGTGACTAACCGACTATACCGAAAATATATAAATACAAGCCTTTGCATTTATTGTATTTGAATGAACTTATTTATTACATTCGAAACGATGTGTCTATTCAGTGCTCGCAATCCATTTCATAATGCAAATTAGCCCCTATAGTGTAATCGCTCAGTACCATTTGAATAACAATGAAATTCAGTGGCATAAACTTTATACGCCTGGATATGGGAACGTTCCTTTTATAGGAATTGTATGATGTCACCAATGAATGGTGAAGAAATATTGTGTTGAATGTTTAAATTAATATTTTGTATTTCAGCAAAGTTAATATTCGCTGGCTGGTCAAATACCTATACAGTTTGAATTCTAATATGTGAAATAAAAATATGTATAATTTTACAACAATAGAGATGTATACTTATTGTATGTATGTATGGATGTAGGTACTTAAGCAGCGAAAGCTGTATTGTAGCGACAATGTAATTTTACTTTCAGCTTAAATTAGTCTCGTAAGTTTTCGGTTCGATTAATATTAATTTTGATTGTTATGATATCAGTCGTTGCCCAGAACTACGACACGGATGTGAACAAGGAGTATGTCATCTTGGGGAACAGTATCATCCTTAAGTGTCAGGTTCCGTCGTTTGTCGGTGATTTCATTGAGGTCGTGTCATGGCATACTGACGATAACGAGGACTTTTTCCCTGGACAAAATTATGGTTAATTTCCTATTGAGTTCAATTATAGTCCATTCCATTCCTTTCCTAGAAAATTAAAGCAAACACTAAATCAATTTTGCTAAACATTCCAATTCAACAGTGGTGCAGCAACAATACGAATCAGAAGTAAACAATGAATACGTCATTCGCGGCAACTCCGCTATTCTTAAATGTTCTATACCATCTTTTGTGGCGGATTTCGTATATGTCGTGTCCTGGCACGATGAAGCAGGAAGTTCATTCACCATTGAAGAAGCAAAAAAAGATAACAATGGTAGCGTTTGCCTAAAATAAATCCGAATATTACTGTCCTATCCACTTCCTTTTTCTAGTAGGTACGTACGAGTAGGCACTCAATAATATCCCGTTCCGATTTATAGTCGTATAAATATATAAATAATATCGTATTTCCAGTCGTTACACAATACTTCGAAGCTGAAGTAGTCTCAGAATATGTGATTCGAGGGAACACAGCAGTATTAAAATGCAACATCCCTTCATTTGTCGCCGACTTCGTCAAGGTAGAAGCTTGGGTCGATTCGGACGGCAGTGAATATTTACCTACCGATGACATTGGTACCACTGCATATAATCTTTAGTATCTATTCCTATTCCCCACCATGGCACTCCATATCACCAAAAAATAATATTATTATTCCTTGACAATCCTTTCAGTTGTAAATCAGTTCTATGAAGCTGAAATTTTGACCGAATATGTTATTAGAGGGAACGCGGCAGTCTTAAAGTGTTCGATTCCTTCTTTCGTCGCTGATTTCGTAAAGGTAGAGGCATGGATTGACGAAGAAGGAACCGAGATTACGCATACTGAAGACCTTGGTAAATTATAGCCGCCAGTTCATTGTCATATCCACTTCCCGCCCTAGAGTGACATCTTGACACCCAACAGTACCCCTCCGAGTGACTAATTGTTATTCCCCAGTCGTGTCGCAGTACTTCGTGACGGAAGCCGAAAATGAATACGTGATTAGAGGGAACTCTGCCATTGCCCGCTGCAAAATCCCATCGTTTGTTAGTGATTTTGTCTATGTTGAATCATGGATTATGGACGATGGTCAAATACTTACAATTAATAATACGAATATATCCGAGGGTATTTTATTTTTCACAGCACTTAATAGCTTTATTTATATCCCCTCCCTTATTCCAATATCATTGATTAATTTTGAAGCCAGTTAATTTTTGTCCCTTTTTGATTAGTGGTGTCTCAGCCGTATGAAGCAGAAGCTGACAACGAGTATGTTATTCGCGGAAATGCTGCCATAATGAAATGCGAAGTTCCAAGTTTTGTTTCGGATTTTGTATTCGTTGAAATGTGGATGGACAGTGAAGGGGGCACTTACCATCCTGGGGAAAATGAGGGTAAATCTCGTAATATAGACCTAAATCAGTTTATTCCACGCATCCTTACACCTGTTTCTACTGCAGCTGTGCTCCAATCGTACGAGGCTAGAGTCAACGACGACTTTGTTTTGCGAGGCAACACCGCCATTATGAAATGCATTGTGCCATCGTTTGTGGCAGACTTCGTACACATTGTCGCCTGGATTATGGATAATGAAACCGTCTCCGCTGATAGTTCTACAGACAAGATTGATCCTGGTATCCGCTTAGTATTCGATGTTATTTTAATAACGCTACTCCTTTTAATGCCCATCGTCCTATGCGTAACACATCCTTGACCATAACCATTATCAGTTTGGAATAATAGGTATTCTACATACTTTCGCAGTTGTTCACCAAAATTATGAACCTCGGGTTACTGACGAGGATGTTCTGCGAGGTAACGCAGCTATTGTGAAGTGTTCGATCCCGTCTTTCGTAGCTGACTATGTTCAAGTCGTAGAATGGGTGGCGAGCGAAGAATCGCTCCCTGCATTTTCGTTGAACGACTCCAATGGCAATTACGGTAATCGAGAACGCCCGCGCGACCTCAATTGTCCCTATCCGCTCTCCTCTATCCCCGAGGCTGACTCTGACGTTTCAAATTATAGTCTTATTTGGTATTGCGTGTCATTTCAGCTGTAAATCAATTCTACGAGTCGCAGGTCTATGATATATACGTTATCCGGGGGAATGCAGCAGTTTTCAAGTGTCATATTCCTTCGTTTGTTGCTGACCACATCCAAATAGTATCATGGCATGATACTGAAAATGGAGAATATAAATCAGATGAAGATTATGGTATTATGGGCAATTAAGGAATAAAATTTGTCCTACACTCCATCCCGTCCCTGATCTCATTGGGAGATAATAGTGAAACGTACTTTGATCAGATTCTTTTTTTCTATTACAGTCGTTTCTCAGGCGTACACTGTAAATTTGGTCGAGGAAAATGTTTTGAGAGGAAATGCTGCTATTTTTAAAGGCCTCATTCCTAGTTTTGTAACTGAATATGTCGGTGTTTCCTCATGGATTATCTCTGAAGACGACGAATCCACTGAAATTAATTCAGATGGATCTTTTGAGAAAGAGGGTACACCACTATAGTGACATTTAATATCCATTTGCCCCTCCTTCAAATTTCCTAAACCCCTTTTTAAAAAAAATCCCATTCCCTTTACAGTTGTTACACAAGCCTACACTGTGAACCTTATGGAGGAGAGCGTGTTACGTGGAAATGCAGTTGTTTTAAAGTGTCACATTTCGACATTCGTCACAGAGTACGTCAGTGTATCCTCTTGGATTATATCTGAGGATGGCATCGATGATGTAGAGATCAAAGGAAACTCAAGTGACTGGGGTATATTGAAGCTTGGGTTAAAACAATATCGTCCAAATAATCCCTATCCCAAACCTATAGCTTCTTATCAAACGCAGATGTAACAGTACAAAATATGAAATTTCAGTTGTTTCTCAAGCGTATACCGTAATAATGATGGATGAAAATGTTCTACGCGGAAATTCTGCTATAGTAAAATGCCATATTCCAAGCTTTGTTACGGAATATGTAACGCTTTCATCTTGGATAGTTTCTGAAGATGACGTGGATGAATTAGAAATTAAAATTAATGACGAAAATCCTAATTTAGGTACATTAATTGTATTCCACAACCAATAGTCCTTGATCCTGTTTTACTTTCACCTCCTGATTTTAGCCTCGTTTACAAAGTATGTTGGGTTAAAATGTTATCTAAAATCCAATGATATTTATTAATCACTTGAAATTTGCAAGATTTAATCTGTTTCAGTGGTGTCTCAATCTTATACTGTAAATTTATGGGAAGAAAATGTCTTACGCGGTAACGGTGCTATTCTAAAATGTCAAATACCAAGTTTCGTCACCGAGTATGTCACGGTCACTTCCTGGATAGTCTCGGAAGGGGATAAAGATGAGATGGAAATAAATATAGATTCTGATCCTAATTTAGGTAACACAATGATACCAACATTCTTCCCTCCCATTTCAACCTTCCTGTTCTGTTCAGTTATAATAACATTAGCATTAGCTTGGGGTATTGGTATTAGTATTCTTACAAAGTTACCACTAGTAAAGAGCTTAAGCCAAATAAAAATCAATTTAAATTATTGATCAATTTCAGTTGTCTCACAAGCATACGATGTGAAATTCTGGGAAGAATATATTTTGCGTGGTAACGCTGCAATCCTGAAATGCCAAATTCCCAGTTTTGTTTCTGAGTATGTATCGGTCGCATCCTGGATCATAAGTGAAGACGAAACTGAGCAAGAAATTAGAATCAATAGCACTTCCGATTTAGGTAGACATTACTTCAGAGTTGAATACCTAACCTTACCTTTTCCTATCACACACTACTACTCCTATTGTCTGCAAATATAAAAAGGCTAGGATGTTTACACAAAAAATTAATCTAGGATAATGAAGCGTACCATTCAGTATTCCGTTACTAGTCATACACACCCCTATTGTTTCAGTTGTTTCGCAAGCATATGCTGTGAATCTGATGGAGGAATATGTTCTAAGGGGAAATGCGGCCATTTTAAAGTGCCATATACCTAGTTTCGTCTCGGAGTATGTTACAGTCGTATCATGGATCATCAGTGAGGACAACGAAGATGTCGAAATTAAACTAGATTCTGCAAAAAATTTAGAGGGTACGCCTTTCGTTGAGTTTTCAAACTGCTTGTTCATCAACTTCCTTAATTTCTACTATTGTTTGGCAAATTCACGTCGGCTAGGATTTCGATCCTTAAAAGGCTTCCTTTGTTCCATGGGCCTCACGGCCTACCTATATCCTAGATCCTCCTTCCTTAGTGTAAGATGAAATTTTTAAGTAATTCGCAACCTTACGTTGCGCTGCATAATGCTTTCAATAAACGTGAGATTTATATATATAGAAGCCCTGTGGCACAATGATTAACAGTGATTACAAATTGCAGAGGGAAAATATTTGGTATTGCCATCTGGAGAATTACATATTCGAGATGTTGGGCCTGAAGACGGTTACAAATCATACCAATGCCGAACGAAACACAGGCTTACTGGAGAAACTCGATTATCAGCCACTAAGGGAAGACTCGTGATCACTGGTGAGTGTTTTGGTGTCTTCACTTAATACACAAGTGCTATCAATTTATTAGAAGTCATGTAATTTGCCAAATATTTTTTCGAAAATATTAGCAATAAACACAAGTGTAGATATTTAACAGTAATACAATTTATTATGTTGTAGTGTCACCGGTGTATTGAAGCTTCAAACACGGTTAATTTCTGCATTAACTTTTTAACTTCAATACCTACTAATGATAATATTTTTTTATCGATAATGAATTAATGGCACTAATTTAATCCTACATTCTGTGACATCTTATATTATCAGAAGTATACATTTTAATGCAATATTAGAAGCTGCTCTATCAAATGGTATTTCAAATCTTAATTTTTCAAATATTTTTTACAATGCAGGATTAAACAGAATTTAATTGATTTCCATAAATATGAAAGTAATATAGTTAGCATGAACTTGATATCAATTTCTTAATTACGAGTAAATAGTGGATTATTAAAATGTTATTTCATTGTAGTGTCTCTCCAACCGCATGCGGTGGTTTATAAACTAGAAATTACATTCAAATTCATGTTGCTAAAAATTGTTTTATTGTGATTGTTATTTATAATCTTTTTTGTACAATTTATGACTTTACCTATATTTAATTCCAATATTTCACTTTGGTGAACATGCCTACCTACGTATTAATCGGATTAATACGAGTGAAAAAGATTATAAGTAATTAACAATAAGTTTACAGACGCAAAACTATTGCCTCTGTACTCTCTCGTTATTAATGAACTTGCCTGAATGTTGGGATAGGGTACCCTGCAGAGCCTTGACCCGCGATAAACAATTAATGAATGATCTAATAGAATCTGAGAATGTAGGGTTGTCTTTTGCCTAGACGTTGTGTTGCTTTCTTCCAATTTGGTGTCCGATTCTCGAGAATTCGCCTTCTCCCAACATGCCCAGAACCCGTGGGTCGGGTGCCTCCAAAGTTCCCTAGCGCGCAGACCACCAGCGGCTTCCAGTTTAGCGTGGACACCAGCCTCGCGTTGCTGTGCCCCGCACAGGCTTACCCTACACCCATGTATCGGTAAGAACTTCGCATTTAACTATATGCCTCATTTCCCAGAGCCCATAGGGCGCGTGCCTCCAAAGTTATCAACGACACAAACCGGTATGATGTTCAGTACCACATCGAAGTCAGCTTTTGCATTACAATGCCCCGCGCAGGCGTTCCCTGTTCCCGTTTTCAGGTAAAAGTGGTTCTATCCATGTCTGCGTTTACTTTCTGAACATTTTATAGAACCCGTTGGCCGTGTATCTCCAAAGTTTGCGACAATATTAACTGGAATTAAGTTCGAAGTTAAGAAAAATGAGTCTTACGCATTGCAGTGCCCTGCTCAAGCATTCCCAACCCCACTGTTCAGGTAATTTATAACATTACGTTGTCGTTTCATAGAGCCTGTTGGCCGAGTGCCGCCGAAGTTCGCTTCCGTAGTGATGGGAACTATGATAGGAGTCAAAGGAAATGTATCATTCGCTTTACAATGTCCAGCTCAAGCTTTCCCGGTCCCACTTTTCAGGTAGCTATTAACATGACTAGTTTTGTGTTATAAGAGGCAAATTTTTCCTGCAGAACCTATGGGAAAAGTTTCTCCGAAGTTTCCAAGTTTAGAAAAAAGTCGTCTTTTTAATTTTGACACCAACATAAATATATCACTAATGTGCCCAGCCCAAGCGTTTCCTGCCCCAATATTTAGGTAAGAAGAAATTCTTGGACACCAAAAACTTTTTTTCATAACCAACTTCTTTTCGTAGAACCGATGGGGCGTGTATCTCCGAAATTTCCAACTGGAGATATCAGTAGAACTTTCATTGCCAAAACGGATGAGAGCGTCCCGTTACTATGTCCGGCGCAAGGGTTCCCAGCTCCACTATTTAGGTAATTTATGAAATGTACTTTTTCATAAACAGAACCACTGGGAAAAGTGTCACCAAAGTTTCCGTCAATGGAAACAGGACGAAGTTTCACATTTTCTTCGAATTCGTGTGTAACATTACTCTGTCCAGCACAAGCGTATCCAACACCATTATTCAGGTACATCGAATTATGCCTATAACAAAATCGTTGTTCCTTTAGAACCAGTGGGGCGAGTTTCACCAAAATTTCCTTCAATGGATAGTTCGAGAAGTTTCAGTGCTATGCTTAACGAGAGTTTGACGATGTTATGCCCTGCGCAAGCATTCCCTGTCCCTTTATTCAGGTAGGTAATTATTTGTAACTACCAATAATTATTTATTCTTAGAGCCGGTCGGTCGAGTATCACCTAAATTCACCACTGGAGACAAAAGTCGTGCATTTGATGCTGCTGGTGGCGATAGTATCACAATGTTGTGTCCTGCGCAAGCATTTCCTGCCCCACTGTTCAGGTACATTTGTTTCTTTGTTCAGAACCTTTGGGTAGCGCAGCTCCAAAAGTGGCCTTCAAAATGATTGATATTACCGAAGTTTCATCGAGTGCCACCGTCACCTTACTTTGTCCAGCGCAAGCTTTTCCTGTCCCAATATTCAGGTAACCAAGAAATATTCACAATTTTAATCACGTAAACAATAAACTCGTATGTTCAGAGCCTGTAGGAAGGGTTTCGCCGAAGTTCCCCACTATGGACAACAGTCGAGGATTCAGTACGGTTGTGAATGCTAGCGTCACTCTATTATGTCCCGCTCAAGCTTTTCCAGTTCCATTGTCCAGGTAAAATACCTTCAATATTTTGTTTGTCATTCTCTTTTATTTAGAACCGATTAATAGCGCAGCCCCAAAGGTCCCAAGCAAAACGATTGAGTTTGTGGAAATTAGAATGGACTCCAGCGTTACCTTGCTTTGTCTGGCACAAGCATATCCTGTCCCACTCTTTAGGTGAGTTTTATTTGATATAAAAATATACATCATATTTTACGACTTTGTTTTAGAACCTGTCGGTCTAAAAGCTCCTAGTTTCTCAACCGATATCAAAAGAGCTTGGTACGATAAAGACGTTGAACAAGGCTTTGCATTACTTTGCCCAGCACAAGGTTACCCAGCTCCTCTGTTCAGGTATCTACTTACTTCAACTTTTTTATATTTTTAGAACCCATTGGCTCCAAAGGTCCTTCGTTTGCAAGCGTTTCAAAGTTAGCTTCATTTGAGATTGAAAGCAGTTATGATTACGCTCTCACATGTCCAGCTCAGGGCTTTCCAGTACCACTGTTTAGGTAAGGCGTTATTTATTGTCTTGTAATTATTTTCAGAACCCATCGGTTCCAAATCGCCTACATTTTCAACTGACGACAGATTAGCCTGGTTTATAAGACCAATAAATCATAACTTAGCTTTGCTTTGCCCAGCTCAGGGATATCCTATTCCAATATACAGGTAATGCCACATTTCTTAAGCTAAAACCTAACTATAATATTTTAGAGCCTATTGGATCAAAAGCGCCTGCCTTTTCAACCGATAACAAGTTTTCTTGGTACGTTAGAAAAATTAAACAAGATCTCAATCTACTGTGTCCGGCTCAGGGTTTTCCTGTACCACTGTTCAGGTGAATACAAACATTTCTTTACGCTAATTTTGTTTGATCTCGAATATAGAACCCGTTGGCTCAAAGTCTCCTACATTCTCAAACGATGTACAATTCTCTGGAATAACTCGGTCTTCTGGCCAAGATTTCGCATTGCTATGTCAAGCTCAAGCTTTTCCTGTTCCGCTATTCAGGTAAGAACTTTGATGTGTCTGACATTCTGCTTATTACTTACTTTGTCCCAGAACCAATCGGATCCAAGGCACCTACGTTTTCCATGGAATTTAAGAGCACTACACTGACAAAAGCATCCAGTCAAGCCATTGTCCTGTTATGTCAGGCTCAAGGTCATCCACCGCCTTTATTTAAGTGAGTGTGTCTATAAACTCCTTTGTTCTTTTTCGACGTAGAGCCGGTCACTGCAAGAGCACCAGCATTTGCATCATCCGCATCGTCATATAATAATGAAATAGAAATGAATACTGGAGGTTCTATGCTCTGTCAAGCACAAGGGTACCCTCAACCACTTTTCAGGTAGGTTAAGAAGGAAAATGATTATTATACTCGTTGTTTAGAACCTGTTGGCGCCAAGGCTCCTTCATTTTCTTCGGATTCCAAAAGCAGTACTTTTGTAAGAGAAATCGGACATAGTTTCGCATTACTCTGTCAGGCACAGGCGTCTCCCTTGCCTATTTTTAGGTAAGTGAGCAAAATTACATAAGATATTTTCTGTACAGAGCCAGTGGGTTCCAAGCCGCCAACTTTTTCTACTGATTTTACATTGTCTGCCGTAACGAGATATAGAGGTCAGAGTTTCGCAATGATGTGTCAAGCCCAGGCTTTTCCTGTACCAATTTTCAGGCAAGTTGCAAATATTCTTCAAATAAATATATAATTATATTCGGTTTGCAAACAGTCTTTTACAGTATTATGATTGTCTTACACAGAACCTGTTGGGTCAAAGGCGCCTACATTTTCAACTGATTCCGCACTTTCATCCATAAGGCGACATGAACATCAAAATTTTGCGTTATTGTGTCAAGCACAGGCCTTCCCTGTACCTATTTTCAGGCAAGTGTCACTTTCTGTACCTTTCAGTAAAATCATGAAAATTGTTTGTAGAACCTGTCGGGGCTAAATCTCCAACTTTTTCCTCTGAATCCATGGGGAGTATATTTCGAAAACGGATAGGACAAAGTTTTGCATTACTGTGTCAAGCTCAAAGTTTTCCGGCACCCATATTCAGGCAAGTGTTTTGATTTATTTTTATTTGTGATCACAGAACCAGTGGGCTTCAAAGCTCCTACATTCCCGACGGATGCTAGTAGTATTTCTTTTACACGTGCTGTGAATCAAAGCTTCGGTTTATTATGTCAAGCTCAGGCGTATCCAGCGCCATTATTCAGGCAAGTTTTACTAATATCTATCAATAGCTCTGAGTTTCGGTTACGTAACGATAAGGCATTTCTTCTTTTTAATAGTACTCGTAGTCACTTCATTCCGGCAAGTATACTTACTTATCTGTCATTACTATTTGAACTTCATCAGAACCAATTGCGAGCTCCGCGCCCAGTATCACTGCAACACCAAAGGCTAACGTACATTTTAATCGTAAAACTTCGTCAGCGCTTTTGTGTCCAGCACAAGGATATCCTGTTCCTCTGTCAAGGTGCGTCAATTCTTCATGTTATTCCAGAGCCGACTAATAAAATTGCTCCTAGAAACGACAAAAGCCGGAAATTTGAAGGCGGTGAAATATTTTTGGTATTGCAAACTGAATCGGTTTATCTTACTTGTGATGTCGCTGGTTATCCTCCTCCCGTATTTAGGTAAGTTTAAATAGGGCGTCACATTAATTGTTAGTTCCTATCCTACCTAATATGTAAAATCCCCCTATCAGCCATAGTTTGGCTATTATATATTTTTTTTTACAAAGTACCACTCGGTCGTTGCAGAACCCACCAATAAAATTGCACCTAGAAAAGATTCCACAAAACATTTTGAAGGCTGGGAAGTGTTGTATGTATCGCAAGCCGATATGGCTTATTTGACCTGTCAGGTTGCCGCTTATCCAGCTCCTTTGTATAGGTGAGTCACTTAGTCATTGTAAACTCTGGTGATTGTGCATAAATTTCGATAGGATAGCATTCTACATGGGCAGGCATAACTGAAATTATCGACGTTTTTGAGACTTTCAAATATTCCATGCCGCGAATAAGAAATCTATTCTCCAACCCGGTCGTCCGCCTCATCTCACGCATTCACGTACCTATCACGTAGATCCATCACACCATCTCAATATACTGATATGCATTACTATTGCAGTCCTTTGCGGCGGGGTCCAGCCCGCGTGACTTGATGGCGTGATGAAACGCGGCCGGCCGCGCGCCTGTATTAAGGGCTTCAGTTCAGCCAAAGTAATGATTGAGCGGCGCAAACACCTTCTGGTAAGTGGCAGGGTGTTTTTGCTTACATTCGCTTTAATCTTTACTTTGAGCTTTTCCCGAAACTCCAAACTGAATTTTGTCTGACTGAGTTTCAATTATACAAAAATCAGTTTAGTAGATGTCGTAGCTTTTTCATTTTTGTCCATGTTCAGCTTTAGTGAATATTTTTGGAAGTCAAGGTTGTGTGGTGTACGGTTTTGTCAAATGATTTTTCATTTAATTCTTATTGAATCGAATTAAAATGTACATTTTCTCTCCTTTAAGACCCCACAAACAGTATTCCGCCGAAGCTATCTGGTGATCGATTACAAGAATCATCATTTGCTCTCGGCCAGAGTGTGACAGTTCTTTGTTTGAGTCAAGGTTATCCGGTTCCTTTTTTCAGGTGGGTCGCTCGAAATTCCTGTAGGGCAAAATAACTCGCTACTTAAGATGAAGTAT
The DNA here is from genome assembly GCA_905147135.1 of Blastobasis lacticolella. NCBI lineage: Eukaryota > Metazoa > Arthropoda > Insecta > Lepidoptera > Blastobasidae > Blastobasis > Blastobasis lacticolella. Next base: position 13,109,971 of record LR990041.1, read on the forward strand.
TCAGAAGTAATTTTTTAATAATTTACTGTTTTGCCTTGTAATCCTAATAGATAACTTATTCCCCCAACCTATTTTCTGAACATGTTTTCTTTTGTTACAGATGGTACAAATTCATTGAAGGAACTACCAGAAAACAGCCCGTTACTTTAAATGACAGAGTAAAACAAGTTTCTGGAACTCTCATTATTAAAGAGGCAATAGTAGAAGATTCTGGCAAATACTTATGTGTTGTGAATAACTCTGTAGGAGGTAAGAATTCCTAGGCTAAACTTAAAAACCGACTAATAAGCCAATATGCATTCCCTCTATAGCCAAGTAGATGCTTATATATATATATATATATATATATATATATATATATATATATATATATATATATCTAAATTTCATTTCAGGTGAATCTGTAGAAACAGTTTTGACGGTAACAGCGCCATTAAAGTCCACCGTTGAACCGGCGACACAAACAGTAGACTTTGGCAGACCAGCTGTTTTTACCTGCAGATACGAAGGAAACCCTGTCAAAACGATTACATGGTTGAAAGATGGAAAGGATATGAAACATCACGATGCTGTTCTGAGGTAAGTCATCATACTTTCTTACTTTCATGTTACGTCTGAGCTTACGATAACATATTTTTTAATTCGAACGATTTGTACCTACCTAACACTATAATATTCAATTCTAGAATCGAATCTGTAAAGAAGGAAGACAAGGGAATGTATCAATGCTTCATCCGAAATGATCAAGAAAGTGCCGGTGCCAGTGGTGAACTGAAACTTGGAGGACGATGTAAGAGCTTGAATCATCCTGCCTAGAATAACAAACAAGCAAATAAAAATTACATTAGTCACTAAAATATCTGTTTAAATATTTCAGTCGAGCCGCCTCTTATTAGGCACAGCTTCGGAGAACAGACGCTACGATCCGGACCCTCTCTGAGGCTCAAATGCGTAGCTTCTGGGAACCCAACCCCTGACATCGCGTGGTTTCTTGACGGCGACAAACTGTCGAGTGGAGAACGTCTGCAGATTGGACAGTTTGTTACCGCAGATGGAAATGTAGAATCGCATCTTAACATATCTTCAGTCCACACCAACGACGGAGGATTGTATTCCTGTATAGCGTCTAGCAAGGTAAGAGAATAGTAAAAATGGAGCGGAGAGTCTGTTAGTGAATGTGGAATGAACGAGTGTTCTGTGTTTCGCATAATGTAATTTCGAGTAGGTTTTTCATTTTTATCAAATGTGAAATCAATTGCTCCACGGTCAAGAGCGAGTCTCTTACATTTTTTAGAGAAGCATATAGAAAACACATTATAGCATGGTGTACACCTATTTTCAGGTCGGCAGCGCTTCTCATTCTGCTCGCGTCAACGTCTACGGTCTGCCCTACGTGCGCCCGATGAAGAAACGCCCTGTAGTCGCAGGAGACACGCTCATTGCTCACTGCCCTGTTGCCGGTTACCCGATCGACTCCATCGTGTGGGAACGAGATGGAAGGTTAGCATCGCCAATCACATTTCATTTCATTTTTGGGAACAGATATGAATATGTATTTCTACATGTCGAATCATGGGCGTTTTCACTCATTATGGATTCTCGGGCTAGGGTATTGTGGAAATAATAAAAGAAGTCCGGATTCAAGATTGTATATGGTTGTAAACAAAATATATTAGGTAAATACACCGTGTTATCGCGCGCGTGCCTCTTAAATATTAGCGGCGCCCGGCGCGGGCGTCCAATCGCCCCGCAGCGATTCCCATTCCTCGCAAAAGCACTTGACATATTCGATTCCTTTTTTGGAAGTAAATACGCGCTACTATTGGCTAGCAGCGTGCACTGATTAGTTTACAACGGTAAATGGCGCAAAAGCGCATCAAACTTACTAAATTAAAACTACGATGATTACAATGAAGTCTTCAGTAGGAATAAAATACAATTTGGCTTTTTAAATTCTAATCTACGACATACAAATAATGTGTTAAATCCCTTAGAGCTCTTAAGAAAATCTAGGGGCACAGAAGGGCCCCCGCCAAAACGAACAAAAAGTCAGGGGCACTTCCTTCCTTTTCTCGAAAGCTATTCGTCGAATTTTCAGACCTATCTTCGGTCTAGATAATGCTAGAAAGCAAAAATAGCTAGAAAGAAAATTTTGTACAAGGTGTACGTTGCAGAGTTATAAAATACACAAAGTTTCATTTGTCTAGCTTTTGTGTTTTGGATTTTATTAATACGTCGATTCCGATACTAACTGACTGACTCGTCAAAACCTCTAGGGCACTCCCCGAAGTCTTAGGAAGCTGAAATTTGGTACGCAGGCTAAGATTGATATGCAAATAACAAGAAACCTCCAACCTCCATAAAGGGCGATGTAAGTCTGCGTTAAAAATTCAATCTAAAGGGCACTTCCCGAAGTAGTAGAATACTGAAATTTTGTATGCATGCAGGCTAGGATTCGTACATAAATAAGAAGAAGAAGCATGGCATCCTTCCATACTACATAAAGATATAAATTTAACCCTAAATATTGAATGTAATATTGGTTGCCAAACCTCGTAAGCTCTTAAAGGTTTTACTGTAAAAAAAACAGATATCATGAAGAAAAAAGCTCCTAAATCTACAACCCCTACAGTGTGGTCAGAAAGTACAGCTTGGCCCTATCATAGAAGTTTTGGTCGGATATTATTATACTCGATATTCTTATATTGTCCTACAAAACCTGAATATCACAATTCAAACAAAATACCTATCTGTAACTCCAGAGTGCTGCCAATCAACCGCAAGCAGAAGGTCTTCCCTAACGGAACGCTGGTCATCGAGAACGTGGAACGGATGAGCGACCAGGCGACCTACACATGCGTCGCCAAGAACTCGCAGAGCTACAGCGCAAGAGGACAACTCGAACTACAAGTCATGGGTATGTACATGTCTCTGTAAGATCAGGCGGCCACACTGGCCATATGATATCGCTGGTAACGTTGTGCAGATATGACAGTATTAGTTTGCCCTCTGGCGTGGCTGGGTGTCGGAGCCCAGTAGCTACTCGCCGCCGCTGTAGATCCTGGCTATACAGGAGTTCCAGCGGTGGGAACGAGTGGAAGGGCCTAGTCCGTTAAAACAAAAATATTGTACGAATAGATATGTTAAAAAGTAATTTTAATTCTATAATAAGTACTTATTTAGGTACTTCGTTTAGCACAACGTTACTGGTATCAAACAGAATAGTTAATGTATCGTTTAACGTCGATGGGAAATATTTTCCAATAAAGAAATTATTTACCTACTTTCTATAATTTCAGTAGGTACTTTAAATGCATAAGCGTATACATTGACTAAATTTTATCCCATAAGTACAAAATTGTGAATTACATAACTATTCAAAAGAGATGCCCTTACTACATTTTCTCTAAATCATTATTGTAAAAGGATTTTATTGAATAAAATATAGCTACTATCCTATTACTGTTTTAGCCGAATTTAATCAAAAATGTTGAGCGTAATAAATATATAATTTAATTCAAACCAACCCAAGGAAGGTTTAAAAACAAAGTAACACAATATTCTGGACAATAGTATACCTAGCTTAAACAGTAAATCAAAGCATTATTTACTTTGTTATAAATAATTTTGGATTTGTGGAAAAAATGAAAATGTCAGTAATGGATATTGCACTGAGTTTACTATTTATAATTGGTAAAAAATGTACACGTACCTATCTAAATGTCTTTTTATTTTAAGCGTTTCAGTGTTCAATTCAGTGCGACTCTTTTGACTAAAAATGTCCTAGATATGCAACAATTTTTTTCTGTAACTGCTGTTACAATCAATTTACACTTATTCAATCAATATAATGAAATATCTATGGCATTTAGAATTTTATTTAATAATATTTTTTCCAGGTGCTCTAATATAAAAGTTATAATATGTGGTATTTTATAGATATTTACAACAACAATTTAGATAAATAACAATTGAAGAGTTTTATACCCGCCAAAGCTACATCGTTGACCACACATGCCCCCAGCACGTAGTTATTAATTATAAAACCTAATAACTCATAATAAGTTCCTTATAGTGCCACCACAAGTGTTGCCTTTTGAGTTTGGCGAAGAACCAGCGAATGCGGGGGATACAGCCTCTGTAACATGCGCTGTAAGCAAGGGTGACTTACCGATTAATATCACCTGGGCCCTGAATGGTCGAATTATACCGAGAAAAAATGACTTGGGAATCGCCTTGATGGCCATTAACAAAAAGACCACAATTCTTAATATCGATTCCGTAAGTGGAATACACAGAGGCACTTACCACTGTGTGGCAACCAACCCGGCTGGCTCCGCTAACCACAGTGCAGTGCTCGAAGTAAATGGTACAGAAACACTCACCAAAGGGCTTGCTTTTCATGTGCATCTTTAGTATATATAGTTAGTAACCCTATTTCAAATAAGATCTAATAAGATTTCGCTTTAGTCCCACCACAAATAACGCCGTTCGAATTCGGAGAAGAAGTTCTCAATGAAGGGGAAACAGCATCCGTGTCTTGTGTAATGAGCAAAGGCGATCTTCCCGTCACTTTTAAATGGCGATTCAACGGAGAAGAAATTAGACCGCGAAACACTCTCGGAATAGTTCTCACAACCATTAGCAAGAAAACATCCATTCTCAATATCGAGGCTGTAAGCGCGGTTCATCGTGGCTCGTTCACGTGTGAAATAAAGAATGCCGCTGGCGGAACTAATCACACCACAGACCTTAGTGTTAATGGTTCGCTTATTTCATTTATTTATTAGTTAGTATGAATTATATATTTTTAACTATATCGCTACAGTTCCCCCCCAAATCTCACCTTTTGAATTCGGCGATGAGCCTGCTAACGCTGGTGATACTGCGTCCGTGCAGTGCGTCATGAACAAAGGCGATCTCCCAGCGAACTTCTCTTGGAGTCTCAACGGAAAAGCAATACCACGACGAAACGATTTCGGAATAGCTATTGGGAGTATGAGCCGAAAAATGTCCATACTCAACATTGATTCCGTGAATGGAACCCACAGAGGAGTTTACGTATGCCATGTTGAAAACTTAGCTGGTCACGTTAATCACAGCGCTACGTTGGAAGTCAATGGTTCTTGCCTATGTTTAAATTGTTCAGTAGTTTGAAATTAGTCTTCTATTTATTTATTGCTCTAATATTTATGTCAATTTCGACTACGAGTCTTGGTTGTCCCGCAACAGTTCTCCCCCAAATCCATCCCTTCACCTTTGGAGAAGAGCCAGCCAATGCAGGAGATACAGTGGCCGTTCAATGCATCGTCAGTAAGGGAGATGCACCCATCAATATCACGTGGCAACTCAACGGAAAATCAGTCAAAGAAGTTCAAGGGATCACAGTTACCAAAATTGGACATAAATCAAGTAGTCTTTCTATAGACTCGGTAGCTTCAATACATAAAGGAGTATACACTTGTTCCGCTAATAATCAAGCTGGTCATGCTAACTTTTCTTCGGAGTTAGCCGTCAATGGTAAACTATGATAAATGATGCAAATGTAACTTTAGCTTTTTTGTTATTGTGCAATGATTATATAGTTCCTTTCCCAAAAACCTACCTCCCTGAGTTAAAAAGTCATTTAGTTTCTGCAGAATATCAACGAAACGAACAATAAATAATAATGTGTTAAGGGCATATTGTCCTAAGCGAACAATAAATCATATTTGTTACGGACAATATACCTAACCTCAACATTATTTTTAAAGTTGTACCACAGGTTACGCCATTTGACTTCGGTGAAGAAATATTAAACGCTGGTGACACAGTGTCTCTAACTTGCACGGTAGGAAAGGGTGACTTACCTTTAAAGATACATTGGCAACTCAATGATGAAATGTTAAACTCAGGAAATGGTATTCTCATAAACAGAAATGGAAAGAGAATATCTATGTTGAGTATAGAAAATGTCCAGCACGATCATATTGGCAATTACACTTGCATTGCTGAAAACGAAGCTGGCATCACTAGTCACAGCGCTGTCCTCAACGTTAATGGTATAAATGGATGTTCTAGCAAAGTAGCTTTGCTTTTCCTTCGCACGAAATATTTATTTTAACACACCATTTTATATAATTATTCTTGAGTTATTGCTGATAATATCCTTTGTTTGTCCTACTGTGATGTCAAGACCAAAATCCTCAATCAAATAGGTACTTTAGTTTGTCGAAATAACTCGTATGTGCCATAAAACGATAGTAATTACACATAATATAAACGATTCGTTTTATTTCAATTTCCTTAAAATCATAAATCTATTTTTTTTTCATATCCTCAATACATATTTCTCTATAGTTGCTCCACAAATAATGCCATTCGATTTCGGGACCGATCCTGTGAACGCCGAGGAAATGATTGTAGCAATGTGCACAGTTAGCAAAGGAGACATGCCACTTACAATACAGTGGTATTTCAACGGATATGTTCTCAAGTCGGGCGTCAACGGAGTGATGCTGACCAATACAAAACGTACCAGCCAACTAACTATTGAAACAGTCAACCACCTTAACCAGGGAAACTATACATGTCTAGTTAAGAACCAAGCCGGGGTAACAAACCATACAGCTGAACTCTACGTCAATGGTATATTTCCAGCACCTCTTTAGTGTTTTATAGAATGCAATTCCTTAATTTTTGTTCCTCTTATTCCTGCACCTATGCTTTTTGATTTAACTAAAGAAGTGTTGTCCAAGAAATGGTTTTGGCTAACATATCTAAAGAACATAAATAATCGCGAAATAAATACAAACCTACTGGGAATTCAATATTGAATCAAAATTCGCAGCAAACAAATTGCATATTTCACTAGCAGCTAATTATGTTGTCTTTGTAACTTTGGCGGGTTATAAAGTACCTACACCACTACAAACAATAAACATCAACGACCCAGATGATATATTGTAAGTACTAAGAATGTGCTAACCATTGTTAGGATATTTCAGTGGCACCTGTTATAGCTCCTTTTGAATTCGACGAATCCGTATTTTTCGGAGAAGGAGTTCAAGTGATGTGCCACGTTCCAAAGGGCGATAAACCTTTGAATTTCAAGTGGAGTTTTAGTGGAGGAGATGTGAGTTTCCTGACTGGTTTGAACATCATGAACGTTGGGGACATGGGGTCCGCCCTCATAATACCTGCGGTGACCGCCAAACATGCTGGCAATTATACGTGCACCGCATCTAATATTGTCGCCAGTGCTAGCCACCTCGCCACGCTCAATGTCAAGGGTATACGTTCACGGTGCATAGTCTACGCTTTTCATGTTCTGTTCTATCTCTCCCTCACAAGTGTCCCCTTTAGCACGAAATGGATAGAAATTAGACTACCCACACAATAGAATAGTACAGCGCTCAATACCTACTCGATTGGCCCTCTCTTTCAGTGGCACCGTTAATATCTTCATTTGAATTCGATGAAGCTGTATTTTATGGAGAAAGCATACAAGTTCTGTGCCATATACCTAAGGGTGACATGCCTTTAAAACTTGTATGGTCATTTCGCAACAAGCCCATTCTATCCAATGAGGCTGTGACTATAACTAAAGTAGGAGACAGAAGTTCTATATTGGTTATCCCAGCGGCAACAGAAAAACACTCCGGGAATTACACTTGCACCGCTTCCAATGTCGTAGCAAGCACCAACCACACTGCAATACTAAATGTCCAGGGTACACTTTACTTTTTTATTTTGCGTCTTCTCATTGTAATTTGGTTTATTTTCGCACTTGCCCTTACCAGTTCCTCCGCACATCGTTCCGTTTGAAGCTGAAGAACAAGTATTTGCCGGTGAATCTGTACAACTGAATTGTCATATATCCAAAGGCGATACACCTCTTACTATAACTTGGAGTTTTCACGGGAAAGAACTGTCCTCGCATCAAGGAATTACTACTACGAAGATCGGTGACAGGACGTCACTATTGACCATTTCTAGTGCAACCGCGGGTCATAGCGGCGAATATTCGTGTCACGCAGCCAACCATGCCGGCTTGGCTGTCCATTCCGCTGCGATTAATGTTCATGGTATTTCCTATGATATGGTTCGCCATTCTTGCCGCTAGCGCACGCTGCACGCTTACCTCAGAACTAAAATGGGCCTTCTAAATTAACAGTACTGCCACACATCGTACCCTTCGAAGCGGACGAGTCGGTGTTTGCTGGGGAAACTGTACAATTAAATTGCCACGTATCAAAGGGTGATCTGCCTCTTGATATAAAGTGGCACTTTCACGGGTATGAAAATTCCTCTTCCCACCTCGGCATTATGACGACAAAAATGACATCGCGAACTTCATTCCTGTCGATCTCCGCGGCTACCGCCAGCCACAGCGGCAACTATACATGCGTTGCTACCAACAGTGCCGGCTCTACTAATCATACCACTGTCCTAAATGTTCAGGGTCAGTTTCATTTACTCATTCTACCATAGTTATCATCGTATGTTAAGTTCATTTCACAGCCGTCCGATGCTTTAACGTTCTAACAGGACCAGCATGAATTCTGTTATCACGTCCATAAGCAGCGTACGCTTTTGTTTGTTAATCACTTTTATGTTCTCACCTTTCACGTTCATTTTGTTCTACACAGTAACACCAAACATATTACCATTCGACGTCGACCAAGCTTTGTTTTTCGGAGAATCAGTTCAAATGATGTGTCACATATCAAAAGGAGACACACCGTTAGAAGTGCGCTGGGAATTTAATGGAAACAGTTTATCTCGAGATCTAGGAACATTCTCAAAAGTGGGAGACCGCTCTTCGGTTCTTATGCTACCCTCAGTCACAGGAGCTCATAGTGGAAACTACACATGCATAGCTAAAAATCGAGCCGGAAGCACTTCTTACACAACGTTACTTAAAATTATTGGTACAAGTTATATTATTCGGCTTTTCCTGGTTTTAAGTTGAATTTCATGATTTTCCCTTTCTCCTTATTCAAGTGGTCCCACATATTATCCCGTTCGAAGTCGAAGAATCGATATTTGCTGGCGAGTCGGTACATCTCACGTGCCACGTGTCAAAGGGAGATAGCCCCCTACAAATATCATGGAGTTTTCAAGGAAAAGAGATTCCTTACCATAATAACATGGGTGTCACGACAACGAAGTTAGGAGAGAAAGCATCGGTTTTGAGTCTGCCTACGGCAATGGGTCATCACAGTGGCAACTACACATGCACTGCGAGTAACCGCGCTGGACGCACTCATCACTCCGCTGTCGTCAATGTTCATGGTATTCTATGTGACCCCTACCCCCGATTAGTAAAATCCGAAATTAGATTCTGCACGATAATAGACTAACTGGTTTATTTTATATTTTATTTCTATTAGTTCCTCCCCATATAATGCCGTTCGAAATTGAAGAATCCATCTACTACGGTGAATCTGTGCAGATGACTTGCCATGCCAGTAAAGGCGACCGCCCCATGAGCATTACATGGACTTTTGAAGGCCGAGATTTGTCCAGCCATATGGGCATCAAGACTATGAAAATGGCAGAACAAACATCATTTTTAAGTATAGCTTCAGTCACAGGGGCACATAGTGGAAACTACACGTGCATAGCAAAGAACAGGGCTGGAGAAGATCGGTTTTCGACATCACTCCACGTTAAGGGTACTTTACCAAGTTACCTCCCATCGCATGTTTCCATTCCAATACTAACGTAATTTTTTTTCTTTATTCAGTCGTTCCTCACATTAAACCTTTTGAACTGGATGAAGCTGTATTCGCTGGAGAATCTGTTCACATTGACTGTCATGTGTCAAAAGGCGATACACCTTTGATCATGAAATGGAGCTTTCAAGGACGACCGGTCACTCATAAAATGGGTGTGAAGACAACAACTTTGAGCGAACGTGTTTCCGTATTAGACATTCCAAATGCACTGGGTGCAAACAGTGGCAACTATACGTGTACAGCTACTAACAAAGCGGGCAGCGCAAGTCACACCACCGCTCTGAACGTTATCGGTATAGACAACAGCAATTAGCTAGCGAGTGACGCTTGTTTTCTGTTTAGTTCCTCCCGTGGTCCAACCCTTCTCATTTGGGGAAGTCGCAATGAACTCTGGACAAGTTGTGACTGCCCCTTGCTCCGTCATTGAGGGCGACCACCCTCTGGAGTTGCGATGGCTCTTCGACGACGAACCCATCAAACCGAGATCCGGAGTGACAGTATTCAATATTGGCGAAAGGAGCGCTATACTTAGTATCGGTTCAGTGTCACACAATCACGCTGGAAACTACACGTGTGTCGCCGAAAACGATGCTGGAGTACATTCCCACACATCAATTCTCATTATTAATGGTGCATAACACTCTCTTTCTCTCTGTTTCTACGTTATGATTCGTTCTTGGGCCACTTATTTTATTATCATTTCTGGTAGTGGTACACATTTATTTTCGAAAAATACTTCATCCGATATCGTTTTGTTCAAATTACAGTCCCTCCTAACATTCTACCATTTACGTTTGGAGATAAACCATCAAACGGTGGAGAATATTTGCAAGCAGCCTGCACAGTCAACTTGGGCGATCTCCCTCTAACTATTAGTTGGATGTTTAACGGACAACTCATATCCTCCAGAAATAACGATTACACCATCACCAATTCTAAACGTAGTAGTTTACTCATCATCGAGTCGGTAGATGCGAAACATGCTGGTTCCTATACATGCGTAGGCGAGAATCGTGCCGGACGAGCTACACATTCGTCTGAATTGATTGTTTATGGTTAGTGATGTAGAAACAGGTAGTCCTCTATTATTTAGTTACATAGAACAAGTTTGTTTCAGTTCCTCCCAAGATTGCACCTTTCGTTGCCGGCCCAGAGCCGGCTTTTCTCGGTGATTACTTCGCAATCCAATGTATCATAACCCACGGCGACCAACCAGTGCAAATAAACTGGAAAATTAATAACCAGCCGGCAAATTTAGTACCCGGAGTGCGCGTTAGCACCATCGACCGGAGAAGTAGCGTACTAACGATAGAGACAGTGAACGGCACGCACGCAGGATCGTATAACTGTACGGCAAGCAACGCGGCTGGCGTCGCGGCGCACTCCACCGAGTTAGTAGTGAAGGGTGCGGGAACACAATTACCCACTTTTATGCTTTTGATATGCATTGGTTACCTCTTTTTAAACATGTGTCGCTCCATTAAAGTTTTTATTGTCCTAGTTCCTCCGGTAATAGTACCGTTCAATTTCGGTAACATCCCGTCCAACCCCGGGGACACTGCGATAGTGAACTGCGTCGTAACAAAAGGAGACGAGCCTCTCGAGATATCATGGACATTCAGCAGCGAAACGATTGATTCGAGCCTCCACCGCGACATCACAACCACGCCGCTAGGAAAACGAGCTTCGGTGTTGACGATCAACTCCATGAGCGCTAACCACCAGGGCAACTACACGTGCATCGTACAGAACGCAGCCGGCCGAGCGGAACACGCGGCCACTCTTGTCGTAAATGGCATGTCTATCACAATTTCGGGTTACAGCCGTTGACTGTGGGAACTAACATCACGATCCGCACCTATGGAGGAATACCTATATTGTTCACCGTCACCCATCTATTCTTCATACACTCACATGTTGCTAACATTGCCTGCAAACGATCTAACCTATTTCTATGGTTCTTTCCAGTACTGCCTCGCATAGTTCCTTTCTCATTCGAGACAGCGTTATTCGCGGGCCAAGCAACTCAAGTGACTTGTCTAGTCTCCGAGGGCGATCATCCTCTCGATATTCAGTGGTATTTTGAGAGCCGGCCTTTGATGGAGAAAGCCGGTGTGACGGCCACTAAAATAGGACAAAGAGCTTCATTGCTTCTGATCGATCCCGCCGGATGGTCGCACAGCGGCGTGTACGCGTGCGTCGCGCGCAACGCCGCCGGCTTCTCCAACTATACCGCTTCACTCGAAGTCCACGGTACATTACGCACTGCGCGCCAGTCGTATCCTAGACCCCTGCACGGATCAGCTTTGCCTAGATTCTATATCTATGCTTAAATGAAAAGATGATTTTGAATTCCGAAATAGGTATCGTGCGGACGATATTATAATTTCATCGTGGTTGGCAATTTGTGCAGTTTTTAACTTTGGAAACCACCGATAGAGTCATAGTCGTTTAGAATGTCGTTCGTAGGATCCGGCTGCGGCTGTCGTCGGCGAAACCATTCTCCTTCCTGCCCTCAATCGCATTATTTTCTATCACGTCCATCCCTTTCCTAAGCATCCTGTCTATATATTATGTTTTTGTTATCATTAATTTGCATTATCACTTTATTGAGTGCGCTTTTTAGCTTTGCTTATTAACACCTTTGTTGAAATAATTGATATCTAACTGTAGACGTACATTTATATCACGCAAATAAATATATTCACCGTTATTCTTTCCATGACATCATTATTTCAACAATTTTTATTAATTACGTTGCGTTAATGTTTGCTTGTATAATGTTATTATAAATTTGGACCTTTTTTAGTTTTATTCAGTAGCTAGCAAAGCTTAATTATTTGTTTGCGATATCTACTTGTTATTACAAAAGCTTATAAAGCATCAGCTTTGCCAATAAATACGTATCTCATACCTATAAAGTTGTTAGTTTTGAAATGCATCAACAATGTGAAAAAAAATCATATCTATTGAAATTTACTTATTGTTAAATACTGATGTTTTTTAAGCTTAACATCTTGAAATTAACTGGACTGTAACTTTGGCAATACTTTTCATAGGTTACGGTTACGTAGTAATTTCAACTCATTCCGTGCGCGACTAAGCTTATTGTTACTTTACTTATTATTTGTTACTTTAGTGTAATGAGTAAGTAAATGAAATCTTATGTGAATAATATCCATAAAATTATTTTTAAACATATCAACAACAGCAAGTTACAAAATATTATTTTACAGTTCAGTTTCTTTCATGTCTGTTTATAATTAAAATGTCCCTTTCGTGTTTTATTGAATTAGGGTGTTCATTATCTAGGTAAATCAATAAGGATAATTACTTATGTACCTATTTCATTATTAAAATTTGACTTTGTAATAATGAACACGTCCTACGTCAATAAAACACGTTATTTTTCAATAGTAAATCTTTCAAAAATACCGAATTAGTTCAATTCTAATTTTGATAAACTCTAGAAAAAGTATACAAATTTCGTGAAGAGTGATCATTTCAATTTAAAATAAAATCAATTAATTAAATTTCTCAATAAATTTTCTGAACGACTCAAAATCTACTGATTTTGACAATAATTTTATAAAAGTAACTTCTCGCCCTTGCTTATATATGGTGAGATAACAGAGCAATTGTTTTAATTCAATTGTCACAATTTCAGTTCCTCCTCGCTGGATTCTTGAGCCCACTGATAAAGCTTTTGCTCAAGGCTCTGATGCTAAAGTCGAATGTAAAGCCGATGGCTTCCCTAAGCCCCAAGTGACTTGGAAGAGGGCTGAAGGTACCTTATCAATTTTTTTGTGTTATAACGATATGTGTAATCGCAAGAATTGAATTATTACAACTTGAAACAATTTTAGGTGACACGCCTGGCGATTACAAAGACTTGAAACCAAACAATCCTAACGTGAAAGTAGAGGACGGTACCCTATCTGTTGCGAATATCCAAAAAACAAACGAGGGTTATTATTTATGTGAAGCTGTAAATGGTATTGGATCTGGATTATCAGCGGTTATCCTCATCAGCGTGCAAGGTAAAATAATGACTACTATAATTTGTGTATCTGACCGAAAAATATGATAAGATATTTAAATAATATATTAATTTATAGCGCCACCACAATTTGAGATTAAGATGAGGAATCAGACAGCCCGCCGAAGCGAGCCAGCAGTACTTCAATGCCAGGCAAAGGGAGAGAAGGTAAATATACAAAAGTTTATTTAACTTCTAGTACTTATTATGTAACATTCGAATTATCAATAAAGCAGCACAGGTCTAGTGGCAACGTGCTTGTGAAACCAATAAGCAACCGTCGCAGAGTCCGGGAACTGGATATGTGACAGTTTCGTACTTTGAGGCTAGCGATGACCTCACCACTCTTGCTTTGTAATCGCCAACAGGCGAAGCGAGGTTGACCAAGGTCTTCCGCTGATGAACTTAAGAGTGGTTGAACATTTTCGGGAGCCAATTAGCTCTTCATGACAATATATTATTATAATTAATAATAAATCGTACAACAAATTTTGCTTTGCAGCCCATTGGCATTATTTGGAACATGAACAACAAGCGACTCGAGCCCAAATCCGACCCCCGATACACGATCCGCGAAGAGATTTTGCCAGGAGGCGTAGTTTCAGACCTCAGCATCAGGAGAACCGAACGATCCGACAGTGCACTGTTTACGTGTGTGGCTACCAATGCTTTTGGCTCTGATGACACTAGCATCAACATGATTATTCAAGGTAATAAACTTCCGAGTGAATTTTAAATCGCAGAGAATGTCAGTAAAAGTTACGTACCTTACGTTACCTTTTCAAATTCAAACTTTCTATTCCCTTTATAACAGAGGTACCTGAAGCACCGTATGGTCTTAAAGTCTTGGACAAATCTGGAAGAACTGTTCAGTTATCATGGAATGCACCCTACGATGGCAACTCCCCGATTAAGAAGTTCCTTATTGAGTACAAACGCGCAAAAGGCAACTGGGAGAAGGACATTGACAGGTAAAAATCAAATGTAACAATAAAAATAGTGATGGTGCGACCGATTTCCATTTTTAGAGCTTAAAGCATTTTTTAAACCGTCCTAAGGAGTGCTTTTTCTGGACAAAACTGAACCGTACGCCTCACGCTCGGGTCAATGACGCTGAGGGCGTGCGCTACGTTGAGCGTGTCATGCGTGCGAACATGCGTACGCTCCGGGCGTTGCATTGCCTTTCGTAGCGCGCGCTACGTACCTACTACCTACGTACCTACTACCTCTATCTATACTAACCCTCAATGGATTAGAATAACAGCACCCGGAGCGCACACGGCCTGCATCGCATGTACACATGAAGTTTATATTATTACACTCCCATTGTGTGGTCATAAGCACATCCTGTTTTATTCTACATCATATATTATTTCTCTAATAAACAGGGTACTAGTACCTGGAGACGCCACTGAAGCCGGAGTGTTCAGCCTGCGCCCCGCCACCGCGTACCACATCAGGATTGTTGCTGAGAATGAGCTCGGCACTTCGGAGCCCTCGGAGACCGTCACCATCATCACCGCTGAAGAGTCTCCCACCGGACCACCACAAGACGTCAAGGTGGACGCTGCGGACAAACACACGCTGCGAGTCACCTGGAAACCTCCTCCAGTACATGACTGGAATGGCGAGCTTCAGGGGTAACCGATTGACCATACACATTTGGCATTTTATAAATAACAAACCTGTTATACATAATGCTAATTATCATTATTACAGGTACTACGTCGGCTATAAACTGGCCTCAAGCAACAAATCTTTCGTCTTCGAAACCGTGGATATTTCCAAGGAATCCGGAAAGGAGCATCATTTGGACATTTTGAACCTGAAGTAAGTTTTTCACAATTTAAATGATCGATCAATGCACCAACATTACGTTTAATTCGTTTACGTATCTGATGCTTATTTTTTAGAACTTACACGCAATACTCCGTGGTAGTTCAAGCATTCAACAAGATGGGTTCTGGTCCAGTATCGTCTGAAGTGAAAGCCTACACCGCAGAGGGAGCTCCGTCGGCTGCGCCCCAAGATGTCCTCTGCACCACACTCACTGCACAGACCATCCGCGTCTCTTGGATCTCTCCACCTTTGGCTTCGGCTAATGGACTTATCAAGGCTTACAAAGTAGTTTACGGCCCTAGTGACACCTGGTACGGTAAGTATCTTTGGAGTACCTATTGACAAATACAGTAAAGAGCTATACATCAGTGCATCAATCGATTTTTTTGTTAACGTCACAGATGAGAAGACAAAAGACACCAAAATAACGGCAAGCAGCGAAACTATTCTTCATGGGCTGAAGAAGTACACCAATTACTCGATGGAGGTTCTTGCGACCACGAACGGAGGTGATGGTGTCCGATCGGCCCCGATTCATTGCCAGACTGAGCAAGACGGTAAGCTACGTAATTTTCCACAATAAGCATTCTGCGATTAACAAAATGGTATCAGAACTAAAATTCAGTTGCGTACGTGACATCGGGTACTTAAGGAGCGTCGAAAGAATATTTTAATTATAAAAAAAACTGATGAGGAATTACATAAAACATATTGGTCTATGATAATACACAGTTCTCACTGTCAATCTTTTCCATACAGTTCCGGAAGCACCGCGTGCAGTAAAGGCCCTGGTCATGGAAGCAGACTCGATCCTCGTCTCCTGGCGTCCACCAGCGCAACCTAACGGCGTGGTCACGCACTACAACGTCTACACTCAAGCCCAGAATGCTGAACCACATCCCAACAAGGTAATAAGAATAACGCTACTCTAATGATAAATCAGAACAATTACTTCAATTTCTGTGAAGTAATAATGAGCCGTGCGGTATCCGGCATAATAGAATACCTATTGCACCATCCCCTTTGACTTGGATATATCGTAAAAGGCGATTATGTGAAAGGCTAACCAAATAGAAAGTCCGAAGGCCAGAATATGAGCAGCAGCGATTTCTGTTGTGTATTTCAAATAATGCAATTTCCAACCCGCCTTCCAAGCATACAGTTTTGTAGGAGCCTCAAGTCCAGTTGTACTGTTATGGTCTCTTAATCATATTTATATGCTCCACGCAGGTACCCGCATCTCAAACCAGCTACTCAGCGACTGAACTTAAGGCCGGACGTTACGACTTCTGGGTCACTGCTTCCACTATCATTGGGGAAGGTCAACCGTCAGGTACTGCTTCTTGCAGCCCTAGCGACAAAGGTAAGGCAAAAATCTTACATCTTATAAGGCGCATTTTCATTGGTCGATAAATCGGTCGTTAGCCCGAATTCGGGGACTCCCCGCATGCGGGCTAATGACCAATGAAATTCATCGGTCGATAACTCGGTCGATTCAATGCGTGCGGGGTCTTAACGCATTCGGGATAACGACCAATGAAATTAGTCAGTCGATAACTTGGTCGATACAAAGCATTCGGGGACTCCCTCATAGCACCTCGGTCATTAGACGTCATCAGTCATCTCGCTGCAGCTCCACATATCAATAATTGTTGATCCATGGCTAGTCGGCACGTCAACTTACGATATTCACTTAAAGCCAACTGCCAAACTACACTGTATTCAAGTTCTATTGCACCTTGCATGCAGACGCTAACGACCAATGTAAACGGTTCCCCGCATGCGGGTCCTATGGCATACGTTACAGAAATCTCTCGTACCCCGCATACGGGCGCTAACGACCAATGAAAATGCGCCCATACAGATACTAGTTACTGGCCTTAGTAAGAATTATACATAATCTATAATCTTCATTACAGTACCGGCTAAGATTGCTTCATTCGACGAATCGTTCACCGCAACTTACAAGGAAGACGTGAAGCTGCCTTGCCTTGCCGTAGGAGTTCCGCCACCCAATATTTTGTGGAAGGTAAATTCCGACAACAATACTCACCCTTATCTCTTATCATTAAAAGCACAAAATAACCCAACCTACAAATTTCGAAAAACCTTCGACAAAGCTAAAATATTTCAAGCTACAAATAAGAACCATCCCGATTAAACTGACTTCCAAATGAAATGATCCGTATCCAGTCCACTATAATCACTATGATCACTATCATATAGACTGGAATAGGCTGTTCCTAGACAGGCACGTTCCATCTTCGGCCGCATCGTAATTTACCACCAGGTAAGATGACGGTGATATGCCTGGAGTGTATATTTAAAAAAAAGGCATTAGGCGGGATGCCACAGACAGATACACACTTCGAAGTAATGCTCTTTCTTCTCCTCGGGGCTCAACCAATGCACATAGGACCTCTTAAATTATTCAACGACTTTCCCAGGTAAAAGGCAAGCCATTGGAAGCGTCGGAACGAGTCCGCCAGTTGCCCGAAGGGTCCCTTCAAATCGCTGGCGTGGCTCGCGAGGACGCCGGAGAGTACTCCTGCCACGTCGACAACCCGTTCGGCACCGACACCGTCACTCATACGCTTTCCGTTCTTGGTGAGTATAATTCTAGCTACTAACTAGACAGACAGATTCGTTCTCCACGGGTACTGAAATGTCCTGATGGGACACTGTCTTAATTAATTAGTTAATGGATGTTGCCAAAATACAAAGACCAATAAAACTGATATTATGCTCCTGAAACCTCGTCCGGAGTTTTAATTGCTGCCTGTATGGCGAATACAAAGAAATTGAACTTAATGTAATTTTTGGGCGAAGATCAGAGAGCAAATACGAGAGCACCTCAGGAGCTTAAGTATTCTTTACTTATATAGGCACTTATATTTATTATCACATACCTTGCTACGTAAATAAACTGCCTCCCTTTGGTGAACAGCGCCACCGTTCCCGCCGCTACTAAGCATCGCATCTTCCTCGGTATCCTCGCTGACGCTGCGGCTGAAACCTTCAGACGAATCCGACCAATCGCCTGCCGCTGGATACACCATACATCACAAGCAGGAATTTGGCGACTGGGAAACTGTACAGGTATATATCAAACTGTATATAACAAAGATATATATGTGATATCAAAGATATCAAGCCGTGTGGTGTCCGCTAGATAAGAATAGCACCAACCCTTTACACTCGTGGGTGTAGTACAAGGCGACTAATGTATTCGAGAATACTAGAGTCTCCGTAGGCTGGAAAATAGGCATTTTTCCATTGTTTTATTTATAACACTGCGATCTCCAACCGGCCTACCGGTCAGATGGTAGTCGCTTCACTGTAATTACCTGATCACCAAATCCTGGATCATGGTCAAGGCGGACCCCGGGCCCTTCTTTTCGAGAGCACAATCGGGACATTAACGCTAAGATGATTTCTTTATAGTGACCCTATCCCCTTATTACAGATCCCAAGCAACACTGACACGTACACATTGGAGAACCTGTTCTGTGGATCAAGATACCAGCTCTACGTTACTGCCTATAATGGGTAAGTACCTGGTGCATCTTACAATATTCATTCGAGATCATGATATGAATAATTATTGTCTTACTATCTACATTTTCTCGTAGTATTGGCACCGGAGAGGCCTCTGATGTGGTAATCGCTCGCACCCGAGGCTCGAAGCCGCCAGTCCCTCGCGCCATCGACTTTATTGAAGTCGCCAGCTCCTCGGTCACCCTACACCTGAAGCAATGGCTGGATGGAGGTTGCCCCATGAGCCATTTCGTCGTCGAAAACAAGAAAAAGTAAGTACCATATACAATATACGTACCTTGTTAACTGACGAATTTCGACTGCTTCCTACAAAAGACATCAACGCGCTGTGATCGCTCCTGCAACCACTGTTCTATGCCCGTTTTCAAAAAGCGGCTTTTGAATGCATTATCTGATACTTACTTTATTTTGATTACAGGGGCGCCGCTGAATGGAATCAAATTTCCAATGCGGTCAAGCCAGGAGGAAACTTTGTTGTGCTCGGTGAGAAAAATAAATGATTGCTGAACGCATATCCCATTGACAAATATTTGGATTAAAAAAAATACTCATAAAATTTTCAGATCTGGAACCTGCTACATGGTACGTTTTAAGGATTACTGCACACAACAACGCTGGCTTTAACGTTGCCGAATACGAATTCGCGACCCTCACTATGACTGGTGGTAAGTACTTAAACCTACAACGAGAAAATGAAATAAATTTATAATTACATACACGAGTTAACAAACCATTAAAAAACAATGTACCTGAAATGCATCGCCTTACCCTCATAATTCACCCACGTCCCATCTCTGTGTAACATTGGGCTTGCATTTCAGGTACAATCGCCCCCGCACGCGAAGTCAACGACGGCTCCCTCTCCACCGAGCAAACGATCAAGATAATCCTGTCGCACCTAAATTTGATAGTGCCAGTGGTAGCCGCCATACTAGTGATCATCATCGCAGTCGTGGTCGTTTGCGTGGTGCGGGGCTCGCGGGACCAACACAAAGGTACATATTGTTCTAGGAACGATCGCGCCGCAACCTGGCAACGCCTACGACACCAAGGAACTGCCCGCCTGGATCAAAGCCTGGCTCGAGCCAGAAGTGTTGGTACCGATTCTGGCGACGATTGTGGTCTTCATCGTGGGATTAGTGGTGATCTGCCTCACTCTGGCGCGTAGGAATACGCCCCACCGGCTGCGAGGTCAGAAAGACTCGTACTGTATGTATAGCGGCATGGTTCACCGCTTTTCCTTTATTATTTTACCGATCATCCTTATAGATAATCATTAGGAATTCTTTTGGTAATCAATAAAAAATCAATTATTTTCGTATCACATGGGACTATTAAACATCTTCCAAAGAATATCATCCGCATGTGAATAACGCAATTATTTTTGTTGTTATCTTTATTCAAATTCATTGTCAAATATTGTTTGCGTAAACATTCGTGTCGTGTTATTAAAGTCTGTTCCAAATCCAGTTCCGTACTTCACCCTAATACTTCAAACATCGTAGTTGATACAGTTTTTTCATACCACTAAGATGGCAAACAAGCTTACGGCCCGCCTGATGTAAGCAGTCACCGCAGCCTGTGGACGTTTGCAATACCAGAGGCATCCCCCACGCATTGCCGACCCCGTAAAAACCCTTTCACCCGTTTCTTGAAGAACTCCACGTTGAACGCTCCATGGAAAACTTCTCCAGGTAGTTCATTCCACAACCTTAGTGGGCGTAGGAGAAAGTTCCTTAGCGACCGCACAGTTCGCGCCCAATTTGGCTCCAAGGTGTGAGGATGCGGTGCGATGATAGAATGTAGCTGTAGGCATTCCTTCAACCTAAAAAAGCAAGAGTTGGTACTGACATCCATCGTATTTTAGACGATGCGGTGTACAACGCGTCCCAGGCAGCCCTCGGCGGCGCCGGCGGCACTCTCGACAAGCGCGGGGGCTTACGCGACGAACTCGGCTACATCGCGCCTCCCAACCGCAAGCTGCCCCCGGTACCCGGATCCAACTACAACACATGCGACCGTGTGAAGCGACAGGCCGTTATCAGTGAGTACCTTCCCTACCTAAATAGGGATCGCAACGTCTTCAGGAGGTATTGTGGGACCCCACCACCCAGTGCTAGAGGCCCAAGCCAACTTCACCTAATCATGATCCCCTGGCTAGGATGGAGTCAGCTTTTCCATAATGTGTTGTTACTGCACGTCAAAGTTGTAATGGGAAGACGCTATTAATAAATCTGAAAGCGCTTTCCTATTAGAAGCGCTGGCAGAAGCCGAGAATGACTGCTAGGATGATAATGATCACAGCTCCAGGTCAACAAATTTCTGAGACCATGCCAATATCCGATTGTTCGACTGCGTCGCCACATTAATTTATTAGCTCATTACTTATGGGGCCACCTTCTTCTGGAAATCTCAATTTCACGTCACTCATTTCAAATCTGTGCACAATTTTTCATGCTTTATAGGTGTCTACAGGTATGAATATGGCTAGCTAGAGCCTAAGATACATATTAACATGTCATTAGGGTGATTTTTGGAGCACATTTTCTCTTTTCACGTCAACTATAGCAGACAGAGAATTTCTACTGCACAACTCACATGAAAGGTACCTTCTTACAGTCTACTATTAGTAAAGGTTGTACCTATTTTAATTCTACGATTCCCTGCTGCACCGTATTTTCTATTTCCAAGCTTTATCTTTACCTATGCACGGCCTTTTCTATTTCTTATGGCTTTTCTTTGTTCCCCTTTTCTTCTCTATTTCCTATATTCTAGCGGTGATGGCTACTACTTTGGAAATCAGTATTCGGGTTAGGGGGTTATATTTTAAGGTACGGAATCGGTCAAAATACGAGTATCTATCGTAGATCAATTTATCTCTATGTCGGTGTGGTATAGTATTCGTTAGGAATTATAGTTTAAGGTAGTATTTTATTATGGTTCCGTTTGCTTGTTCCCCTTCTTAATGTTGTCTGCTTGCTGTTTAAGCTACGCATATCCGAAAAGACAAAACAACGTCTGGATATGTATACAAATAAACGCAGGTTTACCTACGTCTTTACGTTGTCCGCATTTGTATCTATCAATTGCCCTAAACGCTTCGTCTTACAACCCATTACCTATGCAATCATTATGTATCCGATAGGTCGGATACTCTATCTACTCTGGTAGACATATAAGCAGGAATAATATCATGAGATTGTGAGACGCGACGTTTAGGGCGAGTGTAGGTATAGTTTCCATCACGTAAAAAGAACGCTGACCGATAGTGGAGGCGATATATTTGCCCCTTCATACAACCAACCTTCAAGAGGTATATTAGAGGTCTCCTTAGAGGCGGGCAACGCATTGGTAGCACCCCTGGTGTTGCCGATGTCCATTGGCGGCGGTGACCACTTTCCATCAGGTGGCCCGTATACCTGTTTGTCTACTGTATTACATAAAAAAATCCGAATGAATCCGACTCGCGCGCGACGGGTTCCGATCCCGTAAACCGGTCAGCGTTCTTCTTCCGTCGTATGGGTATCGCGCATGCGTAACGCGGTAGTGTGGTCCAGTGGGCGGTCACGCGCACTCCACGTGGGACCCGCGCCGACACCACTACGAGCGGGTGCGGCGGCCGCGGATGCGCCGCGCGGGCTCCGGAGATACTATGTCAACAGGTGAGGGAGGGGAGGGTGCGCTTGCGCGGAGTTTTGGTTGAAGTTCGAAGTTCGAACCAGCAGTGTGATGTTTGGGAGGGATCGCGGTTAATGATGTTCGAGATTACTTATGTAAATGGGTGATTTGTTAAACAGTAATAACCTTTTAGAACGGAATTCCTATAACTAAAACAAACAATTTTTGTAAGTACTTTGTGGAATTTGAAGAAAAAAATGTCTTACTCATACAAATAGCGAAGTATTTTTTTGTTCTTAGAATTCAGAAAATCATAAGATTACAAATTACAACAACAACAATCCATCTCACCCTTATAAAATATGTATGTAAGTACTAATGAAAACATTGGTCCATTGGTTTAACATGAAACTTTTTACTTTTAACTGGACAAAAATATAATTGATTAGGTAGACCTAGGTCCTGGCATAAATAAAGAAAAATAATAGATTTTGTGAATTGAAAAGAGGACGTAAGGTTACAAAAATAATATGAATAGTTGCGTTGTTTTGAGTAGGTTTTACGTATACCTACGTAAAGTAAACATTTATACCATGGCTCAACGTGGTGAAGTTAAAACTTACAACCGCTCTGGTATTCTGCCATAGCCGGGGACTTGGAGGCTGTAGCTATTCTATTTAAACACCTTGACTACAATGGCGGACTAAAACACAATGTAGGTAAACCTATAGGCGATCGATAGACGTCACAATTGCTGGTTCGTGCTAAGGATAAAAAGTAGATATGAACGGAAATCAGAGACGATGCAAATAACTTTACACAACATTGACATTCTTTTCTACGGACTGCCCTTGTTTAACTCTACCTACAATGTAGGTACAGTCTCTAAAAACTTCCGACTCTGATTTCTATGCAATAACGTGTTGTACTGATATTCGTAAAGAAAATATTACCAGAGTGGAGTGGCGTGTTACTAACAAACTCTCAGAATGTGTAAGTATATTTCTCAAATGTAAGTAGTTGTTAAGTTTGTGGAGCATTAACTTTTTAAAGCCTTTATGTTTATTTCGCTTTATTCCATAACCCCAGTTATATTTTTATTTGCTCACCTAACAAAAGCCAATGCATGTTAACAAAGTAAGCTTAAAATTAAACCTGGTACATACCTACTACACTCAACAAGAAATACAGTAAGTGTAACATTAGGGAGTGTTCTTGAAACTGATAATGTTCGATGTGCATGGTATGTGAAACAAACAATATGAAAATATGTTGGTAGACAATCATATAATAAAAAATATGTAAATGTAAGTATGAATCTTATAAGTAGGCAAAATTAAAGTTTATTTGATCCTATAGGTACCTACTATTGAAACGAGTAAGGTTAAAGTCGCAATAGCTCAATGAATATACAAATATTATGTCACCTAATGAAGGGTTATCGATCATACCAAACCACTAGATGGCTCTATTACGGCGCAATGTCTGCTGTCACAATACTGCTACTCCATTGGACAGACACAACAACTGTAAGCAATAGCTCAATGAATATACAAATATTATGTCACCTAATGAAGGGTTATCGATCATACTAAACCACTAGATGGCTCTATTACGGCGCAATGTCTGCTGTCACAATACTGCTACTCCATTGGACAGACACAACAACTGTAAGTTGGCGGATCAATTTCAGCCAATGACAGGACTTTATTTTAACATCAGACCTTACTTCTTCGTTTAATTTTTACGAAGTTTTCAAAGAAGTGCACGTCGAAAACATTGAAACGGAGACGTGTGGTCTGGTGCCAAAATAAAACCTTGGCTAATCATTGGCTAAAATATATCCGTCATTTTACAGCAGATGTTTCTGTCTGCAGCACAGCAGTATTTTGACAACGGACCTCCATCTGTTGGATTTTGAAACCGCGAAAGCACTCATTGGCCCCACACCGTCTATAGGCATGGAGGACGAGATCTGCCCGTACGCGACCTTCCACCTGCTCGGCTTCCGCGAGGAGATGGACCCGAGCAAGGCGCTGGCGTTCCCGCACCACCACGCCGCCCACGCGGGCACCCTCGCCCACCCGCACCCGCACCACCCGGCACACTCGCGCGCTGGATCCCAGAGCATGGTCAGTATGGTTTTTAGAACCCCGAGGAAAAATGAGGGTTGTTATACGGGTGACGTTTGTATCTGTTTGACGACCTGACTGGTTCAGTGGGCAACATGCCAGTCAGCCACGCAAGAGGTCCCAGCCGGAATTTCGGCCGGACAGAAATTTAAATGATTAATTTTAATTTCTGTTACGGGTCTGGGTGTTCTATGTATACTAAGTATGTATTTAAAATTATATAAGTAGGTATATCGGTTAGCTAGCACCCATAGTACAAGCTTTGCTTAGTTTGGGGCTAGATGGCGCTGTGTGAATTTGTCCACAATTTCTTTTTTATTCTTTATTTTTTATTGTCTGGGATGACACACGGGCGCACGGTCCGGTCCACCTGATGGAGGTATCTGTGGCTCTGTGGCTTTGTGTCTCTGTCTGTCTGTGGCATCGTAGCTCCCGAAAAGATGCACCGATTTCGATGCAGTTTTCTATGTTCAAAAGCCAGTTTAATCGAGATGGTTCTAAGCTTTGTTTCATTAAAATCAGGAGTTTAGAAAATATTTGAATATATGTAAACTTAGTCAGGGCCTTTTTTGCCTGCCTGATCTCGAGAGATGGAGATTATGGGTATCGTTGGATAGTTCAGGTTGCACAGGTAATTCAAAAAACTTTTTGGAATATTATTCCGCCAGATTTTCATAAGTAGGATAGAGTGCCGATAACGGTATAGTTCCGTTATACTAGACGAAATTAAACTGTTTGATTTATTGATTTACTGTTATCGTCCAACAGCCCCGTGCCAACAGCCGCTACGCCCGCAAGAACTCTCAGGGAGGACAGAGCGCGATCTACTCCACCGCCCCCGAATACGACGACCCGGCCACCTGCGCTGAAGAGGATCAATACGTAAGCCCATTGCCGTATTACTATATGGTTTGACAATAGTGTCGACGTCACGGTATATTTATTTATACGTGACATAATGGCTGGTTTACATTATAGTTTATTCGCGATAAGAAAATAGTAAACCATCGTTGTCCCGCCACCAATCGGGTCGCAACACATTTTTTTATCCGTTAATAAACCCGCCTGCCAAGCGTGGAGGTTAAAGCCATAACCTCTCCTATCGTGGGAGAGGCTCTAAGTCCTGCAGTGGACTGTTAAGGGCTGTGATGATGAACCTTAATCATTTTTTAAATATATTTTGAATTTTACTCCACTGTGAAAACACCTTTATTTCACTATTTTCTTAACGCGAATGGATGGACTTTGGTCAAGGACAGCGGCGGATGACTGTGACAGTACGCTGTAAGGACACGCTACTGTCCGATCGGTTAACACCGGTGAAGTTGCTCACTTGTCAAATTCGCTAAACACTTGACCAATGTAAATTAGACTTACGAATTATCAAGTGGAACTACGTATATATTATCATTGTCTAGGCGGAAAAATCTCCATAGAATGCACTTTAACATCGCCCATATAGACACCATTGTCACCATAATCGCTTAACAAACCAGTCGTGTACATGCGTTTGACATAGACAAATATTTATTTGTAATAATTTTATATTTTTTCTGAATTGTTTGCAGCGCGCCCGCTACTCCCGCCCGATGTACGCCTGTGGCCCCGAGTACGACGAACCCGCTTGCTGCGCCCCGGAAGACGAACAATACACCGGCGCCTACGGCACACCCTACTCCGATCACTATGGCTCCCGACCCAGCATTGGTGAGTGTCACCTCCTGCTTGCCAGAGACGTGAATTCACAGTCAAAGGATCTTCGAGCCTACAACTTGTACAATAGAGACCACATTTGTTAACTTTTTTTTCAAATACCAACTGCCGCAGACGCCAAGTGTTTAGCGGAGCATCTATGGGTCACCGGTCCTAGTCTGAAAATTGTTCACAAATCTCAAACCCTATCCAACAAATTATCAACTGATACAACCCTGAAACAAGACAAAGATTATCGCAGTAGCCATCGCATACTAAATGCTAAAGTACCCGCATACATATACTGCTATTTGGTAAAAGTAAAACTAGTAACAGACGCTCCAATTTAGCTGGAGGCGACCAACCGTCGGTTGCAGTTGACACTAATCCTTACGCTGTATAAAATGAAGTTGCTTTTACTTGCGGACGTCCGACCAAGGTCGGTTTGGCCGCGCATCCGAATTAATCCAAATGCGCATTAATTATCATAAAGCGCAAGGATTACTATCGACGGTTACTCGGCTCCAGCTAAAACGGAACGTCTGTTACTAGTTTAAGATACAAATCCTCTGACATCACCACCTATTCAGGTACCCGCAAATGCGGAAGCCCCGAGCCCCCACCACCGCCACCCCGCAACGCCAACAACGACAACAACTGCTCCTCCTCCTTCAACGAGAGCAAGGACTCCAACGAGATCTCCGAAGCCGAATGCGACCAGGCCCGCAACTACCCTGGTAAGACTGGGGACGGGATGACGTCATCAGCCACGACAATGCGACGTCCTTGTGACGATATACTTATAAACAAAAAAAAAGTTTCTTAGAATTGACATTGAGGTCTATTGCGCAACCCAAATCCGCTAGAATTGATGTTAATGGAATGTTACTAATTAGAGGTCTGCTCTTAAAATACTTCCATAGTATTGGAGAGAAAAAGTTACAAATAGTACTGAGAGATACAGCTTTATTTTGAGTTTCGACAGCTATTAGTAAAACCATCTTAGCTAGCGGATTTCAGTCCCTTTTGTAGAATTCCTTACATTGTATCTGTCCTATACAAAGATTGAACAGGAAAATTTAGAGTAAAGAGGGTAACTTTACCTTGTGGTGAGATAGTAACATCTTCATATCGAGCAAGGGACGTCGCAAATCAATTTCCATTCATATATCAATTTATAACTTTCAAACAATCGCATATTAAAGTCATCGCCCCAATAGCATCAAAGTACCTACAACTGCTTCTGACAGGGACCCAACCAAACCACAAAAATTCATCCAAAACGCAAAGAAGTCATACTTTTTTAAATTAAATTATTGCCATTATGCCTATGCAATACGCAGTAGACCTTATATATGCCTGATATTGTCGAAGTTATACTCTGCAAGCTTTCGCAGCGAATGGTCCCGCAATATGCAATTATATAAGCAAAATATACGTTAGGCGTTTTATTACATGTACATACATAGCCATGCATACTTAAATATTATCTATTATGTTCAAATTTTTAAGTTACCAAAGTAAATACTTAAGTTGTTTAAAAAAGTATGACATCATGCCTCGCGGGGATCATAATTCATAATCATCAATATCCCACTGAATGAACTAATCGTGAAATTGGTCCATGCGCACGCGGGTGTCCTGAACAGAAGACGGTAAAAAATTCTGATCAACTCGTTATATTTTTCCTTTATGTTTATATAATAATTGTGACTGACAGCATGCCACATTGTCTCAGTGATAACAAATTGGAACATTTAAAGCTTATATATTAGCATCTTTTGTAATTGGCTTTCTAGATTTTCTTTTCAAAATTACTCTTCAAATCTCTTTTCAAAATTTATATAACCTGGCGAAATGAAAAGAGACAAACTTAGATTTGTTATGCTATCATGCTACTACTACTACGTGTACTCCCATTTATGAAGTTCACAAATTATTTCAAGTTATAACAAAGAATCCTCTTAGCAATCAAATAAACTTTACTCTTAGGATCAACCAATGCCCAATATTTATTGATTAACCTGGCGATTTGGGGGTGGAAAATTGTTACACGGACGTGGGGGGTCAATATGACCCCTATATTAAGTTTGGATATCTTCGTAGGTTATTTTGTAGTATTGGTCAGTATGTATATTTTTATTAATTCAGTTCAAGTATTACAGCGACATCGCTTTATTAGTTTCTTAATTTTAAGTAATCCAAAACACGCGGGGTCAATACGGCTAATTGAGTTAACTCTTTTCATTTCGCTAAGAACCCTATCTATACCTATTTACGAATTAGCACTTGGGAAAATTTTATTTACGTGATTTAACTTTTCTCTGGATTATATTATTTATTAGTGTTTAGATGTGATTGTGTTAACTAATCCTAATTTCTAATGTAGAATCTATTTAGTACGTGTTTGGAGAGTTCTTGCACAATATCCATATAAATTGGATCAATATAAAAAAGATATTGATTGTGTCACCCCTAGTCCACCTTTGGTCTATGGTCAAAGTAAATCACTAACGTACCTAAACTATGGATATCGTGCAAGACGTAGAGGGCAGGCAGGTCCAGGTCTCGTGGCTAGAATAGAGCGCGTCGTGACTTGTGTGTTGTTGCAGTCAGGGCCCACACTGCCAAGGACGGCTTGCACAGCGAGGAAATGAGGAAACTCATTGACAGGTCAGTCCCAAACGGCCTAAATATACACACACCCTCACACTCACACACCCTAGCAATACAGCTTCCACTTTGATCTCATACGACATGTCTCCACAATGTGCAAATTAACTACACATTTAAGCGATACTAATTCCATTAGAAGACAATTTTTTACTAAAATCAGTGAACTTGTTTGCTTCACCGACTGATTGAATGATTTAATCATCTCCCTGCACTTGTCTAACGACTGACACAATAATGTGATAATTAAGAATAGTGTTCCAACATAAACATCCTACTTCGCCGTGTCCTTGCGTGTGAGGCGCACGGCCGTACAGTGTCTTGCATAGAGTAATCAGCATCATGTATACTAGTCAACGCTCGTTATTAAGCATGTGTTATGTTCTGCATCCGTCGTCTACAGGAAACAGTAAGTCAAGTATGTGAGACCATGTTAAATGAATGTCCCTACTTTTGCCTGTTTTGTTTTACGTAAATTAACTTTATGTGGCTAACATTGTAACCCTTTGTGCACTAAATACCGTTTCGTTTGCTAGATGAACCACCTCACATGGTAAGGAAGTTGGCCAATTCACGACGGTCCGACGGCTAATTTACTAATTTATAACGATTTTGTTGCCAACAAAAATTTTACTACTACCTAATTTAATAATAATTTTTTATACTTTTAAAGTAGTCCCCTAGAATTAGCTATAAAATTCTAGCTGCTAAAATTCTAGTCTTACGTTTTCAACGTAATTTATTTTATATGTTTTGCGCTCCCAAATAACTTGAATGGCCCGATTCACTTCATCCTTTTTAATGTCACATGCCCTTAGCCGTTGTTCAACTGAAAATCGACCGTATAAATAGTGCATAAGGTTGACATCGTTGCGACTGTTTCCAGACCAGAAGCAAGCACCCCAATCTCCCAGCAAGCAGTCCACGGGCGGGGGGGACTCACAGCCTACGATACTGTGGCAGTGTAACCTGTAAACGCTGCGCCGGACCCTGCGACACACCCAACAACTCATTTTATACGCATTTCTTACGGACAGCCGCCATCTTGCTGAGGCAACGCTCAAACTCACTGCTATCCAATGCTAAATACGTGCTCCAAGTTGTATTGTAAGGAGCCAAATCCTCGCAGTATTCAGTGAGATGGTGGTACTCGTGCCAAATTTTGCAATTTTTTACTATTTTTTATTGTGTGTCGCTATTTTATGTTGCGATTTCTTTTAAATTTATCCCAACTTAGTTGGCTGGATTACGTCTTTTAGTTTTTAATTAGTTGCGAGGCGCAATCGTGTGCCATAGGGGGGAGTCAGTCCTCAGTTCGGGCTCAATCGCCCGCAGCGCCTTGCACCCTCGGGCGATGTATGTAATGTATGATAAGCATCTACCTTTCCTATGTAGAAACGATGAGCACGTCCCTTTATAGCGTTACCAAATAAAATCTGAAAATATGGTTGTGGTAGTTATTTCAAATTGATATTTTTGCTTAATAGGAAGGCGACGTGTACCAATCCTGTCCAGTAATTACTATGCAATGTTTATTGTAGGCGCCCGAGGGCAGGCCGCCGCGGCTGCTGTGTCGACAGTACATTACGATACGTTAACTTTACTTTGGTTTATTTGTTCAGCTTAATTTAAACGCGACGCGGCCGGTACTGGATGTTAGTGATGACGATTTAAATTAAGCTCAACATGTAATGTGATATTTTGTAATTTACCCCATTTTAATTTTTAACTATACGTTATTTATATTACGTAGTAGGGCGATAATTTTTAGATTAAATACGCAACCGACGGGTTGTCCCAATGCTTCCTTTTAATGTTATTAATGGTTTCGTGATGCTTTGTACCATTTACGTTATTGCCATGTCCTAAGTGGTATTCTTACCATGGTTTGTAATTGTTTTGATTTGCATTTCAATATATAATACCTACTTAGGCTAAGAATAGGAGTAAGCAACTTTATTAGCAGTTAATCAATCAACTTTTAAACAAAATACCATGTAATCCGTAGCTAGTTAGGTAACGTATGTGTTACACTATATTTAATAATAAATCTAATCAACCGTAGGTACCGTCTCCCGTAGATCGCGTATGCCGTATATGTATGGACCGATACTCATATTTTAGAACGATGGCGAACAGTTACCGACTGCGAAGACAAGACATTGTATCGTCGAATGTAGCCAGCCAATGTAACTACATAATAATGAAATGGAATTTAAAAGCTTTTAATATTACTCTAGCGTAAGATGCATTTTTATTAATCGTAATTTTATCCTTCTATATATGATATGCAAACACTTAGTGGTAAGACACGCGTATGTCATTTTCTAGATGTTTCCCTATATGTTGTGCATCGTCGTGTAAGCTTCGCAAAGTAGGCTCGTAGTTAGGTTCTCGCGACTTCCTAGCAATCGGTATCTTCTCTTAACCTTCCAATTAGTAATTGAAATTAATAAGTAAATTAGTTAAAAATTTAATGAGAAAAAAAAAGAATTAATAAGAGTTCTATTCAAAATTAAAGTAATCATAAATAATATTCTCCGGATGACGGGAAATTTTACGCAAACGCAAAAATGTACGTACACATGATATTGTTAGTTGGTTTGGACTGATTTTGATTAAGCATATTTTGGTGTTGGCTTTATACGTGCGTTTCGTTTACGCTAGTCGCTGTGCCTCGCCACGCGACGCCGCTAACCGCAGCTAACCGTTTGTACCAAAGTGTTTGATTTGTGTTGAATAAACTACTCAAACGTCTACTACATAATGTTGTTTTATTTCATCACACTGGGGTCGCTGGGGCCCGCAGTGGCATGAATAAAAGGAGATGTATGAAAAGAGTTGTGGATATATGCGAGGCTAGGGAGTTGTGTCGGGACAGAGCAAAGTGGTGGTCCATAGTCTCTGTCTACCCCACCTGTGGGACACAGGCGTGAGCTGTATGTATGTATGTATGTATTTCATCACATCACATACCAATACGCTGCCCAGGAATTCGGAATCAACATAGTAATTTCTACGGAAACAATAAGTTTATTTTAAACATATTTGCAGTGGTACATAGAGTAGGTAATTAAATAGATGTTAACACTAACGGTTGCGCAGCTCGGCTCTACACAGATTTCACTATTTCTTCGGCGACCTCCACGGCGATTGCCGCCTCCGCTTTCGCCTGAAACAACATAATATATATTGGTACAAACACACAACATCTACTACATTTCGCGCACAAGAGTGAAGAAGCTGGTGTGCGCTGGTTTGGTCACGTGCTGCATACGCCAGCGTGGGAAATAGGTGTCTAAACCTGCCTATATCAGGAAAGGGATCCTAAGAGAGATAATTGACATCGTCGAATCGGATGCGAGAGTCGCGCCTATCGCGCCGGATGCCGTGGGGGCTTACGGCGCGATAGATGCCAAAGACCAGGCGAAGTGGAGAAGAAAGAACAGGTAAGTAGTCAGCTGAGATGATGATGGTATAAGCCACATATCTAAAACTTGTCTTACAACTCTTAAAGCTATAAATTACAGTGTCTGTATACGATTGCATGCTTCGATAATCTTTGACCGTGTGGCGTGCGGCAGAGTAGAATGTAACATCAACCCCATGCATTCGCGTGTGTCGAAAAGGCGACTAACGTCATAGAGACAAACTAATATATCCTAAATCCGTATATAATATAACCTAACCGACAGAAAAAGTCGGATAACCCCAGACCACGTGTACTTAAACTCAAATATTTTCTTAAACTACAGAACCGGTTTTAATAAAGCAAAACTAAGAACCATCTAGATTAAACTGGCTTTCAAACAGAGAAAACCGCATCCAAATGGGTTCATCCGTTCGGGAGCTGCGATGCCACAGAGAGATACACAAAGCCACAGATATACATGTCAAACTTATAACACCCCTCCTTCTTACGTCGGAGTTTAAAAATTGGGCAACAGCGTTTCCATTCTCAGCATAGAGTTTATTAGCAGTGGACTGTTATGGGCTGTGATGTGATATGAGGTTTCGATGAAATGCAGCCTACGTCTAACGTATCTGCAAACCAATTCCCATCAACAAAATCTAGATAAGTAAGTACCTTCTCATTGGCAGCAGAACTGAGTTCAGACTGAGCTTTGCTGAGTGTTTCCTGTGCAGCGCTCTTGTCGATGCTTTCCAGGGGGTGTGCCTCTTCAGCTAGTACCTGCAGCAAAACCATTTGTAAGACAAAAAGCACTGCAACAAGGCAGCTCTGGCTCTGCCTTGCTGCGATTGGTCCCTACTCGATTGGATCAAGATATCGGCGTACTATCGGCGATCGGCGGTACAGCCGCTGGTTTCCGTCACTTGCTCAAAAGTATGTGATTTATATTTAACTTACCTATATTAAGTATAACACATACATACATAGCATCACGCCTTTTTCGAGTAGGGGTAGACAAATACCACTTTGGTCCACTTTCTACGGTCCTGACGAATCTGTCACTTTTCCACATTCGTCAGCCATTCTTCAATTAATTAATAATATCTTAACATTTTAACTTATACAACTTTTTCAAGCTTGCTCTGCTTACAAATTAATTCTGACAGAGAGATGAACATCCATAATCTTCTATACATTTGGCATGAATTATAGAAATGGCCATTAATGAACTATTTACTAACCTGGACACTGGAATCATCATTGACTGTCACAGTTCCTGATGAAACAAAGATCTTCTGCAGTTTGCCATCATTTTCATACACAGTTACAACACCAGGTTTTAGGACAGCTGCAAAATGTTGACAATTATTAGACAAACAGAAACTGAGACATTAATGTAAGTGGAAGACTGCTGCAAAAAAGTTACAGCAAAGTATTTAAATGTATTTTATAATATCTCACCAAGAGTTGGAACATGTTTAGGCAATATACCAAAAGCTCCACTGAATGATGGGACATCAATCTGTTTCACAACAACTTTATCGTAGAAAACCTGAAAAGGCAAATAACTACATAAAATTTATGTATAATAAATCTCTTACTAATTGACTGCTACATTTTAATAACATAGGCCACATTTTATACCGGGAAAATAATATGGTCATACGGGAACATTAAATGAGTACAGAGATCCGATATGCTCGTGGGTGAAAGCCACTAAGAACGGCTAGAGAAACAAATTCCATTAAGTGTTGTTATTTGTATTTTTCACAAAAAAAATATTCTTTGTTACCTAAGTATTGCCAGTCAAATTAATTAAATGTCAATAAAACATTTTACCTTGTTACCAGCTGCAAATGTGAGGGCCATTTCATCTCCTTTAGGTGCAGCAGGTTCAGCAGCATAGCTGCGGACCTGAAGCCTCCTTGCCGCGCCTCGGAGCATACCACGTAGTGCTAATGCCATTCTGAAGAACAATTTGAAGGTATTATTACTAGAGATGAAACGGATAGTTGTTTGGCCGGATACCGGATACCGGATATCCGGCCAGCCTCCTAGCCGGATAGCCGGATATCCGGCGGCCGGATATTCACAGGTCATAGTCTCTGAACAAGTTTGTACAAGCTGACTTTATACGACTGCATATGTTTATGTAATTTAAAGTTTTTGTTTAATGTGAATAATTTGAACGTTGAACTGAACAATGCTTCCGCCCACCAATGGATTACATATTAGCCAACAGTATCGTAGAGGATAAACGACATCGTATACTACCTCTAAATATAAAGAAATTCATATTTTAATCCAGGATAATATGTTTTCATATCTATAATATCAATATAAATATACATATCTTGATTGACTTTAAATTATTACACTTAGTACATTATAATACTAAACAGCACTTGTCAAAACTACACACGACAAAAATGCGTATTTATGCAGATCAGCGGGTGTCACCCTGTTAGGCAAAGAACGTAATGTCCACACTCGTGGAAGTTTCAAAGTCACACCTATGCCCGAGAAAATTTAAGAACGCTCAATGCGATGGTGTGAGCATGTGCTCCGCCGCCCCAAAGATCACCTTAGTGCAAGTAGCCCTAAATTTGGCGACGACGACTCGCTGACGCGGAAGACACCCACCCACACGCCACCTCTCTGACGGCGGACCAACGGGACCTGAAGGACAATATTATTGACGCTGCTACTGCTCAAAATAGAAAGAAATGGAGGAAGCAGACAAGGAGAGTTGACTCCAGCTAATGGAATAGGCATAGTGCAAAAAGAAGAGACCAGAAAACTATTAAAAAATTTTGCTAACCTACCAAATGAACGATACGAGTAGAAAAGGTGCCGATGCCGACATAATCAATAGTTCTTTGATTAATATTTATGGTTTTTAAACGTTTCGATACGACTTTTTACTCGACTGCATCAGAAGGGCATATATTTCCGATGAGCAAAATCACTTTTATAGGTTTTTCATACATTTTTTACTATCCGGTATCCGGCCGGATATTAACGCATTATCCGGTATCCGGCCAGATAGTAAATTATGGCCGGATAGGCCGGATACCGGATAGTGGCCGGATATCCGTTACATCTCTAATTATTACCTTAAAATAATATACCATCATGGGGTGCCAATCGACTCCTGAGACTGTTCTACAAGTCTCAGCTCAGGAAAAGGTTGCCAAAAATATTTCAGATTTCCATTGAGGGTGTCAATAAAATAGAATCTATTTGTATACAGTCATATTTGAACAAATGGCTCTTATTATACCTGAAGAAAGGATTGCTGCTGAAATGCTAAAATATTTTAGAGTAGGCTACTATAGATAGGTTTGGGTATTTTTCCAACAGTAAATTTAGTAGATTTGGCAACCCTAGCTCAGGGTCCCAAGGGGAATTTAAAGGTATAATTGAGTACAACAACCCTATTGCACTTTTGAGGTGTAGCTAAGTAGGATATACAGCAGTGACACAAAACGATAAACTTTTGGGGTAGCATATTTTTGTTTTAAGAATACTTACCTAATATTAAATACAGTTTCCATCCAACTATATAAAAAATGTCGGAAAACCCTTTGACCAAGTATTTATTATTAATTCTTTATTCAGATATAAGTATTTGTTACATTTACAAAACTGCACTTAATATTTAGAAGTTACTCTTTATCTGTTAGTCTTGCCTCTTATCTGCAGGCCTCCTTCAATCTTTTCCATGTTGTCCTCCATGTCTTTCCTATTTCCTTTACTATCTGTCTACCCATCTTTTCTGTTACCTTCCTTTTCTTGTTTTGCCTTCTCTGGGACACAAAGCCAACTGTACATCCAGTAGTTTAGTTGATTATAAGTCTAAATGTATAATTAGTCTGGGACACCAGACCAACTATTTTTACTAGTCAAATATTTCCTAAACTACTAAACGGATTTTAATGGAACAAAGCTAAGAACCATCTCAATTAAACTGGCTTTTGAAAAAAAACCGCATCGAAATCGGTCCATCCGTACGGAAACAACGATGCTACAGACAGATACACATATTGACAGATACACACGTCAAACTTATAGCACCTCTCAAGTTTCGGCAGGGGTTAAAAAATGACTCAAACAATGTGAAGTGCTGGAGTTCAGTTCCAAAGATAACCTATTAAGGGATATGTCTAACTATTTAAAAGTGATTTAAAATACAAAACCAAAGAATGATAACTCTTAACAGCACATATTCAATAGATTTGAGGAAATTACTTCGATTCAAACTCATTAAAATTGGATTGGAAAACCAGGGATTATGTAATATATTGTCGCCAACCAAAATTATAATTAATGGTGAATTTAAAGGTAACAAAAATACTTTATAATACAAACGTTGAGGAATACTCACTTTTTTAATTTAAGTTAGGTATTATCTGTACAACTCGAATTAGCTTTAATTTAGCACCCGCACCCGCACCCCCAAATTGATGACATTGGCCTCT
This sequence comes from Blastobasis lacticolella, assembly GCA_905147135.1. Taxonomy (NCBI): domain Eukaryota; kingdom Metazoa; phylum Arthropoda; class Insecta; order Lepidoptera; family Blastobasidae; genus Blastobasis; species Blastobasis lacticolella. The sequence continues at coordinate 13,147,137 of LR990041.1, forward strand.
GACCACAAAGCAAGCAGAGACAATTAGGATTGATTGATTGACAGTGACAATGACATAACACAAAAGCAGACCAATAAGCATTGATGGCTTTCACTTCTTTCGTGTAGATTAAGGCCACTCCAAACTTTTGACAAAACATTTGTCGAGACTTTAGCTGGTCCAAATGCTAGCCCAAACAATTGCTGAGACTGAGCGAGACTTTTGATCGACTCTCTATATTTTTGCCAAAATGCATCGATATTATTCTGATATATCGATTTAATATCGTTAATTGGTAGGTTCCTGTGTAATCAGGGTCACATAGGTGATGGCAGCTGCTCTACTACAATTAACTGGTCTGCCAAAATACTGGATCACGGTCAAGTGTACCCCAAACTTGATACGGGAACAAACACTAGTGCGTAATGCTTTGAAGTGAGTGAATTTACTTCGCTCTGAATATTGTACACTTTTCGATGGACCTAGAAGTAGATTTTTTACTAGAAAGAAAGTTATGTGACATTATTATTATTATTATTTTATGTTATACGGCAGACAAACAGGCTAGCGGGCCACCTGATGGAAAGTGGTAACTGCCGCCTATGGACATCAGCAAACCAGTCACCAATGCGTTGCCCGCCTCTGAAGAGACCTCTAATATACCTCTTGATCCCATATCATAGTCCAAAGGAAACACTGTGGCTGGAAGCTCATTCCACATCCGAATCGTACGAGCGAGAAACGTTCTATCGAACAGAGGGTCTACGTAGTGAGAGTGAGTAGGTACCCAGCCCACGACGGGTGGTGCGATGGCGGAATTGTGCTGTGGGCACCAGATACAACGCAAGGCCAGCAGCGGTACCGCCAATCTCTGATAATACCCTGTGAAATAGACTGAAATGTACGATTTTGAAGATGAAGTTGGTTATGCATTACCATGATGTACTTATGTGACACGTATAGCGCTGTCTCGTTCTAAGCAGGGCAGTGCTTTTTAGGTCCTGCTATAAGAGCTCATGGTAAGCCCCCCGTCCTGTTAAATGTGATAAGTCCATAGTTTGGCGGTCCCACAGGGTGGGATCAAAATTTCGGCGTTAAATTTTAGATATATGGTACAACTGCGCGACTGCGGAGAACTAAATGGCGGGTACTACACACACGATATATATCGTGATACGTATCGTGATCCATATCGAGTAATATTTTGGATCGCAAGTCGACCCTACACACACGATAAGAATCGTCGATATTTTCATTAGTCTGTGCATTCTTTCATTCATTTTGATGGCTGAATAGACTAAGTTGCCAATGCCTAGCCTAAAAAAAAGCATTTTTGACGCGTCGCTGGTGTATATTTACGATTTTTACGTATTTTTACCAAAATGACTGATAAAGCTTGCGTTGTATAGTATTAGCATTAGGATTAAAAAGACGCGTGAAGAGAAAAAAATGAGTAAAATTATGAGGATAAGGATCTTGTTGACTGTTTATACTTTTATTGTAACTGTCCAGGTCCATAGTGACCACAGCAGCTTGAAAATAAACACAAACAATGAAAATAAATTTGAAATTACGTTATTTATCTGTCAGTTTGACAGAAATGTCGTGATAAATATCGACTAGATACTAGACGCTCGATATATATCGCACGATACTTGATACGGATCGTAGATTTCTGGATTTTCGGAAATCCTGTGATCCGTATCACGATTCGTGATACTCTAGGCTACACACTCGATAAATATCGTGATCCTGCGTGAATCACGATATATATCGTGTGTGTAGTATTCGCTAATAATGAAACAATGAGCAGTTTTCCAATAGGTATCTAAAGCATTCTTAACCACTCACTAGATGGCGCCCTGACAATTTTGGTAATTGATAATCGCTTGAAATAGATTCTTAGCAAACACTGGGTACGTTGTATTGGATAATATTGTATTTGTCAATCGTTTTCAACCATTTTAGAGGTTGTAATAATAATGGAACATAGTGCCAACTTCGATAAATATTTCTTTTTACACTTTGCTCAACCTTTAACAGTTATGTTTATATTAATAAACATTTTATTTTTATGTTTAGCATTAGTTGGCTGACTGAAATCACTGACACCATCATACAGATTATATAAAAATTACCAAAATTGTAGGAGCGTCATCTATTGATGCTTTTTGAAACCAACTATCAATACCTACTGGAAAACTCCTCATTGTTTTTTATTCGGTAGGCAAACAGGCTAGCGGGCCATCCGATGGAAAGAGAATAATGAAAACGGGATGTGTGGCGCAATGCCCCGTTTTCGGTGTGTAGATGGGCCCAAAACTTTGGAATGATTTTTTTTTGTCTATGAATGACGTGTAGAATTAAAAAAAAATAACGTCAAGTAAAAAACCGCGGAAAGAGAACTTTCTGAATTTTTCTTGTGATTTTTTGGAAAACAAAAGAAAGAGTCTAAGAGATCATGATATTCTCTATCCATTTAGTTTCCAGGAATTATTGTTACTAATTGCATATTTATTTCTGTAGAGTGCAATCTTAGAGAAAATAAAAATAAAATGATTATTGAAGGGTTAAATGAAAACACAATATCAAAGCTGACATCCATTATAGTCGATTATGTTACTTGCATGGAATGGTATGTATAAATACTTGAGCTTGTAATTATAACAGAAACATGTAGCAATAGTTTATTTTCTAATTGAGAATAAATCAAAATTGTTCCTGTTATTTGTATTGTATGCCTGCAATGTACTGGTAATGAAGTGCATTTCCAATTACAACTGGTTCCTACTATTTTACCTTCTCTCTGCACTACACTACCAATCTATTTCCATTGTTTTTAGTAGCTGGAAAGAAACCTTTATTGCCTTAGCGCAGCAGCTGCCCTTCTTAGGTTGTATTTTAATTTATTAGATATACTCACAAATCCTAAATTTGGCTCTGTCATAATGTTCAAAATGTTTATATATAAAGGTATTTACATTTTAGTTGCAAGTCCTACATTGCACCAGAAACATCCGTGTGCGGTCATACTCTGTGTCATGGGTGCTGGAGTGGCCGTCGTTCATGTCCGACTTGCTCCCAGCCGCTGGATCGAAAAAGCCTGAAGCCAAATGGTTATCTAAAATCGATGTCAGAGCATGTTCAAAAACTTAGTGATGCATTTGAAAAATTGTTTCATGTAAAACGTAAGTTCTCTAATTATTTTGATCACCAGCAATGTATTCATGATGATGAAACGGATAGTTGGTTGCCCACATACCGGATGCCTGATATGTGGCCAGCCTACAAACCAAATAGATGGATATCCAGGATTTACACTTTTATGGACTTTTCATAATTTTTTTACTAGCCTTAATTTATGATCTGGCCTTAATTATGATAGTAACCAGATATTCATTTCATCTCTAATATTCACCCCTACCTGTTCTTATTTTTAATACAGTATTTGACTGCAACTCAAATCAGCAACATTTTATGAGCTGTCAAAATACAGAATTTGTATAAACAGTTCAACTTCTGCGCGATTAAGGCCCTGCGTCTTTACCGCCGATCTATGATAGTACCACTCACAGTCCCAGCCACACTGTTTCCTTTGGACTATGACATGGGATCGTTCAAGAGGTATATTAAAGATCTATTTAGAGGCGGGCAATGCATTTGTTGCGCCCCTGGTGTTTCTATTGTACATAGGCGGTGGTGACCCGCTTGCCTGTTTGCCTGCCGTATAACATAAAAATGTACGCCGCCATCTTGATCCAATAGAGTTAAATGACGTCACAGCGTCCATTTCGAATAGGCTCTACTCCAATAGAGCTTACCCAGTAAAGTTGGTTATACTCTTACATATGGGAGTGGATTTTATGTTCTGTTCTACTAACATAATTTTCATGCTTTTTAGTTTATTTCTATCATGTTTTTATCATTGCAGACTCAAAATAACAAAATACGAAAATAATCTGAAAATATTATATTATGAAGTAGGGAGTTAGGGAGCGTCGGTGGCCGAGCGGTTGACTAGCCGACTAGTAAGCGTGAGGTACCGGGTTCGAATCCCGCTGCGGCCATGTACCAATGACTCTTTTCTGAGTTATGTACATTAGTTGAATTTTAACCGATCTCTTACGGTGAGGGAAAATCGTGATGAAACCTGCAAATTCAGACAACTGTAACAGGCAAAATTTGTAACCATAATCCAATCTGGTCAGGTTCCCCTGGTAGCAGGGTCACGGAGGTCAGATGGTAGTCTCTCCACTGTAATTACCTGATCGCCAAATCCTGGATTATGGTCAAGGCGAACCCAAGGACCTCGTCCGCGAGAGCACAACCGGGACATACGCCAAGATGATAATATTTTTTATTCTATTATAAAGTACATTATTCTCATTATTGCCTCCACTGCTCGTTATAGCTCCTTCCGACGTAAGTAATCCCATTGATGTTTCAAAATCAAAATGCGAAATGCATCGTTACTATACTCCCCAAAGGCATCCATTTCGTTAATTCTGACCAATACAAGCCGATACTGAGTTAGGCGGTATCGATTCTGTGATGTCATTCTACAGGATTGGATCAAGATGGCGGCGGTTTTACTATCGGTGTTAGGCGGTACCACAGAGGGTGAATGCACTTTTTTTGTTTATTTTTTCTGTAACTTTGATTAAAAGTTTAAGGACGTACATACTAGGGCGTGGAACTGGTATTGTACTCTTCGAGAATAGGGTTAAGCGCGGGCGTTAACTGGAAACAGCATATTATGATCATCTCATGACTATTCTGCAAAGCAGCGTAGAACCCAAACGGATATTTTAATCAGCAGGAATGCAACAGAGTGTGATGCTCACTCGAATATATTGTTCGAGTTATTATTAGTTCCCTATGTTCAATAGGGTCTGGCATAGGGGTCTTTCATCGAAGTTACCATCAAACGGGCTTGCCGAGGAATTGTGCAAATGGATAACTAGTTTTTTGTCCAGCAGATGTATCAAAGCCGTAGTTGACCGCAGTTGCTCCGATAGTTTCGACATTAACGCTGGTATCCTGCAAGGCTCAGCTTTGTCTTCAACTCTATTTCTCCTGCATATCAATGATATGCTGTACAATGACGGCATTTATTGCTATGCGGATGACAGTACAGGGCACGCCTTTTATACCGGTCATGCCAATATCCCGTGTCCTGCAGTGGAGGAAAGTAGCTAGCTACTTGTCTCTGTGAATACTCTATGTAGTCTCAAAGCGGAACCGACTAAATCTAGTCTAATTTAACCACAACCAACGCACAAAGACATATGTATGTATGTCACCGCTAAGAAAGCTCCATTTGTTGTAGCTCCACAGTTCCAGGATACACCACTTACTATTTCAAAAAGCATACATATCCTAGGTGTCGACATCTTCGGTGATGTCCAGTTTCGCATTCTTTTTTTGGCATCTAAAAAACTGTTTGTGCTTAACAGATCGAAGCGATCACGCGGGGGCAATGTCTTCTCCCAAATAAGGCTCAAGTTAGGCCTCATTTGGAGTATTGTTCCCATCTGTAGGCGGGAGAACCGGCATACTAGTAGATCCAAAAACACGCCGTGAGAATTGTCGACGATATCATGGTATTGACCGGCTAAGTCTGCGGAGAGATTTCCCCTCTTTGTTAACAGTGTTTGTTCTGAGGAACTGTTTTACACGATGCCATCATCACACTGAGAGTTCATCGTCACACCTTGGAACCAAATTGGCCGCGAACTGTACGGTTCCAAAATATTTTTTTCCCACGCACACTAAGGTTGTGGAATGATCTCCCTAGTGAGGTTTTCCCTGGAGAGTACAACATGGAGTTCATTATGAAAGGGGTGTAATTGTTTGTCGGGGTCGATAGCACATGATTGATGAACGTACAAGGCTGCGGTTACTAAAAAACTAAACATACAAAGTAAATTAAAGAATTCCTGAAGATAAAGATTCGATTTGACTGTTATTTTTAAATTATTAATTACATTCGTTATTTGACTGATTACTCTACTAAAGCTTGACCGGCGACAGAGGTGACCTGTCAATGGTGGCGCTAGTTCTGCGTTTTATGTAGCAACACCGGAAGGATGTAGTATTCTGTGACAGAATTCGAATTTCGCCAACAATGGGACATGGATAAGAAGGAACGTGACGTAAAGAGAAACTAATATGTCCCGATCGTGAAATTAGAATAATGACGTTTCGGAAAAAGACACGGCGCAAGACTCTCGCGCACGGCGGCCTGGGGTCTGCCTTGGATCCAGGATTTGGCAGATGGAACAACTGCCATCTGACCTCCATGACCCTGCTACCAGGGGAAACTGTCCAGATTAGATTATGGTTACACATTCAGTCGCCTAAATATGCAGGTTTTGTGCAAGTATTAAAAAGAATACCAATTAATTATTTGCCATTCCTATCCTTCTCTCTCCTCTCTTAAATTGCATTTAAAACACTGTATGTAAAAATTCTCAAACGAACCGAAAGAACTAGATACTCGGTAACAAGTCGGTATATGAACCGAGAACCGATTCTGTCCAGAGACGTCCAGTGCTGCACCCCCTAATACATACTTCATAGAAATTGATACAACTTGTGCGGCAAAATGAGAAGAGCATCTTTCTTTGCGTAATTGAATTTGTAAATTCCTCCTTTTGCTACGTATGCGGTTCATATTCTGTGTTTATATATGTAGGTACATTAATTCACTTAATTTTTTAGAGCCTTCATTCATTTTGGGCTCAAACGTGACAATAGCCAGTAACAACTACCAGCAGGTGATAAACTCACCTTTTTCAAATTCTAGGTACCTACCTATGTCCTTGTCCAAAAACTTCATCTACATTAAAGCCAACTTCAGCTACATTACGACCTGAGTGGTTCAGTGGTCAACATGCCAGTCAGCCACGCAACAGGTCCCGGGTTCGATTCCCGGCCGGGTAGAAATTTTAATGATGAATTTTAATTTCTGTTACGGGTCTGGGTGTTATATGTATAATAAGTATGTATTTAAAAGTATATAAGTAGTATATCAGTTAGCTAGCACCCATAGTACAAGCTTTGCTTAGTTTGGGGCTAGATGGCGCTGTATGAATTTGTCCACGACTATTTATTATATCATAGTCATACTAAATTTACAATCTGAATAACCACCAAAACTTGGTTTACTTTGTATAGTTTGGTACCATAAGTTATGGTCACCTTCCCAAGATAATCGTAACTTTTTTCATCTACTGATTTTTAATACAAAGTATAGAGACCACCTGCTTTTTAAACTTTCAAATATAGACAGAATTCAATTCAGTAATTCATGTGGACAATGTTGTATGACCTCTTTTGTGTTTGTTATTATAGATTATTTTAAATTTTTGTTTGTGTAATTATGCACTCCCTTTTGATATTTACATTTTGTTTGTAAGTATATGTATATTTAGTAGAATACCTGTTCTGATCTTAATCAATTTTGTTTACAGTGGCTGAAATGGAATTTGAACTTGTAAAAGGCAAAAATACCACTAAACATGTTCAGGAATGGCTTGCCAATTCACAAAATCATTTTTCAGCTCCTGTAATTAGTTCACAACAATCTACCTCTGATGTTGTTAACCAGTTAGAATTGTCTTCAAGTAATATACAAATTCATACACACGATGTACCACCAGCAAAGCCTACTTGTAAACCAAAAAGTCCTTCAAAGAAAAAGACTACTTTACCAACACAAATTGACTGGGATAAAATTGAAATAATGCCAGATACAGAAGATAAAATTGAAATAATGACAGATAGACAAAAAGAGAATGTTATAGGTCCTATGGATTTAGAACCATTCTACATTGATGAAAATGAATATACAACAGATAACCCCCGCCGAAGTTCAAGGAAAAAGGATATGAATGAGCCCTTTCAGCGTGAACTATCAGTTGATAAACAGAGTTCTAAGAATTCAAGTGCAGAGCAAGATAAAAAGTCAATGAAAGTTAAACAAAACTGGAGCAATGTTAAAAAAATGAAGAAAGAATTTAGTAAGCTAAATAAGAAAAACAAAAATAAGCTTAATGTTTCTATTGAAATGGTCAAAAAGGCGAAAAGCACAGTGAGTAAATCAGGGCCATTAGATTCTCTTGGTGAATCTGAAAATCCTTATGTGATTGAAGATAATACCCCAGATGTGGTAAAAGAAACAGTTAATTGTAATAATAAACAAGATGATTTAAAAATACCATATCAAAAATCTCCTTCTGTAACTTTTAGTGATGTTGATATCAGACCAAATAAGACATCTGCTAAAAATATGGATAAGATACCAAATAAGATGATTGTTGAAAATGCAGTTGAAGAAGAAATTAATATTGAACAACAAATAACCGAAAATATTTTAAATATGGATACATCAAAGGAAGTGATAACAAAACAAACAGATTCAAATAACTCACACTTGCAGTTTTTAAAAAAAGGTAATTTACATCACGAAACAAATGAAGACAACAATGTAAGAGTAACTCAGAAAGAAGTTGATTCGGCTGTCGTATCCAATTCAGATGACATTGAAATATCTATTAAAATAGGAAATACAATTACAAATATTTTAATTAAGAAAAAGGATACAGATGTACAGGTAAAAGTTAACACTGATCGTGAAATACAAACATCGTTGGGTCCTTATGGCCTTAGTGTAAAAAAGGATGTGGCATGTTCTCCTCTACAAGAACTCGTCGAACCCAGTAGGAGTAAACTAAATAAAAGTACCCACATCAGTAACTCAAAATCTACTAAAAAGAATACAGCTTCTGCAGATACAGCAAGCGCAAATTTTGAAATAACTGAAAGTGTTGAAAAGCAGTTGTCAGATCTGATGGAATGTGTGGAAGCCAATCCAGAACCAAATAAAATTAATAAGTCTGTTAATAAAATGGTTGACGCCATTCAAGTTACAAGTGAAAAGATTAATAAACCTATTGGTCCTAATACAAATACTGCAGAAAAATTAAATGACGTCGATTTGTTTGGTAGTGGTTCAGTAAAAGAGTCAAATTTTGTAACTCTTCTTAAAAATGTAAAGGATGCATCATCTGAAATATTAATTCCAACTATGAAATCCAAGAAATCTCAGAAAATTGATAAAAGGGAAAGGGAATGTGACGAATCTGAAATACCGTCTAATAAAAAACAAAAGATTAATTTTGATAAAGTTGATCCAGACTTGCAAGAAAAGGATAATGTAGCTATAAATGAAAGTGAACATTTGAATTATGATGCCATAATGAGCCAAGTCTTTGCCAATATAGATGCTGATATTGAAACTGAACATAAAAGCAAAGAGCAAGAAAGCAAAGAAATTGGTAAAAACTTTCAACGGAACTGTAATAATGAAAATAGTAAGTTCAATGAAAAAGAAGTTATATCTTCAGATTATAAAAACTTGGATGACATTAATGATCAAAAACACAGCGAAAATGTGTTTTCTATTGTAGAGAAGGATAGTGAACCTTTTAATAACAAAGGAACAAGAAGTAATCAGGTAAACAATTGACTAAATAATCATGTTTTATTTTCTATTGTAAGTTGATTTACTTAATGTCTTACATAGTATCTCCATAAAAATACTTGTTTTAGATTCCCGGACCAGAGACTCAAGATCATATAAACAACCTTTTAACCCCAGGCATGTGCCAAGATTTAGTGTCGTCCAATGATAAAAATATGGATATTATGGATGTGGACATGCAAGAACCAATTGTGGGAACACCAATGTTGGAAGATGATTCAGACAAAAGCATTGTCGAAGAAACACCGCAAAAGTTAGTTGCAACACTTGATTTGGTATCAAACTAAACTCGCGTTCTTTACACATAATTACATGTATCGGGACTTACACGCGACATATCTTTGCAATTTGTTTGTCTCAACGTTTCGGTAGGGTTACACCCATCCTGGTCACGAGAAGGCTGCAGTAGTGAGGTGACAGCTGCAGTGATGTGCGCGTAGACTTAGTGCCCTGACATGAATGCGGGTAGGCGTCCTACCCTCACATAGAATTATCTGTTTGTTGTTGGTTTGGTACTTCATGACACAACACTCACGATGTCCGCGGAAACGTCCGACGATAAATCTTCAAACGTATTATTTATTTTGCATACCACTGCAACAAATCGTCTGCAGGTACGTCGGGTGTTAGTTCCGATAAATGTAATAATATATACCTATTATAATAATATTGTATGTATGTATGTGTAGTCTTCTTCTATATGTGTCGTCTAATGATAACTTTTTTGCAGGGATGTATCATTTTTAAAAGCCAAACAAACAAGTGAATTACAAAATAAGATCGTAAGCCATCACAAACAACAGCCAGAAAATATATCTCGTGAACAAAATACAGATGATGAGGTTATCCAAGACAAATGTGATGATTCACAAATTATAAGAAGTATCATAAACATATCTGATACTCTGGCAGAAACTAGTAAACTAAAAGATACCACATTTGTTGGTAATGAAGTTAAGAAGTCGCTCGAAACGCCAGTCACCATTAATAAGTTTGTAAATCACATACAATACAAATCAACACCAGTGGCTAGAAAATCTTTGAACTTTAATAATGACAATCTAGATGACCTCGAACAGACACTATGTCCTACCACGACGCAAGAGAAAGAAAATCGGCAAACGATGACAACACAATGCACGCAAACTACACAAGAAAAGGAATTCCTTGCCAAAGCCTTTGAACAAACACCTGAACCCGTTAAAAATCCCATTAAAAAACCTTTGGGACTGATAAACATTAAAAATAATGAACACAAGAGATATTGCTTAGCGGGATCGTGCCTAACCCCTCAAGAGCTTTCGAATGTGAAGGCGTATTGCGCTCAACGTGGTTGGGTGTTTGTCGAAAAATACGTAAAAGAATTGACGCATTTAGTGGTTAGCGTGGACGACGAAAACAAGTCTCAAAGGTGATTGCAATTTACCGCCACAATATTTCGGCTTTATTCAATTTAGATCGATATCTCATATTTTGTTTCAGATCTTCTACTGATAAACTATGTTTTGTTTTGTTTCAGATCAGTAAAATATATGTGTGCCTTAGCGGCTTCTAAATGGATTGTGTCGTATGCGTGGATTGAAAAATGTTTGGCCTCCAAAACTGTTGTAGATGAGGTAGGTTGGTGGTATCTAATGTATATCTCTACACTACGTTGTTGGCCATGTGGTCTTGTGTTCCGACAATCCGACAGCCGCGACGGGGTAGTACCTCCAGCTATACAATAAATTAAAATTTTCCATTCGATCGTGATATAACGCTATGCTCTTTACAGATGAGGTGGCGGTCAAATGCCTGGCTAGTAAAGTAATAAAATAAATAGAAAAAAGTCTCCGAAATACTGGAGCGATTTCAAAAACACTTCGATATTCTCGATTCGATGTGTTTCGAACTGTGCGCGGGCCAAATAACTCTGATCGATTTGTTTAGTAGTTCACTAGTCTATGTCTATACTAATATTTGATTTGATTTGTCGTTTTGTTTGTAATTGATAAACTTGCAAGCTCTAGGAAGCTACATTATCTACGAGTAAAATATTTACGTAGTATATCATTAAAAAAACTTGTGATGCTTAGGAAAATTCCAATTGGATCCCCTTGGGTCCTTGTAGATCCTTGGACCTTTATCAAAGTTTTGAATGTTCGCTCATAATTACAGTACGACTGCATCTATTGAATTAATTATTTTTGTGTTTGCAACTGTCAGGACAAGATTCATAAACAAGTTAAAAAAGGTAAGTAGGGGTAGGGTAGATGTAGAGTAGGGGTAGGGTAGGGATTAGTGGTTGAGTTAATTAAATCGAAACCACCGAACGAAGTCGCGCCGGGCAGCTATACTTGGAGATGAAATTATAGATAAAAAATGTAAACAAATTCCCTCTATAAAAAATAAACCCAAGTAGTAGATTATTCAAAATATTGTCTTTTTAATTATTCATACGATTTCATTTCCTTTAAATGTGATCATTTTTGTCAATATTTAAAACTAAATATTTTAAATAATCCTTCCCTAGGGTTTACTTTTTATAGTGGCAATTTGGGACACTTGATATAGACTTTAGTTAGTTATATTGTTGTGGTTGGCCGGTGGTGGTGTCCGGCAGAGTAGAATAGCACCAACCCCTTACACTCGTAGTGTCGTACAAGGCGACTAATATTTTCGAGGCAAAAGACTACATGTCTCCGTAGGCTGGAAAATTTTCCATTGCTATATTTATAGCACTGCGATCTCCAACCCGGCTGCCAAGCGTGGCGATTATGGCAATAACCTCCACTTTCATGGGAGAGGCCTTAAGCCCTGCAGTGGACAGTGTTTATAGGTTATGGGTTGTGATGAATGTGGTGTTGCAGCGTCCGTTCGAGGCGCTAGACGCTAGCGGCTCGCCGGGGCCCCAACTGTCGCGCGCGGCTCCGGGCGAGCTCTTCCGCGGATTCACCTTCTACTGCCTGCAGCCCTTCAGCGTACTGGACTTGGCTAGCCTGAAGGTGAGTTAGTTCTCCTATCCTGTGTTGGGAGGCTATTATTATGTTGAGTAGGCTTTACAAGGCTTAACGTCCTAGTAGCACTGCGACTATTGCTGATCTATTGGGATCGCCTCTAGCTTACAGTTCAGTGCTGATCCCTACAGCTTCTGTGAACCGTAATATGTTCTTGGCACTGATGTCGTTCACCTCATTGGGTAGTAGCATGTATTTACTAGGATGGATGCTCCGTTTGCCCATCCCATAAAGGGGTTATGGGGAGCAAGTCAACCGCACCTGCACAGTGAGGAAGGACGAGGTTCTTTCGAATCGGCGTCTTCCCAAGGGGTTGTGCGAGACAGATGACGTCGCCGCACGAAAAAACTTACACCACCCTAAATGCGTGGGATTGGGTAGATCTCCCGAAAGGTAGATAAACGGCCTGATAAAACACATAACTGTTTATTCTGGAGATACCTGGGGAGGCCTATGCTCAGCAGAGGGTGTTTTTCAGCTGTATGATGATGGTAATACAAAAAACTTTCATTTTCTTACACTTAGAGGCCTAACGAAGAATACAACTTGTTTGAGTAGATCTGGTCCAAAACAGTAGTGTCTCAAAACAAAACATATTGTGATGAGCTATAAAATACGGCACCGTCATATGGTCCCTTGCAAAGAAAGTCACGTAGGTACAGTATTCTGTGGCAAAGAGCGTAAGTAATAACAAATAATGCTCGAAGTTTCACCAAGTGATAAGATAGCTGATGACGTAGCCTTTGGAAATTAGTGATGTAGCTAGCACGCAAAACCGGCCCAGGACGGAAATGTTCTCAGTAGCGACCTAGCGACTTTAGACGTGAACAAAATACTTTTTTAGCAACTAGCCGTACTTTGCGGGTTTCATTCGGTATCAGTTTTCTCGCGGGAACCTATTATTTTACCAGATGAAAAAGTAGCTATCGGTCCAGTAGTTTTTGAGTTTATTCACTACAAACAAAAATTGAAATCTTTTCTTTATAACTCTATTAGTATAGATTGACACGATAACGCCATTATCCCTGGTTGATTTTAACAAAATTTAGATCCGCTTGCTGCATTTTTATCTTCAAACTGGAGCACAACATTGCCACCATTGCTGCTTGGCAGCAGAAATAGATATATTAAGATAATAGACGGTGGTTCTGGGTTCTCACCCAGGCAGACTAGACGAAAGCTAGACAGAGACCTATCACCTTATAACATTTATTGGGGTACCGCAATAACAACCCTTTTCAATCCAGTCCTGTTACCAAAAACCAAAGTAATCGACATAGCGCTCAGAATTAGTAAGCTAAAGTGGCAGTGGGCGGGCCACATTATCTCCGAAGAACCTACAATCGTTGGTATAAACGAGTTCTCGCGAGACTCGGCAACCCTAAAGGCCCTTCTATACGACACAGTCTGATTGTCCAATCAGATTTCCAATTAAATTGGCAAAATCTGATTATCCGTCCTCAGGAATCAATTTGATTGCCAATCTGATTGTCGAATCAACAGGCTCTCCAGGTTATGCATATAACATTTTCCCAAATCAGGTTTTAATTTTCCCCAAAAAGATACAGTTCCGTACAATTTTCACCAAATTAGTTTTTCAATAAAACAATTGCAAAAAAGATTAATATTTTGCCTTGTATTTTATTACTAATTTGACATCTAAATTAACTAAAACGTTTATTATTTCCCCAACATTTTCTCCCGCCAATCTGGAGACCCTGATTTGATTGTCCGTCCACACCAAAGAACCTGGTTGTCAATCAGATTGTCCTCGGTGTGTCCATACAAGAAAATTTGATTGCCAATCTAGTCAGATTGTATGTAAAATTGTGTCGTATGCGAGGGCCTTACTATGAGACGCCCTCCGGCTGCGGTGGAGTGACAATTTAAGGCTGCAGGTGCATTGTGAATGCGGCATAGTTGGGGAAGGTCTATAACTAGTAACAGACGTTTCGTTTAGGCTGGGGCCGACCAACCGCCAGTTGCAGTTGATACAATTCCTTACGCGGTATAAAATAAAGTCGCTTTTAGGTGCGGGGGACGTGGTCGGACGTCCGACCAACGTCGACTGCAACAGGACGGTTGGTCGGCTCCAGCCAAATCGGAGCGTCTGTTTAAGTTTAACTAGTTTATGTCCAGCAGTGAACTAGTTTTTATTATACCACAAAGTTGGCATACAAGATTATGGCCTGCCTGATGGTAAGCCGTCACCGCAGCCTATGGACGTTAGCAATATCAGGGGCATCAGCCACGCGTTGCCGACCCCGTAAAAACCACCCCTTTCTTGAGGATCTCCATGTTGTACTCGTCAGGGAAAACCTATAGTATAGTGTATAGTATAGGCTGATGATAATGAATGTCCCCCAGTACATGCTGGAAGCGGCTGGGGGCCGGGTGGCGGGCGACCCGGGCGGGGTGCGCGTGGTGCCGGGCCGCCCGCCCGCCTTGCTGCTCGCCGAACCACAGAAGACGCAAGACGACCGATTTACTTGTGAGTATGACTGATCAATTGATTGCGTGTACGGTCGCGCTTGTAAGTAGTAATGCACCTAAAGTTGTTATTTCTGTGCTGTTATAATTTTTTATAGCATGTAGCATATTGTTCGAAAGGGAATTATGTAGAAAACATTGTAAAATTAAAATAACTTCAAGATCGCTTGTACTTATTTTTTTAATTACAATTAAAAATCACTTTGTCAGTTATCCTTGTATAAGTTACAATGGTTTTTTGACTGGTTTTTTGACAAATATTAACATTATGTGCTAATATTTTTTTTTATTATTGTTACCAAAGATTACTGTTTGTTGTTGTTTGAGGCGGTATTATGAACAAAATATTTTAATTTTAATTTATAAGACATGGTTTAGAAATTCATTAAAGCAATTATCATTTGTTAGATAGAAAAACTGCAATCTAATAATTAGTTATTGGTGCCTAAGGGAAGCCAATTGTTTAACATTGCTTCTAATATCCTGTGAACGGCAGTAGCTACAAAATATTTTTTTCTACATGTGGTAATGCCCTTACGAGCGCAACTGTACCTATACTTGGGGATGAAATTAAATATCAAAAATGTAAACACACAACTGTCACTGTCAAATAGACTATCCAGGGGTATATAACCTTTTTATCAATTGTATATTTTACCAAAAGGTTATGCATCAAGCACACTGAAAAGTAATGGTTGGTAAACTTTCGAAAACGAAACAAATCGATTTACCCCAATTTATTCAATTGATTAAAAACGTAATAGGTAACTTTGAAACTATAAGCCCTAAAATACTAGTAAGAAAACTTCATTATTAGAAAGAAGTAGCCACTATTTTGAATCGTGTATTATTTTATGTATTATTATTTGAGAAAAGCAGTATCATATGTCTCGGCGTCGGTCAATCTCTCACTTTCTGAGCCTTTGCCGTAACAACGAACCAAGTGTTTACAATTTCTCACCATTACCAGTGGCATAAATGAAAATTACACATATTTTATTGAAGCAGCACAAATACGTAACAAAAAAAATTGTTTCCTATTTAAATCAGTAAAAAAAATTTATATATTCATATGATTTTATTTCATTTTGAATGTAATAATTTTAATCAATATTTCAATGATTTTAAGTAATCCACCATTTGGGTAATTTATTTTATAGTGGCAACCCATTTGTTTACATTTCTGATCTTTAATTCGATGTCATACCTTACCTATTTACCCACCTTTGCTAAAAACGGGTAAATGGGCAATTTTCATACAATCGAGATAATTTGGAGACCTTTGATCTCCCCTAGTCTAGGCGTCAGCCAAAACACCATAGTTTTTACTATCATTGTCATCTGGTGTCACGTGTTTTTGACGCGTAACCGTAACGTCTAACGTCCGGGCTCTGAGGCCGTATTTTTTAACAGTTCAAATTCGATTCGTATGCGAATTACCCGAACCCGGAACATACCCTTAAAATGTGAAATAATAACCGCGATAGTTTAAAACATTATTATTATATGTAGCTAATTCGCATAAGAATCCAATTAGAAGGCCTCAAAAATGCGGCACAAGGGTGAAACACGTGAGCGTATTACTTAATCGCACGCGACGGCTTCACGGCAGTCATTTTAGACAGATTATTATTAATCGTTGGCCTTGAACAACACCCGCGAGTGGCAAGATAATATTACCGACACCGATCATGCATTCAATCCATATTTAAATCGCCATGACCACACTCCACACAATAGACGTTAAAGATCCACACGTATGCAGTTATTGGTTTTGTTTGTCACAATGCAGAGACAAAACCCACGACATAGATGTAGAGACATGTCTCACACGACCTAATCGACATGTCGGACAATCCCCGACAAAGTCTTTATACTCAAAAATATCCCGAACTACTAAACCGATTTTAATTAAACAAGATATCTTTGAGCTGATTTTCGAAAACCGCATCGATATCAGTCCAACCATTCGCAGGCAACAAAGCCACAGACAGACGCACAGATTACACACGTCAATTTTAAAACATCCTTCTTTTTACGTTGAGGGTTAAAAAGAAAGGAAAAGGAACCGGGCCTACGCAATTTTACGCAGAAGTTTTCCACTCGAGACAAGCCCATAAAATATCAACTTATCTCAACAAGTCGTGTTTAGGTATCTACAAGCATACGTGACTATCGGTTCACTTCCTAAGATACGATAACTTTAAGTACACCTGTAAAATGTAAATACATTTCCGATAGCAATACGAATTATTTGTGTTGTGTCGAAGTCACTGATATCTCCAATCACGTTTTGTCAAGCTTAATTATTTCGACTTTAAACCGTGAAGTCATGTTTGTTTTCTCACTATTATATAAAATTAATGTTAATCTAAGATTATATGAGATCCGGTATTAACATAAGTACGTGGATGATGTAGACTCTCGAATTTAACCATTGTTAATAAAACAACGTAATTGGCTCATACTCTCTATCCCTAACATAACACTTACACAGAATCTTATGATGAAAAAAGTGGTATTCGTATAAAAAAAATGGGTACCTATACATTTTACATACAACAAAGTTAAAATGTACGTTACATTGATTAAATTTTAGGTCCTAAGGGTATCAAATCCGAGTCCTACAAAAGGACATAGGTACCTACATGGAAACCTATTGCCCTACTCGGATCGTTATTATTACAAAATTATGTGTTAATCTGGTGTTACCCCACCTTTAAAACAACTCCTAATCATCATCATCATCACCATTGGCGTCTATCCCGGCGTCTGCCAGGGTCCGCTTTCCTGCTCATTCTACTCCACTTCATTCGATCTTCGGTATCCTCGCGTCGTAAGCTGTTGGCTCTAGCATCCGACTCAGCGATGTCTGTATATCCATCGCTGGCCTTGGAAACTTTTCCCCGATAGCGGTCTGGGCACCTATTTTCTACGTATCCCTGGGACCTACGCAGCACGTTACCAAAACAGCGCAGACGAGCCTCTTCCCTCAATCTTGCCCGCGATATCCAAGCCCGCCATGGATGTACTGGTTACGTACTCGGTCGAGTCGTGTTACGCCACACATCCTCCGCAACATTTTCATTTCATTGGCGTGTAGTTCGCGAACGTGCTTCGTTAGCGCCGGCTAAGTCTCACAGCCAAAGAGTATTATAGGCCTAATTATGCTCTTGTATAAGCCCCCTGAGTTTCATTGGAGGTTTAGGACCACAAGTGACTGCCATGAGCTCCCGCCATTTGGCTCAAGCTGCAGAGATACGGGACTTGACATCAGGGCCGATATCTTCGGTCTCGTGCAACAAAGATCCGAATTTTCTTAATTTTACAATTTATCTGCCCTATTGACAGTTTCGTTCTTTATATGGAACTAGTGGACCCGGCGCGACTTCGTACGCGTACACCTATTTTACCCTTACCTACCCTTTTTTTCTTACTTAAAAACCTTCCTCTTGAATCACTCTATCTATTAAAAAAACCGCATCAAAATCCGTTGCGTAGTTTCAAAGATTTAAGCATACAAAGGGACATAGGGACAGAGAAAGCAACTTTGTTTTATACTATGTAGTGATGCGACGTTCAGGTTCATACCCCTGTTTTCTTCTTTCCACATGTTCTTTTTCTTTCCATTTGTTTACCCTGGTCTTAAGATCTTGACTACGCTTGCTCACCAGTGTGATGTCGTCGGCGTATTTCATAAGCCAAAGAAGCGTGTCCAGAATTTTCGTTGCACTACTTTGAGTAGGCATCTATCACAACGCACAATCCAAAGTAACGGATTAAGATAGATCCCTTGTGAACACCTACTGTAATCGGGAAGGGATTAGTATGGCTCACGATGGTTTTGACGACGGCTTCAGTATTGGCGTACATGTCCTGTACATGTCATAATTCTAATGTACGCCTCGAGCACAGAGATCTCAAAAGCCCAGATTGCATCCCGAGGGACACTGTCGAAGACACTCTACAGGTCAAAAAATGCAAAATGCTCACTGCAAAGGTTGATACCTATTGCAGTGGGACTCCTGGAGGGTTATATCTAAAGGCAAATACTGGATCAATGGTGCTACAGCCCGGCCTGAAGCCGTATTGGCATTCGGACAAGGTGCATTCCTGGCCAAGTTGCTGGTCTATAATACGTTCGAATAGTTTTTCTCATAAGTTTGAAACCTCGATAGTTGCCGCACTCTCGTACACAGCCTTTTCCTTTATAGAATGGCAAAACAATATATACGCGCCATGTGTCGGGTATAAGCCCCGTAGCTACAATCCTGTTGAATAGCTCAGTAAGTAAGAGTACGCCCCGGGTCCACATGGTTTTCTAGATTTCAATTGAATTTCGTGTTATGACTTTTCCGTCATGATATAGCTTTTCCGCTCGTCATACAGGCCACCTCTCCACCATGTTTGGGGTAATCGGGCTTATCATACCAAGGTTTGCTGTGGCGGTGGCGGTACGAAGTTGTTGGCCTTGTTAGAAAGTTCCTTGAAATGACAGTAACACTCTTTCATATGATTGGCATTTGGAGTAAAACGCCATCCAGTCCTTTTATGGCAAAACACACATCCAAACCGGTTCGACTCCGTGACTCTGCCAGCTTGTAGATAAGCTTCATCCTCTCCACAGTATCTAGCGCATCGTAACGCGATGCGAGTTGTGCCGACGGCACCCTTGCCATAATTCTTAAGGCGCTTTGTTCTCAATTAAAAAAATCTCATCCGAAGGAGAATTACTTCTCTGCCATTTCTTGAAACGTGCCTTTTTGTCCATCACTGCTTCCTGCACCTCACTATTCCGTCATGCACAAGGACCCGGTGCTAGGTTGTTAGACTTTTACCTTGTATTATTTTACAGTTGAATACATACCCGATGTCAGGGCTTTGGATCAGCAGGTAGTCGATCTGTTATTCGTGCGGACCACTTTTGTAAGTGATGAGGTGTTCAGGTTTCTTTTAAAAGAAGATGCCCTGAGATGTATACCATCGTCCGAAGAGATCGTGGTTAGTGCGGACCTCAACTGGAGCGGATGATGGATTCACGGAGGTTTGGCTACGGCCAGCCAAACAGTAAGGGAGAAGAAGTTCTCCGCACCTTAATGGTTGCTGTGTTTCGACTTTGAGCCCCGCCACCTCAGCTCTTGTATAAATGACGCCGCCAGTAAAGCAGATCAGCCAGCTCTCTAGACCAACCCGTGAGCGTCGCGAAGCTTTCTAGTGGGCGCTTGCGTCTTAAACCCTGCCTGCGCGTGGCAGGGTAGCCCTCGCAAACTTGTCACAGTGCCACATGTGCCTGTGCATAGTTTTCTGGAATTTTCAGCGACGCCTATTCTCCCATTCTAAACTATTGGTGTTTTGGCTTTGTACGTGCGGCGACTACCATCCGCCCCGCACAAGCCGTTAGGAATAAATTCATGTAACTTAGTAATTCAAGAGGTATCATTAATAATTATTAGAGGTCTCGTTAGAGGTGGGCAACGCACAGGTGACGGCCTTGGTGTTGCTGATGTTCATAGCCGGCCGTAAGCACTTTCCATCAGGCCCGTTTGCCTGTTTCTCTGCAGACTACCACATAATAACTAGAGATGAAACGGATATCCGGTTACTATCCGGTATCTGGCCTTAATTTACTATCTGGCCGGGTGCCGGATAGTGTGTTAATATCTGGCCGGATACCGGATAGTGAAAAATGTATGAAAAGTCCATAAAAGCGATTTTGCTTATCGAAAAAAGTCGTCCCAAAAACCATAAATATCAATCAAAGCACTGTTGATTATGACCCTACTGTACTGTTATCTTTTGTTTGGTAGGTAAGGTTAAAATATTTTTCAAAAATCTCTTCTTGCCTTATGCCTTTTCCCTCCTTTATCTGATGACAGCTCTCCTTATCTGCTTTCTATATTTTTCTTATTTGAGCAGTAGCGGCGTCAATAATGTTGTCCTTCCTTCAGGTCCTGTTGGACCACAAAGCCAGGTGGCGAGGGGTCTTTTGCGGCGGCCGTCTTCATCGGAAAATCTAGGGCTAGTGCACCATGGTGGTCTGTGGGGCGACGGAGCACATGCCCATTCCATCGCATTCAGATTTCAATAACTTTCTCGAGGATGTGTGTGACTTTGTAACTTCCACGAATGTGGCTATTACATACTTTGTCCTACCGGGTGACACCCGCTGCGTAACATGCGCATTTCTGTCGTATGTAGTTTTGGCAAGTGTTGTTTATTCTAATTATGTAGTGTAATCATTTTTATCAGCCAAAGAACTATCCGTTTTATCTCTAATAATAACCAAACCGACAGAAAAAGTCGAATAACCCAGACCAAATTTACTTAAACTTTAATATTTTCAAAACTATGAAACCTATTTTAATGAAACAAAGCTGAGAACTATCTCGATTTAACTGGCTTTCAAATAGAGAGACCGCATCAAAATCGGTCTATTCGTTCGGGAGCTACGAAGCCACAGACACACACGTCCTACTCATAACCTACTCGTTGACAGATATGGCGATGGAGCTCTGCGTGGTGCCGGTGAACTACGAGTGGGTGCTGAACTGCTTAGGAAGCTACGCTCTGACTTCCTTGTACGGGTTGCTGCTGTGCCCGTACGCCTTGCTGCCGCCCGCCACCAACCAGTGGCCTGCCCAATTAATGTTATGTGAAAGTGAAGGTCAAGATTAAAATGTTTTTTTTAATCGAATGTTTTATTTTACCCTATAAAAAGAACGGTCTCAATGTGTAATCCGTTTCATTCGTGTAATCGACTCATTAAAATCCGTTGCGTAGTTTAAAAGATCCGCTCCCGACCCGTGGTACAACTGTGATGTCCAACTGGTTGTACTACGGAGAAGTAAAGTTACCCATTGGGCATGCAATCGACAAATTGCGTTAGGCACATACATATAAAGATGATGAATATATAATATTCTTAAAAAAAATATTTTCAATAAATAAATGTTTATTATTTCACTTTATTGACATCTTTATTGCACCAATCGCTTGCACGCATTTTTTACAATATTTAATTATCATAATTCCACCGTTGTACCACGGGTCATAATTATAAATATTAGAAAAAGAGTTACTTTAATATCGTGTGAAAACGAGAAATATTCACGCGTCAATATCAACGTTTAAATAATCAATAGACAATCAATCAAAAGAGGTAGTAATTGCATTGCACTTCAGCATTGATAGATAACCTTTTCCTGTTTATTACCAGTAGTTGTTCCATAGACACATTCAATTCCCAGTAGTACAACTAGTTGGACCAAGGAAAGAAATACTCACTCGAGTTGAACCATTGGTAAAGATATTTCCCCATATAACAACCAGTTGAACCATGGGTAACTTTACTTCTCCGTAGTACAACCAGTTGGACATCACAGTTGTACCACGGGTCGGGAGCGAAAAGATCTAAGTGTTTTATACTATGCATAGATATTACACAGATGTACAAATACATCGCAATATTTGTTATCTATATATAGTATTTACAAAGTCGCTTCCCGCCGTCTGTCCCTATGTATCTATGTACGCTTATCTTTTAAACTACGCGACAGATTATATTGCGGTTTTCAACAACAAAATTATATGCAAAAAAGGGTTGGTAAGGGTAAAGTAGATGTACGCGAGCAAAGTCGCGCCGGGTCCACTAGTGCTTTTATGTGGGCAAAAGTTTATTTTGTGTTAATACACCAAAACAGCCCAAGGAGCAGGAATAAATAAAATAAATATTCGTGGACAAATTCACACAGCCCCATCTAGCCCCAAACTAAGCAAAGCTTGTACTATGGGTGCTAGATAACTGATATACTACTTAAATACTTTTTAAATACATGCTTATTATACATAGAACACCCAGACCCGTAACAGAAATTAAAATTCATCATTTAAATTTCTGCCCGGCCGAGAATCGAACCCGGGACCTCTTGCGTGCTAGGAATTCATCAGGAACTAAAACCACTCGGAAATTATCTGTTTGTTTTCATTCTTTTGACCAAGTAATTAAGTTCCGTGAGTGTCTCGATGAAGTGGACTAGGCCACGGCTCAATATTTACCAACTTATACGCGTGCGTCAGACAAAGACTCTACTATAGAGAGGACTATCGAAGTCGAACTAGCCGATGTGCAGTATTTACCACCGGCATGATGTAACCATCAGTAGGTACCTAATTAGTTATCTAAATCGCACAACCGATGAGGCGAAAAGGTTATCAGGGGTGACCAACGCATCGGAGAGCATCGTCTCACGAAATGGACTCACGACCTTGTCAAGGTCGTAAGGAAACTCGGTATATATTGTCTGAGTGCTAGCATTACACCAATGGGATACCTACGTAACGGGCGTGAGTATGTAGTAAAGAATGCACTTTCTGCGCACGGTCACACTACTTATGAAATAGTACTTAGGTACCAAATGTTCGTTCGAAGGTTGTAGCCATCGTTGCCACAAATACATATACATGCATTTGTGCATGCATTGCCGATATACATAGTGCAACTACAGAAAATAACTATTTATCATCAAATCGTCATCGCTGATGTCACACAAACTCCCACGGCTCGCCCGATAGATACGTTATCGACACGTGGCTTTGTCATATTAGGTAGACAATGCGCTCGCATTGTTCTAGAAAAAATCTTAGTAATAAATAAATATGCTTGGACCAATTCACACAGCACCATCTAGCCACAAAGTAAGCAAAGCTTGTCTTATGTATGTTAGATATAACTGATAAAGTAATTATATAGGTACCTTTTCTTTTCAATACATCCTTATTATACATAGGTGGGTACTATACCCAGACCCGTAACAGAAATTTTAATCTGCTCGGCCGGAATCGAACCCGGGACCTCTGCGAACGACAGTTAATTATTTAGTACTAGTAGTCAGCTATAAAATAAATAATCTGTTATCATTTCAATAATAACATTAATATGTAGATGTGAAATTTAGAATCGATAAGTAATAAAAAATAAATAGCTATAGATGGATAATATGTATAAGATTATAGCTGCGTATAATGCACAGGTAGATAGGTACGTCTGGGTCGTTGCAGTGTCAAGCATCTAGATACCAACAAGATAGAAATATAACACCTAAAAATACATAGTAAAGCTATCAGCCAGCGCCGCAGCGGCAGAGTTCACGTGTAAGATGCGTGGCGTCCCCGTGAATATTGCATCACATTACAAACTAAGACAAGCGATAACAAAACTACAGCAACAACTAATTTTTTTATAAGAAAATATATTTATGCACATTAGTCATCATAATTTAAGTGACGCGAATTATATAGAGGTAGGTCGCTAGCGGCTGTTCCAACGAGGTAGAGTCAGTCGTAGCGTGATGATTTTGGATTTGTTAGAGTGACGTGGTCATAGCATCGCGCCACTCTGGGGCGCTCCAATGGGCGAGAGGCGGGTCGCGGGCCGATCGTTGGCGCGCCGGCCAGTGACGGCAGCTTGTTCCACAGTCCAACACGTGCACACGTACTTTATCTGTTCCGCGCCGGCGAAGTAGACTTTCCACATTGGATCTGTGATAATTGATAAAGTAGTATATAAACATTTGTGCATGACCGGAATTAACACATAACATTTCGTTGGACACCGGATAACAGACGTTGAAACTTTAATTTGGTTTACAGTGAAAATATATTCGATAGTGCATTCGTTGTCAATTTCCTTACCTAACGTAAGTCTTTAACTGTAAATATATTTTATAAGTTTTAATTTATTTTAACAATATCAAGTTACTGCTTATTAGTTAATTAATTAATTAAATGCTAAAGGTGCGTTGGAATGTAGCAAAGAGGAACGTAGAGGCAAAGTTTAAAAACAATTTGCAATGCCCCCTTTCGTAAAGGTATCCTACTTCTCTGACTGAGAAATACCTAGTTTCCTAACTGTGTCATACACAAGTAGGTATAGTTGTCCACGCTATCTACAGGTTGCCTGTACAATAATCTATTGTGTGCCTATGCCTGTATCTAGCTACCTAAATAAAAGTAGGTAACATTTACAGTTAGAACACTTTCATTCCGCAAACTAGGTAGATTTACTTGGTATGCGCACCTTATTTATAAAGTCATTTAAATTTTATGGGTTGACGTAGGAAATAAAGCTAAAGCTAATTTTTTTATTGAATATCATCGAAATAAACAAAATGAATCAATTTGCAGTTAATTTCGCTAGCGATAGTAACACATAAGTGATTGATAAATAAAATAGTTATTATTATGGGGTTACTTAGGACCTATTGCGGTCCTTCACCCTAAAAACTCATGTTCTTTCTGTGGGGCGCGCGCGGGGGCCCGGGGTTCGCCTTGACCATGATCCAGAATTTAACAGATCATGTACCTACATAGGTAATTACAGTGGAGCGACTGCCATCTGAACTCCGTGACCCTGTTAACAGGGGAATCTGACCAGATTGGACCATGGTTGGTTACACATCCAGTCGCATGAATGTGCAGGTTTCATCACGATATTCAGCTAATGTACATCATTTAGAAAACAGTAATTAGTACATACCTACATGCTACGCGGCACCGGGGGTCGAACCCGGTACCTCTCGCTCGCGGACCTCCTAACCGTTAGGCCACCGACGGCTCTCCTATCGTAATTATTCGTAATGGATACATTTTGTTCGGGTTGTGTCATTGTTAAGAAAATTTAAATAAGTAATTTCATAAAAATCCATTTATCTAACTAACATCCATAAATTTTCGCATTTATAATAATAGTATGTAGGTACATGAGGCAGTAAGTACATCAACCTACCCAAGGAAATATTAGGCTGTTACCTCGTCAAACTGATTAGCTTCATAAGCTACATTACTGCCAAATTTCATCAAAATTCGTTCAGTAGTTTTAGCGTGAAGGAGTAGGGAACAAACATCTATTCTTGCAAACTTTTGCATTTATAATATTATGGACAAAGGATGCTAGCTTATCATATAGTTACCTACTTGTTTTGGGCAGTTTGTTGGGTCAGAGGATACGAAAGCGGGGTTTTTGGTAGGGTTGGATATTTGTCCTTGATTGTCAATGTCACGGCTTGCGTCACAAAGACAAACCAAGGAACAACGTTGTTGGTCCTTGGCCTTGTCGTTTCGCTTGTGCGTATTTGGTGACATTTTCTGATAGGTACGAAATTATGGAATGAAATTACAAAAATAAGTAGAAAACGGGAAGGAATTTTATAGTAATGTGGTGAATACAAATTGCTAAAAATGGATTTTGGAAGTGAAATAGAACAATGTCCTAGGTAATTTACACGTATGCCCTGCGTCTCAATGGAGTTGTTTTAAGATATATTTTTAGGTATCATAACATTGATAACTAACGTAATACGTAATATTTGTTTTCAGCCTTAAGAAGCGGGTGACAATGGCTCCGAACGCGACAGACGCAAACGGGATTCTCTTCGAGGATGAAGCCACAACTCCCGACATGGCCATTTCGAACACTCCGGTGCAGAAGGCAGACGGCTATCGCAGGGAATATGTGTGGAGAAACATCTTATTGTTTGCATACCTGCACTTAGCCGCCATTTATGGAGGCTACCTGTTCCTCTTCTCTGCAAAGTGGCAAACTAGCGTTTTTGGTGAGTTTATCAATGTTGTTATTATTGATCACCTGCTTATCACTGTCAACAAGTCACGTAAAGGTTATTGATAATAAATTCACTTTCTTTTCTAAAGTAAGTATATACGTCGTTTATGTATGAAAGTTGATTATTTTAGATACATAATGTATTCCTACCTTTTAATATATATATACCTACCTATATACCTTTTAATTAATTCTTACATTTATATGGTATGTGTGGTACATTTCTTTGTATTATATAATAATAAAATGTTTAACTTACATTACAAAATAATATTACATTTTAATTTGCTCGATAGGATATATTTAGTGTTTCTGGAAAATTATAAAGTATTTTGTATGTTTATTTGCAGCCTACCTGTTGTATGTTGCATCTGGACTGGGTATTACGGCTGGAGCCCATCGTCTGTGGGCCCATAAATCTTATAAAGCAAAATGGCCCCTTCGTGTAATCCTCACTATCTTCAATACCATTGCATTCCAGGTAAGAACATGAAATATTACTATTAATATCTGGTGCAAGTACCTACACAACAATAGTATAATTATGTCTTCATTCCTCAGCTCTATTAATACAAATATACAAACTTTGTTGTACACATGATATTTTTTGTATCATTGTGCTGATTGGCACTGCATGATCATATTATTATTATCATTAAGCAGGTGCATAATATGTTTCAGTATATCTCTATGAGATAATCAAGCTTGTTTACAATAAATCAATAGAATTTTTAACATTATCTGATATGGAATATCACTTTCACATATTCAAGTAATTAATCATTGTGTTAAATATATTATCAGATTATCAGATAAAGTACTTAGGTATGTGTAAATTAATTGAAGATTTTTTCATGTATTGAGCTAGATTTTATTTAGTAATAATAACTCTACCTGTACTGCAATAACATTAGTATCTTTTGTATCATCAGGACTCCGCTATAGACTGGGCGCGTGATCACCGCATGCATCATAAATATTCCGAGACTGATGCTGATCCGCACAATGCTACCCGTGGCTTCTTCTTCTCCCATATTGGCTGGCTGCTTGTCAGGAAACATCCAGAACTCAAAAAGAAGGGCCCTGGGCTGGAAATCAGTGACCTGTATGAGGATCCTATACTTCGTTTCCAGAAGAAGTAAGTTGACTTGATTTTAATAAACTTGTACATTTTATATACACCTACCTTCGTAGCCAATCGGCTCCTCCAGTATCAGGGTCTTACCAGTCCCCAGCAGATAACCTTGGGCAACCTTGCTTCACCAATAGTTTTAGCAGGATGGGTATCCAGTATACATAATTTTCAAATAGGTTAATAAAAGCCTAGGGAATCCCCGGAAGTCCAACAGTAGACTATTTATAGGATGAGTGTGATCAGTTTTATAATTTCTTTTATCTTTGTTCCAGGTATTACCTTCTCCTGATGCCGCTAGCCTGCTTCATCATGCCTACTGTAGTTCCTGTTTATTTATGGGGTGAAACTTGGACCAACGGGTTCTTCGTATGTGCCCTATTCCGCTACGCGTTCATCCTCAACGTGACCTGGCTGGTGAACTCTGCTGCTCACAAGTGGGGCGACAAACCCTATGACATGAACATCAAGCCTTCTGAGAACATGTCTGTCGCTCTGTTCGCTCTCGGCGAAGGCTTCCACAACTACCACCACACCTTCCCCTGGGACTACAAAACTGCTGAGCTTGGTAACCACAAACTCAACTTTACTACAGCTTTCATCAACTTCTTCGCCAAGCTTGGTTGGGCTTACGATATGAAGACGGTATCTGAAGAAATCGTGAAGCAGCGTGTCAAACGCACCGGCGACGGGTCGCACAACCTTTGGGGCTGGGGGGATAAAGACCATGCTAAGGAGGAGGTCAACGCTGCCATCAGAATCAACCCCAAAGATGATTAAAATGGAGCCTATAAAGCACATTTACCAGTGAACCGCTATGGATCTGTTCCTTTTCGTATGTGATTTCTAATTATTTGGTAAGCATAAATTTATGTTGTATATAGAGGTTGTTTTATATGCTGTATACATGCAGTTTTTTTTACATTTGTGAAGATAGACTACTCTGAGTATTTCAATATTTGTATTCTTCCAAAGTCTTTTTTACCTTGAGAGCGAGGCTCTTTATGTTAGTAAGAACATTTCCATGGTTGTAACCATAGTGGTTCTACTGCTCAAGGAATTTACGGTTTATGGTTATAGTATCCAGTATGTGTTTGTAAAAATGTCTGGGACAATTATTTGTTGAACAAATCAAGCAGACATACTGGTCATTATTCTTATAAAGCATGCTTCCAAAATAATATACTTTGTTACTTTATTTATGTACTTACCTTTTATATTATAATAGTTTAATATGATCGATAAATAAAAATTCGCTATAATATATATGTATTTATTGAAAAATACAGAGGCTTTTTTAGTGTTTATGAGTGTGGATTTTTCCAATATGTGTGTGATATTTGATCATTTTTGTGTAACATGTCAGTATTAAGCACCACATAAACTTATTTAACACACTTAATATGGTAGTGACTAGTCGCCAATGCATTTTTAAGTACAACAACGATGACTACTCATGGTATGTAAGTGTTAACAGAGTACGTAGGTACCCAAATATTTATTGCTGCAATAATTGTAGTACTATTTATCCCAGTGAACTAACCAGTTTCTGAGTGATACCTATATAATAATTTTTGTATTTGTCGATGTTTTCTAAAGAATAGGGAAATAAGTTAATGACATATTGTGAATACGCATGATGGAACAATAGAAAGAGCTTATCTCCATTTTTATATGGGATCTATTGATAGAAATCTTGTATTTCAATATGTTCTTTGGTGACTGATGTGTATATTTGTGATATTTAGATGAGAAGTATTTAATTGATATATGTCTAAGGAAAAAGATACCTAATTTAATATAAAGTCTGTTTGCACTCATTGTTAAAAACAATATTGCACTTATTGTAGATCAACATGTAGATAGTAGGTTTAGTTTAAATACTTTGCTTCTCATAGATGTTTCTTCCTGTTTATGTATCATAGCAAAATAGAGGTATCAATGTTATCATTGTGTCATATTTCGTCATTTACAGAAAGTTAATTACACCGAACTCGAAAAATAAAATCTTTGTATTATTTTATAACACATAGCTAGCCATTCCCCCGCAAGTTTAAGTTTGATCTGTAATCATTCAAACTCAACAAACAAAACTATTCAAAAGTGCCATAAGCCATGCCTAATGAGACTCGGAAATACCTATTAGTGTAGCTTCCTGTTAGTGACAGAATTTTCGCAATCGGTTTAGTGGTTTAGCTCCTTTTTTTCGTAAAATAACACGTAGTGTTTCTATCCTCTTTGCTTATTTCCATTCTAAACGACTGCCAAAATATAAAACAGTAGGTAGGTAGCCTAGTGTCGGAGGCCAAAACTCATTTTGGGTCGTTGCGTCAACATAGTAAGTAAAATAGATAGCCTACGCGCCTAAGTACCTACCTTCTGCAAGTACGTACTAATGTTGCCAACTGTTGCATAGAAACTGATGATAACGCTCGCTAAGGAATTCTCGAGCGAGAGCAAATCTGTGATATCTTGCTCTATAAAAGAATACACTTATCACTTTCATACTCGAGTCCAACCTACTGAATCGTGAACCTTTTCACAGTAAGTCATAATGATTTTCCTTGTCAGGCAATGCGGTGTCTATGAAATTTTCTATGAAAATATTCTACAGTGGGTCAGATTCAGTTGTTCTATAGACATCATCAACGTTTGCGGCAATATCCCAGTTTTACTCTTGTGCGCGAGGGCCCGGGGCCGCCTTGACCATGATTTGGCAGATCAAGTAATTACAGAAGAGCGACTGCAGTTAACCCTGTTAACTTCCCCTGACGAGATTGGATGATGGTTACACATTCGGTCGACTGAATGTGTAACGATGTTTTCCCACCGTAAGAGCATCGGTTAATGCTCAACTAATGTACATAACTCAGTTGTTCAATAGTAGATAGGTACCTACATACCTACATACAGTTATCTAGAATATGAACACTTCTAGTTATGACACTAGAATGCGGAGGCATAATATAATGTGGCGGAGGCGTGTCTCACTCGTTGTTATCACTTGATCGGAAAGGGATAAGGGAAAGAATAAGTATTTCTCACACAAATGAAACGTGTGCACTCGTGTGTTTTAATGCGTTTAAAGAGAAATCAGTAGACAAGTAGACTTAGGTACTTAATTCGTTTAATACCTATTATAATTACGATTATCAAGGCAATAATTTTTTAACCGATATGCTTAAGTAGCCGCAAACGTGTCAGTCTGAAGTGAGAGCTAAACAGCAGCAGAAACAGATACAAGGCAGCGTTAACCATTCAGACGGACTGCTTTGAAAACAGAACCGTCTGTGACTAGAAATCAAAATGTACAGTAAGCAAGGTATCTAAAGATAGCCTGAGTATGAAATATAACAGCGGAGGTAGGTACCTACCTACTTGTACAAAATTTAGAAATCTCGAAAAGCTAGGCCTTAGTTATAAGTAGGTATAGGTACTGGTTAACAAAGTTGATTTCATAGTTAGCTAAGGACCAAGCAAATACTAATTAATTTTAAAACAATGTACCAATATATTAGTTCCTACTTATTTTAAGTTGGTACTTAATTTCATTTAATTTACCTCTACAAACTCTTTTCCTGTTTCCTTGATCACAATCCAAATTAGGTCGGAACATACCTACTTTATGTATTACTGTATTATATATTCTTCAATTCCACTCCTCTTATTATTTAAATACTTACAATTTACAACTTTTCTTAGAATAAAAACTATTGGTACGTATAACTAGGTACCTACCTACTTAACCGCATCCAAGTATAAGTAGGTACCTATTAAATAATACACAAATCACAAAGGTTATGCAGTCATGGTGCCAAATTCACTCTGAGAACTTGCTTGGCTTTCACATCAAATGGTCTCCTCGTGAAACAAGTCTTGCTCGTCGCATTTATCTGGCAGGCACACGAAGAATTCGATCAGGTTCATGATGGGGCCTCTGGAGAAAGGGTTTTGGTAGCGGCCCCGCTTGTCTCTTAGATACGGATATCTCTTGTAATTGAACATCTCGTTGGTCGTCAGGTTCATGCAGGCGTGCAAGATCTGTAAGACATTAAATTCATTTTGGTAGGTATCCATATTAAACAAGTACCTAACTACCCTTTATTGCCTATCATCATAATCATAGCCTGTAACAGTCCACTGTAGGACTTAGGGCCTCTCCCACGAAAGGGGAGATTATTGCCATAATCTCCACGCTTAGCAGGGTTGTAGATCGTAGTGTTTAAATATAACAATTGAAAATGCTGCTGCCCATTTTCCAGACAACTGAGACACTTGATCTTTTGCCTCGAAAACATTAGTTGCCTAGTACGACACCCATGAGTGTAAGGGGTTGGTACTATACTACTCTGCCGGACACCACACGGCCAACGGCTTTTTTGCCTCTTTTCCTTCAATTACCTAAACTATCGTCTAGCTTAAGTAGTGCCCGGTTCTCTGCCGTCCATAACATTTAGGTAATACCATACCTACATACCATCTTATGTTTACTAGTGACGGGATCCCGGCTTCGCACGGGTAGATAGGAAACTTCGCTGGATCACCCGCTGTCTGGCCTAATCGGAACTCGATTAAGTTATTTCGGAGCGGAATTCACATGGCATGTGGGATCCTACCCACCAGAACGTTATATAAGAAGATGAAATAAATAAGTATCTATAAAAATATCTATAAGTATCTATTTTATATCTACGCTTACGAATTACTACGTATTATTGCATATCTTTCTATGTATTTTGTTGTGGGTACTGAAGCTGAGTCATAATTATTTTACTAGGCGATATAATAAATTACCTACCTGCCCCAGACAACGCTAAGTCCAAAGTTAAGTCCAAAGATCCAAGAAGTAAAATATTGTGTTAGTGGATCCAAGGCTGTTCACGTCATTACGTCATTGGCAATACCATGACTAAGTAGTAGGTCTGGTCCGACCGTCGTACGTGTCTAGGTAGGTACCTATCTAAGTTATTTACACATTACTTTACTACCGACCGAAGTCCGATTGCTTCAAAATTGCGTCATTTGCCTTTGTTGGGAGGATTCGTCAGAGTTAATCTCTAACATATCCAATCCTTATTAATCAATTCAAATGAAAGTCAAAGGTAACATGTACCTACTCTTACATGTACATATTTTTAAAGAAAAAGTACTTAGACAATTACCTAAATAGGTATTAATTACGTACATAAATGAAATAATGAAGATATCCGTAGCAGAAGGTTGCCGGCATACTTTTAAACACGCATAACTTAAGGCTAGCGTTTCCCGAGCGCGCTCCATACAAACGTAGTTTCATCATATTTTCAATATTGCGCTATCAAAGCCAATTACATTTTGTACACGTGATCCAGTAACCAATATCTAAGCTTGTGATTTGTCAGATTTACGTTAACATATATCGTTTTTATGTTACACATGATTTAAGATTTCTATACAAATTTTAAATCCCACGCAACTTTGAAATAATCTGTTTTAACAAAAATCGGACAAACCACAAGTATATATTAGTATGGAGTATGTACCTAAACTCTTTATTTCAACAACGTAGTAGACTACAAAGGAAATCCGTTTTTTTATATTGAAAATAAGATAAAACGGAGTTTGTATGGAGCATGGGGCGAAAGAGTCACTACTCACCGATGTGCAAGTTAGTATCCAGCCAAGCGCGCAGAAGGTGATAGCCTCGAGGAGTCCCAGCACGTACAGCAGCCCGAAGCCCTCCAGCAGCAGGCAGTAGCAGGCGAAGTAAATGGAGAGGGTGCAGTTGATGGCCACGCTCATGACGAATAGGAAGAACCACATGCGGTTGCGGACGCCTACGCAGTTGTAAATGAACGGGCAATGGTGGTCGAAGTAGGCGACACAACGCTTGCAGATCCGGCAGTGTTTCGCACTGGGGGTGAAAAAGAAATACTTAGGTGGTTTTAATCTGAAATATATTGAAATTGATTATCAAACGTCAAAATTGTAGGATAATAAATTACGAGATATCCAGGCATGGAGTGAGAGTATCAGATGTAGATTGTAGCTACAAAGCAGCTATGCTTTTCAGATTGATTGACTTTGTTTTTTTACGTTGACGTAGATTTATTTAGTTATTGAAATTGAAATTGAAAAATTTTATTTCAGTAAGATACATCCATAGTGTTAGTAACAATTTCTCTTATATACTAGCTATATATTATCTTTAATGCTATTTGTTAAAACTGTGTCCATACAAAACGAGAGACTTAGTTGTTCAGATAGTTCTGGACTGTAATAATCATCTTGGCGTTAATATCCCGGTTGTGCTCTCGCGCACGAGGGCCCGGGATCCGAGCGGAGCGACTGCCATGTGACCTCCGGGACCTCTGGGAACCTGACCAGATTGGATCATGGTTACGCATTCAGTCGCCTAAATGTGCAAATTTCATCACAATGTTTTCCGACGCTGTACATAGGTATTTCGTTTAGCTCTAGCTACTTTTGATAGGTACTGACTGTACCAGCCACTAGATCACTGATTTGTTTACATATAACAATCGTAAATGAAATAGTTGCACATTATTAAGAGTCATGCATCCATTGCCTGGTTATTGATAATAGCTACTTATTCTTATCTGTGGTGAAAGGTCATGGAAAATAATGAGTACCTACTACCTAAGTAATATATAATCTGTTATTTTCCATGCACTACCTACTTAAGATATAACGACAACAATATCTTACAGATTTTAAATGGGGTTCTTATTTTATATCACTTAGGTGGCAAACAGTTACCATCATAGATAGCCTATGGACGGATGCAATACCAGTATATTATCGACGACGACAAGTTTGTTGAATCTTTGAACCCCGCACGGTTAACCGGTTCGTGAGCCAGCCATCCGTAGCAAAGAACTGTCGTTTGACAAATACCTTCAAGGTTGTGGAATGAGCTCCGTAAAGGGGTGAAAACTGATGCGTCGCGTGTGCGGCTTTGAAGTTGGATGTCATTCCATTAGACTCACTAGCGCCGCCGTTTAAGAAGAGATAAGTTGGTGGCACTGTAAGTAGAATACGGCTACAATAATGCGCTCTCCAGCCTAAGGTAGCTAATTTTCCAATCTTTTTGGAGCTACCCGGTACACTGACAGGTTGTAATCACGTTGTAATAGGGGGTAGCGAATATCCATATATCCATTATTAACGTTGTCCCCAATGCTGCAATTTTAGTGTCTGTACTAAAAACAGAAAGCATATTTTATTATCTTTCCGTCCCCCTAGTCACCGCATATCGTCAAAAGTGCCCGAAAAGCGACGCAGCGCTTTCACTTAGTCACCGCTTGACACCCGCATAGTCACCGCATAGCGCCCGAGTTACGTCCGCATAGCCAATGCGTACCCCCCACGTAGACACCGCGTAACGCCAGCGTAGTCATCGTGTAGACACTGCGTAGCGCTGGCGTAGTACCCGTGAAGTGTCCGCGCTACTATAATATTCGTAGTAAACAGGGTACAGAATACTAATACTGTATACATTACATTACTGAATACATTAAGCAACACGCTGCTTAAAGCTGTACCGTGGCTGCTCGAATGCGGTGTGTACCTACGCGGTTTGTAAGCGTAGGCATGTGTAGACGGGCCCTAAAACATTAGACACCTTGACACCTATGCTCGGAAGGGTTATATATTTAACTCCGCCGGACACCAAATGGCTACCACAGTGTATTATAATTATTAAAAGGTATGTACCTACAAATTAAGTTTTGTCTAATCCATTCCAATCAGAACAAAGTGCAAAACGTGAGATAACAACTTGTTTTTTTCCGTTACGACAATTTTGATAAGTACGCAATTGTATTCTTAACGATTTCACAATCAATAAACACGTGATGAGATCAAGTTTATTCACGTGATCCAAATAAGTGAATAGGTAAACAAAACTGCGTCGATAAGAAAATTACACCCTATTGGTAATAATTATTGTTATTGCCCATATACCTAATTCGTCATCATAGCCCATAACAATCCATTGCAGGACTTAAGGGCCTCTCCCACGAAAGGGGAGGTTATTGCATTAATCTCCACGCTTGGTCGGCGGGTTGAAGGTCGCAGTGTTATAAATACAACAATGGAAAACGCTGCTGCCCATTTTTTACTGAGACTAGATCTTTTGCCATGAAAAATTAGTCGCCTTGTAACGACACCCACAAGTTTGGGTTGGTGCTATTCTTCTCTGCCGGACACCACACGGCAAATATACCTAATTACCCATATTATTCCTGTTGGAACCTGACAAGGTTTTGTTAGATCGTTATTTATTACATCGTTCACGTAATAGACGGGTAATGTAGGTAGTCCGCCGAAAGGCCTACATCATTGATCACCAATAGATTAATTTAGGTGCGTTTCTTTTTAATAATATGACGGCAGAATAAAGAAGTACATAAAAAGTAAAAGTAGCGGCCTGAGTGGTTCATTTGGTTATCTGAACCACTAAGCCGGCCTGCCACGCAGAGCTCCTAGGCTCGATTCCCGACCGAGTAGAAATTGAAATGATGAATTTTAATTTTTGTTATTCTATGTATACCTACTACATAAGTATTTAGCCTCTTTAGCCTATTTAGCCTTGTATCGACGACACATTGGATACCCTGAGTGGCAAGCAAAGTACCTGCAGATGATATTGAACTTTATGTCTGCACATGTAAACTCGAATCTGGCATGATGCGTCATACAAAACAAATAATAGGCGACGGTGTACTCATAATGTCACTATCAGTTGATGGCAATCAAAATATTTTGTCTGAAAAAAAGTAAGCAGTGGAGAACTACGGAGCAGGAGTTTCTTTCGCCGTTAGGACTAGCAGACGAATTCATTCAACATGTTCAATTACGTTTTAAGTGTAGGCACAGAATATTAGAACAACATATCTACACCCGTTAGGTTCCAAACTAAATACCTACCTACATATCCATAGATAAACATATAACATCATTATTATTATACTTGTGAACCCGGCGCGATTTCGTACGCGTACACCTACTTTGCCTCTACCTGCCCTTTTTCTTGCTATAAACCTTCCTTTTGATTCAGTCTATCTATTGTTGAAAGCCGCATTAAAACCCGTTGCGTAGTTTAAAAGATTTAACAGATTGCGCGAAGCAAGCGCGAAGTGACTTTGTTTGATACTATATTAAGATTAGTATTGTGATTTATCTATTAGGTATGTTACAGTTTTACGATTCAGAGTTTAGGTAGGTACTTACAATATGCGTATCAATAAAAGAATAAAACGAAATAAATAAATTTAGCTTTGTCGTTATAATAAACAATGTGCACGAAGATGGCTAGCATTCCTTGAGTAATATAATGTATCAACCTATGCATATTTTTGCGATGCGACATGTTGGAACTAGGTAAACGCATAATATTTTCCTTGATGAGTCCTTGAGTCCTTTCACTCTGCATCAGATTTGGAGTGATCGATGTACAACACAAACGCAATTCTACCTATTCGCGATTCTACGCAATATGGATTCCGCACAACTGAAATTCAACACATTATTTATTCCACACAGTCTTCAATTATACACAAACGCGTTTCTTCCTGTTCGCGATTCTACACAATATTAATTAAACACAAATGCTGCCATTCAACAGATTCGCTATTCCATAACGCTGAGGACCTGGGACTGGCTGACTTAGACCTGGACCTTAATTTAATGGAACCAGTCAAGGTTGGCCAAGGTCAACCCTATTTACCCTACCCTAGACAACCCTAGACAATTTTACGGTAACAATAACTTAGCTTGGCGACCTGCTTAAAGACTTTGTTGATAGATCCAAAGAACTAAATACAACATTGATGATTAGCAGCGTGACGACAATTAAGTAAGTTACTATGAAATTGGTTTTATTTTCTCAAAGCTTGTTCCATCATGAGGGGACAGGGAAGCCGAGCTGAGCCTAGTCGAACTACGTTGTGCTGTGCGAAGCTGATCCGGGCTGAGTTGATAGAAATGCTGAGCTGTACTGTTTAAATGCTGTGCTGAATTAATTAATTGCTGAGCTGAGCTGTGCCATAAAATCGCTCATTCATTTGTCACATGGAAATCACGCGCGAATGATTAGTTTAATTGGAATATTAGATAAAGAAGAAGTATTATGTTGATTTATTTGAGGGGTACAGGAGTACATTATGTTTGATTATTTTTAGTTAAAAATAGCGGGTATCGTATTGCGTTGGTGCAGTGGACCAGATTGGGTTCGATCGGTATTCTTGTGCTGATGAAGTGGTGATACAATAATAAATCGATTTTCCAAGTCCACGTTCTGTTAATTATCCCTTCTGTTTACAACTTTAGAGATTATCTCCCGGCTGTTTTTTATTCAGAATAACATACAACATACTAAAAGATGGTATGGGTTTCCGGAAGTGAACTATCCGAGGCCATATTTGAAGCTAAGGGTACCTTACAACATATACCTACCTAATATCTTACAATAACAATAAAGTTTGTGAACAATAAAATCTTAAATACTTATTATTATATTAGACGGGACTTGCACGCGACGTACCTTTTCGATTTGTTTTCCCGACGTTTCGGTAGGGTTACTCCCACCGTGGTCACCGTCCCGTCTAATATAATAACATGTGTAAAGAACGCAAGTTTAGTTTGCAACAAATCTTAGATACTTATTTTATTTTACACCCACCGTAAAGGTCTGAGACACCGGCAAGTGTGGCAGAGCCGGGAGAGGATGACGTTGCGTTTCTTCCATTTGTCATAGTAGGGAATCTGCCTGATGGCCCGATAGTAGGTCTCCGAGTTCTGCGGGATGTAGCCGGGGTCCCGCCGGTTGGCCACCAGCCAGCTGAGCCACATTATGCCATTCCAATAGAGGAAGCAGTAGTGCGACAGGCGCAACGTGTTCCATGTCAGCGGTATGCACTGGAATGGGGGTTTAAAGTTAGGTACGACCCAAATGTCAGAAGAGGGTAAGGGATCTGGTAGCTGGCTGTAGCTGGCCAAATATTACTAAGATAAAGCTGTAAATCTGTTTCATGTAGATGGATAACATTTGCTACCAAAATGCAATGGGGTAAACGAGTTCTTGAATGGAGACCGCACCACAGCAAGCTTCGTGTGGGACGCCCTCCGGTTGCGATGGAGTGACGATTTGAGGTCGCAGGTGCATTCTGGATGCAACAAGCCGAGGACAGGGTGCATTGGCGCTCATTGGGGAAGGTCTATGTCCAGCAGTGGACTAATATGGGCTGATAGTGATGTTGCTTTGTTCACTCACCCGGATAACGTACATCGGATAACCCCACAGCAGCACGGAGACCAGGAAAAACAGGAGAGGCCCTTTAGAGTCCCCCGCGCCGCCAAACAACAGCGCCCACAACTCTGAGAGGGGCGGCATCCAGTGGGATTTGCGCTTCATCTCTTTCTGCAGGAGCTTCACCACCTCCGCGTGCCGGTGGCTCTGAGCCAGCATCAGAGGGGTCTTGCCGTTCTTGTCACGAGGCTCCAGTTCCGCTTTCACCTGTTGAGGACGACACAAGAGTCATATCGGACCGTTGCTCGTGAAGAATACAGAGTTCTCTGTTTCAAGAGGCATGCTTGCAGGCAAGTTAGCATCGGAGTGTTGGTAATTCCACAGAATAGTACCCATTACTAGGCACCGTGGTGGATGGAAGTAGGATCTCTCCGTTAGGAACGATGTGGTAAGTACTTAATTAAAGACTAATTAACTCGATCTAGGGTCTCCGTAGGCTGGAAAATGGACAGCAGCGTTTTCCATTTTTATATTTACAATACTGCGATAACAAAATCCGCAAGTCGATGTACAGGATAGCCGTTTCGTACACGGATACTTTAGGTTAAGACAATCATTTTGAGCGGTAGTTCTTAAAAATATACCCATGGGAGGCGTAGTAATGACGTCATCAACTTATTGTATGGGACTTGTGTTTTTGTGGAGAACCTCCCCTCTCATGGGAGAAGCACTAAGTCCTGCAGTAGACAGTTATGGGCTGTGAAGATGAATTGGGATAAAATAAGTTAAATACCAAAACCCTATGGAGTATGTACCTAAACAACGCCATTATAGATTGGGTACTACTATTCTCCTAGGTGGTTTAGGTTAATGGGCTCCTTTTTCCGCACTTGAACACAAAATTGGTCCCTTGTACGTAGTTAAGGCATGCTAATTTAGCCATCCTAGCTCCCCCCAGAAGTCCAGCAGTCTCTTCGGACGCTCGCAGATCTCTCGGAGGGACCCCATTCCTAATGTGACTTTTATCCAGTGGTCCTTTAGTCCCTCACACTCCAGGACCACATGGGCCGCTGTTTCCTCGTCTACTAGGCATCCCCTGTGAACTGTAGTTTGTTCAGGGGAGGTGTCCTGTTATTTACTATGACCTGTTATTTATTATAATAATAATATGTTCTCCTACCTATCCAACAGATAGGCAATAAACGTTATCAGAAGAAATCTGAGCAAGTAATAAGTACCTTCTATTTGTTTTCTATGTTGTTTTTCTTGTTGTTCTAATATTATTCTAGGAATTTAATATTTTTAGCGTCTAGACTAAGAAAAACATCTAACCTTCTCACATAACAATCTAACGCAAGTCAGGTTCCCGGACAAGCACGCCAAATGTAGAGGGGTCGAGCCGAAGTTGTCAGTGCAATGAAGAGGCACTCCGGAGTAGATGAGAAGCCGGACCAGGTCAGCGTGGCCTTTGTACGCCGCCCAGTGCAGCGCGGTGTCCCCGTTGATGTCTGAGAGCCTGGTAGCGGCGCCCATGCCCAAGAGATACGCGGCTGTTGCCGTTTTCCCGTACATGCAAGCCGTCATTAGAGGTGTTAGCCCTGCAAGCAAACGTTTGCTTATATAAATAAAAAGTGTCGAAATAAAAGCGATGAAAGTGAAGAAATAAAGTGAATTCGCCAGTAGTCATCATCACCGTCATCTTAGCGTCTATCCTTGCTAACGCCAGGGTACGCTTTCCTACTTTTCCTGGTCTTCAGCATCCTTACGTGAGTAGGCCACTATTGGCCCTCGCGCCCGACTTGGCGATGTCAATCCATTGGTTCCTGAGCCTCCCGCGCGATCTCTTTCCTGATACCGGCAGGTTTAGATTCCTGTTTTCAGGTCTCAAGCGTGGCGCTTGCGCAGTACGTGACCAAACCAGCACAGGCGAGCCCCCTCAATCCGGCCAAGTCACGCAGCTATAGAGTATCTTAAAATGAGTAGGTACCGACTTCCGCTTTACATTTATGAGCCTGTAAAATGATAATCAATATATCTTTGTTTCGAATCATAATTTTGTAACTGTTTGTAGGTGTATATTGTTGGTTGTACCTACAAACAATAACAATTAACATATAATCTATGTTTTAGCGGTGTAGCGATGAATGTGCAGATAGGTGGAAATATTATCACAATAAATTATGTGCCAAAATAGCTAAACCGAGGTAGATAGGTAGGACCTACGTGGGTAGATTAGATAATGATAAATATTTTAAATTGATTTAAGTTCAGCAATTGACTGTTTTCTAGTATCGATGATGACGAGGATAGATCAGGTAGGTAGAGACCTACCAAAAACACGATATTTGAGATATATTTTTGTAACATTGGGGAATAACCTACACCGCCTACACGTTATCAATAAAATAGTGAGGTGCTGTTTAAAAGAATAACCTTTGAAGTCGGCTGCGTTAACAGCGACTCCTGACTGCAGAAGCACCTGCACCACAGACGCGTGGCCCTTGCGGCACGCCCAGTGGATCGGCCGAGGACCCTGGAAAGAAACATACATATTGAGGTCGTTCGTTAGCCTATCTCGTGCCTATGTATGGGGATACTTGTACCGACATAATGCAAATATTTCTAGGACAAACATTTAACATGTATTTGCAGGATAAATAATACGTTTTCCGTCTATGACATGTTGTGTGGTAAATATCCGAGTAACTTCCAGGAAAATCTTTGTTGTTGAGGGCGTCGTAGGTTTGCCCAGCTCCATGTTCCTTTGGATGCAATGCTATTTGTCCAAGGCCCTACTATCCGTGGAACCAAGACATTATCTTCGCCCGCTTATTAATTAAATTATGCCTACTATCATAAAAAATTAGAGCTCGCCGCTGCTAAAATATTCCTGAGGTTGTGTCATTTTCAGGGCACTAAATGGTGATCCGGGAAGGAATAATTTACACGGTCAAAAGGCCTATTACATTTTTTTAGGAACTAGGTTGGCAGGGACATGAGTGCTCATCGTCATCATCATGATCAGCCTATACTATCCACTGCTGGACTTAGGCATCCCCTACACTTTACAACTATGTCGGTAACTTTAGTTTTCCATTGGATTAAGTATTTTATACGTGGCAAACGGACGGATAATGGATTCATTTATCGGATTAGTGTTAAACTTTACTCCACATTCGTATAAGTACATATCTATATCCAATTGGGAGAGTCGGTGGCCGAGTGGTTTAGGTATCCGACTCGTAAGCGAAGAATCCCGCTGCGGCCATTTACAAATGACTCTTTTCTGAGGCATTCTAACCGATCATGGTTAGCATTCTTGCGGTGAGGAAAAACATCGTGATGAAACCTGGACATTCAGGCGACTGAATGTGTAACCATGATCCAATGTGGTCAGGTCCCCTGGTAGCAGGGTCACGGAGGTCAGATGGCAGTCGCTTTAACGCGATAACGCGATAGTCGCGATTAACGTCAAGATATTATTTCCATTTTTACCTATCTATTTGAGTCGCTATGTGTATAGGCACAGAATATCTATACTGTATA
The DNA here is from genome assembly GCA_905147135.1 of Blastobasis lacticolella. Lineage (NCBI taxonomy): Eukaryota > Metazoa > Arthropoda > Insecta > Lepidoptera > Blastobasidae > Blastobasis > Blastobasis lacticolella. The sequence continues at coordinate 13,189,695 of LR990041.1, forward strand.
CTGTACCTGCGTGCCAAGACAGGAGAGGTCGATAGGCGCGCCCCGCTCGACCAGGTACCGCATGACGGCCACGCTGCCGTCGAGCGCGGCCCAGTGCGCCGGCGTGTAGCCGTGCTGGTCGCGCGCCGTCAGCACCTCCACGCCCACCTTCTCCACCAGGCGCTCGATCTCGGACACCTCCCTGGGCGAAACGATCCTTTGGTTGGTTTAAACTTGAATAGGCAACTCTACTACTATAATGTTAGTGACCATGTATTATGTTTGTATCTACTTATTTAATAGTAAATTGTGACAGTCAACAGCATAATAGGTATCTTACCTAGATACCTATCCTAACCTAATCCTAACCTCATATCCTAACCTAACCTTGATACCGAAAAACGCCCTTTACATAGCTGTAGCCCAGCGACTTCGGTCAATAACGACTGTTGCCCAAACGTTAAACTTGTAGGACCTATCAAGTTTTCTCCATATTAATAGGTACTTCATAAAAGTACACTTATACTACTATGAGGTTACTTAGGGGCTCGAAGTAATAAAAAACAACCATGGACTTCTCAAAAGCGATCTCACAGCTGTGGTAGATACGTACCCGGAGCGCACACCCTCGAAGATTAACTGGTAGAGATCCGAATGGTGTTGATAGTCGAGGAGGTGGTTGGCGATGGTGCGCGGGGGCGCCGCGGGGGCGTCGGGCGACATCGGCGAGCACGGCGGGAGGGGCTCCTCTGCCGCCATGGAGCAGGGGGGCGGCTGCGGCAGCGCCCACACGCCGCGCGCCGCCCCCGGACTGGGGTACACCTGCGAATAGAGAACGGGTAGCCCTCTGAGTAAGTTGTCCGACTGCTTCGTTCTATTGATCGGACGACATAGAGTTAATATCGCGGTCGTACGACAGGCGGTTTTGAGGTCTCCAACGCAATATGTGTATTGTCTCCAGCCAGTACTGCCTCCTTAAGTCGGATCACATGATATCGTTAGATTAATTAACTGTTAGGAGTTAATGTAGCTCTAGTACATTCGTGTGGAATAGGGATGTACTGATTGTGTATCAGGACAGTTGCACGAATCCATTTACGCAAATGGACATTTGCGCGAATGGATAGTTGCTGATGGATGTATCTTTTGGAACCGGAACAGACAGCTAGTTGAAATGTTGAAAATAAGGAATAATAGTGGAATTTTTTGTATGATTTGTGTAGGAAGCGAGGGGACAAAGAATATAGGTCCCTACACACAGCCGTGTGAGGTTTAGTTTCGTTCTTCTCCTAAACTGCTGTAAACAAACCAAACCTTCGTCCAAACTGGAACCCCTACTCTATTGATGAGGCAATTTTAAATATTGGTCCGTCCGAGATATCGCCGTACTTAGATATCAATTTACATACGCGCGTTTGTTCAGAGTCCGCCTTTTATGTATAATCTGTCCAGACTGGCTTGTCTTATTTGGTTAAGGAAATTATGTATTTAAATGGATAATGTGCAGCAGTATTCGTTGAAATTTATATTCGATGTGTTTCTTGTATAATTCAAGACATCTATAGGTGATTGATACGGCAAGTCGTGATTGTGGGCATTGTTTGTTAACCAAATAAGACAAGTCAGTTTAAACAGATCATAAACTTTATTGCAACTACACTGACTTTCAGTTTAGTAGCTACAGCTACCTAACATGTACAGTCGAGTTCATTAATATGTGAGCATTGCCAAGGCATCAAATATAAATGTACATGGAAAGGTACTTATATATCTGAGCAGATGTACATATGTTTCATTGAAGAATCTGCTCAGATATATAAGTACCCTTCCATGTATATTTATATTTGAAGCCTTGGTAATGCTCACATATTAATGAACTTGACTGTACAAGTGAGATCTGACATTTGCTTTGGTCAAATGCTCTATGCGGTGCAGAATTTTTAAGTACGTGAAACCCGACGTAACACCTGTTCAATTAATTATAGCAATGAATCATCAAGGCTTTTTAGTTGCTTAACATGCTCAGGCACTTTTAATTAAAGCAACATTTTTGCGAAGGATCGTGTCAATATTAACTATCTTCTACGCTAGACGCATTAGGTCCATTTTGTAATACCTAAGCCATATTCGATATCCACATCGGCATAGCAGCAATTTAATTATAAGAAAGAAAACAGTGTTTTCATCTTCTCGCCACAGGTTTAACTCCTAGACAAGCAAAGCTCACCTTACTGCTCACGGCGAGGCCTACGCCTCCCGCCACTGCAGAGTGCTCCCCCTCCGCCACGGCCGCTTTACCCAACAAACTCGATGAAATTCAAGCGAGTCACTTATCCCGGCCTGTCTTTTGAGTTCCAGCGATGGCTCAGTGCATGCCTCGGCAAAGAGAAAGTGACTAGACAGTAGACACTGCGGTTGTTCGCGTGACACACGAGCGGAAATATGTAGGTATACGGATATCGATTTGGCCCGAGCATGCGCTGAGACTGCGAAATAGAAGTTACAATTGCTGCTTACTTACTTTTTTTATTTGTCCAACGGACTCTGTTTCCGAATTAAGGGATCGTAGGTATTTGTCGATTTATTTATCTACACAAACATATCTCATTTTAATGTACCTAACGTAATTTAGATATGTTTCTACGTACCTAGTTATTTTGTATGTATAGAAGGCAGCAAATCAACTTACAAAAACCAGTAAAAAAAGGAGCTGACATTGCTATGCGCATCCATAGGGATCCTAGCTCATACTTTACTGGTTTTGGGTAGGTTGATGTTCTGGTTTCTGTACCTATGCTAATTACCTACGTAATTGATACACAACCATGGAAATACATAATTAAGTCTACCTATTCCTTTTTCTTATACTAATTTTTGCTTTCTTATGTGTCTTAGGTTAAGTAGTTCCAGGGATTCGATAGAAATGTGGTGATGGTCTACAAAATTATTAACACAATTCTTTACAGTTTCGTTCTACTTCGTCAACCAACGTGCGTGAAGCTTTTAGCGCCATCTATTGTTATGTTACACTACTAAAAGTAAACAAACATCACAGCTGTGTTGGATTGAACACTACTGCATATAATAATTATTCTGTAGTCATTCATTCAATTATTATATAATAAATATAGAGTAAACAAGTAGAGTAGGTCTTCTCAATTCCCAAGAAGAATAACAGAAACTGTAGAAGCACTTCCTCGCTAACTTCAAAATGCAGACTAGGCCTAGACAATTCAAACATTTTCTTTTTAATCAAATCTATAGATAAATAAGGAGTTGTAGAGAGTAGAGCTGTTGTTTAAAAATTCACTAAATTTAATAATTAGGTATAATCCCAATCAGAAGTCTTATAACGACCTAATGAGTGATACTCATTAAACACTGTCATTATAGGCTTTTTATAAAGTTGTAATGTGACTATTGTTTTTATGTGTCATAGTTATAGGCAAACAGAAATATAATATGTTCGACTTAGGTATTTCGGTTAATTTTAAGCTGGGTAGGGACCTGTAGGGTATAATACCTATTACAAAATGAATAAAATGAAGTTATAGGGTAATCAAATAAGTAAAACAAACAAAAATAAAAATTGTGAAAATGAACTTTAATTCAGCAAATTTTTATACTAAATGTATAAATATGATATAATCTAGATTTCGTTTTCACTACCTAAATAGACATCATGTTATAAAAAGTGTACAACTAAAACTAGTAGCTGATTAAACATCTCAATGTGGCTTATCAATTAGTAAGATCTTGTAAAAGCACTTTCTTTAGAATGGTTTATTCATTATACTTAAATAATAGATAAAAATAATGAAAGCTTTTCGCTTACAACTGATGTTGATATTTCAAACAACAATCATTATCAATACAAATCTTAAAACTCTAGTAAACTTGAAATATTTAACGAGCAAACTGAATAAATTATTATTCATAATAAGAAACAAACTTAACAATGTTGATAGTTCAAAGAAATATAATATATTTTATTTTAACAAGAGTTTATCGACAAATTCATCTTCAATTAAGTGTAGTGAGGATTGAGTTAAGGGACTGTTTGATGCAGTGTTACTTCATGCCAATGAATGATACTGGATCCTTTTTGTCTATCATTACTGTATTGATTTTGTAAAGTTAAGTCTTTTGTTGTATAACATTATCTCTTTTGTGTTTTAAAGCTTACAGACAGGGGCTGGCCATGTAGCACATATCCATTGAGGGCTTGTATTGCCATCGCCGCTTGGTCATAGTTCCTCATAGTCACAAATCCAAATCCTTTACTTTTATTAGTTTGATGATCTTTAATAATCTTAACCGACACAATAGCACCATACGGACCAAACAACTGCCACAGAGTCAACTCTTCTACCTCAGGAGCTACATTGTAAATGTAAATAGACCATGTGGTCGGCGAATTGTGGTCCATAGCACCCATATGATTAATCCATTGATAAGACTTTACCAAGGGATTTTTAACAAAATTGTTATTGTTATTATTTTTATATTTAAGAGGGTTACTCTTATTAGCATACTTAACAGTTAATGGCTGTAAAAATCCAGGCGGGGTGGACCCATTCACATTTTGGATGGCCCTCTCCGCTTCGTAATTATGTTCATATAAAACAAAGGCTATGCCTGCAGCTATACGAGAATTAACTATTTTACCAAATTGTGCGAATAGCCCATGTAGATCTTGCAAGGTCAGTTCATTAGGCAAGTTACACACGTAGAGGTTCCAGTCGGCTTCCGGTTTGGAGGGCGGCTTCAACTCGGGGTTGAGGAGGGCGTGGGACACTTTTAGCGTCTTGTTCTGCATCAACAGCCCGTTGAAGGCTTTCCGTGCTTTCGTTGCATCCTCAGGGGAAGAATACTCTACGAAGCCGTATCCTCTGTTCGTTATCAATTTACAACTTTCCAGTTTACCCATTGTCGAAAATAATGAAAACATCATATCCTGGGTCATGACTTCGGGAATGTAATTGACAATAAGTTTGGTAGGTGATTCGTCGGGCCCATATTCGTTAATTCCATGACAATTACCGTCTTGACACGATTCCGACATTTTTTAATTGTTGTCGGTGAATGACATTTGCTAATAGACTAGCTAGACTCTTTTAGTTTTAAATTGCGTTCAAAAACTTTAATAAGAGGACATACACACGTTCTCGTTGCTAAATAATAAAATTAACAAAATGTTCGATCTTAAGCGCGCTCCACATGTGTGGACAGTTTCGCGGGAACACGAGAATGTAGAGGGACTATTCGTGTAGTCCCGTGCATGTTTGGCATGTCTCGCCTATTTCATAGACTAAGTAGAGATTGGTTGTCGTCTCGATTCGATCGATTTTATATTTATATTCCTAGCGCTTTTTCCCGTAACAGGTTCGGGGTACTCCTGACCATGATCCAGGATATTAGTAGATCAAGTAATTACAGTAGAGCAGGTGCTATCACCTCTGTGACCCTGTTTACAGCAGATTAGCGATGTTACACCGATGAATCGATATAATGTCGACGCGTTTTGACACCCACCACTTCCCTAATAAAGCGGATACTACACACACGATATATATCGTGATTCACGCAGGATCACGATATTTATCGAGTGTGTAGCCTAGAGTATCACGAATCGTGATACGGATCACAGGATTTCCGAAAATCCAGAAATCTAGGATCCGTATCAACTATCGTGCGATATATATCGAGCGTCTAGTATCTAGTCGATATTTATCACGACATTTTTGTCAAACCGACAGATAAATAACGTAATTTCAAATTTATTTTCATTGTTTGTGTTTATTTTCAAGCTGCTGTGGCCACTATGGACCTGGACAGTTACTATAAAAGTATAAAAAGTCAACAATATCCTCATCCTCATAATTTTACTCATTTTTTTCGCTTCACGCGTCTTTTTAATCCTAATGCTAATACTATAGCAACGCAAGCTTTATCAGTCATTTTGGTAAAAATCGTAAATATACACCAGCGACGCGTCAAAAATGCTTTTTTTTTAGGCTAGGCATTGGCAACTTAGTCTATTCAGCCATCAAAATGAATGAAAGAATGCACAGACTAATGAAAATATCATAGCCTCCTTCATCTCACAAGCCATGCGCAGAAGTTTGACAACGTCGCATTTTTAAATTTTAGTGAAATGAAAACTACTGTAAAACTATCATCGCGGTCGTCGTTTAATGTTAATAGTTATTTAAGTGATAAAGTATATTAATAAGTATAAACATTAGTTAGATAATATGAAATTGGATAGATTCCTGTACTATTTACCTATCTACCTACTTGCAATTGTATTATCCTAATATTATAAATGCGAAATATAATCTATGTTTGGTTTTGTACGTAATGGATGTTTGTTACACCTTAACGCAAAAACTACTGATCGTATTTTAATGAAATTTGGCAGTTATGTAGCATATACCTCCGAATAACACATGCTATAATTTATCCCGATATTTATTGTGATTCCCGCGGGAACGGGTCCGGAACGTTATAGCCAAATTTTATGCGGACGCAGTCGCGACCAAAAGGTATTATGAAATAAAATATAATCTATGCCAGCCAAAACATTGCCCAATTTATTAAATATTAGGTATAATACATTTTAAACAGTTTTATTTAAGTACCTAAGTATATAAAATCTAACTATTTACTTACTAATTGTACCTATCTACTTTTTCAACGCTTAGATCATCGTGGATAATCAGAGATCGTGGTTTAAAGTAGTTGTGATAACTTTCACAATGCGAAAATATTTGCTGCATACAAAAGATCCTTCGGTGGGACTCCAGCATGCTTAAGGAATAGCAGAAGTCCATTTATTTAATAGAATTACATCTTTTGGAAAGCAAAACATCGGCACAGCTTCTTTTCCATTTTTATGGTTTAATCATAATTTTACTTGCAAGGCCTTTGCATCTGTTAGAGAAAGATTACGAATATAAAACAGAATTTGATTTATGAAATAAGTAAAAAACTAACAACAAAAATGGTCAAGGATTGTTTTTCAAAAATCGTATTTATCCAATTTTAGCACAATTATAAATATATTTAATTTTATTTACCTTTGTAGATGGTCCATACAAACGAGTTAATTTACAGTTTTATCAATATATTTTAAATTTTCATCATAAAATTCATAATTTTCCCGCACGTTGACATGGAAACAATGAGTCAATCGGTTCACAGCGACGTTGCCGTTCCGTGCTACAGCATGGCTTGTAAGATGAAGGAGGCTATGAAAAATATCGACGATTCTTATCGTGTGTGTAGGGTCGACTTGCGATCCAAAATATTACTCGATATGGATCACGAAACGTATCACGATATATATCGTGTGTGTAGTATCCGCCTTAAGCCGGATCCACCCGGCACCAACTTATGCTTGCACAGGGCGTTTGTACAAACAAAGTTTGCGCAAACGAATCGTGTAGACGTCAAATTTTCTAATTTAAAATTTGACGTCTACACGATCCGTTTGCGCAAACATTGTTTGTACAAACTCACTATGCAAGCATAAGTAGGTGCCGTGTGGATCCGGCTTTAGGCTAATTACATAAAGCTGTTGCCAACAATTCTCTAGATTTAATTATTGAAATTGGTACTTTTTCGGTAACACACACACACACATCACAGCCCATAACAATCCACTGCAGGACTTCGGGCCTCTCCCACGAAAGGGGAGGTCATTGCCATAATCTCCACGCTTGGCAGGCGGGTTGGAGATCGCAGTGCAGTTGATGTAAATCTACCCAGAAAGATGCTGCTGCCCATCTTTCGGATTTGTCCCTTAGTCGCCTCTTACGACACCCACGGGAAGAGATGGGGTGGTGCTATTCTTTGAGGTGGCGGCACCACACACCACGGTAACGTATGATTGATTTAATAGTTTCAGTTTAGTGCAATGGAACTTTGTTAGCAACTGAACCCATGAAATCGATGATACGGAGTCGCAAAAGTAGGTTACAATTTCAATCATTTATATCAGATAATTGTATGCAACAGCGTTATGTAATTAGCTTGCCATTCGCACCGGTAAGAAAAAAAAGGTGTGGTCTTCTTAAATAGTTTTGTAGTATTTTACGCCACACAGCCCGTTTCGTTCCGTTTTGATCCGGCACGGTTGCCGTTCAAAGTTCTTACTTTTTTACGGGATTCATCCATGGTCCTAAACTACACTCTTGCCGAAACTCATACTGACATTCCGAGACTGTGCTCTCTTGTCGGATCCGAGAGAAAGACTGTGGTACCACCAGTTCTCCTTGTTTGTCAAGCCCGCGCCTGGCCCTAGACACCCCCATTACCGGCTTCGCCGCCAGTGCTATAGCTTGTTGGACGGGTAGGTCCGTGGCCAGTCGTTCCACTAAGGACAGCATCGGCGAGCTCGTGGGACCTGGATCACGGTATTTGCTTCGAGGCTTCACGCGCAGGTCCAACACCAAGAGACCAAACTCGATAGGATTATATTGAGACATCTTGTGGCCACCTTCTTTCTTCTTCGTCCATTTCCACTTTTACCGCAAAAGGATCATTTCTACCCTAAGGTTCACATATTATTACTATGACTAAAGTACAATAAGAGACATATTTAAATGACACCTAAAGAGAAAGGTTGACGATACTCTGTTGAGATTTTTTTTGTACCGAATAATAGATACTCCGTCAGTACGTCGGCTGTGGTATCGTATCGCTTGCGAAGGCCCGGGGTCCGCCTTCCTACTTCTCTTTGTTCACTTCGCTCGGCCTTCGGCATCCTTGGTGATGAGTGTTGGCACCGCAGAGCATGCACCGTGGCACAATTTTCCACTAGCAAAATGCGCGCAGGAGACGTCTCTATTAAATGCTCTTAGCAGAAGGCAGCACATCAACCTACCCACCACCAGTATAAAATAAGCTAGGATCGCTATTGATGCGCAAACTGGAGATGGTCCAAAGTCTAAACCGGGTAGGTTGAGATGTCTTCTGTACCTACTTGTGTCTATTTAGTCTATAACTTCAATTTTTAATTACTTAAATCATGGTGTCCCGATACCAAATTTCGTACTTTGCAAGTGCAGACATTTCGGACATTGTCCACGTTTATGAAGACTGTGTTTTATTTGTGAGGTGAAGGTGACCATGTAGAATTATAAACATTTTTCCGGCTACTTTACAACGAAACGTAGTTTGGATTACATTTCACTCTGTATACAAAAGCAAAAAGGAGAAATATCACAATCGTTATAAAAACAACTACATGTTTCATTACTATATAGCCACATTTTATTGTTCTTAACACTTTAAAGCAGTTGTATTATTTCAGATATATTAATAAACAAAACTTTAAATAGTTAACATAAATTATTAACATAAATAGAATGTGCTTAAATGACTTTTTACTCGTTAATTTAATATAGCTAACAATGTAATTTTATCTTTTTAAATTCCACTTTTATACTGTTACATAATCCAATCTCATAAGTGCGTACAATATACACAATAAAATATTATTTCTATAAGAACGTGAACTACTTTTTCAACTAATAAACCTAACCTAACCTAAAACAGGATTGTAGCGCATTGATTGCTATTAAGTATTTAAATAATAAAGAAAATACATGTTTGTAATTCCAATTCTAAGGTTACTTTAGTATAGATAAGGATAGTCGAAAGTTTCGTAGACAAATTAATATAAATTACATAACATGGATAAGTAAAATATACAATTCTTATAAATAAAATATTTCAGTAATTTTAAAGTTACATAACAAAATCATTTCATGAGGAAAAATAAATTACAAATAGTGCAGGTACTGAAAATCCTTAAAAATCTTATTCAAGCAATTAAATATATCACCACAAAACATTCATAGATAGAAGATTACAATAGTCAATTTAAAATAAAGTTAATTAACAATAAAGATTAATACAATTTATATGAATAATAACACATTATTATATTTTGTCGATAATTAATTTCCATTTACAATACTATAATGTCTCTTAAAAATAGTTTATATTATTATATGCAACAGCAATAAAATCATATAGCCTTAAGCTAAAGTAAAATACTAAAAAAGAAAATTGATCTAAATGATTTTCTACATACAATTATTGTCATTATAACCGTAAACATTTATAAAATCTTTGGCTAACAATGATTTAGCGAATAGCGTTTATTTACCTTGGTAATTAATAATATTTTCTATACTAGCATAAGTACCAAATACAAAACCTGTAAATCCAAACATAATGATTAGAATATCTTTCCATAAAATCCAGTAATTTTTCCCAAGTTTATCAGGCCAGAAGGTTACGATCTCTAACACCGGGGGGAGAATCAGCGCAAGCGTGGAACTGCTGAATGCCCCGACGAGAGATATGATGCCGCTCAGGTTTGGGGTGATGGCCGCTATTAACACTGCACATGGAAAATAAAAATGCTTTATTGTACCTGTCGTCGGTGGCCGAGTGGTTAACGTATCCGAATCGTAAGCGAGAAGCCAATGACTCTTTTCTGAGTTAGTTGAATGCTAACCGATACTCTTATGGCGAGGGAAATCATCGTGAGGAAATCTGTACATTTAGGCGACTGGATGTGTAACCATAATCCATCCTTGTCAGGGTCCCCTGTTAAAAGGGTCACGGAGGTCAAATGGTAGTCACTTCACTGTAATGACCTGATATGCCAAATCCTGGATCCTGGAAATCCATGCGGACCCTGGGCTCTCGCGTGCGATAGCACAACCGGGATGTTAACGCCAACATTAATATTATTATTTTATCTTATATCATATCTACATCTAAATCTAAGGTATTACAATTATTAATGCGTGTCCAATTACAGGTAGTTAAACACATCATTTACAAAAAATAGTTTCATTATTGCTGGTTTCCGCAGAACAATAACTAGTTGTAAGTACATGTTTTTGACATTTTAATTTACCATGCAATGATCACCTTGGTACTATATTATAAAGTAACTACCTAAGGCAAAAAGGGTCTAGCTGGCTAAGCAAACAAGAGTGGGATTTGGTTATCCTTTTAGGCGGAGTACTGACAGAACCCAAGAACACCGTATACCTAATGTCTGCCTTCTAACTTTTTTGTTTTAGAGTTATTAATGATAATGTTAAAAAATCAATGTAATTTTTAAAGCTTAATTTTATCATGATTGATATAATAGGGTCTAACTCATAAGTCAGACCCCTTTACCATTAAGCGACCGACTATCATGTGGATAAGACAGTAATTATCTTACAATACGTTTATTTCCACGGAAAATGATTGAATTGCATGTAGGTAATTAACTATTGGAAATATTGGGATACAAAACGAAATGTCCCTTTAAGATCGGATGTGTATACATTGGAAAATGTTAACCGTTTATGGTTTGTACCTACACAAGGTACGCTTTATTTAATTAAAGGGTGAGTACTCACAAGTCAGAGAGATGAGACCGATTCGAGTTATGTTTTCACCATGTTCAAGCGCTTTTTCATCGCTCAATTTGGATTTCACAAAAGGCCAAACAATATTCATTGGTACGTAAAACTGAAGGCCGTATGACAGAAATATGGCGACCGCCATAAACATTCTCACACTCAGCGCCAATCTGGAAATTAATTAAAAATATTTAGACAATTACTCTAGTTTGTATAGTGCATTCTGAGGGAGGTGCACGCAGGCAATTAATAAGCAGTTTTCCAATAGGTATCCGAAGCATTCCTAACTACTCACTAGATGGCGCCCCGACAATTTTGGTAATTGATAATCGCTTGAAATAGGTTCTTAACAAAGAGGATATAAACACTAGGTACGTTGTATTGGATAATATTGTATTTATCAATAGTTTTCAACCATCTTAGAGGTTGTAATAAATTATTGCAAACAAATCAAACATCAATTTGACTGAGTCAGTTCGTTTCATAGACGATAGGACAAGAATGGACGTAATTCAAATATGAAAGTTTTGTATTAAAATGGAACATAGTGCCTATTTATGTAAATATTTCTTTGTACGTTTCGTTCAAGCTTTAAAAGTTATGTTTATACTAATAAGCATTTTATTTTTTGGTTTAGTATGAGATGGCTGTATAATATCACTGCCACAATAATACAGATTTAAAAAAGAATTACCGAAATTGTAGGAGCGCCATCTATTGATGCTTTTTGAAACCAATGGACAATACCTACTGGAAAACTTCTCATTGCCTGATGACGATTAATTCGAAACCGATCGCAATATATTCAGTTGATTTTAACTGTAATGGAACTTGTGTAAAAAAGTATTTTAATTCTATCTGTATCCTTACATAGGTGGACCGCGGGCCCTCGCATGACGCGCGAGAGCGAAACCGGAATTTAACGCCAGGAAGATGATGATTCTTACATAGTACAAAATAAAGTCGTTTTTGGCTAACCCTTAAACCACGCAACGGAGTTGATGCAGTTTTCACTAACATTTAGAGAACTCCTGGCTACGCACACCAAGTATAATATAATTCAAAATCTAAGAGAAAAACGTACAAGTCATTCGGCAAATTGAGTGTTATACTGCCTCGAACATTATCGCCGTATTTTAAATATCCAAAAAATCCGACTCCAGTATATAAGACGGCCACGATGACCATGCCAGTGTTAAGGACACCGCTGCATCCGCCGAAATCCTCTGGAGTTTTCATGTTGTTCTCTAAAGGTAGAACCTGAAAGGGAATTCACATATTATTTAAATAAGTTTATAACTTCTAACTTTTATAAAATTATACGAAGTGGGTAAGTCGTAGAAACTCTATACTTATAACTTTTCACATGCTGGATTACGTAAAGAACGAGATGGCTATGAATAGCCATCTCCAGATGAATCTGGAGATAGGCGTAAAATATGCCAACCTGCACTAGACTTGTACTTTAATATCTAGATCGATACCTTTAAAATATATGATTGAATTTGTTAAAAAATATATACTGAAACAAATATGTAACTTACCACACCTATTCCTTCGAAAGCGTATATTGCCGTGCCAAAGTATAAAGACAGCTCTCGCCAACTGGCTAAGCTTTTCACTGTACTCGTGTGGGGCAAGTCTTGAAATATGTAATAAAAAGTGACAACTATACCCCATGCCATCATTAACGATGCGATCAAGGATATTGGGCTTAAATACTTCAGATTTTTTACCAAGCTCAGGGCACAAATGGCAGGGAACAACATTGCTAAATAATAGTAGACACCTGTTTGCTGGTTTGAAGCAATAGGAAAAGTGTCCTGCATGTTAGTGGCAACAAACAGAAAATACACACAGCAGAAACCCAATTGTGTTATTACCAAAATTATGTTCACAACATTCCTGAAACAAGAAATTCACCCTTGTAGTGTTAATCACAATCAGTATTAAGTATATTAATAAATATGAAATCAGTCACACAAGTATTAGTTATTCTTAATATACCACAACCTGCTCCTTACGCTTTTTACTTTTAAATTCATATACAAATATAATAATTTAGCATTATAGGTATTACGGAAAGTATTTGCCTAAATTATAAGATCAGTACCTATATGAAAAAAAGCGTGTCAATGACAAAAACTATAATGTAGTAGACCAAAACATAGCCAATGTGATATCATCGGTGGCTGTCATCAGATTCTCCTGCGTGCACATGTTTGGACACGCAAGTCACGACAAGAGGTGGGCCATCGTTTGGACGGCACCACAGGCACATCAGACGTCAATGCCACATGAGAACCATGTTAACCATGTTCTCTTTGCTCCTGCCGGTTTGAGGCGAAAGCCTTTTTGAAGACTCCCAAACCGGCCGGGTAATTCATTCCCAAGGTGAAGCTGGACAGGGACAACGAGAGTCGGTAAGGTTTACTTTAGGTTGCAGCTCGCTTGTTTCAATTCGACGGCTAAAGTGTCAACACACTTCATGAAGCTTTAACGGTTTTTCAGCCGTTGTTGCAATGGAATGGAATTGTGCATGGGGTGTAGAGAATCAATATCCATCTTTGCTCTTTCAGAGGAACCAGCCACCGCCCTACTGTCCGCTGGTGGCGCTATACTCGGAAGCAGAGACAACAGGTTTACTGGAGTCGGTTGGAGACTGCCAGTTAAGATTCGAAGATGTCTCATTTAAAGCAGTGTCCACTAACTTTGCACAGGTCGAACGACTCCACACAGGACATGCGTATTCACCTTCAGAAAATGAAAGCGCCAGCCCAGTTGTTTGCAAGATATGAGGCGAAGCTTCCCATCTAGTGGTAGTTAGACGCTTCAATATGTTGTTGCTTGAGTGCACCTTCTTTTTGATGGTTTGGCAGTTCTTGCTATAAGTGAGCGATCTGTCAAAACCGACGCCTAGATATCTCGGACAGAGACTATGAGCCACGGGTATCCCCTGCTACACCAAGTGATACTAATGTGTATCCAAATGATACAGAGATTTATATCTCTGTAGTATAATTTGGATTTGTAAGTTATTTAATTACTTGCCCTAGAGGCAAAAAGCAGCAAAAGGCAAATCAAATGAAATTAGTATGCATTGAAGTAAAATTAAGACAAACGTAAAAACCACAAAAAAAAAAAAAAATTGACCGTTAAACACACTCATCCAGGTAGCAAGACAGAACGTAGCGTAGTAGGTTAGGTTAGTAAATGTTAGGTAGTTAAAACAATAGCGGATCGATAGCTTACACATTGAAAACGGCTGAACCGAATGCCTCTCATGATATGAATAATTAAACCTTTTGCAAAAACAGGCACTTTAGATTTTTTTTCAGTAAAATAATACTACTAAAATAATAATACTACTACAAGAAAGAGGTTTTAATACTTTGACGATGTAATTTAACATGTGTTTGAAGAATACCAAATTTAAAATTTTAATCTAACAAAAGAAAACTATACTTGCTTATTACCCAAATTTAAAAGATTTATTTTGGATTATCCAGGCTATTAAACAATATATGTATGAAGCCGTGAACTGGAGTGCTAAACGTATTAAAACGATAGGTACAACTATTCTACTTACGACAGAAATAACCTATCGTTTTAATATGTTTAGCACTCCATCCAGTTTACGGTTTCATATATATATTATGTAACACCCTGTATATGTAGAATGTGTCACGAAACTACTTTTGTGTATTTCGAAACTTGTACAAAAAATGTATCTAGTGTAGAATTATTTTAAGCGGATTGTAATATCTCATAATTTAACCCAGAAACCCCTTAAAGGAGCCCATAGCACAGGGCAGGAAATAAAACCCAATCGTTTCTTAATTTTGGCCAAGTTAAAATGTTCATGGTTCAGCCGGATTTGAACCAGCGCCCTATGGATTAATCAATACATTTCTTGGTACATTCAACAGCACTTTTCTGATATGATTGATAAAGCGATAAGGGCCGGTAAAATATAGCGCTACTTGAAACAGGTTGCTCGCAAAGTTACGTGTCTCAGCAACTTAATGTGAATCGTTCAACCGTCCAGAGGACTTGGCAACGATAACAAGAGACCATTGACACCCTGTGACTTTATTTATTTATTTACATTTAAGCAACAGTAAAGGACAGTAAGAGAAAAAATCTAATATACATAATCGTTAATTTGTAGATATCACACAATCGCTGTCGCTGTATCCTTGTATTAGATGGAACCCTAAAGACGAGAGTCCAACTCGCACGGCGAAGCAGTGGCCAAAGCTTAATTATCTCTACTTCTCACAGTGGCAATATACCGGTGGATATGTATGCTTATCACACGGCGGGTATGTTTATCTTACTATGTACTTACGTCTACTTCAATCTTACCCTTAGCAACATTATAAATAAATAGTTCAAAGGTGAGACCGTATTTATTTTATTTTTTTAGGCAACTTCTCGTAGAAACATGATAATAGTAGTATACCTACATAAGTAAGATTATGTCATGTTTCTGGCTGTTTGTTAGTGGTTAGATAAATGCACAACGCATTCTCTTGTATCCTGTGGTTCAACACTACCAGCTGTAAAATTCCTGTACCAATTCCTGGAAGAGGTCGCTTGTAGCGATAAAGGCGACTTTGCTCATATGTGTCCCTTGTTATTGTTATTGTAAGTGATATTTTATGAGCAATAAAGTTTTTATCTGTCTATCTATCTAGATTCGATAGATAATCATATGAATAAGTGCATAATCTTTAATTTTGCTATTTATTAGGTGCAGAGATATTAGCGTCGTATGTAAGTGATTGTGGTTTAATTCTTTTCGGGGTAATTAACCGAATTTGAGATTACAATAACAGTATCGAGCTGGATAGTGGAATGTTTAATCCGAGCTACGTACGGCCGAAAACCGCGGGGCACGGCTGGTAATATTATATGACGGAAAAGTTTGGATGTTGGGCGTAATCTCTACGGGGCTACGCTTCTATACAAATATTATAATGAGGAAATGTTTGTGAGATCGTTAGTTTGTTTGTTGGATATTCCAAAACCAACTAATGAACCGACTTTGAAAATACCTTTACTAATAGGAAGCAATATTATTTCCAAGTGACAAAGGCTACTTTTTATTCGGAAAAAATAATAGTGGCAAGCGGGATAGTTGAATCTTTACGGGCGTACGGGTAAAAACCGCAGGGGAGTGCTATCTAAATGTACTAATATTACAAAGGGGAAATTTTTTATCGTTGTATGTTGGGAGTAATCTCCAAAAATAAGGCAACCGATTATGAAAATTCTTTCGCTAATTGGAATCTACATTATTCCCGAGTGACATAGACTACTTTTATAGGTCCAGCGGGAGTTGAATATTTACAGAAATCCGAACTACGCAGGTACATAATAATTATGACCCCAAGACATTCGGGTATCGGGTTTTTTTATTGAGGTACGATTGTGTATAGATTAGATTTTTATTTTAAAATGTTAATAAATAAGTTCATTCTAGGCCAGAAAAAAAGGACATTTGAGATCGCGATCTTGCATATTAACAAATAATATTAACGTTATTTAGATATTGAGCGTGTACCTTCGTGAATCAACTATGATTTTAATATTGGCACTAAAATATAAAAAAATTTACTCTTTTCTAACATATTAAGTTTCTCTATCGATAAGAATAAAACATTGTAAATTTTAGTTGTGCAAAATAAAAGATGACATGATAAAAATCAAATGTTTTATGTCATACTCGTACGTAGGCAAACAGGCTACCGGCCACCTGATGGAAAGTGGTCATCGCTGCCAATAGACATTAGCACAACACCATGGGTAATGCCAATACGCTCACCTCTACAACCCTTGCTCTGTCAGCAAATAAGCAAATGCACGATTTCCTAAATCCTGTCTCCATGTAGTGGATGTAGTTAAAGCACAATGTATGATATGACATTGTACCTATATTATGTCATAACTTAACAACATAACGTACAATTATTTGGCGATGGTGATTGATTAATTGACGACCAAATAAATCAATTTGCAAATTATGATTCATAACATAAAGCAAACGGTGATAACGAGCGTCTGTTACACTATTAATGTCGAAAGTTTCCAGACAAATATTTGGGTCAAAACAACGTTATGATTGTACACAATACACCTACGTAAAATAAATTTGTTTGACGCCGATAATGTTTCAACTTACCTACAAATATAATCAACATAAATAAATAAAAACCGGACAACAACCGGCTAGAAGTTTACGAACTAATAAAACACCACTCAAAGGGGATACAAACCAGTTTAGTAGCTCAAATCTAAAAAAAAGGTATTAACGATTGATAAAACTAATGAATTCTCCAAAATTAGGTATCGGAATATTATTAACGGAGACTACATTTTTGTATCTAAAATCAATAATTCGGTTCGTATTCGGAATTTTTCCTTTACTTGTGAACACGATTCCCTAAGCGATTCACGAACACGAGACCCTAAGAGGTTTGGAAGCCTAAAAATGAGGTATCTACTTAATTACATTTTTAGCGTATTCATCTATTTACCTATCTATAGGTAGTTATTATAAAAAAACCGCTTAAGAGCTTAGTAGATATTGCAGCGCCTGTGTACTGTGTGGTGTTCTTTACTTTACTGTTCGTCCTAATAACATTACAAAATTTAGGTAGTACTCACTTAGTTTTAATATTTCTATGGAACTTTACTTATATTTTTATGCTCGTCAGGTACGAGTAGGTACAATCTTTCTTAGTCGGAGTCTCTCTATTCCCTATTTTACTTATTATATAAATACGCAAAGCTACTAAAATATAGCCTTACTTACCTCACTTTACTTGCGTATGGACGCGTAACTGTCGGTCCAGATAGGAAAGCATCTTCAGCCACCTCCGGAAAACTAAGTGCCGGCCGTTGGTTTCTGATACATAGCTCATGTGCGCACTGTACCAGCATGTGCATGCAATGTGTGCATAGTGCACCCATAAACAAAGTTCCAAATACACCTGGAAAGACACAGACAGTAGGTATGTATAAAATATGTAATATGAAGTCTAGAGTTTACAATATTACATATATCGTTTGGGTCCAAAAAGTAAATATCGTATTGCCGCTGCATAGTTCACATTCCCAAGATATTGTGAAAAGAAGACCGAAAAACATAAAGCGCTATATTGTTCGAAAGGTTTTCTTAAATTCTATAGCTTTTACAAAGGTCTCGCTTTGGAGAAAAAGTATAGGCTGAACTGTCCGGACCAATTATAATTTCCGCCATTGTCACTACAGGTAGTAGGTACCTATAGTGACAATGACGATAATTTCATAGATAACAGCACGCAATATTATATTATAGTGGAAAAAAACTGTAGGGGCGTTTATACGTTAAATTATGCGTGAGAAGCAATTATCGTGAAAAGCATATACCTAAGCATCTATCAATAATAACGATGTAGGAATAAGAAATGGCTTGTTAATATAGTCCTAGTTTTAATAAGTTATACAGTTCACTGCTGAACTTCAGTGCTTGAGCAATCTCCAAACTTGGCAGGCGGGTTAAAACAAAATGCTGCTGCACATATTCTGGATGGCAACCGGTACATAACGCCAAGATGATGATGATGATATTCTGGATGTTCTGCCTCTCGCGACACAACCGTCAATGCGTGGGTTGGTATAACATTCTGCTCTGCCAGACACTATATCGCCAACATTCTCCCTAACATTTGTTAGCAACATTGCTAAATATTACGTTTCCGAACGTGTCACGGTTCCCGAACGAAGCTTGAAAAGATCGCTGGAACGTCCAATGGGAGCTTTTGCCGCGCTTTCGTGAGTGAAGTGACAGTGACAGTGACAGAGAGGGTTCGGCGGAGAGCATGTCTCGACTTGTGCCGGTGTTTTTGCTTGTGGTGTTGTGATTGTATTTCAATATTTTTAGGAATAAAATTAATAAATGCTGTTCGGAAAGTGAGAAGTGTTATTATTCTTATAGATCAGAAGTGGGATGACATCGCCCGTTGGTAAGTTACTTTCTTTTCACAAATGCAACTCATCGTGATGGTTTTTCCGTACCCACACGTGGTGGATTGATCTGGGTAAAATCTTTATTCTTGTGTTAAATCTGGGGTGTGTGTGATATCTTTGCCATTGTACTATCGGGTTGTCGAGTTCTAACTTATTTTCTTCTCTCTCTGCGTACATTGTAACCTATGTACGTAGGTTATTTTACTTGCAACTCATTGTCGCACGAATGGCTGTTATATCATAATAAGCATATTAACAGCGTACTAATGTGTAATACATGTGTAATCTTGCAGTATTGTGTGGGCATAAAGAAAATATTTGCGTTTGGTACGCCTTACTATCATTGTTAGTGGGTATAATTTCTAACCTAATTTACAGATAATATTTTATTACAACAAAACATCTAAACATGGACAGTAATACCCCACCTGGGTCACCCCCTCCTAAGCGAAATTCTGGAAAGAAACGGAGATACCCCAGTACAACGAGCTCTAGCTCAAGCTCGAGCAGCAGCTCATCAACCTCAGGAAGCAGCTCAGGAGAATGGCGTCACCGTTCTACACCGAAAGTAGTAAAAAGGTATAAGCGACAACATGTAGATATACCACCTATGTCATTCGGTGGGAGTCATGATGTAATCCCTGTATATGATCCGTCGAAAAAGAATCAAACAGCAAGGGCATGGTTGCGTAAAGTTAATCAGATTGCAGCCATCTACAACTGGAGCGAACGACAAACCATATACCATGCTCTCCCAAAGTTATCAGGGCTTGCCAAGAAATGGTATGATGGACTATCATCAGTTGATAAAACGTGGAACCAATGGCAGAAAAAAATACTTAAAACCTTTCCTGACAATACTAACTATGCCGATAGGTTGAATGAGATGCTCATGCGACGTAGTCAAAGGGATGAGAGTTTGGAGGAGTATTATTACGACAAAACAAGACTAATATCTACCTGCAAAATTAAAGGAAAAGATGCTGTGGATTGTATCATCCAAGGAATCTATGATACAAATATTAAATTAAATGCACAAGGAGCAAATTTCAAGCGCCCAAGTCAACTATTGAGATTTCTCCGCAGCATTACAGCACGTTTTAGGATGGACAGGCCCAATGGGCCAACACCTAATAAACGAGACCTGCAGAACATTGATAGACGAGAAGGTCACAGAATATCTGATAATCAGAATCGATACAAAACAATACGTTGTTTCAATTGCTCTGAGTACGGGCACACTGTAGCAAGATGTGCCAAAACATTAAACAAATGTACAAAATGTGGAAGGCTAGGGCACCTTAGCATACATTGCTACAGCAACAATAACAGGAACTCCAACTCAAATTCTGCCCATCAACAGAGCACCGTCGCGAACATAAACACAAACTCAAATCCATCAAGTAAGTATAATAAAAATATAAAAATTAATGGTTTAGATAGGTCTGCTTTTATAGATTTTGGTAGTCAGTGTTCTATCTTAAAAGAATCTGTAGCATATGAATTAAATTTGAAAATCAATAAGAGTGTTCTGCTACCAGTCTTGAAGGGATTTGGATCAAACACTATTATTCCTTTAGGCTGTTCTCGTGTTGATGTAGTCATTGACTATGTAAAAACATCACTGGAAGTGTATATTGTACCCGACAGTTTGTTGTCTACAGATGCTTTAATAGGGCAGAATCTCACCGAACTACCCAATATAGTAGTACACAAAACTTCTGAAAATCTAATTCTATTTGAAAATGACTCAGAAACAGACAAATATGAGATATTTAGTACCCTTGATTTTAGTCTGCAAGGTATAGGAACTATGCCAGTAACTATAAAAAATGATTACACAGGTTATCTTTACATAGCTGGCAATACCCAACTGAAATCTGGGGAAGAAATTATTGTCTTGCCAGGTGTATACTTTTTTGACAATGGTGTAGGGAATATAATACTTCTGAACATATCGGGTCAACCGAAAACTATAAATAGTGGTAGGTTAATGACTAGAGGGCTTTCCCTACCCGATATGAAATCATTTCACACAAATGACATTAAATCTAGTTTGGGCATAAATCTATTGACATCTGAAGAGACTGATGGTGGCACACAGTCAGCCAAACCAATAAGTTTGGACATACTTAATACAGGCTCAAACACAACAGTAGAACAGAAGCAACAGTTGCTACGACTTGTTAACGAGTATCGTGACTGTTTCGCGTTGGACATAAATGAGCTGGGTAAGACAAACTTAACTCAAATGAATATAAAATTGATTGATAACTCACCAGTATAGTACAAACCATATAGATTAGCATACAGTGAGCGTATGGTTGTAAAGGAAATGATAAATGAGCTATTGGATAATAAAATTATTCAGGAATCTGATTCAGCTTACGCTAGCCCCATAGTGTTAGTAAAGAAGAAGACTGGTGAGCATAGACTGTGTGTGGATTATCGTGCACTAAATAAGAAGACAGTGAAAGACACGTACCCTATGCCAGTGATTGATGATCAGTTGGACCGACTGAATGGAATGAAACTGTTCACCTCTTTAGATTTGAAATCAGGATACTACCAGATACCAATGGCGGACGATTCCAAACATTTAACAGCTTTTATTACTCCAGATGGGCACTATGAATATACTAGAATGCCTTTCGGTTTAGTAAATGCACCTTCGGTATTCCAACACATGATTAATAAGGCATTGGGTAAGGACCGTTTTGATGTGGCTATTTCATATATGGACGATTTGTTATTGCCAGCTGTGTCATTTGAGCAGTCCATGGAAAAACTGCAGAAAGTATTTGAATTATTACGCCAAGCTAATTTAACACTAAACATAAGTAAATGTGAGTTCTTTAAGGAAAGCTTGGATTACCTGGGATATGAGATATCTGCAAATGGCATCAGGCCAGGTTCAAGAAAAATAGATGCAGTGGCCATGTTTCCAGTTCCTACAAATGTACATGAAGTACGTCAATTTGTTGGACTAGCCAGTTTCTTTCGCCGCTTTATTTTCAACTTTGCCACATTAGCGAAACCTTTAACTAAATTGACTAAAACTGATGTACCATGGGAGTGGGGGGCAGCTCAAGACTCTGCCTTCACGGAGATAAAAAGCAAGCTGACTCAGAGACCACTCTTGTCCCTGTTTGACCCGTCTTATATCACAGAAGTACATTGTGATGCCAGCAAACATGGCCTAGGTGGAATCCTTTTACAAAAACCAAATGAAACATCCCCTTTGAAACCAGTGGCCTATTTCAGCAAACAAACTACTAAAGAGGAACAATTCATGCATTCATATGAACTAGAAACTCTAGCTGTAGTGATGTCACTTAAAAAATTCAGGACTTACCTCATAGGAATTTCATTCAAAGTCCTGACAGACTGTAATGCACTTAGGAACACTTTGACAAAAAGGGATCTGGTACCAAGGATTGCCAGGTGGTGGCTATTGTTGCAAGAGTACGACTTTACCATTGAATACAGGCCAGGACATAGCATGAGACATGCTGATGCACTAAGCAGAAACCCAATAGCAAGTGAGACCCTCCAACTTACTGATGACATGTTTACGGTAATGCAGCTCTCAAAAGAAGACTGGTTACACACTGTGCAAATGTCAGACCCATCGCTTACACACATTAAAACTGTGTTAGAAAGCAAAGATAAAGATATAAAGGACATTATTGACAACTATGTCTTAAAAGATAATAAAATATACCGACGTGTTGGAAATGATTTGAAGTGGGTTGTACCACAAGGAGCCAGGTGGCGAATTTGTCAACTCAGTCATGATGAAGCAGGACACTTTGGCTATGACAAAACATTGGAAAAGATCAGATCTGACTACTGGTTTCCAAAAATGGCTAGATTTATTCGCAAATATGTCAATGCCTGCATAAAGTGCGCGTATGGCAAGACTAATTCAGCAAAACCGACTGGTTACCTCCACCCAATACCTAAATCAGACAAAATCTTTGACACAATTCACCTGGACCATTTGGGCCCCTTTGTGCGCAGCAAGCGGGGCAATACTTATATACTAGGGATTATTGATGGGTTTAGTAAATTCATATTTGTAAAAGCTGTAAAAGATACCAAAACGAAAACTGCAATAAAGGTCCTTGAAGAAATATTTAATACTTTTGGGAGTCCTAGAACAATAATTAGTGATCGTGGAACATGCTTCACTTCTAAACTGTTTAAGAGATTTACTACAGACATAGGAGCGAAGCATGTACTCAATGCAGTAGCCACACCGCGGGCCAACGGTCAGATTGAGCGCTACAATCGCACTATTCTCAGTTCATTGAATGCTATGAATCACGGTAATGACGAGAGAGATTGGGATGTAGATATAGGTCGTTTGCAATGGAGTCTGAATAATACTGTTAATAAAAGTACAGGGAAGGCTCCTTCAGATGTAGTATTTGGGCATAGGACTACTAATCCATCTGAAGGTCAACTGAAAAATGCGTTAAGTGGTACGGCTGGGGCTGATGAGCAACAGGTACATCAGGACAAAGACAAAATTCGTGATGGGGCATCTGAAAATATAGAAAAATGTCAAAGGGCTATGGCAGCTACATACAATAAGAAGAGGGCACCTACAAAACACTATAAATTAAATGATTTGGTTATGATACCAAATCACAATCAACCTGCTACAGGCAAAAGTAAAAAGTTGTGCCCAAAATTTAAGGGTCCCTACAGAGTGACTGCAGTGCTGGACATGGATCGGTATGAAATTTCTAGCATAGTTGGTCTCAGTACACGAAGATATAAAAGCATCTACCCCGCTGACCAGTTGAAACCGTGGGTCACATTTGATGCTGCTGCCAGTAGCAATGATGATACAGAAAGTGATGACAGTAATTAGGGCATCACTATTTTAAGCTCGACATTATATACAAAATAATATATTGGTGTACTTATATATTTAAAAAAAAAAAACTCATTTAAGATATAACACTGACAGCTTAACAGTTTGTTTCATGTAAGGTATGGAGAGACGGTTAGTATCTGTTCCTGATCAAGCACAATGCTAAAAACCTGCTTCATGATGACATAAATGTCATGTGTCTACTAAACAGTTACTTAATTTATTTGTGAATTTCCAGACTAATTTCTATTTGATCCTTTTATATGGCTGATTATTACTGATGATTATTCATCATTCATATAATTAAAGATTTACCAACTGAAATTGTCTGTGGTCATTAAATGAGAAAAACCACAAAGAAAATTTTGTTATGTATAGCATTACCAGCTGAAATTTTCAATGGATGCTGATATGTAAGTAATAATTCATCTGAAATTGTCAGTGAATTGACCATCTGAAATTGTCAGTGGTATTTTATAAACCTTATTGCATATTTCAGTTATACCTACAGTACAGCAAACATTACAGCATTACTTGCTGAAACTGTCAGTAGGTGGTCACCTAAAATTGTTAGTGGCATGTATGTACAGCATTACCAGCTGAAATTGTCAGTGGATTGCAATCTAAAATTGTTACTGGCTTATCATGTATAGCAGTACCAACTGAAATTATCAGTGGATGCTGTAAGTAATAATTCATCTGAAATTGTCAGTGAATTAACCATCTGAAATTGTCAGTGGTGATTTATTAAATTTTTTTTCTGTGTTTCAGTTATACCTACACAAAGTCATTACAACATTACCAACTGAAATTGTCAGTGGATTGCCATCTAAAATTGTTAGTGGCCTATATGTATACCCTCGCCAACTGAAATTGTCAGTGGATTGCCATCTAAAATTGTTAGTGGCCTATATGTATACCCTCGCCAACTGAAATTGTCAGTGGATTGCCATCTAAAATTGTTAGTGGCCTATATGTATACCCTCGCCAACTGAAATTGTCAGTGGATTGCCATCTAAAATTGTTAGTGGCTTAAATGTATATCATCGCCAACTGAAATTGTCAGTGGAAGGTGATAATCACGTAAGTAGGTAATAATTCATCTGAAATTGTCAGTGAATTTACCATCTGAAATTGTCGGTGGTGATTTATTGTTATTATTTCTTTATTTCAGTTATACCTACATAAAGTCATTACAACATTACCAACTGAAATTGTTAGTGGATTGCCATCTAAAATTGTTAGTGGCCTATATGTATATCATCACCAACAGAAATTGTCAGTGGATGGTGATAATTACGTAAGTAAGTAATAATTCACCTGAAATTGTCAGTGAATTAACCATCTGAAATTGTCAGTGGTGATTTATTATCTTTATTCTGTATTTCAGTTACACCTACAACAAGACATTACATGGAAATGGTTTGATATGAATAAAATGTCTCAATTTGGCAGAAGCAATATTAATCGAGTTGATGAATATAAGATGTTATAATTAGATAAAAATATTATGTGATTATTATAATTCCTTTTTGATTTAATTGTTTAAGCCTTTCGGGAAGGCTTTATGTTTGACATTTAAAAAGGAGATGATTTTTTTTTTTCCTGTTTTTTTTTTTAAATTGAACTTTCAATAAAAGTGTTGATAATACTTCTACAGGATGTTTAATTGAAAGTTTCATTTTATAGTATAGGGGCATACTCTTAACAGAATGGCCGAAACGCTTACTTATATTCCATATAAATGTATTTATTGCAGACTAACTTCATATATGTGTCAGTACATATAATGTACATATAATTGAAACATTATCTTGATACTGACTTAAAGTAAATACATTCATTTTTTTTATTAGTTATCCTGCTGATATTTATCAGGAGATTATGCGTACATAAGCAAGTACTTAGCGTTTTAGGGTTTAGCAGGGTGTGTACTAAATTAAAATAAATAGTATTTAAATAAACCAATGACATAATATACAGCGTGTATAGATACATGATAATAAACTGTGTATAGATGATGATCTATATTGGTATTAAAAAACAGCACCGGAATGGGGACATTCCTGCATCAGGAAGGCCGTCTGTTAGCAACATTGCTAAATATTACGTTTCCGAACGTGTCACGGTTCCCGAACGAAGCTTGAAAAGATCGCTGGAACGTCCAATGGGAGCTTTTGCCGCGCTTTCGTGAGTGAAGTGACAGTGACAGTGACAGAGAGGGTTCGGCGGAGAGCATGTCTCGACTTGTGCCGGTGTTTTTGCTTGTGGTGTTGTGATTGTATTTCAATATTTTTAGGAATAAAATTAATAAATGCTGTTCGGAAAGTGAGAAGTGTTATTATTCTTATACATTATAAACGCAGAGATTATTTATAGTTGCATAGACGGTTCCTCCTCCTCCATTTTGTGTCGTAGCCTACTTTTTTCTAAACTCACAATCTCTTGGTTGAGTAGCAGATAAGGCTATTTTAGCTTTAAGTTCGCCATTGTACCATTTGTACAAGTTCAATAAATTAAATAAAAAAAAAATATTAAAAACCCCATCGTTACATTAACTTTCCAAAGTATTTGGTGAAAATGATTATTTATTTACGCGGCTAAAATACTGGGCTGATTTCCATTAAATTCTGTTAGGGCGATAGCTTGACTAATCCGTGGTGAAGGGCTGACTTATATCGGTTTCTATTCAAACCAAAATTGTGGGAAATAACTAGTGATAAATACAAATACAACAAACAGATGCACGTAATACAATCCGCTCATTCTATCAAACTCGGAGCATAGGTCGATTGATAAATCTAGATAATAATACAATAAATGCCGAGTTAATTCTGTCTTAGACCAGTATGGAATATACTGGTGGACATAGAATCGACTCTAGGTTTGCTGCCAGACTTTTGAAAAAATAACTTAATCTAGCAAATTTAATTGTATGGAGTATTTGAAAGGAAGCCCTTAAATGGCTTTACATAGTGGCGTAAACTACCCACTATCTATAGCAAATATACCTATACTTAGCTAATTAAAGGTGGTCCGGACATTTTAGCCTATACACAGAGCCTATATGACCAACATAAATAAGCAATGCCATTTTACTATGGCGGCAAGTCTCGAATGGCTATGGAAAACAGGTTATGGTCAAATAAAAAAAACTTAATATTGGACCGATTGTCAGACAGACACATCTTGCGCAGACTGGCAAGTTACTTAGGGAACAAATGTGTGGCAATGTCACCCCCGCCAGGAACGGAAGGAGAGACCGGCCGTTAGGGAGGACATGCGTGCCAAACAACGTACCACCAAGAATGCGGAACACCCAGAGAAGTGGACGAGGAAAAGGAACAAGCCGGATCCCTGGCCCTCGCGTGTGGAAGCACAACCGGGACATCAAGATAATGATGGCAAATCACGTTTTAAGCGAAATGTTGCTATAAAGTATTTCTTATATTCTACAACTTTTACAACGCTGGCAAGTCGCAAATCACTGTACGAAAAAAGCGAGATTGGCAGCTTCACCGCTCCCGGTATTTGCCTCGGAGCGTAACGCGTAGGTCCATTACAAGGAATCGTTGTTGGGCAGTCACACTCTCTGCGGGTTTTCTTAAATTAGACTATCCAGGCATTTGACCAGGCAAATCCAGGGTATGATTTTACAAGGTTATATTTTGCTGATATGGTTTCTCAGAGTAACTCTAGTGATCTGAGCAGTATTCCTCCCTTCTTGTAAATGTGTTCACGACGGCCAGATCACCAGCCACACGTTCGGAGAGTTTATTCTCCTTCCGCGTTACGGCTTCCGAAATCAAAACCGCCGCGATTATGTTCAAACCCCTCACACGTATCACTCACATGATCGCGCAGATCGCCACCCACAACAACACACTGAGACAACGGAATGCTACGAAAAACTAGTCTTCCCTTATCAAGATAAGCAAGCTCCCAGAACAGTATTGTTCATATCGCGCGGTTATACGTTATATTATAGTTTTTTTTTAGTTCTTAGTTACTATTACGTATATATTAATATTCATATTCATTTATTCGTAGCGTATACCTATAGTATTTATTGACATTTATACATTTTATCAAAATTTAGTGTAAACTGTGACATTATAAATTAAATTTTTAATTATTTGACATTTTACTATTACTTATTTTTGTTGTAATTGAGTATATTTTGAAAATTTTTGCGTGACAATATTTTAATTCTCTTTGGCGATATCTTTCTGACTTGCTTATATTAAGACATGTGCTTTTTTATTTTTTATTTAACATGATGTAAATTTCATTTATAAATAAATCAAGTAATCTATAAGCTTATAAGCCCGTGTATATCAGGTTGTAGCCGTTTCCCATGTTCCGGGACCCGGTACATCTCCTGCAGGAACGCACTTCCACGTTTCTGGTCAGTACCTAAATCGGTTCACTTACGAACCCGTTTTCCTACCAGCATTGCATGATGCGGCCTTTCCTCTGGGCTACTTAGCGTCCTTACACTTGGCTCAGTAGCCCTAACCCATTTAACACTGGGTAGGCTATGCGACCTGCGAGCTGGATGCGGAAGGCACAGGACTGGCCTTTGTGGAAATCTCTGGGGGAAGCCTATGCCCTGCAGTCTTTTGGCTGATATGATGATGATGAGGCCCTGCGACTTATTTCGCGGCGACGGACGCCCTAGCTGTGTCGGGTTTCATTTCAGATCTTGCCATATGTCTAATTGTCGACGATGTTTTGGATTTTTACGTGCGTACAACCCGTTAGAAACAAAAGCCGACTTGCCAGATTTTTTTATCTATAAGAATATTAAACCTAAAGCGGAAAAGTTTGTATGGTTGTTTGTGACTTTGTATGTTGGGGGTAATCTCCGAAACGACTGAACCAATTTCGAAAATTCTTTCACTAATAGAAAGCTACATTATTCCCAAATAACCAAGGCTACTTTTCATCTAGGAAAAATAATAGGACCACGCGGGAAAGTTCAATGTTTACAGATATCCGAACTGCGCGCGCGGAAGAAAACCGCGCTGACTAATCGTTTTATATTTGTATTTATTTACTGATGACTCATAAGTATGTAAGTCCTTTAGGCGGACCCCGGGCCCTCACGTGCCGCGCTGGAGCGAAACCGTGATTTAACGCCAGGATGATGATGATGATGGTGACTTTCTAAGTATCGAAATCTGATTTAAGTAGACACAAGTCTACAAATGTTACAGTTTGACTACGTTAAAATTATCAGAAAATGCCACAGAAAGGTAATAATTTACAGGCTATAGAAATATTTACATTCGTGTATTTCGTGAGAACCGGTTAAAGGTAGGTCTACTTATTTAGATATGTAACTTAATTTATTATTTATCAATAAACAACCTATTCGCATGTTTATTAATTATTATTGGAGATGAAAATTTTTAATATTAATCTAAATACTGGAAGTTTATTAATATTGTAATTGGAATATGTAGGTGTAGGTACGTACCGAAAAATAAGCCAGCATTTTTAAAAGCATCTGGCATAGCCAGAACACCCGTGCCGATATTTCCTTTGAGAAGATGAATCAGAGTATCAAAATTCGACGTTGGATGTTCCAATACTCTTTCTGCTGATGGAATATATCCCCTTTCATCAGATGGTGTTTTAGATCCCTTCCCATCAGAGACCAACTCGACCGTGTCAGCTATTGTCAATTCAGTAGGTGTAGTTGGACTGGGTCCAATAAGAAGCGGTTGCTTTTCATCGCTCATTATTTAGGTAGTTTTAACTTTAATCAATAAAATTCCATGAGACTTGCGTGATAAACTACAATACAACAACGCATAACACTTCACCCTACAGTGCATACAACGCAACGACTGACTGATCACTCACTGACAGGGTTGCCAGATGTGTTTTCTCATATCTCCCCAGATTCATAATTATTTTTCCCCAAAATGATACATTATTCAGAAAAAAACCCCAAACTTGATTTGGTTCAATTATCAAATAAATAGGTACACAATAAACACATTATTTCATCTTTTTTTAATAAATGAAAGGTATTTAAATTTCACTAAACAAATTTAACATTTCAGTGTCATTTAACAGTGTCTGTGTCTATAACAAATTTTATTCTGTGTAATTTTGTAGGCCAATGCAAAATAGCAGGCCCGTAGGCACCTTCGCGTATCTGCGGAACTGAGCTTTGGCCTCTTTAGCGTTTAGTGTTTATATAATTTTTTTTTCTCTCATTATTTTTGTTCTCCTTGTTTAATTTATTTTAATTTTATTTAATTTTTTTTTTATGTCTGAGCTAATACCTAAATAAATACCTTTTTATTTTTATTTATTTCAATGTTTTCGTCTTCGGGTGAGTAGATGTTTTCTCTATTGAACCGTTTTATCATTTTGGCAGTAGATTCACGTACTTTTATATATCTTTATCTTTACATATTGATTCGAATCATCATGTTGATTAGAGTCATAAATCAATTCGAATCAAGGGTTGGTTCGAATCATGATTCGAATATTAATTTTCGATTCGAGTCCCATCACTAGTTTAAATGGTCCACCAACTTTTTTTGTTCAAGGGTTTTATGGCACAGGAATCAAGTTTTTAAGAACTTGAGATTCATAGATTTAATTTCATTGTCATTCGTAAATGTAAGTTTATTGCAGGTGAAGTAAACACACCTTTAGTGGCGCTGCAATCGCATGGAACAAAACGTTCAGTCAGAAACGTCCGCGCGCCGGCTCGACTTCACTCGCCGTCTCAAATATTGTACTAAGCTTTTTAAATAGTATTGTGTTTCTGCCGGTGAGTAAGGTTTCCAGTGCTCCAAGGGGTGGGGATATGGTGAACCGTGGCTTTGGCAGTGGAGTGGCATTTGCCTTTTGCTGCCAGTGCAACGTGTTATAGAGGTAGGCAACGCATTAGCGATACTCTTGGTGTTGCTAATGTCTATAGGCAGTGGTGACCACTTTCCATCAGGTGGCCCGCTTGCCTGTTTGCCTAACGTATGACATAAAAAAAAAAAAAACCTAGACTTATTATCGTGAAACCTAATAAACCGTTCACATTGTTATTCCCCGGGTGTTATTTATCAAGTTTCCCGACGGTGTGCTACAAGTTATACTATAGTTGGGACTCAATATTTTCCCTAGATCTTATTTTCCCCAAGTTTCCACAAAGATTCTGTCTCCCCAGTTTTCCCCAAGAGTCATTTTTTTCCCCAAAATTGCGAAATAAACCCCCAATCTGGCAAACCTGCTCACTGACGTCTGTCTGGCCACAGAACAATTACTTTGTCTGACTGACAGTGACTTGACTGAACTATGCTTGCATCCAACTTGCACCACAAAAAGTTTACCAAGATATAAATTGACCTCTATTGTGATGTCTGATGGTTGATATTGGATTGGACTAATATTGAAGACTGGAACAAACCTTTGCTTCATGGAAAATTAAATAGCAACGATTATTTTCTCATCGATCCAAAATGTCTTTTTAGTCATCTAAACATGTTTATTACACATTTTTGCGAAAAAGGATGATAGGTTTGGAATGCACTTCTTGTCGATGGTTATTTTTACTACGCAGATTGACAATTGTCAACCCAGTGAAGGATTTTACTTCCTTCTCTATCCTCTTTTTCTAGTGTTTTCATTCGTATTTCATTTTCTTTTTCATGTTTTGGTTTGAAATTTGGACTTCAATTTGATGTATTTAATGTAAATATTAATTGTAGAATAAATACCTAACGTATTAATATAATAATGGGAAATGCTGGGAGCAATCAACCAAAAGATTGGCAAAGGGATGCCGCTGCGAAAACGCCTGATCTTCCGTCATCACCAGTAAAAGAGGGTGAAGCTTTTACGTTCGACAAAAAGACCGAGGATGACCGTGGTCGTGATGATGATAATAACGTTGAAGACGGTCCATATTACACAAAGGCCGCTCCAGAAAGTGAAGTGGAGTATGTTGTAACCCGAGAGAGGTCAAATACATTGACAGACAGTAGCACTATTACTGAAGATAAAATATTACCTACTGTTTTTAAATGGGAAGGAGGTGGCAAGCAGGTTAAGCTAATATTATTTTACAAGCTTTTGGGGTACCCTTCCTTGGCATAAGTATGAAATACTTATAAATTTTGTTTTTTTAAGGTCTATATCAGCGGTACATTCACCGACTGGAAAACAATTCCAATGGTAAAGTCCCATGGTGACTTTGTAACTATAATAGATTTGCCAGAGGGAGAACATCAGTTTAAATATTTTGTGGATGGGGAGTGGCGTCATGACCCTACTATGGTATGATATTTATTTTCTAATTTTTAATGTTATATGACAGACAAACAGGCAAGCAGACCAAGACCACCTGATGGAAAGTGGTTGGACATAAAGAAGACCACCAGGGGTGTCATCAATGAGTTCGCCTTGGAAGCACTGTGGCTGGGAGCTTATTCCACATCCAACAAGTATGAATTACCATAATGTCTTGGTATGATAGGCTAAGAGATCTCACACTTTTATGTACGATATTTCCCCCATTTAAAGTGTGCCCATTGTAATTTGTTTTGTTTTGTGTAGTTGAGCCACTGGGCTTTCTAAAGAAACCTATCATATCAAAGTTTTGATGAACTTGACTCCACCCAGATGAGTCATTGTGAAATTCACTCTTTATTGGTTTTTAGAAAATGGTGGACAATGGAATGGGATCTAAAAACAACTTGGTGACAGTTAAAATGTCAGACTTTGAAGTCTTTCAAGCTCTTGCTAAGGATAGTGAAGGAGTGCATAGTGGTGCCCAAACTGAGTATTCACAGGTAAAGTTATTTGTATCAACATAAATCGTACCGACTAACTTTAAAAGAGTGCAAATTATGCAATTATTATTTTAATTTTATTATTGCAGCTTTTCTTAATATTTTGTTTTGTTTATTTTCAGGAAATTCCACAATCAAAACCATGGGAAAAAGTGTCTGGACCTCCTATTCTTCCACCACATCTTTTGCAAGTGATTCTCAACAAAGACACACCACTTTCTGTGAGTGTAACTTGTTTGAAATTATTAGTACCTACACATAGTACATCTAGTTTACTTTGCAGTTTGATTTTAATCAGACAGAAGAATTAAGGCCCTGTCATACAACATGATTTTACGTACAATTTCACTAGATTGGCAATCAAATTGTCTCATATGGACGCACCAAGGTAATCTGATTGACAATCAGATTGAGTGGTGTGGACGGGAAAATGAAATTTCGCAGGGTGTCCAGATGGGGCGGTTATTCTCCATTCTGGAAAAAAATAAAACCTGATCTGACCATAACCTCGCGACCCTGGTGATGAGACAGTCAGACTGGCAATCAGATTGTCCCATGTAGACGGATAATCAGATTGCCAATTTGATTAGACCAAGCAGGATAACTTGATGTATTGCTTTATGTGTTTAAGTAAATGTTGATTCATTTAATTTTGTTTTGTTTGCAGTGTGAACCAACATTGTTGCCTGAACCAAACCATGTGATGCTGAACCACTTGTATGCCTTGTCTATAAAAGATGGTGTGATGGTTTTGTCTGCAACGCATAGATATAGAAAGAAGTATGTCACAACATTACTTTATAAGCCAATATAAATTGTAAAGACCATGTATTGCTTCCATTAATGTTATTTAAAGATTTTATATGGAATGTATAACAAAATTCCAGTGGGAGAATATTTCATTATTTGGCATTTCTTCTAAGGCTCGGACTATAAACATCTGGAATCACACAAAGCAAGCATTAGTTGCAAATGGAATTTATCAGGAAAGAACCAAATTTTTGGAAAGTCTCGTGAAATACACTTTCTGTTATGCCGTCTTCGTGAAAAGGATGAACCCAATGTCATTTAACTTTTCTGTTTCTTTTTTATTAACGGCCTTTCCACTGTCGACTCTTCAGCGCGAGTGGTAGCGGCTGACTTAATAAACTGTCCAGATTCATGCTCAAAGGGAGATTTTCCAACAGCCAATTAAAAAGAAAAAATTGTTCAGATAATTGTAATAGATGGCGTTGTTTAGCCACGATTCTCAAAAATAAATCAAATCGAGACCGTTAGATGTATAAAAATGTGGACGTTTTGCGCTTTCTTCTCAAAAAACGTACCAAGTATCTTTTCACGAAACACCTATCTGAGTAACTTTGGTTACCAAATTCAAAATTGAGAATCCTGTCTAAGCAGCGCCATCTAATGAGGCACGCCATACCACATTTTTACTTTTTAAAATAGTTGTCTGAAAATCCCCCGTTTGGTATTTTCCGGGGCTCATTCCTATGATTATTGTCCGACCTTAAGAATTGTGCTGCTTTTAATTCTTACACTTGTAGGTTCAGCCTGAGCCGAATTTTCGTTGATGCGAAGTTATTTTGCACGAAATGAACTTTCGTTCAGATGTTCACAGAAATTAATTCAGCCGTTTCTTACCTGGAGGAGTTCAAACTTGGCATGTTTTAAATTGTATACGAATTAGCACAATTCTAGTATGAAATGCCGAATATTTGCTTGCACAATACTAACTGCTCCCATTGTTGTTTATAACTGCCGAATCTTAAATAAAAGGAGATGGTTTCCAGATATACATAACATACAGTTTCCTACTAAATTAATATTAAAAATATTATTTTTATAGTACGTCTGCGTACTGAATACGTATTTAAAGTTAAAAATGGAAGCAATACTATAATATACCTCATTTCATTATTTTATGCAATGCAATGTACCTATAAATTATAGCTCAAAGCTTCTGACAATGGCAATCCACCTGCTGTTGAATTTTATTGTTATGTATAGTAGTGGTTGTTATAAGCTATTTAGGCACTAATTTCCATCAATGGACAGACTGTTCATTTGTTACTCTCTCCGCCCACGCCTTCCACAACGATCGACTGCGCCTCTTGCAGCCATCGGCTCCCTACCACACAAGGTCGTCCGTCCACCACGTCATACACAATAGACAAATAGTCTTGTCCCTCATTTTAAAGGGTCTTAAGACTTGCCTCTTGGGAGACTACTGAGGTCTTCGAGCATTCTGCTAAGCTCCAGCAGGAATATTCTATCAAGGTCCTCAGCAAATGGAAGGTGAAAAAGATACTCGTCATTGACATTGTAACCCTTTCCTTTTCAGTCCAATAGCTTGAAAACGTGTTTCAATGCAATTTTTAACTGACAGATTACATCTCCCTGTCTCGCTACAATTGGATGTGTCTTGTGTACTGGCCCTGGGTTCGGACCGACGTGTTTACGTTTTCGTAGCCCATACGCTTTTTAATTATTCTCATGTAGCACATTTGATGGCCCAGGTCTCAATCGAATCAAAGGTTTTCACAGACCACATCGCTAAGCGTAGTGGCTGGTTATACTCCTCGGTCTTATGTACACCTATGTGGTGTGCGATCAAAAAATTTTTTTTTGGTATCCAGGTGGGTATCGGTTCTGTAGGCAATCTTACCTCATTGGTATGGTTAGAACATGAACTAACATATGTCCGACACAAGGGCGAGGCAGTAGACTGAAGACACTGGACTGCCTAAAGGAATAGTTTGAGGGGTTATCTTATGTATTCTGGTTATAATATTTTGTGCACAAGTAACATAGTTACATAGTAAGACTAGTAACAATATGTGGATAAATATAGTTACAATCATAACATAGTGCACAGGTGTAGTGAGTGCATGTAAACACACAATCACATCACAAGCCTGTAGCATTCGACTGCTGCCTCCTTTACTTAGTCAGTAGTACCTAGTTGTTAGTGGTTTTGCCATATCTTGTCGGCTTAGCAGGTAGGTTGGAGATCGCAGTGTTAAAAAATTCGGACCCGGTAACAATGCTGGCCACTTTCTGGTTACCTGGACCTAGCTGGTCGGCCACTAATTGCTGTTTTTACAAAACTTAGGAATCGGCTAAGTACTTTTTTATCTCAATTTGGACGTTGCTTATTGGCTAAAAACTAGTTAAGACAGAACTTAGGCGATACCTAAGTTGAGTGATAACGGCCATAAGACTTTTGTCGCTTTATAACCGTGATCTATTCTGGCGGATGTGTTTTTACACTCTGTGCAAATGTAAATAGCTAATTACTTGACAATAACATTTTCTCCACTAATAATCATTAAAATAAGGGCAAATGAATAGTCTTAATACTTAAGAACTGTATGATGGAGTTGGTATGTAAAAATTGTGTTAATAAAAACTAATTATTTGTAAATAAATAAACCTTTAATACACACAATTTTATATCTAATTTTCTTTTGGTACCTGAGCAGAGTAGTACTTATGTACAGCTAAGCATTACACAATATTAAGTTTCATTTTATAAACACAGTAGTTTGAGACTTATTAATTTACAAATTACAGATTACCTACATAGGTAACAACAATAACTAAATTAACTTGATTACATGTCAGATATAATACTTCTTATTAGACTAGGTAGGGAGAGGAGGCAAATCTAGGCGGAAATTGTGGTATAATAATATATCTTGCGAGCTTGTTAATGGCGGGAAATAAAAACTAGCGTATGTCCACCCACAGGTGCTAAATTATCTCCCATGTCCATTTTCATCAAAATCGGTGCAGTCGTTTCGTCAGCACTCGATAAAGTTAGCCGGCCTAACCCAATGAGCAGTTTTCCAATAGGTATCTAAAGCATTCCTAACCACTCACTAGATGGCGCCCCGACAATTTTGGTAATTGATAATCGCTTGAAATAGGTTATTAGCAAAGAGGATGTAAACACTGGGTATATTGTAATACATACGTAGTATTGGATAATATTGTTTTTGTCAATAGTTTTCAACTATTTTAGAGGTTGTAATAATAATGGAACATAGTGTCAACTTATATAAATATTTCCTTGTAGGTACATTTCGTTCAACCTTTAACAGTTATGTTTATATTAATAAACATTTTATTTTTAAGGTTACTAATCATTGGCTGCATGAAATCACTGTCACCATCATACAGATTAAAAAAATATTACCAAAATTGTAGGAGCGCCATCTTATGACAAATACAATATTATCCAATCTTCGCAAAAATCTTAGGAAACTGGATATAAAAGTGTTTATATACTGTTTGCTAAGAACCTATTTCAAGCGATATATCAATTACCAAAATTGTCGGGGCGCCATCTAGTGAGTGGTTAGGAATGCTTTAGATACCTATTGAAAAACTGCTCATTGCCATATCCACATTTTATAATTTATACTACTGTCAGTCAATACGGACTTATAGTGGTTCTATTATAGGTACTAAATTGATGAATTACTAAATTTTAGTTAACGATGCCTAATTGCAGTTGCTGGGCCACATGCGAGTGATAACGATATCGCGGCTACACACATTTTGTTACGCAATAAAATCAACAATATCGAGTGATTTGTACGCGTTGGTAACAAACTAACAATAGAAGTTTTCATGGCGAATTTGATTCGCGAAAATATAGGCCCCTTCCTATCGAAATTTAAACGTTTTTTTTAACTTAGATCATAATTATGTTGTGCGCTTGATTTTCTTAGTACCTAGTAATAAAACACTATTTAGATTCGACGTGTACTTCCTATACCAATTTTATTTATAGATAAGTAGCTGGTGCTTAGCGACTTCGTTTCTTCGTTTTACGTCCGATTAGAGTTTTAGGGTAGGCACCTAACGGAACCCGGAATAGATTATACTTACTTTATTTATTATTTAAAATAAATGCAAACATACAGACTTTGTCGCCTCGAGGCGCTCTACTTCAGCACGGCTAGCACAAGGGTGCCTGCGACACAGCTCGCGTTTTCTTTGCTCTACTAAGGTGTAAAAGATAGCAGTATCCATGCCTCGACTTTTCTCGTTAATCGCGCGCGAGACCACACTTGTTAGTAGTACGTGCAGCACGGCTATCACAAGTGTGCCCGCGACACAGCTCGCGCCGCGAGAGAGCGTTTGTTTCCTTCTCTCAATACTAAGATGAAAGAGATAGCAGTAACTATGTCGTGCATTTTCTCGCTTATCGCGCGCGAGAGCAACTTGTACTAGCCGTACTGGAACGGATAAATGTATCAACTTGAAATTATCTAGGTCAATCCATTTAGAAGATTTGGCCATTTATTTCATACCTTTTTCTCTCGTACGCACCAACACCTAGTCTTGTTTGGCATGAAGCGAAGTCTTATAACACAAGTAAAGGAAAACATCCGAAATTAGAGATATGATAAAATGACAATAATATTTTGATCATTCCAAGCCCAAAGGAAAGCGTAAGAATGTGTCCTTTATTTTAACATGTTAACTAAATAATATTAAACCTGTAATAACCTAATAAAATACTTAATTTATAATATCAATTTAAATAATCTTCCAACAATTTTCATGCGGTATAATCCAGATGGAATCTTGTCGAATCAAATCAAAATTACAGCTCTCGGGTGACTTGGTGTTCAAGGCAAAGAACAGAAATGTTCATGGAAACTTGTATCAACCACCATTTCGGTTTGTTCCATCTAGATTTCCCAGGTCCCATTCTGACTGCGTGCGGAATATTCACCCTAGAGATCATCATAAGATCACGACCCAGTCCTTTAGATTTAGACAAAGTCAGTAGAAAGTAAATAATTAACCTAAGTACTTGTGATGTTTTAAAAATCATGTATCGCAATAATACCTTGAATGGTGTGCCTACCTAATTTACTATTTAATGTCTAACCCGTAATATTCATGGATATCGTTAAACACTGGATCCTTATCACACTAGCCATTTTCGGGTGTGCTGTGTGCACGATCGTGCTTTGTCGCTGCGTTTCCGTAGTCAAATTACGTCGCATACATTTCAGATACGGGGACTGACTCACTGGGTTTGCTACTAGCTTCAAAGTTTCGAAAGTAACATCAATGAATAAAATCTAGATTTAGCACACGGTGCAGGCAGTGTCAATGGTTAAATAGCGAGTGTAGCAAGCTCGAATTTTTTCGGATTCCGGTTCAAAGAGCCAGAGCGAACATAGGAAAAGAAATAAAGTTCTAATTTTTTGACATTTTACCTTTTAAAATCATTATGATAAAAGTAGATAATGTAATAAGCGAGCTGCGAATCTTTGATATTTTGGGTCTTAAACTCCGGAATACTCCGGATTGATCATGAAAAAGGTTTGCAAGGGCAGCGCTCAAAAATTTATCTTTTACTCGAAATTTTAATCTGGGATTTTTTGAAGTATTGTGCTCTTAAAATCCGGATTTTACGATTTTTTTCAAATTTGTCTCAGAAAAGCTGGGGCGACCATAATAAAAATAACAGGGTATTCGGGCTTTGACGTCGTCTGTGCTATCGATTAAGTAGAGAAATCAAAGGTACCACACCTGATTCCTGACCACATCTTCGCAAAGAGCTCAGGGGAGACTTGCAGTAAATTTGATTGTCTCGTGTCGTAACATCATTGCAAATATCGCTAGTGTGATAAAGGACTAGGTATACCTGGCTATTTCGTTTGAACCCAGGATTGACTAATTAATAGACTGCAGACTCAACAGGTAACTGGTTCGGATATGTTAATATTTTTACAATTATGTTTCTTTAAAAAACGTGAATTGCACATAATAAAAACGATGGCACTGTTGAGATTACCCTTCTGTCACTGATCATTTAAGACCTAAAGTGTCATTGTTACGACTGTAATACTACCTAATACTTATCCTATATAAATAAGGCAAAACTTCCTAGTTATTTTACGACGTATCTGTAACGACTTCTAAAAGAGGTTTCTTATCTTTATCCAAATTAGATTGAGCATTGCTAACTGGACTTTTAAAGTACATCCCCACAGCAATACTTACTAAACAAATTGATACTATAGTGTACCAGGTGATGATAATGTTGAATAGTAAGTAGCATACAACAGCTGTAATAACAAGTTCCAAGGCGCTAGCATAAGTTTTTAAGATAGAGTTTAAATTCTTCAAGAAAAAACTAGTTACTATACCCACAACCGCACTGTTGATAGTGATTAATATGACAAATATGTTGCCTAACGATTGAAAGTCATTGAACATTGAACTAACTTCACCTTTGCAGAACAAGATAAAGAAGTTGCAAATTACCGAGTCAAGATACATGAAAACATTCTGTAAAAATATGTCAACATTGGAGCCTTGTGTCTTCAATAAATATTCGTTGTATGTGCCCGCCAGGCAGGAGCAAAAATTTTGGAAGTTAATAGATAAAAAGTAAATGTTAAATACTTGTGACCAAAGATTGGTATCACTCTTGGACTGAATGGCTGCAGCATCAAAGTTTTTAATCATACATCCTGATGTTAGAATAGCTAGGGACATCCACTGGAATGATGATAAATTCTTCTTGAACAAGAACTGAAATATTAAAGAAAAATTAGTTAATGCTAAAGGAATATGGCATGGCTTGTATTCTAAATGTGTAACAAGCAGATCTTACAATTACCTATCTTAACTTTTACAATACAATAAAAATAAATCTTGTTACAATAAATGATTTTTACCTGGAATAAGAAGGCTGTTAACACTACTCTGAACTGTAATAGAATGTAGTATGACGTGGGGTCATAATGTGATAAGTTTACAAACGCTAAGTTGTTGTAGAAGCAATAAAGTAGTGAAGGTATGAAGTACAGTAAAAGTAGTTTGTGATTTGTCATAATAGCCTTGAGGAGGTGTGGTTTTTGCCTGAAACAAGGAGATTTAGAGATTATTTGATTTTAGTATTTTGTTTAAATAAATCTTAAATAAAATAAAAATTCAAATAACATTTTTATTAGTTTTATACTTTTGAAATGGGGAACACCATTGCATCTTCTGATGTGCCAAACTATATATTCAACTCTACTAATATTGAGAGTTGGGTCAGTTGTTTTAATAACTCCTCAAAAAATGGAGACAATCAAAAGCTATGTATGCAAGAAATAATAAAAAAAATTTCAAATGAGAACTTACTCTCTTCTAATAGAGTACAATGTTGCTGATGCAACAAGTTTGAGTAATTCTGCCAAGAATACAACAAGAGTTGTATTGTATGCATAGCTCCCATTTTCTGATTTAGATGCAGTAACAAACACTCCTGGAAAACAATACAATGATATTACATTTATTCAAATTAAAATTTGATGGTGATTTGTAATAACAAATCCATTAAAACCGAACCATAGGTACAAACCAAAACTTGAGATATGGAAGATTAGAAAACATTTTGGTTGGAGTGTAGCAAAGGGGGCGCTGAGGAAAAAACTTTTTGAGTTGCACCCTTTGGTATCCTCTAACCAACATTTTCTACGTAGCAGTTGGCAAGATATAAACTTATGCATACTTTTCAAGCTTTTTGTTTAAACAAAATATTGTGTGTGTCAGCCTATTACTAGCCTAGTTTAACTTAAACTTGTACACTCACCTTGAAATACGAATAATATTATATACAATACAAATACAATAAACGCTTCTTTATTAGGAAATAAAGTGAAGAACTCTTTCATTATTTGCGAAAGGTAATAATGTATGTTGACCTATCTACTTTTGAGCAGGTACTTTTTCTATAAGCTGCACTGGCTGCTGCGGGCAGTTTGGTTGGCACTTCTTCAGTAATTTAATTTTCAGTTTCAGAAAGGATTTTACATTAGTTTCAGTTTAAAGTTTCACTGAATGAATTCTGAAAGAAAGTGAAACTTGGTGAAACTGAAACTGTATTTCAGAAGGAAATCCATGACAGATCACAGAATTGACAGATTATATATATTTTTTTATTTTTATAAGCATTGGCATCTTGTTATTTGTTACGTTTTTGGCCATCAGCCTAAAACGAAATAAATATAAAATACTATCTTGCTGCTGTAACACAGTCAGACTTTGCTGAAAAATAACTTAAATGCAATGACTTCTACATAAAGGACCAGTTCATTGACCATAGGGAATAGCTCCATGACATTGGAGCGTAAACTGCAATTGCGCTCCAACTACGTCTCAGTGACGTTTTGGCCACGTATACGAATGGTCGTTACTTTACAATCTAAGAATGCCGAATTGCGTAGGAAACACATGCACTAATTCCGATAAACAGTAACCAAAAACAAGAATGGAGTATCTTTTTCCGTAAAGTATAAGAAATATCATGTATCACTTGTAAAACTTATATTTTTAGCATTTCCAATAAATATTTAAATGTTTATTGCTACATTATTAACCGGCCATGATTAGTTGGTATGTTCAATCAAATTCAATGCACGCCATCTACTTATTTTTTATTTGGCTGTCTTACATATATGCGCACGATGTGACTTTGCACCAGCGGCATGATGCAGTTGATTTTTTTTTTGGCGATAGTAATATTATTATAGATAAAAATATATAACAGATGAGTATACAAATTAATCAATAACAATAATATCGTTATGTAATGTAGTTTCAAAGCAGTCAACAGTTAAATAGTTAAAGAATTCTACAACAACAAAAGTGGTATAATTTTAAAGGAGGTAAAATGATAAAGATTGAAGGTTGGATTTGTAATTGACGAATCCCAATTATTACTGTTTAGAAATTTATATTTAAGGCATTACGTTACAACAATTTTGTACGCTTTTACCATGTTATATCTGGCGCCTTGGCGAGATTGATGACTGACGTCTATTTCAGTGCTCAAAACCGGTGGCCAAAACTGGAACTAAGTGTTGCCATATTGAAATGATATGTCATTGCCAACAACAGCGACGCTGTCACCGGGTCAAATAAGTTTGTGGCACAAGAGACTGCGCCATTATATTTAATATGGTATGGTTTATACAGGATGTAAAAAGAAAAATACCCGCGGAAACTCATAGTTTAGGCAGAATCGAGATTCTTTTAAAAAAAAGTTAGTATTTTTGTACTAAAAATATCAAGTATCGATATGGCACAATTAATTTAGACACTCAAAGTTTAAATTTTATATGAAAAATAAAAAAAAAAACGTGGGAAAATTCACACAGCGCCATCTAGCCCCAAACTAAGCAAAGCTTGTACTATGGGTGCTAGATAACTGATATACTACTTAAATACATACTTATTATACATAGAACACCCAGACCCGTAACAG
Source organism: Blastobasis lacticolella (assembly GCA_905147135.1). Taxonomy (NCBI): domain Eukaryota; kingdom Metazoa; phylum Arthropoda; class Insecta; order Lepidoptera; family Blastobasidae; genus Blastobasis; species Blastobasis lacticolella. The sequence continues at coordinate 13,233,117 of LR990041.1, forward strand.
AAATTAAAATTCATAATTTCAATTTCTGCCCGGCCTAGAATCGAACCCGGGACCTCTTGCACTTGCTTGAATAAATGCACTTTTAGTAAAAGCACGCAATGTAAAGCGTGCAGGCCGGCCGGCCGCGCAGGGTCAGTGGCCACTGGTCACGTGGGTGAGCGAGAGGCCTGCGCTGGACGATGTACATTGCGCGTCGCAATTAATAATTTATTTTAGGTAGCGAAATTATTAAGTCGTGGCCGCGGGTATGTTACTTGGGGAAGTTATTCAGTTTCATGGGTAGAATATGGGATTTCAATTAATGCTAGCGGTCTTTTTACATGATGATGCATTACACATGGCCATTAAATGCGGGTAGAACAGAAAAAAATACTTAATACTGTGATATGTTTAGTACAGCATAACTCAGAACGAACTAAAATTTGGAACTGGCACCTTACTTACTTTTGTTCAGCTCGAAAATAGCTTTCAAACGACGTATTACACATGGCTATTGGAATGGTTACCACTGTCTATACAAATTCTTGTACGCCTTAACAATGTTATATCTGGCGGCTTGACAAGATTGTTGACAAACCTATTTGACCCAGTGGTCTAAACCGGAACTAAGTGTTGCCGTTTTGAAATGTAATGTCAATGCCAACAACAGCGACGCTGTCACCCGGTCAGACATGTTTGTGGCACTGTAGACAGCGCAATTTTATTTACTATGGTAACCGTCAGAGTTATTTGTTCGCTCAACCGGTTCCAGGGTATTTATTTCTATGCTTAAATGACGTTTATTTCAAGGCCGTAGCCATGTCTTCACTCCCCTACAATAGCACAATAGAAATTGCAGGTTCTAAGCGACTTCTTGGAACATCCCGATAGCTCAGTTTCGTGCTTTTTAATGCATTTCTCTATCACTATACACTTTCACAGGGAATTTGCTACTCATTGTACATTGTACTACAATAATGTGAAATAAAACAAGTAATTAAATAAGAACCTGAACTTCACTCTACAAGTACCCAAAAAACTACCAAATGTTTTAAAAACTTTTTCAGACTGTTCCAATATCTTTGCTCTTTCAAACATCGTACAATCGATGGCGTACACGACCTTGTGAACGCACCCCGAATTGACCATGGAAGTTAAATTCGCTTCGCTATGTAGGTAGATGACCAAAGGCATCGACTATGGACTTACCACCCAAAAGGGACTGCGCACTGCTTTGACTAAAAATTGATAGTCCTTTGTCCCTTTCTAACAGTGTAAGCACAATGTTATTGGCATAATCACCTTCATTCTATATTGACAAGTGACATGTTTGGTGCTGCTATTATTGGAGAAATATATTTACCGTAAATTTGGTATTATTATGGGGTAATCCGTATAATCCGAAAAGTAGTTGTCAAAATACCTTTTGATCTACTGAACGTTTCTCCGACAAACGTCGAGTCGACATAATTATTAACCTACGACTTTTTGTTCCACAAAACAGATAAAAGAGTTCGGTAACGATTTATCCTACTAGTTCCTAAAGAGAAGTGACAGTACTTGTCGATACTTACATTTCGGGTGACAGGTGTCAAACTTAAATGTGTTATAACTTGGAACCCATTGGTTCTAGAATTCTAATTTCTAAAGATATTTATAGTACTCGTCGAGATCTACATTTCGTACGACAGCTGTCAAACTTGAAACTGCCATCCGAAATGTAGATCTCGACGATCACTAGCATTTCACTCTAGGAACTAGTGTTCTAGGACCAATAGTTTCCGAGCAGCAGGGAAACCTTGTGGTGGACCCTGGTGAAAATATGACCTTCAGATTGCATCCGATCCGGCTCTGCCTGGCCCTGATCGGTAGGTCGGTGTCCGCGCTAAGTAATAAAAGTAATTCGGAATTTGCATCAACAATGGTGGCAGCACTAGACAGAGACACAGGACTATCGATGGTGACTCTCGCTCTGCCCGGTTTTAGTCAAAGCAGTGCGCAGTCCCTTTTGGGTGGTAAGTCCATGGCATCGTATTATATGGTACAACCGCAGCGATTGACAGTGCATCAATCAACGGGGTTTGGTTGGTTGGGTTTTGACATTTGTTTGTTTTGCGATTTGCGACAATGCAAGCGACGAAATAAGGAAATATTTTAATTTCAATGTTTCATATATACTAATTAGAAAACGCTATTGTTTCCATTTCGTTTAATAGTGTTACTGTTACTGGTATCCAAACATATGATAGTATCAAAGTGTGTGCGTTCTTTGGAAACGAGAAATATCCAAAGTCTTTAGAGTGACGTAAATTTTTATCTGTTTGTAATCATAGTAAATGACTGCTAAATTTTAGCTATTGACTGTTAAGCAAGCAAGACCACAATGGCTGCAGATGAAGAAGACAGTACTTGGTAAGTATATCATTAGTCAACTCAATTGGTAAAGCTGAATGAAATATTTAATTGATTGGGATAGGCCTCTTTTTATGAGAATCTAGAGAGATCTATTCACAAGAAGTATTTTTATAGATAGCCAGACATTCCGCAAGTTTTTAAAGTACGCTCATTGTAAATAACTTATTTCAGGTTAATAGAGTTGGAGTCTGCTCTCCTTGATGGATGTTCAGCACATGAGATTAATACACTAACTAAAGGTAAAAAAATCCCTGAAAACCTTCGACCGGATGTATGGCTGCATTGTCTTAATTGTCAAGATGCTGGTAACAAATTGCTCCTTTTTGATGAAGTATTTGATTTGCCAAATCAGGCTGTTTTGCGTGATGATGTGAAGAAATTTGTAAAAGGCCTTGGAAATGATGATGATGATAAATTGTCTGTAATATCAGATATTGAATCCATAATAACCTTCTACTGCAAATCTAACTCTTTAAACTATTTAACAAATAATGGATGGATAGAGTTATTATTACCATTACTAAGTTTGAAGTTGCCTCGTGGTGATACTTACAATTTATTTGAAAAAGTATTGACACTTTACATTCCTAAAGGGTGCAAAAGTGGTGTGCCATTTCATATTTTGAGGCTTATACTTCAGTATCATGACCCAGAGTTGTGTTCTTTCCTAGACACAAAAAGAATAACTCCTGAACTATATTGCTTGCCATGGCTAAGATCTCTCTTTGCTAGTACTTGTACATTAGAAGTGACTTTATTCATGTGGGATCTGTATTTCCAGCGGTCTGATCCTTTTTTCATATTTTTCCTTTGTCTTATAATGATAATTAATGCCAGGGAACAGTTATTGAAAATGAAAAGTGAAGATAAAACAATCGTTATTCAGACATTGATCAATATGCCTGCTGATTTAGAAGCTAATGATGTTTCTGACTTTTGCTCATTGGCACATTATTATTCTTTAAAAACACCAATTTCATTTAGAGAAGACGTTTTGGATGTATTGTTCTCTGAAAGTGGGGTTGAAATTAACTCTAAATTGTATTCACAAGCTTTATGTTTACCAGTTGCTGTGCATGAGTTAATTGAAAGTGCTACAGTGGATGCATCAGATGTTGATAATGTTAAATTCTTCCTGGTTGATTGTAGACCAACTGACCAGTACAATGCAGGCCATTTATCCACTGCCTTCCATTTGGACTGTAACCTAATGTTGCAAGAGCCAAATGCGTTCAATACTGCAGTGCAAGGTTTGTTACATGCTCAGCGTCAGGCGCTCGCAGCCGGTTCCCTAGCAGCCGGGGAACACTTATGTTTTGTTGGTTCAGGAAGAACTGAAGAAGACAGCTATGCTCACATGGTTGTTGCATCGTTTCTAAAAAGGAATACAAAACACGTTTCTATGTTAGATGGTGGGTTTGTAGCTATCCATGACTATTTTGGGCCTCATATGACTGATTGCTTAGAAGAGCATAATTCATCTACATGTTTGGTTTGTGCACCAAATAACAATAATAATGGAACAGAGCTACAACAACCCAGAGTTAGGGACAATGTTCCAGCAATACAGTTGTTCAGTAAGCTTTCATCTGCTATGAAAGCAAAGGGTCAGGAGGTAAAAGGAAAACTTATAGAGTATATAGTAAATCCTAATATTCCAGTAAACAATGGGGAATGGCATGTATCAGCTGTTGACAGGAAAGAACAGAGATACAGAAATGTACCTCCCGTGTTTAGTATTAATGATGAAGAAGATGATTCTCACAATGATGTTGTTGACTCTAATTCTCTTGAAGAAATTGTTGAATTGAATTCTTTCCTTAGGCGGCAGAATGTTCTTGATAACTTTGCTTGTCAAGAAGTTCTATTAAACGGGTACATGCATGATTCTAATCTGATTGTGACTGAAACACATTTAATTGTTCTAAGAGACATTCCAAATAAAAAAGGTATGGCTAAGATTATGTCCAGAAGACCTTTATCTACTATAGTTAAAATAACAGCAAAGAAAAGGCACCCTGAACTGATAACTTTTAAATATGGAATACCTGATGGTGATAATTTGTTGATAAAAGATATGGATAGATTTCTTATCCCTAACGCTTCAGTAGCAACGAAAGTTGTATCTAACCAAATAGTCCAGCAACTAGATAAGTAGCTATACCTTTAATGAGGCCTCTAAACTAGTCTATCTATAAAATATTTTACTTAATTAACTACATACTTATAATCTTAATTAAAACCTACCATTGTTAGTTTTATCTTACTAAAGTTACTGTGTATGGTGTTTAACTGCCAGTATTTGTAGCTGTATGTGATATGTGTATTATTATTGGAGGATTGTGAGAAGGAAAAAATTCAGAATGATAAATATAAGAAGGATGCAGAAATTTATTACAATCAAAATTGTTTTATCAAAATTGACAGTATTTTGCTAATTATCATTTTGCGTTTAGATGCATATAAATGCATGTAAACTAAATGTATACATTATTACCACCTTTTATGAAAGTAACTTGATCCACATTAAATCTAGTACATTAGAGATATATTTTAGAAGTAAGAAATTATTTTATTTACCTATTTAAAATCTATTTTTGTTGACTGCAAATACTATTGTATAGGTACTTGTATTTTATTCAATGTAGTATGGCGATTTTGATGTTATAGATAAATCTGTCCTGTTAAATATAATTATTATTAAAATAATAAAACTTCAATTACATTGGAGAAGATCTTTTATTTAATGATATGTATTATAACCATTGTTAGGAAAAAATATGATTCCATTTAAGTGGCGTTGATTTAATTACTTATTAATTTATTCTTTTTAATTGATATGTTTCATTTATAGGTAGGTACAATTTTAACTGCCTACATATTTAGTTCTTTGGCATAGTGACCGTTTTCCCCCCGCCCATCCTCGCCCAGCCAACTAGCATACCACAGATAAGTAAACTAGATACTCATTAACTAATAATTTTAATTACATATTTACAAATGTCTAATTACAATTCGATACTTAAATTATTTTATTTTATGGCAGTCAAATATCACTAGAGCTCTGTATGGAATTTACAGCACCTACTTACAAAGCTTAAAAAAGTTTATGATGAATTAGTGCATTATATTTTACATTGTTCGAATAGAATTTGTTAACCCCTACACTTTTTACCATCTATACTATATCTAGATATTCTTGGCTATATAACGTCTCGTCGTACCACAAAGTAGTCTCCTCAGCCACTTACTCCACATACAGTGGAGGATATGGCCTTCAACCTGCCAGCAACATGTCGAACAGCGTTCCTTTAAGATCGGTCTTACGCGCAGCTAATGCAACAAGCATGGCACGAGAGCATTCCACAAATCCAAGCGGCCTTAATGTGAGCCGACTATGCTCAGCAACGCAGACTATACCTACTTCTTTACAGCACGTGCGCAGAGTAAGTCAGTCCGATTGACCACAGTCGTTGCCGCCGTTGCGGCCAGTGCTGAGCAATTGGGATTGGGTGATGTATTTACTTTAATAGTTGTCGAGGACCACCACCTTCTGGATCAAATGTCGTTAGTGGTGTTCCCATTCCTGTATAGCTGATGCTGGAATACCATATCGTATGCTAGTGCTGACTGATAGTTTGCAGAATTTCCTTCGGAAAGATTTGTAGCCTTATGGAGCGGTATTTCGGCGGTACATTATTCTAAGCCGACCTTTCGAGCAGCCACAATCTTTCAAAGACATAACTAAGATCTCCAGCGCACCGACGGAGCCTGGCGAACACCGATCCAGCGTTGCCCCTACGCCACCACCACGAATTCGTGTGATACCATATCCGCCTGGATATTACTGGGACCAGAAAAAGAGGACACTCGGAAAGCTATAAAATAAGTTTTACTAACCCTTAGTTTTTAACTTTTCTACAAACAATTTACTGGCTAATGTATATTTAGTTAAGTTTACTTGTAGCCTGAAATAAAGATTATATTATTATTATTATAGCGTTATGTGCCAACGTTGTATGTGGACATGACACACGGGTCTCCTCTATCTCTGTCGATGACTACCATCAGCATAGCTTTTCCGTATAGTATAGATAGGGCACAATGGGTGGTGGTTTGGTATAGTATGCCGCTGGCGATTTCTTCGATGGAATCTGGTCTTCTCAGTCTGTCTGGATCGGGTCATTGTCTTTTGTTTACTGGCGTTGGCGGAAAAGCCTCATTCCTCATGAGGTGGTCCGATGGTGTATGTTGGGTCACGAGCAGGCGCTAGAGAAGTGAGCTGTACGACTTTATTCGTAAGGGTCGACTGTCGGAGACCAGAAAATGGGCATTTGCGTTTTCTGTTTTCTATTTTCGTTACTGAGATCTTCAACCCGCCTGTGTAGAGGAGAAATTAGATTTATATTGTTCGGCATTTCATTGGCTGATCAGGCTGTAAGTTAAGGCATCCGACTCTTTTGCAGATTGAGCGTATATTCATTGTGGCGACTCCAGGTCAGGAAAACTGGCAACATACACTGCCGCAGAATGGTAAACGCCAGGTCTGTGGGGCTGGTGCTGACCAGTACACACACATATTCGATAATCTGCTCTAAGAGAGGTAGGGCACGGTGGGGTATCCCGTTTGAATTGAAGCCGCCCGACTGTGGAAGTATCTCCACCTTACAGAATACGTTAGGTATTCGAGGGCAAGGAGATATTGTCAAATTAAGAGATGTTAAGACTAAAGAAACTGTTGCATCAATTTTCCGACATCTCGTCCGCTAGCATTATAATAGTAAGTACGTACCTACTTCGTAAAACACTGAATTGAGAGTGGTACAGAAACATCGATTCGCCAACAGCCACAATACTGCAGAGTTCTAGTTGCCTATGAAAATGAAATACAATAGGTGCTCATAGAAATGCAGTGAAATTACGTAATTGAGTCACATTGAATCGTGGTTATTTACAGGCAGGTGGAAACCGATCCTAACAGAAGACGACATTTTCTACCGGTTAAGGGCTGAGGTAGTTTAATGTTGTGTCATTTAGGCATTGCAATATGCCGCCAGCCACATTCGAAAGATTATTTGAAATACCTATTTACATTTATTAGAGTTGGTTATTTTTGGAAAATCCAGAATCTACGACAGATTTCGAGGGGCCATTTTTAAATTGAGCCTGAAGAACTGTTAATTATTAAAGAAGGTAGTTTGTTAGGTAAGTACTTGGGCCATCCTTTTACCGAAAATGGAGTTCGAACTGATCCCGATAATATCGTTGCTGTTTAAATCCTTTAAGCCTCCAGAGAGACGTTGGCTCTCTATGTGTTCTCTACCGTCTTTATAACGGGGAATGTTCCGAAGTACTAACTTAACTTGATACTATCGTCCCTTTTCCACCACCACACCCTCCGACGATGAGGTAGATTTCATCCACACTATCTGGATGACTGGATATCCAACTAACGTACGGGCAACGCGAGCCTTTTGCGAGCCAACGCACGTGCTAGGTGCGACATGAGCTCCCATAGTCTTTCCTTTGCACTGTAACATGGGGTTCTTCAAAAGACATGTCTACAGGTAAGTACCTTAAAGGCCGGCATCGCATCCACTCACCTTAGGTTGCAGATGTCCTGGTGGCCGCTATCACGCGGACCATCCGTCCGTGTGCCTCTCGAAACAAAAAAAAGCAAGTCTCCTTTCTGTCCGTCATAATAAAGTCACATCGTCGGGGCTTCGCCATACACACTTCCTGTGTCACTTCTTCATAATGAAATAATTAATTAAGAATAATTTTTAATTGTCCAGGCATTCCTACTTCCATAACCTTGCTAGGCGCGAATTTCAATTAGTCGGCGACGCTGGCGCGTTGTTGCATCATGCATGGCGACGGCGCGCACGTGTAATACCAATACAAGACAAGGATTCGAAGAAACACATACTGAAATTTCACGTGTCTGAATCATATAACTAGCTCAGAATCTGTGTTTAAGAACTATAAAAATAGTAAAATTAACTACTATGCACGCGCGAGTTCACGTCCATCGTTCACGGCCTCTTAAATAATTAGAGTATCGTTAGCAATCAACTATTGATTCATCGCACTATATTGCACTCTCAGTCGGTTGCCGTTTGAGCGACTGAGATGACGATGTATAATCCGTTCGAGTTTAACGATCGGGCTCGATGGACATGAACTCGCGCGCGCACAGTAGATAGGATATTATATTTGATCTGGGTAACTAAAGGATTCGATTCTTAAAATTGCTTAGGTACCTATCAACTTATAGTAGTAGAAATAAGTATACCTACCTGATAGGTACTTATAATTAAGTAATTTGAATTAAAAAATGCAAAACTAAGGAAATTAAACTTATATTTTTTCCTTTATGATTAGATGAGGATAAAACATTCCAGTATATTTTATAATACAATAGCTATAAACAGCAATTGAACTAAATAAAATAAAATAGCTGAACCAATATCTAGGTATCTATGTATTTATAAGATGATAGGATTTACTTATAAGTAGGTAGATGAAATCTAAATAACCTATCTAAATACTTAGGTAGATATTAAATAGTGCCTCCCAAGGAGATTTGATATGTTTCGATTTTGGCGACACCTACAAGTCCTAGGCACAACAGGTTTTATGAAATACCTAGCTCTTTCTGAGAATTGACTTCAGTTCAGATAAAAATATTACATTGACCTGTGAAGGCCTGTTAGTACTTACAGGAAAATTAGTCAATTTTTCCTCCAAATCCGGACATTGATAATTACTAAGCGGGACATTTTGGAATGTGTTCCAACTCAAACCTCAACATTTATTTATATGTAGATATATATTTATTTTAGGATGACTTACAGCTATAACATTGCAACATTGATTAGGACATTAAATATCTATTTCAATCATCAAAAAGGATTTTTTTTAATGCTCGGACACCTTCCAGCTGAAAACGGAAAACGTCAGACCAAGTACAGGTATGATGTACTTAGTACCTATAATGGTCATCTTAGCGTTATATGACGCGCGCGAAATGCCAGGGTCGCTTTGATCATTATACAGGATTTGGCAGCTCTTTATGTTGTTCCGAATATTTTCAGTTCCAGAATTCCAAGGAGTTTGCCAGATAGATATCTACAATTGTATGAAAAGAACATAAAAAATTTCGCCACTTCTCTATTTATTTTTCGCCATAATGATACTTTAGTATCAGGCAGATAAGAGAGGGGAGTGGCGATTCATCCACCGACAAGTTATAGACTTTTAAATATATAATGATACTTATAACACATAGTAACAGAAATTAAAATTCATCATTTCAATTTCTGTTCGGCCGGGAATCGAACCAGGAACCTCTGCTTGGCAGACCGGCAAGCATCCAAAGGTTCCTATTGCATCTAGACAAGTGCAGAAACCAACACGCTCATCGACCTCGGACTTCGACTTCAAACTCCATTGCTTGTTCTGCGATCGATTTGTGGATGTTCAACACCTACACCGTATGCCTTACTGCCAGATGGGGACTTTAGAAATAATACAGAGCATCCGGAAGTATGCTGTCAAGAGAAATGACAGTTAAGGACAGTTTTAGACTTGGTGGTAGCTGAGGGAGTACTACAATTAATTCAAGCGTGTTAGTCTTCCCTCCCAGGTTCATCTAGTGCACAGGGCAGTATAGGCATAGCAGTGAAAAGTGCAGGTTTCAATAAATTATGCCAAGTTCTTGAAAAGGATTGTGATGACCGCCAGTATATTCTTAGACAGCTAATATTGAAAACGAAGCAGTATGATCACGAGACTTACAGTGAAAAGCATCTTTTGCGGAAACTGAAAGACAAGAACGAGGAGGGAGTTGTGTTCACTGAAGTAAATGGACGAAGTTCTATTGTGTGTTTCACGGACGTTGTCTCTACGATTTTAAATGACAAGTGGTATATTAACAGAAAGCGAACACTCAGTCTCATCGGGTACTGCGCGGGGCATGGATGCAGTAACACGTTAAGAGAAGAGGACGAAGACAGTGATAACGATCCGGACGGAGGCTTTGAGCCGTCTCTTCTCTTTGTTATAGGTTATAAAAACTATCACAGAAGCTAAATTTTTAACGATTTTAGGCACGTTCCAGATTATTTCCAGGCACCTTGGAATCCTGGAATAGAAAATATTTAACATCAACATATTCGAAACAATATATCTATAAGTGCTCTAAACTGTCGTTTACTACTTAAAAATGGTGTCCTGCCATCGCTCTGCCCATGAAAAGCCTATCGTAGCTTGAAAATTTAAGTTTTTTCAGGATATCTCGGCTATCCCACTAGAAAGGTCATGGGACTGTTTTGAGCGTCATCCTGGCATGTGTCCGAACATATTCCAAAAGGTCCCGTTTAGTAATTATCAATGTCCGGGTCAAAACCTAGTTTTCCTGTATTAAGTTTGTCTAGGTACCAATTCAACTCAAGCGCCAACGTTACCACGTTATGTTACACTCAATGTTTACGTATCTATTACTGTTTTGTGTGATATCAAGGCCGATATTTCGCGTAAGAAAATGACCTAATTCATATTGAGGTTATTTCCTTAAGCGAAAGATCTACCATCCTTACCTTTAACGTTATTGATACTCAGATGAACTTTCGGTTGACTTTTAACAAGTTGTTTTAAAATACCTATTCATAGAGATAAATAATAATTGACAATTATAAAATGAACGGCAATGAGGTAAGTACCTACTCACACAATAAGTTAGGTACCTACAAAACTGAAAATCATCATTTTCATCAAGCAACGACCAACCACAAATCACGTCTCGAGTCGGATGAACGTATAAGATTTTATATATCACAGCCCGTTTAATTGAAATATGATAATGAAATTGCGTCCTATCAAGCGATGTGTAAACAGAGTAATGTTAACGTAATTAGTAGAGATGGGAGTTGAGCTGCGCCCGCGTCGGTTTCTGCGCTCGGCTCCGGCGCCGTGAGGTTGGCCGACGGCTGCGCGTACGTCGACGGCTTGATCACGTCCACTGAAAACGGAAAACGTCAAAAATCCTTAGAGAAATCAGACCAAGTACAGGTATGATGTACTTAGTACCTATAATGGTCATCTTAGCGTTATATGACGCGCGAAATGCCAGGGTCGCTTTGATCATTATTCAGGATTTGACAGCTTAAGTAATAACAGCGGAGCGACTGCCATCTGACCTTCGTGACTCTGTTAACAGAGGAACCTGACCAGATTGGATCATGGTTACATTCGTTACACATTCAATCGCCGGAATGGGTAGGTTTCATCACGATGTTTTCCCACACCTTAAGAGCGTGGTGAGTCATTGGGACATGGCGGCATTGGCGTTTGAACTGGCCAGGTACCTTGGGGTACGAGTCGAAATCCTTGACCATTTAGGCCACCGCCGCTCAGTACTTAATACCCACATACAATACAAGAGCATAAATCCCAGAATTGGCCAAAACCGATAAGATAACTAAATTATTCATAACTCGAAATCCTATTATCTATCCTAGTAATATTATAACTGCGTAAGTTTGTAAGGATGGATGGATGTTTGTTACTCTTTCACGCAAAAGCTACAAAACGGATTTAGATTAAATTTGGCAGTAATGTAGCTTATAACTCAAAATAAGATTATAATTAAGATATCATTTACAAAGCTTAACAAATAAATCTGTCATTTGTTCTTTTGAAATAAATCAACGGTTGTAATTCTAGTATACGTTATATATTTTATTTATTTACCTACTTCTAGTTAAATCGATAACCTTCAACTATCAAACGCTTCATCGCCCGCCCAATGTCTGATGAGGAAATAGAGACAGTAACCACCACTCACCGATGACGGTGTCGTTCCGCATGTCGGCGAACTTGTCCTCGATGGATCGGAATTCCGGGATGGTGCTTACGCAGGTGATCTCCAGGCGGCCAGTGGCCACCAGCTGGAGTTCCGAGATGGTGACGTAGAGGTCCCGGCCGCGGCCCGGTCGCCGGCTCCGGTGGCGGCTCTGCGTCGCGTGCACCACGCTCGGCTCCAAGCGCTCGGTGTCTTTCAACTCGTCCACCTGCAACTGGAGACGTAAACAGTTAACTACCTTCAAGTTACATACAAACTTAAAACTAAGCATTATGCATAAACAAAGGTATTAAATATATTATGTACGTTTCAAGCAACTAACCTAACCGACAAAAAAATGTTGTCAAACCCCGGACCAAGTTTACATATAGTTAAATATTTTCTAAGCTACTGAACCGATTTTAATGAAACGAACCTTATGAACCACCTAGATTAAAAGCTGTTTCAAATAAAGAAAACCGCATTGAAATCAGTCCATCCGTTCAAGAGCTACGATGCCATAGACGGACACATAGCTCCACACATACACAGAGCCGCAATACACATGTCAAACTTATAACACCCCTTTTTCGTCGGGGGTTAAATAGTCAAAATTTCAATAGCCTGGTATAATGCAAATTTTAATTACCTACATTCTTAATTCTGTATTTTTATATAAAAGAGTTCATCGCGGGCGATCGCCTATGTTGAACTGTTGCCTTTTGTATGAAAAGGCAACATTTTCTTGGATTACATTTATGTATATATTTTAATGTGGTTGTAAGATTGAATAAGAAGCTATCATCCGAAATCATGAATGTTGGAGAGTTTAAGTTCTTTAAAATATTTTTTAGATATTATTTTTAAATTACCTGTATTTTTAATACTATTTTAGTTTCTTTACCATAATGATTAATGACTTATGGCTAATGCTAAAAAGTTACTTAATCAAGCTTTTCGCTCTTATCCTTACCATTCAGTCTTTTACCCCTGCTGATCAAGCTTTCACCCTGGTGCTGCTGCAACCAACCGCCACTGAAACTCTGAACCTCAAAGTCTTTTTATGTGGTTAAATAGGGGGTCGTGCTGGTCGTTTCGATGGGCTGGGGATTTTTCTAGGCGGACAGTTCGGTCACCAAGTAAAAAGCGGCCCCCCCCTAAGTTCGGTACAGTGAGCATAATGGCAGGCTGGACATAGCGGTATGGTGAACATTTCAATAAAGTGGACATTTTCATGCAGTGGACAGTTTGACACCATGTATCACGGTTACACATTAACGACGTTTGTGTTCGTGCCGGCGAGTAAAGTTTCCAGTGCTTCTTTGGGTGGGGATTTAGGGAACTTTGCTCATTTACCTTTTTACTGCCAGAGCAACGCATTGGTGTTCCCCTGGTATTGCTAATGCCTATAGGCAGCGGTGACCACTTTCCATCAGGTGGGTCGCTTGCCTGTTTGCTAATGTCCGACCGAAGCTTCGGCTTCGGCTTTGTCCACCTTCAGCCAAATAAAAAACCTCATCCGGGGAAATCTTTGGCTTCGGTTTGAAATTCGGCCGACGCCGAAGGTTTCGCCTATCTTGAACAACATTTTATAGAACTTTAAAACCAGTTTTTTTTTTATTTATTGACTAGCCAGGCATTTGACCGTCACCGCACCTGGTGGTAACTGACGATGCGGCCGATGATGGAGCATGCCTGTCTAGGAACAGCCTATTCACTCTAGCCTTGAAGGCATCCAGATTATATTGATCAGGGAACACACTCGCAGGCAACGCGTTCCACTCCTTAGCCGTACGCACTATAAAAATCGAGCAAAAGCGGCTCGTGCTGATAGCTGGAAGATCCAGGACATAAGGATGAAGCGCTCGCCCGGATCGCGTCTCCCGATGGCGAAAAGGGGCCGGCGGAATGAGGTCGTGCAACTGCTTCGCACACTCCGAAGTATAAACTGTGGAAGACCGACAAACGCGCAACCCTACGCCGATGCTCGAGGCTCTGCAGCTTAGCTTCAATCAACAGCGGATCATAAATTAATTTCTTTGCACGTTTTTCTACCGAATCCAAAGCAGCCAGTTGGTATATCCATATTGGCTGATCCATCCCAGATCACCCATTGCAGTACTCCATGCAAGATCGGACTTCTGCTTGATATAACTGAAGCAACTGCCTTGATGTGAAGTACCGCTTGGACCTTCGAGAGTATTCCAAGTTTTTTAGCTGCAGTCTTGGCTTTTGATTCGATGTACTGTCCAAAGTTGAGATTGGTTGATAGCTCAACACCCAGGAGCTGTAGGTTGTCGGTAATTTCCACAGGTACACTCCGGAAAGTCGGAGCTAGATGGAATGGACCTCGTTTAGCGGAAAACAAACACGCCTGTATTTTGGTGGACATTTGGTAGAACGACACTATATTGGCTTCGCCCCAATCGGACACTGCCTTGAGAGCCTCGTTCAAGCGACCAACCATGGCCTCTCGACAAGAACGAATACTACCTCTGTTGGCTTTTGCATCTGCCAGATATCTATCTGTACCTTCGGCTTCGGCCGAAGGTTGTTGCGATAGCCGATTAAACGGATTCGGCCAGAAATTGACCTTCGGTCGGATAATACTGTTTGCCTACCGATAAAGAATAGCTGCAATAACAATCAGACAAATTAACATTCAATGACATTAAACATTTTGTTTTGAGTAAAGGTAGCGTCCAGAGTCTGAAACTTCTGTTTCTGGGCACATTTCAGGTAGATCTTGTGGAGCAGGTACTCGTTGAAGTATGTAACCTTTGAAATTCGATAAGGACGTAGGAGATCGCTTCAAAACTTAGGAACTGTTATCGATACGGGATTTCCGAATACATTTCGTGAGTTTTGGGGCAGATAAAAGGTTTTATAGGCTTAGGTGTATGAAATCCGTGCCGGATTCTATATTTCTCCGGTGTAAGCTAGGCTAGGTCACTTTTTGCCGCCTCTAGTTATCAAGCGCAGCGAGCTAGAATTTTTTACGATTTTATAACTAACGTGAGATCAAGATAATTAAGGTACCTACTAAGTAGGTAGGTAATAAGCGGGAACTTGTAATTTCTGAATTTTTTCTAAAACACTCGTTTGACATTGTAGAAAAAAAGCAATTATTGTTTTATTACGTAACGCAGAAAATGCTTTATAAATTCTGTTGTGTATTATTATTATTGACTCTTATTTTATGTTAATACCTACCATAAGTTAGGTATGTTAAAATTGTCGCCCCTAACCTTGTACCATAGTGTCCTCAGGGGATTGATCGATGTACAACACAAACGCAATTCTACCTATGAATCCCACTGGTGCCATGTACCAATGATTCTTTTGTGAGTTATGTCCATTAGTTGAATACTAACTGATGCCCTTAGGGTGAGAGGTGACCGAATGTGTAGGTAACCATGATACAATTTGTTCAGGTTCGTGTGATAACAGGTCAGATGGCTGTCGCTCCACTGTAATTACTTGATCTGCCAATCCTGGATCATGGTCAATGCAGACCCCGGGCCCTCATGAGCGTCAGGACAACCGGCACATTAACGCCAATATGATGAGATGATTTAAAATATGTAACGAATATGTGGAATAGCGATTCAGTTGAATGGCTGCAGTTGTGTGGAATTAATATTGTGTAGAATCGCGAACAAGAAGAAACGCGTTTGTGTATAATTGAAGACTGTGTGGAATAAATAATGTGTTGAATGTCAGTTGTGCGGAATCCATATTGTGTAGAATCGCGAATAGGTAGAATTGCGTTTGTGTTGTACATCGATCAATCCTCCTCAGGCTCCAGCCTATTGAGCCTATTGTCAAATGTGGCACTGAATGGGCTAGATCCGACTCGGAATTCTTTTTTGCGGCTAGACGAGAAAATTTCTAGGTAAGGCAAACTACTGTTTATTCGCCAACTTATTAGCATCCAAATTAACAAACCTGCGTAACAGCAAAGCTATTTGCGCCGAGAATTAATCGCATTAGAATCGCTGTGAAAAAGGCCTTTCATCTCGCTCGGAATTAGGGGCGCGAAAACAAAAGTCGCTTAAATTAATCTGTAAAGCAAATAAAGACTAAAATTACTGTACAAGTAGGTGTACGAATCCGTAGCAATGTATATGTCTCACTAACAGCCGGAGTGGCGGACGTAATGGTTAATTTGCATAAAAGTAATTTCCTTGGGGCTTTGGAGTGCACGAGTTAAATACAGTAAACAAATCAAGAACTCGACGTGACTTCTGTTGGGAGTTTGACAAACAGAGCGGGCGAGTTTTTTAATTATTTGTTGTTGGTAGAATATATTATCATCATCTTAAGCCCAACATAACTAGTTGGGCTCCTATTGAGCGCTAATGAAGACCTTTACAATTTTGCGTCGAGCAATGCCACCTGGCATGGACGTTGTATGGACCAAACTAAGTCCAAAAAACCTGTTAGCCACACCCAACTCCGAGTCAGAGGGGAGGGGGCCCAAACTCCCGTCTTTGGAAAAAATCTAGTGGCCACATTTGAGATACAAAGTCGAGTCTGGTGTAGTTTTCTGATAAATCGATGATTGCTGGTTTGTATGTTTTCGTAGAGAAAATTTACGTAACGCCTAAAATTATGTATGATCTGTTTAAAGTGACTTGTCCTATTTGGTGACCAAACAATGCCCAAAATCACGACTTGGTATATCAATCACGCTACGTATATTGTGTATAAATATCTTGAATTATACAAGAAATACATAGAATATAAATTTCAACGAATACTGCTGCACATTATCCATTTAAATACATAATTTCCTGAACCAAACAGTCAGTTTGGACAGATTATACACCCGTGTTAAAAAAATTACAATCAGAGCCAATATTTTCATATTTTTATATGGAAGATGAAAAATAAAAAATAATTACTAAAAGCCTATTTTGACACCCTTTCAATAGGACCCCAGCTAAACAGCCTATAAGTTCAAACAGTCTACTGCTGGAATTGACTCTCCTTAACATCAGTGAATCAGTAGAGTGTTTTTCCATAATCTCCAACCTGGTAAGCGGGTTAGAGATCACATCAAATCATATCAACAGCCCATAACAGTCCACCGCTGGACTTGAGCCTCCTCCACTAGTGGTGGACTTTGCCATAATCTCCGCGCTTGGCAGACGAGTTAAAGATCGCAGTGTTAAATGAGTGTACCTACTCAGCAGAACGTGCTGCTGCCCATTTTATGGTTCATAATATACTAGCTGGTCCGCCGCGACTTCGTTTGCGGGTTGTCCTATCCTTCTGTGAATCACTATATATTGTTAAAAACCGCATTCAAGCGACATTATTTTATATTATGTGTAGATGGTCTGCCTTTATGACATTAGGAATATATGGACACCCGTCAATTTATGGGGCTGGTGCTACATTCTACTCTCCCAGACGCCACACTTATCTTCATCACAAATCCCAATATCATATCCCTATATTATCGCTATATCTATAGGTAAGCGCCGCCTGTTGAGGCATAGATTTCGTACAATCAACCGCAGAGAGACCTGACACGCTACCATACAATTAAAATATGCGAGGGAGGTTCAGTCACTCTGCAGCTAACTGTATTTATTGTATATATAAATCTGAGCGAAATAGATCTCAACCACCAGCCACCAACTCTCCACCACATTCTACATAAGCCGGTTCGCCAGTGGCAAGCGCCTTTCTTGTTTAGTTTTCTGCACGTAACAGGACCTACCCATTTCAAATAGATCAGAAAAATTACAATTGGTACGTGGGATTCGAAGTAACCTTTTCTCTTAAAAATAACGTAACGGACTAGTATTCCGAATTTTATTCGGAATTTTTGTTTACCTTTATTTTCCATTCATCTATTTTTGTTTACCGTTTCCTTGGCGAGCCTTTATACCTAGTTACTTTCTACTAATTTACGAGTAAGTCTGTGGTTGCAATTACTTAAATTAGAACCATTTATCGCAGGTAATCAGTAGCTTTGATGTTAACATCAATATTTTCAAACCTTGTTACCTCGTCAGATACAATCTAATCTAACGTTAATAGTTGCTTTGATTAACCGAACAAGTCTAATTACATGTCCACCCAATCTCAAGCTTCATATGATGCTGCTACAACTAGATGTAGCAAAACATAGACGTGTAGGTATGGCGCAAAAAGCTGACTAATGCTGCTTAGTTAGTTTTCCGTGACAAGGTTTTTTAGTTCGTTTAATATTCCGTCGCTACGTTGGCCTTATTACCCACTAATTTAGCGGGTATACAAGAGGTCATTGGTGATGATTGCTTATAATGGATTCGTTCGGTCGTGAAGCTTGATTGATGTTACTGGTGTGCGTTTGTTTTTTTTGTTTGAACACACGTACAGACGGCTATAGCTATATTGAAAGGATTCCGAAAATTCTTTCAGGAATAGGAAGCTACATTTTTCTCGAATATTATAGCGGTCCGACAATATAACAGCATCCCGGAGTAACCGAATATTAGGATTTTAACCTAACCACCTATGAAATTAGTTGTACTAGGAAATTAAGTAATTTTCTACTTAAAACCTACTCATAATATTTATGAACCAATAAATATTGAATATTGGTAGTTTCACAGTTTTAATGACTAGCTTTCCCTCGCGGATTCCCCTCAGCTATAATTTTGGTTAGGAATAGCGCGATCCCGTAAGAATTACTTGGGAATTTCGGTATAAATTATAGTACAACACCACTAAATTTCATCAAAATCCTTTTAATACCTAGGTACATCCTATTCTGTGCCTATGCACCACCCCGTTGCTGGTTTTAGGCCTCTCCAAAGCGCATCAATTTTATCGGTTCTTCGTTTTGCGCAACCAGCCGCTCCCATCTTTTTCATTTATCACAGCCAGCCATTTTTTATTATTTCCGACAGCTTTTTGCTTTTACCGGTTTTCCGCCGGAATGTCCCTTACAAAATACAACAGTTCGGTCTCGACTATTCATAAATTCTACTATTTGCCTAATTGCTTCTCACACTAGTTTGTAGGTTTTAGGTAGTCTACCCCTGAATTGAACGTCACCATCTTCAAGCGATAGGTTTCGCAATGACGACACCCAATAAATTTGTATGTATGTAACACCGTTAATAAGGTAACACCCGTTTTAGTATTCTGGTACGAAGAAAGTAATATCGCTTTAATTATTTTGGTGCCTGTGCTTGGACTGCGCTTTATAGGTACTTCACGAGGTACAGCGTTTATGCGGTCGTAACCGTGCACCTACTTATATGATATCGAACGCTTAAGTAACTCGTGGTGAATCCGAGGTAAGCTGTCCAACGTGCAGCCAGAGGCGCCAGCGATCTATATATGAGTGCGACGTCCAGCCCCGTCTCAAGACCTACAACCTGCAATCTAAATGCATGAATCATAGATGTTATAGGCTCAGTTACCACTTACCACCAAGTGGGCTGTCTGCTAGTTTGTCACTACGTAGAAAAAAAGGTGAGCAACATATAACATACAGGCACATATTTTGAATACGGCATTCACAATGATTCGAAACCATTTCCGAACGATTCGACACGAAATTCGTGAGCGGCGAATCCGTGTCGAGCGATTCAAAAACTGTTATTCAGAATCCCGATAGATTCCACGGAAACTCTACTCTCTATAACATATAAAAATTTCATCAAAATTAATTGAAACCACATTTTCCTAAGAACTTTTGCGGGGTCCTTTGTCGATTCCGTATCCGAATCCGATTTCCGAGCCATTGTGAATACGGCTACTGATCAGAATCCTCTTACTGATAGATATTTCCTTCCGTAGCAAAAATTCAAATACCAACAGTCTATTATTTTTTAACAGTAGTTAACATTAATGCTAAACAGTTATTTCGACGACAACACAATTAGTATGCGGTAAGCCGTGAATTAGTAGGCAACTAATTGGCACCCTATGAATCTCTATTAAGTATTTCATGTACATTTATATAGGTACTTATGTAGGCAAATAAAGTATAATAATGTCTGTAGCGGGGTAATTGTGAGTAGTGTGGTTCTGGGTTTTGTCTGGTTTTTATCCTTTATTTATGGATCTGTGGGTATTTTATTGTTGTATCACCTCCGTATGTATTTTTTTTTATTGTTATAAGTGATGCTTTTGTGTGCACTACATCTCTGTTGTTACAATCCTGTGCTTCTCTCCATGCCAAGGTTGTCTGGAAGAGATCACATTAGTGATAAGACCGCCCTTTGTACTACCTGCCATATTTTTTGTATCTGTACTCGTGTTCTCTTTTGTGCAATAAAGAGTATTGTATTGTATTGTATTTTTCATTATGTTCCACTTCAATTTATGGACCAGCCCCGGGTTCACATGGATTGAAACCTTAACAAATTATACACCTAAACCATTCTCATGATCACTCTGTTTATTGGTGAAAACCGCATGAAAATCCGTTTAGATGTTTTTAAGTTTACCGTGAACAGGCAGACAGAAAATTTTTTTCTAGGGCTTTGTTTATCGATCTTACTGTGGTAGGTACATACTAAACGTACCCCTGTCAAAAATCGAGTCGAATCAAGAGCATCGGTTAGTCTATAATACGTTGTTCGAATAGTACCTATAGGTATCCGAATCCGTCTCTCAATCGAATATAATAGCTAAGAAACATATTTGAATGACGATGTGATATGCGACAGAGTCCAATAGGTATCTAAAACATTCCGAATCACTCGCTAGACGGCGCCCCAACAATTTTGGTAATTGAAATCCCTTGAAATAGGTACTTAACAAAGAGAATATTAACACTGGGTACGTTGTACTGGATCATGTTGTATATATCAAAAGTTTTCAAAGGTTTTAATAAATTATTACAAAAAGAACAAACATCAATTTGACTAAGTCTGTTCGTTTCATGGACGCTAGGATCAAGAATGAACGTAAATTAAATATAAAAGGTTTGTATTAAAATGGAACATAGTGCCTACTTACATAAATATATTTTTGATACATTTATTTCAACCTTTAAAAGCTATGTTTGCATTAATAATTTTTTGATTATTAAGTTAATATCAGTTGGCTGCATGACATCACAAAAAAGTACCAAAATTGTGGGATCGCCATCTACTGATGCTGAAACCAACTGACAATACCTTCTGGAAAACTGCTCATTGCACCAACAGGGCAACACATCGGCTAAGGCGACTTTGTAAAAGGCGACTGATCCTGATCCGTCTAGCAGGTGGACTGGTATGGGCTCTAGATTTGATGTAAGTATAAGTAGAAGATGAGCCCTGTGAAAGCATTGCCTGAAACGACGTTGGGTGTTTCTGACGCCAATAGAGAAACAAGGTTGTTTTGTTGTTTTTTAGGATTCCGCACGTCAGAAAAAATCGGGTCCCTTATTATTGCCACTGTTGTCTCGTCAATAAAGATATTTTTATTATAGTATCACTTGTACTTGTGCCTGTCTGTCCGTCTGTCACAGTCAATTTTATCCGAATCTACTGGACCAATTTGGTACACAATATTTCAGTTTCTGTGACCCAAATGCGGACGTGTAACGTGAATAGACAAATTTCGAATAGGAGTCACTTTTGAGGGAAAAGTTGGAAAGGAGCCGGATATCGGATAGTACCAACTTTAAATATATATTTAGATTTCGCAAAAACAAAGAAGCGTGTTCTATTGAGCACCCCAATTTATCAAGTGTTTTTATATTTTTATCCATTTATGATAGTGATCGGCTAATGGAGCATTGCCAGTCGGGTATTAGTTTATGGTGGCCGAGAGATGGTACATTACAAATTTTTATTTTAAATTTCAGCATTAACTAATGAATATGGATCAGTCGTCAAAGCAAAGACCAGACAATCATTGACAATGCCTAAATCATGAGTTGGTAAATTAATATGCCTATTACAAAATGTAATAAGTAAAAAGTAGCTTAGCGAAAGAAGTCGATCTGTGTGGCGCTCCTCCTAACTCTGTAGGTGATCAAATGCTCGGATTTATTTTGGAAAAACATGGTTACGACTGCTAGATCCTGCCTGCTCTGCCGGCTGCCATCGGCTCCCAAACCAAACCACGGTGAACCTAAATTCTCACCTAAATTCCTGACACAGATCGCCAACCGCTGCAACTGCAATATCCTTTTTTTAGTATTATTTAGTATTTCCCCGATCCGCTCCCAGAATAACACCTTATCACTACAACTACCGTGTCAGTCACTATAAACGACCTGTGGAACGTAGGCACTTATCAAATTGGTTATGACTTCTTCGATAAGCACGCCCACTAGCTTGTGGCCCTTCCCGATGTTAAGCTAAAGGTTTCATTGCGATGTTTCCAGGTACACGGCGGACGGCTCTGGAAATCGAACTTATCTATTAGGCCACCGATGCTTTACAGAATGGTTTAGATATTTTGTTAACCGGAAAGCATGGTAGAAACTAGCATCTGAGTAACAGAGTTGGAGAGAACGTGAATTTCCGAATGGGCCACCTATTACGCCATTACCCAGGTCACCATAACGGTTAAGATTTTCTAAGTAAAGCGAAAACTGCAATTTAGTATCTGACATTTGAAATTAAAGGTATTTTTAATTTACAATGGACGGTAGGCTACGTTCGTACGCAAACATAGTGTGGGCAAACTTGACTTAAAGTATGTCGGAGTCGGATTCGCGGCGCGCGGCTGGCGGAACATTTGGTGCGGTTTAAACACAGACATCGAGAGCATCATAGCTTATGATTGAATTGGGCATTTTCAGAATGGCGAAAACAGTTTTGACCAAATGTTTTATGTAAAAATTTAAATTATATTTTTTACTTTTTCTTCTTGAAATTTGTATTCGTCATTGTATAATAAGCAATATTTTCTAATTTTAAAATAAAATGGCTTTCAAGTTATTCAAGAAAATAGACGAAACTTGACCTTCTCAGATACTTCTTCTTCGTTTTTTACTTACATATTACGGAAAACCTATAAGCAGTCCACGATCTTAAAATAACATGTAAAATTAAAACTATATACGGAACCCTTCGTTCGACTCGCACTTAGCCGGTTTTTCGGTGGCTACGTGGTAGGCGTGCGTGAAGGTAAGAGCGGTGGCGGCGTACTGCGCTCCTCTTACTATATTATCCCTTGAAGGATCCCATGTCATAGTCCAAAGGAACTGTGGCTGGAAGATCATTCTACATTCGACTACTACGAGCGAGAAACGTGCCAACGTGCTTACCTGGTTTTATCTGAGATTGCATCCGGGCGGCCTGGTGGCCACTACATTACCTCTTAAAGGATCCCTTGTCATAGTCCAAAGGAAACATTGTGGCTGAGAGATCATTCCACAGTCGACTAGTACGAGCGAAAAACGTGCCTACCTCGTTAACGTGCCTACCTGGTTTTCTCTGAGATTGCATCCTGGCGGCCTGGTGGCCACGTGGGAGGCGTGCGTGAGGGTCAGCAGCGGCGGCGGCGGCGTGCTGCGCTCCTCGCGAGCCTCGTGGGCGCGCAGTCCCCGCCGCCCGGTCTTCTCACTAGGCACCTTGTATTTGTGCGAGTGTGCGATAAGCTCGTCCATCTGCAATGCGTGTGCATGCGTGACATAAAGTGTACGTACAAATATGATGGCGACATTGTCCGTCTTACTAATAAGAATTGTTCATACGTTGATCATGCGTTGAACGCGTGTATAAATATTTTTGTCATAAGCCGTGTTGCAACAAACTTATCGGATCCGGTGGTGTTGTTAGAATTGACAAAAATAGCGACACTTAGTTCCAGCTTTGGCCACCACGTCGGATAAGTTGGTGGCACTATACAAGGCTTATGTCAAGTTATACACCCGTTATACACCGTCACAACAAATTAATCTGACTAGGTGACCAAAACTGAAATTAAGTGAATAATCCAATTGAATAATCATTGAAATATAATCTATCTGGTACTGTCGGACACAGTCCGGCCGTTGTCGGCGTGGAGTGGATGTGCTCCGGTTCTGGGGCGGCCAACATATCACTGTGTGTTTCCTTCCTACCCCCTCCTCTTTGACGAAAGATATTTTTGATGTCCTACTCAATATGGAAATTTTGATTTAATTAGGTTTGGCAATTCTTTTGGCAACATTTTTACAGTTTCTATTAGGATTAGGCACCGAAATACATAAAATTATCGAATGACAGATAATTATCTGTGGATAAATCAATAAAATCCATTTAATTGGTCAAAAAGATGCGGCTGCATTTGTCTATTCAGCGCGCTATTGCGCGCTGTTGCGTTGGCCATGCAACCATGAAGGTAGCTAACTTTTCAATCTCTTTGATTGGCATCCCTGATTTGCAGGAGATGGCGCAGGATAGGTAGAGGTGGCGATCTCTGGTGTAGTAGGACAAGGTGCGCTTTGGGTCGCTGAGCCAGCGCAGTATGTAAGGTCTTTTAGCCGGTTTCTGAATTGAGAATTTCAAATTGAGAACGTTTTTAAAAATGACATCAAAATATTACATTTCTGAATTAATTTTAAGTATAGTGTGTAGTGTTTTTAAACTCATGCGACAGCACTCAAACCGCTCCAAGTTAAACATCCGAATTTGGCTACCTTAACTCACCCTAAACTCTGCTCACGGCATGGTCTGCGAGAGACTCGGACGAAATACACATCAAATTGTAGAGCGTAAAAAAGAAGCCGGTCCGAGTCGAGAACTTATAGGCGATAACTTCGGACTATCGAGTATTTTCAATTTAAAATAAATAATTCGATTACATTTAGGTCTCCATTTTGGTTCGATTGTATTTTTTCAGCCTTGCGAATTTTTTTTTTAATCTTCTTCACAAAATTGTCTATCACCTATCTTTTTCCACCATCTTCTTTGCAACGACTGACGAAAAAGTTTTACATACATTCCGTTTCATGATTAAAAAAAATGGACAAAATTCAATTTCAGTATTCAGATAAATGCATAACTGGTTCAAATAATCAAATATTCTTTAAGCAATACTTAGCTAAAAGCTAATAGCGGATTATAAATGGATTTTTTGCAAGAGAAACGTGGAGAACTTAAGTACCTACTAATCAGGTACGTGAGAATTTCTCACCTGATAATTGCCTAGATTTCTCAATTCAGAAACCGGCTGTTTGTCTTTTCTTTCCTTTATAAATTAGGAACAATACCTATTGTTTACGAGGGAAAACATCGTGATGAAACCTGCACATTCAGACGACTGAATGTGTAACCTAGATCCAATCTGGTTAGGTTTCCCTGGTAGTAGGGTCACGGAGGTCAGATGGCAGTCGCTTGACTGTAATTACCTGATCTGCCAAATCCTGAATCATGGTCAAGGCGGATCCCGGGTCCCCGTGCGCGTTAGCACAAACGGGACATTAACGACAAGATAATTATTATATAGTTATACTTAGTATAGTATAGCGCAAGCAACGAAATAACGCGAGCCTAAAAAGTTTATCGATTTTATGTACAAACTGTAATGTTTATGTAGCGTGAGCATAGCGAGCTGGAGTGTGTACGTATGACAAAAGATAAATATATTTCTTGTAGTACTAGAATAAAACGACGCGAGGCGTAGGCGCGAGTCGCGTTTAGGTAAACGTAATCAGTCGGGTTCAATTCACACCGAAGCGGCAGTGGTTGGATATGTCTAGCTCGGCAAGTCAAGCTACCAGCAGCGTCGCGTAGCAGCTTTGAGAGTCAGTTCTTTGTTTCGGGACAGCATGTCGCAGCGCTCGCGTCTCGGAGGCTTTTTGGACGAGACAATGAGAAGTTCGCGCAGTTTATCTTTACCTTGACATCGCGCTTTACGTTCGAGGCGTGACACAAGACGAATGATGGGCCAGGAGTGTAAACAAGCTACAGAGAATGGTTATATTTATTTAGGTACCATGCGGTTTTTAATCGCGCGCAGTTAGGATCCTAGTAAACAGTCAACTATTGCGCGGGACCCTATTATTTTTCCGGGATGAAAAGTAGCCTATGTCGCTCGGGAATAATGTAGCTTTCTATTAGTAAAAATGTTCGAATTCAATTCAGTAGTTTCAAGGCTTACTCCAACTTACAAACATATATTAGTTACATAGTTCAATAACTAAAATGTTACTTCACACCTATTCTTGTCTCTCTCTCACTCTTCGGAAGAAAACTTTACTTCCTAAAACTTGGTTCTTTTATCTTGGTGGTCAACCTCTTCACTGCCTGTTATCAGTTGGCGTCCTATACCTACCAGCAAATGGTGACCTAACTTACTTGAACCTAACGCTATATTCGGATTGATTAAAGTTTAACCACAACACTTTGACATAAATTCACTGCCTAATTAGTATACCTGCCTACACAGTACCTAGTTACATCATTATATCTATGAAGTGCCGAGATAAAATTGTAGGTACCTGACCCTCAAGCTATCGATGTGAGAGTCCCACAGGGGTCGGTTCTGTCCGCGACTATTTTTCTGCATAATAACAATGTCTCGTCCCTCGAGAGGAAATCTGGTTGGTTCTGAGATCAATGTCGGTGATCGACGAGTACATTATGATGATTCCAGGACATGTACGCCAATACTGAAGCCGTCGTCAAAACTATCGTACTAATCCGTTCCCTATTACTGTAGGTGTTCGCCAGGGTTCAGTGCTGAGTCCTTACTTGTCGTGCACGAAAGCGCTAGGACTTCGTACTAGCGTAGGACTAGCGTATCTGGTATTTTTGGGTATGTAGATGACAGCACAGTAACGGATACAGATATCTGACAGACACGAAAGCCAACTGGACTATATTTAGTCTTGTCGAGAGGCCATGATTGGTCGTTTGAACGAAGCCCTTCGCCCGTTAAAACACAGGCGTGTCTTTTCTCGGCAAAACGGAGCCCATTCCATCTGGATCCAACTTTCCGGGATGTGCCCATGTACCATTGTCAAATATCCTCCAGCTTCTCGGTGTTGACTTAACATCCTATCCAACTTCGGTATCGGTATCTACATCGAATCTTAAGAAAAAAATGCAGCAAAAATGCACGGCATCCTCTCAAACGTTAGGCGGTACTTCACATCAAAACAGCTGTTTTAGCTACATATATCAAGCAAGTCGGGTCTTGTATTGAGTACTGCTGCCACGTTTAGGATGGATCAGCCATATATCAACTGGCTATCTACTGGAATCACTGGAGAAGCGTGCTTAAAGGATTGTTCGTAATGCAGAGCTGATACTAAGCTGCGAAGTCTTGAACATCGGCGTAGGGTGGCGCGTTTGTCAGTATTCTACAGGCTGCATTTCGGGGAATGTACGAAGGAAATTTTCGATCTAATTCCGCCGCCCCCTCGAAATAATTAATAGTAAATATACCAGCTATTCGCAGGAACCGCTTTGGCTCGATCTTTTTAATGCGTACAGCTAGGGAGTGGAACGCTTGCCTGCTAGTTTGTTCCACGAACGGTGTTTCCAAACAAAGGCATGCCATGCCACCTTCGGCCGCATCGTCGCTTCCCATCAGGTGAGACCGCCAGTCAAATGCTTGACTAGTATTTTATAAAAACCTACTGTACATAATTTAAATATGGCAATTTTTTTTTTAATAAGGAGGCAAACAATCTAGCAGATCACCACCGCCCATAGACACGCAACACCCCGGGAGTCACGAATGCATTGCGGGACTTGCGGGCATTTGAGATGTCGGCAAAGTTTCGCCGGTTTGGAAACTCTGCTGCAGGAAGCTGGTTCCAAACATGAAAACTTCGAAGTGGAATGTCTCGGTAAGTGTTGGTTTATAATTTTGTTCTCTATTTATATGCAAAGTCTAAGGACTGGTAACGAGAATTGAATAATAAACATTCCAAAAATAATTAAATTAAAAAGAAAGTGTAGGTACCTATATGAGTATCCTACAAATGTTCTGACCCCTTGGACCACTCTGCAGCAGTTTCCAAACCTTGACGATATCTCAAAGGACCGCAAGTACGCAACAAGCCTCGCAACTCATTCGCAACTCCCCGGGTGTTGCGGGTGTCTATGGGCGGCGGTGACCACTTCCCATCAGGTGACTCGCTTTCTAGTTTTCCATGCTCTATTATAAAAAAAATGCCATGTTTTTTGTTGAGTAAGTACCTTCCTCCCGTTGATGAACCAAGTGATGTGCGGGGCGGGCAGCGCGGGCGCAGTGGTGCAGTTGGCGCGGAGGGTCTCGCCCGAGCTCAGGTACCGCGTCGGGAAGTCGATTCTTGGGTGGTGCTTCTGAGGATCTGGTGGGGCGGGAGACAAGAGATTGATAGGTTAACATTGGAGGCTCTACAAATACAAAATGTACATCTAGTTTGAATGATATTCTTGCGTTTGCTCGCGCATTTTAGTAAGGTAGGTTCTATTAATATGTCTAATGGTTCTATTAGTATATCTATTAGATACATAATACACACATAAATACATTAACTACTTATATGAAAAAATATTTCAAGGTGCATTTTTTCGAAGGTATGGCAATCAACCTAATACGTATTTCCGTATTTTATAATGTCAGCTACGGTATGGGTTTTACACTTCTAGACTTTCCAAGATATTTTACACCAGTCCTTTACGGGCTTATACACTTGGACAATAGGTATGTGTTCCAACTCCCAGGCGCGCCTCGCCCGCAGTTAGTGACCGGGTAGGTAACTAAATACTTTACAGCGCTTTGTATCACCGCCACGCCGGGCTATCAATTATGAACGACTTCCTTTTCATCCATTAGAGGGGTTCCTAAAGCAATCTCTCCCGTTTCCAATTTTCTATCGGCATCCGGCTGCCAACGTAGCAATTTATAACTGAATTCAGCTATAACTAAGCTACTAAAGTTACGTTTGCACTAGATTAGCAGTTGAACTGTTGTGGTAATCGGTGACGAGTGAATCGTGTCCTAGAGCGATTGAAACCTAATCTTACGTTTTAAAAGAAAAAGACAAAAGTGGGGCACAATAACGGTAAATATTATCCATAGAATTTTAAAGAAGAAAAAATAGTGAATTAGTGAATTTATTTAGATTTCTGTTTATAATACTTATCGTTATCGTGCTTTAGTCTTATTCTATTGAAACTTAGGTACTGATACTACGCTGTCATGGTTTCGGTCATACTTGCAGGATCGAGGCCAACTAGTTAGGGTTGGCGTTAGTCGCTCCGACTGGTGCTAATTGTGATAATAGTTCGACTTTGCTGGAAGTAGCTGCGAGTCATTTCTGTTGCCGCGTCGAAAAATATTCTGTTTAGCGGGAAAATAATAAATGTGAAAGTAGAGAAGTGAATTTCACATAGATTGATATACTCGATGTGTAGGTACCTACAACAGAACTACCTCGCAGCTTACTTCCAGCAAAGTTGAAATAATTATAGATACGAAATTTTAACATGAATGTGGTGTGTGGTGCCGCCACCTCAAAGAATAGCACCACCCCATCTCTTCTCGTGGGTGTCGTAAGAGGCGACTAAGGGACAAATCCGAAAGGTGGGCAGCAGCATCTTTCTGGGTAGATTTACATCAACTGCACTGCGATCTCCAACCCGCCTGCCAAGCGTGGAGATTATGGCAATGACCTCCCCTTTCGTGGGAGAGGCCCGAAGTCCTGCAGTGGACTGTTATGGGCTGTGATGATGAACATGAATATATGAGTGTGGATAAAATAGTGTATGCTTGTTCTTCTTCTTTATCTTGGTGTTATAATCCGGTTGCGCCCCCGCGCAGCACGTGAGGGCCCAGGATCCGCCTTCCTGCTATTCTTGGCCCACCTCCCACGCTCATTCTCGGTCTTCGGCATCCCTAGTTGTGAGCTTATTGGCACGCATATCGTTCTTGTCTACGTCAAACCATCGCTTCTTGGGCCGGCATCTCCTTCCCGTGCCCGGCGGGAGCGGCATAGCCAGACACTTGTTCCCCACATTACTTGCCGGTCTGCGCAAGACGTGGCCATACTATCGAAGGCGGCACTCTTGCAGCTTATCTGCGATGTCACGGACGCCAAGGCTACCCCGAATGTGGGCGTTTCAAATCCGATCCTTCCGTGAAACTCCATATATCCACCGCAGCATCTTCATTTCTGTGACGCGCAGCTCCAGCTTGTGTCGCTCTTATAGGGCAAGTCTCGCTACCGTAAAAGAGAGCAGGTTTAATGATGGTCTTATAGACCTGTCCCTTCAACTTTATCGGCATTTGGGGGTCACAAATGACACCTGTTACTTCCCACCATTTGGCCCAAGCAGCGGATATTCGGGCCTCGACGTAGCCATCGATGTCCCCGGTTATGTATAGTGTATGCAATTGCATATAATTAGGTATTAAAACACTCGTATCAAACAATTATCATATTCGGCTACGCCTCGTATGATAAACAGACACTTATGTTTAAAACACCCTTTTACATCCGAGTTTAAAATTTTATAGACTGGCGTGAAAAAAGGCATCCTAAGACGACTGTTTTCGAGTGTACTTGGAACATTAAGCCATGAGTGTAGTGTATGAGTGTACTTCACCAACATTTGAAACAATTCCAAGCAAACAAACTCATAAAGACCCCATTAGTGTCGGGGGTTGTTCAAATAAAACATTAGCACCGCATTGCGTCGTATTATAATTAGATTAGTATCTACCTACATTGTTTTGTGAAATGGATGTAAAAACATCGCCCCATTAACGGCATTGGGTTAAAATGGCCGCCTAAGGAGTTACGTAGTATTTTCCTTCCGTTTTTATTCAATGGCTGACCTAACAGGTGGCAAGTAAGTAGGTACTTCAGGCGACCCACTTACAGCTATAGATTTGCGCAAAGTTGAGATTTTCTTCTGCAACTCTATAACATTTCCTGGGAGGTTTCTTATTTTTCCTCCATGGTCGCCAGTTCAGCTTTAAGGAGTACAATGTCCTTTAGAAGACTAGGTGATGTCGACGTGGTCGAAGGTGACTGGTTCAAGTCCCTCGCCACAAATGAGCGACGTTGTCTTGAACGACCACTCGAGCGTAGCCGCGGCACATTTCCGGGCTTACTCCAGACGGCTGTACGTCAAGTAAACTTTGGACCTTATAACTCAGTACTTAAGTGCCTTAAGGCACATTCTGGCTTGTCGCACACTTATTATGACGCTATAAGTCACAGCGTGCGCGAGTGTTCTCGAACATCGGTGGCCCTTTTAGACCCCCTGGTATTTCTTCCGGTAA
Source organism: Blastobasis lacticolella (assembly GCA_905147135.1). Classification (NCBI taxonomy): domain Eukaryota; kingdom Metazoa; phylum Arthropoda; class Insecta; order Lepidoptera; family Blastobasidae; genus Blastobasis; species Blastobasis lacticolella. Next base: position 13,264,519 of record LR990041.1, read on the forward strand.
AATATGAAACTGGCATAATATAATATATTTATGGGTTATTTTTTTTCCCTGAATTTCTCTGGTCTTGAAGGCCAAATAACGCCATAGATTTACACAGGGGTGAAAGGGAAATTTAGGAATTAATTGATTAAGAGTTAAGTTAATTTAATTCATTTCTATTCACTCTAGTTCGTACCTTTACGGAAAGGACATTTTAATTAGATTTCCTAAATACAATTTATTATTGAAAATACTCAGATAACCGAAGTTTTTTATTGTTGAATAAAAATATGTATGTCGTGTCTTACTGGGTGTATGTATATATAAGGAGAAATAAGGAATAAAATTATATGCTTTGCACTTCTTCTTCTTCATTATGCACTCTAAAGGGGCCATCTCCACGAGCGAGAGAATCGCGACGTATCCGCGCTTCTATCGTCGGGTAATCTCCACGTACGAGCGATTATTCCGCCAGCGTATCGTCGCGACTGGTAACGGAATCGCCGCATGCCCGCGGCGACTCGTAACGGAATCGCCGTGTTTCCGCGACGAGGCGTTGTGCAGTTTTGTTGAAAGAGTTCAGTTAGGTGCCAGACGAGAGCGAAATAAGTAGTGTCTCAGTCAATAAAATATTTTTTTATTATGGAACGCAACGCTGAAATGACGCTGCGTTTGACAGCGCCAATGTTGCCAAGCGCGCGCCCGCCGCGCGCTCGCTGCGAGAGCGCCACGATAAGCGGCGAGCGCGCGGCGGGCGCGCCACCAGTCGCGACGATACCGCGGCGATACGCCGACGTTACGCGCGCACATTGCCACTCGTCGCATCGCCGCGATAACATCGCCGTGTGGAGACGCGTACAATTGAAATCATTGAAATACGTGGCACGACGATAATATCGCCGCGATTCTCTCGCTCGTGGAGATGGCGCCTAAGCTAAATCATTTCACACATAATATATCAGTTATCTAGCACCCATAGTACAAGCTTTGCTTAGTTTGAGGCTAGATGGCGCTGTGTGAATTTGTTCAAGAATATTTATTTATTTATTTATAAATATTAACAAAGTGTTATATGTTTTTATTGATATATGCCATAATTTATAAATTTTTATTGCACAGGTTCAGCAAAAATAAAATATTTATTTTTTATATAATAGATAATATAATATTAAAGATTTTGTTTGTTTGTCGTATTGCGCTGCCACCCGATTATTAACGTGAAGGAAGGTTCCTACCCTAGGGAGGGGTGCGTTGGGTTGACGTGGGGGTAGGGTAGCGTGAAGGTAGAGTACGCTAGGGATGGTAGGGTAGGGCTAAGATAGAGATGGGGTAGGGGCAGATTAGAATATGGCAGGGTAGGGTAGTGGTTGTGTAGGGTAGAGTAGGGTAGGGGTATTCCACCAATCTGGGAGTAGCCTTTCACTATCTGTGGGCAATCGATTCTAAATTAACTATAAGCGGACGATCCTCGTCAGAGCTTTCATGTTCTTGAAAAGGTTCCTCTTAGCATCGATGTTATTGGTTTCATAAGACAGTAAACACAAAAATTTTCCAGTCCCTCCTTACCCATAGTTTTATGAAAACTAATGGACAAAAACAATAAATTTGATAGCTCCAATTAACCACGAACTTTGTGAGGTTCTTTCATTAATTAACACCATTGTTGAAACTTAATTAATTCGTAAATTATTTAACAAGTTTTGGCGTAAACACTTTATTCCACGGCAACAACAAAATAAAAACAAGGTAAGTAATAAATTTTAGTCGCCCCATCTCAACCTTAATTAAATGTCGAGAGAATCATAATGCTTAATGGATTCTTTGTTTTAATTCTGAGTAATGTAGGCACGCAGATAAATGCGTAGGTATTTAAATCTCATAAAGACTTTAGAAATAAAAATAGGTAAGTTAGGAAAATTACAGACCAAAAGCAGCAATGAGGTTCCTATTATGGATTGAGAAATTAATTTAACTGGTAACAAAAGCTTGAAATTATTATTATGTGCCACCAATTTATATTTCGAAAATTCTGTTTTTGCTGTTTTGTTTTGTTTTGTTAACTTTATAATATAAAGAAGAAATTATCAATCTGATATTTTCTATAGGAATGTTCTTGCGCGATAACTTTGCTTAGTGCTATATTGTTAAAATTATTTTTAGTTGAATAGATGAAAGGGTTGTATAGGTATGTTTAAGCTCGCCACTCGTTAGGTGTGCCATAAATTACTTCTGGCGAAGTGAGGTTGACCCCTTGGTCATCTTTCGCTGGGGATCCCGCAACTGATTGGTCACTGGTTTTTAAATACATAACAATAATGATACCGCACATGTTCAGGTAAAAAATATTTTATTGTCACGACCACCTTGACATGTTTCAGAGTCCCCCTTTATTACTAGACTGCGACGGAAGGAGGGTTATGTTTATCGAGTGTATGTTGTCATAGTATATTTTTCTGCAATGAGCTACTAACAGCCCTAACGGCTCAATGGATTTTAAGATATGAGGTTTTGTTAGATTAGTAAGACGAATCTAACAACTTTACACTTCTAGTGACAGTATATAAAAACAATAAATTTAAATAGCGGATTTTTTGTGCCATTTTGTGACTTTCAAAAACCTTTTTCTTCAAATCAATCTAATGGGATATCAACATATAGATCTTTACAAGGCAATTTTAAAAAGGAAAAAGAAACGGACTCATGAGCGACAGCAATAGGGCTCCGTTTGGTCTTTGGGGCGGAACCCTAAAATGCTAAAATAAAAATGGCGATTTGAAATAGGTAAGTACATAACATAATATATTATCGAACGAAAAAAAACAGAGATTACCATCATTTTATGGAACACAACTTTATTTTTTTGAGTTACATGTGCGCTAGTATCCAGCTCAAGAAGCTGGTGACTCTTGCGAAAGCCGACGGGAAGCCCAGCTCGCAGCCATCGAACGCCACGAAGGAGCTGACCCCGACCAGCAAGTCGATGCCGCCGCTGTGCACCACCAGCGGCCCGCCCGAATCTCCACGGCAAATGCCGACACCGCCGGCGCCGTTGGTGCAAATATTCGAATCCAGCACAATATTCCCATAAACCGCCCTACACTGGTTCAGTGGTATAGTCTGCAGAAATATATTCCTCACCATCGTCATGGTCGTCGGGTTCGTCAAGTCGGAGTACCTTCCGTATCCGGACGCCTGAGCCCACATTCCTGTGAAGTCCATGGCGGTGTAGCGGCCGAAAGGCAGCGTTATAGGCCTGATCATGTGCGAGAATGGCACTATGACGGGCAGCGCCACCATCATCACGTCATTGGCGAGGGTGTGCGGGTTGTATAACGGGTGCATGGCGACGTTTGACGTCGGTATCCTTAGGCCTCCATGAAATAAGAAAGCCGATCCCAACACCACTGTGAACCTCCATGCTTGGAAGCGGCCGTCGTTCCAGCAGTGCGCGGCGGTCAGTACTCGTCTGTCGGATAGAAGGGAACCTCCGCAAGCTGACGGTCCAGGCAAACCGAAAACGTCTATGACCAATCCAGCCAAGTATGGATGCGCGTGTACCGGTGCTACGGCACCTCCAACAATTGGCTTGACAGGACCAAAAGTGGAAAACGAAGTCTCGGCCTTTCTAATTCTTTCGGCTTCTACGGTTCCCACCTCCGCATGCCATCCTATAAACCCTTTGCTATAAGACCCCGTTATTAAACACGCACAAAGCAATGCTAAAACCGGAAACACGCGCATGTTCACTACCAAATTAAATAATACTACTCCAATATTATTATCATCGCACCTTGTTTATATTACAAATTTGTTGTATTATCTCTTATTATCACTTGTGTTTAATTGCAGTTAATCTCGAATATACTTTTATTGCACTAAGTACTTAGGTGGCGTAAATTACGTCTAGAACAATTAAACACAATAAAAAGATTAATAAATAAAGAAACATTAGGAGTCATAAATAAGGCGATTTGATTAATCTACACCTTGTATCGTATCGTGATATCTAATTACGATGTTACTATTTATAGTGCGATTTACGGTTACCAATAATTTCAAATTCTAATAATACAGGAAAATTGAAAAGAAAATATTGTCCAAACCCGGACATTTGAAATAACAAGCTGAAAATTTGTGGAAATGTAGAGAATAGTTACTGAATCGAACCGCCGCCATATTCGATTTTTCGACTTTTAAGCGTAACGATTGAACCGGGCGTCCAATTTTACTCTGTGTGTTGTCTCAATCTGTGTTCTAATATCGAGTTTATTATATTATTATTATTACTATTGAACATTATTTTAAATACATAATTAGGCACTAATTTCCTACATGTTTACAGGTAACACACTCAACTTCGCATCGCACAGGGGCTAGGCATAGGCTATCGAATCAATTTTCTAAGCTACGATTCTGACACATCTGGGCAACCATTACCAAGCCGAACAATCTACCTTCTCTTGAAGCGTTTCTTCGAATTAATAGACCGTAGTGCTTCGGTCTAGATTATGCTAGATAACTAAAATTTTCAGAATAAGATATTCGTAGCAGACTTATAAATCACACAAACTTTCAACTGTCTAGCTTTTATAGTTTGGTTTGGCAATGACTGTTTTGTTTCATTTCTCATTCAAACCTCTAGGGCACTTCCCGAAGTCCTAGGAAGCTAAAATTGGGATGCAGGCTATGATTTGAACATAAATAACAGGAAAATTAAGATCATGTCAAGGCAGACCCCGGGCACTTGTGCGCGAGAGCACAACCGGGACATTAACGCCAAGATGATGATTTTTAACACGAAAATGAAGAAATCTGTGAATTTTAGCCTCAAACTCCTTGAAAAGGGGGGTGCAGTTCTGTGTATAAGATTGTACCTACAGGGCAGTGCTGAAGTTCTAGGAAGCTCTTTGGTATGCAGGCTAGAATTTGCTCACAAAGAACAAGCAAATTAAGAAATATTTGACTTTAAGCCTCCAACCACCATAAAGTGGGTTGCAAATATGCATAAAAATCGAGTGGGGCTGTGTAACACACGGCCGTTGCCAGGTTTGAGATGCTCTCGAAACCGGCTCACTTACTCGGCGCCGTACATTGGGGTACCCACGTGTGGCCCATGGCCCCCTTGACGATAGCCGTGATTTGTGTGTATGGCTAGCTCTTGCAGGGGCTGAGGTAGACGCATTTAAAATTCATATTTATTTTTACAGAACTAACTAGCATGACAAATAGGCTAGATTCAGTGTTCGGCTGACGCGACGCTGATGTCATCATAGCTAGTATCAGTTGATCATTGTCTCTGATAGAGAGAAAGGGAAGAAAGAACGGCGAAGCTCTACTTTCTGGCCAAAATGTATATTTATAGAATTAATCTTTGTGTTTGGCTCTTCTTGAGATCAGGGGTTCTAAAAAGGCCAGATTAGCGTTTCATATTATGATTGGCCAACGGATCAGATATGTTTGTAACATTCGAATATTAATCATAATATGAAATGCTAATGTAGTTTTTTTAGACCCCCTGATAACTTTATTACACTGAAACCGTTAAGAGCTTACGAGGCTTGGCAACGAATTTTACATGACATGTGTTTGTGGGAACTCTTTTTCTCTTTCACATTCATAAATTTAATCATTATTATACAAGGTTATTGCGTCATCATGCCCAACTTACTCGTCTTCTCCGGAGTACCTGATTTTGGAAGCTAGTTTCAGAGGTGTCAGAGTCATCCTAGGTGTAATTTACTGCCCCCCTAATATTGACTATTTCTCTCAGCTAGACGCTCTTTTACTTTCCATTTCTTCGGAGTACAATCACATGGTAGTCATGGGAGACTTTAACACGGACCTTCTGAAAAGTAACACAAACAGTCGGAAATTGTTGTCCATTATTGAATCTGCTAATCTTCACTTGCTTCCGCTTAATCCGACTCATACTAACATTGAGACTCCTGATACCTGGCTTGACCTTATTTTGTCATCCTCGCTTGATTTATCTATTAACCACGGCCAATTGTCTGCACCGGGCTTCTCTAGACACGATTTAATTTATTTGTCGTACAACATCAAACCGCCAAAGGTCAAGCCGGTGTCTACTGTCTTGCGTGGTTTTGGGAGGATGAACACGGGCGCACTTGAGGCTGAAGCAGGAAGATTGGACTGGAGCGGGTGTTATGCGGCGCCTACAACTGACGAAAAGATAGCAATTTTCTATGATAGCATCATCTCTCTGTTCGATGCCCATGCACCCGAGCGTCCTTTCAAGATTAAGCGGCCACCTTGTCCATGGATCACTGCTGGTGTTCGTATGGCTATGGCCAAGCGAGATAAAGCTTTTCGCAAGTTCAAGAGAGATCGCACGGGGGGTAACTGGGAATCCTATAAGTCAGCTCGTAACACCTGCAACAAGTTGGTCAGGAATTCTAAGCGACAATTTTTCCATGAAACTCTTTCTAATTCCTATGCGGCCAATATGTGGAAGTTCATTAAGACAGTGGGGCTAGGTAAACCTCAAACCCCTCAGCAGAAGCTGCCGTTTAGCCCCGACACGTTCAACCAGCATTTTTCCGACACCATTCAACTGGATACTGCTACTAAGTCGGATACCGTCAGATACATTAATGCGCGGCCTTCGCCCCAAGTTCAGAATTTCGACTTCTCTCCTGTCACTGAGGATGAAGTTCGGAAAACATTGGTATCCATTGTTTCTAAATCGGTGGGTTGTGATGATGTGAGCAGAAACATGATCTTTTATATTTTGAGTTCCGTTCTTCCTGTTTTGACCCATTTTATCAACTTTTCCTTGTCATCCGGTTCCTTTCCCAATACATGGCGTAAAGCTTTGGTCATTCCTCTCCCCAAAATTCCATCTCCTTCTTCATTGAATCATTTTAGGCCGATCTCTATTCTTCCCTACCTTTCCAAAATCCTTGAGGCTATTGTTCACAAGCAGCTATCGTCGTATGTTTTCTCTAATGCACTTTTAAGCCCATTTCAGGATTCCGTCCTGGACATAGTACAGCCACAGCTCTTCTCAAGGTTACTGACGACGTAAGGGATTGCATGGAGAAGACCAGACTGTCGTTGCTTGTGTTGATAGACTTCTCCAATGCTTTCAATAATGTAGATCTTGATATTCTGCTGGCTGTTTTTTCTCACCTTGGTGCGACATCTTCAGTGACGGAATGGTTTGCATCCTATCTCCGCGGTCGTCGGCAGGCTGTCCGGGCTGATGGGTCAACTTCGGGTTGGTGTATCCTCGAGACCGGCGTTCCACAGGGTGGGATCCTGTCGCCTCTCCTTTTTGCTATTTTTATTAATCAGCTGACCCTCAATTTAAAGTGCTCTTATCACCTTTATGCCGACGATCTGCAAATATATGCGAATGCTGATCCTTCTAATTTGTCGGAAGCCGTAGATGCTCTTGTTAGCGATCTGCAAACCATCCAGGAGTGGTCATCTAAGTTTGGGAAACACGTTAATCCTTCTAAATGCCAGGCCATCATTCTGGGTAGTCAACATTTAATTAAACGCCTTGACCTGTCCCTGTTACCACCTATATATTTTAATGGCTCAATTATTCCATACTCTCCTCGGGTAAAGGATTTGGGGCACCATATTGACAGCACTCTCAGTTGGGCGGCACATGTGACTGAGATTAGCAGGAGGGTTACCTCGACTCTCTGTGCCCTTTACAGATTTAAGTTTTTTCTCCCTGCTGCTACCAAAATATTGCTTGTGCAGTCCCTGATTTTACCTGTCATTGATTATGCAGATGTGTGCTGCTCCGATATGAATCAGGACCTTCTCAATAAGCTGGATCGCCTAATGAATAACTGCATAAGGTTCATTTTCGGCTTACGTAAATTCGACCACATCTCGGACTTTCGCGTCAAGTTGAAGTGGATCCCTATCCGACGACATCGAGATTTGAGAATCCTTACCCTCCTTCATTCGATCCTGCATAACCCGGCTATTCCTAACTATTTAAAATCCAAGTTCCAGTTTCTATCTGAAACCCATGATCGCAATCTCCGATCCACACATAGCCGGTTGTTACACTTTCCTCTTCACCGCACTGGTTTTATATCCAACTCTTTCGCGATGGTGGCAATGCGGCTCTGGAATGGTCTCCCCTCTGAAATTAGACTTTTGACTAGCAAATTCTCATTTAAAAATTCCCCTTAATTACATTATTCCCCCTATTATTTACTCCTATGTATTATCCTATGTACCTATCTTTAGTATGTATTTGTTGTTTAACTATTTCTTGTTTCTTTGTAAAATTGTATAAATTTAGCATTTATTGATGTAAAGTATCCCTTCCTTCACCTTATCGTATTGTTTATCCCGCACCGTCTACTGTTTTCGATATTTTTTTTGTCACGGTTGACTGGTAGATAAGGCTACTTTAGCTTTAAGTCCGCCAATGTACCTTTAGTGCATAAAGATTTAATAAATAAATAAATAAATTTATGCCGTTTGAGGATGCTCATCTAGTCTTAGGATAGGCTTTTTTATTAATTTTATATTTTTATTTCGAACTGACTTCTAATTTTTTACTATCGCAGTAATCCGTATAATATGGAGTATATCATATTTAACTATACATGTGCAATGTGGCTACACCTATTTGACTAATTATTTTTATGTTGGATTTTGAATTACCAGGACAACGTTTGTAAGTAAAAAAGGGGTAGGAAGATATAGGGTAGGGTAGTGATAAGGTAGGGGTACAGTAGGTGTAGAGTAAGGAAGGGGTAGGGTAGTGTAGGGTGTAAAGTAGGACACCATGCGAACGAAGTTGCGACGGGCCAGCTAGTAGTTAATATAAAAAAAGTGTAACCCAGGATTTTATAAATTTTATGTTTAGGAAAACATATAACTTCGCAAACCGGAGGTACGGTGTAGCACTGTACCCGGATATGTTTCTCTGTAAAATTTACCGCTGCCCCAGGTTCGGAAACGAATTCTTCTCAATAAAAACGAGCCCACAATATTTGTTGCTCGACTTGGGACTTGATAAATGATGCGGCCAGCGAAATAAACCTTAAAACCTTTTCTTCCTGAAGGAGAATACTGTCCAGGAAATGTTTTTATTGTGTGGACGTATATTCTGGTCTCGGTTTACCATAACTCTAATTCTATTTGCAACGTGATGTGCGAGACTCTAATGTGAAAAGAAAACAGTCTCTTTAAAAATTCTGTTTCAGTTTTAGTACTTATCTTCTTAGTAAACCTTACCGGGGCAAAGGCAAACCGCACTTTGATGCATCAGTCTTTCCCAGGAACTTCATTTCGCCATCCTTCTCTATCACACGGACTAATAGCACTCCATACCAATCAACGGAAACGGATTCAGTACTTACCTAATGATCGTGCTATTTCTACTTTTTGGCCGATTCGGTCGATGGTTAAAAGATAGGCACTTATCCTGTTGCAATAAGGTTGAAATTGTTTGGTTTATGGGGTAGGCCGTCGCATAGAATTTGCAATGGTTGTGGCGTCGGGAATTCATCATGCACCCAAATAGAACACTAATGATGGAATTTTGAGCGTTTGCCGACCGTAAATACAGACATCGCTATTCCTGCTGCGCCGTGTATCGTGTGTTTATCAGTTATACTTTGGCAGGTATTATTGAGAGCCAGTCAAACGAGGTTAGTATTACGGTTTGGGAGTAGAGTTATTGATTTTGATGAGCTGAGGCAACTGAGTACGACGAACGGGACTACGGGATTGTTGGGTATTCTGAAGTAAGCCTGAATTAAACTATAATAGTGGAGTAAGTATAATACTGACGGGGGGGGGGGGGGGGGGGTCTCTCTGAGGACAAAATTCATAACAAGAGACAAGTTACTGATATAGCGCATAGAATTAGAAGGCTGAAGTGGCAGTTGGCTGCAAACGAGTTCCGTTGGCCGTGCGGTGTCCGGCAGAGTAGAATAGCACCAACCCCTTACACTCATGGGTGTCGTACAAGGCGACTAATGTTTTCGAGGCAAAAGATCAAGAGTCTCCGTAGTCTGGAAAATGGGCAGCAGCATTTTTCATTGTTATATTTAAACACTGCGATCTCCAACCCGCCTGCCAAGCGTGGAGATTATGGCAATAATCTCCCCTTTCGTGGGAGAGGCCCTAAGTCCTGCAGTGGACTGTTACGGGCTGTGATGATGAGTTCTTGAGTGGAGACCGCGATTCAGGAAGTGCAGTGTGTGACACCCTCTACCCAGATGGATATGCGGTAAGCTGCGGGTGGATGCTGGATGCGACAAGCCTAGGACAGGGTGCATTGGAGGAGGCCTATGTTCAGCAGCAGGGTATAAAGCTGTGGTTTACGTCATGGGCTGAATATTGGATCTTGGTCGTAGCAAAGAACGTAGTTATTTAGAATCCTGATGTGAAGCGAGGAGTTCAAGACGGCCGAGTTAAGTACCAACTTATTTCCAATTCGTAATTTGTTTTTTTTTAATTATTTCAACTGATATATTTTCGCCAACGATGATCTACAGTTTACTTTATATGATCTCAGCCGTCATCAGACATGCTCACGACGCAAATGAGTCGCTTCGAAAGCAGCAAACCTGTCTCTAATTTCAGACTACCAATAAAGAGAAAACCTGCATTTATACCTATAGCCTGGCTAGAGCTTCGAAATGCCGCACTTATTTTAATTAGGTCCCTAATTTGGCAGGTTACTTATCTATAGGTACCTACTGATAGGTATTGATAGTGGACTGGTGACAACGAACAACCGAAACCGCTGGCAATAAAAGCATTACATTTTAAATGGAGTTTTGTTAAATGGCCTAGATCGTGTGCACTTAGAAGCGATTTTTGGAAATGCATCTCCTAAGGGTGTAAAATTTAGTGGTGAGCTCACTGCGGTGATGAAGTTCAACTGGTCCCAAAGTACGAAACGGTCACCTATCTTGTTCCTGGACTCTTTCCGCGTTGCTTAACTTTGGTTATCGGTATCGCAAGCATGCTGCCGTAGATCGAGGCCGCTTCTCCCAGACCAGGCGCTAAAAACTTGGGCGTGGCTAAATAAAATGTACGGCTACGACAATAGAGTTAACAAAATACCAGTTCATGGCCCCAAATGACAAAGTTAATTACCTACCTACATCCCATTACTAAATTAGGGCCGTTTCGGGCACGTACCGCTCTTTTACGTACAATTTCGTTTTTCACAAGCCATTTGTTGGCTTCTTTCCCGTTTTCAATTTTATTCTTATTCTTACTTAGTATAAAATAAAGTTGCTTTACCCGTCTGCCATATTCGCTAACTCCTCTTGAACCACGTGACAGACTTTTATACAGTTTTCACTATCAGTAAGAGAAGATATAGTAGAGAAAACGAAGCACTATTTTCAGGAATCGGCTGATGCTGAAGAAGTGAGCGTATTCTTAATACTAGGCTGTGCGGTGTCCGGTAAAGTAGAATAGCATTAACCCCTTACGCTCGTGGGTGTCGTACAAGACGACTAATGCATTCGAGACAAAACTTTTAGAATCTCAGTAGCTTGGAAAATGGGCAGCAGCGTTTTTCATTGTTATATTTATAACATTACGATCTCCAACCCGCCTGCCAAGCGTGGAGATTAAGGCAATAACCTTCGCTTTCGTGGGAGAGGCCCTAAGCCATGCAGTCGACTGTTATGGGCTGTGATGATGAATCTTAATACTTTCGGCGTTTGTTTAGGTATACAAACGCCTAAAATATTAGGATTCATCATCACAGGGCTGTGTTTTAACAATAAAATAAACAAAACATAGGTATATTTGAGGTAAATATTCTGATTCGTTACTCGTTTGCGTACTTAGTAATCCAAGTGTAAATAATTGTTTGATTTAGGTACCCCTAAGGGTATTTAAATACGGTCGAATTAATATAAAGCTCTACAGAGGCTGAATGCAAAACGATGCGTTTGTTAGAGCCCCTGTGTGGCCTAACGTTTGTTCGACGATACGTACGATGCAACAATTACAACAAATTGTTATGCTAACAAGGTGAGTATGTGGCGCTACTAATCTTTACATATGTAGTATAAAACAAAGTCGCTTTACGCGGTAGGTGTAGAGTTGGGTAGGGTTAGGGGTAGAGTGCCGTGTGGTGATCGGTAGAGTAGAATAGCACCAACCCCTTACACTCGTGGGTGTCGTACAAGGCGACTAACGTTTAGAGGCAAAATATCTAGTCTCCATAAACTGGAAAATAGGCAGCAGCGTTTTTCATTGTTATGTTTGCAACACTGCGATCTCCAACCCGCCTGCCAAGCGTGGAGATTATGGCAATAACCTCCCCTTTTGCGGGAGAGGCCCAAAGTCCTGTAGTGGACTGTTATGGGCTGTGATCAATGATGATGAGGGGTAGAGTAGGGTAGGTATAGGTTAGAGTAGGGTAGAGGTAAAATAACATGCGAACGAAGTCGCGCCGAGCTTTCTTATTTTGGTATATCACAGTGTAACTTATCTGTAAAATTGCGAATTCGTGTTATTCTATAACTATGGCCGCCAGGTGGAGATGTCATCCGATTGTCAGTTTTTATGGTGAAGTTCGAGTGTGACAGTGGCGATAAATGTTAGTTGATAGATAAGTAGGTTGATTTCTATTCGCTCTGTCTTTACTTTCAGTTAGCACAAATTGTTGTACAAAGGAGCCTAATGCCTTTGTGTAATGCGGCACAGCCATTCACGTGCCAAATAATTCGTTGCATACTTAGTTAGACTATAGGTACTTACATAGATGCTTGTAATTACGCGGTATAGCTTTCGGGACGCTCAGTCGCGTCATTGAGCATAAATGCAGACTACCTACTATCTAACGTGAATTGAAAAGTTTGACCGCTTATCAGATTTAGACAGATTTGAATAACGACGATCCCGTGATCATGATGCATGCAACTGCGTCGAAATATTGGGCTACTCGTACACAAAGGTACGCGGTAGGAAACCCGGATCATTGCTTTAAATAATCTTTCTTTAAATGTGTAATAATAACCGCGATAGTTTTAAACATTAGATTTGCATTTACGTGTTTTACCACATGTGCGACGCTGGGGCGGGTTTACAGTAGGTATGTCAAAGTAGTCATGCCAATTAAGACAATAATTAAGAGGGTTTGACATAGCTTGACACAGAAGCGAATCTCAGTTAATTATGATAATAGCTTGAACTATTGAGGATCCAGGTTCCCCAATAGTTCAAGCTATACATAGTCAAGAAGCTATCACTATATTATATTATAAAACGAAGAACGGATTTTCATGCGGTTTTCACCAATAGACAGAGTGATTCATGAATAGAATAGAATATAAATATTTATTCGCATAAATGTGGTAGATCCATAGTCTCTGGCTACCCCACCTGTGTGACACAGGCGTGAGGACACAGGATGTATGTATGTGGTAGGTGCATATTACAATGTGGGTGGTAGGTAATTAATTACTTGATGCGATTCACATATTAAGTCTGATCAGGCACTGACATGCAAATATTAATATGCCCTTAATTATGTTAATTACATACAAACATACATACATTACGAAATTAATATCATAGCAACCGTAATATAGGAGGAAGGTTTAGCTGTACAATTTGTTGGTTACTACCCGTGCGGGTTGCTAATAAAATATATTTTTAAGTATGTAGGTAAGTACTTACGAAACACGGTGAGTTGTTTCTCACTGGACGCCTTTGTGAAGATGGGCGTGTCTATCGATACTTCGCAGGAGTAGCTGCCACTGGCCTCGAAGTCTAGGTTCTGCAGTATTATGGAGTTTTCTGTGGCCAGAGCTACCTGCAAGCAATCATGTGTTTACGTTTTAGCTTGGAAGGCAAGGGAAGTTTCTACTCTTTATCGAAGTTTGCACGGTTGAAGTAGCAAGGAAAAGTCAGTGTTTGATAAATATGTTCTCTAATCTACGTGTGCATTTATTTCGTACTCTTTCTTGGCTTCGGAAGACACTAAAATTTATATGTAGACTCTTAGAAAATCTACGTCCCCGCGGTTTTAACCCATGTTTTAGAACCCACTCTCTTCCTATAAGTTACTTAAACATTTTTTTTTAAATACGTATGTTCGGTAGGTAGCTTCTCGCCACGACTTCGTCCGCTTTGACCAGTTTTAGAATATTGCCGTTCATTTTTATACAATAATCCAGTTTGATTCGGGGAATATTTCAAATATCCGGTTTATCAAAATCTATTTTTGGCGTCAATGTCCCGGTTGTGCTCTGACGTGGGCCCAGAGTCCGCCTTCACCATGATCCAGGATTTGGCGATCGGGTAATAACAGTGGAGCGACTACCATCTGACCTCCGTGACCCTGTTACCAGGGGAACTTGACCAGATTGGATCATGGTTACAAATTCAGTTGATTGAATTTGCAGGTTTCATCACGATGTTTTCCCTCACCGTAAGAGCGTCGGTTAGTGTTCAATTAATGTACATAACTCAGGAAATGGTCATTGGTATATTGCCGCAGCGGGATTTGAACCTGATACCTCTCGCTTACGAGTCGGATACTCCACCGCTCGGCCACCGACGCTCCTGTTTTAGCCGATACTTTCATCATAATAGCTAGGTAGGCAGTTATTTTCTATTAAAATATCCTAATTTTAATAGCGAGTGAAGTTGTCACATTCTACCTATTTGGGATCCACTATACCCATCTCCATATTTTTGGATCCGAAGATACCACCAATGTGGCCAGCATGCAACTGAACCTCTAATTTAAAAAATGTATGGTGGGGTAATCTGGCCGTGTGGTGTCCGGCAGAGTAGAATAGCACCAACCCCTTACACTCGTGGGTGTCGTACAAGGCGACTAACGTCTTTGAGGCAAAAGATCTAGTGTCTCCGTAGGCTGGAAAATGGGCAGCAGCGTTTTCCATTGTTATATTTATAACACTGCGATCTCCAACCCGCCTGCCGAGCGTGGAGATTATGGCAATAACCTTCCCTTTCGTGGGAGAGGCCCTAAGTCTTGCAGTGAACTGTTATGGGCTGTGATTATGGTGGGGTAATCAATCCAATATTTTCTGTTACTATTAATTAAATACTAATGTCACCTTCGTCTACCGTGACCATTATTACTGATTACATGAGTAATAACATGACCGGCAAAAAGAGCCAAATAACCACCGACCAATTTTACAGTCATTCAAACAGTTTCTAAACTACTAAGCCCATTTTAAAGAAACAAAGGAAACTATCTCGATTAAACTGGCTTTCAAATAGAGAAAACTTCATCCAAATGAGTTCATTCGTTCGGGAATTACAATGACACACCGCTACAAAGCCACAGATACACACGTCAAACCCTCTCATTTTTGGCGGGGGTTAAAAACACGATTAACGCGTAAAATATTTGTTTCATTTATTAGTTATTTGCTTTTAGAGTAAAATTTTCAAAATGCTTTTACTTTTTATTACTTGCAATAATTGCAGTGCAGATCAACTAACTTACCTATATGTGAACTGATATTTGTCGCCACCTTCGCACCACCAACGCATCGCAGAAATTTTAACAACATAGGGAGCTTGAAGGAATGTAATATACATGACAATCGGGTAAAGTCTCAACCTGGCGGCCGTAGTTCCTAATATCGCCATTGCACAGATAAGTTGGGGGCACCGTAACTGAGTAATGAACGAACTTAGGCGATGCATAAGTTGGCGCTCTAAGATATTCCCAAGCCATTGGGAGTCACAAAATCGATGTTTTAAAGTTAAAAGAGACTTAGCGAGTTTAGTTTTCACATAAGATTGGTGTTGGTGCAATGCCTTTCTTGTTAGGAATATCTTAAATCGAAAGCGTCCCCTAAAATTTAGTGCTATCGGGCATAAAATACTGTGTGGGCATCCGTATCCACACCATTTTGTATTCAATGGCTTGGCTAACTTACTACTTGGGAAACTTACTTATTATAGCAATTTTAAGGCCATCTTGCACCAATTCATTAAACGTATTTAAGCTGATACTTAAACAAAATAACGTTAAATGTTCTTAAACGTGTATAAGAAGTTGGTGCAAGCCTGTCTAAATATTGTAATTGGTGACCACATCGTAATTATAGTACCTATACATAGATATTAGAATGAACCCCTAGATTACCGCTACATAAAAAGCTTCTGTTACTTTATAATCGAGAACATGTGCTCGCAATTCCACGGTGCCGCTGGGCGCCGGCGGGGGAGTGCCCGCGCGTTACGAGCGAGCGGCATGCAACGAGGCCGGCGCCGGCGCCGCCCCTGCATTCCGTTACCGTGTCTACTGAAGGTACAGGGTTAATTCAACCACACGTTATCTGGTACGCTCCAGTTTAAACCGGGTACCTCGTGAAGAATCCGAAAACACTGATGTAAATTAGGCATAAGTTAGTGTCCAAACTTGTCGAAAATAATTTCCCGAGGTTGCGAATAAGTAAAATAAGGGCCGCCAATTTTTACAAATATTAGATATCTAAATGTCTTTGTGATGGTATTTTGGAAGGTATTTTACAACGTCCAACCAGGCAAATGCAATGATAGTGTTAAATGAAAACTATTATATTCTAACTGCATCATGCCATGTATCTGTCGCAGCCAACTGGTTAAACCAGCCATTTAATTAGAAGTCTAGTCTGTTAATAAAACGCCGGCATTTAATTAAATGGCTAAAGTATAACTAGCCAAGTTGTTGACTGTAACGTTTAACTACTTGGCTGAACGTTATTAAGCCGTTTTGTTAAAGGATATACAGATGGTTGGTTAGAGTGACCACTTACAGAGTTCGCAACTTAAATGATAAACTTTATTTAAGATAAAAAATAATAAATTAATAAAGAGCACTTTTATTTAATAAAACATTATTAGTGGCAAGATATTTAATAAGTAGGTATACAATTACTTGTATTGCGAGTAGGTACCTATAACAGTATTTAACTCAGTAAAAATATTTAATAAAAACTTTAAATTTATAACTTATTTACTACTTGTAACTATGTAGTAAGAACAATAGCAACAGTGCACTTTCTTATTTTATAATATAAAATGACACAAAAATTTGGCATTTGTTTCTAATTAAAGGCAAGTATAAAAAGAAAATGAACATATTAAGTTATCTTAACTCTTACTTAAAGTTATCTCAATTCTTACTTAAAAGAATGTAGGTACCACATTTTAAATTTAATTAAATCGAAAAAAATACATTGCTTGCTGTGCGAGCTGTCTGACGCCAGATTTGACTACCAGCGCAGCAAATCACCTGCCTGATTTTACTTCAGCCGTCTCCAAATGGCTGGCTTTAATAAGCCAACTAGTTAAACGTTGAGTGAAGCTAGTAAAATCAACGATTGGTCTAGGCATTCAATTGAGTGCCGGCGTTTAATTAACGGACTAGCCATCTCATTAAATGGCTGATTTAACCAGATGGCTGCGACATATCCATCCTTGAGGCGTGTTCGGGTCACACCATGTTTGTCTCCTGATTAACAGACAAGTATTGAGGTAATTTCTTTTTCCTTGCGTGTTGAAAAACGTCATATGATCGTGTGCATGGATTCTGCACTCGGTAGCATTATGCCTTCGTTTCGGACTGCAATCGCGACGTGTGCGTAATTTCCAAAATACCTACTTAACACCCGCAAAACGCATACATGTGCTATAATTGTACAAGTTGATCGGGATTGTAAAATATTGTTATCTCTACCAGTGAAATATTTAAACAGTGCCACAGTTCAGTCCTCAGATAGCCATGATAACTAATGGATTTCGCAAGGCCTTACCTACTTACATAGATGGAATACTATGATTACTTATCCTGATAACCATACTGATAAAGTACTGGAATATTTTAAAATGTTTGTTTCAAATTCGATTGTTTGAAGCAAAATTATTCGACAAAGGCTCTCCCCACCTCGGTGCTAAGGTCTGCCTACATAAATGTCTGTGTGTAGTGGACTTTGACTACCTGGGACACCACGGTCTATCCTGTAAAAAAAGCGCAGGCTGCTTTTCACGCCATGCAGCCTTGAACGACATTTTGCACCGCTCTCTTGTTACCGTCAACGTGCTGGCTAGTCTAGAGCCGAACGGTATCGCACGTGACGATGGTAAGAGACCGGACGGAATGTCGCTCATCCCTTCAAAGATGGGTCGGGATGGGTAGTGTGGGATACAACGTGTGTCGACACTCTGGCATCCTTCCATCTGCCATTTATTTCTAAAAAGGTTGCTGCTGCGGCTGAGATAGCTGAAAAGCAAAACATTGTGAAATACTGGGGTATCGGCACCCAATACACTTTTGTTGCATTTGGTGTCGAAACCCTGGGTCCGTGGGGCCCCGGGGCGCTCTCTTTGTACAGAAAACTTGCGAAGAAATTGGTCGACACCACAGGTGACCGAAGAGCTGCCAGCTCCCTCGCGCAAAGAATAAGCATTGCTAATCAGAGAGGCAATGCTGCCAGCATCTTGGGTAAGCTTCCACACGGCCCAAACTTTTTACATATTTTATGTTAGTTAATATCTTTTTTCTTTTTATTGTACATATTTATTTTTATGTTAGTTGATATAATGTGTGAATAAACTTGTGGGGAAGTTCGGATAAAATGACCGTTTCCAATAATCCAATTTGAAATAAATTTTAAACTGTTTATTCACGAGCACAGAGTTTCGCAATCCAATTTTATAGAAGCTAAGGCTAACACGTCTAGGTATTTTAATATAATAAACTCAAGATAATAGATTAACGTAATTAATACGGAGCACAGGGCTAGCGCAACCGAGCGTGCATTCGCCGTGGGAATCTGTTTACCACTGGAGACTCGGGCGGCACGCTAGTGTTGCCAAGTCAGATTTTCACTTTACCCGATGATTGATGTCATTTTACCCTAGATTTTGCATTATTGAAAAAAAATACCCTAAATAAAATTATCTTCTAGTTTCACCCTTTATTTACAAATAAAACAACTACATTTATTTATTATTTTCATTGGCCCATAACAATGAAAGTAAGTATTCTCGGCACCACTATACAGAGTGTTACATAATATATGTATGAAACCGTGAACCGGATGGAGTGCTAAATGTATGAAAACGATAGATTAAAAAAATTCCACGTACGACAGAAATAATTGTACCTATCGTTTTAATATGTTTAGCACTCCATCTGGTTCACGGCTTCATATATATAATATGTAACATCCTGTATTTTTTGTCATACATGTGTTAGTAACAAAGTCTTCTTCAAGCTGTTAACGGAGTAAAGTGAACACGAGATTTATCCCACTAGCACCCGGTTTCTGAAACGCTTGTCAACGCAAAAATTACGTAACAGCTTGTTAATCTCTGATTAAATGCAGTTTGGGTTTCTGAAAGGGCCAATTGACAGTTTGTTAACAGCTTGTCAACGGATTGTCAAATCTCCAATTAACGGCTGATTAATGTAATTTTGGGTTTCCGGAAAGCTTTTCCTCATGTTAACTGTATGTTATCGTCTTGTTATTTTAATTAGCGAAAATCGACCAATTAACCGATTGTCAAATGAAATTATATCCGATTTTCTTGGTCTAGTTTCAGGTCTTGGTCCTGGCCCTGGTCTAGGTCCTAGTTTTGGTCCAAGACAAAGTCCAGTAAATGGTACCCACTCTTCATGTGCTGTAAGGCACAAGAAACGACTCACAGCGCTGGTATTCTGTAGGCCCATTTTTTAGATAGGTACGGCATGGGCGTTGTACAAAATACACAACGTAAGTGTTGTGTATTTTGTTTAAACCTTTATAACTAATACATTTTTTTACTTCAAAACTGATACCCTAATAAATACCCCAAGTAAATTAATTACTTAAGTGTACTTTAAGTGTTAAATACTTTAAATTAATTACCCTCGAAAATACCCTAAGAAAATGCATACCTTAAAAATTACCCGGCTGGATAAGTTTTACTCTTAATCTAGGGTAAAATACCCAAAGTTAGCAACACTGCGGCACGCACGCGGCGCCCGAGCGCCCGCGCATTTACTTCGTCCGTACTATGGATACAGCCGATTACTACCATGCCATGCACGGGATCACTTTAGTTGGCGCAAGCGGGCTTGCTTGCGCATTTATTGTATTATGCATTTTGGGCATCCATAAACTCATTTTAATTCTTCCACAAATTAAACTAAGAAATTAGGTAGGTACTAATTATTTCATTATAAGTAGATATGTAATTTTAAGGCAGGTAAATACGATACATGCATACATAGATACACACTTAAGCAAGTATCCCATAGTGGTAGGGAGTGACTATCAAAGGCCACAAGCTACGATCCTGGCACTCGTCCTTTGGTCCTTCCACATTCATAAATCTTTCGCTGGTTGAGGGTACTCCTGACCTGTCCTGTTTAGAGAAGATCATTTATTGGATCAGTATATGCCCTTCTCAGGCGCCCTCTTCCGATCCATCCTCCATCCTGTCCACCTCAGGATATCTCTTTCAATCCTACCATCACATAAATCTTCAGCTTACAACGAACTCTTATTACACTACTCCACATTCTTTCATGGCCTCATTATACCTATACTACGTAGGGATCGCATTCCCACCGCATTCATTCGACTATCATGTTTCTTGAACAGTCACTTCCACACATAAGCACGCTATTGTGAATAGCCATCCGTGGCTTTTGTGAGACCGCTTGGCTATTCACTAAAATGTGTATTAGTTATTAATAAGGAACCATGGTTATTACCTAAACATACTACTCATTCGAGCTAAGCTTGCCGGTACGGAAACTACTACCAGCAAACCATTTACCGCAACCCTGAGTCGCCCTTTCAGTAACCTCGTACAACATGGACATACTTAGTTTAACATAGATAGCATATAACTAAGCTTATGTTTTGTTTTATGTTGGTAAAGCGCGAACAGGTCGTGATATAATTGCCCTGTAATTTACCGCATAGAGTAGTAATTAGTTAACCACTTCAATCATAATCTGACATCGGCGGTCGATGTTCGTCGTGTTGATTTTACGCAAAATGTAGAGAATGATTAAATTTGGGAAGTATTTGCTTATTAATAAGTTGAATGAAAAATAAAATGTTTAAATCATTTAATGATGGATTGAATTTATTTATGTTCTCCTCATTTAAACTGATGATCAACCCAACCCACTCACTGTTATTAGACGAAGGTTATCCGCATAAAGTCGATATTATGATCACACTACTGATTTAGAATTTCGAATTTGATCAACTCTTGTTAATGATAACAAATGTATGCGGCCAGTCTTAAAGAATGTTCTCGTAATATTTTTCCGGTCCGGACTGTTATGCTGTTCGTTCGATCGGTAGTACAAACCGGATAAAAATCCGTTCTGTTAGATTGCTGAAACCTTGTAGGCTTCAATAACTATTGTGCCACTAACTTAGCTATCATCACAGCCCATAACAGTCCTTAGTGCCTCCCCTACGAAAAGGAAGATTATTGCCATAATCTTCACGTTTGGCAGGCGGGTTGAAGAACGCATTGTTATAAATAATATAACAATGGATAACGCTGCTGCTCATTTTCCAGCCTACGGAGGTTAGATCTTTTGCCTCGAAAACATAGCTCGCCTTGTACGACGTCCATGAGTGATTGAAATTAGCTATGAAATTAAAGATATCGATAGATATAAAGATGTCATTCAATATGACAGGGTCTACGGTGTTTACTACGTTGGCGACAAAATGTCAGTTCACAGATAAGTTATATAAGTATACCTGTATATTCTCAAACTCAAAAATCACATTACCTCCTAGATATAATGCACACCCAGGTTATTTATTCTACGTACTACGTTGGAACGCCACAGTCCCACATTGACTACGTTGAGGGGCGCGTTCCGTCGAATAGCATGAGAGTGTTATGACAACATACCTCACGTAATTCAACCAAAGCTTCACCTTGTTAGTCTAAAATTCAATTATCGCGAAAACCCTAATTTCACTGGGAAAATATTTTGGTTGAAAATAGGTTACCTTCATGTTTTCAGATATTCCTGGTTATTATGCGATACTCACTTTACATTAGAGCGATACGGCCAGCGGTAAGGTGGTTATGGAATGTTATTAGATATGAGTACTATTCGCTTCATTGCAATCGTCATCATCTTGGCGTTAAAGTCCCGGTTTGGGCTTTCGCGCACGTGGGCCTGGGGTCCGCCATGACCATGATCCAGATCAGATAATTACAGTGGAGCGACTGCCATCTGAACTCCGTGACCCAGTTAAAAGGGAATCTGACCAGATTGCATCATAGTTACACATTCAGTTGCCTGAATAAGCAGGTTTCATCAAGATTTCCCTCACTCGTGAGCATCGGTTAGCATTCAACTAATGTACATAACTCAGAAAAGAATAATTTTTACATGGCGGCAGTGGGATTCGAACCCGGTACCCCTCGCTTATGAGATGGATACCTTAACACCACTCCACCACCGACGCTTCATTGCAATGATTCGTTCTCAGTGTCACATCACAACAACTACAACAGTACAGCTTGTAACAATCTATTGCTGGACTTCGATTTAGAGTATGTTATTCATAAGTATTAGATGTCCACTGTTGGGCTAATTGGGATATAGTAAGGGTGACGCTTCCTTTGCTTTGCTTTCAGGAGGAAATATACTTCTTAAATGTAGCTTTAAGACCGGAAATCATATCATGAACTCACAAAGAGGTTTTTGTAGCAGCGTCACTCTCACTATATCGGTTGGTGTTCCAATTTGTTGCTAGTTAGTTAGTTAGATACGCTTTCTGGTCTTAAAGCTACATTAGCGTAAAAATAATTATTCCTCCTAAAAGCAAAGTAAAACGGGAAGTAACAACCCTAATAATTTCAAAGTGAATGCGAATAACTTCGCCATTAAACAAAGCGGTCGCTAGTCAGTGTCCATTAGAAAACGTGGACGCAAACTTCGCGGTAACGTAATCAGTAATCACTATGAAAGCGGTCTTGTTCGCACAATTTCTAGTGGAAAGCGTTTAATTCGTTAAAACCTATAGGCACAATTAAACCTCGGCGCCTACGGAGCGCGCGAAAGTTTGCCCTGCGGTACCCATCGGTTTTAATGTTCATTGGAAAACTTCGACGAGCAGAGGAATTTTAATATTCAATCGCAGTATTAAATTTTTATAGAGTTTGCATTTACGATTTTTGTTTTATCTCAATTAAATGTCATTGGTCCCATGTTAGGTCATTAAAACATACGTTTACATAGTCATATAATATTCCTCTTTTCGTTTTGCTTCTTAATTTTAATAATTTGTTTCATCATTTCCGGGCTGTCCTCGCATGAGGGCCCGGGGTCCGCCATGACCATGATCAATGATTTGGCAGATCAGATAATTACAGTGGAGCGACTGCCATCAGACCTCCGTGACCCTGCTACCAGAGGAACCTGGCCAGATAAGATTATGGTTACATATTTTGTCACCTGAATGTGCAGGTTTCATCACGATGTTTTTCCTCACCGTCAGAGCATCGGTTAGCATCCAACTAATATACATAACTCAGAAAAGATCATTGGTACATGGCCGCAGTGGAACTTGAACCCAGTACCACTCGCTTAAGAGTCGGATACCGTAACCACTCGGCCACCGACGCTCCTTTTAAATTTACTTAGTACACACTTACTTCAATCTTGTGCATGCGATGCATGGATATATTTGCTTTTATTTTAATAGGCCGAAAGCTGTAACTTATAACCGGAACGTATATCTGCTGTCTGGGAGCCGCTGTACTGGAAAATGAAACCTACTGGGACCAACTCGGTCGATGTTTGACGAGTTTACGATACCTTGTATAATACAATACGATACCTTAAAAACATGTTGCTTGCCTTTTACAAATTATGGCAATATTGATCTTTGTTTTGATTCAATAATTGATAAATTAATAAATAAATAACCGTGGACAAATTCACACACAGCGCCATCTAGCCCCAAAGTAAGCAAACCTTGTGTTATGGGTGCTAGATAACTGATAAACTACTTATATACTTTTAAATACATACTTATTATACATAGAACACCCAGACCCGTAACAGAAATTAAAATTCATCATTTCAATTTCTGCCCGGCCGGGAATTGAACCCGGGACCTCTTGCGTGGCAAACCACTGAACCACTCAGGTCGTCAAATATAGGTGATGAATAAGCCTTGAGCCCGATTCTGATGTTGACTCTGATATGATTCGTTAGTAGAGATATTTAAGAATGTCGAATGAAGTAGGTGTTATGAATGACTTGATTTACTTAAGTATTACTCATTCTTTATTGATTAGGAAATGTCTTAAGAGAGATATTTAATGAAATTTCTCTTTTAATCGTCAAAAATGATCTCATCTCATATCTCTAGATTTATTAATCCACTTTTTTCATCATTCCCATGAAGTACATTACAATTTCAACACATACCTATATCCACCCCAATTCCCAATACCAAAAATTTAAATACTTATTTATTTCCATAATCGTTGCAAAAATTTGTATAAACTGAATCTCGAGCTAGGTACAGACCCGTGTTACGGGAAATAGTTCTATCTTCCCATATCCCATCCCAATAGATAGGTAATCACAAATAAGTCTATTTTGAAAATTCTTTCACTGGCACGACGAGTTACACTATTTCCCATTGACACTGGGTACATTTCCCACGAGAAATGGGGTGGAAATATTACATGGAAAATATACGAGCAGTCCAGTTGCGCGAATTCGTCTAAATATTAATAAACTACAACAAGGAAGACGAAACTTTTGAGTATAATAAAATCGAAATAATATTTTTATTTTCTATAGGTTTTTAATCTAACGTTATGCATAGGTACTTTATACTATTATGTATTGTATGTTTGCATAATTTGGTTGCGGAAATCAAACATCAAAACATGGGTGATACAGAATCGAGTAATAAAATATTTAATAACCAAGGTAAATAAATTTAAAACAATTTTATTTTTAAAATAATGTGGTTCTAAACGACACGTAGACACAGACTCAATTTTTGATCACCCTCACCTCTATGTCGCCGTTCCATTGTCAAATCAACTGAAGGCTCTCCGCTCCGAGAGTAGCGGCCGACTACAAAAATAGTTTTGTTTATATTTCCTCTCTATTGACACACTTTCAAAAACATTAAGTTTCCATTAAAAGAGCTATCATTATTCGTTAAGGGGAGGATAAAAGGCCCCGTACCCGCGTGGTAACTCTACACGTAACGCTGACCCGGAAAATTAACTCTACCCGGGCCATTTCTGGGCAGCCGCTGCCGGCTTTCAAGGTGTGCTTGCGAGCACATTTGTTATATGGATTTGGGTAAGGCCGGCGAAGATGCAAAAAGGTTTACGGATGATGGAACCCCCCGGCCTTTTTCATTAGAAGGTTTGCTTGGATTCGCCGCGGTGTTAGTAAAACACCCCTTTCATTAGTGATACGGTATGTATCTAATAATATGCTATTTGTTTAATAATAGCAGCTGTGTTCCTAGATGATGCAGGGCTTATTTCTATCAACGAAATATGGGGGAATTTGCGAATGGAAATTACGATACAGGAAAATAAAGGCGCCGGGAAAATATGAGAATGGAACAAACGAAACCAAGTAAATTGTGTAAAGCTGATTTTCTGATTATATAACACTCGTGTGTTTAATGAATGGATAAGTTCGATTTTTTTTATCATATAGTCGGATCCGACAGTGCCTGGTTGGACTATTGGTAGGGAAAATCGCACGTAAATGAACGCCCTAAGTTGTCTTCAGGATATGGGTACACAGAACTCCATTAAATTTACGAAAATTAACACCAGAGGTATGGAAGTGGCACGGTACCCAGATCTCCAGTAAACTCATGGAGATGAACATCAGAGGTATGGAAAAAGTCGAATGCAATTATAGTTGAAAAAATAGTACCAACTTACAGCTTTCGGTCAGGTTTGCCAATATCTTAAAATAACACCAAAACATATTTTGTATTCTACTACTGCAAGGCCTTTTGTTCCCCGAAGAGGCGTTTATAATAATCTGTTATGGAATTAGTCGTAAGCTTAGCTAAACATTTGCAAGGAGAAATAAAATAAATAAACGACAATGTTGTTTGCAAAGCTGTCTTTAGCTTTGGCCGACCTTAGGCTGAAAATAAATAAACAGTGTAATTTTGTTTTTTCTGCTCAGTTTGCGGCTTTTAAATTCTCCCAAGGGAACTGTCCTCTTTATCGGCAGCGGCAACCCACTCTTATTTGTTTAGGTTCGTTTGAAGGAAGGACGCTTTACGAAATATCCGTTGTGGTGTAATAAAGGACCACCGATTATTCACAATGTGAAAAATTCCTTTAAATAATGTTGTAGATACTTGGTATCGTATAATTAGCTAGTAAATTATGCTACATAATTTCTAGATTTTCATATTGTAGGCGTGGTTATATGTAACGCGATATATATTGCCACCCATCCTAATATTCATAACTTTAATGAGGTTTGATGTTGTTTATAATAAAAGTAACATTTTGTTAGTCACATTTTGCGTGCAGTATTAATAACAGCTATTAAACGAGCAGTTCGTCAAAAAGTTGGCGTTCCAATGGCGTCGCCTACTAACGTACCTACATACGAAACACTTTGTTTGAGTTATAGTCCTAGATAAATTATCTGAACATGGTTTGGAGTAATCTCCAAAACTACAGAACCCATTTTGAAAATTGTTTTACTAATAGGAAGCTACATTATTCCCAAGTGACATAATGAGTTTTAATCCCAGAAAAATAATGGGATCCCGCTGTAAAGTTGAATATTTAGAGAGATCTGAACTGCGCGCTGGTTAAACTAACGATATATACATAATTATACGCACTAGGCGTCAGCTTTCATGGAAATTGTGTTGTGGGCTGTTGGACAACATATTCTTGTATTCGAGTCGGATAAGAGCATAAACGCTTTTACTCCTTGAATTCACTAATTATACAATACAACCCACTATTATGTAAAACTGTATCGCGATTGTTATTAAGAAAAGATAAGTACCAATATTTCTATAAAAATTACACGTTTGGGGGTTTAACGGTAGCGTTGACCTCGACTGAAATTCGGTGGCCCACGCAATCAGCAATATTTCACGAAGATACTGACATGCCTTTGGGGTTTCACGTCTTGTCAAGTCCGGAGTTTGAATCTTCAACAAATTCACCTTAGAAATACCCAGGGAGAAGATACATATCCGTAAAATTTGTTTTTAGTATTCCGTCCGGTTTGAGGGATAAGGTAGCCTGCGAGAATAATTTCAAGCATGAGGCATACTAGCTTAGTCCTCTCAGTGACAATGCTCATGTGGTTTTGAATAATCATCATCATCAAATCAGCCGAAAGACGCCCACTGCTGGACAAAGACCTCCCCCAGAGATCTCCACAAAGGCCAGTTCTGTGCTTTCCGCATCCATCTGGTACCTGCGACCTTTACCAGGTCGTCGGTCCACCTTGTGGGAGGCCTACCACGCTGCGTCTGCTGGTTTTCAATGATTTGCACAAATCATATTAACGAAAGTGCACCAGGTCGGCTCTCCGCTTCATGACTAAGTTGACTGAGACACATGAGTTGTATATTTAATAAAAAAGCACAATCTTACATTCAAGACCGCTCCAGGCGTAGTGAAGTTTCTGTAGGGCGGTTTCCGGTCCCTAATGTACTGGAAGAACTTGGTGCCATGCCGCAGGAAGACCACCTTGTCGAGTAGGTGCGGAGGCACGTCGTGGACGCAGCGCAAGCGTACGGAGCCGCCCCGCGCCGCCCACCGCTCCATCTGAAGCTCCACGCGTACCTCCGCCTGGCCGCGCACTGGGGACAACAGTAGCCAAGTTAATAGTAGTTTATGCTATTCGAAAACATGAGTGGTTGGTAATTTAGATCGGTCAGTATGGGCACGTGTGGAGCGTCGGTGGCCTAGTGTATTCAACACGTAAACGAGATCAGACGAACCGTGTCCGAATCTAAATGCCGCAATGTACCAATTACTCTTTTCTGAGTGATGTACATTAGTAGAACACTAATCGATGCTCTTACGGTGAGGGAAAACATCGACATTAAAGCTGCGCTTAGGCGGCTGAATGTGTAACCATAGTTTAATCTGCTCAGGTTTCCCTGTTAAAAGAGTCGTGGAGATCAGATGGCAGTCGCTCCACTGTAAATCTGCTTAATCTTGGTTCGTGGTCAAGGTGGACCCCGGGCCCTCGTGCGCGAGAGCACAACCGGGACATTAATGCCAAGATGATGATGTCTACTTTTGTTTAGTTTAGTGAAGACCACTTTAATGCGTTAAAAAATTACGTAGTGTTGTTTGAATAAAAGCAATAAAGTATTCGTTGTTTTTGTAAGCAACTTCCCTCTCGCTTTCTGCACAGAAGGGTGCCATCAACATAAACGTAAGGAGAAGGAATCTTCGGACATATCGTTTGATTATCCCAAGAAAAAACCGGTGGACCGCGCGTCCCTCCTAATGGCCGCTTTGTATAATTTTATGGCGCTTCGCCGACCATAGGTTATCTCTGCATCTCCCAAAAAATAATAAATGGAAGTGACTAACATAGTTCTACATTACGGCATCAGGAGACTTGCGCGAATTCATTGACTTCAAACCTAATGAATAAAGTCGGAAGGTTATATGTACCATGAGGTCTTCGGTGACACTATAGGTTCGCAATCGGCGCTATCGCTGTTTCGTGACAGTGACGGTGTGCTTAATGATATAGAGTCAGTTATTGTTTATGTAAATGTAAGCTTTCTTTGAAGGCTATCAGACACACTTCAGTGGAAGGGGCTGGTAGTTTTCTGTTCATGAAGCAAGACCGATTGTAGTTGGGTATATTATTCCTACTATGTTTCTGTATATCAGCCCCTGTCATTGTAGAGAAAGGCAGCAGATGTTCAGAATGAAACACGCAGTAAGTGCACGGCTCGGTCCCTCGCGTTTTCCGCGTCTCAGGGTGAACGGTGTCCTTTTTTATGACCTTTGTCACGTTTTTTAGAAATTGCCTCGCCTCGAACGCGATCAAAGGAGCACAACAACGTGCAGTTGAATAGACATTTCCCTTTAATACTGAACTCTGCGTAACGCGAACAAGCATCCTGCTTACGTTCAGGAACGCAAACGTTTGTTTGGCGGCGAGCGTGTAATTTGTTAAGGTGTACCCGAGTTCTGAAAAATCCGCGTAAATGTTGTTTACGAACAGGTTGCTAAAAATCTCTTTGTAATCGATCGACCAACAGATCAAACGTCGAAAATGGAGTTGGATTTATGAAAATAAAACAGGTTGGATTGGCTTGACACGCTCCGTAGAGACCTCGCCCATATGTGTACCGAGACAAGCCCTGAGTTAGAATCTACATGGCAAGCGAAAGCGTGGCCGTCCTAAGCAGACCTGGATGCGCACGGTCATTGCAGAAGCGGCAAACATGGGGAAGACCTGAAGCAAAGTGAAGCGAGAAGCTCAGGATCTTTCGGGATGGCGGTGCACTGTGGATGCACTCTGCCCCATCTAGGCGACACAGGAGCTTAACTACTGTTGGCGTTTAGTATAATAATAAGTGTAAAGAACGCGAGTTAGTTTAAAACAAGTACTGTTGCATCTTCTCCAGATGTAAGTAGGTCACTGTAAAAGTGTCAGCTTTGCTAAAGTTAGAAATAGGGTCGCGGCTGAACTAAATTTATATACTACCGAGGTAGGAGAAGAAAAATATCTTCCGTCTTACTAATAAATAAAATTCATACGTTGATCAAGCGTTGAACGCTCGTTTAACGAGTGTATAATTATACAAGTTTTATGTCAATATACTTTTGACATGTGCAACAAACTTATCTGACTCGGTGACAACGCCGTTGTTGTTGGAATTGGCATGACATTTCAAAATGGCGACACTTAGTTTTAGCTATGGCCACCGGACACATAGTTTGTGGAGTTATACAGGGCTTCTATCAAGTTACACACACGTCACCACAAACTTAGATACTACTAAGTATCACCAATTGAAATATAATTTTTCGGCAATACTAAGTTCAACAACAGCGACTCCGCCATTAGGCCAGATAAGTTTGGCCACACGCCGTGTAACTAACGACTGCATAACTATACAGGCGTTCAACGCTTGTTTATTATTACTTTTTTATTAGATAAACGCTTTACATTTACGTACCTTTGATTGTGATTCAGTTCAGGATTTGAATGTGCGGGAACTTTAACGGCGATGAAATATAATGTGCAATCAAGCGGAATGGGGGCACTTCTACGAAAGTACGCATCCTCCTCGCGTGCCATAAACCATTCCCGCCGCTTTAGGGTTTGCCCGGTTTACGAGTTACACTGCTACATTGCAACTTTTCACTTGCTACTGATACAGCACAACAAAGGTAGTGATACTTAAGTGTTTTGTTACTCAGCTCGAAATAGTTGTAGAGTCGTCTCCGTCGTTGGTGTTCCGAGATTTACGACTTCCCTACGACTATGTCTTTCACAAAACATTTCATGGACTTGATAATTTGTATACGAGCTAATATGATGTACTAGTAGTCCTTTAAAGTGGTGTAGGCGCTGCTTAATCCTTATTTCTAAAAGTTGAAAGAAAATATGCTTTATTTGTATTAAGCATAAGAACTACCTAGCCAATTGGACTGTTTGTGTTAGATTAAAACACCATGCACTTTATGTCGTTGGTAGGTATAATACTCCACACCTAACCATAGGTTAGATTCCAAAGTTTCATATCGAGTAACAAGAGAATTTAAATTATAAAACCTTAATTTTAAGTCAAATCTAGAACGAATAGAATTGCCGTACTGCACCTACGTACACTTTGTCATGGATTTGCAACGTATTTTATGCATGCAAAGAAGATCAGCGAATTGAAATACAGTAGGACGTAGGTACCCACGGTTTAAATCGAGGTCCGGAACTGAAAGAGATAATCTTTTCAGATTTTATAACAAAGTATTGTTTTATCGCTATAACAAAAGCTGCCGCGGAGCAAACGTGTCAATACTTAGCTATTAGATAATAACTAGTGTTGAATTTATAATTAAAACTCAGAAGTATGGTTCAGTAGTTTTTGAGCTTATCGCTAATGTATACACAGACAGACGCGCCGTAGGACTTTGTTTTATAATATGTATGCAGTGATAGTAGAGTGGATGTCATCACCCAACAATTTTTGAAATTATTGCTTAAAATTTTGGAAAGAGCTGTTTTTAGATCGATATTATTGCCTCGTACCCAATTGAATTTGAAATTGCAATTAAAAAATTTTGACATAAAAGTACTTATATCCATAGAGTTACTATCGATGTAACTTAGAGTTAGTAACTAGTGATAGTAAAAAATTAACTGAAATGGTACGGCGTCCGGCGTGGAGTTTCACCCAGTGAAGCAGTAGGTAGTGTCCCACAAGCCCTGGAATAGGTTCTAAAAACTATCGGTGGTGAAACGGAGCCGAGCGAGCACAGATACTCGAATGGGGTAAACATTATCCGCGTGCGCCTCCCACGCCTCCCTGCAGACATACCATACGCACTGCATCGATACGAAAGCCCCAAAACTACTCTGAACGTATACTTAACGTTTCCTACTTTGTCAAATTGAGATGCTAGATACTGATATTTTATGGTCACAATTATATATGTCCTTCCCAATACCTAATGGTCCGAGTTATTGTAATTGCACTTACTTAATTACTCACTTACTTCGCTGGCTCAGCGACCTGAAGTGGACCTTGGCCTTTATAAGATTATAAGTAAAAAATGTCACCTTAATATAAATACACACACCCAGCTTACAAGCATATCTGTTATACCTACCATTACCACACCCATAACACATAGCAGGCACAAAACATTTTCATTACTTACCTACCTACCTATTGCGCTTAGAGCCCATTCCTTTGTACGGCACAGTGCCATAATAATTATAATAATAACTTTCCATAACGTCTCATACGTGAGTGTGCGGTGTGTGCGCGCTAACATTGAAATACAGGCCAATTTTTCTTCCGGCACAGTCGCAAGTGCCTTATGACACATTTCCAAGAAAACTGTCGCCGGCTCACCGCCCTAGGTACAGTTTGCTTACCTAAGTCACTAGGCTGCGTAGCATGACGAGCTTTGTCGCGCGATATGTAACTTTTTATCTCGCTTGCTTCAACGCAATTCGACAGAGATTCTCGCTCTCTCGCACGTGACAAAGCCTTCATGCTACGGGTGTTGGAATATTGGTAGTATTGAATGCATATTCTAGACTGCGGCGTTAAAATAATGTTAATCACGTGTATAATACCTATTGGAATCGGGAAACGATTTATAATCATCTCCGCGATAATATCCCGGTCCCGGTGTCAGCCTTGATCATGTTTCAGATTTTAGCAGAAACAGTGGAGCGACTGCCATCCGATCTCCGTGACCCCGTTAACAGGGGAACTTGACCAGATTGGGTCATGGTTACATTCAACCACCTCGCAGGTTTCATCACGATGTTTTCCTTTAGCGTAAGGAAATCGAGAAAGGATTAGTATGCCATAATCTTGTAAAATTTTGGAAAGTAGGATAACATTTTCAAGCAAATGGTTTTTCAAGGATTCTATTGAAATATGTAAAGTTAAACCAGACAATTGGCAGGATTTCTTTGTTATTAATTTTATAAATACATAGAGATAATCGAAGCACCATTGAGCCACAAATATTAATATGGCTATTTGGTGCAGTCTCTGATGGGCATACAAAACCACCAATGTGCCTCGCGACAAAAGTTAGGGAGCAGACTGTACGCCGCTGTGTAATGTTACACGCACGATCCTGGTAAATATAGGAGTATATATGAGAAGTGTTCCGGCGGAATGCGCTGCAAACGTATACGTGTCCCGCATCACAAGCTTGCGTCTAATGCCCGACACGTGACAAATGGTTAGTGAATTATGAATATTAGGTCCAGCTTTTTGTCAAGTCGAGTAGTCCTATTAGTGGATGGGCTACGATAAAAAAAAACGCAAATCGATGCAGAATTGCCGTTTTTTGTTTTTTGTGTTTGAGGAAAAAACATTTTTGACGTCTCTACTGCGCCCCCAATAGAAATACTTTTAAGAAGTACCGGTTTAAATGATTGTTATAACCTAAAGTACCCGTGTTCCAAATGGCTATCCTGTACATCGATTTGCGGTTTTCTACTTATATCTGCTTTGTACACTGTTCACTATAATAGGTATGACAAGACTGCAGGACGTGAGTTAGTCCCGGATGACTATAATACTAAATTACCAATACTAGTTGATAGGGTAATTTAGTATTAGTATTATATACCTACTTAATTGATAATTTGAGTCATATCATGGCATTTTTTGATCTAAAATCTTCAATTCCACTTTAATCAAATCGTGTCAATAAAAAAACATATAAGTAAGTAGGTAAAGGGTGTTTTTTAAGAGGCGGAGAACTTTAAATTAAAATAAAACAAAGAAAAAGTATTTCATATAAAAGAAATTAGCTTTATTGGAAACTTAATTTTATAGCATTTAATTTTGAATATGATTTCGGTGATGTGGCCGTTGTGTGTGAGCTTCGCCATCAAATAAATTTTGTATGGGAAAAGAAATGAACATCGACTTATTTCACGTTGGTTACCGAGGCTGTGCTAAATAACTTACATTATTTTCTTTGGAGATATGTCAAGTCACCTTTTTACACCGATGAACCAGACAGGATCGAACACAACATTCGGTGAGTTATTAGCGAAATACAGCCGCAATATTTGCGAAAAGTGTATGACATCTGGATATCTACGGCCAGCCATTACAGCCACATTGCCGAACTTATACTCAAATATAAATGCCACAAAATGATCTTTCTAATAAAGCATGTTTCACTTATACAAAATACTTTCTTCTTTGTTTTATTCCAAGGTATAAATACTTTCTTCTTTGTTTTATTCTAAGGTAAAGTTCTCCAAGTTAAAGCCGTTTAAAAAAGCACCTTTTACTAGGTACATGTGAATGGTAGTAGTATATGCCGTCAAGGAACCATTCCTCAACTACATAACACTTACTACATACACAGTACAAAGAACGCCTCACACAGGTAGGTACAAAGAACGTACCTCCTATCTCCCACGGGTACCACTTTTTGCAACCAAAAAGATTGCACGAAGGTAAGAATCCGTATATCTTTTGCCAACTATTATTAGACAACACACTATATTCGTGGCTATAAATCTATTTTATTACGAGCCTTCTTCCCTCTAGTCCAGAGTTTGCTCGTTTCCCCTATGGTGAAAACGTTTTAGTTACACTGTTACGTAACTAAAACTTTATTTTCATTGCTTAATTATTATTGTATAATTAATAGTCAAAATAGTCAACAACAACTAACATATTTTCACTGCTATCGACTTCAAAGCTGCAAAGGATGATGGGCAAAATTTACGTTAAGCCAAGAAAAAGCTTAGTAATTCCATATGCCATTTCAGCAGAAAACCTAAATCGCGGGAGTACAGACAAGTGCCAGAATGCATTTCTGCACAGTGGCGGTGTGTTGGGATCCCTGGCGAACCCAGTCAAACCAGCAGGCCTTATATTATGAATGATTAGAGATAACTGAATGGTTGGGGTGAACATAATAAATGCAACATAAACCAATGAATGACGTAGCGCCACGAGCTCGGAATTGTTGGCGTATTGGCTCTTAAAATCCATATTGATTAACGCGG
The DNA here is from genome assembly GCA_905147135.1 of Blastobasis lacticolella. Taxonomy (NCBI): domain Eukaryota; kingdom Metazoa; phylum Arthropoda; class Insecta; order Lepidoptera; family Blastobasidae; genus Blastobasis; species Blastobasis lacticolella. The sequence goes on from LR990041.1 coordinate 13,299,227, forward strand.
TGCGTGTGAATGTTGAAAAAACGTAAAATTTTGAATGAAAAAACCAGGGGTAAACATGAGCAACGCAACATAAACCAATGACTGAGCGAGAGTAGCTAGCTCGGGTCGGTATTAATGGTATATTGGCTCTTAAAATCTGAATTGATGACAAAATCTCCCATAAAATTCTGATCGCATCCCTATTGACCAAGTCGTGTGCCACTATTACTTTTTTATGATTTTAAAAGTGCTTATCTCGTCAACCATTGATTTACTTTTGAAATGAAATAAAATTTAACAACTACGTCGTCAACCACTCGCGCTTGGTGCGATCAGTTTAATTTCATCTGTGATTTAATATTATTGGGTTATTATTTGCCATTGAACTAAAATATTCTCATACATCATTACCACCTCCAGTGTAATTTTATTTCGATATACCTATCAATCGATGATGAATGTGGAAGAAAATAAAATTGCATTTAGTTTTATTAACAATCTACTGTTTATTCACTTTAAAAAAATATATCGCCGCCTTTATATCATCAGACCCTGAGAATAACCTTTTCCTGACCTGAGATTTGACCCACTTTCCGGTAATCAATTGAATTGAACATTTCATGCACATGTAAAATGATGAAATTATGGATAAGGAAGGTGGTCAGCGATTTATTTTTTATTAGACTAGACAGGCATTCCGACTAGAAACCATTAAGGTGGCCATTACGGTTCCTAATTCTGTTAAAAACTGTCACGTGGTGCCTGAAACTTTTCAACTAGTCCTAGGGTCTCTAGCGCACGGGCGTAGCCAGGTTTTAATTTGGGGAGGGGGGGGGGGGGGGCAGATCAAAACATATAAATATTGAACCCCCCCTCCCCCTCGCTCTAGCGGAAGACATTGGTCAACCTCACTTCACAATCGGCATTAGAACTCGTAGCGGTGCTTGAAGTTCGACTAGCCTCAAAGTCTGAAATGGTCACCACCCATCAGGTCTTGGACTCTGCGTGCGTTGCTTGTATGATATTAAGTAATCTTAGTTACGTACAATTAATTTTATTTTATCAATAATAATATCGTTTAATTAAGTAATATTCAATTTAAGTCGACACTACAACAAGACACTACCGCGTGAGAATGCCTGTAAACGTATCGTCGATGTGTGCGTTACGGAAATGGCGCCGTGAAGCTCATTTGTTTTGTGACTGAATTCCTAGGATCAAGAATCAAATATATTTGTCTCCCTCTACGCGGAATTCTCATTTCCCGCGTAGGTAGGGAGCGTCAGTCGCGCGCTGGACGCTGCCCTTGTTAGCAGCGTCCAGCACTCGACTTGTATTTGACAGAAAGCTCGCGATCGGATTGTCGACCTCGCACCCCCGTTCGAGCATTACAGTACTTAGGTTATAAGTACCACTTAGGTAAGCAGTTCTTTACTACCTGAACAAATATTACCTACAAAAAGGTCCTTTTAAAATGCAGTGACCTCTAGAACGGTTAAATAGAATTAAATATTTGTGTGTTTTAGGTACCTCTTTTTAGGAATCTACACCAACGCTGGGGCAAGTTTGATATGGATAAGAAGAGGACTCGTTATTGTAAGCGGATTCTAAAAGATCTCATTTCACATCGCCAACCACTTTTATCCATAGATGTCGTATAAGGCGACTAAATAGGCGCTATAATGTGGGTGTTCTTTAAAAGGCCTTAGTCCGGCACCGCATCTGCTCTGCAGTCCTGGCCGACGGTGGTCACTTTCCATCAGCTGGACTGTCTGACCGTGTGCCTCCATAGGCAATAAAAAAGGTAGCATCGTTTTCTGTTACGCATTTTCGTCACTGCGATCTCAAACCATTTGATTACGCCAAGCGTCCACTAATTTGGAGGAGGCTCTAAGGGATATGGGCAGTTCATGATGGTGATGAACCGGGGTTAGTAGGTAAAATACTTTGTACGCTAAGATTTGAGTGATGAGCGCTCCCCTCAGTTTTCACATGCGTGAAATTTTGCACATTCTTCACACATAAGATATATATTTCTGGTTTAGAGATAAGCACTTTGTCTAAAGTAACAATAAATCTCTTTTATTTTATAATATCAGTAATAATAAATAGGAGCATCCGACTCGTAACTGAGAGGTACCGGGTTTGAATCCCACTGCGGCCGTGTACTAATGACTCTTATGATATATGTACATTAGTTGAATGCTAACCGATGCTCTTAGGGTGAGGGAAAACATCGTGATAAGACCTGCACATTCAGGCGACTGAATGTGTAACCATGGTCCAATCTGGTCAGGTTCAACCGGGACATTAACGCCAAGATGTTTTTTTTATAATATTAGTAATAATAATAATTTGGAATCGAAGAAACTAGTCCTGTATAAACTTAGGTACTTATAACCTAAGTATTATTGGATATATGTATGTAAGTATTATTGACATGATAGGTCCTTGTTTACCTACTCCTAAAACTCAACATCGTTGAAAACTGTACAAGCACTGTTAGGTTACACAAAATGTCAATTCGCCCCTAGTGTAATAATTTAATTGATCATTCCGCAAACATTGTTTCACCAAAATTGAGTGGGAGTTTCGCGTAGTTCGACTGTTAAAACTATTTTTAGCATTATGCTGTTGTAATTGTGTGCTTTAATTGGAAAACGGTTTATTTTTAGTTTGAATTTGCAGGAAGTTTTAATTATGTTTCTCCCACTATGTATCTAAGGGTGTCCGCTGCGTTCATCGTGACAAATTCACGCCAGCGCTCCAGAAGCCCCAGGCGCTGTTATTCTTTCTTATCCATGGTTTAGTAGGTACGTGGTGCGCGCGACGGAATGTCTGCCAGCAATGCAACGCTGGGAGCATTTCGCGCTGACCGCAGCGCACGCTCTAAGTTTGTAATTACTGTTGTATTCGTGACAAGTGATTCTGAATCGCCGCGTAAACTCTAAAAGATAGTCTGACTTAATTTTTGTAGATTGCCTGGCAGCGTCTAAATTAAGCTTTGCATTTTAAGCATAACAGCAGCGTCTGTTTTATAAGGAATTTTACTTTTACTGCATTAAAGCAAGAAGTATACTTATTGTTAATTCGCAAGATAGACTCCGACGTTCTTGTTTTACTGTGTAAATTTTACAGTTACTAAATTTACATCTGTTTAAATAAACGTAATTGGCCGTGTGGTGTCTGGCAGAGTAGAATAGCACCAACCCCTTACACTCGTGGGTGTCGTACAAGGCGACTAATATTTTCGAGGCAAAAGATCAAGTCTCCCTAGTCTAGAAAATGGGCAGCAGCATTTTCCATTGTTATATTTAAACACTGCGATTTCCAACCCGCCTGCCAAGCGTGGAGATTATGGTAATAACCTCCCTTTTCGTGGGAGAGGCTCTAAGTCCTGCAGTGGACTGTTACGGGCTGTGATGATGAATCTATAACTTTTGACCATTGAATATTTAGACAGTCAGCAGTAACTTAACATACTGCTTTTATGCCAAGCATACTTCACAAATACATCACCATAATATATAATAATATTAGCAGTAGCCACGTATACTGCTGTTATACTAAGTACTTTTTCTGAAAATTAACTTATTGCATAGCCAAAATCTTTTATTTATATTCTATTTTGTACTCATTTACGTATGTTGCTATATGTCCTGTTTCGTTGCGACTTTTATTGCTTGCTTTGATTTTTTGGTTCGCCTTAAACATTACCGTAATCGCAATATCACATGTATTATATTAGGTAGACTCAGTACTCACCCATAAACATTACTTCCTAAAATGTTACCGAACTTTACACACTATACAGCATACACATTACCCAACAACATTATAGTTTATGTATTAGATGAATATATCTCTTTTTATTACACACTTTCGTCCGTACCTCACTCAGCAGGTCCTACTGAAAACCAGCGCTTTGGTTCGCACCGGGGCAAAATGCTGAGTGAGGTCCCTTTTACACATGCACCACCATCGACACTGTTCTAGCTTTTATTTGCTTCTGCTTTTATGTGCTTTTTTGTTAATGATTATGTACTTTTTTTTTCTGTGTTACAAAATGTCGTAATTTCCAAATTTTGTGTTGTGGTGTTTCTGTTTGATTAAATAAATATTTCTTATTCTTATTCTTATAAATCGGAAGGTCTAGATACTTGAAATTTTACAAGTATGTTATGTAAGTATGAGTCACATACTAAGCAAGCACTTAGCAGATTTTTGGAAAATTTAAGCCCTCATCTATCTCTATATTTGTCTTCATAAGACATGGTCATACTATCGAAGGTGGCACTCTTGCAGTTTATCTGCGATGTCGCGGACGCCAAGGCTACCCCGAATATGGGCGTTACGTACGTGATCCTATCGTGTGACTCCACATACTAACACGTACAAATCGAAAATTAAACTTTAACTTGCACTGTTGGCGGAAGGGCCAACGCTAACTGGTAGTCTGCAGGGCATAATAAAGATCACACAGATTTATAGTGGCTGATGGACGCTCAGGCTTGCGTCAGCTTTTTACGACGATGAATTATTGAGAACCATAGGTTTCTAGGTCTGAAGCAAGAATGAAAGCCCTCGTTTCAGTCTGAGGCTCTCTGTGCATTAATAAATCTCTTTTACGCAGGCACATTCAGGGATTAACCATTCTGTAGAAATCATGTGGGTATAGTTATTCGTATTTAAAATATGGACTATTGCATGCTCTTAATTGGCTAAAATCGCAGTTTGAATGGCTAATATATGTATTTTAGAGATTATGAAGCTCGATAACGTAGGTAAATATTTATGTAGGTGGGTAAGCTCACTCTGATAACAATTTAAATTGACAATACTGTTACCATTTTAAAAACTGTATTCTACGATCCATAAAGTTTAATCTAGGCAGATGTCCCAGGTATTATTGAATAAGCAACCGATCCCCCGAGACTGGCATTCGATTGTGCCGCTGTCGCCCGCCGGGTCACTGCTGGATTTATTTATATTTGTGCTGATTTTTTTCGAACCACTCCCGTGAGAACAAAATATGAAATTTTAGACAGAAACCGCAGATGAGTACGGCAATGTAATTATAATTATGTACGTATACTATGGGCGCTTTTACGCCCAAGATGTCCGAGGTTTTTATAATACTTCGATTCGTGGCAAGAAAACGGCCAATAATAGTATTGTATTTCTTATTCAGGTGAATTATACTTACCATCATTACATCGAAATCAGTTTAGTAGTCGGTTCGAAGTAGGTGATAGAGATCGGAGTGTTTCTCCGGCGTAATATGCCGATAGTACGATATTTGCACTGTCAAGCAAATCTAAATTACGAATACTCGTACTATATTTTAATGTTCATACAATTATTAAATAGTAAATTAAGCAAGTTTAGCATAAACTAGCTGCCGTATTAGGTACAGGTTCAGCTTGGAATTTGACCCATTTCACGGCGCTCATCTATAATTTAGTGTCGATGCTTTCCGCTCCCTGTCGGTGGCTTACCGGATTCGCTGTCCGCCCTACCCAAGCTCTAGGTAGCCTCATTGTGTCCATTACGACGAAGGGGTGAAAGGAGCCTTCCAACTAGGCTTTTGAATAGCCCAAATTAGAGTCAAGTGAAGATTTATTGCTCTAACTGTATATTGATCCTAATCGCTTAGGTAACCTATACATATATCTAGCCACCAAATGAATCTAATCTTACGTAATCAATATTTTTACTTTTATATTGTAAAGGATTACGAACAGCAGAGCTGAGGTCTAATTTTGATAAACGTCAAACGCGATCGATTACAATTATGAAATGTCAAAAATTGACAATTTCATCTTGTAAAAGTAAGTACATCTTCTTCAGTACATGGCCTGAAAAAGTGCAGATTCTCTATCTGCGCATAGACGAAGATGAGGTAAGATACATGGGATCTGTACTTACCGCAAGCGGGAAATTCGACAGCGACGTCAAAGCTCAAATATCCGCGGCTTGAATCTGTTTGACGACAGGATGATGATGATGATGATAAATATGCACATCTTTATAATTTCATTACTTGTTTCTCTATCTATTGTACGAGAACTATCGACAATACCACGGACGAACTCGCGAAATTGTAGGTCCATGCCGTAATGCTATTAGACCCATTCTAGTTTAACGTATATCAAAATAGGGGATGGGGAGCTGTTCCGCTGCTGTCATGAAGGAGAAGCCGAGCAGCTGAATCGATCTGTGCCATTAAATTAGCCAAGCTGAGCTGAAGTGAGCTGACCTGAAAACTGAGCTGCCTAATTATTGTTTGTCACACTGCTGCAAGTTGCTGCTGAGAGTTGTTATAAATAGAGGATTGTGTTGCGGTGACGGGGTAGAGGACTTATAGTTTTAGAGATAGATACAATGGATATAGTTTTTTGTGTTGCGTGGCGAAAAATTATTAAAATGGATTTCCTTAGTTTAATTTAGTGTTAATTATTCCGTCCATTTACATAAGGCAGGCATATGACTGACTGTCATTGCACCAGGTAGAGGCTTGCTAGGGTAAACTGCGAGTTAAACTCACTCACCCCTTAGTG